>CM060923.1:650548706-655548706 GCA_030737875.1 Allium sativum
ACCATATGCGCCTCACGCTATTATAGTGGATGACCTTCAATACCGCGATATCCTGCCTCAAAGCAGGATGGGTATTATTTATGTTGGCTAACGGCTGTAGATGGAAGAAAAATAGGTTGGAGGAATCCAACTGATTCCTCAGAATTTATTATTGTTTATTCATATATATAATCATATATGATGTGTTAATTGATAATTGGGTGGTTTGATTGTTTAAATATCGCTGGCCTAAAATGTTGATATATAAAAATATCGTGAAAAGGATAGTTGAGATTTAAAAGGGGAAATCTATTTTTACAAAAATAGAATTTGAATTTTTAATGAGCTATAGAAATATTAACTTGATTTGAATAAATAAAATAAGTATTGAATTTACAAATGATGTTTATAAATTAAATTATATAGAAAATTGAAGTGATTAATTAATAAACGATGTTTACGAATTAAATAATACAGGAAATTGAAGTAAATTTATTGACGGTCCTTATAAATAAAATGGAATGAGTTTCATTGGATAATCAAGGAATCGAAATGAATTTATAAACAGTGTTTATAAATAAAGTGGAAAATTTATCATTTGATAATTCGAATATTTAAATTCAAATGTGAATTTAAAAATAGAAATAGGGAATCATTTTAAAGAAGTAAATGACGAAATTTACTCTAATGTCCAGAATGTAAATTGAACTAAAAATAAATCTGTATGGATTTATTATTTGAATTTGATTAGATCGAATTTATTTAAATAAAATATTTTTTAGAAAAGATATTATAATCATATTAGATAGAACTAAAAATTAAGTATGAAAATAAATTTTGTTTTATATATATAAGTCATAATAAATAGAATAATCCAAAATAAGATTTTAGTTTTCAAACATATTTTGAAATGGAACTTGTTTTATTATATAAAAAAAGGAAGATGGATTTATAAATGATATTTGTAGATCTAGTGAAATACATTATCATTGGATAATTTAGAGGTTTAAATTCAAGTGTGAATTGAAAATAGAATTTGAAATGGAAACTTGTTTTAAATTATAAAACAAGGAAGCAAATTTATAAACAACGTTTATAAATTAAGGAAAATAAATTATCATTTGATAATTTAGAAATTTAAATTCAAATATGAATTTAACCGTGAATTGGAAATCATTTCAGAAAGGGAACGACGCGTTTTATTTCGATATTCAGAGTATAAAAATGAATTTAGATAAGTCTAAGAAATTATATTGGGAATTTGATTTCATTGAAATTAATAAAGTAATTTATTTCTTATGGAATTGGAAATTAATACTAAAGGTGGAGCTGTGATTGAATTTATAATTAAGTGCTAAAATAATCGATGATTAGGGATATTCAGAGTATATAAGTTAGATCGGGAAAATCGGATTAATATATATATATATATATATATATATATATATATATATATAAATATTAGAACGGAGTTGAAATTTATTTTAGACGATGTTTAAACATTTATATATAAAAATATAATTAAAACTAACTCGCAGCAGCGCGGCAGTTCGTAAATTGACGTTTTGAACTTCAATTGAGTATATAGAACTCAATTTAAGTCGGAAATCTTTGAAACAAGAATCGCCAGGATCGATTAGTTAATAGTTTTCTAATGGAAGAGAAAAATATGGATTTCGTCGTATAGATATTGAGTTATGTCAAAATCAAGTTTTAAGAAAAACAGCGCCATAACCATTATAAAACCATAACAGTTTATTTAAATAAACAAAAGGATTTTTAGTAAATAAAATCTGAATTCCCATTAGAAAAATCTGGACTGGAGATATAAAAAAATATGAAATCAAGTGAAGTAAGTGAAATGATTTTTAAACCAAAAATCAGATTTTTAGTTATTGAATCTTACTAACTAATTTGAATAATAATTAGTTAACCGATAATTGGTACGAAATTGGGCTTTGAATAAGTAAAGGTGATTTCAGAAATTATATTTGAAATCGAAAAGGAAACTTGAATTGAAAATGGAATTCAATTTGTTTATAAGCAAGTTAATATTTTATTTGAACATATTATGTTCAAACAAAGAAGTGAAATAGGCAAAATAGCTAATTAGAAAATAAATTAGCAAATTGGTTAAGACGAATGGATTGAGTTGAAACCAAATGGGAATATTTGGATATGTCTTAAGCAGGTTTTGAATGAAGTATATGAAGAGATATAAATTGAAATGCCCCACCAAAAGGTATATATTTAATTTAATATGATATTTTATGCGCCGAATCGGCAAGCCGCTTGGCTTTTTGATTTTGTTTTTGAATGGAAAGGGCCCAGAGAGGCGTTTTTTAGTTGTACCGAGTGACCCGTACAAAGGAGGTTATGGCGAAATTTTTCGAAAATTTAAGGAGTTAGATTATTTTAAGAAGATTTGATAATTATGAATCGATATATCGATATATATAAAATTTGATAAGGAAACGAAATGAAAATCGAACGTTATAAAAAAAAAGGAAATCTATTAATAATCTTGATAAAATTAGAAAGAGAAACGTATACAGGTTTAAAAATAAATAATTGGTTTTCATGATGTTGATTATTTGAGGTAAGTGATCTTGTCCGTTTTGAAGTTAAGGATATTTTCAGTCAAGGTCTGAGAGGTAGTTATACCCTAACTTGATTGATTTCATTTTTAACCTATAAATAGCAAGATCCAGTCTCGTAGAGAAATGCTTGAATAAGCGTTAGTTGAATGAATGTAATGACGTTTTACACAACATTCGTTTTAACCCAAACAAGTGGAATTTTGGAAATATAAAAGTAAATATTTCCCGAGTATAGAACTAAATGAGTCGGGAAAGTAATAAGTAATTGGAATGTTCTTCAATTATAAATAGAAAATATTTTCTAAGTGTAGGAAATAAAAGAAGGTGATACGGAAATGTTTTCCAAATAGCATAAGGGGACAAGACGAATAGTGAAAATATTGTTTGATGAATATGGATAAGGAAATGGAGAAGTGTTTTAATTAATGAAATATTAATTAAAAGGCCCAGTGATTTGTTTGATGCTTTGAATGAATGTTTTTTTGTAGTTAAATAACTGACTACCGAAGTGATTGCCAGTACCATTATCAGTATGGAGAGACCGGTTGGATTATTAACCGAGAACCAATCTGTATTGCCAGTAGCGTTGCAAATCAGATTATAAGAAGATAATTGAAGAAGGAGTAAAGTGCAAGGGCTTTTTCTGTTAATCCTTGATAGAAATTGCCTAAGATGGATTAATGGAAATTGTGCCTTCAGTTTTGTTCAGTCCCAGAACGAAGTGTATGGGCGAATGTCTGACAAAGTATTTCCAATGGTCGCATATGTTGGTTTGTATAAAAATATATGGTGGCAGAGAATTTATTCTCTTAGCATAATATCTAGAATATATTTGTGCAATCAATTAGTGATTAACGGATCTAACAATGTGGCATTCAAAGTGATTGTATTATCAATGAATGGAAAGTAATCGTAGCCTCAGCCTCAACAACTGGGAAATGACAAAAAACAGGAAGGCAGCATGGCTGTGCGGGTAGCTCCCATTAGGGTGTATTATCACCATCTAGAGAAATTCATTTAATTCCTTATTCTATTTAATGTTGTCCCATTCGGGAAAATGGTTGCTGATCCCAACTGTTGGTGATATACATTCGATACACTCAAGCAAAATGAGTGGTCGGTCATGTGTGGTCGGGTTATAAGATGTTATTGTTGAACCCAGTGTATTCTCCTCTAGAGATACACTATCGGAAGGTCGTTCCATATCTTGTCATAATAGGAAACTCATCAACCAATAAGTGCCTGCGGTTTTGATTGTATATTATGTATATGGAGCGTGAGATTACCGCATTCCATTAGATTTGTAACGTCCCGTATTTTTGGCAGCCAAATATTTTATTTTATTTATTTATTTAAATATTTTATTTCGAATATTAACATATTTTAATATTGAATTTGTTATTAAAACAGAGTTTGAACGTTATATAATTTATATAATATAAAACGAGCTTGAAATAACGTGGCAGTTCATAATATTTTGTTTTGAACTTCAACTGAGAATACAAGATCCGATATAAGTCAGATTTCTGTGAAACAAGAAAGTTGGAACCGTATTGACGATAATTTTCATATGAAAGATAAAATTTCAGATTTCGTGTTAAAATTTGTAAGTTACGGCCAAAACAAAATTTGAAATAATCGTTGTGGAAATCGTTATTAAATTATAGGCCTTTAAAATAGCCACTTTGCAAACGAACTCTGTTTTCGACGAAATCAGTTTCACTGGGTGCTTGTTTTTGATGAATAAGGGAAGACGAGGAAGGATATGGACAGGAACAGAGAGGAACAATTTGAAGCAGGATAAGTTTTGGGAAGGGAGGAAATTGTTCGACCTTGATTTAAGTTATAACGTTAATAAGTGTATTAATGGTCAATTAAACTGTAATTAAGGATTTTAATTACAACTATTTCCAGGTACTGCACCGAGTTGAGAAGTGAATGAAGTTAGGTATCCTCCTGGGCAGTAGCAGCTGAGCGAAACAAAGGAAACAGGAAACTGCGTTGATAAAAGGGAAAGCTACCATCTCTAATTACAATCTAATACTATTAAGCTTTACTAATTTTAAATTAAGAAAGGATCTAAAAGCTAATTAAAATTTGTGCAATATTTTCTGTAGGGTTCGAACTGGAACTACAGACATGTAAAAGCAGCAACATAATTCGGCCCGTGAACTTCAAAATTTTTTCGTCCTATAACCAACTCTAATTACCAAGTAATTAAGCCTTAATTTAATTATAATTAAAGAAATAATGTTAATAACGGATGGTTATAATTTTATAACATCTGCATTTGTGATTAGAATTGGACCAGACAAAGAGCTACGTGACCGTATAACTGAGATCTACATTTTTGAAAAACTAATCTGGACAGATATGGAGACGTCAGAGATTTATAGTTAAATTAAACTATCGTTTAATTTAACTGTTACCGAACAGTTCTGAAATAAAGGAAACCAAGGTGAGTTAAACTCACTCAGTTTTTCCCATTTATATTTTATATAAATTAGGTTTTTATTTTGTGTGTTTTGTTTACTGATGGTTGCCTGTTTGCTAGTTATATATTTGTTTGTTGATTTAACTGATAAAATTAAACCGTCGTTTAATTTCAGTGAAAAACCAAATTGTTATTTTAACGATTGGTTCCAATAAAGGTAACTTACCTTATTGGTCACGTTTATAAAATAAACGTGTTGAATTGGTTTGAATTGTTGAAATTGGTTGATATTGAATAGTCATTATTTGTTGTTTATCAGTTAAGTGGAATTGAACGATCTGTTTGGAGATAACCATTTGAATACAGGTAAGAACAGGTTGGAGGGATCCAACGGGATTCCTCAATATATTATTTATTTCATATTTTCAACATATGAACTGTCCTGTTTGGGGTGATTGCTTTGATTGTTGACTGAAATTTCAACATCTGTTAGTTTAAACCAATGGGCGTTATTGGTTGGATATTCGGCAGTGTATGGCCTATAAAATCAATCCTTCTATAAATATTGATTCACTGTCAGGTGAGTCGATAGAATGAAGTTATAAAATTTATTTTATAACTAGGATAGATTTTTAAATATATTATTTTGAATAAAAGTCAATAAAAGGGAAATAAACACAGACTTTATTAAAGACTTTGATTATTATTAAATTGATTTTATAAAGTCAATTCTGATGTTAATCAGATTTATAAGTACAAGGATAAGGAAGAAAACGAATGGAAAATTTTGGGTAATTGTTTTGTAAAAAAAACAATTAATGGAGTTATTTAAATTAATTATATTCTTAATTAATTTAAAGTGAGAAAATAATTAGAATCGTTTAATGAGATAATCGAGTTTTGAGTTAATTAAATCAACCAGTTTGAATTGAAATTGATTATCAAATTGATGTGTTTCGATTAAAAATAGTTTAATGAATATTGTTTAAATGTAAATAAGGCTTTTAAAAAGGATTTACTATTTATTGTAATTAATAAACAAATTAATACTAATGTAGTTAATGATTTAGGTAAATTATTATTTTAATTAATAAAAATTTAGAAAATTACTTTTCAAAAGTAATCGAAGTGAAATGAAATATTGGGTTTTGATTACAACTTCTATTTATCTAAGGATAAGAACGTTGTTGATCAAGGTCTGAGAGGTAATTAAAATACCCCAACTTGAACAACATCAGGATTATGTGAAGATGATATTAGTTGGTAATCGTTAAGGAGGTTAGTGATAATTTATTATTCCCATTAGTGAAATAATAATGCAACGTTGGTGTAAAATGGGAGAACATATAACGAGAGATCCAAAGTAAAGGAAATGTAAAGTTAGTTTTATTTTATACTAATAAATATTAGTTTTTGTTTCCAGAATGGAATAAAAGATATGTAGTGATGTTGTTTGACGGAT
Source organism: Allium sativum (assembly GCA_030737875.1). Taxonomy (NCBI): domain Eukaryota; kingdom Viridiplantae; phylum Streptophyta; class Magnoliopsida; order Asparagales; family Amaryllidaceae; genus Allium; species Allium sativum. The sequence goes on from CM060923.1 coordinate 650,555,182, forward strand.
AACAAGTTGAATGGATTTCCCAACCTTAAATGATAAAGAATGATAACAAATGTTTTGAGAAGAGAATTAAGTTGAAATTGAATATGGTTATAGTATTATAAGGAAACGATTTGAGAACATTTGTATATTAAATATGAATTCAATTATCGTATTTTTAAATATTAAAAGAGAGAAGTTTTAATTAAACAGAAGTGAATCAGGTTATTTTAATTACTAGGCCAAGGGATGCCGAATACTGAACCATTGAATTCATTGGAGTGTCATGATTGAAACACTGCGTATTTTGATAGTTAAATCACCGACTATCAAATCTGTCCAATACGATCATTGGTACGGAAAGATTGGGATCGAATTTATATTCAAAAACCATTCCAACCAACAAATACATGGAGATACTAGAAGATGATCGAGTTGGAGCATTGAAGAATGTGGATCTTCATAAACGGAAGAACCACTAATATTCTCTGCCTGACAAGTAGAGATAACCTGTGATTCTGTCGTGGTTGGAATCTACGGGTTGCAAGGACTTCTCGCTACTGATCCAGGGGTGATTCCTATATTGGATGTAGTAGGAGATTATCTTCGGTTCATCCTGTTCTTGGATGTCTTGTATAGACGGATGTCTGACAGAGTATTTCCAAAGGATCACGTACGTTTATTTCTTTAAACGTGCTATAGTTGTTGGAGGAGAATAGCTGTTCTCTTAGCTTCTAACTAGAGTATTTTTGTGGACGTCAATTAGTGATATCTGACGGATCTAACGATGTGGCATTCAAGGTGAATATTGACCAAGTGTTCAAAAGTTAATCTTAACCTCAAGCCTCATCAATTGGGAAATGACAAAAATCGGGCAGGCAGCATGGCTATGTGGGTCGCTCCCATTAGGGTGTATAATCACCTATCTAGAGAAATTCTTATTTACTTCTTTAATCTATATTCGATGCTGTACCTTTTCGGGAGATAGTTGCTGATCCCAACCGTCGGTGATATACATTCGATACACTCAAGCGAAATGACTGGTCGGTCATGTGTGGGTCGGGTTGCAAGACGTTCTTGTTGAACCCAGTGTATTCGCCTCTAGAGATACATTATCGGCAGGTGGTCCCATACCTTGTCATAGTCGGAATCCAATCTCCAATAAGCGCCTGCAGTTTTGATTGTATACTATATATGTGGAGCGTGAGATGCAAGCGTTTCGCTAGATTGATATCTACTTATATGTAGACAATATTATAATATCAAAAAAGATATTGGTTTCAAAAATGTTTTGGGTTATCGTAAGGTAAAAACCGTCTATATTTATGCGTGGATTTGGTCATATGATTCTTTCGAAATGATTTTAAACTTAAAATTCAAGTTGTGTGATACCTTTAGTACTGTGCTAGTTTTTCTCACTCTGGTTCACCAGACTGACCCGGTGTTTTGTAAATGCTCGGGTTAGCCCGGGGTGTGCAGATTCAGGTTATCGAATTCTGTGAAGTCTAGAGACGAGCTGGAGATGTTCAAATGTACGATATTATATAGCTACTATTCCGGTGTATGTTATATATGGGAACAGGTTATTATAACAGTCCCATTGTGTGATGTACTCTGATACTGTAAGTATTTTTAAAAGCTCTCAATAAAGATTTATTTTTGTATTATATTTTGTTCCGCTGCGATGTGAGACTCTGGGTTGTGCTGTTTCTTCTTCTTCTATTCTAATATTTCTTTCTTTCTTATCTCACCCTCTAAATTCTTTCTAATAACGTTCCAGTGTTTCGGTACTTTGAGGGTCGACATGAGTTACGGTAAAGGTATTTATGTTGATTTTCGGGGCCGAAAATTCTTGGGTCGTTACAAGATTTCTACTTATTTGATTTAGACACTATTATAATATCGAAAGAGTTTAGATATAAAGATTACCATTTTCTTTCAAAAAGATTTTGAAAGTTGAATAAAGTGTTTTGGATTCTTAGGAGGGAAAAACCATTTTTGTGTTATACGGCATGGTCTTATGAGTATTCATTTGTTTTCTCAAACTGTTTTAAATTGTTTACTCATACCAGTCCCATAGCTGACCCAGAGTTTATTTTGTTTTGTTTTACGTAAACTCTTGGGTGCCCAAATTTGTACGGGCAGTCAAGTAATTCAGGATTTTACAGATCTGTCTAAAAAGCTTGGAGCAGGAGGCTTCAATGTTAGATATATAGTACTTTTATTTCCGCTGTGTTGTAAGTGGTGTACTCTGATAATTGTATGTTATACAGTTAAAATTTTTTATTTCGAAAGTTATGATATATTTTATTTTGTTCCGCTGCGATGTGAAATTCTATGTTGTTACTTCTGTTTTACTTCTAAAAAATGATTCGTATTTCTGTGATATTTGGGTTGGATGTGTGATGTATGTAGTCAACCCAGATAGTACATATTTGTGGGCCATTATAGTTGGTATCATTGCTTAGGTTGAGCGAATACCTAGGCTTTGGTGGGATTGTTCTCATTAGAGATGGGGTCAGTAGTACCCTAGAATGAGTTGAGTGTATATATACGAGAGTGTGTAGTTGTTAATTGATATAAAAAATTGTTTTATATTGTGTCGGCTAGTCTGTTGAGTGTTTTATGAATTCTAATCCAATTGTAGGACGCCACAAAGTCAATAGGAATTTCTAAACACATAAGCATAGATTTTGACATAGTATTGTTTTAAAATTGTTAAATGAAATATTTTTACCAAAACCATATACTGATATAGAAAGAATAAATTTTTGAAATTATTATAATATATGGATGTCTTGGATGTTAATATTATAATCAAACGAGATTATAAAATTGGAATGGTTATCTATAACCAAATATAATTTGTACATGAATGATATATACAAATGAGACGAGCTAGAAGTCGATGCAAAACAGAATTTGAAGTTTAAAATCCTGGGTGTTTGGGAAAATATTTTTCTGACGTATATTAGAACAATATAGATTTGTTTTAAAAGGATTTTGAGTGGGTTTATGTAACGACAAAGAATTTCGCTCGATTCGAGTCAATCGCTAAACTGACCAAGACCGTTTGAAACCCCTGATTGTTTTGAGAACATGACAAACTGGAACGCAAACAGAAGAACATTTCATTACTTTTTACAACAATTCCATCAGAATACAAGAATAATACAGAGCATGAATAAATATTACACACAAAACATCAGAGATTTAAATTACATTACATAGCAGCGGAAAATTATACAAAACACAACTGGAAGAGATATACGGATATAGAGCTTTCCAGATATCGTTCCAGCTGTAAATCAAAATCCTGTGAATATAAATCTGCAAAACCAAAACTACTAGCTGCCCGTGTGGAAAATAAGGGCACCCAGAGTTTAGGTTAAAACAATAAACTCTAGGTCAGTCATGTGACTGGTGTGAGAACTAAAACAGTTATTAATCTTTATTTTAAAGTTAGATAAATCAAGGGACCACGCCGTACAACACGGAACGGGTTTCCTCCCAAGAATACCAGTGCATAAAACAACAGCGCAATGCTAAATAAAGAACAATAAAGCTATTATAAGACCCAGGTCCCATCACACAATGCAACGCAAGCCGGAGGATAGGGTTTTTACCTTATAATAGCCAAGAATGCTTGATTCGTGAAATTTCATGTTTAGTTATTACGATAAGAGTATAGTGTCAAAACAGTTTCAGTCATAAGTATCAATCATAGACGGCATAAGTGCACCATACCAATATGTCGCCATATATAGGTTCTACAATCAAAACCGCAAAGTCATGTATTGGAAGTTGGAATTCCAACTGTGAACCAAGGAAAAAGATAGTCCTCATCAATTCGAGACTCTCTGGCCAGAGCCTCAGGACAAGTACTCAGTCAAGCCCTTGGTTCGTCAGGGCCGGTCCACCGATGTGGATTAAAATGCCTGAACACTGCGTTTTCCTGCCCTTTAGGGCGTAAATGAGCCAAATGACTCCATCGGCTCCACATTGTCACCATATATCTGAGGCGCCTCGCAACAGCAACAACCACACCAGTGAAAATAATATAAATGTCGGGGCTGGTAGGTCACTGACACCACCCTAGCTAAAAAGAAACGCATGCCCTCCCTGATGTCCTCTCCCGTTTCTGGTTCACAATCGGTGTGTGAGGCTCGCGAATCAATGCAACACAAAGCTATGCCACACAGGCGGTGCTTTGATCATCAACCACAGGAATCTGCTTTTCGACAAAAGCCTTGATCAATTGCCACTTAGGCATGCCACACAGGCAATTCACTCTATGCGGTTGATATCCATCAATACATAACCTCTGAGCTCGTATGTCTCAGAGAGGGGCGTTAAGCAAGAGAATAAATTCTCCACCGCCAAACCGTTATATATTTAATAGAAATCAATCACACAGAATAAAATCCAATGTCATACACATAGTCCATTTACAAGTTTGTTCTGGGTCTGAACGAAACCGGAGGCACCTTGTACCTCGCATATCCATCGATCTCCAAGTACGTCTGGACGATCACCAACTGATTTCCTCCTCTTGGGTGTACAGCCCAATCAAGATCATCAGTAATCACCCAAATGACGTGAAGACCTCCGGTCTTCAACCACCGTCTTCATCCTCGACACATCATCGAATCAGTTATTCCGAATTAACCCGATCATTCTGAATAACCCGCGTATATAATAAACAAGTGTTACACAAACACAACATAAGCCCCATTCCAATTCAGAATATTCTTTTATTCAAAAATTCTCATACTTTGGGAAAGATTCCCATTAATTTTATCAAAGATAAATACCTTAAATTTATTCTTTAATCTTCTTTTGAATATCAATTCAAACCAAATTATGGTTTATCCAAACTAGTCGGGATTAACGAACCTTACTAAAGTAATCATTTTTTTTACTTTCCCAATCCCAACCTATTCATCCCATGAAGTAAAACTGGTAATACTTCATATCTAATACCACGGTGTTATCGGTAAATTCAATTAACATTTCACGTTCAAATCTAATTAAAGATTTAACTATCGCCTGGAGCAAAACTGGTGATACTCCATTCTCGATCATTTCAATCTAATTAAAGATTCATTAGAACTCCACTTGGTTTTAATCTTCCCAAAATCAATATTAATGATTGTTTAACTTGGGAAATCATATCTGGTCTTTAATTGGGTTAAAGAACCAATGTCATTTAAAACACGGTTCACGATAAACCCGAAATCACATTCCATTCCATTCCAATTTATTTTATTAAATTGGAAAACTTTACTTTGGAAAACCTCCTTTAAATCTTAACAAAAGATTTATAAATTCCAAGTCAAATTTCACTATAAATCGGGTTAAAGAACAAATGTCGTTAAAACACAGTTCACGATAGACCCAATTCCCATTTGATATTAAATACCAAGCTCTGAGTAGAAAATATATCGGCTTATATTCAATATCAAATTCTACGACCAACAAATATCATATTGGAAATAACGATATAAATATGTCTTTCAAATTTCCATAACAATATCTGTATAGTAACGAAATTCGACATCTAAGTATTCCAAAGATAATTTCTATTCAAATTCATTCCAATTCAATTATTGGAAATTCTGGTTACTTTTAAAACCCTTTCAAATTCAATTTATTTATTTCAAAAATAAATGGATTATAATTCTAGTTCAAAACTAGTTCATTTCGATAAAAAATTATTTTTATCTTTTAAAATATGGAGTTTTTCATCCCAATTCTTTCCAAATCATTTCTTATGATTTTACACAAATTATTACTATTTTTAATAATTTTATCAAGGCATGTACAGTCGTTTTCCATCAACGGCCATCGAACTGCACTTACCGCGACCTTTTTCAAATTTTATTTGGACATAATTCCAAATCCAACCGTTAGATTTCAAATCTCTAATATTCTATATGAACACAATGGTTCCGGTGTTAGGAGAATACGACGGTTGGATCTCCCGTAATGTCCATTCGAAGTCAATGGTCGAAATTCGCGAACTGCCGCAGCGTGGCGCGTTCTTTTTAGGCCATTATATATATATGATATATGATATATATATTTCGTTGACTTCAATTCGAAACATATTTTATAAATTGTTTTAAATTCGTTTTCAAAACGATTTCAACTTCATATTCAATTTCAAATCAAAATTGAATATTACATATCATCGATATATAAATGATAACATTTTCAAAACGTTATATTTTGAAATCAATTCCTTTTTTATATTCATTGTAAAAATAAATAAAATCGATATAAATATCGTTCACGTCAAAATGGCGTCAATCTAATCAACGCGGCTTTTATTCAACACATGAATGTTTATTCTATTCAACACATGAATTTATATTTTTATTCAACACATGAATATTCTCAACACATGAGTATTGTCAACACATGACTATTTATTTTTATTCAACACATGAATATACATATTTATATTCAACACATGAATATTTATTCTATTGAACACATGAATTTATATTTTTATTCAATACATGAATATATATTCTTTATTTTTCAAATTGAAATGAGGCCCAATTAATTACCATATAATGTTAATTATATGGATTCCCTACAACACATGTATATAATAGCAACCATCATCCAGAGTGCACCACGCAACTGCATAAGCATTAAATATAAATAATTAACGCTTACACAGTCTGTCAACCCATCGATTGACATACAACTAAACAATCATGATTAGTTTACGTCAAATTTCATCCCAACACCCGTGTGGGGTTTCAATCAATCAAACACATATTTTATTTGTGCAGTTGGGTGATGTGTAAAATTTATCGTCCTAATCAATATCAGTTAAATCGGTGTACATAAACAAATTGTTCGATTTGTAAATAAATATTTATTTTGCTTCAACACATGAATATATATTTTATTTCAACACATGAATATATATTTTATTTCAACACATGAATATATATTTTATTTCAAAACATGAATATATATTTTATTTCAACACATGAATATATATAATTTTTTTTAACACATGAATATTTTCTACCGTTCAGTTATATAATAAAAAATGATATTTTTATTATTCAAATATTTTTAGACATTCCATTTCACCACACAAACAATTTCAACCACACAAAACAATCAAACAATCAAGTCGTCCATGGTCTGTGGATGATGTGGAGCGGTTCATATATGTAATTATAAAATAAATAACTGTACAGAAATCATTTTGGTGAGAAATTCTCACCGTGGGATCCACTCCATCAGTTTTATCTGAATTTCTGTTCTGTTCAGATTTGAAATTGCCTGAAATTCCAACATACTCTGTTTTGGACGCGGTCATTTTGCCGTGAAGCTCTCGTCCCCATGATCGCAACGGATCAAGTCTTATGCAAAACAGAGTTCGTACCGAAAAGATATGAGGTTACGAAGTTTGTAAACCGGGATTAAATAATTAATTAAAATTAAATCTCTTAATCACCTTCAACATTTGTTCGCTGCCGCCTCATGCTCCCTTACGCCTCCTCAGGCCACGTGGGCCCGACCTGACACCACCGCCGTGTTCCTCTGTCCTCCACGCCCCTCCACTGCCAACCGCCTGAACCCTAGCGCCGCCGATCGATGGGAAATCGAATTTGCCCCAAATCCGCTTCAAGCTGAACTGTGCCGCCACCGCCGTGACTTGGCATCGCTGACCACCCCAGGTCGGACCGCCTCCCTCCCCTCTACCTTATTCCCTCAGCGACCTCTGGCCAACTCAGCCAGTAGCGCCGCCGATAAGGCCAAAACGCATTCGCACGTGGCCAGAAAATGTCCTCGACTTTCATCTTGTTTTTCTGATCACCTCGATTAATTTAATACCATAGAACCTTTGACAAAGTTGTAGAGCACTCTTCCCTCTACCCTTTCCTCAACTGAGCCATCACTAATTCTTTATGGATTGGCTACAATTTGCCGAAAATCGAAACCCATTTCTGGCTGTTGACCGTCGATTTCTCCCAATCCGTTCAACGATAGGTCCCCAACTTTTTGTGGTAGGTAGAGGCCAGGATGATCTTCAAAACCCAGAAACTGTTTATGCTAATTGTTGGTGGATTGAGAGATACAATCGTTTTTTTGTTCAGGGGCTTTTCTGCAAATTTACAAGAGGGGCTGCTGCAAATTTGGGGAGAAGGAATAAATGAGTGTTTATGAAGTGGTGGGGGTGTATTATAGTAGTGGGGTGTATTATTTCAATATTTTCTTAGTTAACGCTGTCCCTGATCGACAGTTATCGGTGCCACGGCCACATACGAACTCTGTTGGTGCCAAAAATTGACATGCTGCTATGTCTTGATGAAATGGTCCCAGCAAACTAGTTTCGTCAAATTCCGAGTCCGTTTGCTCAGAAAACTCTGTTTCTGGCTTAAATGGCTGTTCAATTCACAATTTATCCCGTTTGGCCACATATCGACTCTAAAAATTCCAAGAAAATTATTTCTACCTTCGTATTGACGATACGGTCCTAACAAAACTAATTTCGTCAAATTCTAAGACCGTCTGAAAAATGGCTATTTTCTGGTCGATCGAAACTGATTGAAATTAACCGAACACGTTTTCCTTTGCCACGCACACATATTAATCCCAAAAATTCTGAATTTTGGAATCTAGCAATAATTTGACATTCCGGTTCCAACAAAAGTGGTTTCATCGAAAACAGAGGTCATTTGCAAAATGGCTATTTTAAATCCTTTATATATATTAAAATATATATATATATATTCCACAATGACTTTTCTGAATTTTAAACTGGACGTATCTTTCACTCTATAAAGTGAAATCTCAGTTTCTTAACTTCGTTAGAAAGATATGATCAAACAGATTCAAATACTTCTTGTTTCATCCAATTCCGACCTAAAACGAATTCTATATACTCATTTGAAATTCGAAATCGAATTTTCAAGCTGCCGCGCCATTTCTGGCTCGTTATATAACTAAAATAAATTTATTCGTTTTACTTTGTCGAAAATAAATTTATCGTCGTTATTATTTAAAATAATTCATTTTAAATATTCAAAATTCACTAAAATTGCCAAAATAAAATTTTTAAATTGGCTCGGATTTCCGGGTTATTACAATCTCCCCCACTTAAAACTTTTCGTCCCCGAAAAGGAAGTTGTTTTACAAACCAACTCAACTTTCATTATTTTCAATACTGCTTAAGTTCTTCAACTTTTCAATTTCTAAGAACTTTTCAAATTTTTCAAAAATTTGGCTAACACCCTAAATTTTCAAAAAAATTCGCCATAACCTCCCCTGCACCGGGAACTTCAGGATATTTCAAACAGCCTCCCATGGCCCTCACCAATCTAAAAAGAAAAAGAAACCGCCAAGCAGCCAGCCAATCGGCTCATAAAATCATCAAGAACCTAAGAAATACAATGAACATGTACCTATTTATCGGGCAAACAATTTTATTTCTCTTCTCTAGCCTCTTTGCTATGACCTATTTAACGTAAGTACATGTATATGCATGCACATGCGACTAATTTTCAATACAGTTCAATATTTGATCAATTTGGCTAAAGGTTCAACACTTAATTAATCAAAGAATAATCAAATAACACAACCAGCAAACAATTAGTTGATTATCTTTTCAATCACATAACTTTAGTACATATCCAAAAAATCAGATTTTTGATGCCAAATCACAACAATAAGCCATCTAGCTTTGGTTCTCACACCAGTCAATTGGAATCGTATAGAAATCCCACTTTTGAAACATGAAAATAAATTCTGATGATGACGCGTCAATCATCAGAATCATGTCCAAGCGACTAGAGTGTGATTCTATATCTATCCAGTATATTAAAACTTCAAATACACGCGGATCAGACGTATACACAAAGTCTTTATATACTGGATTTTCCAAATTCAATACAAATAATTATTCAAATACGCTAAATAAGGTTTAAACTTTCAAAACAAAACTTGTTTTCAATTTTATTTTTCAAAACAACACTCTTTACCTCGTTCTAGGATACTACTGATCCTATCTCTAACGAGTCATTCTCATTGGATATTATTAATCCAATCTCTGATGAATTCTTTTGTATGCTTCTAATGTGTCTTGTTCTCCGAGCTCTGTAAACCAAAGCTCTGATACCAAATGTAACGACAAGGAATTTCGCTCGATCCGATTCGATCGCTAAACCGACCAAGACCGTTTGAAACCCCTGATTGTTTTGAGAACAAAACAAATTGGAATGCAAACAGAGGAACATTTCATTGCTTATTACAATAATTCCATCAGAATAAAAGAATATTACAGAGTATGAATAAATATTACACACAAAATATTAGAGATTTAAATTACATTACATAGCAGCGGAAAATAATACAAAACACAACTGGAAGAGATATACGGAAATATAGCTCTTCGGATATCGTTCCAGCTATAAATCAGTATCCTGTGAATATAAATTTGCAAAACCAAAACTACTAGCTGCCCGTGCGGAAAATAAGGGCACTCAGAGTTTAGGTTTCAAAAATAAACTCCAGGTCAGTCATGTGACTAGTGTGAGGACTAAAACAGTTATTAATCTTTATTTTAAAGTTAGGTAAATCAAGGGACCACGCCGTATAACACGGAACAGGTTTCCTCCCAAGAATACCAGTGCATAAAACAATTGTGCAATGCTAAATAAAGAACAATGAAGCTATTATAAGACCCAGGTCCCAACACACAATGCAACGCAAGCCAGAGGATAGGGTTTTACCTTATAATAGCCAAGAATTCTTGGTACGTGAAATTTCGTGTTTTATTATTACTATAAGTGTATAGTGTCAAAACAATTTCAATCATAAGTATCAATTATAGACGGCATAAGTGCCCCATACCACTATGTCGCCATATGTAGGTTCTACAATCAAAACCGCAAAGTCACGTACTGGAAGTTGGATTTTCGTCTGTGAACCGAGTCAAAAGATAGTCCTCACCGATTCAAGATTCTCTAGCCCGAGCCTCAGGACAAGTACTCAGTCAAGCCCTTAGATCATCAGGGCCAGTCCACCGATGTGGATTAAAATGCCTGAACACTGCGTTTCCCCGCCCTTTGGGGCGTAAATGAGCCAAATGACTCCATCTGCTCCGCATCGTCACCGATATATCCGAGGCGCCTTGCAATAGCAACAACCACATAGGTGAAAATAATATAAATGTCAGGGATGGTAGGTCACTGACACCACCCTAGCTAGAAAGAAATGCATGCCCTCCCTGATGTCCTCTCCCGTTTCTGGTTCACAACCGAGGTGCGAGGCTCTCGAATCAATGCTACACAAAGTTGTGCCACACAGGCGGTGCTTTTATCATCAACCACAAGACTCTGCTTTTCAATAAAGCCTTTATCATTTGCCACTTAGGCATGCCACACAGGAAATTCACTCTATGCGATTGATATCCATCAATATATAACCTCTGAGCTCATACTTCTCAGAGAAGGGCGTTAAGAAAGAGAGTAAATTCTCCGCTGTCAAACCGATATATATTTAATAGAAATCAATCACATAGAATAAAATCCAATGTCAGACACACAGTCCATTTACAAGTTCGTTCTGGGTCTGAACGAAACCGGAGGCACCTTGTACCTCGCATATCCATCGATCTCCAAGTACGTCTGGACGATCACCAACTGATTCCCTCCTCTTGGGTGTACAGCCCAATCAAGATCATCAGTAATCACCCAAACGATGTGAAAACCTCCGGTCTTCAACCACCGTCTTCATCCTCGACAGATCGTCGAATCAGTTATTTAGAATGGGATAAACCCAGTCTTTCTGAATAACCCGCGTATATAATAAACAAGTGCTACACAAACACAACATATGCCTCATTCCAATTCAGAATATTCTTTTGTTCAAATATTCTTATATTTTGGGAAAGGTTCCCATTAATTTTATCAAAGATAAATTCCTTCAATTTATTCTTTAATCTTCTTTTGAATATCAATTCAAAACAAATTATGGTTTATCCAAACTAGTCGAGATTAACAAACCTTACCGAAGTAATCATTTATTTTATTTTCCTAATTCCAACCTATTCATCCCATGTGGCAATACTTCATATCTAACACGATGGTGTTATTGGTAAATTCAATTACTATTTCATGTTCAAATCTAATTAAAGATTTAACTATCGCCTGGAGCAAAATTGGTGATACTCCATTCTCAATCATTTCAATCTAATTATAGATTCATTAAAACTCCACTGGGTTTTAATCTTCCCAAAAATCAATATTAATGATTGTTTAACTTGGGAAATCATATCCGGTCTTTAACTGGGTTAAAGAACCAATGTCATTTAAAACACGGTTCACGATAAGCCCGAAATCACATTCCATTCCATTCCAAATTATTTTATTAAATTGGAAAACTTTACTTTTGAAAACCTCCTTTAAATCTTAACAAAAGATTTATAAATTCCAAATCACATTTCACTGTAAATCGGGTTAAAGAACAAATGTCGTTAAAACACAATTTACGATAAACCCAATTCCCATTTGATATTAAATACAAGGCTCTGAATAGATAATATATCGGCTTATATTCAATATCAAATTCTACGACCAACAATAATCGTATTGGAAATAACGATATAAATATATCTTTCAAATTTCCATAACAATATCTGTATAGTCACGAAATCCAACATCGAAATATTCCAAAGATAATTTCGATTCAAGTCCATTCCAATTCAATTATTGAAAATTCTGTTTACTTTTAAAACCCTTTCAAATCCAATTTATTTATTTCTAAAATAAATGGATTATAGTTCTAGTTCAAAACTAGTCCATTTCGATAAAAATCCATTTTTATCTTTTCAAATATGGTGTTTTTCATCCCAATTCTTTCCAAATCATTTCTTATGATTTTACACAAATTATTACTATTTTTAATAGTTTTATCAAGGCCCGTACAGTCGATTTCCATCAATGGCCATCGAACTGCACTTACAGCGACCATTTCCAAATTTGATTTGGACATAATTCTAAATCCAGCTGTTAGATTTCAAATCTCTAATATTATTTAGAAAGCTCTTTTCGATACGAACCCAACGGGTCCGGTTTTAGGAGAATCCGACGGTCGGATCTCCCGTAACGTCCATTCGAAGTCAATGGTCGAAATTCACAAACTACCGCAGCGCGGCGCGTTCTATTCAGGCCATTATATGCATAATATATATATTATATATATTTCTTCGATTTCAATTCAAAATGTATTTTATAAATCGTTTAAAATTCGTTTTCAAAATGATTTCAACTACATATTCAATTTCAAATCAAAATTGAATATTTTAAATCATCGATATATAAATGATAGTATTTTCAAAACGTTATATTTTGAAATCAATTCCTTTTCTATATTCATTATTAAAATGAATAAAATCGATATAAATATCGTTCATGTCAAAATGGCGTCAATCTAATCAACACGGCTTTTATTCAACACATGAATGTTTATTCTATTCAACACATGAATTTATATTTTTATTCAACACATGAATATTCTCAACACATGAGTATTGTCAACACATGACTACTTATTTTTATTCAACACATGAATATATATATATATATATATATATATATTCTTATTCAATACATGAATATTTGTTCTATTCAACACATGAATTTATATTTTTATTCAACACATGAATATATATTCTTTATTTTCCAAATTGGAATGAGGCGCAATCAATTACCATATAATGTTAATTTTATGGATTCCCTACAACACATGTATATAACAGCAACCACCATCCGGAGTGCACCACACAACTGCATAAGCATTAAATATAAATAATTAGCGCTTAAACAGTCTGTTAACCCATCGATTGACATACAACTAAACAATCGGGATTATTGTACGTCAAATTTCATCCCAACACCCGTGTGGGGTTTCAATCAATCAAACACATTTTATTTGTGCGGTTGGGCGATGTGTAAAATTTATCGTCCCAATCAATATCAGTCAAATCGGTGTACATAAACAAATCGTTCGATTTGTAAATGAATATTTATTTTACTTCAACACATGAATATATATTTTATTTCAACACATGAATATATATTTTATTTCAACACATGAAAATATATATTTTGTTTCAACACATGATTATATATTTTATTTCAACACATGAATATATATATATATATATATATTAACACATGAATATTTTTTTTAACACATGGATATTTTCTACCGTTCAGTTATATAATAAAAATGATATTTTTATTATTCAAATATTTTTACACGGTCCATTTCACCTCACAAACAATTTCAACCACACAATACAATCAAACAAACAAGTCGTCCATGGTCTGTGGACGACGGGAGCAGTTCATATATGTAGTTATAAAATAAATAACTGTACAGAAATCATTTTGGTGAGAATTTCTCACAGTGGGATCCACTCCGTTAGTTTTATCTGAATTTCTGTTCTGTTCAGATTTGAAATTGCCTGAAATTTCGACATACTCTGTTTTGGACGCGGTCAGTTTTGTCGTGAATCTCTCGTCCCCACGATCGCAACGGATCCAGTTTCATGCAAAACAGAGTTCGTACAGAAAAGATATGAGGTTATGAATTTTGTAAGCCTAGATTAAATAATTATTTAAATTTAAAACCCTTAATCACCATCAACATTTGTTCACCACCGCCTCATGCTCCCTGACGCCGCCTCAGGCCACGTGGGCCCGACCTGACACCACCGCCGTGTTCCCCTGTCCGCCACGCCCCTCCACTGCCAACCACCTGAACCCTAGTGTCGCCGATCAACGGGAAATCGAATTTGCCCCAAATCCGCTTCATGCTGAACTGCGCCGCCATCACCGCGACTTGGCGTCGCTGACCAACCCATATCACACCGCCTCCCTCCCCTCTACCTTCTTCCCTCGAAGACCTCTGGCCAACTCAGCCTGTAGCGCCGTCGGCCAAAACGCGTTCACATGTGGCCAGAAAATTTCCTCAGCTTTCATCTCGTTTTTCTGATCACCTCGATCAATTTCAGACCATACAACCTTTGACAAAGTTGTAGATCACTCTTCCCTCTACCATTTCCTCAACTGAGCCATCACCTAATTCTTCACGGATTGGCCACAATTTGCCGAAAACCGAAACCCATTTCTGGCCGTTGACCGTCGATTTCTCCCAATCCGTTCAACGATGGGTCCCCAATGTTTTGTGGTAGGTAGAGGCCATGATGATCTTCAAAACCCAGAAACCGTTTGTGCTAATTGTTAGTGGATTGAGAGATACAAACGTTTTTGTGTTCAGGGGCTTTTCTGCAAACTTACAAGAGGGGCTGCTGCAAATTTGGGGAGAAGGAATAAATGAATGTTTATGAAGTGCTGGGGGTGTATTATACTAGTGGGGTGTATTATTTCAATATTTTCTTAGTTAATGCTATCCCCGGTCGACAGTTATCGGTGCTACGGCCACACATGAACCTTGTTGGTGCCAAAAATTGACATGCTGCTATGTCTTGACGATACGGTCCCAACAAAACTAGTTTCGTCGAATTCCGAGTCTGTTTGCTCAGAAAACTCTGTTTCTGGCTTAAATGGTTGTTCAATTCACAATTTATCCCGTACGGCCACATATCGACTTTAAAAATTCCAAGAAAATTATTTCTGCCTTCGTATTGACGATACGGACCTAGCAAAACTAATTTCATCAAATTCTAAGACTGTTTGAAAAATGGCTATTTTCTAGTCGATCGAAATTGACTAAAATTAACCAAACGCGTTTTCCTTTGCCACGCTCGCATATTAATCCCAAAAATTCTGAATTTTGGAATCTAGCGATAATTTGACATTCCGGTTCCAAAAAAAGTGGTTTCATCGAAAGCAGAGGTCATTTGCAAAATGGCTATTTCCAAGGCCTTTATATATATTAAAAAATATATAGATCCCACAACGACTTTTCTGAATTTTAAATTGGACGTATCTTTCACTCTATAAAGTGAAATCTAAGTTTCTTAACTTCGTCAGAAAGATATGATCAAACAGATTCAAATATTTCTTGTTTCGTCCAATTCCGACCTAAAACGAATTCTGTATATTCATTTGAAATTCGAAATCGAAGTTTCAAACTGCCACGCCATTTCAGGCTCGTTATATAGTTTAAATAAATTTATTCGTTTTACTTCGTCGAAAATAAATTTATTGTCGTTATTATTTAAAATAATTCATTTTAAATATTCAAAATTCACTAAAACAGCCTAAATAAAAAAATTAAATTGGCTCAGATTTCCGGGTTATTACAGTTTTGAAATTGTTTAAGCACTGAACTTACTTCAGTGGCTGGAAAATAATTCTGATAATGACTGCTGCATTATCAATATTCATTTTGGAGTTTCAAAGTGATGAATTGCAACCTTAGAAGAGTTTTGACGGAAATTTGTTTCAAAGAAAACAAGTTGTTTTGAAAAATTCAAATATTTTGAATTTGAGATGCTTATAAATATATGTCTAAAGGATTTGAAATAAAACCCTGGGAGTTTGAATTCTGGAATTTAAATTTAACTTAACAAGTTAAAAGAATTGAAATGAATAAATTGATTAAAATCAATCTGAATGAATATGAACTAAATATGAATATACTGATTGTAAATCATTCAGATAAAATGAATATAAGCATATTTGATATTCAATATGAATGGAAACCAAAAGTTTTGGTCGAACTAATTTTTTTAGAAATATGAAATGTTAAGTTTTAAAGTGGTTTTTGAAAAGTAGTGGGTTTGTAGTATTTTTCCTACATTAGTAATCTCGGGGACGAAATTCTTTTAAGAGGGGAAGAATGTAACGACCCGTAATTTTAGTTGATTAATTTTAAATATTTAGTATGGTTTTAAATATTGAGTTGATAATATAAAGGATATTTTAAATTGAGTTATCGATTTAATAATTGAAATACGATTTATTTTGAGTATAAGTTATTATCGTATACGAGAATCTAAAATAATTTAATTCGAAATTTAAAACGGAGTCAAAATGATTCAAATGATTTATAGAAATAGTATTTGAATATAAACGATAATAAAAATAACTTATTATCAAAGAATCTGATTATTTCTGAATTTAAATTATATTATATTAATTTAATATGGTATGTACGTTCAAATTAAATTTCAGAATATATTTTGTTCAGTTTAGAACAGCATTATAACATTTTTAACATCTGCCGATACGTTAAAATAGCAGTTTTTGAGTTCAGGTTATGGACCCCAAGATATTTGATTTGTGGATAAGATCGAGATCAAATCAGAATCCATTGAAATAAAATAAAAATTGCTTTAAATCAAATTACATTAAATTCATTTGTACCTTAAGCTACCTTACCTGTACGTAAAATTCCTTAACAGCTAAGTATCCGTCCATTTATAAATGAAGCACAATCCCCTATTCATCTCTTCTGATTTTCGCTCTTCAACAAGTGGAAAAAAATGGCTGGTCCTTATTATTAAAAGTCATCTGTTTTGCTTTAAAACATTTTCTCCTGTTTCTATGAAATCGAAGCAGTTCATTTTACTTCTTCAATTAAAATGAAAACTCCACTGAAAAATGGACGCCTCCTAATAGATCAAATATCGCTCCTTTAAAATCTTCCTCCCTCCATTTCTCGAATCAGTGATCTCGTTTAAATCTTTCGAGCACGATAGGGATGTCACGACTGGGAAAGGTTCGATCTTGGGCATTCGATTTTGGGTTGAATTGCGATCTAGTATATGTCGTGAGGGTTTGGTTCGATACCAGGTGAAGCGCGAAATTTGGGGAGGTTCGATGCCGATCGCGAGGCCAGGAGGCGTGATGCTATTCCGCACGTTGAAATATTCAAGTTCGAACGAGAGTTGCGATTTAGTTACAAGGGAAGCACGCTACTGTGTTGAGGCCGAGATCGGTTTCTACTTTTGGAAAATCGAATTGCTGACACTGAATGAGAGAAATGGGGAAATCACGAAGGGGAGGAGGCTGAGAGTTTGTATATTTAAACAGTGGAATTCAAGGGTGATTATCATGGTGAGATTTGCCGAAGGGTTTCGAATGGCAAATATAGTTCTGGACTTGTGCTGTGATGGCCCGCCGCGCACCAGCCGACATTTCCCTCAAAATGCGATGTATCGATGTCTAACTAGCACGGGATAATCGTCAAAGAAAGTAAAAGAAAGGAATTTGGACTAAAAAGTTACCTTAGATTGTCTCACAGTGCATGGAATAAAATATAATAATAACATATTTGACATAAAACAGGCGAGACAGTGCATAAGCTGAATACTAAATCATCATAGCAGCGGAAAATTCAAAATACAGCTTATGATCCAGACCATCATTATTACAACTTTTAAAAATGTCTCTAAAGAAAAATAGGAAGGTACACTACTAATTCCCAAGGTAGTGACCAGCAACAACACATGGAGAATATATGGGAGTAATACGTATAAGCCTCCTGCTTGTCTCCAGACCGCTACTCGTGCATAACCTACTAACCTGTCTCTAGTCTGCTTGTTTAGGAGAACCCAGAGTAATAAGAAGAGACATTAAATCTGGGTTGGACAAAAGTCTGGTATGAGCGATAAGCAACAAAAAAAGAACAATAATAGGTAAACATAACCATACCTGAACTTGGACCTGCAACCAATGAGTTAGCACAATAGGATGTACAGTACTCTAAGGTGACACTAACACATAGTGTGAAAACAAGGGGGAGGGGGTGTGCATGTCATAGTGATAGCAAACATTAAACCTAGCAATCATCCTCACATCTCTCACTCAGTGACAATATCTACCACTTTGGTCACCCAATTCCTTGCTACAATCACTTTGCCAAATGGAGTCATAACGGCTCCACTGCACTGATCCATTGCTACTAATCCTTTGCTATGTCCACTCTACCCTATGGAGTCAGGACAACCCCACTGCACTGGCTCATAGCCCTTGCTACGATCACTTACCCTTGGGAGTCTTAACGGTCACATTGCGCTGATCCATAGCCAATATCCGTCTCTTAGTGGTGAATCAAAGCTATAGACATCGATAACCCCTTTGCACACGTCCCTCAGCAAAGTCCAACTTATGAAGTTAACTCGTTAGTTCCCATCTGGATCCTGAGTGATAACTTCCCATTTGGACTTCCTTTGCATCTTGGGTTTTGTTTTCCTTCAGTCTGGTTCGTCACATTCAGTTCGTTAGTATCCGTTCATGGTGTGCAGTCGATTCTTAGTGCAAAATTCATGGTCAAGCCCTCTGGGTCGTGACCTTGCTTTCCACTCGTGACCTTCCATAGCGGTCGGGTCGTGATCCTCCATAGGGGTCGGGTCATGATCCTCCATAAGGGTCAGGTCGTGATCCTCCATAGGGGTCGGGTGGTGATTCTCCATAAGAGTCGGGTCATGATCCTCCATAGGGGTCGGGTTGTGATCCTCCATAGGGGTCGGGTCGTGATCCTCCATAGGAGTCAGGTCGTGATCCTCCATAGGAGTCAGGTCGTGATCCCTATCCCCTTCAGGAATCGAATTTCTGTACTTTTTCCTTTGAGCTAATTTCCCCAAATGACGTCGTTTTCGACCATTCTAACTTTTCTATGAAATCACAAAACATTCCAAACAGTCATAGCAACATATTGAATCAAGCATAAACACCAAAAACAACAATTTAACATGTTTATATGGATCAAACATACCCAAAACCCATGTTTTCCCCTTAATCCCCTTAATCATGAATTAACCATACGATTAACAGAACATATCCAAATTAGCCCAAATTTTTATCAAAGCCCTTAAATAATATTTTAGAATTTTACAAATTTTTCTGGATTTTTCTAAGCCATAATTTCGTTAATTATCACTACTCACCCCTAATTAGCCGTAATTAGTAAAACAATGCAAATCACTCAACTTAGCCACAAAAAAAATATCAAATTTGAAAACTCCAATGTTTGGGTCGAATACTAATGCCTAGCAGCAGCTTCAACTCAGATTTGGTGCTATTTCTCCTTGATTTGACGTAGATTAGCTTAATCCTCGATTAGAGATTGATTTGGGATGAAATTAGAAGGTGGAGGCCATTGTTAGTGTTTCTAAGAGGTAAATGGCGGCTAGAAAACTGAAATTGAATCAAAATCTAACTCATTTCATCCTCCCCATAACCCTAATCCTGAAATGCGTTATGGGCCCATTTGCTAATTACCATAATCAGCCCACTTAAGTAGTTTTTCACCTTCTAAACATTAATTTAGCCATATCTCCCAAATGGTAAGTCCTTTGATTAATATGACCACTCTACGGAAAGGTAAACCATCATCCGAATCTAATGGATTGGTTTCAGGTCAAAACTCCTTACCAATCAAAACTTATAGGCGAAATAAGATTCGCCATGGGCATAACGTTTATTAAAAAATCGACAAAAATCGTGAACATGGAAAATGACCCCAATAGTCGTTTCCTAAAGTTACATGACCATACGACCTCATATGAAAATTAAATAAATATTCTATGATCCTTCGATACGTAGAATGCAGGTCATTACACTCTCCCCCCTTAAGAAATTTCGCCCCCGAAATTCCTTAACCAAAAACATACAAAGGTGTCCGGAATGCCTATCAGTCATTCACAAACAATCAAACATACACAATAAGCACAACAGGCCAACCCTAGCATGCGGTCTACTAACAAGGGAAGAAACTATCACTATTAAAATCTAACCAGGCAAAGAGTTCTGGATGCGCTTCCCTTATGCTCTCCTCTGTTTCCCAAGTACAGTCACTCTCATTCTTGCCCCACTGAACCTTGACCAGTTTCACCACCTTCCTTCGAAGTTGCTTGCGATTCTCAACTACCTCGGGTTCTACTTCGATGTTATCCAACTGATCCGGTGAAATAATCATATAGGGGTCGTGCACGAACTTCCTTAACTAGGAAATATGAGACACATTATGAAACTCCCATCTTGTCAGATAATTCAATTTTGTATGCTAAATTCCCAACTTGTTCGAGAATTGGTAATGGACTAACAAATCTTGGTGCCAACTTGCATCTCCTACCAAATCAAATCACGCTCTTTAACGGAGAAATCTTGACAAACACCAAGATGTCAATAGTAACGTCCCGTATTTTTACGATATAATAATTAATTAATTTAATTATATAAATAGTGATTTAGAGATTTAAATGGTTGTTTAATTAAATAATATTAAATATTTAATTAATATTGATATTAGAATAATATATTTATTTCCGAAATAACAGAATCCATGGTATTATGTGAATTGGACAATTTAAAATATATAATTCAGTTTAGAATTGAATTATAATAACAATTATATTTAATGAACGATGGTTGAACGTATAAATTGTATTATAATTATAATCGCACTCGAAATGGTGCGGCAGTTCTTAATTTGGCGATTCGAACTTTAAACGAATATACAGAATTCGTTATAAGTCGGATTTCTATAAAACAAGAAATGTCCAGAGTTGGTGAAGTATATATTTCTAATGGAAGAGAAAATTCGAGATTTCGTCATGTAGATTTTGAGTTATGTCCAAATCAAATTTTCGAAAAGTTGCTATGGAATTCCTTTATAATTTATCGTGATTTATTTATATTATAAATAGATTTTTCAATATAAATTGAATATCGTTTCAACCGGGATTTGAGTACCGAGTTATAAATCCAATTGGAGCTGTATGATATTCTATTGTGAATATATATGAAAATAGAAATTTATTTATATTTAATTTTATTATTTTTAAATATATTAATATTTAAATGGGTCTATTTAGAGTTTTAAAAATAGCCAGTTTTGCAAACGACCTCTATTTTCGATGAAACTAATTTTGTTGGACCCGCAATATTAAATTATTGTTAGATTTCAGTGATTTTTGGAGTCATTGCGTGGCCGTACGAATTTTTAATGTGAAAAACAGTCGGTATTTTGACTGTTAAAAATACGCTGTGTGGGTAAACGGGGTTGGAATTCGACGAAACCCTTTTCGTTGGGTTCGTAATGTCAAACTCTAGTTATATGCCCATTTTCTTGATTTTTGGATATCATGTGTGATCATAGCAATTTTTAAACGTTGAATACAAATAGCGGTTGATAAAAATGGAATAAATTAATCAATATAAAAATATTTAAATTTCCTTATAAATATCCCTTACCATCCATAAACCCTAATATTTTTCACTTCGCGGTCAACAAAGTAAGCTGCCTACATTTCTTCAGAAAATAGGAGAAAACCATATTTTAGAGAATCAAAACAATTCTTAGAAAATTATTTAAACTATAATATTTATATATTAGTGATCGTTGGTTGTTTCTCTTCGATTCTATATGCATGTTACTTGGTGCGATCCAGTCCTGGTCGATGCTCATTTTTTTAGCAGCAGCTAGGGTTTGAGATTTAAGGGATTTTAGGCGATCGAAGTTGGAGTTGATGGTGGATTTGGATTCAGGAGCTTGAATAACACCTGGTATGTATTTTTAGGTAATTTCCGTGATGAATGATGTTGCCAATTCAATGTAGCTACCGAGAAATGGCTGTCGACAGGTTTTTCTAGGGTGAGGCGAGTTGAGTGAAAAGGGCATGGGATTGTAGAGGAGTGAAAGAGGAGATGATTTGTATTTATTTTGGAATTTATAGTTGTGAGGAGGAGGCGGAATAATGGAACAAACTTTGGGCAATGTTTGTGTGTGTCGAGGAGTAGAGTCGAGGAAGAAGGAGTGCGGTTTGAAGTGCGGGTATGGGTTTAAATAGGATAACGGGCCTACACATAAGGTTAAAACCCAAACATAATAATTACTTAGGTTTAAATTCAAATAAATTAATGCATTAACTTTAATTTATTGTATCTTATTCATATTTTAAAGGAATTCAACAAAACAAGATCCGTTGGGATCGTGTGGACGGTGGCTACACAATGGAACTGACTGGGAGTGAATTGGAGCTCGTTACAATTTATAGTGAAATAAACTGTCATTCTGAATCAAGAGACAATTATCGTTATTTAACGATGATCGTCTAGTGTGAGTACATATCACTAACTCTGTATAGTTTATATTTTTATGAATATAATCTAATATTGATAAATGATGATTGATTGCTGTGCGTTGATTGTTTGGTTGAATTGCTGATGCAATGGTTGAAATTATAGATAACGATATATATATATATATATATATATATATATATATATATATATATATCGTTAATCAAATATTGATTCTGTTTATCAGAATATTTCATATTGAAATGAAATCGATGTTATTTATATTGTTTAACATCTGTTGATGCAGGGAGACAGATTGGAGGGATCTAACTGGATTCCTCAATAATTATAATACTGTTTGTTTTCGTATACTATGATATATGATGTGATATATAATTTGTGATTGATTATGATGACACTGGTCATGTTATTTGGTATTTTAAACACCATATGAAATACTAATATGTAAAAAGGAAATTTCAAAGTGAATATGAAAATGAAATATTTAGAAAATGAATATAATTATATAAAAAGGTTTTATGTAAAATGAATAGAAATATATAAAAGTATTTGTAGAAAATAAATAGAATTTTTATAAAAGGAATATAATCAAGGAATATTTATTTAGGAAATAAATAGAATTTTTATAAAAGGAAATATTAAAAAAATAAATAGAATTATAAAAGGTTAGAAAGTAAATAGAACTATAAAAGGGAAATATTTAGAAAATGAATAGAGTTTTATAAAAAGAGAATTTTACATTAGGAAGGTTTGGACCCGTGCTCCGCACACGGGTGTAACATGATATTGATTTAAAATAAATATTTTGCAAATAAAATAGTATAAAGGAATTTGGGTTGGAATTAGGAATTTAAATGGAATTACTAAAATTATAAACTGACTGGAAATTAGTTGAGTTGAATGACTTTCTGGGTATCGATCTGATGTTGATTTCGGCCTTCGGGGTCAATACGTAGGGGGTTGTTCTCTTACTAGTTTACAGTTAGAGACTGATATATGTGAAAAGATAGTGATGCGTGAATCAAAAATGGAAACGTTTTCCAAAGTTAATAACATATATTTTCTAAAATTAGAAAATAAGGATTTGATGAATATATGGAAACGAGAAATGGGGAAATGAATAAATGTTGACTGATGACTGGTCGAGAGAATTTCCATCTGGAAATAATATCGATGTTTGCAAACATGTTTTTCTTTGATAGTTAAATCGCTGACTATCAAAGTTCTTAACCATTTTTCCGTCGTCAATACGGAGAGACCTGGATCAGATTCATTATCTGAAACCACTCTGTATGGGCATTATGCAAGGGTTGTCCTGTTTACAGAATAGTACCTTCGGTCTGTCCAATCCCAGGACGACCTGTATGGAATAATGTATGACGGAGTATATTTAATAGATCGCGTAAGTTGATCTCTTCAAACGTATTTACGTTTGGTGGCGGAGGAATTCGTTTATCTTAGGTGTATAACCATGATATGTTTGGAGAAATCAATTTGTGATTTAGCGGGTATGACGATGTGATATTCAAAGTGAATGAAGATGTGGTTTGTAAAGGATACGTTATGGCCTCTAGCCTCACAAATGGAAATGGTATAAAATCAGGTAGGTCGCATGGCTAAGTGGTTAGCTACTAATTAGGGTGTATTGTCACCTGATCTCCAGAAATTCCATTTACTTCTATAATCTATTTCGATGCTGTCCCTTTCAGGAAACAGTTGTTGATCCTAACCGTTGGTGATAATACATTCGGTACACTCAAGCTAAATGAGTGACAGGTCATGTTTAGCCTGGGATGCAAGATGTTCTTGTTGAACCCGGTGTATTCATCTGTAGAGATACACTGTCGGAAGGTGGTCCCATACCTTGCCATTTGGAATTCATTAACCAATAAGCGCCACGTTTTTTGATTATATACTATGTATGTGGAACGTGAGATGAAAGCGTTCTGCTAGATTATTATTATATTGTGGTTGATAGACACTATTATAATATCCAAAGAGTTTTGATATAAAGGTTATCGTTTCTTTCAAAAGGATTTTTCACAAATAAATCAAGTGTTTTGGATTCTCATAAGGGAAAAACCCGTTCCATTATACGGCATGGTCTTATGAGATGTCGTTTAATTGCTCAAAATGTTTTAAGTTGTTTACTCATACCAGTCCCATGACTAACCCGGAGTTTATTTTGTGTTGTTTTCCCTAAACTCTTTGGTGCCCAATTTTGTATGGGCACTCAAGTAGTCGGGATTTTACAGATATACTGAGAGCTTGGAGTAGGAGGCTTCAGGATTATATAGCTATTGTTATTTTCACTGTGTTGTAAGTGTTGTACTCTGATAATGTTACTGTATACATATACTAGTTTTATTTCAAAGTTATGTATCTATTGTATATTGTTCGTTCCACTATGAGATTCGTGTTACTCTGATGATGTTGAATGTTCTTCTTCTTCTTCTATACTAAGTTTCTATCTTATCTATTCTCACCCTCTAATTTCTTTCACGGACTATCCTGTGTTTCCGATGCTTGAATAGTCGACATTGAGTTTATGTCGGTTACTGAAGGTCGAGAAAACCTGGGTCGTTTCAGTGGTATCAGAGCTAAAGGTTAAGTATTTACCTTGGTTCTGTGGCGTGACTCAGTAGAGATGGAGTTAGTATTACCCTAGATTGAGTTGAGTGTATATATACGAGTGAACGTATTTATTATTTGATACAAAATGGTTTTATATTGTGGAGATTTATTGGTTGAGTTGTTTATGAATTCTAGTCGATCAATTTGATCCACTGTATCGGTAGGGGTTTATAAACATTTGAATATGATGAACCGACACAGTATGTTTTGAAAAGAGGGTAATGAAATAATTCTACCCAAATATATTTTGGTATAAAGAAAATATATATATTGAAATATTATAATATTGGATGTGTTGGTTGGGATTATAATCAGATAAGATTATAATTGAAACGGTTATGTAATTAACCAATTAAAATCCGTATAAGTGTTACGAAGTGAATTAAATCTGAATTGAAAATTAAAACTGTGGAAATTTTAAAAAGTATTTGTAAATGAACTTGGATTGAATATATGTGAATTTTAAAATCCTGGGAGATTTTAAATTGTTTTACAAGAATTGTGAATGATATTTTGAAATGTATTTCAAAGTGGAAGTGTTTAGAAATGGTTTTGAAAAGTGATATGGTATTGAACTCACTTTGATCAGATGGAAAATAATTCTGACAATGACGGCCGCATTATCAGTGTCATTTTCGAGTTGCTAAGTGACGGATTACTACCAAAGATTTTGTTTTTGAATCGTTTTATGGTAAGCAAGTTGTTTTGTATCCTGAAAAGGGGTATCTGGTTTTAAGAAAGCTAAATTGTTTAAAATTCCCTAGGGAAGATTGTTTGAATTAAAACAAATTAAATTAGAATTTGTAAAAGAAAATAGAAATTGAAATTGAAATTGAATTGAAACCAGTTAGGTGGAAAATGAATTGAGATAGAAAATATTGAATTAGATTGGATTAGAGATAACCCAAATGGAACTGGACTGGTAAGTTACGAGCTGAAATTAAAAATGGAATCTGAGTTAAGAACATAATTTGGCTTAGGTATAACCGAATGATTGAAATGATATTGGTATATGTAGAATTGGTAACACATGGAAAAGGATATAATGATAAGCCCGACAAAAAGGTACTATTTTATATTACATATGAGTTTGAGATTTTGATGAGCTGAATTGGCAAGACGCTTGGCTGTTTGATTTTCTTTTGGGTTGGAGAAGACCCAGAGAGGAGAGTTGTAGTTGTATCGATTGATCCGTACAATGAAGGTGCTGATGAAATTTTCTGAAAATTCGAGGTGTTAGAAAATTTCCGGGATTTTTAAAAATTTTCGTTATTTAGAAATGAATTAAATATTTAATTGAAATAAGTTGGTTCAATTGAAACTGAAATTAAAAGAAGTAAACGAATAAATTTTAACCCAGTTAATAGGGTTTGTTTTCTACCTTAGCTATTTCGAGGACGAAATTATTTTAAGGGGGGAAGAATGTAACGTCCCATATTTTTATGGTATAATAATTAATTAATTTAATTATTTAAATAGTGATTTACAGATTTAAATGATTTTTTAATTAAATAATTGTAACAACCCGAAAATCTGGGCCAGTTTAAAATTTTTAATTTGGCAATTTTAATGAATTTTGAACATTTAAAATAGAATATTTTAAATAATATCGACGAGAAATTTATTTTGAATAGAATTCGAATGAATATATTTATATAGATCGTCGTTAGAATATAAATATTTATTTTAAATTATAAAAGGAATTGAAAATGGCGCGGTAGTTCGATAATTCGATTTCAAACTTCAATTGAATGTACCGGGTGCAAAACAATCCGGATTTTAGTGAAACCAAAAACAATAGGATCTAATCGAGAATATCTTTCCAACAAATCCGAAAAATCAAAATTTCATAGCGGGAATCAAAAGATATGTCCAGTTGGAAATTCTGAATAGTCGTTATGGAATTCAGGCCCTTAAAAATAGACATTTTGCAAATGACCTCGGATTTCGACGAAACCACTTTTGTTGGGTCCGTGATGTCGAATTATTATTAGATTCCAAATTTCATAATTTTTCGAATCAATATGTGAGTGTGGCAAAGGAAAACGCGTTTGACCAGTTTCAGTTGATTTTAATCGACTGGAAAATGGCCATTATTCCAACGGTCTCAGAATTCGACGAAACTAGTTTTGTTAGGACCGTATCGTCAATACGAAGCTGGAAAATATTTTTCTGCAATTTTTAGAGTTCGTATGTGACCCCGGTAATTTGAAATGTACGTTTAAAATTCAATATAATGATTTAAATGTAAAATTCAATGGAAACTGATTCAAACAGTCGAATCAGCCTACAATACATATCCCATTGTGTTCGGAATGAGGGTAATACGCTATGGACGACAGGCGGTGGACCTCGTTTAGAGGTCGTATGTAAAAGTCAACTTTTTGAAAATAAAATAATAAAAAATTAAATTAATTAATTAAATCTCCCTCTTCCCCTTAATCTCGCTCTGGCCCCCTTTTTTATTTGGAAATCGAATTCAGAAAAGAAAAAAAAAAAGAAAGAGAAAGGGCGACGGGGGAGGAGCCGCCGCCCCTCCCCGATGAACCGCCGCCGCCCCAGGTGGGGCGCCACCTCTGTCGCCGCCTCCCTCTCTTCTTCTTCCTGCCCTTCTCCTCCCTGACGCGAACGCGACAGCCGCCCCCCCCCCCCCCTCCTGTGCTGCGCCGCCGCTGCTTCGTCTTCTCCACCTGACCTCCTCCGCCCCTCTTCCCCCTTCTCCTCCACCTCGACACACTCTCCCCTCTTCTGCATAGACCCGCACCCCCCTAGACCCGAACCCGCACCCCGCTTGGCCCGAACCCAGACCTCCGACAGCCCAGCCGACCACCACCGCGACTTCCTCGGCACCAACAACACCCGACGACTCACCCCGAGGCCTAGATCCGTAAATAAGTGAGTTTTTATATATATATATTTACAATTTTTTTACTTTAATTTCAGCTTTAAATGTGTTTAGAGTTATAAAAATATAATTTTTATAATGTAGAAGGGAGAAAAATATAATTTTTAGATTATATTTCTAAAGGTGAAATCTTTATATTTGAAAAGGTGAAATCTTTATATTTGTAAAGGTGAAATCTTTATATTTGAAAAGGTGAAATCTTTATATTTGAAAAGGTGAAATCTTTATATTTGTAAAGGTGAAATCTTTATATTTGAAAAGGTGAAATCTTTATATTTGAAAAGGTGAAATCTTTATATTTGAAAAGGTGAAATCTTTATATTTGAAAGGGCGAAATATAGTATCGATGTAAAAATAGAATTTTTATCTATTGAATAGCAAAGTAAAAATTCGATTTTTATATATTGAATAGCATAGTAAAAATTCGATTTTTAAATAAATGAAGTGATTATAAAAATATGATTTTTAAATTGAAAGTGAACAAATAAAAATGTGATTTTTATATATGTAGTGGCTACGGGCAACGAAAGCGACGAAAGGCGAGAATGACGATGATTTCTCTTAAAGAAGAGTCAAGATGATTGGATAGCTATCGGTGAGAACTACTCACCTTTCAATTTCTTTTTCTAGTTATATATATATATATATATATATATATACTAGGATGCAGACGGTGCTTAGTAGCACCCGACACAATCGTCCACAGACCATGGACTTGTTTGTTTGGTTGCATAAATTAGTTAGATGATTGGTTTGAATTGAATTATTTGGTGAAATGGAATGGATTTGATTGATGTGTGAATGGCGTGGGCCTTCACTAGACCGGGGATAAGGCTAGGCCTTGTCCCGTTTCTAGTATCGTGCCTTTAAGCCGCCGAAATTTTCTAAAATATGTTAGAAAAATAAAAATATCATTTTTATTGTGTAAATGAACTGAATATGAATTCATGTGTTAAAATAAAATATTTCATCGTTAAAAATATAATTTTTAATGTGAAAGTGAATAAATAAATATTTATAAACAAATCGGCCGATTTGTTTATATACACTGATTTGACTGATATCGATTGGGTCGATAAATTTTACACATCGCCCAACTGCACAACTAAAATCTGTGTTTGATTGTTTGAAACCCCACACGGGTGTTGGGATGAAATTTGAAGTTCACTCATCCTGATTGATTAAATATGTCGATCGATTGATTGACAGGTTGTTATAAGCGTTAGATATCCATATTTGATGCTTATACAGTGTAGTGCACCTTGGATGATGGTTGATTGTTGATCGTTGCTATTATATACACGTGTTGTATGGAATCCATATAATTAACATTATATGGTGATTGATTGGGCCTCATTCCAATCGGGAAAATAATGAATATTATAAAGGAAAATTCATGTGTTGAAAATATTCTTGTGTTGAGTAAAATATTTTAATAATAAAATTCACATCTTTATCATATTTAAAATTAGAACTACTTCACGGTGGAGTCTAATTGAAATCAAACGATAGATACCATAATTTTATAAAATATTTTACATAACAAAAATAGTGATGTGTTGACAGTACTCATGTATTGAGATTAGTCGTGTGTTGAAAGAAATATAGGTTCATGTGTTGAATTGAATAGAAGTTTTTGAAATATATAAAGCCGTGTGGATTAGAGATGCGCTATTTTGACGTGAACGATATTTATATCGATTTTATTCGTTTTACAATGAATATTGAAAAGCGACTTCAAAATCTAATATTTTGAAATGAAATTCAAATCGAACTAGATAAAAATTCGAACTGAAATCTTATTGAATCAATTTGAAATGAATTCGAATTGAATAGAAAATGAATTCGATTCGAATTGAATAGAAAGTGAATTTGAATTCAAATTGAATAGAAATGAATTCAAATTGAATTAAATTGAAGTTGAATTAAAGACGAATTGAAATCGTTTTTAATGAAATTTAAAACGAACTGAAATTGAATTGAAATCAATTTGAAACGAATTCGAATTGAATCAAATAGAAGGTAAATTCAAATTGAATTGAATTGAAACGAATTAGAATTGGAATTGAATTGAAATGAATTCGAATTGAATTGAAATCAAATCGATTTGAAATTGAATATAGTGTTGAAATGGTTTTGAAAACGAATTTAAAACGATTTATAAAATACGTTTTAAAAAGGAAATCGACGAAATATATATAATATATATATATATATATTATATATTTAATGGCCTGAATAGAACGCGCCGCGCCGCGGCAGTTCGTGAATTTCGACCATTGACTTCGAATTGACGTTGCGGGAGATCCGACCGTCGGATTCTCCTAAAACCGGAACCGTTGGGTTCGTATCGAAAAGAGCTTTCCAATGAATATTAGAAATTTGAAATCTAATGGTTGGATTTGGAATTATGTCCCAATCAAATTTGAAAAAGGTCGCTGTAAGTGTAGTTCGATAGCCGTTGATGGAAATCGACTGTACGGGCCTTAATAAAATTATTAAAAATATCTATAATTTGTGTAAAATCGTAATATATGAATTGGAAAGAATTGGGATGAGAAATTCCACATTTGAAAAGATAAAAATAGTTTTTTATCGAAATAAACTAGTTTTGGACTAGAATCAAAATCAATTTATTTTTGAAATAAATAAATTGAATTTGAAGGTGATTTTGAAAATAATCAATATTCCCAATACGTGGATGGGATGGGAGTTGAATCGAAATTATCTTCGGAATATTTCGATGTTGGATTTCGTGACTATACAGATATTGTTATGGGAATTTGAAAGATATATTATATATCGTTATTTCCAATACGATATTTGTTGGTTTCAGAATTTGATACTGAATATAAGCCGGTATATTTTCTATTCAGAGCCTTGTATTTAATATCAAATGTGATTTGGGTTTATCGTGAATCGTGTTTTAGATGACATTGGTTCTTTAACGCAGTTAAAGGCATGATGTTGATTTTTGAAAAGATTAAAACTAAGTGGAGTTTTAATGAATCTTTAATTAGATTAAAAAGGTGAATTGATAATTTAAATTATCAAATTTGAAAGGTGATCGAGAATGGAGTACCACCAGTTTTGCTCCAAAGCGATAGTTAAATCTTTAATTAGATTTGAACGTGGGATGGTAATTAATTTTACCGATAACACTGTGGTGTTAGATATGGAGTATTACCAGTTTTTCTCCATGGGATATATAGGTTGGGATTGGGAAATAAAATAAATAATTACTTCGGTGTGGTTCATTAATCCCGACTAGTTTGAAATGATATCCAAAGGAAGATTATAGGATAAATTTAGAAGAATTTATCTTGGATAAAATTAATGGGAACCTTTCCCTAAGAATGTGATTTTGTGAATAAAAGAATATTCTGAATTGGAATGAGGCGTTTGTTGTGTTTGTGTAACATTCGTTTATTATATACGTGGGTTATTCAGAAAGGCCGGGTTTATACCCATTCTGAATAACCGATTTGACGAGATGTCGAAGATGAAGACGGTGGTTGAAGACCGGAAGTCTTCACATCGTTTGGGTGATTACTGATGATCTTGATTGGGTTGTACACCCAGGATGAGGGAAACAGTTGGTGATCGTCCAGACGTACTTGGAGATGGATGGATATGCGAGGAAAGTGGCTCCGGTTTCGTTCAGACCCAGAGCGAACTTGTAAATGGATTGTGTGTCCGACATCGGATTTTATTCTGTGTTGATTGATCTCTATTAAATATACATCTGTTTGGCGGCGTAGAATTTATTCTTGCTTAACGCCCTTCTCTGAGACGTACGAGCTCAGAGGTTGTATATCGATGGACATCAGTCGCATGGAGTGAATTGCCAATGTGGCACGCGTAAGTGGCAATTGATCAAGGCTTCTGTTGAAAAGCAAAGTCTTGTGGTTGATGATCAAAGCACGGCCTGTGTGGCATAGCTTTGTGTATAACGTGAATTCGCGAGCCTCACACCTCGGTATGAGTCAAAAACGGGATACGGACCCAAGGAGTGCACGACATTTCTTTCTAGCTAGGGTGGTGTCAGTGACCTACCAGCCCTGACATTTATATACTTTTCACCTGTGTGGTTGTTGGATACGAGGCGCCTCGGATATAGGTCTGTAAGGACCGGGAAACGTGTGTTCAGGAATAATTAATCCTCAAAAGTAAGAGAGGACCGGCCTTGGAGGTTCCAAAGGATCATAGTGGGGTCCTGAGGCATTGCTAGAGTGTCTCGAACGCGGAGAGGAGCTTGCCCCTTGCCTCGGCTCATGACGGAAATCCAATTTCCAATACGTGATATTGCAGTTTTAATTGTAGAACTAGTATGGCGACATGATATATGGTACCCATGCCGTCTATGATTGATATTTATGATTGAATTGTTTTGACACTATACACTTATTATAGTATCAAATAATGTGTTTTAAATGTATCAAGCATGATTTGGCTATTATAAGGGAAAACCCTATCCTCCGGCTTGCGTTGCATTGTGTGATGGGACCTGGGTCTTATAACAGCTTCATTTTTCTTTATTTAGCATTGCGCTGTTTGTTCTATGCACTGGTATTCTTGGGAGGAAACCCGTTCCGTGTTATACGGCGTGGTCCCTTGATTTACCTAACTTTAAAACCAATATTAATAACTGTTTTAGTTCTCACACCAGTCACATGACTGACCTGGAGTTTATTGTTTTAACCTAAACTCTGGGTGCCCCTATTTTCCACACGGGCAGCTAGTAGTTTTGGTTTTGCAGATTTATATCCACAGGTTCTTGGTTTACAGCTAGAATGATATCCGGAAAGCTCTGTATCCGTATATCACCTTCAGTTGTGCTTTGTATTATTTTTCCGCTGCTATGTAATTTATTGTAACCTCTGATATTTATCGAATGTAATTTATTCATTTATACTCTGTATATTCTTGTATCTGATGGAATTGTTGTAATAACAATGAATTGTTCTTCCGTCTGCGTTCTATTTTGTCTTGTCCTCAATTCTATCCGTGCTTTCCTTACCAGGGAAGATCGGGTCGTCTCAGTTTGGTATCAGAGCTTTGGTTTACAGAGCTCGAGAACAACACACCTTAGAACCATACGAAAGAATTCATCAGATATTGGATTAGTAATATCCAATTAAAATGACTCGTTAGAGATAGGATCAGTAGTATCCTAGAACGAGTGTGAAGAGTATACTTTTCAAATGAAAACAATTTTGTTTTGAAAATTTAAATTGCTTTATACGTATTTGAATATTTATTTATATGGGCAATCCCGTATATAAAATTTGTATATACGCGTCATGAAAGTATATTCGAAGTTTTAATATACTGGGTAGATATAGAATCACATTCTAGATATCCGGGGATGATTCTGATGATGGTGCATCATCATCAGTATTCATATTCGAATTTCGATGGTGTGATTTCTATATATTTCCATTAGACTGGTGTGAGAACCAAAACTAATATAGCTAGAATACATTGTTGTGAATTGGCATCAAAACAAGATTTTCCGTATATATGTATCAATTTATGAATTTGAAACTCTAATCCACTAATTGATTTATGTTTGAGTTGTTTGTTTATTTGTTTGACAATTTTTAACCACTATGCCTAATAGAATCAAATATTGAATTGTATTGAAAATTGGTCGCATTTGCTTGCATATACATGTACTTACATTGAACAGGTCATAGCAAGGAGGCTAGAGCAGAGAATAAAATTTGTTTGCCCGACAAATAGGTGCATGTTTACTACATAATTTACTGTTTTGTTTGGGTGATGATGATTTTATGAGCCTATTGGCTAGCTGCTTGGCTTTTTCTTTTTCTTTTTGAGATCAGAAGGCCTGTATGGCAATTTTGGGATTTTCCCGTGGCTCCCGGTGCAGGGGAGGTCATGGCGAAATTTTTCGAAAATTTAGGGTGTTAGCCAAATTTTTGAAAATTTTGAAAATTCTCAAAAACTGAAAAGTTGGAGAATGGAAGCCAGATCGAACGTAGAGTTGATTAATCAAAGCACTTTCGACTTTGTTCCTTTTCTGGGACGAAAAGTTTTAAGTGGGGGAGATGTAACAACCCGAAAATCTGGGCCAGTTTAAAATTTTTAATTTGGCAATTTTAATGAATTTTGAACATTTAAAATAGAAAATTTTAAATAATATCGACGAGAAATTTATTTTAAATAGAATTCGAACGAATATATTTATATAGATCGTCGTTAGAGTATAAATATTTATTTTAAATTATAAAAGGAATTGAAAATGGCGCGGTAGTTCGATAACTCGATTTCAAACTTCAATTGAATGTACCGGGTGCAAAACAATCCGGATTGTAGTGAAACCAAAAACAGTAGGATCTAATCGAGAATATCTTTCCAACAAATCCGAAAAATCAAAATTTCATAGCGGGAATCAAAAGATATGTCCAGTTGGAAATTCTGAATAGTCGCTATGGAATTCAGACCCTTAAAAATAGACATTTTGCAAATGACCTCGGATTTCGACGAAACCACTTTTGTTGGGTCCGTGATGTCGAATTATTGTTAGATTCCAAATTTCATAATTTTTCGAATCAATATGTGAGCGTGGCAAAGGAAAACGCGTTTGACCAGTTTAAGTTCATTTTAATCGACTGGAAAATGGCCATTATTCCAACGGTCTCAGAAATCGACGAAACTAGTTTTGTTAGGACCATATCATCAATACGAAGCTGGAAAATATTTTTCTGCAATTTTTAGAGTTCGTATGTGACCCCGGTAATTTGAAATGTACGTTTAAAATTCAATATAATGATTTAAATATAAAATTCAACGGAAACTGATTCAAACAGTCGAATCAGCCTATGATACATATCCCATTGTGTTCGGAATGAGGGTAATACGCTATGGACGACAGGCGGTGGACCTCGTTTAGAGGTCGTATGTAAAAGTCAACTTTTTGAAAATAAAATAATAAAAAATTAAATTAATTAATTAAATCTCCCTCTTCCCCTTAATCTCGTTCTGGCCCCCTTTTTTATTTGGAAATCGAATTCAGAAAAAAAAAAGAGAAAGGGCGACGGGGGAGGAGCCGCCGCCCCTCCCCGATGAACCGTCGCCGCCCCAGGTGGGGCGCCACCTCTGCCGCCGCCTCCCTCTCTTCTTCTTCCTACCCTTCTCCTCCCTGACGCGAACGCGACAGCCGCCCCCCCCCCCCCCCTCCTATGCTGCGCCGCCGCTGCTTCGTCTTCTCCACCTGACCTCCTCCGCCCCTCTTCCCCCTTCTCCTCCACCTCGACGCACTCTCCCCTCTTCTGCATAAACCCGCACCCCCCCTAGACCCGAACCCGCACCCCCCTTGGCCCGAACCCCGACCTCCGACAGCCCAGCCGACCACCACCGCGACTTCCTCGGCACCAGCAACACCCGACGACTCACCCCGAGGCCTTGATCCGTGAATAAATGAGTTTTTATATATATTTACAATTGTTTCACTTTAATTTCAGCTTTAAATGTGTTTAGAGTTATAAAAATATAATTTTTATAATGTAGAAGGGAGAAAAATATAATTTTTAGATTATATTTGTAAAGGTGAAATCTTTTTATTTGAAAAGGTGAAATCTTTATATTTGAAAATGTGAAATCTTTATATTTGAAAAGGTGAAATCTTTATATTTGAAAAGGTGAAATCTTTATTTTTGAAAAGGTGAAATCTTTATATTTGAAAGGTGAAATCTTTATACTTGAAAAGGTGAAATCTTTATATTTGAAAGGGCGAAATATAGTATCGATGTAAGAATAGAATTTTTATCTATTGAATAGCAAAGTAAAAATTCGAATTTTATATATTGAATAGCATAGTAAAAATTCGATTTTTAAATATATGAAGTGATTATAAAAATATGATTTTTAAATTGAAAGTGAACAAATAAAAATGTGATTTTTATATATGTAGTGGCTACGGGCAACGAAAGCGACGAAAGGCGAGAATGACGATGATTTCTCTAAAAGAAGAGTCAAGATGATTGGATAGCTATCGGTGAGAACTACTCACCTTTCAATTTCTTTTTCTAGTTATATATATATACTAGGATGCAGACGGTGCTTAGTAGCACCCGACACAATCGTCCACAGACCATGGACTTGTTTGTTTGGTTGCATAAATTAGTTAGATGATTGGTTTGAATTGAATTGTTTGGTGAAATGGAATGGATTTGATTGATGTGTGAATGGCGTGGGCCTTCACTAGACCGGGGATAAGGCTAGGCTTTGTCCCGTTTCTAGTATCGTGCAGTTATGCCGCCGAAATTTTCTAAAATATGTTAGAAAAATAAAAATATCATTTTTATTGTGTAAATGAACTGAATAGGAATTCATGTGTTAAAATAAAATATTTCATTGTTAAAAATATAATTTTTAACGTGAAAATAAATATTTATAAACAAATCGGCCGATTTGTTTATATACACTGATTTGACTGATATCGATTGGGTCGATAAATTTTACACATCGCCCAACTGCACAACTAAAATCTGTGTTTGATTGTTTGAAACCCCACACGGGTGTTGGGATGAAATTTGAAGTTCACTCATCCTGATTGATTAAATATGTCGATCCATTGATTGACAGGCTGTTATAAGCGTTAGATATCCATATTTGATGCTTATACAGTGTAGTGCACCTTGGATGATGGTTGATTGTTGATCGTTGCTATTATATACATGTGTTGTATGGAATCCGTATAATTAACATTATATGGTGATTGATTGGGCCTCATTCCAATCGGGAAAATAATGAATATTATAAAGGAAAATTCATGTGTTGAAAATATTCTTGTGTTGAGTAAAATATTTTAATAATAAAATTCACATCTTTATCATATTTAAAATTAGAACTACTTCACGGTGGAGTCTAATTGAAATCAAACGATAGATACCATAATTTTATAAAATATTTTACATAACAAAAATAGTGATGTGTTGACAGTACTCATGTGTTGAGATTAGTCGTGTGTTGAAAGAAATATAGGTTCATGTGTTGAATTGAATAGAAGTTTTTGAAATATATAAAGCCGTGTGGATTAGAGATGCGCTATTTTGACGTGAACGATATTTATATCGATTTTATTCGTTTTGCAATGAATATTGAAAAGCGACTTCAAAATCTAATATTTTGAAATGAAATTCAAATCGAAGTAGATAAAAATTCGAACTGAAATCTTATTGAATCAATTTGAAATGAATTCGAATTGAATAGAAAATGAATTCGATTCGAATTGAATAGAAAGTTAATTTGAATTCAAATTGAATAGAAATGAATTCAAATTGAATTAAATTGAAGTTGAATTAAAAACGAATTGTAATCGTTTTTAATGAAATTTTAAACGAACTGAAATTGAATTGAAATCAATTTGAAACGAATTCGAATTGAATCAAATAGAAGGTAAATTCAAATTGAATTGAATTGAAACGAATTAGAATTGGAATTGAATTGAAATGAATTCGAATTGAATTGAAATCAAATCGATTTGAAATTGAATATAGTGTTGAAATGGTTTTGAAAACGAATTTAAAACGATTTATAAAATACGTTTTAAAAAGGAAATCGACGAAATATATATAATATATATATATATTATATATTTAATGGCCTGAATAGAACGCGCCGCGCCGTGGCAGTTCGTGAATTTCGACCATTGACTTCGAATTGAAGTTGCGGGAGATCCGACCGTCGGATTCTCCTAAAACCGGAACCGTTGGGTTCGTATCGAAAAGAGCTTTCTAATGAATATTAGAAATTTGAAATCTAACGGTTGGATTTGGAATTATGTCCAAATTAAATTTGAAAAAGGTCGCTGTAAGTGCAGTTCGATAGCCGTTGATGGAAATCGACTGTACGGGCCTTGATAAAATTATTAAAAATATCTATAATTTGTGTAAAATCGTAATATATGAATTGGAAAGAACTGGGATGAGAAATTCCACATTTGAAAAGATAAAAATAGATTTTTATCGAAATGAACTAGTTTTGGACTAGAATCAAAATCAATTTATTTTTGAAATAAATAAATTGAATTTGAAGGTGATTTTGAAAATAATCAATATTCCCAATACGTGGATGGGACGGGAGTTGAATCGAAATTATCTTCGGAATATTTCGATGTTGGATTTCGTGACTATACAGATATTGTTATGGGAATTTGAAAGATATATTATATATCGTTATTTCCAATACGATATTTGTTGGTTTCAGAATTTGATATTGAATATAAGCCGGTATATTTTCTATTCAGAGCCTTGTATTTAATATCAAATGTGATTTGGGTTTATCGTGAATCGTGTTTTAGATGACATTGGTTCTTTAACCCAGTTAAAGGCATGATGTTGATTTTTGAAAAGATTAAAACTAAGTGGAGTTTTAATGAATCTTTAATTAGATTAAAAAGGTGAACTGATAATTTAAATTATCAAATTTGAAAGGTGATCGAGAATGGAGTACCACCAGTTTTGCTCCAAAGCGATAGTTAAATCTTTAATTAGATTTGAACGTGGGATGGTAATTAATTTTACCGATAACACCGTGGTGTTAGATATGGAGTATTACCAGTTTTTCTCCATGGGATATATAGGTTGGGATTGGGAAATAAAATAAATAATTACTTCGGTGTGGTTCATTAATCCCGACTAGTTTGAAATGATATCCAAAGGAAGATTATAGGATAAATTTAGAAGTATTTATCTTGGATAAAATTAATGGGAACCTTTCCCTAAGAATGTGATTTTGTGAATAAAAGAATATTCTGAATTGGAATGAGGCGTTTGTTGTGTTTGTGTAACATTCGTTTATTATATACATGGGTTATTCAGAAAGGCCGGGTTTATACCCATTCTGAATAACCGATTCGACGAGATGTTGAAGATGAAGACGGTGGTTGAAGACCGGAAGTCTTCACATCGTTTGGGTGATTACTGATGATCTTGATTGGGCTGTACACCCAGGATGAGGGAAACAGTTGGTGATCGTCCAGACGTACTTGGAGATGGATGGATATGCGAGGAAAGTGCCTCCGGTTTCGTTCAGACCCAGAGCGAACTTGTAAATGGATTGTGTGTCTGACATCAGATTTTATTCTGTGTTGATTGATCTCTATTAAATATACATCTGTTTGGCGGCGGAGAATTTATTCTCTTGCTTAACGCCCTTCTCTGAGACGTACGAGCTCAGAGGTTGTATATCGATGGACATCAGTCGCATGGAGTGAATTGCCAATGTGGCACGCGTAAGTGGCAATTGATTAAGGCTTCTGTTAAAAAGCAAAGTCTTGTGGTTGATGATCAAAGCACAGCCTGTGTGGCATAGCTTTGTGTATAACGTGAATTCGCGAGCCTCACACCTCGGTATGAGTCAAAAACGGGATATGGACCCAAGGAGTGCACGACGTTTCTTTCAAGCTAGGGTGGTGTCAGTGACCTACCAGCCCTGACATTTATATACTTTTCACCTGTGTGGTTGTTGGATACGAGGCGCCTCGGATATAGGTCTGTAAGGACCGGGAAACGTGTGTTCAGGAAAAATTAATCCTCAAAAGTAAGAGAGGACCGGCCTTGGAGGTTCCAAAGGATCAGAGTGGGGTCCTGAGACATTGCTAGAGTGTCTCGAACGCGGAGAGGAGCTTGCCCCTTGCCTCGACTCATGACGGAAATCCAATTTCCAATACGTGATATTGCGGTTTTAATTGTAGAACTAGTATGGCGACATGATATATGGTACCCATGCCGTCTATGATTGATATTTATGATTGAATTGTTTTGACACTATACACTTATTATAGTATCAAATAATGTGTTTTAAACGTATCAAGCATGCTTTGGCTGTTATAAGGGAAAACCCTATCCTCCGGCTTGCGTTGCATTGTGTGATGGGACCTGGGTCTTATAACAACTTCATTTTTCTTTATTTAGCATTGCGCTGTTTGTTCTATGCACTGGTATTCTTGGGAGGAAACCCGTTCCGTGTTATACGGCGTGGTCCCTTGATTTACCTAACTTTAAAACCAATATTAATAATTGTTTTAGTTCTCACACCAGTCATATGACTGACCTGGAGTTTATTGTTTTAACCTAAACTCTAGGTGCCCCTATTTTCCACACGGGCAGCTAGTAGTTTTGGTTTTGCAGATTTATATCCACAGGGTCCTGGTTTACAGCTGGAATGATATCCGGAAAGCTCTGTTTCCGTATATCACCTTCAGTTGTGCTTTGTATTATTTTTCCGCTGCTATGTAATTTATTGTAACCTCTGATATTTATCGAATGTAATTTATTCATTTATACTCTGTATATTCTTGTATCTGATGGAATTGTTGTAATAACAATGAAATGTTCTTCCGTCTGCGTTCTATTTTGTCTTGTCCTCAATTCTATCCATGCTTTCCTTACCAGGGAAGTTCGGGTCGTCTCAATAATATTGAATATTTAATTAATATATATATTGGAATAATATATTTATTTTCGAAATCACCAGAAATAACAGAATCCACAGTATTGTGTGAATTGGACAATTTAAAATATATAATTCAGATTAGAATTGAATTATAATAACAAATATATTTAATGAATGATGGTTGAACGTATAAATTATATTATAATTATAATTGAGCTCGAAATGGTGCGGCAGTTATAATTTAGCTATTCGAACTTTAAACGAATATACAGAATCCGTTATAAGTCGGATTTCTGTGAAACAAGAAACGTTCGGAGCTGGTGAATTATATTTTTCTAATGGAAGAGAAAATTCAAGATTTCGTAGTGTAGATTTTGAGTTATATCCAAATCAAATTTTCGAAAAGTCGCTATGGAATTCCTTTATAATTTATAGCAATTTATTTATATTATAAATGGATTTTTCAATATAAATTGAATATCGATTCAAACGGGATTTGAGTATCAAGTTATAAATCCAATTGGAGCTATATCATATTCTATTGTGAATATATACGAAAATATAAATTTATTTATATTTAATTTAATTATTTTTAAATATATTAATATTTAAATGGGTTTATTTAGAGCTTTAAAAATAGCCAGTTTTGCAAATGACCTCCGTTTTCGACGAAACTAATTTTTTTGGATCCGCAATATTAAATTATTATTAGATTTCAATTTTCGTGAATTTTTGGAGTCATTGTGTGGCTGTACGGATTTTTAATGTGAAAAACAGTTTGTATTTTGATGGTTAAAAATACGTTGTGTAAGCAAACAGAGTCGGAATTTGATGAAACCAGTATTGTTGGCTCTGTAATATCAAACTCTAGTTGTATGCACATTTTCATGATTTTTGGATATCTTGTGTGATCATAGCAATTTTTAAACGATGAATACAAATAGCGGTTGATAAAAATGGAATAAATTAATCAATATAGAAATATTTAAATTTCCTTATAAATATCCCTTACCATCCATAAACCATAATATTTTTCACTTCGCGGTCATCAAAGTAAGCCGCCTACATATCTTCAGAAAATAGGAGAAAACCACATCTTAGAAAATAAAAACAATTCTTAGAAAATTCTTTAAATTATAATATGTATATTAGTGATCGTTGGTTGTTTCTGTTCGATTCTATATGCTTATTACTTGGTGCGATCCATGCCTGGTCGATGCTCTTTTTTTTAGCAGCAACTAGGGTTTGAGATTTAAGGGATTTCAGGCGATCGAAGTTGGTGTTGATGGTGGATTTGGATTCAGGATCACGAATTGCACCTGATATGTATTTTTGGGTAGTTTCTGTGATGATTGATGTCGCCAATTCACTGTAGCTCACAAGAAATTGATGTCGACGGGTTTTTCAAGGGTAAGGCGAGT
This sequence comes from Allium sativum, assembly GCA_030737875.1. NCBI lineage: Eukaryota > Viridiplantae > Streptophyta > Magnoliopsida > Asparagales > Amaryllidaceae > Allium > Allium sativum. Next base: position 650,597,595 of record CM060923.1, read on the forward strand.
TAAGTGAAAAGGGCATGGGATTGTAGAGGAGTGAAAGAGGAGATGATTGGTATTTATTTTAGGATTTATAGTTGTGAGGAGGAGGAGGAATAATGGAACAAACGTTGGGCAATGTCTGTGCGTGTTGAGGAGTAGTGTCGGGGAAGATGGAGTACGGTTTGAAGTGCGTTTATAGGCTTAAACAGGATAACAGGCCTACACATAAGGTTAAAGCGCAAACATTTTAATTACTTAGGTTTAAATTCAAATAAATCACTTATTAACTTTAATTTATCGTATCTTATTCATATGTTAACGGAATTCAACAAAACAAGATACGCTGGGATCGTATGGACGGTGGCTACACAATGGATCTGACTAGAAGTGAACTGGAGCTTGTTACAATTTATAGCAAAATAATTGTCATTTGGAATCAAGCGACAATTATCCTTATTTAACGATGATCGTCCAATGTGAGTAAATCTCACTAACTTTGTACAGTTTATATTTTTATAAATATAATCTAATATTGATAAATGATGATTAATTGTTGCGTGTTGATTATTTGGTTGAATTGCTGATGTATTGGTTGAAATTATAGATAACGATATATATATAAATCGTTAATCAAATATTCATTCTGTTTATCAGAATATTTCATATTGAAATGAAATCGATGTTATTTATATTGTTTAACATCTGTGGATGCAGGGAGACAGGTTGAAGCGATCCAACTGGATTCCTCAATAATTATAATATTGTGTTTTCATATACTATGATATATGATGTGATATATAATCTGTGATTGATTATGATGACATTGGTCATGTTATTTTGTACTTAAACACCATATGAAATACTGGAATGTAAAAAGGAAATTTCAAATTCAATATGATAATGAAATATTTATAAAATGAATAGAATTATATAAAAGGATTTATATAAAATGAATAGAATTATATAAAAGGATTATAGAAAATAAATAGAATTTTTATAAATGGAATATAATTAAGGAATATTTATTTAGAAAATAAATAGAATTTTTATAAAGGGAAATATTAAAAAAAGAAGAATTATAAAAGGAATACTGATTTAGAAAGTAAATAGAACTATAAAAGGGAAATATTTGGAAAATGAATAGAGTTTTATAAAAAGAGAATTTTACATTAGGAAGGTTTAGACCCGTGCTTCGCACACGGGTGTAACCTGATATTGATTTAAAGTAAATATTTTGCAAATAAAATATTATAAAGGAATACGGGTTGGAATTTGGAATTTAAATGGAATTACTGAAATTAGAAACTGACTGGAAATTTGTTGAGTTGAATGACTTTCTGGGTGTCGATCTGATGTTGGTTTCGGCCTTCGGGGTTAATACGTAGGGGGTTGTTCTCTTACTAGTTTACAGTTAGAGACTGATACATGTGAAAAGATAGTGATGCGTGAATCAGAAATGGAAACGTTTTCCAAAATTAATAACGTATATTTTCTAAAATTAGAAAACAAGGATTTGATGAATATATGGAAACTAGAAATGGGGAAATGAATAAATGTTGATTGATGATTGGTCGATAAAATTTCCGTCTGGAAATAATATTGTTGTTTACACACATGTTTTTCTTTCATAGTTAAATCTCCGACTATCAAAGTTCTTTACCATTTTTCCGTCGTCAATACGGAGAGATCGGGATCGGATTCATTATCTGAAAACCACTCTGCATGGGTGTTAGCGTTGCGATCAAATGTGATGAAGATAATTGAAGATGGAGTTATGCAAGGGTTGTCCTATTTACAGAATAGTACCTTCGGTCTGTCCAATCCTAGGACGACCTGTATGGAAGAATGTCTGACGAAGTATATTTAGTATATCGCGTAAGTTAATCTCTTCAAACGTATTTATGTTTGGTGGCAGAGGAATTCGTTTCTCTTAGCTGTATACCAGTGATATGTTTAGAGAAATCAATTTGTGATTTTGCGGGTATGACGATGTGACATTCAAAGTGAATGAAGATGTGGTTTGTAAAAGATACGTTATGGACTTTACCTCACAACCGGAAATGGTATAAAATCGGGTAGGTCGCATGGCTAAGTGGTTAGCTGCCAATTAGGGTGTATTGTCACCTGATCTAGAGAAATTCCATTTACTTCTATAATCTATTTTGATGTTGTCCCTTCCGGGAAACGGTTGCTGATCCCAACCATTGGTGATAATACATTCGCTACACTCAAGCGAAATGAGTGACCGATCATGTTTAGCCAGGTTTACAAGATGTTCTTGTTGAACCCGGTGTATTCCTCTCAAGACATACACTGTCGGAAAGTGGTCCCATACCTTGCCAGTTGGAATTCATTAATCAATAAGCGCCTGTGGTTATTGATTATATACTATGTATGTGGAACGTGAGATGAAAGCGTTCTGCTGGATGATTATTATATTGTGGTTGATATACACTATTATAATATCCAAAGAGTTTTGATATAAAGGTTATCGTTTCTTTCAAAAGGATTTTTGAATGATAAATCAAGTGTTTTGTATTCTCATAAGGCAAAAACCCGTTCTGTTATACGGTGTGGTCTTATGAGGTATTGTTTAATTGCTCAAACTATTTTAAATTGTTTACTCATGCCAGTCCCATGACTGACCCAGAGTTTGTTTTGTGTTGTTTTCCCTAAACTCTTGGGTGCCCAATTTTGTACGGGCAGTCAAGTAGTCGGGATTTTACAGATATACTAAGAGTTTGGAGCAGAAGGCTTTAGGATTATATAGCTATTGTAATTTCCGCTGTGTTGTAAGTGTTGTACTCTGATAATGTTACTATATACATATACTGGTTTTATTTCAAAATTATGTGTCTATTATATATTGTTCGTTCCACTATGAGATTCGTGTTACTCTGATGATGTTGTACGTTCTTCTTCTACTTCTATTCTAAGTTTCTATCTTATCTATTCTCATCCTCTAATTTCTTTCATGGACTATTCGATGTTTCCGATGCTTGAATAGTCGACATTGAGTTTATGTCGGTTACTCAAGGTCACGAAACCCGGGTCGTTACACCAATGGAGAATTTTAAATCTCTTCGCCTCTTATCGGCATAACTCTTCTGCCTATCTTGGGCGGCCTTCGTTCGTTGTTTGATAACCTTGATCTTATCTGTGGTTTCTCTTGTCACATCTGACCTAAGCACAAATTTCTCATATGTTTCTAACCAACATGATGGTGAGTTGCATGGTCCTCCGTATAAAGCTTCAAATGGAGCTATATCAATACTAGACTGATAACTATTATTATATGCGAATTCAACCAGATGAAAATGGTCATCCCATGACGCTCCAAAATCTAATATGCAAGCTCTCAAGAGATCTTCTAATATACGATCCACCCTCTCTGTCTGACCGTCGATTTGAGGATGGTACGCTGTACTGAGTTGTAATTCTGATCCTAAAGCCTCTTGTAAGCTCTTCCAAAATCCACTAGCGAACAATGGATCTCGTTCACTTACAATGTCTTTGGGTACTCCATGAAATCTCACTACCCACTTCATATATAGTTCTGCTAACTTAGCTGCTGTTCTATTTGACTTGACGGGTACAAACCGTGCACTCTTGCTCAATCGGTCTTCAAACACCCATATGCTATCATGGCCCGATCTAGTCCTTGGTAACCCATCAATGAAATCCATTGAGACTTGTTCCCATTTCCATTCTGGAATTTCAAATTGTTGGAACAAACCACAAGATTTCTTTTACTTAGATTTGACTAGCTGACATTTCATGTATTTGGATATAAACTTCCCAACGTCTCTTTTCATCCCTTTCCAGTAGTAGGTCTGCTTCATATCTCGATACATTATGTTACCACCGGGATATATTGTCAGTTTTGAGTGATGACACTCTTTAAGCACTTCATCTCTCAATCCATTGACATTGGGCATAACTAGTCTCCCTTTCTTTCTAAGCCATCCATCTCGATCAAGCCCATACTTGTTCATCTCCTCATCGACTCCCATTTCAGAATTGGAGATGATTTCTAATAGATAAGTATCGTCCCTCTGATTGGAACCAATCCACTCAATCAAAGTGGGTTTGATCGTCAAACTTGCCAACATTATTGGATCCACTTTGCACTTTGGTCTGAAATCATACCCTGCGATATACTCCAGTTGCTTCCATTCAAGAAACGTAACCCCTAAACTGGCATGTCTTCTACTCAATGCATCAGCTACTGCATTCCCCTTTCCAGGTGTATATGTGATATCGAAATCATAGGAAGCCAAAAATTCTAACCATCTCTGCTGACGGAGATTTAAACCCTTCTGAGAGAAAAGATACTTTAATGATTTATAATCAGTAAACAACTCGAATCTTTCTCCCAAGAGATAATGTCTCCACATCTTCAACGCGAACACGATCGCTACCAATTCCAAATCATGAGTAGGATATCTTTTATCATGTGGTTTCAGTTATCGACTAGCATAAGCTACAACCCCACCTCCTTGCATCAGTACAGCACATAGTCCGGTACCACAGGCATCCGTGTATACCGTCATCTCTTCGTTCCCCTTGGGAATTACTAACACTGATGTCAACTTTTCCTTTAGAATCTTAAATGCATTCTCGCACCTTTCATCCCAGAGGAAGGCTTAATTCTTCTAGGACAACATAGTTAACGGTGCTGCTATCTTGGAGAAGTCTTGGATAAACTTACGATAATATCCAGCTAATCCCAAGAAACTCCTTATGTCGTTTGCATTCTTGGGCATAGACCAATTCTGTACTTAGCCACCTTTGCAGGGTCCACGGTAATACCATTTTCTGAAACAACATGGCCCAAAAATCTCACTTCCCTCCTCCAAAAGTGACACCTTCGCTTTCAGTTGGTGTTTTCTCAACACCTCCATCACTGTCCTCAAAGTTCCTTGTGTTCTTCCTCGTTCCTCGAGTAAACCAAAATATCATCCACAAACACAAGAACAAACTTATTCAACTGATCCCTGAATACCCAATTCATAAGATCCACAAAATATGTGGGTGCATTGGTCAACCCGAATGGCATGACCAACCACTCATAGATACCAGACGGAGTCCAAAAGGCTATTTTAGGAATACTCTCAGCTCCTACTCAGAGTTGATGAAATCCTATCGCGAGGTCCAACTGGGAGAACACTCTTGCTCCTTCCAATTGATCAAACAAATCATCTATCCGCGGAAGAGGATAGTTATTCTTCCTAGTCACTTTATTCAACTCACGATAGTTCACACATAAACGAAGGGAACTGTCTGCCTTAGTGGCAAATATGACTGGTGGTCCCTACTCGGAAACACTTCTTCTGATAAATCCCTTCTTCAGAAGATCGTTTACTTACACCCCGAGCTCTCGCTGCTCCCTTGGCGCCATATGACGAAGTGGCATCACTATAGGTCTGCATGTTTCACTAAATCAATACGGAACTCAATCTCTCAGTGTGGTGGAAGTCCAGTCACTTCCACGAAGATATCCGGATACTGGTCAGCAATGGGAACTCCTGCTAACTCGTCCTATGGGATGTCAATGGAATTTAGAAAACTAGCCATCACCTTATTACAAGGTAGGCTACCAAGTAGTACCCTTCGCCCATCATCCGCCCTAATAGCCACCAAAAATCCCTCACAGTCTACCACCACTCTATACCTTTGGAGCCAATCGACTCCCAAAATAATGCCAAATCTAGTAAAGCCCAAAAAGCAATCACAATCAAACATATATCCATGGCTCGATAAGACCAAATTTCAACAAATCATACTAAGGCTAGCCGAACCACCAATCGGGTTCATCACTGCTAAAGGTCTATCGACTGTCTCGGGTTCCAATCCCAACCTATCTACTAGGCCACTAAATATGAAGGAACGGAAGCCCTAGTATCAAACAATACTCGAATAGGAACATCATAAATAGAAAGCATATCTTGAATAACGACATTCTTTCCTTTCTCCGCCACAGTTGGGACATTCGACGAAGAAGGAACAGCATTAATATCATATGTTTTCACAATCTGCTTCTCTTTGGAGGGTTGTACACATTTATCCTTGTGATGTCCCACTTGGCCGCAGTTGAAGCACTTTCTGTCCGTTGGCTTTGCTCGACATTCTTTAGCATAGTGGCCCTTCTTGCGATAGCTAAATCACTCAACATATTTCTTATCTTTCTTTTTCTGACCATCCTTGGTCTGGCTTTGCTTCCTTCTATTCTGAGAATTATTCTTGCCTCCACCGCTTGCCTGCGGCTTTGGCCCCTCTGCAGATGCAACAGTGACTTCAGCCTTGGGCTTAGGATAAAGGCTCTCTGATCTCAGTGCTTTCCCAGCAATCGATTCAAAAGTCTCATCAATATGGTCATAAGCCTTTCCCTCAAGTACTGATCTAAGCCTTTTATGAACTTCTCATTCTTCTTTTCGGGAGTGTCAACATGGGATAATCCATACTTCAATAAAGTATCAAACATAGCAATATATTCCGAGACTGCCCTACCATTCTATTTAAGTGTAACAACTCGGAATTTTGGGGCCAATTTAAAATTTTTATTTTAGGAATTTTAGTGGATTTTAATGTTTAAAAATAATTTATTTTAAATAGGAACGACTAAGGATTTATTTTGAAATGAATAAATTTAATTTAATTATAAAAAAAGTTAGAAATAGCGCGGTAGTTTGAAAAGTCAAACTTGAACTTTGACTGACCGTACAGGATGCAAAATTTAACGGATTTTAGTGAAACAAAAAATATTGGAATCTATTTAAAAATATCTTTCCAACGAATCCAAAAAATCGAAATTTCATAGCGGAAATCAAAAGTTATGGCCAATTCAATTTTTAGAAAGGTCGCTAGGTAATTTGCATAGGTCAAAAATGCTACTTTTTGCATATAAATGAATTTCGACTCGAAACCACTTCCATTGAGTTCGAAATGATGTTTCTGCATGGAAAAACAGTAAACACTTATATAATTTGAGTTTCGGAAATTATTTGTTTAAAAATGTATTTTTTAATATTAAATATACTGGCCTTAAAAATAGTCATTTTTCAAACAGTCTCAGAATTCGACGAAAATAGATTTGTTGGATTCGTATCATCAAAACAAAGCTAAAAATGATTTTTTGGTAATTTTTAGAATTAAAATATAATTATAATTGATTTTTCAGTGTAAACGGGCAAATTTTTGACTTTAAAAATTCATTAAAAATTCATACGAGCTCAGAATTGAACGAAATTAATTTTCATAGGTCCACAGCATCAAAACATAGCTAAATATATTTTTCGAGAATTTTTGAAGTTAATTTGTGACCTCGGTGAATTTTCACGTACAGTATACATTAAAATATTAATAAAATAATATAATTATTCCAAAACTCGTAATAAATTTCGGAATTGGGTCCTGTAACATGTTCCATTGCGTTCAGAAGGCCTCAAAACCTTAAGAACGACAGTAAGCAGGCCTAAATCGGAGTTCGTTCCAAAACGGGCCTTAATTGGGTAATTAACCTATTAAAATAATAATATAAATAGGAGAGAGAAACTAGGCCACGTTCTCCTCTTCCTCAACGCGTGTTTCAGTCGCACTCTTCATCCATGAAACCCATGAAGCTTCCAATCTTCAAACTTCAATAACTCTTTCAATTCTCAATGAAACTCGATGCTCCAATACAACTTTTCAAAGATTTTTCCGAGATCTTCAATTCTAGACCAACCCCATTTAGTATCGTTGCCTGTACCCCGCGCACCAGGCCCATGAAGCCGCTGCGTTCATGGACCCGTCGCCGCCTGTAGGTGCAGCCGCACCCCTCCCTATTCACGGCACACGTAGACTTCTCCAAGCCGGTCCTTCTCCAACAAACGGCGTCCAATTTCATCGATCCAATCAAAAGTTATTCGAATTCAAAGATTGAAACCAAAACAAAGGTTATGAAAAATTTGATTTTTATTATTTATTTAATTTGGAAAATCGATTATAAATTCATATGAACTCTACATCTGAAAATTTCATAACCGGTAGAACCATATCGACGTAGGCGAGGCTTAGTAACCGATTTGGACTGATTCGGAGCAATTATGGATTGTAAATCTAAATTAGAAAAAAGGTGAGATTTCTTATTTTAAAATTTTAATTAAAAATAATTGTTATGTGTGGTAAATCATTATTTATTCATTGTTAAGATTTATATGAATTGTGTGTTGTACGTAATTTGATGTGAAACATCTTGTTTGTGTAGATCTGTGATGTTTGAAATTTGTTGATTATCTTATGAGTGTAATGAACCGTTGAATTGGGTGTATTCGTTTCTAGCAGAATTTTTGTGTATACCAAATGTTGAGAACATGTTAGTGATAAAATAACATTTGGCAAACTTGATTATAGAATGTAAAATATCATTTTGATGTCCAACATGTTAATTGAAATAGGAATAACATTCTTACCATCACATGATAATTGTAATAAAAATATAGACTTTTGTCAAAGCATGATATTTGAAATAAAAATCATCATTTGTGTTAAAACATGTTTTTGAAACAACTTAACATTTGTGTCAAAAGATTGGAAATAAATAAAAAAATTCTATAATACAAAGGTTACTTTTTTTATGTCACTTAGTTTATTCTAAAAAGATTTAAATAAAAGATTATAATACAAGGATTTCCTTTTATATATCACTTAGTTTCAAACAAAGAATTATGATATAAAGTGATTATGATATAAAGATTATGATAAAAGATTTCACCTTTGTACATACAATAAAAGGGGAAAATTGAAAATATGTCTCTAGGGCCATTTTAGATTATAATAAAAAGACATTTTCTTAACATGAATTTTGTTCACAAAATCAAGGACAAAAGTTTAATACATATTTTGTTTACAAAATAAAGGGAAATTGTTAACATAATTTTTTTTACAAAACAAATGACAAAGTTTTTACTTTGATTTTTATTCTCATTTTATTTTCTTAAATAAAATTGAAACATTTATTCTGGTTTCGTTTATTTTGTTTGCAAATCAAATAAAAGGGCAATTTTAACATGTAATTTTGTTGTAAAATAAAAGACGATTTTTAACATGTAATTTTTGTTACATAACAAAAAGGACAAAATTTTGTTAACACAATTAAGAAGACATTTTATTTACTATTGTCTTTCTAAATAAAAGCTAAAGAGTAAAAGACATTTTGTTTGTTAAATAAAAGAACATTTTTTATTAACATTGTTTTGTCAAATAAAAAGACAAGTTTTGTTTGCAAAATCAAACAAAAAAAGACAAAATTTTGTTTACATAATAACATGACGAAATTTTTGTTTACATAATAAAAAGACTAGTTTTAACATTTATTTTGTTAACAAATAGAACACAAAGCTTTAACATGGATTTTGTTAGTAATGAAAAAAAAAGTACAAAGTTTTAACACCAATTTTGTTAATAAAATAAATGACAAGTTTTTTTTTTTTACATTAATTTTGTTACCAAAATAAAAAGACAATTTTGAGCCTTATGTTTGTCTACATAATAAAATGCCAATTTTTATCTTTATTTTTGTGAACAAAATAAAAGGGCAACTTTATCCTTAACTTTGTTAATATAATCAGAAAAGCAAGTGTTAATCCTTAATTCTGTTAACAAGTTTTACCTTTAATTTTGTTAACATTAGAAGTATGCAAATAAATTTACTTTTATTGGTCAATTAAGTTAGAAGTTAAATTTTATCATTTTAGTTAGAATATTTTATGTAAACAAAAATAGTCATTTTAGTTAGGATAATTTGTGTCAGCAAAAATGAACATTTTTAGTTAGGGACATACGTTGTAGATAAACATATCACTTGTCTAGAATGGTCGTGTTTATTTTATTAGCATTGACAAATTAAGAAAGTCATGTTTTTATTTGAATTGTCAAAATTAGAATTGACAAAAATATCGTTGTCATTTGTGCTAAATTAGTATTGATAAACTAAATAGTTGAATCATAACTGTCATTTTTGACAGATTTGTACAGCTGAATTATGGTTGTCATCTCTGACAAATTAGATTTGGAATTAGAATCATCATTTTGACAAAATACAATAATTGGACAAAATACTCATTTTGGTTAAAATAGTTTAGGCCAAACAAATTTTCATTTTTAATTAGAAATGGGTAACAAATGAAGTTATCATTTTTGTTTGTTAGGTTAAATTAGAAATTGCAACAAGTAAATTATCTTTATTTATTTGTTATGAAAAGAAAAGAGAAAACGAAACATATTTTTCTTATGTAAAGAAAAGAGGAAAAGAAACATATTTTTCTGATGTAAAGAAAAAGAAACATTATTTTTCCATGTAATGGAAAATAAATAGGAACCTTACATTTTTCAATGTAAATAGAATAAACAAAGAATTTACCTTTTTCAATGTAAATAAGAAGATTAAAAGAATTTACTTTTTTTTTCAATGTAAAAGAATTTACATTTTTCAATGTAAATAAAAAGGAATAATGGGCATTTACATTTTTGCAATGTAAAATAAAAGAGTTGCATTTTTTCTTCAATGTAAAATAAAAGAGTTACATTTTTCAATGTAAAATAAAAGATTAAATAAAAATCATATTTTTATATGTAATTAAAGAATATGTTCTATATTGTTAATAAAATTACATTTCTATGTAATTGAAATTAAAAGAATAAATATATTGATAAGTACTATTTACATTTTCTTATGTAAATAAAGCGGAATTAAAAGAATAAATATGTTGATAAGAATCATTTACATTTTCTTATGTAAATAAAAAGGGAATAAAGCAGAATTAACATAAGTTATTTTCTTTATGTTAAAAAGAAATATTAGGAAAGGATTAAAAGAATTACATTCTTCAATGTAATTAGAAAGACTTAAAGAACTACATTTATTTACATCAACTATGTAAATAGGAGTGCAAAAGTAATTGAAACATTTATTTACAGCTAGTGTAAATAAATAAGAAAAAGTAATTGAAACTATTTAGTTATAAATAGTGAAGAAAAAAATCAAATATATGAATAAGAAATTAGATACATTTATTTACAATTAATGTAAATAAATATAGCAATAGTAAAAAAAAATAAAAAATTATTTACATGTAGGTAAATAAATAAGAAAAAGATGAGAGTATGTTTATTTACATTTAGGTAAGTAAATAGGATAAGAAAAAGAATATAATTTATTTACATTTAGTGTAAATAAATTAAAACATAGAAAGAATATAATTTATTTACATTTAGGTAAATAAAACAAAATATAGTAAAAGTATAATTTATTTACATTTAGTGTAAATAAAACAAAGATATTAGAAATAAAAATTTTATCGTCGTTTTAGATGCGATAAAAGAATAGACGATAATTGCTGAATTCGCCAAACAATTTATATTTTTATATATATAAATATAAATTATAAATTAAACGAAACGCGCACGGCAGTTCACGTATCGACATTCTTAACTTTAAATAGTTATACCGAAAGATCCGACCATCGGATTTTCCCAAAACTGGAATCGTTAGGACCGCTTTGGGAAGATCTTTCCAACGATATAAACTTCATCAAAATCCAACGGTTAGTTTTTGAGATAAGTGTAAATCAAATTTGGTTGAAAACAGCGCCAGGGTCGCCCATTGACCCGAAGCGTCGTTAAATTAATTTAGGCTATTTTTATATAAATAAAAATAGCGATAGGTCGTTATCAAATATTAATAACGATAGGAAATGTTTTCAAATTATTATATATATATATGCGAGAATCATTTGAAAAGACCGAGTTCAATCTAATTTCAAATGATTATACAACGTTCTAAGTCGAAGATTTAAAGACGGTGATTGAAGACCGGCGATCTTCACATCAAATGGATGTGTTGCTACTGAGACCCATGAGAGGAGTAGCTACCTTGAAAGGGCTTCAGTGGTGGCCGTTCGGACGAAGTGTTGATTGGTACGGATTTGACTTTCGCTCAGACCCAGGGCATAAGTTTATAAATGGAATGTATGTCTGACGTTGTAGTCCTTTATACTACATCCGTTGATGTCTCTTAATATATATCTGTTTGGTGGTTAACACCCTTCTTTGAGACGTACGAGCTTAGAGGTTATATATTGGTAGAAATTAATGGTATAGTATGGACTGACAATGTGGCATACTAAGATGCATTGATCAAGGCTTTTGTTGAAAAGCAGGCCTTGTGGTTGATGATCAAAGCACGGCCTGTTTAGGCGTAGCTTTGTGTATAGCGTGACTTCGCGAGCCTCACACCCCGGTATGAGTCAAAAACGGGATACGGACTGCAGGGAGTGCACACGCTTCTTTCTAGCTAGAGTGGTGTCAGTGACCTACCAGCCCTGACATTTTACTTATGTGGATGATGGATTTTGAGGCGCCTCGTGTTTTATAGGCCGTTGGTGGTCATACTATAGGTCCAAAGGGATCGGGAAGTGTGTGTTCAGGCATAACTAATCCACTGCCCATAGGCGGGGACCGGCCCTGAAGATCCAAGGGTTCACTGCGAGGGATCCTGAGGCATTTGCTAGAGTGTCTCGAATCGGAGAGGAGCTTGCCCCTAGCCTCGACTCATGATGGGAATCCAATTTCCAATACGACCTTACGGTTTTGATTGTAGAACTAGTATTGGCGACATAGTATATGGTACCTATGCCGTCTAGGATTGATACTTATGATTGAAATGTTTTTTTATTTAAAACATATACACACTAATAATAATATCGTTTTTACGTATCAAGCATCTTTTGACCATTATAAGGTAAAACCCTATCCTCTGGTGTGCGTTGCATTGTGTGATGGGACTTGGGTCTTATAATGGTTTCATTTTTCTAAAAAGCATTGCGTTGTTTAACGATTTACCTTATTTTATGCACTGGCAATCCAATGGAGTAAACCCGTTCCGCGTTAGCGGCGTGGTCCTGTGATTTGCCTTATTTTTAGATAAGTCTAGTTAAGATTTCTCATACCAGTCCCATGACTGACCTGTAGTTTGTTTCACTGGCAAACTCGGGTGCCCATATTTTCCACACGGGCAGTCGAGTAGCTTTTTGCAGATATATTTACAGGATCCTGGTTTACAGCTGAAGTAGTATTCGGAAAGCTCTGTATCCGTGTATTCCTTCCAGTTGTATTTTTGTACTATTTTCCGCTGCTATTTAAATGTAATTTAAATCTTTGATATTTTTGTATTTCCAATGTATATTATTCATTTATACTTTGTTATATTCTTGTACTCTGATGTAATTGTTGTAATCAGCAATAAAATGTTCTTCAGTTTGTGTTCTGATGTGAGTTGTTCTCAAGGCAATCTAGGCTTTCCCTTACGGGGAAGTTTGGGTCGTCACATTAAGCTCCAATAACTTCCTAAGAAATTCTGATTTCTGAGTAGCTGGGATACACTTATCACTGAATCGGGCCTTGAACTGATCCCAAGTAACTTGATCGTCAGGGGTAGCTGCCTTAATAGCATTCCACCAATTCATAGCCCGTCTTTGCAGCTGACGGGATGCTAGCTTCCTCTTCGTCGCGTCCTCGATTCCCAGATCCTCGAAGATACGCTTACAACTATCAAGCCAATCTTGAACTTCTGTAGCTGATTTCGTTCCATGGAACGGCTTCCCACCAAGACTAGTGTAGTCCTTACAGAGCTTGGAGAAATCGGCCTTAGGCGCCTGCACTGCTGCACTACCACCATTTGGAGCATTAGGAGCTGCCCTGTGAACATTCCTAAGCATGTCTCTCATGAAGTCAGTGAACATCGTCCTCATATCATGAGCATTCCTATTATTGGCCCCTAAACCAGTACCCCTCGTATATCGGCTTATCGTTCAATCTGTAAAGAGAAAACGATTAACCATCTCTTCAGTGGTGCCAATACAGTGCGACCCCATCCTTAGATATACTAATAGTATATATATATATAGCTTTTGAAAATGAAAATGAAAATGTCATAAATATGCGTCTCATATACGTACTATCTCTCCCTGGTGTCTTCCCCTAGGTTAACTACGCAACTTAGAGCTCTGATACCAAGTGTGACGGCCTGCCCCACACCTGCCGACATTTCCCTTGAAATGCGCTGTACCGATGTCCAACTAGCATAGGACGGTCACCAAAGAAAGGAAAAGAAAGGAATTTGAACTAACAAGGAACCTGTAGAATGTCTCATAGCGCATGGAACAAAATATAATAATAACATATTTGACATAAAACAGGCGAGACAGTGCATAAGCTGAAAACTAAATCATCATAGCAGCGGAAAATTCAAAATACGGCTTATGATCCAAACCATCATTATTACAACTTTCAAAACTATCTGTAACAACCAGTATTTTCAATAACCTGTTATAACATAAATGGAGGCAGAATTAAACTGTAAAATCTGAATCAAGGGAAACGGGCTATGCCATTGCGTTCGTCTCGGAAAAATACGCGAAATAGAGTCCGAGTTTTCGAAAATCGGAGTCCGTATGACCAAGATATGGCCTCGCGAAGTTTCACGAAAAATTCCCAAATTAAAGTATACTTAATTAAGTGAAATGGGTTGCGCAGAGATATATATATATTGATATATATATATATATATAATTGAAAATTAAATAAATAAATATGCAAAAATGTTCAAAACAGCGAATTGGGAGAGGGGAATAACCGAACCGGCCGATTTTTGAGGTCGACCCGAGCTCGCTGGGTCGACTAGGGGTTAATCCAGGGTGTTTGGCTGTCAACCCGTGGGCCGATTCGCTCAAATGCAGATTTTGCATTTGGATGGTTCTCATGGTTCATCTTTAATCTAAAGGCCCTAGATGGTTCCTACACTTGACTTCTTCCCCAAGACATGCTTTGATGGCTTGGATTGAATCTAGGTTTAATTCTATGGCCTAAAACACTTGCCTAATCTATAAATAAGACCCTAACCTATCCTAAATCCTCATTATTCATTCATGCAACTAAACTATGGCAAAATTTTACCTCTCATGGCCTCCACTCTCTTCATAAAATTTCTAAATGGTTTCTATGAGAGATTTTCCATGCATACAAGTGTTTTCAAGCTTGTATGAGTGTCATTAGCTTGCATTCAAGTCAAGTTTCTATCTTTGCATCATAAAGCAAGGGTTTTGATCATTTTGGCTCAAGGGTTTTTATGTTAGAGCTTGCATTTTGGGTCTATTTGATTGCATAAGGGCTTTGTCATATCTTTTGTGCCTTCATAGCAATGTAAGCCCTTTCCCTACTCTTGGATATTAACTATGAAGTTAAATGTTCATGTTGCAAGTTTGGGTTTGATCATTGAGTATGATACATGCTATCATGTCATGCAAGTTTATGAAGTCATTATCTTGATCTTGTGAGCTAAAAGCTACAACCTTTATGATGAAATGATGCATTAGGCAACATGAGAACCCTCATAACCTTTATGTCAACTTGCATATGAAGTCATAACCCTTATATGATGATATATGCGAGTTACTAGTCATCATTCCATATCTTTTGTCACCATGATTCGCTTATGTGCCAAGTTTGGGTTTATGCATGTTTTGAGGCTTAAGAATGTAACATGCAAGTTAATGAACACATTTGTGCCTCATTTGCCACCATGATTAACTTGTGGCTTAATATCCATTTTTGTCATGCCTTTGCCAAGTCTATTCTTTTAATCCATTACGTTGTCGCGAACGTATATGCGAGTTTAAAAGCGTTGGGTTATGTTATGGGTAATTTCTAATGACATGAAAGTACAACTTGAATACATGACTTGAAATATAACATGGAAGTTGACATGTAAGTATGCATAAAAACATAAGCTTGGGAATTTACCTATTAAGTTAGGTCTACCCTTTGGGAATTTACCTATTAAGTTAGGTCTACCCAAATGCTTGAGAACTTGTAACATGTTTTGGGAAACATGATGGACATGACACTTAGATAATATAAGTGTGGCCAACTCGAGGTTGGGTTGAGTTTGCAACGTAAAACTACCCGGAACCGACCGGCCTAACTAGTAGTTGCAAACAATAGGACCCAATGTGAGAAGTTGGTCATGTTGTGCTTGAACCCGAGGTTAGACCAAGTTGTGGTGTAAAGCTACCCGGAACCGACCGGCTTAACTAGTAACCACAACAAAGTCTAATGTGAGAGGTGAAGGTGCATTAAGTAATTAATGCCACATGATAGGGTTAAGTTAATTTGATTAATGACTCTTAACCAAATATGACATGGACAAATGGGTTAAGTAATTTGATTAGGCTAATGATACTTAACAAAACATGACAAGGTTGGGTAGGTTAAGTAACTTGATTTGCCTGATGACACTTAACCATTTTTATATGACTAGTGGATGGGGTTAAGTTAACCAACACTTAATCAATCCAACGCGATAACTTGGTAAGGTTAAGTAAGTTTTCTTAATGACGCTTAACCGAAAAATACGGTTAACGAATGGGGTTAAGATTAGACTCAACTAGTCTAAACATGGAAATCGGATGGGGTTAAGTTAGCCTAGACTTAATTAATCCCACTTGGTAGTTTAATGGGGTTAAGTTAAACACTTAACTAATTTAAACTTGATGAATTGATGTGGTTAAGTGACCTATACTTATCCAATCTAACTCGTTAATTTATTGTGGTTAAGTTAACCAATACTTAACCAATATAACGTGAAAACATGATAAGGCTAAGTCACGAATCGCTTGAATACACTTGACCGATTTGACTAAGTAAATTGATAGGGTCAAGTTAATATATACTTAACCAATCTAGAATGATAATTGGACGAGGTTAAGTCGTGAATTGCTTAATATACTTAACCAACTTGAGCATGGTTTGTAGGGTTAAGCCTTGAACTTGGATACTTAGCCAATTTTGACAGGATTTGTAGATGGGTTAAGTCATGAACTTAAGTGACACTTAATCCATTATGTAAACCCTAGTTCTGAGGATTAGGTGGATAACCGTAGTTAACAAGGATAACGGGAACAATGCTAAGTGGTAAACCTTAGTTGAAGACTAACTAAGTAATGATTCTTAGTCAAGGAAATTTAGACCAGTTCATAGATAGATGAGTAACCTAATACGGTAGGTCATCGTTTAAGTATACGAGTAGGGGCAAGTATCTGATTTAGATAAAGGCTCCAGCGAACTGGGTAACGAAGCAGCGGCTTCGGGGAACGTGAGGATATTCTTGGTATCCCTCTATGAGCTGCTAGGTGATTATACTAGGCTCATGAGAGGTTAAGGTCTGCGTTAGAAGAACCAAGAGTATGCCTTGGTTGCTATACGAGCGACCTAAAGACGGGGATGGATAGGGGATAGTCGACGATACACGGTCGTACCCTAGATAGCATTTCGTCAGGCTACCTACCATCTTTGGTCAAGCTACGTACGGAAAGGCAGAGAACACCCAAAAGACCATAATTGTTATCTAATTATGGTTGCGGTAAGGCTTGGATGTGGGTTGGCCAGTGTTATGTTCTCATACAGGATTTATCCTGTCTTGTCTTTCACTAGTTGAGGGAGTGGTCTCGTGGGACCATAGCCACGTATAAGAAAAACAGATCTTAGCATCTGCATCGGCAGATAAATCGAAAGCTCCCGACCGAGTCCTGTATTTCTTGATTTGCCCTGTGACAGGACTCGGATGGCACGATGTGATACATGTGCATACAGTCATGGAAAAGCGATTCACGATGAATGCGTGGGAAAAAAGGGCGCGGTTGGCGGTTAGCGTAATCCCTAGTGGCCCTAGGTGGTTGAACCCAAACTGAGATACGAAAACGTGCAATAGGTAAGCATAATCCCTAGCAGCCCTAGGTAGCATAAGTCCTAGTTGTACAAACAATAATTCATGTTGGAAGACCCTATCTAGGTTTAGGGTAACAGTCCAAACCGATCTTAAGGATCATGGAACTATGTTAAAGTAATATAGAATCTCATGGGAAAGCCCGTATGGTCTACGGCAAGGGACTGAACATTTACATGGAATAAAACATACAAGTTGAGTAACCTATATATGCGATATATTAGGTTGACATGGACCATTACACGACTTTTGAGTGAGGGTCATTCTTGGTTAACACATGACACGGTGGGGATACTAGTACGGTAGGTGCAGAGCTAAAATACAGGATAGATATCACGGGGCGTTATACGTGACAGATATCTTGGGGATATTATACTTGATAGAAACCTGACGATGTGATACCTTGTTTTATCTTGACATCGTAATTTATCATGACACCTTAGTTTATCTGAGTTCAGTAGTTCATCCTGTTATTTTGATTTAGCTTATCTATCTTGTTATCATGCTTATGTTCATCTCAGTTTCTCATGTCAGTTAACTTTACTAGTTTTTATGCTAATAGTAGATAGGGCTTACTCAGTCTTTTTGACTGACCCGTTTTGTTTCGCCTCTTTTCTTCCGTTTCCCCCCCAGGTTACAGGGAGGAAATACTGTTGTTTAGTTCGGACTTCTTCTGCTTGAAGGTCATCATGGATGGCTTGGACTTTTCTTGGCTAATGGCTACTTTACTGTTTTTACTTGGGGAATAATTTATGAAAATGTCTTTATGCTTCTTTACTATTGCAAGACAGGTTTTGATGTACTCTGATGTAAAAGGCTTTAGACCTTATTTATTCATGTTATGAAAGTTTGATTTTACTTCCACTATTTTATATGTTCTGTCTTGTGATATTTCTGTGCATGTTTACCAATAATGCCCCTCTAAAGCTAGTGCATTCCTTTGCGAGTGACCCTAGCGGAGGCGGGGTGTTACACGTGGTATCAGAGCAGAAGGTTACCAGACTGGGCAAAAGTTTTTAAAGACCTTCTGAAAACTATTTGAAAAAAAAAAACCGTTTACAAAGAAGCATTTTTCAAGAAAATTTTCTTTTAAAAGAAAAAGGCTATTCCCCAAAGGCCATTAGCACTATCCTTGTTTCCTTAATTGAGTCTCTTTTCCTTTCTTTCCTCCATCTGTAGTCACAGTAGTTTTAACTGCGACTAGTCTTTTCTACCTACGAAAGTGCTTTCCATACGATGGAGGTGGTTCTCGAGAGACCAGTGGCCGCGTTATAAGAAAGGATCGTGAGAAAGAAGGATAAAGGATACGAGCTTAAGGATGAGCAACTTGTTGGTATGGCTTAGTCCTCAAAGGAGGGAGAAAGATGAACAATGAAACCCATGACGAGAGAGTACCTTTGGCATGGTAAAACGGGGCGGATAGTTAAGTATTATGGGACAAGGACAAGATCATCGGGAGGGCAGTAGTTTGCTCTCATTTCTAGAGTACCTCGGAAGGAGGGTAACGATCTTGTTAAAGGTTTAGCTTTTCTTCTCTATCATCCCGTTAGGACTTCGTTGTTCGTATCATTTAAGTCTGCTTCGATAGTTGAGTCTCTGCACCTTAAGTACTAGCGTAATAGAGAATCCCATTTTTGTCTCAAAGTCCTATTGGAGAATCAGTCCATTTATACATGACTTGTTTGGATTTGGGAATGTCTATGCCAAGTGTTGAGTTTGGAAATAATGCTTATGTTTATAAGCTATGGATGGATTCTAGGGATGAAGTGGTTATCCAGTAGGGAGTGCCACTCTCGGTTTTGATAGGAGGGTAGTTAGACCTTTTGACTAGCCTTAGTAATGCCCTCGAAGTATCGGGTAACCTTTTTGAGGTTCTGTCATGACTAGTTACTTAGAATCCCTTGATGCCTTTATTGGAAATTTGAAGCCCGATCGAGTGGTGTTCGCCAATAAGACGGATGGTTTACTTCATTTATGCATGGGTTATAGAGATCACCCTAGTAAGTGCGCATGATAACCTGATTGACATCTGTTTACTTTCAAGAGAAAGTTCTTCTACATGGAATGTCTTATAGTATATAAACGAGATCCAAGATTCACTAGTGAATTTTGGAAAGCTTGCATGAGATCATGAGTACGCAGTCATGTTTGCGTCAAGTATTCTAGGAAAAGGATAAGTGCAAGTGGAACGAGAGGCGACGAAGAAATGAGTTCCAGCTCATGTTATGCAAACAGTAATAAGAAGCTACAAAATCGCGAAGTTAAAAGACGACTTTGATGGTCAAAGACTAGATACGCGCATGATATCTCTTTTTGGGAGTATATCCTTGATCCCTGTTTTCTGTAGAGCTTACTTGTAGGCTATCTTTTGTGGATATCCTCTCGGTCCTATTCTCCGTTACAAACCCTGTAAGGAGTTTGTCCTGTTTATCTTCTCGACCCTGTTTCAGGGAATTCTAGGTAGAACCCTATGGATGTAAACATGTATTTGAAACATGTTATGATTGATATAAGTGGTTGCTCGTGGATGCGCGAATACACATTAGATACTAGCTCGACTCGGTCACATTTCATATTGCATATGCACGAGTATTTATACTTGTTTATGGATGAAATCGAATGTATTATCATGCGGTTGTTGCATATGAATGAATGATTGTGCACGCATATAGTATCTATATGACTAGGACTATTTGCATACATGTTGGATTCATGGCACTATACATATTTTGCATTAGAAAGATTATTCAGGCCTGATCATTAGCATTAGCTAAGGAACATGTACACACACGTTTTGCATATATTCATACAGCATTAGAAATCATCTAAGGACAATGGTTGCTTGTGGATGATGTTTTGAGTAGATGGATGATGGATGGTAGGATATGTTCTTCCTAACTTGGAGATTTCGGGGACGAAATCCTAAAAGGTGGGGAGAATGTAACAACCCGTATTTTCAATAACCTGTTATAACATAAATGGAGGCAGAATTAAACTGTAAAATCTGAATCAATGGAAACGGGCTATGCCATTGCGTTCATCTCGGAAAAATACGCGAAATAGAGTCCGAGTTTTCGAAAATCGGAGTCCGTATGACCAAGATATGGCCTCGTGAAGTTTCACGAAAAATTCCCAAATTAAAGTATACTTAATTAAGTGAAATGGGTTGCGCAGAGAAATATATATATATATTGATATATATATATATAATTGAAAATTAAATAAATAAATATGCAAAAATGTTCAAAACAGCGAATTGGGAGAGGGGAATAACCGAACCGGCCGATTTTTGAGGTCGACCCAAGCCCGCTGGGTCGACTAGGGGTTAATCCAGGGTGTTTGGCTGTCAACCCGTGGGCCGATTCGCTCAAATGCAGATTTTGCATTTGGATGGTTCTCATGGTTCATCTTTAATCTAAAGGCCCTAGATGGTTCCTACACTTGACTTCTTCCCCAAGACATGCTTTGATGGCTTGGATTGAATCTAGGTTTAATCCTATGGCCTAAAACACTTGCCTAATCTATAAATAAGAACCTAACCTATCCTAAATCCTCATTATTCATTCATGCAACTAAACTATGCCAAAATTTTACCTCTCATGGCCTCCACTCTCTTCATAAAATTTCTAAATGGTTTCTATGAGAGATTTTCCATGCATACAAGTGTTTTCAAGCTTGTATGAGTGTCATTAGCTTGCATTCAAGTCAAGTTTCTATCTTTGCATCATAAAGCAAGGGTTTTGATCATTTTGGCTCAAGGGTTTTTATGTTAGAGCTTGCATTTTGGGTCTATTTGATTGCATAAGGGCTTTGTCATATCTTTTGTGCCTTCATAGCAATGTAAGCCCTTTCCCTACTCTTGGATATTAACTATGAAGTTAAATGTTCATGTTGCAAGTTTGGGTTTGATCATTGAGTATGATACATGCTATCATGTCATGCAAGTTTATGAAGTCATTATCTTGATCTTGTGAGCTAAAAGCTACAACCTTTATGTTGAAATGATGCATTAGGCAACATGAGAACCCTCATAACCTTTATGTCAACTTGCATATGAAGTCATAACCCTTATCTGATGATATATGCGAGTTACTAGTCATCATTCCATATCTTTTGTCACCATGATTCGCTTATGTGCCAAGTTTGGGTTTATGCATGTTTTGAGGCTTAAGAATGTAACATGCAAGTTAATGAACACATTTGTGCCTCATTTTCCACCATGATTAACTTGTGGCTTAATATCCATTTTTGTCATGCCTTTGCCAAGTCTATTCTTTTAATCCATTACATTGTCGCGAACGTATATGCGAGTTTAAAAGCGTTGGGTTATGTTATGGGTAATTTCTAATGACATGAAAATACAACTTGAAAACATGACTTGAAATATAACATGGAAGTTGACATGTAAGTATGCATAAAAACATAAGCTTGGGAATTTACCTATTAAGTTAGGTCTACCCTTTGGGAATTTACCTATTAAGTTAGGTCTACCCAAATGCTTGAGAACTTGTAACATGTTTTGGGAAACATGATGGACATGACACTTAGATAATATAAGTGTGGCCAACTCGAGGTTGGGTTGAGTTTGCAACGTAAAACTACCCGGAACCGACCGGCCTAACTAGTAGTTGCAAACAATAGGACCCAATGTGAGAAGTTGGTCATGTTGTGCTTGAACCCGAGGTTAGACCAAGTTGTGGTGTAAAGCTACCCGGAACCGACCGGCTTAACTAGTAACCACAACAAAGTCTAATGTGAGAGGTGAAGGTGCATTAAGTAATTAATGCCACATGAAAGGGTTAAGTTAATTTGATTAATGACTCTTAACCAAATATGACATGGACAAATGGGTTAAGTAATTTGATTAGGCTAATGATACTTAACAAAACATGACAAGGTTGGGTAGGTTAAGTAACTTGATTTGCCTGATGACACTTAACCATTTTTATATGACTAGTGGATGGGGTTAAGTTAACCAACACTTAATCAATCCAACGCGATAACTTGGTAAGGTTAAGTAAGTTTTCTTAATGACGCTTAACCGAAAAATACGGTTAACGAATGGGGTTAAGATTAGACTCAACTAGTCTAAACATGGAAATCGGATGGGGTTAAGTTAGCCTAGACTTAATTAATCCCACTTGGTAGTTTAATGGGGTTAAGTTAAACACTTAACTAACTTAAACATGATGAATTGATGTGGTTAAGTGACCTATACTTATCCAATCTAACTCGTTAATTTATTGTGGTTAAGTTAACCAATACTTAACCAATATAACGTGAAAACATGATAAGGCTAAGTCACGAATCGCTTGAATACACTTGACCGATTTGACTAAGTAAATTGATAGGGTCAAGTTAATATATACTTAACCAATCTAGAATGATAATTGGACGAGGTTAAGTCGTGAATTGCTTAATATACTTAACCAACTTGAGCATGGTTTGTAGGGTTAAGCCTTGAACTTGGATACTTAGCCAATTTTGACAGGATTTGTAGATGGGTTAAGTCATGAACTTAAGTGACACTTAATCCATTATGTAAACCCTAGTTCTGAGGATTAGGTGGATAACCGTAGTTAACAAGGATAACGGGAACAATGCTAAGTGGTAAACCTTAGTTGAAGACTAACTAAGTAATGATTCTTAGTCAAGGAAATTTAGACCAGTTCATAGATAGATGAGTAACCTGATACGGTAGGTCATCGTTTAAGTATACGAGTAGGAGCAAGTATCTGATTTAGATAAAGGCTCCAGCGAACTGGGTAACGAAGCAGCGACTTCGGGGAACGTGAGGATATTCTTGGTATCCCTCTATGAGCTGCCAGGTGATTATACTAGGCTCATGAGAGGTTAAGGTCTGCGTTAGAAGAACCAAGAGTATGCCTTGGTTGCTATACGAGCGACCTAAAGACGGGGATGGATAGGGGATAGTCGACGATACACGGTCGTACCCTAGATAGCATTTCGTCAGGCTACCTACCATCTTTGGTCAAGCGTGTACGTACGGAAAGGCAGAGAATACCCAAAAGACCATAATTGCTATCTAATTATGGTTGCGGTAAGGCTTGGATGTGGGTTGGCCAGTGTTGTGTTCTCATACAGGATTTATCCTGTCTTGTCTTTCACTAGTTGAGGGAGTGGTCTCGTGGGACCATAGCCACGTATAAGAAAAACAGACCTTAGCATCTGCATCGGCAGATAAATCGAAAGCTCCCGACCGAGTCCTGTATTTCTTGATTTGCCCTGTGACAGGACTCAGATGGCACGATGTGATACATGTGCATACAGTCATGGAAAAGCGATTCACGATGAATGCGTGGGAAAAAAGGGCGCGGTTGGCGGTTAGCGTAATCCCTAGTGGCCCTAGGTGGTTGAACCCAAACCGAGATACGAAAACGTGCAGTAGGTAAGCATAATCCTTAGCAGCCCTAGGTAGCATAAGTCCTAGTTGTACAAACAATAATTCATGTTGGAAGACCCTATCTGGGTTTAGGGTAACAGTCCAAACCGATCTTAAGGATCATGGAACTATGTTAAAGTAATATAGAATCTCATGGGAAAGCCCGTATGGTCTACGGCAAGGGACTTAACATTTACATGGAATAAAACATACAAGTTGAGTAACCTATATATGCGATATATTAGGTTGACATGGACCATTACACGACTTTTGAGTGAGGGTCATTCTTGGTTAACACATGACACGGTGGGGATACTAGTACGGTAGGTGCAGAGCTAAAATACAGGATAGATATCACGGGGCGTTATACGTGACAGATATCTTGGGGATATTATACTTGATAGAAACCTAACGATGTGATACCTTGTTTTATCTTGACATCGTAATTTATCATGACACCTTAGTTTATCTGAGTTCAGTAGTTCATCCTGTTATTTTGATTTAGCTTATCTATCTTGTTATCATGCTTATGTTCATCTCAGTTTCTCCTGTCAGTTAACTTTACTAGTTTTTATGCTAATAGTAGATAGGGCTTACTCAGTCTTTTTGACTGACCCGTTTTGTTTCGCCTCTTTTCTTCCGTTTCCCCCCCAGGTTACAGGGAGGAAATACTGTTGTTTAGTTCGGACTTCTTCTGCTTGAAGGTCATCATGGATGGCTTGGACTTTTCTTGGCTAATGGCTACTTTACTGTTTTTACTTGGGGAATAATTTATGAAAATGTCTTTATGCTTCTTTACTATTGCAAGACAGGTTTTGATGTACTCTGATGTAAAAGGCTTTAGACCTTATTTATTCATGTTATGAAAGTTTGATTTTACTTCCGCTATTTTATATGTTCTGTCTTGTGATATTTCTGTGCATGTTTACCAATAATGCCCCTCTAAAGCTAGTGCATTCCTTTGCGAGTGACCCTAGCGGAGGCGGGGTGTTACACTATCTCTAAAGAAAAATATTAAGGTACACTACTAATGCCCAAAGTAGTGACCAGCAACAACAAAGGGAGAATATATGGGAGTAATATGTGTAAGTCTCCCGCTCGTCTCCAGACTGCTACTCGTGCAAAACCCGCTAACATATCTCTAGTCTGCTCGTATAGGAGCACCAAGAGTAATAAGAAGAGAAATAAAACTCAGGGTTAGACAAAAATTTGGTATGAGCGATAAGCAACAAAAAAAAATAGAACAATAACAGGTATACATAACCATAAATGAACCTGGTCCTGCAACCAAAGAGTTAGCACAACAGGATGTACAGTACTCTTAGGTGACACTAACACATAGTTTGAAAATAAGGTGGAGGGGGTGTGCATGTCATAGTGATAGCAAACATTAAACCTAGCAATCATTCTCACATCTCTCACTCGGTGCGTAAAGTATACGATATCTACCACTTTGGTCACCCAATTCCTTGCTATGATCTCTCTGCCCCATGGAGTCATAACGACTCCACTGCACTGATCCATAGCCACTAATCCTTTGCTATGTCCACTCTACCCCATGGAGTCATGACAACCCCACTGCACTGACTCATAGACCTTGCTACGATCACTTTCCCTTGGGAGTCTTAACGGTCCCATTGGGCTGATCCATATCCAATATCCATCTCTTAGTGGTGAATCAAAGCTATAGACATTGATAACCCCTTTGTACACGTCCCGCAGCGAATTCAAAATTATGAAGTTAATTCGTTGGTTCTCATATGGATCCTGAGTGATAACTTCCCATTTGGACTTCCTTTGCATCTTGGGGTTTGGTCTCCTTCGGTCCGGTTTGTCACATTCAGTTCGTTAGTCTCCGTTCGTGGTGTGAAATCGATTCTTGGTGCAAAATTCATCAAGCTTTCCGGTCATGACCTTGCTTTCCACTCGTGACTTCCATAGGGATCGATCATGATCCTCCATAGGGGTTGGATCGTGATCCTCCATAGGGGTCGGGTCGTGATCCTCCATAGGGGTCGGGTCGTTATCCTCCATAGGGGCCAGGTCGTGATCCTCCATAGGGGTCGGGTCGCGATCCTATCCCCTTCAGGAACAGAATTTCTGTAGTTTTACTTATAAGCTAATTTCGCCAAATGACGGCGTTTTCGACCATTCTAAATTCTTTATGAAATCACAAAACACTCCAAACAGTCATAGCAACATATGGACTCGACATAAACACCAAAACAACAATTTATCATGTTTATATGGACCAAACATACCCAAAACACAAGTTTTCCCCTTAATCCCCTTAATCATGAATTAACCAAACGATTAGCAAAACATATCCAAATTATCCCAAATTTTATCAAAGCCTAAAATAATATTTTTGAATTTTACTAATTTTTCCAGATTTTTCTGAGCCATAATTTCGTTAATTATCACTAGTCACCCCTAATTAGCAGTAATTAGTGAAAAACAATGCAAACCACTCATCTTAGCCACAAATAAAGTATAAAATCTGAAAACTCCACTGTTTGGGTCGAATTCTAATGCCTAGCAGCAGCTCCAACTCTGATTTGGTGCTATTTCTCCTTGATTTGACGTAGATTGGCTTAATCCTTGATTAGAGAGCGATTTGGGATGAAATTAGAAGGTAGAGGCCATTTTTAGGGTTTCTAAGAGGTAAATGGCGTCTAGAAAACTGAAATAGAATGGAAACCTAACTCATTTCAGCCTCCCCAAAACCCTAATCCCAAAATGGGTTATGCGCCCATTTGCTAATTACACTAATCAGCCCACTTAACCAGCTTTTCACATTCTAAACCTTAATTCAGCCATATCTCCCAAATAGTATGTCCGTTTGATTAATGTGACCACTCTACGGAAAGGTAAACCATCATTCGGACTTAATGGAAGTGGTTTCAGGTCAAAATTGCTTACCAATCAAAAATTATAGGAGAAACATGATTCGCTAGGGGGAAAACGGTCATTTAAAAATCGGCAAAAATTGTGAACGTGGAAAATGACCCCAATAGTCATTTCCCAAAGTTACATGACCATATGACCTCATATAAAAAGAAATAAATATTCTACGATCTTTCGATACGTAGAATGCGGTCGTTACATGTGCGGTCTACCAGATGGTTGGATACGTGATGTAAAGGGGTGGAGTATGAAGCAGTAAGCTCTTCAGTGTCTCAAATGTGGAAATTCATGAAAATCTAATGAAAGGAGGGATGCTGTCTATGTTTGGCAAGGGAAAAGTGGTTACAAATATGGCAGTTCAATCATGGAAGTTGAACTATAGCCGGACAGCGAGGTGGCGAACAGCAGTGAGGAGTAGCAGTTGCTCAATGGAATGCTGCAGCGGATGTGTAAGCAGTTAAGGGAGTAGTGAAGGTGAGACTATGTTTAAACTATTACTTAGTTTAAAATTTAGTTTAATATTTAAAATGGTTAACTTATATGAGCCGGAAATAAATTTATGCGAGGTCCGGAATTCACGAACAAGACGAAATTGGGTAAAGAGTTGAAATTTACAGTCTGGAATTTTATCAAGAAATAAATTGGAATCAATGCAAAGGAGTATCAATTTGGAATCGAAATGGAAGGCAAAATAAAAAATCACGATGAGTAAAATGTCACTCATATTTTTATTTCAAATTATTTTATTCGTAAAAATAATTGTTTGTTGGTTGTTTACATGCATTGAAATATTATTGTGGCTATTAAATATAAATTAGTTATTTATGATTTGTGTTTGTGGTTATTATATATATATTAGTGATTGGATAGTTCCTGCAGTACCATTAGTGCATTCTCGCAGTATCATTAACGGATGACCCTATTCGCCCCACGCTATGATAGTGGATGACCTTCAATACCGCGATATCCTACCTCGAAGCGGGATGGGTATTATTTATGTTGGCTAACGCCTGTGGATGCAGGAAAAACAAGTTGGAGGAATCCAACTAGATACCTCAAAATTTAGTATTGTTTGTTCATATATATGTGTGTATATATATATATAATCATATATGATATGTTAATTGATAATAGGGTGGTTTTATTGTTTAAATATCGCTGGCCTAAAATGTTGATATATAAAAATATCGTGAAAAGGATATTTGAGATTTAAAAGAGGAAATCTATTTAAAAAAATAGAATTTAATTTTTTAATGAGCTGTAGAAATATTAACTTGTTTTGAATAAATAAAACAAGTATTGAATTTATAAACGATGTATAAAAATTAAATTATACAGAAAATTGATGTGGTTAATTTATAAATGATGTTTACAAATTAAATATTGTAGGAAATTGAAGTAAATTTATAAACGGTGTTTATAAATAAAATGGAATGATTTTCATTGGATAATCAAGGAATCGAAATGAATTTATA
Source organism: Allium sativum (assembly GCA_030737875.1). Taxonomy (NCBI): domain Eukaryota; kingdom Viridiplantae; phylum Streptophyta; class Magnoliopsida; order Asparagales; family Amaryllidaceae; genus Allium; species Allium sativum. The sequence goes on from CM060923.1 coordinate 650,626,177, forward strand.
AATAGTGTTTATAAATAAAGTGGAAAATTTATCATTTGATAATTTGAATATTTAAATTCAAATGTGAGTTTAAAAATAGAAATGGGGAATCTTTTTAGAGAAGTAAACGACAAAATCTATTCTGATGTCCAGAATGTAAATTGAACTAAAAATAAATAAGTATGGATTTATGATTTGAATTTGATTAGATCGAATTTATTTAAATAAAATATTTTTCAGAAAAGATATTAGAATCGTATTAGATAGAACTAAAAATTAAGTACGAAAATAAATTATGTGTTATATATATAATTCATAATAAATAGAATATTCCAAAATAAGATTTTGGTTTTCAAATAGATTTTTGAAATGGAACTTCTTTTATTATATAAAACAAGGAAGATGGATTTATAAATGATATTCGTAAATCTAGTGAAATAAATTATTATTATATAATTTAGAGGTTTAAATTCAAGTGTGAATTGAAAATAGAATTTGAAATGGAATCAAAATGGAAACTTGTTTTAAATTATAAAACAAGGAAGTAAATTTATAAACAACATTTATAAATTAAGGAAAATAAATTACCATTTGATATTTAGAAATTTAAATCAAATATGAATTTAACCGTGAATTGGAAATCATTTCAGAAAGGGAACGAGGAGTTTTATTTCAATATTTGGAATTTAAAAATGAATTGAGATAGGTCTAAGAAATTATATTGGGAATTCGATTTCATCGAGATTAATAAAGTAATTTATTCCTTACGGAATTGGAAATTAATATTAAAAATGGAGTTGTGATTGAATTTATAATTAAGTGCTAAAACAATCGACAACTAGGGATAATCGAAGTATTTAAGTTAGATTAGGAAAACTGGATTAACACACACATATATATATTTATTAGAATGGAGTTGAAATTTATTTTAAACGAAGTTTAAACATTTATATATAAAAATATAATTAAAACGAACTCGCTGCAGCACGGTAGTTCGTAAATTGGCGTTTCGAACTTCAATTGAGTATATAGAACTCAATTTAAGTCAAAATCCTTTGAAACAAGAATCATCAGGATCGACTTGATAATAGTTTTCTAATGGAAGAGAAAAATCTGGATTTTGCCGTATAGATTTTGAGTTATTTCAGAATCAAGTTTATAGAAAAATAGCGCCATAACCATTATAAAATCATAATGGTTTATTTAAATAAATAAAAGGTTTTTAGTAAATAAATCTGAATTTCCATTAGAAAAATCTTGACTGGAAATATAAAATAAATATGAAATCCAGTGAAGTAAGCGAAATGATTATTGAAACAAAAATCATATTTTTAGTTAATGAATAGAACTAACTAATTTTAATAATAATTAGTCAATCAAAATTTGATACAAAATTCGGCTTTGAACAAGTAAAGGTGATTTGAGAAATTATATTCAAAATTGAAAAGGAAACTTGAATTGAAAACGAAATTCAATTTGTTTATAAGCAACTTAATATTTTATTTGAACATGTTATGTTCAAACAAAGAAGTGAAATAGGCAAATTTGCTAATTAGAAAATAAATTTGCAAATTAGGTTAAGAGGAATGGATTGAGTTGAAACCAAATGGGAATATTTAGATATGTGTTAAGAAGGTTTGGAATGAAGTATATGAAGGGATATAAATTGAAATGCCCGACCAAAAGGTACATATTTAATTTAATTTGAGATTTTATGCGCCGAGTCGGCAAGCCGCTTGGCTTTTTGATTTTCTTTTTGAATGGAAAGGGCCCAAATTTTGTAGTTGTACCGAGTGACCTGTATAAAGGTGGTTATGGCGAAATTTTCCAGAAATTTAAGGAGTTAGAATATTTTAAGAAGATTTGATAATTATGAATCGATATATCGATATACATAGAATTCGATAAGGAAACGAAATTAAAATAGAATGTTATAAACAAAAAGGAAAACTATAATAAAATCTGATAAAATTAGAAAGAAAAATGTATACGGGTTTAAAAATGAATAATTGGTTTTTATGATGTTGACTATTCGAGGTAAGTGGTCTTGTCCGTTTTGAAGTTAAGGATATTTTCAGTCACAGTCTGAGAGGTACTTATACCCAACTTGATTGATTTCATTTTTAACCAATAAACAACAAGATCCAGGCTCGAAGAGAAATGTTTGAATAAGAGTTAGATGAGTGCAGTATTTTGGGTTGTTGTAACGATGTTTTACACAACATTCGTTCTAACACAAATAAGTGCAATTTTGGAAATATAAAATTAAATATTTCCTGAGTATAGAATTAAATGAGTCGGGAAAGTAATAATTAATGGAATGTTCTTCAATTATAAATAGAAAATATTTACCAAGTGTAGGAAATAAAAAAAGGCAAGATATGGAAATGTTTTCCAAATAGAGTAAAAAGCCAAGACAAATATTGAAAATATCATGTTAACGGATATGGATAAGGAAATGGAGAAGTGTTTTAATTAATGAAATATTAATTAAAAGGCCCAGTGATTTGTTTGATGCTTTGAATGAATGTTTTTTTTGATAGTTAAATAACCGACTATCGAAGTGTTTGCCAATACCATTGTCAATATGGAGAGACCAGTTGGATTATTATCCGAGAACCACTCCTTATTGCCAGTAGCATTGCGAATCAGATTATATGAAGATAATTGAAGACGGAGTAAAGTGCAAGGGCTTTTTCTGTTAATCCTAGGTAGAAATTGCCTAAGATGGATTAATGGAAATTGTGCTTTCAATTTTGTTCAGTCCCAGAACGAAGTGTATGGACGAATGTCTGACAGAATATTTCCATTGGTCGCATATTTTGGTTTGTATAAATATATATGGTGGCGGAGAATTTATTCTCTTTAGCATAATATCCAGAATATATTTGTGCAATCAATTAGTGATTAACGGATCTGACAATGTGGCATTCAAAGTGATTGTGTTATCAATGAATGGAAAGTAATCGTAGCCTCAGGCCTCAACAACCAGAAAATGACAAAAATCGGGCAGGCAGCATGGCTATGTGGGTAGCTCCCATTAGGGTGTATTATAACCTATCTAGAGAAATTCATTTAATTCCTTATTTTATTCGATGCTGGCCCATTCAGGGAAACGGTTGCTGATCCCGACCGTTGGTGATATACATTCGATACACTCAAGTGAATGAGTAGTCGGCCATGTGTGGCCGGGTTACAAGATGTTCTTGTTGAACCCACTATATTCTCCTCTAGAGATACACTATCGGAAGTTGGTTCCATACCTTATCATAGAAGGAAATTCATCACCCAATAAGTGCCTGCGGTTTTGATTGTATATTATGTATATGGATCGTGACATGAAAGTGTTCCACTAGATTTCTATTTATTTGATTTAGACACTATCATAATATCAAAAGAGTTTTGATATAAATATTGTCGTTTTCTTTCAAAAAGATTTTGAAAGTTGAATCAAGTGTTTTGGATTTTTATAAGGGAAAAACCAATTCCGTGTTATACAGCGTGGTCTTATGAGTTATTGTTTATGTTAGACCAAAAAGTGGTTCTAACACCCAAATTGACTAAAAGCAGAATGAAATGAGATCAAAAGTAAAATAGAGACACAAAATTTATAGTGGTTCGGCGAAGAAAAGCCTACGTCCACTTGTCAATCACTATTCTCAATGATATAGTTGCAATTACAATGAGATATTCACTCAATTTCACTCACAACTCACATACATTCACTCAATTGTTTCAAAACAAATGTTGATAAAAGATTTGGATTATCTGGGAGTGTTGGAATTCGGTTTATGAAAGTGGTTCCACTCTCAAAGTGCCAAAAAGAAGATCCTTTTTATTGTCTCCAGACAGGGTATTTATAGGTGAAAATTTGCTCAGAACTCGATCCGGATTGGAGCCACGTGTCTTTCATCCCATCAGTCTCGGGTTCGGATGGATTTCAGTGTTGACAACGCATCAGAGCAGTGGACGTTGTGAGCAAGAACTGGTCATACCCGCTCCGCATATTCAGGCGATCGTGGGGGAGTGTGATGTGGAATATGGGTTCGGATCGGAGGAGCGTGCAAGAGGGGTTCGGATCGGGGTATCCGATCCGATCCGAATTGTCCCAAGGCTAAGTCTTCATCCACTTTTACTCCATTCCGATCCGTCTCTGTAGCAGGTAGCCCTCCGCTCCAACTGACAGTAGGTTGCTCTCCGATCCGAACAGCAGTTCCTCTCTGATTCCAACAATAACAGCTCACCGATCCGAACAGCAAAACTTCTCCGATCCGACCCGCTACATCTCTCCGATCCGACCCGCTATAATGCTTTCCAAGTTCTTCAATGTTTCACATCTCGACTTTGTGTTGCCCAGTTCACAAAGTGGGCTAACATTTTGTCCCCTCAAAGGATGCTTCTGTTGGAGACGGAGCATGCTTTGATTATCATTGCATATCGCCTGCTAGGTAATCTTTCCTTCGACTTTCCTCATGCTTTCATTCTCTCCTTTAAATTTTAATTTAATTCATTGCCAGGCTGGGTTACAACCTTCCGTCCGGTTCGGATCCCGATCCGAACAGATCCGCCTCTTCCTTCTATTTCTCATTAGACTAGCGGGCCAAGCTAAGATATGACATCCTGTTCGGTTCGGATTCCGACCCGAACGGATCCCCTTCCAACTCTATTGCACTTTGGACTAGTGGGCCAGGCTACACCACTGGGCCTTCGAACCGGTCCGAACGGAAAAACAGGATGGGAATACGAATAGTCACCTCGACTGTATATAAATCCATTGTCTGCCTCCTCTTTCCTTTCTTTCTTTCTTTGTTGCTCTTCGCCCGACTGATTTTACTCTGAAACTCTAACTTTCAGGATTTTAGAAAATCTGAAATTATCTCGCCAATCTTCGATTAAAACACCTCGGTAGGTTTTTAAACTTCAATTAACTTTGTAACAATGGGTTTCAATTGAGATTTGCAGTTGATTTCGAATGATTTGAGCACTGATCCTCTCCTACTTCGAGGTCGTGTCTCCCTCCTCCCCTGCCGTCGTCGTGGGTGGTTCTACCACCATCTCGAGGCGCTGAGAGGTTAAATGAAGCATGCGCTCATCTTTAACTGGAAGCTTTGGAGATTGATGTGGATTTGACTGTGGTTGAGGAAGGGGGAGAAGAAGAAGAGGATTGACGGGATCGGTTCGGGTGGAGTATAGAAGATGGATAAGAAGGAAAAGAAGAGAGGTTCACAAGTCTGGATCGGGTTGGGATAAAGGTCAAAGATGGAAACAAAGCTCATTTGACCAGATCGGGTCGGAGAGGATTCTCAAAATCGGATCGGACCGGAAAGTGAAAAGGAGGAGAAGGGTGTTCACCTAACCGGATCGGGTCGAACTGTAAAATAAAGGAGGAGAAGCATGACTACGTGGTCCGATCTGAACCGTTAAAGGAATCTACCTCCGAGCCGATCCGACTTTAATTTCTGAGTTTCAAAGTTTATCCGAACCCAAGACAAGGCCACGCCCCCGATCCGACCCCAATGAATGCGCCCGAACCGAAGGGCAGTCCATCTTAATGCATAAAAACTTGTTTAACTGGCCCAATCGACTTTTGGCATAGTCTTCAACTTAATGGATAGTTAGGATAGTGCCTTGCGAATGTAACTGGACATCAAGAACTACTTCAATTCTTTATACTTTGCCAAACTTTTGCGTCGCACTTTTAAACATTTACTTTACACTCTCCGCATACACTGTTTACACTTTAGTTTGCACACATGCACGGGGGGATACGGGCTAATTTACTCTAATTTGTGCTATTGCTTCTTCAATAGTTTTATGACCATGAGACCCAGACGCTCTTCTAGACTAGCTGCGAAGAAAGAGGCCCCGGAGACATCCAACAAAGTTACTCTCGAGGACATATCTTCCCCTTCGGATCCGGAATGGAATGATGAGGGTTCAGATTACGAGGTTGGAAATCGCGCAAGTGACAATGTGTCTTCGGAGGATGAAGTTTCTATAGGTTTTGAAGAGGAAGGAGGGATTGCTGACGACCGGGCTCCTGATGAGTTTGAATCGGCTATAATATTGGAATCACCCCAAGATTCTGTTGAATCAACAATCGACAACGACAGACTTATCCGAATTTGTTTGAAATACGGGATACTAAAAAGGGACACTCTAGTGCCTTCGAGATCTGACCGTCCCCACAACCCTCCAGAAGGATACATGGCAATCACTCGGTTGATGTGCATGGTCGGTGCTATCCCTCCATTTTCTCCCTTCATCGTTAATTTTCTAAGACAAATGCGGATTGCCCCCATGCAGCTGCATCCCAATTCTTGTGCTTGCTTACACACCTTATATATAGCATACCGTGAGATCTTAGGCATAGAGCTCACTTTCGATGACGTTCATTTCTTCTACAACTTCAAGCATCGGACTCGAGAAACTCCTTCTTTTTGCTATTTTGAGTCTGTCCCTAAGAGGAAGATAATTTCAGCGCCATTCAGTAGTAAAGCTGGAGATTCCAGACTGGAATGGTTTTATGTGAAGCGACAGCCTGGGTGTGCCAGGAGGTGGACGAAATCAAGTAAAGCACTGATTTTCTAAATCTTGGCTCTATACATTCAAGTCATCGCCTTAACTCGTTTTTTTTTTTGCAGTCGACAACCCAAAACAAATATCAGACCAGGTGTTCTTTGACCGGATGCACCAGCTCCTTAATGGCGATCAGAAGTTCCTGACTATTGATGAAGTCCTTAAGGACGAATATCTTCATTTTCATGGGCTGCTATCTGTTACTCGTAGTATCGGTCATGGGACGGCTCCATACGTATATATTCCTCCAGTGGATGTAGTCCCAGAGACAGGAGAAGGTTCGGGAGCTCCTACAGTGCCTCTTCAAACTTCACCTTCTCCCTCTTCTACTCAAGATGATGAATTGGTTAACTTGGCTGAAAAGCATCGCGAAGGGTATACTGCTCCTGAGGATGCCATTTCTCCAGAAAAGTCAACGTCTTCCAAAGAGTCGCCAATTGATGCTTCCGAGGGAGATGTTCCTAGTACTGATGACCCATTACTTCAGGGTTTGGTGGATCTCCCCTTACCTGAAACTATATACACTTCAGAGGATTTTAGGAAGGATCCTTTAGTTTTCACCTCTTCTGAAGAGACCACTCCTACTAAGGCCAAAGAGCCTGCCCGTACTAGTCTAGCTTCGGACTCGGGTTGGTTGGGGGGAAACACACCACTTAGGACACACTTTACACAACAGCATTACCACTCATTGCACCTCTCTCTGTGAAACTATTGATTCTGAATTTCATTTGTCTTATTGTGCAGGCACGATGTCCAGATCTTACTATGATATCCGGAAGCTCCGCCGCAACATGTCTAATCCACCTTATGACACTGAGTATGATCGTCGCGACGATCGCAGTAGGGAGGAGAGAAGGCCTTATGAACCCTATCGCTCTCGAACCTCGCGTTCTCGCTCTCCCGTTCGGTCGGACCAAGAGAAATATGAAGGTTATCAAGGTCGTAGGGAAGAGGACAGGCCACAATCAAAAGACTCTACCTCTTCCCAAGAAAAGCGCAGCAGGGAGAGAAGTCCACCAAAAGATACTGAGTCGCGAAGTAAACGCAAGGTCCCTGCTAAACGGCCTAGAACAGATAAAGAAACTATTGAATCCTCCACACACAGGGACACTGAATTGACGATCCCCGCCCCTCCACCACTAGATGCTGAAACTGCAATCAAGCGGGCGTATTTGGAGGAGCAATTTCCTGAACATTATTTCGAGAGCTTGACTTTTTTACCTGCCCTCGAGCCTATTTCTTCCAGGTGGGCAGATGAGGCCAAAGCAAAGATAGATGTGGTTGAGAAACAGTATTCTGAAATGTTCAAATATTCACGCAACCTTTCCAGAATCATCCGTACTCTAATCACGAATGCTGATTCAATGCAAAAACCGCGGAAGAAGATGCAAAGGCCTTAAAGAATCTAGGAAAAGATTTAGAGGACACACAGGCCCAGCTTGCTGTTGCTCAAAGGGACGCTACTAACTTCAAACAACAATTTGAAGATATGCAAAAACGTTATCATGATTTGCTTGAATCTCACACTCAAGAGCGTTCTGAGTTAAAAAAGCAAGCTGAAGATGCTAAGTCGGATGCCACTAAAACGCGCCTTGCCTACACTGACCTTGAACGGAAAAATGCTGAGTTAGCAAAGAGGAATGTTGAGCTAGAAAAGAAAAATGCTGACTTGGCTTCTAAGCTAATGGAGGCGGAGAACAGAGCTGCCCTGGCGGAGGGTAACATCGAATGTGCTATCAAATCCACTGAGGAGGCCCACAAACAATTGTCAGAGGCGGAGGCAGAGATTCAGGGTTTCGGCGAATTAATGATTGAATTCTTTGCGCATATCATCCGTCGCCGGAACATTTCTTGGATTGAGGATTATCCGTCTACTCTAGTTCAAGTATGGAGTCAGATCGTTGAGTGGGAAAAAGAGGAACTCAAGGTTGATTCCATCGATGAGGACAAGCTGATGGAGAAGTACTTAAGGGATGATGAGCCAGAACGCCTAGCTGAAGGGCGCCGCCTCATTGCTGATGCTATGGAAGAAGAGAGGCGGAGGACTAAACAGAAGAACATTCCCGAGACTGATTCCTCTTCTACTGCCCCTGCAATTTCTGAAGTAGAGGGGTATGATCCTGAACACCCAGGAATCCCTCGAACAACTCTGCTATCCCCTATCCCCGAAATGGCATCAGAGACAGTAGTTACCCTTGCCGAGAAGTCTTCGGAAGGTATCCCTACATTTTTTCCTCAATTCGTCAAGGCTATTTCTACCTTTCGCCACGTGATTGACCAATCGATGAAAAACCCATTATTTTCTCCTGAGTTGATAACTGTTGCTTCTCACTCTGTGGGTATTGAGCCATCCGGAAAGACAGATGTGACTCAGGGAGCCGCCTCTGGGGCAGAGCCTACGGAGAAGGCAAAATGGGGGAAGGACAAGGCTGCTCCTATAGATTTGGGAGAAGGAAGCGAACCGTCTAAGGCTGACACTCCCCATGATGAAGAAATGATAGCAGCCTTAAAGGATGATGGCGGCGACGGAGGACATGAGGAAGATCCAGAGGTGGCAATAGTCGGGGAGTCGAAAAGTGCAGATGATGTTACTTTGGCTGCAATGAAAGCTGACCAGGATAAACGCTTGCAGTTAAAAGCTGAAGACTTAGACCCTGAAATCCTCAAGCCTCTCGCAGTTGTGGATGCGGGATCAAGGTTAGTTGTTAAGCTTTCAACTAGATCTATTACAGAGGAACTCGCTAAAAAATCTTCTCTTGATTCCAGCGCTCCACCCTCCGGGAAGAAGTCAACTGGTTCCAGCGCCGCATCTTTAGGAAAGAAAAAAATCAAAGTGCATCTTGACGGAGGCCGAGAAAGAGGCAAAGGATGCGTAGAAAGCCGCCAAGAAGTCCAAGCCTCACTCGAAATCTAAATAGTGGATTGTCTTGCGTTGTTTTAGCATTTGGTAGACCAACAATTGCTGCTATAAGGGCGGCTCTTGCACCTTCTTTTTGGCTATTTTCCTGTACAAATTCATTCATTCGTAAATAAAAAATAATTCATTTTCTGCAATGTCTGTTAACCATTAGTTCTACACTTATGTAAGAATGCATGTTTTACTATAGTTGTGTAATGAAGTTATGGTAGGAGGAAATATGTGTATACATATATGCCCCCAGTCGATCTCAAAAACTATTCAAGACTTAGTCAAGTAGTCTGAATGCCCCCGATTTTCTGACGGGATTGCATTTTCAGTGTCGTCAATGCCTGTCGTTTTTTCTGGAATTTTTTTTATACTCTCCTATCTTATACTCAGGTTAGAGTTCTTACTGAGGCGGTCTCTTGTCTGGGTGCACCTTCACGCCTCAGAGGACGTCGTCTTCCCGTCCTTTTATACTCTCTCTCAATTCTCGAGAGTTAGAGTTAAGAATGTCGTTTTCCCATTCTTTTATGTCTTGTCGCACAAATAGTCATTGTGCTTTTTCTTGCGTATAAACTATTTTCAACCTTTCAGGTTTTAAATCATTTTATATTCCATAATCGCAACAGAATAGTAGATGAAGGTATATATATATAATGCATGAAAGTAAATGACACACAATATTTTTATAGTGGTTCGACTAAGTCGTAGCCTACATCCACTTTATAGTCCTTTATTCATATCATCAGATTTTCCTAAGGCAAGTCGTGCCTTTTTACAGAGTTCATAAGAAAAATAACAAAGAGTACAACATTTCTAATCCAAATATCGCATCAAGTGTTGGGCATTCCATGCCCTAGGTACTTCTTCGCCATCTACGGTCGTTAACTTGAAGGTTCCTTTTTCAAGTTTCCGTTGGATGACAAAGGGTCCTTCCCACTTTGGACCGAGGTGAGGAAGGGATGGAAAGACTCTCTTTAGCACCAAATCTCCTGGTTCAAAAGTCCTAAGGCGAACTTTTTTGTCATAATAGCATGCCATCTGACGTCGATGTCTTGCCGCACGCAAATCCGCTTCGTCCCTTTTTTCTTCGATTTCATCAAGAGACTCGAGTAAGAGTGCCCGATTCGTCATCGGGTCATAATACGTCACCCGGTGGGAAGGAACTTCAAGCTCTACTGGAATTACTGCTTCTGAACCAAAAGAGAGAGAGAAAGGGGTATGACCAGTAGCGGTCTTAAATGTTGTTCGATATGCCCACAAAGATAAGGGCAATTCGTCAACCCATTTTGCCTTTGCGCGCTCTAACCGTTTCTTGAGGATGGATTTTATAACTTTGTTTATTGCTTCAACTTGCCCGTTCGACTGCGGATAAGCAACCGCAGCATACCGTTTGTCAATCTTATATTTCTGGTAGAAATTTCTGAATTCAGTACCATCGAACTGGGTTCTGTTGTCAGTTATAATGGTCCTTGGGATCCCAAATCGGCATATAATATTTCTAACCACGAAACTTATCACCTTTCTCGCCGTGATCTTGGTTAAGGGCTCAGCTTCCACCCACTTCGTAAAATAGTCTACAGCGACTATTGCATATTTCTCTCCTCCTTTAGCAATCGGTAGAACTCCGATGATATCGATTCCCCACGTGGCAAAAGGCCAAGGACTCACCATCGATTTGAGTTGGGTCGACGGTGCTCTGGGGATTTTGGCGAATCTCTGGCACTTCTCGCAGCGTCGTGAATAATCAGCTGCATCTTAATTAATTGTGGGCCAGAAGTATCCATACCGCAATATCTTTTTCGCTAAAGTCTGACCTCCTGTATGATCTCCACACTCACCTTCGTGTACTTCTCTTAGTACACGTCTGATGTCGTCGTGTGCTATACATCGTAACAGGGGCATAGAAAATCCTTGCCTATAAAGAGTATCATCTTGTAGGACATATCTGGTAGCCTTGCGAACTATAGCCCTTCTCTCACTCTTCTTTGATGGGAGTGTCTCATTCTTAAGGAAGTTCTTAATTGGGGTCATCCACGACTCCTTCTCCGGTTCCGCTTCGAAAGCGAACTCAATTTCCATCGATTCAAAGCTTGGTGATTCCAACGTTTCAATTGGAATTATTTCAGTTTCCTCTGGGTTGTCCGAGCTAGCTAGCTTTGCCAGCCTGTTTGCCTTCTGGTTTTCGGCTCTTGGGATATGCGTTATACTGTACCGCTCCAGGTTGCTCAACAGCTTTTCCACTTTCTCGAGGTAGGCGATGAGTCGAGGTCCCCGAGCCACAAATTCCTTTCGCACTTGGCAAACAACGATTTTGGAGTCACAGAATATGTCCAACATTTTTATTCCGAGGTCTTTAGCAAGCTTTAGCCCGGCAATCAGGGCTTCGTATTCAGAGTCATTGTTAGTCACCGAAAATTCTAATCGTAGAGCGTAATATAACGACCGCCCTTCAGGAGTAACTAAGACGATTCCAGCTCCGGACCTTCGGTCGTTTTTGGCTACATCTGTGTATAGCTTCCATGAATCTATCTTTAACTCATCTTCGAACTTGACCACTCTGTCATTGATCACTTCCTCCTCTGGGATAGTGAACTCTGCTATAAAGTCTGCCAGAGCTTGCCCCCTGATCGACCTTCGTGGCTGAAAATTTAAATCAAACTGACTTAATTCTATAATCCCTTTGATCAACCTTCCCGATGCTTCGGGTCTCTGCAACACCTGCCTCAGAGGCTGGTCAGTGTATATAGTTATTGGATGAGCTTGGAAATAGTGACGAAGTTTTTGGGATGCGATTAGGAGGCTGTACGCGAGCTTCTCAATCTTTGGGTAGTTGCGTTCTACCGCTGCCAATTTCTTGCTTACATAATATACTGGCCTTTGCACTTTGTCTTCTTCTCGAACCAAGACTGTGCTAACCGCGTGAGCCGAGACTGCCAAGTAAACAAATAACTCTTCGTGATCCACTGGCTTTGACAAAATCGGCGGTTTTTCTAGCAATTCCAATAAATTTCGAAAGGCCTCAACACAGTCCGGAGTCCACTCGAAGTTCTTCTTTCCCCTTTTAATCAAGTCAAAAAACGGGACGCATTTGTCTATGGCTTTGGAGATAAATCTACTCAACGTGGCTACTTTCCCTGCAAGACTTTGGACATCTTTAATTCTTCTCGGCTCTTCAATGTTTCAAATCGCTGCTATTTGGGTGGGATTGATTTCAATTCCTCGGGAGCTCACAATGAAGCCTAGAAATTTTCCCGATGCCACTCCAAATGAACATTTCAAAGGATTCAACTTCATCCGACACTTTCGCAGGATACCAAACATTTCTGCCAAGTCTTGCGTATGGCTGGAGGACTGTTTCGATTTGACAAGCATATCATCTACATAAACTTCCATAGTCTTCCCTATTTGATTATAAAACATTCTGTTCACTAAGCGCTGATAAGTGGCTCCGGCGTTTTTCAATCCGAATGGCATTACAACATAACAATATAACCCCAAATTTGTAATGAAGCTCGTATGTTCTTGATCTGGCACGTACATAGGAATTTGATTGTATCCGGAATATGCATCCATGAAAGAGAGAAGTTCATGTCCCGCTGTCGAATCTACAAGCTGGTCAATCCTGGGAAGTGGGAAACTATCTTTCGGGCAAGCTTTGTTCAAATCTGAAAAATCAATGCAAGTCCGCCACTTTCCATTCGGCTTCTTTACTAAGACGGGATTCGATATCCAGTCGGGATATGTCGAATCTCGAATAAATCCGTTCTGTTTCAGCTTCTCCACTTCTTCTTTGAGAGAAGCCGACCTCTCTGGGCCCAGCATACGTCTCTTTTGCTTCACAGGCGGGTGTTTCGGGTTTACATTTAGTGAGTGACTTATGATGGATGGCGATATCCCACACATGTCAGCGTGGGTCCAGGCAAACACGTCCAAGTTTGCCTTCAAGAAGTCCGTTAGTTCTTCGGCCCGACGTGGATCCAACTGAGATCCAATCTTCAAAACTCTTGTTGGATCAGCTTCATCAATAGGAATGTCCACTGTCGCTTCATTAGGAGTTGCATTTCTAGTCTTTGGTTCCTCGTCTTTTCTGGGATCCAGGTCTTCAGGAGTTCCTTTGGGCAACTCCTTCGGGGTCGATCCCTCTAATTGCTACGCCGAGCCCTCCTTCGGAGGAGGCGAGGCATCTTTACTCTCGATGTTAAGTCCTTTCATCAACATCTTTAATTTAGCAACATAGCAGGCCTGTCTGGAGGCTTGATCCCCTCTCATTACTCCAGTTCCGTCTTCAGTTGGGAACTTAAGCAATAAACACCAAGGGGCGATGCAAGCCCTGAACTCAGAAAGGGCAGGCCTTCCTAAAAATGCATTATAAGGCGAATCTACATCCAACACTATGAACTGAAGCATCCGTACTCTTCGGCGTTCTCCTTGCCCCAAGGTTACGGGCAATTCTATGTACCCTATTGGAGTTGTCGATGCCCCATTGAAGCCTCGGATCATACCTTCGCATGGCTTCAAATCTTCAGATTCTAGCTTCATCTGATCGAATGACTTTTTAAATAAAATATTAACAGAGCTTCCATTGTCTACTAACACCTTATGAACCAAGGCCAGCCCAATGGTGGTAGTAATAACCAACGGATCGTCGGTGGGTGACTGGATCCCGGCATTATCTCTGCTACGGAATACCACGTCGTCAAACATTGTCTTCTATTGTTTTATGGGAGCGATATCATCTAAATCATCACATTCATCTACATCTACGTGCTTGGCAGCATTCACATATTGATCCATTGCTCTAAAACTGCGGATTGCTGGGTGGGGTCCACCCACTATGGAGTTGATAAAAATTCCCTTGCCTTTCTGTTGCGCTGTAGGCTTGGGAGCAGATTGAATCTGTTTTGGAGCCTGCTCTCCTTGCCCCCTGTCCCTTGGGGCAACCTTATATTCATCCAGTTTCCCTTCGCGCAGCAGCTTCTCAAACAAGTCTCTCAAATGTCGACATTCATTGGTTGAATGTCCATGAGTTCCATGAAACAAACAAAACTTACCAGTTGCCATTTCTTTCTCCGTTGAGTCGCGAGGTGGTGGTCTTTTATATTGCAAAACATTGTATGTATCCAAGTAAATGTTCTCCAGAGTGTCGTTCAACGGTGTATAATTCTCATAAGTTTAGAATCGGGGTCTTTTGCTAGGATCACTTCCCCTGTTTCTATTCCTTTTGTTACCATTCGCGTTACGATTATTGTTGTTGCCCCCGTTTCCAGAATTGTCGTTTCCACTCTTGTTTCCCACATTCACTTCAATTTTTCCGGAACATTCCCCAGACTGCTTCACGGCGATGTTACTCTGAACATTTTCTTTTGAAGCCGCTTCAGACTTTCTCTTTCGGTTTGCCCTGGCTTCCTCTCGTTTTAAGTGAATATCGGCCTTTTCATAAAATAACTCTCTCGTGGAGGGTGTCTTTCCAGAAAGATAATCTCCAAACTCGGAGTCAGGATCGACTCCCTCCATTAAAGCCATCAGGATGGAGGGCTCATGCGGGTCACTAACTTCAGTCACAGCTAAGTTGAATTGGTCGAGATATGACCTCAAAGACTCTCCTGGCGCCTTCTTAATTCTTGATAATTCAATAACACTTTTACACTTTCGGGTATGGAGTCGGAACTGATTCATAAAATGTTCGCTCAATTCCTTATAATTCGATATCGAACGAGGGGGAAGTCGGGTAAACCATAGCAGCGCCACATCTTCTAAATAGATCGGGAAGGCTTTACACTTCACTGCGTCAGGAGCAGCAGCAGCATTCATGAGCCACGAGTATCGGATCAAATGCTTTCCCAGATTGGTTCTCCCATTGTACTTGTCCATCTGCGGCAAGTTAAAACGTCGGGGAAACTAAAAATTGAGGATGTCGTCAGTGAAAGGAGTATGGCTTCGCTCAATGCCATAATCTTCATTGGTATAGTTCCGGCTTTCGTACATAATCTGGCGCACCATTGCCTGTACGTCAGCATTAGTTAGGGGCCGCTCAGGCTCCCTGGTCCTGGTATCTGGGTTCCTCCTGGGCTCTGGTTCAGGAGATGCCCTTCTTCTTTGAGCTGCTTCTGCTCTGCTGCGTTCCCTACGCCCCCGGTCGATCTCGGGAGGAGGGGACTGGAGCATCTGCCCCTGAGTGGGATTAGTATGGTTAAGGTCTCTCAAGCTTGGAACATTGGTTCCTAGTGCTCGTGCAATATCCTCACGGGACCCCAAAGATCCGAACGTCAGTTGCTCCAAATTCTGAGGTCGTTCGAGCGGCCTTCTTTCACGGGGCCGTTCTTCCTCGGAAGAAGAAGACTGATCCATTGGTGTGTGGCGAACCCGGGATGGGGTTCTCTGTCTACGGAGTTCGCTAATCTCCCTGCTCATGAGTCTCATGTTCTCTTGCATCATGAGATTGGTGCGCTCGTGGATTTTCATAGCCTCCCTAGTACTCTCAAGCATGTCAAGTAGGCGCGAGAAATCTCCTTGAGTAATAGGTGCGGATGGATTGACCTGATCATTGACCCTGGTGGCTGGAATCGGAGCATTTGTGGGGGCTCGAGTAGAGGTTCCAACATCACCAAGTGTCGGGTCGGTTCGGAGATGGGAAATCGGGTCGGGTCGGAGCTAGGAAGCCTGTTCGGGTCGGAGCTGGAAAGCCAGGTCGGGTCGGTGTAGGGCGAGCTGCTCGGGTCGGTTCAGGTTGGGGGAATGCACTGCTTCAGATTCTCCTACCCGGATCGGATCGGAGCTCTCCCCCTGAGTGCGGTTCGGATTTCCTGTATCAGTCCGTCCTGCTGCTGAGCTCTGCCCACAAGACCTTGTCACAACTGCATTTTGCTGATCTTCACCAACTCCGTTTCCTTAGCTAGTTTGAACTTCCTTACCTTTTCCTTTAGCCATAGTTCTTCAACAATCAATTCAACTAATATTCAAGAGCGTCGAAACTTGAGGATTAACTTCTTTGAACTCAACGGTCCAAAAAGTAGAACGATAATCCCGAAAAACAAAGAATTCAGATGGTTCTCGGTGAAAGCACCAAAATGTTAGACCAAAAAGTGGTTCTAACACCCAAATTGACTAAAAGCAGAATGAAATGAGATCAAAAGTAAAATAGAGACACAGAATTTATAGTGGTTCGGCGAAGAAAAGCATACGTCCACTTGTCAATCACTATTCTCAATGATATAGTTGCAATTACAATGAGATATTCACTCAATTTCACTCACAACTCACATACATTCACTCAATTGTTTCAAAACAAATGTTGATAAAAGATTTGGATTATCCGGGAGTGCTGGAATTCGGTTTATGAAAGTGGTTCCACTCTCAAAGTGCCAAAAAGAAGATCCTTTTTATTGTCTCTAGATAGGGTATTTATAGGTGAAAATTTGCTCAGAACTCGATCCGGATCGGAGCCACGTGTCTTTCATCCCATCAGTCTCGGGTTCGGATGGATTTCAGTGTTGACAACGCATCAGAGTAGTGGACGTTGTGGGCAAGAACTGGTCATACCCGCTCCGCATATTCAGGCGATCGTGGGGGAGTGTGATGTGGAATATGGGTTCGGATCGGAGGAGCGTGCAAGAGGGGTTCAGATCGGGGTATCCGATCCGATCCGAATTGTCCCAAGGCTAAGTCTTCATCCACTTTTACTCCATTCTGATCCGTCTCTGTAGCAGGTAGCCCTCCGCTCCAACTGACAGTAGGTTGCTCTCCGATCCGAACAGCAGTGCCTCTCTGATTCCAACAATAACATCTCACCGATCCGAACAGCAAAACTTCTCCGATCCGACCCGCTACATCTCTCCGATCCGACCCGCTATAATGCTTTCCAAGTTCTTCAATGTTTCACATCTCGACTTTGTGTTGCCCAGTTCACAAAGTGGGCTAACAGTTTATTTTCTCAAACTGTTTTAAATTGTTTACTCATACCAGTCCCATGGTTGACCCAGATTTTATTTTGTTTTGTTTTACCTAAACTCTTGGGTGCCCAAATTTGTATGGACAGTCAAGTAGTTCAGGATTTTGTAGATCTATCTAAGAAGCTTGGAGCATGAGGCTTCAATGTTGGATATATAGTATTTTATTTCTGTTGTGTTGTAAGTGTTGTACACTGATAATTGTACGTTATACAGTTAAAACTTTGTATTTTACAAGTTATGATATATTATATTTTGTTCCGCTGCGATGTGAGATTTTGTGTTGTTATTTCTATTTTTCTTCTAAAAAGAATGATTCGTATTTCTGTGATATTTGGATTGGATGTGTGTTGTATGTAGTTAACCCAGATAGTATGAATTTGCGGGCCATTATAGTAGGTATGCGGTTCGATCTGGTTTAATACAGTTTGGTCAGCGGTTAGCAGTTCAAACCGCGACCAAACCGCATCGTTGCGAGTCGGTTCGATTTGGGTATTTGCTTTAAAAAGAGGATTCGGTTTGGTTTTCCGCACCACTTTTACAATCCAGTCTGGGCAGTTTCTGCAATTTGGTGTGGTTTATGCCCATCCCGAATTCAAACCAACATCCAACAACATCAAACATTCAACAAATAAATGCTCCATTACGTTACAAAATAATCTAAAGGAAATATATCTTCCGATTTATAGAGCAACTGCTCAAGTTTACATAGATGATTGACTTTTAATGTAGTAGAACAAAGCTCTTTATAAAACAGAATAAGTTCTATTACAATCATCTAAACTTTTAGGAGAAACGGTTCTTTGATAGTGGTAGGAAACAAATTTTCCATTATAACATGACGATTGTGGATTTTCATCCAACTAAGTTTGTTTTTCTTATAGTTGACATAAATATGAATATTATAAGAAATACCATCCAAGAATCTTAATCCTTCCATCCATTTTAAAAGTATTTTAACTTGATTATTGTCTAGCTTATAACATACTTTATGTTTTTTGTGCCATAGTAAAGAAAAATTAACGGATATTGCAAGTAGGGGAAATTGATATTATTATTAATTTCGGATGTAATATCTGAAGAAGTGCGGTGTATATATAATACATAGTTTGTAACGGTAACAAGACTAGGTCAAAAATGGTACGGCTGTACAAAATGTAAAATTATATATTTTCCCTTGAGACCCTAGCATTAAAAGAAATGCGAGAAGTCTTTTATTCCTTAATTCTTCCTCCCCTTACCTGACACTTTGAGCTAGGGTTTCTCCTTATCTGGAGCTTCGACCTCAACGATGCTTAATTTTGTCGTTAATCTTGTGAAATTCGGTCGAGATAAGGCCTTCGTGTGTATGTTTTCCCTTTGATATGCTGATGGAAAGTGATTCACCTTTAGCCTTCCCTTGATTACTTGTTCACGTACAAACTAAATGTCAACATCAATATGCTTGGTGCGTGAATGGAGTAAGGGTTTGGTAGATAGTAGCCCTGTGCCTAAGTTATCACACCCGAGTGTTGGTTGTCATAGAGGTTGAAACCCTATTTCTTTGAGTAGCGATTCGAGCCAAATAATTTCAGGTGTGGCACTTGCCATGCTTCGGTATTTTGCCGTAGTGCTCGATCGTGACATATTTGGCTTCTTTTTGTAACTCCATGAGATTAAGTTACCACCTAGGTTGATGCAAAATCTTGTTGCAGATCTTCGGTCGTCTGAATCTGACGCCCAATCTGCATCGGCGAAGCCTTCTATGGTGAGAGATTTGCATGATTTCAGACAGATGCATTGATTTGTTGTCCCCTTCAAGTATCGCAATATTCGATTTGACTGCTTTCCAGTTTTTGTCTAGTGGCTTATGCATAAATTGAAATGGTTTGTCTACACAAAATGCAAGCTCTGGACGAGTTACCGTGACGTATTACAGGGCTCCAACAATTCTTTGATATTGACATTCGTTTGTGATGTTTTGGCCTTTATCTTTATGCAGTCTTTGATTACTTAGCATAAGAGTAGCAAAATATTTGGCTTGACTCATAGATGTGCAAGATAAAATCTTTGAAATGTGTTTGCTTCGACATAGGATTAGCTCATTTCTATCATTTTTATGCACTACAATTCCGAGAAAATAACTTAAGTTGCCTAGATCTTTGATAGAAAATTCTTCATTTGGTTGGCTTATAACTTTTGATGTTTATGCTGTGCTGCTTCCAGTAATTACGGTGTCATCGACGTATACAAGTTTGCATGATTCTGCCTGTCATTCAGTTTTGATGTGCACAGATGTATCTACTTTGCGTATTGTGTATCCAAATTTTATTAATGTGTTGCTTAGCATTTCGTGCCATACTCTTTGTGCCTGTTTGGGTCCATACAGTGCTTTGTTAAGTTTATACACCATTCAACTATTTTCACTTCAATAAAAACACCATATTACAACTTTAATTTTATAACTATCACAAAATGACAGTTGCAATAAAGATTTTTACAATTGAAATTTTCCAAAAGTTGTAATAAACATATTTTAACAACTCTTTTATTTTGCCACTTGTAATAGATGCCTATTACAACCTTTCATTTATGGCAGTTTTAATAGATACTTTTTTTTATCAACTCTTATATTAACATTTAAGAATAATAATTAGTATTCAATAATAACTTTCAAATTTATAATGATTATAAATTACTATTAAATAACTAATAATTAATAAAATGAAGTTATTTTTAAATAATTATTGTTAAGTATTTAATAGTTAATACCTAGTAAAATATACAGAATAATTAACTTTTAATAATTAATATTCGTTAATAACTAAGAAAAAATAAGTGATAATTAATATTAACTATTGTTGGTAAGTAAAAATTTAATATTTGAAAAAAATTAATTCACAATAAATCTATATTAAATTTAACATAGATTTTTACTTATTTAATCTGACTTATAATAGTAATTTTGTAAATTTTGATTATGAACAAGGAAAGCTAGCGGCCATGTTATTGCAAAAGCATAAACATTAGGGCGGGAAGTGAAAATTTGGCTCCAAAATAACCCACATCTTTTTATTTTAGTCCCTAATGCGAACCAACTTCTCGTAGTCTTCCCTAAATCAAAATCATTCCCCAATTCTTCCATCTTAAAAAAACACGTCTCGATAAACTTCAGTTGCTACTACCAAATATGGTTGGATCAAATAATTTCTTGATTTGATGACGTTTGAGCCGATCCACTGCTAGTGATGTATAAAGTTGATGTCTAGATGTTAGCAATCATGCCTCGCGAATTTTGGAAGTGAATGGCTCTAGATCTGGAATTGTATGCTGATGCCTTCGCTACTCAGTGATTGTATGTCGACTAACTTAAATATTTTTAGAGATAAAGCTACGTTTTCTACTTGATGAAAAATTAATGCATCCATCTAATTCCTAAGGAGATAGTGTCCTTAAGTACCTCTGACGCAAAGAAGGTGGATGATTATAATTTCAAAAGAACTCAAATGAGATGACCACGGTAAGCATCATCATAAATGATAATGAGGATGGTAGTTTTATATGCATTATTTCTCTTACCAAAATAAGATATCTCAAATTCATAATTAAAAATTCAAACTATGAAAGGTGTAAAGAATATATACGATGGTCATATATATCCCATACTCAAATCATTATCTTATTAATATCCGTACGGCTGCAAATTAAAAATCAATACTATGATTTGCCTCGCCATTTATTTATATCAAAATTCTAATGCTAAGGTTCAATGGCGATGTAGATCATTGATATTTAACATAAATTTTGTGTCAGAATCATCTCATTGAAGTGTTCAGAAACTCCTATCGATATCGTGGCATCCTACTTCTCAATTAGAACTTCCAACATACTCAACGGGCAACTCAACATGACATAACAAATTACGTCCAAATAAGGGCGCAAATTTGGAAATAAATAATCAAAGGTGCAACCGTTTATTCATGAATTAAATTTGTAATAATAAATACATAAATGAAAACATTTCACAGTGCATAGTGGAAATAATTTATTCATTTTTACTTCGCGAAGCTAATCATAAGTGGATTAGTATTTTACTTGGCCAAAATAATCTTATTAAACCGTTTTATAAAATAATTTAGAAATCATCAAACCTAACTCCCAAAAATTATTACCATTCAAAAATTGGAAATAATTTGAATTCATACCCAAGAAAAGGGATGGTACTCTAGGTTTTTCAAGGCCAAGACGTCACAAAGAAGAAGTCAAATGAATTTGATTGGTCAAACAAGGATCATGCTATAAGATAGGATATGACGGATCCTAAGACTCGAACTAAATCCTAAAACACGATTTCCTAAGAGAGACTTAGGACAATGACACCTCGCCATAATATCTTATATTGTTCAGAACTTATCTTTGATACCAAGTTGTACTCGCGTTAGCCAAGGTCATTGCAATCAATGATGTCAACTAAACCGAAGGGTAAGGCTGTTGAGAGGCGATCATCTGTATAATAGTCTTGAACGAGTGTTAGATGTATCGGATAATGTGGTTTTACTTTTCAAAACTCTTGAGGAAATCTGACACATCTAATTCAAGTTCAAAACTGCTACACAGTTGCTGTACATAATTCGGAAAGCAATATAAAATACATAACAATTAGAGTCAGACACAGTTATTCGCATCACTAAGGAGGAAATAGATATGAAACATAACACATGAGTGTAAATACAATATAGTGGTCATATTCGATCGACTATACCACAAAAGATTAGGCATAAGGCTACTAAAAAATAATATGTATATAAAGGAGTCTCATGTATATAGAACTCAAAAAGTACAACAATAAAGTAGTTTGCCCAAAAGTTGAGGATAGTCCATGTTGGAGTCAAGAAGAATCACCTAAAATACCTCGGTCTGACCCGAGCATTATTTACACAAAGATAAACAATAAACAGTTCAGTCTAGTTGTACTTATCTCATAAACTTGGATATTATAAGAGATATAAATAAATGTAGACATAAATACGATAATAACAATGTCAGGTATAAATGTGTAGCCCAGAAATGTGTACGGTATATCTCAATTCTATATCAGAGATATAAAAGAATATCTCATTCAAAATTATATAGCGACTCATAGGAAATGATAACTCATATCAAATCAACTCAAAAATTGATAACTCAATATCAATAAATCTCAGATTGATAACATAGTATCAATAAAACTCCAAATTCCAGAAATCAATAAATTAGAAATCCAAAGAATCACAAAGGAAGGGGTAAGGCCATCTCAAAACAGGAGTCCGAAGACTCAAACAACACGTGTATCTCGAATGAGATGTGATCTCTAGGTAGCTAGCCTAATATGTTGAGCCAAAGCTCCTCGAATGGTCCGAAGACCATGGGTCGTGACCTTGCAAAACGATCCATAGGCTGTCAAAAGCATAATTCCATAAAAAGATCAAAATTAAGCAAAGTAGTGCAATACCACAAAATGAACCGAAGTTCCTCAAAATGATTCAGAGATCATTAAAAATATGGAATAAATTCCATAACTCAGAGACATCGCAGAAAGCTAGTCTAAATCTCAGAAAGATCATAAACGATCAAGGAAATTGTAAATTACTCCAAGCCAGTAATTATAAGAGTACAGCTATATGTCCTATATCCACAAGCTCTACTCGAATATTTACGAACGAGTCATAGATTTCTACTCAAAACATAAAATGAACATTGCCACGGTTTTCAAACGGATGAGTCTAAGAATTAACCGTCGAAGTAAAAGCAACGGTTCATAGTCCTTATTTTACTAAGGCGTTTAATTAGATTTCTCATACGAACAAGAAAAAGGTTTATAAAATATATACTAGTAGAATTGAAAAAGATTTATAACCGATTTCGTAAAATAGCTTCGTATTGGAAACCATTTTGGTAAAAGAAACAGATATCTACTAATAACATAAAACCTTTTTATATAATTACGAAGTGGCAAATCTCATGTAATATCGATCGAAATGACTATCGAACTGAGAATCCACGTTTTAATAACGTAAATTAAATCTCATAAATATCGATTATAAATCTCATTCATAATGAATGAATCGAAAATCCATAAAAATCGAGCTGTAGAATCTATGTTGCAGGGAAACTGAAAAGTCACAAAAAAATCGAAATGGGCCGAAACTTGGCCGGGGATGAGCTCAAATTCTTGAAAACCGGCAGTTTTTATTTTTTTTCCGAGAGTTTGGTCAGACGTCTGACCTGATGCAATTATTTTATTTGCTTGCCAATGACCTTAAAATCAATCTCGGCCAAGCGCGGACCTCCCGTATTGATTCTTAATGTTCAGAAAGCTCGCAAACACTCTTTAAAGCATAAAAATGACATGCATACACACATTTATAAAAATGAAAAGTTTTGCTTTTAAAATGCCAAAATGAAAAAATTATTGAAAACAAAACAATACACGCACAATGCACACATGATACAAAGGTGGAAGAGCACATGAACAACCTTGATAGCTTGTATACATAAATGTGAGTAGCCAAGAACTCACAACTCAACTCTACACAACAATTTACCCAAGAATTCATTGAAATGAAATCGAAACTCATAAATTGGGATGTTAACACACAATTCAATCAACCCAATTAACTAATACACAACAAAACATGCCAAGGGCACACTAGAAAAGCATGAATGCTTGAGGCATAGATGTGAGTTCATAGGAACTCGCCTTTGGTTGTTGCAAGTGAAGAGATGAATGAAGACTTTGCCAAATCAACCTCTCTTCGAATATAACACATAATTCCTCAATTTACAAGTGGATATACCATATTTCCTAAGAATTAGGTCTAGGAAATCATAAGGATTGAAGAGGAATTGAGTTGGAGAAGATAGAGATTGAGCATACCTCTATATCTCTGTGGATTTCCACTTGATTTCAACATGAAATGGATTCCTAAGACCAAGCTAGGACATAGGGAATTTTGATTTCCCTTTCCCTCTCCACATATCTAATTGTGGATTATGAGGAAATGAATGAAGGAGGAGTGGGTTGTGGGAGCTTTAATGGTGAACTAAGTTGGCTAACCCAAACCCAAGTCCAAAGTCCAAATTTTGACATGCTCGAAATATATCAAAGCTTATAATCAAAAAGGTTGTAAACAATGATCCAGACTCAATGGAATTAGTTTCGAGTCCAAATTCATCAATATGCAAAATGTGACTTTTTGGTTATACACATGACGAAGAATTAACGATGATGTATTTAAATAAAATATTTAAATACATTATCGTTAAATATGCGGGTTGTTACAAGATAGTCTTAGTTGTACTTTACCAGTTGAGTCAGGTCTAAACATACTATATCTGGCACTGTAAACTTCGAACATCTGATTGATACAATTGTTGGGTAATCTATGCAGTTCACACTTAACACACATTGTGAGTCATTTCTGTCATTGTCATTTGTTTTGAAATAGCTTTTTACAAGTATTTAAGCTAGTCATACATGATCATAAATTATTTGTGTCTTGTTATATAATTTCATGAATGAGATCAACCTATAATCTGAAACCCTATGGATGCTCCATTTATGGGATTATTATTTTACTCTTTTGTAGTAAGCTGGATATGTTAATACTAAAGGTCATAACTTAGTAAATTCTTAAATGCTTACTAGTTACTGCATGTGAATCTTTATTTCTTTCTTATGCACTCCAAAATATTGATTTACCATGCCTTATCTGAGTTGTTCCTCCATTTTCATATCAGGACCTTTTATTCGCATTATCTGGAATCTCAAAGAAAACACGTTTTCATTTTTGAAAGCATCTTTCCACACATCTATCAACAACAAAAATCAACAATTTTATTCTTTCATAGTGCTACGTGGTTACCTTTAACTTTACGATTTTATGTGTAACATGATTGTTAACTTTAATTCACGACTGCCTAAGATGTTTTGTCAGAGTAATCATGCTTAAGAGTCAAATGCCAAAGCAACTAAAAGTATAATTCTTATTGCTTGAGCAATTAGTTAAATTCACTTGGAAATTGAGTAAAGGGTGATTTACCAATAATAATGTAATTTATTTGTTTTAACAATTAGGGGGTTCGTAGTTGTTTTGTGTGAATGTATGTGGGGCTCATTAACTAACTGTGGAGCAGTTTTCCAAGTATGTCAATTAGTGTATTTATTTGATTGAAATGGACCATTAAAAATGAACTAACAGTCAAATATTTAGTTTATAGCCGACTTTGACAGATGGGTGCAGTTAGGTCATTTTTTCATCAAAATTGTCCAGTTATTTAAATCAATTATTACATGCTTTCATCTTTGGTAATGTTGCTAATTGATTCTCCTAACTTATTATCAGTAACCATGTATTATATGTCTAGGTCAATTCAGATGGACAATATCTTGTTTCTGGGAATGAAGGAGCTGCATTGCGGTGGTTTCTTAGAAAAAATGTAACTAGCATAGTTTTTACAAATGTCGGCACTGAAGATGATTTGTTGGAATTACAAAACTATCTCCCGCCAGAATAATCCCAGTCAGTTTATAAGGAAAACTAATTTTGAATACTTAATATTAACATCAAGTGTTTTTTAAATAACATCGTTGTTTCAAAAATAACAATAACAGTGATAATAATAAGAGGCATGATAATATGTTCGTCTGTCTTGGAATTGATTTCCAGACATGCTCTAGAAATATTATTTGTTTCTAAGGTAAGTCTGGTTCACAATGACAGTCCTTCCAAACCCTCACATTTTGAAAAATGTCTACAATAGATTCCATCATACGCAAACAAGGCATTTGTAGGGGTGGAGGGCTTTGCACACCACACATGGACATGCGAATTTGTTAGATTTTCCTTACGCTTGTATATTAAAAATTATCACATTTTTAAGTTCACAGTATTATTAAAGATATGAAATTGCATTTGGTAATTGATTACGTTAATAGATAACACGTTGATCATAGCTTTCTCCATTTAATATAATCATATCGTTCTTTTGTATTTCTTTTCTAGATTGATCTAGCAAACATTGGTGGAGAACATCTCATCCGGGTAGATCTTTTTTAATGTTAGCTTTGTATGTATCACTTTGCTAATTATTTGTAGCACTCTTTTATTACTTGCATCACATTAGAAAGTCATAGGCCATTTATCTATAATCTTAGGGAGCCTGCAAGTAATTAACCCTAGACCATGAATTTTAGGCATGATTTTAGGGTACAGCGATGTACAGTGGCGTATAATTGGTTGACTCTCATTTTCTAAGTCTGAACTGTATATAACATCGCATTTCATATGCAAATAAACCTAAAAAGAATGGACCCATGACCCTAGTTTATTACATATTCAAATATTAGGTGTAATGTCATATTCACTCTAGAAAGAAGAGTGAACCAAATCCTTTACTTGTCTGTACATTAACATATTTTCAAATTTCATATTTTCAAATTTCATATTTTCAAAGTTCAAGTTATGTAATTTAAGATTTACCAAAACCATAACCATCTACATATCGCCCTACTTTATGATTTCAGGCTTTCAAGTTTCATGTAACTGTTCAGTGTCCATTCCTATTCTAAGCTTTGAAACAAGTACCAGATAGGATAATGCCACAATTATACATGGACTTGGACTTATGGGGTAGATATTAACAACACCGTATAACCACAAAAAAGGGAACATTCTAGTGTGTAAGCTACCAGGAGTTTGATCCACATTAAAACTGACATAATAAGGTAATTAGATAAAAATCTGATAACCAAATGAAGCAATTTCTAACGCTTACAGGACTAAGAGGCAAAGATAGAAGTGTAGCTGGCGTATTCGATAACATAAATACTTATCTTTAACCATTCAGCAATATATTTATAGAACACAAAAATATGGTTCTGCCAATTCTGAATATTGAATAACCACGTCGATATTTTGGTAAATTGGATGTCTGAGAATATTGTTGTATATAATATTAAAATCCTACGATTTGAATCTCGTTTTAAATCGAATCCATCCCTTTACGATTTGATTTATATTTTGATTCAAATCAAGCTAGTACCACACTTAAAAATACCATTCAATTCAAATTAACATATTCAGTATACTTATTTGGGCTTATGATTCCAATATTAAAAACAAATTAATATCGGAGCAAGAGAGAAAAATATATAATATTTTAGGTTTAGATGTAGATGTTTAAACATCAAAATTAATTTCAATATGTGTGCCAATTATAAACTGCATGATTTTTGAATCCACGATTACGATATAAATCCCATTTCAATTCAAAGTTTAAATTTTACGATTTACGATTTGAATCTTATTTTGAAAACCTTGCTGAGATAAGCTATTCTATACATTTGTGTCCGTTTTTCATAAATAGCTTCTACATGTAGAGGTAGTATGAAGTTCGTATGTTTTGTTGCAAAGATGTTGTGAGATAGAGATATTTATATAAGTTAGTCTTCTATTTTCATCTCTAAGAAAGCTGTTTCACATTCGTGAATTATATGCTGTAGCTAGATACATTTCTTTCCACTGTCAATGATGTGATAATAAAAAGCACAGTCTACTCTAGAGCTCGCAATGCTTTGTCTAGTTCTACGGTAAAATTTTCATTATTCAGAATCAAACTATACTGCTATATGTGTGCTAGTTTTTTATTTTTCATTGACTGTTTCCCTGGAAATATGTTCCCCACTCATGAACTGTCCTTATTTAAGTTATTTTTAAAACAAAAGCTCGTTGGTCAAGGACTTACATTTTTTGTGGCAGTGGATCTGGTATGTTAACATCTTTTTGCCTGATTACTTTTTTTGTGTTCCACTTCATCCTGTCTTATGAACATCGCACTCTCTTATAATCCAGCAAATTAACTACGCTGCAAATTTGAATATCCTAATACTGTAAATTATCTGTTTTCAATTCCTATTGGATCCTGTCAACTATTGGTGCTATAGTGAGGTCGACAGGTTCCAAATATTCCACCTACTTGCAGGAGATATTCTCATAGAGAAGTGATGTTATGTTTTCAATCATCTAACAAATAATGTTCTCAGTTTTGATTTTCTTAGTTCAATAAGATACTATTATCCAAATCTCCGCTACAGTATAGTTATTTATACACTTTCAGTTATTTTGTTCCCATGACGATCAATGTAACACCTCGTAATTTTAACAACACTAAAATGATTAATTAAAGAGTAATTAATTTAATATTCATAATTAAAAGAAACGGACTGTGCCATTGTGTTCGTCTCAGAATTCTGGTCAAGGTAGACACCTAGTTTGCATAAAATGGACATCGTATGAAGAAATTATTAAGATTTGAAGTTTGTATATGCATAAGAAGAATATACATATAGTGAGTCCAGAATTCAAAAATCAGTTCAAAATCGCAGAATTTAGGGAAGCGGGAAAAAACCCGCCCGGGGGTGTCGACCGCATCAAGGGGGTGTCGGCCCCTGGGTCGACCCATCGGCCACCCCATAAGGGAGGGTCGACCCCACTATGGCAGATCTGGGCAGATTTTAGGGTTTCAGACAGCTATATATATGGCCTTATTTCTCTTGTTTTTCTACACCAAAATAATGGAGAACTAGGTGTTGCCTCTTCCAAATTAAATCAAGTCTTTTCTTCTTCAGCAATCAACTAGAGTTTAGAGATCTGTGATTCAACATCAGCAATTCTTTCTTCTGTTTTTCTAGATCTAATCAAAATGAGTCTATATTAATTTTAGATTTAAATATATAAAAAGTAAATCTTGACATGACTATAACTTGGATCTATGCCTGTGATTATTTGAATCATATCAGATCTGTTATAACCTGTGTATTTCAGTTATTCTGACATGACTATGAACTAGATCTAAGCCTATATCTATTTGTCATGTTAGATCTTCCATTGTTAGTTGATCTAATTTATTACCTAGATCTCATCATGCCTGTTTATGATGTCCCTATTATGTTAATCGCATGTTCATCAGATCTGTTCCTATATGCATATCTTGTCATTATGCCACTATACGTTTATGCCTATTTCTACCATTATATGTCAATCTTGTTAGTTTGATCATTTCTGTCCTCTTCCCTTCGTCTTTTCCCTTTTATTTTTATAGCCAGGCTACCTTCGAGCCTAGGCATGTCGCCTTAAATTGGGAATGAGGGGAAAACATTAAATTAGGGCATAACTTGTATTTGGAAATTTGGGCATAACTTAAATGAAATATATAAATATGAATTTGGGGCATCTGGTTCATTATGAACATAACATGGGAAAGGGGCATGAAAACCTATAACGACATAGGAATAATTGATTAGCAATTGAAATGCCTAGAATTACAGTAATTAGAAACTGTAACCGTGCTTAGACGCGAAGTTAGATTACACTGGTGGTGTAAGTTTACCCGGAACCGCCCGGCATATCCAGCGACCAAAAGTGGTGAATCTAATGTGAGGGTTCTAAGTGCATAAACCCACGACGTGCTAAAACATGAGGTTAAGTCCGACTTGTGGAAGAAGTCTGCCCGGAACCGACCAGCATATCCAGCATCCACAAGTGATAGGCTTAATGTAGGAGGTCTAGCACATTATAACCATAAATGAATATGGTAATGAATTGGAAATACTTAACCTAGTTGAAGCCGTAGGGATTGTATGAACATAAAACTTGAGTAGGGGTTAAGTAAACTTATTGGAAACAGTGGGTGGGTTAAGTAAATCTTGGGTGGGTGTGTAATATTTATATAGGCCCACAAACTTAACTTATGGGGTGATGCAATCTTTTATTTTGGTATGGCATAACCTATGGAAAACCTAGTAGGGATGCAAGCGTAGGGGGAAGCTTGTATCAACTTGTGTGTGGGACCGGTTTCAGTTAGTAACCTGTATGTAAGTATCAAACGAGTACTCTAAACTAGGTCGTAGTTGGGGCAGGCATTCTGGGCTGATTGTCAGAGATCTAAACATGGGGGACAGTGTGGGTGGCGCGTTCCGACGGGGTCATGTGTGTGCATGGGTCAGGCAGAGGAGGTTTAGATGTCGTGACACCTGTAGATATGGTTGGCACATACTCAAAACGAAGGGTTGACACTTTAGGGAATGATACCCTTTGATGTAACTCCAGTATGTTGGGCTCTGATGTTTGAATTACAAGACAGAAATTTTAATGATGTACTTGGTCTTATGTTTTTCAGACATATGATGTAACCATGTTTTGAACCACCATTTTATGTTTTATGATTAATAAAGTTTTTAAATTCCGCTGCTATTTTATATTTGTCTCATAATGTTTCTGCTTCCATTTACCTATAATGCTTCATGAAACTTAATGCATTCTCTTAATAAGTGACATTAATGGATGTGGGGTATCACACTTGGTATTAGAGTTGAAGGTTACCAGATTAGATAAAAGTTTTTGAAAATTATTTTCAAAAAGGTTTTAAAAGAAAGCTTATCAAAAAGAAATGTATTTTATGAAAAACATATTCCCAAAAGCCATATGCACTATCTTTCGATCCTTTGTCTGAATCCCTTTCATTTTCTTTTCAGCATGTCTAGGGAACCAAATATTCTTGAGGGCAATACGATACCAAGCTGGTTCCGTAGGTGTCTAGAGGCAACGGCGCCTTCCAGTGGTCAAGCCGACGTTCCTCCCCCAGTTGCACTGTCGTTCCTTCTCCTCTTCCCCATGTAGGTAATTCCTCTAAGACTTGTAAAGATTTCTGTGCTATGGGAGGAAAGCCATTCCATGGAACCGAGACGTTCATGGAGGCAAGGAATTGGCTTAAAGAGACGGAGGACATGTTTGGGATTTTCGAAGTGGACGATCGTAGGAAGATTCAGTTAGCTGCCTGGCTACTGAAAGAAGAAGCTTCGTTCCGGTGGGGAGTGACGTAAGCAAGGCATCCAGTGGAAACTTGGGATGATTTTAGACAGAGGATTGAAATGAAGTTTCTTTCTAAAGTTGAGAAAAGCATGCAA
Organism: Allium sativum; assembly: GCA_030737875.1. NCBI lineage: Eukaryota > Viridiplantae > Streptophyta > Magnoliopsida > Asparagales > Amaryllidaceae > Allium > Allium sativum. Next base: position 650,657,570 of record CM060923.1, read on the forward strand.
ATGGAAAGGTTACTGGCACTCAAGCAAGGAGGCATGACTGTTAAAGAATATGTTAACAAATTCAACCAACTGGCAAGATTTGTGTTGGAGCTAGTGGATACTCGGCATAAGAAAGATTTGCGGTTTGCTAAAGGACTGAATGAAACCCTTCATGGGTTAACTATGTCTCATATTCCAATGGGAGCAACTTTTAAAAGGCTTGTTGATATGGCCTTGATGTATGAGGGAGATAAAGCTGAAAAGAAAGAAGTTAAGGTTGAGGAAACACAAAACAAGAAAGTATGGTCCAAGAAGGGACAACAACAACAGAAAGGAGGAAAGAATGACAAGGCTAAGGATAAGTGGAAGTGTCATAATTGCAGACGTGAGGGTCATTTGATCAAGGACTTAAAAAGAAGGAAGAATGCTTGCTTCAGTTGTGGAGAGGTCGGACACTTTTCTAAAGAGTGCCTGAAGAAGCAAGGACAAGGTCAAAGGGTAGGAGCTTCTAGAGGGCAAGTGCATGCTCTCTCGATTAGTGCTCCAATTTTCCGAGGAAGGTTTGATTTCTCTTTCCAATCGTCCTATTAGAACTCTTTTTGATTCTGGCACTTCGCATTCATTTATATATGATTCTGTGGTTGAGTCTCTACACCTTAATACTAGTATGGTAGTGGATCTCATTCTTGTCTCAAACCCCATTGGTGGTTCCGCTCATTTGTCCTTGGTTTGTCGGGGTTTTAGAATTCTGTGTTAAGCATCGAGTTTGAGTGCGACGCATATATGCTCGGTTTTACGGGCTATGGTTTGATTCTAGGGATGGATTAGCTAGCCATGTATGGTGTCATTCTGGATTGTGAGAGGAGGATCGTTATATTTTTGACTTACTATGGGAGGGCCCTCAATATTTCTTGTGACCCAAAGGGGTCTTCATGCTTTGTCTCCTAGAGTCACTTGATGCATCTATCGATGATCAGCGATCTGTACCAGTAGTCCATGAGTATTCTGCTATTTTTGACTAGGTTCGGGGCTTATCTCCGAGGCGCGCGATCGATTTTCATATATACTTGGTAGACAATGCAAAGCCAGTTGCATTGCCTGTGCGCCATATGGCTCCAAGAGAAAGGAGGGAGCTCAGCAAGCAAGTAGTGGGAGATACTTGAGAAAGGGTTTATTAGGCGAATCATATCTGAATGGGGTTCTCTAGTGGTATTCGCAACTAAGGCAGATGGTTTGCTTCGCCTGTGTGTAGACTATATATAACTGAATAAACTCATAAAGAAGAATAGGCACCCACTCCCGAGGATAGATGATCTGTTTGACCAGCTTGTTAGTGCATCAGTATTCTTTCAGGTAGACTTAGCCACGGGGTGTCATCGGTTGAGGGTGGACGAAGACAGTGGTATTCTTCCATTGGGTTGACGAATGCACACGCCTATTTTGTTGATCTGATGCATAGGGTGTTTCGGGAGTTCCTAAATAAATTAGTTGTAGTCTTTGTTGATGACATCTTGATCTTCTCGAAGAGCGAGGAAGATCATGCCCAACACTTGAGAGAAGTTTTGAAAACTCACTGTGCGCATCAGCTTAAGGTAATGCTCTCCAAATGTCATTTTTGGAGAAAAGAGGTGAGATTTCTAGGGCATGTGGTCTCTAAAGATGGGATAGCAGTAGATCCCGCAAAGGTAGATGCAGTTCAAGATTGGTGAATCCCAAAGAATGCAATGGAAGTGAGAAGCTTTCTTGGACTGGCAGGCCTTTATAAGAAGTTCATTAAGGACTTTGCAAAGATATCAACCCCACTCACCAGGCTGACGAGAACAATTGGACGTTTTCATGGGATATAGATTGTGATGTTGCTTTCCAATGATTAAAAAGGGCTCTGACAACAGCCTCAGTCTTGACCTTGCCCGACGTAAGCAAAGTGTTTACAGTACACACTGATGCATGTGGTATAGGTCTTGGTGCGGTTCTGATGCAAGAGGGAAAGGCAGCATGTTATGGGGGTAGACATCTAATGTTTAATAAGAAGAACTACCTTACCCATGACTTAGAGCTAGCTGTCATAGTATTCGCGCTTAAGACGTGGCATCATTATTTGCTTGGAGAGAAGTTCGAGTTGTACATTGAACATAAATCTCTCAAGTACTTATTCTTGCAGAAGGATCTTAATTAAAGGAAACAACGGTGGATGGAGTTCCTGGCATCTTATGACCTTGAGATTGCTTATACCCCTAGCAAGGTTAATGTGGTGGAAGACGCACTAAGTAGGCAGAAGATGGACTTAAGCCCTCTGTTTGCGGAAGGAAAAGCTTGGAGTTCATATCGGCTTTTGACTTTAGACCCTTCACCGAGTTTTTGCCTTGTTTGTTCGCATCACTGGAGATACGACCTACAATTATGGATTAGATACGAGCTTTGCTGTAAAAGGATCCACAGATTTCAGACATCCTAGAGAGCCTCAGTAAAGGGGAGACTTCTAGTCACCTCAGTAGATATTATGTAGATGATAATGGGTGGTTGTGACGAGATGGAAGGCTTTGTATTCCCTAAATTGGGAGTTTGTTGAAGACAGTCCTTGAAGAAGCCCGTCATTCTAAGATGACTATTCATCCAGGCGGTGATAAGATGTATAGAGACATGAAGAGGGTTTTCTTTTGGACTGGGATAAAGAATGATGTGGCGGTATTTGTTTCTAAATGTTTGGTTTGTCAGCAAGTTAAAGCTGAGCAAAAGAAGCAAGACGGTTTATGTAACACCCCGTATTTTCTATGAACGTATAAGTAACAAATCAGAGGATAATTAATTTTTAAAATAAGAATCAAGAGAAATGGTTTGCACCATTGCGTTCGTCTCGGAATTCTTCTTGGAAACGAGTCCGAGTTTGCAAGAATCGGGGTCCGTATGAGGGAGATATGACCCTCCGAAGTTTTAGAAATTTTCAGAATCGAAAACAGCTCGAAATTCGAACTCAAACCCAGAAGCGGGCTGGGCGGGAAATTTCCCGTCCAGGACCGAGGTCAACTGAGGAGTCGATTGGGCAGTCGACCCCCCAGACCCTGGTCGACTGGGCAGTCGACCCCCCAGACCAGGTCGAGTGGGCAGTCGACCTGGGGGTCGACCTGCCTGGTCGAACCTGGTGCGTGTGTGTGCGATTTTGGGGGCTGTGACATGTTTGGACGGACCTGATGAGTTCTAGGTTTAATCTGAGGGCCTAAATGAGTTCCTACACCTATAAATACATCCTAAGACCTAACCTAATGGATAACAAAACATTCTTACATCAAAATGTTGCTGGACTTCCTCTTGATCATGGTCGCCGCTCTCTAAGCAATTCTCTTAGCCTCCAAACTCAATCAAACTAGAGATTAAAGCTCCTACAACGATTCTACAACAAATTAAAGTTCTTTCTTTAATCACGCAAGGCAAGTGCAGTTATTTTCTGATATAAACTTTAATCATAATTGTGACATGATTGTAAATCTGAATTTGAGATTGTGTATGTTCTGTTCTGATCTATTTTATTCTGTATCTCTTCTTCTTTCTGTTCTATAGCCAGGCTACTACGAGCCTGCGCCAATCTCCTAAGAGATTAACGCACGAACGCTAAAATGTTTGGGACAAATAACAAATGTGGCATAATTGGATATGGCTAATCTGTGACTGATTTAAGAAAAAGGACATAGGTTGTAAACTAGATTTAGATCTATGCATATTCTGTGAATTGGAAGAAGAGGAACCATGGTATGTTAACATGTGACTTGAGACATTGGACATAACGCATATTTTGAATTAAGATCTGTTATAACTAGATTGTTGGGCATATTGTTTATATAACAATTCATGATTTGAAAGAGAATATGACTTAGGTGTGAAGATCTATATTAAGATTTGATAACTATCAAATGTGAATAACACCTAAGTAGGAGATTTTTTGAATATATGACATGCATTGAAATCGATGGCTATATTTGGTATAATTTATATGTGAATCTTTTGTACTAGGCAAGTTGAACTAAATTGGGACATGTAAATTATGACCATAATCTATGACATGTAAATTCAATGCAAACGTGGGGTATATGATCATAGTGTGAATCATGACAACTATTTAGGCATGCAAACTTAGGCCAAATTTATAATTAGGCAAGATATGTTTGTGAAACTTTAAGGAATGATTAAATCTGTTATATTTGCCTAATTTACTAGTTCTGTTATATTTGCCTAATTTGCTAGTTATGCTATATTTGCCTAATCTGCTAGTTCTGTTATATTGCTTAATCTGCTAGTTCTGCTCTACTGCCTAGTCTGCTAGATCTGTTCATCTGCCAAATCTGTCATCTTCTATGTCTGCTGAAAATGCCAAATCTGTTATATGCTAAATCTGCTAAATTACTTAATCCGCTGAATCCGTTAAGTCGCCTAATCTGCGAAAATCTATTATCTGCTATATCTGTTAAGTTGATATATTCAGTCTGTTATTGACATAATCTGAACTAGCTATGAATAATTGACATGTATATTAGGCGTGGGCATGAATGGTAGATTATTAATTAATTGGCCACAAAGAGAAACATGGCTAACTCGAGGTTAGAATGAGTTTGCGGCGTAATTTTGCCCGGAACCGCCCGGCACATCCAGTGGCCGCAAACAATAGGTTCTAATGTGAGAAGTTAGTCATAACGTGCTTGAAACCCGAGGTTAGACTCAGTTTGCGGCAGAAATCTGCCCGGAACCAACCGGCCTAACCAGTAGCCGCAAACTGTCAGTCTAATGTGAGTGGTCTGGGCATTAATATTTAATTAATGAAAACCTGAGATAAATACGACGTCTAAAACATGTTGGGCGGATAGGGTTAAACCCACTAGACTGACGAATTTAATAAATCTGTTCCGTGAATCTGTAGGCCCAATTACAAAGTTAGACAAATCTGTAAGTCTGTTAATCTATGACTGGTTAATTGGTAAGTCTGTTAAATATGTATATCTAATCCGTTAGTCTGAAAACTTGTCTGTGAACTAGTTGATCTGAATTCTGTATGTCTGAACTTGTAAACAAGTTAATCTGAAATCTGTTAGTCTGGGGACACAAGGATAGGAAGGGAATTACTTGTGTCATCTATTGTTTGGGACCCATATTAGTCAGTAACCCTTTCTGGTATCAAAACTTTGACCCAACAGTAGGTAGGGTCCGAGCACGCTTACTGAACTAATTATAAGCGGTTCATTCTGATAATGGCGAGGGTTGTTGATGGTGTGTTCCAACCGGGTCATGTGCGTGCATGGATCCCGACCTGCCTCTGTGGATGTAAGACGCCGTGACATCTGTAAATAGGTCTGTTCCAATTGGTTGTCACTGTAGGGAGTGATACACCCTACTGTGGGGCCGACACAGGGTATTTATGTTTAGGGAGCCGATCGCTTGGGGTAGGGTTTTAGGGTACCCTAAGTTCTGTCTGTTTCTGTTGGTACCGTCTGTTTCTGTTGGTACCGTCTATTTCTGTTAGGTGGCAACACCCATCTATTTCTGCGTGGTACCGTCTGTTCGGGTGGTAAAGGCCCAATTACTAGTGTACACCTAATTCTACATTCTGTTTGCGTAGGGATTAATCTGACTGTTTCTGTTCGGGTGGTAAAGGCCCATTATTAATATTCTGTTTCTGTTCAGGTGGTAAAGGCCCATTATCAGCATTCTGCTTCTGTCTGTTTTTGTTCGGGTGGTAAAGGCCCATTACTAGCACTCTCTTCTGTGGAAATTATTCTGTACCCGTTTCTGTTTCAGTTTAGACATTAGGGGGACACCTAATCCTGTTATACTAGTATTAGTGCAGAGAAGTGTAAAGAAATAGATTATATCATTCTTTTCTTCTGTTATATCTGCTACACCTGTTACAGTTATCTCCCATCCAGTTTTATGTTCATGTCATGTTATTATTATCTGTTCATAACTGAAAATCACTGGACTTGCCAGACTTTTTGTCTAACCCTTGTTGTTTCGCCTCCTTTCTTCCGTTCCCCCCATAGGTTTTGTAGAAGGGAGTACTCTAGCTTGATCCAGATTTCTTCCGCTTGAAGTGCTTAAAGTATGGCTTGTCTTCTTCTATGAGGATTATGATTTTAAACTATGCATTCTGAAGGCTTTTGTACAAGACTGATATTTTGTACTTGAATTCTGATATTGTGATTTGAAAGGATGTAACCAAGCTTATTTCGGTTTCTGTTGTAATAAAGTTATAAATTTTTCAAGTACTGTTTTATCTGTCTTGTAAGTTTCTGTTCTGTTTACTAAAATGCTCCTCCAAAGTTAAGGCATTCCCTTTGTGAGTGACCTTAACGGAGGAGGGGTGTTACACTTGGTATCAGAGCTAAAGGTTACCAGATTAGATAAAAGTTTTTGAAAACTATTTTCAAAAAGGTTTTGAAAGGAAGTATTTTCAAAAACAAAGCTTATTTTGAAAAACATGATCCCCAAGAGCCATATATCTTTCCTTCAGTCCTTTTTGTATAGAATCTTTCCTTTTTCGTTTCAGCATGTTTGAAGCATCTGAGATACCAGAGGGTGTTTATGTACACGGTTGGTTTTGTCAATATCTTGAGGCTAGGACCGCCGCCGCAGGTCCAGCAAATGATCCCCCTCCTCTGCCCCATCCTCGTGCAATTGCTTTCTCAAAGATCTGTAGAGATTTTAGGGCCATGGGTGGGAAGGATTTCAAGGGAACTGAATCATTCGTAGAAGCGAGGAACTGGCTCAAAGAAACTGAGGATCTATTCGTTATCTTCGAGGTGGACGATAAGCAGAAGGTACAGTTGGCGGTATGGCTGCTCAAAGACGAAGCTTCCTATTGGTGGGAAGTCACTAACGCCGAGAGGACAGTTGAGACATGGATGGATTTCAGAACAAGGTTTGAGACAAAATTCCTCTCGCAAGCTGAACGAAGTTTACAACTGGAAAAGTTCTTATCTCTTAAGCAAGGAAGTATGACGGTCAAGGAATACGTCAACCAGTTCAACCAACTAGCTAGGTTCGGATTGGATTTAGTCAACACTCAGCATAAAAAGGCTCACCGCTTTGTTAAAGGATTGAACGAGCCACTGCACAGCCTAGCCATGACCCATGTACCCATGGGAGTGACTTACGAGAAATTGGTGGACATGGCACTACTGCACAAGGAAGACAAGGGCCCGAAAGAGACAAAGAAGGAAGAACCATAGAATAAGAAAGCATGGCCCAAAAAGGAAACACAAAAGAAGGATGAGAAGTTTGAAGATAAGAAGGGGAAAAGTGCTTTACTTGTGGAAGCTCGACTCATCTGAACAAGGATTGCAGAAAAAGGAAGGGCACTTGCTTCAACTGTGGTGAGATGGGACACTTCACTAGGGACTTCCCGGAGAAACGAGGGCAAGGGCAGAGGGCAGAACCCACTTCTGGAGGACAGGCGAATGCTCAAGGGACTGGTAGATAGGGTAGAAATAAGAAAATTTAAGTAGAAGGTTTAATTTTCTTATCTGATTGTTGAGTTAAAACTCTTTCTGATTCTGGCATTTTGATTCTGTAATCGATACTCTGCACTTCAATACTAGTATTGTTTCTGATTCCGCTGTAGACCCAAATCCATAAGGGTTGTGACTCATCTGTTTGTGATTGGGGCTTGAGAGATATTCGTGTTAGGCGTCAAGTAGGACGCATACATTCTGGGATTTATCATGCTTAGCTTCCTAAGAATCATTCGGTAATCTGATCTATACCAGTAATCTGTAAATATATGAATATTTCTGATAAGGTTAAGATTTCCAGTTTTGACATTATCTAAAGAGGGTAATCCTCTTGGTGTCAATCTGATGTTGGTTTCGGTCTTCAGGGCCGACACTTAGGACCCATGTCTAATGGGAACCAAGTTTTTGTTTTATCTGTACTCGCTTCCATCATTCGACTGTACCCTATCGATCGAATCTTCGAACTTTACGTAGAAACTAAAGGGTGTAAACATGTGTTTGAGATATGTTATGTTTGATGGTTGCAAGTGGATGCAAGTGGTTGCTAGTGTTTGCTCGTGGACGCATATACACACACTAGGCAATAGATCGGCTCGAAAACACTCTCATACTGCATATGGATGTGTGAGCATTTTAAATTTTTGTGGATGCAAAATGATTAACTCAGCACATGGATGTTGCATATGACTGAATGGTTGTGCACTCATATAGAAATGATATGTATCAAATAGGAAAATTTGCATACATGTTGGACTCATGGCATTGGTATAATTCGCATTAAGGAGGTCAACTGAATCAGTGGACCGCCTGATCTTTGCATTAGATAAGAAGCATATACACACACTTTTGCATATGTTCATACAACATTAGAAGTTTATAAGGACAATGGACGCCAGTGATTGATGATTGAGTAGATGGATGTTGGATGGTAGGACACATTCTTCTTAACTTGAAGATTTCGGGGATGAAATCCTTTAAGGAGGGGAGAATGTAACACCCCGTATATTCTGTGAACGTATAAGTAACAAACCAGAGGATAATTAATTTTTAAAATAAGAATCGAGGGAAACGGGTTGCGCCATTGCGTTCGTCTCGGAATTCTACTTGGAATCGAGTCCGAGTTTGCAAGAATCGGAGTCCATATGAGGGAGATATGACCCTCCGAAGTTTCAGAAATTTTCAGAATCGAAAACAACTCGAAATTCGAAATCAAAATTCGAATTCAAACCCAGAAGCGGGCTGGGCGGGAAATTTCCCGCCCAGGACCCAAGTCAACTGGGCAGTCGACCCCCCAGACACAGGTCGACTGGGGAGTCGACTGGGCAGTCGACCCCCCAGACCAGGTCGACTGGGCAGTTGACCTGGGGGTCGACCTCCCTGGTCGAACCTGGTGCGTGTGTGTGCGCGATTTTGGGGGCTGTGACGTGTTTGGACGGACTTGATGAGTTCTAGGGTGAATTTGAGGGCAAAAATGAGTTCCTACACCTATAAATACATCCTAAGACCTAACCTAATGGATAACAAAACATTCTTACATCAAAATGTAGCTGGACTTCCTCTTGATCATGGCAGCCGCTCTCTAAGCAATTCTCTTAGCCTCCAAACTCAATCAAACTAGAGATTAAAGCTCCTACAACGATTCTACAACAAATTAAAGTTCTTTCTTTAACCACGCAAGGCAAGTGCAGTTATTTTCCGATATAAACTTTAATCATAATTGTGACATGATTGTAAATCTGAATTTGAGGTTATGTATGTTCTGTTCTGATCTATTTTATTCTGTATCTCTTCTTCTTTCTGTTCTATAGCCAGGCTACTACGAGCCAGTGCCAATCTCCTAAGAGATTAACGCACGAACGCTAAAATGTTTGGGGCAAATAACGAATGTGGCATAATTGGACATGGCTAATCTGTGACTGATTTTAGAAAAAGGACATAGGTTGTAAACTAGATTTAGATCTATGCATATTCTATGAATTGGAAGAAGAGGAACCATGGTATGTTAACATGTGACTTAAGACATTGGACATAACACATATTTTGAATTAAGATATGTTATAACTAGATTGTTGGGCATATTGTTTATATAACAATTCATGATTTGAAAGAGAATATGACTTAGGTGTGAAGATCTATATTAAGATTTGATAACTATCAAATGTGAATAACACCTAAGTAGGAGATTTTTTGAATATATGACATGCATTGAAATCGATGGCTATATTTGGTATAATTTATATGTGAATCTTTTGTACTAGGCAAGTTGAACTAAATTGGGACATGTAAATTATGACCATAATCTATGACATGTAAATTCAATGCAAACGTGGGGTATATGATCATAGTGTGAATCATGACAACTATTTAGGCATGCAAACTTAGGCCAAATTTATAATTAGGCAAGATATGTTTGTGAAACTTTAAGGAATGATTAAATCTGTTATATTTACCTAATTTGCTAGTTCTGTTGTATTTGCCTAATTTGCTAGTTCTGTTATATTTGCCTAATCTGCTAGTTCTATTATATTGCTTAATCTGCTAGTTCTGCTCTACTGCCTAGTCTGCTAGATCTGTTCATCTGCCAAATCTGTCATCTGCTATGTCTGCTGAAAATGCCAAATCTGTTATATGTTAAATCTGCAAAATTACTTAATCCGCTGAATCCGTTAAGTCGCCTAATCTGCGAAAATCTGTTATCTGCTATATCTGTTAAGTTGATATATTCAGTCTGTTATTGACATAATCTGAATTAGCTATGAATAATTGACATGTATATTAGGTGTGGGCTTGAATAGTAAATTATTAATTAATTGGCCGCAAAGACAAACATGGATAACTCGAGGTCAGAATGAATTTGCGGCGCAATTCTGCCCGGAACCGCCCGGCACATCCAGTGGCCGCAAACAATAGGTTCTAATGTGAGAAGTTAGTCATAACGTGCTTGAAACTCGAGGTTAGACTCAGATTGCGGCAGAAATCTGCCCAGAACCAACCGGCCTAACCAATAGCCGCAAACTGTCAGTCTAATGTAAGAGGTTTGGGCATTAATATTTAATTAATGAAAATCTGAGATAAATACGATGTCAAAAATGTGTTGGGTGGAAAGGGTTAAACCCACTAGACTGACGAATTTAATAAATCTGTTCCGTGAATCTGTAGGCCCAATTACAAAGTTAGACAAATCTGTAAGTCTGTTAATCTGTAACTGGTTAATAAGTAAGTCTGTTAAATATGTATATCTGATCCGTTAGTCTGAAAACTTGTCTGTGAACTAGTTGATCTCAATTCTATATGTCTGAACTTGTAAACAAGTTAATCTAAAATCTGTTAGTCTGGGGACACAAGGATAGGAAGGGAATTACTTGTGTCATCTGTTGTTTGGGACCCATATTAGTCAGTAACCCTTTCTGGTATCAAAACTTTGACCCAACAGTAGGTAGGGTCCGGGCACGCTTACTGAACTAATTATAAGCGGTTCATTCTGATAGTGGCGAGGGTTGTTGATGGTGCGTTCCAACCAGGTCATGTGCGTGCATGGATCCCGGCCTGCCTCTGTGGATGTAAGACGTCGTGACATCTGTAAATATGTCTGTGCCAATTGGTTGTCACTGTAGGGAGTGATACACCCTACTATGGGGCCGACACAAGGTATTTATGTTTAGGGAGCCGATCGCTTCGGGTTGGGTTTTACGGTACACTAAGTTCTGGCTGTTTCTGTTGGTACCGTCTGTTTCTGTTGGGTGGCAACACCCGTCTGTTTCTGCGTGGTACCATCTGTTCGGGTGGTAAAGGCCCAATTACTAGTGTACACCTAATTCTACATTCTGTTTCCGTAGGGATTATTCTGACTGTTTCTGTTCGGGTGGTAAAGGCCCATTATTAATATTCTGTTTCTGTTCGGGTGGTAAAGGCCCATTATCAGCATTCTGCTTCTGTCTGTTTCTGTTCGGGTGGTAAAGGCCCATTACTAGCACTCTCTTCTATGGATATTATTCTGTACCCGTTTCTGTTTCAGTTTAGACATTAGGGGGACACCTAATCCTATTATACTAGTATTAGTGCAGAGAAGTGTAAAGCAATATCTTATATCATTCTGTTCTTCTGTTATATATGCTACACATGTTACAGTTATCTCCCATCCAGTTTTATGTTCATGTCATGTTATTATTATCTGTTCATAACTGAAAATCACTGGACTTGCCAGACTTTTTGTCTGACCCTTGTTGTTTCGCCTCCTTCCCCCCCCCCCCCCCAAGGTTTTGTAGAATGGAGTACTCTAGCTTGATCCAGATTTCTTCCACTTGAAGTGCTTAAAGTATGGCTTGTTTTCTTCTGTGGGGATTATGATTTTAAACTATGCATTCTGAAGGCTTTTGTACAAGACTGATATTTTGTACTTGAATTCTGATATTGTTATTTGAAAGAATGTAACCAAGCTTATTTCGGTTTCTGTTGTAATAAAGTTATAAAATTTTCAAGTACTGTTTTATCTGTCTTGTAAGTTTCTGTTCTGTTTACTAAAATGCTCCTCCAAAGTTAAGGCATTCCCTTTGTGAGTGACCTTAACGGAGGAGGGGTGTTACTGTTTACTTCATCCTCTGGAGGTTCCACAGTGGAAGTTGAAGAGCATCTCTATGGATTCGATAGATGGTTTGGCTAGGTCAAAGAAAGGCAACACCAGTATTTGGGTTGTAGTAAACAGACTTACTAAGAGCGCTTATTACATTCCAGTTAAGAGTAAGAGGATGGCGGCATGTTTGGCAGCAGTTCACGTTCGTGAGATAATCCGTCTTCATGGAGTGCCTTCTAGTATCGTGAGTGATCGTGACCCCATTTTCACTAGTGAATTTTGGAGGAGCTTGCAAGAAGCATTAGGTACACAGTTATGTTTGAGCACCGCTTATCACCCATAGAACGATGGACAGACAGAAATGGTGAACAGAGTTTTTCAGGATCTTTTAAGATTGTGTATCCTAGACTTTAGAGGGACTTGGGAAGAGCATATTCCTTTAGTAGAGCTCGCTTATAACAACAGTTAACAAGCAAGCATTGGCATGGCACCCTACGAGGCATTTTACGGACGACCCTGTAGATCACAAACTTGTTAGTGGGAATCTACAGAAAGACTACTACATGGACAAGATATGGTTAGAGAAACGTCTGAGAAGATTGATCTTATTAGACGGCGAACGAAGAAAGCTCAGGATAGGCAGAAGTCATATGCAGACAAGAGAAGGACTGACATTGAGTTTGAGGTGGGAGACATGGTTTTCATTAAGGTGTCACCTCTGAAGAATGTGGTTTGGTTTGGATCTACAGGGAAACTGGTACCAAGATTTGTAGGGTCATTTCCCATAACGGAGAGGATTAGAAAAATGGCCTATAGTGTAAATCTACCAGAAAGACTATCTGGTGTTCACAATGTTTTCCACGTTTCTCATTTGCGGAAGTGCTTACATGATACCGTTGAAGTAGTGGAGCCGAGTATATTGGAAGAAATATAGGTGAAAAGGGAGGCAATAGTTAGGCAAGTTCCTACTTGTATTCTTGGATCAAATGTTAAGAAGCTACGCAATAGAGAAGTCAAGTTGATGAAAGTTCAATAGGGAGATAACCCAGAGGATGCAACTTGGGAGACCGAAGACAAGATTCGCGTTTTGTACCCTTTTCTTTTCGAGGGTATATTCTTAACTTCATTTCCAAAGCTTTTGCTTATGCTTGTTTCTATCATTTAAGTATATCCTATCGATCGAGTCTTCAACCTTTAGGTAGGAAACCCATGGATATAACCATGTATTTGAGACATGTTATGTTTGATGGATACAAGTGGATGCAAATGGTTGCTAGTGGTTGCTCGTGGATGCATATACGCACACATTAGGCACTAGATCGGCTCAATCGCTTTCATACTGCATATGGATGTGTGTGCATTTTTTTCCTTTTAATGGATGAAAGTGGATGTATCATCATATGGATGTTGCATTTGGACAGATGATTGTGCACACATATAGAACTTACATGTTATAATAGGATTATTTGCATACATGGTGGACTCATGGCACTAACAAATATTGCATTAAGGGGGTCAACTGAATCAGTAGACTGCCTGATCTTCGCATTAGTGTAAGGACATATACACACACTTTTGCATATGTTCATATAAGCATTAGAAATTTTTAAGGACACTGGATTCTTGTGATTGGTGGATGATTAGATGAATGTGGATGGTAGGTTATTCAGTCTTCTTAACTTAGAGATTTCAGGGACGAAATCCTTTGAGTAAGGGAGAAAGTAACACCCTGTAATTTTAACAACACCAAAGATGATAAATTGAAGAATAATTAATTTAATATTCAGAATTAAGAGAAATGGATTGTGCCATTGCATTCGTCTCGGAATTCTGGTCATGATAGACACCTAGTTTGCTTAAAATGGAAACTGTATAAAGAAGTTATTAAGGTTTGAAGATTGTATACGCATAAGAAGAATATACATATAATTAGTCAGAATTCAAAAATCAGTTCAAAGCAGTACAAAATCGCGGAATTTAGGGGAGCGGGAAAATTCTCGCCCAGGGGTGCTGACCCCATCAAGAGGGTGTCGACCCCTGGGTCGAACCCCCTACGCCAGATTTGGGCAGATTTTAGGGTTTCGGATAGCTATATATATATAGCCTCATTTCTATTGTTTTTTTACACCAAAAATAATGGAGAACTAAATATTGCCTCTACCAGATTAAATCAAGTCTTTTCCTCTTTAGCAATCAACTAGAGTTTAGAGATCTATGATTCAACATCAGCTATTCTTTCTTCTGTTTTTCTAGATCTAATCACATTGAGTCTATGTTAATTTTATATTTATATATTTAAAAAGTAAATCTTGACATGACTATAACTTGGATCTATGCCTTTGACTATTTGAATGATATCAGATCTATTATAACCTATGTATTTGAGTTATTCTGACATTAATATGAACTAGATCTATGCCTATAACCATTTATCATGTCAGATCTGCCATTGTTAGTCGATCTAATTTATTACCTACTTCTCATCATGCCTGTTTATGATGTCCCTATTATGTTAGAATCGATTCTATTGTCGCATGTTCATCAGATCTGTTCATATATGCATATCTTGTCATGTGCCACTATATGTTTATGCTTATTTCTACCATTATATTTCAGTCTTGTTAGTATGATCATTTCTGTCTTCTTCCCTTCATCTTTTCCCTTTTATTTTTATACCCAGGCCACCTTTGAGCCTAGGCATGTCACTGAAATATGAGAACGCGCTAAATTGGGAACGAGGGGAAAAAGTTAAATTGAGGTATAACTTGTAATTGGAAATTTGGGAATAACTTGAATGAAATATATAAACATGAATTTGGGGCATATGGTTCATTATGAACATAACTTGGGAAAGGGGCATGAAAACCTATAATGACATAGGAATAATTGATTAATAATTGAAATGCCTAGTATAACAGTAATTAGAAACTATAACCGCGCTTAGACACGAGGTTAGATTACACTAGTGGTGGATGTCTACCCAGGACCGCCCGGCATATCCAGCGACCACAAATGGTGAATCTGATGTGAGGGGTCTAAGTGCATAAACACAAGACGTGCTAAGACACGAGGTTAAGTCTTACTTGTGGAAGAAGTCTGCACGGAACCGACCGGCATATCGAGCAACCATAAGTGATAGGCTTAATGTGGGAGGTCTAGTACACTATAACCATAAATGAATATGGTAAAGAATTGGAAATACTTAACCTATTTGAATCTATAAAGATTGTACGAACGTATAACTTGAGTAGGGGTTAAGTAAACTTGTTGGAAACAGTGTGTGGTTTAAGTAAATCTTTGGTGGGTGGGTGATATTTATATAGGCCCACAAAATTAACCTATGGGATTATGCAATCTTTTACTCTGGTATGGCATAACCAATGGAAAACCTAGTAGGGATGCAAGCGTAGGGGGGAGATTGTATAATCTTGTGTGTACGACCCGTTTCAGTCAATAACCCATATGTATGTACCAAACGAGTACTCCGAACTAGGTCGGAGTCAGGGAACGCTTACTGGGCTGATTGTAGGAGATCCAAACGTGGGGGACGGTGTGGGCGGTGCATTCTGAAGGGGTCATGTGCATGCATGGGTCCGACAGAGGAGGTTTAGATGCAGTGCCACCGGTAGATATGGTTGTGCACATCCTAAAAATGAAGGGTTGCCACTTTAGGGAATGATACACCCTACAGTGGGGCCAATACAGGGTATCTACGGAGTAGGAAGCCGATCGATTAGGGTAATAATTAGTGTACATTTAGACTCCGGTATGTTGGGGAGCCCATTAATACCCTTAGGGGTAACTCCGGTGTGTTGGGCTGTCTGTTGATTGTATGGGGTGCAAACCTCTCACTGGAACTACACCTAAGTCAACCATCTTATAGTTGTTGGGGATCATCTTATTAGTAAGACAATAGTATTAGTGCAGAGAAAGAGAAATCATTAGAGAAGTGTAGCATTACTCTATCATGTTATCATGTTTACCTTGTCATACTTGTCTTTTATGATGTTATCTCTCTTATTCACTTTATATGCCTGTCATGATACTTATTTATATGCTTAAAGTAACTGGACTCGCCAGACTTTATGTCTAACCCATTTTGTTTCTTCTTGTTTCTCTTCCATTCCCTCCACCCCCCCTCCCCCAGGTTCTCAGGTTGGGAATACTCAAGCTTGATCAGGATTCTGCTTGCATTCTGCTTGGAGCTACTTAGATGTATTGCTCGAGCCCTTATCTTTTCTATTATGGCTATGTTTTTAATTATTTGGGGAATTATGCTTCTTTTATTATTGTACTATGATGTTTTAAGTACAAGAGAGAAATTTTAATGATGTACTGCGTTTTATGTTTTTCAGACAAATGATATAACCATATTTTGAACCACGATGTTATACTTTATGATTAATAAAATTTTTAAATTCCTCTGCTATTTTATATTTGTCTTGTAATGTTTTTTTTTTTTACCTATAAGCTTCACGAAACTTAATGCATTCTCTTAATGAGTGATATTAGCGGACATGGGGTGTCACAGTCAATTTATAAAACTAACCTTAATACTTAAAATTGTGGGATATGACCAATATCTGGTTTTTGAGGCTTATCTTCTTCTGTGAGTCGAGTAATATTTTATGTCATCTAATCGCTTTACTTCTAACAAATTTTATGTCTATACAGAAAGCAAAATAATGTTACTTTTCCGATCATTATATTTGCCCAATCCTTGCTATATACATGGTTATGTTAGTTTTGGAGATACATCTCTTTGTTCCTTGTACACTAAACCAGTCCTCCATTATAAGAGGAATAAACTGTTTTTATGTGTCAATAAGACTTAAATTCTTTATAGTTACACACCATCTTGATTATCAATTATACTTCTTACAGCTTTTTGTATGTTGCTAGTGTATATAGCCTATGTGATCACTTAATATTACAACTAGATCCGTAAACATAAACTTTCGAATACACATATTGTCATATTTGCATTCATACCGGAAATCATTTCCAAATATCGGATATCCGTATCCTCGGATATGAATGAAGATCAGATAATTATTCTATCTGCTAACGACTGATAAAATTGAGGAATATAAACAGAAAATTTTGATTTAACATAATTTTTTCAGTCATATTGATTGGAAGTATGAAAAATAAACAAATAAAATGATAGTAAATAGTTTTGATCAAATATTATGCATTAAATTCATATAATACAAAATATTAGCTTGAAAAAAAAAATAGTTACGCATATTTATTGTTGTAGTAAAATTTAAAATACACAAAAAATTAACTATAATTTGACCAAATTCTAATGCATAGTTTTCCAATGCGGCGTATCCCTCTTTTCTAAATATCATATATTATTATCTCACTACATATAACGACTTTGCCACTGCAAGATTGTTTGGGCTGTACATATCAAATTATATCATAAAATATTTATTGGGCTATTAGTTTATTGGTTTTTTAATCCAATCAATTAATAACAAGCTAATGCAAAATCCATCAAGAATGATAGCATCAATGAAGATGTTGCTCTGATGAAGAACCTACACAGGCTTGGAAACCAGTAAGGCTTCTTCATCTTGACATGTTATTATCATTATTTGACCGTTGTTTCGATACGTTGAATTTGCAGGTTATTGCTGCTAAGACCGAACCTGTGGAAAACTCAGAAGATAGCAGTAGTTGAAGGGAAAACATGGGCGCGGTTGAAGGATAGACATGTGATGAATCTAAATATGATTAGTTATTTAGATTCACTTATTAGTTGAGATGTGGTCAGGTATTGACACATATTTTTGTTGACCCGAAGTAAAATATATGAGAGATTTCTTTTTCCGTGTCCTTTGATCCGAGCCATCGGATGGTAAACTCTCTCTAATAATTTGGTCGCTGCTGCGGGGCTTCACATTTGTTGTTCCCCATTTGGACTTAATACAATACACAAGGACATAAACATATTGTAATAAACGAGATGACATGATCCCGTAAACAAATGTAAATTGAAACAATATTAACACTATATATGCATTTATGCTTCAACCTTTATCAATCAACTATGTAAAGATAGTACATATGGTAACAAATTAGATGATATGAGTGTCCAGAGATATCTGTAATCTATTTTTCCAGATATATAAATATTTGTATACTATTTTAATACAAAAGCAAATGTGTTTATGTCGAAATCAGTTCAATACCAGTTGATATGATTAACTGTTAGCATAACACAAAGACATTAATTTTTAATATTGAATGCCAATTCACTTTAATACTGAATAATTTTTTTGCATCGAGGATCCATGTTCACGAAGCCATGGCTGAATAATGAATAAAACTTTCGATTCACTTATCTATATTTAATATGAAGTTATAAGATAATAACTTATCCCTTGTACACACAATACACAAGCACAAACATCCACTTAGAGAGCTCTGTCATCCCTCTATTTCTAGTCACTTCGCAACCACTCTATGTTATCCATTGTATTTAATGAATTAGCATATGTATTTGATCTGTACTTTCATTACTTATTTACTTCTTACATTATCACAAAAATCGTCCATTAATTTATAAGATTCAGTGAATAATGTAAAGGGCGGTTTGTAAGTTACCCCATGCTGGATTGTCTATAACATATTTTCCCATATTAAGTATTAACATTGACATAGGTCCTTAAATTAACTACTTATGGCATTTCCTGTTTGTCTAGTTACCCTAGATGTATTACTAATGTTACCTTCTCCTATTTGCAGGTCAGTCGTGAAGATGATCTCCTAAATTTGTTCTTCGGATGTTTAGCACGGCTGTGGAAGTTTGATGGAGAAGAGCGGTTGGTTGGGGTTTTATTGTAGACTTTAAATTTGAACTATGTTTTTTTGTTAACTCAAATTAACATCAATATGAAATTGAAAACATATGTATTGAACTTATTTTTTGTTAGTTGATCATTTATCTTGCTATCTTGATATGTGTTACATTTGTTGAGTATTATCATTTTTTTGGTTATATATTGCTTTTGAAATTGTTGTGAAGATTCATTTGATTGATATTATTATAATATATTTAAAAGCATTATAAAAGATAATGTGATATAAGATTGACTAGGTGTTATATCTACATATTTTATAGCGGCATAGGCTGTAAAAGAATTTAGAAATGCTATCCTATTGATTTACAGTGCGATAAACCTGCTATTGAATTAATATTTTATAACAGCTATAAAGTGTTATAGAAATTCATTATTTTCATGAAGAATGACATGTATTATAGCAACAATAGCGAAATACTATCTTGATGTATCATACCAGTATATAGCCGCTATAAAATCATACCCTTTTATAGCGGTAGTTACTATGTTATAATTATTCAACTGCTTTTTATAACATGTCAATATACAACGCTTTTCGAGCCACTATGGTATTGTTTAATAGTGGCTATAGGCCACTATAAAAGACTATTTCTATTATAGTGTCGCCTCTCTAAAAACCACGTCTTCCTTTGTCCTTTGCTTCTGATTTTAACTAAGCATCCCCCTTGTTGGCCTTTGTACGAGTGTCGATATCCTTGAATGGTTTTCGTGGGTCTGGAATGGGAGAATTAACGAAGGCTAGGCTTGAATTTATTTGCGAGATTCAAAATGGTAAAAGCATTTACGAAGGCGAAGACTTCGAATTTCTTTTGGTTTGTTTTATAAAGGAGAAAAACGCGAAGGCTTTGACTTGTCGAAACTGGTGATTTTGTTTATTCTTAACCCTATTTTTTTATTCTGATACTTGTTGAATTTTTATCTTAGACCGTATTTGATCTTCATTTTAGAATATCAACACCACTGCAAGTTGGTCTACCTGAAAATTGTGCTGTAGTTATTGGTGCACAGGGTCCACACAGACGGCCTTTATCAACTCACTTTCTCGAGTGATGAGATAAAATTTCTAATGAGAAAGAAATAAATCAAATGATTAGAAGTTTCTGATGAATTGTCTCCATAAGTCGCAAGTTTTTGAATTGTTGTTAAGCTTGAAAATTTGGCTTGATACGAAGATTGAAATATTAGTTTTTGTATTTGGTTTTTTGATCAGAAATTGATTGAGAAAATTATATTGTAGAAAAAAATTATTGTAGAAATGATTGGTACATTCTTTTGGCTGTTACATATGATATATATATAGTGATAGACGATACTTTTAAAAAGTTTAATCTGGTAACTTAATAGCTAGAGATCTACAGAGAATCATAGATTGTGGTAATTCTCGCATTCATTAATAAATTATATTATATATCTTTCAGTGGCATGAATTTTCTTTTCAAACTATTATGTTTTGCTCCTCCTTTTTTTGGAATTCACTCTTATTTCATTGTTTCACTTCATGATTTAATAGTATATATATTACAATTTTTAGTTTCGTTGACGGTGTCCCAATCAATTCTTTTATTCAATAATTGTTTCTCACTGACTTCACTCAAATTTTATTCGTCAATGCTACATATTTCCCAGTATCCACATATAGTTGATTTGTTGTGTGGACAATATAGAAACAAGAAAAAGCTTGATGTTTATTTGGTGATAGGCTTGGGTTATCCATCATTTTCGGATGTTGCATACTAAGACTAGGTATGATTTTTTTTTTTAATTGCAAGTTGTTTTCCCCACAGTTCAATAATCGACTTTCCCTTAGGTTGCATCGAGAGGAATACAACGTCTATCTTCCGTTCTACGTCGTCTGCACTTGCTTTCGAAAGGTATCCGCTCAATAACACACAACTATGTGTATGTGTAAATAATCATCCCTTGCATATTAATATTACTTTTGATAAGACATTGCAATAATTAAGACAAGCATTTTATAATAGAAGCTTCAATGAAAATATGTGAATAATTACAGAAAGAGAGATCAATTCATATAAGAATACAAGATTACATTAACATAAGTTCTCAATTGCCTTGGGTAAAGATGACAGTACAATAGCAGCGACACAGAACAGCTGCTGAGAAACATCCACCTTTACTCACCAGTAAGTATATAAATGTTTTCTTTTTCTTTTTTGAGATCAAATCCTCTTTAAAATAAGAATTTGTTCACATAAGAATGTATTTTCAGTTGACGCATTTACGGACTTTTGGACTTCGTTAAGCTTTGGGCTGGTTCTAGTGTCATGATTTGGCAAGTCTTCAGTCCTCACTAAATGACCATGGATAACATTTGATATTTTGATAATAGTTTGAGCCAGGTTCTAGTGGAATTTTCAGGAATACCCATAGTTATGACTAACCAGGTACGTAGTCACGACGAATTTTCTTTCTACTCATTCAAGGTTTTGTTGGAGTAAACCAAATTAATAGATTCATCTATTTAATTTCCTTTTGATGTTCCATATTCCAGTCAAATAGTCATCATGTTGTTATAAAACTTAATTAACTCTCTCATAAAATACTATGTACTCAGCCTATATAAATTGGTGTATGCTATGAACTTGTTGTGAAGGGAAAAACAGTCTAAATATAATATAATCTATTTTGCAGCCTTTCCATATTTCTCTCAAACTTTTTTATATATCAAACTATTTTCTTAATTCCAAGAAATTGGTATCAGAGCCTTTCCCTTGCCTGATACTCCCTCCCCTTTCATGATGGCTTCCACAAGCAACAATGAGTTAGCATTCTCATACTCACAGCAAGGAGTTCCAATCTTCGTTGGCCAAGATTACGAGCAATGGATTATTTTAATACAAACACTCTTTATATCTCATGATCTATGGGATATTGTAGAAGAGGTATTTACGTCGCATACCGCAGTGGAGGTAGCTGCGATGACAAATCAACAAAAGAGAGAGCGCAAGTAAAACAAGACCAAAGATGCAAAAGCCTTGTCTATAACGCACCAAGGAGTAAGCCGATCCATTCTTCCACGTACTACGAGTGTTAAAACATCAAAAGAAGCATGGAAGATTCTGAAAAATCAATTAGGAGGCTATGAAAAATTTATTTCAATCAAACTTCAAAATCTATGGCGTGATTTTGATAATTTGGTAACGAAAGATAATGAAAATGT
This sequence comes from Allium sativum, assembly GCA_030737875.1. NCBI lineage: Eukaryota > Viridiplantae > Streptophyta > Magnoliopsida > Asparagales > Amaryllidaceae > Allium > Allium sativum. The sequence continues at coordinate 650,679,668 of CM060923.1, forward strand.
GCAAGAATTTCTTTCTAGAGTGACCATAATTATCAATCAAATTAGAAGCCATGGTGATACTTTAGAAGAGAAAAAGATAATCGAGAAAGTGCTGCGTTGCTTACCAGCAAAATTTGAGCATATTTTTGCTGCCATAGAGGAATCAAAAGATTTGTCAAAGTTATCATTTGATGAATTGATGGGATCGCTTGAAGCGCACGAAAAAAGGATGAGCTGATTTTCAAATCAAAGCTTGGAGCAAGCTTTTCAAGGAAAAGTCAGCATCTCACAATCAGAAAACAAGAAGGATGGGCAAGAAGAAAATAAGAATTTATGGAATCAGAAATCAGCAAGAGGAAGAGGTCGTGGTGGCCGTCAGTTTCATAACCGAGGACAAGGCAGTAGAGGTAACAATACTCCAAGATCAAACTACCAAAATTCTGATGGATGTTGTAGTATTTGTCGGAAAAAAACCACGACACGGGTATTTGCCGCTACAAGTGTAAAAGGTGCAGAAATGCAACTCATTCCCAAAGAGATTGCTGGTATCAACAAGATGGTGAGAAAAAGGAAGCGAAATTCAGCGAAAAAGATGAGCTCGAGCAGGTATTTTACTCCAGTTTTCACTCTCACCAAGTTGATAATGGGTGGTATGTTAAGAGTGGCTGTAGTAATCACATGTCTGCAAATAAAGAGATGTTCGTGGATCTGGATGAGTCCTACGCATCAGAAGTGTAAATGGGTGATGGCAAATCACTCAAGATTGTTGGAAAAGGAGCCATTACAGTTCAAGCAAAAAAAGGTACATCTCATGTCATCAAAGAAGTTTTTTATGTGCCTAACTTGACTCAAAATTTGTTGAGTATTGGCCAGCTGCTGCAGAAAAATTACGGAGTGGATTTCGATAATGATAATTGTTCCATAATCGACAAAAAGAAGAATCTCACGATGGATAAAGTTAAGATGAGTCCAAACAAAGTTTTTCTCTTAATTTGCCGCTGTCAGGGAAGTTTTCGCTACAGAGCACCATAGAAGAAGATCACAAACTTTGGCATTTGCGCTACAGGCATTTAAGCTACAAAGGCATAAATTTATTGAAAAAGAAGAACATGATGTATGGGCTTCCTCATATGCTAGATCAAGATAGTCCATGTGAAGGTTGCATTATGGGCAAGATGCATCGTCTTCCCTTTTCGAAGACATCCTTCAGAGCCAAAGCTCCACTTGAGATAGTTCACGCAGTCATTTGTGGACCGACTCAAACACCTTCACTAAATAAAAACAGGTACTTTCTATTGTTTGTTGATGATTATAGTCAGATGATGTGGGTTTATATTTTGCATCAGAAATCTGAAGCATATTCCAGATTTTTGGAATTTAAATCCATGGTTGAAAACCAGAGTGATCGAAAAATAGAGATTCTACGAACAGATCGTGGAGGAGAATTCTTCGGAAATTATTTTATGAACTTTCGCAAAGAGAATGGAATTCACAGGCAAATGACAATTCGGCACAGCCCACAACAAAATGGTGTTGCCGAGCGCAAAAACCATACCATTGTTGAGATGGCACGAATTATGATGGCGGGAAAAGGACTTCCTAAAAGCTTCTGGGCAGAAGCTGTAAATGAGGCTGTTTATATTTTGAATCGATCACCAACAAAGGCAGTCCCCGACCAGACCCCATATGAAGCTTGGTACCAAAGGAAGCCTTAGGTATAGCATTTCAAAGTCTTTGGTTGCATTGCCTACTCTCATGTTCCATCCCAACTAAGAGAAAAATTTGACAAAAAAGGAGAAAAACTTATTTTTGTTGGGTATAATGATGAGTCCAAAGGATATCGTTTACTAGATCCGTTTACAGATAAGCTCACAATTTCTCGAGATGTTATTTTTGAGGAAAAAGAAGCCTGGAGTAGGGAGAGTAATCAGCCTGCACCTATTACTCATTCACCATCATCATCAATTACTAAGGCGCAGCCGAATTCAAGTGAATGTAATCCAGATGCTGATCAATCCCTTCTTGATCCGGAAAGTCTAGTTTGAAGAATGCAAAGTTTGACTGATATTTATAATTCCTGTAATGTGGCTTTTTTCACAAGTGAACCACAACTTTATGAAGAAGCTGCCAAGGAAGAGATTTGGCGAAAAGCAGTGGATGAGGAAATCATGAGTATAAAAAAATAACACATGGGAGCTAGTTGATCTTCCAAATGGAAAAAATGCGATCGGTGTAAAATGGGTTTACAAGATCAAATTGAATGAAGATGGCTCAATCCAGAAGCACAAAGCCAGCTTATTCGCAAAAGGATACTCTCAACAGCCCAGCGTTGATTTCAACGAAACATTTGCGCCAGTTTTTCGAATGGAGACCATTCGAATTGTTCTTGCTCGTGCAGCTGAAATGGAGCTACATGTTTATCAACTAGACGTAATGTCGGCATTTCTTAATGGCGATTTACAAGAGGAGGTGTATATCCAACAACCTGATGGGTATATTGTTGATGGAGAAGAAAAGAAAGTTTATTGTCTCAAGAAAGCCTTATACAGGCTGAAGCAAGCACCTCATGCTTGGAACACCAAGATCCATGGTTACTTTCGAAGGCTTGGTTTTCATCAAAGTCCAAGTGAAGCTTCGCTCTACATCAAGAAAAGTTCGAATGATCTTCTCATCATTTGTCTCTATGTTGATGAATTAATTTATATGGGAACAAATCCAGCAATGGTGCAAGAATTCAAAGAAGACATGATGAGAGAATTCGAAATGACAGACTTAGGTATGATGAAATTCTTTCTTGGAATTCAAGTTCGACAATCAAAAGGTGAAATTTTTATTTCTTACGAGAAATATCTTGGTGAACTGTTGAAAAGATTTAAAATGAGCAACTGCAAGCCAATATCTACTCCTCTTGCAGCAAATGAAAAACTCAGGCAGACTGTAAGTGATGAAGAAGAAAAAGCTGATGCAATCATGTTCAGGAGTTTAGTTGGATCTTTGATCTATTTAACTAATACAAGGCCTGACATTGTTTTTCCAGTAAGTTTGGTTTCAAGATTCATGCATAATCCCAGCAAGCTACATTTTGCTGTAGCAAAAAGGATTTTACGCTACCTACAAGGAACAAGGAACGTTGGAATCAAATATATCAAGGAAAAGGAGAATGAACTCATCGGTTATACCGATAGCGACTGGGCTGGATCGCTAGATGATCGCAAGAGTACATCGGGATATGTTTTCTCTTTGGGGTCAAAAATTATATCTTTGTCATCGAGAAAGCAATCGACACTTTCATTGTCATCAGCTGAAGCCGAGTACATTGCTGCAAATGAAGCCGTCTGTGAAGCGGTTTGGCTGAGAAAAATTCTTGGTGATCTTCATCAAAGACAAGAGAGTGGCACGACAATTTTTTGTGATAATATGTCAGCCATAGCCATGACAAAAAATCCTGTCTTTCATGCAAGGTCAAAGCACATTGAAATTCGTCACCATTACATTAGAGAACATGTGAGTAAGGAAGAAATCCAGCTAAAGTTTATTAAAACCAAAGAGCAACTTGCAGACAGCCTCACAAAGCCAGCAACTTCAGAGATACTATCCAATTTTCGAAGTCAGTTCCAAATTACAAATTAAGGAGGAATGTTCAAGCTCTGGGAATGCGAAGTAAATTTGGTTTACGGGAGGCAATGTTGGAGTAAACAAAATTAATAGATGCATCTATTTAAGTGCCTTTTGATGTTCCATATTCCAGTCAAATAGTCATCATGATGTTCTAAAACTTAATTAACTCTCTCATAGAATACTATGTACTCAGCCTATATAAATTGGTGTATGCTATGAACTTGCTTTGAAGGAAAAAACAGTCTAAATATAATATAATCTATTTTTGCAGCCTTTCAATATTTCTCTCCAACTTTTTTATATATCAAACTGTTTGCTTAATTCCAACAGGTTTGGACTCAAATTTGTTTTCAATCAAGCTCATTTCATGCATTATTATCAAGGAAGAAACTTTAATTCTTATTCATGCACAGGATGTAGTAAATATTCTATTAGAAACTCTAAAGGATCCCATCTTGTTGCTGCTTCGGGAATCCAATGGGCACATGCCGTTAATATCCATCTAATTTTTTTATTCTCATTCAGGTAAGTATAAGGATTGTAGAATATTAGAATTTAAGTATCTGTGTCTATGACATGTAAATGTGATAATTACTCGTATTAGGTGCACACTTGCACATATGAACACATTTATATAAGAGAAAAAATAATGCTTGACCCATTGTTAATTGTATATAGCGAGCCAGTAGATAAGTGATTGCTATAGCTACAACCTACATATATAAATACTAACAGTTACCATTAATTCGCGAATTAAATTATCAAATCCAAAGGGCATGTGGGATAGAATTCATAATTGGTTCTTGATTTTTATTTTATTTATAGAAACACACTGCTGTTTTATTTTTGTTTTCTATTGATGGATGTTTGTTAAAGCTCAATTTGTTGGAAAGGAGATGCATTGAAGATGACTTTGTGAAAATTACAATTGCAGGTCAAAGATTCATAAAGACGGCAAAATCTCCCATTTCTCCACCAGTTGCATTTCGTTTTGTCATTAAATCAGCAGGTATGAAATTACTAAGTGATGATGGCTTTGATGTCATGGGACAAAACATAAACACCATTCGATGCCAAGGTATCCTAGGATAGGAGATGTTTTTTCTTTATCTTCTTTTCCTTAATACCTTTTCGGTTTGATTATTTATCAATAACCCTTCTGCCAAATTTCAGGGAAGGATGTTTTTGACATTTAAGTAGTTGAAAATTCTTCTTAAACACAACTCCTCAAGCAGCTCTAATAATAATTGTTTGAATGTTGGTGTAATGTGTTCACTGCCAAAATAGAGAGAAAATAGTTACTGTTATTATAGAAGATAATTTGAAATTTTAAATGGTCGATTTGGTGTGATCTTTTGATTTTGAGGTTGCTTTGCAAATATAAGTGTTGTTCATGCCTATATCATCTCGCATACATGAAGGGTAGTTGTTTAATATTCATTAATATTTAGAAAAGATTACTTTATGAAATCACACCATGCAATCACACATTATTTATAATAGGTATCACAAAATGAAAGTTGCTCACTTAAGTTTTGTGTTCTGATATGACAGTTATTTTGGGATAACATAGAGTTCATATGAGGTGAGGCTGGCTGTCTTAAGAAATTTACAAATACTGAATGTTTGAAAGCACGTAGATTGTTTTTGTCCCTAAACTACCAGGTGTGAGATTTGCAGAACTCATCATTGAAGAAGAACGGTAAGAGGCATCTTCCCATTAATCAAAATTTTAATGAGATAAAAAGGATTATGTGCAACTTACCTGGATACCAACGTACGTTTTCAAATGCAAGTATACTAATTGGAATAACATTTGATATTGGCATATTACTGTGATAAATTTCAGTGTAATTGGTGGTTCTAGAGTATTTTTAAGGATGTTTGAGATTATGCAAGCTAGGGTATGGTTTGTTTACTCTATGATCAAGATGGAGTTGCTGGAAATATTGGACATGCCTGATTTTGAATTTAGATATGTGCAAGTATATTGACTTATGTAGGAGAAGAGTTTGACTTAAAAAATATCTTATTTCCTATTTTTTCTCAAAATTTTTGTAACGACCCAGAAAATCTGAACCAATTTAAAATTTTTAAATTGGCTAAAATAATGGATTTTAAATATTTTAAATAAATATTTTAAATAATAGCAACGAAAACTGAGTTTGAATCGACAATTGAAAACGAATATAATTAATTCTAATTATAAAAAAGGCTTGAAATGGCGCGGTAGTTTTAAAAATTGAATTCAAACTTTGTCGGACTGTACCGGGTGCAAAACAAAACGGATTTTAGTGAAACCAAAAATATTTAAATCTGTTAGTGAATAACTTTCTAATGAATCTGAAAAATCGAATTTTCATAACGGAAAGCAAAAGTTATGGCCAAATGAATTTTCAGAGAGGTCGCTATGGAATTTATATAGCCCGTGAAATTGGCCATTTTGCATACGACCTCGGAATTCGACGAAACCACTTTTGTTGGATCCGGGATGTGAAGTTATTGCTAGGTTTCAAATTTCATAATTTTTGAAGCTAGTATGTGAGCATGACAAAGGAAAACGTGTTTTGGTCAATTACAGTTAAATTGGATCGACCAGAAATGGGCCTTTTTGCAAACGGTCTCAGAATTCGACGAAACTAGTTTTTTTGGGACCGTATCATTAAAACATTGCTAGATTTATTTTTCTGGAATTTTTTGAATCAGTTTGTGGCCCTGGCAAATTGAAATGTATGTCAAATTAAATATTGAATGTTTTATATTTTAATTTGAAGGAAAACTGACTGAAACATTCGAATGGGCCTTCGAAACATATCCCATTGTGTTCGGAATGGGGGTAAAACACTAAGGACGACAGTCGTTGGGTTTCGATTAGTGGTCGTGTCAGAAAACCCCTTTAAAACTTCCCCGACCAATCAGAATTTTTATATAAAAAAAATACTTTCTCTCTCCCCGACGATCGAAGGCGGAAACCTATTCGCCAGTTCCCGAGCTTTTTCCGGCCGCCACACACCTCGTTGACCACCGACCCTTTGGAACTTTTTGAAGATCTCCCTTCCACCTTCAAATACATACCACCCTCGACCCCCACCATCGCGTATCCAGCGAGATCCACCTCCCTCAACTTCCGTCGTTTCGAGCTCCGCCACGCCAGCTGGACCCCACCGAGCTGCACCTCACCACCACACGGGCAAAGGTCTCTCGTAGATCTTCGACGCTGTATCCACCGATCGAGCTGCAACTTCGCGGATTGGAAGAAATCGGGCGACCTAGTTTTGAACGAAATAGTGAGTATACGGTTTATATTATTTAAACTGATTTCAACAGTTTTAAACCGTTGCAAACTTTGATAAATCATATCTTTTTCGTTCGTTAACGAAATTCGATGAAACAGGAAACATCGTGACCGTGAGGACGTCTTCTACATTATAGAAGAGACCGCATATTTTTCTGAGCCTTCTGCTATTTTTGGTGGAGTGGAACCCAATGTGAGATTTCTAATTTATAAACGATATGGAAAACGATGATGTATAAATTATATGGTCGATGTATGAGTTATATAAGCGTTGTACACCTCTTGTATAAGCGTTGTATAAGTTGTATGTTCGATGTATAAGTTATATATGCGTTGTAAAAATTATATATGTGTTGAAATAGAAGTGAATTGCTATATATAAATATATATATACGCCACTCGTCCACAAACCATGGACGATATTTATTGATTGTGATTGGTGTGAAAATTGATTGATAGCGAATTGTTGTTTGGGATTGTTTGTGGTTGATATTGATTGATTGTGGTTGAAAAATACCCATTTGTGGGTGAGAAATATTTGGTTGTAACCACATAGGATTAGTTTGTGGAAATGAAATAAATATATACATGTCGCCTGCGTGCGAACTAGATGCATGATTCCCATTGTCAAAAACCGCGAGGTTTTAAGGTAGAGCGAGGAGCCGTACTAGGGACGGTCCCGGTTTTAACTACCCTGCCGTTATGCTGCCGAAATTTTGAATAATATTCATGTGTTTGAATTATTTTCATTTGCTGAAACTATACTTATTCGTCGAATAGAAAACCTTCATGTGTTGAATCGATATTCATTCGTTGATTAGAAATTCATGTGTTGAATGGTCTTCGTGTTTTAAATATAAAAATCACATTTTTATCTATATATAAAAACTATAGAAAACCTTCATGTGTTGAATCGATATTCATTCGTTGACCAGGAATTCAAGTGTTGAAGGGTATTCGTATTTTAAAATAAATTGTTTTATAATAAAAATCACCTTTTTTATCATCTATATGAACTAAGTAAAATGACCTTGTTTTAAAATAAATTTTTCTATAATAAAAATCACCTTTTTATCATCTATATGAACTATATGAAATAATAGTTTTTTGAAATGAATTGTTTTACAATAAAAATCACATTTTTATTATATACATGACTTGTTAAATATAGTGAAGTGTTGAAATAGAAGACAGTTAGATAAAAATATCATTTTTATCAAATGTATGAAAAGAATATAGTATTTGAAATCGAAGAATCGATATATATATATATAAATAGAATTATATTTAATCGAATAACGACGCTGCAGTTCGTATTTTGAAACCGTGGTTTCAAACGATTATACCGGGAGATCCGACGATCGGATTTTCCTGAAATCACAACCGTTGGGTTCGCTTTGGAAATATCTTTCCAACGACACCAACTTTGTAAAAATCCAACGGTTGGATTGTTTGGAATGTCTAATTCAAATATGAAGAAAAACAGCGCCAGAATCGATTATATATATATATATATATATATATATATATATATATATATATATATATATATTAAATCGAATAACGACGCTACAGTTCGTATTTTGAAATCGAAACCTCAAATGATTGTACCGGGAGATCCGACCATCGGATTTTCCCGAAACTGGAACCGTTGGATTCGTTTTGAAAAGACCTTTCTAATGATATAAATTGTGTGAAGATCCAACGGTTAGATTTTATGATATGTGTAAATCAAATCTGAAGAAAAACAGCGCCACGGCCGCGTTATGGCCCGAAGCGTCGTTTTGAATAAATTGGCTATTCTATAATAAATAAAAATAGCGATAAATCGTTATAAAATATCATAAACGATATGGAATGGAAATAAACTGAATTGGCTCGATTTATGTGGTATTTGATGGTTGAATGTGTTGGTGTGAAAATTACATTAAAGAACAAAATTGGTGTTGTCAAATGATTTAACCATTGAAATAAATTGATTTGAAATTCTAATTGTACGTGAATTATTTGAAAAGGTCGAGTTAATTCTCATTTCAAATAATTGACCGACGATTGAAAGTCGAAGATGAAGACGGTGGTCGAAGACCGGAGATCTTCACCTCGTTTGGATGGTAACCGAGGTCCTGATTGGGAGGCATCCCAAAATATGGATAATGAGTGGTGATCGTCCATACGTACATGGTGATCGATGGGTTTGCGAGGTATTTAGTGCCTCAAGTTTCATTCAGACCCAGAACGGACTTGTAAATGGACTGTGTGTCTGACATTGGATTTTATTCTGTGTTGATTGATCTCTATTAAATATATATCTGTTTGGCGGCGGAGAATTTATTCTTTTGCTTAACGCCCTTCTCTGAAACGCACGAGCTCAGAGGTTGTATATCGATGGACATCAGTCGCATGGCAAGAATTGCTAATGTGGCATGCCTAAGTGGCAAATGATCAGGGCTTCTGTTGAAAAGCAAAGTCTTGTGGTGATGATCAAAGCACCGCCTGGGTGGCGTAGCTTTGTGTATAATGTGAATTCGCGAGCCTCACACCCCGGTATGAACTAGAAACGGGAGAAGGACCTCAGGGAGGGCATGCGTTTCTTTCTAGCTAGGGTGGTGTCGGTGACCTACCAGCCCTGACATTTATATACTTTTCACCTATGTGGTTGTTGCTGTTGCGAGGCGCCTCGGTTTGATTGGACGATCCGGGTCCGATGGAGTCATTCGTTGGCTCGTTGACGCCCCAAAGGGCGGGGAAACGTAGAGTTCAGGCATAATAATCCACATCGGTGGACCGGCCTTGACGTTCCAAGGGGCAGTTGCGGCTGTTCCTGAGACACGGGCTAGAGCGTCTCGAATTCGGTAAGGACTATCTTTTGCCTTGGTTCATGACGGAAATCCAATTTCCAAATACGTGACTGTGCGGTTTTGATTGTATACCTATATATGGCGACGTAGTGGTATGGGGCATTAATGTCGTCTATGATTGATAGTTATGATTTGAAATTGTTTTCAAAACATATAAACACTAGCAATAATATCAAATGCCTTTGTTTTATTCGTATCAAGTAGATTTTGGCCGTTATAAGGTAAAAACTCTATCCTCCGGTTTGCGTTGCATTGTGTGATGGGAACTGAGTCTTATAATGGCTTCATTTTTATAAAAAGCATTGCGATGTTTAGAAGAATGATTTGTTTTAAAGCACTGGCAATCTAATGGAGTAAACCTGTTCCACGAAAGTGGCGTGGTCCTGTGATTAGCCATATTATAAATGTGTTGAGTAGATTTCTCATACCAGTCCCATGACTGACTCGTAGTTTGTTTCACTTTCAAACTCAGGTGCCCCTTTTTCTACACGGGCAGCCTTGTATTCAGGTTTAGCTGGTTCTTTCTGGATAGCTGGAGCTGAGGATGGATTCTATCATTTATCTCTTTTTATGTTGTTCAGCTCCTATTGTACATATTTTGTTTGTTTTCCGCTGTAGACATTTATGTATAGCTGAACTGTAATTGTACTAAGTAAGATCCTGTATACTGTGTAACTCTGATGATTACTTTTATCCAATATATTCTATTGTTCATTATCTGGTGTATTTATTTAATTCTGTTCTGCCATTATCTGTTTCTGTGTTATATTCCAAAGATTACCCTTGTCTCCGTCAGTGCGAGAAATGGGGTCGTCATAACGTGGTATCAGAGCTTTGGTTAAGCTTAGTTCTGGAATATAACATTTGAACGAACTCGTCAGAAATAGAACCAGTAGTGTTCTAGGACGGGTAACTCTATACAGATAGGATCAGCAATATCCTAGTATGAGTAAAGCAGAATGAAATTACACCTCGATAGACACATTTACATTTGAAGTATGTGTTTCTATATTTTAAAAATACCTTTTCTGTGACCTGACACTTTATCTGCTAATTGCAGAAGTACTAGAAAAAAATGAGTGTCAGAAACAGGAGGAATGCAGAACCCGATCTGGAGGCTCTATTAAAGAGATATCGAAATCTGAACGGAGCACAGTTCTCGAGCAATGAATCTATAATTCAAACTCAAGCTTGGGTGAGCTCCGTCGAAAGAATTTTTGAGCATATCCAGCTGAGGGATGACTAGAAACGGTTAGTAGCATCTTGGGCGCTCAAAGAAGAAGCTTTAATCTGGTGGGAAACAATCATCAAAGATAATCCAGAAGGTGATATCACCTGGGACAGATTCAAAGTGATTTTCCTAGAAAGATTTACTCCTCCTGAAGCAACGGAGCGATTATGTGATGAATTTTCTTATCTGATACAAGGTGACATGACCATCCCAGAATATCATAAGAAATTCAAAGAACTTGCTCACTTTGCTCCTCATCTGATTCAAGATCTAAAGAGGAATAATCTGAGATTTATTCATGGACTGCAAAGGAGATATCAGAATAGTGTACTGAGGAATGTGAAGCTTCCTTTTTCTGAAATGATATACATGGCTTATCAGTATGAAGATCTCCATAAGAAAGGAATGTTGCGCGACGAAGAAGAAGTCTGTTGTAGCGATAAAGAAGAGTCGGAAACTGATATTCCTGAAGCCAGTACGAGGTCTGAGGTTAGTGAGAAGCCCAGTGCTAAGAGAAAAAGGGCTAAGTCTGGGAAAGAACCAGTAAAGACCGCCACTTGCTCTAACTGCCATCTGAAGGGGCATTTGTTGATAAACTGCGGACCCTTAAAGAAGCGATTAAAAGGTGGACTTCAATCCAAAGAAGGACTTTAAGCGAATAGAAAATGCAGTCTCTGCCATCAGGCTGGTCACGTAAAGCAAGATTGCTGGCAGTTGAAAAAGATTGAAATAGTTCAAGTGAATGAAATAGTAGGAACTTCTGGGCCCTCAGATGTTCTGGAAAGGCCAAATGTTTTAGAAGGCACGCTAACTGTCAAGGACATCCCAGTTAAAGTACTGTTTGACACAGGCGCGTCACGAAACTTCATTGCAAAGGATGTAGCTAAGAAGCTGGATTTGAATTTGAAGAAGCTCAAGGAACCAATGACTGTCCAGAATCCGGTTGGGGGTTCCAATGATCTCAGTTGGGTTTTTGGAGTGCCGGTTTCCTTTTCTCGTTATCGGTTTCCTACCATCGCAGTCGTCATGAATTTTAAAGAGTTTGATCTTATCTTGGGGTTAGACTGGTTGACCAAATATGAAGCTGAAGTAAAATGCGCCGACAGAGTCGTAAAGGCGAGGATTAAATCAGGTGATTATATAACCATTCCCTGTGAAGGTCAGAATGCCAATAGAAAAGACTTCTGGGCGGCTTTGAATGTTTCTCCAGCCCAAATAGAAAATGTCCCTGAAGTCACAGAGAATATTCCCGATCTAGTGAAGGATATTCCTGTCGTCAAGAACTATGCGGATGTGTTCGAAGAAGTTGTTCGCTTACCTCCGCAGAGAGAAATAGATTTCAAAATTGCTTTAATTCCCAATGCAAGGCCGGTAGTTCACGCTATTCGAAGAATGCCCTTGAAAGAGAAGGAGGAATTAGACAATCAAACAAGACAGCTAGTTTGGAAAGGTCTGATCAGGCCCAGTTTCTCTGGTTGGGGAGTAGCAGTGGTGTTTGTCCCAAAATCTGACGGTACTCTACGTCTATGTGTGGATTATTGTGATTTGAACAAGCAGACCATAAAGAATAAATATCCATTGCCGCGGATTGATGATTTGTTGGATCGATTAAATGGTGCACAAGTATTTTCACGAATGGACCTAGCTACAGGTTTCCATCAACTTCGTATTGCCGAAGAGTGTGTTCCAATGACAGCATTCAGAGGTCCCGACCTATTCTACGAGTGGTTAGTAATGCCGTTCGGCTTATGTAACGCTCCAGCTGACTTCGTCGATCTGATGAATAGAGTGTTCAGAGGAGTTTTGAATAAATTTGTTCTGGTTTTCATTGATGATATTCTAATCTTCTCTAAATCAAAGGCCGAACATGAAAAGCATTTGGAACAGGTTCTGGAAATCCTCAGAAGGAATGTATTGAAAGCAAAGTTTTCCAAATGTATATTCTGGCAAGATGAAGTAAATTTCCTGGGCCATGTCGTATCTAAGGAAGGAATTTCTGTGGATCCAAGCAAAATCACAGCTATTCAGAATTGGAAACAGCCCAGTACCCCTACAGAAGTCCGCAGTTTTCTCGGATTGGCTAGTTATTACCGGAAGTTCGTTAAAAACTTTTCGAAGATATCTGGTCACTTAACGAAGCTCACAAAGAAGCACGCGAAATTCAAATGGACTCCAGAAAGTGAGGAGGCTTTTGAAGAGCTAAAGTTAAGATCGACAACAACTCTAGTGTTAACCATCATCGATGGCAACCAGGATTTAAATGTCGGCACCGATGCTTCTAGAGAAGGCCTCGGCGCAGTGTTGATGCAAAGGGGCCAAGTGGTTGCTTACGCTAGCCGTCAGCTGAAGCCGCACGAGAAGAATTACGTAACTCATGATCTTGAGTTATTGGCGATAGTATTCGCTTTAAAAATCTGGAGGCACTATCTACTGGGTGAGAGATTTGAACTGTTTATAGATCACCAGTCGTTAAAGTATCTATTCACCCAGAAAGACTTGAATCTGAGGCAGCAGCGTTGGCTGGAGTTCCTTGCAGCATATGACTTTGAAATTATATATACTCCAGGGAAAGCCAATGTCGTGGCCGATGCGCTGAGCCGAAAGAATGTAATGATCGCCAGCTTTATTCTCACGACTTCCTTGATTGACAAAATATCTATTCTTCAGAAGGAGGATAACTTTATTAAGGATATGATTTAAAGGATCCAGAAAGGCGAACCCTCGTGTTTTAAAATAGATAACGACGAGACCTTGAGATTGAAAGGAAGGATTTGTGTTCCTGACATCCCAGAGTTAAAAAGGGAAGTGTTAGACGAGTGTCACAAGTCCAAGCTGAGTATCCATCCTGGTGTAGCCAAAATGTATAACGATCTCAAACGAACATTCTGGTGGAAGGCTATGAAAAGGGACATTTCGATATATGTTAGCCGATGCCCTACTTGCCAGCTAGTCAAAAGCGACCAACATAAATTGGCTGGATTATTACAACCACTAGAAGTTCCTGGTTGGAAGTGGGAACATATTTCTATGGACTTCATTGATGGTCTGCCCAGAACCAGAAAAGGGAATGACAGTATTTGGGTGATCGTAGATCACTTCACGAAGACCGCCCATTTCATACCTGTCAGATCAAACAGAACTGCTCAGAGTCTGGCGCAGATATACTTCAGGGAAATAGTTAGACTACATGGAGTGCCGCTCAGTAAGTCAATGATAGAGATACAATATTCACTAGCAAATTCTGGGAAGCATTTCAAGTCGAACTGGGAACGAAGTTGAACTTGAGCACCGCTTATCATCCTCAGACAGACGGTCAGACTGAGAGGGTGAATCGTATTTTAGCGGATTTATTGCGGGCTTGTGTTATAGACTTCGGTGGATCATGGGAAGACCATCTACATTTGGCTGAATTCTCATATAACAACATCTACCAGGCGAGTCTGACAATGTCGCCATTCGAAGCATTGTATGGTAGACCATGCCGATCTCCTGCTTGTTGGGTCGAACCTGGAAATAGACTTGTGTTAGGGCCAGACATGATTCGAGAAGCTACCGACAAAGTCAATTTTATTAAGAAGCGATTACTCGCCGCTCAAAGCCGACAAAAGAGCTATGCCGATAGAAGAAGAAGAGATATATCCTTTGTTGTTGGCGACTATGTATATCTGAGAGTATCGCCGATGAGAGGAGTTATCCGTTTCGGTAAAACTGGAAAGTTGGCACCCAAATTCATTGGTTCGTTTCCTATTCTGGAACGGACCGGGACTCTCGCTTATAGGGTCAAATTGCCTGATTGGTTGCCTGGAGTTCATAATGTATTTCACATATCTCAACTTCGAAAGCACGTTCATGATCCAGACTTTATCGTCGAAGAAGCAGCTCAGCAGGATATTGAAATTACTCCAGAATTAGCTGTGAGAAGAGAGCCGCTAAAGATTATCGGCAAAGAAACCAAAGAGCTGAGGAACAAGAAGGTTCACTTAGTCAAAGTGCAATGGAGTGGAGATCCGCGAGATTGTACTTGGGAAACTAAGGAGAGCATTAAGAAAGCTTATCCTAGATGCCGAGTGGATATCTCTAATTGACTCCGGTGCAAGGTATATTTACCGTACTTTGCATTACCATTTAATTCTCTACTCTGTTGTTATTTTCTTTCCATGGATGTGCACTTTCAAATTCTATAGTCTGAATGATTTAAAAAAAAAAAGTATAGAAATTGATTAGTATATTTTTGAAAAGTTAAAAACAATTTGATTGTTGGTTGTGTTGCGTGGTTATAGATTTGATCAATTAAAATTGTTGAAACAATAGTTAATTTAATCAATAATGGAATAATGGTAGAATTTATTCGATTATATCACACATTGAACTGATTAGAAAATAAATAGAAATATATATATATGTGCATTATAAATGTTTGAACAGGTAAAGGGATTAGCTGTTGAGTAAAGATTTTATTTGCATGCCCGACAAATAGGTAAACCTTAATGAGTTGGATGCGAAATATTATTATATCAACTCCTGTGAATGCCATTGGATGCGGAATGCTGGTTTTTCTGTGTGAAATAATAAATGTCGCCATAGGATAGTAACAATTAATTTTGAACTACATTACATGGCATACTTCGGAAGATAGGCGTACTTCATCATATACCACATAAGCATTTGGAGCTTGTGTGACGAGGTGGAATATTTACCATACGAGCGAGAGGCTTGTATGGCGACGACTATATTTTACAGGTTGAACTGATGACTGATATGGACTATTTAAATTGTAACGATTAAATTGCCAGATTAATAAAAACCCAACACGGGTCTGGAGTTGACAATAATCACGTCTCTCTAGTTATTAGATACGGCACATGGACTATTTATTTCCCGCACGGGGCAGGGTGAAGAGAATTTATTCTCTAGAGTTATTATCAGTACACGCTCCCCTGTAAACACCAGAATATATCACTATAAATATGTGTATGCTTATTAGGATTTATTGGGTACCTAATACGGCCCAATAAATTTCCAAACCCCTCCCCGTACAAAGGAGGTTATGGGGAAATTTTTCGAAAATTCCGGGTGTTAGCCAAATTTTTGAAGAATTTGAAAATTCTCAGAAACTGAAAAGTAGGAGAATTTAAGTCAGATCAAACGTAGAGTTGATTAATCAAACCACTTTCGACTTTGTTCCTTTTCGGGG
This sequence comes from Allium sativum, assembly GCA_030737875.1. Classification (NCBI taxonomy): domain Eukaryota; kingdom Viridiplantae; phylum Streptophyta; class Magnoliopsida; order Asparagales; family Amaryllidaceae; genus Allium; species Allium sativum. The sequence continues at coordinate 650,695,843 of CM060923.1, forward strand.
ATGAAAAGTTTTAAGTAGGGGAGATTGTAACGACCCAGAAAATCTGAACCAATTAATTTTTTTTAAATTGGCTAAATTAATTGATTTGAAATATTTAAAATAAATATTTTAAATAATAGCAATGAAAATTGAGTTTGAATCGACAATTGAAAACGAATATAATTAATTCTAATTATAAACAAGGCTTGAAATGGCGCGGTAGTTTTAAAAATTGAATTCAAACTTTGTCGAACTGTACCGGGTGCAAAACAAAACGGATTTTAGTGAAACCAAAAATATTTAAATCTGTTAGTGAATACCTTTCTAACGATTCTGAAAAATCAAATTTTCATAGCGGAAAGCAAAAGTTATGGCCAAATGAATTTTCAGAGAGGTCGCTATGAAATTTATATAGTCCGTGAAATTGGCCATTTGGCATACGACCTCGGAATTCGACGAAACCACTTTTGTTGGATCCGGGATGTGAAGTTATTGCTAGGTTTCAAATTTCATAATTTTTGAAGCTAGTATGTGAGCGTGGCAAAGGAAAACGTGTTTTGGTCAATTATAGTTAAATTGCATCGACCAGAAATGGGCCTTTTTGCAAACGGTCTCAGAATTCGACGAAACTAGTTTTGTTGGGATCGTATCGTCAAAACATAGCTAGATTTATTTTTCTGGAATTTTTCGAATCAGTTTGTGGCCCTGGCAAATTGAAATGTACGTCAAATTAAATATTGAATGTTTTATATTTTAATTTGAAGGAAAACTGACTAAAACATTCGAATGGGCCTTCGAAACATATCCCATTGTGTTCGGAATGGGGGTAAAACGCCAGGGACGACAGTCGTTGGGTTTCGATTGGTGATCGTGTCAGAAAACCCCTTTAAAACTTCCCCGACCAATCAGAATTTTTATAAAAAAAAAGAAAATACTTTCTCTCTCCCCGACGATCGAAGGCGGAAACTTATTCGCCTGTTCCCGAGCTTTTTCCGACCGCCACACACCTCGTTGACCCCCGACCCTTTTGAACTTTTTGAAGATCTCTCTTCCACCTTCAAATCCATACCACCCTCGACCCCCACCATCGCGTATCCAGCGAGATCCACCTCCCTCAACTTCCGCCGTTTCGAGCTCCGCCACGCCAGCTGGACCCCACCGAGCTGCACCTCACCACCACGCGCGCGAAGGTCTCTCGTAGCTCTTCGACGCTGTATCCTCCGATCGAGCTGCAACTTCGCGGATTGGAAGAAATCGGGCGACCTAGTTTTGAATGAAATAGTGAGTATACGGTTTATATTATTTAAACTGATTTCAACAGTTTTAAACCGTTGCAAACTTTGAAAAATCATATCTTTTTCGTTCGTTAACGAAATTCGGTGAAACAGGAAACATCGTGACCGTGAGGACGTCTTCGACATTATAGAAGAGACCGCATATTTTTCTGAGCCTTCTGCTATTTTTGGTGGAGTGGAACCCAATGTGAGATTTCTAATTTATAAACGATATGGAAAACGACGATGTATAAATTATATAGTCGATGTATGAGTTATATAAGCATTGTACACCTCTTGTATAAGCGATGTATAAGTTGTATGTTCGATGTATAAGTTATATATGCGTTGTAAAAATTATATATGTGTTGAAACAGAAGTGAATTGCTATATATAAATATATATATATGCCCCTCGTCCACAAACCATGGACGATATTTATTGATTGTGATTGGTGTGAAAATTGATTGATAGCAAATTGTTGTTTGGGATTGTTTGTGGTTGATATTGATTGATTATGGTTGAAAAATACCCATTTGTGGGTGAGAAATATTTGGTTGAAACCACATACGATTAGTTTGTGGAAATGAAATAAATATATACATGTCGCCTGCGTGCGAACTAGATGCATGATTCCCATTGTCAAAAACCGTGAGGTTTTAAGGTAGAGCGAGGAGCCGTACTAGGGACGGTCCCGGTTTTAACTACCCTGTCGTTATGCTGTCGAAATTTTGAATAATATTCATGTGTTTGAATTATTTTCATTTGCTGAAACTATACTTATTCGTCGAATAGAAAACCTTCATGTGTTGAATCGATATTCATTCGTTGATTAGAAATTCATGTGTTGAATGGTCTTCGTGTTTTAAATATAAAAATCACATTTTTATCTATATATATAAACTATAGAAAACCTTCATGTGTTGAATCGATATTCATTCGTTGACGAGGAATTCAAGTGTTGAAGGGTATTCGTATTTTAAAATAAATTGTTTTATAATAAAAATAACCTTTTTTATCATTTATATGAACTAAGTAAAATGACCTTGTTTTAAAATAAATTGTTCTATAATAAAAGTCACCTTTATATCATCTATATGAACTATATGAAATAATAGTTTTTTGAAATGAATTGTTTTACAATAAAAATCACATTTTTATTATATACATGACTTGTTAAATATAGTGAAGTGTTGAAATAGAAGACAGTTAGATAAAAATATCATTTTTATCAAATGTATGAAAAGAATATAGTTTTTGAAATCGAAGAATCGATATATATATATATATATATAGAATTATATTTAATCGAATAACGACGCTGCAGTTCGTATTTTGAAACCGTGATTTCAAACGATTATACCGGGAGATCCGACCATCGGATTTTCCTTAAATCACAACCGCTGGGTTCGCTTTGGAAATATCTTTCCAACGACACCAACTTTGTAAAAATCCAACGGTTGGATTGTCTGGAATGTCTAATTCAAATCTGAAGAAAAACAGCGCCAGAATCGATTATATATATATATATAATTATATTAAATCGAATAACGACGCTACAGTTCGTATTTTGAAATCGAAACTTCAAACGATTGTACCGGGAGATCCTACCGTCGGATTTTCCAGAAACTGGAACCGTTGGATTCGTTTTGAAAAGACCTTTCTAATGATATAAATTGTGTGAAGATCCCACGGTTAGATTTTCAGATATGTGTAAATCAAATCTGAAGAAAAACAGCGCCACGGCCGCGTTTTGGCTCGAAGCGTCGTTTTGAATAAATTGGCTATTCTATAATAAATAAAAATAGCGATAAATCGTTATAAAATATCATAAACGATATGGAATGGAAATAAACTGAATTGGCTCGATTTATGTGGTATTTGATGGTTGATGTGTTTGGTGTGAAAATTACATTAAAGAACAAAATTGGTGTTGTCGAATGATTTAACCATTGAAATAAATTGATTTGAAATTCTAATTATACGTGAATTATTTGAAAAGGCCGAGTTAATTCTCATTTCAAATAATTGACCGACGATTGTAAGTCGAAGATGAAGACGGTGGTCGAAGACCGGAGATCTTCACCTCGTTTGGATGGTAACCGAGGTCCTGATTGGGAGACATCCCAAAATATGGATAATGAGTGGTGATCGTCCAGACGTACGTGGTGATCGATGGGTTTGCGAGGTATTTAGTGCCTTCGGTTTCATTCCGACCCAGAACGGACTTGTAAATGGACTGTGTGTCTGACATTGGATTTTATTCTATGTTGATTGATCTCTATTAAATATACATCTGTTTGGCGGCGGAGAATTTATTCTTTTGCTTAACGCCCTTCTCTGAAACGCACGAGCTCAGAGGTTGTATATCGATGGACATCAGTCGCATGGCACGAATTGCTAATGTGGCATGCCAAAGTGGCAAATGATCAGGGCTTTTGTTGAAAAGCAAAGTCTTGTGGTGATGATCAAAGCACCGCCTGGGTGGCGTAGCTTTGTGTATAATGTGAATTCGCAAGCCTCACACCCCGGTATGAACCAGAAACGGGAGAAGGACCTCAGGGAGGGCATGTGTTTCTTTCTAGCTAGGGTGGTGTCAGTGACCTACCAACCCTGAAATTTATATACTTTTCACCTATGTGGTTGTTGTTGTTGCGAGGCGCCTCGATTTGATCGGACGATCCGGGTCCAATGGAGTCATTCGTTGGCTCGTTGACGCCCCAAAAGGCGGGGTAACGTAGAGTTCAGGCATAATAATCCACATCGGTGGACCGGCCCTGACGATCCAAGGGGCAGTTGCGGCTGTTCCTGAGACACGGGCTAGAGCGTCTCGAATTCGGTAAGGACTACCTTTTGCCTTGGTTCATGACGGAAATCCAATTTCCAAATATGTGACTGTGCGGTTTTGATTGTATACCTATGTATGGCGACATAGTGGTATCGGGCATTAATGCCGTCTATGATTGATAGTTATGATTTGAAATTGTTTTCAAAACATATAAACACTAGCAATAATATCAAATGCCTTTGTTTTATTCGTATCAAGCATATTTTGGCCGTTATAAGGTAAAAACTCTATCCTCCGGTTTGCGTTGCATTGTGTGATGGGAACTGAGTCTTATAATGGCTTCATTTTTATAAAAAGCATTGCGATGTTTAGAAGAATGATTTGTTTTAAAGCACTGGCAATCCAATGGAGTAAACCCGTTCCATGAAAGTGGCGTGGTCCTGTGATTAGCCATATTATAAATGTGTTGAGTAGATTTCTCATACCAGTCCCATGACTGACTCGTAGTTTGTTTCACTTTCAAACTCTGGTGCCCCTTTTTCTACACGGGCAGCCTTGTATTCAGGTTTAGCTGGTTCTTTCTGGATAGCTGGAGCTGAGGATGGATTCTATCATTTATCTCTTTTTATACTGTTCAGCTCCTATTTTACATATTTTGTTTGTTTTCCGCTGTAGACATTTATGTATAGCTGAACTGTAATCGTACTAAGTAAGATCCTGTATATTGTGTAACTTTGATGATTACTTTTATCCAGTATATTCTATTGTTCATTATCTGGTGTATTTATTTAATTCTGTTCTGCCATTATCTGTTTCTGTGTTATATTCCAAAGATTACCCTTGTCTCCGTCAGTGAGGGAAATGGGGTCGTCATAATTTTCAAATGCTTTGCTAGAGTCCTAAACATATCAAGATTAATGATATATCATATACTCTTTAGTTTCTTTTATGGGTAATAGCAGGATATGTTCAATAGGAAGCTTGACCGCCTTCATTTTATAGAGAATATGGTCGTTGTTGGCAGCAAAATAAAGCTGATATAAATACTCCAGTTGTCATATGTATTGATGCTTAAATACTTTTTTTTTATTGTGGATTGCATGTTTAATATCTGAGCTTTGATATGTTTCATTTGAGTTTTGATTGCAGTTCTATTAGTTACCGTGGTTTATAGACTTATATTTCCACTGACATGCTGCTTGTATTAGCTAAATATATGTTGTTGGAGAATAGTCTCTTAATTAATTACTAAAATCATAAAAAATGAAAAATATTCTCTTAAATAATTCTACTCTAGATAGCAATATAGTGAGATTATTTCCTGCAGTCATGAATATGAATATGCAGTGATTTAAGAGAAAGCTTGTATCGTATTTTAGGCTGAAGATATAGTAAATGTTTTCATCAACTATTAGCTATCTTGTTTCTAATCGATTGTGTCATTGCATCCTTTGAACATATAAAATCGGAGCTTACAATGAGCCAGTCAGAACGGTTGTAGCTTACAACGTCAAAGTGTTTGTCAACTCAGGAAAGAATGGTATGCTTAATGTTCTACATATTCACGTATTTTAGTTTAAGCTCTTTACAAGTGCTTAACGGATGTGCATATTGGTGACACTTAATTATGAGAAAAAACATTTCCATTATAGACAGTTCTGCTTGAGTTTATGCACCATGGTGCACGCATTGCAAAGAGCTAACCCCTACCTTGAATGAGGTAGTTATTGCCTTCGAGAAAGAAACCGGTGTTGTTATTGCGAAGATGATATAACTTCTTTTACAAGTTTTGAGTTAGATACTCATATATTGTTACAAAAAATTGTGAATGTAATTTTATCGACGTTACAGGATGCTACAAAAAATGAAGTTCTGATTCAGTATGAAGTAGAGGGCTATCCAACTTTAATATTCTCTTCTGCTATATTGAAATGTAATTTATTTGTGATGTCCTTGATTATTTTTCAGGGAGTTGATCAAATAAATTAAGCAATGCTAAAATGGATAGCATGGTTAAGGTACAGACTTGCTATACCGTTAGAGTCAGAACTTTCCTTTATGTAAGTCACAATTCATCTATTTTCAAACAAATTTAATTGCATCTATTACCAGAGTCTTTTTTGTTACAACATGCGAATTCTTCCATATAACTTGATTTCCATATACATTTCATATTTCAGATGTCTAGTTTTTAAAATCAAACTTTTGATTTAAGCTTATATTCAAGCCGAGGAAGTTTTCAGACGTCTGGTCTGTAATTCATATGTCTGTTTGGGAACCTGAGTGAATTTCTGAAATATTTTTCAGACATCTGGACATAGTTTCAGACGTCTGATTTTAGGGTTTTCTATTTATTTTTATTTTAAACTGAATCAATTTTCAAACATCTCCTTTATGAATTCAAACGTCTCTGAAACACCCCACCTCCGTTAGGGTCACTCTCAAAGGGAATGCCCTAATTTTGGTGGAGGTTTATAAGTATAAGTCACAGATATACAAGACAGATATAAGAACACATATTTGAAAACAGCGGAAGAACAACAACTTTTATTTCAAAAGGGCAAATACGTGTTACAAAACATCACCATGATTGTCTTACATCCTTTCCAAAAACATAACATAACTCCTTCATAATCTGTCTTGATTACATTATTAAAGAAGCATAAATAAAACATAGATAAACTGCAAAAGCCCCCATAGTGATTGTCCAAAGCCATAGTTCAAAGCGAAAAAGTCCAAGCAATACATTTCTCTTCTTCAAGCTGGATGTTAAGGCTGGACAAGCTGCTGTGTTCCCTCCCTGTGGACCTGGGGGGGGGGGGAACGGAAGAAAAGAAGACGAAAGAACAGTAGAGTCAGACATAAAGCCTGAGTAAGTCTAGTACTATTTTGTCTATGAATAAAGAACTGGGTATGATAAGTATAAACAAGAAGTGGGAACGAACTATAAACTTGGTTAAGTTGTCTAGGGTCGAATATACTATTGTACCCCATGTTAATCTCTGAACCCATATAAACTAGTTCCCAACTGGCACCCCATAATCAGGGTGAAGTGATCCATTTTAAAAAATTCGGCTCCTACTCGCATAGTTACATGTGTCTTACGGCCCCCGATGTTGTAGTTACCTATGCTGGTCCCACCATGGGGTGTATCAAGTCCCATGGTGGCGGCCCGACACAACCTTAGAATGCACAGGTATGCTACTGGTGTCCAGTGCCTTATTTTTCTGCGCCGGAGTGTGTGCACGCCCGCACCCCGTTAGAACCTACACTGCTACACCACCGCCGTCGATTTGACCTCTTATAATCAGCCCAGTAATCGTGCCCCACCCTGCCTAGTTTCAGGGTATCCTGATACACCTTCTAGGGTTACTGCTGAAAAGGGTCCCCCGTTACTAGGTTTTCTATCTCTAGCCAACATGCTAAGTTGGTTAAGTGTTTCCTAACCTAACCCCCACCAGTCTGTTTAGTTTAGCATGTTCCATTTTGATTAAGTCTTTAGTTCACTTAATCCTAACAATCCTGACTCAGCCTTAATTGTCTTATTAAGGCCCTGACCTCTCACATTAGACAGGTATTGTTGTGGCTGCCTGTTGCCGGTTGGTTCCGGGCAGTCTTACGCCACAACTCAGTCTAACCTCGGGTCCTTATTGGGCTCCATGTTTAACCTCCCACATTGGATAGGTATTGTTGTGACTACTGGACAGCCGGGCGGTTCCGGGCAGGTTTACATCACAACTCAATCCAACCTCGGGTTAAACACATCGTATGTTCTACATATTTTGTCTTTCTTCTTTATTTTCTTATATGTAAGTATTTGCGGCCAATTATTAAGTTAACGGTGTAAAGGTTACACCAATCATGGGCCCAACCCATACTTGAATTTGGGCCCTTCTATTTTATATTTTCATTCATTAGTAATTTTAACCCAACGTTATTTTCCCCCGTTTAACACGTCCGTTTATTATATATATATATTGGGCTTAGTCTTTTTAAAGCCCAACTTAGCCATGCGAAAAGGGGAGGCTTAAAGCGTGATTACATACACAAAGAGGGGAATGTGAGCGCATGAACTTGCAATATGACGTTGGAAATACAAAATAGAAACTGGTGTACTTGCATAGTAGTGACATACACTTTGGTCATAAAGCATAGGTGACATGAATCAAAGCATGTGAACTTGTAGTTGAGATAAGAATCTAAATTGGGTATCATTATTGACACATAGTCATAACTACAACATGAACCTATATTTTTATTTAGGCATAATGTCAAACATAAGCATGGCATAAATATTTCTAACATAAGCATGGCATAATGTCAAACATAAGCATGGCATAATGTCAAACATAGCATGGCATAAGTAGAGTTAAATTTGTTCACATAACCATGGCATAAATATTTCTAACATGAAATCATGATTCTTACTTTAGTCATGTAAACTTGCAAAAAGGGATTTTGAATCTAACCTAGCTATGTACCACATATGTCATCATATGATTCTTATTAACAATATGGATTTCAATTTATGCAAAATATCAATCATAGCCTAGTCATATCCATAAGTTTGCAAATAGGCTTTTTAGTACAAAGCATGACTTAATACATAGATTATGGTGTCAAAATTCCAACATAGTTTCATATGAACTATGACAACCAAACTTGTTCCAATTACTTACAAAATGATTTATGCACAAAAATATACATCATGATGGCATAGTAGCAAAATCCCAAACTTGCATGAATTTCAATTAATCAACTACATACATGTAGCTTCAACATGGATTACATAATTTGCGAATATTCCAAACGTATACTTGCATAGAACTACCGCATGTAGTTCTTTATAATGAATAACATAATTCCCAAGTCGACAAGAATCATAGTAACGCACAAATTATGGATTATTTATCACCACATCCAAGAATACAAACTAACACAGTTATTTGTTCATACCAAAGTAATACTCTACTTACAATGGTGTGGCGAATTCTCAAATTTAGGAATTTGAAGATGCAAATTCCTTTGTTGAATTGATTTGTTTAGGTTGCTTTATGCCTTAGAATTTTCCTCCTAATCCTCTCTCCAATTTGGTGGCTACCCCTAGTCGTTCCTCAGCAACATGGCGGCTTTGTTCTTATTTTTGAATGAATAGATTAGGGTTTAGTCTAGGGTTGTTTTTATAGAGGTTAGGAACTGATTAGGACCATTGATGTTGCTTGGATTGATCGTAGCCATTCATCCTAAGGAGAGACCAATTAGAGCCTGCCACCTAGCCCTAATGACACAGCAGACCACAGAAAATCGACCAACATAGAATAGGCCAGCCAGGTTAGACTGGGCTCGACCTGGCTCTGGACCAGGTCGACATGCTGTCGACAGCCCTGTCGACCTGGTTAGACCAGGTCGACAGCCCAGTCGACCTGGGTGCGTCAGGCGGGTGTTTTTCCGCCCTGGCCCATTGGGCCCCATTTTCGAATTTGAACTTGATTTTCTGAGCTTATTTTATTCTGTTTGAATTTTAAACTTAATTCTCAAACTTCCGAAGGCCATATCTTCTTCATACGGACTCCGTTTTTCGAAAACTCGGACTCTATTTCGCGTATTTTTCCGAGACGAACGCAATGGCGTATCCCGTTTCCCTTAGTTCTTTGATTTCAAATTAATTATACTTTAATTTTTTAATTTCACAGTTGTAGAATTTGCGGGGTGTTACATTCTCCCCCACTTAAAAGGATTTCGTCCCCGAAATCTTCAAGTTAGGAGGAATGTATATCCTAACATCCAATCATCCATCTACTCATCCATCAAACACGAGCATCCATTGTCCTTAAAAGACTTCTAATGCTTCATGATCATATGCGAAGTGTGTGTGTACATGTACATATCTAATGCAAAATCAGGCGGTCTACTGATTCAGTTGACCTCCTTAATGCGAATTATGTAAGTGCCATGAATCCATTATGTATGCAGATTTTCCTATTCTTGATTCTACATGAGTGCACAATCATTCAATACAAATGCAACATCCATATGACAACACATTAATGTTCAACCACATACGAATGCAAACATATATGCATATGCAATATGAAGTGACTGAGCCGATCTAAAACCTAGATTGTGTGTGTATATGCAACCACGAGCAACCACTTGCAATCACTTGCAACCACTTGCAACCATCATCCATAACATGTTTCAACTACATGTTTCCATCCAAAAAGATTCTACCTAAAAGATAAGGTCGAGGAAATATACCCTAAAAAAGATAGATAAAAGCGCAACTTAAGGAAAAAGAAAGATCAAGGATGTACCCTCGAACAGAAAAGGGTAGGCAGCACGTATTCTAGCTTCAGTTTCCCAAGTCGCGTCTCCCTCGGCGTCGCTCCACTGAACTTTGTCGAGCTTGACTTCGCGGTTGCGTAGCTTCTTCACTTCCGTTCCTAATATGCGGGTTGGAACTTTTCTTATGGTTGCTTCGCGTTCCACTTCGGCCTCTTATAGGATATTTGGCTCTACCACTTCAGCAGACTCATGTAGACATTTTCGGAGATGTGAAACGTGAAAAACGTTGTGGACTCCGGCCAACTTCTCGGGTAGCTCTAATCTATAGGCCATTTTCCCAATTTTCTCGATAATAGGGAATGGCCCTACGAACCTTGGTGCTAGTTTTCCTGTGGTTCCAAAACGAACAACGTTCCTTAGTGGTGATACCTTGAGAAAAACTCTGTCTCCAACCTCAAATTCAAGGTCGGTCCTTCTCTTGTCGGCATAGGACTTTTGTCTGTCTTGGGCCGTCTTCATCCTTCTTCGTATTAAGTCTACTTTCTCTGAGGTCTCTCGGATCATATCTGGTCCAAGTATGAGCTTATCCGTGGACTCCCACCAACAAGTGGGCGATCGGCATGGTCTTCCATATAAAGCTTCGAAGGGCGCCATTCCGATGGTTGCTTGATAGCTGTTGTTGTAGGCAAATTCCACCAAAGGAAGGTGGTCTTCCCATGTCCCTCCGAAGTCAAGGACGCATAGTCTTAAAAGGCCTTCCAAAACTCTGTTCACTCTCTCTGTTTGGCCGTCGGTTTGGGGATGATAGGCTGTGCTCAAGCATAACTGCGTTCCCACTGCTTCTTGCAGACTCCGCCAAAACTCGTTGGTGAAGATGGGGTCTCGGTCACTAACAATGCTAGATGGTATTCCATGGAGTCGAACGATTTCCTTGAGGTAAAGTGATGCTAGGGATGAGGCAGTTCTTTTACTTTTGACAGGTAAAAAGTGGGCGCTTTTAGTAAGCCTATCCACTATTACCCAAATGCTAGTGTTGCCTCTCCTAGACCTAGGCAGCCCATCGATGAAGTCCATTGAGATGCTATCCCACTTCCACTGCGGGACCTCTAGAGGATGTAGTAGTCCGCCAGGCTTTTTCTGTTCCGCTTTAACCTGTTGGCACACCATACACTTAGAAACGAACTCTGCCACGTCCTTTTTCATGCCGTTCCAGAAGAAAGTCCTTTTTATGTCTTTGTACATTTTATCTCCGCCTGGGTGTATCGTCATCTTGGAGTGATGTGCTTCCTCGAGAACCTTCTTTATTAAATCTTTTGTCTGTGGGACGCATAGTCTTCCGTCTCGCCTTAACAAACCCTTATTGTCGATGGAGTATCTGTTGAGGTGACTTGAAGTCTCACCCCTAATTAGCCTATCAATTGTTTCCACAAGCTGAGGGTCTTCGCGTTGTGCTGTCCCTACTGAATCCACTAAAGTTGGGCGCACTTCGAGAGATGCTAGCAAGCCTGGTACGAAATCGGAGGAAGGCCTAAAGTCGAAGCTGGCTATAAACTCTAGGCTTTGTCTTTCAACAAACAACGGGCTTAGGGTCAATTTCTTTCGGCTCAACGCGTCTGCTACTACGTTGCCTTTGCCCGGAGTGTAGGAGATTTCGAAATCGTACGAGGCAAGAAACTCCATCCATCTTTGTTGCCTCAAGTTAAGATCTTTCTGCGAGAAAAGATATTTCAATGATTTATGGTCAGTGTAAAGTTCGAACTTCTCACCTAAGAGATAGTGTCGCCAAGACTTGAGTGCAAAGACGATGGCGGCTAACTCAAGATCGTGGGTTGGGTAGTTCTTTTCGTGCACTTTCAACTGCCTCCCGCCATAAGCTACTACCCTTCCTTCTTGCATTAAGACGGCGCCTAGCCCTGTCCCACATGCATCTGTATAAACAGTGAACATCTTGCTCCCATCTGGCAGCGTCAAAACTGGGGCTGTTGTGAGAGCCCTTTTCAGTCGTTGGAAAGCAAACTCGCAATCCAAGTCCCAATTGAACACTAGATTCTTCTTAGTCAATTTCGTGAGCGGAGCTGAGATTTTCGCAAAATCCCTTATGAACTTTCGATAGAAACCCGCTAGTCCTAGAAAGCTTCGGACCTCAGTCGCATTCCTTGGTGTCTTCCAATCCTGTACCGCCACTACCTTAGCGGGGTCCACAGCTAACCCTTGTTTGGATACTATGTGCCCAAGGAACCTCACCTCTTCTCTCCAAAAGTGGCATTTGGAGAACTTGGCTTTTAGTTAATGGACTCGCAAAGTTTCCATGATTGCCCTTAGGTGCTGAGCATGTTCCTCTTCACTCTTTGAGAAGATAAGGATATCATCTACGAAGACTACTACGAATTTGTTGAGGAAGTCTCTAAATACCCTACTCATCAGATCCACGAAATAAGCAGGTGCATTTGTCAAGCCGAAAGGCATGACAAGCCATTCAAAGAAGCCGTCTGGGGTTCTGAATGCCGTTTTATCGATGCTATCTTCAGCCACCCTTAGCTGATGAAAACCGGTTGCTAAATCGAGCTGGGAGAAAACAGACGCTCCTACAAGCTGGTCAAATAAATCGTCAATTCTAGGGAGAGGGTGCCTTTTTTTTTCGTTAGCTTGTTGAGCTCCCTATAGTCAACACATAGACGGAGTGAACCATCCGCCTTTGTAGCGAACACCACTGGAGCGCCCCATTCTGAAATGCTCCTCCTAATGAACCCCTTTTCTAGAAGCTCTTTAATCTGTTTACTGAGCTCTTTCCTTTCCCGTGGAGCCATGTGTCTAACGGGCAACGCAACGGGCTTTGCATTATCTACAAGATATATGCGGAAGTCTATTTCCCGCTTCGGAGGCAAGCCCTTCACCTCTTCAAAGACATCCGGATATTCCCAGACCACTCTAACTGATTGCAAATTTTCAACAGAGGCATCTAGCGATTCAAGATAACTAAGCATAACCGCATACGAGGGATTACAAGCAATTTCCAAAGTATTACCGAGCTGGGTTAGGAGCCTAACAACCCTTCTCTCACAATCAAGGATGGCCCCATTACTGGATAGCCAATCCATACCCAAAATCAAACCATAACCCGAAAAACCCAAAACAAAGGCACTACATTGAAATTCTACACTTAGGATAGAAATTTTCAATTCCAAACAGATCATAGACAAATGAGCTGGGCCCCCAATTGGGTTTGAAACAATTAAGGGGTCCTCTACCATACTAGTTTTTAGGTGCAGAGATTCTACTAAAGCAGACGAGATAAAGGAGTGTGATGCGCCAGAATCAAATAAAGTGCGAACGGGGTGATCATAAAGATAAACTACACTTTCTACAGAAGTATTTATACCTCGCTGTTGCAGAGGTGGCGCTTCCAGCACATGAACCTGTGCCCCTGGGGTGGATCCAGCCCTCTGCCCCTGTCCTCGTTTCTTTGGGCAGTCCTTTGCCCTGTGGCCTGTCTCACCGCAAGAAAAGCACCCACCATTCTCCTTGGCCTTCTTTTTCCGGCAGTCCTCTACTAAGTGCCCCACTTTGCCATAGAATTTACACTTCCTCTTCTCTCGGGACTTGTTGTCTTTCCCGCCCTTCTCAAAGTCTGTCTTCTCAGGGCAGTCTTTGCTGATGTGTCCAGTCTCCCCACAATGAAAACATTCACCTTGCTTTCTTTTCCTCTTTCTACAATCCTTGGCTATGTGCCCCTCCGTACCATAAAAATTGCATTTCCTTTTTTCTCGTTTCTTATTATTACTGTTACGATCCTTTCTTGTTTGACTATTATTCGTCTTCCTACTCTGGGACTCTTCCGCTTGCTGGTTCACGTGGAGAAGGAGGAGTGAAAGCGTTAGCAGCTGGGGAGTAAGGTCTCCAGACATGCTGAAACCGAAAGGATAGATTCAAAACGAAGGATAAGAGATAATACCTATGGCTTTGGGGACTTTGCCTTTTAAAATAAAATAATATTTTTCTTTTAAAAATGCTTCTTTAAATTTCCTTTTTGAAAATAATTTTTCAAAACTTTTTATCTTATCTGGTAAACCTATGCTCTGATACCAAGTGAAACACCCCACCTCCGTTAGGGTCACTCTCAAAGGGAATGCCCTAATTTTGGTGGAGGTTTATAAGTATAAGTCACAGATATACAAGACAGATATAAGAACACATATTTGTAAACAGCGGAAGAACAACAACTTTTATTTCAAAAGGGCAAATACGTGTTACAAAACATCACCATGATTGTCTTACATCCTTTCCAAAAACATAACATAACTCCTTCATAATCTGTCTTGATTACATTATTAAAGAAGCATAAATAAAACATAGATAAACTACAAAAGCCCCCATAGTGATTGTCCAAAGCCATAGTTCAAAGCGAAAAAGTCCAAGCAATACATTTCTCTTCTTCAAGCTGGATGTTAAGGCTGGTCAAGCTGTTGTGTTCCCTCCCTGTGGACCTGGGGGGGGGGGGAAATGGAAGAAAAGAAGACGAAAGAAAAGTAGAGTCAGACATAAAGCCTGAGTAAGTCTAGTACTATTTTGTCTATGAATAAAGAACTGGGTATGATAAGTATAAACAAGAAGTGGGAACGAACTATAAACTTGGTTAAGTTGTCTAGGGTCGAATATACTATCGTACCCTATGTTAATCTCTGAACCCATATAAACTAGTTCCCAACTGGCACCCCATAATCAGGGTGAAGTGATCCATTTTAAAATGATCGGCTCCTACTCGCATAGTTACATGTGTCTTACGGCCCCCGATGTTGTAGTTACCTATGCTGGTCCCACCATGGGGTGTATCAAGTCCCATGGTGGCAGCCCGACACAACCTTAGAATGCACAGGTATGCTACTGGTGTCCAGTGCCTTATTTTTCTGCGCCGGAGTGTGTGCACGCCCGCACCCCGTTAGAACCTACACTGCTACACCACCGCCGTCGATTTGACCTCTTATAATCAGCCCAGTAATCGTGCCCCACCCTGCCTAGTTTCAGGGTATCCTGATACACCTTCTAGGGTTACTGCTGAAAAGGGTCCCCCGTTACTAGATTTTCTATCTCTAGCCAACATGCTAAGTTGGTTAAGTGTTTCCTAACCTAACCCCCACCAGTCCGTTTAGTTTAGCATGTTCCATTTTGATTAAGTCTTTAGTTCACTTAATCCTAACAATCCTGACTCAGCCTTAATTGTCTTATTAAGGCCCTGACCTCTCACATTAGACAGGTATTGTTGTGGCTGCCTGTTGCCGGTTGGTTCCGGGCAGTCTTACGCCACAACTCAGTCTAACCTCGGGTCCTTATTGGGCTCCATGTTTAACCTCCCACATTGGATAGCTATTGTTGTGACTACTGGACAGCCGGGCGGTTCCGGGCAGGTTTACATCACAACTCAATCCAACCTCGGGTTAAACACATCGTATGTTCTACATATTTTGTCTTTCTTCTTTATTTTCTTATATGTAAGTATTTGCGGCCAATTATTAAGTTAACGGTGTAAAGGTTACACCAATCATGGGCCCAACCCATACTTGAATTTGGGCCCTTCTATTTTATATTTTCATTCATTAGTAATTTTAACCAAACGTTATTTTCCCCCGTTTAACACGTCCGTTTATTATATATATATTGGGCTTAGTCTTTTTAAAGCCCAACTTAGCCATGCGAAAAGGGGAGGCTTAAAGCGTGATTACATACACAAAGAGGGGAATGTGAGCGCATGAACTTGCAATATGACGTTGGAAATGCAAAATAGAAACTGGTGTACTTGCATAGTAGTGACATACACTTTGGTCATAAAGCATAGGTGACATGAATCAAAGCATGTGAACTTGTAGTTGAGATAAGAATCTAAATTGGGTATCATTATTGACACATAGTCATAACTACAACATGAACCTATATTTTTATTTAGGCATAATGTCAAACATAAGCATAGCATAAATATTTCTAACATAAGCATGGCATAATGTCAAACATAAGCATGGCATAATGTCAAACATAGCATGGCATAAGTAGAGTTAAATTTGTTCACATAACCATGGCATAAATATTTCTAACATGAAATCATGATTCTTACTTTAGTCATGTAAACTTGCAAAAAGGGATTTTGAATCTAACCTAGCTATGTACCACATATGTCATCATATGATTCTTATTAACAATATGGATTTCAATTTATGCAAAATATCAATCATAGCCTAGTCATATCCATAAGTTTGCAAATAGGCTTTTTAGTACAAAGCATGACTTAATACATAGATTATGGTGTCAAAATTCCAACATAGTTTCATATGAACTATGACAACCAAACTTGTTCCAATTACTTACAAAATGATTTATGCACAAAAATATACATCATGATGGCATAGTAGCAAAATCCCAAACTTGCATGAATTTCAATTAATCAACTACATACATGTAGCTTCAACATGGATTACATAATTTGCGAATATTCCAAACGTATACTTGCATAGAACTACCGCATGTAGTTCTTTATAATGAATAACATAATTCCCAAGTCGACAAGAATCATAGTAACGCACAAATTATGGATTATTTATCACCACATCCAAGTATACAAACTAACACAGTTATTTGTTCATACCAAAGTAATACTCTACTTACAATGGTGTGGCGAATTCTCAAATTTAGGAATTTGAAGATGCAAATTCCTTTGTTGAATTGATTTGTTTAGGTTGCTTTATGCCTTAGAATTTTCCTCCTAATCCTCTCTCCAATTTGGTGGCTACCCCTAGTCGTTCCTCAGCAACATGGCGGCTTTGTTCTTATTTTTGAATGAATAGATTAGGGTTTAGTCTAGGGTTGTTTTTATAGAGGTTAGGAACTGATTAGGACCATTGATGTTGCTTGGATTGATCGTAGCCATTCATCCTAAGGAGAGACCAATTAGAGCCTGCCACCTAGCCCTAATGACACAGCAGACCACAGAAAATCGACCAACATAGAATAGGCCAGCCAGGTTAGACTGGGCTCGACCTGGCTCTGGACCAGGTCGACATGCCTGTCGACAGCCCTGTCGACAGCCCTGTCGACCTGGTTAGACCAGGTCAACAGCCCAGTCGACCTGGGTGCGTCAGGCGGGTGTTTTTCCGCCCTGGCCCATTGGGCCCCATTTTCGAATTTAAACTTGATTTTCTGAGCTTATTTTATTCTGTTTGAATTTTAAACTTAATTCTCAAACTTCCGAAGGCCATATCTTCTTCATACGGACTCCGTTTTTCGAAAACTCAGACTCTATTTCGCGTATTTTTCCGAGACGAACGCAATGGCGTATCCCGTTTCCCTTAGTTCTTTGATTTCAAATTAATTATACTTTAATTTGTTAATTTCACAGTTATAGAATTTGCGGGGTGTTACAGTCTCCTTCATAAAAATTAACTAAGTATTATAAAAATTAACTAACTATTATAAAAAATTAACTAAGTTTACTAATATTATAAAAATTAAGAAGTTTAGTTTATAAATGTTAACTAAGTATATAAAAATATAAAATATTACAAAGAATTCTATAATAATAGTAGTAGTAATTTAAAATTAACTAAATATTATAAAAAATTAAGTAAGTTTACTAATATTATAAGAAATAAGAAATTTAGTTTATAAAAGTTAACTAAGTATGTAAAAAAAATATTACCAAGTATTCTATAACAATAATAGCAATAATTAAAAATTAACTAAGTACTATAAAACTTAACTAAGTTTACTAATTTTATAAAAATTAAGAAGTTTACTTTTTAAAAGTTAACTAAGTATATAAAAATATAAAATATAACCAAGTATTCTATAATAAAAATAGCAATAATTGAAAATTAACTAAGTATTATAAAAATTAACTAACTATTGCAAAAAAAATAAGTTTACTTATCTTATAAAAATTAAGATTTTTTTTTAAAAAAAAAAATTTGATTAATATGGCACCATCGTGGTCAGGGTAGGCCTCGAACTCCCAACCTTTTACCAGACAAGAAGACGTTTTTCCACTAGACCACACTATGTCGGCAGTAATTTATTTTATAAAAAAAGTATACAAGAATATAAAATATTACCAAGTATTCTATAATAATAATAGCAGTAATTAAAAGTTAACTAAGTATTCTTCGATTTGCTCCTTATTTTATTCTTTTTTCTTGTTGTCGAGCATTGTTTTCTTGTTAATGTGTGTTGTATATAACAGTGTTGTATACACAATTATATGATTTTTGTTTTATGATAACAACCAAATATATTTATTATTGAATGTGTTTGTAACTGTACTGGTATACTACACAACAGACAGGAATATAATATTTCTATTTAAATAAAATACGACTGTACAGACATTCATATATTCATACTGTATTTTATTTAAATTAAATATTATATTTCAAACATTCAAACAGTACAACTATTTATAACTCAACTATTTAAACACTTCACATGAATATGTACTTGTAAATAAAATGAATTCGATAGACAAATTTGTTTGAACACAATAAAATAATATTTTATTTCAACCAAATCTGTTTATTACAAATATCAGCACAACTTTCTATTTTCTGTACATCACCTCCTCATTACAGTTCGCTCAACACACATTTACATCTCTATACTATTCATAAATACATACAGCTTCATATTGACTCATATTCACTGACTCATATACCCTCTATCTTCTGTCAGTCCAGTCTTTACAGCTTTCAGTCAGTCCAGACACCATCTGCTCATCTGTCACATAAAACAAGAACACACATAGTAGACTGCAACAAAAATAAAATTCAATACAAACAAAAAAAACTTTATTTTTAAATTTTATTTGCCTCAGAATTACGGTGTGTTTCTCATAACTTTTCTAGACTTGGTCTGCTATGCAGGGACAGAAAAATTCATCTTGATGGCTGCATATACACACGTGTACATGTATACACGTGTGCACTGCCTCGCCAATCCAGTTTGCAACTGAGGAGTAGCCACGAGGACCTTCTCGACTCAGTGAAAATCAGTGTGCAAATGGTCGAGCTAAAAGTGTAAATAAAAATAAAATAAAAAACCAAAAATGTCCGAAACAGTTCACATGAATAAATATAACCAACAACAAGTTTCAAAACAAAGAAAATGTATATGGTAATGCATGGATAAGCAATTCAGCATGGTGGATAGCATTTAGGTTTACAACAAGTCAAGATGCAAACAAATGGGCAAAGCAGACTCAAGCACACAAGCATGTAGTTTTCTTTTAAAAGCGGCATGGACAAGTTCAAGAATTAGTGAGTTTCAACTGAGGAAGACAACATAACTGGGTGTATATGTAACAAAATGGCATGTGTGGAGTATACATATGGATACAAACACAAGATAATTCAAGTGGAACTACATGGTGCAAGTAACATGACACAAAATAAGGTTCAGGACATATGTAAAGATGACACAATATGGTGTCAGTGAACCAAGCATGAACAAATCAATGTCATGAAACAAGCATGACGGGATAATGCAACTCAGGTAACGGTACAAACAGCAATGGAGAATGGACAGTAAACAAGTTCATGATCAAGACTGGTTCGAGATGGTCAGACTAGTCCAAGTTCACATAGCAACAAGGCAAGTGATCATTTGTACACATGACAAGTTAAAATGATCGAACAACATGGTGTATGGTGCACAAGTGTTTTATGTACATGGTGACTCGGCAACAACACAATGGACTACACAAGTTAAGGTGATCTGGTTCATATAAAATATAAAGATAGTTTTTCAAAAGTTCAAACTCAATGGTAAAGGTAGCAAAATCATGGTTCAGTCATTAGCAAGCAAATGTGTCAAGCCTTTGGCAAGTTTTAACTATTTCCATAAATGGGTGCAAGTGCACAAAGGAAAAACATTCATGCACAAAATTGGTGCAATGTAAGACATCAAGGGTGAAGAAAAAGTATACACAACAAGTCCAAAACAAGCTCTTATATTGGTCAAGTCTACTACAAGCAACAACTTGTAAGACAGCAAGCACATCAAAAAATGTTCAACGGCACAGAAAAATGGTACAAGATGGACAGAGTTCAAGTACTAGTTCACATGTCTGGAAATCACAAACATATCAATTCAAAGAATGATAACTGGCAAGTTCTAGTACAAAAGAAATTATGCCAAACTGATCA
Source organism: Allium sativum (assembly GCA_030737875.1). Taxonomy (NCBI): domain Eukaryota; kingdom Viridiplantae; phylum Streptophyta; class Magnoliopsida; order Asparagales; family Amaryllidaceae; genus Allium; species Allium sativum. Next base: position 650,716,347 of record CM060923.1, read on the forward strand.
AATATTATATTCATTCTTATCAGTTCAAAATTATCTGGCAAGTTCAAGTATTGTTACAGTTCAATGGAAGATCAAGGGAGCGATTTCTTATCATTTTTAGTATGAACAAATTCAAGATATTTTTCAGAAGTATGAATATATATATATATACACACGGCATTTAAAAAAATCAGAACAAGTTTGAAACTTTCAAAGTCTACAATTCAAAAGCCAAGGATTTCAAAGCAATAAAAACCACACGCAAGATTCCAGAAGACTGAAAAATTCAAACACCATATCAACAAAGCCGATTAAAATCAAGCCCCAAATATTTTCGTATATATCATTACCATATCAAATACGAAATCATAGCAAGTTTTTTTTAGGATTTTTAATCCTATAAATACACCCACATCATCATCGGCCTAAAATCATCCAAGTTCAAGCACAATCAAAGAGAAATCCGAATTAAAAATCATACCAGAGAACAAGCATGCAACTTGGATCCAAATCGAAGCATCTGCAAGCAACACCGAAGTTGAGCATCGGAGAATCGCACTCCATCTCTCAAGCAAAGAGATTTGGGGAAATTTGAAGAAACGCTAGGAATTTTTCAAGAGCCACCGCCATTTTTAAGGAAAGAGATCAAGCAAAATAAAGTGGTGAAGCAAATACAAGGTGCCGGCCAAGAAATTTTAAAAGGGAAAAAGGACTTAGTGCTTCTTTTTAATACTAGGGTTTAACATTAAATTGTTTTTAATTATTTTTTTATTTCGTCTTTAATTTCAAGTTGCAAACAGTCTAAAGTTTTCTAGTTTGTCTCTAAAACTAGGGAGACGAATTACGGGATTATTAATTCGGGAAAATCTAGTTTTGGGGATAGAAACCAGTGCAGGTTTTGAGCGTAGGGTTAAGAACAGTTGGGCGCGAGTGTCGCGAGTTTACATGTGATTGTAAGTGTAGAGATTGTTTTAACTCCTAGTAGAAACCTTGAGAAATGCAGCAGTAGGCAGGGATTTGCCGAAGATGGGTATATCTGTGTGTTATTTATTTTTCGCATTTATTCTGATTATTATCTGTGTTGTTATTATTTCATTACTCCGTGAAGATCTACGATAAACCTGATTCACCCCCTCTTGGGTTAGTTTAGATCCTATAAGTGGTATCAAAGCAGGTTTTTTTTTTATTTTAACTCTAGAGTCATAAATTTGTCTAATAACGCTTTTTCTAAGGGTCAGTCCATAGCTAGGCCACCAATGTTTAATGAAACAGATTATGCATATTGGAAAGCTAAGATAAAAATTTATTTGAGTTCAGTCGATTATGATGTGTGGGATATTATTGAAACGGGTTATAGATCTCCCACTGTCATTGTTAGTGGTGTTGAAATTCCTAAATCAAAAGACAGGTGGGATGCGAACGATAAAAAATTGTTTTCAACTAATGCCAAAGCAATGAATGCTTTAATTTGTGCTCTTGATAAAACTGAATTTAATTGAATTTCTCATTGTGAAACTACGCAGGAAATGTGGCATACATTAGAGGTCACATACGAAGGTACATCTCAAGTGAAGGAATCTCGTCTCACTCTACTCAGCAACGAATATGAAATTTTCTCTATGCAAAAAGACGAAGATATAAAAGAGATGTATGGACGTCATCACTAGTCTACAATTCAAAAGCTCTAGGCAAAACCTACTCCGAAGTAGAATTGATCAGAAAAATATTGAGAGTGCTACCAATGAATTTTGAAGGAAAGGTGATGGCGATTCAAGAATCAAAAGATCTGAATAAAGTAAGCATGGAAGAGTTGATCGGAAATCTGATTACTTACGAGATGGAGTTAAAAGCAAGAGAAGAACGAAAAGATTCTGAATCATAGAAAAAGACGATCGCTCTAAATAATTCTGTTGAAAGTAATGATGATGATCCCGCTGTAGAGCTAGCAATGGTTTTGAGAAAGTGGGCCAAAGGAAAATACAAGTCACAAAAGAAGAAAACTATCAAATCTGAAAGTTCAGAAAGTTCAGACGATGAAGTGTTTTGTTACAACTACAAGAAACCCAGACATATCAAACCAAATTGCCCGCAGCTTAAAAATGAAAAGAAGAAGTTCAGAAGAAAGAAGAAGGCTTTTGCTGCTACATGGGATGAGGAGGAAGGAGAAGTTTCTGAAAGCGATGAAGAGGAAGCTAACTTGTGTCTTATGGCTCAATCTGATTCAGAAGGTAGTGAAGAAGATTCAAGCGAGGTAACGAATTTTACTTATAAAGAATTAATTTTAATGTGTCACGATCTCACAAAAACCATTGATTCTCTTGAACTAAAAGTTAAGAAATTGAAATTTGATAGGTTAAAACTAGTTCAAGGAAATAACAGTTTAGAAAGAAAACTTGAAAAAGTTAAGAATTCACCGTTTTCAGAATGCGAAAAATGTCAATTTTTGAGTAATGATTGTTTGAAATTCAAAACAGATTTTGAGATACTTAAAAGTGAAAATGTGAATTTAAAGAATGAAATTCGTGATTTTGAAAGGAAATTGAAAAGCTTAAAGAATCTGAAAAACTTGATTTTGGAAAGCGAAAACAATTTGAAATTGAAATTTCTATGTCCAATGCCAAAATCAAAGTACTTGAAAACGAAAATTTGATTTTAAAACAAACTGATGCTGAAAAGAGGAAAATTGCTACTAATAGTTGTTCAAATTTAATGAAAGAAAATAACAATCTTAAATTTAAAATTCAACGACTTGAGTCAACTTTGACTAAATTTTCCAAAGGAGAGAAATTGTTGAATATGTTGTTAAAAAACCAATTTTTTGTTCAAAATAAAAATGGACTTGGCTTTCGATCTGATCAAGTTGAAAAACAAAATTCTAATGATTTTAAAAATTCTTTAAATGGTTTTGATAATGATCAATTTGAAATTTTGAAATCTAATAATTTCAAAGGGTTTTTAATTAAAAACGAAATAATAACTCGTTTAAAAACAATTCATTTAAACATGTTTGGATTCCAAAAATTAACAAAATGTTTTTGAATAAGTCTAAACGAATTTGGGTTCCAAAGGGTACCGTAGTGGATAGTAATGGATTGCTATATAAATGTGTTTGGGTATAAAAACATGTAAATAAAGATAAGAGTGGTAAAACAACTTTTGTTAGACCACTCGATCATATAAACATTTAGGTACCATGGGAGGCTAAGGAACAACTGTGATTAAGTCAGATAAAATTCAAATTGATTCATATATTGAATTATTTGGAGTTCCTTAGCCATAGTTTTAGAGTTGGAGATTCATTGGATCACATCGATTATAGTAAGTCAGGAATGATCTCTAAACTCGTATCTTTTTATTTCAATTCCTGTTTAGTTTATTTTCCTTTTTAGTTTTTATTTCTTTTGTTTTCTTTTTTTACTTGGCTAATTTTGAAAAACATTCGCTATTGATTATTGAATTTCTTGGATTATAAAAATTTGATTTTTTTTCAAGTGACTTCAAATACTTACCTTCAGATTTGATCGCTGACTGTTTCTTACGCTTTTTTAAAGATTCTCAGAAAAATTTCACTTGTGATTCCAACTTTGAAAATGATCTTGTTCTGCTCTGATAAGGAAATTGATTTGATTTGGGGATTGGACGATGAGTTGAAAAAACAGTAATTAAATATATTTAAATTCCGTAGACAATTTGAATATATAAGTTATTTTAAAACTGTCTAGGAACAATCAGCATTAGAAATATTAAATAATTTCATATTCTATTGATTGTCTTTTGAAACTATTTTTCAAACTTGCATTGATATTATCAAAAAACTCCTCTTGAAATTAATATTTTCAATTTTAAAATTATTTTTTATTATTTATTCAAAAATTAAAATTATTCATTGATTTGAACCGTTTTGTGATTCGTCAAAATTATTAATAGATTTATGAATTTGTTATGGGTTGTGACTATGGTATAATTCATAATAAGAGGAGAAATTATTTTAAATCTCATGATGATTGAACAGATTTTATAATATCTTTGAATTAGAGCTTATTTCACAACCATCTTCTATATCTACCATATTTCTGCCATTCATCATGGTTTTATTTAATTTGGGGAGTTCTAATTATTCTTGGAATTAAAAATAAAATAAAATAAAAAAATAACCTTGGTATTCACTCCCATTTAAAAGTCCTCGCGGTTATGCGTGGGTGAATTACCTTAATCTCTATGTGCTTCCATTCTCACTTAAAAGACCTTTGGGTTGTGCATGGATGGAACTCATTAGAGAGGATAAAGTTAAGTAACTACTAACCCCATTTAAAAGACCTTTGGGCTATGCGTGGTTTGAAAGTGCTTAACACAATTTGAGCATTTTTAAAATCTTCAAAATTCATATTCAAATATTCAATTTTTTATTGTACTCTCCTTATTCAATAAAATCCATCGTAAATCCATTCATTCTGAGAGTGAATTTTTTCTTCTGATTTAAAGATTATTATGATTATTGTTTGATTAAATGGGTTTTACGATATATATTCTCTCTCTTAATTTAAATTTATATTTATAGTATATCCATTACTGTTTCAATTTCTATTATATTTTTTATGATAACAAAAGGGGGAGAATGGTCAAGATTTTGATTGATGAGTATTTAATTCAAAAATATTTTAAGATTGGAAATTAAATATCTAGAGGGAGAATGGTCAATTGGATTTCATTACTAATATTTTCCATATATATAGGGGGGTTCAGTTGTAGGGGGAGCATACAAATAGGGGGAGTAATATACCTCACGTTCAAACACATTCAAAATCTTTTATTTGTTTGTCATCATCAAAAGGGGGAGATTGTTTTATATAACAGTGTTGTATATACAATTATATGATTTTTGTTTGATGATAACAAACAAATATATTTATTATTGAATGTGTTTGTAACTGTACTGGTATACTACACAACAGACAGGAATATAATATTTCTATTTAAATAAAATACGACTGTACAGACATTCATATATTCATATACTATTTTGTTTAAATTAAATATTATATTTCAAACATTCAAACAGTACAATTATTTATAACTCCACTATTTAAACACTTCACAGGAATATGTACTTGTAAATAAACTGAATTCGATAGACAAATTTGTTTAAACACAATAAAATAATATTTTATTTCAACCAAATCTATTTATTACAAATATCAGCACAACTTTCTATTTTCTGTACATCACCTCCTCACTACAGTTCACTCAACACTCATTTACATCTCTATACAGTTGATATATACATACAATTTCGTATTGACTCAAATTCACTGACTCATATACACTCTATCTTATGTCAGTCCGGTCTTCACAGCTTTCAGTCAGTCTAGACACCATCTTCTCACCTGTCACAAAAAACAAGAACACACATAGTAGACTGCAACAAAAATAAAATTCAATACAAACAAATAAAAATTTATTTTTAAATTTTATTTGCCTCAGAATTACGGTGTGTTTCTCATCACTTTTCTAGACTTGGCCTGATATGCAGGGACAGAAAAACTCATCTGGATGGCTGCATATACACATGTGTATACACGTGTGCACTACCTCGCCAATCCAGTTTGCAACTGAGGAGTAGCCACGAGGACCTTCTCGACTCAGAGCAAATGGTCGAGCAAAAAGTGCAAATAAAAATAAAATAAAAACAAAAAATGGTCGAAACAGTTCACATGAATAAATATAACCAACAACAAGTTTCAGAACAAAGCAAATGTATATGGTAGTGCATGGATAAGCAATTCAGCATGGTGGATAGCATTCAGGTTTACAACAAGTCAAGATGCAAACAAATGGGCAAAGCAGACTCAAGCGCACAAGCATGAAGTTTTCTTTAAAAACTAGCATGGACATGTTCAAGAATTAGTAAGTTTCAACTCAACAAGATAGCATAACTGGGTGTATATGTAACAAAATGGCATGTGTGGAGTGTATATATGGATACAAACACAAGATAATTCAAGTGGAACTACATGGTGCAAGTGACATGACACAAATTAAGGTTCATGACATATGTAAAGATGACACAAAATGGTGTCAGTGAACCAAGCATGAACAAATCAATGTCATGTACCAAGCATGACAGGACAATGCAACTCAGGTAACGATACAAACAGTAATGGAGAATGGACAGTAAACAAGTTCATGATCAAGACTGGTTCGAGATGGTCAGCCTAGTCCAAGTTCACGTAGCAACAATGCAGGGGATCATTTGTACACATGACAAGTTAAAATGATCGAACTACACAAGTTAAAGTGATCAGGTTCATATAACATATAAAGACAGTTTTTCAAAAGTTCAAACTCAATGGTAAAGGCAACAAAATCATTGTTCAGTCATTAGCTAGCAAATGTGTCGAGCCATTGGCAAGTCTTAACTGTTTCCAGAAATGGTTGCAAGTGCACAAAGTAAAAACATTCATGCACAAAACTGTTGCAATGTAAGACATCAAGGGTGAAGAAAAAGTATACACAACAAGTCCAAATCAAGCTCTTATATTGGTCAAGTCTACTATGAGCAATAACTTGTAAGACTATAAGCACATCAAAAAATGTTCAACGGCACAGGAAAATGGTATAAGATGGACAGAGTTCAAGTACTAGTTCACATGTCAGAAAATCACAAGCATATCAATCCAAAGAATGATAACTGGCACGTTCTAGTACAAAAGAAATTATGCCAAACTGATCAAATATTATATTCATTCTTATCACTTCAAGATTATCTGGAAAGTTCAAGTATTGTTTCTGTTTAAAGGAAGATCAGGGCAGCAATTTTATTATCAGTTTTAGTATAAACAAATTCGAGATATTTTTCAGAAGTATGAACATATATATATATAGCATTTTTAAAAAAAATCAGAACAAGTTTGAAACTTTCAAAGTCTACAATTCAAAAGCCAAGGATTTCAAAGCAATAAAAACCACATGCAAGATTCCAGAAGATTGAAGAATTCAAACTCCACATCAACAAAGCCGATTAAAATCAAGCCCCAAATATTTTCGTATATTTCATTACCGAATCAAATACAAAATCAGAGCAAGTTTTTTTTTTGAATAAATCCTATAAATACACCCACATCATCATCGACCTAAAATTATCCAAGTTCAAGCACAATCAAAGAGAAATCTGAATTAAAAATCATACCAGAGAACAAGCGTGTAACTTGGATCCAAATCGAAGCATCTGAAAGCAACATCGAATGGAGCATCAGAGAATCGCACTCCATCACTCAAGCACAGAGATTTGGGGGAAGATTGAAGAAACCTTAGGAATTTCTCAAGAGCCGCCGCCATTTTTAAGGAAAGAGATTGAGCAAAAATAAAGTGATGAAGCAAATACAAGGGGCCGGCCAAGAAATATTAAAAGGGAAAAAGGACTGAGACGACCCGAACTTCCCCGTGAAGGAAAGCACGGATAGAATTGAGGACAAGACAAAATAGAACGCAGACGGAAGAACATTTCATTGTTATTACAACAATTCCATCAGATACAAGAATATACAGAGTATAAATGAATAAATTACATTCAACAAATATCAGAGATTACAATAAATTACATAGCAGCGGAAAAATATACAAAACACAACTGAAAGTGATACACGGATACAGAGCTTTCCGAACATCGTTGCAGCTGTAAATCAGGACCCTGTGAATATAAATCTGCAAAATCAAAACTACTAGCTGCCCGTGTGGAAAATAGGGGCACCTAGAGTTTAGGTTAAAACAATAAACTCCAGGTCAGTCATGTTACTGGTGTGAGAACTAAAACAGTTATTTAAAACTTTACTTTAAAGATAGTAATTCAAGGGACCATGCCGTATAACACGGAACGGGTTTCCTCCCAAGAATACTAGTGCATATAACAAAACAACGCAATGCTTTTTGGAAAAATGAAGCTATTATAAGACCCAGGTCCCATCACACAATGCAACGCAAGCCGGAGGATAGGGTTTTCCCTTATAATAGCCAAACATGCTTGGTACGTTTAAAACAAATCATTTGATACTATTATAAGTGTATAGTGTCTAAACAATTTCAATCATAAATATCAATCATAGGCGGCATGGGTACCATCTATCATGTCGCCATACTAGTTCTACAATTAAATCCGCAATATCACGTATTGGAAATTGGATTCCATCATGAGTCGAGGCAAGGGGCAAGCTCCTCTCCGCATTCGAGACACTCTAGCAAATGTCCCAGGACCCCACTTTGATCCTTGGAATCGGCTGGGCCGGTCCTCTCTTACTTTTTAGGATTAGTTATTCCTAAACACACGTTTCCCGGTCCTTACAAACCTATATCCGAGGTGCCTCGTATCCAACAACCACATAGGTGAAAAGTATATAAATGTCAGGGCTGGTAGGTCACTGACACCACCCTAGCTAGAAAGAAACGTCGTGCTCTCCCAGCGGTCCATCTCCCATTTTTGACTCATACCGAGGTGTGAGGCTCGCGAATTCACGTTATACACAAAGCTACGCCACACAGGCCGTGCTTTGATCATCAACCATAAGACTTTGCTTTTCAACAGAAGCCTTGATCAATTGCCACTTACGCATGCCACATTGGCAATTCACTCCATGCGACTGATGTCCATCGATATACAACCTCTGAGCTCATATGTCTCAGAGAAGGGCGTTAAGCAAGAGAATAAATTCTCCGCCGCCAAACAGATGTATATTTAATAGAGATCAATCAACACAGAATAAAATCCAATGTCAGACACACAATCCATTTACAAGTTCGTTCTGGGTCTGAACGAAACTGGAGGCACTTTCCTCGCATATCCATCCATCTCCAAGTACGTCTGGACGATCACCAACTGATTCCCTCATCCTGGGTGTACAGCCCAATCAAGATCATCAGTAATCACCCAAACGATGTGAAGACTTTCGGTCTTCAACCACCGTCTTCATCTTCGACATCTCGTCGAATCGATTATTCAGAATGGGTATAAACCCGGCCTTTCTGAATAACCCACGTATATAATAAACGAATGTTACACAAACACAACAAACGCCTCATTCCAATTCAGAATATTCTTTTATTCACAAAAACACATTCTTAGGGAAATGTTCCCATTAATTTTATCCAAGATAAATTCTTCTAAATTTATTCTATAATCTTCCTTTGGATATCATTTCAAACTAGTCGGGATTAGCGAACCACACCGAAGTAATTATTTATTTTATTTCCCAATCCCAACCTATATATCCCATGGAGAAAACTGGCAACACTCCACATCTAACACCACGGTGTTATCGGTAAAATTAATTACCATTTCACGTTCAAATCTAATTAAAGATTTAACTATCGCTTTGGAGCAAAACCGGTGGTACTCCATTCTCGATCACCTTTCAGATTTGATAATTTAAATTATCAATTCACATTTTTAATCTAATTAAAGATTCATTAAAACTCCACTTAGTTTTAATCTTTTCAAAAATCAACATCTTGCCTTTAACTGGGTTAAAGAACCAATGTCATCTAAAGCACGATTCACGATAAACCCAAATCACATTTGATATTAAATACAAGGCTCTGAATAGAAAATATACCGGTTTATATTCAATATCAAATTCTGAAACCAACAAATATCGTATTGGAAATAATGATATAAAATATATCTTTCAAATCCCCATAACAATATTTATATAGTCACGAAACCCAACATCGAAATATTCCGAAGATAATTTCGATTCAACTCCTGTCCAATCCACGTATTGGGAATATTGATTATTTTTAAAATCACTTCAAATTCAATTTATTTATTTAAAAATAAATTGATTTTAATTCTAGTTCAAAACTAGTTCATTTCGATAAAAAAATCTATTTTTATCATTTCAAATGTGGAGTTTTTCATCCCAGTTCTTTCCAATTCACATATTATGATTTTACACAAATTATCAATATTTTTAATAATTTTATCAAGGCCCGTACAGTCGATTTCCATCAACGGCTATCGAACTGCACTTACAGCGACCTTTTTCAAATTTGATTTGGACATAAATCCAAATCCAACCGTTAGATTTCAAATTTCTAATATTCATTGGAAAGCTCTTTTCGATACGAACCCAACAGTTCCGGTTTTTGGAGAATCCGACGGTCAGATCTCCCGCAACGTCAATTCGAAGTCAATGGTCGAAATTCACGAACTGCCGCGGATCGGCGCGTTCTATTCAGGCCATTATATATATAATATATATATATTATATATATTTCGTCAATTCCCTTTTTAAAACGTATTTTATAAATCGTTTTAACTTCGTTTCAAAACCATTTCAACACTATTTCAATTTCTAATCAAAACTGAATATTTTATATCATTACTATATAAATGATAATATTTTCAAAATGTTATATTTTGAAATCACTTCTTTTCTATATTCATTATAAAAACGAATATAATTGATATAAATATCGTTCACGTCAAAATAGTGCAACTCTAATCAACACGGCTTTATATATTTCAATAAATCCGTTATTCTATTCAACAAATGAATATTTATTCCATTCAACATATGAATCTATATTTCTTCCAACATCTGACTAATCTAAACACATGAGTACTGTCAACACATCACTATTTTTGTTATGTAAAATATTTTATAAAACTATGGTATCTATCGTTTGATTTTTAATTAGACTTCTACTGGGAAGTAGTTCTAATTTTAAATATGATAAAGATGTAATTTTTATTATTTAAAATATTTCACTCAACACATGAACATCGTCAACACATGACTATTTTTATATTCAACAAATGAATTTTCTTTTATAATATTCATTGTTGTCCCGATTGGAATGAGGCCCAATCAATCAACATATAACGTTAACTATATGGATTCCATACAACACATGTATATAATAGCATTGATAAACAATCAACCATCATCCAAAGTGCACCACACAACTGCATAAGCATCAAATATAAATAATCGACGCTTACACAGTCTGTCGACCAATCGATCGACAATAATTAAATAATTGGGATTAGTGTGCGTCAAATATCATCCCAACACCCGTGTGGGGTTTCAAATCAACAAACACATATTTTTGTTTGTGCAGTTGGGCGATGTGTAAAATTTATCGACCCAATCAATATCAGTCAAATCAGTGTATATAAACAAATCGGTCGATTTGTTTATAAATATTTATTTATTCACATTCACGTTAAAATTTATATTTTTAACGATAAAATATTTTATTTCAACACATGAATTCCTATTCAGTTCATTTACACAATAAAAATGATATTTTCATTTTTCTAACATATTTTAGAAAATTTCGGCGGCATAACGGCACGATACTAGAAACGGGACGAGGCCTAGCCTTATCCCCGGTCTAGTGAAGGCCCACGCCATTCACACATCAATCAAATCCATTCCATTTCACCAAACAATTCAATTCAAACCAATTAGACTAACCAACTACACAACCAAACAATTTAACAAACAAGCCATCCATGGTATGTGGATGACGGGTGTCGGGTGCTACTAGGCACCGTCTACATCCTAGTGTGTGTGTATATATATATATATATATATATATATATATATATATATATATATATAACTATAAAAAGAGAATTTAGAGTGAGAAGTTCTCACCGACTAGCTAAACCAAACGCCACGACTCTTCTTATGTAGAAATCTTCGTCGTTCTCGCCTTTTGTCACTTTCACCGCCCGTAGGCACTACATATATAAAAATCACATTTTTATATTGTTGCCATGTATATAAAAATCACATTTTTATATTGTTGCTATGTATATAAAAATCACATTTTTATATTGTTGCTATGTATATAAAAATCACATTTTTATACTACTACTATATAGATAAAAATTCTATTTTTACAACGGTGTTCATATAATAAATATTATATTTTTATATCGCCACTTATATAAAAATCACATCTTTGCTCCTTTTACATAATAAAGATCAAATCTTTAATACTTCTATAATGTAAAAATCATATTTTTATCATCTCTATAACATAAAAATCATATTTTTATTAACTTCATATGTCAAAAATCATAGAAGCTTTAAAGCGGAGAAAACTCACTTTTTTTTCTAACGCCTTTTCTGAACTGCTGAATTGTTGTTCGAGCTCCAGACTTCGCATACAAACTCTAATCTTCTATCCATCTTTTTTTCTAGCACAAGCACGGCATTCTGAACAACTTTTTCCTAGTGGTCTTATTGCCGAAAATGTGCCATTTCGCCGGAAATCGCGAAAAGACAGCATTTTGACAGTGTTTGAACAGCACACTTCGGACGCGTTTTCCCGATAACTCCGCAATGAAAAATAGGACTTATCATATACCAAATCGAAGAGAAAATCGTGCTCTTCGACTTTGGTTTTGAGGAACTTTGGCTAGAAACGCACGGTTTGGGAGTTATGGGGCAAAACAGATCTGGCTGTTTTTCTACACACGGGAATCTTTGTGAAAAAGAGGGATTTTGGATTTATGGGGCCCACGGCCAAGGGGAGGGCGGCCAGAGGCGGAGGCGGACCTGATGGGGCGTGGGGAGGCTGCAGCAAGGTGGTGGAGGCGCTGGAGGGGCCCACGGTGGCGGGTGGTGGTGGATTTGGGGCTAGGGTTCATGAAATTGGAAAAGGGAAAGAGGAGGAAGAAGAGGAGGAGGAGGAGAGGAAGAGGAAGGAGGAGAGGAGGAGGCCGGCGGTGCGCGAGGGGGGGGGGGTGGCAGCGACGTGAGGGGGGGGGGGGTGCTGCGTTTTCTTCTTTTTTTTTTTCAACGGTGAATGAATGAGAGGAGGGAAAGGTAAGGGTTGACTTTATATAATAATATATATTTAATTTAATTTATTCCAAAAAGTTACTTTTTCATTCGAACACAAAATCGAACCCAACGACTGTCGCCCCTAGCTAACTACCCCCATTCCGAACACAATGGGATATGTATCGTAAGCTGATTCGATCGTTTCGATCAGTTTTCGTCAAATTTACATTTAAATCATTATATTGAATTTTAAACGTACATTTCTATTTACCGGGGTCACATACTAACTCGAAAAATTCCAGAAAAATATTTTCTAGCTTCGTATTGACGATACGGTCCTAACAAAACTAATTTCGTCGAATTCTGAGACCGTTGGAGAAATGGCCATTTTCCAATCGATTAAAATCAACTGAAACTGGTCAAACGCGTTTTCCTTCGCCACGCTCACATATTGATTCGAAAAATTATGAAATTTAAAACCTAGCAATAATTTGACATCACGGACCCAACAAAAGTGGTTTCGTCGAAATCCGAGGTCGTTTGCAAAATGTCTATTTTTAAGGGCCTCAATTCCATAGCGACTATTCAGAATTTTCAACTGGACATATCTTTTGATTCCCGCTATGAAATCTTGATTTTTCGGATTCGTTGGAAAGATATCCTCAAATAGATCCTATTGTTTTTGGTTTCACTAAAATCCGGATTGTTTTGCACCCGGTATGTTCAATTGAAGTTTGAAATCGAATTATCGAACTACCGCGCCATTTTCAATTCTATTTATAATTATATATAATTATTTATATTCAAACGACGACGCGTATAATATATACGTTCTATTAATATTCAAAAATAAATTTCTCGTCGATTTTATTTAAAATAATCTATTTTAAATGTTCGAAATTCGCTAAAATCGCCAAAATAAAAATTTTAAATTGGCCCAGATTTTCGGGTTGTTACAATCTCCCCCACTTAAAACTTTTCGTCCCCGAAAAGGAACAAAGTCGAAAGTGGTTTGATTAATCAACTCTGCGTTCGATCTGGCTTCCATTCTCCAACTTTTCAGTTTCTGAGAATTTTCAAATTCTTCAAAAATTTGGCTAACACCCGGAATTTTCGAAAAATTTCGCCATAACCTCACCTGCACCGGGAGCATCGGGGAATTTCAAATAGCTTCCCCGGTCCTTCTAATCTCAAAAAGAAAAAGCCAAGCGGCTAGCCAATAGGCTCATAAAATCATCATCACCCAAACAAAACAGTAAATTATGTAGTAAACATTTACCTATTTGTCGGGCAAACAAATTTTATTCTTTGGCTCTAGCCTCCTTGCTATGACCTGTTCAATGTAAGTATATGTATATGCAAGCAAATGTGACCAATTTTCAATAATATTCAAAATTTGATGCAAATAGGCATAATGGTTCAAAATTACCAACCAAATAAACAAACAACACAAACATCAATCAATTAGTGGATTAGAGTTGCAAATTCATAATTTTGATATATATACAAAAATCATGTTTTTGATGCCAATTCACAACAATGTGTTCTAGCTATATAAGTTTTGGTTCTCACACCAGCCTAATGGAAATATATAGAAAATCCCACCTTCGAAACATGAAAATAAATATTGATGATGTGGCCATATCATCAGAATTATCCCCGGGTGTCTAGAATGTGATTCTATATCTATCCAGTATATTAAAACTTCGACTATACGTTCATGACGCGTATACGCGAAATCTATATATACTCGATTGTCCATATTCAAAATAAATAAATAATCAAATACGTATAAAGCGATTTAAATGTTCAAAACAAAATTGCTTTCATTTGAAAAAATATACTCTTCACACTCGTTCTAGGATACTACTGATCCTATCTCTAACAAGTCATTCTAATTGGATATTGCTAATCCAATATCTGATGAATTCTTTCGTATGGTTCAAATGTGTCTTGTTCTCGAGCTCTGTAAACCAAAGCTCTGATACCAAACTGAGACGACCCGAACTTCCCCGTGAAGGAAAGCACGGATAGAATTGAGGACAAGACAAAATAGAACGCAGACGGAAGAACATTTCATTGTTATTACAACAATTCCATCAGATACAAGAATATACAGAGTATAAATGAATAAATTACATTCAACAAATATCAGAGATTACAATAAATTACATAGCAGCGGAAAAATATACAAAACACAACTGAAAGTGATACACGGATACAGAGCTTTCCGAGCATCGTTCCAGCTGTAAATCAGGACCCTGTGAATATAAATCTGCAAAACCAAAACTACTAGCTGCCCGTGTGGAAAATAGGGGCACCCAGAGTTTAGGTTAAAACAATAAACTCCAGGTCAGTCATGTGACTGGTGTGAGAACTAAAACAGTTATTTAAAACTTTACTTTAAAGATAGTAATTCAAGGGACCACGCCGTATAACACGGAATGGGTTTCCTCCCAAGAATACTAGTGCATATAACAAAACAACGCAATGCTTTTTGGAAAAATGAAGCTATTATAAGACCCAGGTCCCATAGCACAATGCAACGCAAGCCGGAGGATAGGGTTTTCCCTTATAATAGCCAAACATTCTTGGTACGTTTAAAACAAATCATTTGATACTATTATAAGTGTCTAGTGTCAAAACAATTTCAATCATAAATATCAATCATAGGCGGCATGGGTACCATCTATCATGTCGCCATACTAGTTCTACAATTAAATCCGCAATATCACGTATTGGAAATTGGATTCCATCATGAGTCGAGGCAAGGGGCAAGCTCCTCTCCGCGTTCGAGACACTCTTGCAAATGTCCCAGGACCCCACTTTGATCCTTGGAATCGGCTGGGCCGGTCCTCTCTTACTTTTGAGGATTAGTTATTCCTGAACACACGTTTCCCGGTCCTTACAGACCTATATCCGAGGCGCCTCGTATCCAACAACCACACAGGTGAAAAGTATATAAATGTCAGGGCTGGTAGGTCACTGACACCACCCTAGCTAGAAAGAAACGTTGTGCTCTCCCAGCGGTCCATCTCCCGTTTTTGACTCATACCGAGGTGTGAGGCTCGCGAATTCACGTTATACACAAAGCTACGCCACACAGGCCGTGCTTTGATCATCAACCACAAGACTTTGCTTTTCAACAGAAGCCTTGATCAATTGCCACTTACGCATGCCACATTGGCAATTCACTCCATGCGACTGATGTCCATCGATATACAACCTCTGAGCTCGTATGTCTCAGATAAAGGGCGTTAAGCAAGAGAATAAATTCTCCGCCGCCAAACAGATGTATATTTAATAGAGATCAATCAACACAGAATAAAATCCAATGTCAGACACACAATCCATTTACAAGTTCGTTCTAGGTCTGAACGAAACCGGAGGCACTTTCCTCGCATATCCATCCATCCCCAAGTACGTCTGGACGATCACCAACTGATTCCCTCATCCTGGGTGTACAACCCAATCAAGATCATCAGTAATCACCCAAACGATGTGAAGACTTCCGGTCTTCAACCACCGTCTTCATCTTCGACATCTCGTCGAATCGATTATTCAGAATGGGTATAAACCCGGCCTTTCTGAATAACTCACGTATACAATAAATGAATGTTACACAAACACAACAAACGCCTCATTCCAATTCAGAATATTCTTTTATTCACAAAAACACATTCTTAGGGAAATGTTCCCATTAATTTTATCCAAGATAAATTCTTCTAAATTTATTCTATAATCTTCCTTTGGATATCATTTCAAACTAGTCGGGATTAGCGAACCACACCGAAGTAATTGTTTATTTTATTTCCCAATCCCAACCTATATATCCCATGGAGAAAACTGGCAACACTCCACATCTAACACCACGGTGTTATCGGTAAAATTAATTACCATTTCACGTTCAAATCTAATTAAAGATTTAACTATCGCTTTGGAGCAAAACCGGTGGTACTCCATTCTCGATCACCTTTCAGATTTGATAATTTAAATTATCAATTCACATTTTTAATCTAATTAAAGATTCATTAAAACTCCACTTAGTTTTAATCTTTTCAAAAATCAACATCTTGCCTTTAACTGGGTTAAAGAACCAATGTCATCTAAAGCACGATTCACGATAAACCCAAATCACATTTGATATTAAATACAAGGCTCTGAATAGAAAATATACCGGCTCATATTCAATATCAAATTCTGAAACCAACAAATATCGTATTGGAAATAACGATATAAAATATATCTTTCAAATCCCCATAACAATATTTATATAGTCACGAAACCCAACATCGAAATACTCCGAAGATAATTTCGATTCAACTCCAGTCCAATCCACGTATTGGGAATATTGATTATTTTTAAAATCACTTCAAATTCAATTTATTTATTTAAAAATAAATTGATTTTAATTCTAGTTCAAAACTAGTTCATTTCGATAAAAAAATCTATTTTTATCATTTCAAATGTGGAGTTTTTCATCCCAGTTCTTTCCAATTCACATATTATGATTTTACACAAATTATCAATATTTTTAATAATTTTATCAAGGCCCGTACAGTCGATTTCCATCAATGGCTATCGAACTGCACTTACAGCGACCTTTTTCAAATTTGATTTGGACATAATTCCAAATCCAACCGTTAGATTTCAAATTTCTAATATTCATTGGAAAGCTCTTTTCGATACGAACCCAACGGTTCCGGTTTTTGGAGAATCCGACGGTCAGATCTCCCGCAACGTCAATTCGAAGTCAATGGTCGAAATTCACGAACTGCCGCGGATCGGCGCGTTCTATTCAGGCCATTATATATATATATATAATATATATATATTATATATATTTCGTCAATTCTCTTTTTAAAACGTATTTTATAAATCGTTTTAACTTCGTTTCAAAACCATTTCAACACTATTTCAATTTCTAATCAAAACTGAATATTTTATATCATTACTATATAAATGATAATATTTTCAAAATGTTATATTTTGAAATCACTTCTTTTCTATATTCATTATAAAAACGAATATAATCGATATAAATATCGTTCACGTCAAAATAGCGCAACTCTAATCAACACGGCTTTATATATTTCAATAAATCCGTTATTCTATTCAACAAATGAATATTTATTCCATTCAACATATGAATCTATATTTCTTCCAACATCTGACTAATCTCAACACATGAGTACTGTCAACACATCACTATTTTTGTTATGTAAATATTTTATAAAACTATGGTATCTATCGTTTGATTTTTAATTAGACTTCTACTGGGAAGTAGTTCTAATTTTAAATATGATAAAGATGTAATTTTTATTATTTAAAATATTTCACTCAACACATGAACATCGTCAACACATGACTATTTTTATATTCGACACATGAATTTTCTTTTATAATATTCATTGTTGTCCCGATTGGAATGAGGCCCAATCAATCACCATATAACGTTAATTATATGGATTCCATACAACACATGTATATAATAGCATTGATAAACAATCAACCATCATCCAAAGTGCACCACACAACTGCATAAGCATCAAATATAAATAATCGACGCTTACACAGTCTGTCGACCAATCGATCGACAATAATTAAATAATTGGGATTAGTGTGCGTCAAATATCATCCCAAAACCCGTGTGGGGTTTCAAATCAACAAACACATATTTTTGTTTGTGCAGTTGGGCGATGTGTAAAATTTATCGACCCAATCAATATCAGTCAAATCAGTGTATATAAACAAATCGGTCGATTTGTTTATAAATATTTATTTATTCACATTCACGTTAAAATTTATATTTTTAACGATAAAATATTTTATTTCAACACATGAATTCCTATTCAGTTCATTTACACAATAAAAATGATATTTTCATTTTTCTAACATATTTTAGAAAATTTCGGCGGCATAACGGCACGATACTAGAAACGGGACGAGGCCTAGCCTTATCCCCGGTCTAGTGAAGGCCCACGCCATTCACACATCAATCAAATCCATTCCATTTCACCAAACAATTCAATTCAAACAAATTAGACTAACCAACTACACAACCAAACAATTTAACAAACAAGCCATCCATGGTCTGTGGATGACGGGTGTCGGGTGCTACTAGGCACCGTCTACATCCTAGTATATATATATATATATATATATATATATATATATATAACTAGAAAAAGAGAATTTAGAGTGAGAAGTTCTCACCGACTAGCTAAACCAAACGCCACGACTCTTCTTATGTAGAAATCTTCGTCGTTCTCGCATTTTGTCACTTTCACCGCCCGTAGTCACTTTATATATAAAAATCACATTTTTATATTGTTGCCATGTATATAAAAATCACATTTTTATATTGTTGCTATGTATATAAAAATCACATTTTTATACTACTACTATATAGATAAAAATTCTATTTTTACAACGGTGTTCATATAATAAAGATTATATTTTTATATCGCCACTTATATAAAAATCACATCTTTGCTCCTTTTACATAATAAAGATCAAATCGTTAATACTTCTATAATGTAAAAATCATATTTTTATCATCGCTATAACATAAAAATCATATTTTTATTAACTTCATATGTCAAAAATCATAGAAGCTTTAAAGCGGAGAAAACTCACTTTTTTTTCTAACGCCTTTTCTGAACTGCTGAATTGTTGTTCGAGCTCCAGACTTCGCATACAAACTCTAATCTTCATTCCATCTTTTTTCCTAGCACAAGCACGGCATTCTGAACAACTTTTGCCTAGTGGTCTTCTTGCCGAAAATGTGCCATTTCGCCGGAAATCGCGAAAAGACAGCATTTTGACAGTGTTTGAACAGCAGACTTCGGACGCGTTTTCCCGATAACTCCGCAATGCAAAATAGGACTTATCATATACCAAATCGAAGAGAAAATCGTCCTCTTCGACTTTGGTCTTGAGAAACTTTGGCTAGAAACGCACGGTTTGGGAGTTATAGGGCAAAACAGATCTGGCTGTTTTTCTACACACGGGAATTTTTGTGAAAAAGAGGGATTTTGGATTTATGGGGCCCACGGCCAAGGGGAGGGCGGCCAGAGGCGGAGGCGGACCTGATGGGGCGTGGGGAGGCTGCAGCAAGGTGGTGGAGGCGCTGGATGGGCCAACGGTGGCGGGTGGTGGTGGATTTGGGGCTAGGGTTCATGAAATTGGAAGAGGGAAAGAGGAGGAAGAAGAGGAGGAGGAGGAGAGGAAGAGGAAGGTGGAGAGGAGGAGGCCGGCGGTGCGCGAGGGGGGGGGGGGGTGGCAGCGACGTGAGGGGGGGTGCTGCGTTTTCTTCCTTTTTTTTATTTTTTTAACGGTGAATGAATGAGAGGAGAGAAAGGTAAGGGTTGACTTTATATAATAATATATATTTAATTTAATTTATTCCAAAAAGTTACTTTTTCATTCGAACTCAAAATCGAACCCAACGACTGTCGCCCATAGCTAATTACCCCCATTTCGAACACAATGGGATATGTATCATAAGCTGATTCGATCGTTTCGATCAGTTTTCGTCAAATTTACGTTTAATTCATTATATTGAATTTTAAACGTACATTTCTATTTACCGGGGTCACATACTAACTCGAAAAATTCCAGAAAAATATTTTCTAGCTTCGTATTGACGATACGGTCCTAACAAAACTAATTTCGTCGAATTCTGAGACCGTTGGAGAAATGGCCATTTTCCAATCGATTAAAATCAACTGAAACTGGTCAAACGCGTTTTCCTTCGCCACGCTCACATATTGATTCGAAAAATTATGAAATTTAAAACCTAGCAATAATTTGACATCACGGACCCAACAAAAGTGGTTTCGTCGAAATCCGAGGTCGTTTGCAAAATGTCTATTTTTAAGGGTCTCAATTCCATAGCGACTATTCAGAATTTTCAACTGGACATATCTTTTGATTCCCGCTATGAAATCTTGATTTTTCGGATTCGTTGGAAAGATATCCTCAAATAGATCCTATTGTTTTTGGTTTCACTAAAATCCGGATTGTTTTGCACCCGGTATGTTCAATTGAAGTTTGAAATCGAATTATCGAACTACCGCGCCATTTTCAATTCTATTTATAATTATATATAATTATTTATATTCAAACGACGACGCGTATAATATATACGTTCTATTAATATTCAAAAATAAATTTCTCGTCGATTTTATTTAAAATAATCTATTTTAAATGTTCGAAATTCGCTAAAATCGCCAAAATAAAAATTTTAAACTGGCCCAGATTTTCGGGTTGTTACAACTTAGTGCTTCTTTTTAATACTAGGGATTAACTTTAAATTGTTTTTAATTTTTGTTTTTATTTCATATTTAATTTCAAGTTGTAAACAGTCTAAAGTTTTCTAGTTTGTCTCTAAAACTAGGGAGACAAATTACGGGATTTGTAATTCAGGGAAATCTGGTTTCGGGGATAGAAACCAGTGCAGGGTTTTGAGCGTAGGGTTAAGAACAGTTGGGAGCGAGTGTTGCGAGTTTACAGGTGATTGTAAGCGTAGAGGTTGTTTTAACTCCTAGTAGAAACCTTGCGGAATGCAGTAGTAGGCAGGGTTTTGCCAAAGCTTGGTATATCTGTGTGTTATTTATTTTCCGCATTTATTCTGATTATTGTCTGTGTTGTTATTATTTAATTACTCTGTGAAGGTCTGCGATAAACCCAATTCACCCCCCTCTAGGGTTAATTTAGATCCTACAATGTGTAAGCATGACCAAATGTGAACATGAACTCATGTGTATATGTATTGGAGATGGGCATCGTTGTGCATTCTGCTATAATCGGAATATCGTTAGGCACTTCTGAAGATCCATCAACAATAAGACCGCTTGTGGCAGCTGATTATGGAGAAAGCAGTAACTTTTAGTTGTTCATTTTGTTGGTATTCAGCGCAAACTCGGTTTATGGATATTTTGTTTCATTAATAGATATTGTGTCTTTGTTCGAGGAATATTGAGTAAATTTAGTTCATGGTGTTATTTTTGTTTATCGAAATTATGTGAACTTGGTTTATTGATGATGTAATCTTTGTGTATGAATATTGTGTTATATAATTTGTTGGTTGATATATATTTACATGCTGCTGATATGTACGTGCATGAATATTTTGATACTACAATATGTAAATGCTGTGATAGATGCAACAAAAACGTTGTGAAATGTATCAAAACATTGCAGAATAAAGAATATGTAAATTTCCAGAAATGTTGTGATATGTGGCAAAACGTAGTAGAATAAAGAACACGTAAACTTCCAGAAATGTTGTGATATTTAGCACAACGCTGTTTGAAAAAGGAAGATGACAATATTTTTTAAACAATCACTACAACAAAACTATTATTTAACAGTAGTCATTCTCGGTGTTTCAGCGTCAGATGCTGTCTTGTTTATCAGAAGGTAAAAGTATTTTCGTATAACGCGATATACCTGCTGTAGAATCTTAAATTTTATGGAGGGTCAATTTCATTCTAGTTGCTTTTTGTTTATGCTCATGTTTCCTTCCAGAATATTTTAGTTTTCTTTTCATCTCCCAAAAGCAGCCAAGTTGCTCCTAAATAGTGAAAATTATCTCTTGTACCCACGACAGATCAGGAAACCCTAGACAAAAAATTTCTCTTACATCTCAATTTTCTAACGTCCACCTTTTGGCTTCTAGCATGGGAGAAAAATCGCCGTTGTTAGCACCATAAAGCGCCATGTCATCAATCGTATACGAGCATCAATTACAAATTTCCGCTCATCTGATTCTGGTGAGGAGATATTATTAGCCCTTGGCGGAGGTAAATGCAAAAATTGAAGTCTATTCCATGTGTATATTTTGGACTAACTTTATGTTTTCAACCTTCTTCTAAGCAATGATTTGGAATTACTAATAATGCTTATGGAAAAAGAAAAGAAATTCAAAGAATGATCTTTTCTACGTGAGGAAAATTTACTGGAAGGAACTGAGGAGGTTTCAGTTTTGTTCAAAGGACGTGTTGATGTTAGATGGTAATATCAGTAGATGTTCTAAATTAGATGTTGAAGATCTATCCAAATGTTCTGTAGAAAAATATCAAAATCTAAAGATAAGATGGTTAGATATAGGAATCTCATCAAGTAATAAGCAGTTGTTCCAATATTAAATTTCTTAAATTCATGTAAGAAGGAAGTCTTGTTTGTTATTTTTGTGCAATTAAATCAAGACATTTATCACTACTGATCATATTTTGTGTATTTTATATTGTTTGTTTGTTTCACGTACTGTTGCTAATCACCTTAATCGATTGGTAGTAATTAATTTTTTTACTTTACTTACGTTGTGATGTTGAATCTTAAATTATTATGAGTTATAGAAATATATAAAGGAGTTTATTTGGAACTTTTGATAGAGTAGGAAATCAAGTAATTTTTTGAAACCAGAATTGATTACTACAATAACCTAGCTACTTTTTCCCCATCATTTGAGGTTAACTACTAGATGGTAAGGTCTTATGTCCCAGTTCTTTCCTATGCACTTTCAAATGAATAACTATAAGGTGTGTAGTTTGATTGGATCTTTCCTCAGTTCTTCGAATTTCAGTTTTATCTGACTTCTGTATTATTTAAGTGAATGAACATCTTTCTTTTACTTTCAAAATTATCATCATGTTTTGTACTCATATAGCAGAAATAAACAAAAAATGAAAAGAAAAAAAATTGTTGTAGACAGAAAAATATATAATAGTTTTAACAAACACAAATAAATAAAAGTGTAGCATCACATTGCACTAGGAGAGCCATACAACAGGAAAACAAAATAACATAAAAAATCATATTAAACCACTAACACATTAAGAATTATAATAGAATGACACATACATAAATCAGAAATCCCAGAGTGAAATAGGCAAATCAAATTCTCCATGCAAATCATCCATCTCACCAACTCCATTAACATCACTCATATCAAGATTTTCAACCAATACATCCTAGTTGAAATCCTCACTCTCATCAAAACTCATAGCATTGCCGTTTTGAACGTTTTCATCCATTTCCGATATCAATGGCATCGACTGATCGCTCTTACCTACATCACCATCGTCTTTGATGACTACCATATGTTGCAAAAATCCCCTCAAATCTATCTACGGCTTTTCTTCCACCTCCAACTTATTCTCCTTAGCCATCACCACTCGCTTCTTGCGCTTCTTCAACTCCTGAAGCCGCTGGTATATGGCATGAATGTTTTGCTATGCGCTAAGGTTTAGAATGGAACCCGAGCAGTTCCTTAAAGGAAACCACTAGGACTTGTTCCAATGCGAGCCACCGCTATAGTTGCACACAGGAGACGAAGAGGTCGAGGTCATGGCGAGGTGAAGCTGACTGAGTTAGGCCTTGGGCCCGTACAGGCGACGAGCTGCTTCATCGTAGGCCAAGGCTGCCTCTTCGGCAATGAAGAATGAACCCTTTTTTTAGGCTCCCGGATCTCCGCCACCCATTCGCTCCATGTGCGTTGTGCACTGCACAGTAATCAAAGGTTGAGTTTTGCGGGTCGCCCTTTCCATGTGTTGGGCCCTTCTTCCATGGTCTTAGGAGCGAATTTCTTTTGCTGCTGGTGTTCTCCATTCGTTTTTGTGGAATTTTGATTGGTGCTTGGGTTTAGGATGGAGTGAAGTGAAGTGGGGAGTGAGAGTGCACGCAGTTAGTATTTCTTAAATTTCGTCATGGTTTTGGTTTTATTTTTTCTCCTTTTTGAGCCCATGTGGTTGTAAGTATCTGTGGTTTTTATCTACATGATTAAACGTTTTTTCTACATCAAATTCAAAACCTTGATATTACGTAATAAAAAAATGAATGAATTTGCATCAACAAACTAATTATCCGTTTTCTAGTTATTTAATTATGTGCTTAAACAATTTACTATTTGCTATCAGGTTAAATTTCCATGGTAGTCTTTTATTTCTTAACGCAAATACAAAAATTATTTGAGAGCAAAACATTACAATATGTCATTTTATGTTTGATTGGGTTATGAATATCATTTGTTTGATCACTGGTGTATTACAGGGAACTTGTGAAACAACATATGTGTCTAAACAATAATAGTAGTTTGAATAAGAGCTCAGATTAATATAAATGTGATGTTTCTCTTTATTTATATAAGTTGGAATATGTATTTCATTTACATCGGTCACATTCACTGCCTTATCCACACTGCACTCTGTGCTTCTAACACTGTAATCTATTGTGTTTGCTTTAGAGCTAGTTAGATTTACTTCTAATTCCTTCTCATTTGCATTGCTACTTTGATTGTGTTGGTTCTATTTAGGAATCCATATTTTAGTAAACTAGCTATATGTTTCACTATAACCAAAACTATTGCAATTTGACAACTTAGGAGGCTACGACTCATTCTCAATCTCTTGTTTTTGTAAACAATCATTTCCGGTTAGAAAAAGAACTTGTTTTGGAAAGTTATAATGTCTTGTGTTGCAATTTGACAACCTGTTGTTGCCTTGCATTATTGTCTGATGAATAAGCCTGGAATATCTTTTTATATGATAATTTGCATACATCGATTTATACGTCTGTTGTAAAAATATGGCAGTTTCCTCTCTTTATTACATAAGAAAAGGAGAAAATATATATTATGTTAACTTTTCTATCAGTAGGATCCATCGGGGTACTAAGAAAAAAAGATTTAGGTTTTCTTGAAGTGATGATTTTGGTCGGAGGAGTCATCAGGTGATAGGTACAAAGCACAACATTGGTTTAGATAGATAACATTTGTGAATGTTTGAATGCTAAAACACCAAATATGCAAAATGGAAATTGCATGAGATAGAATTCTGGTACGGGTAGATTCTTTGCAATGGGATACTAGATCACCACTTGGGCCAGTTGCATGCTAGTATGAGGTACTGGGCATTTTAACTTGCGAGGTAAAATACTTCATTGTTTGGCTGAATACATTCTATTTACCGTTGATATCAATATTATATTTAGTGATGTTTGATGATAGTTTCAAGCCACGGTATCCTTTTATATTTTTAGTGTACTTGAAAACATTCACACAATTGCAACAACAAAAACGTTGAATAGTGACTGTCATATTTAATTATAACGGGACAGTGTGAAAAGTTTTTGTGGGTTTGCATTTAACTGGGTAACTTTTACAAACTTTTAGTCTAAAAGGAAGGATATGAGATAGTAAATTTTGCCACCAAACTTCTGGAATATTTCTACATATTCCGTTATCAATGGAATAACTTCAAGGAGTTTTTAATGACAATAGTTGTTCATAACCTTGTGATATGAAGATTGCCTTTTTAATGAAGTTTACTGATTGTAGCAGAGTAACGTCAATTACCTATACTGCATACTAATTACCGAAACAACTACATCATTTAGTTGTTATAAATTCGAGGCCGACCTTCCAACAAGAATTAGGTATTTAATTCTTTGTTGTTTAGCTATTGATTTGTCTTTCTCATTTCTAAATTGCAGATAATGATCAAACTCTTTAAACACTTAATTTTAGGTTATGTGCTGTTAATTCAAGCATCGATGAGAATATGGAGCTTGCTGCTTGTATTAATTATATCGTTGTAAATCATTCAGGGACCTGTACTTTTTGGATCTATACATGGCTCTGCCACTGGTATAGCTAGACAGGTGAATTTTTGATTGCAAGTTACCCTACATTGTTTAAACAAATATTAAGTACGATACGAGAACAATTATTTGAACAGGATATAGCAAACCCAATTGCAACAGTGCTTAGCGCTGCAATGCTTTTAAGATATGGGCGAAGGAAAGAGAATGTTGCCAAGATAATTGAAAATGCAGTTACCGAAACTCTAAACCGAGGTTTCAGGACTGGGGGCTTGTATTTTATTGGAACGGTTTTCTTTTCTTCTATACTCATTTTGTGGAAAACATGTATTTGAATGCCAGTATAAGACTAAGCAATATTGTTATAACTATGGAAGCGTACCGATGGTACACAGCTATTAGACCTTTAGGATTATGCACATGGAAATATCCGCGATCACGATTATCACGGCTAAGTTAAATTGTATATAAATAATATCAGTTGTGCATGATTACAAAAAATGGTTTTCATGTGATGTTTGATCGGTCTGTGTTCAGATAAGATCAGTCCTTATTTTTCTGAAAATAATTCGGTTTCCTTCTTATTATGTATGTACTAGATCTTAGTAAGAATATGCATCCCCTTTACAGTAATTAAATTGGAAATATGTATCAAATAAATGCTAAATTATCTTCTATCCTGTCTGGAATTCAATTCTGTTGAGTTTCTTGTGTTAGTACTGTAGTCAATATCACAGATCAGACCACTTTTTTCTCTTCTTAAAAAACAAATAAAAAGGATCAATGTCTATATTTTTTAACTGGCCTCATTCGAATTTGAATACACTACACAAAATTACCATCAGTGATATCCTTGCTTTTCATTCCATAGAGCATAACCTATATTTCAAACGGTTTTTGATCTTCCCATGAATCATGCTTGATCTATGAAGATTATTGCCTTTTGGCTTTTGGCTTTTGGCTTGAAGAAAGGGGAAGGGATGATATTATTGATCGAATAAACTCATTTGATGATCTCATACTTCAGACATTTGCGCATATTGCTTATGATTTTGTTGATGCCTTGTGCTGTCTATATGCAGATAGAGGAATTAATTATGATTTTCATGAAGAAGCTATTCATGGAATTAAACATCGCTTGAATAATGCATGCTTTAGAGCCTAGCTTGACATTCAAATTAAAGCAGTGGGGATGGAAATGCTTGTTTATTAGATGAGTCAGTCCTGCCTTTGAGCCTTCTGATTCTGATGTTGAGAGAGACAGAACTGGACAATCCTTCAATTTTTACATGCCACAGTTGCCTGAGAATCAAAATGCTATGACAGGTAGGCATAAACAAAAATCAACAAGCTGATTTAAGCCAACTGATGCGTTCTCGGTCCGTGGATATAAACAAAGCTGAATTATTGGTGATGTTGCGACATACACTAAACGCATTAGCAAAGCCAACAAGGATCGGTGACCTTTGAGACTGGGGAATGCTCATTACAACATCTGATTCAGATTAGCTACCAATATTAAAAATTCAAGCAGTAAACATTAATGTAATGGTACAAGAGAAATTATGTTATTTGCAGATTAATCAATTATTAGCATAGCCTCATGTATTAAATAAAACATACAATTGTTATTTGTAATTTTTGTTTGTGGTGCAGCAAAGGAAAAAATGGTCATATTCCTTATAGACACTCAAAACTGGCGTGCATATTACAGTTGATAGTGAGAGGATATGCACGAACTGCCATCATAAACACAATGAGCCCAACATGAGGTCACATAAAGCAATCTAGAAATACACCGCAGTTTGTTGTTTGTGCTAAAGAAATGGATACAAGTGCACAAGTTAATGTCATCGTGTCACCTAAGGCATTGCTCAAACATCTACAGAAAGAGGTTGCTATACTTGAGAACGAAATGAAATTTACCGGGTTGAGTTATTTAGAATCTACCTCCCGGATGCATTAAAGGAGAAAGAAGCCCGAATCAAAAGGGTACTCATAAAAATTTGTTTCGGATTATATTCAGCAAATATTGAATAATTTATGCTACAAGAATATTGCTTCGTATGCTTAAACCGGTATGAAATTCGGGAAGTTAAATGCTAACCTCGCTGTTTTATAATACACATTATGGTTAAGGTTAAATAGTGTCTTAGAATAAAGTAGTAGTATAATATAGCTTCACTTGTGGTAGTTCTAGATTAGTTCTCATTAGTTAAGAAATCTGTTTTTTGTTGGATAATTTTACAATCATATTAAATTTATGCAATTCAATAAATGGAGAGTGAGATAAAGGAATTGATAAAGAAATGTGGTATGGCTTAAACTCGGCTTGAAGATTTGCTCAGAACTGTTGCGGATGATCAAGCTTCAGGACGATGGATACATTAACTTTCTCTCTTAATGCACACATTTATTATTTCAATATAACATCAGTACATCTTCCAGTTTGTATCAAATTAATTTCATAGAGAGAAAAATTAAGAGAGAAATAAACTTGTTTCAACACTGTAGACTGCAAAACACCACCCAATTTATTATGATCTTAGGATATATTACTAAAAATCTGTGTTGTACCATAGATTCATATGTCTTAAAAGTAAATTATGGGGATTATTTTTCTGTTGTATACCATTCTGAACAACAATATGCTTCATCAACTAAGTATCACTATTCTTGTTTAGGATGAATCTAGCAATTTTATTTTAAGCTTAGCTATAGATTCTTGAATTGCTTTACAACATAGAAATTAATCAAGTTCTGTATTAAATGCCAGAAATTGTCATGAGTGCAAATATTAAATGCTAGAAATTGTCATCGGCGGTCTTCAACTCTACGAATGACTTTGTAGAAATTAATTGAGTTTTATATTAAGCATTTAACTCTTTTGCATAATTACATAGCACTGCTAGATTTCCACCTTGATAATTCATTTCATTTTTGCTATAAAGGGACACAAAACAATTGCTTTGCTATATAGAAGATTGCTAGCTCAAATTCCTATGAAGAGGTATATTTTCATGCATTTAAATGTATGCTACATGAAGTGTATTTTGTTATATTTGATATGAATCCGATCTTGTTTTGATTGTCTACTTGCATATAGTTAGCTATGAGTTTATTTAGAAACCTTTAACTGACTATTAATCCATGTTACTAGGTTCAAGCAAAGTTGAATTTCAAAAAAAAAATGGTTCATAAGCCCTATTTTTAAAACATAAGGACATATTTTTCTCATGTTTAAATTTCTTATCAAGCTAAAGAAATAGAAAATATAAGATAACTAGGCAGTGAGCCATACTATGTCTACCATGATGAACAAAGAGATATAATCATGTGTATATGGAACTTTCTAGGGGTTATATGATAAAAAATAATTAGCTACTAGAATCATTGCCAATGAGTTACTACTTTTAAAAAAAAGCCTAGTGCACTTTTTTTGCTGGGACATAATTTACCATAGTTGTGCACTGACACCTCAAAGTCCTTGGAGCATGCATGGACAAGGACCATTGAAACTACATAAGTCTTAACTGTATATTGTATGCATGTGGTAAATAAATTAAGTTTGTAAAAATAATAAAGCTAATAAAGTTAATAAAGTTTAACTCTTTTTATAAAAGTTCACCATGTTTGTTGCTACCTGCCAACAACACAACAGTCATGTGCTACTCCTATTGTATGCGGCAGCACATGTTAACCACCTCCTTGACCATCTGACCGGAGTTAAGTCGAGCAAGGGTAGTGGCTTACTTTGTCCGCGGTGTAACAATGCCCTTAGCCTTAAGACTAGTTCCTCTATGCATAAAAAAATAAAGTGAAAATTTAAGCTTAGTGAGAAGCGAATATATATTTAATATGCGTGTGTTATTTGTATTGCATGTGTCTGGGAAGAGTATTTATAAGTGAATAAATGACATGTTCTCATGCATTTTGGAAGTTACTTATTGTTTGGGGTGATTAACTTTGCTTTTGAATGTACTAACAATATTGAATTTTTGATTTACAGGTAGACAGACGACGCTGATGGAAAACATTGTTGCGATTAATTATGGGTTGAAGTTATTCTTGCTGTTAGGACTATATTTTGGTTCGTAAGAATGTATGAACTACTATTTTTGATCGCTACTACTTTGTGTATGTGTATGTTTGATGTTTCACTACTATGGTATGAAATATCGTGGGCGTATTGTGTATGTTTGATGTAAGAATATTGCATATTTGATTATATAATTTTACTTGTTGGTTATTAATTATGTGATCAATATAAAATGTGCTATTAATATGATGCACTGATTATAAAATGTGGTATGGATATGATACGTTGATTTCAAACAACCGTAAAAATACTGAGATTGATTTTGGACTTTTAAAGGCGTTTTTAAAATGTTGTTTAATTTATTGAGGCGATTATTCAATGGCGTTTTTAAAACGCTGTAAATAGTTTATCCAAAATTTGACATACAAACACTTACAACAATTCATAAATGCTATAAATAAGTATCACAACAAAAAATAAACGCTATAAAAAAATCAATGTAAACGCCATGAAATGTTTTGATAGCACAAAAGAACCGCCATTGTAGAATACTTTTCACAGCGTTTAACTACCGATATAATATGGTTCTGACTTTTAACTGCATGTCGATACACAGCGTAATTAAAAATGCTATTAATAGCTTTTATGGCATTTTTTAAATGCCGTAAAAGTCTTATTTGTTGTAGTGAATGTAAAACGTTGTATAAACATAAGAACAAAACCATTTGAAATATTGTAGTATGTCAATTTTCTGCAGCGTTTCTGAATGCATTGTGAAATACCCATGACCTATAACAACTTGTTGGTAGACAGCGTTCATCAAAACGCTGTTAAAAGATATAATAGCATTTTTCCAATGTTGTCAATGGGCACTTTTGTTATAGTGTAATTTTCAATTTCACTATTTCATAGGAAATATGCACACGATATGATGTTATTACCCACTACAATGCTATTGGATACAATTACAATCAATAGATAACCCTAATTTTTTATTTTGAGCATATACAGGTTTAAGTAAAAAAATTGAATGTTATGCAAAAAAGGAGATTATACCTGAAATTACTCGCTCTAGACGTTTGAATTGAAGCCGAGGAGGTTCGTACGTGAAGAAACGAGTGTTTGGATGCGAAAATTTTGGATTTGGGGAGTTTTAGGGTATAAACCTCGAGCTGAAACGATGGAGCAAAATTGAATTTGGGAAGAAAGGCTTCGGTGCATGTTGTTTAATTCGTTATTTTCCGACGGTTTCTTACGATCGCCAACGGCCCATCGAAAGCCATCGGGAATTAGCCGATGCGAACCGTCACCCCACCTCGATCGGAAATAGCAATGTTTCTTGTAGTATTGTACAAGAATTTGCACTTGCACACTTTTGGACTTAGCAAATACAAATTTTGAATCTATGCCTGCGGAGTCCAAAATTATTGCTTACTCATTTAAATTTTAGAGGTATCATTGAAATGTGTTAATAATAAGGACCTTTATGTGTTTAGTTTTCGCATACTGAATAACTTCTTATTAGTTTCTATTCTTCTATTTGGTGTAATCACTATAAGAACAACAGTGTTTTTCAACGGTTACCAACCATTGACGATCGTCGAAAAGCCGTTGGTATGAGTATCAACGTTTCGTAACTTTTCCAACAGAGTCCATAGTGTATTTCCAACGGTCAGTGTCGGCCCTACTATGTCGCTTGCCCTAGGTAAGGTTCAGTATGAAAAGAAATGGGAAAAAAATCACCAACTAGCCTCAACCAGGATTCGAACACTAACCAATGGAGCTACCGGAGTTAAGTTTGAAAGATTATATGACTGGACTGCCTAGCCATTTGTGAGTATGCTGCCCTCCCGTCAGAAAATACAAACAACATTTAAAGGCTATACATGCCTATTGTTGCCTCCTCGGTCACCTCCGAGAGTGTGGTCCTATGCGGCCGTCTCGACTGCCTTCCCTTGGGTCGGGCTTGCCAATGGTATCAACGACAAATTTGGACACGTAGCATATCCTTCTGACCATATAGTTGTTGAAAAACGTTAGAACCTATTGGAAATTGTTTTTAATAGTCATTGATATTTGATGATCCATAAACCAGTGATAGTTATTACTAACCATTGAAAATATTGATTTTTTTCGTACATTCAGACCTGCTTCCTTTCAACCACACCAATAAACAAATAACCATAAAAGGTCCATTTCATACATGTATATAGAAATAATAAGCACAAATATTGACAAATACAATATTTAGCCCAAATCATGCACATACAATCCAATATACACACATAATTCAATGTATACAACATTCAAACTAGGGGTGGGCGCGGTTCAGTCCGGTACGGTTTGGAGGACAAAACGCTTCCACACTGCATCAAATGGTTTATCAAAAATACAAACCATTATACTAACCGTTGAAACGATTCGGTTTCGGTTCGATTTTTATATAATATGATTCGGTTTTGGTTCGGTCTGGTTTGAACCTATATTAATTACCAAATAAGAAGATTACTTCCATTAAGGCATCAACAATCAATTTACGATTGTGTGATGTTGTGACATTTAAAGATTAAAATATAGTGTTATCCTAAATTGAAAGATTAGTTTATAATTATATGAATACTTCAAATTTACAATTAATGAAAGATGAAATTGTCTTAATACATTAACCAAGTATTAACATTAATCAATGCATAAATATTAAGTGAGATAACCCTAATAAGATTATAATTAGCATTATCCAAATAAATTATCTAAAAAGAATGATTTGGAAATTAATATGATGAAACTATAATTTTTTCTTTGTGATAACGATTATTATTAAAATAACAATATCATACGCTGAAAATAGAGTATATATCATTAAAATAAAAAATTAGATAGAAATTAGTTATATTTTTATCATAACATTAATAGCGTAGGCATGCGGTTCGGTCTTGTTTAATACGGTTTGGTCAGCAGTTCAAACCGCAACCAAACCGCATCGTTGCGAGTTGGTTCAGTTTGGGTATTTGCTTTAAAGAGAGGATTCGGTTTGGTTTTCCGCACCGCTTTTACAATCCGGTCTGGGCAGTTTCTGTAACGACCCAGAAAATGTCGACCTTGATTATCTGATATACAACACATATCGAACATCAAGAGTCGAAAAAACTAGATGGTTAATGAAAGAAATTAGAGGGTGAGGAAAGATAAGATAGGAACTTAGAATAGAAGAAGAAGAAGAACACAACATCAGAGTAACACGAATCTCACAGCGGAACGAACAACATATAATATATATAACATAACTTGAAATATACATCTGTACTTGAGTATACATCATTATCGAAGTACAGCACTTACAACACAGCGGAAATAAACTATAACTCTATGATCCTGAAGCCTCCTGCTCCAGCTCTTCAGATATATCTGTAAATTTCGACTACTTGACTGCCCGTACAAAATTGGGCACCCAAGAGTTTAGGGAAAACAAAACAAAATAAACTCCGGGTCAGTCATGGAACTGGTATGAGTAAAACAGTTTAAAACAGTTTGAACAAGTAAACGATATCTCATAAGACCACGCCGTATAACGGAACGGGTTTTTCCCTTATGAGGATCCAAATTTTCTTTATATCAAAAACCTTTTGATATTATAATAATGTCTATCAACCACAATATAATAATCATTTAGCAGAAACTCTTTCATCTCACGTTCTACATATATAGTATACAATCAAAACCGCAAGCACGTATTGGGTAATGGATTTCCAACTATGACAAGGTATGGAACCACCTTTCGCTATTGTAACTCTAGAGAGGAATACACTGGGTTCAACAAGAACATCTTGCAACCCGGCCACACATGACCGACCACTCATTTCGCTTGAGTGTATCGAATGTATATCACCAACGGTTGGGATCAGCAACCGTTTCCCGAATGGGACAACATCGACAATAGATTTTTAGAAATAAATGAAACTCTAGACCAGGTGATTATACACCCTACTTCGGTGCGACCGACTTAGCCATGCTGCCTGCCCGATTTCTGTCATTTACCGGTTGATGAGGATTGAGGTTACGCTTCATCATCACATCAGATTCACTTCGAATGCCACATTGTCAGATCCATTGAAAATCACTAATTGACGTCGACAACAGTACATTACGTGTTAGCTAAAGAAATTTCCTTCTCCGCTTCCACTCTTGGTATGGTTGAGGAAATCAATATACGTGACCTTTCTGGAAATACTCTGTCAGACATTCATCCATACAAGTCATCCAGGAACAGGATGAACCGAAGGTACTATTCAGTATATCCATCTTAGGCACTGTTATCTAAGAATTATACAATAGCCCTTGCACTTTACTCTGTCTTCAATTTTCTTTGGCATATATGATTCGCAACGCTTATGCCAATACAGAGTGGTTCTTTGGATAATAATCCAACCGGTATCTCCATATTAACATCGTTAAAATGGTCAGAACTTCGATAGTCTGTGATTTGACCATCAAAGAAAAATACGTGTGCAAACAACGATATTATTTCTAGATGGAAATTATATCGATCAAACATCATTTAACATTTATCTCCTTAGTTCATTTTTCATCTCCTGTTTCCTTTTATTCAACATTTCTTAATTTCTAAATTAGTGAATATATGTTATTACCATCGGAAAACATTTCCATTTCTTGTTTTCTATATCAGAAAACATTTCAGGTTCTTATTTGGAAAACATTTCCAAAACTCGTTCATTAGGCTTAGACAGATGTTTAAATAAACCATCGCGATGCCAACTCAAACCATTACGCTTATTAACTAAATTCCTTTAACCAACCTTCACTATTGAACCTTAACCATTCCTTAGTTAAAAATGGAGTCAATCAAGTTGGGGTAATACTACCTCTTAGACCTTGACTGAACAACGTTTCTAACCTTGAAATAGACAAAGTTCACCCTTTTAATTCTTTAACAACTTCCTTACGTAACTCTCCTCTGAATCATCTCTTACTCGATAATTCTATTCAATTTACTCTATTCGATTAACCCTTATCAATTAACTCTATTGGACTAACACTATTGGATTAACTCTATTTGACTAACGTTATTGGATTAACTCCATCAGACTAACGCTATTGATTTACTCGTTTCACTTAACTCCTTTCGAATAAACTATATTCGATAACTCCTTTAACTCTATTCGAATAAACTATATTCGATTAACTTCTTTTACTTTATATTCGAATAAACTATATTTGATTAACTCAATTGATTTTATTCAAATAACTATATTCAATTACCTCGTTTTACTTTCTATTCGATTAACTCATTTGCTTTAACTCTAATCGATTAACTCCGTCGAATAACTAAATTCGATAACTCCTTCGAATAACCAAATTCGATAATTCCTTTCGAATAAACTATATTCGATTAACTCATTTCGATTAAACTAATCGATAACTATTTTCGATTAAACTATAATCGATAACTCCTTCGATTAACTAATAATCGATAACTCCTTTCGATTAACTAATAATCGATAACTCCTTCGTTTAACTAATAATTGATAACTCCTTTTGATTAACTAATAATCGATAACTCCTTTCGATTAACAAATAATAGATAAACCCTTCGATTAACTAATAATCGATAACTCCTATCCTTTAACTCTATTTGAATAAACTATATTGTGTTTAACTCTATTCAAATAACTAATTCGAATAACTCTTATTTATTTAACTCTATTCGAATAACTAATTCGCATAACTAATTCTATTTGCTTACTTTCGAATACTATATTCGATTAACTCCCTTCGAATAAACTATTCATTTATAAAGATTTACTTTTAATAACGGTTCTTCACTTTACAAATGATTTCCTTTTTAGTAACGTTTTCCTTTTTATAACGGTTTCCTTTTTATAACATCCTATTTAGTTATAAACAAATTTCCTTTTTATAACTCTATTTATTTTCTAAATATTTCCTTTTTAATTCTATTTATAAATGGTTTACAAACATTTCTCTTTCTGATTGATTTGTAAATGGTTTACAAGCCTTTCTCATTCTAATCAATTTGCAAATGGTTTGCAAATAATTCCTTTAGGGTTTCATTTCTAAGTATTTTCTATTTATAAATAATCCATTTATAAATAAATTTCTATTTATAAATATTCCATTTATAAATAATTCCTTTTATAAAATCTCCTTTGATTGTTATAAATATTATCTCTTTCATAAAATCCTTTGATTTTATAAAAAATCTATTTTCAATATTCATTTTGAAAATTCCCTTTTCACCATTCCGGTATGTTATGGTATTTAACACATCAAATCACGATGACCAATATCGTTCAAACACAGATAATCGACAACAGATTATATATCACATCATATATTACAATATATGAATCACAGTAAAATAAATGTTGAGGAATCCAGTTGGATTCCTCCAACCTGTCTCCCTGCATCCACAGATGTTATACAACATAAAATCAACATCACTTTCAGTTCCATATGATATATTTTGTTAAACAGAATCAATATAGAAATTCAACTAACTGACTACCAGTTCAATCAAACAGTCAACACACAGTCAATCAGCCAATATTTAACAGTTCTAAAAATACAAGATGAAATTTTAAACTGTTCATAGTTAGTGAGATTTACTCCCATTTGCGCGTTAGCCGTTAAATAACGGTTTGCGTTATTTGATTCAGTCGGACAATTTATTTCGCCATAAATTCATACGAGCCCCAATCCACTTCCAGTCAGCTTCATTGTGAAGCTCTCGTCCATACGGTCCCAACGCAACTTACGGTTCGTGATTCTGATTTGATATGAATAAGTTATTTACATTCGAAGTTAACACACTTTTAAAATAAAATAAAACTTGATTTAATTTTCTCAAATGGGCCATAACCTTTTGATGAAGCCCATCTACCTTCACAAAGTACCAGACCCGTACCCGAACTCTCTCATCTTCCCCAAATCATTCGACGAGCCCCAGTAATAAACCGCACGCCATTTTCGATACTTCACAAGATCCCATCTCCCTCGTTTTACCACCGAACTCCATGCCGACATCACCATCATTCCTCTCATCTCCTCCTCTACGTCTTCCACCCAAAAACACCGAACTCGACACTGTCCTCTCAGTTGCGGTTTCAGCACTACCTCATGCAACAGTGTACCACTTCGACATTTTTAATCACCAAATCAACCCAAAATCTCTCGGCGAGTGCTAAATCACTCGACAAACCCAAATACGAAACCCATTTCATTAATCGAACTACCCATTTTGCAAATGATCTAACCCTAACTTATTGCATCAAATTTGAGCATCAGGAAAATCACGTCGCACCCTGATCGAAGCATATGGAAATGGAGAGGATCGATTTACAAGTGCAAATATATGTATAAAAGGATTTATGGAAATTAATTTCATTTCTTTTGATTTTTCTTTTGAAGATTTTTTTCACGTTGAAGCTTAGAAACAGGTGGCGGCTTGGATTTGTTTATATAAGGGGGAACGGGAATTTGTGAGGCTGAAAAGAAGAAGATGTGGCTACGTTTTGACCACAAACCATATTAGGATATTTTTATTTAGTATCTTTTATTTTATTCTGAATTCTAAAAATTCGTGTGGTCACACATGGGACCCAAAAATCACGAAATTGGGCATGTAGCTAGAGTTCGACATTACGGTCCCAACGAAACTGGTTTCGTCGAATTCTGACTCCGTATGCTCACACAGCGTATTTTTAACTGTCGAAATAATGACTGTTTCTCACTCTATAAATATGTACGACCACACAGTGAATCTAAAAATCACGAAACTGGAAATCTAACAACTATTTGACATTGCGGATCTAACAAAATTATTTTCATCGAATTCCGACTTCATTTGCAAAAGTGGCTATTTTTAAAGTCCTAAATAACCCCTTTAAATATATAAATATATTTAAATATAATTAAATTAAGTATTTATAAATAAATATTATCGTATATATTCACAGTGGAATACCATACAGCTCTAGAATATTCCTATATGAATTTCTAACTTGATATTTCAAATCTGGGTCAACCCGATATTCGATTTATATTGAAATTCCTTTTTAAAATATAAATAATTCCTTTATAAATTATAAAGGAATTCCACAGCGACTTTTCTAAAATTTGATTTGGATGTAAATCAAAATCTGCACGATGAAATCTCGATTTTTCTCTTCCACTAGGAAGATATACTCCACCAGCTCCACACGTTTCTTGTTTCACAGAAATCCGGCTTAAACGAATCCTGTACATTCAGTTGATGTTCGAATCGCCAATTTATGAACTGCAGTGTCATTTCGAGCTCGATTTTAATTATATTATAATTATACGTTCAAACTGTCGTTCAAATATTATATTCGTTATTCTAATTCAATTATAAACTGAATTAAATATCACAGATGACCCAGTTCACACCATATCGCCATTTCAGCCAATTCTGATTATTTTAGAATTAAATATATTATTTAATTTATTATTTTAAATTAAATATTCACCATTATTTAATTAAACCACCATTTAATCAACTATATCACTATTTATATAATTAATAAATTAATTATAATACCTATGCAAAATGCGGGTCATTACATTCTTCCCCACTTAAAATAATTTCGTCCTCGAAATTGCTAAGGTAGAGGCCGACCCTATCGACTGCTTAGAACATATTTATTCACTTCTCAACTCCAGTTTCACTAAACCAGTTTAATTTTAATTTTAATTTTTTTTTCTTATTAACGAAAATTTCCAAAAATCCTGAAAATTTTCTAACGCCTTAACTCTTCGAAAAAATTTCGCCAGCACATCCTTTGTACTGGTCAATCGGTCAAACTCCAATTCGCCTCTCTGGGCCTTCTCCAACCCAAAAGAAAATCAAACAGCCAAGCGGCTTGCCAATTCGGCTCATAAATCTCATGCTTATATTGAATATAAATTTGTACCTTTTGTCGGCATATCATTATATCCTTTCCACCTGTTATCAATTCAGCGGATACAAGGGTCATCACAATCAAATTCCAATCTGCTTTTATCCACAATCTCAACCATTCGCTTATCCCAGCCACATTTCAAACTCGAGTTTCATTCTCGATTCCACTCTTAACTTGATTATCAAATTACACTTCAAATTCGAATCTCACAATCCAATTTGTCTTGATATCATTCTAATTCAATCCCAGTTACCACTTTACTGGCTTTACTTTAATTCAATTTTGCTTTCACAAATTTCTGTTAAATTTGTTTTTAATTCAAACAGTCTTTCCCTGGGAGTTTTTAAACAGTTTACTCTTTTCAAAAATCAAATTTTCCTTTTGAACATGTCACAGAGCCCTTAATTAATATTCCATTAGTTAAATCACTTCTCTATTTCTTTATCAATATTTGTTAACCAAATATTTTCAATAACTATATTGGCCTTTTTACGTTATTTGGGAAAACATTTCCGAATATCGCCTTCCTTTATTTTCTAAACTTTAGAAAATATATGCTATTTATAATTAGAAAATATTCCAATTACTTATCTCTTTTCCGATCTCGTTTATTTCTATACTTAGTAAATATTCTTTATTATATTTCCAAGCTTACACTTATTTGGGTTAAAACGGATGTTGTGTAAAACATCGTTACGAGAAACCAAATACTATATTCAAGTAACTCTTATTCAACATTGATCTTCGAGCCTGAAATATTACTATTTATTTGTTAATAATGAAATCAATCAAGTCGGGATATAACTACCTCTCAGACCTTGACTGAATAACATTTATAACGTCAAAACAGATATGACTACTTACTCGAATAAACAATACCATACAATTACTTATTCACTTTTAAACACGTATACGCTTCCTTTTTCTATTCTTACTAGATTTTATTCTTAGTCTTCCTTTTTGATTTTACTATTCTATTTCTAAGTTCGTTTCCTTATCGACTTCAATATATATATCGATACGTTGATTTCTAACTATCAAATTATCTTAAAAATATTCTAACTCCTTAAATTCCCGGAAAAATTCGCCATAACCTCCTTTGTACCAGGAGCATCGAGATATTTCAAATAGCCTCCCATGGCCATCACCAATCCAAAAGAAAAAGAAAAAAAGCCAAGCGGCTAGCCGATACGGCGCATAAAATCTCATATATGAATTAAATACATAACTTTTCGTCGAGCATTCTATTTATATACCTTCATACCTTATCCATACCTATCTCATGTATATTTATACCTGCCCAATCTGTTTTAACT
Organism: Allium sativum; assembly: GCA_030737875.1. Taxonomy (NCBI): domain Eukaryota; kingdom Viridiplantae; phylum Streptophyta; class Magnoliopsida; order Asparagales; family Amaryllidaceae; genus Allium; species Allium sativum. The sequence goes on from CM060923.1 coordinate 650,757,034, forward strand.
ATACCTGATCGTTTTAACTCAATTCGTTAATTAATTTGTTAATTAACCCTTTAGTCCATTTCACTTTTATATTTGAACATGACATGTTCAAATATATTTTAACTTGCTTATTAACTAATTTAAATCCAAATTTCAAATTTAAGTTCTATATTCGATTTCGAATATCCATTTACAAATCCAATTCACCTTTCAAAGTTCAACTTCAAATTCAAAACTCGATTAACTAATTCCTCTTCGACTTAGTTAATTCAATTCAATTTCTATTCAAATTTTACATCACTTCTATTATTCAAATCTATATATCAAATTCTATATTATAAATCCCATTTGAATTTCTACACAACTTGTCTTTCCCAAAACAAATTTAAAACATTATCTCTGGTAGTAATTCGTCACTTACAACTCGAAAATGAATACTGATGATGCAGCTGTCATCATCAGAATCTATTTTCCAGCGATCGAAGTGAGTTCAATACTATAAAACCATTTCTAAACATTTCCACTTTGAAATTCATTTCAAAATATAATTCACACTGCTTGTAAAACAATTTAAAATATCCAAGAATCTTAAATTTTCCTTATTTTTAATCCAAATCCATTTACAAACACTTATCCAATTTTCCAGAGTTTTAATTCAATTTCTGGTTTAAATTTCAGATCTAACTCATCTGATTTTACGTATTTCACTTATATGAATTCTGATTGGTTATTTACATAACCATTTAATTTATAATCTTACTCGATTATAATAACAACCAATATATCCAATATATTATAATTTTGATATATATATATATCTTCTCTATATCAAGATATACCTTGGATAAACTTATTTTAATTTACCCTCTTTTCAAAACATATCATGCCGACCCATCGTATTTGAGTGTTTATAAACTCCTACCGATACAGTGGATCAAACTGATCGACCAGAACTCATAAACGACTCAACCAATAAATCTCCACAATATAAAACAAATTTTTATATCAATAACAAATACGTTCACTCGTATATATATACTCAAACTCAATCTAGGGTATTACTAACCCTATCTTTACTGAGTCACGCCACAAAGCCAAGGTAATTCACTTAACTTAAGCTCTGATACCAATTGTAACAACCCGGAAAAATTCGACCTTGATTATCTGATATACAACACATATCGAACATCAAGAGTCAAAAATACCTGATGGTTAAAGAAAGAAATTAAAGGGTGAGGAAAGATAAGATAGGAACTTAGAATAGAAGAAGAACACAACATTAGAGTAACACGAAACTCACAGCGGAACGAACAACATATAATATATATAACATAACTTGAAATATACATCTGTACCTGAATATACATCATTATCGAAGTACAGCACTTACAACACAGCGGAAATAAACTATAACTATATGATCCTGAAGCCTCCTGCTCCAGCTCTTCAGGTATATCTGTAAATCCCGACTACTTGACTGCCCGTACAAAATTGGGCACCCAAGAGTTTAGGGAAAACAAAACAAAATAAACTCCGGGTCAGTCATGGGACTGGTAAGAGTAAAACAGTTTAAAATTGTTTGAACAAGTAAATGATATCTCATAAGACCACGCCGTATAACGGAATGAGTTTTTCCCTTATGAGGATCCAAATTTTTTTTATATCAAAAACCTTTTGATATTATAATAATGTCTATCAACCACAGTATAATAATCATTTAGCAGAAACGCTTTCATCTCACGTTCTACATATATAGTATACAATCAAAACCGCAAGCACGTATTGGGTAATGGATTTCCAACTATGACAAGGTATGGAACCACCTTTCGCTAGTGTACCTCTAAAGAGGAATACACTGGGTTCAACAAGAACATCTTGCAACCCGGCCACACATGACCGACCACTCATTTCACTTGAGTGTATCGAATGTATATCACCAACGATTGGGATCAGCAACCGTTTCCCGAATGGGACAGCATCAACAATAGATTTTTAGAAATAAATGAAACTCTAAATCAGGTGATTATACACCCTACTTCGGTGCGACCGACTTAGCCATGCTGCCTACCCGATTTTTGTCATTTACCGGTTGATGAGGCTTGAGGTTACGCTTTACCATCACATCAGATTCACTTCGAATGCCACATTGTCAGATCCATCGAAAATCACTAATTGACGTCTACAATAGTACATTACGTGTTAGCTAAAGAAGTTTCCTTCTCCGCTTCCACTCTTGGTACAACTGAAGATATCCATGTACGTGACCTTTCTGGATATACTCTGTCAAACATTCATCCATACAAGTCATCTAGGAACAGGATAAACCGAAGGTACTATTCAGTATATCCATCTTAGGCACTGTTATCTAAGACTTATACAATAGCCCTTGCACTTTACTCCTTCTTCAATTTTCTTTGGCATATATGATTCTCAATGCTTATGCCAACACAGAGTGGTTCTTTGGATAATAATCCAACCGGTCTCCCCATATTAACAACGTTAAAATGGTCAAAACTTTGATATTCTGTGATTTAACCATCAAAGAAAAATACGTGTGCAAACAACAATATTATTTCGAGATGGAAATTATATCGATCAAACATCATTTAACATTTATCTCCTTAGTTCATTTTTCATCTCCTGTTTCCCTATATTCAACATTTCTTATTTTCTAAATTTATAAAATATATGATATTACCCTTGGAAAACATTTCCATTTCTTGTTTTCTATATCAGAAAACATTTCTGGTTATTATTTGGAAAACATTTCCTAAACTCCTTCACTGGGCTTAGACAGATGTTTAAACAAACCATCGTGATGCCAACTCAAACCATTACGCTTATTAACTAAATTCCTTTAACCAACCTTCACTATCGAACCTTAACTATTCCTTAGTTAAAAATGGAGTCAATCAAGTTGGGGTAATACTACCTCTCAGACCTTAACTGAACAACGTTTCTAAACTTGAAATAGACAAAGTTCACCCTTTTAATTCTTTAACAACTTCCTTACGGAACTCTCCTTCAAATCATCTCTTACTCGATAATTCTATTCAATTTACTCTATTCGATTAACCCTTATCAATTAACTCTATTGGACTAGCGCTATTGGATTAACTCTATTTGAATAACGTTATTGGATTAACTCCATCGGACTAACGCTATTGATTTACTCGTTTCACTTAACTCCTTTCGAATAAACTATATTCGATAACTCCTTTAACTCTATTCGAATAAACTATATTCTATTAACTCCTTTTACTTTATATTCGAATAAACTATATTCGATTAACTTAATTGATTTTATTCGAATAACCATATTCGATTAACTACTTTTACTTTCTATTCGAATAAACTATATTCGATTAACTCATTTGCTTTAACTCTAATCGATTAACTCCATCGAATAACTAATTTCGTTAACTCCTTCGAATAACCAAATTCGATAATTCCTTTCGAATAAACTATATTCGATTAACTCATTTCGATTAAACTAATCGGTAACTCTTTTCGATTAAACTATAATCGATAACTCTTTCAATTAACTAATAATCGATAACTCCTTTCGATTAACTAATAATCGATAACTCCTTCGATTAACTAAAAAACGATAACTCCTTTCGATTAACTAATAATCGATAACTTCTTTCGATTAATTTATAATCGATAACTCCTTTCGATTAACAAATAATCGATAAATCCTTCGATTAACTAATAATCGATAACTCCTTTCCTTTAACTCTATTAGAATAAACTATATTGTGTTTAACTCTATTCGAATAACTAATTCGAATAACTCTTATTTATTTAACTCTATTCGAATAACTAATTCGCATAATTAATTCGATTTGCTTACTTTCGAATACTATATTCGATTAACTCCCTTCGAATAAACTATTCATTTATAAAGATTTACTTTTAGTAAATGTTCTTCACTTTACAAATGATTTCCTTTTTAGTAACGTTTTCCTTTTTATAACGGTTTCCTTTTTATAACATCCTATTTAGTTATAAACAAATTTCCTTTTTATAACTCTATTTATTTTCTAAATATTTCCTTTTTAATTCTATTTGTAAATGGTTTACAAACATTTCTCTTTCTGATTGATTTGTAAATGGTTTACAAACCTTTCTCCTTCTAATCTATTTGCAAATGGTTTGCAAATAATTCCTTTAGGGTTTCATTTCTAAGTATTTTCTATTTATAAATAAATTTCTATTTATAAATATTCCATTTATAAATAATTCCTTTTAAAAAATCTCCTTTTATTGTTATAAATATTATCTCTTTTATAAAATCCTTTGATTTTATAAAAAATCTATTTTCAATATTCATTTTGAAAATTCCCTTTTCACCATTCCGGTATGTTATGGTATTTAACACATCAAATCACGATGACCAATATCGTTCAAACACATATAATCGACAACAGATTATATATCACATCATATATTACAATATATGAATCACAGTAAAATAAATGTTGAGGAATCCAGTTGGATTCCTCCAACCTATCTCTCTGCATCCACTGATGTTATATAATATAAAATCAACATCATTTTAAGTTCCATATGATATATTATGTAAAACAGAATCAATATAGAAATTCAACTAACTGACTACCAGTTCAATCAAACATTCAACACACAGTCAATCAGCCAATATTTAACAGTTCTAAAAATACAAGATGAAATTTTAAACTGTTCAGAGTTAGTGAGATTTACTCACATTTGCGCGTTAGCCGTTAAATAACGGTTTGCGTTATTTGATTCAGTCGGACAATTTATTTTGCCATAAATTCACACGAGCCCCAATCCACTTCCGGTCAGCTTCATTGTGAAGCTCTCGTCCATACGGTCCCAACGCAACTTACGGTTCGTGATTCTGATTTCATATGAATAAGTTATTTACATTCGAAGTTAACACACTTTTAAAATAGAATAAAACTTGATTTAATTTTCTCAAATGGGCCATAACCATTTGATGAAGCCCATCTCCCTTCACAAAGTACCAGACCCGTACCCGAACTCTCTCATCTTCCACAAATCATTCGACGAGCTCCAGTAATGAACCGCACGCCATTTTCGATACTTCACAAGATCCCCTCTCCCTCGTTTTACCACCGAACTCCATGCCGACATCACCATCATTCCTCTCATATCCTCCTCTACGTCTTCCACCCAAAAACACCGAACTCGACACTGTCCTCTCAGTTGCGGTTTCAGCACTACCTCATGCAATAGTATACCACTTTGACATTTTTAATCACCAAATCAACCCAAAATCTCTTAGCGAGTGCTAAATCACTCGACCAACCCAAACACGAAACCCATTTCATTAATCAAACTACCCATTTCGCAAATGATCTAACCCTAACTCACTGCGTCAAATTTGAGCATCAGGAAAATCACGTCGCACCCTGATCGAAGCATACAGAAATGGAGAGTATCGATTTACGAGTGCAAATATATGTATAAAAGGATTTATAGCAATTGATTTCATTTCTTTTGATTTTTCTTTTGAAGATTTTTTTCACGTTGAAGCTTAGAAACAGGTGGCGGCTTGGATTTGTTTATATAAGGGGGAAAGGGAATTTGTGAGGCTGAAAAGAAGAAGATGTGGCTATGTTTTGACCACAAACCATATTATGATATTTTTATTTAGTATATTTTATTTTATTCCGACTTCTAAAAATTTGTGTGATCACACATGGTACCCAAAAATCACGAAACTGGGCATGTAGCTAGAGTTCGACATTACGGTCCCAACGAAAGTGGATTCGTCGAATTCCGACTCCGTATGCTTACACAGCCTATTTTTAATTGTCGAAATACTGACTGTTTCTCGCTCTAAAAATCCGTACGACCACACAGTGACTCTAAAAATCACGAAACTGGAAATCTAACAACTATTTGACATTGCAGATCTAAAAAATTAGTTTCGACGAATTCTGACTTCATTTGCAAAAGTGGCTATTTTTAAAGTCCTAAATAACCCCTTTAAATATATAAATATATTTAAATATAATTAAATTAAATATTTATAAATAAATATTATCGTATATATTCACAGTGGAATACCATACAGCTATAGAATATTCCTATATGAATTTCTAACTTGATATTTCAAATCTGGGTCAACCCGATATTCGATTTATATTGAAATTCCTTTTTAAAATATAAATAATTCCTTTATAAATTATAAAGGAATTGCACAGTGACTTTTCTAAAATTTGATTTGGACGTAAATCAAAATCTGCACGACGAAATCTCGATTTTTCTCTTCCACTAGAAAGATATACTCCACCAGCTCCACAAGTTTCTTGTTTCACAGAAATCCGGCTTAAAACGAATCCTATACATTCAGTTGAAGTTCGAATCGCCAATTTACGAACTGCAGCGCCATTTCGAGCTCAATTTTAATTATATTATAATTATACGTTCAAACTGTCGTTCAAATAATATATTCGTTATTCTAATTCAATTCTAAACTGAATTAAATATCACAGATGACCCAGTTCACACCATATCGCCATTTCAGCCAATACTGATTATTTTAGAGTTAAATATATTATTTAATTTATTATGTTAAATTAAATATTCACCATTATTTAATTAAACCACCATTTAATTCACTATATCACTATTTATATAATTAGTAAATTAATTATAATACCTCTGCAAAATGCGGGTCATTACAGTTTCCGCATTGCGGTGCAGTTTATGCCCATCCCTGATTCAAACCAACATCCAAAAACATCAAATATTCAACAAATTCAACAGATAATGCTCCATTACATTAGAAAAAAAATATAAAGGAAATATTTCTTCCAGTTTACAGAGCATCTGCTCAAGTTTACATAGATGATTGAATTTTAACGTAGTAGAACAAAATTCTTTGTAAAACAGACTAAGTTCTATTACAATCATCTAAACTTTTACGAGAAATGGTTCTTTGAAAGTTGTAGGTAACAAATTTTCCATTATAACATGGCGATCGTGGATTTTCATCCTACTAAGTTTGTTTCTTTATAGTTGACACAGCTATGAATGTTATAAGAAATACCATCCAAGAGCCTTAATTCTTCCATCGATTTTAAAAGTATTTTAACTTGATTATTGTCTAGCTTATAACATACTTTCAGCTTTTCGTGTCATAGTAAAGAAAAATAAATGGAGATTGCACGCAGGGGAAATTGATATTAATATTAATCTCGGATGTAATAAATGAATAAGTGCGAAGTATATATAATACATAGTTTGTAACGGTAACAACACTATGTCAAAAATGGTACTGCTATACAAAATGTAAAATTGAATATTTTCCCTTGAAACCCTAGCATTAAAAGAAATGTAGGCAGTCTTTTATTCCTTAAATCCCCCTCCCTGACACTTTGAGCTAGGGTTTCTCCTTTTCTGGAGCTTCGACCTCAACGATGCTTAATTCTTTCTTTAATCTTGTGAAATTTGGTCGAGATAAGGCCTTCGTGAGTATGTTTACCCTTTGATATGCTGATGGAAAGTGATACACCTATAGCCTTCCCTCGATTACTCGTTCACGTACAAAGTAGAGATCAATCTCAATATGCTTGGTGCGTGAATAGAGTACGGGGTTGGTAAATAGTAGTGGCTCTATGCCTAAGTTATCACACCCGAGCTGTAACACCTCGTATTTTTTAATATAATTAAAATTTAAGAATATAAAATATATGAATATATGTTTAAATGGGTAAATAATGGTGATGTGAATGAGAAATAATTAATACATGAAAGAGAAGAATAATTAATTCAATAACAGTGTACGTAACGGAGAAGTTAATAAAATAAGGATAATTAATTTAAGTATCAGGAATTAGGGAAAATGGACATAACCATTGCGTTCCTCTCGAAATTTTACATGAAATAGAGTCCGAGTTTTCGAAAATCGGAGTCCGAATGAAGGAGTTATGGCCTTCGGAAGATTCAGCAAAAAATCAGAAATCAACCAACCCAGTCCAAAAAAAAAGGCCAGGTCGACCATAGTGTGGACCTCCCTAGGTGGAGGTCGACCATATTGTCGACCACCCCCCCTTGGGGAGGTCGACCTGTAGTGACCTAGAGCAAGAATTTTGGTCCAAAAGCGGGAAATTCGCCCTAGAAGCTGGCCAGGTTCATTTTTGAGCACCTGGATGAGTTTTTGGGCCTGGTTCGTTGGTCTAACACCTATATAAACACCCTAGGCTCATTATAAACTCCACTGCAATTCATGGCAAGGCCATGGCTCTCTTCTAACTTGATTTCTTCTTCCTTAAGCTATAGATCTAAATAAATTTTAGATCTATTCTTCTCTCTTTTCTCTACCACATCTATTCTTAAAATTAAAAGAATAAGATTTACAACAATGAATGATATAGAAGAGAGATTCAAACCTAAAGAGAATATAATGGATCCAGATTCACAAATTTATGCTGCAAATAGAAATCAAAATTGAATCAAAAGGGGAATTCAATCAAATCAAATAGCAATGATCTTCAATAACAATCAATTAAGAAGGTTAATCAACTCCAAATTAGCGAATTGTTCAACTCTCCAATCCAATCAAGGTGAGTGGATTTATAATGCACTTTTAGTATAAGATTATTATCTATCGTTCAATCATTCCCTATGTAAACAAATTATTGTGAATAATTGGATCTGAAATGTTTAATTTTTATGCCTACGATTAAATTTTTCCTTTTATTCTTCTCCTTTTTTACTATTATAGCTAGGCTATCTCGAGCCTAGCTCTGTCATGAAATAATTATGATTGAATGGTTATTGCGGATGAAAAGGGAAACGCCTGATCTGGGGATTATGATTAGAGTTGGAGGATTTGAATATAAATTACCATGAGTTTGGGCATAATATAATATTGGCAAGATTTGAATGTATAAACCAAGTTAGGAATTGTAAGTATGGACATGGTTTGGGGTTTGGCATAGAATTGACATCATTGAAACATGAATTTGCTTATAAAATTGTTAATGGGCACATGACACTTGAATAAGACATGAATTGTAACTTGGACATGGATAGGGACATGAAATTTACAGTTAAAACTTGGCTTGGAATTTACATCTAGAATTTAATATGGAATTTATGTAGGTGCGTCATAATTAAATTTTATTATGGAATTGGCATAATTAACGATGTGTAAATTTGATAATATGGATTGATGAATTTCCCTATAATTGGGATTGGCTAATTAATATTAGTATAGTTAATGACAAATAGGCATAATTATGAACATAATTATATGTTGAATTATAATCACTTGACATGAACTTAGGGTTGGGTGAAATATGATTTCAATGAACCTTTGACAGGAGGATAGGCGCAATTGTGATGTAAGACTGCCCGGAACCGCCCGGCAAATCCAGCAATCACAATTGGATGTTTAATGTGAGAGGTCAAAGGAAGTAATTTGAGCGTAACAGTTTATGACACGAGGTTAGACTCGAGTTGTGTTATAAGTCTTCCCGGAACCGCCCAGCACATCCAGCAGCCACAAAGGGTTAGTCTAATGTGGGAGGTCATACATCGTTATGGAATAATAAATGAATTAAGGAATACTAACCATAATAAGACATGTGGGTGACATGGATAGGGTTAAAGGGTTAAGTGGGTGGTATAAATGACATGTAAAACACGACTAAGGTAGACTTAACCGTAGTAAGACATGTGTAAAACATTGAAACCATAATAAAAGGGAACACAGGGGACATGTGAAACAAAAGTTTAGATATGCTTAACCAAATGGGACCCGCATTGGTATTATGAATTAATTGAATGGAGTAAAGTTTAAGTAATGGGTCAATTAAAAGGAAGGGTTGAGTCAATTCTAAAATTAATGACACGGTAATGGGGGAATTATAACTACCTATTCTAAACTTGAATTGCGGTAATGTAAAATTAAATAATATGTAAAACTTGTCCTAGGGACAAGGGAAGATTATGACTTAAGATGTAATACAAGGCTTGAAGGGTGGGACTACTTATACTATGAAATAAGTTAATCTAAGCTGAAAATGTGGGAAAACACCACTACGCTATCGTATGATAAAGAAAACTTAAGTCTTGTTTGAATTCATTAGTAAACCTTAGTTAACAGAAACTAAGTAATAAACCTTAGTTAAAGAACTAAGTAAATAAAGATGAAGTTAACCAAGTGTTGAACCATAGTTAGAGAACTAAGTAAGCTATGGTAAAGATAACTAAGAAAGTAAACCTTAGTAAAAAAAAGGAACTCAGTAACAAACCTTAGTTAAAGAGAATTTAATAACATAAACTAAGTATCAAACCTTGGTTAAGAGAATCAAGTAATAAGCCTTAGTTAAGATAACTAAATGGATAACGGGAAAGAGAACTAAGTAGTAAACCATAATTAAGTGGACTAAGTTGTAAACCTTAGTTAAGAAAAATGAACGATTGAGAGAACTAAGTAGTAAATCCTAGTTAAAAGGACTAAGTAGTAAACCTTAGTTAAGAAAACAACGATTTAGGAAACTAAGTAGTAAACCTTGGTTAAGGGAAATAAGTAGTAAACCTTAGTAGAACACGAGAAGGAGCGAACGTCCATCTGATCCTAAAGAAGGCTCCAACGAACTAGATTACGAAGCACACGACTTCGAGGGGACGTGAGGGTACTCTTGGTATCCCTCTGTGAGGCTGCAGATGATCCTCCTGGGATCACAGAGTTTAAGGTCTACGTTAGAAGAACCCAGCGTATGCCTTGGTTGCAATATAAGGCAACATAAAGACTAGAATGGACCAGCGTGATTCGGTGAGACCAGAAGCCCTGTGATAGCAACTCGTCGTCTACCTACCATCATGAGTCAGTCGAGATATGTAAAGAGGAAAGGCGGAGAACTCAAAAAGACCATATACTTGCTATCTAGTTATGGGTACGGATGGCCATAGGTTAGTGGGGGCATAGGGGGCCTGCATATAGTTCTCATTTTTTTCAAGGGTGGCATTTCATTAGTTGAGGGAGGGGTCAAGTGGGACCATAGCCACTGGAAAAACAGACCTTAGCATCTGCATCGGCAGATAACTTAAAGCTCCCGACCGAGTCCCGTGTTTCTTAATTTGCCCTGCCACAGGACTCGGCCCGCACATATAAAGGACATGTGCAACTAGACATCGATAACGATTCACGACACGTACGTGGGGAAAGTCTAGGAACATATATCGCTCTGTGTAGTGCATCCTAGACTAAGGGGCATCGTTCGATAGGTAGCATAATCCCTAGTTGGACCTTGGTCGTGTAAACCCTGAATCCGAGAAGCGTTCAATAGGTAGCATAAACGTTGGTTGAATCTAGGAAGCGCTTGATAGTATACCCTAGATTAGATCTAGGTGATACACGAAATCTAGCAAGATCGAGAGTGGCAGTCCAAACGATTCGAGAATGGTGGCACTACACTAAAGTAGTATATATTTACATGATGAAGTCCGTACGATATACGGCAAGGGACCGTATTTATACATGGAAAGGATTAGATGGGTTGGGGGTATCTATATACATGTTGTATTAGGTTAACCTACTAGTGGGAATGAGTATAGCCTAGAGAGCTAATGTCGCGAGTAACCTAATAGGCAAGAAAATATAACTGAACGGTATATGTAAGATTATACAGAAGTTTATTATAAGTCCAGTCACATAGAACTTATGTTCTGACCCCCTCCTCATTACATACTTCTAGGTTAGGTTCAGGACAGAGATGGTATAGCTTTGGATACTCGTTTAGCAGTATTGTTACCAAGGTAAAGCTATGTCTTGACTATATTATATTTTAATCCTTCCGCTGTGAGATGCTTACGAGTTCTGACATGTTCCTTTATCTCTGTCTTTTTCTATAGGATACCAGAGCGCCCAATTCAGGTCTCGATGGATTGGATTTTGAAAAAAAAATCAATCTGTCGAAATCAGGGTTGTTACATTTGGTATTAGAGCTTTAGTTTAGTGGTCTTAGGGCGATGTGAGTGAACGTATTTGTATTTTCTAAAATATAAATATTATATATATAAAAACCTAGATCCATAGAGTAACCCACTAGATTTGGAAAGCGTTGGGATATTGGTTTGTGCACTAAAGGCATGGACATAGAAACTTCGAAACCATTAGGTGGTTGGGAAAAGTGTACAATATGAATTGGAGCTAGAGAAAGGAAGTATCCCATAAGATGGAAACTAAAATGATAGTATTTCAGAGTAGTGGGTCTGGAAGTAAACCTTAGAAAATAGAAAAGGTTGTAATGTAAAAATGGATTAGGAATATATATAGTCGAGAAAATTTAATTTGTATAAGTGCCTAGGGAAGCCTAGTTAAGTGAAAGACCCGGTTTGAGTCTGACCCAATAATAAACTTTTAAGAACTTGAATTTGTAAAAGAGTTTGTGGTATTTTCCGAGTTATGATCTTAAAAGTATTTTGGTGTTTGAAAAATGCATGTTGGGTTTTAAAGTAAAGTGGGGTATATTTCGTTAATGTTTTCTTGTTTTAAACGAATTCTATCATGAAAAGGTGCATATTATGGAGCATATACATTGCTCACTTGTTTTCATATATGAAAAGGTTGAAAGGAAAATGTTGCATTTTGAAAAAGAAGTTTTTTGAAATCTCTATTCTATTAAATTTTGATTATTGTTTTAAAATTTTGTTGGGTAAAAAAAATATAAGCGGTAGAGCGTAAGAATAGAGTAGATATTTGCACCTTAGAAGTCAAAATTAACATAGCAAGCAGAAACAGTGTAACCCATTAGTTGTCCTTGTCTACTCCAGTTTTGTGATTTGAGAAAAAGAAAATGTTTTACATTTTATCATGTGATATGTTTTTATGGTTTGGCAAAAAGTAAATTTTTGAGAAAAGAATAAAAGTTTTAACACTTTTAATTTTTTGGAAGAAAGATTTAATGAAAAAAAAACGAGGCCAGGCCATGTTTTAGATAGGATGGAGTAGGTAAGGATTAGGGCCTAGAAAGAACGAGATAAAATTAAAGCTATTAGGACCAACTGTAAATTGGCTGAGTTGGGTAATTCTCTGAGTGTCAATCTAATGTTGATTTCGTTCTTCGGGGTTGATACTTAGGGAGTTATTTTCTTGCCAATTTCCAGTCAGAGATTAGATGATATTGAACTAATGGAAGATTCCCGTAGAATGCATAAGCATAATGAGATCTAGACTTGATACTTGGAAAAGAGAAGTATAGGCTAGTAATACACAGCATGGATTAGTAGTAACTACTAGGTAGAGAAGGGCAAGTAAGTGTACAGATCATGTTGAGTGGACTCGCGATTGTCAAAGGTGACAAAGTCCCAAGATTCTTGGCCCATAGTTGTAGCTGTGTAGGATGTTGTTTGACTAGAAAACGGAAAAGCTTATTTGAAAAATAAACTTGAGAAACTGGACTAAGTCAAATAAGCTAAGAAAGAGAATAGCCTAACTAATGAGAAAACAAAAAATTCAGTAAAGCAACAAAACAAGACGGGAAAAGAAAATGAAAATCTTAAGAAAAAGACGAATAAATATGAAATTATTCCAAGATAAAATTAAAATACGAGAAAGAAATTTTCTTATGTGGTTGTGCTTGGATAGGAAAGTAGGAAACCTTCATAGAATAGTTATATAAAAATCCAAGTACAATTAGAAAAGAAAAACGGAGGATGTAAATTTTTCCGTTTTATACCTTTTCGTAACATAAGAAATCGAATATGGAAAATTAGACTTTTCTAAATTTCGAATTTTGGTTGATAGGGTTTTGGATGCGAAAATTGGGTGAACTATGCTCTTGTTCTATAAGAGTATGGGAAAATTTGGGGTGAAAAATGTTTTGATTTTTCAAAAATATTGCATTCATATAGAATTGCAAGTATATTTAGGATGTGAGCATCATGTTTTGAAAAAAAAAATTAATCTTTGCATACATATAGGTGGATCCAAATTAGGCATACATGCTTCACTATGATGTATTTCACTTTGCACATGTGCACAAGGTTGCAACAATTGGTTGAACACTTTTTGGATGTGTGCGAGGGGTTATTTATTTTACTCTTATTGAATTTCGGAGATGAAATTCCTTAAGGGTGGGAGAATGTAACACCCCGTATTTTTTAATATAATTAAAAATTAAGAATATAAAATATATGAATATATGTTTAAATAGGTAAATAATGGTGATGTGAAATGAGAATTAATTAATACATGAAAGAGAAGAATAGTTAATTCGATAACAGTGTACGTAACGGAGAAGTTAATAAAATAAGTATAATTAATTTAAATATCAAGAATTAGGGAAAATGGACATCACCATTGCGCTCCTCTTAAAATTTTACATGAAATAGAGTCCGAGTTTTCGAAAATCGGAGTCTGTATGAAGGAGTTATGGCCTTCGGAAGATTCAACGAAAAATCAGAAATCAACCAGCCCAGCCCAGAAAAGAAAGGCCAGGTCGACCATAGTGTGGACCTCCCTGGGGGGGGTCGACCATAATGTCGACCCCCCCCCCCCCATGGGGAGGTCGACCTGTAGCGACCTGGAGCGGGAATTTTGGTCCAAATGCGGGAAATTCGCCCCAGAAGCTGGCCAGATTCATTTTTGAGCACCTGGATGAGTTTTTGGGCCTGGTACGTTGGTCTAGCACCTATATAAACACCCTAGGCTCATTGTAAACTCCACTACAATTCATGGCAAGGCCATGGCTCTCTTCTATATTGATTTCTTCTTCCTCAAGCTATTGATCGAAATAAATTTTAGATCTATTCTTCTCTCTTTTCTCTACCACATCTATTCTTAAAATTAAAAGAATAAGATTTACAACAATGAATGATATAGAAGAGAGATTCAAACCTAAAGAGAATATAATGGATTCAGATTCACAAATTTATGCTGCAAAGAGAAATCAAAATTGAATCAGAAGGGGAAATCAATCAAATCAAATAACAATGATCTTCAACAACAATCAATTAAGAAGGTTAATCAACTCCAAATCAGCGAATTGTTCAACTCTCCAATCCAATCAAGGTGAGTGGATTTATTTTGCACTTTTAGTATAAGATTATTATCTATCGTTCAATCATTTCCTATGTAAACAAATTATTGTGAATAATTGGATCTGAAATGTTTAATTTTTATGCCTACGATTAAATTCCTCCTTTTATTCTTTTCCTTTTTACTTTTATAGCTAGGCTATCTCGAGCCTAGGTCTATCATGAAATAAATACGATTGAATGGTTATTGCGGATGAAAAGGGAAACGCTTGATCTGGGATTATAAATAGAGTTGGAGGATTTGAATATAAATTACCATGAGTTTAGGCATAATATAATATTGGCAAGATTTGAATGTATAAACCAAGATGGGAATTGTAAGTATGGACATGGTTTGGGGTTTGGCATAGAATTGACATCATTGAAACATGAATTTGCTTATAAAATTGTTAATGGGCACGTGACACTTGAATAAGACATGAATTGTAACTTGGACATGGATAGGAACATGAAATTTACAGTTAAAACTTGGCTTGGAATTTACCTCTAGAATTTAATATGGAATTTATGTAAGTGCATCATAATTAAATTAGATTATGGAATTGGCATAATTAACGACGTGTAAATCTGATAATATGGATCGATGAATTTGCCTATAATTGGGATTGACTAATTAATATTAGTATAGTTAATGACAAATAGGCATAATTATGAACATAATTATATGTTGAATTAGAATCACTTGACATGAACTTGGGGTTGGGTGAAATATGATTTCAATGAACCTTTGACACGAGGTTAAGCGCAATTGTGATGTAGGACTGCCCGGAACCGCCCGACAAATCCAGTAGTGACAATTGGACGTGTAATGTGAGAGGTCAAAGGAAGTAATTTGAGCGTAACGGTTTATGACACGAGGTTAGACTCGAGTTGTGGTATAAGTCTGCCCGGAACCGCCCGGCACATCCAGCAGCCACAAAGGGTTTGTCTAATGTGGGAGGTCATACATCGTTATGGCATAATAAATGAATAAAAGAATACTAACCATAATAAGACATGTGGGTGACATGGGTAGAGTTAGAGGGTTAAGTGGGTGGTCTAAATGACGTGTAAAACACGACTAAGGTAGACTTAACCGTAGTAAGACATGTGTAAAACATGGAAACCATAATAAAAGGGAACACAGGGGACATGTGAAACAAAAGTTTAGATATGCTTAACCAAATGGGACCCGCATCGATATTATGAACTAATTGAATGGTGTAAAGTTTAAGTAACGGGTCAATTAAAAGGAAGGGTTGAGTCAAATCTAAAATTAATGACACAGAAATGGGGGAATGATAACTACCTATTCTAAACTTGAATTGCGGTAATGTAAAATTAAATAATATGTAAAACTTGTCCTAGGGACAAGGGAAGATTATGAATTAAGATATAATACAAGACTTGAAGGGTGGGATGACTTATATTATGAAATAAGTTAATCTAAGCTGAAAATGTGGGAAAACACCAGTACGCTATCGTCTGATAAAGAAAACTTAAGTCATGTTTGAATTCATTAGTAAACCTTAGTTAACAGAAACTAAGTAATAAACCTTAGTTAAAGAACTAAGTAAATAAAGATGAAGTTAACCAAGTGTTGAACCTTAGTTAGAGAACTAAGTAAGCTACGGTAAAGATAACTATCCTTAGTAAAAAAAAGGAACTCAGTAACAAACCTTAATTAAAGAGAACTAAGTAACATAAACTAAGTATCAAACCTTGGTTAAGAGAATCAAGTAATAAACCTTAGTTAAGATAACTAAGTGGATAACGAGAAAGAGAACTAAGTAGTAAACCTTAGTTAAGTGGACTAAGTTGTAAACCTTAGTTAAGAAAAACGAACGATTGAGAGAACTTAGTAGTAAACCTTAGTTAAAAGGACTAAGTAGTAAACCTTAATTAAGAAAACGACGATTCAGGAAACTAAGTAGTAAACCTTAGTTAAGGGAACTAAGTAGTAAACCTTAGTAGAACACGAGAAGGAGCAAACGCCCATCTAATCCTAAAGAAGGCTCCAACGAACTGGATTACGAAGCACGCGGCTTCGAGGGGACGTGAGGGTACTCTTGTTATCCCTCTGTGAGGCTGCAGATGATTCTCCTGGGCTCACAGAGGTTAAGGTCTGCATTAGAAGAACCAAGGGTATGCTTTAGTTGCAATATAAGGCAACCTAAAGACTAGAATGGACCAGCGTGATTCGGCGAGACCAGTATCCCTAAAATATCAGCTAGTCGTCTAACAACCATCTTGAGTCAGTCGAGATACATAAAGCGGAAAGGCAAAGAACTCCAAAAGACCATATACTTGCTATCTAGTTACGGATGCGGTTGGCCATAGGTAAGTGGGGCATGGGGGGCCTGCGTATAGTTCTAATTTTTTTTCAAGGGTGGCCTTTCATTAGTTGAGGGAGGGGTCAAGTGGGACCATAGCCACTGGAAAAACAGACCTTAGCATCTGCATCGGCAGATAACTTAAAGCTCCCAACCGAATCCCGTGTTTCTTGATTTTCCCTGCCATAGGACTCGGGCCGCACAAATAGAGGGCATGTGCAACTAGACATCGATAACGATTCACGACACATACGTGGGGAAAGTCTAGGAACATATATCGCTCTGAGTAGTGCATCCTAGACTAAAGGGCATCGTTCGGTAGGTAGCATAATCCCTAGTTGGACCTAGGTCGCGTAAACCCTAAATCCGAGAAGTGTTCAATAGGTAGCATAAACGCTGATTGAATCTAGGAAGCGCTCGATAGTATACCCTAGATTAGATCTAGATGGTACACGGAATCTAGCAAGATCGAGAGTGGCGGTCCAAACGATTCGAGAATGGTGGCACTACACTAAAGTAGTATATATTTACATGATGAAGCCCGTACGACATACGGCAAGGGACTGTATATATACATGGAAAGGATTAGACGGGTTGGGGTTATCTACATACACGTTGTATTAGGTTAACCTACTAGTGGGACATGAGTATAGCCTAGAGAGCTAATGTCGAGAGTAACCTAATGGGCAAGAAAATATAACTGAACGGTATATGTAGGATTATACAGAAGTTTATTATTAGTCCAGCCACACAGAACTTATGTTCTGACCCCCTCCTCATTACATACTTCCAGGTTAGGTTCAGGATAGAGATGGTATAGCTTTGGATACTTGTTTAACAGTATTGTTAACAAGGTAAAGCTATGTCTTGACTATATTATATTTAATCCTTCCGCTGTGAGATGCTTATGAGTTCTGACATGTTTCTTTATCTCTGTCTTTTTCTACAGGATACCAAAGCACCCAGCTCGGGTCTCGATGGATTGGATTTTGAAAAAAAATCGGTCTGTTGAAATCCAGGTTGTTACACGAGCATTGGTTGTCGTGGAGGTTGAAACCATGTTTCATTGAGTAGCGATTCGAGCCAAAAAATTTAGCTGTGGCACTTGCCACCCTTCGGTATTCTGCCGTAGTACTCAATCATGACATGGTTGGCTGTTTTTTGGAACTCCATGAGATTAAGTTACCACCCAGATTGATGCAAAATCTTGTTGTAGATCTTCGGTCATCTGAATCTGACGCCCAATATGCATCGGTGAAGCCTTCTATGGTCAGAGATTTGCATGATTTTAGACAGATGCCTTGATTAATTGTCCCCTACAAGTATTGCAATATTCGATTTGACTGCTTTCCCGTTTTCGTCTAGTGGCTTGTGCATAAATTGAAATTCTTTGTTTACACAAAATGCATTGTCTGTATGATTTATCGTGACGTATAACAGGGCTCCAACAATTCTTTGATATTGACTTTCGTTTGTGATGTTTTCGCCTTTATCTTTATACAGTCTTTGATTACTTACCATAAAAGTAGCAAAAGATTTGGCTTGACTCATGGATACGCGAGATAAAAACTTTGAAATGTATTTGCTTTGACTTAGGATTAGCTCATTTCTGTCATTTTTATGCACTTCAATTCTGAGAAAATAACTTAAGTCACCTAGATCCTTGATAGAAAATTCTTCATCTGGTTAGCTTATAAATTTTGACGTTTCTGCTGTGATGCTTCCAGTAATTATGGTGTCATCGATGTATACAAGATTGTTTGATTTTGTCTGTATTCAGTTTTGATGTGCATAGATGTATCTACTTTGCGTATTATGTATCTCAATTTTATTAATGTGTTACTTAGCTTTTCGTACCATACTCTTGGTGCCTGTTTGAGTCCATACATGAGACGACCCGAATTCCCGTTCAGACGGAAACAAGGGTTATCTTTGGAATATAACACAGAAACATATAATAGCAGAACAGAATTAAATAAATACACCAGAATATGAACAATAGAATATACTGGATAAAAGTAATCATCAGAGTTACACAGTATACAGGGTCTTACTTAGTACAAATACAGTTCAGCTATACATAAATGTCTACAGCAGAAATAAACAAAATATGTACAATAGGAGCTGAACAGCATAAAAAGAAATAAATGATAGAATCCATCTTCAGCTCCAGCTGTCCAGAAAGAACCAGCTAAACCTGAATACAAGGCTGCCCGTGTAGAAAAAGAGGCACCCGAGTTTGAAAGTGAAACAAACTACGAGTCAGTCATGGGACTGGTATGAGAAATCCACTCAACACATATATAATTGGCTAATCATAGGACCACGCCACTTTCGTGGAACGGGTTTACTCCATTGGATCGCCAGTGCTTTAAAACAAATCTTTCTTTTAAACATCGCTATGTTTTTTATAAAAATGAAGCCATTATAAGACTCAGTTCCCATCACACAATGCAACGCAAACCGGAGGATAGAGTTTTACCTTATAATGGCCAAAATATGCTTGATACGAATAAAACAAAGGCATTTGATATTATTGCTAGTGTTTATATGTTTTGAAAACTATTTCAAATCATAACTATCAATCATAGACGACATGGGTACCATATATCATGTCGTCATATATATATATACAATCAAAACCGCACGATGTCGTATTTGGAAATTGGATTTCCGTCATAAACCAAGGCAAAAGATAGTCCTTACCGAATTCGAGACTGCCTAGCCCGAGCCTCAGGGTCAGAGCGCATCGACCCTTGGATCGTCAGAGCCGGTCCACCGATGTGGATTAAAATGCCTGAACACTGCGTTCCCCCGCCCTTTGGGGCGTAAATGAGCCAACGAATGACTCCATCGGACCCGGATTGTCCGATCAAACCGAGGCGCCTCGCAACAGCAACAACCACATAGGTGAAAAGTATATAAATGTCAGGGCTGGTAGGTCACTGACACCACCCTAGCTAGGAAGGAACGCAGGCCCTCCCTGATGTCCTCTCCCGTTTTAGGTTCATACCGGGGTGTGAGGCTCGCGAATTCACGTTATACACAAAGCTACGCCACACAGGCGGTGCTTTGATCATCACCACAAGACTTTGCTTTTCAACAGAAGCCCTGATCACTGCATCTTAGCATGCCACACAGGAAATTCATGCCATGCGACTGATGTCCATCGATATACAACCTCTGAGCTCGTGCGTCTCAGAGAAGGGCGTTAAGCAAAAGAATAAATTCTCCGCCGCCAAACAGATGTATATTAACAGAAATCAATCAACACAGAATAAACTCCAATGTCAGACACACAGTCCATTTACAAGTCCGTTCTGGGTCTGAACGAAACCGGTGGCACTAAATACCTCGCAAACCCATCGATCACCACGTACGTCTGGACGATCACCACTCATCATCCATATTTCGGGATGCCTCCCAATCAGGACCTCGGTTACCATCCAAACGAGGTGAAGATCTCCGGTCTTCGACCACCGTCTTTATCTTCGACTTTCAATCGTCGGTCAATTATTCGAAATGAGAATTAACTCGGCCTTTTCAAATAATTCACGTATATTTAGAATTTCAAATCGATTTATTTCAATGGTTAAATTATTCGACAACACCAATATTGTCCTTTAATGTAATTTACACACCAAACACATTCAACCATCAAATGTCACATAAATCAAGCAAATTCAGTTTATTTCCATTCCATAACGTTCCCAATATTTTATAACGATTTATCGCTATTTTTATTTATTTTAAAATAGCCCATTTATTCAAAACGACGCTTCGGGCCATAAAGCGGCCGTGGCACTGTTTTTCTTCAGGTTTGATTTACACATATCTGAAAATCTAACCGTTGGATCTTCACAAAATTTACATCATTAGAAAGGTCTCTTCAAAACGAATCCAACGGTTCCAGTTTCGGGAAAATCCGACGGTCGGATCTCCCCGTACAATCGTTTGAATTTTCGATTTCAAAATACGAACTGCAGCGTCGTTATTCGATTAAATATAATTATATTTATATATATATAAATATAATCATTTCTGGCGCTGTTTTTCTTCAAATTTGAATTAAACATTCCAGACAATCCAACCGTTGGATTTTTACAAGGTTGGTGCCGTTGGGAAGATATTTCCAAGGCGAACCCGACGGTTGCGGTTTCGGGAAAATCCAATGGTCGGATTTCCCGTACTAGTCGTTTGAAATCACGGTTTCAAAATACGAACTGCACGGCCACGTTTCGTTTTAAATTTATTTATATTTATATATTTATATAAATATAGTTCATTCAATGATTTCAATATCGTTTTCACTTCAAATATTTCACTAACGCCCTAAATTTTTGGAAAATTTCGCCATAACCTCCCCTGCACCGGGAGCATCGGGAAATCGCAAATAGCGTTCCCGGTCCTTCTAATCTCAAAAAGAAAAAGAAAAAGCCAAGCGGCTAGCCAACAGGCTCATAAAATCATCACCCAAACAAAGCAGTAAATGTGTACCTATTTGTCGGGCACAAAATTTTATTCCTCTTCTCTAGCCCCTTTGCTATAACCTGTTCAATGAATATGTATATACATATATACACAGTTCTTATCATTTATCATTTTCTATTCAACTTCATATTTGATTTCCATTTGGTTTAAAAACACCATTCATTCTAATGTTACATAAATAGGTGCAAATCATTTCATTAGCTAATTAATGAATATTTCAACTCATATACGTTTATTTTGAACAAGTGGCTATTTTTAACACTTCACATTTCAACGATTTATGCATACAATAAAAATGTGATTTTTATTGTAAAACAATTCATTTCAAAACACTATTATTTTATATACTTCATATTGGCGATAAAAATAGGATTTTTATCATAAAACAATTTCTTTAAAACGAGATTACTTTACACAGTTCATATAGTCGATAAAAGGTGATTTTTATTATCAAACAATTTATTTCAAAATATGAATACCATTCAACACATGAATTTCTAATTAACGAATGAATATCAATTCAACACATGAATGTTTTCTATTCAATGAATTTATATAGTTTAAGCATACGAAAATAATTCAAACACACGAATATTATTCAAAATTTCGGCAGCATAACGGCAGGGTAGTTAAACCGGGACCGTCCCCAGTACGGCTCCTCGCTCTACCTTAAAACCTCGCGGTTTTTGACAATGGGGACCATGCATCTAGTTCGCACGCAGGCGGCATGTATATATTTATTTCATTTCCACAAACTAATCCTATGTGGTTTCAACCAAATATTTCTCAACCACAAATAGGTATTTTCCAACCACAATCAACCAATATCAATCCCAAACAATCCCAAACAACCATTTGCTATCAATCAATTTTCACACCAATTTCAACCAATAAATATCGTCCATGGTTTGTGAACGAGGGGCGTATATATATATATATATAGATATATATTTATATATAGCAATTCACTTTCATTTCACACATATATAATATTTTTAAATCAGAAATCTCACCAATAGCTATCCAACTTCACGACACTTCCTTTATAGAAATCTTCGCCAACCTCGCCTTTTTGTCGCTTTCGCCCGTATTCTCTACATATGTAAAAATCGAATTTTTACGATGCTATTCAATATATAAAAATCGAATTTTTACTACGCTATTCAATATATAAAAATATGATTTTTTTCTTCGACTTTCAATATATAAAAATCTAATTTTTCTTTTTAAAGTTCAAATCTTTTTCCATTCTAAAGCTCAAACCTTTTTCTCTTTGAAGTTAAAACCTTTTTCTTTTTAAAGTTTAAACCTTTTCTATTTAAAGTTCAAACCTTTTCTAAAAATCAGTTTTTATATGCTTTTGAAAATCAGTTTTTATATGCTTTTGAAAATCAGTTTTTATTTCCTTTAAAAATCAGTTTTTATTTCCTTTAAAAATCAGTTTTTATTTCCTTTTAAAATCAGTATTTACTTTATATAAAAATCAGTTTTTATATCTTTAAAAATCAGTTTTTATATCTTTAAAAATCAGTTTTCAATACCTTTTAAAAATCAGTTTTCAATACCTTTAAAAATCAGTTTTTAATTGCTTTTTAAAATCAAATTCGGTTTTTAAACCTTTATAAAATTCAGTTTTACATTCTAATTAAAATCAGTTTTTATTTCATAATTAAAATCAGTTTTTAATACCTTTTAAAAATCAGTTTTAAATTGCTTTTTAAAATCAAATTCGGTTTTTAAACCTTTATAAAATTCAGTTTTACATTCTAATTAAAATCAGTTTTTACAGAATTTAAAAATAAAAATAAAATAAAAACACTTACATTGCTCTGCGAAGAAGGGGGGGGGAAAGAAGGCGTCGGCGGCAGGCTCTGGATCTCGGTGGTGGTGGCGTCGAGGCTTCAGGGGGGGCTCGATTTGATTCGACGGGGGGGGGATGCGTCGCGAGGGCTTCGAGGTGGGCGGATGCTTCACGAGGGGGAGGAGCTGGATCGGCGCGCGGTGGGGGGGTTCAGCGGTCGTCAGGGCGGTGGCGTCGCTGCTGCTCCGCCCTTCTTCTCTCTTTTTTTTTTTTTCTGATTTGGACTTCGGTAATGAATCGGGGGGGGGGGGCAGAAAGGAGATAAAGGAGGGAAATTAGATTTTTTTTTTTAATTATTTAATTTTGCAAAAAGTTGACTTTTACATACGACCTCGAAACGAGGCCTACCGCCTGTCGCCCATAGCGTTTTACCCCCACTCCGAACACAATGGGATATGTATCGCAAGCTGATTTGATCGTTACAATCAGTTTCCGTTGAATTTAAAGTGTACTTCTTTATATATTCAATTTAAACGCACATTTCAATTTAGTGGGGCCACATACGAACTCGAAAAATTCCAGAAAAATATTTTCTAGCTTCGTATTGACGACACGGTCCTAACAAAACTAGTTTCGTCGAATTCTGAGACCGTTTGAAAAATGGCCAATTTCCAGTCGATTAAAATCAACTGAAACCGGTCAAACGCGTTTTCCTTTGCCACGCTCTCATATTGATTCGAAAAATTATGAAATTTGAAACCTAGCAATAACTTGACACTGCGGATCTAACAAAAGTGGTTTCGTCGAAATCCGAGGTCGTTTGCAAAATGTCCATTTTTAAGGGCCTGAATTCCATAGCGACTATTCAGAATTTTCAACTGGACATATCCTTTGATTCCCGCTATCAAATTTCGATTGGTCGGATTCGTTAGAAAGATATTCACTAACAGATCTAAATATTTTTGGTTTCACTAAAATCCGGGTTGTTTTGCACCCGGTACAGCCCGACAAAGTTTGAATTCAATTTTTGAAACTGCCACGCCATTTTAGGCCTTGTTTATAATTATAATTAATTATATTCGTTTTCAATTGTCGATTCAAACTCAGTTTTCATCGCCATTATTTAAAATATTTATTTTAAATATTTAAAATCCATTATTTTAGCCAATTTAAAAATTTTAAATTGGTTCAGATTTTCCGGGTCGTTACAATACAGTGCATTATTAAGTTTAAACACCATTTCATTATTTTCACTACAACAAAAACACCATATTACAACTTCAATTTTATAACTGTCGCAAAATGACAGTTGTAATAAAGTTTTTTACAACTGAGATTTTCCGATAGTTGTAATAAACATATGGCAACTCTTTTATTTTGCCAATTGTAACAGATGCCCATTACAACCTTTCTTTTATGGCAGTTTTACTAGATACCTATTTTTATCAACTCTTATATTAACACTTAAGAATAATAATTAATATTCAATAATAATTTTACAAATTTATAATGATTATTAATTACTATTAAATAATTAATGATTAATAAATTGAAGTTATTTTCAAATAATTACTGTTAAGTATTTAATAGTTAATATCTAGTAACACATACATAATAATTAACTTTTAATAATTAATATTTGATAATAACTAAGACGAAATAAGTGATAATTAATAATAACTATTGTTTGTAAGTAAAAATTTAATATTTGAAAAAAAAAATCTCAAAAAATCTATATTAAATTTAACACAGATTTTTACTTATTTAATCTAACTTATAATAGTAATTTTTTAAATTTTGATTATGAACAAGGAAAACCAGTGGTTACGTTATTGCAAAAGCATAAACGTTAGGCACGAGAAGTGAAAATTTGGCTCCAAAATAACCTACGTCTTTGTATTTTAGTCCCTAATGCGAACCGACTTCTCGTAGTCTTCCCTAAATCAAAATCGTTCCCCAATTCTTCCATTTTTTATAAAAAAAACACGTCTTGACAAACTTCAATTACTACTACCAAATATGGTTGGATCCAATAGTTTCGTGATTTGATGACGATTGAGCCGATCCACTGCTGGAGATGAATAAATTTGATGTCGAGATGTTAGCGATCATGCCTCGTGATTTTTGGAAGTGAACGGCTATAGATCTAGAATTGTATGTTGATGCCTTCGCTACTCAATGATCGTATGTCGACTAACTATAAATATTTTCAGAGATAAAGTTTAGTTTTCTACATTATGAAAGATTGATGCATCCATCTAATTCCTATCAGTTTAATAAATTAATCTTGATTTCATTGTTGCAACAATCATTTTTCTTGATACAGTCTCCTTAAACATGGTTCATGTGGAGTATAATTTAGGCATATTTCTATTTTAGATCTTGTTTCAAAATTTCGAAGTCTGAACTGGTATAACTCTTCTATTATGCTTGGATTAATGGGTGATTCGCCATTTTTAATCGAAAACAAGGTATAAAATAGGGAATCATAATCATTCCGATAAAATGTAGACTCACTCTTTTATGGGGAGATGAAATTGTCTAACGTCTTCAACCAAGATTTCAATACATGATAGTCCTAAATCAGCATGTATACTATAGCACATGGAGTTTTCACTTTATTTCTCTCCTTATATGCTTTAGTTCGGATGAAGTTTTTTTTTTTTTTTTTTTTTTTTTTTTTTTGAATACCTTCATTCAAGGCTATCACTACAACAAAAACACCATATTACAACTTTAATTTTACAGCGGTGGTAAAAGCACCAATGTAATAAATGTTTTTTACAACTATCAATTCCCTAAAGTTGTAATAAACGTATTTTTTAACAACTTTTTATTTTATTAGTTGTAATTGATGCATATTACAAACTTCAAGTTTATAATCTCTATATTTAATGACTAATTATATTAATATTTGTAATTAATAATAAACATAGTAGTTAATAATAATTATTAATTATTATTCAATAATTAATATTTAATAAGTAGTAATTTATTTTTAATAGTTAATGTATGTTAACTGCTAATTAATCAATAATTAGTAGCATACATTATAGGCTTTTAATAATTATTAATCGATTATATTTAAGTAGAAATAAGTAAAAGTTAAATAATAACTATTATTATTAAGTACTATTTGATTTGGTAATCACTATTTCAGAAGTTTTAATAAATATAATTTTGGCAACTAATAACAATTTTGGATACTAAATAACAATAATTAATTTGAAATATTAAATAATTAATTATAAATTTAATAATTAAAATTAACTAAGAATAATAATTAACAAATAACAATTATTTTTAGTAATTACCATTAAGTACGATTATTTAATAATTGTTATTATTAGTAATTAATAATTGCTATTAGTAAGTAAGAAGTAATAATAAATAATTAAGACCAATATTTAATGTTTACTATTTATTAATTAATTTTTAGCATTTACTGGTAATTTATAATTGCTATTAGTAAGAAAGGAGTAATACATCTTTTTTAAAAAAAATTAACATTAAATTTTTTCTTTATTTATTACAGTACTTGGACTTCAAAGTCGGAGCAAATATTTAAATCACTTAACCAACTATAATCGATTTGACACGGCTTAACCAATTATTGGAAGAAACAGTGTTATGTATGGTATAAAAACAATGAAATATAGCGGTTAACTCCATCAACACGCGTTAAGTTTTAATCGAGTGGAAGTTGCAACCATTACGGTTTGAAAAAGAAGAGCGGCATCTGAATTTTTAGGCGGGCTCTGTAATTTATCGTGCGGCACCTGTAATCAAAAGCTTCCTCATCAAATTCAAGACCCCCATTCTCCAAATGCTATTCATTCGTTTCTCCTAAATTAATCTAGGGTTTACTCATCGAATTGGAGACCCCTATTCTCCAGATACTTCCTCATCAGAATCGCGTCGAGATCATCCAGCTCGACGATGTCACCGGAGAAATCCGGCTGATTCCTCCCTCGCCTTTGAGCATCCCTTCCCTCCAACAAAGCTCGTATTACTCCCCGACAAGGATCCCTCTCGCCCTGATCTCCTGGCCTCCTCCGTCGACTTCCTGCGGATCTGGAATATAACTGATTCCGGCACTATCAAAAGTGCGTCCTTAACGACAACAAAAACTCTATGATATTGTTGATGAGATGAGAGCAAGGCTTGGTATGTTTTCTTATTACTTTCTTTAGATTTTTTTAGTTCTTGCATCAAAGCTTTTTCAATGTGAATTTTACTTGGCGTTTGAACTTACTACAACAGTGCGAAAGCAAATAAAATTGGAAGAATGGTACCACTTTGTTACTTGCAGATTGCATAACATGTTGTGTCGGTGATGACATAATGAATATGTTCCTTACTGTTTTGTCCTCTAATACAAGGATCCTACCTGTACATTGAGATAAATTATTAGTGATTATGTCCCAATTTCTTAGGAGCTTATTTTTCAACAATGAAAGAATAGAGGGTTTAAATTCTGTTATTCCCCTAACGTTCCACGTAAGTAGACTCGTTTAACTGTTGATTTACTTCTTGAATTTCTTTCACTTTCCTGCTTTTAAATAACAAGACTATGTGGTCACAAATGCATCAACATTTATGTTTTCTTCAGTGTCGATTTCTATAGTTATGGCATCAGCTGCATGTTGCAGTTTAATGTCTATACAGAATTTAGAATGTCCAAATGATCAGTTGCTTCATTGCTTTGGCTGAGTAGCATTGATCCCATCGCTCTTTTCCCTTTCACTTCTTTGATTTCTTCTCCCGGTCCACTTTCTCTTAGCTCTAATTTTATGTTGTGGTCCAGCTTTCGTTCGTTTTCTAGCTTTAAATCTGCTATCTTGAGACTCTTTGCTTCCTTTTTCGTCGCCCTTATGGAAATATCAATTTGCAGAAGCCTTATCTCCACTTGCAAGCCATTGTCGTTCCCTCCTTCTACTTCACCTACTCTTGCCCAATAAGCACCAACTCATTCCTCCAATCCCAATCTTTTCCGACTTCTTGCTTTTTCTACTCGCAAGCACTCCGTTTCGCCTTTCACTATTCATCACTGTTTCGATTTGGTTCAACAGTCATTATCGAAAGCCATGCCTTTTCGTTCTTGGACTTCGGTTGTGGATCGTGTATACGTTGTGCTGGTTGTGCTGGAGCATTTGGTGTTTGTGGTAAGGTCTTGGATTTGGTTCATGTTTGGTTAGTCTTGCGGTGTTGTCTGAGATTTAGTGAGTGCAATGTTGTGTTTTGTCTTGGGAATTAATTTTGTTGGTCAAGATCTGTACTGACTGTGGTTTGCAATTGGTCATTTGATTTTTGTTTGGTGATCTTTATTCTTGGTTCTGGCTGTTTTTGTTATCTTATGTACCTCCATCTTGGTTGTCTGGAATTGTGTTGGCTAGTAGTTGGCTGTGTTTTATTTGTGGGGAAGTCAAGTGGAGATAGCTTTGTGCCAAAAAAATATGTGTTTTCAATGGCCAAGTTAGTGCCATTCTAATCCTTTCCTTGAATGTTGTGTTCATTATTTGCAGATGAAGATGCCATATCATTTTTCGCACTATTGTGTTAAAGCTTTTTCAATAAAGAGGTATAATCAGAACCTTAAGTTATGTTTATTTTTCAATTAAATTTATTTGTTCGGACTTTGTTTTTTTGCTCCAGTATATTGTATAAATTTCTGTACATACTAGTTATTTCAAAAGAATGTAGAAGCATAAAGCTAATTTATATTTAATTTTACAGTTAACGGACAATGAAGTAGAGGAATCACATGTTGTTTTGATTATTTTTGGAATCATTCAAAGTAGTGTCATCTGGAAAAGAAGACAGGATGGTAGCCAAAGAAAAAGCTTGAAAGAGAAGTGGTATATTCTGCATTAACATGTAAAATCATAGATGATGTGTAATTTGGACTTGAGATGGGTTCTGACTAGTGGAAAAAAAGTCATGTCTGTCCATTGTTTGAGTACACTTTTAATTAAGGATGTTATACGGCAACAGTTGTAATTTTATACATTTATGTGGTATATGATTTTTAATTTGTATTTTGGATATAAAATTGTGACTTTTAACAACGAATGGATCATGATGTTTTTAAACTTACATCTATTTGTTATGTTATTCATCTATTTATTGTTGTATATATTAAATATATATAGATTCTTATGTATATAATTTGTGGATAAATTACAAATGTATAATAAAAGTTGTAATAAAATATATTACAATAGTTATAACTAGTTGTAAAAATTACAATAACAACGGTGTGTAACCGTTGTAACAAAGTTTATTACAACGATGGGAAAAGTTGTAAAATATACATATTACAACGGTGTTGCAACAGTGCAAAAAAGTTGTAAAAGATTTTAGTTTATTACAACTTCTTAATACACGACAGTTTGTCCATCATTACAAAATGTATATTACAAAGTTTTTCCACCGTTGTAATATGGTCATTTTGTTGTAGTGCGTGCAAAGAATTAATTAGAATTTTAAATTCCATAACCTACAATGATATTAAGAAAGGAGGAGAGGAAGGGGGAGGGTGTCTTAGTTTATAGTAACAATGTGTATTTTGAATTGACAAACCAGACAGTCTAATAAGATTGGTTACAATGGGAGACATATCCAAGAAGTTCAAAGAAATTAAGAGATTATTCATATATTAACATGTATTTAATAAAATAAAAAAGAGGAAATGTCCTACTATTCTAACTTAGAATTGTAGTTTATTAGGGTGTGCTAGGGGTGGCCACAATTATGGTATTTGGTGTTCATACAAATAGGCAAGTTTGTGAATAATTTGTAACAGTATCACTTTGCAACACAATATACACAAGCCATGCTTTCGAAAAATTGATAGTAAACTTAACATTTTTCAGAAATACTGGTAAATGATGAAACAAAATGATAACAGAAAATTAATTGTAATTATTAAAATTGATATTAAACATAACATTTTTCAGAAATACTGGTAAACGATGAAACAAAATGATAACAGAAAATTAATTATAATTGTACCTAAAGAATGAAAAGGCCGGTATGAAAGATGTAGGGGTTGATGAATACAACACAAAACTGACCACACTGAAAGAGCTCGTCTATTTTCTGAAGGAAGAGATTATCTGAATCTAACATGACCATTCTTCATAATCAATCAAAATCCATGCGCAAAGCTTATTTATCATCAATTTGAATCTTGGAATAAAATACCCTTGAAATTACCCTCCATTTTCCGGTTTAGACAAAGTTGCAGATTAGTCATTTCATTTGAGACTTTAGAACAAAAATTATTATGTTATGGTGAATTGTAAGGGTATTATGCTTGAAAATAAATGCAAATATTTACAAAAGATCTAATGGAAATATTTATAAAACTATGCAAGGGTATACATTTAGCTAACGCTATAGAAATCTCTTAATTTCCATTAACTGTGATCTATAAATGAACTAATATAATTACTTAGGATTATCTATGGAGAATGTTAGAGAATATGATGTCATTGATTGGGCTAGAGGATATATTGTCTTCCTTTAATGAATTAACTAGAGGATATATTTCCTGATTTGCGCATTTGGTTTATAATTGGTATTGCATTAATTTGGGCCAAATATGTTCTAGAATATTCTATTCTAGATTATTCCTTTCTTATCTATAAGTAGAGGCAAAGTATAACATTGTAATTAATTAATCGAGCATCTCTGTTGTAATAGCAATCAATCAAGTAATCAATAAAAATGTAGTCCTTTCATGTTTTTATCGTTTATCTCTCTTTTCTGTCTTGATCAAAACTCTAACATCGTATCAGAGCTTAGTTATATAGAGAGATAGAGAGAGGGTTGCTGTTAACATGGTATCAAGAAGAAGAAAAATGATTTCGTTTGATTTTCCATTGCCTCTTTAATCAATTCGCTTGCTATCACGAATATGTTATTTTCTGCTCCTTCTTACTTCTGTCATTTCTTCTTTGTTAGTTTTGAGATTTGTTATTTATTGGTGTTGATTGTAGTAGATGAGCATTGTTGGTGAATTTGAGATCTGTTATTTGTTGTTGATGATTGTAGTAGACGAGCATTGTTGGTAATTTTGAGATCTATTATTTGTTGTTGGTTAAAAAAAGAATAGAAAGAAAAGAAGAAAAAAAAGAGAGAAGAGAAAAAAATGTTTTGCTATTGGGAAAGTTTGAATGGTGAAAGGAATTGTTTTGTAAAGATGAATGTGGAGAGATGTTGTAGTCTGGTTGATGGAAGTTGTGTTGTCTAGGTTTTGGTGTATTTATTGGAGATCGTAGGAGATTGAAGTTTGTGTTGGAAGTTTGTGTTGTATGGTGTTGTATGTGTTGGAGTTTGTGTCGAGATGTGGTTGTTGTTTTCTATGAGGTAGGAGAATGTTTTGTGCGTGGTTTTGTAATTTGGTTCTGGTGATTGCGGACAAAAGTTGATGTTTATATTTGTGACTGATGATGGAGGAGTTTGTTGTTAGGTGGATTTTTGGGTTTGTAGGCGGAAAAAAAATTGTGTTAATTAATGGTTGCTTGACTGATGTATGTGGATTGTGAACTGTTATGATGGTGAACTGTTGATGAAGTTTTGGTTTAGGTTCTGAAGTTGGGTTTGTTAAGATGTTGTGTCAAGAGAAAATTGACTGTGTATGGTTTGTGTTTGGTTTCTAGAAGTGAGTAGATGGCAAGAGTAAATAGTTTGCAGGAGGACGGTGATGTTTGTGGCTTGGGGTTTGTATGTTTGGTTGTAGCAGTTTGTTAGTGGTTTGTTTGTGGAATAGGAAGTGTATATGGTTGCAATGCACTATAAGAAAAACCGTAATTAGCGACATATTTTTAGCAGCGGAAAATTCCGTCGCAAATTAGCGACGGAAATCTATGGAATCTGTAAGGGATATTATCTAAGATTTTTTATTTCAACTTCTTTTAAATTATTACCGTCGAGTTTTAATTTCCGTCGCTAAACCGTAGCAAATTGCGACGACTTAACGTCATCATTTTTTCGTCGCTGAATTTGATCGCAATTTGAGACGGTTTACTGTCGTGTATTTTTTGAAGCTAATTTGCAGCTTGTTTTCAAGGGATTTGCAAGGGACTGGTATGCTTATTCTTCATTAAATGTTTTACTTTTATGATATTAATAAATAAATAATATGTAAAATAAATTTTAAATAATTTATATTAATGATAACAAAAAAATAAATAATTACTATCAATAGTAAACAAAGTTCAATAGTTAGTATTGGTTAATTAATAACTACTAAATTATTAAAAGGTAATAATAATTAATAATATAGATTAATATGTATTCTTTAATATTCAATGATTAATAAGTAATTTTTAATAATTAAGAAGTAAAATTTATCATCTAGTATCTAAAATTTAATAGTTATAATTGATAATTATGTTTAACACATATTAATTCAAAAAATTTAAACTTTTTTATTTTCTAAAATAAACATAAAGTTTAAATATAAATTTCTGATGTTTTGATAATTTATCTCTTCTCCAAATTACCATCTTTTCCGAATCGAACTCTTCCCCAAATTATCATTGCCAAATTATCGTCTTTCCCGAATCGAACTCTTCCCCAAATTATCGTCTTTCCCGAATCGAACTCTTCCCCAAATTATTTGCCTGATTTTAACAACTGCGTTTTACTTACTGGTGCAATGAATATATTTTTAAAAGTTGTTTCTTTTAGCTTGGTTGTAATAAAAAATTATAACAACTAATTAATTATGACTAGTAAAAAGTCATTTATAACCTTAATTGCTCAGATATTATAAGTGATTGTACAACCATTTTATACGCACGCGTTGTTAATTGAAAATTGTAATTTGACCAGTAGTTAATAAACTAACATTACCTATGACACAAAAATAATTTCATATGCATTTAACATTTAATATTTAAAAATAATTAATATTAAATAATTTATAAGTAATAGTCAGTATTGAATAATTAATAATTAATAATTATAGCAATTAAATAATAATAATAATAATAATGAACAATTGATACATCTTATTCAATTTGAATGAATATTTTTATAATATTTAAAAAAAATTGGTTTAGGTTTATAGTACTTTAAATTGCTCCCTAAATTTGCAGCTATTAATATACTTTACATTTCGTTAAACTTTAACTTAAATTTTAAACAGCTAAAATTTTGGCTCTAAGCAGCTAAAATTTGGGCTCCAACTTACGAAACTTTTCTGCCCCTCCAGATATTTTACTTTATCGTACTCCACAAATCCACACTTTTCCTAACCTAGATCCCTAATTCACTTCTGCCTCCTTTTAGTCTAGGCTCTACAACTCATCGAGAAGACAATCACAAGCATCTTCTAGGGAACCATCTTTTAGGCCATGACGACTCCAAATCCCCAGCCTTCGAACCGCCTCCTCTGCCTCGTTCAACCACCGCTCAGCCAGATAAACCCCCGCCCGAACCCCCCGACTCACATCTGTTCACTGCGTCTGCCCTATTTTCACCTGGAATGGAACCCTAGCTATTGACGGCTTCAATTCTATGTCGTTGATGACAACTCGCACGTCTCCATCTGACTAGAGGCCACCGACTTTAGCGCAACCAAATTTGCCCAACTCTGATGTGCCTTGCCTTCCAGTTGCGCCTCTTCCTCCAACGATTGATGAGGGCGGATTCCATATGGAATTAGTTTATTTAATTAATGTTTTCAAAGAAGTATGAAGTTCAGGTGAATTATTTAATTAATGTTTTATTCATATGTTTAATTGTTTGCTTTTTAAGAAATAAATGGAATTAGTTTATTCTGAGAGCAATTGCTTGGTACTCCACTTTTTTGACTGAATATTGAATTTGGGCATCTACGTTTATGCCTTTTTTTCCTAGGAAACTTTTGTTTAACATCTTATACAGTTTATGTTTTGTGAAGTATTTTAGAGACTTTAGCTGCTTGTATAGATCTATCTATTTTGAGTCACAAATCCATGGAAAAACCATTGACTAATTGATCCGACATACCTTGCATTGATTTGATTTAACCAATGTCATCCACTGGCGTTATTCAAATCAATGCCTCAGACAAGTGTTGGTCGAATCGAACACATGCCTCAGGCTGGCGTTTGTTTTTTCAAATGCACGCCATGAACTTGGTTCAAATGCTTATGATAATTTATTATACATGCATGGCCATGCCTCAGGCATTTGTGATTGTATTTGTCTTCCCCATGCTATTTATCTTTTTGTTTTACTTATTTAAACCATAAACATTTTACATACAAATCTAAAAGGAAAAGTAAACTAGTGTATGGATGCATTGTATGGTGTAACAACTGCATACATGCATTGTAGTATGGTGTAAAAATGGACGGCCCTATCAAATTGAAAACTCAAATAGCCAAGAGTTTGAACCTGATAGTCTAATTTCATTTGTTAATTTGACTTTGTTTTGTTCATCCAAATTCACTATGATAAATAAAGTTGATAACATGATCACACCATTTAAACAATATATTTGCTATTTATTTACAGTAAGCTGGTATGTTACCATTACAAGTAAGCATGACTGCAACTTGCAGC
This sequence comes from Allium sativum, assembly GCA_030737875.1. Lineage (NCBI taxonomy): Eukaryota > Viridiplantae > Streptophyta > Magnoliopsida > Asparagales > Amaryllidaceae > Allium > Allium sativum. Next base: position 650,792,245 of record CM060923.1, read on the forward strand.
ACCATTCTCATTGTGGCATTTGGGTAAATACCCGAGGAGTCCAAATTATTTTTGTTATTACTGCTTGTAATAAGTCAAAATAATATAAATGTACTTATACTAACTTGAACTATACAAAGGCATTAAATGATAGATAATTGTCTCATCTTCTACTACTTCTCCTTCAAAATTATAAAATTATGCATTTTTACGTGTTGGGAAACAATGGCTGAGTCGTGGACTAGGTCGCTTTCTTGAAGACAATTCGGCGATCTGGTCGGAGGTGCAAACCAGTTCGTTCCTTCGCCGCCGCCTCTATGATAAAACAGCCTCTAAAACAATAACTGATCTGCTTGCACAACAAATCAGTGCAGATTTGCACTTTCTGTAAAAAATATTGCTCGAAAATTTCTGAAAAAAGAATTTTAATGGCGGTCGAGAAAAGAAGAGAATTGGCGATTCGGTCTATTTCTCGTCTGAAGTAATGACAATATATAGGACGAGAATTAGGGTTAGGGTTGCTGATTAGTGGGCCGCTTTAATGAAGGATAAGAATTTTTACCGTTGCAGAAATCTTTTCCATAAAAAAAGGTTCGAAAAAGGCTAAGTTTTGTGGTCCAAAAAATATAAGTGTCTACACCACAAAGCCCAAGCCCGAGCCCGAACCTAACCGGACCGGGCCGGGTCGAGTCGAGTCGGTCGGTTGCGCGCGCGTGTGTGGTGGTCATGATGCATGGTCTCCCTCCTCTCAACAATGCATGTATTGGGAGCCCAAGGCCCCAACATGATTTCTTAGAAACAAGTATAAATACTTGCTTCTTCTATATAATCCCATGACATGGGACTATTCCCATATAGGAGCCATTCATACACTTATTCAGGATTTTTAATAATTCACTTAATGTTATAAAATATTTCCAATAATCCCCCACTTGAATTTTTAAAAATATTTTCGAGCAGTTTCTTAAAAACATAAGATTGTGCATAAACAAAGGTGTCTTTCGACTTGAACCTTTGCATAGTGAATAAGATTCAGTTTTTACTAGAGTGACACATAGTCTTGAACTCTATTCCTGACATCAAACCACACTCAACCTTTTCTATAGTGCAATCAAATAAGCCCGTGCATTTATGGCCATGCACGTCTATCCTAGTTTAGTGAATGCTCTAAAAGTTTTTCCCGAAACTCCGTAGGAAACGGCCACATTTCCACATTCACAAAGGTGAGTCTATCAAGAGCACTCCTGAAGGTAGGTACTCCACTCCACATAGAGTATAGATCTCATTAAGAGTTTCTATTAACTCATCCTCTAATCGCTTCAGGAATACATGCTTCTTGGTGTATTAAATAGCATGTTCAACTCATATCACTGCACAACTTGTTATTACCCATTGAACCTAATTCTTGGGATCTCCAGTCATTTAGGTCGGATTACCATTGTGCGTGACTCAACAATCTAAGGGCAATAGTCCCAATCTTTTAGAAGAGTTATGGACTTTCTCTCTGGACAGTCCATTCGTCAAAGGATCTGCCAAATTTTCCTCACAACATACGTAATCCACTCTAACGGTACCTGTGGAAAGTAGTTTTCTAACCGTACTGTGCTTACGACGTATTTGTCGTCTCTTACCGTTATAATAACGGTTCTGAACTTTTGCAATAGCAGCGGTACTATCGCAATGTATCAACACAGCCGGTATCGGTTTTTCCCATAAGGGAATCTCAACTAGTAGATTTCTCAAATACTCTACCTCTTCACTAGCTGTAGCTAGTGCTATCATCTCAGACTCCATAGTAGACTGAGCCAAAATAGTCTATTTCTTGGATTTCCAAGAAACAGCTCCTCCAGCGATGCTAAATATATAGCCACTGGTCGCTTTAGAATCATCAGATAAGGTATTCCAGTCTGCATCGGAATATCCTTCAAGTACAGCTGGAAACCTTTCATAATGTAATCCAAGGTTCATGGTTCGTTTAAGGTATCTCATTACCCTTTTAATAGCTTGCCAGTGCTTTATACTAGGTCTACTGGTAAACCTACACAATAATCCCACGACATAGGCAATGCTGGGTCTAGTAAAATCAGTGGCATACCAAAGGCTGCCAATGATGCTTGCATAATCAGACTGTCTTACACCTTCACTAGTGTTCTTAAATAAATTTACACTGTGATCATATGGTGTACTTGCAGGTTTACAGTCAAAGTAATTATATTTCTTTAGTATCTTCTCAATGTAATGAGATTGATCCAAAGAAATTCCCTTTTCTGACCTAGTAATCTTAATACCAAGTATTATACTCGCCTCACCTGGATCTTTCATATCAAAATTGACACTTAATAAGGATTTGACTGAGTTTATGGCATGAATATTTGACCCAAAAATGTGTAGGTCATCTGTATAAAGGCATATAATAGTGCAAATGTCATTCTCAGATTTGCAATAAATGCATTTGTCACTTTCATTAACTTTAAATCCATTTGAAATGATTAAGTTATCAAATTTTTCATGCCATTGTTTAGGTGCTTGTTTTAAACCATATAATGATTTATCTAATTTACATACTTTATGTTCTTGACCATGTACTACAAATCCTTCAGGCTGGTCCATATAAATTTCTTCGTCTAATTCACCGTTCAAAAAAGCAGTTTTAACATCCATTTGGTGTATAAGTAAATTATGAATAGAAGCAAGTGAGATTAAAACCCGAATGGATGTTATTCTAGTTACAAGTGAAAAAGTGTCAAAGAAATCTATATTTTCTTTTTGTTTAAAACCTTTAGCTACTAGTCGTGCTTTATATTTATCTATAGTGCCATGAGGTTTTAATTTCTTTTTAAGTACCCATTTACAGCCTATAGACTTACAACCAGGGGGTAAATCTACCAAGTGCCAAGTCTTGTTGGATTCTAAAGAATCCATCTCATCATTTATAACCTCTTGCCAAAAATCGGCATCTAAAGAAGATAAGGCCTCTTGGAGGTTTATGGGATCCTCCTCAATAGTAAAAGCACAAAAATCTGAACCGAAGTCTTTTATGGTTCTTGCTCTTTTACTTCTTCTAGGTTCAGCTTCAGAATTTTCGTTAAGTTCTGTTCTAATTGGCATATTTGAGGTGCCCCCACTATACCTTAATTTAAAAGGAAATTTAGTTTCATAAAAATCGTCATCATTTGATTCAATTATATTATGTGCATTAAAATCATAAAATCTATATTCTTTGCTATGAATAGCATAGCCTATGAATGCACATTCATATGCTCTACTTGCCAATTTTATTCTCTTAGGGTCTGGAATGCGAACATAAGCTAAACAACCCCAAGTTCTAAAGTATGAGACATTGGGTTTATGAATCTTTAAAATTTCATAAGGAGAAATTTTATTCTTAGATTTGGGGATTCTATTCAGAACATAGCATACAGTCAATAAAATATCTTCCTACCAATGTTTTGCTGCACCAGAATTTAATAATATGGCAACTACTAGTTCGGTAAAGGTCCTATTTTTCCTTTATGCTTTACCGTTCATTTCAGGAGAATAGGGTGCAGTTCTCTCATGTACTATACCATGTTGTTTATAGAAATCCAGAATTGAATTAGATTCGTATTCTGTTCCTCTATCGCTACGAAGTCTCTTAATTTTTCTATTTTCTTGATTCTCAATCTCAGTTTTGAATGTTTTAAACATATCAACAGCATCACTTTTATTTTTCATAAGGTATACATATGTGAAATCAGAGCAGTCATCAATAAAAGTGATAAAATAACGATGTCCCTGCCTAGTCAAAGTGCCATCTAGTTCACATATGTCAGAATGAATCAAGTCTAAGGGTTCAGAAACTCTATCAACAGATTTGTGAGGTTTCTTTGTGATTTTAGCTTGTGTACAGAATTCACATTTATCAAGTTCAGATTCTGTCATTTTAGATATCATATCTAGGGTGCTCATGTTACGGATTATTCGATTATTAACATGACATAACCTAGAATGCCAGATATTAAAATCACACAACATGCAAGCAGAAGTAGTTATTTTATTAGATTCAACATTCAGTTTAAACATACCCTCACAAGCATAACCCTTTCCCACAAAAGTTCCCTTATAAGTTAGGGTGTACAAATCAGCCCCAATTACTTGAGTGAAACTAGCCTTATTAAGGAGGAAGCCAGAGACCAGATTCTTTCTTATCTCTGGAGTGTGCATAACATCTTTCAGATTTACAGTTTTTCCAGAGGTGAACATGAGTTCCACATTGCCAATCCCCGCAACTCTAGTGGTGTGAGAATCTCCCAACAGCACTTTCTGATTTTCAGCAGCCGTGTATGTCAAGAACATGCCACGATCATAGCAGACATGGCGAGAAGCACCAGTGTCTACCCACCAACCCTCTGATCCACCAACAAGGTGAATCTCACTAATCATAGCCGTAAGAGGCTCCTCAGTCAGGTTAGCCTGTGGTGCAGAGCTTGGCCTTTTCCGACACTTACGTGCCATATGACCTGGTTTTCCACAGTTGTAACATAGAAACAACTGTCCAGAGTCATTCTTTTGGGCTGGTTTCTGCTGTCCTTTTGGGTTTCCTTGCGGATTCCCATTCTGTTTGTTGCGCCTGTTCTGATTCTTAAAAGATTTCTGATTTGGTTTCAGAACAACGGGAGTGGTCTTCTTATTACTGTTGTTATTCACAATCAGCACCTCTTCTTTCTGGTCCTGCTTGCGTGCCTCCTCCTCAATACGGAGGCGTGTAATCAAGCTCTCTAAGGAAAATTCCTTAGTCTTATGTCGTAAGACATTCTTAAAATCTTTCCAGCTTGGGGGTAATTTGTCAATAACAACAGCAATTTGAAATTGTTCGTCCAAGACCATACCTTCGGAGATGATCTCATGAGCTATTTTCTACAGCTCATGAGACTGCATCTCTACCGATCTATCATCAGTCATCTGGTACTTAAGGTAGCGGGTCACAACATATTTCTTTGCCCCTACCTCCTCTGTATCATATTTCTTCTTCAGTGCTTCCCAGATCTCCTTTGCTTTCTTTTCATCTGAGTTATAGTAATCATAGAGATCATCGCTCAGTCCGTTCAGAATAAAGCTCTTGCATAAGTAATCCTGTTCAGTCCAGGTCTGCAGTTGCTTTGATTGTTCAGTCCATGATGCCATTTTAGCTGCATCAGCCTCGTCAGGTTTATTTGGAAGCTGCGGTTTGCCAGTAGTCAGCGCAGCCACAACCTTTCTGATTGTGAGGAAGAACTCCATCTTCTAACGCCATCGTTTGAAATGCAAACCTTCAAATCTGAAAGGAGCAACAGTCACTAGAGGGTTCTGGAAAGCAGAGGGTGGAGCAACATCATCTAGGGTTGAGTTGGAAGCCATTGTTTCAAATCGTCTTCAAATTGTTGGGAAACAATGGCTGAGTCGCGGACTAGGTCGCTTTCTTGAAGATGATTCAGCGATTTGGTCGGAGGTGCAAACCAGCTCGTTCCTTTACCGCCGCTTCTAGGATAAAACAACCTCTAAAACAATAATTGATCTGCTTGCACAACAAATCAGTGCATATTTGCACTTTCTATAAAAAATATTGCTCGAAAATTTCTGAAAAAAGAATTTTAATGGCGGCCGAGAAAAGAAGAGAATTGGCGATTCGGTCTATTTCTCGTCCGAAGTAATGACAATATATAGGACGAGAATTAGGGTTAGGGTTGCTGATTAGTGGGCCGCTTTAATGAAGGATAAGAATTTTTACTATTGCAGGAATCTTTTCCATAAAAAAAACGGTTCGAAAAAGGCTAAGTTTTATGGTCCAAAAATATAAGTGTCTACACCACAAAGCCCAAGCCCGAGCCCGAGCCCGAACCCGAACCGAACCAGACCGGGCCGGGTCGGGTCGAGTCGGTCGGTCGCGCGCGCGTGTGTGGTGGTCATGATGCATGGTCTCCCTCCTCACAACAATGCATGTATTGGGAGCCCAAGGCCCCAACATGATTTCTTAGAAACTAGTATAAATACTTGCTTCTTCTATATAATCCCATGATGTGGGACTATTCCCATATAGGAGCCATTCATACACTTATTCAAGATTTTTAATAATTCACTTAATGTTATAAAACATTTCAAACATTACGTTTCTGGCATGCATATGAAGGTACATGGAAAATAAACATTTTCTTAATTCATTTGTCTTTTTGGACCCTTTTTGTGCAAGGGTTCTTCCAGGAGAATTCATACTAGAGGTTGGAATTTGCTATTTAGTTGTGATTGTGATGCAACAACAGGATTTTAGTTATTTCTTCTGGTTAGCAGGTATGTCTCTTCAAAATGTTTGATAAATTTAATCTATCTATGCTCTACTGATTTTAATAAGAAGATCTATCTTGTTCTGTCCTTTGATCGCTCATAAAATTATTGAAATTATATCCTAGTTGTAACTATTCTAACAAAGTCAAAATAGTTAAAATTTATTTCAATTGTCATTTACTAGTGAATTTGTTCCAATTTGCAATGGTATTAATGATATGAAAACATTTTTTCAATTGCATGCTAGTATTTAAGTTTGAGACGTGGGGGGAAGTTACTTGTGTACTTCTTAAAAGTTGAAAATTTTGTAACTACATAAAGTAATATAAATTGACGTGGACATAATTTGATGATAAGTATCTGGTATGTTACATGCAACAAATTCACATAAATACATATATATATATATATATATATATATATATGTGTGTGTGTGTGTGTGTGTGTGTGTATGTATATGTATATGTGTGTGTGACCTCTCATTTTTTATAGTTTAATTGTTGATACTAACCAAATATACAGAATACATACTATGAGGGAACAAGTATACCATCGTATGATGTCCTCTTATTGTTCAAGACTTGCTTGCATAAAACACAAGTTATAGATAATAAAAATAGTACATGCAAAATGCACGTGCACTTAAAAAAAATGAATTCTAAAAATATTTACTGAAGTAACCGAACCATTTATATTATTTACAACACTAGGAATTTAGCTGTGTGAATTCAATATGAATTTAGCTTTAGTTGACATAATACTATTTATCTATAGGTAATGTAGAGCAAATGCTTCAAGAACTTTGGACTGAAAAAGGGAGATAGACAAATTTACATGTTGAAGGTATGAAAGCACAAAATGAAAGAGGTTACTGTATTTGTTGTTCTTTTAGAAGAAAGGCCCCGAGTCAAAAAACAACTTCTTTGAATGGTAATAGAGCAAATTCTTGTAATTTTAGGTGTAATGTTAGATGGTTATCAATTCAATTGCTTTTGTTTAAATGTATATTACTAGTATATGCTTGGATGTATTAAAAAGTTCAAGGCATACACAGTCGTCAATGTTGAATGTATCGAACGAAGAAATAAATCATAACTGCAAATTTATCTTTGTATTTTTGGATATGTTATTTATTTCAGTGTTCATAGTTGATTGATATTAGTTCGATAAATATACATGTATGTATTTATGTGTGTGTGTATGTATATATATATATATATGTGTATATATATATATATTTATAATATATATTTGCAGATTAGAAGCGGAACAGCGATAGATTAGTAACATATGATGCTAGTTTAAATATTTGCATAAATTAAAATTCGTCGCTAATCCCTTGGCAATTAGTAAGGGTTTATCAAAGTCTTTTATAAATAATATTTTATTATAAACTAATTACCCGTCGGTAAATAGTCGGTATATAAATTAAAATTAAATTAATAAATAAATAAAAATTTATTTTTAATATATAATTAATAAAATGACGGAAAACTGTTGGAAAACTCATGCTAAATTCCATCGCAAAATCTGACATAGATACCGTAATCGTTTTTACCGATCAAATCATTATGCAGGAAATCCGTCGCTAAGGTCTGTTAGTGACGGATTAGAAGCGGATTCTGCCGCTGCTAAATGCAGTTTTTCTTGTAGTGATAGAGTTGCAGTATGTTGATTGGCCGATTATGCTTGGGGAAGTGTGTTGTTTGCGATTTGATGTGTTGAGTTCGACGATGGAAGGTTGTTTGTGAAGGTAATGGAGTGTAGTGCTGTTTTGGAGTTGACTGGTGTATTGAATGTGTGTAACTGCTTGCAGTGGCTTTTGGTGTTGGCAGAAGGATAAAGGAATAGTGTATTGATGGTTATGTCGATTGTGAAGAAGTTTGGTTTGTGAGTATTGATGAATGGATTGAGTGCAGCTTGACAGGAAGTGTTATTGGTAGGGATGTACGTCAGATTGTCCGGTGGAGGATGAAGTGCAGCTGTGGCGTAAGAAGGTAGTTCAGTAAGTGAAGTCGATGGTTGTCAGTTGACTAAGTTGTTAGAGAGTAATATTAGTTTGAAATTGTTTTTCGATTGATGTCTGTATCGGTAACCCTGTTTATTAGGAGGGCAATTGATGTTGATTTAAGGTGGTAGATAGTTACTGTAAGCTATGTTTGGAGAATGCAAACATATGATGATTTATCCCTATTGATTTGGATTTGTTTACTTTGTATGTTTTGGGGATGCAAACATACAAACATCCCATTTTGGTTTGTTTTGTTTTCTTTGTATGTTTGGGGGATGCAAACATACAAACTCATCCGGGACCAGTTTTCTCATTTGATCGCTCAGATCTTTTGTTTACCGATCAGATTGATGATACTTGAGTTGATTGAAGATTGTTGTTGAGTTGGTTGAAGTAATTGGTATTTGGTGTTTGGTGTTTAATGTTACTCTCTAACAAAATTGAAACTCGATCTTGCTACTCTTCACTTTGCAGTTTCTATTTGGCAAACTCACGATTTTCCGCATCGTAAGTTTGAGGAGGGGATGTTAGAGAATATGATGTCATTGATTGGGCTAGAGGATATATTGTCTTCCTTTATTGCATTAATTAAGCTAGAGGATATATTGTGTAACGACCAGAGTAATTCGACGCCCGAATTCTGACAATAATACACCAATCCTGTATTACTGGTCGGAACTCAAGTATCGAAAACACCAGATAGTTATGAGAAAGAATTTAGAGGGTGAGATAAGGAAGAAAGAAATATAAGAATAGAAGAAGAAGAACCAATACCACAACACAGAATCAGAGTCTCACATCGCAGCAGAACAAAATATAATATGGAAATAAATCTTTTTTGAGAGCTTTCAAAATTACTTACAGTATCAGAGTACATCAACATATCTGGACAGTTATATAACCTGTCCTCATATACAATCACACAGCGGAACAGTAGCTATATATATAACCATATGTTTGAACTCTTCCAGCTTGTCTCTGGACTTCGCAGCAACCGGTAACCTGGACCTGTACACCCCGGCCTAACCCGAGCATTTACAAAACACCGGGTCAGTCTGGTGAACCAGAGTGAGATAAACTCGCACAGTATTAAGGTATCACACAACTTGATTTTAAAGTAAAAATCTTTTCGAAGGAAAAGGATAATCGTAAGACCGAATCCACACATAAATACGGACGGTTTTTACCTTACGATAACCCAAAACAGTTTGAACTCAATAACTTGTCTGATATTATAATAGTGTCTAAACACAAGTAAATATAAATCTAGCAGAACGCTTGCATCTCACGCTCCACATATATAGTATACAATCAAAACCGCAGGCGCTTATTGGAGATTGGATTCCGACCTTGACAAGGTATGGGACCACCTACCGATAGTGTATCTCTAGAGGCGAATACACTGGGTTCAACAAGAACGTCTTGCAACCCGGCCCTCACATGACCGACCACTCATTTCGCTTGAGTGTATCGAATGTATATCACCAACGGTTGGGCTCAAACCACCGTTCCCGAATGGGCAGAATCGATAGAATAAGAACAAAAGGAATTTCTCTAGATAGGTGATTATACACCCTAATGGGAGCGACCCACATAGCCATGCTGCCTGCCCGATTTCTGTCATCTCCCGGTTGATGAGGCTTGAGGCTACGCTTTATCAGCACATCTCATTTACTTCAAATGTCACATCGTCAGATCCATCAACAATCACTAATTGATGTCTACAACAGTACATTACGTGTTAGCTAAAAGAAGTTTCCTTCTCCGCTTCCACTCTTGGTATGGTTGGAGAAATCAATATACGTGACATTTCAGGAAATACTCTGTCAGACATCCATCCATACCAGTCATCCAGGAACAGGATGAACCGAAGGCACCCTCCTACTGCATTCTAGGAATCACCCTGAGAATCAGTAGCGAGAAGTCCTTGCGAATCCGTTGATTTCAGCCACGACCGAATCATGGTTTTTCTCTGGTTGCAAGTCATAGATTTTAAGTAATTCTTCCGCTTATGAAGATCCACGGTCTTCAATAGCTCCATCTTGAATCATCATCTTCGTCGTATTCGTATTTGCTGGACGGAATGGTTTTCGAATATATATTCGATCCCGGTCTTTCCATACCAACAATCGTATAAGCCAAATTTGATAGTCGGTTATTTAACTATCAAATAAAACAACCATTCATCCATAACAAGATATATTCACTGATTCGATACTTAGTATCATTTAGCCTCTTCACAAACCGTCCGTTAATTATATTCTTCAAATTTCCCAATATCTAAACATCGCTTTTACTTCTTATTATAAAATAAGAATATTCTCCAAATTTATCTTATTCAACTTATAAAGTTCCAAAGCAGTTTATAATATCATTCCCGGAAATCATAACTTTGTTTCCCTTAACTGTCCTTATTTATAAACTAATATCATTCTTAGATAATCGTGAAGTTGTTCAAGTTGGGGTATTTTAATTACCTCTCAGACCTTGACCAACTACATTCATGTCTTCAGAATAAATAGAAGTTTATTAATCACACGTTCCTTTGAAAATCCGATTTAAATCTCGACAAAGCTTCAATTCTAATTAGAATTCTTATGAAAATTCCTTAATATCTCTTTATTATGATGTTACAAATTATTCAAACCATTTGTTTAAAACCACATAAATAAAGCTTTTATAAATCTCATATTAATACCTTATACATTTGTTATATTGATATACTTTTTCAAATTCTTATATTGATCGAAACAATTTAACTTATCATCTGTAACAATATTACAGATTTCATTTCAAAGCCATTTTACTTTCACTTATCACATTCTCTTTAATAATACTCGACTACCTATTTGTTATCTAAAATCATATGATAATCCTTTAAAAAACTTATGTCTAAAATAGTTCACCCCATTTATAACCAGTGCTACAAAAAACATTTACAAACCACTTGCTGCATTCATTAAATCAAAATCTTTTGCGAATTAATTACGATAACTTACCATTCTCTTTCACTTTCACATTGTTAACTGCATTCAAAAATCCCATTTCCAATTCATTATCGACAATTAACATTCGTTGTCGTTATTTAAATCTCATACTTCATTTACTCTCGCCAGCTGATACTATTCCGAACCTCGGAATATCACATTCCGATCTTCGGAATAACACTCATTTCGATTAATCATTCCGAACCTCGGAATAACACATTTCTGAACCTCGGAATAAGCCTCGCTTCCATTTACATAACTGAATCTCATTCATAAATGTCATTTATAAATTCATAATCGTACTTTCAACTTTGATTTCTTTTAAATTATGAAATCCCCTTTCCAAATCGTTATTCCTTTCAAATCTGTCAATTTGTCAAATCTTATTCACGAAATGTTATTTAATCGCATTTCGTATTCATTTGAAACACCAGTTGTTAAAACGATTGTTTATCACAAAATATCACTCTTTAAACTATTTTATAAATTCTCGTCTATCCATGATTCAATTATTCCATTTTGATGTTTTGAAATCCATTCAAACTTCTTTTACGACCGTTAAGGCCTTTATCAAACCATTTTGGTATTTAAATAACCAATCCGAAAGTTTATATCATTTAAACATTTATTCAATAATATCTTACATTTCTATTTGTTATATCTTATATATTTATAAAATTGGTAAATTTAACTTTGACCAATATTTTTACCAAAAATCATAGTTTGAATTCACATAAAAATATATTCATATCTTTGAAATCATTCAAAATCCATTTAACATTGATCTCGACAAATCATCTCTTTTGATTGACGGTACTAAAGAGGCTAACGGTTACTATAGTACCAAACCGTGAAATATAAACCAATTTCACATTCCATACAAGCAACATGATCATATTGATAACGTTATTCAGTTCAAAAGGTGAACAGTTTACTAATGACAGTCGATAATAAGTGTAACAGTCTATACTGTGCTAATAACAGAAAGGCAAGCATTATAACGTTTATAATGTTATAAACGTAACCACTGAGGTAAGTTACCTCAATTGGATTTAATCGTCAGAAATAACGATTAATTAAATTAAACGAACGTTTAATTTAACTGTTTCAGTCAAGATATGAATATAAAATCAACAACGAACGAACAAACAACCATTGCACACAATTATAAAACCCGACTTATATAAAATATAAGAGGGGAGAACTGAGTGAGTTTAACTCACCTTTCTTCGTTCGTCGTTGAAACAATTCATTTCAGTGGCTTTCAATTTGATCCAAACCAGCTTTACCGTATAGCGTTCGACGATACTATTCCGATGTCACTTGCTCATCCAATTCTGGCTCAACGTGTCTTTGCATTGTTCCCCCTTCTGCTGGCTTTCGCCCACTTCACGTTTTCTATTATAAATTTCTTTTCTTTTTTTTTCTTGTTCACACCACCACGGACTGCAACACTCGTCTCCGCCACCTCCCTCCTCATGCGCGCCCTTCTTTCCTTCCTGATTCTAGCTACTAAACATACCCATTGTGCCTCCCCTTCCTTCTTCTTTTAACGCTCAACACTATTTCTTTTTTATTTTTTTTCCTCAGCAATGAAGCCGAGAACAGAAAAACGTGCAAGTCTTTTATAGGAGAGGCTTCCGTGGAGAACACGGTTACGTGGGTGCAAAGTTATTGAAGGAGTGGGGTTAAAGTTACTGAAGGTTTGGATGGCAAGGCATCGATGTTGTGGGTAGCAAGGCATCGTATTAATTAATATATATTTGGGGCGCAAGTGTTTGGGCGCAAGCTACAGAGCAGATTTGGACGCAAGAAACACTAAAAGTTTTGGGCGCAAGCACTAAAAGGCTACAGGCAAAAATGTGCTACAGTAAAAGAGAAAGTTGGATTGTTTTTATTAATATAATAATATAACTAAACTTGCATGTGAGAAATCCGGTTAAAAACTACCACATACGATCTTCAATTGAGATGAGGACACCTATTCCTAACATAAAAAAAATATTCCGGATCCAATGGGACAGATTCCGTCAAATTCCGACACCGTTTGTGAAAATCCTTTAGAAAATATCGATGAAAAACACCGAGTATTAATTTCTTAAAATTACAGAAAAAATCCTAAAAATATGAGGCCTTGACGTTTCACCAGACCTCTTCCTAAGGTTTCGTATGAAACTTATTTCGTTGAATTTGGGGTTCGTTTGACCAGTTAACCATTCAAATAAAGTTACCCTTGTTTCAAAAGAAAGCTCCACTCGTTTTTCAGACCTCAATCTACGAAAATAAAAATACCGTTGTAATCAGCGATGTGCCAGGATTCCAAAAATATAATAATACCGGTAGTTTGACTCATATTGTGAAACCCCAAAATGTTGATTACAGGGTGCAAAATACTCCACATAAAAAGTTGCTTATTTAATTAATTAAAAATTACCATAAAATTCTAAAAATTAAATTATCACTACGCCTCAAAAGAACCTAGTCTAAATTCGAAACCGATATGCAGTTATATCCAATAATCCGTTATGGTCGATAAATGATTACGCCGCTGTTTTTCTGCCAAATTGATTTGGGCATAACTTCCAATCTACACGACGAAATCCCGATTTTTCTCTTTCACTAGAAAAATATACTTCACTAGCTCCGTACTTTCTTGTTTCACAGAAATCCGATTTAAAACGGGCTCTGTATATCCAGTTGAAGTTCAAAACTCTATTTTACGAACTGCAGCGCTGTTCTGGGCTCGTTTTATTTTATATATGAATATATATTGTTCAACTTCGTTTAAATAGCGATTTAAATATTAAAACCCTTTAATATTCCAAATAAATTATTTAAAATAAATAAAATAAATAAAGTATTTGGCTGCCAAAAATACGGGACGTTACATATTGCCTTATTTGCGCATTTGGTTTATATTTGGTATTGTGTTAATTCGGTCCAAATATGCTCTAGAATAGTCTATTATAGATTATTCCTTTCTTCTCTATAAGTAGAGGCAAAGTATAGCATTGTAATTAATTAATTGAGCATCTCTGTTGTAATAGCAATCAATGAAGTAATCAATAAAAATGTAGTCCTTTCATGTTTTTATCGTTTATCTCTCTCTTCACTCTTGATCAAAATTTTAAAAGAGAAGTGTTTATAAAGCTTATTTATTGTTTGGCTTTTTTCTCAGGGGAAAAAAATATGTTGGAAGAAGCAACAAACATTTAGTTTAGTTCAATAACTCGGTACTGAATATTTATGATAAAGTATCCTTATGAAGTTGAAGACGGTGTTTTACTTTATTCATTTTAATGATTTCAATATTAAAAATGTATAAAATCATTATTTATGTTATTTTTTACTTTTCTACATCTGTATATCACATGTTAAATGTGTCTAATAACCTTATTTTAATTTATTTTGTCTTAGGTTCTCCATGATACAGTGTATCAAAAGACACTTAAGTTACATGCTAAAGAACTGAAAAGGTTGGGAACTACATTCTAGGCAAGTTAATGATTAAATTGTTAGTTTAAATATTCTTTATTCATCTGTCATAAGCATTAGCAAGTTAAGAAAACGTGCAACGCTGGGTTAAATATTCCATGTTGCAGAATTCTAGGTATATAAAATAACAGTGTCTGCAACTTTCAAGTTTCTGAAATTACTTCACTTGGACCATTATTATTTTAAGCATGTTAGTGATTTCAATGTATCAAACTTCAAACATGGGGAAAAAAAGTAACCCTGAAGCAAAATATTAATGGTTTGCATTTTTGTTCTCATTATCCTTTTCTTTTTATGTTTATAATCAATCTGTGTCTAGGAGCTAGAAAAAACAATGAAGTGAAAAGGGAAGGCACAAACTTTTATTGGATGTAATATGTCATAAACTGAAATAATAATAGTTAATTTGGCTTAATGTATACTTAAGAGAGATAAATTCAACTAATTTATTTAACTATATCATTAAATGTTTTGCTATTTTTAGTGATGGTTGTTGGCACCTAAAATTATATAAATTAAAATGAAACACTACAATAAAATCATGTTGTTTTAATGGAAATTCATATTCTGCTATATATCAAATACCAACATTTTATGGATTTTGCATCCCATCAAAAATAATTCCATGTATTTATTATTACAAAAATTAGATTATAATTTTCATGTAAATAATTTTAATATTTCTAGATTCATAAATAAGAATTTTGATAGCAAGTCTTGCAGCTTGTAATCTAAGCTTGTATTCCTTTGTTTACACACTTAAAACACCGCAGAAAATTTTATGGAACATTCCCTTATTTTCTTACTACTACCATTTTCCAATATGTTGCCATTGTTAAGAACTTTTGTTGAGTCTCCCAGAGTTTTCCCTTTTTTTCTTTTCTTTTTTTTGCTATACTCTTGTTGAATAAAAATACCAAGATATTTATTTGTATGTATAATTCAGTTTTGTAGATTTCAAAAGCAAATGATTTTTGTAGATTTTAGAGGCAAATGTGAATAGAAGATATGAGGATAGCATTAGGTGGAGGCCAATTATATTTTAGAGGCGAATGAGCTTTGTAGATTTCATAGGCAAATGAGCTTTGTAACTAGGTTAAAGGCTTTCATAGGCAAATGAGCTTTGTAACTAGGTTAAAGGCTTTCAGAGGCAAATGAGGAGGACAATTGTAATTTTATACATTTTTATAGGGTATATGATTTATGATTTGTATTCTGGATATTATGTTGTGATTTTTATCAATGAATTGATCATTATGCCTTTAAAATTACATCTATTTCTTATGTTATTTATCTATTTATTTAATTTGCACATACATAATATATGTAGATTTTTATGCATATAATTTTTGGATATATTACAACTGTAATATAATAGTTGTAATAAAATATATCACAACAGTTACAAATAGATGTAATAATTGTAACAACAATAGTGCACAATAATTGTAATAAAGTTTATTACAATGGTCAAAAAGTTGTAAAATATACATATCACAACGGTGTCGCAACGGTGCAATACAATTGTAAAAGATTTTAGTCTATTACAACTTCTTAATACACGACGATTACCCTATTGTTGTAAAATGTATTTTACAAATGTTTTCCACCATTGTAATATGGTCAATTTGTTGTAGTGTTTGTTCCTGGTAGTATCCTCACGATTGTGTCATATAAGCTTCCACTTGTAGGTCACTATTGAGAAATGCGTTACTTGGTTAAGTTTCATGATTTCCAAATTATTATGCATAGCTATTGCAAGTAGAACTCTGATGGTTGTTGGTTTAACTAATGGAGAGAAAGTTTCATCAAAGTCAAGGCCATATTGTTTTGTGTAGCCTTTCGCTACGAGTCTTGCTTTGTGTCTTAAAATTGTCCCATCTTGTCTCCTCTTTGTCTTCTATGTCCATCTGCATCTGATGATATTTTTGTCTTTGGGGTTTGGTACAATAGTCCATGTTGTATTCTTGATTAATGTTCCATACTCCTCGTCCATAGCTTGTCTCCATTTTTCGTATTGCATTACTTGTTCATAAGTTTGTGGATTATCTGTATTTATTTCTACCGTGAATGTTTTGGGTTTATATATGCCACTTTTTGCTCTTGTAATCATATGAAGCTTGGACTTGGTGTATTCTTGATTCTGAGTTTGGTTGCTATCTTGATTTGTATTGTTATATGAGCTTTCAGTTTAATGTGAATTTTCTGGTTGACTTTCACTACAGTCATCACCCCTGTCCCTCTGACGTTCTGGTTGTTGACTTGACTCGTGGCTTTGATCTAGCCTGCCAGTAGGCACTGTGTGTTGAGACTTTGGCGTTTGACCAGATTTGTTTGGTGATGTGGTGTGTTTGTTTCTAGAGTCATGGAGTCATGACCTGGTCCACTGTCTAGTATTTTGTGTTGAAGCCTTGTGTCTTGATCATTGGTGTCTTTAGTGAAAGCTGGGACATGTGGTATGGACACTCTTGCATTGTGTATTTTCTCATTGTTCCTACCCCTTTTTCAACAAAGGGAAAGGTATGCTCATTGAATGCTACGTGTCTCGATATTATGATTTTCTCATTGTTCCTTAGGCACTTATAACCTTTCTGATTTATTGCATACCCAAGATATGTGTAGGTTGAAACCTGTAGTTCAACTTATGGCTGTTGTATGGCCTCATCTATGGGAAGCATAGGCAGCCAAAGTTTTTCAGACTAGAGAAGTCAAGCTTTTGGCCCAACAGCATTTCAATTGGTGTTTTTCCATCGAGCACCATGGTGGGAAGCCTGTTTATGAGATGAACAACGGTGGCGAAAGAGTCGGGCCAGATATTTAGTGGTATTGAGGCATGTTCCAGTTATGTAAGGTCTGTTTCTACGATATGTCGGTGTTTTCTTTCAACTATTCCATTCATCTCGGAGGTGTGTGGGCAGGTAACCCTATGCATTGTGCCTCTTTTTGTGAAGTAGTATTTTAGTTGTTTATATTCTAACCCTCCATCCGTTTTATGATTTTCTCGTGACTGGGCTGTTTTTCTACTAAGGTAATAATTTGAACAACTTCTCTACATGTTTCTGCTTAGACTTAAGGAGCAATATCCAAGTGAATTAAGTAAAAGCATATACAAATAATATATAGTAATTGTATCCGTAGTTTGAATTTATTGGGGTAGGTCCCCATAAGTCAGTTGCAATCATTTCCATGGGATGATTATATTTAGTTGTGGAATTTGTAAATGGGTTCTTATGACTTCTACTCATTTGACACAAAGTATAAATATACGGTGAGCTTATTTTATTAAAATCGCAACTAATATTATTTGTTCTTAAGACCAGCTTTACAGTTTCAACACTTGGATGACCCATTTTACGATGAAATAAGTCAAATAAATCATTTTTATTAGCAGTACTAGAGTAATTACATCACCCTCTTATAGCAGTAGGCTCAGTGTTCGTCGAATTGAATTTATAGAGTCCTTGTGCAGGTTACCCTATAAAAATATTTCCTTACTTAGTATGTACCTAACTAAGCAGTAATTTGGGAAGAATTTGAAGTAAACTTTGTTATCAGTAGCAAATTGGGACACACTTATTAGGTTTTTCTTAATTTGTGGTACTCTCAACATATTGTTAAGCTTTAGTTCTCTTTTGCCTATTACATTTCAGTTACTAATATGAGTGATAGTGACAGAATTACTGTTTCCCATAGAAATGGATTGCGTACCTTTGTATTCTTTATTCCTCAAGTTTAGATTGTTCAGGTTGCTAGTAATGTGGTTGGTGGGGCCTGGGTCAGGGTACCATTCTTCAAAATGTGAGACTTCACATTTGGCTGGGTTGTCTCCATTGTACTATGTCCTTGAGCTTCCGGACTGGTTCCTTGTTTCTTCAGGTTGGTAGGAGGTTAGTCATCACTCACTGGTCTGAAAGTACTTACCAGACGGAGCTCTTGAGTAGTATGTGTGTTATCTTTTCCCTCCAGGGCTGGCATTGCGTTGTATCTCCTGTGCTCTGTGACTATTTGTCCTTGGTTTGGTCGGTTTTAGTTGTTCTGGTTGTTTGTTTTGCATTCGGTCTCTTCCATGTACTCTGCTTGTATACATGTGAGCTTTAGACCATCGGTGGAGTTTATTCCATTTATGGTGCGTTTTTGTGAGCCAATCAGGGAAAAGGCCTTTTTTTCTTAATTTTTACTATACATATTAACTTCTAAAAAATAATAATAATAATTGACCCTTATTTTCGTATTCATTAGTCATTCCTGCATCCTTTTGCAAATAAAATTTGTGAAATGGTCTTATAGTTGTTTCCAGCAGTAATTTGCACATATGGTAGGGAATGAAAATGTTTACACGAAAAAGGTACAAATATTCCAAATTTTATTTTTGTAAATATTTTAAATTAAAAGTGTGAATAATTGCCTATTTTTCTAAGAATTATTTAAAAAAACAGTTTTTGATAAAGATCTAGTATATTGTCTAAAACATAAAAAGGAATCTTTGACAAAATTCTCCACGTAAAGATACATATTAATTATATGCATGTATATTTGTGTGCAGACGGCTACAGTGGCGGATCCAGAAACTTTTTCCGATGAAGTCAGTGGGGTCCTTATATAAAAAAAACAAAAAAGTAAAAAAAAAAAAAAATCAATATAAAATAAAAATTTTGAGTGGGGTTATGGCCCTGCACTCATTGTACACTGGATCTGCCCCTTGACGGGTATATACTTGCTAAGTAAAAGATGACTTTCTTTAATATGTCCAAGAACGTTGTTCTAATTATTGACAAAGTATTTTTTTACCATTTCTGTCTACATTCCATTTTGATTGGATGTTCTTCATGCTCACCATTGTAAATAGAGCAATTTTCATTTGTGGCCTCTTTTTTCCCCCAACTTTTAGCCTCTTTTTACAAAATATTACAAATATAGCCCCATTTTTGCCACATAAGCCTCGACTGGGCCAAGGCATGAATACTAGCGCAATTACAGATTGCGCCAGTATATTTTAAAAAGAAATTTCCTTTTGTGGCGCAATCCAGGATTGCACCCCGAGAGATTTACAGAGAGCCAACAGCTCTCTTTAAATTCCCCTATGCCTGGGGCACAAACTTGGATTGTGCCCCTTGAGAATAAAGGCTAAATTTCTCTCGGGGCGCAATCCAGGATAAACATTGAGTATTACTCATGTACATGTAGAATTCCTTTACTTCAACATCTTCCATGTGAACATGTAATGACTGCTTATTCAAATGTGACCAACGGCGCTAATCGATTTCATCATGACTTTGCTTCCAAGTGGTATTCGGTCACGAAGTACTACGCATCTTACAAACCAGAATTTCATCCTATTCCAGATAAACGGTACTGGACTGCATTCAAGGGACAGGTTCTTCTCCCGCCAACGGTGCGTAGAGCAGCTAGGAGACCTAAATCAACAAGAATTAAATGAACCATGGATGAAATGCGGGCTCCTAAAACAAGTAGATGCAGTAAGTGCGGAATGATTGGTCATAAAAGAAGCCAATATAGATCAGTAAATTAGGATTTTGCTTCGTAGTTTATGTTTGAACTATTTGTATTAATGTTTGATTGTAGAAGAACTTCTTTCTTTCGCGCAATGACAACAATTTGCAATGAGCTTATATTCATCACTTTCACTCGTATATTCAAGCAATACATACATTTACTAATACATTGCCACAAACTACTTTAGCATTTGGATATATTTGATACATTGGTACATTGGTACTACTCATTGGGATATTGTGGAAGCTGGGCCTCTAAGTCTGAGTTCAATAATTTCAAACAGTAAATCTCATTTTTAAGTCGTTCATTCTCATCCTGCATCTCCAATGCATACTCATGCCCTCTTCGACACATCGGAGGATCAACCCACTCGTAATAGTTACAAACTGGAAAGGTGATCGAATAAAGGAGACTCATTTCATAGCGACTACATCTATACATCTTACGCCCTATACTAACACTTCCATTTTTGTTCACAGACCTACAATAACAATTTTTTCTTGGTACTAGCTCGCCGATTGCTAGTGCTCGGCCTCGATTAACATTTTACCTCCATCCACCGCAATGAAATATATTTGTGGTGCGCAAGGAAGATGATCTGGAAGTTCAATCATTTCGGACATTTATGGATCGGAGCAAATTTCCTTACCCGGTCGACAAACAATTGGTGACAATGGAGCTTGTGGTGTAGCATCAACATTTTGAATGCTATCATACGCTCCTGACATCAAACTTTCTCAATTCTCCAATAGAGTCTCGTCATCAATTTTCCATTGATCCATCCTAACTAATGATAAATTAAACTTGGGCAGACCCAATCGTATAACATTCAGTGTATGAGAATAAGGGAAATCTTGAACATACCTTTGAATTTGAGCTCCAATGTTTGATTTTCAATTTTTATAAAGTTGAAGTGAAAAATGGTTATAAGGTAAGTTTTTGTAAAAGAATTTGGTAAAGTTTTGAAAAAGAAAGAAAGTGATTGGGATATAGTAGTTGAAGGAGAATTTAAGAGAGTTGTTACGTCTGTAAATCTCTCGGGGCGCAATCCAAAATTGCAGCCCGTGAGAAATTTAGCCTTTTTCTCTAGGGGTACAATTCAGAATTGAGCTCAAGGCATAGGGGAATTTACAGAGAGTTGTTGGCTCTCTGTAAATCACTCGGGGTGCAATCCAGAATTGCGTCACAAAAGAAATTTCTTTTTAAAAATATTAGTATAATCTGTGATTGCGCCAGTATTCATGTCTTGCCCTGGTCATGGCTTACGTGACTAAAAAGAGTTATGTTTACAATATTTTGCAAAAAGAAACTAAAATAAAAACGAAAAAAGGAGGTCACAGATGAAAACTGCTCTTGTAAATAACATCGCAATGGTCACATTATGATTGTCGTTAACAGTTGGATCGTTCCAATCCATAATACGTTGACAATCAAAACTCACCTCGATCAAGCCATCAACTTTGACCGTAGACCACCGACCAGGTAACGCTAATTTCTACTATATAAACATATAATACAACCATTGTCAAAGTCCAATCCCAGTACATAATAACCCTCCTCAACTAAGAACTATTCCTACAGAAAAAGAAAATGGGAATCGCATCCTCATGCTTCGTTTCCAAAAAGACACAACCACCTACAGCAAAGGTAATCTTCCATGGCTGCTCCATCAAAACCTTCACTGCAGACACGCCTGCGGCAGAGCTCATGTTCGAAAACATAGACAAAGTAATCTGCCATGCAAATTCTTTCTTCATCGGTCACCCAATTCCCATACTCTCCATTGAAGACTCTCTACTGCTTGGAGAAACGTACTTTGTCCTCCCCATCAATTTCTTTCCATGCAATGCTAATCTAACCACGTCGACTTTGGCTTCTAAGATGCCAAAAGAGATGAAAAACATGATGTCATCAGCGTTTGAGTACGTGAAAGGGGTGGATGGCAGAATGCTTATTAGGGTTTTGCCTGATTTTATAATGAAGATTATTAACGATGATGGCGGTGCTGGTCACGATTATGAAGAGAGTGACGTGATTTGTACTACGCCGGAGTTGAAGAAGCAGTACGAGCTACTTGTAAGGAAAAGAGATAGCCCACTGCAGTGGTCGCCGAAGCTCGATACTATTAAGGAGAAGAAAGCTAGGAGCAGGGCTTCCCCCGTTAGGCTTCTTGGTTTAGGTTTATAGCTAGAAGGTATATGCAGATATAAACTATACACATTGTTTTGTGGCTGTGATTGATTCAACTTTTTATAAATTGAAAGAAATGAAGTTTTTGGGGAATTCTGCTTGAAATAAGAATTTCATATGTAAATACATATAATGTCATCCAGATTCCAAAATTTATCATAAGTAAACATTATTAAGAACTTTGTGACTGTTTGAAGTGAATATACATGGTCTTTCTTTTCGAAAATATCCAGCTAAATTTGACCAAAGCATGGCTTGTAAGATTCAAAGCATGCCAATGTTCGCCAAATAAGATTGGGAAAATGTCAACGTTATTTCACCCTTTCAGCAATAAACTCGATGACCAGTTAACATTGTCATTAGCTTTGTGTAATTTATTTCTAAAATATAACTGTGATATTATAGAAGAAATTTACCCTCCTAAGTTTATAAATCCATTAGCTATCACTCTAAGTGCGGTCATCTTGTGAAATACTCCAGTCGATATTGTACCTAGTGAAAATATGAAAACTGAAAGAAGAAAGAAATTGACAAGGTATGCTTTATCTTGTGAAATAATATCAACTGTCATCCCGCAAATCATTACAGATTAATCACCACATTCTGACGAGCAATTTTTCTAAAGAATGGTTTTCCGAGAAAAATTAAAGATTTGCGATAGGAATTGAAATGTTCTCTAGGGTTCTAAGGCCAAACATTTTCATTGTAATCAAACAGTAAACCAAGTTATTCTCTATTTCAAGTGCAGATTCATTTTTTTACATTAATTTGTCCTCCCCTTAAATTTCTTTCGGCCATGCAACGTGAACCCGACCACTGCGACTTTGGCATGCATCTAAGATGCCCGAAGAGAAAACGTATAACATCGTTTGTGCTTGAGTGTGTGAAGGGGGAGGATGGTGGAATGCTTATTAGGGTTTGGCCTGACTTTGTGAAGAAGATAAGGGATGGCGATGATGATTGTGATGGTGGTAATGATATTTGCACAACGCCAGAGTTGGGAAAGCAGTATGAGCTGCTTGTAAGGAGAAGGGATAGTCCACAACGGTCTCCTAAGCTTGACACAATCAAAGAGAAAAAAGATAGGGTTAGGATTTCTCCTGTTAGGCCGCCTGGTTTAGGTTTATATATATATGCGGTTTATATATATATATGCGGAAATTAATATAGATCTATGATATACACTAGGCCTGTTTACTGGTAGTGAATTCGTTTGTTTATGGATTGAGAACATTGAGGTTTGAGAGAAATCTAAATTTCTTACATCTCCTGATTATTTCATATTCCCATGTTTCATGCTACAAAAGAATATTTTTAAAAAATAAATAAATCAAGGCTTCAAGTATAGTCACAAATATATTTTCTGAAGAAAATTAAAATTTGTAATAATAATATATATTCAGCTAGATTTTAGCATAGACAAATGCACTTGTATTCAAGATGTTGTTCATACTCTGAGTAAATCAAATAAAAATAAAAATATTTCATCGGCAGAAATTAAGTTTTCACGACCTTAAGAACATGTCAATAATCGTATAAGGTTAACTTTCAGCCATTTATTTCATCCGAAAGTTTATTTTTGGCAATAAATTAAATGACATCGATTGACTGACTTTTGTGCAACAGCAACCAAATGTCAATGTGCCGTGCACACATTTAAAAGATGTACTTAGAGGCACCATAGTTTTGGCCCTTTTGAGCATCAAACAATCAACAAATGATACTCTAAGTCCTGCTTATTCATGAATGAGCATCTAAAATGATGTAAATACATTTAAATTATTATTTATGAGTTGTAACAATTTGTTCAACATGCTAGTTGAACAAACGTTCAAAATGTTATGTGTTTGTTCAACAAGCCTAATTTTGCCGAAAGAAAAAACGAGGTTACAAAATATAAGCTTGTAAAATATAATTTCCAAGCGAACAGTGGTTGGATATGCTCTTATTATGCATATAATATTATGAACGTTTTCCCTAATTTGAGAATTAATAAGAATCATAATTACCTAAAAAAGCCTAGTATTTTTATTTTGAATAGTAGTTATGAGGTTTTACACCCTTTGTGAATCACAGCTTGTTTTGAATAGTATCATTTCTATTGCCTTATCCAACCATAAATGCTTCAGCTAGACTTGATTATCGAAGTGTAATATCAACGTCAACCTCACATTGTTATGTATGTTGATGAATTAGTTGACCAAAATATAAACGGAATGCGTGGTTGTGTTAATATGTCATGGTTGAACTGTTAATATGTTATGGTTGAACTGTTCGCATTCACGCATGTAAATTGAACACCGCCATAAAATAACAACGTTTGGAACACATCTTTCTTTCTATGTATTAACCACGATTTTTTTGAAGTAAAGAACTGCTTTAAAGTTCAAACCGACAGCTTATTTCTAAATTTGTGTCTCAAAATGGTTATGGCTGTTGTACAAAGAAGTTGACTAAAATCCATTTAGGTAGTTGAAGTATAATTAATACGCATCTAAAAATATATTTCACATGTAAAATGCCATTAAAATAATAATGGCTTGATTTGGATAAACGCGTTGTGCAACTACTATGGCATCATTCAAATAGTAAAACATTATTCATTTATATAACTGCAATTAAATTATTCAAATGCCATGTTACATCACTTAAATAATTTATTAGAAGTGAATACTTCTTTAAATTACGCATTCTAGCGAAAAATTAGCTTGAAAAACAAGCAATTTTTGCTATGTAAATTAAGGGTAACTTTCATTTTTTAATTTAAAAAAATCCAAATACTTTAAACAAGTGACATAAATTAACGCTTCACAATTAATAGGAATTAATATAAAAATGTTTCTTATGATTACAAGATTAAAAATTAATTAGCAAATAATTTTTTATTATGTAAACATGGAAAAAAATGAATAAAAAAAAAATTCAGGATGGAAAGCTTAATGCATATGGTTTCAATTTATTTATTTTTATTTTTATTTTTACATATAGCTATTTTCGAGTGTAAATGAGATTAACTATAAAATGACTTAGTTCATGTTTAGGTGGTACAATATAAAACTATATTTTTAAGTTATAAAGCAATGTTCATTTAGCTTTTCTGAGCTGATTAATTTATATGTTCATAATAATATCAATCGATTAAAATAATTTTGAAATCACTATTTTCCTTTTGGTATTGAGGACTTTTTTCTATATTTTAATTAAATCAGTAACGATGAGAAACTAAAGTGAACTTCGTGTTGATATATAATGGAATTTGGTATTTGCCCTCGATCTTATTATTAAACTTAGTTGTCCAAGGATTTAGTTTTCTTTTGAAATGTGTTCTCAAAACTAAATACCCCTTACTAAAACACATTCAAGTACGCTTGCAGAAGAAGAAGAAATTTGATGCTAGAAGTCAATTTCAAGGACTTTGCTACATCGACCGAAAAAGAAGCAGTCAATAATGCGGATCAAGAAATGGACGACAACAAATCATCGGGGGTAAATCCAAAGGCTAGGAGTTGTGCAACACAAAATGACTTACTGAAGAGAGGTCGTTTCAACATTTATGTAATTTCAATGTAATACAAAGTTAAAATTATAACCGCATAATACTTAATTTACAATATTATATTAATTTGGTATAAAATGTTTTATAAAATTTATGACTCTCAAACATTCACCTTTAGATTTCAACGATGGATATCATTGAAAATCTATACTATATTATTAAAACTGAGTATGTTTACCTGAACTTTCATGGGTGCCACATCAGAAAGAAATAAAGAACAGGGGCAACATTGAAGAAAAGTTTTATTATTTCATAATTGTAATGAAGATTGATACAAATTGTATAGAGTGGTATCCTCTATTTATAATAATGTATAAAGTATAATAAATGGTTCAGCCCATAACAAAACAATAGGAAAGATGTAAAAATAGGCAAGTGCATGTGACTGTTGTACAGACTATATGCATGCGGTAATACTTGATATTGAAATATATTGTGTATGCAAGCTTTCCTTTTATCACATATGTCCTTTATTAATTCAGATGACCGTTGTACATGCTATATGCAGTAATATTTGATATTGAAATATATTGTAAAGCTTTCATTTTATCATATCTTTCCTTTTGTCATATTCACTCAAGCTTTCCTTTTATCACATTTTCCTTTAATATTGCCCCTTAAATTAGGGCTAGATTTTACTACCCTAATTTGCCGAGAAACATTCCATTTTTTACTTTGTATTTGTTTGCAACTCTTTAATTCCAAGTGCTTCTCTGAATCTATGAATTTTTAGCTGAAAGTGATATTTCGTTAGCATATCAGCCCTTTAATAATAAGCTGGAATGTGATTCACTTGTAAATTAATGTTTTGGACTTGCTCAGGAACAAAATAATTGTCGATTTCTATATGATTAGTTCGATTATGCTAAATAGGATCTACTGTCGTATAAATTGTACTTAAATTGTCACACCAAATGATTGGATTCCCGTTGGATGACAGTTTTAATTCCTTTAATATTGATTGCAACCATAAGATTTCAGCTGTAGTGCTAGCCACACTCATATATTCTACCTCTGTGCTTGATCCTGAGATAGTATTTGGCATTTTAGAACACCAAGAATAAGGCTTTCTTCTACATAAATGCAGTAATCTAAAATTGATTTTCTATCATTTACATCTGTAGCCCAATCTGCATCTGAATAGGCTGTAATGTTCAAACTTTTGCTGCTTTTAATGATATGCCAAAGTTGATTGTGCCTTTAAATATCGAAGTATTCATTTTACTGTTGTTCATTGCTCACTTCTGGGTTCCTGCAAAAATTGATAAACTTTGTTAACACTGAAAGAGATGTCAGGTCGTGTTCTAGTAGCATATTGTAATGCTCCTACAACAGTCCTGTATTGTTTAATATTTAAAATAGCTTCCCCCTATTCTTGGATATATGCTGATTTGATATCATAGGAGTGGGTTGTCCATTTGCTTCATTCATGTTTGTTCTGTTCAACAACTCTGTAATATACTTTCTTTAGCAAAGGTGAATTTCTATGTTTGATTTTCTCTTAACTTCTATTCCAAGAAAATAGGATAATTCACCCAAGTCTTTTATTGAGAACTGAATGTTTAAGTAGTCTGCTAATTATGATTTCAGTTAAACTATTACTTGTGATAATTAAATCATTAGCAGATACTAATATATAAGTAGTAGATGTTTCCCTGATTTTTGTGAATAATGATGTGTCTGATCTAGTACGAACATATCCCAGTGTTGTTAAAGCGTGCTTTGTGTCTTTCAAACTATACTTTGGGGGCTTGCTTTAGTCCATAAATAGCTCTATTCAAATTGCATATAAGTGTTGGATCATGTATGTACCCTTTTGGTTGTTGCATGAATATATCTTCATGTAGATTCCTATTTAAAAATGCATTGTTGACATCTAACTGCTTGATTTTCCGATCAAGGCTATGGTCAATATAAATCTGACAGTTGAGAGTTTCACAAGTGGTAAAAAGGTTTCATTATAGTCAAAACCAAATTTTTGTGTGAACCCTTGAAACCAGTCTTGCCTTGTATCTTTTAATGGATCCATCTGGATTCTTTTTCAGTTTGTATACCCACTTACACCCAATTATATTCTTACTGCTTGGTGGGTTTACAAGTTCCCTTGTATTGTAATTAATCAGTGCTTGATATTCTTCATCCATTGCTTGTATCCTCCCGCCATAGGCGAATATTTGACTTTTCATAAAATGCCTCCCTAGTCAATAGCGGCTTTTCAGCTAGATATCCCCTGAATTCAGTGTTTGGATCGACCTCATCTATTAAGGCCATCAAAATGGTTGGTTCATGGGGGTCGCTTATTTCGGTAACTGCTAGGTTGAAGCGGTCTAGGTATGACTTTAGAGATTCGCCAGAGGCTTGCTTGATTGTGGATAGCTCAACAAAGCTTTTAGCTTTCCGTGCATAGAGTCGGAACTAGTTCATAAAACGTTCACTTAGTTCTTTATTGCTCGATACTGATCGTGGGGGAAGTCGAGTGAACCACATTAATGCAACATCTTTGAGATATATCAGAAAGGCTTTACATTTCACAGCCTCAGGTGTTGCTGCAGCATTCATATACCATGCATACCTCATCAAATGATGTCCCAGATCTGTTCTCCTGGCATATCGGTCCATTTGTCGCAGATTGAATTGTCGGGGAAATTGGAAGTCATGGATGTCATCGGTGAATGGGGTGTGACTATGCTCAATACCCCAGTCCTCATTAATGTAGCATCGACTATCGTCCATGATCTGTTGTACCATCGTTTCCACTTCCGCGTTGGTCAATGCTGGTCTAGGATCTACGCTTCTAGTACGTTCATTGACTATGTCAGGCAACGCCCTTTGGTTCTGGGTTACAGCTGGCCATCCTCATCTTCTATGATCCCGGTCGTTCACGAGACGAGTGGGTTGGAGAAGCTTCCCTTGAGTATGATTGGCAATGTTTGGATCTCTGGGAAGGACGCAGGATCCTTGCATCGGCAACAACAGTAGTTTATAAGGCTGGAGTCATCGGGTCCAAGGACACGAGTTTCATCTTCACGAGACCCTAGTGATCCGAAGCTCAACTGGTCGAGGTTCTCAGGCCTTTCATATGGCCTTCTCTAACATGGACGCTCTTCATTTGAAGAGGATGAATGATCTGCGGGGAGACGATGAGTTGGAGAGGACATTCTTTGCCTACGAAGCTCACTTGTTTCCATACTCATGGTCTTCATGTTTTCTTGCATGAGAATACTATCATGCTTATGGGCCTCTAAAGCATCCCGAGTACTGTCTAGCATATCGAGTAGGCGCGAGAAATCTATGTGTGTGGCGGGAGCAGAGGGAGTAGGCTGATCACTGGTTTTCGCGGCCGGTATTGGAGCATTTGTAGGGGCTCCGGTAGAATTTCTAGCCTCAACTGCATTCGGATCAAATCGGGCCACAACTACCTCTGTAGTTCAGATCGGGGGGCGGGAGGGGAATCATCATAAGTGTTCAAGAGTCCAGATCGGTTCGGATCGTTGTCACCGGTTCGATTCAGAGCCTCAAAGTCGGATCGGATCGGAAATGCTCTCCTGGAGAGGTTTGCTCCTGAACTTTGCCTCCGCGACCTGGTCACAACCATAGCTTGTTGATCTTCGTTGGCCCCATTTTCCCGAGCGACTTGTGACCCTTTTTCTTTTCCTTTAGTCATTGTATTCAACTCTTTCAATATTAGCCTGAATACTTCAAAGATTGCTGAAGAAAGTGTATTAACTTCTTTGAACTTGAAGGTCCAAATGGTAGAACGATGATCCAAAACGTTGAGAATTCCTTCTCAGTGAAAGCACCAAAATGTTAGACCAAAAAATGGTTCTACCACCCAAACAACGATAATTTCAAATAAAACGGAAAGAAAAACAGTAAGAATACACGGTTTATAGCGGTTCGGCGTTAAAGAGCCTACGTCCACTTTATAATCTTTGTTCATTGATGATATGAGTACAAATACAATGCTGAATTTCACTCAATCTGCCTAATATAGTTGAAAATTTCACTTAATATTTGGTGAAATATGCTCCAAAAGTTGATGGTGGTCTAAATGAAGCAATGGAACTCGGTGGTTATGAAAGATAGAGTTAGTATTTTGCCAAAAAGATCCTTTAGAATGATGCTTGGTGGTATATTTATAGGCAAAAAATTCCTCTTGAAGGTCTCCGGATCAGGTACACGTGGAGTCCACACCTTTAATGCCCGGTTCGGAGGCTTTAAGATAATAATAACGCATCCCGTTCGTGGGAGAACGTAGGGGAGTGGATATGTAATCTCTCCTCATTTGATGGGATTGTGGGTCGTAACTGCTGTAGCTTCTAGACTTCGGTTCGGATCGGCAGATAACTCTTGCATCGAATCGGTGTTAATGGCTCTGAATTGAACCGGCGTAAATGACTCTATACTGTCTAGTCATTCCACTTGTCATGCGAAGGGGTTCAATTATGAAGATCCGATCTGAATTGATGTCCACCACTTCTCTTCCTTTTGAATACAACTTGTCACTCGATTCTTTAGCTTTGTGTTGCCTAACCACAAAGTAAGCTAACAACATCATTTATAAACAACGATACATTTATGACAATCAGAGTAACTAATCATTCATGGAAATTAGAAGTAACTATTCATTCATGGCAATCAGAAGTAACCAAGCAACAGGGATCATGGAAACTAATTATATATCTCACGTAAACCATCCAAATTGAGTTCAACATCCCATAAGCACAAGCCCCGGAGGCCAAAACCAACATCAGACAAGCACCCAAGAAACATCCTTCGACGTCAGATAATCTACATGAGACGGTACAAGAAAAACAACCAACATTCATGACTAACTCTGGCTATCACCACCAGTCCTGCTTTGAAACCATCGTGAATCGTATGATTGGCTAAACACGTTGCCATCAACTGTCAAGGGATAATGGTAAACCTCAGTTCTAGAAAAACTCCATACGCCATACAACGAAAAGTAACTAGGCCCGTCGAGCTGCCAAGGGTACTCGACCATACAACCCGTCTTTTAGGTATCCCTATTATACCCATGTTTTGAGCCCACCAGAACCTACGACAACGATAATTCCTTGACCTTCAGTATCTCTAGTCGTCATCACCGATGACCACCTAACCATTATCCATGAACTTAAAACAGCCTTGGGTCATCTTCACACTCGTTGCATTACAACAATCAACGAACACATCACAACACTTCGGCATTCACCCTTGAATTCACTTAGAAGCCACAATCTTCATCTATCCAGAAATATACATCGTTTGATCGATATTCTTTTCCATGGCTTCTTCAGCTTTCTTGCTACGAAAAACAAATCGCAGTATTCTGCCATCATTCACAGCATTTACAAACGCTGTAACTCCCTTAGATCATTCACTTGATCTACACTCACTAGGTCGTTCAGCAACCTAACTCTCCTACGACCCATCACCCCAGGCTCGCTTCCTCACTTGCCAGCTTCACACGACCTGAGCCCAGCGGACCTGCCTCCCTAGGTCATTCCGCAACCTAGTACCATCATACAAGCCAACTCCGCCCCTTATATGCCAATGACCTAACTAGGTCATTCCCTTCATGAACCAAAATCCAGATGACCCGCCTTCTTCTAACCAACAGCCTGCGACCTAACTCCAACACAAGACCCGAATGACCTGATCTCCATGCCTTGCTATTTGAAGATGAACGACCCGCCTCAAATGCTCCTAAGAAACCCAATCCTTGCACGAACGATCCACGAACCAAGTCCAACCAAATACCTGAGCTCCAAGGGCGATCTGATTCCATTTCTTGGAGAACAAGAAAATTGATCTGACCTATGAAAAAATGAACCGACTCCAGATTTGACCAAAATAGCTCCAATCTTGACCAAATCATCGCCAAACGACCACGTCAATTCAAAAGTTCATCCAGATCATCGAATTCAACCATAAACACTTCATGAAATCATTAACAACATCAAAATAATGAGTATTCATCACTTAGTCATATAAAATTAACTAAATCATGGTAAATCTATGAATATACTAAAACGATGGATCTAACTTGCATAAACATATGAATTAACATAAGAATTACGGGTTTTAAGTTGCTAGATTAGATCCTATGGTGATTCATATACAAATGTACTTACCATGATGTAGATCTAGATGAAAACGACTTAAAATGATGAAATTAAGATCAAACAATCTATATACTTGATTGAATCTGCTTGAGAGATGCATATCACTCACCAAATTTTCAAACAAGCTTAAAAACGATGATACACGAATCCGAACAGCGAAGAACAACCTTCGAACCTCTTAATTTGATGCGATCTTTCTTCACTCGATGTAGATCTAGCTTTAAACGATGTTGATATTCGATTCTCTTCCTTAGATCTAGATTTTAATGGTGGAAATGTGTATTTGATTGAGCAAAGAGAATCACGAGCTCAACCTAATGAGAGAATGAAGAAAGTAAACTATTCTTCATGCCTCTAACCCCATATTTATAGTCTCTCACCAACCTACTAATGGACCTCTGCAAATCTGCCCACTAATGGCTCTAAACCTATACAGAAAATTGTGAAACACTAAAACAACGATTCCTTCCGAACTGCTGAACCAAATCTTTAATGTAACCACTCTACGGAATTGGCAACACCATTTCCTTTGTATTGAAATCGATCTCAGCACCTAATTCGATCCCAGTCAAAAGTTATGCCCTATACAAAACAGAGAGGGGAAAATGGTCACAAATAAAATTGGTAAAAGTTATGGACATGTCTAACATCCTCATAAACAAAATACCAAATTATAAGAATGATCCAACCCTTAGGAATTAAATATAAATATTTTACGATCCTACGATACGTAAAATGAGGGCTATTACAGAGATTCTACTCAAAAGATGTTTATTTTTTGTAGTTCTGCCTATTTATAGATTATTCTTTACAAAGATGTGTTTTATTGAAAATAAAATCTATGTAAAGTTATTTCTTTACCAATTCCAAGGAGAAATGTTTTATATTTAAAAATGGAAACCCATGTATCACCCTCAACTCATTTTAGTGTATTGCTATCCCTATCCCTAATGAGTTACTAATACTAAGGTATTACTATCCCTTTCCTTGATGAGCCTTTTATTCGGTTGGAGCAGCCTTACGTATTCGCTCAACCGAAGCTTTAAGACAAAATGAAATGACCTGTTTTCTCAACCCTTAGAAATCGGTAATAATACATCTTCGGTACTCGCATGCTGGAGAAGTGGATTGTTTGTGATAAGAAAGAAAATAGAAAAAAGTAGAAAAAATAGAATATTGCACAGCGAAAAAATGGTTATATATTTCAGTGTATAAAAGCGTTACAACGGAAAATTTAATCATATGTATCAGAGTGTTGTCACCTCAGACAGTTATAAATCTTATCCTCACAAATAATGAATTAAGCGAAGGTGGAATAGTTAACTATTTATAGAATCTTCAGCTTCAAGCTCCATCCAATTATTCCAAGTAAAACCTGAGCTGCTAGGATGCCCAAAGAAAATATGGCACTCAGAGTTTTAAGAAAAAGAAAGATAAACTCCAGGTAAACCATGAGAGTGTGTAAGAAACTCAAATCTTTTGTTATAAAGTAAAAAATGTATCCCGTAAGACCATGGCCATACATAAACACGGATAGTATTTTTTTCTTATGATAACCAAATCTTTGCTATGTAAAATTCTCTGATTTTATCTTTAATGACATCCAGGATAATTTTTTTAAAATAAATCAAATCAACTATTTGATATTGCTATCATTATTAAATTGTGTGAATGTTAGGCAATACAAACAAAACCACAAGCTCTTAGCCAAAGATATGCACTCATATAGGTCTAGATAAGGATTAGCCAAAAAGCTTCGAAATGCCAAAACTCGAGGCGAATGCATTCCTAAGGATTACACAAGAAAATCCAAAGTCAAAACTGTGATCAACCACGAGGTTGGGCTTGAGTGGTTCATTAGAACAACGTAAGCCTGTTCATTGCCAACTTCACTCAACTCAATTGCCCCAAATCGGCGCTTCCATCGACTGACCATCAAATAGAGATGATGGCTTAATGGCCAAGGACAACCTACCAAGAGTATTGGACAAGGATCAGGAGTCAGGTATGGTGACGTCGGTCGAGCACCTAGAGGATCGACAGCAAAGTTCAGGTGGAGGTGGCGTCTTCCAGTAAAAAAAGCGACACCAAAATACCAATGGCCATGACTGAGTAGAATTTATGGCTCCTCGCCTACCCTCACCCCCCAAAACCCTAACAGAATTCATGTCTGTACTGAGTAGAATTTATGGTTCAGTGTGACCCGTCTGTCTCTTCCACACTATTAGTTCTGGAGTTGGACTTGGAACTTTGTTGGCATCCGGTTTTGCAAAGCGATTTACTTATGAATACAACACCTATATCGTTTGAAAAATGAATTTTGGTAACTCTTATTTTCTCTTCATCTCGTTTGATAAAAGTCGCTAAAGCAAACATTATTGGTAGTTTTAGGTTTTGCTTACCAAGCCCATAATTGAGCCCTACCGTAAATCCAAAAAAATGTACAGTAGGGTAAGAAAATTGCAGAAACACTATAAAAATCATAGTATCATTTTATTTCTGCTATCTTTTGCTATGTTTCAGCTTCTCTGCAAGATCTTGCGTGTTGCTCCCCTTTCAACGGTAATATATATCACTGATACATACACAATATATGAACAAGAATGGATCAGATTTCATGAACTACTGGAATATGGACCCTATACGATATAATAATTAAAAGATGCACGTTATTCAAAAAATCCCATGCAACAAAAATACCCTAGTTATGCTTTACTAGATTATATTCGGGTTTGAACTCCGACCATATTGGCCCATGTATAGTTTTTGGGAGAGTCCTGGTGCCTCTTGAACATTTGAGCCTATATTGTCACAGTACACACAGATTGGTAATTTGCTTACTTACAGGCGTTTGTTCAATAAGTGCTTAGATTCAAATGACTTTATTATTTTTGGCGTTTGTTATACAAACGCCTGGAAACCAACCAACGGATATATTTACAATAGCTCCTTTTACCAACGGCTCCTAAAACCTTCCCCCCTATGTATAAACCACTCATCTTCTAGCTTCAGTAACAACTCTTCTTCCATAAATCTAAAATTCTAAACTAAAATGAGTACATATTTTGATGTTGATGCAGCAAGAAATAGCTTCGAAGATTTTTATTTACAAGATAGTACACATCCCTTGGTGGAATACTACCGTAAGTTAGAGTGACGTGGAAGACTATGATTTTTACTAGATCTGCTGCTCACTTTCCCTCGATCCTGTTCATGGTGTTGGTCAAAGTGGTGAAACTTTCTAGGGTAGAATCACTAATGCGTACAACAGGAAGAACATGGATCAAATAGAAGCTTAGCTTCGATCGAAGGTCGTTATTGTAAAATAAATTGTCAAACTCAATGTTAAGATTCTCATATGTTCAAGATGAAGCAGAGTAACCCAAACGGATTCGAAGTGATACCCATATGGTAAGATTTAATTAAATTCGTTTGTTATAGCGCTATACTTAAAGTAGCAAATTATTATTGTAGAGAGTTGCTACAAAAAAGTTATTCAAACAGATATATAAACTAAAAAGTAAACAAGGACATCATTTCTATCAGTTCATGCATGTGTATGACCTCTTGGTAAATCACGTGAAATGGAAATCATCACTTCGGAAAATTGTCCAAGACGTCCAAACAAGAAGTAGTCATGGGAAAGCTATAAGAGTAAGAGAAAATTCGAGTCCTAGAGAATCACAAGACAAATTTTGTTTAGGATCAGAAGAAGACTTAACCCCTACTAATGACCGATATGTTAGGCAAGAAGGAGCCAAGGCGGCAAAAAAGCAAGCTGCTGCAGGAATTCATGCCAAAATGAGAAAACTTCTGAAGGAGTCTGATGAAAGGTATGATCGTGCAGTGGAGAGTAGAGCCAGTCAGCGCTAAGAAAGGATTTCTAGGCTTGATCAACTTCCAGATGTAAAGCGACGAAAAGAGGACGATGCAATAATGTTATTGGATACTTCGAACATGGATGAATTAGAATGAGAATATGCAGAGTCGAGGAGAAGAGAAATAATAAGGCGAAGAAGAGAAGAAGGTCCTTAGTTTCAGTTGACTATGTAGTGTCTATATGATTAAATTTATATTATGTGTCTTTTATAACTAATGTATGCACATTGTTTAGTGGCAACAGTATCTTTGAGATATCAATAGTGGTACGTTACTACGTTTTTATAATTAAAATTCCATTTACTCTATATATTAAGTTGTAATGATTTAAAAACAATTCTATAGCGATTTTTTGAAAAATTAATTTGGACATAACTTAAAATCTACAATTAGAAATTTCGGTTTTCTCTTTCATTTGAAAACTATAATCTAATAGATCCGAAATATTCAAACTTAAATTGAATCATGTAGACTCAATTGAAGTTTAAATCATAAAATGACGAACTACCGCAACGCTACGAGATCGTTTTTAATTCGTTTATATTAATATGAACAAAGTTTGAATAATTAATATATTCCTTTAGTAATGAGTTAATAAATTGAGTCGTCCTTTAATAATGAATTAATAAATTACTAATGTATGCACTTTTTTAGTGGCAACAGTATCATTGAGACATCGGCTGTTGTATGCTACTACGTTTTTATAATTAGAATTCCGTTTAATTTATATATTAGGTCGTTATGGTTTAAAAATAATTCTACAATGACTTTTTGAAAAATTAATTTGGACATAACTCGAAATCTACAATTTGAAATCTCGTTTTTTCTCTTTCATTTGAATACTATAATCTAATAGATCTGAGATATTTTGTTTCAAAGAATTTCGACTTAAATTGAATCTTGTACACTCAATCGAAATTCAAATCGTAAAATGAAGAACCACTACGATGTCACGAGCTCGTTTATAATTCGTTTGTATTAATACAAACAAAGTTCGAATAATTAATATTTTTGTTGAACAAACGCCTGTAAGTGGACAACAGGAAGCTCAGTGGTCCACTGTAGACTTATATCCTTTATCTCTATTATATTTTTCTTTATTATTTTTTATGGATATTATTGCATGGAATGTCAGGGGTCTAAATTCCCCTGAAAGGCAATTTGACCTTGCCAACTTTTTGAATTTGCATAAACCTAGTATCATAGGTTTACTTGAGCATAAGTTAAGTGATGATAGAATCAATGATTTGCAAGTTAAGGGTCTTTCAAGTTGGAGCATTATCAATAATAATCTGATCATAGGAAATGGTAGGATTATGGTGTTACATAATCCTATCATTTGGGATCTCATCAGTTTTTTTATTGATCAGCAGTATATTCGCTGCACTTATAAAAACAAAGGTGGTCTGATCATCAAAATCACCTTTATTTATGCTTCTAACTTTGAAAGCGAAAGACTTTTTTAATGGAATTGTATTGAGCAGATTAGTTATACTATTAGTAGCCCTTGGATGTTAATTGGTGATTTTAACTCTGTCTTTCACAATTTTGAAAAAAGGTGGTAATCCTATTCCTTTTTCTAAATTGGAAAAAATTGCCAACTTTTTAATGAAAACTGGTTTAATTGAACCGCATATTCTCGCCAATAAATTCACCTGGAAATCAGGAGAATTTAGAAATATTCATTACAAGTTATGTAGGGTCCTTTTCAACCAAGAGTTCATTAACCTCTTTCCTAATGTTAAATGCTGCACCCTACCTCAAAATACTAATGATCACACACCTATTCATGTAACTTTTTCCATGGGTAGTAGGATAGATGGCGATTTTCCTTTCAGATTTGTGAATGGCTGGGTCTATGAAAAAGATTACAAGGGTGTTGTTTCTAAATGTTTCAACAATAATATTTATGGCACTGCTCAATACAAATTCAACAAAACCTTGCAGTTGGTTAAATCTAGTATTAAAAGTTGGAATAGTGTCAGAAATAGAAATGACAACAATTCTATAAGGGATGATTGTGAAAGATTGCAAAATGATCTTGATAGTAATAGCTCAGACAAGGAGTTGGCTGAGAATTTGTTTAATGGTCAAGCCAATTTGATTAATGCTCTTCATATTAGTTCTGTTAATTTAAAGCAGAAAGCCAAGGTGAATTGGTTAACGGCTGGAGATGAAGCTAGTAAATTTTTCTACACTAGGATGTCCAACAGGAAAAACAGGAATAACATTGGTAAACTGATTAATAATAAAGGCAAAATAATTAATGAAGCCTCATCCATAGAAGAAGAGGCTATTAATTATTTTAGCTCTTTATATAACACCTTCTGTTATTCTAATAGTTTTCCTGATATTGACTTTAAGTTTATTTTAAACAATAATAGCTCTGATATTCTTTTAGCTCCTGTTAGACAGGATGAAATCAAAAATATTATTTTTAAAGCTGATAATGATAAAAGTCCTGGCCCAGATGGTTTTGGAGCCAAATTTTATAAAACCCATTGGGAAGAATTGAAATATGTTTTGTGT
This sequence comes from Allium sativum, assembly GCA_030737875.1. Classification (NCBI taxonomy): domain Eukaryota; kingdom Viridiplantae; phylum Streptophyta; class Magnoliopsida; order Asparagales; family Amaryllidaceae; genus Allium; species Allium sativum. The sequence goes on from CM060923.1 coordinate 650,830,813, forward strand.
AATTCAGTCACATAATTTTTCAATTCTGTTAAGATTCTGAAGAACACAAACCACACATTTCTTACATTAATTCCCAAGGTTCAAAATCCATCTGGGATGGATGAGTATAGACCTATAGCCTGTTACAATTTTATTTACAAGATTATTTCCTCTTTGCTTTGTAACAGGCTAAAATGCTTTCTTAAGTTCATTATTTCTGAAAACCAGAGTGCATTTATTCCTGGTAGATTAATTTCTGAAAATACCCTATTAGCTCATGAGTTAATGAGGAATTTCAATAAGAAGAATAGTAATCTTATGTGCATAAAAATTGACCTTCACAAAGCATTTGATAAAATTTATAGAAATTTTATCATACACATCATGCAGAAAATGGGGTTTGATGAGAATTTCTGTTCTTTGATCAAGGAGTGTATTAATAATGTTACTTACTCTGTTATGATTAATGGTTCCCCTAAAGGCTTTATTCATAGCAACAGGGGAATAAGGCAGGGTGATCCTCTATCACCCTACCTATTCTCTATTGTTATGGAATATTTTTCATTTCAAATGGAAATAGAAGTGCTTAAGGGGGACATCAAGCCTATTAATAGGGTTAAACCTCATACTGCTCACTTATTATATGCAGATGATATGCTCCTGTTTTTAAAAGTTGATATGCAGAGTGCTATTGCTGTTTTTAGTATATTAGATAATATGGAAAAATATGCTGGGCTAGCTGTTAACCCTAATAAAAGTAAAATCTATTTTAGCAAAGGTGTTTCATTTAAAGAGGAAATTTTACACCTTATGAATTTTAAGGAAGGAAAGCTCCCTGTTAAATACCTTGGCCTTCCTCTAAGCATTAATCATATTAATGATAAAGACTGTACTAAGCTTATTGATATGATACAGGGCAGGCTTGATGGGTGGTCTAGTAAATTTCTCTCCCTAGCTGGTAGGGTAGAGCTTACTCACACTGTCATCACTGCTATGATCATGTATTGGGTGCAATCTCATAACATCCCTGCTAGTGTCATTCATAAAATAGAAAAAATCTATTCCAATTTTATTTGGAGAGGCAAGCATCATAAGGTTGCTTGGGATAAGGTGCGTAAGCCTAAAAAATTTGGTGGATTAGGGATTAGAAATATTAAAGATATTGCTGAGGTTTGCAAGTTTAAATTATTTTGGAAATTCTTGGATGGTAAATCTCTTTGGGCTAGATGGATGAGTGCAAAATATTTAAAAAAAATAAAAACTTTTAGCTAGCCAGAAAAGAGATTCACCACTCCAGTGTTTGGAAAAACATTTTGGACTGCAGGGATATTGGCAAAAATCTTTTAATTAGAAAAATTAAAGGTGGTAGCCAAACCAGTTTATGGTTTGACCCCTGGATTAGTGGTAATTCTCTCATAAATCTCCTTGGTTGGAACAATCTTTATATATTAGGGGGGGTTAATGACAAAGTTCAGAATATCATTAATAATAATTGTTGGAGCTTTCATAGTAACCCTGCTGCTCATATTTTTAAAAATGCTATTCTGGATATTCAAATTGATTAGAGCTGTTATAAGGACCATTGGAAATGGAGTTTATGTGCTAAAGATAATTTCTCTTTTAAAAAAGTTTGGGAGTTTTTACAGGGTAAGGAGGTGGAGGTTGATTGGTATAAAATTGTTTGGAATAAATCAAATTGTCCTAAAATGGTACATTGTGCTTATTTTGCTCTGTTAAATAAACTCCCAACTAGAGAAAATTGTTGCATTTGGAATAAGGACTCTGAAAATACTTGTTTCCTTTGTAAAAAAGAGGTTGAAAGCTCTAGTCGTTTGTTTTTTGATTGTGATTACTCTAAGTACATTTGGAATAATGCCAAACGTACTTTTGGGTTCAATCAAAAATCTACTGCTTTGAATATTAGGGATAGTATGGAGTATATTTTGAAATCCTTTAAACCCAAATCCACCAAATTTAATAGAGCTTGTGTTTTTATTACTGCTTCTATTTATTATATTTGGAGGGAGAGAAATCAAAGGTTGCATACTAATAAAGAGATTAATTGCTATCAAATATGGAATACTATTCTTCATGATAGTAATATTGTTATGAAAAAATCTTGCAGGCTTAGAATGGATAATTTACATAATCTAGCATCTCATATTAGTTATTCAGATGGAGATAAGCAAGTGGAAGATTTTTTACTCAATGGCAAGCAATTTCCCTCTAATGGGTGCTCTGATGTTCACAATGATGAAAATCATCCCAGGCTTGCTAATAGCACTCAGCACTGCAAAGGGAGATCACATGCCTTTAGTAATGTTAGTTTCTGAAACACCCCACCTCCGTTAGGGTCACTCTCAAGGGGAATGCCCTAATTTTGGTGGAGGTTTATAAGTATAAGTCACAGATATACAAGACAGATATAAGAACACATATTTTTGAACAGCGGAAAAACAACAACATCTTTTATTTTATCAAAATACGTGTTCACAAAAACATGCCATACTTGTCTTACAATTCTTCCAAAAACATAACATCTTCATAACTGTCTTGATTACATTATTAAAGAAGCATAAAGAAAACATAAATAAACTGCAAAAGTCCCATAATTGCTACCCAAAGCCATAGTCCAAAACGGAAAAGATCCAAGCAATACATTCTTTCTCTTCAAGCTGGATGTGAAATCTGGTCAAGCTGCGGTATTCCCTCCCTGTGGACCTAGGGGGGGGGGGGGAACGAAAGAAAAGAAGGCGAAAGAAAAGTAGAGTCATACATTAAGCCTGAGTAAGTCTAGGACTATTCAGTCTATGAATAAAGAACTGGGTATGATAAGTATAAACTGGAAATGGGAAAGCACCATAAACTAAGTTAAGTTGTCTAGGGTCGAATATACTATCGTACCCCATATTAATCTCTGTACCCATATAAACTAGTTCCCAACAGGCACCCCATAATCAGGGTGAAGTGATCCATTTCTGATGATCGTCTCCTACTCGCATAGTTACATGTGTCTTACGACCCCCGTTGTTGTAGTTACCTATGCTGGTCCCACCATGGGGTGTATCAAGTCCCATGGTGGCGGCCCGACACAATTCTAGAATGCACAGGTATGCTACTGGTGCCCAGTGCCTTATTTTTCTGCGCTGGAGTGTGTGCACGCCCGCACCCCGTTAGAACCTACACTGCTGCACCCCCGCCGTCGATTTGACCTCTTACAGTCAGCCCAGTAATCGTGCCCCACCCTGCCTAGTTCAGGGTATCCTGATACACCTTGTAGGGTTACTGCTGAAAAGGGTCCCCCGCTACTAGGTTTTCTATTTCTAGCCAACATGCTAAGTTGGTTAAGTTATTATAAACCTAACCCCCAATCAGTCTGTATAGTTTAGCATGTTCCATTTTGATTAAGTATTAATATAATTTACTTAATCCTATCAATCCTGACTCAGCCTTAATTGTCTTATTAAAGCCTCGACCTCTCACATTAGACAGGTATTGTTGTGGCTGCCTGTTGCCGGTTGGGTCCGGGCAGTCTTACGCCACAACTCAGTCTAACCTCGGGTCCTTATTGGGCTCCGTGTTTAACCACCCACATTGAATAGGTATTGTTGTGACTACTGGACAGCCGGGCGGTTCCGGGCAGGTTTACATCACAACTCAATCCAACCTCGGGTTAAACACATCGTATTTTCTACATTTACATATTTTGTCTCTTTTCTTTTTATATGTAAATATTTGCGGCCCATTATTCAAATTCATCTTTATTGATTAAAATTTATTTATGCCACTTAATTGTTTTTCAAGGTTGTTGGCATGCGTCAAACATGCCAACACATATGTTCTATATTTTAACCCCAAACGGCATTACCCCCGTTTTACACGTTCGCTACAATGTAAGGTGTGTTCGGTTTAATATTTGAACCCAATTTAGCCATATGAAAAGGGGAGGCTTATAACATGGTGTTTATAAGGTAACATGAAAAAGGGGAGTGTGAACGCATGAACTTGCAACGAATGATTCAATTAACATAAAGTAGGCACATGTGAACTTGCAATTGTAACAACATATAATTTTGGCATAAACAATACTTAAACATGAATCATTCTATTCATATAATCATGGCATAAACAATACTTTAACATGAATCATTCTATTCATATGATTATGGCATAAACAATACTTAAACATGAATCGTTCTATTCATATAATCATGGCATAAATAATACTTAAACATGAATCATTGTAAACTTGCAATTGGGATGTAAATCTAACTTAATTGTGTCACATATATCACCATATGGTTTTGATAACAACTTAGGCCTAAAACATGTTTCAACTAGGCATAATACCAAACATAGTTTAGTCATGTTCATAAAGGTGCTTACTTTTGTTTCTAACACAAAAGTATGATTTGCCAATTTCAATATAGATTCCTATAAATCATAGTACTTAGCCTAGTCCAATTACGCACTAAAAGTGATCATAAAAGTATGTACATCTTATTAGCATAATAACGAATCATATACTTGCATGAATTCCAATTAAAATTCCACAACATATGGTTGTCAACATAAATCATATACTTGTATGAATCCAATCGTATACCATAGCATTACGAAATCGTTTAGAAACAAAATAACATACAAGTATAGATTATTATCGCCACAATTCCATTTCGTTGTTAACTTCCAACGCAAATCACATACTTGCAAATATCCAATCGTATACCATAACATTCCCAAATCGTTAGAATCAAAATAACATACAAATATAGATTATTATCGCCACAATTCCATTTCGCATTTTACACAAATCAAACGCAATTAAGTATTCACATCGGAATAGCACTCTACTTACAACGTATGACGAATCTTCAATTCAGGAATTTGAATTCTGAATTTGGAGATGCTATCCTTTGTTGTAGGCGTTGCTTTGATTCAATTAACGTTGCTTTAAGCTTTTGATTTATCTCCTAATTGTCTCCCAATTTCTGACGGCTATCCTTAGTCTCTCCTCAGCAGCATGACGGTCTCATCTCCATTTTAGTTTGTGTGAATTAGGGTTAGTCTTAGGTCCTTTTTGTAGAGTTTGTGAGTTGATTTAGACCGTCGATGAAGCTTGGTTTAATAATAGTCGTTCGTTCAAAGGAGGGACCAACCAGGAGCTGACACCTAGCCCTAGTGACAAGGCAAGGCTCAGAAAATCGACCAAACACAGACTAGGCCAGCCAGGGTGGGCTGGGTTCGACCTAGCTCAGGGGTCAGGTCGACACCCCAGTCGACACCGTGTCGACTTGGCAGTCGACACGGGTGACCCAGGTCGATTGCCTAGTCGACCTGGCTAGCCCCAGGTCGACTACCAAGTCGACCTGGGTGCCTTGGGCGGGAATTTTCCCGCCCTGGCCAATTGGGCCCGATTTTTGAATTTTAAACTTAGTTTCCAAGCTGTTTCGGTCTGTTTGGATTTTAAACTGAATTCTGAAACTTCCAGAGGCCATATCTTCTTCATACGGAGTCCGTTTTACGCAAACTCGGACTCTATCTCAAGCAGAATTTCGAGACGAACGCAATGGCGTATCCCGTTTCCCTTAATTCTTTGATTTGAAATTAATTATACTTTAATTTGTGAATTTCACTGTTATAGAATACACGGGGTGTTACAGTTTCTCTGTATCTAATAATTGGAATAATAATGCTTTGCATTTACCTGTTGTAGGGAACTGAGACAATCTTCCTACTAGCACTTCTTCTGATAGTCCAATATGTGATTTGGCTACATCTGACGTCCTTACTGGGGTATCTACTAACTACAATTGCAAATCACAACTTTTTGAGGGAAGTAGACACTATTCTGATACTTTGGTGCGTGATTTCTTGCATAAATCAAACAGTAAGGCTTTATTCTTACCTGTTTCAGAGAGTAGACACTCCAGCAGTGATCCAGACAGTCGCAAATCCACGGACCAGAAGCAATCAGAAGAAAAGTCACGTCTTTTGTACAAAATAGGGAATAATCATTATAAGAGCCAGTTGAATAACCAGATTTGTCACCTTATTGTCTGGTCTGAGGGAGATAACAGCAGCGCTAGCCCTTTGAAGGGCAACAGTGGCTCATTAAGTCTGAAGAGAAGCTTCGAGAGCATGAGAAGTTCAGATCTGAAAGAAAAGAACCCAACTGCCTCCATCGAGCTACAGAATCTTCAAATGGAAGATCTAATCTTTCATCCGAAAGATTGGGAAGTAAAGCGCAACCCTGAATCCAGTGAGAAGAGTTGGGAAAGCAACGAAGATATTATTTGGAATCCTCCTTGAAGACGAAGAGGATGTTTCTCCTATCGAGCTCGCCATTTGAGTGTTGTCTGGAGCTCGCTAGGGTTAATGAGTTTGTGTGGCGGCTAAGGTTGTTTACCCTTTATCAGTTATGTGGGCTGTTTATTTGGGTTTGGGCCTTATTTTTTTCTGTTTAAAAAAAAAAGATTCAAAGCATGCCAATGTTCACGAAATAAGATTAGGAAAATGTCAACGTTATTTCACCTTTTCAGCAACAAACTCGATGACCAGTTAACATTGTCATTAGCTTTGGGTAATTTATTTCTAAAATATAACTGTGATATTATAGAAGAAATTTACTCTCCTAAGTTTATAAATCCATTAGCTATCACTCTAAGTGCGGACATCTTGTGAAATATTCCAGTCGATGTACCTAGTGAAAATATGAAAACTGAAAGAAGAAATTGACAAGGTATGCTTTATCTTGTGAAATAATATCAACTGTCATCCCGCAAATCATTACAGATTAATCACCACATTCTGACGAGCAATTTTTCTAAAGGATGGTTTTCGGAGAAAAATTAAAGATTTGCGATAGGAAATGTTCTCTAGGGTTCTAAGGCCAAACATTTCATTGTAATCAAACAGTAAACCAAGTTATTCTCTATTTCAAGTGCAGATTCATTTTTTTACATTAATTTGTCCTCCCCTTAAATTTCTTTCGGCCATGCAACGTGAACCTGACCACTGCGACTTTGGCATCCATCTAAGATGCCCGAAGAGATAAAACGTATAACATCGTTTGCGCTTGAGTGTGTGAAGGGGGAGGATGATGGAATGCTTATTAGGGTTTGGCCTGACTTTGTAAAGAAGATAAGGGATGACGATGATGATTGTGATGGTGGTAATGTTATTTGCACAACGCCAGAGTTGGGAAAGCAGTATGAGCTGCTTGTAAGGAGAAGAAAGCTAGGAGCAGGGCTTCCCCCGTTAGGCTTCTTGGTTTAGGTTTATAGCTAGAAGGTATATGCAGATATAGAATATAAACTATACACATTGTTTTGTGGCTGTGATTGATTCAACTGTTTATAAATTGAAAGAAATGAAGTTTTTGGGGAATTCTGCTTGAAATAAGAATTTCATATGTAAATACATATAATGTCATCCATATTCAAAAATTTGTCAGAAGTAAACATTATTAAGAACTTTGTGACTGTTTGAAGTGAATATACATGGTCTTTCTTTTCGAAAATGTCCAGCTAAATTTGACCAAAGCATGGCTTGTAAGCTTCAAAGCATGCCAATGTTCACCAAATAAGATTGGGAAAATGTCAACGTTGTTTCACCCTTTGAGCAACAAACTCGATGACCAGTTAACATTGTCATTAGCTTTGGGTAATTTATTTCTAAAATATTACTGTGATATTATAGAAGAAATTTACCCTCCTAAGTTTATAAATCCATTAGCTATCACTCTAAGTGCGGTCATCTTGTGAAATACTCCAGTCGATATTGTACCTAGTTAAATTAAGAAAACTGAAAGAAGAAAGAAATTGACAAGGTATGGTTTATCTTGTGAAATAATATCAACTGTCATCCCGCAAATCATAACAGATTAATCACCACATTCTGACGTGCAATTTTTCTAAAGGATGGTTTTCGGAGAAAAAATAAAGATTTGCGATAGGAAATGTTCTCTAGGGTTCTAAGGCCAAACATTTCATTGTAATCAAACAGTAAACCAAGTTATACTCTATTTCAAGCGCAGATTCATTTTTTTACATTAATTTGTCCTCCCCTTAAATTTCTTTCGGCCATGCAACGTGAACCTGACCACTGCGACTTTGGCATCCATCTAAGATGCCCGAAGAGATAAAACGTATAACATCGTTTGCGCTTGAGTGTGTGAAGGGGGAGGATGGTGGAATGCTTATTAGGGTTTGGCCGGACTTTTTAAAGAAGATAAGGGATGGCGATGATGATTGTGATGGTGGTAATGATATTTGCACAACGCCAGAGTTGGGACAGCAGTATGAGCTGCTTGTAAGGAGAAGGGATAGTCCACAACGGTCTCCTAAGCTTGACACAATCAAAGAGAAAAAAGATAGGGTTAGGGTTTCTCCTGTTAGACCGCCTGGTTTAGGTTTATATATATATGCGGAAATTAATATAGATCTATGATATACACTAGGCCTGTTTACTGGTAGTGAATTCGTTTGTTTATGGATTGAGAGCATTGAGGTTTGAGAGAAATCTAAATTTCTTACATCTCCCGATTATTTCATATTCCCATGTTTCATGCTACAAAAGAATATTTTTAAAAAATAAATAAATTCAGGCTTCAAGTGTAGTGACATTAGCATAGACAAATGCACTTGTATACAAGATGCTGTTCGTACTCTTGAGTAAATCAAATAAAAATAAAAATATCACATTGGCAAAAATTAAGTTTACACCACCTTAAAAGCATGTCAATAGTCAGTATAAGGCCTTTTGCCATTTATTTCATCCGAAAGTTTATTTTTGGCAATATTGAAGCACAAAAAAATGAGATCGATTGACTGACTTTTTGGGCAACCTGCAACCAAATAATGTCAATGCCGCACACGTTTACAAAATGTCAGGTAGGTAGCGTTTGATTTATGAACTGGACAGTAAAGATTCGCGTCTTCGTCCGACGCATTGGACGCATCCACAGTGGGACCCACACTTTTGTCCTTTCAAGATGAATGGTTGAAAATCTTTCTTCCTCTTCATAATCAAATGGACCCTTAGAGGCATCATAACAGTGGACCAGTCTAAACTCAAAGCTTTGTGTCATTGGAAGAAGACAAAATTGATGCCTCTACCTATAACAAACAAATTACAACTTTTAGATTGCTATAAAGAAATTTTAGGTCACAAGAATTAATAATAAAACCATAGTTTTGGACATCAAACGGTCAATCAACCAATGATACTACCGCAGATTTTATAATCAGCTATATTTACAAACTAATTTTTCTGTTGAATACATGCATAAGTGCTTCTTGAACAAACGCTCACAATTCAAACACTTGTTGATTGAACGGATGTCTAAAATAATATAAATACATTTAAATTATTATTTATGAGTCTTAATGATTTGTTAACACACAGATTGAACAAACGCTCAAAGTATTATGCGCTTGTTCAACAAGCGTATGGGTTAATTTTGCCGAAAGAAAAGCAAGGTTACATAATATAACCTTGTAAAATGAAATTTTCAACCAAACATCGGTTGGATATGCTCTTATTATGTACAAATTAATCAGACTCGTAGTTACGTAAATGAACCTAGTATTTTTAAGTTGAATAGTAGTTATGCGACTTTTACACACTTTGTGAATCATCGACTTGTTCGAGTTCTAGAAGTGAATGTGGTTATATGGTTATCATTATCGACTAGACTTATAGTTACGTAAATAATGGCTTCGGTCAAGTCTGCTACTGTAATATCAATGCCAACCTCACATTGTTATGTATGTTAGACTAATGAATTACTTGACCAAAATATATATGAAGTGTGTGGTTGGACGACTGTTAATATGTTATGGTTGAGCTGTTCGCATTCACGCTTGTAAATTGAACGCCGCCGTAAAAATAACAGCAGTTTGGAACACATCTTTCCTTTTATATATTAACCAGGAATTTTTTTTAAATAAGAAACTGCTTTATAGTTCAAACCACACACTTAAATAATTAATACGTATTTAAAAGTATATTTCACATGTAAAATGCCATTAAAATAATAATTGCTTAATTTGGATAAACGTTGTGCAACTACTATGACATCATTCAAATAGTAAAACAATATTCATTTATATAACTGCAATTAAATTATTCAAATGCCACGTTACATCACTTGTATAATTTATTAGAGGTGGATATTTGTTTCAATGACACATTCTAGCGAAAAACTAACTTGGAAAACAAGCATTTTTTCCAAGTAAATCAAGGGCAACTTTCATATTTTATTTTAAAAAAAATCCAAATACTTTAAACTAATGACATATGTTAATGTTTCACAATTAACAGGAATTAATATAAAATTGTTTTCTTATGATTATAAGATTAAAAAATTAATTAGTAAATGTTTTTTTATTATGTAAACATGGAAAAATGAATATAAAAAAATTCAAGATAGAAATCTAAATGCTAATAGCTTCTTTCCTTCCTTTTTTTTTTTTTAACATATAGCTATTTTCGAGTGTAAACGAGATTAACTAGAAGATGATTTAGTTCTATGTTTAGGTAATACAATATAAAACTATATTTTTAAGTTATAAAACAATATTTATTTAGCTTTCCGAGCTGATTATTTTTATATATTTATAATAATACCAATCGATTGAAACAATTTTGAAATCACTGTTTTCTTTTCAATATATTGAGGGCTTTTTTTAATTAAATTAGTAATGATGAGCAACTAAAGTGAAATTCATGTTGATATATAATAGAATTTAGTGTTTGTCCTTGATCTTATTATTAAACATAGTTGTCCATGGATCTAATTTTCTTTTGAAATGTGTCCTTAACACTAAGTACCCCTTATTAAAAATATATTCAAGTACGCTTACAGAAGAAGAAGAAAATATGACGCTAGAAGTCAATTTCAAGGACTTTGCTACACCGATCGAAAAAGAAGTGGTCATATAACGCGGATCAAGAAATGGACAACAACAAACCAAGGGGGGAGGGGGTAATTAATCCAAAGGCTAGGAGTTGTGCCGCACAAAATGACTTACTTAAAAACGGTCGTTTCAGCATTTCTGCAATTTCAATGTGGTACAAAGTTAAAATTGTAACTGCAATATACTTAATTTACAGTATTATCTTAATTTGGTTTAAAATGTTTTATAAAATTTATGATTCTCAGACATTCACCTTTAGATTTCAACGATGGATATCATTGAAAATCTATATTAAATTATTAAAACTGAGTATGTTTTCTTGAAGTTTCAAGGGTGCAACATCTTTTGTCGAAATGAAGCGTCATATTTCTTATTCCCTACCTTATTTAGCCAATTTCATAATCATTTTCCACTTCATCTCTTCGTTTCCCCATATGGCCCTAGGGTTGATTCGTGGTCAGTGAAGTTCCGATTCAAACCTGCAGCAAACTCAGTCCTAAAAAAACTACATGTGCAAAGCTGACTTTCAACGGAAAATTGAAATTAGTCAATCATAAGTCTCCTGAAGCTGATTTTGCTGCCAAAGCATTGTTGTTCAAACATCCTGAAATGAAAGGTAACACTCAAATGATTTTATATTCAGATTTTGAATCGATTTTGTCGAAGAAGGAAATAGATGTGAATAAATCAGCTCTCTTATTTTACATATTTGAATATTCATGTGATTAATTGTTGTTTTCTTTGATTGATTGCACATTGGTCGGGAAATCATGAATTCCAGATTTATATGTTGGACATAGAGAAGATATTTCTGATCAACTATTTTGGCTGCCCCAAACCCTTGACTCCTCAACAGTGTCTCCAATACAAGCCTTAATAATGATATCTAATGCCTAAACCATGAAGAAAGAAAACGATTATTTAATTTGTAATGGACTTGAATTTGATATATCTGTTTCACTAGAGTTTGAAATTTGAGTTTGCATGCATAGAGCAGTTACAATCAAATGCCTTAACAAAAGAATTAACAAATATACATTTGGCATTGAAGTTCTTGCTTCTAATAATTGAGGACAAAAGCAGGTACTATATTATACTTTTGGCATTAAAGTTCCTACTTCTATTAATTGATTTGTACTTCAATTGGCCCAAAACTTGAATTTATCCAATCCTTTTGATAACACTTTCATCTTATGTTCTCTTAAGTGATTTTTATTTAAGTAGTAAGTATTATTATATGACTGGCATCTCAAGTGATTTTAGCCTCATTTTGATAAATATATTTTCCAAATGGCTTACTTTAGAAGGGTTTCCCCATTATGCATGTATAATGGTTATTTTTCTAAAAAATTGCAAAACCATTTCTTTGTTTTATAGGAGAAAATCTTAAGTTATGTAAATAATAACAGCAGAAACAGGTTCGACGCAATACTGGCTATGGCCCAATTGTTATAATGCGAAAATGAATATATCATATAAGCATTTTCTACCAATAAAATAAAATAAAGATTGGACAAGACATTTATGTTCACCTATTTGATTTTAGTTTCAATATTATTTTTCACATCAATTTGCTTAATTTTTTTTCAATTTGAAGGAATAGCGGTAAATGAAATATGTAAATTTATCTTCCTTGACATGGTAGTGAATTATAACTCGGTTTTTGAAGTGTAAACAATAGATTTTTAATATTTCTAATCTTGTGAAATCAAAATTTATAATGTATAGTGCATCAACATTTTTAATGGTTTATACTTCTTTCAGATGTGTTTTTTGAATGTTTTATAAGATTGTGAATTGAAGCTTATATCTTGTACATGTGAAGGATATAACAACTTACATGCTATTTTCATTTCTTTGCTCTACTCATCTTAGACCAAGGATTTGGTTTTTAAATCTACTGCATTGATCCTTCTTTTGACTTTCATGTTTCATTATAAATTACATTAGCATGCAACAATTTTAAATCATTTTTTAATCTATTCAAATTTACATTTGTTATAGCAATGTATCTTAATTTAGCGGTCAAAATTAAAAAGAATAAAATCTCTGAAAAGGGCACTCACCACTTTTTCCGCTTCGAAGACCTGGATCTATTGATCTTGCGACACCGCCTCTTCTTCATTTTTCTCCTCTGTATCTCTTCACTCCTCTCTTATGGCCAAGAAAAAGAACTCTAAGCCTCGGCCCTCATCTACTATGACGACGAGATCTGGTAGTCGAGCGAAACCCCCTGAATCCACATCTAAATCTGAAAACTAAGTTGTTTCTGACGCTGATGGCGCTCCACCTTGATCCACACGCTTCATGCTTCCCATCCCTTAAATGCCCTAATTGACAAAATTGCCTCAACTTGTTTAGCAGCTTCACCACAGTCTCTGCAATTGGGCAAGTCCCTTTTATCGCCGTTGCTTGAGCATGCTCCGTCTTGGTTGTTGCCTGGTGAGTGCTCTCATCCTACGCTAGGAGAAAAAGTGTCTAAACGTATTAATTTGATTGTGGACTTTGGGTAACGTGTTAAGTACAGCAGTAACTATGATGTCCCCAATGATACATACTACGGTCTCAAGAATTGCAGCATTGGAATCCCATGGGGATCGAGTTGATCATGGGATGTTAGGAAGTGCTTGTATGAGTGGCCCTCGCCCATCTAACTATGTACCTTGTGAAGACACTCAATGTAACAACCCGTATTTTCAATAACCTGTAATAACATAAATCGAGGCAGAATTTAATTCTAAAATGGGAATCAAGGGAAACGGGCTATGCCATTGCGTTCGTCTCGGAAAAATACGCGAAATAGAGTCCGAGTTTTCGAAAATCGGAGTCCGTATGACCAAGATATGGCCTCGCGAAGTTTCACGAAAATTCCCAAATTAAAGTATACTTAATTAAGTGAAATGGGTTGTGTAGATATATATATATATATATTGATATATATATATATATATATATATAATTGAAAATTTAATAAATAAATATGCAAAAATGCTCAAAACAGCGAATTGGGAGAGGGGAATAACCGAACCGGCCGATTTTTGAAGTCGACCCGAGCCCGCTGGGTCGACTAGGGGTTAATCCAGGGTGTTTGGCTGTCAACCCGTGGGCCGATTCGCTCAAGTGCAGATTTTGCATTTGAATGGTTCTCATGGTCCATCTTTAATCTAAAGGCCCTAGATGGTTCCTACACTTGACTTCTTCCCCAAGACATGCTTTGATGGCTTGGATTGAATCTAGGGTTAATCCTATGGCCTAAAACACTTGCCTAATCTATAAATAAGACCCTAACCTACCCTAATTCATTCATAATTAAACCTAGTGACTAAACTATGGCAAAATGCTAGCTCTCATGGCCTCCACTAATTTTATGAAGAGGGTTGCATACTAATCACTCTCTAATCAACTTCTAATCCCTTCTTAGCATCTTAATCTTCTTCATTTGGTGTTCAAAGTTGCTAGTTGTGAGTTTCTATCACTTTGATGATCTTTTGGTAAACTAATTAGATGAGATGTGATGAGATTTATGGTTTTGTATGTGGGTTAATGAGCTTTGAATCATATGATATGATGTTAGCATTAATCTTATGTTTATGCATGTTGAGTATGTAAGCTTATGCAAGTTTAATATGATGTATGTTATGTTTGCATGATGCTAAATATGCAAGTTGTGGGCTATGTAATCATATGCATGTTATGCAAGTTCATGGTAATATGCTATGCAAGTTACATGTTTGTTAATATGCAAGTTACATGTTTGTTAATATGCAAGTTACATGTATGTAAATATGCAAGTTACATGTTTGTTAATATGCAAGTTACATGTTTGTTAATATGCAAGTTACATGTATGTAAATATGCAAGTTACATGTTTCTTTATATGCAAGTTACATGTTTGTTAATATGCAAGTTACATGTATGTAAATATGCAAGTTACATGTTTGTTAATATGCAAGTTACATGTTTGTTAATATGCAAGTTACATGTATGTAAATATGCAAGTTACATGTTTCTTTATATGCAAGTTACATGTTTGTTAATATGCGAGTTACATGTATGTAAATATGCAAGTTACATGTTTATTAATATGCAAGTTCATGATGACACATTATGCAAGTCTATAAGCTAATATGCAAGTTTGTTATGCAAAATGAATATGTAAGTTATGTGACATATTATATGCAAGTTATGTGACATGTTATGCAAGTTCATATGCAAGTTATGTGTTTGTTAATATGCAAGATGGCACCTTTGAAACATGTTCATTCATATGCAAGTTGACACCTTTTATATGTGTTATATCATGAACGAAATTACGTGGGAACGATGGGGTAATTAAATGCATAAGTTAATAAGATTGTGTGAAATTAATATAATTATGCATAACACAAAATAAATAAACATAGTATGGGAATTTGCCTATTTGGTTAGGTGTACCCATACTATGTGTTGGGAATTTACCTATTGAGTTAGGTCTACCCCATGGGAATTTACCTATTAAGTTAGGTCTACCCATGTTAAGAAAACTTGATTAATTAGGGATAATTAATATAAAATTATGAGGGTGATTAATTAGGTGTAATTAATTGACTAAGACACGAGGTTGGACTCAGTTGTAGCGTAAAACTGCCCGGACCCAACCGGCTTAACCAGTTGCTACAAATGTTAGCCCAATGTGAGAGGTCTTAGGCACAAACTAAATACGTAATTAATGTAAAGACACGAGGTTAGACTCTGTTATGACATAAGGCTGCCCGGACCCAACCGGCTTAACCAGCGGTCATAAAAGACAGTCTAATGTGAGAGGTCTTTACAAAGGTTACGTTCTTAATTAATTAATTAAGAAACACTTAACCACATTAGCATGTAGAGGGACATGAGGGGTTAAGTGGGTGCCTCGGGTGGCATGAGAAAATCTAGTGGTTGCCTTGGGTGGCAATAGAAAATACGATTAGAATACTTAACCAAAATAGAACATGTAATTAAAACATGATTAAAGGGTTAAGTGGGATATACTAGAAAAAGGGACAAGCTTAGGTGGGTAGCTTGTGGAGGCCCATTTCAACCAGTAACCCATACGTATCTTTGTGGGCTCGACCCATGTCGAGGACGGGACACGCATACTGGGCTTGACTGTAAGAGGCAAACGGGTTAGCGGTGGCAACGCAAGTCCAACGGGCTTCATATGCGTGAGTGGGCCCGGGCTGGTAGGTAAGCCGTTGTTGCATCGAGTAGATATAAGCCGTGCACCTTTAGTTTCATCAGGTTGCCACATTGGGGAATGATACATCCCACGGTGGGGCCAGCACGGGTATCTACGTTAGGGAGCCGATCGAATGGGAAGTAGTGTGTACACCTAGTGGATTGTAG
Source organism: Allium sativum (assembly GCA_030737875.1). Classification (NCBI taxonomy): domain Eukaryota; kingdom Viridiplantae; phylum Streptophyta; class Magnoliopsida; order Asparagales; family Amaryllidaceae; genus Allium; species Allium sativum. The sequence goes on from CM060923.1 coordinate 650,847,081, forward strand.
GGCCCCGTGGCGCCTACTTGGTCACCTAGGGGTACGCAGGTACTAATTAGTAAATTTTATAAGTCCTTGGGTGGGATCAACCTTTAAGTTAGGAACGACTGGCGTGGTGCAGTTTAGTAATTTACCTTAGGGAGGGTAGATGCGTCTTTATCCTTTATCTTCGTTTAGTTGACTGCTTAGGGTAGCCATTCATCCCTATATGTTACCGTATATCAGTTTATGTCTTCTCTGGTTACTTTAACGATTGTATTGTTAAAGTTATAGGACTCGCTCAGACTTATGTCTGACCCTGTTGTTTTTATCTTTTTCCCAACCCTCAGGTCCTACGGTGGATCCTAGCAGTAGTGGAGCTTGATCGGATTGCTGTTCCAGTCTTTAGGAGCTTGGATAGATGTAAAGCTCCAGTTATCCAGTTATCTTTTCTTTTGTTTGGCTATTGTATGAGAGTGGGATTATGTACTTCTTTATTTTGATGGATATTGTACTTGACCTTTATTGTGGTTTTATGATGTAACCAGACATGTTTTACTTCCGCTGTTATGAGATGATGTTTTAAAATTTCAAGTACTATTTATATCTGTCTTGTTGTAATTTTTCTGTTCTATATTCACTAAAATACTCCACCGATGCTATGGCATTCCCTTAGTGAGTGATCATAGCGGGAGTGGGGTGTTACACGTGGTATCAGAGCTTAAGGTTACCAGAACAGATAAAATTTTTGAGAAAAACTACTTTCTAAGAGTATTTTCGAAGAAAGTATTTTTTAAAAGCATGTCTTCTAAGAGAAAAAGTTTTTGAAAAAGAAAAGCATAATCCCCAATAGCCATATCTTTATCTTTCGGAATCTCCTTTTTGAATCTTTCCTCTTTCGTTTCAGCATGGCTGAAGATCTTAACATCCCGGAGGGTTTAGTTATACCACTATGGTATAGGAGGTTGCAAGAGGCTAGGGCCGCGGCTGCGGGTCCGGCCAATGCTACTACACCAGAGACAACCGCTCCTCCTCCTCAGCCTAGAGTGGATAATTTTGCTAAGGTTTGCAAGGAGTTCAAGGCTATAGGAGGAAAACCTTTTCTTGGTTCAGAGACTTTCGTAGAGGCTAGAGATTGGCTTAAGGAAGTGGAAGAGTTGCTAGATATCTTTGAAGTGGAAGAGGGAAAGAAAGTCAAGTTGGCGGCTTGGTTAATGAAGGGAGAGGCCTCATTCTGGTGGGAGGTCACTAATGGAGAACGCCCTGTTGACTCTTGGGCAGATTTTAAGCAAAGGTTTGGGGCTAAGTTTCTCTCAAGGGCGGAAGAGAATCTGTTTATGGAGAAGTTCTTGAATTTGAAGCAAGGGAATCTCACGGTGAAAGAATATGTCAACAAATTCAATCAATTAGCAAGGTTTGGCATAGAGTTGGTGAATACACCGGAGAAGAAGGCTTTGAGGTTCGTTAGAGGCTTGAACGAACCATTGCAAGGAATAGCTATGACTCACATTCCTATGGGGGCCACTTTTGAGAAGCTTGTCTACATGGCACTTATGCATGAGGATGATAAGAATTCTAAGGCACCAGAGAAAAAGGGGGATCAGAAGAAACCGCAACAGCAACAACAAGGCAAGGGCGGAAAAGGCAATGGTGACAAAAAGAAGACGAAGAAGAAGTGCTTCAATTGTGGAACACCAGGACACCTTAGTAAGGATTGTCGCAAAAAGAAGAAGACCGGTTGCTTTCATTGTGGTGAAGCAGGGCATCTTGTGAAAAACTGCCCAAAGAAGGGGCAGAAGACGGGGTCTACCTCAGGAGGCCAGGTGCAAGCTCTTATAGCACCACCTCAGTCAGGGGGGCAAGTTCAGGTTCTCTCAGTTCCACCGATTCAGCAGAGAGGTAGAACTATTTCCGTTGAAAGTCTGGTTTTTCTGTTTGATCATCCAGTTCGTACTTTGTTTGACTCTGGCGCATCGCATTCTTTTATCTCATCATCGTTAGTTGAGTCACTGCACTTAGACACCAGTCTAGTTGATGATCCCTTGGTTGTCTCAAACCCAATTGGGGGCTCCATATATCTGTCTATGATATGTTTGGGTTTGAAGATTTCTATACTTAGCGTTGAGTTTAGATGTGATGCTTTTGTATTGGGCTTCACGGGCTATGGGTTGATCTTGGGCATGGACTGGTTATCCAGTAATGGTGCCGTTCTTGATTGCGAAAGGAGAGTTGTCAGGCTCATGACCCGCTTGGGTAACACTCTCGAGATCTCTTGCAATCCCATGGAATCTGTTTTGCTAAGTTATCTTGAATCGCTCGATGCTTCGGTCGAGAGTTTGTGTTCTGTCAGAGTAGTCCGGGAATATCCGGATGTGTTTGAAGAAGTAAAGGGTTTGCCTCCGAAGCGGGAGATAGATTTCCGAATTTATTTGGTGGATAATGCCAAACCAGTGTCTTTGCCAGTACGCCACATGGCTCCTCGTGAGAGAAGAGAACTTCATAAGCAAGTAGGGGAGTTGCTTGAGAAGGGGTTCATAAGGCGAAGTATATCGGAGTGGGGAGCTCCAGTAGTGTTTGCCACGAAGGCGGATGGGTCCCTCAGACTTTGTGTGGATTATAGAGAACTTAATAAGCTCACGAAGAAGAATAGACACCCATTACCGAGGATAGATGATCTCTTTGATCAGTTGGTTGGCGCGTCAGTATTTTCGCAGATGGACTTAGCTACAGGGTTTCATCAGTTAAGAGTGGCGGAGGACAGTATAGAGAAGACTGCTTTCCGGACTCCGGATGGTTTTTATGAGTGGCTAGTGATGCCATTTGGGTTGACAAACGCCCCCGCATACTTTGTTGATCTCATGAGTAGAGTGTTCAGAGAGTATCTGAATAAGTTTGTAGTAGTTTTTGTGGATGACATCTTGGTCTTTTCCAAGAATGAAGAAGAGCATGCCTTACATCTCAAGGAAGTGTTGGAGACTCTTCGAGCGCATAGTCTTAAAGCTAAATTCTCTAAATGCCATTTTTGGAGAAGAGAAGTGCGATTCTTAGGGCATGTGGTCTCTAAGGAAGGGATAGCTGTGGATCCCGCAAAGATAGTATCTATCCAGGATTGGAAAGTTCCTAGAAATGCTACCGAGGTAAGAAGTTTCTTGGGGTTGGCAGGATATTATAGGAAGTTCATCAAAGACTTCGCGAAGATATCAGCCCCATTAACCCGCTTGACGAAAAAGAATCTGGTTTTCTCGTGGGATGTAGATTGTGATGATGCTTTCCGACGGTTAAAGAGAGCTTTGACCACCGCTCCAGTTTTAGTGCTCCCGGATGGGAGTAAGCCGTTTGTTGTTTATACCGATGCTTGTGGAACAGGATTAGGCGCAGTCTTGATGCAGGAGGGAAGGGTAATAGCCTATGGAGGGAGACAATTGAGAGTGCATGAGAAGAATTACCCTACCCATGATCTAGAGTTGGCCGCGATTGTTTTCGCACTTAAGTCTTGGCGCCATTATCTTCTTGGTGAGAGATTCGAGTTGTTCACCGACCATAAATCATTGAAGTACTTATTCTCTCAGAAGGATTTAAACTTAAGACAGCAAAGGTGGATGGAGTTCTTAGCATCCTATGATTTCGAGATAGCGTATACCCCTGGTAAGGGTAACGTGGTGGCAGACGCCTTAAGTAGAAAAAGGCTATCTTTGAGTCCATTGTTCGTGGAACGACGAAGCTTGGAGTTTCTTTCTTTGTTTGACTTCAGACCTTCTGTTGATTTTGTACCTGGTTTGTTGGCATCCTTGGAGGTTAGACCTACTCTTTTGAGACGGATTGGCGAGGCTCAGCGAGACGACCCACAGTTGGTTGTGTTGGTAGAGAAGCTTATAAGAGGGGAGTCGTCCAGCCATTTGGGTAGATACACCATAGATGATAAGGGATGGTTGCATAGAGACGGTAGACTTTGTGTACCGCAAGATGAGGGTTTGAAGAAGGCTATTTTGGATGATGCACATCGTTCAAGAATGACTATTCATCCCGGTGGAGACAAAATGTACCAAGACATGAAGAGAGTTTTCTTCTGGGCCGGTATGAAGAAAGATGTGGCCGAGTATGTGGCTAGATGCTTAGTGTGCCAACAAGTTAAAGTGGAGCAAAGGAAACCCGGTGGGTTGCTACACCCATTGGAAGTTCCACAGTGGAAGTGGGATAGTGTCTCGATGGATTTCATCGACGGGTTACCGAGATCGAGGAAGGGCAATACGGGAATTTGGGTTGTGGTAGACAGACTTACCAAGAGTGCCCATTTTATACCCGTAAAGAGTAAGAGGACCGCTCCATGGCTTGCTTCAGTCTATGTTAGAGAGATTGTTAGATTGCATGGCGTACCATCCAGCATTGTGAGTGATCGAGATCCTATTTTCACTAGTGAGTTTTGGAGAAGTTTGCAAGAGGCGGTAGGGACTCAGTTGTGTTTGAGCACCGCATATCATCCTCAGACGGACGGTCAGACTGAGAGGGTGAACCGTATCTTAGAAGATCTTTTGAGGCTTTGTATCTTGGATTTTGGAGGTACATGGGAAGAACATCTTCCTTTGGTGGAGTTCGCATATAATAACAGCTTTCAGTCCAGTATTGGTATGGCTCCTTTCGAAGCTCTTTATGGAAGGCCTTGTCGATCTCCTACATGTTGGTGGGAATCTACGGATAAGATCTTGCTTGGGCCGGATATGGTTAGAGAGACTTCAGAGAAGATTGATTTAATTCGAAAAAGGATGAAAGCAGCGCAAGATAGACAGAAATCTTATGCGGATCGGAGAAGGACGGATCTTGAGTTTGAGGTTGGGGACATGGTTTTTGTCAAAGTATCTCCATTGAGAAATGTTGTTCGCTTTGGGTCCGTAGGGAAGTTAGCACCGAGATTTGTTGGGCCGTTTCCTATTAAGGAAAGGATTGGACGGATGGCATATAGGGTGGAGTTGCCCGACAGACTTAGTGGTGTTCATGATGTATTCCATGTATCACATTTGAGGAAGTGCTTACATGAGACCGCGGAGGTGGTAGAGCCGAGCTTGCTTAGAGATGTAGAGGTAGAGCGTGATGCGACGATTCGACGAGCTCCTACTCGCATCCTTGGGTCAGAAACTAGGAAGTTGAGGAACAGAGAAGTTCAGCTAGTTAAAGTGCAATGGGGAGATGACGAAAGCAATGCTACTTGGGAGACGGAAGCAAAGATGCGTTCTTTGTATCCATTTCTTTTTGAGAGTATGTCTTTTAACTTCTCCTTTATTGCTTGTCTAGTACTTATCTTATCTTTAGTATATCCTCTCGCTAATACCTATGACCTTTAGATAGGGTAAAACCTATGGTTGAAACATGTGTTTGAAACATGTTATGGTTGATGGATGCATATGGATGCAATTGTTTGCTAGTGGTTGCTCGTGGATGCATATACACACACATTAGGCACTAGATCGGCTCAGTCACTTCATGTTGCATATTGCATAAATGGATGTGGTAGTTAGATTGATGGATGTATCATGGCTGTGTTATCATATGGATGATGCATTTTTGTGTATGGTTGTGCACGCATGTAGAAATTTGTATGTGTCAATAGGGTTTCGCATACATATTGGATGCATGGCACTATCATGGTTTGCATTAAGGAGGTTTACTGTATCAGTAACCGCCTGATTTTTGCATTAGGTAAGTACATATACACACACTTTTGCATATATCCATCCAGCATTTAGAATCTTGTAAGGACAATGATTGCTCGTGGATGATGCTTTGAGTAGATGGATGATTGGATGGTAGGATACGTTCTTCCTAACTTGAAGATTTCGGGGACGAAATCCTTTAAGGAGGGGAGAATGTAACAACCCGTATTTTCAATAACCTGTAATAACATAAATCGAGGCAGAATTTAATTCTAAAATGGGAATCAAGGGAAACGGGCTATGCCATTGCGTTCGTCTCGGAAAAATACGCGAAATAGAGTCCGAGTTTTCGAAAATCGGAGTCCGTATGACCAAGATATGGCCTCGCGAAGTTTCACGAAAATTCCCAAATTAAAGTATACTTAATTAAGTGAAATGGGTTGTGTAGATATATATATATATATATTGATATATATATATATATATATAATTGAAAATTTAATAAATAAATATGCAAAAATGCTCAAAACAGCGAATTGGGAGAGGGGAATAACCGAACCGGCCGATTTTTGAAGTCGACCCGAGCCCGCTGGGCCGACTAGGGGTTAATCCAGGGTGTTTGGCTGTCAACCCGTGGGCCGATTCGCTCAAGTGCAGATTTTGCATTTGAATGGTTCTCATGGTCCATCTTTAATCTAAAGGCCCTAGATGGTTCCTACACTTGACTTCTTCCCCAAGACATGCTTTGATGGCTTGGATTGAATCTAGGGTTAATCCTATGGCCTAAAACACTTGCCTAATCTATAAATAAGACCCTAACCTACCCTAATTCATTCATAATTAAACCTAGTGACTAAACTATGGCAAAATGCTAGCTCTCATGGCCTCCACTAATTTTATGAAGAGGGTTGCATACTAATCACTCTCTAATCAACTTCTAATCCCTTCTTAGCATCTTAATCTTCTTCATTTGGTGTTCAAAGTTGCTAGTTGTGAGTTTCTATCACTTTGATGATCTTTTGGTAAACTAATTAGATGAGATGTGATGAGATTTATGGTTTTGTATGTGGGTTAATGAGCTTTGAATCATATGATATGATGTTAGCATTAATCTTATGTTTATGCATGTTGAGTATGTAAGCTTATGCAAGTTTAATATGATGTATGTTATGTTTGCATGATGCTAAATATGCAAGTTGTGGGCTATGTAATCATATGCATGTTATGCAAGTTCATGGTAATATGCTATGCAAGTTACATGTTTGTTAATATGCAAGTTACATGTTTGTTAATATGCAAGTTACATGTATGTAAATATGCAAGTTACATGTTTGTTAATATGCAAGTTACATGTTTGTTAATATGCAAGTTACATGTATGTAAATATGCAAGTTACATGTTTCTTTATATGCAAGTTACATGTTTGTTAATATGCAAGTTACATGTATGTAAATATGCAAGTTACATGTTTGTTAATATGCAAGTTACATGTTTGTTAATATGCAAGTTACATGTATGTAAATATGCAAGTTACATGTTTCTTTATATGCAAGTTACATGTTTGTTAATATGCGAGTTACATGTATGTAAATATGCAAGTTACATGTTTATTAATATGCAAGTTCATGATGACACATTATGCAAGTCTATAAGCTAATATGCAAGTTTGTTATGCAAAATGAATATGTAAGTTATGTGACATATTATATGCAAGTTATGTGACATGTTATGCAAGTTCATATGCAAGTTATGTGTTTGTTAATATGCAAGATGGCACCTTTGAAACATGTTCATTCATATGCAAGTTGACACCTTTTATATGTGTTATATCATGAACGAAATTACGTGGGAACGATGGGGTAATTAAATGCATAAGTTAATAAGATTGTGTGAAATTAATATAATTATGCATAACACAAAATAAATAAACATAGTATGGGAATTTGCCTATTTGGTTAGGTGTACCCATACTATGTGTTGGGAATTTACCTATTGAGTTAGGTCTACCCCATGGGAATTTACCTATTAAGTTAGGTCTACCCATGTTAAGAAAACTTGATTAATTAGGGATAATTAATATAAAATTATGAGGGTGATTAATTAGGTGTAATTAATTGACTAAGACACGAGGTTGGACTCAGTTGTAGCGTAAAACTGCCCGGACCCAACCGGCTTAACCAGTTGCTACAAATGTTAGCCCAATGTGAGAGGTCTTAGGCACAAACTAAATACGTAATTAATGTAAAGACACGAGGTTAGACTCTGTTATGACATAAGGCTGCCCGGACCCAACCGGCTTAACCAGCGGTCATAAAAGACAGTCTAATGTGAGAGGTCTTTACAAAGGTTACGTTCTTAATTAATTAATTAAGAAACACTTAACCACATTAGCATGTAGAGGGACATGAGGGGTTAAGTGGGTGCCTCGGGTGGCATGAGAAAATCTAGTGGTTGCCTTGGGTGGCAATAGAAAATACGATTAGAATACTTAACCAAAATAGAACATGTAATTAAAACATGATTAAAGGGTTAAGTGGGATATACTAGAAAAAGGGACAAGCTTAGGTGGGTAGCTTGTGGAGGCCCATTTCAACCAGTAACCCATACGTATCTTTGTGGGCTCGACCCATGTCGAGGACGGGACACGCATACTGGGCTTGACTGTAAGAGGCAAACGGGTTAGCGGTGGCAACGCAAGTCCAACGGGCTTCATATGCGTGAGTGGGCCCGGGCTGGTAGGTAAGCCGTTGTTGCATCGAGTAGATATAAGCCGTGCACCTTTAGTTTCATCAGGTTGCCACATTGGGGAATGATACATCCCACGGTGGGGCCAGCACGGGTATCTACGTTAGGGAGCCGATCGAATGGGAAGTAGTGTGTACACCTAGTGGATTGTAGGGCCCCGTGGCGCCTACTTGGTCACCTAGGGGTACGCAGGTACTAATTAGTAAATTTTATAAGTCCTTGGGTGGGATCAACCTTTAAGTTAGGAACGACTGGCGTGGTGCAGTTTAGTAATTTACCTTAGGGAGGGTAGATGCGTCTTTATCCTTTATCTTCGTTTAGTTGACTGCTTAGGGTAGCCATTCATCCCTATATGTTACCGTATATCAGTTTATGTCTTCTCTGGTTACTTTAACGATTGTATTGTTAAAGTTATAGGACTCGCTCAGACTTATGTCTGACCCTGTTGTTTTTATCTTTTTCCCAACCCTCAGGTCCTACGGTGGATCCTAGCAGTAGTGGAGCTTGATCGGATTGCTGTTCCAGTCTTTAGGAGCTTGGATAGATGTAAAGCTCCAGTTATCCAGTTATCTTTTCTTTTGTTTGGCTATTGTATGAGAGTGGGATTATGTACTTCTTTATTTTGATGGATATTGTACTTGACCTTTATTGTGGTTTTATGATGTAACCAGACATGTTTTACTTCCGCTGTTATGAGATGATGTTTTAAAATTTCAAGTACTATTTATATCTGTCTTGTTGTAATTTTTCTGTTCTATATTCACTAAAATACTCCACCGATGCTATGGCATTCCCTTAGTGAGTGATCATAGCGGGAGTGGGGTGTTACACTCAACGCCCACCGCCTGCTCGACAGAACTCAAACAACCAGTCTGATGATTCAACTACGCAAATGCCAGCACGTCAATTGAACCCAAACTGCCAAACAAGTAATCCTGCTAGCCATCTTCCCTCAAATATTGCAGCACTAGTATTTGCTGCAGCAATGATGGACACAACCCCAAATGCGACGACATTATTTGATATGTTTCCTCATGTTGCGGAGGAATACACATCGGTGGACTTTGATACACTTCAAGCTGAATATGGTTTCGTTCCTCCTGAGGAAATTCACGTTGAAGCAACAAATTTCTAGAACGATCAACTTTTAGGATTTTTCTTGGATTCTAAACCCCCTGCTGTAGAAATGCGTACATCATGTTGTAATTCATGGCTAATCCATGCCTTAATGAAAATGACATTTGTAGATGGACTTTATTACTTCAAGTTCTCCTCCGCTGAGGAGAGGATACGTGTACTAGAAGCCACGCCTTCTATCATTGATGGGAGACTGTTTATTGGGACTACTTGGAGTGCTTCGATGATAGAGTCCGTGAGCAGGTCCTTTCGATTCCTGTCTGGGCGCAGTTCTCCCATATTCCCCTAGTGTTACAACCACTTCTTGGCCTTAATTGGCTCGCATATCACATAGGTAAACTCAAATGTTCTGATGCAAACACTTAGCAATAAGGTGCTTAGTATAAACTAGGGCACTGATTGAGATTACTGCTGATAAATCGTTGCCTTAACAGATTAAAGCTAACATAGATAATCGTGTACATTATGTGGATGTCAATTACAGATGGCAACTAGATATTTGCACCAACTTGCAAATATTTTGGTCACTGCTCTGATACCTGTCAACTTGAAGCAAATTTATCACCCCAATTAAGATTCTCCTTCCTAAGCCTACATCTCGTGTTTGGGTCCCTACAAGTAGGAAGGTGGCTCAAGTGGAGGTAGAGGAAGTGTAACACCCTGTAATTTTAACAACACCAATGAGGACAAATTAAAGAACATTTAATTTAATATTCAGAATTAAGGGAAATGAACTGCGCCATTGCATTCGTCTAGGAATTCTGGTCAAAATAGATACTTGGTTTGCGTAAAACGGACACCATATGATGAAGTTATGAAGGTTTAAAGTTTGTATACGCGCAAGCAGAATATATATATACATAGGGTCTAGAAATTCAAAATTTAGTAAAAACAGTTCAAATTGGACTGAAATGAGGTGAGTGGGAAATATCCTGCCCAGTGGTGTTGACTCATGGGTCGACGCCTTAAGGGGGGTCGACCCCATAGGGCAGACATGGTAGATTAGGGTTGGGACTGGTAGTTATTTATATGGCCTCATTTCTCATGTTTTGCACACTGAAAATAATGGAGGACTAGATGTTTTCGCTGCCTGGATTGAATCAAACCTTTTTCTTCTTCTGCAATCGAGTTAATCAAGTTTAGAGTTACTCAAGTGTAGATCTGCGATTCAACATCTGTTATTCTCCTTCTATTTTCTAGATCTAAGCACCATGAGTTTAAGTTACTTTTAGATCTAAATAATTAAAAAGTAGAACTTGATATGACTACAATTTGGATCTATGCTTGTGACTGCTTAAATCGTATCAGATATGTTATAACTTGTGTAACTATGATATCCTGACATGACTATGACTTAGATCTTAACCTTTATCATGTCAGATCTGCCTTTGATTGTATATCTAATTCATTGTTTAGATCACCTTATACCTATTCTATTATGTTTATGGCCAAATCAGATCTGTTGTTAGTTGGACATCTAAATCATTGTTTAGATCACATCATGCTTATCCCTATTATGCTAGAATCAGTGCTATTGTCACATGTTCATCCTATATGCTTATCTTTTCATTATGCTACTATATGTTTATGCCATTACATGTCAACCTTATTAGTATGATCATCTCTGTCTTTTTTCCTCTATCTATTCCCTTTTATTGTTATATAGCCAGACTACCTTCGAGCCTAGGCATGCTGTTGAAATATGTGAATATGTTAGATTGGGAACGAGGGGAAACATTAATATTGGGCATAACTTGTTATTGGGAATTTTAGCATAACTTGAATAAAGTGTAATAATATGAAATTAGGGCATATAGTTTATTATGGACATAACTTGGGAAAAAGGGCACGAAAATCTATAACGACATAGGTAAATTTGGTTAAAAATGGAAATGCCTAGGATTACAGTAATTAGAAACTGTAACCACGCCTAGACACGAGGTAATATTATACTTGTGGTGGAAGTCTGCATGAAACTGCCCGGCATATCCATCGACCACAAGTGGTGAATCTAATGTGAGGGGTCTAGGTGCGCAAACATGAAACGTCCTAAGATACGTGGTTAAGCCTGACTTGTCACATTATAACCATAAATGGACATGACAATGAATTGGAATACTTAACCTAGTTGAATCCATAGGGATTGTATGAACATGAACCTGATTAGGGGTTAAGTAAACTTGTTGAAACAGTGGGTGGGTTAAGTAAATCTGGGGTGGGCGGGTAATATTTATATATAGGCCCACAAACTTGACCTGTTGGGATTATGCAATTTTATGATACCATTAGGTAAGCATAATATGAGGAAAACCTAGTAGTGGGGAAGCAAGACAAAGGGGAGGGCTTGCATCATATTGTGTGTGGGACCCGTTTCAGTTAGTAACCCATATATAAGTATCATACGAGTACTCCGAACTAGGTCAGAGTCGGGGCACGCTTACTGGGCTAAATATAAGAAATCCAAACGTAGGGGACATTGTGGGCGGCACATACCGACTGGGTCATGTGCATGCAGGGTCCGGGCAGAGGAAAATAAGACGCCATGACATCAGTAGATATGGTTGTGCACATCCGAAAAATGAAGGGTTGCCACTTTAGGGAGTGATACGCCCTATTGTGGGGCCAGCACAGTGTATCTACGAAGTAGGGAGCCGATCGATTAGGGTAGTAATTAGGGTACATCTAGACTCTGGTAAGTTTAAGAGCCTGTTATTGGGCTGCATGTTGATTGTATAGGGTTAAAACCACTTACCAGAAAGCACACCTAAGTCTACCATCTTATAGTTGTTGGGATCATCTCATTCAGGTTATACTAGTATCAGTGCAGAGAAATCATTAGAAGAAGCATATACACTCTATCATGATTATCCTGTTTACCTTGTCATACCTGCCTTTTATGATGTTATCTTTCTTATCCACTTTATATGTCTGTCATGATACTTTTACTTATTTATTTGCTAAAAGTAACTAGACTCGCCAAACTTTATGTCTGACCCTTTTTGTTTCCTCTTCTTTCTTCCATTCCCCCTCCCCCCTCCAGGTTCTCAGGGTGGGATTACTCAATCTTGATCAGGATTCTGCTATCGTTCCGTTGGAGTTGCTTAGATGTATTGCTCAAGCTCTTATCTTTGCTACTATGACTATGTTTTTATTTGGGGATTTTTCTTCTTTTATTTTTGTACTCTGACGTTTTAAGTGGAAAACAAAAGTTTTGATGATGTACTGGGTTTATATATTTTCAGACATATGATGTTTTGAACCATGATGCTTTATGATTAATAAAACTTTTAATTTCGTTGCTATTTTATATTTGTCTTGTAATGTTTCTATTTCTGTTTACCTATAAGCTTCACGAAACTTAATGTATTCTCTTAATGAGTGACATTAATGGATGTGGGGTGTCACACTTGGTATCAGAGCTGAGGGTTACCAGATTAGATAAAAAGTTTTTGAATACTATTTTCAAAAAGTTTTTAAAAGAAAGCATTTTCAAAATAAAACTCTTTTTTGAAAAACATTTTCCCCAAAGCCATATGTAATATCTTTCTATCCTTTGTCTGAATCCCTTTCCTTTTTTTAGCATGTCTTGGGACCCTAATATTCCAGAAGGTGTTACGATACCAGGCTGGTTCCATAGGTATCTAGGGGCATAGCGTCTGCCGGTGGTCAAGCTGACATTCCTCCACCAGGTGCACCCGTCGTTTCTCCTCCTCCTCCGCGTGCAGACAACTTCTCTAAGGTCTGCAAAGATTTCCGTGCTATGGGAGGAAAGCCATTCCATGGGACATAGACATTCATAGAGGCAAGGAATTGTCTCAAGGAGACAAAGGACTTGTTTGGAATTTTCGATGTGGACGATCATAAGAAGATTCAGCTAGCCGCTTGGCTACTGAAAGATGAAGCATTGTTCTGGTGGGAAATAACCCAAGCGGGGCGTCCGGTGGAAACTTGGAATGATTTCAGATATAGGTTTGAAATTAAGTTTCTTTCTCATGCTGAGAAAAGCATGCAAATGGAGAGGTTCTTGGCACTCAAACAAGGAAACATGACTGTTAAAGAACATGTGAACAAATTCAACCAGCTAGCAAGTTTTGGATTGGAATTGGTAGATACTTTGCATAAGAAAGTTTTGCGGTTTTTTAAAGGGATGAATGAACCCCTTCATGAGTTAGCTATGTCTCATATTCCAATGGGTGCAACTTTTGAAAGGCTTGTTGATATGGCCTTGATGCATGAGGAAGACAAAAGCGACAAGAAGAAAGTTAAAGTTGAGGAATCACAAAACAAGAAAGTATGGCTCAAGAAAGGACAACAACAACAGTAGAAGAGGGGCAGAAATAATGACAAGGCTAAGGATAAGAGAAAGTGCCACAATTATGGACAAGAGGTTCATTTGATCAAGGACTGCAAAAGAAGGAAGAATTCTTGCTTCAGTTATGGAGAGGTCGGGCACTCTGCTAAGGAGTGCCTGAAGAAACAGGGACGAGGTCAAAGGGCAGGAGCTTTTGGAGTGCAAGTGCATGCTCTCGCGAATAGTGCTCCAGATAGAGGTAGGAAAGTTTTCGTGGAAGGTCTGATTTCTCTTTCCAGTCATCCTATTAGAACTCTTTTTGATTCCGGCTCTTCACATTCATTTATATCTAGTTCTATGGTTGAGTTTCTACACCTAAACAATAGTATGGTAGTGGATCCTGTAGTTGTCTCAAACCCCATTGGTGGTTTGGCTCGTTTGTCCATGATTTGTTGGGGTTTGAGAATATCTATGTTAGGCGTCGAGTTTGAGAGAAACGCGTATGTGCTCATTTTTATGGGTTGTGTATTGATTCTAGTCATGGATTGGCTAACCATGTATGGTGCCATTCTAGATTGTGAGAGGAGGGTCGTTATACTTTTGACTTGCTATGGGAGGACCCTCGAGATTTCTTGTGACCCGCAAGGGTCTGTCATGCTTAGTTTCCTAGAGTCTCTAGATGCATCTATAGATGATCTGTGATCTGTGCCGGTAGTCCGAGATTATCCTGATGTTTTTGATGAGGTACGAGGCTTACCTCCAAGGCATGAAATCGATTTACATATATATTTGGTGGACAATGCAAAGCCAGTTGCATTACCTGTGCGCCATATGACTCCAAGAGAAAGAGGAAGATTAGCAAGCAAGTACGGGAGCTACTTGAGAAAGGTTTTATTAGGAGAAGCATATCTGAATGGGTTGCTTCATTCATATTCATGACTAAGGCGGATGGTTCACTTTCTTGTGTGTAGACTATAGGGAGTTGAATAAACTCATTAAGAAGAACAGGCACCCACTTCCGAGGATAGATGGTCTGTTGGACCATCTTTTTGGTGCCTCGGTATTCTCTCTGTTGGCAACGGGGTTTCATCAGTTGAGGGTGGCTGAGGACAGTATAGATAAGAATGCTTTTAGGACTCCAGATGTTTTCTTTGAATGGCTCATTATGCCTTTTGGGTTAACGAATGCACCCAACTATTTTGTTGATCTGATGAGTAGGGTGTTTTGGGAGTTTCAAAATAAATTTGTCATGGTCTTTGTTGATGATATCTTGATCTTCTCAAAATCGAGGAAGAGCATGCCCAACATTTGAGAGAAGTTTTGAAAACTCTTTGTGTGCATCAGCTTAAGGCAAAGTTCTCCAAATGCCATTTTTGGAGAAAAGAGGTGAGATTTCTAGGGCATGTGGTTTCCAAAGATGGGATAGCAGTAGATCCCGCAAAGGTAGTTGCAGTTCAAGATTGGCAAATTCCGAAAAATGCAACGGAGGTGATAAGCCCATCACTCTAAAATGACTATTCATTTGGGTGGTGATAAGATGTATAGCGATATGAAGAGGGTTTCCTTCTGGGCTAGGACAAAGAAAGATGTGAAAAGTTTGTTTCTTAATGTTTGGTTTTTCAGCAAGTCGAAGTTGAGCAAAAGAAGCCCGGTGGTTTACTTCATCCTTTGGAGGTTCCATAGTGGAAGTGGGAGAGCATCTCTATGGGTATCATAGATGGTTTGCCTAGATCAAAGAAAGGCAACACCAGTATTTGTGTTGTGGTGGATAGACTGACTAAGAACGCTCATTTCATTCCAGTTAAGAGTAAGAGGATGGCAGCATGGTTGACAGCAATTTACGTTCGTGAGTTAGTCCATCTTTATGGAGTACCTTCCCACATCATAAGTGACCGTGACCCCATCTTTCACTAGTTAATTTTGGAGGAGCTTGCAAGAAGCATTAGGTACACAGTTGTGTTTGAGCACCGCTTATCACCCATAGACCGACGGATAGATGAAAAAGGTGAACAAAATTCTTGAGGATCTTTTGAGGCTGTGTATCCTAGACTTCGGAGGGACTTGGGAAGAGTATCTTCCTTTAGTAGAGTTCGCCTACAACAACAGTTATCAATTTAGTATTGGCATGACACCCTTCGAAGCATTGTACGGACGACCTTGTATATCACCAACTTGTTGGTGGAAATCCACATAAAGGCTATTACTTGGACCATATACGGTTAGAGAAACGTTGGAGAAGATGGATCTTATTAGGCGGTGAATGAAGAACACTCAAGATAGGCAGAAATCCTCCGCTGAAAAGAGAAGGACTGACATTGAATTTGAATGGTTTTCATTAAGGTGTCACCTTTGAGAAATGTGGTTCGCTTTGGATCTGTAGGGAAATTGGCACCAAGAATTGTAGGGCCATTTCCCATAATAGAAAAGATTGGCCAAATGGCCTACAGATTAAAGCTACCAGAGAGGTTATCCGGCATTCATGATGTTTTCCACGTTTCTCATTTCCGGAAGTGCTTACATGATACCGCTGAAATAGTTGAGCCAACTATATTGGAGGAGGTAGAGGTAGAACGGGAGACGATAGTCAGACGAGTTCCTACCCTTATTCTTGGTCAGAAGTTAAGAATCTATGCAATAGAGAAGTCAAGTTGATGAAAGTTCAGTAGGGAGATAACCCGGAGGATGCGACTTAGGAGACCGAAGACAAGATTTGTGCTTCGTACCCTTTTCTTTTCAAGGGTATGTTCTTAACTTCCTTTCCAAAGCTTGTATTTATGCTTGTTTCTATCATTTAAGTATGTCCTATCGATCGAACCTTCAACCTTTAGGTAGGAAACCCATGAATGTAAACATGTGTTTTAGACATGTTATGTTTGGTGGGATGCAAGTGAATGCAAGTTTTTGCTAGTGGTTGCTAGTGGATGCATATACACACACATTACGCACTAGATTGGCTCAATCACTATCATACTACATATGGATGTGTATGCATTTTTCTTCTTTTAATGGATAAAAATGGATGTATCATCATATGGATGTTGCATTTGGACAGATGATTGTGCACCCTTTTGCATTAAGGAGGTCAACTAAATCAGTAGACTGCCTGATCTTCGCATTAGTATTGGGACATATACACACACTTTTGCAAATGTTCATAGAAGCATTAGAAGTCTTTAAGGATAATGGATGTTTGTGATTGGTGGATGATTAGATGGGTGATGGATGGTAGGATATATATTCTTCTTAACTTGGAGATTTCGGGGTCGAAATCCTTTGAGTAGGGGAGAATGTAACAGCCCATAATTTTAACAACACTAAAGAGGACAAATTAAAAAATATTTAATTTATTATTCAGAATTAAGGGAAATAGACTACGCCATTGCATTCTTCTCGGAATTCTGGTCAAAATAGACACTTGGTTTGCGTAAAATGAACACCATATGAAGAAGTTATAAAGGTTTGAAGTTTGTATACGCGCAAGAAGAATATATATATATATATATATATATATATATATATATATATATAGACACACACACATATGGTCTAGAAATTCAAAATTTTGTCAAAACAGTTCAAATCACGCAAAAATGAGGCCAGCAGGAAATATCCCGCCCAACGGTGCCGACCCTTTAACGGGGAGTCGACCCCCTATGGGGAATCGATCCCTCTAGGGCAGACACAACAGATTAGGGTTTGGGGCTGGTAGCTATTTGTTTGGCCTAAATTCTCATTTTTTGCACACTGAAAATAATGGAGGACTAGATGTTATCGCTGCCCGGATTGAATCAAACCTTTTTCTTCTTCTGCAATCGAGTTAATCAAGTTTAGGGTTATTCACGTGTAGATCTGTGATTCAACATCTGTTATTCTCCTTATATTTTTTTACATCGAAACACTGTGAGTTTAAGTTACTTTTAGATCTAAATAATTAAAAAGTAGAACTTGATATGGCTCTAACTTGGATCTATGCCTGTGATTGCTTGAATCATATCAGATGTGTTATAACTTGTGTATCTATGATATCTTAACGTGGCTATAACTTAGATCTTAGCTTTTATCATGTCAGATCTTCCTTTGATTGTATATCTAATTCATTGTTTAGATCATCTTATACCTGTTCTATTATGTTTATGGCCAAATCTTTTCTGTTGTTAGTTGGACATCTAAATCATTGTTTATATCACATCATGCCTATCCCTATTATGCTAGAATCAGTGCTATTGTCACATGTTCATCCTATACGCTTATCTTTTCATTATGCCACTATATGTTTATGCCATTACATGTCAACCTTATTAGTATGATCATCTCTATCCTTTTCCCTCAATCTTTTCCCTTTTATTTTTATATAGCCAGGCTACTTTGAGCCTAGGCTTGCCGCTGAAATACGTGAATACGTTAGATTGGGAACGAGGGGAAAACGTTAACATTGGGCATAACTTGGTGTTAGGAATTTGGGCATAACTTGAATAAAGTGTAATAATATGAAATTGGGGTATATAGTTTATTGTGAACATAACTTAGGAAAAGGGGCATGGAAACCTATAACGACATAGGTAAATTTGGCAAATAATGGAAATGCCTAGGATTACAGTTATTAGAAACTGTAACCGCGCTTAGACACGAGGTTAGATTACACTTGTGGTAGAAGTTTGCCCGGAACCGCCCGGCATATCCAGCAACCGCAAGTGGTGCACCTAATGTGAGGGGTCTAGGTGCGCAAACATGAGACGTGTTAAGACACGAGGTTAACTCCAACTTGTGGAAAAAGTCTGCCCAAAACCGACCGCCATATCCAGTGTTCACAAGTTGTAGGCTTAATGTGGAAGGTCTAGCACATTATAACTGTAACACCCCGTATGTTGAATAACTTGCTATAAATTAAAACAGGGCAGAATTAAATTTAAAAATCTGAATCAGGGGAAACTGGCTATGCCGTTGTGTTCGTCTCGGAAAAATACACGAAATAGAGTCCGAGTTTTCGAAAATCGGAGTCCGTATGACCCAGTTAAGGCCCGAAGAAGTTTTCAGAAATTCAAAACAGATTTAAAAACAAAAATTTCACATTTCAGAAGAGGCGGGAAAAATTCCCGCCAGGCAGAGGGAGTCGACCCTAGGGTCAACATGGGTGTCGACCCCCTCCCTAGGGGTCGACACAGGGGTCGACCCCCCTTGTCGGTCTGTGTGACCTCGGTGCAACCTGATGGCTTTTGGCTTGTGCTTGGTGGCTAGGACGAGATCTGACGGCTCTAATCTGATTTAGGGTTAATCTAATGGACTAAAACACCTAACTACTCTATAAATACACCCTAAGACTACCCTAATTCATACTAAAAATAGATACAACGTCGTCATGCCGTCAAAATGCAACTTGAAGGAGCCTCCATCAAATTAAAGAGGAAGATAGCTTCTCAAATCAACTACTAATCAACTCTAGCAACTTAATCTTCTTCATAGGAGTGCTAATCAACAAGTTGTGAGTTTCTATAGCCTTAATGACCAATTGTTGAAATGATTATGATAGGATATAATGAGGTTATGGCTATGAATGTGGATCAATGCAAGATTATGTTATCATATGCTATGTGTTTGTGATGTTATGCAAGTTATGCAAGTTATGTGCTATGTGTTCATGATGTTATGCAAGTTATGCAAGTCATATGCTATGTGATCATGATGTTATGCAAGTTATGCAAGTTATATGCTACATGTTCATGATGTTATGCAAGTTATGCAAGTCATATGCCACATGTTCATGATGTTATGCAAGTTATGCAAGTTATATGCTACATGATCATGATGTTATGCAAGTTGTGCAAGTGTTAGGCTATGTGTTCATGATGCTAGTTATGCAAATTGCTATGATAAACATTGATCCATTATGACACCATGTTATGCAAGTTTGGTGTTTGATTATATGCAAGTTCATATATGATATGTTATGCAAGTTTGGTGTATGATTATATGCAAGTTCATATAAGACATGTTATGCAAGTTTGGTGTTTGATTATATGCAAGTAACATGTGCAAGTTTACACCTTAGTATGATATGCATACATATGCAAGTTAACCCCTTAGTATGTCATACATACATATGCAAGTTTACCCCTTTGTATGACATAAGTCACTTATGCAAGTTAACCTCTTTATGACATATGTGATTCATGCAAGTTTGGGTTGGTTATTTATGCTAGTTGAGTTTGATGCTATATGCATGTTGACACATTTAAAACCCATGTTGATGCTAATGTTATGCAAGTTGAACCCGTTGTATTTGTGATGAATCTTCCCTTTTATGTCATGTTAGCGAATTACGTGGGGAACGATGGGGTTAATATACTTGTTAATGAAATGGTGTGAAGTTGGTATTATTATACATACCATAAAGTGGATGGACATAATTGAGTCAATTATGTACATCGTTAAAATTGGAATTAATTAGGGAAAATTAATTCGAAATATGGGGGTGATTAATTAGGTGTAATTAATCGACTAAGACACGAGGTTGGACCCTTTTGTAGCATAAGACTGCCCGGAACCGACCGGCAAATCCAGCGGCTACAAATGATTGGCCCAATGTGAGAGGTCTTAGGCATAAACTTAATACGTGACAAGTGTAAAGACACGAGGTTAGACTCGGTTATGGCGTAAGGCTGCCCGGACCGGACCGGCAAATCCAGCTGCCATAAAAGATAGTCTAATGTGAGAGGTCTTTACAACGGTTACGTTCTTAATCAATTAAGAAACACTTAACCAGATAAGCATGTAGTGGGCATGAGGGGTTAAGTGGGTGCCTTGGGTGGCTTGTGGAAATCAAGTAAGTGCCTTGGGTGGCATGTGGAAATCTAGTGGGTTGCCTTGGGTGGCAATAGAAAATACGATTAGAATACTTAACCAAGTGGAAACATGTAATTAAACATGATTAAAGGGTAAAGTGGGATGCACTAGATAAAGTGACAAGCTTAGGTGGGTAGCTTATGGGGGCCCATTTCAACCAGTAACCCATATGTATCTTATTGGGCTCGACCCATGTCGAGGACGGGACACGCGTACTGGGCTTGACTATAAGAGGCCAAAACGGGTTAGCGGTGGCAACGCAAGTCCAACGGGTTTCATATGCGTGTGTGGACCCGGGTTGGTAGGTAAGACGTTGTTGCATCGTGTAGATATAAGCCGTGCACCATTGGTTGTATCGGGTTGCCACTTTGGGGAGTGATACACCCCACTGTGGGACCAGCACAGGTATCTACGGTAGGGAGCCGATCGCTTGGGAGTAGTGGGTACACCTAGTGGAGATAGGGGCAGACGGCACGTATGTAGTCAGCTAGGGGTACATGAAACTACTGGGAAATTTTCTAAGTCCTTGGGAGGGATCAACCTATAAGTAGGAATGACTGGTGTGGTGCAGTTAGTAATTACCCTTGGGTGGGTAGATGCGTCTTTACCGTTATCTTAGTTCATCCTATGTCTAGTTGGCTACTTAGTGTAGTCATTTATCCCCAGTCATCACCGTACCAAGTTTATATCATACCCTAATTACTTTAATGATTGTGTTGTTAAAGTTATAGGGCTCACTCAGACTTATGTCTGACCCCGTTGTTTTTATCTTTTTCCCCCTCAGGTCCTCAGGTTGGGCCTAGCACTAGTGGGCTTTGATCAGATTTCTTTATCTCTCTTTTGGAGCTTGGACCGTGATGTAAAGCCCAACTTATCTTTTCTATTATGGCTATTACTTATGTAGTGGGATTATGTACTTATGTTTTTATCAGGATGGATATTTAGTACTTGACTCTTTTATGGTGTTGTAACTAAGCATGTTTATCTTCTGCTGCAATGAAATGATGTTTTAAGACTTCAAGTATTATTTATATCTGTCTTGTTGTAATTTTTCTGTTCTATATTCACTTAAAATACTCCACCGAAGTTAAGGCATTCCCTTAGTGAGTGACCTTAGCGGGTGTGGAGTGTTACAATAACTATAAATGGACATGGCAATGAATTGGAATACTTAACCTAGTTAAATCCATATGGATTGCATGAACATGAACCTGATTAGGGGTTAAGTAAACTTGTTGAAATAGTGGGTGGGTTAAGTAAATGAGGGATGGGTGGGTTATATTTATATGTATGCCCACAAACTTAACCATTTGGGATTATGCAATTTTATGACACCAGTAGGTAGGCATAATCTGAGGAAAACCTAGTAGTAGGGATGCAAGACAAAGGGGAGAGCTTGCATCATCTTGTGTGTGGGTCCTGTTTAAGTCAGGAACCCATATATAGGTATCAAACGAGTACTCCGAACTAGGTCGGAGTCGGGGCACACTTACTGGGCTGAATATAAGAGAACCAAACGTGGGGGACGGTGTGGGCGGTGCGTACCGACCAGGTCATGTGCATGTAGGGTACGGACAGAGGAAAATAAGATGACGTAACATTAGTAGATATGGTTATGCACATCCAGAAAATGAAGGGTTGCCACTTTAGGGAGTGATACACCCTATTGTAGGGCCAACATAGGGTATCTACGGAGTAGGGAGCCGATCGATTAGGGTAGAAATTACTGTATATCTAGTATCTGGTAAGTTCAAGAGCCTATTATTGGGCTGCATCTTGATTGTATGGAGTTAATACCTCTCACCAGAAAATACGCCTTAGTATACCATCTTATAGTTGTTGGTATAATCTCATTCTGGTTATATTAGTATCGGTGTAGAGAAATCATTAGAAGAAGCGTATACACTCTATATGTTTATCCTGTTTACCTTGTCATACCTGCCTTTTATGATGTTCTTTTTATCCACTTTATATTCCTATCATGATACTTTTACTTATTTATTTGCTAAAAGTAACTGGACTCACCAGACTTATGTCTAACCCTTTTTGTTTCCTCTTCTTTCTTCCATTTCCCTCATCTCTAGGTTCTTAGGGTGGGAATACTCAAGCTTGATCAAGATTATGCTATCATTTTGCTGTAGCTGCTTAGATGTATTGCTCAAGCTCTTATCTTTGCTACTATGGCTATGTTTTTTATTTGGGGAATTTGCTTCTTTTATTTTCGTACTCTGATGTTTTAAGTGCAAGACGAAAGTTTTGATGATGTACTGGGTTTATGTATTTCAAGACATATGATGTTTTGAACCACGCGCTTTATGATTAACAAAGTTTTTAATTCCGCTGCTATTTTATATCTGTCTTGTTATGTTTCTGTTTCTGTTTACCTATAAGGCTTCCCGAAACTTAATGCATTCTTTTAATGAGTGACATTAACAAATGTGGGGCATCACAGGAAGAACATGTGGAGGTTGTGCCTTTAGCTACTATCTTGCCTGATGTTCCTCCTGATCCTGATATCTGTTGGAATGAACTTGAAAATGCTTGGGTGCATTCCCTCTTTGGAATGCATTGCGATACAAATGCTATTTTATAACAATTTATCGCTATTTTTATTTATATAAAAATAGGTCATTTAATTCGAACGACGTTTCAGGTCATTACGCGACACTAGCGCTGTTTTTATTTAGATTTGAATTACACAATTTTCAAAATCTAACTGTTGGATCTTAACAAATTTTGTATTGCTGGAAAGATCTTTTCAAAGCAAACCCAACGGTTCCAGTTTCGGGAAAATCCGACGGTCGGATCTCTCGGTATAATCGTTTAAAGTTACGATTCCAAATCGCGAACTACCGTGCGTGATTCGTTTTATCTTAATTTATATACAAATACACACACACACACACACACACACACACACACACACACACACACATATATATATATATATATATATATAAGTCGTTCGAAGATCTCATACTATTTATTCTTTAAATAATTTTGTACACTTCATACACATGTTAAAAAGAATATTTTTATCTAACAAAAATATATTTTAGCACATGGTTCTTTTTCTAACTTTGCTAACATGTTAAAGGAAATATTCTAATCTAACAAAACATATTTAACAAATGGCTCTTTTTCTAACTTTGCTAACATGTTAATGAATGATGTTTTTATCTAACAAAACATATTTAACAAATGATTCTTTTTTCTAACTTTGCTAACATGTTAATGGCAATATGTTAATCTAACAAAACATATTTAACAAATCATTCTTTTTCTAACATTGATAACATGTCAAAGATTACATTTTTATTGTTCACATATTTTATTCAAACAATGAATATTTTTATTCTTTTCTACACACAATAAAAATGTAAATTTTCATTGTTAACAAATTTTATTCAAACAATGAATAGTTTTACTCTTTCCTACATACAATAAAAATGTAAATTTTTATTGTTAAAACATTTTTATTTCAAACATGAATATTTTTATTCTTTCCTACATACAATAAAAATGTGATTTTAAACATGAATATTTTTAGTGAATCATACATACAATAAAAATGTAATTTTTATTGTTAAAACATTTTTATTCAAACATGAATATTTTTACTATTTTATACATACAATAAAAATGTGGATTTTGTTGTTCAAACAATTTTATTTCAAAACATGAATATTTTACATATTTTATTCATACAATAAAAATGTGATCTTTATTTTTCAAATAATTTTATTTCAAAACATGAATACATATTTTATTCATATAATAAAAATGTTATTTTTATTGTTCAAACAATTTTATTTCAAAACATGAATATTTTACATATTTTATTCGTACAATAAAAACGTGATTTTCATTGTTCAAACAGTTTTATTTCAAAACATGAATATTTTACATTTTTTATTCATACAATAAAAATGTGATTTTTATTGTTTAAACAATTTTATTTCAAACGTGTATATTTTACATATTTTATTCATACAATAAAATCGTGATTTTTATTGTTCAAATAATTTTATTTCAAAATATGAATATTTTACATACATGTGAATATTTTTCAACACATGAATGTTTTAGAAAATTTTGGCATAATAACAAAATGGCATTTAACACCGACACCATGTCCAGCATGGCTCCTCTGCTATCCTAGGCCTTGTGGCAATACAAGGGTTTCATTTTCATAATTTCCATAATACAATTCATTTTCACAACACAATGAATTTACCACAAACACAACCAACTTTTTTGCAACCACAATCAATTCCTACCAAACAATACTATCAAACAAATCGTTCATGGTCTGTGGACGATGGTGTCAGGAGCTACTAAGCTCCATTTGCAACCTAATATAATTTTATTCATTTATTTTTGAATTCAGAAATCTCAAATTGGTTTTTTTATTCCTTCTTAAATCGTAGCAAGCTCTAAAATGCTTTTGGTTACTTCTGGAATGTCGTGTACGATGCCACGAGTTCAATGTCTCCTGTTTCATCGAATTTCTTTATCATATGAAAAAGATATGATTTTTATAAACAATAATGGATTTGCAACACTTTAAAGTGTCGAAAATGTTTAAAATAATACACGGCTGTACCTCAGTAGATTTGTTCTAAACTAGGTTTTGAATTCTTGCGCAAACTGAAGCACTTGAAGACGATCGGTCTTTGCTACGTGGAAGATCTTGGAATTCCGCGCCTGGGGTTGGTCCTCCGGTCGAACTCGGTTGGGGATGGACGGAGGAATCAAGGTGTGAATGGTGGTAGTTTGTGGAGGTGATTCGAGCACTATACACGACGATGGATACTGAAATCCGTGCGGATTTGAAGAACAAAGGGAGTACTTCAAAATTCCCTGAAGAATCACTCGATTTAGTTGAGTGGATCAAAAGATATTTGGGGAGAAGGGATCGTGCAGATACCCGTCGTTGAACATCAAATAGGGCGGTGCGATTAAAATGAAATAGGGTTTAGTGAATTTTTATTGGGCTATACATACATACATATATATATATATATTAATTTATTTAATTCTGAAAAGGCCCGTCAATCCATACAAACTCCAAATCAAACCCAAGGACTATTGCCCCTAGCTAAATATCCCCATTCCGAACACAATGGAATATGTTTCGTAAGCCGATTCAACTGTTTCAGATTGTTTTTCTTTAAATTAGAATATATAACGTTCAATATTAAATTTGAATGTACATTTTAATTTACCGGGGCTACATACTGATTCCAAAAATTACAGAAAAATAAATCTAGCTATATTTTGATGATACGGTCCTAACAAAATTAATTTCATCGAATTTTGATACCATTTCAAAAATGGCCTTTTTTCTGATCGATCCAATTCAAACTGAAATTACCAAACGTGTTTTAATTTACCACGCTCACATATTAATTGCAAAAATTATGGAATTTTAAACCTAGCAATAAATTGACACTCCAGATCTAACCAAAGCAGTTTCGCCGAAAACAGAGGTCGTTTGCACAATGGCTATTTTTAAGGGCTATATATTATATTAAATTCCATAGCGATTATTTTAAATTTTTGACTGGACATAACTTTCTAACTTTCAATTCTCGCTATGAAATATGAAGTTTTCACATTCATTAGAAAGATATAATTAAACAGGTTCAAATATTTCTGGTTTTACTGAAATTCGATTTATTTTGAATTATGTACATTCATTTGTAATTTGAAATCGAATTTTTAAACTACCACGCCATTTTATGCGCGTTTTATAATTAAAATAAATATATATGTTCTAACATTGATTTAAATAAATTATAAATCATTATTATTTAAAACAAATCATTTTAAATATTCAAAGTCCATTAAAACAGATAAAATAAAATTTTTAAATTGGTTCTGATTTTCCGAGCTGTTACAAACCTGGCCTGAATATGATTTCCGTTTGAAGCAGAATAGGGTTTCTGCCTTGAATTAAGGGGGAATTCATTTGATTTATCGATTCCTTTTTGGATATGACCCGATCTATTAAAATTTTGATTAGATTTCATTGCTTTCTTGTGTTTTTGACCACCGTAAAACCCTCCTCATCAGCACTGAAGACAGAAGACTGAGGAAAATTAGGGTTCATATTAGAATTAGGAGTGTAGAGATTTGGGGGAGAAGAGGAAGATCCCCCAATTTGGTCTGGATTTCCATCAAAGATTGGATTCTAAAAGATTTTAGAGGGAGCCATTGCTGTAGAGCTTTTTAGTATTTCTAATGTTCTTCTTGTTATGTAACGACGGTCGTAACAAAGCCCCTCTGCATATGAGTTGACACACACATCTTTGTAATAAAAGGAATCCTTGTTGTTACGTGCCAACCAACTCATATTCGTACTCAAATCCTTCAATTTATTCCATGGTGTGAGACTATTAATTTCAAATCTTCATTCCTCCTTAACAACATCTGAGACAATCCTAACAGTCTCCTCTTGACTCGCATCCTATAAGTAACTTTTGAGAGCACTGCCTTGCCTGCATGGCCCCTATAACCGAGCCCATAACATGCAAAAAAAATCCTAACAATCCTTGTGTTTTTCCTTGTCCTTATTTCGCAAATAAATAAATAAACATTTCTCTTTTTTTAATATTTGCCAATCTAATGAGGATTATTATGTACACATCAATATCAAAAATCTTGGTTTTTCATTTGAAACGAGATGACTTTGTCAATCTTGAAGCGCTCTAAAAACAACACATAGTGTATCATTAGTAACACATGTTAATATGTCCATGTAATGAATAGAGTGCCCCATACACATTTAAGAAAAAGACAAATAAATGAAATGTTACTAAAATCTATAACATGAATGGATCTGGTGGCGCCCAACCAATTCTTCGCTCGAGCCACATTATATTTTGGTTTCCCTCCTAAAAATATTAATAACTATTAATTTTTATGCAAAGTCGCATAAAAAGCAAAGACACGTGAAAAATATAACATTCAATTTCAAAGGGTATTTCACCCTATTTATTCGTCCATATATCAAACACTTTCAAAAAGAAAAGAAAAAAGTAAGCAAAATCAAATACTAGCATGCAAAAGAAGGTATGATAAGATAACTCACCAATATCACAAAAGTAAATAAAAGCTATAAAACTAAATTTACAAACATTTCAACCGTAATTCATCAACAAATGACCAACAAAAAAAGAAGAAGAAAAAGGGCGAACTAAGCTATGGTTGTGTGAGTTATAAAATTCCCCAAAATAAAGCTCAATGTAGACAATTTTTGTTATTTTTACATAGGATGATATATAATTTTCAGTACTACTGTTCCAGTCTCCCCAAAAAAAATGGAGAAATAAAAGTTTCCTCGTTTGTCATCATTCATATTACATTTTTTCCCTGTTGGAGGCATTTTCAATAGAGGTCATCACCGGTTCGCAAAATTTAACAAAGTGATATCTTATTGGAAAACAAAGTTGCTTCCTACTACACTGTGCAGTAAACCAGCAACTTGGTTTATGACTGCTTACGCAGTGTGGGATCAGAACCAGCCAATGCCCTAACTCAAAATCAGTTGTCAAAACTTAAAAAGTAAAGTCTTACAAAACAATTTTACATGCCTGCACCAGGATTCAAACCCTGGTATCCAAGCTCTCCATCCCCAACGACTTACCATTACACCACTATGCTTTCTATAAGAACATGAAGGCAAATGTTTTTCTATCAAAATTCTTTAAATAAAAAATATTATTAGGTTGCTCTTGGTCCAATGGGCTGCCCTAGCCCGAGGGTTTGGTGTGCTGCCCTCTGGACCGGCCTTGAATGGATCCTCAAGTAAAAGTGTAGCAACAACTATAACCATGGTGTAGATTTGTAGGAATAATGGGATAAAATGAATCACATCAATTACTAAACTTTTATTACATAATGCTCAATTATTCATATGATTTTTGGAAGTATAGAACAACTTTCGTGGGCAGTTAGTAAACCGAATGTTATTATATCATTAATCACACTTCTATTGCAAACTACTGTAACCATACTGCTAGTCTAGAAGTCAATCATGTTGATATAATACTGTATCGTACGTTTCAGAGAAAATGCAAATGGGTAGAGATAAATAAAAATGTTGAAATTCAACTAAACGGTGAACAGTGCATTTATTCACATTATTAACACTTCATAGTGATGGGATCAAATATCTTGAATTCAGAACATAACGGGAAATATATTTGTAAACATCACATAGCCAACAAATAGAATATAGGTCGCAGTTGTATCTAAACCTTCAAGGTTAAAGAGACATAATTTTACCAGTTACTTCATATATAGAAAATCGATAAACACTTAAAAAAAATAAAGAAGGCTAGTACTTTGCGTCGATAGGATGAGGAAGAGTGGAAGGGCCATCGGGGTGTGTCATCTAGCGACCGATTCGTCGACTTGAACCAAAGCCAGAAGATATTGCTAATCAGAGACGATAGGATGATGAAAATTATAATCACATGCTTGCAAGCTATCGACTGATTGTTCGGACTTTAAGGTTTAGGAAAAACGAATTGTAATTATTGTTTAACTAAAAAAGAATTCTGAATTCCATATGCCAATTTGGCGCAGGGAATTGAATTTTCCTATGTCATACCTACGCCAACAAGGAAGTCGGAAAACAGCTCGCCGCAAATATTTCCCTACGTCATATCTACGCCAAATTCCCTACGCCATACCTACGCCAAATTCCCTATGCCATACCTACACCAAATTCCATATGCCATACCTACGCCAAATTCCCTACGCCATACCTACACTAGGTTCCCTACGTCATCCCTACGCCAAATTTCCTACGCCATCCCCACACCGAGTTCCTTACGTCATCCCTACACCAAATTTCCTACGCCATCCCTACGCAAAGTTCCTTACGTCATCCCTACGCCAAATTTCCTATGCTATCCCTACGCCAAGTTTCATATACATCCTTACTCCTTCCCTACGCCTTCCCTACGCATCCGTACACCAAAAATCAATATGGTAGTTTTATATTTATCTTCGTCTACCACAAATCATAACAAAACCGAACATATGCAAAATCATAGCAATATATATGAATAAAAACAATGATGTAAATTGAATTTCATGGTCGAATTACCATAAACTTGCTACAAATATATTTAAAACGAATCATGTCCAACAAACAAAAAAATAAAGTTGCTACATAACTCAAACATGATCGTCTCATCTAATTCAAACATCATGTAATGTACCTTACACAAATAGAACATCAAACTCACTACCAAAATAAGATTAATTCATAAAGTACGTCGTACGTCGTATTTGCGGTTCTTGCTCTCGCCGTAACCCTTGTAAAAACTCTTGTATAGAACTCATTTGCTCTTGTAGTTCGCTAATAGTGACACTCATTTCTTGATTTTTATCTCTTAACTCTTCTACTTCCTTCACAAGCTTTTATGTATCATCTGTAGCTCCAAACCTAATGGTGTATGTATTGTCTTTGTATATCTACACATAAATTTTTTAACTCAATTAGTACAATGAATACGTTTCATATTGCAATCAAGTAAAATGTTCAATTTTGTGGAACTGAGCTTAAGGCTCAGCGAAACAGAGCCGAAATGGCTCAGGTTCGCTGATCCGAAATTGCTCAGTTCCGCTGAGCCTTTTAATGCTCAGCGACAGCAACTAGAAGTTGCTGCGCTAGAAACTCAAGTTGATGTTGCACAGCAACTGGGGTTGCTGTGCAAACAGCAAGTTGCGATGAAACAGCAAGTTGCTATGAAACAGCAACTTGAGTTGTTGTGCACAGCAACTCGCTGCTGTGCAACAGCAACTCAAGTTGCTATGCACATCAACCCAAGTTGTTGTGCAAACAGCAGCCCGCGCTGCTGTGCAACAGCAGCCCGCGCTGCTGTGCAACAGCAGCCCGCGCTGCTGTGCATATAGCAGCTCGAGCTGTTGTGCACAGAAACGAGTTGTTGTGCACAGCAGCTCGAGTTGCTGTTTGCACAACACCTCGAGGTGCTGTGCACAGCAGCTCGAGCTGTTGTGTGCACAGCAGCTCGAGCTGCTATTTGCTCAGCAGCTCGCTGCTGCTGTGCACAACAGCTCGAGCTGCTGTGTACAGCACCTCGAGGTGTTGTGCAAACAGCAGCTCAAGCTGCTGTTTGCACAGCACCTCGAGATGCTGTTGCACAGCAACGCGAGTTGCTGTGCAACAACAATGCTGTTATACAGCAGCCGAGCTGCTGTTTGCACAACACCTCGAGATGCTGTTGCACAGCAACGCGAGTTGCTGTGCAACAACAATGCTGTTATACAGCAGCTCGAGCTGCTGTTTGCACAACATCTCGAGGTGCTGTGCACAGCAGCCCGAGCTGCTGTGCACAGAAACGAGTTGTTGTTCGCACAACAGCTCGAGCTGCTGTTTGCACATCAACTCGCTATTGTGCACAGCAACGAGCTGCTGTGCACATCAGCTCAAGTTGTTATTGCTAGCGTTTCACAAACACTACATGATGGAATCATTTTATATTTAAATTTCCCAATATGGTTTTTTTTTAATACACTACTTGGAGAACCATATAGACCAATAAACTTCCAAGAGGGATCAAGTTGGATATGTCCGCTTAAACCATTGTCAATTATAATTATCGAGTATAATTTTATGCAACATTTGCAGATGTACATTTTATGCACGAACGGGATAACATCAGCCTATATTGTTACATCCATTTGAAAGGTTTCATACCAAAGAGAAAATCTGAAATGGTTTCAATAGGGTAACAAATACAAATCTCGTAATTATCTTAATTATGCATTTCACCAATAAATTTTTACACAACTCAGTTAATAGGTTTCCAACATTTTAGCAATGTTTTTCTTATAAACACCTTTGGCTTTTTGTCTAAAGCCCATATTTATTGCCACCCATGAAACCCTTGCATCCTTTTCATAGGACATTTTGAATCACATCTTTTTACACCAAAATTTAGATTCACGACTCATCCTTGAAACATACCAGTCACATCCATGTCTTCATATTGTAAAAATTTTGCTGACTTTATGTAAAAATTACCATCGTTACCGGATTTGATATTTCACAAATGCTTTACGAAGGACGAACGTTGAATCTGATGTATTTAACACATTGAATTTTGCATAGACAAAAAACAAAAAAGGAAGAAAGAAATTATGTAGCGTTTCATTTTCATATTGATTAAGACTGAGTTGTTTAGCAAACAGAAAGGATAGTTATACCTTTGATTCAGTGTACACATATTTGGTACAAATTTGACTATCTCACATAAAAAAAGACAAAATCAAAGCTTTGTTTTCAATTTACTAACACTATCTTTCACTGAATCAATTCCCTTTTCTTTATCCCAATGTACAACAACTTGAAAAACATTTTCCCTCTTATGTTGATATATCAATCACATCTCAAAAAAAAAAAAAAAAAAAGGTTGTTAGTACCATGTTTCAAAGTGTAAATATTTATGATGAAAGTGTTAATCATGCAAATATTTGTGTTACAATTAACTTGTTTCTCATTTGTAATCGCACTTTGTAACAAAATAGTTTAAAAAAATATTTGTCGGTTGAACGCTAAAGGATGAATGATTAACGAACTCGTACGTAAAGAACAATACAAAAACTTGAAAAATAAACAAACTTTACAAAAGGTTGGAAAACAGTTAAAAAAATGAAAACCGGAATTACAACTTTTCTAATCAATTTATAACTTAAATGCTACATTAAAGACATAGTTATAGCATCACAACAATCTAATGCACCAATACCTAAAAGAAAATAATATGATCTTTAATGTCACTAAGTTGCTCTACTACACCTTAAGATGGGATGCATCTCTCGAAATATAATTGAAACAACATTTTTATTTCATGCTTAACTGTAAGACTTTATTAAGCCTAGATGTTATCACAAACTTTTCTCATTGTTACTTCGGATCAAAGAAACCTAACTTCAAAATATTAAGTAGAAGCATTATCAACTAAAAGTCTACAGTATAAAGCATGAGCATAACTAGAAAATAAATTAATTAATTTTTCATGTCAATACCCCTGGAATATTGCCAGTACCAGGCCTTCGTTTGCTTCTTGAAGAAGCACACGTCTCACCTTCTCCAATAAGCTGCATGTAAAGATAGTTTAGCTCATCGTGAGAGAGCTCACCACCCTGACTCTCGGTCATTTGAGCAACCCGCTCATTGTATTTGGCCTGTAAATTACGTAAAAGTTAGATATTGTATTGTTTAACAGAATTAGAAAATTGTAAACTATAATTTAAAACTTTTGTTGATTACATACAACAACTGTTCCGAGTACTCATCAACCTATCCCCCATCTATAAAACCGTCCGGTTTCTCAACATAACGTGTTCGAATATAAACCTACATGAAAGTTGGTGTTCGGCCTTGTTCTTTCTCCTTAAAAAATAAAAACAATTT
This sequence comes from Allium sativum, assembly GCA_030737875.1. Taxonomy (NCBI): domain Eukaryota; kingdom Viridiplantae; phylum Streptophyta; class Magnoliopsida; order Asparagales; family Amaryllidaceae; genus Allium; species Allium sativum. The sequence continues at coordinate 650,880,166 of CM060923.1, forward strand.
ATCATATCTTTATTTGGATTGTATACTATTATAAGTTAATAATTTAAACAATTATCATATTGTTCATCCATTGTGCCATTGACTTAGAACCACATCTATGTGGCCTAGGATTTTTTTTTTTTTTTTTTTGCGAGCAGTTGAGTTTTTTTAGAAAGCTCCTTCACATCCTCCCTCTCCCAATATGCTAAAAATTGTTGCCATACCTCATCTATTATACAAACATTCTTCTTTTTATTCCTTTTCATGTCTCCAACAATCCACCTATACTTCAAAGAACACTTTTGATTCCATAACAGTCTGACATCAGCAAAAGAAGTAGTGGTATCCCAAGTGTACAACGCCTACACAAGATTTTAGGATCAAATAAATTGGAAAACTTAATCATGAATGAACTAAATATTGCAAGAACCTGAATTTCAAAATTATTCTATCTTAAACTCGTCAAACCAATGATCCTTAATATTAGCAGGAATCGTACTGAAACAAGGCCAAAATGATGTCAAACGGGCCTTAAGCGTATTAGATAAAGTACGAGATGTCGAGTCACTATTCGCGAATTCCCACCTGTTAATGCAGAATTAGAGTAAATTATGTAATGCATTATTGAAATACACAATAATTCAAAAATTTAAATTTTTTACTTACTCGCCACTATTCCTACAATAGATGTACATGGTACCGACTGAAGAAGTCGAGCCAATCTGTGACACTTGTCCATATAGCCTAGGGGTGTCTTCATCATGATCACATTAATCCGAAGGGGGGGATTGTTGATCGATAGAGGGTGGTGCTGGTTCGATCAAACCCAAACCACGTCCACTACCACCACGTCCACTACAACTACGACCACTACTACCACTATGACCACCACGACCACCACCACTACTATGGCCACCTCGACCACGAGAACTCATATCTATTACATGAATACGACATTTGCAACTATATACATAAGATAATCTAACATTTCATGAAAGTAGTGAAATTTATTTAAAACAAGATTTGAAAACATTCATCAAAGAGCATAGAATGTAAATCAACAATTGAAAATTTTACTACTAACTAAACATAAACAACTTCATAAACATAAAAGCAACCGAACAACTAAAAACACATGCAAACAGTCATAATTAAATATACATGCTACCAATCTTTATTATCATCGTCACTCTCAATGTTAACACTCTCGTCTTCAAGCTCACACTCATCTTCCTCTACTTCAATTTGCTCATCGTCATCTCCATATACTTCGACCCCATCATTGACGTAATTAATAAGAGATCCTATGTCTTCTACCTGTTGTACAATCTCTATTAGCTCATTAGGTTCTGGATCGTTTTGATATGCCATACTATCAGTTATGATCGTGTTTGAGTGAAATGGTCATCTCGGTTTTGTTTTAATAACAGCCCACCAATCTGAACGAATGCTGTCGATAGCAGGATACGGTGTAAAATAAACTTGTGTAGCTTGTGCCGCCAACGCAAATGGATCATACCCTAAATATTTTTTTGTGTGGTTTACTTGAATAAGAGGCTTGTCCTTATATATGCATTTTACTCCAATATTTGGTCTACTATCAAACCATCGACATTTGAATACAAACCTTTTTAACTCCGGCACAACCGAGTAAGTTAACTCGATTATTTCGTCTAGTACACCGTAATAATCTGTTATGTCATCATCGTTGTTCCCGCCTTTGATACAAACTCCACTATTAACTGTTGTCTTTTTCTTTCCATATTCTTCTGTATGGAACTTAAATCCATTTATAAACATTATTGGACATATTCTGTAACTAATATGCGTACCAAACGCAAGTTTCCTATAGCAAATGTCGGTGATGTTGTTCGTATCAACCTATCAATTTGAATTAAATACACAAGTTAATATATAATGGATATCTTGCAAGGTTAAAAAAATATGACTTATCATACTTACATATTGTTTAAACCATCCCTCGACTTCTTTACAGAGTTCAGCATTGGGATATTCACTTTCGAACTTGCTGTTTAAACGAAATACACATATTAATATCTAAGTAGTATAGTGTGTAGCTTGAAGTGATTGACATTAATTTAGTTAATGAATAATCAAATTATTATAGTACCTTATAAGATCAGCCAATTCATTGCAATTAAGAAGCACGGTTGCATTGGCTAGATTGTAATCCTTTGTTGTAGTGAAGCCTTTAACATTCTTCCATTTACCAGATGGACGTCCTTCTTTTTTGAATACCGAGAGAATGTTATCGACTGAATCATCCACAATATCATTTTCATTGCGATGACCACGATTAAAATTTAAATTCACATGATCATCGAAATAATGACTAAAAAATATGGATGCTTCTTCAATAATGTACGCTTGACAAATAGAACCTTCAAGACGTGCTTTCTGCTTTACCTTTTTTTAGGTGGCCCAGATACCTTAATAGGAAAACGTGTGAAATTAACTATGACATGTTCTATATTTAAACATTACGTAAATAAATATATTTATTACATACCTCTCAAAAGGATACATCCATCCATACTGCACTGGTCCCCGTAGTAATGCTTCAGTTGGTAAATGTACTGGCAAATGTTCCATGCAGTTAAAAACTCCAGGAGGAAATATTTTCCCCAATTTACATATTAATTTGGGTATATCTCTTTCAAGCTTCTGCAAATGGCTTTTAGATAGAGTTGTCGAGCATATATCTTTAAAGAATAAACTGAGCTCTGTTATAGGCATCCAAACCTTTTATGGTAAAAGCTCTTTAAATACTATCGGAAATAAAGTTTCTAAAAAAACATGGCAATCATGACTCTTCATACCTGACAGAATAAGATCCTTCATATCAATGCATTGTTTCATATTAGAAGCAATCCCATCGGGAAATCTCAAAGAATTGACCCACTCTAGTAATTTTATACAACGAGTCCTACCCAGCGCATAACAAGCAAGAACTTTGAAGTTTGGACGAATAGAATTAATCTTAAGCTCTGGACGATTGCAATAGTATTCGGCATCTTTTCTTGATCTCAAATCAACTTTGGTTTTTCCTTTCGCATTCATGATTGTATGAAAGAAATTCTCAAACACATTTTTTTCAATATGCATCACATCTAAATTGTGTCGAATTTTTAGATCCTTCCAATATGTCAATTCCTAGAATATACTCTGTTTGCACCAATTGTGATAATCATCTTTGCCAGGAATTTTGGGCTCTTTGTTTCCTGTCTCATGTAATTTTGCATAATCTTGTATAATATCAAATATCTCTTCTCCATTCAAAAAAGTTGGTGATTGCAAATTTACAGTTTTATTTCCTTCAAAGTTTTTCTTATCACGTCTAAATGTGTCATTTGTATGTAAAAATCGATGGTGGCAATCCCACCAACACTGCTTACTACCATGCTTCAGTATAAATGCTTTTGTTGAATCCATGCACATAGGACAAGATAATTTACCTCCCATACTCCAGCCCGAAAGCATCCCGTACACGGGAAAATCGCTTATCGTCCATAACAAACAAGCAAATAGTTTAAAAATTTTCCTTTTTGATACGTCGTTTGTGTCAACACCCTCTACCCACATTTTCTTCAAGTCCTCGATTAAAGGTTGCAAATAAACATCTATTGCTTTTTTCGGATTTCTGGGTCCAGGGACAATTAGGGTTAAAAACATGTACGGATTTTGCATACACATCCAAGAAGGTAAATTTTAAGGTGTTAAAATAACTGGCCAAGTGGAGTATTTTTTTACCATACTGGCTGAAAGATTGGAAACCGTCAGTGCATAAACCGAGCCTAATATTTCGTGGTTCATTGGCAAAATCAGGATATTTGTCATCGAAATGTCCGTACTTCTCCATCTGCAGGATGATATAAAACTTCTTCCTCTCGAACCCGCTCACTATGCCATCTCATATGCTCCGCAGTGACATAAGACGAATACAATCTTTGCAATCTAGGAATAATCGAAAGATAATGTAAACGAGTAAAAGGCACACCTTTACCGTTGCTTTTTTTCTTTTCGTATCTTCCTAAGCCACAAAATTTACATTGTGAACGGTCTATGTCTTCTTTCCAATATAGCATATAGCCACTTCGACATGTATCTATCTTTTCATACGACAATCCGAATGCAAACACTTTTTTTTTAGTTGATACCCATTTTCAGCCAATCTAGTTTGCAAACCGGATGAGACCACATCTCAAATTAAACTAAGAACGTCATTCATTAATTTTTGGGTACCGTTGTTTGTGGATTTTATTGCAACTAGCCTAGCAGTCACTGCCAACTCTGTCATAGGACAACCATCAAAAAGCGGTTTTTTGATGCTTCTATCAAATCAAAAAAAGATTTAGCTTTTGGATTTGGCTCTTCCTCTACATCCAATAAATTAGAAAACATGCTCGGACCAGCGGCATCAATAACCATTTTAGTCATTCTATTTTTTGTAGCACTAGATTCATCAAAATCGACACCAAAATTTACATTATCATCCTCAACATCAACCGACTTATTAATAACGTTCACCGCATCTTCATCGTGATGTATCCACACATAATAATCATCCATAAAACCGTTTTTAGTCAAATGTCTTTGAACATTTTCATGCCGATGATGTTTTGTAGCTTTGCATTTCTTACAAGGACAACGAATTTCCGTCATATTTGTTCCATTGGAAGATGCCACTAGCATGAACTCATTTAAACCTCTTAAAAATTGAAATGGAATTGTTCGTCTATGTCCAACATCTTTGTACATCCAAGCACGACGAACTTTCAATTGTTCCATCTTATGCTGCATAATTAAGACATGTTATATTATAAGATGAGTTATTATATAGAACTATAGTAATTTCATTATTTTAATACTTACCTAATTATTGTATTATTTTATTTAGATAAATATAATTTCAATTCCGTACACATACAAATACAATATTGGATGTAAGCTATTTTAACTTAAAAATTCTTATTCTTTTAAATGTTTAAATTCTTCCATTTATGCAAATTAGATGTATGCTTACGTTATTATACTTGTAAACTATTACATGTTTTCAGTTTTTTTTTTTTTGTTTATTTCTTTTTACTTTGACGGCCGGTCTGCCTACTTCCCATTACAAATATAATAACGTAAGCATATTTTATAAATCATTTCAAATTAAACGCTTTAACAAAATTTCGGCAGCACTTCCCTTTGGTCCATATATCGTACACAAATGCGTGTACACAGGGAACAAAAAGGAAGTGTCATCGAAATTTTGTTAACCGTTTAAACTGAAATGATTTATAAAATATGCTTACGTTATTATATTTGTAACTTATCCAATACTAGGACAAATTCAACGAATATTGTATCAGATGAATATAGATTTCCATTTTGTGTAAAAACGAATATTCATATAATGATCATACACAACACTTGTCGGACGGGGCCAAATTCATCTAAGGGGTTCACATAAGTAGTCAAGAAAACATTCAATCTAAGTTTAAAAAAAAAAAAAAAAAACATTTCAAATGAAAAAATGCGCTTTTTGCGCTTTGGGATTTTTTGCGCTTTAGGATTTCTCACTGCAAAGAAATATGTCTTAACATTTGAATAATGATCATAATATTGGAAGACTTACAAGACACAAATTTGAACCTTTAAATATTTGATGTATTAGCATTTTTTCCATCGTTGCGTACTCGAAAACCTAATAATTTGTAAATTATTCATCTTTATTTTAACATTTCTTATAAACCAGAGTTGCTTAATGTCACAGTTAGGCCGTTTGCCACAGATTTATTTCTAATTTTTGTCCATACAAATAGACTGCATTGTCTTTCAATATTTGGTAAGCAATAAATGTTATGCTATCTCAAAAAATACCATATATTAGTTTTTTTTAATATTTTGTTTATTATTATACCACAAATTAATAGCAATGGTGAGCATAAGTTTTGTGTTTTAGATTATTTGTGAGCTAAATAAAGTAAAAGTAACAAAATGAATTCAACCGGAAGCTTTCATTTTGATTGAATTCACTGTAAATCTTTCAAGTACACATTAGTACTAAGACCACTACCTAACCTACTTTTAAAAACAAACTTGAATTTTCAAACAATCAAAATCACTGCCTAACCTACTTGTAAAAATAATCATTTTCTTTTGAATGCACATTAAAACTAGGGTTATTGTTTCAAACCCTCCTCGCAAAACCAAAAAAAATTATATAACACGATCTATGACCTACCAAATAAATCGACACAAATTATCCCAACTCTCTTCTACTTTCTTAACATCTCCTCTACAGATCCTACCACTTCTCCTCCAAATAGATCATACTCCAGAAACAGGGCTCATTTTATTCAAAACATTTTCTGTGTAAACCAATCTAGGTTCGAGGCATATTACAGAGTTTTTAGTATTAAAATATGGTTTGTACTCTTTTCGTAGTGCACCTATCCTATTTACATGAATAGGCCTGTCATATGTGTGCTATTTTCTTTAGAAATAAATTCATGAATTCAACAATACATTTTTTCATACACCAGCAACTTGCATTCACACCATCCCATGTATATTTTTATTTATAGTTAGGGAATTATTACTTACTCCTTTGAAATTCAGACTTAGTTATACTCAGTTCATTAGCAAGTGAATTCCCTAAGCAATCACATGCAATACATATCAACCCAATATTACTTATCCATACATCTATGTTCATTTAGTTCAATCTAAACTCGGAATTAAATATTAAAGCCTCAATTACACTGGCATTACATTCATAAGCAGATGTCTTAGCACAATTTTAAGTCTTAACTCAATTACTGCATTTAACATATATATTGAAATACAATTTCAGCAACTTACTGACCTCAATTTTGTTTGTGTAGGCAATTAAGTAATTGAAAAGTACCTTTGATTTTCTCTGATGTTCTGGAAGAGAGATAGGCAGCGTGATGGAGGAAAAGACACCGTGCGGCGCGACTGAGAAAGGGAGAAAGAGCGGCAGGTCCCAGGGACGGGACGACGGAGGAAGAGAGAGCGACAACCTGAATTTGGCTTGGCGGCGCGATCGAGCTGGAAGACAAATTAGGTTTTTTCTTTTCTTTTCGTTTAATTGAATGCGAACGATAACCGACGGATGGATTTTTTTTTAATTATAATAGACGCGTTGGCTTTGATCGAATGAGAGGAATGATGGGCCAACGTGTTTGTTTTAAACGGGTTGCGCATATTTGAACCGTAATTTAAAAACCGATTAAATAAATTCCAACCTATATAAAAGGCGTAGGGAATGGGTAGGGAATTCCCTACCCAGTCTCTACGCCATTCACGTATTTTTACATTTTCCCTACGCCGCGCCTACGCTGCGTAGGTATGACGTAGGGAAACCCGAGTTGGAAAATGACCCCGTTTTTGTAGTGTTTTTTGATAGGAATTGGGCAAGAAAGGGAAATGAGCCATTATTTTTTTTGGCAAGACCGACCGGTTTTTAAAGTGATCACAAACACCTTTATTAAGTAGAAAGAAACTGGTTCTCCGCATATGCACATAATAACATTTCTGATTTAAAATTTCCAGTCGCTATCAGTACATTTTATATCAAAGATAACAACGTAGACAAGTGTCTACGGAAAGATAAACAGTAGGAACCTGTAGTTGACTCAAAACATGAGCTAAAATAAAATCTTTTGCTTTCAACCTTTTAGGGACTGATTTTGGTGTTGTTCCTATAGTTCATCACCATCAGACTTTTTGTGTTTTGAAGGATACGCGACTGTTGGTTTTAAACATAGGAATAAGACCGCTGAGAGCCGAGTATTCCATTGATAGTTTTTATAATATTGTACAGATTAGTGATACATACAATATATATGAACAAGAGAAGAGATTCTTTTCTCTTTATCATGAACTAATGGAATATGAACCCAACCTATATGATATATAATAATTGAAAGACGCACGTAACTAAAAAAATCCCATGCAACAATTTGGGAACAAATCCTTCAATATATAAACTCACCTAGATCAAGCCATCAACTTTGACGCCGACCCCACCGGCCAAGTAACGCTAAACAATCTAACCGTATGCAATTTCTTCCAAACAAAAAGGCAAACCATCAGAAAATGGGGATTTCATGATCTTCTTGCTTCATCTTCAAATTACCCAGCTGCGGTGTGGTCAGGTTATGGTTATCATCCTCGAATGCCTTATCCAAACATAAATGCTTCATCATGTCGATGTCCATAGATATAGACTTTAGTCAGGTCTGCTGCTGCAATATCAATGCCAACCTCACATTGTAGTCTTTCCTACTTTATATGGTTGAGCAGTTCGCATACATGCATCCACATATAACATAATATGTATGTTATATGGTCAAGTCTTTCCTTCTTTATATTAACCACGCAAATTTTAAAATAAACAACTGCTTCAAAATTCAAACCGCTTATTTTTAAATTTGTGTCTAAGAAGTGATTGTTAATGAAATCCATGAGAATTGGATCAGATATAGAAATGATTGAGTTGTACGAGAAACTGTTTGGAATGGACAATATGAATATTGAACATTGTTAAATAAATGCTACCATATATCAAATAAAACAAGAGCGAGTAAAAATATCTAAACTAAAGACAAATCGCACTAATAACACAAAAAAAAAAAAAAAAAAAAAAAAAAAAAAAAAATTAAAAAATAAAAAAATAGTATGCTGAATCAAAGTCGTAATTAATTGATCTCGCGATGACCTCTGATGAAAGCGGAAGGGTATAGGATGTGCGATGATCTCTGGTGAGAAGTGAAGGCGCCGCTCGCGATGGAAGAAGGCCGCAAACTTGCGAACGATGGGTGCTGTGCTGTCGAAATTTGATGGGGAAGCAGACCAATGTGATGACTGGGGGAAGGCTAACGGACCATATATGCTGTGTTGGTGGCAAGGTTGAACTCCACCTGACAAGAAGAAGCAGGATGACGTTGTGTCGTATGTGATGAGTTTGGGAGGCAGCTTGTGGAGAAGTGGGTTACGTACGTGCATGAAGAGCATCAGGGCGGGCGGTGGCAGGTATTGCTGCGGTGATGGAGCTCGACAGCGCATGAAGGGGTGGCAGGTACTGCATGTTTTTACAGGAGAGCGTAGCAGCGAGCATACAGAATGGGTGAACGGTATATGGACAGTGTTTTGTACCCAGTAGCAGATGGTGGATTCTAAACTGAAAGTGACGGGTTGAGGCTTGGTGCAGATATACAGGCTGAGGAGTGTGTTGGTGAGTCAGTGACGTCATGGCAAGGGGAAGAAGTAAAATGGAGAGCTAGCTGTGCGCTTAGAGGATCCCAACCGGGGGTTGCTCATGGTCAATTCAACGGGTTGACACAAGCAACCCCCACAACGCGGCCAAGGGTTAAAATCCTTAGGCGGGGTTGGGAAAGCCGCTTACCGTTAATCGGTTTTCCCAACACTGATTAAGGGTTTTAACCCTTAACCGCCGCGTATCGGACCCTCCCCCCTCTCCCCTATTTGTTTGCACTCTCTCAAACCCTCGCAGCCGCCACTCCTTCCTTCCTTCCTTTTTCCTCCGCCAAAAGCTTCATTCGTCTACAAAAAAAAAAAAAAAAAAAAAAAAAAAAAAAAAAAAAAAAAAAAAAAATTGGGTAAAGCTATTTTTGGTTCTGGAAGTCGTAATGCCTCCGACAACAATGCACAAGGGGAGAATGAACCGGTTGAAGACACTTGTCCAACCGACGCTCGTCGTTCAAAACCCGTTCGGAGAAGACGGCTTGCTAATGCCGGTGTTTATGGTGCATTGGATCCACACATCGATGTTAATTTGTCTGCAGATAAAACGTTGGCTGATTTTCGCGAACTGCCTGAACAGGAAAGACACCTTACCGATAACTTGAAGTCGTTGTTTGAGGTATAACTTCTTAATCTGGTTAGTGTATTAGTCGGTATTTGATCAAGCAGTGTGTCGTACGAACATTAGTTATTTTTTTGTATGTTTTAGGCTCGTACTGATCGTACATGAGGATCGTGGGTTAGTATCCTCCGTTTGTATAAGACGATTCGTGCGTACGACACAGACAGAATTATTGCAGGATATCTTAGAAGTATTGGTTTCGGAGATTTCTTGAGTACGTAAATTTTTATGCATCCACTTACATATTATGTATGTTAGAAAATGAAATATATTTTCTCGATTTTAATATTTTTAATTTGCATCCTTAGGTATTGAAAACCTGTACAATAATGATGTTCAATTATGAGGTGCTTTAGCCGTGTGTTGGTGGAAAACGACACATACATTTCACTTTAGTTTTGGAGAGATAGGTATTACGCCACTGGATTTTACCATGCTTGCTGGCATATCAATTGGTCAGGGTGCCACTTTACCATATGATGAGCTATACCAGCGGTATGATTTATTAGCTAGTATATTTCCACATTTGAACTTACGAGGGGGAGGCTTAACAAACAATCATCATATCAGAACCTCTTTCATGAAGCAAGCCGTAATGGACTTAGTGGAACGTCAGCCTGCAGTTCACCACTTGAGATTCTTAGATTGTTTATATTATATATGATGGGTAATTTATTCTTCACGAATTCATCAAACACATTGCCATATGGATATGTAGCTGTTGTTGCGGGCATGTCGTTCGACAGTACTTCTATTACATATGACTGGGGTACGCCGATTTTAGCTCATTTCTATAGGGGTTTGGACCAGCAGTGCACTGTTAGGACTCGTGGTTCGTCGATTGCTGATTTTTGGGAGGTTCTGCAGTATTGGTATTTTGAGTACTTTCATAACATGGCATTTCTGACATTGGACCCTACACTATCACATTTCTACCCTCGTGCGAAAGCTCAAGCGCCCGAGAATCGGCGGGTTGTACCAGCAGGTGATTGCCGTTATGTATTTGCAGTGGCTCGTACTCAGATAGAGATGAGGACCACACGAGAGTCATTTCTGTGGCGTCCATTTGTCGATTACCCGTTCTTGCTAGGCCCAGCGCAGCAGAACGCTCTATTTCTGTCTGGTAGACGATTTCCTTTGGTATCGCCACCACCCGCTTTACGATGTTACAGGTACTTGGGGGAGCGCTGTTGGCGACAGTTACTCGATGTCGACGTTGTTCCCGATGATCCCCACCCTGATACAGGTAATTTACGGGTCTATTCTAGTGCTGATTTACAGCAGTATGCCGGTGAGTGGTGGCCAGCTGATAGATTTATCATTACCGGTAGAGATTACATTACTTTTGGGGATCTTTTTATGAGCGTACTAATACGGCAATTGTAACACCCCGAATTTTCTATTAACACTAAAGTTGCTAAAATAATAATAAGTGTGTAGAAGAGGGGATGTATCTAATATGAATATAAAAATATTAATAAGTATGTAAGAGAGGGGATGTATCTATTATGAATATAAAAATATTAATAAGTGTGTAAGAGAGGGGATGTATCTATTATGAATATAAAAATATTAATAAGTGTGTAAGAGAGGGGATGTATCTAATATGAATATAAAAATATTAACAAGTGTGTAAGAGAGGGGATGTATCTAATATGTATATAAAAACAATAATAAGTGTGTAAAAAGGGGGGATGTATCTAATGTGTACATTGTAGAATATATATATATATATATATATATATATATATATATATATATATATATATTGCTGAGTGTTTGCTGAGTCACTTCTGACTCATTGCTGAGTCAACAAGATAAACCCCATCTTGTCTGAACGGCTGTGGTTATTTCTAGGTTAAATCTAATGGCCTAAATGAATTCTAAAATCTATAAATAAGTGGGTAGACCCTAGACCTAAATCACCTGTAAAATTAGAGAAGCTACCGTCATGCTGCTGCCATGGAGTTCAGCGTAGCCGTCACAAACTAAGAAGAGGAAGCCTAATCTACTACAACTAAATTCTACTCAACAAAACAAATCAAACCAAAGAACTCTCTCTCTCTAATTCTCTTCTTTTGTTGGTGAGTATGATGATTCTCACAAGACTATTACAAACTAATTTGACTCAGTTATGAATGGATCACAAGAAAGTGATGTGATTTGTAATTGTAAATTCTATATATTGTGGATCTCTTATTATGTTATTATGTTGTCGTATGATGTAAATTATATATGCTATGTCATGCTATGTTGTAAATTCTCTTATGCTATGTCGTGCTATGTTGAGAATCATGTCAAGCTATGTTATACTATCATACTATGCCATGTTATAAATCATGCTATATTATGTCGTAAAATCATGATGTTGTTGGAACATGCTTAAAGTTATGTTTTTTTTAATTTAAATGGATCTTGTTTATGGGAATTTGCCTATTAGGTTAGGTGTACCCATAAACTTGAAACTATAATTAAATAAAACTTGAATATGGGAATTTGCCTATTGAGTTAGGTGTACCCATATAAAACCATGTTGTTAAAAAATTAGATGATGTTGATTCACACATGTTCATATGTAAGTTTATGAAAATTGATTGAGATTATATTAGGTGAATTTTGAACAAGTTGACACCTTTAGGTCCATGACATGTATAATCTATGTAAGTTGGACATATGCAAGTTTCACCCCTTATTATGATTCATTTGGTCACATATACATGTTGTTATTATGATAATCTCTTTTATGCTATGAGTTAGGCTATTCGAGTCTAACATATATTTTGCGAATAAACGTTCAAACGTGGGGTAGGGGTAATATTAGGAATTAATAAATTGGGTGCAATTTTGTAAGATTTTGCATACCATGAATGGATGTCCATAATTGAGTCAATTATGGACATTGTTAAAAATTGGAAGTAATTAATAATTCAAGTAGGGAATTATTAAAATTGGGGGAAAGTGGATTATTATTAATAATCAATGCTTAGGACACGAGGTTGGACCCGTTTGTGATGTAAACCCGCCCGGACCCGCCCGGCAAATCCAGTAGTCACAAATGTCGGCCCAATGTGAGAGGTCCTAGGCCCAAACTAAAGCATAACAATTGTAAAGACACGAGGTTAGACTCTTTTATGTTGTAAGACTGCCCGGACCCGCCCGGCAAATCCAGCTGCCATAAATGCTAGTCTAATGTGAGAGGTCTTTATGAGGTTATGGCCTTAATGAACTAAGAAATACTTAACCAGATAATCATGTAAGGTGGGACATGGGGGTTAAGTAGGTGCCTTGGGTGGCATGAGGAATCTGGTGGTTGCCTTTAGAGGCATTTGAAATACGATTAGACTTAACCAAACACACATGTAAATGAACATGACTAAGTGGGTTAAGTGGGATGGACTAATGGGGACAAGCTTAGGTGGAATGCTTGTGGTAAATAGTGGGGGCCCATTTCAACCAGTATCCCAAAACGTATCTTTGTGGGCTCGACCCAAGTCGAGGACGGGACACGCATACTGGGTTTGACTATAAGAGGCCAAAACAGGGAGCGGTGGCAACGCAAGTCCAACGGGTCTCATATGCGTGTATGGACCCGGGCTGGTAGGTAAGACGTTGTTGCATCGTGTAGGTATAAGCCGTGCATGTCCGTTGTATCAGGTTGCCACTTTAGGGGAGTGATACACCCCACTGTGGGGCCAGCACGGGTATCTATGAGTTAGGGAGCCGATCGAATAATGGGAAGTAGGGTACACCTAGTGGAGATAGGGGCAGGCGGCACCTATGTAGTCAGCTAGGGGTACGTAAAGCCATTGGGAAAGTTTCTAAGTGAAGCTAAGTGGGATGAATCTTTAGGGTGACTGGTGTGGTGCAGTATAGTGTTTATCCTTTAGTATTTAGGAGCGCCTACAATGTTGCCTTTAGCGATTGTCTATGTCCTTAATCTGCTCTTCATAGACATTTTCTTGTTTTCCAGCTTATGCCTTAGTCCAGTTACTTTGGTAATAGTATTGTAGAATTATCATATTCACCAGACTTTATGTCTGACCCCCTCTTTTCCATCCTTTTTCTCCTTCAGGTCCGCAGGTTGGGCCAAGTTCTAGTGGAGTCTAGTTGGATCGCTTATCTTCTGGAAAGCTTGGACTGCTGAAGTAAAGTCCAGCTTGTTATCTTTCTTTTTAATGGCTATTCATGTAATGGGATTATGTACTTGTTTTATCAAAATAGATATTGTACTTGACATTGAATATGGTGTTATGATGTAATCAAACATGTTTTGACTTCTACTACAATGAAATAAAGTTTTTGAATTTCCAAGTACTATTTTATATCTGTCTTGTTGTAATTTTACTGTTCTATATTCACTTAAAACCTCCATGGAAGTTAATGCATTCCCTTTGTGAGTGACATTAATGGACGTGGGGTGTTACACGTGGTATCAGAGCATAAGGTTACTAGAACAGATAAAAAAAAAATTTAGAAAAATATTTTTTTTCTAAAGTATTTTTTGAAGAAGTGCTTTCAAAAAAAAACATGTTATTTAAAGAGAGTTTTTATGAAAAACATAATCCCAAATAGCCACATCCTTATCTTTATCTTTCGAATTCTCCATTTTGAATCTTTCCTTTTTCGTTTCAGCATGGCTGAAGATCTTAATCTCCCAGAAGGTGTGACGATTCCAGGGTGGTTTAGGAGATACTTGGAGGCTAGGGCCACCACTGCAGGCCCAGCGGATACTCCTCCACCCCTAGTTGCACCCATTCCTCCTCCTCCTCCTCGTGTTGACACTTTTGCAAAGACGTGCAAGGAATTCAAGGCTATAGGAGGAAAAACTTTTCAAGGGACTGAGACGTTTGTGGAGGCCAGAGATTGGCATAAGGAGACTGAGGAATTGTTGGATATCTTTGAAGTGGAAGATGGGAGGAAAGTCCGTTTAGCTGCTTGGTTAATGAAGGGAGAGGCCTCGTTTTGGTGGGAGGTCACTAACGGGGAACGTCCAGTTGATTCATGGGCGGATTTCAGACGAAGGTTTGAGGCAAAGTTTCTTTCAAGGGCAGAGGAGAACTTAAATATGGAAAAATTCCTGGCACTAAAGCAAGGGAGCTCATCAGTAAAGGAATATGTCAATAAATTTAATCAGTTAGCAAAGTTTGGCTTGGAGTTGGTGAACACGCCAAAGAAGAAAGCTTTGAGGTTCGTTAGAGGCTTGAATGAACTGTTGCAAGGGTTGGCTATGACCCACATCCCTATGGGAGCCACCTTTGAAAAGCTAGTAGAAATGGCACTTATGCATGAGGATAAGGCAGTGGAAAAGAAAGGGGATCAGAAGAAACCCCAACAGCAAAATAAGAAGGGTGGTAAAAACAATAATGGCAAAGGGAAGAAGAAATGCTTCAATAGTGGGATGCCTGGCCATCTCAGCAAAGATTGTAGAAAGAAAAAGAAGACTGATTGTTTTCATTGTGGAGATGCGGGACATTTAGTAAAGGACTGTCCAAAGAAGGGGCAGAGGGCAGGGTCTACCTCGGGAGGACAAGTGCAGGCTCTTATGGCACCAGGGCAGGCAAGGGGGCAAGTTCAGGCTATTGCGGCCCCACCGCTGCAAGAAAGAGGTAGAACAATTTCTGTTGAAAGCTTAGTTTTTCTGTTTGATCATCCTGTCCGTACCTTATTCGATTCTGGCGCATCTCATTCGTTTATCTCTGCATCATTAGTTAAATCACTGCACTTGAACACCAGTTTAGTAGAAGATCCCTTGGTCGTTTCAAATCCAATTGGGGGTTCGGCTCATTTGACCATGATATGTTTGGATTTGAAAATCTCTATACTTAGCGTTGAATTTAGATGTGATGCTTATGTATTGGGCTTCACGTGCTATGGGCTAATTTTAGGAATGGATTGGTTGTCTAGAAATAGGGCCATTCTTGATTGTGAAAGGAGAGTAGTTAGGCTTGTGACTCGCCTTGGTAATGCTCTCGACATCTTTTGTAATCCCATAAATTCCGTTATGCTAAGTTATCTTGAATCGCTTTACGCGTCTGTAGAGAACCTGCGATCGGTAGAAGTGGTCCGGGAATATCCGGATGTGTTTGAGGAGGTGAAGGGCTTACCTCCAAGGCGGGAGATAGACTTTCGAATTTATCTTGTGGATAATGCTAAACCCGTATCTTTGCCAGTGCGCCACATGGCTCCTCGTGAAAGGAGGGAACTCAATAAGCAAGTAAAGGAGTTGCTTGAGAAGTGGTTCATAAGACGTAGTATATCGGAGTGGGGTGCTCCAGTAGTTTTTGCCACAAAGGCGGATGGGTCTCTTAGACTTTATATGGACTATAGAAAACTAAACAAGCTTACTAAAAAGAACCGACACCCACTGCCGAGGATTGACGATCTCTTTGATCAGTTAGTTGGCGCCTCAGTGTTTTCGCAGTTAGACTTAGCCACTGGCTTTCATCAACTGAGAGTGGCTGAGGATAGTATAGATAAGACTGCTTTTAGGACTCCTGACGGATTCTATGAATGGCTAGTGATGCCCTTTGGTTTGACAAACGCCCCTGCATATTTTGTTGATTTGATGAGTAGAGTGTTTAGGGAATACCTTAACAAATTCGTGGTAGTCTTTGTGGATGACATCTTAGTCTTTTCTAAGAATAAAGAAGAGCACTCCCTACATCTTAGGGAAGTGTTGGAAACCCTTCGAGCGCGTAACCTTAAGGCAAAATTTTCTAAGTGTCACTTCTGGAGGAAGGAAGTACGGTTCTTAGGGCACGTGGTTTCCAAAGAAGGGATAGCAGTGGATCCCGCAAAGGTGGTGGCCATCCAAGATTGGAAGGTCCCTAAAAATGCAACCGAAGTAAGAAGTTTCTTGGGGTTGGCTGGCTATTATAGGAAGTTTATCAAAGACTTCGAAAAAATATCAGCTCCATTAACACGGTTAACGAAGAAGAACCTGGTTTTTACATGGGACAAAGATTGCGATGATGCGTTCCAACGTTTAAAGAGTGCCTTAACTTCAGCCCCAGTCTTAGTGCTGCCAGACGGGAATAAACCGTTTACCATCTATACTGATGCTTGTGGGACGGGACTTGGCGCGGTCCTCATGCAAGAGGGAAGAGTAATAGCCTATGGTGGAAGGCAGTTGAGGGTTCATGAAAAGAATTACCCCACGCATGACTTAGAGCTTGCCGCAATTGTTTTCGCGCTTAAGTCTTGGCGTCACTATCTTCTTGGTGAGAAATTCGAACTGTTCACTGACCACAAATCATTAAAATACTTATTCTCTCAGAAGGATTTGAATTTAAGGCAGCAACGGTGGATGGAATTCTTAGCCTCCTACGATTTTGAAATAGCATATACCCCGAGCAACGGTAACGTGGTGGCAGACACCTTAAGTAGGAAAAGGTTGTCCTTGAGTCCGTTGTTTGTTGAACGACAAAGCTTAGAATTCATCTCTATGTTTGACTTTAGACCCTCCGTTGACTTAGTACCCGGTCTGTTAGCATCCTTGGAAGTTGGACCTACACTTCTAGGACGGGTTGGTGAGGCACAGCGAGACGACCCACAGTTGGTTGAGATAGTAGAAAAGCTCAAAGGGGGGGAGTCGTCAAGCCATCTTCGTAGGTATACCCTAGACGATAAGGGTTGGTTACGAAGGGATAATAGACTTTGTGTACCATAAGACGAAGACTTAAGGAAGGCCATTCTTGATGATGCTCATCGCTCAAAAATGACCATTCATCCCGGCGGGGATAAGATGTACAAAGATATGAAGCGGGTTTTCTTTTGGGCCAGTATGAAAAAGGATGTGGCCGAGTACGTCGCTAGATGCTTGGTGTGCCAACGATTTAAGCAGAACAAAAGAAACCCGGTGGGTTGCTTCACCCATTAGAAGTTCCACTATGGAAATGGGAAAGCATCTCAATGGATTTTGTGGATGGATTACCAAGATCAAGGAAGGGTAACACGGGGATTTGGGTTATAGTAGATAGACTTACTAAAAGCGCCCATTTTATTCCTGTGAAAAGTAAAAGGACTGCTCCGTGGTTGACTTCTGTATACATTAAGGAGATAGTTCGTTTGCACGGTATTCCTTCTAGTATAGTAAGCGACCGTGACCCCATCTTTACTAGCGAATTTTGGAAGAGTTTACAAGAGGCGGTAGGGACTCAGCTATGTTTGAGCACCGCATATCATCCTCAGACAGAAGGCCAGACCGAGAGGGTGAATCGCATTCTAGAGGATCTTTTAAGGCTTTGTATCCTAGACTTTGGGGGTACATGGGAAGAGCACCTTCCATTAGTAGAATTCGCATATAATAATAGCTTTCAGTCTAGTATTGGCATGGCACCTTTCGAAGCTCTTTATGGAAGGCCTTGCCGTTCGCCTACATGTTGGTGGGAATCTACCGATAAAATCCTACTTTTGCCCGATATGGTTAGGGAAACCTCGGAGAAGATTGAGTTGATTCGAAGGAGGATGAAAGCAGCACAAGATAGGCAAAAATCGTATGCTGATAAGAGGAGGACAGATCTTGAGTTTGACATTGGGGACATGGTTTTTATCAAAGTATCTCCGTTACAGAATGTTGTTCGCTTTGGGTCCGTGGGGAAATTAGCACCAAGGTTTGTAGGGCCGTTTCCTGTAAAAAAACAGGATTGGGAAGATGGCATATAGGGTGGAGTTGCCTGAGAAACTTAGTGGAGTACACGACGTATTCCATGTATCACATTTGAGGAAGTGTTTGCACAAGACCGCGGAGGTGGTAGAGCCGAGCTTGCTTAAAGAGGTGGAAATAGAGCGTGATGCAACAATTAGACGAGCTCCTACATGCATTCTTGGGTCGGAGATCAAAAAGTTGAGGAATCGAGAGGTCAGACTGGTTAAAGTGCAATGGGGAGATGATGAGAGCAACGCAACTTGGGAGACAGAAGAGAAGATGCGTTCGTTGTACCCTTTTCTTTTTGAGGGTATGTCTTTTAATTTCTCCTTTATCGCTTAGCTTATCTTATCTTATCTTTAGTATGTCCTCTCATTAGTATCTTTGACCTTTAGTTAGGATAATCCTATGGTTGAAACATGTGTTTGAGACATGTTATGTATGATGGATGCAAAATGGATGCAAGTGTTTGCTAGTGGTTGCTCGTGGATGCATATATACACACACTTTAGGCACTAGATCGGCTCAGTCACTTCATATTGCATATTGCATATATATGGATGTATTTAGTATAATGGATGTATAATGGTTGTACCATCATATGGATGCTGCATTCGGTTGAATGGGTGTGCACGCATATAGAAGTAGTATGTAAGCAATTAGGATCTTTTGCATACATAATGGATTCATGACACTTACATAATTTGCATTAAGGAGGTCAACTGAATCAGTAGACCGCCTGATTTCGCATTAGGTAAGGACATGTACACACACTTGCATATGATCATAAAGCATTAGAAGTCTTTTTAAGGACAATGGATGCCTGTGTATGATGGATGAGTAGATGGACGTTTGGATGGTAGGATATACATTCTTCCAGACTTGAAGATTTCGGGGACGAAATCCTATAAGGAGGGGAGAATGTAACACCCCGAATTTTCTATTAACACTAAAGTTGCTAAAATAATAATAAGTGTGTAGAAGAGGGGATGTATCTAATATGAATATAAAAATATTAATAAGTGTGTAAGAGAGGGGATGTATCTATTATGAATATAAAAATATTAATAAGTGTGTAAGAGAGGGGATGTATCTATTATGAATATAAAAATATTAATAAGTGTGTAAGAGAGGGGATGTATCTAATATGAATATAAAAATATTAACAAGTGTGTAAGAGAGGGGATGTATCTAATATGTATATAAAAACAATAATAAGTGTGTAAAAAGGGGGGGATGTATCTAATGTGTACATTGTAGAATATATATATATATATATATATATATATATATATATTGCTGAGTGTTTGCTGAGTCACTTCTGACTCATTGCTGAGTCAACAAGATAAACCCCATCTTGTCTGAACGGCTGCGGTTATTTCTAGGTTAAATCTAATGGCCTAAATGAATTCTAAAATCTATAAATAAGTGGGTAGACCCTAGACCTAAATCACTTGTAAAATTAGAGAAGCTACCGTCATGCTGCTGCCATGGAGTTCAGCGTAGCCATCACAAACTAAGAAGAGGAAGCCTAATCTACTACAACTAAATTCTACTCAACAAAACAAATCAAACCAAAGAACTCTCTCTCTCTAATTCTCTTCTTTTGTTGGTGAGTATGATGATTCTCACAAGACTATTACAAACTAATTTGACTCAGTTATGAATGGATCACAAGAAAGTGATGTGATTTGTAATTGTAAATTCTATATATTGTGGATCTCTTATTATGTTATTATGTTGTCGTATGATGTAAATTATATATGCTATGTCATGCTATGTTGTAAATTCTCTTATGCTATGTCGTGCTATGTTGAGAATCATGTCAAGCTATGTTATACTATCATACTATGCCATGTTATAAATCATGCTATATTATGTTGTAAAATCATGATGTTGTTGGAACATGCTTAAAGTTATGTTTTTTTTAATTTAAATGGATCTTGTTTATGGGAATTTGCCTATTAGGTTAGGTGTACCCATAAACTTGAAACTATAATTAAATAAAACTTGAATATGGGAATTTGCCTATTGAGTTAGGTGTACCCATATAAATCCATGTTGTTAAAAAATTAGATGATGTTGATTCACACATGTTCATATGTAAGTTTATGAAAATTGATTGAGATTATATTAGGTGAATTTTGAACAAGTTGACACCTTTAGGTCCAGGACATGTATAATCTATGCAAGTTGGACATATGCAAGTTTCACCCCTTATTATGATTCATTTGGTCACATATACATGTTGTTATTATGATAATCTCTTTTATGCTATGAGTTAGGCTATTCGAGTCTAACATATATTTTGCGAATAAACGTTCAAACGTGGGGTAGGGGTAATATTAGAAATTAATAAATTGGGTGCAATTTTGTAAGATTTTGCATACCATGAATGGATGTCCATAATTGAGTCAATTATGGACATTGTTAAAAATTGGAAGTAATTAATAATTCAAGTAGGGAATTATTAAAATTGGGGGAAAGTGGATTATTATTAATAATCAATGCTTAGGACGCGAGGTTGGACCCGTTTGTGATGTAAACCTGCCCGGACCCGCCCGGCAAATCCAGTAGTCACAAATGTCGGCCCAATGTGAGAGGTCCTAGGCCCAAACTAAAGCATAACAGCTGTAAAGACACGAGGTTAGACTCTTTTATGGTGTAAGACTGCCCGGACCCGCCCGGCAAATCCAGCTGCCATAAATGCTAGTCTAATGTGAGAGGTCTTTATGAGGTTATGGCCTTAATGAACTAAGAAATACTTAACCAGATAATCATGTAAGGCGGGACATGGGGGTTAAGTAGGTGCCTTGGGTGGCATGAGGAATCTGGTGGTTGCCTTTAGAGGCATTTGAAATACGATTAGACTTAACCAAACACACATGTAAATGAACATGACTAAGTGGGTTAAGTGAGATGGACTAATGGGGACAAGCTTAGGTGGAATGCTTGTGGTAAATAGTGGGGGCCCATTTCAACCAGTATCCCAAAACGTATCTTTGTGGGCTCGACCCAAGTCGAGGACGGGACACGCATACTGGGTTTGACTATAAGAGGCCAAAACAGGGAGCGGTGGCAACGCAAGTCCAACGGGTTTCATATGCGTGTGTGGACCCGGGCTGGTAGGTAAGACGTTGTTGCATCGTGTAGGTATAAGCCGTGCATGTCCGTTGTATCAGGTTGCCACTTTAAGGGAGTGATACACCCCACTGTGGGGCCAGCACGGGTATCTACGAGTTAGGGAGCCGATCGAATAATGGGAAGTAGGGTACACCTAGTGGAGATAGGGGCAGGCGACACCTATGTAGTCAGCTAGGGGTACGTAAAGCCATTGGGAAAGTTTCTAAGTGAAGCTAAGTGGGATGAATCTTTAGGGTGACTGGTGTGGTGCAGTATAGTGTTTATCCTTTAAGTATTTAGGAGCGCCTACAACGTTGCCTTTAGCGATTGTCTATGTCCTTAATCTGCTCTTCATAGGCATTTTCTTGTTTTCCAGCTTATGCCTTAGTTCAGTTATTTTGGTAATAGTATTGTAGAATTATCATATTCACCAGACTTTATGTCCGACCCCCTCTTTTCCATCCTTTTTCTCCCTTCAGGTCCGCAGGTTGGGCCAAGTTCTAGTGGAGTCTAGTTGGATCGCTTATCTTCTGGAAAGCTTGGACTGCTGAAGTAAAGTCCAGCTTGTTATCTTTCTTTTTAATGGCTATTCATGTTATGGGATTATGTACTTGTTTTATCAAGATAGATATTGTACTTGACATTGAATATGGTGTTATGATGTAATCAAACATGTTTTGACTTCTGCTACAATGAAATAAAGTTTTTGAATTTCCAAGTACTATTTTATATCTGTCTTGTTGTAATTTTACTGTTCTATATTCACTTAAAACCTCCATGGAAGTTAATGCATTCCCTTTGTGAGTGACATTAATGGACGTGGGGTGTTACAGCAATGTTTGTACATGCCGCCGGAGTTGATTTTGTTTGTCCTTCCGCCTACACTCCTTTTTGTGATTCATGTGTTTTACGCGACATGTCTCAGGGTACCCTTACTTTGCATAGGCCTCCTCGTCATCAACCGTCTCGCTATCCTTGTCAGCCTCCTCATCAACACCCTCCTCAGCCACCTCACTTGACTACACTGACGAGTTATGGTTGGACCGTGGGCATTCCTGGGACATCCGGTCTGGATACGTATGTTGATATTTCACGGCCTACTGTCACACAGTTTCTAGATCCTGTTGTTCTTCCCTACGAGGAACTATATCTTATGCATGTTGGTCTTCGAGATACGATGTATAGAGAGCATAAGCGCGCAGTTGATGAGTTGACGGCTCGCATTACCGAGCTAACTGCTGCGGATGACGAGCGATATCATCCTATACGACGAGTAGATGACGATGATGATGATGATGACGATGACCATGGCTATAGTGGACAAGCAACACCTCTTGCGGATGATTCGTGGATATTTGGTGATATACCTTAGATTCAGTTTACGTGATATGTTAGTGTTGCTATATGTATTCGTACGTTATCCTTTAGTGTGGTGTAGTAGTAATTTTATGTAGTATGTGCGATCTTGTTGTTATCTTATTTGTTAGACTGTGATGGTTGTATTGTAGTTGTATGTGTGTAAAAAGCATCTCGTTTGGGTTTAGTGGTTGTATTGTATTGTTATCTTCATGTCTCTTTCTGTTGTACCTTGTAACTTATCTTGTTATTGTTAATACTCGTATTGTTTATTTTTATCAATAGCACCAATAGGTCAAATAATAAAATTAAGGATACAACACCGATACATTCAACAATAAGCATAAAGATACAACAACTAACGACAGTAGATTCAGTACGCAAACACATTCATTGTTACTCTCATTCAAAGAGGTTCGAAGTCGCCTATTCTCTTGCTCAAACTCGTTGGCGTAAGAAATTGCCCTTGGAGGGAAACGCTCGTCTACCCACTTGAAATAATTGCATCCGTTAGGCCATAGCGAGCATAACGGATCCTGGGACCAATATTCTCTCCGTCCGCCCGGACTACCACCTCTACCACATAACCACAGTGGCAACAAATGAGATAGGAGTTAACTACCTGCTTGTTAGGAGACTGGTTTACTGAAACTCGTCGTACCTCTTGATGACCTTCATCTGGAACAGTCAGAGGACGAGGGACTATAGCCACTTGTAAGCGTTCTTCATTTACAGTTTGGACTACTTGATGACCTACATCTGGAACATGAGAAACCGGTGGACGAATCGTCATGTGGGCCAACTCCGGGTAGACTTGACGCAATTCCTCATAGTTCCGCTCTTGGTATTCGATATTCCAATAAATATCTGTTCTTGGACTTGAAGGAGGATGCTCAGGAAAGTTTTGATCATAGTTCGAATTCATTGACGAGGGCCATGACCATGAAGACATTTTTTTATTTTGGTGAAAATTTTGGTACTAGCTAACTACAACGTAGTAACCGTATATATTTATAGGGACAACATGTGGAGTAAACATGAAATGTTGCAATTCCTAATAAGGACTTGTCTACTATGGGAATCCGTTTACCATTCAACGTTGTAGGGTAAAATTTGTAAACTTTATCGTTTCAAATTCCAATAAAGACTGGTCCATTCTCTGAACAAACGTGATAAAGTGACAGAAAGGTGAAAGTGATACAACCGAACTATGTAATAAAGTGACATAAAGATAAAGTAACGCCAATTTCCAAGTAGAAGGAATCCACCCTATCCACTGAACACTATACATTGTACACTATACATTACACATCAAAGCTTAAGTAGGCAGTAAAATAATTACTAATAAGTAAATTACCACACAATCACAATTTGAATATGAACAGCTGGGAAAATGACGACCAGGTTTCCATTACTCAATGACCTGGCAAAGAAATTGTGCGTGAAGGGAAGGTTTCCCAGCCGCTACGTACAATCAGATCCAACCCTCTCTGCCGATGCGGACAGGAATCAGTCGTGGTTGTTGCCAATACAGAGAAAAGTGCAGATCGTCGTTTTTTTGCTTGTGAATCCTACAAGAATCACAAGGTTTGTCCTGATCAAATTGAATGTAATAGCGGCACTTCGTACGATTTCGTACGGAAGTTCAGCTGATTCGTTAGATGATAAATTACGAATTGGTGAATCAACGATAATTCTATGCTTGAAAGAGTTTTGTAAAACAGTTGTTCGTGTCTTCGGTGAAGAGTATCTACGATCCCCCACTGTATGCGACGTCGAACGATTGTTAAAAGTGGGAGATCAACGTGGTTTCCCGGGTATGTTAGGCAGCTTAGATTGTATGCATTGGACGTGGAAAAACTGTCCTGTTGCACTACAAGGCCAATACAGAGGCCACACAAAAAAGGCAACGTTGGTGTTAGAAGCGGTCGCTTCTTTCGATTTGTACATATGGCACACATTTTTTGGTGTTCCTGAATCATTAAACGATATTAATGTTCTTCGTTAATCATACTTGTTTAATGATTTGTACAATGATCTGTCACCGCCATGCAACTATAAAATTGGTGATACAGACCATTTTGTTGGTTATTATTTGGTTGATGTTATATACCCGAAATGGAAGACACTTGTGCAGGCATTTAAAAAGCCGAACAATGCCAAAGAGGTGAAATTTACGCAACAACAAGAGAGTCTGAGAAAGGACGTAAAACAAGCATTTGGAGTTCTACAGGGACGGTTTCATATTTTAAGAAATGAGGTGCACTATCACGAACAAGCAGTTATATCAGATATCATGTACTGTTGTATTGTACTACATAATATGATAGTTGAAGAAGAAAGGGGGGATTCGAACTGCAACTTAAAAACTACCCGGATATAGCAGTGGCATTTAGAAGTAAGCCGTACAAGGACCCGAATACTTTTGCCGAGTACTTGCAGCATATCCAGGACGTTAGAAATCCCCAAGCACATTTACAATTAAGGGACGAATTAGTCGAACACTATTGGAAGCATGCCGGCAATCAATAGGAAGTGGAGAACTCTATCTGGATGTTTAAGTTAAATTACGTTTGTTGCTTAGTTATATGTTTACCTTAATTCTTATATGTACCTTTGTTTGCTGTAGTGATGAAATATTACGTTAATGTTCTCATATTACAATTTCATGCTTGCAAGATTGCTAGTGACAATTAAAAAAGGAAATTCACGCTCATTTAATAATCTTTTACTCCTACAACATTAGTACTTAGTAATTAAAAACTAAATAACAACATAGCAACAAACAACTACAAGGAAACGATCAAGATATAAATACGTCCTATCCTATGCGTCTTCTGCGGCACGCTTCTAGTTCTTGCTCCATTAACAATCGTTGCATTGGATTTAATGTATCCAAATTGACAGTCATTAGTGCCCTGTCATCAATTCGTTCGAGGCGAGTTAATTCACGCTCCCTAACATTCAACTCACGCTCTCTTGATATTTGAAGTTCTTCGTGTCTACGCTGCTTCTCCTTGGATCTCTCATCTCTCTTATCTTCCCTCGCTTCCGCGAAAAGTCGGTTTGATTCCTCTGAAGCTACCATTCGAATGTGTAGTTGTTCCTAGTACGGACTGTAATCTGCAACGGTTTTTTCTTACCTTTGTATTTACGAGGAGGTATACCACTGGAACTTGTAGAAAATGGTGTGTTTTCTTGAGGATCTGGACTTCCCGGGCTTGATTCCTCCATTGGCCTTCTTGGCATAAATCGCGCTGCAGAATGTTCTTGGCGTATAGTGCTCCATTTTTCCTCTCTAGATAAGATGGCTTAGCAATTATGCAAATTGAATGGTTGATTTTTGTGCTCTGCCATATAAGCTTCATTCGCACTCTTTAGCTATATGTGTTGAAGGAACGTAAGGTGGTATTATTATATAGTAAAACATATTAACCATTATTTAAGTAATCAAAATTTACCAAGTCCGTCTCGTTGGCACCGCTTTGCTGTCTACTTTGTAGTCCAGCCATAATCTGACTCCAACTTAGACAGTTAGCGTTGATTCTCTTCCACGACTGTTTCAAAGAGTCGACTGTTCTCGGTGGGTTTTCAGGACTACGGCCGTTAAATAGTCTTGAAACAAAACTCCAAAATGAATTATCGGATTGACTAGTTCCTTTAAGATTGTCTCTGGAGCACTCCACCCAACAAAATGCTAGTTCTTCTTGTTCTTCTGAAGACCATTTCACTATTTTTTTTGATCTTCTCAGTTGTGCAGTGGAAAAATCATCTGGATTTTCAGTATCATGGACTTCTGTTTCTTCATTCAAGCCACTGTTATCTCCAAACATACAATTCAAATTTCTTAATAGATTTGGAGAAGTTTCAGGCGGGGCTAACCGTTGTTGGCTGCTTGGAGAAGCGTAGTGATGCTCACTGCAGTTTTGCTGAAAATACGCGTTTTGACCGGAACCAGAATTTTGAGTACTATGATAATGATTGGAGTTTTGCTGGGATTGATAGAAATTTGGGCTCTGTTGAGGATAATTATAGTTCGGAACATTCGGGAAGTTACCATAACTGGATTGTTGATTCTGCTGGAACGATGAATGGATAGGAAACTGATTGTTGTCGGATTGATTAGTGTGTTGCTTCTGTGCAGAATTAGAGACACCCTTCTTTCCTTTACCAATGTTTGACATTGCAAATAAGTTGAACAGAAATTGAAGAAGGAATAGAGGTGTGGTTTGATGTAGAAATGTTGTGTGTTATAATGTACAAAGGAGTGCTGTACATATAGATGTAAAATAATGCAACGGTCATAATATGCAATGGCCAAATTTATATAAAAAAAAAATTAAACCGGCTTCATAGAAGCCAGCCATGAGGGGAAGATAAATTAACTCCCCCCACTATGGCCGGCTTCTTAGAAGCCGACCATGCCATAACCGGCTTCCCCCAAGCCGGCTATGGCCGGTTGCTGGAGCAACCATTCGGTTGCTCCAGTGTGACGACCCCAAACCCTGTACTGACGGCGGCAAAGGGAATCTTTGGAATATAACACATAAACAGAAAACATCAAAACATAAATAAATAAATACACCAGATAATGTACAAATAATACACTGGATAAGTATAATCATCAGAGTTACACAGTATACAGGATCATACTTAGTACAAATACAGTTCAACTATACATAAATGTCTACAGCGGAAAACAAACATAATATGTACAATAGGAGCTGAACAACATAAAAAGAGATAAATGATAGAATCCATCTTCAGCTCCAGCTATCCATAAAGAGCCTGCTAAAACCTGAATACAAGGCTGCCAATGTAGAAAAAGGGGCATCCGAGTTTGCAAGTGAAACAAACTAAGAGTCAGTCATGGGACTGGTATGAGAAATCTACTTAACACATTATACAATTGGCTAATCACAGGACCACGCCACTTTCACGGAACGGGTTTACTCAATTGGATTGCCAGTGCTTTAAAACAAGTCAATCTTTTAAACATCGCAATGCTTTTTATAAAAATGAAGCCATTATAAGACTCAGTTCCTATCACACAATGCAACGCAAACCGGAGGATAGAGTTTTTACCTTATAATGGCCAAAATATGCTTGACACGAATAAAACAAAGCATTTGATATTATTACTAGTGTTTACATGTTTCAAAACCAATTTCAAATTATAAGTATCAATCATAGACAACATGAGCGTCCCATGCCACTATGTCGCCAAATATAGGTTTACAATCAAAACCGCACGATGTCGTATTTGGAAATTGGATTTCCGTCATGAACCAAGGAATAAGATAGTCCTTACCGAATTCGAGACGCTCTAGCATGTTACTCAGGATCAGAACACATCAACCCTTTGGATCGTCAGGTCCGGTCCACCGATGTGGATTATTATGCCTGAACACTACGTTTCCCCGCCCTTTGGGGCGTAAATGAGCCAACGAATGACTCCATCGGTCCCGGATCGACCGACATATCCGAGGCGCCTCGCAACAGCAACAACCACATAGGTGAAAGTAATATAAATGTCAGCCAGTTCAAGCACTGACACCACCTCTAGCTAGAAGGAAACCCATGCCCTCCCTGAGGTCCTCTCCCATTTCTGGTTCATACAGGGGTGTGAGGCTCCCGGATTCACGTTATACACAAAGCTACGCCACACAGGCGGTACTTTGATCATCGACCACAAGACTTTGCTTTTCAACAGAATCCTTGATCACTGCATCTTAGCATGCCACACATGCAATTCACACCATGCAACCGATGGCTATCAATCACACAGACTAAATTCCAATGTCAGACACACAGTCCATTTGCAATTCCGTTCTGGGTCTGAACGAAACCGGAGGCACTATATACCTCGCATACCCATCAATCTCCACGTACGTCTGGACAATCACCACTCATTATCCATATTTCGGGATGCCTCCCAATCAGGACATCAGTTACCATCCAAACGAGGTGAACATCTCCGGTCTTCAACCACCGTTTTCTTCTTCGACTTCCTATCGTCGATTTAGTTGTTAAGAATGGGATAAACCCGGTCTTTCTGATCAACTCGCATATATAATAAAAAGTGCTACACAAACACAACATAGGCCTCATTTCAATTCATCGGTCACTAACCGTAAATCAGTAAGAGAACGATTTCCCAAATATTAACCCCGAAGGCCGAAACCAACATCAGATCAAAACCCAGGAAACCATTCGACTCAGCTAACCTTCAGTTAATTCCTAAATTTCACATTCCATATCGTTTATAATATTTTATAACAATTTATCGCTATTTTTATTTATTTAAAAACAACCAATTTATTCAAACGACGCTTCAGACCGTAACGCGGTCGTGGCACTGTTTTTCTTCAGATTTGATTTACACATATATGAAAATCTAACCGTTGGATCTTCACAAATTTATATCATTAGAAAGATCTTTTCAAAATGAATCAAACGGTTCCAGTTTTGGGAAAATTCGACGGTCAGATCTCCCGGTACAATCCTTTGAAGTTTCGATTTCAAAATACGAACTACAGCGTCGTTATTCGATTTAATTTAATTATATATATATATATATATATATATATATATATATATAATCGATTCTGGTGCGGTTTTTCTTCAGATTTGAATTAAACATTCCAGATAATCCAACCGTTGGATCTTTACAAAGTTGGTATCGTTGGAAAGATATTTCCAAAGCGAACCCAACGGTTTCGGTTTCGGGAAAATCCGGCGGTCGGATCTCCCGCACTAATCGTTTGAAATCACGGTTTCAAAACACGAACTGCAGCTTCGTTATTCGATATATTTTAATTATATATATATATATAACCGATTCTTCGATTTCAAAACTTTTTTCTTTTCGTACATTTGATAAAAATGATATTTTTATCCAACCGACAATTATTTCAATACTTCGCTATTTTTAACAATTCATGTATATAATAAAAATGTGATTTTTATTGCAAAACAATTTATTTCAAAACACGACTATTTTATATAGTTCATATAAGTGATAAAAATAGGATTTTTATTATAAACAATTTCTTTCAAAACACGACTATTTTATATAGTTCATATAGATGATAAAAACAGGATTTTTATTATAAAACAATTTATATAAACACGAATACCATTCAACACATGAATTTCTATTCAACGAATGAATTTCTATTCAACACATGAAGGTTTTCTATAGTCCGTATATATATAATAAAAATGTGATTTTTATTGTTAAAGAAATTTATTTAAAACACGAATACCATTCAACACATGAATTTCTATTCAATACAAGAATGATTTCTATTCAACACGCGAATATAGTTTCAACACATGAAAATAATTCTAACACATGAATATTATTCAAATTTTCGGCAGCATAACGGCAGTGTAGTTAAAACCGGGGTTGTCCCTAGTATGGCTCTCGCTCTACCTTAAAGCCTCGCAGCTTTTGACAATGGGGATTTCATGCATCTAGTTCGCACGCAGGCGCATGTTTATTTTTTTCATTTCCACAAACTAATCCTATGTGGTTTCAACCAAATAATTCTCAACCACAAACGGGTATTTTTCAACCACAATCAATCAATTTCAACCACAAACAATTCTAATCAACCATTCGCTATCAGCCAATTTTCACACCAATCACAACCAATAAATATCGTCCATGGTTTGTGGACGAGGGGCATATATATATATATAAGTAAATTTCACTTCTATTCAACACATATATAATTTTTACAACACATATATAACTTATACATCGATCGTACAACTTATACAACGCTTATACATGAGGTGTACAACGCTTATAAAACTCATACATCGACTATATAATTTATACATCATCATTTTCCATATCGTTTATAGTTTAGAAATCTCACATTAGGTTCCACTCCACCAAAAATAGCATAATGCTCAGAAAAATATGCGGTCTCTTCTAGAATGTAGAAGACGTCCACACGAGTCCACTGTCTCTTGTTTCACTGAATTTCGTCAAAAACGAAAAAGATATGATTTTTATAGTGAAATCAAAACCGTAGCGCTTTAAACTGATATTAAATAGTTGAAAATAGTTTCAGCCGTTACCTATCCGATTTGTTCAAAACTAGGTCACGCGATTTCGTGAAATCCGTGAATCGATAGGATGATCGCGCTGCGCAGCATCGAAGGGGGAGGAGAGGCGCCTGCTAGCCTGAAGTGGGCCCCAGTTCGGTGGTCGAAATCGGCCTAGGCGGAGAGATGAAGTGGCGAACTTCCTGGCTTCGACTCTCCTTGGATTCTCAATGGAAAAATCGAAACCCTATATAGATTTGAAGCTGTTGACGTCCTCTTCAAAATCCTCAACTGAAGGAGGGGCTGATTTTGCTTGTAGAGGGAGAAAACGAAGAGAGAAGGCGTCGAAGGTATTGCGCCATGCGATTGATCTAGGAGAGAAAATATCGGGGGGGAGGGGGGGGGGTGGGGAGATCTGATGTGGACCAATTGTTTTTTTTAATTTATAAAGTTTTAAAAATCCAAAAATACCCCTTGCCTCCTACAATCTCCAATCCAAACACAACGACTGTCGTCCCTAGCGTTTTACCCCCATTCCGAACACAGTGGGATATGTTTCGTAGGCCCATTCGACTATTTCAGTCAGTTTTCCTTCAAATTAAAATATAAAATATAAAATATTTAATTTGAACTTACATTTCAATTTGCCGGGGCCACATACTGATTCTAAAAATTCCCGAAAAATAAATCTAGCTATGTTTTGACGATATAGTCCCAACAAAACTAGTTTTGCCGAATTCTGAGACCGTTTGAAAAATGGCCCTTTTTTGGTCAATCCAATTTAATAGAAATCGACCAAACACATTTTCCTTTGCCACGCTCACATACTAGCTTCAAAAATTATGAAATTTGAAACCTAGCAATAATTTAACATCGTGGATCCAACAAAAGTGGTTTCGTCGAATTCCGAGGTCGTTTGCAAAATGGCCATTTTCACGGGCTATATAAATTCTATAGCGACCTTTCTGAAAATTCATTTGGCCATAACTTTTGCTTCCCGCTATGAAAGTTCGATTTTTCAGATTCGTTAGAAAGATATTCACTAGCAGATTTAAATATTTTTGGTTTCACTCAAATCCGTTTTGTTTTGCACCCGGTACAGTCAGTCAAAGTTTGAAATGAAAATTTGAAACTACTGCGCCATTTCAGGCCTTGTTTATAATTGGAATTAATTATATTTATTTTCAAACGTCGATTCAAACTTACTTTTCGTCATTATTATTTAAAATCCACCAAAATAGCCAATTTAAAAATTTTAAATTGGTTCAGATTTTCCGGGTCGTTACAATCTCTCCCACTTAAAACTTTTCGTCCCCGAAAAGGAACAAAGTTGAAAGTGGTTTGATTAATCAACTCTACTTCCAATCTGGCTTCCATTCTCCAACTTTTCTATTTCTGAGAATTTTCAAATTCTTCAAAAATTTGGCTAACATCCGGAATTTTCGAAAAATTTCGCCATAACCTCCTTTGTATGGGGAGGGGTTTGGAAATTTATTGGGCTGTATTAGGTACCCAATAAATCCTAATAAGCATGCACATATTTATAGTGATATATTCTTGTGTTTACAGGGGAGCGTGTATAGATAATAACTCCAGAGAATAAATTCTCATCACCCTGTCCAAGCCTGAGGGAGTGTGTATTTTTAATTACTCTAGAGAATAAATTCTCGTCACCTCGTCCCGTGTGGGAAATAAATAATCCGTGTGTCGTATCTAATAACCAGAGAGACGTGATTATTGTCAACTCCAGACCCGTGTGGGGTTTTTATTAATCTGGCAATTTATCGTTACAATTTATATGGTCCATATCAGTCATCAGTTCAACCTGTAAAATATAGTCATCGCCATACAAGCCTCTCGCTCGTATGGTAAATCTTCAACCTCGTCACACAAGCTCCAAATGCTTATGTGGTATATGATGAAGTATGCCTATCTTCAAGAAGTATGCCATGTAGCGTAGTTCAAAATTAATTGTTACTATCCTAAGGCGACGTTTATTATTACACACAGAACAACCAGCACTCCGCATCCAATGGCATTCATAGGAGTTGATATGATAATAAAATTGCGCATCCAACTCATTAAGGTTTACCTATTTGTCCGGCACGCAAATAAAATCTTTACTCAACAGCTAATCCATTTACCTGTTCAAACATATATATGCACATGTATATATTTCTATCTATTTTTAACTCAGTTCAATGTGTGATTTAATCGAATAAATTCTACCATTCATTCTCTTATTGATTAAATTAACTATCGTTTGACTAATTTAATTAATCCAACCCACTATCACACAACACAAACAACAAGCAATTTGTTTTTAACTTTTCAAAATCATACAAATTAATTCATACACTCTTTTTAAATTAATCAGACTATAGAATTAAAAGTGCACATCCATGGAAAGAAAATAACAACAAAGTAGAAAACTAAATGGTAATGCAAAGTATGGTAAATGTACCTTGCACCGGAGTCAATCAGAGATATCCACTCGACACTTAGGATAGGCTTTCTGAATGCTCTCCTCAGTTACCCAAGTACAATCTCGTGGATCTCCACTCCATTGCACTTTGACTAAGTGAACCTTCCTGTTCCTCATTTCTTTGGTTTCTTTGCCAACGATCTTTAGCGGCTATCTTGTCACAGCCAATTCTGGAGTAATTTCAATATCTTATTGCGCTGCTTCTTCCACGATCAAGTCTGGATCATGAACGTGCTTTCGAAGTTGAGATATGTGAAATACATCATGCACTCCAGGCAACCAATCAGGCAATTGAACCCTATAAGCGAGAGTTCCAATCCGTTCAAGAATAGGGAATGGACCAATAAATCTGGGCGCCAACTTCCCAGTTTTGCCAAATCGAATCACTCCTCTCATCGAAGAAACCATTATATACACATAATCACCAACAGAAAAAGCCAAATCCCTTCTTCTCGAATCAGCATAGCTCTTCTGTCGGCTTTGAGCGGCGAGTAATCGTTTCTTAACGAAATAGACTTTGTCTGCAGCTTCGCGGATCATATCGGGTCCCAATACAAGCCTATTACCAGGTTCGACCCAACAAGCAGGAGATCGGCACAGTCTACCATACAATGCTTCGAATGGTGACATTGTCAGGCTCGCTTGGTAGCTGTTGTTATAGGAGAACTCAGCCAAATGCAAATGGTCTTCCCATGATCCACCAAAGTCAAGAACACACGCCCGCAATAAATCTTCCAGTATACGATTCACCCTCTCCGTCTGACCATCTGTCTGAGGATGATAAGTGGTGCTCAAGTTCAACTTCGTTCCCAGTTCTACTTGAAATGCCTCCCATAATTTGCTAGTAAATATTGGATGTCTATCACTAACTATACTGAGCGGCACTCCATGTAGCCAAACAATTTCCTTGAAATATATCTGCGCCAAACTCTGAGCAGTTCTGTTCGATCTGACAGGCATGAAGTGGGCGGTCTTCGTGAAGCGATCTACGATCACCCAAATACTGTCATTTCCTTTCCTGGTTCTGGGCAAACCATCAATGAAGTCCATGGAAATATGTTCCCACTTCCAACCTGGAACGTCCAGCGGTTGCAACAATCCAGCCAGTTTTTGTTGGTCGCTTTTGACTAGTTGGCAAGTAGGGCATCGGCTAACATATAAAGAAATGTCTCTCTTCATCGACCTCCACTAGAAAGTGCGTTTAATGTCATTATACAATTTGCTTACTCCTGGATGGATACTAAGTTTTGATTTGTGGCATTCATCCAGTACTTCCTTTCGGAGCTCAGAATTGTTAGGAACACAGATTCGACCTTTTATCCTTAGAATCCCATCATTATCAACCTGAAAACTCGAGGGCTTGCCTTTCTGAATTATCTCTCTGATCTTCCGAATGAAATGATCATCCTTCTGACGAGCAGATATTTTTTCAATCAATGATGTCGTAATAATAAAACTGGCGATCATTACATTCTTTCGGCTTAACGCATCGGCCACGACATTGGCTTTCCCTGGAGTGTATAGGATCTCAAAATCGTATGCTACAAGGAACTCTAGCCAACGTTGCTGCCTCAGATTCAAGTCTTTCTGGGTGAAAAGATACTTTAACGACTGATGATCTGTAAACAGTTCGAATTTCTCACCCAGAAGATAGTGTCTCCAGATTTTCAAAGCGAATACGATAGCCAACAACTCTAGATCATGAGTAACGTAGTTCTTTTCATGTGGCTTCAGCTGACGGCTAGCATAAGCAACAACCTGACCTCTTTGCATTAATACTGCACCAAGGCCTTCTCTAGAGGCATCTGTCCAGATTTTTAAATCCTGATTTCCGTCAATTATGGTTAACAATGGAGCAGTTGTTAATTTTAACTTTAGCTCCTCAAAAGCCTCCTCACATTCTGGAGTCCACTTGAATTTTGAGTGCTTCTTTGTAATCTTTGTTAAGTGACTAGATATCTTCGAAAAATCTTTAACGAACTTCCGGTAATAACTAGCCAATCCAAGAAAACTTCGGACTTCTCTGGGAGTACTAGGCTGTTTCCAATTTTGAATAGCGGTGATTTTACTTGGATCCACAGCAATTCCTTCTTTCGATACGACGTGGCCAAGAAACTTCACTTCATCTTGCCAGAATATACATTTGGACAGTTTGGCTTTTAATACATTCCTTCTCAGAATTTCTAGAACCTACTCCAAATGTTTTTCATGTTCGGCTTTTGACTTAGAGAAGATTTGAATATCATCAATAAAGACCAGAACAAACTTATTCAAGGCCCCTCTGAACACTCGATTCATCAAATCGACGAAGTATGCAGGAGCGTTACATAAGCCAAACGGCATTACTAAGCACTCATAGAATAAGTCTGGACCTCTGAATGCTGTCATAGGAACACACTCTTCGGCAATACGAAGCTGATGGAAGCCTGTAGCTAGGTCCATCATGGAAAATACTTTTGCTCCCTTCAGACGATCCAATAAATCATCTATTCGCGGCAATGGATATTTATTCTTTATTATCTGCTTATTCAAGTCGCGATAATCCACACATAGTCGCAGAGTACCATCAGACTTTGGGACAAACACCACTACTGCTCCCCAATCAGAGAAACTAGGCCTGATCAGACCCTTCCATACAAGCTGTCGAGTTTGATTGTCTAGTTCTTCTTTCTCCTTTAGAGTCGTTCTCCGAATAGCATGCACTACTGGCCTTGCGTTCAGAATTAAAGCGATCTTGAAATCAATTTCTCTCTACGGAAGTAAACTAATGACTTCTTCAAACACATCTGCATAATCCTTTAAAACAAGAATATATTTGATGAGGTCCGAAATATTCTCTGTGACTACTGAGATATTTTCTATTTGAGCAGGAGAAACATCCAAAGCTACCCAGAAGTCTTTTCTATCAGAATTCGGACCTTCACATGGTATGGTTATATATTCTCCTGATTTAATCTTTGCCCTAGCAACTCTCTCGGCGCATCTAACCTCTACTTCATACTTGGTTAGCCAACCCAATATAAGATCGAATTCGGTGAAATTCATGACGATAGAGATGGTAGGGAACTTATATCTGGAAAAAGAGACAGGCACCGCACAAATCCAGCTAAGATCGAGAGAACCTCCTACCGGATTACGGACAGTGACGGGTTCTTTGAGCTTTCTCAATTTCAAGTCCAAATTCTTGACCGCATTCTTTGCAATAAATCTTCGTGACGCGCCTGTGTCAAACAGTACTTTGACTGGAATGTTTTTGACAGTAAGCGTGCCTTCTAAAACATCAGATCTTCCCTGACTAGCTGAGGGTGCTGGAGTTTCTACCACTTCATTTAATTGAACCAAATTGGTCCTTTTTAACAACCAGCAATCCTTTGCAAGATGACCAACCCGATGGCATTTACTGCAATCTCTATTCTCTTGAAAATTCTTCTTGGATTTAGATCCACTCTTTATTCGTTTCTTTAAGGGTCCGCAATTTATCGACAAATGCCCTTTCTCATGGCAGTTATTGCATATGGCAGTTATTACTGGTTCTTTCCCAGATCTGGCCCTTTTCCGATTGACTTTGGGCTTCTTACTCACCACAGACATCGTACTGGCCTCAGGACAATCAGTTTCAGACTCACCTTTATTACTAGAACTGACCTCCTCTTCGTAATGCAACATACCTTTCTTGTCGAGATCCTCATACTGGTAAGCCATGTATATCATTTCAGAAAAAGGAAGCTTCACATTCCTCATTACACTATTCTGATATTTCCTTTGAAGCCCGTCGATAAATATCATATTCTTCCTCTTCGGATTTTGAATTAGTTGAGGGGAAAAGTGAGAAAGTTCATTGAATTTCTTATGATATTCTGGAATGGTAATATCTCCTTGTATCAGATAAGAAAATTCACCATATAGCCGCTCAATTGCTTCAGGAGGAGTAAATCTTTCCAGGAAAATCACTTTGAATCTATCCCAGGTGATATCACCTTCTGGATTATCCTTAATGACCGAATCCCACCAGAACAAAGCTTCGTCTTTGAGTGCCCAGGATGCCAGTAATCTTTTCTGGGCATCCCTCAGCCTTAAACCGTCAAAGATTTTCTCAGCAGAACGAATCCAAGCTTGTGTTTTCATAATAGATTCTTCGCCCGAGACAGGTTTTC
This sequence comes from Allium sativum, assembly GCA_030737875.1. NCBI lineage: Eukaryota > Viridiplantae > Streptophyta > Magnoliopsida > Asparagales > Amaryllidaceae > Allium > Allium sativum. Next base: position 650,917,893 of record CM060923.1, read on the forward strand.
CATCCAGATTTCTATATTTCATAAATAGAGCTTCAATATTTGGTTCTGCATTCCTTCTGTTTCTGACACTCATTTTCCTAGTACGTCTACAAATGGCAGACAAAGTGTCAGGTCAACAGAAAGGATCTTTCAAAACATAGAAACATATACTTGAATGCAAATGTGACTATCGGGGTGTATTTCATTCTGTTATACTCATACTAGGATATTACTGATCCTATCTGTAATGAGTTACCTGTCCTTGAACACTACTGGTTTTATTTCTGATGAGTTCGTTCATATGTTATATTCCAGCACTAAGCTTAACCAAAGCTCTGATACCACGTTGTGACGACCCCAAACCCCGTACTGACGGCGGCAAGGGTAATCTTTGGAATATAACACATAAACAGATAACAGCAGAACAGAAATAAATAAATACACCAGATAATGTACAAATAATATACTGGATAAATATAATCATCAGAGTTACACAGTATACATGATCATACTTAGTACAAATACAGTTCAGCTATACATAAATGTCTACATCGGAAAACAAACATAATATGTACAATAGGAGCTGAACAACACAAAAAGAGATAAATGATAGAATCCATCTTCAGCTCCAGCTATCCAGAAAGATCCTGTTAAAACCTGAATACAAGGCTGCGCGTGTAGAAAAAGGGGCACTCGAGTTTGCAAGTGAAACAAACTACGAGTCAGTCATGGGACTAGTATGAGAAATCCACTTAACACATTATACAATTGGCTAATCACAGGACCACGCCACTTTCGCGGAACAGGTTTACTCCATTGGATTGCCAATGCTTTAAAACAAGTCAATCTTTTAAACATCGCAATGCTTTCTATAAAAATGAAGCCATTATAAGACTTAGTTCCCATCACACAATGCAACGCAAACCGGAGGATATAGTTTTTACCTTATAATGGCCAAAAATGCTTGATACGAATAAAACAAAGCATTTGATATTATTACTAGTGTTTATATGTTTCAAAAACAATTTCAAATCATAAGTATCAATCATAGACGACATGAGCGTCTCATGCCACTATGTCGCCAAATATAGGTTTACAATCCAAACCGCACGATGTCGTATTTGGAAATTGGATTTCCGTCATGAACTAAGGCAAAAGATAGTCCTTGCCGAATTCGGGACGCTCTAGCCCGTGTCTCAGGATCAGAACGCATCAACCCTTTGGATCGTCAGCGCCGGTCCACCGGTGTGGATTATTATGCCTGAACACTACATTTCCCCTCCCTTTGGGGCGTAATTGAGCCAACGAATGACTCCATCGGTCCCGGATCGACCGATATATCCGAGGCGCCTCGCAACAACAACAACCACATATGTGAAAGTAATATAAATGTCAGCCAGTTCAAGCACTGATACCACCTCTAGCTAGAAGGAAACCAATGCCCTCCCTGAGGTCCTCTCCCGTTTCTGGTTCATACCGGGGTGTGAGGCTCGCGGATTCACGTTATACACAAAGCTACGGCACACAGACGGTGCTTTGATCATCGACCACAAGACTTTGCTTTTCAACAGAAGCCTCGATCAATGCATCTTTGCATGCCACACAGGCAATTCACACCATGCAACTGATGGCTATCAATCACATAGACTGAATTCCAATGTCAGACACACAGTCCATTTGCAAGCCGTTCTGGGTCTGAACGAAACTGGAGGCACTATATACCTCGCATACCCATCGATCTCCACGTACGTCTGGACGATCACCACTCATTATCCATATTTTGGGATGCCTCACAATCAGGACATCAGTTACCATCCAAACGAGGTGAAGATCTCCGGTCTTCAACCACCGTTTTCATCTTCGACTTCCTATCGTCGATTTAGTTGTTCAGAATGGGATAAACACGGTCTTTCTGAGCAACTCGCGTTTATAATAAAAAGTGTTAAGCAAACACAACATACGCCTCATTTCAATTCATCAGTCACTAACCGTAAATCAATAAGAGAACGATTTCCCAAATATTAACCCCGAAGGTCGAAACCAACATCAGATCAAAACCCAGGAAACCATTCGACTCAGCAAACCTTCAGTTAATTCCTAAATTTCACATTCCATATCATTTATAATATTTTATAATGATTTACCGCTATTTTTATTTATTTAAAAATAGCCAATTTATTTAAACGACTCTTCAGGCCGTAACGCGGCCGTGGCGCTGTTTTTCTTCAGATTTGATTTACACATATCTAAAAATCTAACTGTTGGATCTTCAAAAAATTTATATCATTAGAAATATCTTTTCAAAACGAATCCAACGGTTCCAGTTTTGGGAAAATCCGACGGTCGGATCTCCCGGTACAATCGTTTGAAGTTTCGATTTCAAAATACGAAGTGCAGCGTCGTTATTCGATTTAATTTAATTATATATATATATATATATATATATATAAATATAATCGATTCTAGCGTTGTTTTTCTTCAGATTTGAATTAAACATTTCAGACAATCCAACTGTTGGATCTTCACAAAGTTGGTATCGTTGGAAAGATATTTCCAAAGCGAACCCAATAGTTTCGGCTTCGGGGAAATCCGAAAGTCGGATCTCCCGCATTAATCGTTTGAAATCACGGTTTCAAAACACAAACTGTAGCTCCGTTATTCGATATATTTTAATTATATATATATATATATATATATAAATATAACCGATTCTTAAATTTCAAAACTATTTTCTTTTCATACATTTGATAAAAATGATATTTTTATCCAACCGACAATTATTTCAACACTTCGCAATTTTTAACAATTCATGTATACAATAAAAATGTGATTTTTATTGCAAAACAATTTATTTCAAAACATGACTATTTTATATAGTTCATATAGGTGATAAAAATAGGATTTTTATTATAAAACAATTTCTTTCAAAACATGACTATTTTATATAGTTCATATAGATGATATAAATAGGATTTTTATTATAAAACAATTTATTTAAAACATGAATACCATTCAACACATGAATTTATATTCAACGAATGAATTTATATTCAACACATGAAGGTTTTCTATAATTCGTATATATATAATAAAAATTTGATTTTTATTGTTAAAGAAATTTATTTAAAACACGAATACCATTCAACACATGAATTTCTATTCAACGAATGAATTTCTATTCTACACAAGAATGATTTCTATTCAACACGCGAATATAGTTTCAACAAATGAAAATAATTCTAACACATGAATATTATTCAAAATTTCGGCAGCATAACGGCAGGGTAGTAAAAACCGGGGCTGTCCCTAGTATGGCTCTCGCTCTACCTTAAAGCCTCGCAGCTTTTGACAATGGAGATTTCATGCATCTGGTTCGCACGTAGGCGGCATGTATATTTTTTTCATTTCCACAAACTAATCCTATGTGGTTTCAACCAAATAATTCTCAACCACAAACGGGTATTTTTCAATCACAATCAATCAATTTCAACCACAAACAATTCTAATCAACCATTCGCTATCAACCAATTTTCACACCAATCACAACCAATAAATATCGTCCATGGTTTGTGGACGAGGGGCGTATATATATATATATATATATATATATATATATATATATATATATGCATATATATATATATTTGTTTTTATATAAGTAAATTTCACTTCTATTCAACACATATATAATTTTTACAATGCATATATAACTTATACATCGACCATACAACTTATACAATGCTTATACATGAGGTGTATAACGCTTATATAGCTCATACATTGACTGTATAATTTATACATCATCGTTTTCCATATCGTTTATAGTTTAGAAATCTCACATTGGGTTCCACTCCACCAAAAATAGCAGAAGGCTCAGAAAAATATGCGGTCTCTTCTAGAATGTAGAAGACGTCCACACGAGTCCACTGTCTCTTGTTTCACTGAATTTCATCGATAAACGGAAAAGATATGATTTTTACATTGAAATCAAAAACCGTAGCGCTTTAAACTACTATTAAATAGTTTAAAATAGTTTCAGCCGTTACCTATCTGATTTGTTCAAAACTAAGTCATGTGATTTCGTGAAATCCGTGAATCGATAGGATGATAGGGCTACGCAGCGTCGAAGGGGGAGGAGAGGCGCCTGCTCGCTGGAAGTGGGCCCCAGTTCGGTGGTCAGAATCGGCCTGGGCAGCGAGATGAAGTGGTGAACTTCCTGGCTTCGATTCTCCTTGGATTCTCAACGAAAAAATCCAAACCCTATATGGATTTGAAGCTCTTGACATCCTCTTCAAAATCCTCAACTGGAGGAGGGGCTGATTTTGCTTGTAGAGGGGGAAAACGAAGGGAGAAGGCGTCGAAGGTATTCCGCCGTGCGATTGATCAGGGAGAGAGAATATCGGGGGGGGGGGGTTTCTGATGTGGACCAATCGTTTTTTTTATTTATAAAGTTTTTAAAATCCAAAAATACCCCTTGCCTCTTACGAACTCCAATCCAAACCTAACGATTGTCGTCCCTAACGTTCTACCCACATTCCGAACATAATGGGATTTGTTTCGTAGGCCCATTTGACTGTTCGGTCAGTTTTCCTTCAAATTAAAATATTAAATATTAAATATTTAATTTGAACGTACATTTCAATTTGCCGGGGCCACATACTGATTCTAAAAATTGCCGAAAAATAAATCTAGCTATGTTTTGACTATACGGTCCCAACAAAACTAGTTTTGTCGAATTCTGAGACCGTTTGAAAAATGGCCCTTTTCTTGTCGATCCAATTTAATAGAAATCGACCAAACACATTTTCCTTTGCCACGCTCACATACTAGCTTCAAAAATTATGAAATTTGAAATCTAACAATAATTTAACATCCCGGATCCAACAAAAGTGGTTTCGTCGAATTCCGAGGTCGTTTGCAAAATGGCCATTTTCGCGGGCTGTATAAATTCTATAGCGACCTTTCTGAAAATTCATTTGGCCATAACTTTTGCTTCCCGCTATGAAACTTTGATTTTTCAGATTCTTTAGAAAGATATTCACTAACAGATTTAAATATTTTTGGTTTCATTCAAATCCATTTTGTTTTGCAACCGGTACAGTTAGTCAAAGTTTGAAATGAAAATTTGAAGTTGCCGCGCCATTTGAGGCCTTGTTTATAATTAGAATTAATTATATTTATTTTCAAACGTCGATTCAAACTTACTTTTCGTCGTTATTATTTAAAATATTTATTTAAAATCCACCAAAATAGCCAATTTAAAAATTTTAAATTGGTTTAGATTTTCTGGGTCGTTACATTCAGCAACCCTGGCCCCCCCTTTCATCCCCGCGTTGGGGGTCAGTTGTTTTTCAACCAACCGTGCGTTGGGGATGCTCTTAGATGAATGCTTGGTGAAGAAGTAATTATTCTAGTTCGTTTATTAAAGTAAATATAAACGATGGTTTGATATTTAAATAAGTTTTAAAGCTTTAATCATCCTGTGTGTAAATATTTGGATAATTATTTTAAGACAAACAATTTAGGAATATTATTAGATTAATTATATTAATTGAATGGTAAGAAGTAATGAAGATCAGTTAACAAATTAACTGATGGTTTGAAGTTGACTAAGTTGTTTTGTTAGAAAATGAGTTTAGACAATTGGTCTTTAATTAATCTAATGATAATAACTTGGAAATTAATTGTTTAAAATTAATAAGATCTTTTATTAATTACTTTTTAATTAAATAAAGTTTAAATGGTTATTGAACAAGTATAATTAGTTATTATTATTTTTTTAAAGAGAAAAGGCCCAAAACCCATGAAATCAGGTAAAACCCGAACCATAAAAACAAAAGCCACAAACACAAAGGCTTAACCCTAGTCGCCCCAAAATTTACAACGCAAAACCCTAAAGAGAAAAACACTGTAAATAGCGAACTCCGTAAAAATTATCTCCTCCTTCTTCAAGGCGGTTTCCAGACGAAATTCTTCATAACTTCTCTTCCCTTCCCTTTAGATCCAATCTTGTGATTGTCTTCATTATCTCTCGTACACCAATTTCTATCGATTGAACTTTGAAGATTTGCAGAAGACATGTAGTTCATATCAAACAGATCTGAGCTTTTTGAGCTGTCAAAGCTTATCTTCTTCCTGAATGGATCTCTGATGACATCATAGGATCCTCCTGTACTACTTTCACCTTCTATCCACTTAGATAAGTAATGGATCTGGTGATTGAGCAAGCTTTTGTAGTGATTATCACCGATTTTCTCTAAAAGTCTGATTTTTCCTTCTGTCTTCCTTTTTCCCAGGTGATTCTGGGAATTTGGATCACTGCTGAAGGTACCTCCCTTTGTATCAGGTAAAAACACGCATTTACTGTTCGATATAGAAAAAAAATCGCGCACAAATGATGTAGAGTTATGCTTACTTCCCACACAGATTTTAGATTTGATAGCGGGGTTGATGGATGCTTTAGGAAGGGAGCCAGATCTTTCATAATCACTATAGCTGACCTCTAAATCATCTCTGCGAGGGGGCTGGTCTCTAATATCTGCACCAGGCAAGTGAGAAGATTTTATATTCTTACCTTTAGTTAAACTAAAGTTATAATCAACATTAATATGATAACTCCCTTTGTTGCTAGGGCCACTGGTAGCAGGATGGGGATTGGCTTCACCAGGAGGAGGTTTAGAGAGCATTCTGCTGGGGTTCTGCTTGCCATTAAGTAAGAAATCTTCCACTATCTTTGTTGCTATTATAATGATCCTGATTATGCAATTTGTCCTGCATGTGTTTGTTAGCTTTTTGCAAAACAATATTACTATCATATAGAATAGCATTTCAAAGCGGAGTACAACTTATCTCTTTACCAGTGTGTAGCCTTTGATTTCTCTCCCTCCAAATATAATAGATAGAGGCAGTCAATAAAGCACAAGCTTTGTTGAAATTAGTGAACTTGGGCTTAAAACATTTCAAGATGTAGTCCACACTGTCCCTTATGTTAAGAGTAGCACAGTTATGATTGAAGCCCAACGTGGATTTGGCATTATACCAAACGTACTGGGAGTAACAACAATCAAAAAACAAATGTTTGGAGCTTTCAACCTCATTTTTCAAAATATATATATATATATATATTATCTGAACCTTTATACCATTTGCAGCACTTATCCCTAGTTGAAAGCTTATTTAAAATAGCAAAGTAAGCACAATGTGACATTTTTGGACGGTTAGATTTGCACCAAATAACTTCATGCCAATCAACTTCAACCTCTTCACCCTGCAGATACTCCCAAATTTTTTTGAAAGAAAACCTGTCTTTAAAACATAAGTTCCAACACCAATGATCTTTGTAGCAATTTGGATCAATATGAATCCCTAAAATGGCATTTTAAAATATCATAGCTGCAGGGTTATTAAGAAAGCTCCAACAGTTATTAGTGATAATGTTGTTAACTCTGTCATTAACCCCCCTAAAGTAAACAAATTATCCCATCCAAGAAGATTTATCAGAGAACTGCCACTAATCCATGGGTCAAACCATAAGCTGGTTTGATTACCACCTTTAATTCTCCTATGGATGAGTTTTCTGGCACATCTCCACAATCTAAAATGTTTTTCCAAATATATGAATGGTGATTCTCTTTCTAGCCAGCCAAATTTTTTTATTTTTTTAAGTATTTCAGCCATCTGGCCCAAAGAGATTTACCATCCAAGAATTTCCAAAACAATTTAAACTTGCTAACTTCAGCTATGTCTTTTAAGTTTCTGAGCCCAAGTCCACCAAATTTTCTAGGCTTACAAACTTTGTCCCAAGCAACCTTATGATACTTGCCTCTCCAAATAAAATTAGAGAAAATTTTATCAATTTTATGAAAGACATTAGCAGGGATGTTATGTGTTTGGACCCAATACATGATCATAGCAGTGATGACTGTGTGAGTGAGTTTAACTCTGCCTGCTAATGATAATAGTTTGCTAGAACATCCATCTAGCTTACCTTGAATCATGTCTATTAATGTAGAACAGTCCCTATCATTAATTTGGTTAATGCTTAAAGGAAGGACAAGGTACTTGACAGGAAGATTTCCTTCCTTGAAATTCAAAAGATGTAAAATATCATGCTTAATAGGGACATGTTTGCTGAAATAGATTTTGCTTTTATTTACATTCACAGCTAATCCAGCAAATTTTTCCATATTTTCTAAAATTCTGTAAACAGCAATAGCATTTTTTATATCATCTTTAATAAAAAGAAGCATGTCATCAGCATATAACATATGAGTGATGTGAGGCTTGACTCTGTTTATAGGTTCAATGTTTCCCCTTAACACTTCTAATTCCATTTGCATTGAGAAATATTCCATTACTATTGAGATAAGGTAAGGTGACAGAGGATCACCTTGCCTTATTCCTCTATTACTGTGAATAAATCATTTGGGGGAACCGTTAACCATGACATAGTAAGTTACATTGCTGATGCATTCATTAATCAATGTACAAAATCTATTATCAAAACCCAATTTTTGCATAATAAAGATGATAAAAAACCTATTAATTTTATCAAAAGCTTTATGCAAATCAATTTTAATACGCATAAGATTTTTATTCATCAAATTAAAATTCCTTATTAGCTCATGAGCTAATAAAGAATTTTCAAAAATCAATCTGCCAGGAATAAAGGCACTCTGATTTTCAGAAATAATAAATTTAAGAAAACATTTTAACCTATTACAAAGCAGAGAGGAAATGATTTTGTAAACAAAGTTACAACAGGCTATGGGCCTATAATCCTCTAGTCCAGATGGATTTTCCACTTTTGGGATCAAAGTTAAAAAGGTGTGATTGGAGCTTTTCAAAAGCTTACCAGAAATTAAAATTTATTTTAATGAATCACACAAAATATCCTGAATTTCAGCCCAATGGGTTTTATAAAATTTAGCTCCAAATCCATCTGGACCAGGACTTTTGTCAACATTTGCATTGAATATAATATTTTTAACTTCTTCCTGACTTACAGGAGCCAATAATATATCAGAGCTATTGCTGTTTACATTATACTTAAACTCTAAATCAGGAAAATTAGTTGGATATTCATTGGAATATTACAAAGAGATGAAATAATTAATAGCCTCTTTTTCAGTTTTAGAGGCTTCATTAATTATTTCACCATTTGCATTCAATAAATTTTCAATATTGTTCCTGTTTTTTCTGCATGACATTTTGGTGTAAAAGAATTTACTAGCTTCATCTCCAGCTGTTAACCAATCAACCTTGGCTTTCTGCTTAAGATTAACAGCATTAATATAAAGAGCATTAACCAATTTGGTTTGAGAATTAAAGAAATTCTCAACATTGGTCTTGTCTAAGCTATATTTATCTAGATCATTTTGAAACCTCTCACATTCATCCCTAATAGATTTAATGTCATTTCTGTTTCTAGTAATGTTCCAACTTTTAAGATTATTTTTAACCAACTGCAAAGTTTTATTGAATTTGTATTGAGCAGTTCCGAAAATATTATTATTAAAACAATTGGAAACAACATCTTTATATTTGTTCTCATACACCCAACCATTCACAAATCGAAAAGGGGAATTACTAGAATTAACCTTATTTGAATTGAAAAAGACTAGTATAGGTGTATGGTCACTTGTGTTTTGAAGTAATGTACTGCATTTAACATTGGTAAAAAGGTTGATGAAATTTTGATTAAATAAGACCCTATCTAGCTTGCAATGAATATTCCTGAATTTACCTGACTTCCAGGTGTATTTATTGCCAGAAATGATAGGTTCTATTAATCTAGATTTCATCATAAAATTGATAACTTGTTCTAATTTAGAATAAGGAACAGGATTGCCTCCCTTTTTTCATAATTGTGAAATACAGTGTTGAAATCCCCGATTAACAACCAAGGACTATTTATAATACTATTGAACTGCTCAATGCAACTCCAAAGCAGACTTCTGTCATTTTCAAAATTGGAAGCATAAATAAAGGTGATAATTATAACCAATCCACTCTTATTCTTAAAAGTGCAGTGAATATACTGCTGATCAATGAAATAACTGATGAGAGCCTAGATGGTAGGATTATAGAAAACCATAATCCTACCATTTCCTCCCATCAGATTATTATTGATAATATTCCAATTTGAAAAAAAATCTGGTGTGCAGATCATTAATCCTTTGATCATTAAGCTTATGCTCAACTAAGCCTAAGATACTAGGCTTAAACTTATTCATGAAGTTGACCAGTTCTAACTGTCTAGCAGGGGAATTGAGCCCCCTAATGTTCCAAGCAATAATATCCATATCAAATTATAAAAATATAAAGAAAATAAGGATATCACCTACCTATGGTGGACCAGAGCTTTTTCTGTTGTCCACTCTGACCTCCAACCGTTTACCACTCCTTTTGAAACTGGTGTTCTCAGCTGGCTTGAGTTGTTTCTCCCACTTTGAGTTTTTACTTATAAATTTTTGTCTGAAATCACGATCCATGTTTTCCTCTGTTTCTTCTGCTGAAATTATGTCAAAAAGACTTTTTGTTCTGCTCTTCTTTTTCTTCTTTACAGGTGATGCAGGTTGTGAGGACTTGGAGCCAAACAATGCATGGTTAATTGCCTTTTGGATATTGTCCTCTGTAACTGAAGAGGTTTCTGAAGGAGCAAGTCTTCCAGTCAATAGAGATTCACTAGTAAAGATGGGATTAGCTGATATCAGATCAGCACAGTCGATTTCTTTCCCTTTCATTTTAATGTTTGTCAAATTTGTAATTAAACATGAATTCTCCTTTGGGGGGAGGGTTCAGTGACCTGAACGCTTGTAACCCCCTCTGTGTTTTTCTGATTTTCTTTATATGCAGTGATTTGTTCAGTCAGATCTAAGGATGCAATGTAATTGCCGTCCTTAGATTTGCTCTGAACGTTCTCATTTTGCAAGCTTTTAGAAAAACTTGCAGATATCTGCATTTGTTGAGTAGCCCGAGATTCTGAGTTACCCTGATTTGGAGTTGAGTGGTTAGAAGCATTGATATTCATTGCTTCTTCGTGATTATGAACTAAATTAGGTGCATCAGGGGGATTAATCTAATCCGTTCCTTGTGAGTTATTTCCTGAATCTTGATCAAGATTCATATGTTCTCTTGGCATTTCATTCAATTCTTTGTTATACAAACAATTTTAGAACGAATGCCCAAAGTACTTAAAAAACTTACATCTATCAGGAATTAACTCATAAGTAATTGGCTGAGAGATTAACTCCCTATCTGGCGTGTTTGTCAATGCTTCGTTTGGTAATTCAGCATCAGCGCTGATCTTAACAAGAATTCTCGCATAACTCAACCGAGTTTCTTTCGCTGTTTGCTCATCCATTTTGAGCAGAATTCCGATTAAGCTCGCAATGGCACTGAAAACCTCCTTATCCCAAAGTCTCAAGTTTAACTCAGGTAATCTTACCCATACGGGCATGGTACTTAGCAAATCGCGATCAAGAATTACCTTCTTGGTCCATTTCTTTAGTATAATTAGCTTACCGTTAATGAAATAAGGTCCGCCTGTTAGCAATTTGGCGCAATCTTCATAATTAGTAAACCTAATAATGAAGAATCCATTTTCTCGAGTGAAAATCTCAAATGATCCTGTCGGATTCCATGTTCGCATTATAAAATCCCTAAAGTGATGACAAGGGGGACGCTTACCGAACACATAAGCAACCACAGACATTTCCCATTTTCCTTTAGTTCTTGCACTGGTTTCTTCGTTAACAACAACAATCTTCTCCTCACTTATTTTCTCTATCGGTTCTATAAAACTCAAATCAAAATCAGTACTCTGGCCTCCATTCTTGACCATATCCGCCCATGACGAGGCCTTTCCCACTGTTGGCGGTCTGTTCTTGGTAGTTTGCTTATTTTCTTGAGCGACTTTGACTGTATTTCCAGGCTGAAACCTATTACCATTTGAAGCAGGAAATGGTTTGTATTTATTTCTACCAGGGAATTCGTTGGATCATCCAGCGCCCTGTCAGAAATGAGCAGTATCAAAAGGTTTCTATTTGGATTTCAGCCCTTTCTTGCGGTAATTTACTATGATGAAGCCCTCTTCATCAACTATGAAATGAGGAGGAGGTTGAGGAAGGTTTCTATTCGGATTGGAGGAGAATGGGGGTGAAGATGAGAAGTTCCCTGTCTGATTAGGGTTATTGTCGAAAATAGGATTCAGGAAAGACTTATTTGCAGCCATGGCTGCAAAGGACAGCAGGAGATTTTTTCCAATTATTGTTTATTAAAGAAAGCAACCAATCTATGTTAAATTGATAATGAAGTAAATTGTTTTATTTCAGCTATGATGAAGTTAATTACTATGTAATTATTTTAATTAAAGTAATTGTTCTTAAATGGAGTTCATTTAAGATAATATTAAGTTTGTATGAGATGTTTACTTGAATTAGGTAAAATGATTTAAGTAGGAAGTAAAATGTCAAAAGACGAAGAACGTTATTGATTTTTGTTAAGAGAAGTTACAAACGAAATTATATAAGGAAGATGAAGCGAAGAGTTAATGTAAATAATAATAATCAACTGAGCTTTTGAAGTAAGGATTTGGTGTTATAAAACCATATTTCAAATAAAACAAGAAATACGATTTGGTTTATATTAGAAGTGATAGAGGTTCGAGTTACAGACTTATATCTATTCTAAGATAAGAACGTTGTCTTTCAAGGTCTGAGAGGTAAATAAAATACCCCAACTTGAACGATTTCACTATTATCGAACAATGGTATTAGTTTGTAACAGAAGGAGATGTCGAGATTAGTTATAAAGGGGATATCGCAGCGTTTTGCAAGTTTTTAAACTATAACAATAAAGTAACGTTGTTGGCCAAGCTTGAGATTAGTTATAAAGGGAGACATCGCAGCGTATTACAAGTATTGAACTATAACGACAAAATAACGTTGTTAATTAGGCTTAAGCGTGACTGTTATGTTGAGATTAATTATAAAGGGGAATATTACAGCATGTTGCAAGTTTTTACTATAACAATAAATTAACGTTGTTAACCAAGCTTAAGTATGATTATTATATATAGCACTATTCCCTAGAAAGGTTTGAAATTCATTTATCCTAAGTGATAAGAAAATAATTAAGTTTCCCCGAAGAAGTGTGAATGAATTATACGAAGTTGGAAGTGGAAGTAAATAACTGAGATCTGATATATATATATATATATATATATATATATATATATATATATATATATATATATATATATAACCCGTACGGAAGGGAACACTTTAAAATATGGGAATTTGATAAAATCATTTGGGTATATATAACATGTCATTCGACATTTTTTTCTGGGTCGTATAAGAAATGATAAATGAATATTGAATAGGTTATATATATGTATCCTTATTTCTAAAGTAAAGGAAAGCAAAAAGGGGTTTTTGAAAATATGATGAAATATTTTCAGGAAAGAGAAATTAAAGGGATTTTAAATAAATATGGCGATACTAGTAAAGCGGAGTTTTGGGCATATTGTCGTCGATTCCAAGTAACGGAAGTGAAGAGTTTGTAAAAATAAATAAATGAAATCGAATCCTTAATTGATGAAGTGATTTTAAATAATCCGAAAAAGAGATTTAAATGGTTTAAATAATAAGGGTCTGAGCTGTCAATATACTTAACATACTGTTTGATCTCGATAGTCAAAAACCCGACTATCACTAGAACATATTATCGAACCCTTTGCCATGTTGTTTTCGAAGAGTCCGGGATGGGGAGTAGACCCACAACCACTTCGAACCAACGTTACGTACGAAACTAACTTGCAACAAATGAAGATGGCACAAACTGAAGATCCTCATGAAGCGGAAGAACTACTTATAATATCTGGTTAGCTCCCAGAGATACACTGTAGTTCTGTCATTGTTGGAATCAACGGATTTGCAAGGATTTCTCGCTACTGATCCTTGGGGTGATTCCTGTATAAGATGCGGTAGGAGGGTGCCTTCGGTTCATCCTGTTCCTGGATGACTTGTATGGACAAATGTCTTACAGAGTATTTCCAATGGTCATGTACGTTGATTTTTACAAATATACCAAGTTTGGTGGCGGAGAACTACTCTTGCTTAACACCCGGAGAATATTTATGGACGTCAATTAGTGATTTGATGGATCTGATGATGTGGCATTCAAAGTAAATAATGACCAGATGTTCTAAGAGATAATCGTGACCTCGAGCCTCACAACCGTAAATGACAGAAATCGGGCAGGCAGCATGGCTAGGTGGGTCATACCCAAGCAGGGTGTATTGTCACAATCTAGGGAAAATTCATATTTTGTTCTTCTTTTGTATTCTGTATCTCCGCAGAACTATGGTGAGCTCATAAAACCATATGGTGGCAATATATTCGATACACTAAAGCTAAACGAGGGGTTAGTCATGTGTGGCTAGGTTGCAAGACGTTCTTGTTGAACCCTGGTGTATTTCCCTCTAGACTACACCGATCGGAAGGTGATCCCATAAATTGTCAAGTTGGAAATCCAATCTCCAATAAGCGTCGTGCGGTTTTTGATTATATAATAAATACGTAGAGCGTGAGATGCAAGCATTCTACTAGATGGTTATTTATTTGATAGACACTATTATAATATCACCAGATTTTGATATATCAAAAATGTTTCGGGTTATAGTAAGGTAAAAACCGTCCGTATTTATGTGTAGGCTGGTCTTACTATTATCCTTTCTTTCAAAAGGATTTATAAAATTAAGCAATTGTTTATTGTGAATTTATCACTGAAAGTATTTTAGACTGATCCGGGTGAATTTTGTTTTAAATCAAATGTGCTCGGTTCAGACCGAGTATATTATCAGGTTAGGTTTCACTTGGAGCTTCAGAGGAAGGGCTGGAGTCGAGACGCGTATCTATATTATCTGATATTAACTTATTCTGCTGTGTGTTGAATTGAATGATATGTATACTATGATGTATAATATACAGTTTTTGTATAAGCTTTTGATATTATATTTTACTCGTTCCAATGTGAGATTCTGATGATCTTATTATTCTTCTATTCTAATATTTCGTTCTTTCTTTTCTCATCCTCTAATTTCTTTCTATTAAGAGTCCGAGTTTTCGATGCTTGGAATTTTGGCAAGTAATACAGTTATAAGTATTACTATTGAAAATTCGAGCATCGAATTTTTCCGACTGTTACATCAGTGAGCAAATTCTATTCATCACTGGAGGATTAGACGAAGAGTACGACTCTCTAATTACTGTTATAGCTACTCAACAAACCCTACCAGATCTACAATTTGTCAACTCTGCTCTTCTCGCCTACGAGGGGAGAATAGAACAGAGGAAAAGTACTTAAGGAGAATTCTCTACGAATTATGCTACAGCTAGAAACAACCAAAATCAAAGGAACAACAACTTAAATAGACAAAACGGTCAGTTTCAAAGGGGGTATCAACCTTAGAGAGCTTATCAACCACAAAGAGGTCGTGGAAGAGGCCGATGAATAATAACAATAGGGTAAAGTGTTAGATCTGCCAAAAATTCAGCCATATAGCAACCAAGTGTTATTTTAGATATAATACTGATAACATTGAACGACAATCTGATCAAATCAACTCAACACCAAAAAAATATAACGGCTACAGGCAATCAAAGCAGAAACATTAGTGACAACAACAAAGGACAACATAACAACAATGAAGACGACTATGGGGCTGATGAAATTGATTTGGACGAATGGTATCCAGACTTGGAAGCTACGCACCATGTCACAAACAATCTCCAAAACTTAAACATTGGAAGTAAGGGGTACTCAGGTATGAAATCACTGCATATAGGTAATGGTAACATTGCACACATCACACACGTTGGAAAAGGAATCATATTAGGAAGAAGACAACTTAAATTAAATGATTTACTTAGGGTCCCCACCATTAAAAAGAATTTACTAAGTGTTTCTAAATTTGCTAAAGGCAACAATGTTTTCTTTGAATTTCACCCTAAGTTTTTCCTTGTTAAAGACCTTCTAAGTAGAGAAATATTACTATGAAGCGATCAATATAATGGGCTTTATAAATTTGGCAACTCGGAGACTAGAAATGATTCTAGAAAGGAAATTTGGTGCAATAATGTAGACTCGGTAGTAGCAATAATAGCCATAGCACTACCAGTAATATCTATTGCAATGACAAATGCAATTATGTTGTAGAAACAAGTAGCAGCAATAATAATATTAGCAATAGTGTATTAGAATCTTGGCATGTAAGACTTGGTCATCCTATTTTAAAAAACTGTAAGAAATGTTTTGAATAAAAATGGCATTTATTTCGAAAACATACCTGTCAAACACGCTTGCACACACTGCCAACTCGGCAAGAGCCATAAACTTCCATTCAGCAAATCTGAAACAATTTATAACAAACCATTGGAGCTTGTTGTAGCTGATTTATGGGGGCCAACACATCTAAACTCATACCAAGGCCACAGGTATTATCTATCACTAGTTGATGCTTATTCAAGATATACGTGGATATACATGCTCAAGCACAAGTCAGAGGCATGCAACATAATAATTCAGTTCATAATTTTTATTGAGAAACAACTTAACTGCAATGTTAAAGTTGTGCAAACAGACGGTGGGAGCGGGTTTAAGCCACTCAAAAATTACTTCATTAAAAATGGGATACATCACAGATTAACCTGCCCTCACATGTCTGAGCAAAACAGTTTGGTTGAGCAAAAACACAGACATATAGTTGAGACTGATTTAACATTACTATCACAAAGTGCGTTCCGATGAAATATTGGAACGAAGCATTCAACACTGCCGTGTATCTCATAAACAGACTACCCACGAAGGTGTTGAACAATAAAACACCATATGAAGTGATATCTAATATTAAACCAGACTATAGAGATTTGAAAGCTTTTGGATGTTTGTGCTTTCCGTCTTTAAGAGATTATAACAAACATAAACTCAGTATGCGATCAAGTCCATGTACTTTTATTGGGTACCCACAAAATCAAAAGGGCTATAAGTGTTTGGACAAAAATGGTAGAGTTTACATATCAAGACATGTCACTTTTGATGAACATATGTTTCCATATGCAGTTAAGAAAACAACAAAGGAGGAGATTGGACAAAAGCAAGAAATTAAAATCACAAATGTAACAGTCTTTACTGAGCAAATAACATGGAGCAATAATGAAAGGAGAGACACAACGGATAATCACAGACAAAATAATTCCACTGAAACACCCATCATCTCAACAAATGACAACAATAATGGCAATGATACTATACATAGCAGTCATGATGAGCATGAAAGTGAAGGGAACAACAACAACACAAATACAACAAGGGCCACTACCGAATGACAACCACAACAACAGGAAGTTCTGACAGGGCATCCAATGGTCACTAGATCGAAAAGTGGGATAAACAGTCAAAGGTTTACAATTTATCACTGATTGAAACTGAATCAGGAAACTACACTCAAGCGGCAAAAGAAGAAAAATGGAGAAATGCAATGGATGTTGAATACAAAGCTTTGATAAAAAACAAAACCTGGAGCTTGGTTACACCACCTACCCATAAGAACATCATTGGATGTAGGTGGACTTATAATATTAAGAGGAAAGCCGATGGGACAATAGAAAATTACAAAGTCAGGCTCATCGCAAAAGGGTATGCTCAACAATTTGGTTTTGACTTCAACGAGACTTTCTCGCCATAGATAAACCCAACCACTGTAAGAATCATATTGACTATTGCCTTATGCAAAAAGTGGATAATCAAACAACTTGATGTTAACAATGCCTTTTTAAATGGTGAGTTAACTAAAGAAGCTTACATGCACCAACCAGAAGGGTATGAGGTCTATGATGGTCAAAGACAACTTGTATTTAAGTTACACAAATCCATATACGTCCTGAAGCAAGCCTCAAGAGCATGGTACGAAAAACTAAAACAGACTTTATCAAAAATTGGCTTCAGTCAAGCAAAATCAGATAACTCTCTATACATGAAGAAAGATAATCAAAGCATCACCTACGTCCTTGTATGCGTAGACGACATGCTGATAACTGGGGACAATCATCAAGAAATTAACAGAATCATACAAGTTCTCGACTACAACTTTGCTATCAAAGACCTAGGTGAAGTGAATTATTTTCTAGGAATTCAGATCAGTAGACGAAGGGAAAATGAATTATTTTTATCTCAACAAAATTATATAAGTGAAATTCTACAAAAGACCAACATGCATCATGCAAAATCACTGCCAACACCAATGGCCATTGATTCAAGACTTTCAAAAATAAAAGAGGAAGCAATAGTAACACAACACAACATAGAAGTGTAATCAATGCACTACAATATTCTACTATAACAAGACCGAACATATGTTATAGCGTAAATAAACTCAGTCAATACATGCAGAATCCCCCATCAGAACATTGGGTGACAGTGAAAAGATTAATATAGTATTTGCACGGCACAGAACATTATGAATTAACTATAAAGGCAGATACAGAGCTACACTTACAGGGTTTTAGCGACACCGACTAGGAAAATGACATTGATGACAAAAGATCAGTATCTGGCTATTGCATTTATCTAGGCACAAATCTCATATCATAGTGCACTAAGAAGCAACCCACTATCTCGCGGTCAAGCACTGAGGTAGAGTAAAGGGCACTTGCGAGCACAACTGCAGAAATTTCATGGGTTGAATCCCTTCTACAGGAACTAGGGCTTGATTCCAGGAGAAAACCAATTATTTGGTGCGATAATAGAAGCACCATGTCATTATCCCTCAATCCGATCCAACACTTAAGAACGAAGCATCTGGAAATTGATTTACATTTTGTTCGCGAAAGAACTCAAGCAGGAAGGTTAATGGTGTGCCATATTCCGGCCTATTATCAAAGAGCGGATGCTCTAACCAAACCACTTTCCACCAAGAATTTTGTCAGGCTAAGAGAAGAGTTGAGAGTGGATGACGGCGGTGGAACAAGGGAGACAAGAAAAACCTAGATATGTTTGAGGGAGGCTAATGACGGTGCATTCACACTTGCTGACCTGTGCATGACTTTACAGTACATTGGGATATTTATCTAAGCCATAACGATGCATTCACACTTGCTGACCTATTCATGACTCAGCGGAGCATTCAAATATTTATCTACGCCATAATAGCTATTTATCATTTTAGGAATTTTCCTATTTTGCAAATGTTAACGTTACTGTTTCCAGCTATATATACCAGCAATGTTTTCATTTGTAAATATAACATTGTTATTATAATCGATAATACAAACTCTTATTTTACCATTAGAGATTTGGAGCTATAGAAGTCCAAAAGTTCAAGAAAAAAAAGGATCCAAATGAAGCCCAAGCCTTGGGGTTTTTATAGGAGGAAGGTTAGATGGGAGTAGGCAAGTTTTGGGGACCACATACCAAATATTTGGATCCTTGAAATTCGAATCCCTTCCCCTTACGCAACAGATATTTCGTACCCCTTTCACGGGATATAAAGGGGGGATTCGACTCGAGTATTCCGGGGTGATTTGTAGTATGAGGGGTTCAAAATTCTTGAGTTGATTGACATGCGTTCACGAAAACGGGAATAACTTTCAAACCGTAAGCCCGTTTGGGCCAAACGGAAGTTGTACCTGAAGCTAATTCGGATGGCTATAAGAGTTTTGGTACAAAGCATCCTAATTGAGGTTTTAGGGCCAAAAAGAGGTCATCTAAAGAGGTTTTGAACCATTTTTATGTTTGCGGCGCAACTTCGACCAAAACATTTTGTGTTTTTTACGATGTTTTTGACACTTGAGTTCATTGCTAACCAGGAACCTGACTTGTGACAGCTTTGATTAAAAAGCATGTCAACATTCCCCCAAAAACATATCTTGCTTGTTGAAGGAAGGTTTGTTTTGTGAGGAAACCTGAAATCCAGAAAACCAAAGCCAAGAGTAGTCCGAAGTGAAATTTTACGACCAGAAAACCAAAGAGCTATGATCGCTTCGGATTGTATTAAGCCAGAAACCCACGATTGCTCCGGATCGTATTATCCGTTAACCAGAAAATATGGAATCCAATGGAAGCTGATAATCACTTTGGATCGTCTTAGAGATAACTAAAATAGCAAGAGTAACCAGATGAACCAGAATAACAAAAGGACTGTAGGGGTCCGATAAAATGAATAACTAGAAAATCCGTAGCCGAGAAGTCGAAGTAACCCGTAATCCGTAAATACAGGATAAGCGATAACCGTATTGCCAGATAACTAGATGAATCGTCGGGTGAGGACGATCCAAAAGCCAAACGAGCAAGGTGCAATGACTGGATGTTTGAGACCCGAGACTCGCCACAAATCGAGCCAATCTTGTCGAAGTAGGCCAAGAGGCCAAGATAGCCATGAGTGAATAACCTTGTCGCGTCACTGACAATTCCACCCGATGTAATCGAAGATCGTCGTGATTGGACGATCCTATAGCCAAATGAGCAGGATCTGCTGACTAGACAAACCAGAGCCAAAACTCGCCACAAATCAAACCATTCTTGTCGCAAAGGGACAAGAGGCCAAGATAGCCATACGATATTAGAGTTTGCAATCCTTTTGTCAATTTCATACTTCACAAGCAAGCAACCTTACTTTGCGAAGTAATTTTATTAAAGTGTCGAAAGTTAGAGATTTTTTTTAGTAGAGTCAAAAGAAAACTTAACGGTTCGTCATCTGTAAAGAGCGTGCCTAGAGAGTTGGCCTTCCCCCATGCATGGGTAGGCGGATTTGGATTCCAAATTTTATTCATTAAGGAAAGCAAAAGGTTTATTGTTCGTGAAGGGCACGCCTAGGTTCTCGCCGGTTCTTGTAATATGGCTAAACAAACATAACCATTCAAAGTCCAAAGCCGGGAAAAGTAAAATTTTCATTAATAACCAAAGGGGGTGATGGTGTTTTGTCGAGCAAAATGCAATCCTAGATATTATAATGGCTCCCGTACATGACTATGCCGACTTAACCATCTTACATTCAAAATAACCAAAAGAAACGATACATCCAAAGGACAGAAGTCCATAAAGCCACATTACAAGAAAAATACCCTATTGCAACTAGGTATTTGCAATAGGCAATAAACTATAGTTGCAGTAAATGATATTTAGCAACAGACCTATTATAGCAGTTTCAATAAATAAGATTTAGTAACAGGCATTTTCTCTCTGTTGCGAAAAGCATATTTTCAGCAATTTCACTTCCCTTCCTGTTTCAAAAACATATTATTCGCAACTGCGCTTCATAGTCAAATGCGAATAAATATCTTTAGCATCTGTTTTCACCACTTGCAATAACTGTACTTTTTTACAACTGGTAAAGCTAGTTGCGAAAAACAAACTAACAATAAGTACAAACTTTTAATGATTAAATTTTAATAATTAATTTTAAATAGTTACTTTTAAATGATTAACTACTGGTAATTATATAATAATTAAGAATATTATTTAATAATCATTAATTAATAATAAATTTTAAGTATTATAAAGTGATACATATGACTGATAATTAAATAATAATATTATAATTAACAAATAATAATAATATTACAATAAACAAATAATAATAAATAACATTTAAATAATAATAAAATAAATAAATAGTTATTAAATATTATTAAATCAATAATAAAAAAATAATGGATAATAATTAATAATTAACAATAATCAACAACAGTAGGAAGTAATAAATAAGTTTAATTATAACATAAAAATGTTAAGTAATAATAATCAGTTAATATAGATTAATACTTTTATAATTTATCATGGTTAGCTATTAATAGTGTAAATTATACTTATCAGTTATTAATCGCATTTAGTAATTAACAAATCTAATTAACAACAAAATTTAAATAATCAATAAAACATTCATAATAATTACTAAATAATTAACTATTAGTAGTTACATAATAATTAAGATTGCAATTTAATATAATTATTATTTGATAATAAAATTTACTAATTTTAATAACTAATCAACATTCAAGAGGTAACATTTATTGTGTCGTATTTAATATTCAATGATTATGATTATCAGTTATATTCATTTTTTATTATTTCAAAAGATTTTTTTAAATAAACATGGAAATATTCAGTTTTTTTTTTAAATTCAAAGAAAAAAGGTTTGCATTAATTTTTTTGAAAAAATGTTGAAGGCACTAGTCTACACCTTGGATTCCCATAATTTATTGATAATTTACAATTTTCCCGTCTCCAGCTCCCAATTTTTTGAATCCACCGTATAATAAGCAGGATACACAAATCACAGTTCAAAAATTAATCCACTAGCGCCAATTATTTCCGCTTGTCTTGTTCCCAAAATTTCATATTGCCGCGCATTCTTCCCGCTGTAGAATTTCAATTCACGCTAATTCCACCGATACACACATTTACATCATTCTCATCTCACACCAATTCTTCCCTCCATGCCCACCCCCACCCTCATCTTCTCAAAAAATAATGGTGAAGAACTGTCGCTTCACCCTCTGTCCGGCCATCCATTTCAAATCCGATAGCCACATCCCATGAGAACGATGACTTCTCCCCACCATCAACGACAAATTCTTCCTGATTCCTCTTACTCCTGTTCCGATTGCATCTACGATCGTACTGGCTACTCCTCTAGCATATCCTATTGCTAGATCGATGTTTACGGTAATGCCTTGACTGCTCCGACCTCGTCCATGCCCCTCTGGTCATTGTCGTCCAGATCATGCACTCGTTTACTCATTTTGTATGTATGTATTCTGATTTTTTGCATTTATTATAGTGTTTATATGTATGTCAATCAAATTACGCATGTATACATCATTGTTTTATTGTTTTTTGATCTGTTTTGCAAAATGTCGTAGAAGTGTTTGAGAAAATGTATATGAGAATAATGGAAATGAACAGGCAAATGTAAAGCATAGCTTAATTTTGTTGATTTTATTTCCATGAGATATATATATTAAAATATGGGATTATCATCATATTTTTGTTTGTTTAATAACACGGAAGAACCTGGTCTGGGCTTGGGTCATAGAGCTGGAGTATATTTAACAGATTTGCTGGAGTATATTTGATGATGGTGAATTTGTGGAGAATGGTGAGGTGAAAGATGGTTGAAGCAAATAGTATTGCAGTTGATGATTGATAAAGTGGATGATTGCAGCTGTAGTTTTTGTTCTGATTGGATTGTGTTGCGGTTGAAAGTGAACCTGAAGAAATTTCAGGTAGAAAAGTAGGCAGAGATGTGTTTGTCAAATGCAAACTAAAGGAAATAGTTTGATATAGAAAACAAAATGTAATAAAGACTAAGTAAGGACTGTTCAGGGTACAAATTGTGTGGCTTTGAAGGAGCAACATGCCATTTTCAGGATGTTAGTGCGATTAATAATTTTATACCATCCAACAATAAGGTATTTGATCCAGTGTCTTACCGTGCTTTTCAAATTTGAATATTATGTCCCGATCAAGTCTAGATATCATATTGGCTTTGAACTTGATGTGCATATGTAGATTGAATTTCGGGTCCATAATATTTATTGCATCCCTAGATGGGAAAGAGCCACCTCTTACTTTTGCTTCATTTGGTTTAGAAGTCCAAACATAATCCATAATATATTTTAGATTCATTTAGTAGAATACCTTTCAACAAATCTTTGTAATACACAATGCACACTTGATTAAACTCACCTACCAATTGATCATTGAATCAATATTCACTTGAATTTTTTTTACTTTTTGTTTTTGGGTGAAACTCTAGGTCAAAGCCTTTCAACGAGTCGTCATTTGGCGCATGGGTGGAGTCCGCAAAAGCACCAGCTTTGCCTGCAAGTTTGAAATTATAAAAAGAGCTTCTGGACCTGGGTTTCTATATTGTTCTCTTAACCGGAACAGGTGAAAAACAAAGACATCATACTAAAAGAAAATCTGTTGTTTGTGGGTTACCATTCGTGGGAAAAGCCTCTCTTGAGGTAATGTTTCCGCTCCATTTTATAGAAAATAAGTATTTTTTATGTAACAAATTAATCTAACCAAGTAACCCTTCTCCTGAGGTATTGTACATGTAAAACTTCACTGACAATGATTTTTGAGATGTATAAAAATTCATGCTATATATAGGCATTGCCTCTATTTTTGTTTCGATTCATCGTTTCATGGTAAATTACATCTACAGTTCTGGTTTTGGATGATAGAACTAATGTTAGCATTAGCACAGCCAAATGATGATAAAAAATATTGTAGCTAAGAAAGCAGTTTATGTGTATGTAACAATAATTATATTTCAAACTTTTAACTTATTGTCTTTCTTATGAAAGTTGTTGTGTTAATAACTGATAAAGAACTAAGAAAGTACCGTGCTCACCAATTATCAGGATTCCTTTACATCTTCATTTCTTTTTGTGTTCTTGTCCATGAATTATTTCAAAGAAGATCAACTGCGACTTCTAGCAGTATATACCGTTACGACTTATTAATAGACAATCTTATGTATAATATGAATAATTGATAAAATTTGATAGGTTTAATGATGATGAACTATGGGAAATGAAATTGTAACAGTTTATTTATCCACAGGATATGCTGGTTTGGCTCTTGTAAGAATGAGCGAGACATTGTTATGGACTGAAGGCTGATATTTCTTGCAAGCAGCCCAACTATTAAGTGAAAGGTGGAAGCTCATGCGAATGGACCCTCTGGTTGAAACTTGGATTGCTGGTGATATTTCGAATGATGGACATAAGGGAATTGTTTGTAACCATCTTTGTCAATGTATTGTTTTTGCTTGAATTCACAGATATTGTAGTAAAATTTGAATTTTTGTGAATATTTAATTAAATATTTTAGAGTAGTATTTTCTTTGAGCTGACATTTAAATTGTATGTATTTTAATTTATGAAATCAAGATTTTATAATAGTTGGAATCGCAAAACATTTTGTAAAAGATTCAATTGCAACGAACAAAAATAGTAGTGAAAAGTTCTTTTGTAACAGGCACAATTGTATAAGAGTATTTTGCAACTGTCATTTGTTGTTGCAAAAGAATCAGCTGTAACAGCAAAGACCTATTGCAAAAATGTATACCGCAACATCTTATTGTAAAAGACGGAAAATGTTGCGAGACTTTTTACAACTCTCAATATACCAACAGGCGCGGGCCTGTTGCAATTAGTCTACTGCAACAGATATTGCCTGTTGTGAAAAGTGTTTTTTGTTGTAGTGCCAAAACCATGGGATGAAGCCCTAATAACCAAGTCTAGAGTAATCCGAGGCAGCTAGACCAAGAGTTCAGAAAGTCCAGAATATCCACAATCCAAAGAACCAGAATGAAAAAGTCATGAGTGAGAAGCTCATTATTCAAGAACCGCAAAACGTAGAAGCTAAGAAACCAAATAATGCCACATACAAAGATTAAGCATCGAAGGCAACAAAACTAAAATCCAATAATCCCCAGAATACCAAAACTAAGATACCACAAAAGCCAAGGCCAAACATCCACAAGAGTCAACTCCACATCTAGAAGACTAAACAAATCCAAGCCAAAATAACCAAAATATCCATAAAGCCGAAATACCAAAAGCCATAAGCCGCAAGATATTGACGCCAAAGAGACTTGAGTCCAAGACATCAAAGCCAGTAGGGAGATTAGTTGATAACAATGCCACCAAGACGATTGCTAGTCCCGAGCCTATCCAGATTTCTTTGAGGGGGTTATGCCTGTCCTGGCACCATAACCCAAGTTCAAACAAACCATGCCATATCTCCACACCAGACATGCTCTTTTGTCGCATCACTGAGATGTCAAAAATCGTTTGTATCTTGACTATCGAGATCGTGAAACATGCAATGCCGACCAAAATCGCTTTCTCTTTGAGTTGACTCCCTTGTGGGAGGCTTTCTGAAAGGAGTAGTGGGATGAACCTCTCGAAAAATCTCCTCGAGGGTATGAGTGAGATTAGAATAAGATGGGAACTTGAGTTTCTTAGTTGTGATGATTCCTCGAGGAGGCTTACTTAGCTGCAGCAGAGTCTTTAGCCTTTTTAGAGTAGTATAGCTTCCCGCCCATAACAACATTAACATCCATAACCTTTTAGTCGGTTCTCACATTTTCTTCCCGAAGGAATCTTTTAGCTTCAAAATAAAACTCCCCGAGATCCCTCGGCAGGTCCCGTTGTAGTGAAGTCTTAAAGTCAGATTTATCCAAAAACTGCGGCCATCAAAACCATAGAAGGATCGGGTTTGTCGATCAATGCTACCAAAACGTTAAACCGTTTTAAGAATTTCCGCAGAGTCTCTCCGAACTTCTGCCTAATGCCGTTGGGAGTCATCACACTTTTCAGATGAGCTTTGTTGACTCTAACTGTTCCACAAATATGGTAATCAAAGAATACCAAGAAGTAACAGAGTTCACCTCTATTTGCCTGAACCACATTGTAGCTATATCTGTTAAGTAAAGATAAATGCACTTCGCATGACATTTTCTGAAGTAGAGAGGACTTCTATGTGGCGAATATATCTCATCTAGTGGGCAGTCGGATCGTTCCGACCATCATAGTGGTTGAACACCAGTAGCTTGAAATTCGATGGGTTGTGAGAGTTCCTGATATCCAAAGAAAGCGGACTGCGAGTCACACAATCGAAGTTCGTAGAAGAGGCACCGCCTCGAATGAACTGACGAATGACATCCATGGTTAGTGACACATTTATGAAAACAAGCAACTGGTTATGATTATCCACAATGACACTAGTGCCCCCAGTGTTTAAGTCAAAATTAGGAATCGGTTGATGCGAGAAGAATGTCCAGTTGGATTCCAACTAGAGGAGCAATATCGGGAACAATCCCGACTCCTGAAACTGTGGGAGCACTACCATCCAAAGTTGCGCACACTGGCACTTGAGCAACATTACCAAAAGCGTAGTCGGTGACATGACCGACCAGAGCGTGATGGGCTGGAGTAACATCGGGATTAAGGGTGCCTACGAGTGTAGCTGGACCGTCACTGTTCCGAGGAGTGACGTTGGCCCGCTGATTATTTTACGGGGTTGCCCCCAAGTCTCGAGTCGGGGTTGAGGAATATTGGTACCAGTTCCAACAGTGTCCCTTTAATCAACTGGCCTCGAAGAACTCCTTATCATGTCCTCGATCCAAGCAAGAAAGGTATTGAAAGCATCGTTCTGTCGCTCGAGTCGAGCGCTCAAATCCATAGCTAGTTTCGTAATCATTCCATCGACGTCTTCTCGAGTGACGTAATTCGATGGAGGTTCAGTGGAAGAGAGTTCTTGGCTTCTTCCCCCTTCTGTACTTTGAGCTTCAGTTATAATGTCGACCTTCTTATTCTTAACCATGCCGAGAAGCGAGTAACAAAATCAAAGCTGAAAACAGAAGATGAAAACCGAAGATGAATCGGAAAACTTATTCCAAAGCAAAGTCAACGTTGTGCGTCACCTACATGGTGCACTAAAATGTTAACGTGGGAAGTTGTCGTGGATTTAATGCACGCCAACACCCGAAGGTATGTTGAATTTGAACACTGTAATCCAAAGATGTAGTAAAGTAAATATGGGAGACACAACTTTTTATAGTGGTTCAGTACTAATGCCTACATACTTTATAGTAATTATTCATTATATAGTATTCGATTACAATTGTTGTGCGAGTTCGGACAATAGTTGAGTATAAAGTGTTACAAAAGAACAACATTATTCTTGTTAATTATAAACTTTGACTAAAATTTCATTTGTCTTCTTCGTTGATTAGAAAATGTGTTAATTCGGTCAACTATGTCAAAAAATTATCTTCAATGTTTAAAAAATCCACGATGTCCAAAAGTGATGGAAAACGTTTTTACAATGTTTTAGTTGTTCATGACATGTCCAATGACCATGAAGAAGGAGACGACATCAATTAATGAGGGTTTTGGAACTCTAGAAGTCCAAAAGTTCAAGGAAAAAAGAATCCGAAGGAAGTCCAAGCCTTGGGGTATTTATAGGAGGGAGATTAGTGGGAGTAGGTGAATTTAGGGACCACATACCTGTAATTCGGCTGCCTGAAAAGGCTACTCTCTGAAATTTAGATCATCTCCCCATATGCAACAGAGATTTCGTACCCCTCCCAGGGGATATGAAATTTCATATTCCCTTAAAGGATACAAAATTTCATATCCCTCTAGGTATACAAATTTTCATATTCCCTGAGGGATACGAAATTTCGTATCCATTTGGAGGATATGGATTTTCGTATCCCCTGAAGGATAAGATTCGGGTATTCCAGGGTGATTTGAAGTATGAGGGATTCGAAAATTCTTGAGTTGATTGTCATGCGTTCATGGAAATGGGCATAACTTCCAATCCGTAAGCTCATTTGGGCCAAACAAAAGTTATACCTGAAGCTAATTCAGAGGGATACGTGTGTTATAGTGCACTGTAATTGAGGTTTTCGGGCCCAAAAGAGGTCATCTCAAGGGGTTTCGAGCAATTTTTATGTTTGCGACGTGACTTCGACCAAATCGCTTTGTGTTTTCTGATTATATTCTTGACGCTTGATGCGTTGCCAACCAGGAACTTGATGTGTGATAGCTTTAACCGAAAAGCATGTTAACATTTTGTCCCTTAAAACCTATCTTGCTTGTTAAAGGAAGGTGTGATTTACGAGGAAACCAGGAATCCAAGAAACCAAAGCCAAGAGAAGTTCGAAGTGACCTTTTATAATCAGAAAACTAAAGACCCACGATCGCGCTGGATTGTATTAAGCTAGAAACCCATGGTCGCTCCGGATCGTATTATCCGTTAACCAGAAAACTAGAAAGCCTGAGATTCAATGAAAGCTAACAATCACTTCGGATCGTTTTAGAGATAACCAAAATAGCAAGAGTTACCAGATCAACCAGAATAACCAGAGGACTGTAGGGGTTCGATAACCTAAATAACTAGAAAATCTATAGTCGTGAAGTCAGACTAACCCGAAATATGTAAATCCAAGATTGCCGGTAAATGTATGGCCAGATAACTAGATGAATCATCATGTGAGGACGATCCAATAGCCAAATGAGTAGGGTGCACTAACTGGACGCCTGAGAAGACTCGCCACAAAATCATGGTAGTCATGTTGAAGTAGGACAAGAGGCCAAGATAGCCACGAGTGAATAACCTTGTTGCATCACTAACAAGTCCACCCGATGTAATCCAAGATTGCCTTCATAGGACGACCTATAACCAAACGAGCCGGATCTGCCGATTAGACGCACAATATCCAAAACGCGCTAGAAATTAAGGCAATCTCGTCGCGAAGTGACAAGAGGCAAAGATAGCCAGACGATTATTAGAGTTTGCAATCATGTTGTCGATTCATACTTCCCCAGCAAGCATCCTTACTTTGTGAAGTAATTTTATTAAAGTTGTGAAAGTTAGGGATTTTTTAGTAAGGCAAAAAAAATGTAACAACCCGCTTGGTAATTTCAACCTAGAAAAGGCCCATCGAAGCTTGGAACCATTCTAAATGGTTCGTTTGTTCCTATAAGGAATTTTATTTGCACAGATAATATATATACATACACTTGAATGGAATTCTCGCACATCGTAAAGAGAAAATATAATACTAAAATAAGATGTACCACTTTATTAAAAATCACAAAATTCCAACACGCCAATCAAGATTACATTTTCTCCATGGGTACATCAATAAATTCATTCTAAGATATTTCCATAAGAAGTACAACAAAAACAACTAACAATAGCATAATGACTTCGTCTTCGTCTTCAGCTCCCATTATGACTTCGTCCATGGATTTTACCCCATCTACTGACCTGTTGGTTATATTAAGGAAAAGGCTAAGAACATAAAGTTCTGTGTGACTAAAATATGGTGTTTACTTAAAGTCCATACCATAGTTTTTAACAGGTTACATATGTCAAGGCATGTCTATGCAACACACAACATTCACACAAACACCAAGTGAAACGACCCGAACTTCCCCGGTAAGGAAAGCCCGGATTGAATTGAGTAAAAGACATATCGGAACATAAACAGAAGAACATTTTATTGCTTATTACAATAATTCCATTAGAATACAAGAATATATAGAGTATGAATAAATAATATGCATCACAAAATATCAGAGATTACAATACAGTACATAGCAGCGGAAAAATAATACAATACACAACTGAAAGAGATATACGGATACAGAGCTTTCCGGATATCATTCCAGCTGTAAACCAGGATCCTGTGAATATAAATCTGCAAAACCAGAACACTAGCTGCCCGTGTCAAAATAAGGGCACCCAGAGTTTAGGTTAAAATAATAAACTCCAGGTCAGTCATGTGACTGGTGTGAGAACTAAAGCCATACCTTAAATCAGATATATCAAGGGACCACGCCGTATAACACGGAACGGGTTTCCTCCCAAGAATTCCAGTGCATATAACAAAACAGCGCAATGCTTTTTGGAAAAATGAAGCTATTATAAGACCCAGGTCCCATCACACAATGCAACGCAAGCCGGAGGATAGAGTTTTCCCTTATAATAGCCAAACATGCTTGGTACGTTAAAAACAAATCAGTTTATACTATTATAAGTGTATAGTGTCAAAAGAATTTCAATCATAAATTTCAATCATAGACGGCATGGGTACCATATATCATGTCGCCATACTAGGCTCTACAAATAAAACCGCAAAGTCCCGTATTGGAAGCTGGATTTCCATCTATGAACCAAGGCAAGGGATCATCCTCACCGGCTTTGAGACTCTTTAGCCCGAGCCTCAGGGTCAGAGCGCATCGACCCTTGGAGTGACAGGGTCGGTCCACCGATGTGGATTAAAATGCCTAAACACCGCATTTCCCCGCTTTTTGGGGCGTAAATGAGCCAACGAACGACTCCATCGGTCCCGGATCAACCGATATAACCGAGGCTCCTCGCAAAAACAACAACCACACAGGTGAAAATAATATAAATGTCAGCCAGTTTAAGCACTGACACCACCTCTAGCTAGAAAGAAACGCATGTCCTCCCTGAGATCCTCTCCCGTTTCTGGTTCACAACTGGGGTGTGAGGCTCGCGAATCAACACTACAAAAAGCTATGCCACACAGGCGGTGCTTTGATCATCAACCACAAGACTTTGCTTTTCAACAGAAGCCTTGATCATTTGCCACTTAGGCATGCCACACAAGCCATTCACTCCATGCGATTGATATCCATCAATATATAACCCCTGAGCTCGTACGTTTCTGAGAAGGGCGTTAAGCAAGAGAATAAATTCTCCACCGCCAAACAGATATATATTTAATAGAAATAAATCACACAGAATAAAATCCAATGTCAGAACGCAGTCCATTTACAAGTTCGTTCTGGGTCTGAACGAAACTGGAGGCACCTAGTTCCCCGCATATCCATCGATCTCCAAGTACGTCTGGACGATCACCAACTGATTCCCTCCTCTTGGGTGCACAACCCAATCAAGATCATCAGGAATCACCCAAACGACGTGAAGACCTCCGGTCTTCGACCACCGTCTTCATCCTCGACACCACGTCGAATCAGTTATTCAGAATGGGATAAA
This sequence comes from Allium sativum, assembly GCA_030737875.1. Taxonomy (NCBI): domain Eukaryota; kingdom Viridiplantae; phylum Streptophyta; class Magnoliopsida; order Asparagales; family Amaryllidaceae; genus Allium; species Allium sativum. Next base: position 650,949,492 of record CM060923.1, read on the forward strand.
CCCGGTCTTCCTGAATAACTCGCGTATATAATAAACAAGTGTTACACAAACACAACATATGCCTCATTCCAATTCAGAATATTCTTTTATTAAAATATTCTTATACTTTAGGAAAGGTTCCCATTAATTTTATCAAAGATAAATTCTTTAAATTTATTCTTTAATCTTCTTTTGAATAACAATTCAAACTAGTCGGGATTAAGGAACCACGCCGAAGTAATCATTTATTTTATTTCCCAATCCCAACCTATTCATCCTATGAAGTAAAACTGGTCATACTTCATATCTAACACCATGGTGTTATCGGTAAATTCAATTACCTTTTCACGTTCAAATCTAATTAAAGATTTAACTATCGCCTGGAGCAAAACTGGTGATACTCCATTCTCGACCATTTCAATATAATTAAAGATTCATTAAAACCCCACTTAGTTTTAATCTTCCCAAAAATCAAATTCTATGATTATTTATCTGGGGAAAACATATCCTGTCTTTAACTGGGTTAAAGAAGCAATGTCCTTTAAAACACGGTTCACTATAAACCCAAAATCACATTCCATTATTTATCGGGTTAAAGAACAAGTGTTGTTTAAAACACCGTTCACGATAAACCCAAAAATCAATTCAAATTCAATTCCAATTAAATACCATTTAATTGGTACACTTCATTAAATCTAAATAAAAGATTTAATCTTTTTCTCAACTGGGTTTAAGAACAGTATTAATGAAGACACCATTCACGACAAACCCAAATCCCATTTGATATTAAACACAAGGCTCTAAATAGAAAATATATCGGCTTATATTCAATATCAAATTCTACGACCAACAAATATCGTATTGGAAATAACGATATAAAATATCTTTCAAATTTCCATAACAATATCTGTATAATCATGAATCCAACATCGAAATATTCCAAAGACAATTTCGATTCAAATCCATTCCAATTCAATTATTGGAAATTATGGTTACCTTTAAAACCATTTCAAATCCAATTTATTTATTTTAAAAATAAATAGAATTATAATTCTAGTTAAAAACTAGTTCATTTCGATAAAAATCTACTTTTATCTTTTCAAATATGGAGTTTTTCATCCCAATTCTTCCAAAATCATTTCTTATGATTTTACACAGATTATTAATATTTTTAATAAATTTATCAAGGCCCGTACAGCCGATTTCCATCAACCGCCATCGAACTGCACTTACAACGACCTTTTCCAAATTTGATTTGGACATAATTCCAAATCCAACCATTAGATTTCTAATTTTTAATATTCGTTAGAAAGCTCTTTTCGATACGAACCCAACGGTTCCGGTTTTAGGAGAATCCGACGGTCAGATCTCCTGTAATATCCATTCGAAGTCAATGGTCGAAATTCACGAACTACCGCGGCGCGACGCGTTCTATTCAGGCCGTTGTAAGTGCAGGTCGGATTCTCCTAAACCTTGGGTTCGTATCGAAAAGAGCTTTCTAAACCTTGTAGTTCGTGTAGGTTGGATTCTCCTAAACCTTGTAGTTCGTGTAGGTCGGATTCTCCTAAACCTTGTAGTTCGTGTAGGTCGGATTCTCCTAAACCTTGGGTTCGTATCGAAAAGAGCTTTCTAACGAATATTAGAAATTAGAAATCTAATGGTTGGATTTGGAATTATGTCCAAATCAAATTGGGAAAAGGCCACTGTAAGTGCAGTTCGATGGCCATTGATGGAAATCGATTGTACGGGCCTTGATAAAATTATTAAAAATAGTAATAATTTGCATAAAATCATAAGAAATGATTTGTGAAGAATTGGGATGAAAAACTCCATATTTGAAAAGATAAAAGTAGATTTTTATCGAAATGAACTTGTTTTGAACTAGAATTATAATTCTATTTATTTTTAAAAATAAATAAATTGGATTTGAAATGGTTTGGAAAATAACCAGAATTTCCATTAAGTGAATTGGAATGGATTTGAATCGAAATTGTCTTCGGAATATTTTGATTTTGGATTTAGTGATGATACAGATATTGTTATGGGAATTTGGAAGATATACCTATAACGTTATTTCCAATATGATATTTGTTGGTCGTAGAATTTGATATTGAATATAAGCTGATATATTTTCTATTCAGAGCCTTGTATTTAATATCAAATGTGATTTGGGTTTGTCATGAATGGTGTCTTCGTTAACACTGTTCTTAAGCCCGGTTGAGAAAAAGATTAACTCATTTTATTTAGATTTAATGAAGTGTACCAATTAAATAATATTTAATTGGAATTGAATTGGTATTGATTTTTGGGTTTATCGTGAACAATGTTTTAAATAACACTTGTTCTTTAACCCGATAATTAATGGAATGTGATTTTAGGTTTATCGTGAACCGTGTTTTAAATGACACTGATTCTTTAACCCAATTAAGGATTAAAACTAAGTGGAGTTTTAATGAATCTTTAATTAGATTGAAAAGATCGAGAATGGAGTATTACCAGTTTTACTCCAGGCGATAGTTAAATCTTTAATTAGATTTGAACGTGAAATGGTAATTGAATTTACCGATAACACCGTGGTGTTAGATATGAAGTATTACCAGTTTTACTTCATGGGATGAATAGGTTGGGATTGGGAAATAAATGATTATTCTGGTTTGGTTCGCTAATCCCGACTAGTTTGAATTGATATTCAAAGAAGATTAAAGAATAGATTTAAAGAATTTAACTTTGATAAAATTAATGGGAACCTTTCCCAAAGTATAAGAATATTTGAATAAAAGAATATTCTAAATTGGAATGAGGCATATGTTGTGTTTGTGTAACACTAGTTTATTATATACGCGAGTTATTCAGAAAGACCGGGTTTATTCCATTCTGAATAACTAATTCGACGTGGTGTCGAAGATGAAGACGGTGGTTGAAGACCGGAAGTCTTCACGCCGTTTGGGTGATTACTGATGATCTTGATTGGGCCGTACACCCAAGAGGAGGGAATCAGTTAGTGATCGTCCAGACGTACTTGGAGATCGATGGATATGAGGGGTACTAGTTGCCTCCGGTTTCGTTCAGACCCAGAACGGACTTGTAAATGGATTGTGTGTCTGACATTGGATTTTAGTCTGTATGACTAATTTCTATTAAATATATATCTGTTTGGCGGCGGAGAATTTATTCTCTTGCTTAACACCCTTCTCTGAGACGTACGAGCTTAGGGGTTATATATCGATGGATATCAAATGCATGGAGTGAATTACCTATGTGGCATGCCTAAGTGGCAATATGATCAAGGCATCTGTTGAAAAACAGAGTCTTGTGGTGGATGATCAAAGCACGGCCTGTGTGGCATAGCTTTGTGTAACGTTGATTCGCCAGCCTCACACCCCGGTTGTGAACCAGAAACGGGAGAGGACATCAGGGAGGGCATGCGTTTCCTTCTAGCTAGAAGTGGCATCAGTGGTTTTACACGCCCTGACGAGTTTGACTTATGTGGTTGTTGCTGTTGTGAGGCGCCTCGGATATATCGGTCGATCTGGGACCGATGGAGTCATTGGACTCATTGACACCCCATAGGGTGAGGAAACGCAGTGTTCAGGCATTTTAATCCACATTGGTGGACCGGCCCTGACGATCCAAAGGCTTGACTGAGTACTTGCCTGAGGGGCGGGCTAGAGCGTCTCGAATTCGGTGGAGGACGATCCCTTGCCTTGGTTCACAGATGGAAATCCAATTTCCAAATACGTTGACTTTGCGGTTTTATTTGTAGAGCCTAGTATTGGGGACATGATATATGGTACCCATGCCGCCTATGATTGATACTTATGATTTGAAGTTGTTTTATACACTATGCACTTGTAATAGTATCAAATGATTTGTTTAAAATGTACTAAGCATGTTTGGCTATTATAAGGGAAAACTCTATCCCGCGGCTTGCGTTGCATTGTGTGATAGGACCTGGGTCTTATAATAGCTTCATTTTTCCAAAAAGGGTTGCGTTGTTTTGTTATATGCACTGAAATTCTTGGGAGGAAACCTGTTCCGTGTTATACGGCGTGGTCCCTTGATATATCTGATTTAAAGTAAAGTTTTAAATAACTGTTTTAGTTCTCACACCAGTCACATTACTGACCTGGAGTTTATTGTTTTAACCTAAACTATGGGTGCCCCTATTTTGACACAGGCAGCTAGTAGTTTTGGTTTTGCAGATTTATATTCACAGGATCCTGGTTTACAGCTGGAATGATATCCGGAAATCTTTGTATTTGTATATCTCCTTCAGTTGTGTATTGTATTATTTTCTGCTGCTTTGAAATTTATTGTAATCTTTGATATTTGGTAAATGTGTAATATTAATTCATACTCTGTATATTCTAGTAATATGATGGAATTGTTGTAATATACAATGAAATGTTCTTCTGTTTGCATTCTATTTCGTCGTGTTCTCAAAACAGTTCGTTCTTTCTCTTCTCTTCGGAGACCGGGGAAGTTCGGGTCATTGACATTTGGTATTAGAGCTTTGGTTTACAAAGCTCAGAGAACAAGACACACTAGAACCATACGAAAGAATTCATCAGAAATTGGATTAGTAATATCCAATGGGAATGACTCGTTAGAGATGGGATCAGCAGTATCCTAGAACGAGTGTGAAGAGTATATTTTTAAAGTGAAATCAAATTTTGTTTTGAAAATTTAAATCAATTATTTGTATTTGATTATTTATTTATATTGATTTGGACAATCCAGTATATAAAGATTATACATACACGTCTGATCCATGGGTATTCGAGATTTTAATAAATTTGATAGATATCGAATCACGCTCTAGTCGCCCGGAGATGGTTCTGATGATTGAAGCTTCATCATCAGAATTAGTGTTCGGGTGTCGAAGGTGTGATATTTATATATTTCCTATTGACTGGTGTGAGAACCAAAATTAGATAGGGTCTATTGCTATGATTTGGCATCAAAAATGTGATTGTTGACTATATAACAAAATTATGTGTTTGAAAAGCTAATCAACTAATTGATTGATGGTTGTGTTGTTTGATTAATTAAAATTTGAACCATTTAGCCAAATTAACCCAAAAGTGAATTGTATTGAAAATTTGTCGCATTTGCATGCATATACATGTACTTACACTGAGCAGGTCATAGCAAGGAGGCTAAAGCAGAAGAATAAAATTGTTTGCCTGGCAAATAGGTACATGTTTACCATAATTTACTGTTTTGTTTGGGAGATGATGATTTTGTAAGCCGCTTGGCTTTTTCTTTTTCTTTATGATTGAAGAAGGCCATGAGAGGCTATATGAAATATCCCGAAGTCCCAGGTGCAGGGGAAGTTATGGCGAAAATTTTCGAAAATTTAGGGTGTTTGCCAAATTTTTGAAAAATTTGAAAAGTTCTTAGAAACTGAAAAGTTGAAGAACTTAAGCCGTAGTGAAAATACTGGTAGTTGAGTTAATTTGTGAAACAACTTTCGGCTTTGTTCCTTTTCGGGGATGAAAAGTTTTAAGTGGGGGAGATTGTAATAACCCAGAAATCTGGGCCAATTTAAAAATTTTATTTTGGCAATTTTAGCGAATTTTGATTATTTAAAATGAATTATTTTAAATAATATCGACGAGAAATTAATTTTAATAGAATAGAACGTATATATTTATATACGTTGTCGATAGAATATAAATATTTATTTTAAATTATAAAAGGAATTAGAAATGGCGCGGTAGTTCGATAACTTGATTTCAAAATTCAAATGAATGTACCGGGTGCAAATTAAACCGGATTTTAGTGAAACCAAAAATACATGAATCTATTTGAGAATATCTTTCCAACGAATCCGAAAAATTGAAATTTCATAGCGGGAATAAAAAGTTATGTCCAGTTGAAATTTCAGAATAGTCGCTATGGAATTCGGGCCCTTGAAAATAGCCATTTTGCAAACGACATCGGTTTTCGATGAAACCACTTTTGTTGGATCCGTGATGTCTAGTTATTGCTAGGTTTCAAAATTCATAATTTTCTGAATCAGTATGTGAGCGTGGCGAAGTTAAACGTGTTTTAAACTGTTTCTATTAAATTGGATCGACCAGAAAAGACAATTTTTCAAACGGTCTCAGAATTTGACGAAATTAGTTTTGTTAGGACCGTATCGTCAATAGGAAGCTATAAATTAATTTTCTGGAATTTTTAGAGTTCGTATGTGGCCCCGGTAATTTAAAATGTACGTTCAAAGTGAATATATATAGATTTATATTTTAAATTTGACGAAAGCGTATCGAAACATCTGAATTGGCTTACGAAACATATCCCATTGTGTTCGGAATGGGGGTAATTAGCTAGGGGCGACTGTCGTTGGGTCTCGTTTGGTGTTCGGATTAAAAGTCAACTTTGGAATTAAAATATAATATAAAATTAAAATAAAAAACCCTCCTTTTCTCTCTCTCTCCCTCACCACTCTTCACTATCGTTCGATAATCGAATAAAAAGAAAAAAAAACCTGAATGTTAATCCCGTCGCCTCCCCCCATCAGACCCCCACCCATCGCCCTCTACTCCTCCGCCTGGCCGCGCAACCCCACCCTCCTCCTCCTCCAGCCGCCATCTCTCTCCTCCGCCCCTCTTTCTTCTCCAATCCCATAGCCCCTTGAAACCTAACCCCGCAACCCCAAGAGCAACGGCCCCCAGCCCCCATTCCACCGCCACCTCTGCCTGCAACCCCGACGCCTCTCCTCCAAGCCCCCAAAACGAAAAAACAGTAAGTTTTATTTACATTTATCCTATTTTTCAGTTTTACTATATAATTATCGTGTTTAAAAATCAGTTTTTATTATATATAACTGTAGAGAGAAATGAGATATTTTCATGTGTGGTTTATAAAGAAAAATGAGATTTTTTCATATATGGTTTATAAAGAAAAATGAGATTTTTTCATGTATGGCTTATAAAGAAAGATGAGATTTTTTAGCGAATGAAAATATAATTTTTATATTATAGAAAGGTTAAAAATATAATTTTTATATCATAGAGAGGTTAAAAATATAATTTTTATATATAAGAAGTAGAAATATAAAAATATAATTTTTGTATAGAAAGAAGCATTGTAAAAATCTATGATTTTTAGTTGAGTAAAAATATAATTTTTAGTTATATATCGAAAGATGGATTTTTATATATATACTAGTGAAGTAAAAATATGATTTTTTATTTCAATAAAAATGGGATTTTTATATGTGAAGCGAATTAAAAATATGATTTTTAATGGGAACCGCGTGTAACAGATCTCGTTGGAAGCACGGCGAAGATTCTCTACATATGAAGAGGCATGGCGTTTGGTTTAGCTAGTCGGTGAGAACTTCTAACTTTTAATTTATTTCTAGTTAAAATGTATACTAGGATGCAAACGGTGTTTAGTAGCATCAGACACCCGTCGTCCACAGACCATGGACGGCTTGTATGATTGTTTGTTCGATTTTGATGTGTAGTTGATTATGTGATGTGATGTGAAATGAAATAAAATATTTATATAGTTAAACTATTTTATAGTTGAAGATAGAATTTTTAACGTGTATTTAAAACGAAATAAAAATAAACAAATCAGACGATTTGTTTATATACACACATTTGACTGATATTGGTTGGGACGATAAATTTACACATCGCCCAACTGCACAAATAAAATTTGTGTTTGATTGTTTGAAAACCCCACATGGGTATTGGGGTGATATATGACATACACTAATCCCAATAATTAGTTGTATGTCGATCAATTGATTGATAGACTGTTATAAGCGTTGAATATTTATATTTGATGCTTATACAGTGTAGAATGCACTTTGGATGATGGTTGATTATTTGTCATTGTTGATATATACATGCGTTGTATGGAAATCCATAGAAATAAAATCTATGGTAACTGATTGGGCCTCGTTCCAGTTTTGAAAAAGAAATATTTGAAAAAGAAATATTTGAAATAGAATATTTGAAAATAGAAATATATGAAGCCGTGTTGATTTGATTAACGCCATTTTGACGCAAACGATATTTATATCGATTATGTTCATTTTTATAATGAATATTGAAAAGTGATTTCAAAATTGAATATTTTGAAATGAAATTCGAATTGAATTGAAATGAATTAGAATTCGAATTGAAATTGAATTTGAATAGAAATAAATTCGAATTGAAATTGAATAGAATTGGATTCGAACTGGAATTGAATTCGAATTGAAATTGAATAGAAATGAATTCGAATTGAAATTAAATTGAATTGAAAACGAACTGAAATTGAATTTAAAAATCGATTTAAATTGAAATCAATTTGAGATGAATTTAAAACGAATTTATATTGAAAAATTCAATCTTGATTTGAATTTGTAAATGAAGTTGAAATCGTTTCGAAAAGGAATTTAAAACGATTTAAGAAATACGTTTTAAAAGGAAATCGACGAAGTATATATTATATATATTATATAATGGCCCGAATAGAATGCGCCGCTCTGCGGTAGTTCGTGTATTTCGACCATTGACTTCTAATGGATATTGCAGGAGATCCGACCGTCGGATTCTCCTTAAACCGGAACCGTTGGGTTCGTATCGAAAAGAGCTTTCTAACGAATATTAGAAATTAGAAATCTAACGGTTGGATTTGGAATTATGTCCAAATTAAATTGGAAAAAGGTCGCTGTAAGTGCAGTTCGATGGCCATTGATGGAAATCGATTGTACGGGCCTTGATAAAATTATTAAAAATAGTAATAATTTGTGTAAAATCATAAGAAATGATTTGTGAAGAATTGGGATGAAAAACTCCATATTTGAAAAGATAAAAGTAGATTTTTATCGAAATGAACTAGTTTTGAACTAGAATTATAATTCTATTTATTTTTAAAAATAAATAAATTGGATTTGAAATGGTTTGGAAAATAACCAGAATTTCCAATAAGTGAATTGGAAGGGATTTGAATCAAAATTTTCTTCGGAATATTTCGATGTTGGATTTAATGATGATACAGATATTGTTATGGGAATTTGGAAGATATACCTATATCGTTATTTCCAATACGATATTTGTTGGTCGGAGAATTTGATATTGAATATAAGCCGATATATTTTCTATTCAGAGCCTTGTATTTACTATAAAATGTGATTTGGGTTTGTCGTGAATGGTGTCTTCGTTAACACTGTTCTTAAGCCCGGTTGAGAAAAAGAATAAATCTTTTTATTTAGATTTAATGAACTGTACCAATTAAATAATATTTAATTGGAATTGAATTGGTATTGATTTTTGGGTTTATCGTGAACAATGTTTTAAATAACACTTGTTCTTTAACCCAATAATTAATGGAATGCGATTTTGGGTTTATCGTGAACCGTGTTTTAAATGACACTGATTCTTTAACCCAATTAAGGATTAAAACTAAGTGGAGTTTTAATGAATCTTTAACTAGATTGAAAAGATCGAAAATGGAGTATCACCAGTTTTACTCCAAGCGATAGTTAAATCTTTAATTAGATTTGAACGTGAAATGGTAATTGAATTTATCGATAACACCGTGGTGTTAGATATGAAGTATTACCAGTTTTACTTCATGGGATGAATAGGTTGGGATTGGGAAATAAATGATTACTCCGGTGTGGTTCGCTAATCCCGACTAGTTTGAATTGATATTCAAAGAAGATTAAAGAATAAATTTAAAGAATTTATCTTTGATAAAATTAATGGGAACCTTTCCCAAAGTATAAGAATATTTGAATAAAAGAATATTCTGAATTGGAATGAGGCGTATGTTGTGTTTGTGTAGCACTAGTTTATTATATACGCGGGTTATTCAGAAAGACCGGGTTTATCCCATTTTGAATAACTAATTCGACGTGGTGTCGAAGATGAAGACGGTGGTTGAAGACCGAAAGTCTTCACGTCGTTTGGGTGATTACTGATGATCTTGATTGGGTCGTACACCCAAGAGGAGGGAATCAGTTAGTGATCGTCCACGTACTTGGAGATCGATAGATATGCAGGGTACTAGGTGCCTCTGGTTTCGTTCAGACCTAAAACAGACGTGTAAGTGGACTATGTGTCTGACACTGGATTTTAGTCTGTGTGATTTATTTCTATTAAATATATATCTGTTTGGCGGTGGAGAATTTATTATATTGCTTAACGCCCTTCTCTGAGAAGTACGAGCTCAGGGGTTATATATCGATGGATATCAAACGCATAGAGTGAATTGCCTGTGTGGCATGCTTAAGTGGCAATATAATCAAGGCTTCCGTTGAAAAGCAGAGTCTTGTGGTAGATGATCAAAGCACGGCCTGTGTGGCATAGCTTTGTGTAACATTGATTCGCGAACCTCACACCCCGGTTGTGAACCAGAAACGGGAGAGGACATCATGGAAGGCATGCCTTTCCTTCTAGCTAGAAGTTGCGTCAGTGGTTTTACACGCCCTGACGAGTTTGACTTACGTGGTTGTTGCTGTTGTGAGGCGCCTCGGATATATCGGTCGATCCGGGACCAACGGAGTTATTGGACTCATTAACACCCCATAGGTTGGGGAAACGCAGTGTTCAGGCATTTTAATCCACATCGGTGGACCGGCCCTGACGATCCAAAGGCTTGACTGAGTACTTGCCTGAGGGGCGGGCTAGAGCGTCTCGAATTCAGTGGAGGACGATCCCTTGCCTCGGTTCACAGATGGAAATCCAATTTCCAAATACGTTGACTTTGTGGTATTATTTGTAGAGCCTAGTATTGGCGACATGATATATGGTACCCATGCCGCCTATGATTGATACTAATGATTTGAAGTTTGTTAGCCTATTTTGTGAACTAGGCAACACAAAGTCAAGAAACCAACCGTTGAAGAGTATTTCAAGTTATGCGACTCCGGTTCGGATCGGAAGGAAGCTCCACAATTCAGATTGATAGCAGCGTATCGGTTCGGATCGGGTAAAATTCTCTGTTCGGATCGGATATCTCTTACTGGATAAATTGGCAAAGCATACCTGATCGGATCGGAAGGCCAATGAATCTCAGGTGGATCGGAAAGCCGTCTGCTTGCCATGACTTCGGAGCGGAGCGGAGTATGATTAGGGAAGAAGAGACGTCCAAGCTACTCCGGTTCGGGTCGGGTATTCCGATCCGAACCCCCAACCTGCATGTCTCCGACCCGCACCCATGATCCAGAAAAATCTCCTATAAAGTCGCCTGGAGAACCGGACCGGATGTGACCAATTCCTACCCCTAACGTCCATCTCATTGATGCGTTGTCTGCTTGATGGCCCATCCGAATCCGAAGAGAGGGCGATGGATGACACGTGTTCCGACCCGGATTGCATCTCAGGCAAATTCACACCTATAAATACCCCAACTAGAGACAAAGAGAAGGATCTTTTTCAGCACTTTTGAGAATCCAAATACCTCCATCATTCGAATTCCTTCACTCCCGGAAAATCCAAACCATCTTTCATTTCCTGTTTTTATCTTTCTGAGTGAACAAAAGTGAGTTGTGAGCGAATCTTACATTGTATTTGTAATTGAATTACTGAATATAGTGAAAACTAAGTGGACGTAGGCATTTCTTCGCCGAACCACTATAAACCTTGTGTGTTCTTTTTTATCTCTGCTTTACTTTATCTTGTTTCTAATCAATTTGGGTGTTAGAACCATATTTGGGTCTAACATTTTGGTGCTTTCACTGAGAATCCTCATCTAAATTCTTTATTTTCCGGGATCTCTTTCTACTTTTTGGACCGTTGGGTTCAAAGAAGTGAATCCTTAAGTTTTTCCACTTTCTTACATTCGTTGAAGTAATTGTCAAAGACTCATGGCCAGAGGAAAAGGCAAGGAAGTCCAGTCTGTTCAAGGAAATGGAGCTGGTGAAGATCAGCAACACGCTGTTGTAACAAGGTCTAGGGGGCAGAGTTCAGCAGCAGGGAGAATCAACGCAGGAAATCCGAACCGACAGCAAGGGGAAAGTTCCGATCCGATCCGGGTTGGAGACTCTGAAGCAGTGCACTCCCCCAGTCTGAACCGACCCGACTTGCTCGCTGCACACCGATCCGAACAGACACCCCAGCTCCGATCCGACCCAACTTCCTACCTCCGACCCGACCCGATGCTTGGTGAAGCTGGAACATCTACTCGAGTCCCCGCGAATGCTCCAATTCCAGCTGCCAGGGTTGGAGACCAGGCCAATCCATCTGCACCCATCACTCAAGGAGATTTCTCGCGCTTGCTTGATATGCTTGAGAGCACGAGGGAAGCTATGAGAGTTCATGAGCGCACCAATCTCATGATGCAGGAAAATATGAGGCTCATGAGTCGGGAAATCAGTGAGCTCCGCCGGCAAAGAACTCCGTCGCCAGTTCGTCATACACCAGTAGATCAATCTTCATCCTCTGAGGAAGAGAGGCCCCGTGAGCGAAGGCCACTCGAACGACCTCAGAACGTGGAGCAGCTAACGTTTGGATCTTTGGGATCTCGCGAGGATATCGCACGAGCATTAGGAAACGATAGCCCATCTCGGGGGCAAAGACTCCAGTCCCCTCTTCCCGAGATCGACCGGGAACGCAGGGAAAGGAATCGAGCAGAGGCAGCTCGAAGAAGAAGGGCGTCTCCTGAGCAAGAGCCCCGGAGGAACTCGGACACTAGGGCCAGGGAACCTGAGCAGCCCCTAACTAGTGCCGATGTGCAGGCGATGGTTCGTCGAATTATGTCCGAAAGCCGGAATTATACAAATGAAGACTACGGTATAGAGCGAAGCCATACTCCGTTCACTGACGACATCCTAGACTTCCAGTTCCCCCGACGCTTTAATTTGCCACAGATGGATAAATATAACGGAAGGACTGATCCAGGACAGCACTTGATGCGGTATTCGTGGCTTATGAATGCAGCTGCTGCCCCCGATGAAGTAAAATGCAAAGCGTTCCCAATCTACCTAGAAGATGTGGCTTTATTTTGGTTTACCCGACTTCCTCCTCGTTCAATTTCTAATTACAAAGAACTAAGCGAGCGTTTCATGAACCAGTTCCGACTACATGCTCGAAAGTCCAAGAGCGTTATTGAATTGTCGAGGATCAAACAGGCACCAGGAGAATCTTTAAGGGCATATTTAGATCGTTTTAACCAAGCTGTAACTGAGGTCAGTGACCCGCATGAGCCCACTATTCTGATGGCATTGAAGGAAGGAGTCGATCCTGAATCTGAGTTTGGAGACTACCTTTCTGGGAAGACACCCCCCACAAGGGCGATATTCTACGAAAAAGCCGATATTTATCTAAGACGAGAGGAGGCCCGGGCAAACCGGAAGAGAAAGTCTGAGACAGCTTCAAAGGAGAATGTGCAGAGTAATATTGCAGTGAAGCAGTCTGGGGAAAGTTCTGGCAAGGTTGAAGTAAATGTAGGAAACAAGGGTGGAAACAGCAATACTGGAAGCGGGGGAAACAACAACAACCGTAATTCGAACGGTAACAGGAGAAACAGAAATAGGGGAAGCGACCCAAACAAAAGGCCCCGATTCCAGAACTACGAGAACTACACACCACTGAATGACACATTGGAAAATATTTACCTGGACACGTATAATGTGTTGCAATACAAAAGACCGCCACCTCGTGATTCGACCGAGAAAGAAATGGCGACAGGGAAATTTTGCTTGTTTCACGGAACGCATGGACATTCGACCAATGAGTGTCGACATTTGAGGGATGTAATTGAAAAGCTGCTGCGTGAAGGAAAGTTGGATGAGTACAAGGTTGCCCCGAGGGACAGGGGGCAAGGAGAGCAGGCTCCAAAGCAAATCCTACCTGCTCCTAAGCCTACCGCGCAGCAGAAAGGTAAAGGGATCGTCATCAACTCCATAGTAGGCGGACCTCACCCGGCAATCCGAAGCTTTAGGTCAATGGACCAATATGTGAATGCAGCCAAGCATCTAGATGTGAATGAAGGTGACGATTTGGAAGATGTTACCCCCATCAAACAACAAAAAACCATGTTCGATGACGTGGTGTTTCGCAGCCGAGACAACACGGGAATACAATCTCCCACCAATGATCCGTTGGTTATTACTACCGCTATTGGGCCAGCGTTGGTCCATAAGGTATTAGTAGACAACGGAAGTTCCGTTAATATTTTGTTCAAGAAGTCATTTGATCAGATGAAGCTTGAGCCTGAAGATCTGAAACCTTGTGAAGGATGGATTAGAGGTTTCAACGGAGCGACGACAGCTCCTATGGGATATATAGAGTTGCCTGTGACCCTAGGGCAAGGAGAACGTAGAAGAGTGCGAATGCTTCAGTTTGTAGTACTGGACGTAGATTCGCCATATAACGCATTTTTAGGGAGGCCTGCCCTCGCTGAGTTTAGAATTTGTATCGCCCCTTGGTGCTTGTTACTAAAGTTCCCAACCGAAGCCGGGACTGGAGTAATAAGAGGGGATCAGGTTTCTGGACGGGCCTGCTATGTGGCCGAACTGAAGATGTTGATGAAAGGAGTTAATGCTGAGAATAAGGATGCCCCATCTCCCTCAAAGGGGGATTTAGCATAGCAATTAGAGAGGTTGAACCCAAGGGAGTTGCGAAAAGGAACGCCTGAAGACCTGGATCCTAGAAAAGACGAGGAACCAGAGGCTAGGAATGCAACTCCTAATGAAGCAACAGTGGAAATTCCTATTGATAAAGCTGATCCGACGAAAGTTTTGAAGATTGGTTCCCAATTGGATCCACGTCGTGCTGAAGAGCTGACGAACTTCTTGAAGGCGAACTTAGATGTGTTCGCCTGGACCCATGCTGACATGTGTGGGATATCGCCTTCCGTTATCAGTCACAAATTGAATGTAAATCCGAAGCATCCACCTGTAAAGCAAAAGAGACGCATGCTGGGCCCAGAGAGGTCGGCTGCCCTCAAAGAGGAAATAGAGAAATTGAAGCAAAATGGATTTATTCGAGATTCGACTTATCCCGACTGGATATCGAATCCCGTTCTGGTAAAGAAGCCAAACGGAAAGTGGCGAACTTGTATTGATTTTTCAGATTTAAATAAGGCTTGCCCAAAAGATAGTTTCCCACTTCCCAGGATTGACCAGCTTGTAGACTCGACAGCAGGTCATGAACTTCTCTCTTTCATGGATGCATATTCTGGATACAATCAAATTCCTATGCATGTACCAGACCAAGAGCATACAAGTTTCATTACGAATCTGGGATTATATTGTTATGTTGTAATGCCATTCGGATTAAAAAACGCTGGAGCTACTTATCAGCGGTTGGTAAATAGAATGTTTTATGATCAAATAGGAAAAACTATGGAAGTTTATGTGGATGATATGCTTGTTAAATCAAAGCAGTCCTCCAGTCATACGCAAGACTTAGCAGAAATGTTTGGTATCTTGCGAAAATACCGTATGAAATTGAATCCTTTAAAATGTTCATTTGGAGTGGCGTCGGGAAAGTTCCTTGGCTTCATTGTGAGTTCCCGAGGAATTGAAATCAACCCTAGCCAGATAGCGGCGATTAGAAATATCAGGGAACCAAGGAGAATTAAAGACGTCCAAAGTCTGGCAGGGAAGGTAGCGGCGCTAAGTAGATTCATCTCCAAAGCCACCGATAAATGTGTTCCATTTTTTGATTTGATAAAAAGGGGAAAGAAGAACTTCCAGTGGACTCCCGATTGTGTCAAGGCTTTTCAAAATCTGTTAGAACTATTAGAAAAACCGCCAATCTTATCAAAGCCCGTAGACCATGAAGAACTATTTGTTTATCTAGCAGTCTCGGCTCACGCTGTCAGCACAGTTCTGGTTCGAGAAGAAAACAAAGTACAAAGGCCAGTATACTATGTGAGTAAGAAATTAGCAGCGGCAGAGCGCAACTACCCAAAGATCGAGAAGCTTGCTTATAGCCTCCTGATTGCATCCCGAAAGCTTCGTCACTACTTCCAAGCCCATCCAATAACCATATACACCGATCAACCGTTAAGACAAGTGCTGCAGAGAACCGAAGCGTCGGGAAGGTTGATTAAATGGAACATAGAACTAAGCCAGTTTGATTTGAATTTTCAACCACGAAAGTCAATCAGGGGGCAAGCTCTAGCAGACTTTATTGCGGAGTTCACCATTCCAGAAGAAGAAATAATCAATGACCAAGTGGTCAAATCTGAGGATAAGCTAGAGATGAATCCGTGGAGACTATATACAGATGGAGCTAAAAATGACCGAAGATCCGGAGCAGGAATTGTCTTAGTCACTCCGGAGGGACGATCGTTATATTACGCCCTACGGTTAGAATTTTCGGCCACTAACAACGACTCTGAGTATGAAGCCCTGATTGCCGGGCTGAAACTCGCTAAAGACCTCGGAGTAAAAGTGATGGATATATTTTGTGACTCTAAGATTGTTGTTTGTCAAGTGCGAGAGGAGTTCGCGGCTCGAGGACCTCGACTTATTACATACCTCAAGAAAGTGAAAGAGCTATTGAATAGCTTAGAACGGTACAATATAACACATATTCCCAGAGCAGAAAATCAGAAAGCGGATAGATTAGCAAAGTTGGCTAGTTCCGACAATCCAGAAGGGACTGAGGTAATTCCAATTGAAACATTGGAATCGCCAAGCTTCGAATCAATGGAAATTGAATTCGTTCTTGAAGCGGAACCAGAGAAGGAGTCATGGATGACTCCAATCAAGAGTTTTCTTAAGAATGGGACTCTCCCATCGAAGAAAAGTGAGAAAAGAGCTGTAGTTCGCAAAGCTGCCAGATATGTTATGCAAGACGATACCCTCTATAGACAAGGATTTTCTATGCCCCTGTTACGATGTATCGCACACGACGACATCAAGCGTGTACTGAGAGAAGTACACGAGGGTGAGTGTGGAGATCATACAGGAGGTCAAACTTTAGCAAAGAAAATATTGCGGTACGGATACTTCTGGCCTACGATCAACAAGGATGCAGCTGATTATTCACGACGCTGCGATAAGTGCCAGAGATTCGCCAAAATCCCCAGGGCACCATCAACCCAGCTTAAATCGATGGTGAGTCCTTGGCCATTTGCCACATGGGGAATCGATATCATTGGAGTTTTACCAATTGCTAAAGGGGGAGCTAAGTATGCCATAGTAGCCGTGGATTATTTCACGAAGTGGGTGGAAGCTGAACCCTTGACTAAGATCACCACAAGAAAGGTGATAAGTTTTGTGGTCCGAAATATTATATGCCGATTCGGAATCCCAAGGACAATTATTACCGACAACGGGACCCAATTTGATAGCACTGAATTCAGAAACTTTTGCCAGAAATATAAGATAGATAAACGATATACTGCAGTTGCCTATCCACAATCTAATGGGCAAGTAGAGGCAATAAACAAGGTAATAAAATCCATCCTCAAAAAGCGATTAGAGCGTGCAAAGGCAAAATGGGTTGATGAATTGCCCCTAGCTTTGTGGGCATATCGAACAACGTTTAAAACGGCTACTGGTCATACCCCTTTCTCCCTCTCCTTTGGTTCAGAAGCAGTAATTCCAGTTGAACTGGAAGTTCCTTCCCACAGGGTGACATATTATGACCCGATGACGAATCGGGCACTTTTACTTGAGTCTCTTGATGAAGTCGAAGAGAAAAGAGACGAAGCAGACTTGCGTGCAGCAAGACATCGGCGTCAGATGGCGCGCTATTATGACAAAAAAGTTCGCCTCAGAACTTTTGAACTCGGAGATTTGGTGCTCAAGAGAGTTTTTCCATCCCTTCCTCACCTCGGCCCAAAATGGGAGGGACCCTTTGTCATCCAACGGAAACTTGATAAAGGAACATTCAAGTTAACGACCGTAGATGGCGAAGAAGTCCCTCGAGCATGGAATGCCCAACACTTAATGCGATATTTGGATTAGAAATGCTATACTTTTTGCTGTTCTTCCTGTAAACTCTGTAATAAGGCACGACTTGCCTTGGGAAAATCCGGTGATATGAATAAAGAACTATAAAGTGGATGTAGGCTATGACTTAGCCGAACCACTATAAAAATATTGTGTGTTATTTACTTTTATGCATTTACATTCATTAGTTGTTCTGTTGTGATTATAAAATACAGGACAACTGAGAGCCTAAAGAAGGTTGAAAACAGTCTGGACATAAAAAGAAGCACAATGATTATTTGTGCGATAGGACGTGAAAGAATGAGAAAACGACATTCTAACTCTAACTCTCCAGAGAAAGAGAGAGAGTATAAAAGCGTCTCCGACTGAGCGCTGAAAAAGAAATTCTATTTCGAACTCTAACTCTCCAGAGAAAGAGAGAGAGTATAAAAGCGTCTCCGACTGAGCGCTGAGAAAGAGGTTCAACTCCGAACTCTAACTTTCCAGAGAGAAAGAGAGTATAAAGGCGTCTCCGACCGAGCGCCGAGAAAGAAATCTTTTCCCGTTGAACGACCGGGGGATAAACAAATAACTGAACTCGAACTCTAACTCTCAAGAGAGTGAGGAAGAGTATAAAAGAAATGCCAGGAAAAACAACAGGTATTGATGATACAGGAAACGCTATCCCGTTAGAGAATCGGGAGCATCCAGATTGCATAGTTAGGCACTGAATAACTTACGGAGATTGACTGGGGACACATGCCCATACACATATCTCCCCTCTTCACAACTTTGTTTCATAACTATAGATATGCATTTTTACATAAGTGCAGAACTGCTAACAAATAAACATTGCAGAAAGTGAATTATTTTTATTCACGAATGAATGAATTTGTACAGGGAAATAACTGAAAAAGAAAGTGCGAAAGCTGCTGGTGTAGCAGCACTTATTGATTTACAAAGATGCTAAAAGGACACAGAAGAACCCACTATTTGGGCTTGGAATGAGCCTTTGATTTCTTGACAGCTTTTTCTGCATCTTTTGCTTCCTTCTCGGCTTCAGTCAAGATCCGCTTTGGTTTCTTTTTCCCTGAAGATGTAGTACTGGGGCCAGCAGACTTTTTCCCGGAGGGCGGGGCACTGGAATCGAGAGAAGATTTTTTAGCAAGTTCTTCGGTAATAGATCTAGTGGAAAGCTTAACAACTAACCTTGAACCTGCATCCACAACAGCGAGGGGCTTGAGGACCTCAGGGTCTAATTCTTCAGCCTTTAATTGCAAGCGCTTGTCTTGATCAGCCTTCATGGCAGCCAAGGTAATGTCCTCAGCGCTTTTCGACTCCCCGGTTATTGTAACTTCTGGTTCCTCATCATGCCCCTCGTCTCCTCCGTCGTCTTTTAACGCTGCAATTATTTCTTCGTCATGAGGAGTAGTCACCTTAGTTGATTCACTCCTTTCCCCCAAGTCTGTGGAAGCAGCCTTGTCTTCTCCTTCTTTGACCCTATCAGCGGGCTTTGTCCCAGTGGTAGTTCCTTGAACTACATCTGTCTTCGCGGAGGATTCAACGCCTACAAAATGAGAAACATCGGTTATCAACTCAGGCGAGAGCAAAGGATTTCTCATTGAACGTTCAATCATGTAGCCAAAGGTAGTAGTAGCCTTGACAAGTTGAGGAGAAAAGACAGGGATACCTTCTGAAGACTTCTCAGCGGGGGTGACTACTACCTCTGGAGTTATTTCAGGAATGGGAGATAGTAAAGTTGATCGGGGAATTCCCGGGTTTTCGGGATCATACCCTTCCACTTCAGGAGTTACAGGAGCAGAAGAAGAGGAGCCAGCTTCAGGAATGGTTTTCTGTTTAGACTTCCGCCTCTCTTCTTCCATGGCCTCAGCAATTAGACGGCGACCTTCAGCTAGGCGCTCTGGTTCGTCGTCTCTCAAGTACTTCTCCATCAACTTATCTTCATCGAGGGAATCGACCTTAAGCTCTTCTTTTTCCCACTCAACGATTTGATTCCACACATGAACCAAGGTGGATGGATAGTCCTCGATCCAGGAAATGTTTCGACGACGAATAATGTGTGCAAAGAATTCGATCATTAGCTCCCCGAAGCCCTGAATATCGGCCTCCGCCTCTGATAGCTGTTTGCGGGTTTCCTCCGCAGATTTAATAGCGCATTCAACGTTGCCCTCAGCCAGAGCAGCCCTGTTTTCCGCCTCTAACAATTTTGAAGCCAAATCAGCGTTTTTCTTTTCTAACTCAGCACTCCTTTTCGCTAACTCGGCATTCTTTTGCTCAAGCTCAGCGTAAGCGAGACGTGTCTTAGCAGCCTCTGACTTGGCTTCGTCAGCTTGCTTCTTCAACTCGGAACGTTCCTGAGTGTGGGATTCTAGCAAATCATGATAGCGCTTTTGCATGTCCTCAAACTGTTGTTTGAAGTTAGAAGCGTTCTTCTGAGCAATAGCTAGTTGAGCTTGAGTATCTTCTAAATTTTTTCCTAAGGTTTTTAGGGCCTTAGCATCTTCCTCTGCAGTTTTGTGCATTGAGTCAGCATTTGTCATTAGCGTGCGAATGATTCTAGAGAGAGTGCGGGAATACTTGAACATTTCGGTATATTGTTTTTCCACCAAATCAATCTTTGCTCTGGCTTCCTCTGCCCAATTAGAAGAAATAGGTTCAAGGGAAGGTAGAAAGGTCAGAGTCTCGAAGTAGTGCTCGGGAAATTGCTCCTTTAAGTATGCCAGCCTTACGGCGGTTCCCGCATCTGGTGGAGGAGGGGCTAGGATTGTTAGTTCAGCGTCCCTTCCCGAAGAAGATTCTGTAGAACCCTTGTCTGTCCGAGGTCGCTTAGTAGCAGGGACTTTTTGCTTACTTCTAGACCCAGTCTCCTTTGGAGGTGTTTTCTCTCTGCTTCGCTTTTCATGGGAGGAAGTGGAATCCCTAGATTGTGGTCTATCCTCCTCCCTACGACCTTGATAGCTTTTGTATTTTTCCTGTTCCGGTCGAACTGGTGAGCGGGAGCGTGAGGATCGAGATCGATAAGGATCATAGGGTCTCCTTTCCTCCCTGCCGCGGTCATCCCGGCGGTTATATTCGGCATCCTGGGGAGGATTAGACATGCTGCGGCGAAGCTTTCTTATGTCGTAAGAGGATCGAGACATTGTACCTGCACGATAAGTTAAACGAAGTTTAGAATCAGCGGATCCATGGAAAAAGAAGTGCAATGAATGCTAGTGCTACGGTGCAAAGTGCATCCTATGTAGTGTATGTGTCCCCCCAACCAACCCGAGTCTGAAGCTAAAGTGGTGCGGGCAGGCTCTTTGGCCTTAGCAGGAGTAGTCTCTTCAGAAGAAGTGAAGACTAGGGGGTCCTTTCTGAAATCTTCCGAAGTGTATATAGCCTCGGGTAAAGGGAGATCCCCCAAACCCTGAAATATGTGCTCGTCGGCGCTAGGAACATCCCCTTCGGAAGCGTGAAGTGGCGACCCTTGGGGAGATTTTGATTTGTCTACCGAGGTAGTTTCCTCGGGGGCAACGTACCCTTCACGATGTTTTTTGGCCAGATTAGCCAGCTCATCGTCTTGAGTGGAAGAGGGAGAGGGTGAAGTTTGAAGAGAAGCTGCAGGAATCCCCGAGCCTTCTCCTATTTCTGGAACTGTTTCCACTGGAGGGATATATGCATAAGGGACTGTCCCATGACCGATGCTACGGTGGACGGATAGCAGCCCGTGAAAATGAAGGTACTCATCTTTAAGAACCTCGTCAATAGTAAGGAATTTTTGGTCGCCATTGAGGAGACGGTGCATTCGATCAAAGAACACTTGGTCTGATACCTGTTTGGGATTATCGACTGCAAATAAAAAGGAAAAACAGGTCAGGGTGATGATTCAAGTGTCTAGAATCCAGGGTCAGAAAATCAGTGCTTTACTTGATTTTATCCATCTTCTGGCGCATCCAGGCTGTTGCTTTATATAGAACCACTCCAGTCTGGAATCTCCAGCCTTGCTGCTAAACGGCGTAGAGATTATCTTCCTCTTTGGGACCGACTCAAAGTAACAGAAAGAAGGGGTTTCTCTAGTCCGGTGTTTGAAATTATAGAAGAAATGAACGTCGTCAAACGTAAGCTCCACGCCTAGAATTTCACGATATGCTATGAATAAGGTATGCAAATAGGCATATGAATTGGGATGCAGCTGCATGGGGGCAATCCGCATTTGTCTTAAGAAGTCGACGATGAAAGGCGAGAAAGGAGGAATAGCGCCAACCATGCACATCAGACGAGTGACCGTCATATATCCTTCTGGAGGGTTATGTGGACGATCAGAACGTGAGGGCACCAGAGTGTCTCTCTTCATTATTCCATACTTCAAGCAAATTCTCACGAGTCGGTCGTTGTCAATTGTTGATTCTACGGAATCTGGAGGTGATTCCAATATAGTGGCTGAGTCAAATTCATCGGGTGCTCGGTTGTCACCAATCCCTCCTTCCTCCTCAAAGCCTAGGGAAACTTCATTTTCTGAAGACATTTCATCGCTTTCCCGATGACCAACTCCATAATCCGGACCCTCGCTGTCCCATTCTGGGTCAGATGAAGAAGATATATCCTCGAGAGTGGTTTTGTGGGAAGTTTCTGGAGCTTCTTTCCTTTCAGCTAAACGAGAAGAGCGTCTGGGCCTCATTGTCGTGAAACTATTGAAGAAGCAATAGCACGGATTAGAGTGAATTATCCCGTGTCCCCTTTTTGTGTGTGTGTGTGAACTAAAGTGTGTGCAACAAATGCGGGAAGTGCAAAATAAGAGTACAGCAATGTAAGACGAAGCTTTAAAGGGAAGGTGATAGTCGGAATTGTTCTTAATTCTCGTTTATGTTCACAAGGCACTATCCTAACTGTCCGCGAGGCATATTCGTCTAGAATAAGTGTTAGTTGAATTAGTTGGGTGGTCTTTATGTGTCAAGTTCAATATGTTCGGATCGGTTCGGATATGCATATGATGATTAGCTCGACGCAGGCACAGATAACAGTCGGTTCGGGTGCCTCACTAAAGCATGGTCAGTTCAAGACAAGGAAAGCAATGAGTTCGGAAGCAGGACTGATCTGTTCGGATCGGATAGCCCGATCCGAACCGAACCAGCACCACCTAACCGATCCGTTTACTTCAGCCTCTTATCCCATTCACTTTTCCGACCCGAACCGACTTTTTCTTTCCTTTCCATCTTTCCAAAGAACGAAACCCGAGCCGATCCCCTTTCCCTCCTTTTCCTTTCTGTTCCTTCGTCTTCCACCCGAACCGACTCCAGCTTGTCATCCCACTCTTCATCTCTTTCCTCTTTTCCCATTTATTCACAGACAAGTCCACTTTATCATCGAAGCCGCTGTTAAGAACAAATATTCGCCCTATTCAGCCTCGCAACGCCTCGAAGCGATGGCGCATCCACCAGCAACGGCGGAGGGTTCGAGTGATGCTTATGGCCAAACCATCCTAATCCAACGCTAATTGAAATCGAGAGCGGTCGCAACAAAAGTATTTGAGATTAGAAAAGCTACCTATATGTTTGATTCGGGAAATCTACAGGAAATAGTTTGAGAATTTTTGAGTTTCTGACGTTTTCGATGTTAAGGTTGGGGAGCGGCGATAGAAACGAAGAAGGAAGGAATGAAGGCGGCGATGGGTTTATATAGAGAATAGTGTTGACTCCTCGTCTCCCTGTTTTATCTCACCCGCTCGGACCGGAGTGGAAGCCCAGTAGCACGACTCTCTCCGAAGGCCCAACGTCCAAGAACCTAGCTCACGAAAACGCTTCGGGTCGGAATCCGAACCGAGCGGAAATCTCACGCGATTGACTTAGCGTCCGACTCGAATTGAAGAGAAGGGAAGTAAAGAAGGAGCATACCTACAAGAAGCATCACACGGCTAGTAGAGTTCCCAAATTTGCTCAGAAATGAAGAAAAGCCACTCGGATCGGACGCCGGACCGAGTAGAAATCAATGCATTACTCTTGACAATTCTGGTTGAACGACATCAAAGGACGCTTTGTACAACGAAAGCATCCTTTGAGGGGGCAAAATGTTAGCCTATTTTGTGAACTAGGCAACACAAAGTCAAGAAACCAACCGTTGAAGAGTATTTCAAGTTATGCGACTCCGGTTCGGATCGGAAGGAAGCTCCACAATTCAGATTGATAGCAGCGTATCGGTTCGGATCGGGTAAAATTCTCTGTTCGGATCGGATATCTCTTACTGGATAAATTGGCAAAGCATACCTGATCGGATCGGAAGGCCAATGAATCTCAGGTGGATCGGAAAGCCGTCTGCTTGCCATGACTTCGGAGCGGAGCGGAGTATGATTAGGGAAGAAGAGACGTCCAAGCTACTCCGGTTCGGGTCGGGTATTCCGATCCGAACCCCCAACCTGCATGTCTCCGACCCGCACCCATGATCCAGAAAAATCTCCTATAAAGTCGCCTGGAGAACCGGACCGGATGTGACCAATTCCTACCCCTAACGTCCATCTCATTGATGCGTTGTCTGCTTGATGGCCCATCCGAATCCGAAGAGAGGGCGATGGATGACACGTGTTCCGACCCGGATTGCATCTCAGGCAAATTCACACCTATAAATACCCCAACTAGAGACAAAGAGAAGGATCTTTTTCAGCACTTTTGAGAATCCAAATACCTCCATCATTCGAATTCCTTCACTCCCGGAAAATCCAAACCATCTTTCATTTCCTGTTTTTATCTTTCTGAGTGAACAAAAGTGAGTTGTGAGCGAATCTTACATTGTATTTGTAATTGAATTACTGAATATAGTGAAAACTAAGTGGACGTAGGCATTTCTTCGCCGAACCACTATAAACCTTGTGTGTTCTTTTTTATCTCTGCTTTACTTTATCTTGTTTCTAATCAATTTGGGTGTTAGAACCATATTTGGGTCTAACAAAGTTGTTTTATACACTATGCACTTATAATAGTATCAAATGATTTGTTTAAAATGTACTAAGCATGTTTGGCTATTATAAGGGAAAACCCTATCCCCCGGCTTGCGTTGCATTGTGTGATGGACCTGGGTCTTATAATAGCTTCATTTTTCCAAAAAAGCATTGCACTGTTTTGTTATATGCACTGGAATTCTTGGGAGGAAACCCGTTCCGTGTTATACGGCGTGGTCCCTTGATATTTATGATTTAAAGTAAAGTTTTAAATAACTGTTTTAGTTCTCACACCATTCATATGACTGACCTACAGTTTATTGTTTTAACCTAAACTCTGGGTGCCCCTATTTTGACACGGGCAGCTAGTAGTTTTGGTTTTGCAGATTTATATTCATAGGATCCTGGTTTACAGCTGGAATGATATCCGGAAAGCTTTGTATCCATATATCTTCTTCAGTTGTGTATTGTATTATTTTGCGCTGCCATGAAATTTATTGTAATCTCTGATATTTGGTAAATGTGTAATATTAATTCATACTCTGTATATTCTAGTAATCTGATGGAATTGTTGTAATATACAATGAAATGTTCTTCTGTCTGCGTTCTATTTCATCGTGTTCTCAAAACAGTTCATTCTTTCTCTTATCTTCAGAGGCCGGGGAAGTTCGGGTCGTTGACATGGCTCCTCCTTCGCACGATGGCGCGCTTCTCAACCGGGATGGGGACAGATTTGGGTCGATGTAACAACCCGTATTTTGAATAACATGTTATAACATAAATCAAGGCAGAATTAAATGATAAAATTTGAATCAGGAGAAACGGGCTGTGCCATTGCGTTCGTCTCGGAAAAATACGCGAAATAGAGTCCGAGTTTTCGAAAATCGGAGTTCGTATGACCAAGTTATGGCCCGTCGAAGTTTTCAGAAAATTTCAAATTTGAATTTGAATTCAGAAATTCAAATTCAGCTAGGACTGGGCAGGCGGGAAAAATTCCCGCCACCCCAAGTCGACTGGGGAGTCGACTTGGGAGTCGACACACCCCAGGCTGTGTCGACTGCCCAGTCGACACCCCTGTCGACTTGGGTGGTCGGCAAGTCCAGCCTGGGTGCACCTGACTTGTTCCTCAAGACATGTTTGGAGGCTTGTGACGGATTTTAATGGCTCAGATCTGAACTAGGGTTAATCCTATGGTCTAAACTAACCTAATCTTCTATAAAAGACCCTAAGACCTAGCCTAAACCCTCATTAATCATTCCTACAACTAAACTATGCCAAAATGCTTCTTGATCATGGCCTCCGTCTTCATATCATGGCCTCCATCTTCTTCATGAAAGCTTGAGTGTCCTAAGCTAGTAAAAGAGCCAACTTTCTTCATCAAAACAAGGATCTATACAAATCAAAGGAGCTTCTTGTTTCTCAAGACAACTTGGAGCTTGTATTCATTTGGGATTTTTAGAGTTGCTAGTGGCTTCGTCTCAATCTTATTTTATTTTATAAGTCTTCATAGCATTGTAAGCCCTATTCTACTCTTAGATTCTAACTATGAAGTTAAATATGACATGTTGCAAGTTTGAGTTTGGGTCTAAGTATGATTTGTGCTTTGATTCTATCATGTTATGCATAGATTTATTCTATGCATGTTTGTAAAGCTATCACCTTGACTTTGTGCATAGAAAGATATGAGCTTTGATTTGAAATGTTGCATAAAGCAACATAGAAACTCTCATAACCCTTATGTTATCTTGCATATGATGTTATATGCGAATCACTAGCTAACATCTTATGTCATTTATGACCATGTTTCACCTATTTTGCTAAAGTTTGATATCATGCATGTTTTGAGGCTTATAATGAAATATGCAAGTTTATGAACACATTTGCCTCATATGCCACCATGTTTAACTTGTGGCCAAACCTTAACCCCTCATGTTCCTTAATATGCTTGTGGCCAAATCACCCTTATGATATTATGCACGCTTGTGGCCAAATCACCCTTATGCTATTATGCATGCTTGTGGCCAAATCACCCTTATGCTATTATGCATGCTTGTGGCCAAATCACCCTTATGCTATTTGATATGTTTGAGGCCAAGTCACCTTTTATGCAATCATACATGTTGAGGCCATATGCTAGTATGTTGAACCCCTTTTGGCCTCAAATATCACCATGTTCAACTTGTGATAGACTTTGCCATCTTATGCCCACCTTGTCATATGGTTATGTTCCCTCTTTGATCTATTTGCGTTGATGCGAATTTACGTGCGATGGGAATACGTTATGGGTAGTTGGGCAAACTTAAATAACATGAAAACATGACTTGAAAATATGACATGAAAGTTTGACATGTGTTTATGCTTGAAAACATGAACGTGGACATGACATGTAGAAAACATGGAAGTGGCCAACTCGAGGTTGGGTTGAGTTTGTAGCATAAATCTACCCGGAACCGACTGGCTTAACTAGTTGCTACAAACAATAGGACCCAATGTGAGTAGTTAGTCACATCGCACTTAAAACCCAAGGTTATACTAGGTTGTGGTGTAAAGCTACCCGGACCCGCCCGGCTTAACTAGTAACCACAACAAAGTCTAATGTGAGAGGTTGGGGTGCATTAAGTTAATTAATGCCACATGATAGGGTTAGGTCATGGACTGCTTGAATACTTAACCAATTAAACACGATGGGTTGGTAGGGTTAATTCATGAACTACTTGAATACTTAACCAATTAAACACGATGTATTGATAGGGTTAAGTCATGAACTGCTTGGATACACTTGACCGACTCAATACATGGTTAGGATAGGGTTAACCACACTTAACCCGCTTGAAATCCTAGTTACGAGGTCCTTTTCAGCCGTAACCCACTTGGGAGTATCTGGATACACTGGACTAGGCTAGGGTGGGGCACGATTACTGGACTGATTGTAAGAGACCAAAAGAGACGGCTGAATGGTGCACCGATTGTTCAGGCGGACCATGGTCATGCACATTAAGTCCGGAGTTGAACATGGGCACCAGTAGGTTTAGACTGTGCGTGCTTGAATTGTGTCTGTGGTTTACACCTTAGGGCTGGATACACCCTGGGGTGGACCTTGCACAGTTAACTACATTCCATGATTAAGCCGTATGACACCGATACACGACGAGTTAGGCTTATAGGGAGCCGATCGACTAGACCGAGTAGCTGGACCTTGATTTAGGTCACCTCATGATATTGGGCCAGCTTTGGGTCAAGGGATCACTTCTTGTTTATACTTGACATGGATTGGAATACTAGTACACACTTGGTGCAACTTAACCTTGTATATGCGATGCCACACTTGATCTATCTTGTTAACTTTTCACCATGCCAGTTATCACCCTATGTTTCAGCTCTGCTTTACATGTCCAGTTAACTTTATTAGTTTTTATACTAATAGTAGGTAGGACTTACCAGTCTTTTTGACTGACCCGTTTTCTTTCGCCTCTTTTCTTCCGTTTCCCCCCCTAGGTTTACAGGGTGGGAACACTAGTACCTAGCTTGGATCTTTAGCTGCTTTTCTGGATAGCTCATGTACGATTTGGACTTGAGCATGCTATGGCTTTATTCTACTTTGGGGATAGTTACTTTATGTTTTTTTTTTCCAGTTTTCATTTTATGCTCTAGACTTGTTTTGTGGGAAAATAATGACCAAGTACTTTGATGTAACTTGACTATGGTTTTGAAATGTTAGTTTTATCCGCTGCTTTACTACTCTGTTTTACTTATATGTTCTGTCTTGTGATATCTGCATGCATGTTTACCTCGTTTAATGCCCCTCCAAAGCTAGTGTACTTGCAATTGTTACCCTGGCGGAAGCGGGGTGTTACATTTGGTATCAGAGCGTAAGGTTTACAAGATCTGAGCAAAAGGTTTTTAAAACTTACCTTTTGAAAAACTATTTTCAAAACCAATTAAGTATTTTCCAAGAAAAGTCTAGTTTATTTTAAAAGGTTGTTCCCCAAAAGCCATTAGCTCTATCCATTATTTCCTCATTCTAAATCTATCTTTTTCTTCGTTTCAGTATGGACAATAATTTTGCCATTCTGGAGGGCGTACCAGTACCTATTTGGTTTAGAAGGTACATGGAGGCAAGGGCGAATGAAGCCGGCCCCGCGGACATTCCTCCTCCTCCTCAGCATCCACAAGCGGATTTCGCGAAGATTTGCAAGGACTTTAAGGCGATGGGTGGCAAGAATTTTATTGGGACGGAGACTTTTGTTGAGGCAAGAAACTGGTTAAAGGAAACTGAAGACCTCTTTGCTATCTTTGATATAGAAGACCATAGGAAAGTTCTGTTAGCGGTATGGTTATTGAAAGAGGAAGCTGCATATTGGTGGGTAGTCACCACCACTACTAGGCCAATTTAGACTTGGAGAAGGTTTAGACTGAGGTTTCTATCATCGACAAAAGAGAACCTTCAGATGGAGAGGTTCTTATCTCTGAAGAAAGGGGACATGCCAGTTAGGGAATACGTGGATACGTTTAATCAACTTGCTCGATTCGGTCTAGACTTGGTTAACACAGCTCAGAAGAAGGCCCTACGCTTTGCTCTAGGATTGAATGAGCCATTGCGCGGTTTGGCTATGTCTCATATACCCATGGGGGCAACCTTCGAGAGTTTGGTGAATATGGCCCTGCTTCAAGAGGAAGATAAGAGTGGCAAGAAGGAGGTCAAGGCAAATGAGTCCCAAGGCGAGAAGGTAGATTCCGGAAAAGGAGGCAAGAACAACAACAGCAAGGACAACAAGTCAAGAGAAAGGAGGAAGTGCAACTTCTGTGGGATTACTGGGCACATAGCCAAAGACTGTAGGAAGAAGAAAAGGAAGTTGGGAGAATGCTTTCATTGTGGAGAGTCTGGACACTATAGTAAGGATTGCCCAAAAAAGCAAGGACAAGGGAAAAGGCAAATTCAGCAAGCAGGACCCTCTGGAGGGCAGTTGCAGGCTCCCCTCGCTCTTCCAGCTTTTGATTCGAGGTAGTGTTTCTATAGAAAGTCATGTTTACATTTCTGATTTCCCTGTTCATACCTTATTTGATTCTGGCGCATCGCATAGTTTTATTTCTGATTTTGTTGAAAGTTTGCACCTAAGTACTAGTCTAGTTGAAAATCCCGTTAGTATTTCAAATCCGATTGGGGGTTCCGCCCATCTATCTGTGATTTGTATGGATTTGAAAATCTCCATCTTGAGCGTAGAATTCATGTGTAATGCTTATGTTCTCGGGTTTATGGGACACGGGTTGATTTTGGGCATGGATTGGTTGTCCAATTATGGAGCCATTCTTGATTTTGAACATAGGATTGCGAGGCTCATGACACGCCTCGGTAATACCCTTGAAATCTCGTGTGACCTTTAGGGTTCCGTCATGATTAGTTATCTAGAATCCCTTGGCACTTTTATTGGAAATTTGTAATCCAATCGAGTAGTGTTCGCCACTAAGGCGGATAGTCCATTTTGCTTAAGCAGGGGTTGTAGAAATCACCCTAGTAAGTACATTTGGCAACATGGATTGACATTTGTTTTCAAGAGATAGTTTTTCTGCATGGAATACCGTATGGTATGTAAACGAGATCCAGGATTCACTAACGAATTTTGGAAAGCTTGCATGAAACCATGAGCACGCAGTTATGGGGAAGCCAAGTATTTTAGAAAAAATATATAATAATAAGTGGAATTGGAACGAGAGGCAACGGTGGAATGAGTTCTAACTCATATTTTGGAAATAAGAATTAAGAGCTACGAAATTGTGAAGTTAAAAGACGGTCAAGGCACGATAGGATTAAGCTCAAGAAAATGCGGCTTAGAAGATTGAAGACTAGATACGCGCATTATATCTCTTTCTAAGAGTATATCCTTGATCCCTATTATTCTGTAGAGCTTACTCGCATGCTATCTTTTAAGTATATCCTCTCGGTCCTATTCTCAATCCTAGTTCTGTTGCAAACCCCATAAGGAGTATTACTCGCCTGTTTTGATTTATAGTTGGGGTGAAGATGTCCATTAAGATGACCAAACTATTTGGGCTTTATGGGATATGGGTCATAGTTGATAAACTTACGAAGAACACCCATTTCATTCCAGTAAAGAACAAGATGATTGTATCAGGTTTAGCATCTGTTTATCTTCGAGAGATAGTGCGATTGCATGGGGTTCCTTCTAGCATAGTTAGCGATCATGACCCAATCTTCACTAGCCAGTTCTGGAATAGTTTGCAAGAAGCGATGGGTACGCGATTGAATCTAAGTACAGCCTGTCACCCCCAGACGGATGGCCAAACCGAAAGGGTGAATAGAATGCTAGAAGATCTTTTGAGGCTTTGTGTTCTTGACTTTTGTAACACCCCACCTCCGCTAGGGTGACTCTTGCAAGCACTCTGACTTTGGAGGGGCGTTTGAATCAGGTAAACATGCATAATGATATATCAAGGCAGAACAAGAACATATGTATATATGTAAACAGAGTAAATAACATAGATAAAACAGCGGAGGATTTTCAAACCATTTCAAAACAAGTCTGGTACAACATAATGTTAACTTTCCAAATACACAAGTCTAGATAAAAACAACATTACTGAAAAACTGAAATACATAAGTACTATCCCCAAAATAAGTGATAACCATAGCTAGCTTCATGTCAAGGCCGTACATGAGCTAAAATCCCACAAGCAAGCGATCAGAAATCCAGCTAAGCTCCAATATTCCCTCCCTGAGAAACTGGGGGGGGGGGGGGAACGGAAGAAAAGAGGCGAAAGAAAACAGGTCAGTCAAAAAGACTGAGTAAGCCCTACTACAATCAATGTAAACCAATAAAGTTAACTGGCATGAGAAGCAGGTATGATCATAAGGATAACAACATACAAGCATGATGATTAACTAACAAGGTAGATAAAGGTGTCATCGCATAATCAGGATTAAGGTTTTTGCACCACAGGTGTACTAGCAAACTAACATGACTTGAATAAACAAGTATTGATCCCTTGGCCCAAGCTTTGGCCCAATAACATGAAATGACCCTAATACAAGGTCCAACCAAACGGTCTAGTCGATCGGCTCCCTAAGCCTAACTCGTCACGTGTTGGTGTCAATACGGCCCAAACATAATTGTAGTCAGACTGTGCAGGGTCTCCCATCGGGTGTATCAAGCCCTAGGGTGGCAACCCCTGGACACCATAAACATGAGTGCACAGTCTCGATCTACTAGTACCCGTGCATGCTTTCCCCGGCTTCGGACTATGTGCATGACCATGGTCCGCCCGGAACTACGCCGGCGTACCACCCTGCCGTCGTTTATTGGTCGCTTACCTCCAGCCCAGTAATCGTGCCCCCTCCCTAGCCTAGTCCCTAGGGTCATGATGATACTAACTTGGGATTACTGCTGGAGTGGGCCCCCATTGCTAGGATTTTTCTAGTGGGTTAAGTACGGTTTAACCCTCTTGCTAATCATGGATTAGCTTGGTTAAGTGTAACAATGAGTTCACGACTTAACCCCGATTAATCTACCAAGCCCAAATTGGTTAAGTATCAAGTGGACCATGACTTAACCCTAATCATGAGGCATTAATTAATTAATGTGCCTTAACCTCTCACATTAGACTTTGTTGCGGTTACTAGTTAAGCCGGTCGGTTCCGGGTAGCTTTACACCACAACTTGGTCTAACCTCGGGTTCAAGGTACAACATGGCCAACTTCTCACATTGGGTCCTATTGTTTGTAGCAACTAGTTAAGCCGGTCGGTTCCGGGTAGGTTTACGCTACAAACTCAACCCAACCTCGAGTTGGTCACACTTATCTTTTCTAAGTGTCATGTCCATCATGTTTCCAAAACATGTTACAAATTTTCAAGCAATTGGGTAGACCTAACTTAATAGGTAAATTCCCAATGGGAAGACCTAACTTAATAGGTAAATTCCCAAGCTTATGTTTTTATGTCTTTTAAGTTTACCCAACCCCAAACGCAATCCCATCGCTTACATATCGCAATAGCGCATAAAGAATAGAAAGAGGGAACTTGGCATAACCATGACATAAAGGTGTTGAAGCCACAAGTTTAACATGGTGGCATATGAAATGTTCATATGTTCATACATTTGCATATTACATTCTTAGGCCTCAAAAGCATGCATAAAACCAAACTTGGCATATTGGTGATACATGGTGCTAAATGACATGTAGAAATGGCCATAAGTTCGCATTTAGCCTCACATGCAAGTTATCATAAGGGATATGATAACTTACATGTTGCCAAAATGCAACCTTTAGCCTAAAGCTTGGAGCTTTATGTTCACATACTCAAGATAAGCTTGCATAACATGATAACATGAACAAGATGATCATCCCAAACTTGCATAACATACTTGCATATCATAACATGGCATACTTGCATAGCATAACATGGTAAACTTGCATAACATGACATGATGAACTTGCATATCATAGCATGGCATACTTGCATATAAACTTGCATATTACAACATGATAAACTTGCATGTCATAGCATAGTAAACTTGCATGTAAACTTGCATATTACAACATGATAAACTTGCATATCATAGCATAGTAAACTTGCATATCATACATTTAACTTTAGAGTTTAAGTATGAAAGTAGAATAGGGCTTACAATGCTAAAGAAGTCACAAAAATATGACAAAGCCCTTATGAAATCAATAAAACCCAAAATGCAAGCTCTAACATAAAAACCCTTGAGCCAAAATGATCAAAACTATTTCTTTATGATGCAAATATAGAAACTTGACTTGAATGCAAGCTAATGATGCTCATACAAGTTTGAAAACACTTGTATGCATGGAAAATCACTTAGAAATTTATTTAGGAATTTTATGAAGAGAGTGGAGGCCATGAGAGGATTGATTTTGCCATAGTTTAGTTGTAGGATTGATTAATGATGATTTAGGGTTAGGGTAGGGTCTTATTTATAGATTAGGCAAGTGTTTAAGGCCATAGGATTAAACCCTAGTTACAATCTCAGCCCTTAAAACCGAATATGGCCCCCAAGCTCAACACAATCTCTAAATGGTGCACCAGGCTAAACAGCCCGGCTGGACCAAGTCGACAGCCAAGTCGACAGGGCTGTCGACTTGGGTCCAACCAAGTCGACTCCCAAGTCGACAGGGCTGTCGACTTGGGCGCTCTGGCGGGAACTTTCCCGCCTAGCCCAATCTGACCTAATTTTTCAAATTCAAACTTGAATTTGAAATCTGTTTTTACTTTGAATTTTTCTGAAAACTTCGTTGGGCCTTAATCGGGTCATACGGACTCCGATTTTCGAAAACTCGGACTCTATTTCGCGTATTTTTCCGAGACGAACGCAATGGCATATCCCGTTTCCCTTGATTCAGATTTTAGAATTAAATTCTACCTCGATTTACATCATTACAGGTTATTGAAAATACGGGTTGTTACAACTTTGGTGGTACTTGGGAAGACCACCTTCCTCTTGTAGAGTTTGCTTATAATAACAGCTACCAAGCAAGCATAGGAATGACACCATTCGAAGCTTTGTATGGGAGGTCGTGCAAGTCAACAACATGTTGGTGGCAGACGACGGATAAGCTTATACTTGGGCCCGACATGATAAGGGACACATCCGAGAAGGTAGAGTTGATTCAAAAACGGATGAAAACGGCCCAAGACAGACAGAGATCCTATGCAGACAATCGAAGGACAGACATAGAATTTAAAGTTGGAGATATGGTCTTCGTGAAGATTTCTCCTTTGCGAAATGTGGTTCATTTTGGAGCAGTTGGGAAGCTGATACCAAGGTTCGTAGGACCCTTCCCTATTATAGAAAGAGTTGGGAAGATGACTTATAAGGTGGAGTTGCCCGAGAAGCTGGCCGGAGTTCACAATGTTTTTCATGTCTCACATCTCCGAAAGTGCCTACATGAGTCAGCCAATGTAGTTGAACCAAGTAATCTTGAAGACACGGAGGTATAGAAAGAGGCGACCTTGAGGCGAGCTCTGATTCGTATCTTGGGAACGGAGATCGAGAAGCTGAGGAATCGAGAAGTCAAGTTAGTAAAGGTTCAGTGGAGTGAAGCCGACGAAGATGCAACTTGGGAAACCGAGGAGAAGATGCGTGGGCTTTATCCATTCCTTTTTGGAGGGTACATTCTCGATCTCTTTTCCTAGTCAACATATCTTTCTTTTACTATCCATGTTTATCTGGTTATCTCGTTAACCTTGTCATGAGAACCTTAGGTAGAAACCCTTTGTATGAAACATGTATTTGAAACAAGCTATGCTTGATGTTTGCAAGTGGTTGCAAGTGTTTGCAAGTGGATACTCGTGGATGCATGATACACATTAGACACTAAGATCGGCTCACACACTTTCATATTGCATATGCATGAGTGATTATACTTATTCATGGATGAAACTTGTTATGCTATCACGTGGATGTTGCATATGGATGAATGTTATGTGCACTCATATAGAGATTATAAATTATGTTAGGAATTTGCATACATATGGACTCATTTCACTAACATACTTTGCATTAAGGAGGTTTACTGAATCAGTAACCGCCTGATTTTCGCATTAGATAGGTACATATACACACACCTTTGCATATGTTCATACAACATTTAGAATCTTTTAAGGACAATGACTGCACGTGGATGATGTTTTGAGTAGATGGATGGTAGGATACATTCTTCCTAACCTGAAGATTTCGGGGACGAAATCCTTTAAGGTGGGGAGAATGTAACAACCCGTATTTTGAATAACATGTTATAACATAAATCAAGGCAGGATTAAATGATAAAATTTGAATCAGGGGAAATGGGCTGTGCCATTTCGTTCGTCTTGGAAAAATACGCGAAATAGAGTCTGAGTTTTCGAAAATCGGAGTCCGTATGACCAAGTTATGGCCCGTCGAAGTTTTCAGAAAATTTCAAATTCAAATTTGAATTCAGAAATTCAAATTCAGCTAGGACAGGGCAGGCGGGAAAAATTCCCGCCACCCCAAGTCGACTGGGGAGTCGACTTGGGAGTCGACACACCCCAGGCTGTGTCGACTGCCCAGTCGACACCCCTGTCGACTTGGGTGGTCGGCAAGTCCAGCCTGGGTGCACCTGACTTGTTCCTCAAGACATGTTTGGAGGCTTGTGACAGATTTTAATGACTCAGATCTGAACTAGGGTTATTCCTATGACCTTAACTAACCTAATCTTCTATAAAAAGACCCTAAGACCTAGCCTAAACCCTCATTAATCATTCCTACAATTAAACTATGCCAAAATGCTTCTTGATCATGGCCTCCATCTTCATATCATGGCCTCCATCTTCTTCATGAAAGCTTGAGTGTCCTAAGCTAGTAAAAGAGCCACCTTTCTTCATCAAAACAAGGATCTTTCTCCATACAAATCAAAGGAGCTTCTTGTTTCTCAAGACAACTTGGAGCTTGTATTCATTTGGGGTTTTTAGAGTTGCTAGTGGCTTCGTCTCAATTTTATTTTATGTTATAAGTCTTCATAGCATTGTAAGCCCTATTCTACTCTTAGATTCTAACTACGAAGTTAAATATGACATGTTGCAAGTTTGAGTTTGGGCCTAAGTATGATTTGTGCTTTGATTCTATCATGTTATGCATAGATTTATTCTATGCATGTTTGTAAAGCTACCACCTTGACTTTGTGCATAGAAAGCTATGAGTTTTGATTTGAAATGTTGCATAAAGCAACATAGAAACTCTCATAACCCTTATGTTATCTTCCATATGATGTTATATGCGAATCACTAGCTAACATCTTATGTCATTTATGACCATGTTTCACCTATTTTGCTAAAGTTTGATATCATGCATGTTTTGAGGCTTATAATGTAATATGCAAGTTTATGAACACATTTGCCTCATATGCCACCATGTTTAACTTGTGGCCAAACCTTAACCCCTCATGTTCCTTAATATGCTTGTGGCCAAATCACCCTTATGATATTATGCACGCTTGTGGCCAAATCACCCTTATGCTATTATGCATGCTTGTGGCCAAATCACCCTTATGCTATTATGCATGCTTGTGGCCAAATCACCCTTATGCTATTTGATATGTTTGAGGCCAAGTCACCTTTTATGCTATCATACATGTTGAGGCCATATGCTAGTATGTTGAACCCCTTTTGGCCTCAAATATCACCATGTTTAACTTGTGATAGACTTTGCCATCTTATGCCCACCTTGTCATATGGTTATGTTCCCTCTTTGATCTATTTGCGTTGATGCGAATTTACGTGCGATGGGAATACGTTATGGGTAGTTGGGCAAACTTAAATAACATGAAAACATGACTTTAAAATATGACATGAAAGTTTGACATGTGTTTATGCTTGAGAAAATGAACGTGGACATGACATGTAGAAAACATGGAAGTGGCCAACTCGAGGTTGGGTTGAGTTTGTAGCATAAATCTACCCGGAACCGACCGACTTAACTAGTGGCTACAAACAATAGGACCCAATGTGAGTAGTTAGTCACATCGCACTTAAAACCCGAGGTTAGACTAGGTTGTGGTTTAAAGCTACCCGGACCCGCCCGGCTTAACTAGTAACCACAACAAAGTCCAATGTGAGAGGTTGGGGTGCATTAAGTTAATTAATGCCACATGATAGGGTTAAGTCATGGACAGCTTGAATACTTAACCAATTAAACACGATGGGTTGGTAGGGTTAAGTCATGAACTACTTGAATACTTAACCAATTAAACACGATGTATTGATAGGGTTAAGTCATGAACTGCTTTGATACACTTGACCGACTCAATACATGGTTAGGATAGGGTTAACCACACTTAACCCGCTTGAAATCCTAGTTACGAGGTCCTTTTCAGCCGTAACCCACTTGGGAGTATCTGGATACCCTGGACTAGGCTAGGGTGGGGCACGATTACTGGACTGATTGTAAGAGACCAAAAGAGACGGCTGAATGGTGCACCGATTGTTCAGGCGGACCATGGTCGTGCACATTAAGTCCGGAGTTGAACATGGGCACCAGTAGGTTTAGACTGTGCGTGCTTGAATTGTGTCTGTGGTTTACACCTTAGGGCTGGATACACCCTGGGGTGGACCTTGCACAGTTAACTACATTCCATGATTAAGCCGTATGACACCGATACACGACGAGTTAGGCTTATAGGGAGCCGATCGACTAGACCGAGTAGTTGGACCTTGATTTAGGTCACCTCATGATATTGGACCAACTTTGGGCCAAGGGATCACTTCTTGTTTATACTTGGCATGGATTGGAATACTAGTACACACTTGGTGCAACTTAACCTTGTATATGCGATGCCACACTTGATCTATCTTGTTAACTTTTCACCATGCAAGTTATCACCCTATGTTTCAGCTCTGCTTTACATGTCGTGTTAACTTTATTAGTTTTTATACTAATAGTAGGTAGGACTTACCAGTCTTTTTGACTGACCCGTTTTCTTTCACCTCTTTTCTTCCGTTTCCCCCCCTAGGTTTACAGGGTGGGAACACTAGTACCTAGCTTGGATCTTTAGCTGCTTTTCTGGATAACTCATGTACGGTTTGGACTTGAGCATGCTATGGCTTTATTCTACTTTGGGGATAGTTACTTTATGTTGTTTTTTCCAGTTTTCAGTTTATGCTCTAGACTTGTTTTGTGGAAAAATAATGACCAAGTACTTTGATGTTACTTGACTATGGTTTTGAAATGTTAGTTCTATCCGCTGCTTTACTACTCTGTTTTACTTATATGTTCTGTCTTGTGATATCTGCATGCATGTTTACCTCGTTTAACGCCCCTCCAAAGCTAGTGTACTTGCAAGAGTTACCCTGGCGGAGGCGGGGTGTTACAGTCGATGAGGGCGGAAGAGGGAGAGAGAGGAGGGGCAACAGCCACTAGGATGGGGGGGTTCTTGGGCGCGGTCTGTCGATTTGGGTGGGGGTCTATTCGGAGGAGGAGGGAGTGAGGGTAGGAGGAGAGAGAAGGGGTAGGTTGGACATCGGAGGGGCGGCGGAAGGACTGAGCGGCGCGTCAGTGGGGGAGGGGGGGAGAACGACGGCGACGGGAAAAAAAAGAAGGGGATCGGGTTTCTATTTTCGATTTAGGTTTAGAAATGAAAGGGGGGATTATATGTTATAATATATATATATATATATATATATATATATTTAATTATTTTTATTTCAAAAAGTAACTTTTTATTTCGAACTCGAAATCGAACACACCGCCTATCGTCCATAGCTAATTACCCCCATTCCGAACACAATGGGATATGTATCGTAAGCTGATTCGATCGTTTCGATCAGTTTTCGTCAAAATCAAAATATAACTCTATATATTGAATTTGAACGTGCATTTCAATTTTCCGGGGTCACATACGGACTCTAAAAATTCCTGAAAAATATTTTCTAGCTTCGTATTGACGATAAGGTCCTAACAAAACTAATTTCATCAAATTCTGACATTTTTGTAAAATGGCCATTTTCCAGTGGATTAAAATCAACTAAAACTGGTCAAACGCATTTTCCTTCGCCACGCTCACATATTGATTCGAAAAATTACAAATTTTAGAATCTAAAAATAACTTGACATCGCGGATCCAACAAAAGTGATTTCGTCGAAAAACGAGGTCGTTTGCAAAATTTTCATTTTTAAGGGCCAGAATTCCATAGCGTCTATTCTGAATTTTCAACTGGGCATAACTTTTTATCCCTACTATGAAATTTCGATTTCTCGGATTCGTTGGAAAGATATTCTCAATTAGATTTTAATATTTTTGGTTTCGCTAAAATCCGGTTTATTTTGCACCCGGTACATTCATTTGAACTTTGAAATCGAATTTTCGAACTACCGCGCCATTTTCAATTCCTTTTATAATTATAAATAATTATTTATATTCTGGCGATGATTCAATTAAATATATATGTTCTATTTCTATTCAAAATAAATTCCTCGTCGTTATTATTTAAAATAATTCATTTTAAATATTCAAAATTCATTAAAATTGCCAAAATAAAAAATTTAAATTGGCTCAGATTTCCGGGTTATTACACCAAGTATTTAACCAATGAGGTGGATATCCAAGTCAATCGCTCATTAGTGTTTTAAAGGTAAAGACCCAACAAGGCGGGCATTCTCCGTGACTTATGGCCCTATTATAGGTGGATTCTTATGATATCTTATGACCCTGAGGCGGACCCTAGCTCCTTAAGACCCCGTCTTAATACTTCGACGTTCTTAAGTCTATAATCTCAATTGTAATATGAGAAGTAGTATTGCGAACGTTACTACTTAACTAATACGGTAGAACACCTATGTCGCTTAAGATTTCCCTTAGACAGTTGGTGAGCATGCAATGGCAACATATCTTTTATATACCATTCATGTCCCTAGTTGTGTAACACCCCACCTCCGTTAAGGTCACTCACAAAGGGAATGCCTTAACTTTGGTGGAGCATTATAGTAAACAAAACAGAAACTTACAAGACAGATAAAACAGTACTTGAAAAATTTTAACTTTATTACAGCGGAAACAGAAATTAATATGGTTACATCCTTTCAATTTCAGAATTCAAGTACAAAATATCAGTCTTGTACAAAAGCCCTCAAAATGCATAGTTTAAAATCATAATCCCCACGGAACGGAAGCTATACAGAGCCAAGCCATACTTTAAGCACTTCAAGCAAAGAGAAATCCGGATCAAGCTAAAGTATTTCCCTCCTTGGATAACCTGGGGGGGAAACGGAAGAAAGGAGGCGAAACAACAAGGGTCAGACAAAAAGTCTGGCAAGTCCTGTGACTTTCAGCATATGAACAGATAATAATATGATATGAACATAAAACTGGATGTGAGATAACTATAACAGGTGTAGCAGATATAACAGAAAAACAGAATGATATAAACTATTGTTTTACACTTCTCTGCACTAATACTAGTATAGCAGAATTAGGTGTCTCCCTAATGTCTAAATTGAAGCAGGAACGGGTACAGAATACTTTAACAGAAACAGAATGCTAATAATGGGCCTTTACTACCCGATCAGAAACAAACAGAAGCAGGAACAGATTTATCTCTACGGAAACAAAATGTAGAATTAGGTGTACACTAGTAATGGGCCTTTACCACCCGAACAGACGGTACCACACAGAAACAGACAGGTGTTACCACCCAACAGAAACAGACGGTACCAACAGAAACAGACAGAACTAAGCGTACCCTAAAACCCTACCCCAAGCGATCGGCTCCCTAATACATAAATATCCTGTGTCGGCCCCACAGTAGGGTGTATCACTCCCTAAAGTGACAACCAATTGGCACAGACCTATTTACAGATGTCACGGCGTCTTACATCCTCAGAGGCAGACCGGGATCCATGCACGCACATGACCCGGTTGGAACGCACCATCAACACCCCTCGCCATTATCAGAATGAACCACTTATAATTAGTTCAGTAAGCGTGCCCGGACCCTACCTACTGTTGGGTCAAAGTTTTGATACCAGAAAGGGTTACTGACTAATATTGGTCACAAACAACAGATGACACAAGTAATTCCCCTCCTGACCTTGTGTCCCCAGACTAACAGATCTCAGATTAACTTGTTTACAAGTTCAGACATACAGAATTCAGATTTACTAGTTCATAGATTAAGTTAACAAGTTTTCAGACTAACAGATCAGATGTATAGATTTTTCAGATTTGTCTAACTTTGTATTGGGCCTACAGATTCATGGACGGGTTTACTACACCTATTAATCCAGTTGGTTTAACCCTATTTTCCCCCAATACGTTTTAGACATCATTCTTATCTTAGATTTGCATTAATTAATTATTAATGCCCAGACCTCTCACATTAGGTCGCTAGCTTGTGGCCGCTGGATGGGCCGGGCGGTTCCGGGCAGACTTCTGCCACAAGCCAGACCTAACCTCGTGTCTTAAGCAGGTTATGACTAACTTCTCACATTGGAACCTATTGTTTGCGGCCACTGGATGTGCCGGGCGGTTCCGGGCAGAATTACGCCGCAAACTCATTCTAACCTCGAGTTAGCCATGTCTATCTTTGCGGCCAATTAATTAATAATTTACCGTTTATGCGCACGCCCAATATATATACCAATTCAGATTATATCAATAACAGGATGATTATATCAACACAGCAGATAATAGACTTTAGCAGATAACAGATTTTATATGACTTAACGGATTTAACAGATTTAGCAACTTAGCAGATTTTGGCATATAACAGGTTAGGCATTTCAACCGACAAATTTAACAAATTAGGCATTTCAATCTAATTAGCAGTCTAGGCAATATAACAAAACTAGCAGTTTAGGCAACTTGGCAAATTAGCATATTTAGCAAATTTAATATTTCTAAAGGTTCTATTTACATGCCTTGCCTAATCATAAATTGGCCTAAATTCATATGCCTAAATAATTGTCGTGATT
The DNA here is from genome assembly GCA_030737875.1 of Allium sativum. NCBI lineage: Eukaryota > Viridiplantae > Streptophyta > Magnoliopsida > Asparagales > Amaryllidaceae > Allium > Allium sativum. Next base: position 650,991,704 of record CM060923.1, read on the forward strand.
CACAATAAGATCATATACTTCCATGTTTGCATACCTTTACATAGCGCAAAATATGGACATAATTTACCCTATAACATATGTTCCAATTTTTGTTAAACTAACCTTATACAGCAGATTCACATATAAATTATACCAAATATGATCATTAATTACAGTGCATGCCATATATGCAAAATTCCCTATTTAGGTGTAATCACAATAGTAGAGATCCTAATTAATGTAAATCTTTTACACCTACGTTTCCATATCCTTCATCTTATTAAGTCATGAATCATTATGCAAAATATACCCAACAATCTAAATCATATCTTCTAAAAAAAAAAAAAATCAGATCTTGACTTTTATATGCATTTTGTCCAAAGTCTCAAATCATATGTAATCATACAATGGTTCCTCTTTTCTTCTATCATAGAATATGCATAGATCCAAATCTAGTTTACAATATATGCTCATCTTTTTTTCTAATTAATTACAGATCTAAATTACAACATAACTATGCATACAACATATATAAATTATATGTTCATAGTCAAATTTATGCATCTAATCCCAAGTCACATGTCCAATATATTTTATGCCTCAGACCTAAAGTCATACATTCAATTCAGTCTTTTCAAATTTCGCTTCATTCATCCCAAAATTTGCGTTCATACGTTCATCTCTTATGAGATTAGGCACAGGCTCGTGGTAGCCTGGCTATAGAAACAGAAAAGAAGAAAAGGGATACAGAACAGTCACAGAAAAACAGATCTGACAGAAGAGAATATATATACAATCTCATATTCAGAATTAAAAACATATCAAAATTATAATTAACGTTTATAGCGGAAAATAACTGTACTTGCCTTGATTGGATTAAAGAAAGGACTTTAGTTGTTACAGAATTGTTGCAGAAGCTTTTATCTCAAATTTGAATTTAGGATGATGTTGATTGACTTCTAGTTTTGATTCTAGCAGAGTTGCGACGCCATTTTTATTTTTAAATTAGAAGAAGAGAGCAATGGAGGCTAGAGAATTGTGTTAGAGACTTAGGTTAGGTAGAGTCTAGGGTCATTTTTATAGAGTTTATGAACTGATTAGGACCATCGATGTTGCTTGGATTGATCGTAGCCATTCATTCGAAAGAGAGACCAATTAGAGCCTTCCACCTAGCCCTAATGACAAAGCATGCTTCTGAAAATCGACCAACATAGACTAGGCCAGCCAGGGTGGACTGCGTTCGACCTGGGTCTGGACCAGGTCGACAGCCCTGTCGACCTGGCTAGACCAGGTCGACAGCCCAGTCGACCTGGGTGTCTTAGGCGGGAATTTTCCCGCCCTGGCCAATTGGGCCCGATTTTTAAATTTTAAACTTGTTTTTCTGAGCTGTTCGAATTTTAAACTTAATTCAGAAACTTCCGGAGGCTATATCTTCTTCATATGGACTCCGTTTTTCGAAAACTCGGACTCTATTTCGCGTATTTTTCCGAGACGAACGCAATGGCATATCCCCTTTCCCTTAGTTCTTTGATTTCAAATTAATTATACTTTAATTTGTTAATTTCACAGTTATAAAATACACGGGGTGTTACAAGTTGAGTCCCTATAAGCTTCTACATGAAGTGGACATCCCCATGAACTACCCTACTCCATTATGACTTATGCCTAACCACTTTTAGAGAAGGAGGACCCATAGACTTAATTCAAATCTAATTAGGGTGAGTACTATGACTTTTGTTCCTCTCCAAGGAATAAACATTCGGAGGGATCCTAGTCCAAACACTTAAGTTAAATTGGATGTGAAGATATTCAACCACTTAAGGCCTTCTCAAGGCGTAGTAAACCTGCCTATTTTCGAAAGGCAAGTAAAATTATTATTAACACAATGAAACTATTACAATGTACATACAAGAATTCACAATGACCTACATATTGACTATACTAATACAAAATTGACATCTTGGCAGTAATGAGAAAAAAGCAATGAATGAATTACAATTGAATACCCAAAAAAACTCAAAACTACCATATTAACCAATATAGGAATAGCCAAATTACTATTGTTAACTTTTGGAAGTGCCAACATGAGCCCACTCTCAATCCACAGAACTTCACACAAAATACCAGCTTTCTTCTATATGCCTTTAGTAGTATACAACTTATATCTGCAAACAATTCAACTTATATCTACAAACAATTAAACCTGCCTATTTTCACACACAACAGACTTATATATATATATACATACACACTAGACCTATCACATTAAACCGTATACCTGTAGATGTTGGATATGCCGGGCGGTTCCGGGCAGGCATCTACTACAAGTGGGTTTAACCTCATGTCATAGTGTACTAAGTTTGAATGGCCCATGACACCCAAACCTCTCACATTAGTTGGTCCTGCTTGTGGTTGCTGGATTTGCTGGTCGGTTCCGGGCAGGCTTATACCACAAATGGAAACTAATCTCGACGCCTCGTGTTTCTGGCTCACTATTAATACTAGTGTGTAAACCATGCGTTGCACATGACAATATTATTATAAATAGTATTTATTATTTTGATGTTAAATGAAAACTTTATTATGAAATGTATAATAATTTTCCATGTGAAATACATAAACTATTAATTAAAATTATTATTATTGTTTGTGTGTAATTTATGTTCTATAACTTACACAAATGTGAGGACCTTAACTTAAAAATTCAAGAATTTAAATTATGAAGATATTTTGGTGGGGGAAATCTATATTTCTGGAAAAAGGGAAATATGTGTTTTCAAGAAAAATGCCAAATATATATAAGAATATATAACCACATACTTTGAATTTGAAATGGAGACAATAAAGTTTTCTTTTAGAAAGAAAAATTTATGTGATGCTTGATGGCTCGAATATGCTTCTATGTATGGAAAGAAATATGTACTAATAAAAGAGTTATTTTCTGTAAAGTAATATGGTGAATAGAAGGGAATATGCACAGGGTTTTTAAAAGACATGCACATCAGGTTAGTGTACATATTTTGTCACAACAAATTGGATGACTAGTATGATTAAATTCATCAGCTCAGAAAATTCTAAATACATATGAATGTAACCTTGACCTACTGGGATTTAATTACAAGGAGGAAATCACACTTTTTGGATGAGTATAGACAGGATAAAAAGGGGTAACTAAATTCAAATTTATGATAAAATGGTATAGAAAATACATATTTCCTAAATAACCCCATCTGTTACATTTTTAGTAAGGAAGCATAAAAAGTGAGAAAAAGGGTTGAATGAGGCAGGAAAAGAATGATTTGAAAACATGATAAGAATCCCTTTTATTTTCTGGAATAAAATAAATGACTTAAGTAACATTAAAACCCCAAACAAAGAGGTATACATAGGAAAGAGGATGGGGAATACATTTTAGAAAACTAGGAAGATTTTATAAGAAATAGAAGGGAGGACAAAGAAATTCATCTTAGTGGAAAAATATGGTTGAACATAACACTCGAGATAATAGCAGGAATACCGTGAGTAATTTTTCTTACTTATATCAAAGCATTAAGTCCTGTAGAAGGTAGCTATGTTTTATTCATTTGTCTTTACATATCCTTTGAATCAATCATAAGGGGAATGTTATTCATCTATAATTACTCCGAATTATGTTTTTTTTAAGTACAACTGTTAAACTTTGTTTCTACATAAGAAGGTGTATTCATACCAGTTTTTATATGTAGAGCATATTTGTTAGTGTACTGATTATAATCAATAAATTAGAATAGGCTGTTTGGCAGTGAGAATTGTGGTTTCTTGCTTATGTCTTCCACCTGAAAAAGGGCATAGGACTAATAGATTTTAATTCCTGATCCCATGTCCATGAAAAGATCCAACAAGAGGCTCAAGGTAGTAATAAGTAGTTTTATGGCTTACGAAACCCTGAACATCTTGAGGATCCACTTCTCTGAAACTAGGGAGACTTATTCTATGTTACACGCATAAATAACACTCTAGTTACTCATAGAAGGATAGAAAAATTGATATCATGATATGTTTGATCTAGTTGTTCGTATATTACAGCATTTATGATGGTTGTGTACTTTGGATGTTATGTAAAGATGTAATTCATTTTATGGATTGAATGGTATTAAAATTCAAAAAATGATACCCAGGGAGTAAGGGCTGGGGAATAACTTTGATAGAGAGTGGGGGAAAAATTGAAAAACACTTAGTAATGAAACTAAGAAAAAAGTCACTTTAATTCACTAAGGAATTTAAGCATGATGGGTGTTGCAACTAATTTGCTTACCTTATTGGTAAGTTTACACATGACATATTTATGTCTGTTTGATCAATAGTACTTGAGAGGAGAAGGGGGATCTCAAGTAGTGTGTACCAATGAAATCAGGTGTGACATTGACTTTAAAAGGGAAAAGAATCAATAGGAAAATTATAATAAGTGTGTTAGGCTATGGGCTTGAGGGGTTAATTGAGTGACTGTCAGCTAGACGCCTTGTATTCCATTGACTGAGCATGGTTATGTAATGCTCTTGTGTACTAAAATAAAATATGATCAGGTGTAAGTAACAAAGATCTACCTACAAAACAGTTTGACAGCAGTTTTAGCACTGGTAGTAGTAATGTATACTAGTCTGACCCTTTTGCTTTGATGCATCTTGGGTGTCTCATTTGATATGAGGCAGCCTTTGATGATGTGCAGAAAGAAATGAAGTAATTGCATTGGTACCGGGCTTAGCTTATGAAGAGATAGATGCTTGCTTAAGTTAAATGAATAAGAGATTTAACTGCCTATTTTCAATTAGCTTGTATTAAAGAAGATTTATGTTTTCTTTTATGTTTGAATTGTAACTAAACCTCTACTTAAAGTAACTGAAGTAATATGGTTGTTTTATATTGGTATGCATCAAGAATTAAGTTAGAAAATGCTAAATGTTAACACATATGCACTGGTTAGATAGAAATTTATGTATATAAAGCAGTCCTATGTTTATATCTACATGAGCTTATGATAAGGTTATGTTATGTTTGCTTATAATGGGTATCTCAGACCATATAGCCAAGACATGTTAGTACATGCTAGCTAGTCCAGAGTTATATGTAGTATATATATAGTCCTCTTTTTAATTGGTATATGTAAAAAAGCTATTTTCTGAAGCAAAAAGATAAATGTAATTATCTTTATACAATATATCCATATTTATGGAACTCAATATGGCTTGGTTTTGGGGTATTATACTTTCTAGTAGTGTTTACCTAGTGTACTGCTACATTCATTATCTACATATGATGAAATAGAACAATCTTTTTGTTCATTACTTTTCATAAGAATGTTATACATAAATACTGGCTAGCTTTAGAATGCTTCAGGGCATGTCATTGAAGCAAGCATAGCAAAACTTATATTTCTCACCTTGTTAAAACATACTAGAAGAAATTAAAACATCTAAACATTTCATGATCTATTCATAAAAGAGAGAAGTCATCATTTTTGCTTACCATAAAGTCATTTTTGGCTCTGATTTAAGGGAAGACCCTCATTTATATGACATTGTATATTTGAGATAAACAAAACAAATACTAGTATGCCAATATTAGTGATATGTTTAATTCTGGGAATAAGAAGAAAAACATTAACCAATATATATATATATATATATATGTAAAATTTGTATATATATATGTAAAATTGGCATATATATAATATATATATATATTAACCCATAGGCCTAAAGAAGAAGGGGGTATTGGTTTGTGAAGAATAAGAGACTTGAGAGAAGCTTTCACATTAAAAAGGCATGGAAAATAATTTCTAAATGTGATGACCCCAAACCCAGTACTAACGGTGGCAAGGGTAATCTTTGGAATATAACACATAAACAAATAACAGCAGAACGGAATTAAATAATTACACCAGATAATGTACAAATAATACATGGATAAACATAATCATCAGAGTTACGCTGTATACAGGATCTTACTTAGTACAAATACAGTTCAGCTATACATAAATGTCTACAGCGGAAAACAAACATAATATGTACAACAGGAGCTGAACAGCATAAAAAGAGATAAATGATAGAATCCATCTTCAGCTCCAGCTATCCAGAAAGAGCTGCTAAAACCTAAATACAAGGCTGCCCATGTAGAAATAAGGGCACCCGAGTTTGCAAGTTAAACAAACTACGAGTCATTCATGGGACTGGTATGAGAAATCTACTTAACACATTTTATAATATGGCTAATCACAGGATCATGCCACTTTCGCGGAACGGGTTTACTCCATTGGATTGCCAGTGCTTTAAAACATGTCAATCTTTTAAACATCGCAATGCTTTTTATAAAAATGAAGCCATTATAAGACTCATTTCCCATCACACAATGCAACGCAAACCGGAGGATAGAGTTTTACCTTATAATGACCAAAACATGCTTGATACGAATAAAACAAAAGAATTTGATATTCTTACTAGTGTTTATACGTTTAAAAAACAATTTCAATCATAACTATCAATCATAGACGGCATGGGTACCATATATCATGTCTCCATATATAGGTTTACAATCAAAACCGCACGATGTCGTATTTGGAAACTGGATTTCCGTTATGAACCAAGGAAAAAGATAGTCCTTACCGAATTCGAGACGCTCTAGCCCATATCTCAGGATCATAGCTCGAGTGACCCTTGGATCATCAGGGCCGGTCCACCGATGTGGATTAAAATGCCTGAACACTGCGTTTCCCCGCCCTTTGGGGTGTCAATGAGCCAATGAATGGCTCCATCGGCTTCACATAGTAACCGTTATATCTGAGGCGCCTCGCAACAACAACAACCACACAGGTGAAAATAATATATATGTCAGCCAGTTTAAGCACCGACACAACCTCTAGCTGGAAGGAAACATATGCCCCCCCTGATGTCCTCTCCTGTTTCTGGTTCATATCGGGGTGTGAGGCTCGCGAATTCACATTATACACAAAGCTACGCCACACAGGCGGTGCTTTGATCATCAACCACAAGACTTTGCTTTTCAACAGAAGCCTTGCTCACTGCATCTTAACATGCCACACAGGCAATTCACACCATGCAACTGATGGCTATTAATCACACATAATGAATTCCAATGTCAGACACACAGTCCATTTACAAGTCCGTTCTGGGTCTGAACGAAACCGGAGGCACTATATACCTCGCATACCCATCGATCTCCACGTACGTCTGGACGATCACCACTAATTATCCATATTTCGGGATGCCTCCCAATCAGGACATCAGTTATCATCCAACCGAGGTGAAGATCTCCGGTCTTCAACCACCGTCTTCATCTTCGACTTCTTATCGTCGATTCAGTTATTCAGAATGGGATAAACCCGGTCATCCTGAGAAACTCGCGTATATAATTAACAAGTGCTACACAAACACAACATACGCTTCATTCCAATTCATTATTCACTAACCGTAAATTAGTAAGAGAAAGATTTCCAAAGTATTAACCCCGAAGGCCGAAACCAATATCAGATCAAAACCCAGGAAACCATCCGACTTAGCTAACCTCCAGTTAGTTTATAAATTTCACAATCAACCATCAAATATTCAATAAACCGGGTAAATTCGGTTTATTTCCATTCCATTTCGTTTTTAATATTTTATAATGATTTATCGCTATTTTAATTTATTTATTTATAGCCAATTCATTCAAACGACGCTTCGGGCCATAAAGCGGTCGTGGCGCTGTTTTTCTTCATATTTGATTTACACATATATGAAAATCTAACTGTTGGATCTTCACAAATTTTATATCATTAGAAAGGTCTTTTCGAAACGAATCCAATGGTTTCAGTTTCGGGAAAATCCGACGGTCGGATCTCCCGGTACAATCGTTTGAAGTTTCGATTTCAAAATACGAACTGCAGCGTCGTTATTCGATTAAATTTAATTACATTTATATATATATGTATAAATATAATCGATTCTGGCGCTATTTTTCTTCAGATTTGAATTAAACATTCCAGGCAATCCAACCGTTGGATCTTTACAAAGTTGGTGTCGTTGAAAAGATATTTCCAAAGCGAACCCAACGGTTTCGGTTTCAGGAAAATCCGATGGTCGGATCTCCCGCACTAATCGTTTGAAATCACGGTTTCAAAACACGAACTGCAGCTTCGTTATTCAATTTATTTTAATTATATATATATATAATCTATTCTTCGATTTCAAAACCATATTCTTTTCATACATTTGATAAAAATGATATTTTTATCCAACAAACATTTATTTCGACACTTCACTATTTTTAACAATTTATGTATATAATAAAAATGTGATTTTTATTGTAAAACAATTTATTTCAAGACACGACTATTTTATATAGTTCATATAGACGATAAAAATATGATTTTTATTATAGAACAATTTATTTCAAAACATGAATATTTTATATAGTTTATATAGATGATAAAAATATGATTTTTATTATAAAATAATTTATTTCAAAACACGAATATTTTATATAGTTTATATAGATGATAAAAATATGATTTTTATTATAAAACAATTTATTTCAAACACGAATACCATTCAACACATGAATTTCTATTCAACGAATGAATTTCTATTCAACACATGAGTGTTTTCTATAGTTCGTATATGTAAAATAGAAATGTGATTTTTATTGTTAAAACAGTTTATTTAAAACATAAATACCATTCAACACATGAATTTCTATTCAACGAATGAATTTCTATTCAACACATGAATGTTTTCTATAGTTCGTAAATATAAAATAAAAATGTGATTTTTATTGTTAAAAATAGTTTATTTAAAACACGAATACCATTCAACACATGAATTTCTATTCAACAAATGAATTTCTATTCAACACATGAATGTTTTCTATAGTTCGTGTATATAAAATAAAATTGTGATTTTTATTGTTAAAAACAGTTTATTTAAAACACGAATACCGTTCAACACATGAATTTGTATTCAACGAATGAATTTCTATTCAACACATGAATGTTTTCTATAGTTCGTATATATAAAATAAAAATTTGATTTTTATTGTTAAAACAGTTTATTTAAAACACGAATACCATTCAACACATGAATTTCTATTCAACGAATGAATTTCTATTCAACACATGAATGTTTTCTATTCAACACACGAATATAGTTTCAACACATGAAAATAATTCTAACACATGAATATTATTGAAAATTTCGGCAGCATAACGGCAGGGTGTTAAAACCGGTGCCGTCCCTAGTACGGCTCCTCGCTCTACCTTAAAACCTCGCAACTTTTGACAGTGGGGATTTCATGCATCTAGTTCGCACGCAAGCGGCTTGTTTATTTTTATTCTTTTCCACAAACTAATCCTATGTGGTTTCAACCAAATAATTCTCAACCACAAATGGTTATTTTTCAACCACAATCAATCAATTTCAACCACAAACAATTCAAATCAACCATTCGCTATCAACCAATTTTCACACCAATCACAACCAATAAATATCGTCCATGGTTTGTGGACGAGGGGCACACACACATATATATATATATATATATATATATATAAGTAAATTTCACTTCTATTTCAACACATATATATAATTTTTACAGCGCATATATAACTTATACATCGAACGTACAACTTTTACAACGCTTATACATTAGGTGTACAATGCTTATATAATTCATACATCGACTATATAATTTATACATCTTCATTTTCCATATCGTTTATAATTCAGAAATCTCACATTGGGTTCCACTCCACCAAAAATAGCAGAAGGCTCAGAAAAATAACCAGTCTCTTCTAGAATGTAGAAGACGTCCTCACGAGTCCACTGTCTCTTGTTTCACTGAATTTCGTCAACAAACGAAAAAGATATGATTTTTATTGTGGAATCACAAACCGTAGCGCTTTAAAGTGCTATTAAATAGTTAAATATAATTTAGGCCATTACCTTTCTTTCGATGTTCAAAACTAGGTATCGATTTATCTTCAAATCCGTTACACGTGAAGCCGATCAGCTTTCTCCACGTCGTCCAGCTCCAAGAGGCGCGCCGGAGGGGACCCACACCGCCTAGCTCGATGTCAGATCGAAGGAGGAATGGCCCTTCTCTGGTCGAGGGAATTTAATAGAAATCGACCAAACACATTTTCCTTTGCCATGCTCACATACTAGCTTCAATAATTATGAAATTTGAAACCTAGCAATAATTTGACGTCCCGGATCCAACAAAAGTGGTTTCATCGAATTCTGAGGTCGTTTGCAAAATGGCCATTTTCACGGGCTATATAAACTCTATAGCGACCTTTCTAAAAATTCATTTGGTCATAACATTTGCTTCCCGTTATGAAACTTCGATTTTTCAGATTTTTTAGAAAGATATTCACTAACAGATTTAAATATTTTTGGTTTCACCAAAATCCGTTTTGTTTTGCACCCGATACAGTCAGTCAAAGTTTGAATTCAAAATTTGAAACTACCGCGCCATTTCAGGCCTTGTTTATAATTAGAAATAATTATATTTATTTTCAAAAGTCGATTCAAACTTACTTTTCATCGTTATTATTTAAAATATTTATTTTAAATATTTAAAATCCACTAAAATAGACAATTTAAAAATTTTAAATTGGTTCTGATTTTCCGGGTTGTTACACTAAACAAGTCCTATGGGCTAGATGGATGAGAAAACGATACACTAAAAATGATTTCTGGATGATGGCTATAAATAATAATGCCTCATCTACCTGGAAGTCTATCCTCAAAATGAGAAACAAGTTAGCCACTAATTGTGAACGAGAATTTGCCAATGGAAACGAAACTGATTTATGGAGAGACCCATGGGTTAAAGGTAAATCGTTGATTGATACATTGGCATAGGATTCATTTTCAGCTTACGGATGTCCTAATCAATCTGTTAAACAAATAATTCAAAATGGAAACTAGATCTATGATAGCCTACGTTGTGCTAATGAGATGAAAAAAGACATTGAATATCTACCGCTATTCATAGACAGAGAGTTAGACAAATGGAGATGGTCATCTAGTAATGAATTTAAATTAAAGGATGTTTGGAACATATGCAGAGATTCTGAAGCCAAAGTTGACTAGCATTGCTTGATTTGGGATAAGGTATTTCCCCCAAGAATATCACACACAACATATAAAGCAATGATCTTTCGCCTACCCATAAGAGACGGACTGTTCAATTGGGGAATAATTCCTACTAATTTAAGTACTCTATGTGATAACCAAGTCGAGTCTCACCAGCACTTGTTCTTTCAGTGCGATTATCTAGAAAAATTCTTGCAATCATTCAACAAAGATATAACACAGGTTTTAAAAGTGAAAGCTTTTATGAGATAATGGCGTACCTTACTTTCAACTGGCCGAATGTAGACATAAAAATTAAAGTATATGGTATTTGCGTAGTTACTTTATGTTAGTGGATTTGGAAAGAGAGGAATAGACGTGTTTTTCACAATAAGAAAAGATAAATTCGAGAAATTACCAAGCTAATTGAAGTAGATTCTAGCTTAATTTTAATTGGTATATGTGTAAAACTATTTTCTGAAGTAAAAAATAAATGTATTTATCTTCATAATATATATCCATATTTCTGGAACTCAATATGGTTTGGTTTCTAAGTATTACACTTTCTAGTAATGTTTAGCTAGTGCACCGCTACATTCATTATCTACATATGATGAAATAGAACAATCTGTTTGTACATTATTTTTCATAAGAATGTTATACATAAATAGTGGCTACCGTTAGAATGCTTGAGGATATGTCATTGAAGCAAGCATAGCAAAACTTATATTTCTCACCTGGTTAAAACATACCAGAAGAAATTACTGCATCTAAACATTTCACGATTTAGTCATAAAAGAGAAGTCACCATTTTTGCTTACCATAAAGCCATTTTTGGCTCTAATTTAAGGTAAGACCCTCATTTGTATAGCACTTATATTTAAGATAAACAAAAGAAACACTAGTATGTTTATATTAGTGTTATGTTTAATTCTTGGAATAAGAAGAAAAACATTAACCAATATATATGTAAAATTGGTATACTTCTACTTAGGAAATGGATTATATATGGATGAAAATAGATGAAGGCCCACTCTATATTTTAAATATATATATATATATATTTATATATATATATATATATATATGTATATATATAAAAACTATAAAGACCAAATATAGGAGAGGGCCCTCTCAATAAATAATATGTAGCCGTGTGTGTTTTACCATTCTTTTAATCATTTTGGTTAATATAGTTATACATGTTGATGTATACTAGAATTTATTCGATGAATTAAATTACAAAGTTAAAATAAGTTAAATGTATATAGTTATACAAATATTATTTAATAAAATTTGTTAAAATAAGTTAAATGTAAAATTACAAAGTTAGTTTAACCATATAGCATAGTAGGAAAATTTAAAAGAAATATGCAAAAAAAAAAGTATAAATTTGCTCTGGAGTTACTGATGTTCAATTTTTTTTTATATAATATATGATAAATTCTTGATATAAATGAATCATAACTAATTTATAAATTAACTTTGTCATTATTGTTGATATACCTCATTCATGTTATGTGATTTATAAATCTTTATAGTTGCATGAATAACTTTTTGTTAATACGAATATCCATAGTAAAACTGAGAATTTTTTTAGAAGTTATTTAAAAAATGAACTAAATACTCTCTATGGTTATTTAAATAATTAGAATTTCAGATCTCATGAGTAAGTTTAAACATGTGGATTGAAATATAAATTATCACAAAAGAATTAAGGAGGTACAAAAAATAATTATTGAAATGTTAACATGTAGGTATCCAAAGTAGAAATAGTGTTGTTCAGTTTATGATAAATTTAATGAGAGAGGTGTATAATATATTAAATTTTTTGTTATAGTTTAACTATATTATTTAAATTGTGTGACTTATTTAAATTTATATTGGAAGAAAAACTAATTTTGCTATTTTTGTTGAAATGAACATGGTATACATTTTAAAACATCACATTTAGCGCTAATTAGATGAACCAAAAAATTATTTATTGAATCCATTTGTTAAATTAATTCATTAATTTAAACATATTGAGTTAAATGTAAAATTGTCAAAGATATTGTATGGTGTTTTATAAACAACTAAATAAAATTTAAAATGTGAGCATTTGACATTAATATTACAATGCAATACATTGTAAATATATCGAAGTAAATGAGTTCAACTTTGAACTTGTGACAGTTATTTGTGTATAATTTATATTACATGATCAAAGCATTTATATATTTGATATTTTTATTTTTGTTAATACGAATATGGTTAATATTTATGTGATTTATTAGGCAAATAGATCGACAAATAATAGATTGTTAAAGTTATTTAAATAGTTAGTTATAATATTATGTACTTAATTCTAAAATATGGTACTAAATATAAAATATTATAAAAGAATTTAGAGAAACTAAATTATGTTTTTTTTGAAGCGTAGGTACTTGGAGCAAAAAAAACATAATTTTGTCATTTTTAGCACTTGAAAGAAATATCAGTTAATTAAATTTATTTAAATTACTTAAACTTTGAGTTTTTCAATTAATTTAAATATGTGGACTTAAACTGATAGGATCTAACCATTAATTAATAATTGTGTAAATTTTGAAATGTCCATATCAAAATGCATAATGTCAGAAGAAGTAAAATAATGATAGAGAAATAATAAATAAGTGTAAAGTGATAAGTTAATTTAGAAATAAAATATCCAGAGAGAATTAACGAGAAGAGAGAAAACTCCTCGAATTATGGAGAGGGCTTTAAAAGGTTCTACTTTACTATTATTTAATAGATATGTTAAGCCATTATATACTCACACACAAGCAATCAATATATATATGTATGGGGACGGGGGAAGGCGGGACATTTCAAATTTGAATTCTATCCTAATCGCAGTTGTTACGTTAATCTTATGTTAATTACGTTGATTACGCTATATAAGTATAATAATTATTACGCACAGATAAATCTAATGTTCATATGAATGAGAAAACGTTTCTAACGAGACATAAATTGTTTACTTGTCTAAATTAAGGTACACAGGTTAATTTCAATATCTTGACCACTACAGTTTAGGCGTGATGGCATAATAGCATGATAACATATATTAGTGAATGGAAAATACAACATACATACAAATTTCAACTTGCATCCTATGCTTATTGGAATGATTTTAATAATGGATCAAGAATAGAGTATAGTATACACATATATTCAAATATATATACATGTATATTTATAAGTTTGTGACGACCCAAACTTCTTCGGTCTCCAAAGAGAATAGAAAGAACAGATTATTTGAGAAAACGACAAATCAGAACACAAACAGAAGAACATTTCATTTCTTATTACAACAATTTACATCAGAGTACAAGAATATACAGAGTATGAACAAATAATATACATTTGATAAATATCAGAGATTTACTAATTGAAATGCAGCAGGAAATAATACAAAACACAACTGAAAGAGATACACGAATACAGAACTTTCTGTATATCATTCCAGCTGTAAAGTAGGATCCTGTGAATATAAATGTGCAAAAACAAAACTACTAGCTGCCCGTGTGGAAAATAAGGGCACCAAGAGTTTAGGTTAAAACAATAGACTCCAGGTCAGTCATGTAACTGGTGTGAGAACTAAAACAGTTATTAACTTGATTTTAAAGTTAGATATATCAAGGGACCACGCTGTATAACACAGAACAGGTTTACCCCCAAGAATACCAGTGCATAAAACAAACATCGCAATGTTAAATAAAGAACAATGAAGCTTTTATAAGACTCACACAACACCAGAAAGGCCCATTTGTCACACTTATAACCGTGTGGAAAAAGAATACTCACGGTTATAACTATTAAGCCAACATGCGTTTGTAATTTTTATCACGCATGCTATCACGGTTATAACCGTGACAAATACTAGTATATGCTCATGGTTATAAGTTTGATTATATTTTCTCTACTAACAATTATAAGCATGATTATATTTTCTCTACTAACGGTTTTAAATGCGACGAATTTGAGAATTATAACGGTTACAAGCGTTTTATTAAATTTTTTACCAATGGTTATAAGCGTTACGTTATCGAATATTCTATTGGCTACTGTCACATTTGTCACGGTTATAACCATGACAAACTACACATAGCAAGCTACATCCAAAAAATACCTATATTTCATATCAAATATACATAAACAAATACTAGCGTTAGCTACATACAGTAATAGTGTTAGAACAACAAATAGCATGTCGAACATACCAAATTTAAAATAGAAAACATAATAAGTTTCAAATACTGAGTTATACACCGTCATTAACATACATAGTTTTAAAACAGGATTCAACACATTTCTTCTAAATTCGGTCTTTACATACATATGATCTACCAAATTAACTTCAGCCAATTTTCACAGTACTTTAAAATGCATACCCCACCATTAAAATTAAAACCAGTTAGAAACTTCTTAAAGGTGATACATGTCTCCCGCATATACTATTCTTCTTCTCATATACTCTTCAAGGTGATACATGTCTCCCGTATGGGTACACCATCATCTGCAAAGTCAATGGGTATACCGAGCGTTAGTCTGAAGTAATTTTCATCTCTGTAGAACATTGTCCTAGTGAAAGTAGTATTAATAAGAACTCATTGTATTGTAATAAGAACATTGTTCTAGTGAAAGTAGCAATGATTTTGGATAAATATACATGCTAGCCTACATGCTAGTTCTAATGCTAACAAATGTAACCATGTATAAAATAAAAAGCAGGAAGTGAGAGGGAGTGAACACATTTCATCCATGCATGCTAACGAATGCTAGCCTACGTGTGCAGAAGTGTAATGACTCATGCCAATTATGTGTATGCAGATAATCATATTATACTCAAACTATATAGTAAACATGCAACTGTACTAATGTCGAACTAAAAAAACCTACGTTGATGTATGCTTATTTGCTATACAACTGAACAATGTACAAGCTTAATATTCAAGCTACATGTCATTTTAAAACAATGTCATGGCAAACGCTACAATATGTGATTAGTTTCAATGGCGTAGGGGCATCTATTCCCCATTTAAAATGGTTCCCTCAGGTGTACTTGTTGATTTCATAGATGCTAAAAATAATGATATATGTAATAACACAGTTGATATAGTTCAAAAAATCCCACATTACCAGACTGTAAATGACATCTTTAAAGCATAAAAATTAGACATAATTATAGGTGTATAATATATGGGTCTACTTTTATACAGAGCAGGAATAAATGCGTTCAAGTTAGAATGTGTTCAAACAAAGCAGGAATGAAATTTGGGATCCGACAGAACCAAGGTATCAAATGTGTTCAAACTTAAAGTCCTAGGGAAATTCAGTGACAAAGGAAAATAGTAAACTGAATAACGTCCATGCCATCCCACATAAACCCAACCCATCTCACTTCGAAAATCTTGATAGCTCCTATATATACATGTATATTATATTCCCGGTCTCATCACAGATATCATCACAATATATACTGGCAACCAATATAGTTCTTAAATTAACAGTACTTATTTTATGCAGTGCTCAACTACAATATATGTATACACATATATGAATATATGTATACACACAGATAAACTCAGATGTACCGGGAAAAATCAGGGTAGGTCGGCAATGATTCACAGGGCAAATAATAATAATAAAACGAAGTGCCAAACCAACAAGTAAGCAACGTTCAATAGTCGCGACAGTCAATAAGCATGCAGGTCAAGTAAACAAAGAACTTTTATATTATAATTTTAGTTCATTATCGAAGTTACGATTCTTAAACAAAATAAATCGTGAGCTATAAAACTCACCTTCCGAGATGAAGCAGCGATGGAAGACGGGCTTCGCAGCAGCTCCAGGTGAGGTCATGTGCTGCCGTCTGTTGGAGACGTCAACTGTGGTGGTGGCGCTCATGGATTAGAAGAATGAGAGATTCGGGAATTAAAGGATCTGTGATCAGCATTTCATCTTTAGGCAGTCTTGACCGTCCCCAACCTCCAAGTGCTATAGCCTATATTCACATTCTCTGAAATTTATGTATGAGTCTATTAACTCCTGCATATTAACAAAATGATATTAAAAAAGAGTGCAGGTTATGGTGCTGGAACTGGGAAAGTATAACAGAACAGTAAATGCTGTTGCGCCATGATTATTCAAGTCTGAGATAACTGAAGGTTTAATGAATAAAAGAGGGATAAACAATGTGGTTGAAAAGATTGCTCCTTTCAAATCTTTTGGCACTACTGACCCAGCTGTTTCAACATGAACTATTGAGTATTAGGCATTATTTCAACATGCTCATAATTCAGTATCCTTTCAACATGCAACCAAGTTAAAATCTATTTATTATCCAATATATTAGCTCATAGTTCAGTAGGTTATTAGAAATTTCCCTACCTACAGGCTACACTCCGCTAGCTTTGAACATGCAAATGTCTAGTATATGATTTAAGGTTTAAAAGGAAGAAGAAAACGAAGCAATACTCGCTATACAGTGTATTATACAAAATATACAGCTGAGATTTCCCATACATCAAAAGAAAATCTCAAACAAAATGATATTAAAAAAGAGTGCAGGTTATGGTGCTGGAACTGGGAAAGTATAACAGAAGAGTAAATGCTGTTGCGCCAGGATTACTCAAGTCTGAGATAACTGAAGGTTTAATGAATAAAAGAGGGATAAACAATGTGGCTGAAAGGATTGCTCCTTTCAAATCTTTTGGCACTACTGACCCAGTTGTTTCAGCATGAACTATTGAGTATTAGGCATTATTTCATCATGCTCATAATTCAGTATCCTTTCAACATGCAACCAAGTTAAAATCTATTTATTATCCAATATATTAGCTCATAGTTCAGTAGGTTATTAGAAATTTCCCTACCTACAGGCTACACTCTGCTGAGCCAAAGGTTTCATAGCATATTTTGATTAATGACAACATAGAAATAGAGATCATTGACGAGTTGAATTCATATATATCAAAGTGGAAATCAATGAAGATCATAGTGAAGATCAATGGAAATCATGACATGGAGCTAAGATTATATATATTTAGGCATGGAGTCGTGTTAGGTTTATGTTAAAATCTATCCTCAAAGTATAACACGAATGCACAAAACAATTTAGAAATTGAAATTAGCTGGGGATGAAATCTGTATATTTGAGGAATTGAAAAGTCACAGAAAAAGCCCAAACGGTCCAGGCTTCGACCGGAAAGAGTGCAGAGTGATATAGACTGTGGACCGAGGTCCTCTGGTCCACAGCCAGAAAACGGTCGACCGCCCAAAAGGACCTGTCGACCGGTCCTGATGTCTTTTGTGCATAACGGCTATTTTTTCAAATTCCTGTCTACCTGTTAATTTTGACCTATCGACCTTTTTTCTTGCTGTAATTTTTCTGAAAGGATGCTTCTTTTTGTGAAGAGATTTCTATTCAATTTCAAGAGAAATGGACACAACTCTTTATAGAAACTCTTCATGAAGGAATGCAACTATTCTACACTATAAATAGACTTGAAATCATACTTTCAAATCACCGATTCTTGCTCTAATTTCCGATCTTACTTTCTAAATACTCTTGCATTCTAAAAGCTCTTAAATTCAAGTTACTTATTGAATCCTTGATAATATTTCTCATATTTTGATTCAACAAGCATCTAACTTCCTTCAAATCTTCTCATTCAATTCATATACTTGAGGATAAGATTATAGGAAGGGTGTACTCAATCGTTGGCAAATCAGTGTTGAAAGAAGAACACAATCAGAAGTCGAACTCTTGTAATTGTCCTGTGTTGGTAAGCTTGTAGCCCGTGAAATCAAGTGGGTAAGCTTGTAGCCCGTGAAATCAAGTGGATAAACTTGTAGCCCGTAAATCAAGTAGTGTTGTGAACCTGTTCCTCCGGGTGAAGCGAGGTTGTTGTTTAGTGAAAAGCAGAAGAGGAGCTTCGGGACTGGATGTAGGACGGGAAGCCTGAACCAGTATAAAATTCCTGGTGTTTTTTACTTTACTTTACTTTATCTTATTGCTTGTGTGATTTATCTTTCTAGATCATATTTATTTGCATAGCTATTGTATAATACAAATTATCATATCATATTCCGCATAACCATATTTAAAGATCTTGCATAAGTCGTGCACACCGACCTTTTCATTTGGTATCAGAGCGAGGTGTTCTAGAGATCGTAACAACATCCTAGAACAAATGGCAATAAAGAAATCTAGTCAAGGCATTAGAAAATGGAAGTGCAACAAAGCAGAATCAGGAGAGCAAGGAAACAAATGTCTCATGGCAAAAGTCAGATCACAATCGGTATGTACAGATTCTTTATATAAAGATCTTTTGTTAAACCATGAGAAATTATTGAAAGAATTTAAAACTTTGAGCAAACTCAATACTGTCATTATAGCTAAGTCAAAAATTTGCAAGCAAGAAAATTCCAAATTAAAAGAATATAACAATGTTCTTTTAAAGGAAATCGATCTTTTGCAAAATAGAAATAAATCTTTAGAAGATTCTTTAAATAATTCTTGTTCTTTAATTTCGTCTCTTGAAAAAGAGAATGGAGCTTTAACTGAAAAGAATTTAGAACTATCTAAAGAATGTGAGTTTTTAAAGGTGAATAATAATATTTTGCAAAATGAAATTTCTGACTCAAAAGAAAATTTTGAAAAGTTACAATCTTCTTTAGATAATTCAGAATCTCAAATTTTAGGTCTCAAAACTGAGAATAGTACTTTAAAAAGGAAAAATTCGGAATTAAATAAGGAAATTGATGATTTATAGAATAACAAAATTTCTTTTGAAAATGTCAATAGCGACTTTGGAAATAAATTTGATAAATGTGCAAATAAGTTCGCAAAATTTAATAAAGGTCAAAATGATTTAAATATGATTTTATCTAGATCTCGACCTTTACATGACAAAAGTGGTTTAGGATATAACAAAACTAATCTTAGAAATAGTACTAGATATGCTTTCATGTACAATAAAAATATTACTGCTAGTACTAATGCTCATCCTAGATCCAATTATTATAGAAATTCGAATACTTCTATGACTAGAGATCTGTATAATAGATCTAGAAGTATGAAAAGGAATATCAATAGAGATTACTTAAGTATTTGGGTTCCTGTAAGTTGGAAAAACAGAGAAAAATATATTGATGATTATTTTGATTCAGTAGTTAATAATGAAAATTT
Organism: Allium sativum; assembly: GCA_030737875.1. NCBI lineage: Eukaryota > Viridiplantae > Streptophyta > Magnoliopsida > Asparagales > Amaryllidaceae > Allium > Allium sativum. Next base: position 651,012,008 of record CM060923.1, read on the forward strand.
TATCTTTAAAGGTTCCATTAAACCCTCTTGGGTATGGTTACCTTACATCTAACTCATGGACCCAAACAAAGCAAGTGGGTACCAAAACTATATATGTTATATATATTTTTGCAGGTACACCACAACAAAGAGAAGGTTATTCCATATCTCCTAAAGGGAGCATATATACAGGGGGAGATAGCAATGGAGATTGTAATATCAAGCTATGTTGTCATCAATCAAAAAGGGGGAGAATGTTGAGTCAAAGGTTTCATAGCATATTTTGATTAATGACAACATAGAAATAGAGATCATTGACGAGCTGAATTCATATTTATCAAAGTGGAAATCAAAGAAGATCATAGTGAAGATCAATGGAAATCATGACATGGAGCTAAGATTATATATATGTAGGTATGGAGTCGTGTTAGATTTATGTTAAAATCTATCCTCAAAGTATAACACGAATGCACAAAACAATTTAGAAATTGAAATTAGCTGGGGCTGAAATCTGTATATTTGAGGAATTGAAAAGTCACAGAAAAAGCCCAAACGGTCCAGGCTTCGACCGGGAAAGAGTGCAGAGTGATATAGACTATGGACCGAGGTTTTCTGGTCCACAGCCAGAAAATGGTCGACCGCCCAAAAGGACCTGTCGACCGGTCCTGTTGTCTTTTGTGCATAACTGCTATTTTTTCAAATTCCTGTCTACCTGTTAATTTCGACCTATCGACCTTTTTTCTTGCTATAATTTTTCTGAAAGGATGCTTCTTTTTGTGAAGAGATTTCTATTCAATTTCAAGAGAACTGGACACAACTCTTTATAGAAACTCTTCATGAAGGAATGCAACTATTCTACACTATAAATAGACTTGAAATCATACTTTCAAATCACCGGTTCTTGCTCTAATTTCTAATCTTACTTTCTAAATACTCTTGCATTCAAAAAGCTCCTAAATTCAAGTTACTTATTGAATCCTTGATAGTATTTCTCATATTTTGATTCAACAAGCAACTAACTTCCTTCAAATCTTCGCATTCAATTCATATACTTGAGGATAAGATTATAGGAAGAGTGTACTCAATCGTTGGCAAATCAGTGTTGAAAGAAGAACACAATCAGAAGTCAAACTCTTGTAATTGTCCTGTGTGGGTAAGCTTGTAGCCCGTGAAATCAAGTGGGTAAGCTTGTAGCCCGTGAAATCAAGTGGGTAAACTTGTAGCCCGTAAATCAAGTAGTGTTGTGAACCTGTTCCTCCGGGTGAAGCGAGGTTGTTGTTTAGTGAAAAGCCGAAGAGGTGCTTCGGGACTGGACGTAGGACGGGAAGTCCGAACCAGTATAAAATTCCTGGTGTTTTTTACTTTACTTTACTTTATCTTATTGCTTGTGTGATTTATCTTTCTAGATCATATTTATTTGCATAGCTATTGTATAATACAAATTATCATATCATATTCCGCATAGCCATATTTAAAGTTCCAGCATAAGTCGTGCACACCGACCTTTTCACACTCAGCTAGCTTTGAACATGCAAACGTCTAGTATATGATTCAAGGTTTAAAAGGAAGAAGAAAAGGAAGCAATACTCGCTATACGGTGTATTATACAAAATATACAGCTGAGATTTCCCATACATCAAAAGAAAATCTCAAATATAATCCTTTTGTTACCCACATAGACTATTTAAAGATCTGTGTTAAAATTAGAACCAAATTCAAAAAAAATGATGAATTGTAAAGTCAAGATACTACAGTTTCGGTACACTCTTTTGAGGGGTTTATTTCAAAAGTTGCATCTCTCATACATATGGAAAAATAGTACGTTAGTCATTCTTCTAAGAATAAAAAACATCGTGCTACAACTGATTAAACACTACTACAAAAGTGGGCATATTCGACACTATTTTACTGTGGCCTTAGATCAGAAAAGCGTTGCCGTAGGCCATTTTTTCAAATAGGCAACACCAAGGGGGCGTGGCATCCGCGGCCGTTGCATTAGGCCTCTAAGGCAACGCTTTTGCCCATCTATGGCCACGGAAAGAAAGTGTTGCATTATAACCCTATATAACCCTATTGCAACAGCATATGCATGTAATGCAACAACATACAGCGTTGCCTTAAGCAGAAGCCAGAGCCTGACTTCCAGGTCATGGTAGCGGGGCCCACATGAACTTTCCACGTCAGCAGCCAACGTGTCACATGCCACGTCAGCTGCACATGTGTCACATTCCATGTCAGCTAACCACGTCAGCTGCCAACGTGTCACACGCCACGTCAACAGTGGGGTCCACATGCCATGTGGAATTAATAATATTTTATTTAATGCAACACCACTGTATTATGTAATGCAACACCATTATCTTTAAATGCAACATCAGAAAAAAAGTAAATGCAACAGCAGAAGACGACAAATGCTACATTAGAAAAAAGCAAATACAACGGTTTAATTAAATATTCTGCAATACCAGTTTTGTACATAAAATAAACTCATCTAAAACATTCATCATCACATTCAAACCATCTAAAATATTCTACATATCATTCTTCGGTTGCATCCAATACATACCGTCAAAAATATTCGTTCTTCGGTTGTAGGAGTACCAGTGTCATGAATGATGATATATCAGATCCAAAGTATTCGCTCATTCTTCAGTAGCAAGAGTACCGACACATCAAATACATCATGTCCCTTTCCTCACTTGGCTCCATTTGGCATTCTGCGCTACCGTCATTACAGCAAATACAGCCTATGCGCTACGATCATTACTCATAAGTGATTATTTTTGGCATTCTGCGTCTTTAGAGTTGCAAGCATCTTAAGTGACTGGAAATGCACTTTGGGGTTTTTATCTCTACTGCTTGATTTAGTGATACTGCCAATCATTGAACAAACGGACTAAATGAGCAACTGTTGAATAGAGTTATTTCTGATGGAAATGCGGTTATATCATCCCGAAGTAAAAGAGACATTTGTTTAACTGGATAATGGATATATGCAAATGGAAAAAAGTAAAGAAACATTAAGATTAGATGAATTCATGTTTTTATCTTACGTGATGATTGCTTGTTTGAACCCTCCCCTGAATCCAATAAACCAAATTCTGATTGGAGTCGTCTTCGGTGACTTGCAACTTTCTTCTCTATATCTTCCGGATTTCTATTACCTTGTTCAAGCATCTCACGGTATTCCATTACCGCGGCCTCTAAGCATCTGAGTTTTTGTCTGCACGAAAAACCACAGATTAAACGGTATTTCTAATAACAGAATGAGCTGTGAACTTCGGATCCCCAGATATAAGAAAGTTTGCTTAAAGTAGACGTGTTGACAGAATGGGAAGATTGTTATGGTCCATTCTACTTGGGTTTACACGCTAATGTATCTTCCTCTTCCATCAAATTAATTAAAAGCTACAATAAGAGTAAACATCCTACAGCGAGTTTCCATTAAATTAAAGAAAGAGTTATAGTATGAACCTGTGTTCTTCATTCATGCTACTCTCTGGATAAGGAAGACTGGTAGCGTTAGTTGACACCTCAAGTTCATCGACCTTGTTAGGACTGCCACCAGCATTTTCGCATACCGCAGACTTGTTAGGACCTTTAGATTCAGTATCTTTACTGGCTTGGTCATGGACCTGGAAAGAACAACATCTTAAGTGATGTAATTTAAAGCATGGAACACAAGCATGGAAAGGCTTGTTAGGAAGAGCAAATGCTACTTACAGACACTTAGCAAACCATGACTGTGTTAATTAATTCACTTAGCAACCCATCAGTAGTAAGACATCCAAATAAACAGAGATGTACATAAGGGCATTGAGCAAAAGGAACGAACCAAGTGGAAAATCTCACTGCTTGCAACAATTATCGTCGGCATATGCTTGCAGCAGTATCGGACAAGGCCTGAAGCACCAAGTGCATCTCTGAATAATGCCAGATCAACATGATAAATCATTATATGATTAAAGGCAAATGAAAATAAATAAATGATGGTGTATGTCCACCCTTATAATGCTGGAAAAATAGTGCTATAAAATCAGCACTGACACCTCATTTCTAATTGTCTCAAGTAGCCTTAAACATTTAATAGAAATAGAACTAATGTTAACAACACTTTTCCTTAATTAAGGAGAAAACAACAACAGCAAAATCCACAAACCGATAAAAGGAGTGAAGTAACATTTGTGTAACCATTTATCTATTCAACTGCACAGACCAAATCTTACTTGCAATTAAGATTTACTTAACATGTACATATATCTTACCAAGTCAAGTAAAATAATAACTCAGCATGTCATCTATAAACATCTTGCTTACGAGGGCACAAGTTGCTATCCATTTCCAATAAAACTTCTAAAAAAATGATCACAGTCGACAAACATGGTTAATTATATAACCTGAAACTCCCAGTTGTATTTTGTGCGTCACTGGTGATTGCAAAAAAATAACAATTTTGGCACTGGAATGCTCCAATTTCATAAGAGCAGAATTCAAGGACATAATAACAACAATACCTGCCATACTAAAAGCATGTAATAAAAATACCAAAGCTTCTCCCCTTCCTTCCTCGCAGCCCCAGAATGCTCCAATTTCTCAAAAAAACCATTTTCCGATAGTCCTATAAACATGTATAAAGACATCATTTTGGACACATGCAACATTTATTATAAAAGAATCCTATTTTATACAAATGGGAACATAATCTGTAACCAAATTAGTTGGACACAATTATTTGTCTGACGCATTACATGGTATTGACTCGTTAGTTTAGAATAACATGCTTAATTGGTTGCAAAACAAGTTCTTTTAATTGCAGTTAATATACTAAAACAGCATTGCTTTAGTTTTTGTTACAAGCACAATCTCAAAGGAATCATGTCTTGAGCACATGCAAAGATGATTATATCCATGTCTTGAGCACAAGCACAATTTCATTTAGAAGTCCAACTCAAGTTCAATATATTTGTAATAGCACAGAAGCATTTGTTTGCTAATAATCAAATTGATTCTTTTTCTCTAGTTGTTTGAAAAAGACACAGCAGGCAAAAAAAGCATAGCAAAAATTCAAGTGTCAATTCAGGATGTTGAATACCTTTAGCTTATTTAACTGTTATAATACTTCAGTCTAACTAGACAGTATAAAACTGATTCAATAACCCCAAAAGAATACACAAATTTAGCAGGAACATCGCAGGCTATGAAAACTGCATTAATAATTATAATAAAGATGCGAGCAAAACTTATAAACAAAAAATAATGGAACAGATAAAAAGAATATATATAACATAATGAAAAGTCAAGAAATAAAATCTCACCTTAAAGACTGAAGTAGTCTTTGTGTCACTGATCATCTTTCTGACTTAAAAGGAAGAACCCTTTTCGGATATGAGATGATTGTGGAGGCATCGAACAGAAGAGGAAATCGAATTGGGAAAGTGAAAGAGGAGCAGAGTTTAGGTTTAAATTTCGGTGAAATTAGGTTTAATTTTTGTTCAATAAAGGGGAAAGTGAATAAAAAATGTCAGAAAAAGAAAAGAACGATTAGAATTTTGTGAACTGGAAAATATCGCGCTAAAATTTGGCGGAAGGATAGAGTGAGGTGGTTGTCACTGATTGGATGATGGAGTAAAGTTTTAGATAACAAAGAGGAATTGGTTTCAACCGTTGGATTAAATCATCATCTACGGTTATTTATTTGTTTATTCTGACAACATGGATCGCTGATCTGGATTGTATTTTTATAAAGCAACGCTTTGAAGTGGTGTTGCTTGTCACAGTTCTAGAATTCCAACCGCAACAGTGCATTCACGTCTAATGTAACAGCATATGAATATTGTGGCAGAAGATCAAAGAAAGCATAGCTTTCGCCACACTTTTCATGCAACGCACACAAATTAGTGTCGAATGTGCCCACTTTTGTAGTAGTGAAAGAAGTCAACATAAATATTGATGGAAGCCATAATCTTTCTTAAAAAGTTTACTACACAAGTGGAACAAAAATTTTATGGTTGAAATTTGCCGTATCAACAAAAGCCACAGTCAGATTGTGCATGCATACATCTTTGCAAATTTGATCATTTTACCGAATGAGATTGGTAAATAGAGCCATATTATGAAAAAAACCTACGCATAAATGATACTTTTATTTATAGCTTTCTTGTAATTGATATTGCATTCATACTGCCTTCTTTTGTTTTAGCTTGTATGTGCATTTGTACTACTTCAAATGGTGATAGTGACGTGAACCGAGAATTATATTTAATTAGGCTCTTTCTATTTCAACCCACAAAATTGAGTAGTAGACCCCCTAAAAATCAAAATTTTTGCATACCCAGAAAATTGATTAGTAGCCCCCCACACATTCCACAATTGCCCTTCACCTTCAAAAATCAATTCGCATCGTCTCGTCCAAATATCAACCCCGTTCGATCGAGAACTAATCCCGTTGAAAAATCAAATGTGCAACATCTCCAACACGAGCAGCATCTCCATCCTCAGCACGCGCGACATCTTCTTCACAAATCAATTCGCATCTCCATCCCCAATTTTTTTTTTGGGCTTTCTTTACTCACCAAGAACTGACAAAACGTGGCTAGATGACAAACAACGTATAAATAAAATGAAAGAATTGAGATCGGAGAGAAGAGAGAGAAGAGCAATGAACAATTGCAGACTACATTTTATTAATTTTTATATCTATTACAAGAGAGATCCTTCTACTTATATATAAGAGAGGAATAATCTAGTACAGCATATTCTAGGGAATATTTGGCCTAATTGAATAATACCCAATATAAATCTCACTTAATACAATACCGAATATAAGGTAAAGTATTTATTTGTCTTTATTTCCAACATTAACTCAATTATTAATATCATTCCTAATTAACTCATTCTGAATATCTCAACACCCCCCTCAAGATGGAGCATGCGGATCACAAATGCCCATCTTGGATTGCACCTTGGATTGCATCACGAACAAAATGACAGTCAGCTTCAAATTTCCATACGCCATCAACAACTCTTCACTTTTAACAAATGGTTTTTAAAGTGGACCAACCACTCATTGGTTTTTAAAGTGGTTCAACCACTCAATGGTTTTTAAAGTGGACCACACTCAATATTCATGGTTTTTAAAGTGGACCACACTCAATGGTTTTTGGTTTTTGGTTTTGATTTTTGGTTTTGGTTTTGGTTTTGGTTTGGTTTTGATGGTTTTTAAAGTGGACCACACTCAATGGTTTTTAAAGTGGACCACACTCAATGGTTTTTGGTTTTGGTTTTGGTTTGGTTTTGGTTTGGTTTTGATGGTTTTTAAAGTGGACCACACTCAATGGTTTTTAAAGTGGACCACACTCAATGGTTTTTGGTTTTGGTTTGGTTTTGGTTTGGTTTTGATGGTTTTTACAGTGGACCACACTCAATGGTTTTTAAAGTGGACCACACTCAATAGTTTTTGGTTTTGGCGCAGTGATTGGCTTCAGATTGGAGCAGTGATTGGCTTCAACGGAGGGACAGCTTGCTTTGAAGATTTCACACGACGGTGCTGCACTGGCTTTAGGGACTGCCGACTCCCCCTTTTTTTTTATTTTTTAATATATATATATACCTCTCCTTACTTTGACCCGCTCTGATACCATGAAAGAATTGAGATCAGAGAGGAGAGAGAAGAGCAATGAACAATTGCAGACTACATTTTATTAATTTTTATATCTATTACAAGAGAGATCCTTCTACTTATATATAAAAGAGGAATAATCTAGTACAGCATATTCTAGGGAATATTTGGCCTAATTGAATAATACCCAATATAAATCACACTTAATACAATACCGAATATAAGGTAAAGTATTTATTTGTCTTTATTTCCAACATTAACTCAATTATTAATATCATTCCTAATTAACTCATTCTGAATATCTCAACATAAAACGAGGTATTGAAACTATCCACGAAATATAAAAACGTCGTTTGGCGTCAAACCACGTAGGGTTAGTGTGTGGTTCATTGATTAACAACGTACGAATCTTGTGTGGGGGTCTGAAATGTAAAAAAAAAAAAAAAAAATCTTATTACCTGCTATGATTGAGATAAGGAATCATCTTCTTCAAAATCCGTCATACTCTTTTTTGTAAAATAAGCTTTTCTTCAATGATTTGAAAATTAGGGATTTGAAACAAGGATGTTTTAGAGCAGCGTGAAAGGTAACATATTAATCAGAAGATTTAAGAAGAAGGCTTCTCAGGGGTAATTTTGTCTTTAAAATTTTAAAGTTTTTATGGGGGGCTACTTACTAATTTTATGGGTTGAAATAGAAATAGCCATTTAATTATATGTCTAAAATAACGTTATTAATTGCCATTATAATGGTTCATCCACTATTGTTGCAAAATAAAATGGATTAAAATTAAAATTAAAAAATAACCCACTCACCACTACCTTGAAAATGTTTGTTTTCTGCCTTAGAAATCCAATATTAAGTTCAGAGAAAAACAAGTTAAAAGTTCAAGTTAACAAGGGTCAAGTAATCAAGATAACGATATTTACCTTAGTGTTCTTTTCAAGCTGCACACAAATACGGTTTTAGGGCATCACTAGCTTGCTTTGTTATATTGGAAAATCCAAACGTCGCGCCTCTCTTCGAGTTTGATGCAACCTGATAATTGGCAAGATCCCTTTAAATCCGGTTTCCCTATTTTATTGGCAAGGCTACATAACTCCTTGTAAGTACCAAGTTTCCCACCACCAAGATTTTCACCAATCGCCCCTTCTTGAAGAAACTTCAGTATCTTTGATAAGATGTAATAGATCAGATAACCAGAATAAATCGATCATGCCTAAAAGCCTAAATGAGCAGATAAAAACTTAGCATAGTTAATAATATACATGGTCCAAACAGTTACAATGTTGGATTGCTATTTCAGAACTACAATCCAAATTAGAATAACACGGTCATGATTTATAATGGTGAATTTCACTTAAATGTTGATGATAACAATTTATTTATTTGTCTTTACCATATTATACTCAGCAGATTCAATTTAAATTGAGATTCAAAAACATTCACCTTGTTGTATTGATTGGTTAAATAAACTTTCACGGATAGGCTATAGATTTATGTCAAACAGTTTCTGGTTAGACAAATTCAGTTACAAGTTATTAAATGTTAAAAAATGAACTTACATATTGACTAAGCAAAATATAGAAGACGATTAAAAAGGCTAAAAACACAAATATAAGCTTGGATACAGTACATCTTAGAGGAATAAATCAGGCCACTGTAACCTCGGAATACAACAGTAGGGATTAAAATATTTTTTATTCAAGTCTTAGTGGAAACAATTATAGATTCAATAATTGTACCTTGAATGGAATTAGTTATACTAATTATCATACCTTTGCAGCTCTTTGCTTCTTTCTCGATCCATCCAACGTACATACAAGCGCATTAACTAAGTTCGGTTTGGAAATAAATAATAACTAACGATTGATTGCCATTTACCTTCCCTGTTGAAACAACACAAGTCAAATATAAATTTGCCTAGATAAAAATAGAGTAATGAGTTAACATACTTGTTTCAATCAATTAAAGGTAAATGAGTATAAAATAATTAAATTAACTATCGTATATTCATGATGGACCAAAGAGAGAGAGAGAAATGACCTGCATAAATTTGGAAATTAAATATGTGAAAAGCAACAATATGTCCCTAGGAATATGGTTAGATAAGTGGTAAGTGAAATGGAAAAAGAAATATAGAATATAGGCAACTATACTGACTATATGTGAAATTAGGCTCACCACAAAAGTCAGTGAAGCTGCCAAGGTACAATTTCCTACTGCACGGATGAAAATAAAATTGATGTCAAAGACTATTCTCACTTATTCTATTATTTAGTCAAATTTGATACCTTATAAATGTGCTATATATCAATTATTTATCAAGATAATATAATTTAGAAAAAATGACAGACTACATAGAAATAACATAGTCAAATTCTAGCTTAAATCATGGTAAAAACCTCAACATTTGCATAGCCAATGGTGTATTTGCAGGCAATATCTTAACAAACTATAGAAACTTGCAAACTTTTATGAATCTAATGTGCGGTAATTATTTCATGTTATAAATATAAAACCTTCATTTTAGTTATCATCAATTATTATACGCTACTGTAGGTGAATTGTTTTAATTAGAAATAATGCTCATAAGGTAGCATAAGAAATTTCCATTTTTTGATTTTCTAATTTCTTATTTTGATTATATCATTAAATTCCTTAGGTCCTCTTTATTAAAGATCATTCAAATTTTTATATCAAATCTTATATTAAAATTAGTTTCCCATTATAACTCAAATCTTTTAAATATGTAAATTTATCATTCCCTTCTATGCTATAGGTTTTATAAAATATTTACCTTGATTATTTTACATTTATACATATGCAAGATAACATCTCCAAAGTAATTACAAAAAAACATGATAATTCTCGAATAGTTCATGTGAAGATCAAGCAAATAATATAGGTGGAAAAAACAGCCAAAAAAAAAAAATAGTGCAAATTTGATGAATTGTTACTATGTTTTGCGCACTATGTCTTATGACTTTACAAAATAAAATTGAAGACGTTCTAAAATATAATAAAACTGAAGATGTCTTCAGACTTTAATTATATACCTTACTGAAAATGGTTACAAAATGAGATTTGCTATGTTTTGCTAACGTCAAAATAGAATATACTTCCAAACTGAAGATGTTTTTAAATTAGAAATATGTACTGTAGATGCTATGTTACACACATTGTATAAATTCGTTGTATACATTCCTATCGAAGATAAAATATAATGAATGGCGAAATAGATATAGCAAATCATAGAAGAAACTGGAACTGTGTCAAACTACAGATGTTCCTGAAAATCTAAGAGTGGCGAAGGTGCAGTTAGAATTAGCATTGAATAGAGAAAATTTAGATGAGTTTTTCACTCAAATTTCATAGGATGCTTTTTAAGCTGGTAGTCTCGGGTGCTTTGCCTCATTTTGTATAAGCATATATATATATATATATATATATATATATATATATATATATATATATATATATATGCGCATGTATGTCTTTACTTCTTTTGTTTTACCTATTTTTTTACATCTATAAATTTTTATACTGTTTTTTATTCACTAGAGTAAAACAAAAGTGCCTAAAGAATATCAGAGAACCATTAAATAAACTTTAGTTTTGGACATAAAAGTATAATAATATTAAAAGGACTCCATCCTAAATTGAAATGCTATGGGTGTAAAAGGAAACAAATCAAACAATATACAGTTTTAATAAGGTAGTTTTAGAAATTACTTTAAATGCTAATCAAAAATTTAATGGAGAACTAAATCTGAAATGCTAACAAAAATTATGTTACGAAACTAAATCTGAAACGAATCGAACAACTTATTGTAAACACAGACCAAAAAATTATTAGGAAACTAAAATCTGAAATGGCTAAACTAGAAAAAAAACATAAGACAGTGCCGATCTATCCATATATGTTGCAGAAAGGAAACATAGACCTGTCATTTAATCCTAAGTCATTCAAACTATATCGATATGATGCAGATAACAATTAAATTATATTGTACATCTGAGGAAAAAGACAAAAGAATTAAAATTATTTAACAAAAATCAATTACTTAATGTCCGATCCGAACCACAAGAAGGAGACGATAGAATGATACGAAATCACAAAATCAAGACCCTATACAAAGACTGATACTATTATCATTTACTAAATCATCCAAATAATCTGTGGTGTTTGCAAATAATGAACAAAAAGAAATAACCTTAATCGTAACAGTGAGTTAAATAGAAGAATAATTTTTACTATAAATGAACATTTCTCTAACATTTTGATTTGCAAAATTACCAATAAAATTTCATATTACTAAAAACTAACAAATTACAGATTCAGGGTAGATGTCTTTTTTAATAAATTATATAATTTTCTAACCATGAACAAAAGTACGAAATGAATAATAAAATGTATATACTCAAGAAAATAAGTTAAACCTATTATAGATCACTAGTATTTAGAAAGAAAATTAAGTTGATTATAGTTATATTTTAACAGGAATGTTTACCCAATAAAATTTTCCACAAATATTCTCTTTTACTATTTAATTCGACTTCAAAAGATGATTAAATTTTATAAAAAAAAATATAAATTAACAGTTATGTATTACTTAAACTGAACATTAATATGAATTTATAGAAAACTAATCCGTAATTTTACATAGATTCAACGTTTTAACAAAAAATACTTAAATATAAATATATCTTCATAATTACTGAAATCATAACATTAATTGAAGTTACAGAAAATTAATAGCACACCTTTAGGCATCAGTTCCTTCTTTTCATTCCACTTTAATGTCCGGAGCTAGTCCATAATCCATTACCCGCAAACAAGATTGACTAAAAATTAACAAACTTCTGGCCGTAGAATCACTTGTTCTCATCCAAGTCTGAGTCTCTGGCTGAAGGTGCTATTGTTCGATTGGGTTGTTGTCGACATGCCGTCCACTGAAGTGAATCCCTGCCATTTTGATGCATCTCTATCAAATTTCTATCGGTTGCGCAGTTATGGATTTTCCCCTCCTCATCCGATTAGAAATCACGACGTTACCCACTTCATTTAATTCTTGACGAGTGTGGTTCCCTAATTTTTGACAAGGCCTAAAGTGATTGCTTTTTCAGCTTTACCCAAGGGCCTGCTCTATAGATAGATAATACTAATTTACATTCTAAAATGAAAAAAAAATATACTTGATTTGGAATGAAGCAGAAGCGGGGAGATTGACTAAGGCGGCGCCAATTTGACCCAAAAGACGGGCGGCGACGATAAAAAAAAACCTATTTTGATTTACGAAGCAAGGAAGATGAATGTAAAGCGTGAGAATTAAGAGTAAAACATAAATGACCTTTACACCAATTGTGTTTTAAATCATTTACTGAAACCGTAAGTGATGTCACGAAAATTACCGTGATAAGCCAATTTCATAGTAATAACCGTTATAATTCCCTAACAGTAATAACCGTGATAAAATGAAACAAAAAAAATGTTACAAAATGGCTTATTTGGTGTAGTGTCATGTCCCATCACACAATGCAACGTAAGCTGGAGGATAGAATTTTACCTTTTAATAGCCAAACAATGCTTGATACGTGAAGTTTCACCGTTTATTGTTACTATAAGTGAAGAAATCAACTTTAAATATAAATGCATCAATCATAGATGGCATAGTGCCCCATCCGACTATGTCGCCATATTAGGCTCTACAATTAAAACCAAAATTTCACATATTGGAAGTCGGATTTCTATCTATGAACCAAGGGAAGAGATCGCCCTTACCGCTTCGAGACTCTCTAGCCCAAGCCTCAGGATCAGAGCTCGAGTGACTAGTGGATCGTCAGGGCCTATTCCACATGAAGTGGACTAAATTGCCTAAACAATGCGTTTCCCCGCCCTGTGGGGCATAAATGAGCCATATGACTCAATATCCATCGGCTCCGTAGTAACCGATATATCCGAGGCGCCTCGCTATCCATCATCCACATAAGTAAAATGTCTGGGCTTGCAAAACCCTGACACCACTCCTAGCTAGAAGGAAACGCATGTCCTCCCTAAGGTCCTCTCCCGTTTCTGGTTCACATCGGGGTGTGAGGCTCGCAAATTAACGCTATACACGAAGCTATGCTATATTAAAGTCGTGCTTTGATCATCAACCACAAGACTCTGCTTTTCAACAGAAGTTTGATCATATGCATCTCAGCATGCCCCACAGGCAATTCACGCCATGCGACTGATGTCTATCAATCACACAATATGAAATCCGATGTCAGACACACATCCATTTACAAGTTCGTTCTGGGTCTGAACGAAACCGGAGACACTTTATTCCTCATCCCATATGTCCAATACAAGAGAGAGGTCCTCGCATATCCGGTCGATCTCCAAGTACGTCTGGACGATCACCACTTATTACCTCGTCTTGGGTGTACAGCCCAATCAAGACATCAGTAATCATCCAAACGATGTGAAGACCTACGGTCTTCAACCACCGTCTTCATTGTTGACTTATCGTCGAATCAGTTATTTAGAATGGGTATAAACAAGGCCTTTCCTAATAGCTCGCGCATATAGTAAACAAGTGCTATAAAACACAATATACGCCTCATTCCAAGCCAGTATATTCCTTTATTCAAATATTCTTATTCTTTGGGAAAGATTCCTATTAATTATATCAAAGATAAATTCTTTTAAATTTATTCTTTAATCTTCCTTTGGATATCAATTCAAACCATATTGAGGTTTTCCAAGCTAGTCAGGATTAGCGCACCTTACCGAAGTAATCATTTGTTTAATTTCCCAATCTCAACCTATTCATCCCATGGAGCAAAACTGGTAATACTCCATATCTAACACCACGGTGTTATCGGTAAATTTAATTACCATTTCATGTTCAAATCTATTAAAGATCTAACTATCGCTTGGAGTAAAACTAGTGGTACTCCATTCTAGATCATTCCATGAATTCGATAATTTTAATTATCCCATTCACATTCCAATCTAATTAAAGAATAATTAAAACTCTAATTCAGTTTTAATCTGCAAAAATCACTACTTAATGATTTTTCAAAGTTAAGAAATTAATCTTATCTTTAACTAGGTTAAAGAACTAATGTCATTTAAATCACAGATCACGATAAACCCAAAATCACATTCCATTAACAATGGAATCTTCATGGAAAACAAATCAATATATGTAATCGATATAAACTGCCATATCCAACTGATAATATAATTGGAATAATGGAAAAGCCTTTTAAATTCCATACATAGTAATTGTCTTCCTCCATAGAAGTTCACTTTGATTACTACCGAATCGAAATTCATTCCATTCCAATTTAATTTATTAAGTTGGAAAACCTTTCTTTGGAATATTTCCCTTAAATCTTAATTAAAAGATTTATAAATTCCAAATCACATTTCACTATAAATCGGGTTAAAGAACGAATGTCATTAAAAACACAGTTCACAAAAAACCAAATTCACATTCCATTTTTATTTCGGTTACTAAATATAACTGGAAACTCCAATAATCTTAATTGAAAGATTTATTCTTTTCACAACTGGGTTTAAGAACAGTGTTAATGAAGGCACCATTCACGAAAAACCCAAAAATCCAATTTGATATTAAATAGAAGGCTCTGAATAGAAAATATACCAGCTTATATTCAATATCAAATTTTGAAACCAACAAATATCGTATTGGGAATAATGATATATATATATATATATCTTCCAAATTCCTCCACGATATCCGTATAATCACAGAATCCAATACCGAAATATTCTGAAGATTATTTCCATTCCAATTCATATATTTGAAATTCTAGTTATTTTTAAAACCATTTCAAATCCAATTTATTTATTTCAAAATATTTTATTATAATTCTAGTCCATAACTAGTTGATTTTGATAAAAATATATTTTTATCTTTTCAAATATGGAATTTTTCATCCCAATTCTTTCCAAATCATTTACTATGATTTTACACAATTTATTAATATTTTTAACAATTTTATCAAGGCCCGTTCGGTCGATTTCCATTTAAAACATATTTTGTAAATCGTTTTAAATTCGTTTTCAAAACGATTTCAACTTCATATTCAATTTTAAATCAAAATCGAATATTCCATATCATTAATATATAAATGATAATATTATCAAAACATTAGATTTTGAAATCACGTCCTTTTCGATATTCATTATGGAAATGTATAAAATTGATATAAATATCGTTCACATCAAAATGGCGTTAAATTAATCAACACGGCTTTATATATTTAAATATTTTCATATCCATCCCAAATCGGACATCAAAATCACATTTTTATTCTTTACTGAATATTATTTTAAAATATTAGTTATTTTTAAAATATTTATTATTGTCATTTTAAAATATTCCTTTATTTAAATTATTCGTTCTTTCCGAATTGGAATCAGACACAGTCAATTACCATATAATTTTATTTAGATGGATTTTATACACACATGTACACAACAATAATCAAACACAGTCAACCATTATCCAGAGTGCATTACACAACCACATAAGCGTTAAATATAAACAATTAACGCTTACAATAGTCTGTCAACCAATCGATTGACATACATCTAAACAATTGGGATTAGTATATGTCAAATATCATCCCAATACCCGTGAGGGGTTTTCAAACAACAAACACTGAATATTATCTGTGCAGTTGGGCAATGTGTAAAATATATCGTCCCAATCAATATCAGTCAAATGTGTGTACATAAACAAATCGTCCGATTTGTAAATGAATATTTATTTTCATTCATATACTCATTAAAAATTACATTTTTAATGATAAATTATTTATTTCAATACATGAATATTTTGTACAATTCATATATACAATAAAAACGATATTTTTATTATTCAAATATTTTATTCATCGCATGAATATTTTAGTTTTCATTTCACGATACAATCTCTAACAATTTCAACCACACAATACAATCTAACAAGTCGTCCATGGTCTGTGGACGATGGTTTCAGGAGCTACTAAGCCCCGTCTACAACCTAGTATATATTTAACTAGAAAACAAGATAAGAGTGAGGAGTTCTCACCTTTGGGATCCACTTCGTCATTCTTTATTAGGCAGTTTAGATTTCCGCTTTGTTTCCATCACGTAGAGTTCTTCACTGTGTTCCCAAAAATCTGTTTCACGCAATTTATATTAAAAATCAGATTTTTAAATAAAACTATTTATATTTAAAAATCATATTTCTACAATGCTATATGTATATGTATATATTAAAATTTGATTTTTAAACTATGGTGTGTGTGTGTGTATATATATATACACAATTCAGATTTTTATCTAAGGTATTCCATATAAAAATTGCATTTTTTAAACAATGTTATTTCATATAAAAATCACATTTTTATTGTGCTGTATATATTTAAAAATACACATTTTTAAATCAAAGTAATTTATAAAAATCGTATTTTTAATTCGCAAAGTTATTTTATAAAAATTATATTTTTAATCTAATGTTATTTATATTTTTAAAATAACGCGATTTTTATTTAAAAACAAAGCAAATTTTATTTTTTAAAAAAGGCTAATTTTATTTTATTTACAAAAACAATGTATATTTTCATATTCCTAAACAAAGTATACTTTTATTTTCCTAAACAAAATATATTTTTATTTTGCTAAACAAATTATATTTTTATTTTCCTTCTTTCTTTTATTTTTTTTACAATGTATAAGTTTAAAAAATAAATTGTAAATATGTACATAAATAAAGAAACAAAACCTCTCTGTTTTAATCCCTTAGGAACCCTCGTTCAACCCCAACGGTTTGCAAATCCGTCCACCGCTCCACCGAGGGTCCATCAGACCAGGATCCAACCACATGCCATCGACTCCCTTCGCGCCTACTCCCCCTGCCGTGAGCGGTGTCAAGATCGACGCCCCCCTCTGACCGCTACAGGCGTTCGAATGCCAGCTCTTCGAGCCCCAAAATTGTCGACAATTGAGCACAATAATGGATCATAATGGATCCGTTTGAAGAGAACAGGAAGACGAAGAACGTTGTAATTGGGGTTTTGCAAATCGATGGAGGGACTAGAAGTAAAGGGAGAATGAGGTTGGAATGGGTTGCCGTTCAATTCAATTTGGAGGTTGGTTTCTTTCTGAGTTGACCACGGTGAAGAGAGAACAAGGGTTTGACCTTTTTAAATGAGGGTATAATATATATATAATATTATTATTTTTCAATTATATTCCAATAATACGTGTTCTTGCATTCAAACTCCCAATGAGACCCAACGACTGTCGCCCCTAGTTAATTACCCCCATTTCAAACACAGTGGGGTATGTTTCGTAACCCAGTTTGGCTGTTATGATCAATTTCCGCTAAATTTAAAATATAAATCATTATATTTTAAATTCAAATACACATTTTATTTACCGGGGCCACATACTGACTCCAAAAATTCCAGAAAAATAAATTTGGCCATGTCTAGACAATACGGCCCTAACAAAAAGAATTTCGCCGAATTTGGAGACTGTTTGAAAAATGGTCTTTTCCAGTCGATTAAATTCAAATTGAACTGACTAAACACGTTTAAATCCGCCATGCTCGCATATTGATTCCTAAAATTATGAAAATTGGAATCCACCAATAATTTGACATTCCGGATCCAACAAACATGGTCTCATCGAAAATGAAGGTCATTTGCAAAATTACTTTTTTTAAGGGCTATATCATATAAAATTCCATAGCGACTATTCTGAATTTTCAACTGGACATAGCTTTTTATTCCCGCAATGAAATCCGGATTTTCCAAATTCTTTGGAAAGATATATTCAAACATATTGAAATATTTTCGGTTTTACTAAAATCCAGTTTGCTTTGAATCTTGTACCTTCATTTGAAATTTGAAATCGAATTTTCAAACTACCGTGGCATTTCCGATTCTTTTTTTAATTAAAATATATATTTATATTCTAACTTCGATTTAAATGAATAAATACATTCTAATTCTATTCAAAATAAATTCCTAGTCATTATTATTTAAAATAAATCATTTTAAATATTTAAAATTCACTAAAATTGCCAAAATAAATTTTTTAAATTGGTTTCGATTTTCCGGTTCATTACAAAGTTCCACTTTATCTAATTCACCCCTTTTTGGCATATTGCACATAAAAACATTTTTATTTGATAGATTCCAAGTATAAATATGTTTGAATCCAAAATAGAACCCAAACCTAATCAAGTCATGAACTAAACCAAATTTAAACCCTTTTAGGTTACAATCAAATATTTACATAAGGGTGAATCACACAAAGTAGAAACACAACACCCCGTTTATTCTCAATTAAACATTAAGATCCAAATCCACAAACCCAAATAAAATGACAATTCTTGCACAAACATAAAATAGAGGATTTGGGGGTTCTGTATTGATGTTATCTTTTTCCAAATCCCCTTAGGCATACTAATCAACATGTCAATCTATTAAAAATAGAATATGCTTAAGAAACACAATATTCCACTCACATATCTAAAGGAAGAACAACAAAATTCTTGCTGTAGATTCAGATCTGGATACAACCTTCATGATAAACGTGCTCCAATCCTTCTAATATATATATATATATATATATATATATATATATATAACAGTCATCTTTAGAATCTTATGCATATATAAAAATAAATTCTAGAATTTATACTAAAATCTATATGAATTTAGGTTAGAGAAAAGATAAGAATGAAGGTTGGAGGAATAGAAGAAAAATCCTAATGTTTCTAGAATTCAGCAATGTCAGAAGGATAATATGGAGGTAGAGATAAGAGAGAGACTAGGGATTTGTTGTGAGGTTTAAGGGCCTATATATAGTCTTTTGTATAGGCGTAGGTTGTTAGATTATTTAGATTTAATCCTAGCCTTTATATATATTCCCCTAGAAAACCCTAACCAAACATAGATTCAATGGCCTTTGCGGTCGGCACACCTCTTTGGGGGCGGTCGACCTCCTGGTCGCTGAAACGCCTAATGAATGTATATAGTGCTGAGGTGTTTAATTAAATAATACATTGCTTTATTTGCTTAACCTCTTTCCTTACTTACACTGTTTTTAGTATATTATATATGAAAATGATTCAGAATTTCGCAACGAATCCAAATTAAAGATTTTTGTAGCCAAATTCTTAAAGCTGCAAAATCTCATTTTCCAGCCTTATTATTAAATTGTTTATTTTTATTTAATATTAGTATTTATGTATTTTATTTGGTGTTACATTCCCCCTCCCCCCTCTTAAAATAGATTTCATCCCGAAATATGTTTGAAGGGGCGAAAAACACAACTCGCTTGAAAAATCCATGTTATTCATCCATGTTATTTTTAATTCATCCATAAGTAGCCATGACTCGCAGTGATTATGACCTGCAGATCCTCAAAAGTGAGATCAATCCTAACGTGTAGGAGTAATAATTGATGCAATATGTATGCAACGAACCTAATTATGCATATATTTATATATGAGTGTGTTGTGCAATGGTGTTGCATCCATTTCCTAACATCCAATCTAGCAATCACAATGCATCCATAAACGTTATTTTAAGGAAAAATTACCCGAGAAAAGCTCTAGGTGAGTCTGTCTCGTCTTGTCTACGGTCCCCCATGTGCTTTCTGCAGTATCATTTCCCCATTGTACTCAGACGAGGCAAACGGTTTTATTGCGGAGTCTCTTAATTCCATGCTCTATAATCCTTGTAGTGGCACGGGGCCCTTTGGATTCCAACTCGATTCTTTCTATGTCCCTAATTTCATCAAGCTCGAGTCTGATAGCAGAATCATGAAGGCATTTCCTTAGATGAGATACATGGAAAACACTTTGGATCCCCGATAGATGCTTTGGAGATCCACTCGATAAGCCAATGAACCTATCCTCTCGATGATGCAAAAAGGCCCAATAAATCTGGAAACCAATTTCCCAGTCTTGCCAAACCAAATTGTCTTCTTGAGAGGGGATACTTTTATGAATACCAAATCACCAACATTAAACTCAATTTCCCTCTTTCGCTTATCGGCATACGATTTATGACGGTCTTGGGCTGCCTTAATCCTCTGCCTAATCAACGATATCTACTCGATGGGATCACGGACGAAGTCTAGTCTGAGTAGAACCTTGTCCGTAGTTTCCCACCAACAAGTTGGAGATTTGAATGGCCTTCCGTAAAGCGCATCAAAAGGGGCCATACCAATCGTCGTTTGAAAACTATTGTTATAAGTGAACTCTACGAGTGGTAGGTGCTACTGCCAAACTCGTCCAAAGTTGATGATGCAAGCTCTGAGCAAGTCTTCCAAAATCCTATTTACTCTTTCTGTCTGTCATTATGCGGATGATAGGCTGTGCTTTGGTTGAGGGTCGTTCCCAATGCTGCTTGTAGGCTTCTCCAAAATTCGCTTGTGAACAAGGGGTCTCTATCACTGATGATACTTGATGGGATACCATGAAATCTGACTATTTCTTTGACATACAGTTGGGCTAATAAGGTTATAGTCCTTGTCTTCTGGATTGGTATAAAATGGGCACCTTTAGTTAAACGATCTACCACAACCCAAATAGCCTCATTACCGTTTTGGCTTCTAGAAATTTCATCAACAAAGTCCATGGAAATATGTTCTCACTTCCACATAGGGATCTCTTAAGGTAGTAATAACACTCCAAGCTTCCCTTGCTCCGCTTTTACTTTTTGGCACGTTAAGTATTTAGCCACGAACTCAGGTACATCTCCCTTCATTCCTTCCCAACGGATATTCCTCTTCATATCTCTATACATTATATCCCCACCAGGGTGTATGGGCATTTTATACGTATGGCACTCCTCTAGAATTTCTTTCCTCAACCCTTCATCCTTTGGGACATGAACTCAGCCATCCCAAAGTAATCTTCCATCGTTGCCAACCGAATGTCTAGCTGAATGGGGAAAGGTCTCCTTCTTTTCTACTTTCATCGTTATGCTTCTTAAATCTTCATCAAGGTCGTGCACATTTCGAATCCTCCCTTTTAGATTAGGTCTAATTATCATGTCTCAAAAAAAACCCATTAGAAGTTGTTGGTGAGGGTTGAAAATTAAAGTTAGAGAGAAACTCTAATTGTTTCCCTCCTAAGATCACATTCAAAGTCGCATGTTTCCTACTTAAAGCATTCGCCACAACATTCCCCTTTCCCGGGGTATACTAGGTCACGAAATCAAATCAGGCAATGTACTCCAACCACTGTTGTTGTCTCAATTTTATGTGGCATTGAGAAAATAAACACTTTAAGGAATTATGGTCGGTAAAAAGTTCAAAATTCTCCCCTAAAAATAATGCCTACAAAATTTAAGGATGAACACTACTGCGACTAACTCATGGTCATGAACTGGGTATCTCTTCTCCCGATCCTTGAGTTGTCTACTAGCATAAGCAACTACTCTTCCTTCTAGCATAAGGACAGATCCTAAACCGGGCCTACATGCATCAATGTAAACTGTAAACAATTTCGAACCATCGGGTATAATTAGGATTGGCGCGCAAGTCAATACTTTCTTTAATTTCTTAAAGGCTATGTCATATTTATTACTCCAAGAAAACACCAAATTCTTTCTTGTTAATTGGGTTAAAGGAGTAGAAATCTTTGCAAAGTCTTTAATGAATGTCCAATAATATCTAGCCAATCCAAGGAAGCTTCTTACTTCTGTAGTGTTCCAAGGCATCCTCCATTCCTTGATTGCCTCGATCATCGCGGGGGTCTATGGCCATGCCTTTACTTGACAAAATATTTTCTAAAAATTTAACTTCTTCCCTCCAGAAATGGCACTTCGAGAATTTTGCTTTCAGTTGGTTCTTTCTTAATATCCCTAAAACTTGTTATAAGTGATTTCATGCTCTTCATGATCTTTAGAAAATATAACGATATCATCTACGAAGACTACCACAATCTTATTTAGAATGCCTCTAAATACTCTACTCATAAGGTCAACAAAGAAGTCGGGTGCATTCGTTAGTCCAAAGGGCATAAGTTCCCGTTGGAACTATCCATCCACCATCCTAATCGCAGTTTTTTCCTTACTGTCCTCCGCAATCCTTAATTGGTGAAATCCAATAGCAAGGTCTAACTTGGATAATACTCGGGCTACTCCCAACTGGTCAAAAAGGTCACCGATTCTAGATAAGGGGTACCTATTTTTCTTGGTCAACTTATTAAGTTCCCTATAATCCACACAAAGTCTTAGAGATTCATCTGTTTTGGTGGTAAACACAATAGTGCACCACATTCTGATGTACTTTTTCAAATGAAACCTTTGTGTAATAATTCTGAAATCTGCTTATCTAACTTCCTTCTTTCCTTAGGTGTCATATGCTTCAAGAGTAGTGCTATAGGTCTAGCGTTCTTCTCTAGGTCAATACAAAAAGAGATTCCTCTATGGGGTGGAAGTCTTGTGACCTCCTCAAAGATATCCAACAACTCACTTACTATAGGGATCGAAGATCGTCCTTCTGAGCTAGGAGATAAGGAATATAACAAGGCTTTATCCATGTTCGTAACATTACAAGGAATACTCAGATTACGTCCTCCTTGGCTCCTAAGACGAACGATTCTCTTATCGCGATCTAGGACGGCCCCATAAAGTGGTAGCCATTCCATACCTACGATAAGGTCATACTCCATAAAATCCAGCGCGTACTCTTCGCAAAGGAACTCGACATTGTCGACCTCCAATACTAGGTTTTTGCATAATATATCAAGATACTTAGATCCTCCTATGGGCTTGGCCACCTCTATCAGACTATCAGAGATAGACATGGGAAGGTTCAATAGATTGACTAATCTCTTAGAGATAAAATAACAAGTCACTCCAGAACCGAACAAGGTGTATATAGAATTTCCTAAAATAGAAGTTATACCTTCAAGTGCAGGTTGCCTTTGGTCTTTTGGGGGTCGGGTTTGAATCGGTGTTGCCTCTATTGCATAATTCTGACTACTTCGAATAACTATGGGCTTTGGTAAGCCCTTAGACATTTGTCCTTCTTCATGGCAGTTGTAATAATTTCCTTCGAATTCTTTCTTCGCGAACAAGGTCCTATAATCTTGGCCTCATGGCCCTTTCGGTTGCACCTCGTACAAGTCTTTGGTTCCATTTTGAATTTCCCACCTTTCTTCTTGTTTTTCCACCATTTCTTTTTCTTATTCTTGTTGTAACTTCCTTCTACTTTCTCACCTTCTTTATCCTTTTTGGAGCCTTCACACAGGGTAGCTGTCCCTACTAGGGTTTCAAAAGTTGCCCCAAATGTTACTTTGGCTAATAAAGTTTCCTTCAATGGAGAGTTCAGTCCTTTAACAAATCTCAAGGTTTTGTTCATGGGGGTGTCTACTAAACCTCTTACAAGCTTACTCAATTCTATAAATTTGGTTACATACTCTTGCAAGCTCAAGCTTCCTTTCTTGAGGTGGATAAAATTTTCCAACTGGATTGTCATTTCTGCCCTTGACAAAAACTTTGCTTCGAAATGGGTTTTGAATTCGTCCCATATAAGTATCCGGCCCTTGTTCTCTCTAGATAATATATTCCACCATTCAAGGGCCTCCTCTTTCAAGTGCCAGGCCGTGATTCTCCTTTTTACTTCATCGGGCCAGCTAGTAGTTTCGAAAATTCTTTCACAGTCCATTTTCCATGATTGGGCACCAGTAAAACCTTCCTTTCCAGGGAATGATTTCCTTCCAAGATTCGCGAAATTGTTGCTGAAACAAGAAAAGTCAAAGGCTACCTCAGCGGCAGGAGCTGCTGGCACTGCTGGGGCAACATTAGCAATATGGACCTGTTCCATAGTACGGAGGTACCGTTGGAACCATTCTGGCAAGTATCCAGGCCTTGCCTGGTTACCCTGCTCAATAGGATTATCAACCATTCTACTTTTTTAAAATAAAAGAAAGAATCCCTTAGTTGATACTCCTT
Organism: Allium sativum; assembly: GCA_030737875.1. Classification (NCBI taxonomy): domain Eukaryota; kingdom Viridiplantae; phylum Streptophyta; class Magnoliopsida; order Asparagales; family Amaryllidaceae; genus Allium; species Allium sativum. The sequence continues at coordinate 651,036,597 of CM060923.1, forward strand.
ATATAGTATTTAAGCTAAGAAGGGATGAAAACGATAAAGCAATCTATTATAGGTGCATATGCTTATTAGGGGTAAATATTTTATATATATATAACTTTTTCAAAATACGAATACGTCTCTCATACGTATAATTCCCTTATAAATGGGTAACCTAGGCTCTAATACCAAATGTAACAACCCGCTCGCAATGGGCCTAAATTTTGACCCAAAAAAGGCCCATCGAAAATTAAGACCATTCTAAATGGGTCGTTGGTTCCTATAGGGAATTTCTTTTGCACAAATAACATATATACATACACTTCGAATGGAAATCTCACATAGCGGAAAGAGAAAATATAATACTATAATAAGACGTACCACTTTATTAAAAATCATAGAATTCCAACTCAACAGTCAAGATTACATTTGTTCCATGGGTACATCAATAAATTCATTCTCAAATGTTTGCATAAGAAGTACATCAATAACAACTAATAATAGCATAACGGCTTCATCTTCGTCTTCAGCTCCATCATGACTTCATCCATGGATTTCACCTCATCTACTGACCTGTTGGATATGTTAAGGAGAGGGGTCAGAAAAAAAAGTTCTGTGTAACTAAAATATGTTGTTTACTTAAAGTCAATACCCTAGTTTTCAGCAGGTTACATATATCAAGTTATGTCTATGCAACACACAACATTCACACAAACACCAAGTATGTAACCAATGAGATGGATATCCAATTCAATCTCTCATTAATATTTTTAGGGTAAAGACCCAACAAGGTGGGAATTCTTGATCACTTATAGCCCTATTAAAGGTGGATTCTTATGATCACTTATAACCCTGAGGCGGACCCTATCCCCTTAAGACCCTGTCCTAATACATCAACATTCTTAAGTCTATACTCTCAAATGTAATATGGAAAGTAGTATTGCGAACTTTACTACTTAACTAATATTACGATAGAACACCTATGTCGCTTAAGACTTCAATTAGACAGTTGGTGAGCATGCAATGGCAACATATCTTTTATATACAAATCATGTCCCTAGTTGAGCCCCAATAAGCTTCTAGAGGAAGTGGACATCCCCCATGAACTACCCTACTCCTCTACCGCTTATGCCTCACCACTTTTAGAGAAGGAGGACCTATAGACTTACTTCAAATCTAATAAGGGTGGGTCCTATGAATTTGGTTCCTCTCCAAGGAATAAACCTTCGTAGGGACCTGGTCCTAACCACTTAAGACCTAAAATTGATAAGAAAAGAGACAACCACTTGAGACCTTCTCAAGGCATAGTAAACCTTCTGATTTTCACACATAATAGACTTATATATATATATATATATATATATATATAGTTATATATATACACACTAGACCTCTCACATTAAACCGTATACCTGTAGATGTTGGATATGTCAGGTGGTTCCGGGTAGGCTTCTATTACAAGTGGGTTTAACCTTGTGTCATAGTGTATTAAGTTTGAATGGCCCATAGCACCCAGACCTCTCACATTAGTTGGGCCTACTTTTGGTTGCTGGATTTGTCAGTCGGTTCCGGGCAGGCTTATATCACAAATGGCAACTAACCTCGTGTCCTTGTGTTACTATTAATATATGTAAAGCCATTCTATACACACACAAGAAATCAATATATATATATATATATATATATATATATATGGGGGGGACGACATTTCAAATTCGAATTCTATCCTCATCTCATTTATTTCACTAATACAACGTTAATTATGTTGACTACGCTATATAAGTATAATAATTATAATGCATAAATAATGCTAATGTTCGTATGAACGAGAGAATGTTCTAACGAGATAAAAATTGTCAACTTGTCTAAATTAATGTATATAAGTTAATTTCCATATACAACAATTTAGGCATGATGACAAAATAGCATGATAACATACAGTAGTGAATCAAAAATGCAACATGCATAAATTTTTTATCTTGCATCCTAGGCTTATTGGAATGATTTTAATAAGGGATCAAAAATAAAGTATAATATACACATATATTCAAATATATATACACACACATGTATATTTATAAGTTCCACTTATTTTGATTTACCCCTTTTTTGCGTGTAGCACATAAAAACATTTATATTTGATAGATTTCAAGTATAAATACGTTTGGATCCAAAGTAGAACCCAAACCTAATCAAGACATGAATTGAACCAAATATAAACCCATTTAGGTTACAATCAAATATTTATATAAGTGTAAATTACACAAAGTAGAAACACAACACCCCTTTTATTCTCAATTCAACATTAAGATCCAAATACACAAACCCAAATAAAATGACAATTCTTACGTAAACATAAAATGGAGGATTTAGGAGTTTTTGTATCGATGTTATCATTTGCCAAATCCCCTTAGGCATACTAATCAACATGTCAATCTATTAAAAATAGAATATGCCTAAGAAATACAATATTCCACACATATATATAAAGGAAGAACAACAAAATTCTTGTTGTAGATCATATCTGGATTCAACATTCGTGATAATAGTGCTCCAATCCTTCTAATATATATATATATATATATATATATATATGTACACACACACATATATATATATAAGAATCATCTTTATAATCTTATGCAAATATAAAACTAAATTCCATAGTTTATACTAAAATATATACGAATTTAGATTAGAAAAAAGATAAGAATGGAGGTCAGAGGAGTAGAAGAGAAATTCCTAATCTTTCTAATATTCAACAATGGTAGATGGATAATATAGATGTAGTGATAAGAGAATGACTAGGATTTTGTTGTGATGTTTGAGGGCCTATATATAATCGCTTATGTAAGTGTAGGTTGTTATATTATTTAGATGTAATCATGGCCATATATTTATATATATTCCCCTAGGAAACCCTAACCGAACATAGATTCACTATGCCTTTCAGCCGCCAGGCGGTCGATCGGCAGTCAACCTCCTGGTCGCTGAAACGCCCAATGAACATGCATGGCGCTGAGGTGTTTAATTAAATGATGCGTTACCTTCTTTGCTTAATCTCATTCCTTACTTACACCATTTTCATCATATTATATATGAAAATGATTCAAAGTTTGCCCATAAATCCTAGTAAAATATTTTCATAGCAAATTCTTAAAGCTACAAAATCTCATTTTCTAGCCTTATCGTTAAATTGTTTATTTTTATTTAATATTGGTATTATGTCTTTTACGGGGTGTTACAAAAACCCAATGACTCATCATCCGTAAAGAGCATGTCTAGGGAGCTATCCTGTCCCCATGTATAGGTAGGCGGATTTGATCATTTCCTAATTCCAAATTCATTCATGAAGGAAAGCTAAGGGTTTATTGTTCGTGAAGGGCATGCCTAGGATCTCTCCGGTTCCTGATAGATAGGTAAACAAACATAACCATTCAAAGTCAAAAGCCGGAAAAAGTAAACTTTTAATTAGTAATCAGAGGGGGTGATGATGTTTGGTTGAGCAAAGAGCATGCCTAGGGATTATAACAGCTCCCGTACAAGGGTATGTCGACTCGACCATCTTACAACCAAAATAACCAAACGGAAGGATACATCCAAAGGATTGAATTGTGTAAAGCCTAAACCTTGGGCCGAAACCCGAATAACCAAGTCCATAGAAAGCCGGGAGAGACAAACAAAGAGTTCATAAAGTCTAGAATATCCACAATCCAAACTAAAATGAAAATGCCATAAGTGAGGAGCTCATTATTCAAGGACTGCAAAATGTAGAAGCCAAGAAACCAAATAAATCCACATCCAATTCTTAAGCATCGAAGGCCACAAAATAAAAATCCAAGAATCCACATAAGGACAAAACCAAGATACCACAAAAGCCATGAACAAACATTCACAAGAGTCAACTCCACATCCAAAAGACCAAAAATATCCAAGAGAAAATAACCAAAAAAACCATAATGCCAAAAGACAAAAATCCATAAGGCGCAAGCTACAAGATACTGATGCTAAGGAGACTTGCGTCCAAGACATCAGAGCCTGTAAGGAGTTTAGCTGATGACAATGCCACCGAAATGATTACCGGTCCCGGGCCTATCCAGATTCCTTTGAGGCCGCTATGCCTGTCCTGGAACCACGACCCAAGTTTGAACAAACCATGCTAGATCTTCGCGCCTGACTTACTCTTCTATCATATTACTGAGATGTAGACAATCGTTTGTATCATGACCATCGTGATCATGAATCATGCAATGCTGACCCAAATCCTATTCTCTTTGAGTTGACTCCCTTGCGTGACGCATTCTGGAAGAAGTAGTGGGATGAACCTCTCGAAAAATCTCCTCGAGGTTATGAGTGAGTTCTAAAAAAGATAGGAACTTCAGTCGCCTCCGATCCTAGTTGCGATCATTCCCCGATGAGGGTTGTTTAGCAGTAGAGTCTTTAGCCTTTTCAGAGTCGGAGAGCTTCCTGCCCATAATAGCATTAACATCGAGAACATTTTTGTTAGCTCTCGGATCTCCTTCCCGAGGGAATCTTTCAGCTTCAAAATAAAATTCCCCGAGATCCCTCGGTTGGTCCCGGTGCAGTGAAGTCTTGAAGTCAGATTTATCCAAAACACCTAATACTACGACCATAAAAACCATAGAAGGATCATGTGTGTCGACCGAAGCTACCGCAGCTTTAAACATTCTAAGAATTTCTGCTGAGTCTTGCCAGACTTCTTCCTAATGTCTTTGAGGGTCATCCTACTTTTCGAATGAGCGATGTTGACTCTTAACTATTCCACAAATCTTGTAATCAAAGAATTTTAAGAAGTAATAGAGTACGCCTTTAGTTTCCTGAACCACACTGCATCTATATATGTTAGGTAAAGCGAAAATCACTTCGCCAGGACATTTTTTGAAGTAGAGAGGACTTTCATGTGGCAAATATATCTCATCAAGTGGGAAGTCAGATCCTTCCGACAATCATAGGTGTCCAACACCGGTAGCTTGAAATCCTGTAGGTTGCGAGAGTTCTGGATATCCAAAGAAAGCGAAGTGTAAGTCATATAGTCCAAGTCCGTTAAAGAGGTACCGCCTCGAGTGAGCCGACGGATGACATCTACGATCAGTGATCCATTTCCAAAAGCAAGCAACTGGTTAAGATTATCCAAAGCGACACTGGTTCCTTTGTATTTAAGCCAAGTTAGGAATCGGTTGATAAGCGACAAGAATGTCTAGTTGAATTCCAACCTGAGGGGCCATATCAGGCATAGACCTAACTACCGGAACTTTGGGAGCACTACAATCCAAATCTACGCACATTGGTGCTTGAGCAACATTACCGACAGCGGATCCCGCAACTTGACTGACTAAGTGTCACCGGATGGCACGATATCAGGATTAGGGGTGACCCCGAGTGTAGCGGGAGCGACACCGTTCCGAAGAGCGGAATTGGTCGACTAATTAGTTTGCAGGTTGCGCCAAGTCCCGAGTCACGGGTTGAGGAACATGGTACTAGTTCCAACAATGTCCTCTTGGCCTGTTGGCCTCGAAGAACTCCTTTTCCTGCCCTCGATCTGAGCAATAAAGGTAATGAAAAAAAATCTTCCTATCACCTGAGTCGAGCGTTCAAATCCGTAGCAAGGCTCTAATCCTTCCATTGACGTCTTCTCAAGTGACATAATTCGATGGAGGTCTAGTTGAGGAGAGTTCTTGACTTCCTCCCACTTATGTACCTTGATCTTCATTTATAAAGTTGAGCTTCTTACGGTTAACCATGCCGAGAAGTGAATAACAAAGTCAAAGTCGAAAATTTAACATGAAAACCGAAGATGAATCTGAAAACTTAGTCCAAAGCAGTGGTCAAAGCAGTGCGACCCCCACTTGGCGCATAAAAATGTTGATGTGGGAAGTTGTCATGGATTTAACGCACGTTAACACCCGAAGGTATGCACAATGCGAACACAATAATCCAAAGACGTAGTAAAGTAAATATGAGAGTCATAGCTTTTTATAGTGGTTCGGCACTAACGTCTATGTTCCCTTTATAGTTATCATTGATATTTAGTATTCGATTACAATTGTTGTATGAGTTCGGACAATAGTTGAGTACAAAGTGTTACAGTAGAATACCAATATTCTTATTAATTCTAAATTTTGACTAAAATGAACCTTTTCTTCTTCGTTGAGCAGAAAATGTGTTGACTCAGTCAACTATGCCAAAAAGTTAGCTTCAGTCTTCAAGAAATCCAAAAATGTCCAAATCAGTCCAAAAAGGTGTAATTATGCTTGTATATGTCCAGAAAGTGAAGGAAAACATTTGTACAATGTTTTAGTTGTTCATGCCATGTTCAATGGCCATAAAGAAGGAGATGACAACACTTAATGAGGGTTTTGGAGCTCTAGAAGTCCAAAAGTTCAAGGGAAAAGGATCCAAGTGAAAGCCAAGCCTTGGGGTATTTATAAGAAGGAGGTTTTGTGGGAGTAGGTGAGTTTTGGGGTCCACATACCAGAAATTCAGATCCTTGAAGAGGCTACTCCCTGAAATTCGGAACCCTCCCCTATATGTAGTAGAGATTTCGTACCGCTCTCATGGGATGAGAAATTTCGTATCCCTCTAATGATATGAAATTTCGTATCCATTGAGGTATACGAAGGGGGATACTACATACTTGATTATTCTTGGGTGATTTGAAGTATAAGTGATTCCAAATTCTTGAGCTGATTGCGTTCACAGAAACGAGAAAAATTTCAAATCGTAAGCTCGTTTGGGCCCCTAAAAAGTTGTACCTAATGCTAATTCAAAGGTCTACAAGAGTTATGGTGCTAGGCACCGTAAATGATGTTTTCTGGCCCCAAAGAGGTCATCTAAAGGGGTTTTGGGCCTTTTTTATATTTGCGACGCGACTTTAACCAAATCGCTTTGTGTTTTTTGATGATGTTCTTGATGCTTGAGTGCGTTGCTAACCAGAAACTCGATGTGTGACAGCTTTAATCAAAAATCGTGTCAACACCACTGACTGCACTACCTTCGCTATGCTTCTGCGTGGCATGACCGAACAAGATTGCTTCCTCATCTATAAATACTCCTTCAAGGAATCTTTTCAAGGGGATCTTCTTCCTTTGGCTCTCTGAGGCATGCACAGGGAAATTGCCATTAACAACCTTCTTTTCTCTATTTTCTTACATGAAGTGATGAAGGTCTGATTGTCGAACCACTATAAATCTTGTTGTCTTGCTTATTTTACATTTCGTCTGTTATTTCATCACATTATATACTCTATATATAATTCTTAGTGTAAACATGGTGTTTTGTGAACCATTGTTCTATAAAAAAATATAAAATAATTTTATTAGCTTTGACGTTTGGAAATACAAAAATTGTAAAAAATTATCCAAAATAATTTTAGAGGTATCATTGAAATACATTATTAATAAGGTTCTCATATGTTAAGTTTTCTATAATGAACCGCATTTTACGTGTCGAAGGATCGTAAGATATTTTTATTTAATTTCCGGAGGGTCGGATCATTCTCATATTTTGATAGTTTGTTTACGGGGATGTTAACCGTGTCCATAATTTTTACCAATTTTATTTGTGACCATTTTTCCCCTGTCAGCTTTGTATAGGACATAACTTTTTATTGGGATCGAATTAGGTTCTGGGATCAATTTCATTAGAAAGCAAATGATGTTTCCAATTCTGTAAAGTAGTCACATTAAAGATTTAGTTCAGCGATTTGGGAGGAACCGTTGTTTTAGTGCTACACATTTTTTGGATAGACTAATTAGTCATTAGTGGGCTGACTAGTGAGGCGCATTAACACTAAGTGATGTTGGCCATAAATAGGACGGTAGAGGCAAGAAGAATTGTTTAGTTTCTTCATTTCTCTATTTGGTTGGGGTTTGTGATTCTCTTTACTCTACCCGAATACCTCTACACTTCATTTAATTCATAGATTCACATAAGAAGATTGAAGATCAATATCGAAGAAGGTTAGATCACATCAAGGTGATTGATTTGGAGGTCGTTCTTCGCTGTCCAGTTTATAGATTCATTGATTTGATGCTATTTTGTGGGTTTGGTGAGTGATAAGCATCTCTCACACGGATTCAATTGAGTATATGGTTTTGTTTGATCTTAATTTCATCATTTCAAGTTGTTTCCATCTAGATCTAATGGAGGTAAGTATATATTTAATTTGAACCACCATAGGATCTAATCTACTAAGATTATAATGGTAAATTTGTATGCTAATCATATGTTTATATAAGTTTAGATCCATTTGTTTGATTAGTTTATTGTTTATCACGATTTAGTGAATTTCATATTTGTTGATGATTATTGGTGATGTCAGTGCTTGCTTGATGATTTCTAGTTAATTGTTGATTTAGTCATGTAAACTTTGGTTCGATCGCACGAGTTTGAAGTTGGATTGATTATTAGATTGGATCATGTATTGATACGCAAGGAATGATGGATCGGCAAGTGCAAATATCTGATGGATCGGTGTAACATGTTTAGAGTTGACCGATTGTGATTTGGTGTGGATCGGAGGTGACGTGACATGGATGGATCAGTTCCAAAAATCAGGTGGATCGACACATGGCGCTCGGGAGATCAGTTCAAGACATTGGATTGGGCAAGCTGGCTAAGGATGGGTCAATCAGTAGTATTCGATGTATAAGTGGCTTGCCAGTTGATGGATCAGTGCTTGGCCTTGATGGATCGACCAAACCAAAGATGGAGCGATCCACTTTGTGGATCGGTGGAAGTGGTATGGAGCGTATGAGAAAAGTATGGGTCGGGTGTAACAGCCCGCACCTCCGTTCACGCAAGATATTGTCCCCAACTTAGCCACCGTATAGGTGTGGGGTTTTGTTCCTCAAAAGGCCTAGGCGTTAGTAAGAGATGGGATCTACTATATACGTACCCACTTTACACAGGCTTCCACGATGTGGGACTTAGGGGTGTTACATTCTCCCCTCCTACAGAGCCCAACGTCCCCGTTGGCTCACAAACACCTTACCCAGGCGCTGCGGTCCACACAGGAGCCACAATTCCGGCTGGGTATTGGCTCTGATACCACTGTAACCGCCCGCACCTCCGTTCACGCAAGATATTGTCCCCAACTTAGCCACTGTATAGGTGTGGGGTTTTGTTCCTCAAAAGGGCTCGGCGTTAGTAAGAGATGGGATCTACTATATACGTACCCACTTCACACAGGCTTCCACGATGTGGGACTTAGGGGTGTTACATCGGCCAAGCAACGCACCAATGGATCGAGCGATGTGATGGATCTGCCTTAGTTTTGTGCATTGATGGATCACACGTTTTCCTGAAACGCTATGAAAGGGGAATGGATCGTTATACGTAGCAAAAAGATGAACGTTGTGTATATTGGATGGATCATGAACATATGTTGAATCGATCAAACGGTGGTTTGGTTGGCCATTGTTATCCATGTGACACTGACTAAATGATGTTATTTTGGTACGACGATGGGTGTGGCTTCGAGATAAACTCAAGATGGAATGTTCGAAACATTGTGAAGTGCTCGTTGATCGATGAAATGCGACGAATGTGAAGATGACTTAGGCGTGTTTGATCTCGTGGATAATGGTTGCTCGAGACGTTATTCGAGCTTATGGATAGTCGCTGCTGACGGTGACTAGAGTTATGGAGGCCGAGAGATTATCGTTATTCGAAGGTTCTAGCGGACTCAAAGCAGGGGTATAATGGGGATGCCGAAAGACTAGTGTGACTAGTCAAGTATCATGGGCAGTCATGATGAGCCAAGTTATCTTGGTTGAGTAAGGCAAACATACGAGTCACAAAGGCGTATAGAGTTTTCCTAGAACTTGGTTTTACCATTAGCTCTTGACAGATGGCATGTTGTGTCCAGTCATACGATTAACGATTTTTTCAAGGTAAGGTAGAAAGTGATAGCAAGAGTTATGGATATTGTTGGTTGTACCGTCTTGGGCGGAATACCCGACGTCAAGTGAGATATTTCTTGGGTGCTTGTCTGATGTTGATTTAGGCCTTCGGGGCTTGTGCTTGGGAAATGTCGAACTTGATTAGAATGGTCTACGCTTGATTATTGGTTGCTATGAATGTTACTATTTGTTTCTCTGCTGATGGTTGTAAACGCTATCACCGTCGAATGTGGAGGAGACGGGTTGGGGTTCTTCTCTTTTTTTGTGTCGGTAGATTGGATTATTAATCTTCTTATTTCTCATATACTTTATTGATGATGTTAAAGATGTTTATTGCTCATTAGGACTATTGTATGGCTCAAGTTTTTATGTTTCCCTCTTATTACCTAGGCCTGTTCATTTGGTTTTGGATGGGCAGACTGAGTAGGAGATAATAGGTAGTAGATCTTAGCGAGGACGAAGTTTTAGAGCGATGACGAGCTAGAAGCTTACATATTGGTTTTCCTACTATCTACTATTAGTTATTTCTGCATTATGATTATTGATACCCTGAGTGACTTTGTATAAGGCTGATATTATAGATTATGTGGTTGTATTTCAATTTGTTATATGGATATATCATGATGATATGAAAGTTTAAGATTCTGCTCAATTATGCTTCACTATTATCTACCTGTTGTATATGTTCTACTATATTTTATCCAAGCGCTATGAGTTATACGACATGTTTTCGCTGTGTTTCTACTCTTGATGATTGTGTCGTATCGGCCTGACACATCATACATCGCACTTTATCCTTGGTTTTTACGGGAGGTACGAGGTGGTCGTCACATTTGGTATCAGAGCTTTAGCTAAGAAATTTTATTCAAAGTTCGTGGGCGTAAAGATGAATGAGAGACTTATTTGTACTTTGCTAATAGATGATCACTATATTATTGTATATATTATAGTAACATAGGGACTTCGTTACAGTTAATCTTATATGTGACTAGTCATTCTATTTTCGTATTTAAAACGAGTCGTCAAACTACGAGAAGCACTATCATGGATGAGCACGCAACTGGAAGGGTATGTGCTGGTAGCTAGCTGGGAGCTTCAGCCATTACACCTGATTATCATGTTACATTCGGGGCTATGATGGCAGCGATCATACGGAGGATGTCTGTTCCAGAAGCGGCAGTAGAACGTGGTGTTCCTATGCACAGACCTAGGATTGATTACGCTAAGTGACAAAGAGATTGTTCTTCTACGGATAAAGAAGCTCAGTTGAGAAGAAGTATAACTTTGGAGCAACTCTGACATCGAGGTAAGGAGCAAGAAGAAAAGATCAGTGCTGCTTGGGACAAGGCTTTTAGAAGCAGGAATGAACCCCTTGAAGAGAATTTAACTTTCATCAGTGCTACGAAGATGTTGAATTGGAAAAAGAAAATATGTAACACCCCGTAATTTTAAAGGACTTTATAACAATAAACTGAAGAATTAATTAACTATTGGGAATTAAGTAAAATGGACTATACCATTGCGTCTTTCTCAGAATTCTAGTTGGGATAGACTCCGAGTTTACGTAAAGCGGACATTGTATGAGAAAGATATTAATGTTAGAAGTTTGTATACACATAAGAGATTTATGTATAAAACAACCAGAATTTTCAAATTTAACCAAATAAAGCAATCCGGAAAACTAGGCGGGAACCAAACCCATTGGGTCTGACCCACACTTAGGTTATGTCGACCTATGGGTCAACCTAGGTGAAGGTGGGTCAACCCAATAAGGATCTGGCAGAATTCTTTTTCCTGCATCTGGACGCGATTTTGACCGGGTTCATTGGCAGTAGGCTATGCATAGGACAACATTTCTATTGTTTTTTATACATAAAAAACAATGGAGACAATGATATGCTGCCCTAACGTCGATTGAATCAAACTATTTTCTTCAATAACAGCCTACACACATACAAGAATTTCCTATGCAGCTTTAGTATATTATTTTATGTTCTTAAGATCCAATCTGTGTGAGTTCATGTTACTTTAAATATGAAATTTTAACAGTAACCTTGATATGTTTATAAATCTGGACCTAACCCTATGCCTGTTAAGAATCTGATTCATATCTAAACAGTTCTATTATCATATATATTTTTCTGTACGTCTGACTAGCTAATCAAGTTCTTATATGCCTATTTTGTTACTATGCCTATTTCTGTTGTCATAAGCATATTTTGTTATTATGCCTATTTTTGTTCTTCTTCCTCTCTCATTCCCTTTTTATTTTTATAGCCTAGGCTACCTTCAATCCTCGGTTGATATCACTTAAATATGCGTCGAACGAAATTGGGTTAAATGGGGAATGATCATGAATGGTAATTTAGAGGCATATCCTGTACTATGAATCATGACTAAGATTTGGAGGGGGAATAGCTTATACTATGCAATATGACTATAATTTGAGGCGAATATTTCATACTGTGAATTATGACTAAGGGTTTGGGGCATATAAATCTGTTGGCTTAATTTAAGATTAAGCGGAACATGTTAATGGAACTGTAAATGAACCTATTTGATTGGTTGGGATTAAATAAACCTGTCTAATCTGTTGGGGTTAAGTAAATCTATTTAATCTGTTGGGGTAAAATAAACCCGTTAACCCGTTAAACTTAACCTGTTAATCTGTGGGGGTTAGGCTGTAAGACTTAACCTGTGGAAAACCTAGTTGATTGGGTACACAAGTTTAAGGGTTTAGCTTTTGTCATCTGTTGTGTCAGACCCATATTAGTAAGTAACCCATTCTGGTATTAAACGGGGACCCCGCACTAGGTGGGGATCAGGGCACGCTTATTGAGTTAATTAAAAGAGGTTCATTGGGATGGGGTGTTCTGATGGCACGCTCCAATATGGTCATGTGTATGCATGGATCCGGTCTATTTGGGAAAATAAGACACTATACCACTTGTAAATAGGTCTGTGTCCTTCTGTAGATTGCCACTTTAGGAAGTAATACACTCTACTGTGGGGCCGACACAGGGTATTTACGAGTTAAGGAGCCGACGCTTGGGGGTGGTAATTAGGGTACATCTAGTCCTGTTTATGTACTTGTTATTTCTGTTTGGGGTAACACCTGTTATTTCTTTTTAGGTACCTTTATTCCTATTTGGGGTAAAACCCGTTACTAGAAGTACACCTAAGTCTACCATTATGTTCTGTTGGGATCATTCTTTTTCTGTTAAGTAATTAAGGGATACCTAATCCCGTCACATAACGGTTATACTAGTATTGGTGCAGAGAAAGTAATTGAGAAGCATAGTTTATCTTGTTTATTCTGCTTATCATATTCAGTCGGTTTATACCTGTTATGTGACACTGTTATCTCTCATCCAGTTTATATACTTGTCTTGATACTTCTACATCTTTATATGCTAAAAGTCACTGGACTCGCCAGACTTTGTGTCTGACATGTTTTACTTCCTTTTCTCTCTCTTCCTTCCCCCTAAGTTCTCAGGGTGGGAACATTCAGGCTTGATTAAGCCTCTCTCTACTGTTTCTACTTCGATTTGGATCTGCTTCGATGTATCGCTTTGACAACTTATATACTTTATTAAGGCTATTATTGGGGATTATAATTTTACATTTCTGTATTTGTTGGTTTTTAGCGCAAGACATGTGTTCTTATTTGATGTATTTTGTTCCAGTATTTCAATCTGATATTGTAACTGGATTTTGAACTACAATGTTTTCTATTGGAAAATAAAGTTTTAAATTTCCGCTCCTATTTTATATATCTGTCTTGTGAAATTCTATTCTGTTTACCTATAACGCTTCACAAAACTTAATGCATTCTGATAAAGAGTGGCATTAACGGACGTGGGGTGTCACAAAAGACAACAGAAAAAGAATGATGGCCAAAAGAAGAAACCTAGAAAGGATGTCATCTTCTTTAACTATCAATAGAAGGGCCATTTTTCCAAGGATTGTAAGAATCCGAAAGTCGAGTGGAAGTGTTATAACTGTTTCGAGCCTGGGCATGAGAAGAAGGATGTTCATATTTTCTGAAGAATAAGCATCTGGTGTAAGTATGTGTTATGGAAGCTATTCTGATATACAATTGTATTCCTAATAAGAATTAGGAGAGGGTTTTGTTGTTTTAAGTATGCTTTCTACCAGAAATGTATGGTTTGGGTTCTATTGAATGCTAATGCCTCGTTTTCTTTTACTTGTAATAAGCTTGTGTGCCTATTGGCTTTGGATCCCGAAATTTGTTGTTAGACTTTAAATCATGACTAATCCAGTAGGGGGCTCATCTAATCTTTGTATGTCTTGTCATGGTCTAGTTTATTTAGTAATGGTTGCTTATTTGTGTATGATTTCTTTTTTTGAACTTCTCTGGGTTTGGGATCATTTTTGGTATGGACCGGCTCAAGAGGTAAGTGGATTGCAAGAAGCTCGAGGTGACATTAAGGAATGTGGAATGGAGAATGGTTGTGATTCGATGTAAGCCAGAAGATGTGGTCTTTGTAAGCTTTTTGTATTCGCTTTGATTACATGGAAAGAATTGTCATCGGTATCGATCGCTTGTGAGTTTGATGATGTCTTTAACGAGGTTAAAGGGTTGCCGCCACATCGCGAGATTGAGTTCAGGATTGATTTGGTCGAAGGTGCTAGACCTATCTTATGCCTCTTAGGAGGATGGCGCCTAAGGAACATCGAGAGTTAGAGGTGAAAGTACAGGATCTTTCGGAAAAAAGGATTCATTTGGAAAAGCTTGTCCGAATGTGGCACACCAGTTTTATTTGCAACCAAGGCTGATGGATTTTTTTGAGATTGTGTGTTGATTATCGTTAGCTAATGTAATGACCCGAATTTTGGCGACTTTGGTTATCGACATAAACACGATGACGGCTAACCAAACATCAAAAAATCCCGGTAATTAATGAAAGAAATTAGAGGGTGAGGAAAGATAAGATAGAAACTTAGAATAGAAGAAGAAGAAGAAGAAGAAGAAGAACACAATATCAGAGTAACACGAACCGCACAGTGGAACGAATAACATATAATAAATCATATCTTTGAAATACAAAATCTCAACTGTATAACATATACTTATCAGAGTACAACACTTACAACACAGCGGAACAAAACTCTATATAACTAACGCTGAAGCCTCCTGCTACAAGCTCCTTTAGATAGATCTGTAAAATCGTGAACTACTTGACTGCCCATACAAATTTAGGCACCCAAGAGTTTAGGTAGAACAAAACAAAATAAACTCCGGGCCAATCATGGGACTGGTATGAGTGAACAGTTCAAAACAGTTTCAGAAAACTAAATGATATCTCATAAGACCACGCCGTATAACGGAACGGGTTTTTCCCTTATGAGAATCCAAAATATCTTTATATCAAAAACCTTTTGATATTATAATAATGTCTATCAACCACAATGTAATAATCATCTAGCAGAAACGCTTTCATCTCACGTTCTACATACATAGTATACAATCAAAACCGCAAGCACGTATTGGGTAATGGATTTCCAACTATGACAAGGTATGGAACCACCCTTCGCTAGTGTACCTCTAGAGAGGAATACACTGGGTTCAACAAGAACATCTTGCAACCCGACCACACATGACTGACCACTCATTTCGCTTGAGTGTATCGAATGTTTATCACCAACGGTTGGGATCAGCAACCGTTTCCCGAATGGGACAGCATCAACAATAGATTTTTAGAAGTAAATGAAACTCTAGATCAGGTGATTATACACCCTAATAGGTGCGACCTACATAGCCATGATACCTTCCGGATTTCTTTCATTTACCGGTTGATGAGGCTTGAGGTTATGCCTTATCATCACATCAGATTCACTTCGAATGCCACATTGTCAGATCCATCGAAAATCACTAATTGACGTCTACAACAGTAGGTTACGTGTTAGCTAAAGAAGTTTCCATCTCTGCTTCCACTCTTGGTATGGTTGAAGAAATCAATGTACGAGACCTTTCTGGAAATACTCTATCAGACATTCATCCATATAAGTCATCCAGGAATAGGATAAACTGAAGGCGCTATTCAGTACATCCATCTTAGGCACTGTTATCTAAGTCTTATACAATAGCCCTTGCACTTTACTCCGTCTTCAATTATCTTTGGCATATATGATTCGCAACGCTTATGCCAATACAGAGTGGTTCTTTGAATAATAATCCAACCGGTCCCTCCATATTTACAACGTTAAAATGGTCAAAACTTCGATAGTCTGTGATTTAACCATCAAAGAAAAATACGTGTGCAAACAACGATATTATTTCCAGATGGAAATTCTATCAATCAATCATCAATCATATATATATATATATCTAAATATATATATATATATATATATATTCATATTTTCCTTATTTTCTATGTTTAGAAAATATACGTTAATGCTGGAAAACATTCCCATTGTTATTTACATATCGCTATCATTTCACAACTATCAGTCCCTGATTGTAAACTAGTAGGAGAACAATTCTCTAAGTATAAACCCGGAAGGCCGAAACAAACAACAGATCGATACTCAGAAAACTATTCAACTTAACTAATCTCTAGTCAGTTTCTAATCTTGTTTAACTCTATATTTTTTTAACCCTATTTGATTAACTCACTGGTTAACTCTAACTGATTTAATCTTTTAACTCTATTCGATTAAACTATATTCGAATAACTCCCCATTATCTCTATTTATTTAACAAATAAATATCTCCTTTTAATTCTATATATTTATACAAATACATATCTCCTTATCTCATCCTATTTATTTAACAAATAAATAATTCATTAATCGTATCTTATTTATTTAACAAATAAATATCTCATTATCTTATCCTATTACTTTTCTAAGTAAGTAACCCACTTTATAAATATTCTATTTATAAAGATTTCCTTCATTTATAATTCCCACTTTAAACGTATTTCCTATTTATAAATATTCCATTTATAAATATTTCTATTTTATAAAATCCTCTGATTTTATAAATATTCTCTTTTCAATATTCACTTTGACAAATTCCACTTTTCTCCAAATCCCGGTATGTTATGGTGTTTAACATATCACATTACGATGTCCAATATTGTCCATACACACACAATCAACAACAGGTTATAATTCACATCATATATCAAAATATATGAAAAATAATAAAATAACTGTTGAGGAATCCAGTCGGATTCCTCCAACCTGTTTCCCTGCATCCACAGATGTTACACAATAAAATCAACATCACTTTCAGTTCCATATGATATATTCTGTTAAACAGAATCAAATATAGAAATTCAACGAACTGACTAGCAGTTCAATCAAATAGTCAACACATAATCAATCAGCCAATATTTAACAGTTCTAAAAATACAACATGAAATTATAAACTGTTTAGAGTTAGTGAGATTTACTCACATTTGCAATTCATCATTAAAGAGCGATAAACTGTTGTTTGATTTGAATCAAACATTTTATTTCGCCATAAATTCAAACGAGCTCCAATTTGCTCCTAGTCAGTTCCATTGGGTAGTGTCCGTCCATACGATCCCAACGGATCTTGTTTCGCGGAATTCTGATTACGTATGAATAAGATATGACTTATACCAGTTTATACAAATTTAAATTAAAACGAACTTCTTTTTAATTAAATAATTTGGCCTCACCCAATTTATTTTCACCGGCCCAATTCCTTTAGGCCCAATACCTTATAAACCTGAATACCTTCTTCCCCCTAAACATAGAAAATGCGACGTCCTCCTATTCTTCAATGGACATAACCGAACCACACAACTCCATCCAAATCTCCATTAACACATCATTTAAAAATCCACAAAAATCACCATAAAATCTCTCTTCAACTTCTCTACCACTTCCACCCAAAACACCAATACTCGATCTGACTTTTGCCTCTTGCGTCAAACCATATCGCGGAAGACCCCTCAGCAGGTATCGACACCTTTTTGACCCCATGCTAAACCCCGTGGTAAACTCGAACACGACCTCCAACTCCACTTCGATGCACCCAAAACCTCAGTACCTGAAACCCTAAGTTCGGCTGCAAATCTTTTTTCCAACGACATACAACCGTCGAACCAAATAAGTTTCATACTCGAAGGTAGATAAATGCATGCTAAAGCCAGATAACCAAGTTTTGGAATGTACAGAGATTTATTTTGGTTTATTTTTGAGATTTTACAAACCTCACATTTGAAGAAGAAAGAAAAACAGGGACGGGTTTTGAAATCCTTGACCGAGAATGAAGAAGTCTTAGGGTTAGAGGATGTAAAGGTGTATTTATAGTGTAAGGAAAATATCTAGATATTTTGTAGAATGGAATATTCCCAGTATATTCTCATTTTCTATATTCATTTTGCTTTCAAAAATTCTCGTGATTCCATACGATACCCAAAAATCACCAAACTTGACATATTGCTAGAGTTTGACATTGCGGACTCAATGAAACTGGTTTCGTCGAATTCCGACTCCGTTTGCTCACACAGCTTATTTTTAACCGTCAAAATACTGACTGTTATTCACTCTAAAAATCCGTACGGCCACACAGTGACTCTAAAAATCGCGAAACTTGACATCTAACAATAATTAATGTTGCGGATCCAACAAAATTAGTTTCGTCGAATTCCGACTTCATTTCAAAACTGGCTATTTTTAAAGCTCTGAATGACCCATTTAAATATATAAATATATTTAAATGTAATTAATTTAAATACAAATAAATTTATATTATCGTATATAATCACAATGGAATACCATACAGCTCCAGAATAATGATATACTCGATATTCCAAGTCCAGGTTGAATCGATATTCAATTTATATTAAAAACCCCTTTTATAACGTAAATAAAGCGTTGCAAATTATAAAGGAATTCCACAGCGACTTTTATAAAATTTGATTTGGATGTAAATCAAAATCTACCCGACGAAATCCAGATCTTTCTCTTCCATTAGAAAAATCTACTTCACCTGCTCCACATGTTTCTTGTTTCACAGAAGTCCGATTTAAAACGAACCCCGTACATTCAGTTGAAGTTCGAATTGCCAATTTACGAACTGCACCGCCATTTCAAGCTCGATTTTAATTATAATTTAATTATACGTTCAAACTATCGTTCAAATAATATATTCATTATTATAATTCAATTCTAAACTGAATTAAATATCACAGATGATCCAGTTCGCACCATATCGCCATTTCAGCAAACTCTGATTATTTCAGAATTAAATATATTATTTAAATTATTATTTTAATTAAAAATTCACCATTATTTAATTCCACGACCATTAAATCCTTTTAATCACCCTTTAAATAATTAAATAAATTAATTATTATATCGCTGAAAATGCGGGTCATTACATTCTTCCCTACTTAAAATAATTTTGTCC
The DNA here is from genome assembly GCA_030737875.1 of Allium sativum. Classification (NCBI taxonomy): domain Eukaryota; kingdom Viridiplantae; phylum Streptophyta; class Magnoliopsida; order Asparagales; family Amaryllidaceae; genus Allium; species Allium sativum. The sequence goes on from CM060923.1 coordinate 651,055,914, forward strand.
TCGAAATTGCTAAGGTAGAAAACAGACCCTACTAACTTGTTAAAAATTATTTGTTCACTTCTTACACTAGTTTCAACTGAATTAATTTAATTTTAATTTAATATTAATTAATTCTTATCAATGAAAATTTTCAAAAACCCTGAAAATTTTCTAACACCTTAACTTTTCGAAAATTTCGCCAGCACCTCCTTTTTACTTGTCAATAGGTCAAACTCCAACTCGCCTCTCTGGGCCATCTCCAACCCAAAAGAAAATCAAACAGCCAAGCAGCTTGCCAATTCGGCTCATAAATCTCATGCTTCTATCAAATATAAACTTGTACCTTTTTGTCGGGTATATCATTATATCACTTCATCTGTTGTCAGTTCAGCATATACCAAGGTCAACCCAATCAAATTCCAATCTATTTTTATCCATAACACAACCATTCGCTTATATCCGAGCCAAATATCATTTCAACTCGAGTTTCTTCTTGATTCCCAACTCTTAACTTGATTATCACATTACACTTCAAATTTGAATCTCACAATCCAATCTGTCTTGATATCATTCTAATTCAATCTCAGTTACCACTTTACTTTAATTCAAATTTTCTTTCACAAATTTCTGTTAAATTTGTTTTTAATTCAAACAATCTTTCCCTGGAGTTTTTAAACAGATTACTCTTTTCAAAAATCAAAATTTCCTTTTTGAAACTCAACACAACTTGTCTTTCCCAAAACACATTCAAAACAGTATCTCTGGTAGTAATTCGTCACTTACAACTCGAAAATGAATACTGATGAAGCAGCTGTCATCATTAGAATCTATTTTCCAGCGATCGAAGTGAGTTCAATACTATAAAACCATTTCTAAACATTTCCACTTTGAAATCCATTTCAAAATATAATCCACACTGCTTGTAAAAAAATTTAAAATCTCCCAGGATCTTAAATTTTCCTTATTTTTAATCCAAATCCATTTACAAACACTTATCCAATTCTCCAGAGTTTTAGCTCAATTTCTGGTTTAAATTCAGATTTAATTCATTTCGTAACAATTATACGAATTCTACTTGGTTATATATATAACCATCTCCATTATAATCTTACTCGATTATAATAACAAATATACTTTGGGTAAAATTATTTCATTTACCCTCTTTTCAAAACATATCGTGTCGACCCATCATGTTCGAGTGTTAAGTTACTCATATCGATACAGTGGATCAAACCGATCGACTAGAAATTCATAAGTCACTCAATCAATAAATCTCCACAATATAAAACAAATTTTTATATCAAATAATAAATACGTTCACTCGTATATATACACTCAACTCAATCTAGGGTATTACTAACCTCATCTCTACTGAGTCACGCCACAGAGCCAATGTAATTCACTTAACTTAAGCTCTGTTACCAACTTTAACGACCCGGATTTTTGAGACTTTGGTTATCGACATAAACATGATGACGACTAACCAAACATCGAAAAATCCCGGTAATTAATGAAAGAAATTAGAGGGTGAGGAAGGATAAGATAAAAACTTAGAATAGAAGAAGAAGAAGACCACAATATCAGAGTAACACGAACCTCACAGCGGAACGAATAACATATAATATATCATATCTTTGAAATACAAAATCTCAACTGTATAAGATATACTTATCAGAGCATAACACTTACAACACAGCGGAACAAAACTCTATATAACTAACGCTGAAGCCTCCTGCTCCAAGCTCCTTTAGATAGATCTATAAAATCCTGAACTACTTGACTGCCCATACAAATTTAGGCACCCAAGAGTTTAGGTAGAACAAAACAAAATAAACTCCGGGTCAGTCATGGGACTGGTATGAGTAAACAGTTCAAAACAGTTTCATAATACTAAATGATATCTCATAAGACCACGCCGTATAACGGAACGGGGTTTTCCCTTATGAGAATCCAAAATATCCTTATATCAAAAACCTTTTGATATTATAATAATGTCTATCAACCGCAATGTAATAATCATCTAGTAGAAACGCTTTCTTCTCACGTTCAATATATATAGTATACAATCAAAACCGCAAGCACGTATTGGGTAATGGATTTCCAACTATGACAAGGTATGGAACCACCCTTCGCTAGTGTACCTCTAGAGAGGAATACACTGGGTTCAACAAGAACATCTTGCAACCCGGTTGAAGAAGTTTCCTTCTCTGCTTCCACTCTTGGTACGGTTGAAGAAATCAATGTACGTGACCTTTCTGGAAATACTCTGTCAGACATTCATCCATACAAGTCATTCAGGAATAGGATGAACCGAAGGCACTATTCAGTACATCCATCTTATGCACTGTTATCTAAGACTTATACAATAGCCCTTGCACTTTACTCCGTCTTCAATTATCTTTGGCATATATGATTCGCAATGCTTATGCCAATATATAGTGGTTCTTTGGATAATAATCCAACCGGTCCCTCCATATTAACAACGTTAAAATGGTCAAAACTTCGATAGTCTGTGATTTAACCATCAAAGAAAAATACGTGTGAAAACAACGATATCATTTCCAGATGGAAATTCTATCAATCAATCATCAATCATATATATATATATCTAAATATATATATATATTCATATTTTCCTTATTTTCTATGTTTAGAAAATATACATTAACGCTGGAGAACATTTCCATTGTTATTTACATATCATTATCATTTCACAACTATCAGTCCCTGATTGTAAACTAGTAGGAGAACAATTCTCTAAGTATAAACACCGAAGGCCAAAACCAACATCCGATCGATACTCAGAAAACAATTCAACTTAACTAATCTCTAGTCAGTTTCTAATCTTGTTTAACTCTATATTTTTTTAACTCTATTTGATTAACTCACTGGTTAACTCTAAGTGATTAACTCTATCTGATTTACTCTTTTAACTCTATTCAATTAAACTATATTCGAATAACTCCCCTTTAACTCTATTTATTTAACAAATAAATATCTCCTTTTAATTCTATTTATTTATACAAATACGTATCTCCTTATCTCATCCTATTTATTTAACAAATAAATAATCCATTAATCGTATCTTATTTATTTAACAAATAAATATCTCATTATCTTATCCTATTACTTTTCTAAGTAAGTAACCCACTTTATAAATATCCTATTTATAAAGATTTCCTTCATTTATAATTCCCACTTTAAAGGTATTTCCTATTTATAAATATTCCATTTATAAATATTTCTATTTATAAATATTCCATTTATAAATATTTCTATTTTATAAAATCCTCTGATTTTATAAATATTCTCCTTTCAATATTCACTTTGACAAATTCCCCTTTTCTCCAAATCCTGGTATGTTATGGTGTTTAACATATCACGTTACGATATCCAATATCGTCCATACACAAACAATCAACAACAGGTTATAATTCACATCATATATCAAAATATATGAAAAACAATAAAATAACTATTTAGGAATCCAGTCAGATTCCTCCAACCTGTTTCCCTGCATCCACAGATGTTACACAATAAAATCAACATCACTTTCAGTTCCATATGATATGTTCTGTTAAACAGAATCAAATATAGAAATTCAACTAACAGACTAGCAGTTCAATTAAACAGTCAACACACAGTCAACCAGCCAATATTTAACAGCTTTAAAAATACAACATGAAATTATAAACTGTTCAGAGTTAGTGAGATTTACTCACATTTGCAGTTCATCGTTAAAGAACAATAAACTGTTGTTTGATTTGAATCAAACAGTTTACTTGGCCATAAATTCAAACGCGCTCCAATCCGCTCCCAGTCAGTTCCATTGGGTAGTGTCCGTCCATACGATCCCAACGGATCTTGTTTCACGGAACTCTGATTACGTATGAATAAGATATGACTTATACCATTTTATACAAATTTAAATTAAAACTAACTTCATTTTAATTAAATAATTTGGCCTCACCCAATTTATTTTCACCGGCCCAATTCCTTTAGGCCCAACATCTTATAAACCCGAATACCTTCTCCCCCCCCCCCCAAACACATAAAATGTGACGTCCTCCTGTTCTTCAATGGCCATAACCGAACCACGTAACTCCATCCAAATCTCGTTCAACACATCATTTAAAAATCCACAAAAATCACCATAAAATCTCTCTTCAAATTCTCTACAACTTCCACCCAAAACACTAATACTCGATCTGACTTTTGCCTCTTGCGTCGAACCATATCATGGAAGAACCCTTAGCAGGTATCGACACCTTTTTGACCCCAATTCCAACCAAACTTCCACACTAGGTGCTATACCCCGTGGTAAACTCGAATACGACCTCCAACTCCACTTCGATGCACCCAAAACCTCAGTACCCGAAACCCTAAGTTCGACTGCAAATCTTTTTTCCAAAGACATACAACTGTCGAACCAAATAAATTTCATATTGGAAGGTAGATAAATGCATGCTAAAGCCAGATAACCAAGTTTTGGAATTCACAGAGATTTATTTTGGTTTTTTTTTTGAGATTTTACAAACCTCACGTTTGAAGAAGAAAGAAAAACAGCGGCGGGTTATGAAAGACTTAACCGAGTATGAAGAAGTCTTAGGGTTAGAGGATGTGAAGGTGTGTTTATAGTGTAAAGAAAATATCTAGATATTTTGTAGAATGGAATATTCCCAGTATATTCTCATTTTCTATATTCATTTTGCTTTCTAAAAATTCTCGTGATTCCGTACGATACCCAAAAATCACCAAACTGGACATACTGCTAGAGTTTGACATTGCGGACCCAATGAAACTGGTTTCGTCGAATTCCGACTTCATTTTCTCACATAGCATATTTTTAACCTCCAAAATACTAACTATTTTTCACTCTAAAAAATCCGTACGGCCACACAATGACTCTAAAAATCACGAAACTTGACATCTAACAATAATTTGATGTTGCGGATCCAATAAAATTAGTTTCGTCGAATTCCGACTTCGCTTGCAAAAACGGCTTTTTTTAAAGCTCTGAATGACCCATTTAAATATATAAAGATATTTAAATATAATTAATTTAAATACACATAAATTTATATTATCGTATATACTCAAAGTGGAATACCATACAGCTCCAGAATAATGATATACTCGATATTCCAAGTCCAGGTTGAAGCGATATTCAATTTATGTTAAAAACCCCTTTTATAACGCAAATAAAGCATTGCAAATTATAAAGGAATTCCACAGTGACTTTTCTAAAATTTGATTTGGATGTAAATCAAAATCTTCCCGACGAAATATAGATATTTCTCTTCCATTAGAAAAATATACTCCACCAGCTCCACAAGTTTCTTGTTTCATAGATATCCGATTTAAAACGAACCCCGTATATTCAGTTGAAGTTCGAATTGCCAATGTACGAACTGCAGCGTCATTTCAAGCTCGATTTTAATTATAATATAAGTATACATTCAAACTGTCATTCAAACAATATATTTTCTATTCTAATTCAATTCTAAACTGAATTAAATATCACAGATGATCCAGTTCACACCACATCGCCATTTCAGCCAATTCTGATATTTCAGAATAAAATATATTATTTAATTTATTATTTTAATTAAATATTAACCATTATTTAATTCCACGACCATTAACTCCTTTTAATCACCCTTTAAATAATTAAATAAATTAATTAATATATCGCTGAAAATGCGGGTCATTACAGCTAAACAAGGTGACCAAGAAGAACAAATCTCTTTTGCCGAGGATCGATGACTTATTTGATTAGCTTCATGAAGCCAAGGTGTTTTCTCAGATGGATTTGGCAATGGGATTTCAATAGTTGAGAGTGGTGAAGGATAGTGTGCCAAAGACGGCTTTTAGGACAACATCTGGTTTCTTTGAGTGGTTGGTGATGCCATTTGGATTGACCAATGCACCAGCGAATTTCGTGGATATTATGAAAGGATTTTAGAGATCAGTTGAATTGTTTGTGGATGATGTCCTGGTTTATTCCTGGAGTGAAGAAGAGAATAAGACACACTCGAGAATTGTTTTCGAAATCTTGCGAAGGCATCGTCTTAGAGCTAATTTTTTGAAGTGTTACTTCTGGAAGAATGAAATAAGGTTCTTAGGCCACGTTGTTTCTGGAAATGGAATAGCGATGGATCCCTCTAAGGTGGCAGCAATCCAGGACTAGGATAGACCTAAGAATGCAACGAACGTTAGGAGTTTCCTTGGGTTTACAGGATATTATCATTGGTTTACAAGGATTTATTCAAGACAGCTACACCATTAACAGGATTGCCGAAGAAGAATCAGGTGTTTACATGGGATGCGAAGTGTGAGAAAGTTTTTGGAGTCCTAAAAGAAAGACTGATGAGTGCTCCTATTCTGACTGTTTCAAGTTGGAATGAAGATATGGTGGTATATACCGATGCATATGGTACCGGGCTTGGAGAAAACTAGTTTAGAAGGATAGCGTAATGGCCTATGCGAGTCGACAAATGAAGCCTCACAAAAGGAATTATCCGACTCATGATTTGGAGTTAGCGGCGATCGTGTTTACTTCGAAGATATGGAGACATTACCTGTTGGGAGTTCAATTCGAGTTGCTTACGGATCACAAGTCTTTGAAGTATCTTTTCTCCCAAAAGGATTTGAACCTTCGGCAATAGCGGTGGTTAGAGTTTTTGGCATCTTATGATTTTGGTATTGCCTATACTCTTGGTAAAGGTAACGCAGTGGCGGATGCGTTAAGTCGAAGACATGAAAGTTTGGGAGCAATTTTTCTAAATGGAAGCACCTCGAGTACTTGGCAAGATTTGGTTTCAGGCCAAGGTATGAGTTAGAGCCTAAAAAAGTGGCAAGCTTATCGATAAGACTTACTCTTATCCGAAGGATTGGAAAAAGACAAAAGCATGATGGAAAGCTTGTCGAGATCACCCAGAAGTTGGAATCAGAGGATAAGGAATTCCAAGTTGATCACGATGGTTGGCTTCGAAAGAAAGGACAACAGGTTATTCCTGATATCGGTGGATTGAGGGATGAGGTTCTGAGAGAATATCATCACTCGAAATTGACAATTCATCTTGATGGTAACAAGATGTATCAGGACATGAAGCGAGTTTACTACTCGGAAGGGATGAAAATGGATGTTGGAAAGTTTATTTCTAAATGCATGAACTGTCTGTTGGTGAAAGCTGAACAAAAGAAGCCGAGCGGATTGGTTTAGTCATTGTAAGTACCTACGTGGAAATGGGAGCACGTATCAATGGACAACCATGAACCAGGGTAGGAAATGAAGGGATCTGGGTCATAATGGATCGCTTGATTAAAAGCACAAGGTTTATTCCTGTTAGAATGACTAGGACAGCATCGAAGTTGGCTGAGCTATATATAAATAGATAGTTCAATTCCACAGTATCTCGAAGAGCATAGTAAGTGATCGATATCCATTGTTTACAACTGAATTTTAGAATAATTTTCAAGGCACTTTGGTAATCAAGTTATGTTTGAGTATGTCTACTCATCCCCAGATTGATGATCAGACTGAGAGAGTTAATCAAGTTTTGGAAGATCTCCTTAGAGCTTGTGTATTGGACTTCGGAGGACCATGGGAAGACCACTTACATTTTGTGGAGTTCGCCAATAATAACTGTTACCAGTCAAGCATAGGGATGGAACCATACGAGCCGTTGTATGGTAGACCGTGTAATTCACCGGTATGTTGGTTAGAGACTGGAGATAAGTTGATACCTGGGCCTAAGATGGTAAGAGATACCTCGGATTGTGTTGAGATCGTTCGACAATGAATGAAGGCAGCCCAAGATCGTTAGAAGAGCTACACCGATAAGTATCAAAAGGATTTGGAGTTCAACGTTGGTGATATGGTTTTCGTGAAGACTTCACCTTTAAAGAATGTTGTTCGATTCGGAAATAAGGGAAAGTTAGCCCCAAGATTCGTTCGATCATTTCCAATAGTCGGGAGGATTGGAAAGCTCGAGTATAGATTGGATTTACCCGAGAAGGTGTCGAATGTGCACAATGTTTTTCGTGTGTCCTTCCTACGGAAGTGTGTGCACGATTCGATTCTGGTGGTATCTCCTGGATAGTACGAAGACTTAGAAGTCTAGATCTTAGTTTCGTGACCTCGTAAGCCGCTTCACGTTGTGGGGAATAACACGAAACAACTTAGGAGGAAGATAGTTAAGCTAGTCAAGTTGGAATAGATTGAGGATAATGACGATTGTACATGGGAAACAAAAGAGAGTATGAAGACGATATATTTAGAACTCTTCGTTGGTATGACCCATTAATGTCGTGTCATGCTTACACCGTTGTAACTTGTGCTGTTATTATAATTCTACGTGCTAAGTTAAGGCTATTGATGCATGGCTGGATGGATGCTAGATTGGGTAGTAAATTGGCTACTTATGGATGGTAGGAATGCAGAATTGTTTCTGGTTGTTTGTGTTTGTTTGGGATTTCGAGGGCGAAATTCCTAAAGGAGGGGGAAATGTAATGACCCGCATTTTACGTATCAGAGGATCGTAAGATATTTTTATTTAATTTTAGAAGGGTTAGATCATTCTCATATTTTGATAGGTTGTTTATGGGGATGTGAGACATGTCCCTAATTTTTACCAATTTTATTTGTGACCATTTTTCCCCTTCTCGTTTTGTACAGGGCGTAACTTTTGACTGCGATCGAATCAGGTATTGGGATCGATTTCATTGAAAAAGAAATGATACTTTCAATTCCGTAGAGTGGTAACACTAAAGATTTGGTTCAACAGTTTGGGAGGAATTGCTGTTTTAGTGCTATACATTTTCTGGACAGATTAATTAGTCATTAGTGGGCTGATTAGTATGGCTCATTAAGGCTAGGGGCTTTGGTTATAAATAAGAGGGTAGAGGCAAGAAGAATTGTTTAGTTTCTTCATTTCTCTATTTGTTTACGGTTTGTGATTCTCCCTACTCCACCCAAATACCTCTCCACTTCATTTAACTCATAGATCTACATAAGAAGATTGAAGATCAACATCGAAGAAGGTTAGATCACATCAAAGTGATTGATTCGGATCGCCGCTCGGTTTAGGATTCATTGATTTGAAGCTATTTTGTGGGTTTGGTGAGTGATAAGCATCTCTCACACGGATTCTATCGAGTATATGGGTATTTTTGATCTTAATTTCATCATTTCAAGTTGTTTCCATTTAGATCTAATAAAGGTAAGTATATATTTAATTTGAATTACCATAGGATCTAATCTGGCAAGATTATAACGGTAAATTTGTATGCTAATCATATGTTTATACAAGTTTAGATTCACTTGTTTGATTAGTTTATCGTTTATCATGATTCAGTGAATTTCATATAGTTGTTTATGATTATTGGTGATGTTGGTTCCTGCTTGATTATTTCTAGTTAATTGTTGATTTGGTCGTGTAAACTTTGGTTCGATTGCACGAGTTGGAGTTGGGTTGATTTCGACTTTGGATCATGTCTTGATATGCAAGGAATAATGGATCGGCAAGTGCAAATATCTGATGGATCGGCGTAACATCTTTGGAGTTGATCGGTTGTGATTTGGTGATGGGTCGGAGGTGACGTGGTAAGGATGGATCGGTTACAAAAATCCGGGGGATCAACGCGTAGCACTAGGGGATCAGATCAAGACTGGATTGGGCAAGATGGCTAAGGATGGATCGATCAGGCTGGTATTGGATGGATCGGTGGCTTGCCAGCTGATGGATCAGTTCTTGGCCTTGATGGATCGGTCGAACTGAAGATGGAGCGATCATTTTCATGGATCGGTGGAAGTTTAGTGGAACGCATGGGAAAAGTATGGATCAGGCAAGCTGCGCCACAATGGATTGAGCGATCCGATGGATCGGCCTTTGTATTGGGCATTGATGGATCACAACGTTTTCCTGAAATGCTATGAAGGGGAGATTGATCGTTATACATAGCAAAAAATGAACATTGTGTATATTGGATGGATCGTGAGCATATCTTAAATCGATCAAATGGTGGTCTGGTTAGCCAATGTTATCTATGTGACATTGACCAAATGATGTTATTTTGGTTTGATGATGGGTGTGGCTTCGAGATAACTCAAGATGGAACATTCGAAACATTATGAAGTGTTGTTTGATTGACGAAATGAGACGAATATGAAGACAACTCAAATGTGTTTGAGCTCGTGGATAATGGTTGCTCAAGACAGTATCTAAGCTTATGGATAGTCGTCGATGTTGACGACTAGAGTTATGGAGGCTGGGAGATTATCATTAGTCGGAGGTTCTAATGGACTCAAAGCAAAGATATAATGGGGACGCCCAAAAAAACTTGTGTGACTAGTCGAGTACCCAAGGCAGTCATGATAGGCCAAGTTGTCTTCATCGTGTAAGGCAAACATACAAGTTAGGATGACGTATGGAGTTTTTCTAGAACCAGGGTTTACCATTTGCTATTGACTGATAGCATGTCGTGGCTAGTCATACGATTAACGATGGTTTCAAGGTGAGGCAGGCAGTGATAGCCAGAGTCTTGGATGCTTTTGGTCGTATCATCCTGTGTCGTTTATCCGATGTCGAGTGAGATATTTCTTGGGTTCTTGTCTGATGTTGGTTTAGACCTTCGGTGCTAGTGCTTGGGAAATGTCGAACTCGATTAAGATGGTTTATGCTTGATTATTGGTCGCAATGAATGTTACAGTTTGTTTCTCATCTGATTATTGTACAATAGGGGACCATAGCCAATGGACGTGGAGGGTGCTCCTGGTAGCCCTCTATGCTATGACAATGTTCTACTGTCCTCATAGAGGGTAGATATGCGCATTTCTACCGGTGAGTATGACTTGATTACCACGAAAGTGGGCAATCAAAAGACTGTAGGGTGGTATAGGTGATTCGAGGATCCAAAGATCCTTGTGACTAGACTAGGTTACAACAACTCTTGAATAACCTACAGGTCTAACCTAAGAGATAGGAAGTCGTCGGGTAACTACCATCGACAGTCAGCTTGATACGTGATGTGTAACACCCCACACCCGCAATGGTCACTCACTAAGGGAATGCCATAGCATCGGTGGAGTATTTTTAGTGAATATAGAACAGAGTAATTACAGCAAGACAGATATAAGTAATACTTTGAAAATTTAAAACATCATTTCAATTGCAGCGGAAAATAAAACATGTCTGGTTCCATCACAAAACCATAATAGAAGTCAAGTACAAATATCCATCCTGCTAAATAAAAATACATAATCCCAATACATGAACTGATAGCCATAAAAGAAAAGGGTAAACTGAGCTCTACATCTAGGGTCCAAGCTCCAATAGAGAAATAAAAGCAGCCTGATCAAAGCCCACTCGTGCTGGGCCCACTCTGAGAACCTGAGGGTTGGGAAAAAGATAAAAACAACGGGGTCAGACATAAGCCTGAGTGAGCCCTATAACCTTAACAATACAATTATTAAAGTAATCAGGGTATGATATGAACTCGGTACGGTACCTTTGGGGATAATGACTACACTAAGTAGCCAACAAACATAGGGTGAACTAAGATAACCGTAAAGACGCATCTACCCACCCAAGGATAATTACTAACTGCACCACACCAGTCATTCCTACTCAAAGATTGATCCCACCCAAGGACTTAAAAGAATGATATAACTAGTAGTTTCATGTACCCCTAGCTAACCACATAGGTGCCGTCTGCCCCTATCTCCAGTAGGTGTACCCCACTACTCCCCAAGCGATCGGCTCCCTAACGTAGATACCCGTGATGGTCCCACAGTGGCGTGTATCACTCCCCTAAAGTGGCAACCCAATACTATCAACGGTGCACGGCTTATACCTACACGATGCAACAACGGCTTATCTACCAGCCCGGGCCCACACACGCATATGAAACCCGTTGGACTTGCGTTGCCACCGCTAACCCGTTTTGGCCTCTTATAATCAAGCCCAGTACGCGTGTCCCGTCCTCGACATGGGTCGAGCCCACAAAGATACAAATGGGTTACTGGTTGAAATGGGCCCCCACAAGCTACCCACCTAAGCTTGTCACTTATCTAGTGTATCCCACTTAACCATTTAATCATGTTTAATTACATGTTTCCACTTGGTTAAGTATTCTAATCGTATTTTCTATTGCCACCCAAGGCAACCCACTAGATTTCCACATGCCACCCAAGGCACCCACTTAACCCCTCATGTCCCTCTACATGCTAATATGGTTAAGTGTTTCTTAATTAATTAATTAAGATCATGACCTCATAAAGACCTCTCACATTAGACCATCTTTTATGACTGCTGGATATGCCGGTTGGTTCCGGGCAGACTTCTGTCATAAAAAGGGTCTAACCTCGTGTCTTTACTTTAATCACGTATTTAATTTATGACTAAGACCTCTCACATTGGGCCAATCATTTGTAGCCGCTGGATGGCCGGTCGGTTCCGGGCAGACTTCCGCTACAAAAGGGTCCAACCTCGTGTCTTAGTTGATTAATTACACCTAATTAATCACCCCCATATTAATTATCCCTAATTAATATCAAATTTAAAGAATATGGGTAGACCTAACCGAATAGGTAAATTCCCAATTCCATAGCATGGGTAGACCTAACTCAATAGGTAAATTCCCATGGGGTAGACCTAACTCAATAGGTAAATTCCCACTTATGTTCATTCATTTTATTTTGTTAATATGCATTTTTAACCCCATCATTCCCCACGTAAATCGTTCTCATTTCATGACATAATAAAGGGAAGATTCATCACAAATATCATCGGTGTAACCACATCTTAGCATATAACTTTGTCATGGGTTAAGAGGATGTCAACTTGCATATATGAGCATATATTAACCCAACTACATTTAACCCAAACTTGCATATTATCATACACATGACTTGCATAACATGTTGCATATGAACTTGCATATTATCATACACATATCTTGCATAACATGTTGAACTTGCATATAAGCATTCACATAACTTGCATAACATGTTAAACTTTCATATAAGCATTCACATAACTTGCATAACATGTTAAACTTGCATATAAGCATACACATAACTTGCATAAGCATGCATAACTTGCATAACATGTTGAACTTGCATATAAGCATACACATAACTTGCATAAGCATTCACATAACTTGCATAAGCATGCATAACTTGCATAACATGTTAAACTTGCATATAAGCATACACATAACTTGCATAAGCATGTTGCATAATAGATCAATGTTCAACTTAGTGTTTTGCATCATAAGCATCATGAAACATATCACCAAACTTGCATAAAGATGTCATGACTACATAACATTAAGCTTGCATAAAGATGTCATGAACACATACACTAAACTTGCATGACATATAGCATATAACTTGCAAAACACATAACATACACTATACTAAGCTTGCATAAACACATTGTTCCACAAACCTAGCCATACATCATCATATCCTATCTTAATCAATTTAACAATTGATTATTAAGGGGATAGAAGCTCACCAAAACCAAGATTAGCAAACTAATGAAGAAGATTAAGAGGCTAGAAGTTGATTTGGAATGCTATCCCTTTTCTAATTTTGATGGAGGCTCCTTCAAGTTTCAAAGTGGTGGCATAATGGCCTTAGATCTACTTTTAGTAAGGATTAGGGGGGGTATTAGGGTGTATATATAGATTAGTTAGATGTTTTAGGACCATAGGATTAGCCCTAAATTAGATTTGGACCATCAGATTTCGGAAATCTCTAGAACACAGCCCAAGACTCAACCAAAAACCAGATCTGGTGCACCCAGATCAACAGGGCCGACACCCTGTGTCGACACCCCTGTCGACAGGGCTGTCGACACCCCTGTCGACATGCCTGTCGACATGGGGCCAGGCGGTAACTTTCCCGCCACCTCCGCTTTTGGCTCCAATCCTGTTTTAGAACTGAATTTTAAATCTGTTTTTAACTTTGAATTTTCTGAAAACTTCTTTGGGCCTTAGCTGGGTCATACGGACTCCGATTTACAAAATTTCGGACTCTATTCTGCGTATTTTCCCGAGACGAACGCAATGGCACAGCCCGTTTCCCCTGATTCAGATTTTAGAATTTAATTCTGCCCTGATTTATATTATAATAAGTTATTTCAACATACGGGGTGTTACATTCTCCCCTACTTAAAGGATTTCGTCCCCGAAATCTCTAAGTCAAGAAGAACGTATCCTACCAACCAAACAACCATCTACTAAACCATCAAACACTAGCATCCATTGTCCTTAAAGTTTCTAATGCTGTATGAACATATGCAAAAAGTGTGTGTATATGTTCCCTGTCTAATGCAAAATCAGGCGGTCTACTGGTTCAGTTGACCTCCTTAATGCAAACCATGATAGTGTCATGCATCCAATATGTATGCGAGAGAACCCTATCGACACATACAATATCTACATGAGTGCACAATCATTCACCAAAATGCATCATCCATATGATAACACAATCATTATACATCCATAAATATAGCTTCCTACACACAATTTTATGCAATATGCAATATGAAGTGACTGAGCCGATCTAGTGCCTAGAGTGTGTGTATATGCATCCACGAGCAACCACTAGCAAACACTTGCGTCCACTTGCATCCATCAACCATAACATGTCTCAAACACATGTTTCAACCATAGGTTTACCCTATCTAAAGGTCAATCAGTACTAACGAGAGGATATACTAAAGATAAGATAAGTACTAGACAACGATAGAGGAGAAAGTAAAGACATACCCTCAAAAAGAAATGGGTACAATGAACGCATCTTCGCTTCCGTTTCCCAGGTTGCATTGCTCTCATCTTCTCCCCATTGCACTTTGACTAGTTGAACCTCTCTGTTTCTCAACTTCCTAGTCTCTGACCCAAGGATGCGGGTAGGAGCTCGTCGAATAGTCGCATCACGCTCTACTTCCACTTCTTTAAGCAAGCTCGGCTCTACCACCTCTACGGTCTCATGTAAGCACTTCCTCAAATGGGACACATGGAATACATCATGTACACCACTAAGTCTGTCGGGCAACTCCACTCTATATGCCATCCGTCCAATCCTTTCCTTAATAGGAAACGGCCCCACGAACCTTGGTGCTAACTTCCCAACAGATCCAAAGCGAACCACATTTCGTAACGGAGACACTTTGACAAAGACCATGTCCCCAACTTCAAACTCAAGATCCGTCCTTCTCTTGTCCGCATAAGATTTTTGCCTATCCTGCGCTGCTTTCATCCTACTTCGAATCAAGTCAATCTTCTCAGAAGTCTCCCTAACCATATCAGGCCCAAGCAAGATCTTATCCGTAGATTCCCACCAACATGCAGGTGATCGACAAGGCCTTCCATAAAGAGCTTCGAAAGGAGCCATACCAATACTGGACTGAAAGCTATTATTATATGCGAACTCTACCAATGGAAGATGCTCTTCCCATGTACCTCCAAAATCCAAGATACAAAGCCTCAAAAGGTCTTCTAGGACACGATTCACCCTCTCAGTCTGGCCGTCCGTCTGAGGATGATATGCGGTGCTCAGACATAATTGAGTCCCCACTGCTTCTTGCAAGCTTCTCCAGAACTCGCTAGTGAAGATAGGATCTCGATCACTCACTATGCTAGAGGGTACCCCATGCAATCGAACTATCTCTCAAAGATATACTGAAGCTAGCCATGGAGCCGTCCTCTTGCTCTTTACAGGTATGAAATGGGTGCTTTTAGTAAGTCTGTCTACTACCACCCAAATTCCCGTATTACCCTTTCTTAATCTGGGTAACCCGTCAATAAAATCCATCGAGACGCTATCCCACTTCCATTGCGGAACGTCCAATGGGTGAAGCAACCCACCAGGTTTCTTTTGCTCCGCCTTCACTTGTTGGCACACCAAGCATCGAGCGACATACTCGGCCACGTCTTTCTTCAGACCGGCCCAGAAGAAAACCCTCTTCATGTCTTGGTACATCTTGTCCCCACCGGGATGAATGGTCATCCTAGAACGGTGTGCATCATCAAGAATAACCTTCCTCAGACCCTCGTCTTGCGGTACACAAAGTCTACCGTCTCTACGCAAGCACCCCCTATCGTCTAGGGTGTACCTACTCAAATGGCTGGACGACTCCCCCCTTATGAGCTTCTCCACCAACTCAACCAACTGTGGGTCGTCCCTCTGTGCTTCCCCAATCCGCCCCAAAAGAGTAGGTCTGACCTCCAAGGAAGCTAGCAAACCGGGTACATAATCAATGGAAGGTCTGAAATCAAACATCGAGATAAATTCCAAGCTTCGTTGTTCCACGAACAATGGACTCAAGGACAACGTTTTTCTGCTCAAGGCGTCCGCCACCACGTTACCCTTGCCAGGGGTATACGCTATCTCGAAATCATAGGATGCTAAGAACTCCATCCACCTTTGCTGTCTCAAATTCAAATCCTTCTAAGAAAACAAGTACTTCAATGATTTGTGGTCAGTAAACAATTCGAATCTCTCACCAAGAAGATAATGGCGCCAAATCTTAAGCGCAAAAACAATAGCGGCCAACTCTAAATCATGGGTAGGGTAATTTTTCTCATGCACTCTCAACTGCCTTCCACCATAGGCTATTACCCTTCCCTCTTGCATTAAGACTGCGCCTAGTCCTGTCCCACAGGCATCGGTATAGACAACAAATGGCTTGCTCCCATCTGGCAACACTAAAACTGGAGCAGTGGTTAAAGCTCTCTTTAACCGTCGGAACGCATCATCACAATCTACGTCCCATGCGAAAACAAGATTCTTCTTCGTTAAGCGGGTTAATGGGGCTGATATCTTCGCGAAGTCTTTGATAAACTTCCTATAATAACCCGCCAACCCCAAGAAACTTCTTACTTCGATAGCATTCTTCGGAACCTTCCAATCCTGAATTGATACTACCTTTGCGGGATCCACAGCTATCCCTTCCTTGGAGACCACGTGCCCCAAGAACCGCACTTCCTTCCTCCAGAAGTGACATTTAGAGAATTTAGCCTTAAGGCTAAGTGCACGAAGAGTCTTCAACACCTCCCCAAGATGTAGGGCATGCTCTTCTTCACTCTTAGAAAATACTAAGACATCATCCACAAAGACCACCACGAATTTATTAAGGAACTCCCTGAACACCCTACTCATCAAATCAACAAAGTATGCAGGGGCGTTCGTCAACCCAAATGGCATCACCAGCCACTCATAGAAACCATCCGGAGTCCTAAAGGCAGTCTTGTCTATGCTATCCTCAGCCACCCTCAACTGATGAAACCCCGTGGCTAAGTCCAACTGAGAAAATACTGAAGCGCCAACCAACTGATCGAAAAGATCATCAATCCTCGGCAATGGGTGTCTATTCTTCTTTGTGAGCTTGTTGAGTTCTCTATAGTCTACACAAAGTCTGAGGGAACCATCCGCCTTTGTAGCAAAAACTACTGGAGTACCCCACTCCGATATACTTCGTCTTATGAACCCCTTCTCAAGCAACTCCCCTACTTGCTTATGGAGTTCCCTCCTCTCACGAGGAGCCATGTGGCGCACTGGTAAAGATACAGGTTTAGCATTATCCACCAGATATATTCGGAAGTCAATCTCCCGCTTCGGAGGTAAGCCCTTCACCTCCTCAAACACGTCCGAGTATTCCCGGACCACTCTAACAGATTGCAAATTCTCGACCGAAGCGTCAAGCGATTCAAGATAACTTAGCATAACAGAATCCATGGGATTACAAGAGATCTCGAGAGTGTTACCCAAGCAGGTCATGAGCCTAACAACTCTCCTTTCGCAATCAAGAACAGCACCATTACTGGATAACCAGTCCATGCCCAAAATCAACCCATAGCCCGTGAAGCCCAACACAAAAGCATCACATCTAAACTCAATGCTAAGTATAGAAATCTTCAAACCCAAACATATCATGGACAAATAAGTGGATCCCCCAATTGGGTTTGAAACAACCAAGGGATCATCTACCAGACTGGTGTCTAAGTGCAGTGACTCAACTAATGATGATGAGATAAACGAATGTGATGCGCCAGAATCAAACAATGTACGGACAGGATGATCAAATAGAAAAACCAGACTTTCAACGGAAATAGTTCTACCTCTTTCCTGAATCGGTGGAACCGCGAGATCCTGTACTTGCCCCCTAGCCTGACCCGGTGCCATAAGAGCTTGCACCTGTCCTCCTGAGATAGATCCCGTCCTTTGCCCTTTCTTAGGACAGTCTTTCACTAGATGCCCTGCTTCGCCACAGTGGAAGCAGCCAGTCTTCTTCTTCTTGCAACAATCCTTGCTTAGGTGGCCAGGTGTCCCACAATTGAAACACTTCTTCTTGCCCTTGCCACCATTGCCTTTCCCACCTTTGTTTTGCTGTTGTTGCTGAGGTCTCTTTTGATCTCCCTTCTTCTCGGGTGCCTTATTGGCATTGGGACCCTTCTCTTCTTCATGCATGAGTGCCATGTCAACTAGCTTCTCAAAGGTGGCCCCCATAGGGATATGAGTCATAGCCAACCCATGCATCGGTTCATTCAAGCCTTTCACGAACCTCAAAGCCTTCTTCTCCGGTGTATTCACCATGTCTAGGCCAAACCTTGCCAATTGATTAAACTTGTTGACATATTCCTTCACCGAGAGATTTCCTTGCTTTAGAGTCAAGAATCTTTCCATATACAAGTTTTCCTCCGCCCTTGAGAGAAACTTTGCCACAAATCTTTGCCTAAAATCCGCCCAAGAGTCAACGGGGCGTTCTCCATTAGTGACCTCCCACCAGAATGAGGCCTCTCCTTTCATTAACCAAGCAGCTAACTTGACTTTCTTTCCTTCTTCCATCTCAAAGATATCTATCAACTCTTCCACCTCCTTAAGCCAATCTCAAGCCTCCACAAAAGTTTCAGATCCTTGAAAAGGTTTCCCTCCCATAGCTTTAAATTCCTTGCAAGTCTTAGCAAAAGTATCCGTGCGAGGAGGAGGGGGAGGAGGAAGATCGGGTGCTACGGTTGGTGGAGGAACATTTGCTGGACCCGCAGTGGTGGCCCTAGCCTCCATCAATCTCCTATACCATACTGGTATCGTCACACCCTCCGGAAAGTTAAGATCCTCAGCCATGCTGAAACGAAAAAGGAAAGATTCAAAACGGAGAATTCGAAAGATAAAGATATGACTATTGGGTATTATGCTTTTCTTTCAAAAACTTTTCTCTTTAAAGACATGTTTTTGAAAATATCTCTTCCAAAAATGTTTTTAGAAAAATAGTTTTCTAAAAATTTTATCTGTTCCGGTAACCTTTGCTCTGATACCACGTGTAACACCCCACACCCGCAATGGTCACTCACTAAGGGAAAGCCATAGCATCGGTGGAGTATTTTTAGTGAATATAGAACAGAGTAATTACAGCAAGACAGATATAAGTAATACTTTGAAAATTTAAAACATCATTTCAATTGCAGCGGAAAATAAAACATGTCTGGTTCCATCACAAAACCATAATAGAAGTCAAGTACAAATATCCATCCTGCTAAATAAAAATACATAATCCCAATACATGAACTGATAGCCATAAAAGAAAAGGGTAAACTGAGCTCTACATCTAGGGTCCAAGCTCCAAGAGAGAAATAAAAGCAGCCTGATCAAAGCCCACTCGTGCTGGGCCCACTCTGAGAACCTGAGGGTTGGGAAAAAGATAAAAACAACGGGGTCAGACATAAGCCTGAGTGAGCCCTATAACCTTAACAATACAATTATTAAAGTAATTAGGGTATGATATGAAATCGGTACGGTACCTTTAGGGATAATGACTACACTAAGTAGCCAACAAACATAGGGTGAACTAAGATAACCGTAAAGACGCATCTACCCACCCAAGGATAATTACTAACTGCACCACACCAGTCATTCCTACTCAAAGATTGATCCCACCCAAGGACTTAAAAGAAAGATATAACTAGTAGTTTCATGTACCCCTAGCTGACCACATAGGTGCCGTCTGCCCCTATCTCCAGTAGGTGTACCCCACTACTCCCCAAGCGATCGGCTCCCTAACGTAGATACCCGTGTTGGTCCCACAGTGGGGTTTATCACTCCCCTAAAGTGGCAACCCAATACTATCAACGGTGCACGGCTTATACCTACACGATGCAACAATGGCTTATCTACCAGCCCGGGCCCACACACGCATATGAAACCCGTTGGAATTGCGTTGCCACCGCTAACCCGTTTTGGCCACTTATAATCAAGCCCAGTATGCGTGTCCCGTCCTCGACATGGGTCGAGCCCACAAAGATACAAATGGGTTACTGGTTGAAATGGGCCCCCACAAGCTACCCACCTAAGCTTGACACTTATCTAGTGTATCCCACTTAACCCTTTAATCATGTTTAATTACATGTTTCCACTTGATTAACTATTCTAATCGTATTTTCTATTGCCACCCAAGGCAACCCACTAGATTTCCACATGCCACCCAAGGCACCCACTTAACCCCTCATGTCCCTCTACATGCTAATATGGTTAAGTGTTTCTTAATTAATTAATTAAGATCATGACCTCATAAAGACCTCTCACATTAGACCATCTTTTATGACTGCTGGATATGCCGGTTGGTTCCGGGCAGACTTCTGTCATAAAAAGGGTCTAACCTCGTGTCTTTACTTTAATCACGTATTTAATTTATGACTAAGACCTCTCACATTGGGCCAATCATTAGTAGCCGCTGGATGGCCGGTCGGTTCCGGGCAGACTTCCGCTACAAAAGGGTCCAACCTCGTGTCTTAGTTGATTAATTACACCTAATTAATCACCCCCATATTAATTATCCCTAATTAATATCAAATTTAAAGAATATGGGTAGACCTAATCGAATAGGTAAATTCCCAATTCCATAGCATGGGTAGACCTAACTCAATAGGTAAATTCCCATGGGGTAGACCTAACTCAATAGGTAAATTTCCACTTATGTTCATTCATTTTATTTTGTTAATATGCATTTTTAACCCCATCGTTCCCCACGTAAATCGTTCTCATTTCATGACATAATAAAGGGAAGATTCATCACAAATATCATGGGTGTAACCACATCTTAGCATATAACTTTGTCATGGGTTAAGAGGATGTCAACTTGCATATATGAGCATATATTAACCCAACTACATTTAACCCAAACTTGCATATTATCATACACATGACTTGCATAACATGTTGCATATGAACTTGCATATTATCATACACATATCTTGCATAACATGTTGAACTTGCATATAAGCATTCACATAACTTGCATAACATGTTAAACTTTCATATAAGCATTCACATAACTTGCATAACATGTTAAACTTGCATATAAGCATACACATAACTTCCATAAGCATGCATAACTTGCATAACATGTTGAACTTGCATATAAGCATACACATAACTTGCATAAGCATTCACATAACTTGCATAAGCATGCATAACTTGCATAACATGTTAAACTTGCATATAAGCATACAAATAACTTGCATAAGCATGTTGCATAATAGATCAATGTTCAACTTAGTGTTTTGCATCATAAGCATCATGAAACATAGCACCAAACTTGCATAAAGATGTCATGACTACATAACATTAAGCTTGCATAAAGATGTCATGAACACGTACACTAAACTTGCATGACATATAGCATATAACTTGCAAAACACATAACATACACTATACTAAGCTTGCATAAACACATTGATCCACAAACCTAGCCATACATCATCATATCCTATCTTAATCAATTTAACAATTGATTATTAAGGGGATAGAAGCTCACCAAAACCAAGATTAGCAAACTAATGAAGAATATTAAGAGGCTAGAAGTTGATTTGGAATGCTATCCCTTCTCTAATTTTGATGGAGGCTCCTTCAAGTTTCAAAGTGGTGGCATAATGGCCTTAGATCTATTTTTAGTAAGGATTAGGGGGGGTATTAGGGTGTATATATAGATTAGTTAGATGTTTTAGGACCATAGGATTAGCCCTAAATTAGATTAGGACCATCAGATTTCGGAAATCTCTAGAACACAGCCCAAGACTCAACCAAAAACCAGATCTGGTGCACCCAGATCAACAGGGCCGATACCCTGTGTCGACACCCCTGTCGACAGGGCTGTCGACACCCCTGTCGACACGGGGCCAGGCGGGAACTTTCCCGCCACCTCCGCTTTTGGCTCCAATCCTGTTTTAGAACTGAATTTTAAATCTGTTTTTAACTTTGAATTTTCTGAAAACTTCTTTGGGCCTTAGCTGGGTCATACGGACTCCGATTTACAAAATTTCGGACTCTATTCTGCGTATTTTCCCGAGACGAACGCAATGGCACAGCCCGTTTCCCCTGATTCAGATTTTAGAATTTAATTCTGCCCTGATTTATATTATAATAAGTTATTTCAACATACGGGGTGTTACATGATGCGCGATGCAGAAAGGAGGAGAACTGCACTAAGAGACCATAGACCTTTTGCTATCGAGGCTGTGGGCGAGGACATGCCGATTAAGTGCAACGACCATAATTTTTAGGCATATTTTATTTAATTATTTAGTTTAGATTTTGTTTTTATTTTATTCGTTTAAAACTCAAATTTTATTCGAATATTACAGAATAACTACTTTGTTTCGATTAAAATACTATTTTTTTCTTACATGTCAAAAGTATTTGTTTCGATTGAATATATTTTCTAATGCAAATCAAATTGTGCTATTTAAGATCTTATTTATTTAATTTATCGAATTCATTCTTGAGATTTTATATCAAACATTTAGTTCGTATTTTATTTTATTTACTAATATTATATAATTTATTTTCGATATCTATAAAAATTACATCTTTGATTTGATTTCCATATATTTTTCTTATATTAATTAGATCAGTCATTGTATCAATCGTTGTTCTCACAAACAACGTACAATTTCCAGTTATCGTATCTGTTTTCTTTTGGTATTTCGAAACTGTCCGATCACATTTTCTTTTTATAATTTTATTTTAATTTTTATTTAAATTTTTATCTATTATTATTTTATTTTATTTGGTTGGTTGAAAAAATTTTCACATTTGTTATTTCTATATTTTAACTTGTCTATTTGCTAGTATTATGACTCGTTCGTTCCAATTCATAATGAAATACATTCGCTACCATGTCATCATTACTCGTCCGTTTATTTAGAATGTGAAACCACGCGTTCAGTCCAAAAAGACCATTCACGTTCCAATTTACTCGTTCCCAATGATACGGTTTTGAATATATTTTTTAAAATAAGTATATATATAAAAGAGAAGAATATGCATTGTTAAACCTGCTCCATTTCATCTTCCATCACCGGCTCCTTTTCACCCCATTTTTATTGCAAACTAATCTCCCTCCCCTCCACCTTGAGCCTTTCCCCTCGATCTCACCTTTGAGCCGCCCCTCCCAGATCTCGTGCTGACACTCCATTTCACCTTCTCCCTACTGTTCCGTTCACCAGCTCCGCCTTTCCCGCTCTGACCTACTGTCGGCTCCGCCACAAACCCAGTCAGCAAGCCGCCGGGCCTCCACCCATGGCGTTCCATCCCGTCGCCGCCTTCTCCACTTGACCCAGCGTCACTACCTCACTTGAAACCACGTCAGCTCGCCCGACTTTCCTCCATCCAACAGCCTTCATCAAAACCGCAGCGACGCCACTGCTCTTTAGTCCGAGACTGACCCACAGCCTCCCCTCACCCTTACAGCGCCGCCAACCCCGAGCTCCTCGTTCTCTTCCCCAAGCTGATCACCCGAACCGCTTTTTGCCATGCCGGCGCCCAGAGACCGTCCCCTTCCACCCGCATGCCACCTGAAGCCGTCCATCTCTGACCAAAACAATGCCAGTGCCGAGTCTGCCACTGTCGAGTCTCCAAACCGATCACATGTTCCCCTTCATAACCTGAAGTCGCTGCTGCCCCTCCCCCCCCCCCACATTTGTTTTCTTTTATTTTAGTTTGTATGCGAATTCTATCTTCTTTTTCGAGTCAGTGTGTGTTCTTTTTTTTCTGTGTTGCGTGAGTTTGGATTTTTTTTAAGCACTGTGTTCTAGTGTGTGGTGTGTATTATGCCTGTTATGTGTGCATATATTCATTTCTAATAGAGTTCCTATAAGCATTTTATATATTGATGATGTGTGTATGGTTAAAATCGGGTGTATATATAATTATAATATATATAGTTTTGAGTTGAGTAAAAATATAATCGGTTTTGGTTTTTGTTGGATTATATATATATATATATATATATATATATGCATAATATTTTGTGTAGAGAATTTTGTGTTTATTTTGATTCAGTCGAGAGTGGTGTTGGGTATGAAACCATTCCAAAGCCAAATAACCGACCGATCCATTGAAATTAATCTGACCATCTCTAAAAAAATTGAGTGATCATCGAGATTGAAATCGTTCTGAATCGTGCCTCTCATTCAATGCCACGAAAGGTGATTTTATCTCACACCTGACTTACATTTTTCATGGATGTTAGATCAATAATTAACGGTTATATGAAATGTATAGGATTGTTGGTAGAAATTATTTGATTTGATATGTATGCACATTCCATATATGACACGATATATTCATATGACACATAGTGCACTAATGATATATATGCTATGGTTATTGCTATGTGATTTTTGGTTGTGATTGTTGATACCCCTAGTTTAGGAAAAATCACTAAGGATTGAAATGATATATACCCAAACGGATATTAGAATAAGGAAAATTCGTTATGGGTTGAAATGATAGAACTAAACGATTTTTACTGAATTTGGGATTGCTGGTTGAAATGATAGACCCGTAGAAATTTTATAAATTGCGGATTGAAATGATAAATATCTATATCACTTGACCATAGAGTAAAAAACTATATACGGACAACGTTGGTCGTATTTTCGAAGTATTTTGATTTTTGGAATATGATTTTTAATAATAACTTAAGATTTTATATTTTTATATTTTCAACTTAAGTCTTTATAATTTTGAATTACATGTTTTAAATCGATTTTTATAAGTAAATATAGATTTAGTGGTTATTTAATTTTAGTTATAATTTATTTATTTTAAACTATATAATCTAATTTAATTATATAAGTATTTTTAGCTTTTATATTATTATAAATAATTATTTCAAACTTATTTTATGTATTATTTTAATCTTATATATATATTTATAATCTATATTCTAATTAATTTTAGATTTTATTAACTTATATATATATTTTCAAAAGTTATTTTCTTTTATTTATATTTTATAAACTTTAATAATAAACCAACAGTTGGATAAGTTAGATTTCGCGATTTAAATTCGAAGTTTAAAGATGTTAATTTATATAATGATATTTGAATAACGAACGAACTCATTAAGATATGGATTCGAACTGATACGAACTTTTAGTAGAAATGAATTTGAATTAAGTAAAAATTAAGTCAATTTGAATTCGAATTGGTTTAAACTTATAATAGATGTACTTGAATTGTGAAATTGTTTTGAAATTGAATTTCCTAACTAAGGAATAAAAAAGATTTTTAATCAACTGAATGCGAATTTGAATTGGATTTAAATTATGAACTTTTATAAGAAATTAACGTTCATTTTGAAAATTGATTTTGTTTGAATTTATAAGTGATATGATATGAAATCGATTTAAGTAACCGAATGTGAATTTAAATATATAGGTTTTTATAAATGAAATCGATTTTATAATCATATGGTTTGAATTGAATATAAGGCTTCTTCGACTCAAATTTAAATTAATGAATTTGAATAGTTCGATTTGATGTAATATGTTATATTATTTGGTTTATTTTAAAACATAGGTCTTTAAGTTGAATTATATAAACTAGATTTAAACCTTAGTGATTGTATTTTCAAATTGACTTGATTGAATCCATATAAAGGAAAACTAGCTTGTATGAATTGTTAAATTTATAAATAATGATTTAGAATCGTATAACATGAATATACTTATTTAAATTGAATTGTAAGTTTGACTTGATTCGTATAGTTTGAACTCAGACCAAATGTTGATTTTTTGAATCGACATAAAGAAAATTGTTGAATACTTTGAAACTTGGATTTTTGAATATAAATCGAACTAAAATACCCTCGATATTAAATATTATTGGTTTATACTATATTGTGAGACCTTTATGATATGATTTCTAAATCGGTTTGTTTTAAACGATTTGAGTAGTTTTCAAAGCTTTATATATTCAAAGTTAGATATTTAATTTTGAATTCAAAATCGAATATGAGATTCGTATAAACTATTTTATAAAGTGATTTATAAAATAATGACCACAGTGTGAAAAATGTAAACTTTTGGTTGTTAAAGAGACCGGGATCGGCTATTGTCATACTCTCTGCCGGTACCGAAAAACACTTTAACAACTGTGTACGCGGTGGAGTTCCAGAATGAGGGGATGATTTGTCGAACGACTCCATTTTGCTATTTTATATTAATTACGAGACCCTGACTATCTTGAGTCAACTTGATGTGGAAAAAAAGGAGCTAGGCATGGACCAAGTGTGATCATACCTCCTATCAAGCACACTTCTTCGATATTATTCTATTTTTGTTGAGATTCGATTTGGGCCCTTTTGATCATGGGATGTGTATCGAGGTGGGCGGTAGTAGCTGCTATGCATTACCACCAATCCGGCTCTGCAAACGGTGAATCCACTCTGGCATTCCTTGCATGCCTTGTCACATGACTTATACGATCCCACTATGACTTTGTTTAGTACCATTTTATATGGAGTGCCTTAAATCAACCTCCAGTTTATGGAGGAATTACGGCATTGTGTATACTATGGGAATATAAAAACGGTGTAAGGGTAATCGTGGTAATCCCGCTTACGCTATTTTAATATTTTACTTTACTGATAGACACTATCGTATATAGCGTATTATACTATATTGTATTAGTTTGACGGATCCTTAGGGGATGGTTATCCCAAACATCCTTTAAGTTATTGATTGCATTTCATCAAACATTCCATTTGAGTTGATTTACTTCCATGAGGATGTTATTCCTGATCCGAGTTGTTTTGTTTTGCATTATTGCTCGGGTCAGATAGAGTATTCCAATTTTGAGACTATCCTTGGAGTTTGGAGCTTATATTGTATTTTTCTCACCTATATCTACCTGTTGATTAGTTGTTCTAGTCATCCAGTTACTTCTATCATTCTATTTCAGAATATTATCATTTATTTATTGTATTTGACTTCCGCTGTATTATTTATGTAAACTCTGTTGTAAAATTTTATTTAGTAGCTTCATGAACTGCTATTTTATTACGTATTTCCACTGCGAGGTATTATATTGCACTGTATCTGTTTCTGTGATATGTGATTTTGTGATTTATTCTATTTACTTCAGAAGCTAATAACAATCTATTGTTTTGGACGTTCTGAGTTGACATGTTATGTCGATTCGGCATGGTCAAAATGACGGGTCCTTACATGTGGTATCAGATCTTTGGTTTTATCAAAGTTTTAGCTTATGGGGTAAAAACTCATTAGAGATAGGGTAGTGATGCCCTAGAATGAGTGGAATTAGTCGCGAAATCCTTTTTTTTGAGAGAGAGCATATTTTGTTTTAAAAGTATAAATGGTTTTAAATGTTTATAAAACAAATATTTTCGAATATAAAATTTTATTTAATTTTCTAATCTCTTCTGAAATTTACTTTCCATTTGAATTCGTCTTCCTTCGTAGATACTCTTTGATTAGGTTCTTTCAGTCATTTAGCTTTTAACTCGAATTCTGTGACTTATCCTTGTCCATAACAAGGTAAGAAGTAGAAGAAGAATATAAATCTTCTACCAAGTCCATTCTTATCTAAATATTGGTTTGAAATATGCATAACAATTCTCCTGATATAATATTGAAATTCTAATATATATATTTTTAGAATATGTATATTTGTAAATATCATTTTGCTAATACCAATATTTTGAAAAATATTCGATTTTTATATTTTAAGATTTCATATTTTTTAAACTATATTTTGAATAAAATTTAAAGATGTAGATTTCGTAAGAAAATGAATTTATCGTGGTTGAAATCGATAATGGTATTGTTTATAAATGTATATATGTATATAAGAATTTAAAATTTAAAATTTGTTTTTAATAATTTTAATTATGTTGTATGTATATATGTCTAACTTATGAAAGTAAATTAGACTTATAATATTGATAACTAGGGGTTTGAAAATATTTATATATAGTATAGAATAATATTGTTATATATTTGATTTGATAAAAATATTGTTTGTATATTTTTTAGAATTGAGGTTGAATTTTAATAAATAAATGATTTGGGGATAGATATAATTTTACCTATTTAAAATTCTATTGATTCGACATAATTTTTTATTTTTTTTTGAAAACAAAAAGGTGTGATCTTCAATAAAGAAGAGAGCACGCATATATAAAATAAAACCAAAAGGATACAAAATTCTGTCACCAACCCAAAAACAGACTCAAACAATACAACACAAAACAACAGGAATGTAAAGGAGCATAGATAGATGAGCTCTGGATAAACCACCACCCATCAAACTTCAATATCGAATTTCGGCAATGCCACTACCCGATATAGAAGTATATCTACCCCAATACATGAACAAGATACATAGAGCTAAAAAACAACAAAAAAAGAGCAACCCAAACAACCTCTCACAAAAAACTCAAGAGAGAAAAACCAGCATCAGTCCACATAGCTAGTCTCAATGCACCTCAGCTAAAATCAGCTACCTGAAACCTAAAAGAAACTAGCCAAAATCATCAGTAACCAAAACATATATAGATGGGTTTATGTGCATATTTATGTGTATATATATATATATCAATAAATAAATATATATATATATATAAATATAAACATATATCCATTTATATATGAGTAGAGATAAAAGGAAAGAACTAATAATAAATACGCAGACTATTACAACAAAAAAAACTATTGAATCTAAAAAATAAACACAAATTAAATCTAACCTTAGTCAGAAATCTCTTAAAAACAAATCACTAAAAAACTTATAGTGAGAGTAAGAAATCCAGTTTAAACAGAAATTAACAATCCTAATAATTAGCATATTAGCACACACAGAACTCGAATTAAAAAAATCTCTGGTTCCTCTCCAACCAAATGAACCAACTAATGATAGAGAATAAAGAATCCATAACAAAACTCTGTCTTGCACTATAAGTAGTTCTACAGAAATTCCAATAATCATCACAATTGCTAAAAGAAATAGAACTACCAAAAACAAAAATCCTAATGACCATAATAAGAATGAAATTAGTAACTCTAAAGGAGAAAATTAAATGATCAACATCCTCATCCCAAAGACTACAGAAACATCACTTACCTTCAAACACAATGTGCTTCTTCTTTAAAAGCTCAACCGTATTAAGCTTCTTATGCATAATCAGCCACATAAGAAACTTAGCTTTAAGAGGAGCACTAAATTTCCAAAGAAACTTAAAAGGGTACACCGAAACACCGGAAAAGTTAATGAACTTATATGAATTAACAGAGAACACTAATCTCCTGTCAAAACCCCAAATAATAGAATCACTAGTCTCATCAAGATGGTAAAGGGCCAACATAGCTTTAAGTAAGGCTAATTGACTTAACATTTCCCCTTCTATAATATTAACAAAAGAAAAGTCCCACGGGGGATCCAAATCACCTGTAAAAACATCAAAATTAAAGCATTCTTAAAGCAACAATTATTATAAAGCTCACGAAACTCAATTTTAAGAGGCAAATGGGAAATCCAAGCATCATGCCAAAAGTAAGTAAGATTACCAGAATGAACAGTCAACTTACATCCTAAATTAAAAAAATCAAAGCACCTCAGTACAGACTTCCAAAAGAAGATAATCTATTAAGCCAACTAAAACTAGAACCAACAATAAACTCCCGACCAAAATAATAAAATTTGGAAATAATAATCTTCCAGGTAGCCGACACTTCAGGGCATCTATATCTCCAAAGCCATTTGGCTAGCAAGGAAGAATTAAAATTAAACAAATTAATGATCCCTAAGCCTCCATCCTTCTTGGGCATACAACACAACTCCCAGTTAACTAGACATTTAAAACCTCTACTACTAGAAACACCACTTCGAAGGAAATTACGCCTTATCCTGCCAAATTTATCAATAACGCAATGAGGAAAACGATGAATAGCCATCCAATAAGTAGGAATAGTAGACAACACCGAATTAACAAGCACTAATCTACCCGCTCTAGACACTGATTCCAACCCGAATATCTATTATTAATCTTGTCAATAATAACTAACCAATCATCCATCTTAAGCTTCAAAGGCCTAATCTTAAAACTGAGATAATCAAAGGGAAATTTCATGACAGAACAATTCAAAGTGCCAGCAAACCAAAGACTCAACATTGTCAAGATTGTTAAGGACCATTAAGGCACTCTTATCAAAATTGATTCTAAGACCAGATAACATCTCAAAACAATAAAGAATAAACTTCAAAGCAATAATATGCTTAGGAAGGTGCGATGAAAATAATATTGTATCGTCTGCAAATTGCAGAATAGATAAAACATTATTAAAATTCTCATCTCCATTACGACCTAAGACACCTAATCTAACAGATTTCTTAATAATCCTAGAGAAAAAATCAACCGCTAAATTAAAAAGAAGAGGTGAAAGGGGATCACCTTGTCTAAGACCTCTCTTAGATTGAATCTTCTTGCCCACAACCCCATTAACAATAATATGAGAACAACCAGATCTAAGAAAAAGCATGATTCAATTGGTCCATCTGACACTAAAACCTCTATCAAGACACAACTCACTAATGAAATCCCAATCAACAGATTCAAACGCCTTCTCAAAATCGATCTTCAAAATGGCGCAAGTCAAATTATTCTTACAACAGGCATTAATATATTCCTGCACCGTGGGCACTCCGTCCACTATGTTTCTGCCTTTAATAAAAGCAGTTTGGGAACAATCTATGAGCTCATTCATCTTTATACTAAGTCTGTTAGCTAGAACTTTGGAAATAATCTTAACAGAACAATTAATTAAGGAAATAGGCCTGAAATCCTTTAAGGAATTAGCACCCTCTCTCTTATGAATGAGAATAACATTAGCAAAGTTAAAACTACCTAAACATAAATTAGCACTATAAAAATCATTAAAAAGGTTAATGATATCTAGCTTCAGGACCTCCCAAAAGTACTTATAAAAAAGAACAGAAAAGCCATCAGGCCCTGGAGCTTTGTCGCTAGGCATATCGCAGATATCCTTCTAAATCTCCTGCTTAGTAAAAGGCATGTCTAAATCTACTAATTCAACCTTAGAATCAGGCGGATAGATGTCATTCCAACTAACATTAATCCTTCTCTTAATCCTACCCCCAAAAATCTGTTGATAATATTTAGTGAAAGCCTCATTTAATTCCCTCTGAGTGGACACCTCCTCATCATTAATAATAATAGAGTGAATCAAATTATCACGCCTCCTTTTATTGGCAACACTGTGAAAAAACTTAGTGTTGCTATCTCCCTCCTTAATCCATTGAACTCGGTCCCTTTGCTTCCATAGGATCTCTTCTTTGTCTAGAGTCAACATAAGATCATTCCTAAGGAAGCAAAGTCTATCCCTCTCAATGGGATTAAGGAACCTGGATTCACTAGTCTTGTCTAAGTCTAGTGGCTTACACAAAATCTTGTCTTTCTTAATTCTAACACTACCAAAAATATACTTATTCCAACGCTCAAGGAAAAATCTTAATTTACCAAGCTTAGCAACGAAAATCTTCGCATAATTGCCCCTATAAAAATTATTAATATAGGACAAAGAATTCCAGTTGACAGAAACAAGGTTAATAAAACTAGAATCCAACAACCACATCTTCTCAAATTTGAAACTGACACTAATAGAAATATTCGAATCACACGAAAGGATGATGGGACAATGATCAGAAAATAAAAAAGGTAAACCCTTAACTCTACAAATAGAAAATCTATCTTTAACCTCAGTACTGATAAAGGATCTATCAAGTAAAGCAAAGCATGGACTATCACTTACATTAGACCTAGTCCAAGTAAACAATCTATTGTCAATAGGAATCTCAATCAAATTGATATCTAAAATGAATTCATTAAATTCCTCCATAGCAGAGAAATCGCCCTCTCTAGGCGATCTCTCCCCCAGAAATCTAGTGACATTGAAATCTCCTCCCACAATGCAATAATTAGGGGCAAGATTTCTAAAATAAGAACATTCATCCCACAAGATTCTCCTCTCTAACTTAGTATGAGGACCATACACGTTGGAAATACCTAACAAGGAATTATCAAAAAGCGAGGCTAAAATGATGTGCAACGAGTGTAAATTAGAGAACTCCTGGACAAGTCTACACTGGTAATCCTTCCAACCAATCATGAGTCCCCAGCACTCCCAATGGCCATAAGACAAGCCCAACTACGAAAGTGAGATCCCCCTAAACACATATAAAAGTTAAAATCGGGGTTCTCAATCTTGGTTTCCTGAAGCGAAGCAATATCTATATGGAAAAATCTAAAGAAAGCCCTAACCATATTACATTTATTAGGGTCATTAAGCCCTCTAATATTCCAGCTGACAATCTTCAACATCTAATAGAACTAACCCTCTCTATGCCCCTACTCCTGATATACTCCGCATCCAACTCAACATCAGTGAAAATGAAAGAAGTATCACTAGCAAACTGAAACAAATGATCAATAGAAAGACTACCCAGTGCAAAAGGAGAATAATCACTACCATAAACAGGAATCATACCTGAGCCAGTACCTGAATTACTACTACTAGTAATCGAGCTCGGGAACCTACCATGATGAGAGGAGGAACTAGCTCTGATCCTCACACTGTGGCGAACCATACCAAAGTTTGGAGTCGCTCTCTTATGTCTTCCCCTCCTGGACAAACAAGAAACCACATCTCTGGTCGAAGAAGGCTCTATACAAACAACATACTCCCCACCCAAAGAAAAAGAAAAAAGCGGACTAATAACCAAAGTCGACGAACTAGTCAACTCACATGACAAACGGAAAACACAGAAACAAGGTCTCAAAAATAAAGAAATGAGACTCCCTCCTGACCCCTCTAAAACCATAGAACAATCCGACTTCACAACACCAAACTTAAAACCCCCTACTTCAAAACTCATGTCCCCTCTAACACAACCCAATAAACCACCACTTAGAGAAAGATAGTCTCCATCACTCGACCTAAAACTACCAGGCCGAGAATAGGGAAGCAAATTATCCTTCAATGCCGAACCCATACTGGCAGCAGGATCAACATCAAACCCCATATTCGAACCTGCATGATTATCCTCATATTTCTGCATAGAAAACTTACTCCAATCCCGCTGAGTAACTACAGCCCTACCATTATGACACTCCACCGAATCACCACTAAAACAACCCTCAACAGTACAATCCGAAGAATGACAGACACTATCTTTCAACTGAAAGCTAACAGGTCCATCATATCCCCTTGTAACCAAGCCATTACTGATAATAAAAGCCTCATTCAAAACGGATTGACCCTCCCCAGATACAAGAACAGATCCCATGCCCCAATCCCGCTGAGGAGTTACAGACCGACCACAAGCATTGCCACAAAGATCCTTGCCACGTTTCCTCTTCAAAGTCTTCACAGTGGAAGACTTTATACAAGCAGAACTAATGACATCAAAACAAACATCATCATCATCCCCCTCTAACTCATCCAACACTCCAAAACTATTGCTCAGCCCAATATCATCCGCCACAAACCAATCATCACCAAGACCAACACCAGATGCACAAGAAACAACAACAGGAGAAAACTCAAAGCAACTGTTAGATGAAACATGATGCATGTGCTCCCAATCAAAACCAGTCATCACTTCCTTTCTACGATCTTTTATCGCTAACTTAACAACTGTATCAACACTAATATCTCGAACACCAGAAGAAAATAAGTACTGGTAAACATCGGGATCCAACATCAATGGATCTATCTGATCAAATTAGCGATAATCAGAACAACTCCCGGAAAAACCCACCAAATCATATTCGACAAAAAACCTGCTGTCAACCACATCTACAACATTCTCAATCCCTGTGTTACCAACGACCTCATTCTTCTGATCAACACCAACCAGATTCGAAACCCACCCAGACCTCAATTTCATGCCTCCAGTGCCATCAGAGAAAGTCTGTAAACCGGCTTCGCCACATCCATATATCACAACTGAAATGATTGCATCAAAGTGTAACAAAATATCTTCCATTATCACAAAACCCCTCCTACTAACCTTCTCTGCGGTCTCAGCAAATAACCTCCTTAATTTCAAGAAATTAAGGCAAAACAAAAAAGCATGATCTTTTCTCTCATGTGGTGTTGGCAATGGCGGAAACACTTCAGAAATATCCATGCTTATCTGTTTCCATATTATACCATCAACCAGGCCCTCTAAGTGCCAAACCATTGTTAAGATCAAGTAACCACCATCGTTATCTCGTAGAGGGAAAGTCGATTCATACAGATCAATAAGAGAGATAATCTTCCGGCATAACATCGAACAGTTAAAGAGAAATAATTCGAAAATCGAACCTTCTCTAAACATCTTTGGACAGTTAATGTTCTTATGCCCCAATCCACCACATTTAAAGCATCTAAACAGAATCCTGCAACCGCTTGCAATATGGCCTGCATCTCCACATCTAAAACAACACCGATCCCTAATTGGTTTCCTAATCCAAGATCCCTTTTTCGGCGCAAATTTCGACTTGGAAACTGAAACAATCAAAGGACGATGAAGATGAGCCACAGAAGCATATGAACGGGAAGAATCACCTTCCGATAGAGACAGAGAAGAAGAAAGATTCGAAGAAAGAAAATGGGAAGAGAACAATTTCAGATCTTGGCACGAAAAAGAAGGGAAAGTCGCGATTTTTATTCAACTACAAGTCATAAGTTGATAATCAATTGTTTACATAAATTATTTATAATATATGATTTGAAAGTTTTGATATATATTGTGTTCAAATATATAAAGATGTTTTGAGTATTTACCCGACGTTAAAGTTGGCCTATCGAATACCTAGTGATTTGGGTATACATCTAATCAACGTATATGTTAAATTCTATACGTATTTGATAGATATAGAGTCAGACTATAGTCGCTTGAAAATGATTGTGATGATGACCGCGACATCATCGAAATCTATTTTCGAATTTCGCAAGTAGGATAACTATATATTGCCAATCGAGACGTCGAGTGAATACTTAAGACTATTTTGAAATGTTTGAAAATATTTTTTTTGTTTTGATTGTATATATATATATATTTCAAATTATATATACATGTATGAAATTGATATGAACCATTGGTTTAAAAGTATTATTTAATTACTATTTCCCTACCTCGTTTCTTTCGGGGACGAAAAGGTGTGAGTGGGGGAGATTGTAACGACCAGAACTTGTAAGCATATTTTATTTAATTATTTCGTTTAACTTTTATTTTATTCGTTTAAAACTCAAATTTTGTTCGAATATTATAGAATGACTATTTTGTTTCAATTTAAATACTAAATTTATTTTGTTTCTTATACATCAAAATTATTTGTTTCAATTGAATATATTTTATAATGCAAATCAGTTTTTGCTATTTAAAATCTTATTTATTTAATTTATCGAATTCATTCTTGAGATTTTATATTAAACATTTAGTTCCTATTTTACTTGATCTTCTAATATTATATAATTTGCTTTTGATATCTATAAAAATTACATTTTTGATTTTATTTCCATATAGTTTTCTTGTATTAGTTAGATCAATCGTTGTATCAATCGTTTTTCTCACAAGCAACATACAATTTCCAGTTGTCATATCTGTTTTCTTTTGGTATTTTGAAACTGAACGATCACATTTTCTTTTTATTATTTTATTTTAATTTTTATTTAAAATTTTATTTGTTCTTATTTTCTTTTATTTCGTTGGTTGGAAAAATTTTCACGTTTGTTATTTTCGTATTTTAACTTGTCCATTTCCTTGTATTATGACTCGTTCATTCCAATTTGAATTGAAATACGTTTGTTGCCTCATCATCATTAATCGTCCATTTATTTGGAATGTGAAACCACGTGTTCCATCCAAAAAGACCATTCACGTTCCAGTTTACTCATTCCCAATGATACAGTTTCAAAATGTTTAAAAAATAAATAAGTATATATAAAAGAGATGGCCACGCATTGTTAAACCTGCTCTATTTCATTTTCCATCACCGGTTCCTTTTCACCCCTTTCTCTGCAAACTATTCTCCCTCCCCTCCACCGTGAGCCTTTCCTCTCGATCTCTTCTTCGAGCCTCCCCTCCCCGACCTCGCGCTGACCCTCATTTCTCCTTCTCCCAACTGTTCCGGTTACCAGCTCTGCCTCTCCCACTCTGACTTGCTGCCGGCTCCACCACAAACTAGTCAGCAAGCCGCCGAGCCTCCACCCATGGTGCTTCATCCCATCGCGGACTTCTCCGCCTAAACCAACGTCACTACCTCGCTTGAAGCCATGTCAGCTCGCCCGACTTTCCTCCGTCCAATAGCCTTCACCAAAACCACGTCGACCTCGCTGTTCTCCAGTCCGAGACTGACCAATGGCCTCCCCTCATCCTTCCAGCGCCGCCAACCCCAAGCTCTGTGTTCTCTTCCCCAAACTGATCATCCGAACCCCTTTCTGCCATGTCGACACTCTGAGGCCATCCCCTTCCACCAGCGTGCCACCTGAAGTCGTCCATCTCCGACCAAAACCACGCCAGTGCCGAGTCTACCGCTTCCGAGTCTCTAATATGACCCCATGCTCCCCTTCAGGACCTGCAGCCGCTATCCCTCCTTGTGCACGATTTTTTTCTTTTATTTTTATTTGTGTGTGAATTTTATCTTCTTGCGTGAGTTAGTGTGTGTGTTCTTTTTTTTTCCTGTGTTGCGTGAGTTTGGATTTTTTGAGCGCTGCGTACTTGTGTGTGTGGTGTGTGTTATGCCTGTTATGTGTGCAAATACTCATTTCTAATAGCATGTAAGCATTTTATATATTAATGATGCGTGTGTGGTTAAAATCGGGTGTGTATATATATAATTATAATATATATAGTTCTGAGTTGAGTAAAAATATAATTGGTTTTGGTTTTCATTGGATTTTTTTAATATATATATATATATAATATTTTGTGTAGAGAATTTTGTGTTTATTTTGATTGAGTCGAGGGTGGTGTTGGGTATGAATCCATTCCAAAGACAAATAGTCGACCGATCCATACCTACTATAAAAAAATTGAGTGATCGTCGAGATTGAAATCATTTTGAGTCATGCCTCTCATTCAATGTTAATCCGTTAACCCTTGTCTCCATCTCTATGCCACGAAAGGTGAGTTTATCTCACACCTGACATACATTTTTCATGGATGTTAGATCAATAATGAACTGTTATATGAAATGTATAGGATTGTTGTAGAAATTTGATATGTATGCACATTTCATATGTGACACGATATATTCAAATGACACGTAGTGCACTGATGATATATATGCTGCTGTGATTATTGCTATGTGATTGTTGTTTATGATTGTTGATACCCCTAGTTTAGGAAAAATCACTAAGCGTTGAAATGATATATACCCGAACGGACATTAGAATAGGGAAAAATCATTATGTGTTGAAATGATAGACCTGAGCGATTTTTAATGAATTTGGGATCGCGGGTTGAAATGATAGACCCGTAGAAATTTTATAAATTGCAGACTGAAATGATAAATACATGTATCACTTTACCATAGGGTAGAAAACAATACGAACACCGTTGGTCATATTTCTGAAGTATTTTGATTTTTGGAATTTGATTTTTAATAATAACTTAAGATTTTATATTTTTATATATTTATATTTTAAACTTAAATTTTTATTATTTTGAATTATATGTTTATATTGATTTTTGTAAGTAAATATAGATTTAATGCTTATTTAAGTTTTACATATAATTTATTTATTTTAAACTATATAATTTAATTTAATTATATAAGTATTTTTAACATTTATATTGTTTTAAATAATTATTTTAAACTTATTTTCTATATTATTTTAATCTTATATATGTTTATAATCTATATTCTAATTAATTTTAGAATTTTATGAACTTATATATATATATTTTCAAAAGTTAATTTTCTTTTATTTATATTTTATAAATCTTAAAAATAAATCAAGATTTGGATAAGTTAGATTTCGTGATTTAATTCGAAGTATAAAGATGTAAATTTATATAATGATATTTGAATAACGAATGAACTCATATTAAGAAATGGATTCGAATTGATACGAACTTTTAGTAGAGATGATTTTGAATTAGGTAAAAATGAAATGAATTCGAATTGGTTTGAACTTATAAGAGATGAACATGAATTGTGAAATTGTTTTGAAATTGAATTTCCTAACTATGGAATAAAATTGATTTTTAATCAACTGAATGTGAATTTGAATTGGATTTAAATTATGAACTTTTATAAGAAATTAACGTTCGTTGTGTAAATTGATTTTGTTTGAATTTATAAGTGATATGATATGAATTCGATTTAAGTAACCGAATGTGAATTTGAATATATAGGTTTCTATATATGAAATCGATTTTATAATCATATGGTTTGAATTGAATATAAGGCTTCTTCGACTCAAATTTTAAGTAATGAATTTGAATAGTTCAATTTGATGTAATATGTTATATGATTTGGTTTAAATTGAAACAAAGAACTTTGATTTAAATTATATATACTAAATTTATACCTTAGCGATCGGATTTTCGAATTGAGTTGATTAAATCCATATAAAGGAAAATTAGATTATTCGAATTGTTAAATTTATAAATAACGAATTAGAATCGTATAACATGAATATACTTGTTTAAATTGAAATGTAAGTTTAACTTGAATCGTATAGTTTGAACTCGGACCAAATGTTGAATTTTTGAATCGACGTAAAGCAAATTATTGAATCGTTTGAAACTTGGATTTTCGAATATAAATCGAACTAAAATACCCTAGATATTAAATATTATTGGTTTATACTATATTATGAGACCTTTATGATATGATTTCTAAATCGATTTATTTTAAGCGATTTGAGTAGTTTTAAAAATTTATATATTCGAAATTAGATATTTAATTTTGAATTCAAATTCAAACATGAGATTTCGTATAAACTATTTTATAAAGTGATTTATAAAATAATGACCATGGTTTGAAAAATGTAAACGTCTGTTTGTTAAAGAGATCGGGATTGGCTATCGTCATACTCTCTGTCAATACCGAAAACCACTTTAACAACTGTATATGCGGTGGTGTTCAAGAATGAGGGGATGATTTGACGAATGACTCCATTTTGTTATTTTATATTAATTACATAACCCTGTCTACCTTGAGTCAGCTTGATGTGAATAAAACAGGAGCTACACACAGATCAAGTAAGGTCATACCTCCTATCGAGCACACTTCTTCGATATTATTCTATTTTTGTTGAGATTCGATTTGGGCCCTTTTGATTATGGGAGTGTGTATCGAGGTGGGAAGTAGTAGGTGCTATGCGTTACCACCAGTCCGGCTCTGCAAACGGGGAATCCATCCTGGCATTCCTTGCGTGCCTTGTCACACGCCTTATACGATCCCACTATGACTTTGTTTTGTATCATTTTATATGGAGTGCCCTCTGATCAACCTCCAGCTTACGGAGGAATTATGGTACTATATGTACTATAGGAATATGTAAACGGTGTAAGGGTAGTCATGGTAATCCCGCTTATGCTATTTTGATATTTTACTTTACTGATAGACACTATTGTATATAGCGTATTATATATATAGTATTAGTTTAACGGATCCTTAGGGGATGGTGATCCCAAATATCCTTTAAGTTACTGATTGCATTTCATTGAATATTTCATTTGAGTTGATTTACTTCCATGAGGATGTTAGTCCGAATCCGAGCTATTTTGTTTTGCATTATTGCTCGGGTCAGATCGAGTATTCCAGTTTCGAGATCTATCCTTGGAGTTTGGAGCTTATATTGGATTTTGCTCAACTATATCTACCTGTTGATTAGTTGTTCCAGTCATCTAGTTACTTCTATCATTCTGTTTCAGAATATTATCATTTATTTATTGTATTTGACTTCTGCTGTATTATTTATGTAAACTCTGTTGTAAAATTTTATTTACTAGCTTCATGAGCTGCTATTTTATTACATATTTCCACTGCGAGGTATTATATTGCTCTGTATCTGTGTCTATGATCTGTGATTCTATGATTTATTCTATATACCTCAGAAGCTAATAACAATCTGTTGCTTTGGACGTTTCGAGTTGACATGTTATGTCGATTTGGCATGGTCAAAATGACGGGTCGTTACATCAAGATTTGTTGTTTGTTGTTTGCTCATGGGCTAGATCGTTAGTTCTCAATTTTGTTCGTCTTTCACTAGTTGAGGGAGGGCTCAGGTAGGACCATAGCCACTGAAAATGCAGACCTTAGCATCAGTTTATACAAATATATGAAAAGCTCCCGATCGAGTTTCATGTTTCTTGTACAGCCCTGCCATGGGACTTGTTGCACAGTAGAGGTTATGTGCGGTTAAGGCATCGAGTACGATTAACGATACATACGTGGGAAAGTCTAGATACATGCATGTATGCTCTGGGTGGTGCAACATAGACTTGAGGGAATTACTCTGTGATGGAATCTGATTCGATTAAAGGTTGCAGTCCATACACTTACATAGCATAGTAATGGAAGATATATGCAGAACGCAACATTGTTATATAGAGATTCGTACGTCACTCTGGCGTAGGATGAGGGACTGCGTACATGTCTATGGCGTTATGGTAGAGACCATGCAAATGGGGTACCATAGGGGTGTGCCTCAATATTGGGGGTAGCTACATATATACTGTATTAGGTTAATCCACTGGAAAATAGATGGGCACGACGTGTGTATAAGCCTTGTGTGTTGTTAACCTAAGACCTATCCTAGTCACAAGGCTACTCGGATCGTTGAATCACCTATGCCACCCTGTTATCTTTTGATTGCCCACTATCGTGGCAATCAAGGCATACTCACTGGGTAGAAATGCGCAGCCCTAACCATTGTGAGCACAGTAAAACGCTGTCATTGTACAGAGGGTTACCAAGAGTACCGTCCACATCCCAAGAAGCCACGTGCTTCCCCTTACAGTCCTTCAGAACCACCGGAATATCAACAAGCAAAACATGCAGAATAATCAGATGGACGTGCACTCCCCTCGTGTCCCATGACACCACGATGATATACCCCATTGGGTTATTCACCCTCAAACGTACGGACTGGTCCAAATGCCTAAATTTAATGTGTTATTAAACCCTATGTATAAACATTTAATTATGCGCTTTCCCTACCTCATCAGGTTTCCAGTTAACTTGGTTATTTCTAATTATATTAACTTATTATTGTAGTTACCAAGTTCTTTCCGAGACCCTTATATCTCTAAGGAATGGACCCCTCTTGCTTATTAATTTTGGTTACAAAACTTAACCCTTTTACGTTCATTAATAAGCCCATAACATGTTATTCTCTAGATTGTAATCCAAGGTCTGAAATCTAATCTCTTTATATTATTCATTGTCCAATTCCATAG
Source organism: Allium sativum (assembly GCA_030737875.1). Lineage (NCBI taxonomy): Eukaryota > Viridiplantae > Streptophyta > Magnoliopsida > Asparagales > Amaryllidaceae > Allium > Allium sativum. Next base: position 651,097,684 of record CM060923.1, read on the forward strand.
TTATAGTAACATGTTCTACTTAATATGTAATTAAGTACGTCTCATTTGACATGTTATCTATTTAACATGTCACTTATCATTTATGACTAAATAAAAATTATTTCATTCCATAAGTTTGCCTCATTCTTTCTTATTTAATCATAATTTCATCTTACACTATCACTACAACTTGTCCTTGTTTATTAACTTAGTTATCTTGACTCAGGTTAATTAATAAGTCTCCTTTCCATTAATATAACTTATGTTGTCCTTATCAGTACATTTCAGATTCTCGTTCTTATAGATAAATTAATTTACAATTAAGTACAACTTATCTCATTACATTAGTTATTCCATTTTCTTTATCGTTTATTATAAGCTAAGCTATAATTTCAACTTGTCCCTAGGACAAGCCTACTTATTATATAACATTCTCATTAATGTAATTTATTTATAATAGGTTATTATCATTCCCTGTTTATTCCACTTCTTTTACTGTTGTAACTTTCATTCATTTCCATTAATCACAATTAGTGCCATTTATTTCTATCCTTTTATATACATAAATTCATATATATATATATATATATATATATATATATATATGCACTAGACCTCTCACATTAAATTAACAACTTGTGGACATTGGATTTGTCGGGCGGTTCTGGGCAGACTTCTACCACAAGTTGAATTTAACCTTGTGTCCTAGCATCGTTACATGTATACTTATGCACTAGACCCTTACATTAAATTAACAACTTGTGGATGTTGGATTTGTTGGGCAGTTTGAGGAAAACTTCTACCACAAGTTGAATTTAACCTCGCGTCTAAGTGCGGTTGCAGTTTTCATAATTTTACTGTAATCTATTTTTACATGTCACACTTAATATCATATTAAGCCTATTTCTGATTATCATGTTTCATGTTCTTCCTAACATGTAGTTAACTTCATTTTAAAATAATAACATGTAATGATCAATCATGTAATTATTCTGATATAACAATATAACATGTAATTGTACCAATTGTTACAGTTAATGGTTCAAGTAAATAATATGCCACAAACAAACATGTAATATTCCGCCTTCACTGTAACTTAACTTACACTATCAAATTAACAAGTTATTAAAACATGCATGTATACAACAATAATCGTTTCCACATATTTTAACAGGTTTACCTTTTTCAACATATTAACTTTTCGATGCATCAGATTAACATTTCAACATATCATATTAACATTATGGAAGATTTACATTGCGTATTAATGGGGAAAGTCAAACGATAAATATACCATTATCAAAAAATATATAACTTAAATCCACTAACATAATTTGTTTCAAATCCGGAATCTGGTCCAGATTTAGCACTCCATGGTTCTCCTAACTAAAGTTAGAACCTAAACAACCATGGATCCAAACTTCTTAACTAGAAGAAGAAGGGAAGAAAGAGTAGAAATTCAAATAGACCTGATCTAAGAAATTACCTTACTTCAAATAGAATTCTGAACACCTTCTTTATTAATATTCATTCTTTTACTCCAAATCTTGAATCAGAATGTTTCTAAACTAATTATTCTATTTTTCTGAAGAGATTTGAGGACGAAGAAGAATGGCAGAGCATAGGCATCGTCTCATAAAACATGAGATTTAGGCTAGGCTCTGCTAGCCTATTTATAGGTGTTCAGGATCTTATCTTACACGCAGCGCTGAGTCAGCAACGAATGTGATTAAGAAAACAGTGCAGATTCGTCAATGAATCTAACCGGATCTGGGGTGGGTCGACCCACGGGTCGACCCCCTTGTGGTTCCCGCGAGCTGTTTTGGCGCAGAAGTTTTATTTTTGAACATTTGAATTTCTGGAATTTATTTAAACATGATATTTACATATAATCTCCTTATATGTATACAAAACTTATAATGACCATTCTACATGTACGTATATATGCATAACTTTTATTTCGATTTCAAAATTCAAACTGTGTTATGCTGTTATTTAATTCTTACCATATTTCTTTGATTACAGCCTTATTTTGAACTTTTCTCTTATATATATTTCTGCACATATATACATATATATTCTCATATACGTATACATATATTTTTCTATACTTCCTTATGTGTATATTTTTCCTTATATGTACGTTTATACATATTTTCTCTTATATACATGTGTTATTTTAGCAGTTCCCTTAAAACAAAAATATGGCGCTGATGGGGATCGAACTCTTTACCTCTTGCATGAAAGCCACATGCTCTAGCCGACTGGACTATTAAGGCTATTGTTAACAAAGCTTAGAACAATGGTGGTTATTTTTCTTTTCTTATTCCTCTTTTTCATTTAAACTAGATGTATCAGAATCATTCAACAGATTTATATTGCTCGAATACCAAATGTGACATTCCGTGTCCATTAATGTCACTCTTTATCGGAATGCATTAAGTTTCATGAAGCGTAATAGGTAAAAAGAAACATAAACATCACAAGACAAATATAAAATAATAACGGAATTCAAAACTTTATTTTCAAAATAGAAAACGTCGTGGTCCAAATTCAATTACAACATAAGTCTGAAATACAGAAAACCCATTACATCAATTTTAGCATCTACCTTGTACTAAAATCATCAGAGTACAATAATATAAAAGCATAGTCCCCAAGAATAGCCATATCAGAGAAGACAGAAAATCAGAGCAGTACATCATAGTAGCTGCAAGCATAATGAAAGGGAGAATCCTAATCAAGCCTGAGTATTCCCACCCTGAGAACCTAGGGGGGAAGGAAGAGAGAGAAAAGGAAACAAAACGGGTTAGACATAAAGTCCGGCAAGTCTAGTTACTTTTAGCATATAAATAAGTAAAAGCATCATGACAGACATATAAAATGGATGAGAGAGAACATATCATAAGGTAGGTATAACATACTGAGCAGGATAAACAAAATAAACATGACATAATATATTGGCTTCTCAATTACTTTTCTCAGCACCAATACTAGTATAACAAGAACAAGACGATCCCAACAAAAACAAGATGGTAGACTTAGGAGTACTCCTAGTGATGGGTTTCACTCCAACAATAATAGCAGGTAGCCCAACAAAAATGGTAGGTATTATCCAAAATGATAATAAAGGGTTCCTAAACAAGCAAGACTAGATATACCCTAATTACTACCCGAATCGATCGGCTCTATAACAACCCACTTTCTACATATCAAAGGATCATAGAATATTTATTTCTTTTTCATATGAGGTCGTACAGTCATGTAACTTTGGGGAATGACTATTGGGGTCATTTCCAATGTTCACGATTTGTGCTGATTTTTAAATGACCGTTTTGCCCCTGGCAAATCTTGTTTTGCCCATAACTTTTGATTGGTAAGGAGTTTTGACCTAAAATCACTTCCATTAGATCTTGATGATGATTTACCTTTCCATAGAGTGGTCACATTAGCCAAACGGACTCATTGTTTGGGAGGTATGACTGAAACAAGATTTAGAAGGTGAAAAACAGCTTAACCGGGCCTAATTAGGGTGATTAGCAGATAGGCCCATAACCCATTTCGGGATTATGGTTATGGGGAGGCTGAAATTAGTTAGGAAACGATATATTTTCATTTTCTCAGCTGCCCAAAAATATTTCTCTAACCCTAGCCATGTCCTCAACCTTCTAATTTCATCCCAAATCGCTCTCTAATCAAGGATTAAGCTAATCTACGTCAAATCAAGGAGAAATAGAACCAAATCAAAGTTAGAGCTGCTGTGTTGCATAGAGATTCGACCCAAATCAGAGATAGTTTTAGATCAAAGTTTTATTTGTGGCCAAGGTGAGTGATTTGCATTGTTTTTCACTATTTACGGCTAATTAGGGGTGATTAGTGATAATCAGATAAATTATAACTTAGAAAAATCTGGATAGATTTGTAAAATTCTAAAATATTATTTTAGGGCTCTGATAGAAATTTGGGCTAATTTGGATAAGTTTTGCTAATTGTATGATTAAACATGATTAAGGTGGATTAAGGAAAAAACATGGGTTTTGGGTACGTTTGATCCATTTTGGCATGTTATATGGTTGTTTTGGTGTTTATAGTTGAATATACATGTTGCCATTACTGGTTGGTATGCTTTATGATTGAATAGTTAGGTTAGAATGGTTGAAAATGTCGTCGTATGGTGTAAACAACTCACTGGAAAAGTTGCTGGAATTTGACCCGAGCCTGATTGGATCAGCGGAAGGAGGCACGAACCGACCCGATCGTGACACCCTACTCGTAGCCAGTAATCACGAACCGACCAGACGATTTTGAAGATGCAGAGCACCATGGACCAGAAGCTCATGACTGATCTGAAGCACACCGACCCAGTGGAAGAAGCTCGAACCCGGACCGATGAAGGCTTGACCCACGAGCCAATGGAGAATCCCAACCTGAAGAGACTCACGATCCGAAGTTGGAGCCACGACCCGACGCTCTGGAGAGGACATCACGAACCCAGGAGCTCGACCCGACCCGATGGGGGCAATCACGACCGAACCGAACCGAAGGTGGAAGAGAGACTGATCTGAATGGAAGCTTATTTCCGAACCGATCCGGAAGAGACCAAAATCTGAGATGCAAAGGTAGTCCAAAAGGGAGGTTTGTACTCAGGATCAAGTTGGGAACCAACGAGTTAACTTTATGAGTTGGACTTTGTTGTGGGACGTGTGCTAAGGGGGTATCGACGTCCATAACTTGATTCACCACCAGGACGGATGTTAGGCTACGGATTAGTGCAGTGGGGTAGTTATTAATCCGTGGGGTATAGTGATCGTAGCATGGCTATGAGCCAGTGCAGTGGAGTCATCATGACTTCATGGGGGCAGAGTGGACATATCAAAGGATTAGTGGCTATGGATCAGTGCAGTGGAGCCATTATGACTCCATGAGGCAGAGTGATCATAACAAAGGTTTTGGATGGTCAAAGCAGTGGATATCGTATACTTTACGCATTGAGTGAGTGATGTGAGGATGGTTGCTATGCTTGATTGTCTGATATCACTATGACATGCACACCCCTCCCCCGTATCTTTACACCATACGTTAGTGTCACCCTAGAGTATTGTACATCCTGTTGTGCTAACACTTTGGTTGCAGGTCCAGGTTCAGGTATGGTTATGTATACTTGTTATTTTTCTATTTTGCTACTTATCACTCATACCAGGCTTTTTTCTGACCCAAAGTTTTTTGTTTCTGCTTATTACTCTGGGTGCTCTTATACGAGTAGACTAGAGACAGGTTAGGTGGTATGCATAAGTAGCTATACCGGAGACGAGCATGAGGCTTCCACGTATGATATATATATTCTCCATGTGTCACTGCTGGTCACTACTTTAGGCATTAGTAGTGTACCTTTCTTGTTTTCCTTTGGAGACAGTTTTAAAAGTTGTAATATGATGATGTGGAACATAAGCTATATTTTGGATTTTCAGCTGCTATGATGGTTTAGTTTTCAGCTTATGCACTGACTCACCTGTTTTATGTCAAAGTTATGTTATTATTATATTTTGTTCAATGTGTTATGAGATATACTACAGGTTCCTTGCTAGTTCACATTCCTTTCTTTGGCGACCGTCCCGTGCTAGTCGGCATTGGCACAACGCACTTTCATTGGAAATGTCGGTTGGTGCGGGGCGGGCCATCACACTTGGAATCAGAGCTATAGGTTGAATAGTTGACCTAGGGAAAAACACCTGGGAGAGATAATATACGTATATGAGAGCGTGTATTTGTGATCTTTTGGTTTTCAAAAGCTATATATAAATATACTATTAGTATATCTAAGGATGGAGTCGCAATGCACTGGCACCACTGAAGAGATGGTTAATCGTTTTCTCCTTATAGATTTAACGATGAGCCGACATATGAGGGGTACTGGTAGAGGAGCTAATAATGGGAATGCTCCTGATATGAGGACGATGTTCACTAGCTTCATGAGAAAGATGCTTAGAGATTTGCAAGGAGCAGTTCCTAATGCTGCTAATGGTGGCAGTGCAGGCACCTTGGGCCGATTTCGCTAAGCTTTGTAAGGACTGCACTAATCTTGGTGGGAAGGCGTTCCACGGAATGGAATCGGCAATAGAAGTTTAGGATTGGCTTGATAGTTGTGAGCGTATCTTCGAGGATCTGGGAATTGAAGACGCGATGAAGAGGAAGCTAACATCCCGTCAGCTGCAAGGACGGGCAATGAATTGGTGGAATGCAATTAAGGCAGCTACCCCTAAGGATCAAGTTACTTGGAATCAATTCAAGGCCCGATTCAGTGATAAGTTCACCCCAGTTACCTAGAAGTTAGAATTGTTTAGGAAGTTCTTGGAGCTTAAGCAAAATGGTAGGGCAGTCTCGGAATATATTGTTGAGTTCGATACTTTATCTAAGTATGGATTATCCCTTATCGATACTCCCGAGAGGTATAATGAGAAGTTCATAATAGGCTTAGATCAGTACTTGGGGGAAAGGCTTATAAACCATATTGATGAGACTTTTGAATTGATTGTTGGGAAAGCACTGAGATTAGAGAGCCTTTATCCTAAGCCCAAGACTGAAGTCGCTGTTGTATCTGCAGAGGAGCCAAAGCCGCAAGCAAGTGGTGGAGGCAAAAATAATTCTCAGAATAAAAGGAAGCAGAACCAAGCTAAGGATGCTTAGAAAAAGAGTAAGAAAGATGTTGAGTGCTTTAGATGTGCCAAAAAGGGCCATTATGCTAAAGAATGTCGAGCAAAGCTAATGGAGAGGAAGTGCTTCAACTGCGGCCAAGTGGGACATCACAAGGTCAAATGTCCGCAACCCCTAAAGAGAAGCAGATTATGAAATCATATGCTATTAATTCTATTCCTTATTCGTCGAATACCCCGACTGCGGCGGAGAAAGGAAAGAATATCGTCATTCAAGGTATGCTTTCTGTTTATGATGTTCCTGTTCGAGTATTGTTTGATACCGGGGCTTCCCGTTCCTTCATATCTTGTGATTGGTAGATAGGTTGGGATTGGAACCCGAGATAGTCGATAGACCTTTAGTTGTGACGAAACTGATCAGTGGTTCAACTAGCCTTTGTATGATTTGTCGTAATGTGGTCTTATCGAGTCATGGATGTATGTTTGCTTGTGATTGCTTGGTTTTGGGCTTTACTGGGTTTGGCATTATTTTGGGAGTCGATTGGATCCAAAGGTATGGGGTGGTGGTAAACTGTGAGGGCTTTTTGGTGACAGTTAGAGCGGATGATGGGCAGAGGGTAGTGTTGTGGTCTATCTAGTGATGGGGTAATGGCTAGTTTTCTAAATTCCCTCGACATCCCGCATGATGAGTTATCAGATGTGCCCGTGACTGGCCAGTATCCGGATGTCTTCGAGGAAGTGACTGGACTTCCACCACACTGAGAGATTGAGTTTCATATTGATTTAGTGAAAGATGCCAGACCTATAGTGATGCCACTTCATCGTATGGCACCGAGGGAGCAGCGAGAGCTCTAGGTGCAAGTGAACGATCTTTTGAAGAAGGGATTTATCAGAAGAAGTGTTTCTAAGTGGGGAGCACCAGTTGTGTTTGCTACCAAGGCAGATGGTTCCCTTCAATTGTGTGTGGACTACTGCGAGTTGAATAAGGTGACGACATTTGTTTGATCAGTTGAGTGGCACGAGAGTGTTTTCCCGTTTGGATCTCGAGATAGGTTTTCATCAGCTTAGGGTGGAAGCTGAGAGCATGGCTAAAATGACCTTTTCGGACGCCGTCTGGATTCTATGAGTGTTTGGTCATGCCACTCGGGTTGACCAATGCACCAGCATATTTTGTGGATCTTATGAATAGGGTATTCAGAGATCAATTGAATAATTTTATTCTTGTGTTCGTAGACGTTATCTTGTTGTATTCGAGGACAGAAGAAGAACACAAGGAACATTTCAGGATAGTGATAGAGGTGTTGAGAAAACACCAATTGAAAACAAAGTTTTCTAGTGTCACTTGTGGAGGAGGGAAGTGAGATTCTTGAGCCATGTTGTTTCAGAGAAGGGTATTGCCATGGATTCTGCGAAGGTGGCTACGGTACAAGATTGGTCTATGCCCAAGAATGGAACAGACGTAAGAAGTTTCTTGGGATTAGCTGGATATTATCGGAAGTTTGTCCAAGACTTCTCCAAGATAGTGGCACTGTTAACTCAGTTGACCAAGAAGAATCAAGCTTTCGTCTGGGACGAAAAGTGCGAGAATGCATTCAAGAATCTAAAGGAAACTTTGACATGTGCACCAGTGTTAGTCATTCCCAAGGGGAATGAAGAGATGACAGTATATACAGATGCATGTGGTACCTGAATAAGTGCTATATTGATGCAAGGAGGTAGGGTTGTAGCTTATGCAAGTCGACAGCTGAAACCGCATGAGAAAAGATACCCTACCCAGGATCTGGAATTGGCAGCGATCGTGTTCGCGTTGAAGATGTGGAGACATTATCTATTCGGAGAAAGATTCGAGTTGTTTACTGATCATAAATCGTTAAAGTACCTTTTCTCCCAGAAGGATCTAAATCTCTGATAGCAGAGATGGTTAGAATTCTTAGCTTCCTATGATTTCGATATCGCATATACACCAGGAAAGGGCAATATGGTAGCTGATGCACTGAGTTGGAGATATGCAAGTTTAGGGTCTATGTTTCTTGAGTGGAAGCAACTGTTGTATATCGCAGGGCACGATTTCAGACCAAAGTGCAAATTGGATTTAGAAATCTTAGCAAGTTTGATGATCAGACCCACTTTGATTGAGTGGATTGGCTCAAGTCAAAAGGAGGATCCTAATCTATTGGAAATCGTCTCCAAGTTAGAGATGAGTATCAACGAGGAGATGAATAAGTATGGGCTTTATCGAGATGGATGGCTTAGAAAGAATGGGAGAATAGTTGTACCCAATGTCAATGGATTGGGAGATGAAGTTCTTAGAGAGTGTCATCACTCGAAATTGACTATACATCGCGGTGGTAACAAAATGTATCGAGATATGAAGCAGACCTACTACTGGGAAGGGATGAAAAGAGACGTTGGGAAGTTTATATCCAAATACATGAACTGCTAGCTAGTTAAAGCTAAGCAAAAGAAAGATAGTGGTTTGTTGCGACCATTTGAAATTCCAGAATGGAAATGGGAACAAGTCTCAATGGATTTCATTGATGGGCTACCAAGGACTAGATCGGGCCATGATAGCATTTGGGTGATTGTGGACCGATTGACCAAGAGTTCAAGGTTTATACCCGTCAAGTCGAATAGAACAACATCTAAGTTAGCAGAACTATATATATAGTGGGTAGTGAGATTTCATGGAGTACCCATAGTCATTATGAGCGACCGAGATCCATTGTTTACTAGTGGATTTTGGAAGAGCTTACAAGAGGCGTTAGGATTAGAATTACATATCAGTACTGCGTATCATCCTCAAACCGACGGTCAGACAGAGAGGGTGAATCGAGTATTAGAAGATCTTTTGAGAGCTTGCATATTAGATTTTGGTGGATCATGGGATGACCATTTGCATCTAGTGGAGTTCGCATATAATAATAGTTATCAATCCAGTATTGGTATGGCTCCATATGAAACTTTATATGGAAGACCATGCAACTCACCATCATGTTGGTTAGAAACCGGTGAGAAATTTGTGCTCGGGCCAAATGTGATAAGAGAAACCTCAGATAAGAACATGGTTATCCGACAACGAATGAAGGCTGCCCAAGATAGGTAGAAGAGTTATGCTAATAAAATGAGAAGAGATTTAAAGTTCTCCATTGGCGACTTGGTGTTTATCAAGATTTCTCCATTAAAGAGCGTGATTCGATTTGGTAGGAAAGACAAGTTAGCACCAAGATTTGTTGGTCCATTCTCAGTTCTAGAGCAAGTTGGGAATTTGGCATATAAAGTTGAGTTGCCGGATAAGATGGCAGGAGTTCATAACGTATTTCATGTTTCCCAGTTAAGGAAATTCATGCACGACTCCGATTTGGCTATTTCACCTGATCAGTTGGATGATATTGAAGTAGAACCCGGGAACCGCAAGTCGATTCATATTGTCGAGCATGATATGAAGAAACTTCAAAGGAAAGCGATGAATCTAGTCAAGGTTCAGTGGGGCGAGAATGAGAGTGACCGTACTAGGGAAACAGAGGAGAGCATAAGGGAATCGCATCCAGAACTCTTTTCCTGGTAAGGTTTTCATTTCGATTTAGTCTTTCCGCATGTTAGGATAGGTTTGTTTTGTGTGTTTGATTGTTTGTGAATGACTGATAGGCATGCGGAACACCTTTGTATGTTTTTGGTTAAGGAATTTCGAGGGTGAAATTTCTTAAGGGGGGAAGAGTGTAACGACCTGCATTCTACGTATAAAAGGATCGTACAATAATTATTCTTTTTTAGTATGAGGTCGTATGGTCGTGTAACTTTGGGGAATGACTATTGGATTCATTTCCAATGCTCACAATTTTTGCCGATTTTTAAATGACCATTTTGCCCTAAGCGAATCTTGTTTTCCCCATAACTTTTGATTGGTAAGGAGTTTTGACTTGAAACCACTTCCATTAGATCCGGATGATGGTTTACCTTTTCGTAGAGTGGTCACAATAGCCAAACGGACTCACCGTTGGAGAGATATGGATGAAATAAGGTTTAGAAGGTGAAAAACAGCTTATCCGGGCCTAATTAGGGTGATTAGCAACTAGGCCCGTAACCCATTTCGGATTACTATTATCAAGAGGCTGAAATCAGTAAGAAAAGGATCTATTTTCATTTTCTCAGCTGCCTAAAACATTTCTCTAACCCTAGCCATGGCCTCCACCTTCTAATTTCATCCCTCTCTAATCAAGGATTAAGCTACTCTACGTCAAATCAAGGAGAAATAGCACCAAATCAAAGTTGGAGCTGATGTGTTGCATAGAGATTCGTCGCACATCAGAGATAGTTTCATATCTAAGTTTTATTTGTGACCAAGGTGAGTGATTTGCATTGTTTTCACTATTTACGGCTAATTAGGGGTGATTAGTGATAATTAGCGAAATTATAACTCAGAAAAATCAAGACAAATTTGGAAAATTCTAAAATATTATTTTAGGGCTCTGATAGAAATTTGGGCTAATTTGGATAAGTTTTGCTAATTGTATGCTTAAACATGATTAAGGGGGGTTAAGGGAAAAACATGGGTTTTGGTTATGTTTGATCCATTTTGGCATGTTATATGGTTGTTTTGGTGTTCATGGTTGAATATACATGTTGCCATTACTACTTGGAATGCTTTGTGATTGAATATTTAGGTTAGAATGGTCGAAAATGCCATCGTATGGCGTAAACAGCTCGCAGGAAAAGTTGCAGGAATTTGACCCATATTGGATCAGATCGGAGGAAGGAGGCACGAACCGACCTGATCGTGTCACCCTACTCGTGGCCAGTGACTACGAACTGATCTGATGATTTGGAATACGCAGAGCACTATGGACCAGAAGCTCACGACCGATCTGAAGCACCCCGACCCGGCGGAAGAAGCTCAAACCCGGACCGATGAAGGCATGACCCATGAGCCAACGGAGAATCCCGACCCAAAGAGACTCACGATCCGAAGTTGGAGCCATGACCCGTCGCTCTTAAGAGGACATCACGAACCAAGGAGCTCGACCCGACCCGATGGGGGCAATCACGACCGAACCGAACAGAAGGTGGAAGAGAGAGACCGATCTGAATGGAAGCTTGTTTCCGAACTGATCTGGAGGAGACCAATACCCGAGATGCAAAGGTAGCCCAAAAGGGAAGTTTGTACTCAGGATCCAGTTGGGAACCGACGAGTTAACTTCATGAGTTGGACTTTGTTGCGGACGTGGGCTAAGGGGTTATTGACGTCCATAACTTTGATTCAACAACAAGATGGATGTTAGGCTACGGATCAGTGCAGTGAGGTAGTTATTACTCCATCGTGTAGAGTGAACGTAGCATGGCTATGAGCCAGTGCAGTGGAGTCGTCATGACTTCATGGGGCAGAGTGGACATAGCAAAGGATTAGTGGCTATGTGTAACACCCCGAATTTTCTATTAACACTAAAGTTGCTAAAATAATAATAAGTGTGTAGAAGAGGGGATGTATCTAATATGAATATAAAAATATTAATAAGTGTGTAAGAGAGGGGATGTATCTAATATGAATAAAAAAATATTAATAAGTATGTAAGAGAGGGGATGTATCTAATATGAATATAAAAATATTAATAAGTATGTAAGAGAGGGGATGTATCTAATGTGTACATTGTAGAATATATATATATATATATGGGCAGTAAATGCAAACATGAATAGAAGTTTATTAATTTGCTGAGTGTTTGCTGAGTCACTTCTGACTCATTGCTGAGTCAACAAGATAAACCCCATCTTATCTGAACGGTTGCGGTTATTTCTAGGTTAAATCTAATGGCCTAAACGCATTCTAAAATCTATAAATAAGAGGGTAGAACCTAAACCTAAATCACTTGAAAAATTAGAAGAGCTACCGTCATGCTGCTGCCATGGAGTTCAGCATAGCCGTCACAAACAAAGGAGAGGAAGCCTAATCTACTACAACTAAATTCTTCTCAACAAAACAAATCAAACCAAAGAACTCTCTCTCTCTAATTCTCTTCTTTTGTTGGTGAGTATGATAATTCTCACAAGATTATTTCTAAAATAATTTGATGAAGTTGTAAACGGATCACAAGAAAGTGATATGATTGTAATTATAAATTCTATGTATTGTGAATCTCTTGTTATGATTTTATGTCGTCATATGATGTAAATTATATATGCCATGTCATGCTATGTTATGCTATCACACTATGCTATGTTATAAACCATGCTATGATATGTTGTAAATTTTATATATGTTGTAGATCTCATATTGTTATACATGTTGGAATCCATATGTTATCATGTTAGTTTGGGTTGAATCATATAAGTTGTAAACTCATAAAGTGGTTATTTATGTAAATTGGATCATGTCGAAGTTTATGTTTTTTTTAAATGGATCTTGTTTATGGGAATTTGCCTATTAGGTTAGGTGTACCCATAAACATGAATCTATGTTTTTATAGAAACATGGATTTATCATTAAATAAAACTTGATTATGGGAATTTGCCTATTGAGTTAGGTGTACCCATATAAAAACTACGTTGTTAAATTAGACGATGTTGATTCACACATGTTCATATGAAAGTTTATGAAATTTGATTGAAACCATATTATGTGACACCGTTAGATCCATAAAAGTTGTACATATGCAAGTTACACCCCTACTATAATTTATGTAGTCACATACACATGTTGTTGTGATGATAATTCCTTTTATGTTATAGTCTAACATATACTTTGCGAATAAACGTTCAAATGTGGGGTAGGGGAAATATTAGGAATTAATAAATTGGGTGCAATCTTGTATGGTTTTGCATGCCATGAATGGATGGCCATAATTGAGTCAATTATGGACATCATTAAATTTATGAATAAACTATAAATTTGAATAGGGAAGTTAATTCAAATTTAGGAGGGATTAATTAATTACAATTAATCACTTAAGATAATTAACACTCTTTCTATTTACATATACCAGAAGGTTCTAGGGTGACAGAGAGGATAGTGTCTAGGCTTGGGTTTGGAAAACCAGTTTCCTGCCCTCCCTGGCTATCCCTAACTGACCCAATGAACGGGATGGTCTTGTATTTAGAAAGAAAAAAATGTGGTGGGACATGGGAATCTAGTGGGTGCCTTGGGTGGCATGAGGAATCTAGTGGGTGCCTTTAGTGGCATTTGAAATACGATCAGAAAATGGAGTAATTTGAATATAAACAATTATGACATGTAATTCAAATTATTGGATAAAATAGGTATTGACACCTATAAAGGGAAAGGTTTTAATTAATTGATTAATTAATTAAAATGGGCATGGTAAACGAAATGGACTACTTAACCAAATCTGATCCTTAAGGATTGTATGAACTTAAGTTTAAGTTGGGGGTTAAGTAAACTGGGTTATATGGAATGAGTGGGTTAAGTGGGATGGACTAATGGGGACAAGCTTAGGTGGAATGCTTGTGGTAAATAGTGGGGGCCCATTTCAACCAGTATCCCAAAACGTATCTTTGTGGGCTCGACCCAAGTCGAGGACGGGACACGCATACTGGGTTTGACTATAAGAGGCCAAAACAGGGAGCGGTGGCAACACAAGTCCAACGGGTTTCATATGCGTGTCTTGACCCGGGCTGGTAGGTAAGACGTTGTTGCATCGTGTAGGTATAAGCTGTGCATGTCCGTTGTATCAGGTTGCCACTTTAGGGGAGTGATACACCCCACTGTGGGGCCAGCACGGGTATCTACGAGTAGGGAGCCGATCGAATAAATGGGAAGTGGGGCAAACCTAGTGGAGATAGGGGCAGGCGGCACCTATGTAGTCAGCTAGGAGTACGTAAAGCCATTAAGAAGTTTCTAAGTGAAGCTAAGTGGGATCAACCTTTAGGGTGACTGGTGTAGTGCAGTAAAGTGTTTATCCTTTAGTAATTAGGAGCGCCTATAACGTTGCCTTTAGCGATTGTCTATGTCCTTCATCCGTTCCTTCATAGACATTTCCTTGTTTCCAGCTTATGTCTTAGTCCAGTTATTTTGATAACAGTATTGTTAGAATTGTCATACTCGCCAGACTTTATGTCTGACCCCCTCTTTTCCATTCTTTTTTCCTTCAGGTCCTCAGGTTGGGCCAAGTTCTAGTGGAGTCTAGTTGGATCGCTTATATTCTGGAAAGCTTGGACTGCTGAAGTAAAGTCCAGCTTGTTATCTTTCTTTTTAATGGCTATTCATGTAATGGGATTATGTACTTGTTTTATCAAGATAGATATTGTACTTGACATTGAATATGGTGTTATGATGTAATCAAACATGTTTTGACTTCTGCTACAATGAAATAAAGTTTTTGAATTTCCAAGTACTATTTTATATCTGTCTTGTTGTAATTTTACTGTTCTATATTCACTTAAAACCTCCATGGAAGTTAATGCATTCCCTTTGTGAGTATGACGATTCTCACAAGACTATTACAAACTAATTTGACTCAGTTATGAATGGATCACAAGAAAGTGATGTGATTTGTAATTGTAAATTCTATATATTGTGGATCTCTTATTATGTTATTATGTTGTCGTATGATGTAAATTATATATGCTATGTCATGCTATGTTGTAAATTCTCTTATGCTATGTCGTGCTATGTTGAGAATCATGTCAAGCTATGTTATACTATCATACTATGCCATGTTATAAATCATGCTATGTTATGTTGAAAAATCATGATGTTGTTGGATCATGCTTAAAGTTATATTTTTTTTCTTAATTTAAATGGATCTTGTTTATGGGAATTTGCCTATTAGGTTAGGTGTACCCATAAACTTGAAACTATAATTAAATAAAACTTGATTATGGGAATTTGCCTATTGAGTTAGGTGTACCCATATAAAACCATGTTGTTAAAAAATTAGATTATGTTGATTCACACATGTTCATATGTAAGTTTATGAAAATTGATTGAGATCATATTAGGTGAATTTTGAACAAGTTGACACCTTTAGATCCATGACATGTATAATCTATGCAAGTTGTACATATGCAAGTTACACCCCTACTATAATTTATGTAGTCACATACACATGTTGTTGTGATGATAATTCCTTTTATGTTATAGTCTAACATATACTTTGCGAATAAACGTTCAAACGTGGGGTAGGGGAAATATTAGGAATTAATAAATTGGGTGCAATCTTGTATGGTTTTGCATGCCATGAATGGATGGCCATAATTGAGTCAATTATGGACATCATTAAATTTATGAATAAACTATAAATTTGAATAGGGAAGTTAATTCAAATTTAGGAGGGATTAATTAATTACAATTAATCACTTAAGATAATTAACACTCTTTCTATTTACATATACCAGAAGGTTCTAGGGTGACAGAGAGGATAGTGTCTAGGCTTGGGTTTGGAAAACCAGTTTCCTGCCCTCCCTGGCTATCCCTAACTGACCCAATGAACGGGATGGTCTTGTATTTAGAAAGAAAAACATGTGGTGGGACATGGGAGTCTAGTGGGTGCCTTGGGTGGCATGAGGAATCTAGTGGGTGCCTTTATCGGCATTTGAAATACGATCAGAAAATGGAGTAATTTGAATATAAACAATTATGACATGTAATTCAAATTATTGGATAAAATAGGTATTGACACCTATAAAGGGAAAGGTTTTAATTAATTGATTAATTAATTAAAATGGGCATGGTAAACGAAATGGACTACTTAACCAAATCTGATCCTTAAGGATTGTATGAACTTAAGTTTAAGTTGGTGGTTAAGTAAACTGGGTTATATGGAATGAGTGGGTTAAGTGGGATGGACTAATGGGGACAAGCTTAGGTGGAATGCTTATGGTAAATAGTGGGGGCCCATTTTAACCAGTATCCCAAAACGTATCTTTGTGGGCTCGACCCAAGTCGAGGACGGGACACGCATACTGGGTTTGACTATAAGAGGCCAAAACAGGGAGCGGTGGCAACACAAGTCCAACGGGTTTCATATGCGTGTCTGGACCCGGGCTGGTAGGTAAGACGTTGTTGCATCGTGTAGGTATAAGCCGTGCATGTCCGTTGTATCAGGTTGCCACTTTAGGGGAGTGATACACCCCACTGTGGGGCCAGCACGAGTATCTACGAGTAGGGAGCCGATCTAATAAATGGGAAGTGGGGCAAACCTAGTGGAGATAGGGGCAGGCGGCACCTATGTAGTCAGCTAGGAGTACGTAAAGCCATTAAGAAGTTTCTAAGTGAAGCTAAGTGGGATCAGCCTTTAGGGTGACTGGTGTAGTGCAGTAAAGTGTTTATCCTTTAGTAATTAGGAGCGCCTATAACGTTGCCTTTAGCGATTGTCTATGTCCTTCATCCGTTCCTTCATAGACATTTCCTTGTTTCCGGCTTATGTCTTAGTCCAGTTATTTTGATAACAGTATTGTTAGAATTGTCATACTCGCCAGACTTTATGTCTGACCCCCTCTTTTCCATTCTTTTTTCCTTCAGGTCCTCAGGTTGGGCCAAGTTCTAGTGGAGTCTAGTTGGATCGCTTATCTCTTGGGAAGCTTGGACTGCTGAAGTAAAGTCCAGCTTGTTACCTTTCTTTCTAATGGCTATTTTATTTTTGTAATGGGATTATGTATTCTATTTTTATGAAGATGGATATTGTACTTGGTTATAATCTATGGGTTTATGATGTAACAAACATGTTTTGAACTCCGCTGCAATAAAATGAAGTTTATTTATTTCCATGTACTATTTATTATCTGTCTTCTTGTAATTTTTCTGTTCTATATTCACTTATAACCTCCATGGAAGTTAATGCATTCCCTTTGTGAGTGACATTAATGGACGTGGGGTGTTACACGTGGTATCAGAGCATAAGGTTACCAGAACAGATAAAAAAAATTTTAGAAAAATATTTTTTTTCTCTAAAGTATTTTTGGAAGAAGTGCTTTCAAAAAAAAAACATGTTATTTAAAGAGAGTTTTTGTGAAAAACATAATCCCAAATAGCCATATCCTTATCTTTATCTTTCGAATTCTCCATTTTGAATCTTTCCTTTTTCGTTTCAGCATGGCTGAAGATCTTAATCTCCCAGAAGGTGTGACGATTCCAGGGTGGTTTAGGAGATACTTGGAGGCTAGGGCCACCACTGCAGGCCCATCGGATACTCCTCCACCCCTAGTTGCACCCATTCCTCCTCCTCCTCGTGTTGACACTTTTGCAAAGACGTGCAAGGAATTCAAGGCTATGGGAGGAAAAACTTTTCAAGGGACTGAGACGTTTGTGGAGGCCAGAGATTGGCTTAAGGAGACTGAGGAATTGTTGGATATCTTTGAAGTGGAAGATGGGAGGAAAGTCCGTTTAGCTGCTTGGTTAATGAAGGGAGAGGCCTCGTTTTGGTGGAAGGTCACTAACGCGGAACATCCAGTTGATTCATGGGCGGATTTCAGACGAAGGTTTGAGGCAAAGTTTCTTTCAAGGGCAGAGGAGAACTTAAATATGGAAAAATTCCTGGCACTAAAGCAAGGGAGCTCATCAGTAAAGGAATATGTCAATAAATTTAATCAGTTAGCAAGGTTTGGCTTGGAGTTGGTGAACACGCCAGAGAAGAAAGCTTTGAGGTTCGTTAGAGGCTTGAATGAACCGTTGCAAGGGTTGGCTATGACCCACATCCCTATGGGAGCCACCTTTGAAAAGCTAGTAGAAATGGCACTTATGCATGAGGATAAGGCAGTTGAAAAGAAAGGGGATCAGAAGAAACCCCAATAGCAAAATAAGAAGGGTGGTAAAAACAATAATGGCAAAGGGAAGAAGAAATGCTTCAATTGTGGGACGCCTGGCCATCTCAGCAAAGATTGTAGGAAGAAAAAGAAGACTGGTTGTTTTCATTGTGGAGATGCGGGACATTTAGTGAAGGACTGTCCAAAGAAGGGGCAGAGGGCAGGGTCTACCTCGGGAGGACAGGTGCAGGCTCTTATGGCACCAAGGCAGGCAAGGGGCAAGTTCAGGCTATTGCGGCCCCACCGCTGCAAGAAAGAGGTAGAACAATTTCTGTTGAAAGCTTAGTTTTTCTGTTTGATCATCCTGTCCGTACCTTATTCGATTCCGGCGCATCTCATTCGTTTATCTCTGCATCATTAGTTGAATCACTGCACTTGAACACCAGTTTAGTAGAGGATCCCTTGGTCGTTTCAAATCCAATTGGGGGTTCGGCTCATTTGACCATGATATGTTTGGATTTGAAAATCTCTATACTTAGCGTTGAATTTAGATGTGATGCTTATGTATTGGGCTTCACGGGCTATGGGCTAATTTTAGGAATGGATTGGTTGTCTAGAAATAGGGCCATTCTTGATTGTGAAAGGAGAGTAGTTAGGCTTGTGACTCGCCTTGGTAATGCTCTCGACATCTTTTGTAATCCCATAAATTCCGTTATGCTAAGTTATCTTGAATCGCTTGACGCGTCTGTAGAGAACCTGCGATCGGTAGAAGTGGTCCGGGAATATCCGGATGTGTTTGAGGAGGTGAAGGGCTTACCTCCAAAGCGGGAGATAGACTTTCGAATTTATCTTGTGGATAATACTAAACCCGTATCTTTGCCAGTGCGCCACATGGCTCCTCGTGAAAGGAGGGAACTCAATAAGCAAGTAAAGGAGTTGCTTGAGAAGGGGTTCATAAGACGTAGTATATCGGAGTGGGGTGCTCCAGTAGTTTTTGCCACAAAGGCGGATGGGTCTCTTAGACTTTGTATGGACTATAGAGAACTAAACAAGCTTACTAAAAAGAACCGACACCCACTGCTGAGGATTGACGATCTCTTTGATCAGTTAGTTGGCGCCTCAGTGTTTTCGCAGTTGGACTTAGCCACTGGCTTTCATCAACTGAGAGTGGCTGAGGATAGTATAGATAAGACTGCTTTTAGGACTCCTGACGGATTCTATGAATGGCTGGTGATGCCCTTTGGTTTGACAAACGCCCCTGCATATTTTGTTGATTTGATGAGTAGGGTGTTTAGGGAATACCTTAACAAATTCGTGGTAGTCTTTGTGGATGACATCTTAGTCTTTTCTAAGAATAAAGAAGAGCACTCCCTACATCTTAGGGAAGTGTTGGAAACCCTTCGAGCGCATAACCTTAAGGCAAAATTTTCTAAGTGTCACTTCTGGAGGAAGGAAGTACGGTTCTTAGGGCACGTGGTTTCCAAAGAAGGGATAGCAGTGGATCCCGCAACGGTGGTGGCCATCCAAGATTGGAAGGTCCCTAAAAATGCAACCGAAGTAAGAAGTTTCTTGGGGTTGGCTGGCTATTATAGGAAGTTTATCAAATACTTCGCAAAAATATCAGCTCCATTAACACGGTTAACGAAGAAGAACCTGGTTTTTACGTGGGACAAAGATTGCGATGATGCGTTCCAACGTTTAAAGAGAGCCTTAACTTCAGCCCCAGTCTTAGTGCTGCCAGACGGGAATAAACCGTTTACCATCTATACTGATGCTTGTGGGATGGGACTTGGCGCGGTCCTCATGCAAGAGGGAAGAGTAATAGCCTATGGTGGAAGGCAGTTGAGGGTTCATGAAAAGAATTACCCCACGCATGACTTAGAGCTAGCCGCAATTGTTTTCGCGCTTAAGTCTTGGCGTCACTATCTTCTTGGTGAGAAATTCGAACTGTTCACTGACCACAAATCAATAAAATACTTATTCTCTCAGAAGGATTTGAATTTAAGGCAGCAACGGTGGATGGAATTCTTAGCCTCCTACGATTTTGAAATAGCATATACCCCGGGCAAGGGTAACGTGGTGGCAGACGCCTTAAGTAGGAAAAGGTTGTCCTTGAGTCCGTTGTTTGTTGAACGACAAAGCTTAGAATTCATCTCTATGTTTGACTTTAGACCCTCCGTTGACTTAGTACCCGGTCTGTTAGCATCCTTGGAGGTTAGACCTACACTTCTAGGATGGGTTGGTGAGGCACAGCGAGACGACCCACAGTTGGTTGAGATAGTAGAAAAGCTCAAAGGGGGGGGGGGGAGTCGTCAAGCCATCTTTGTAGGTATACCCTAGACGATAAGGGTTGGTTACGAAGGGATAATAGACTTTGTGTACCACAAGACGAAGACTTAAGGAAGGCCATTCTTGATGATGCTCATCGCTCAAAAATGACCATTCATCCCGGCGGGGATAAGATGTACAAAGATATGAAGCGGGTTTTCTTTTGGGCCGGTATGAAAAAGGATGTGGACGAGTACGTCGCTAGATGCTTGGTGTGCCAACGAGTTAAAGCAGAACAAAAGAAACCCGGTGGGTTGCTTCACCCATTAGAAGTTCCACTATGGAAATGGGAAAGCATCTCAATGGATTTTGTGGATGGATTACCAAGATCAAGGAAGGGTAACACGGGGATTTGGGTTATAGTAGATAGACTTACTAAAAGCGCCCATTTTATTCCTGTGAAAAGTAACAGGACTGCTCCGTGGTTGGCTTCTGTATACATTAAGGAGATAGTTCGTTTGCACGGTATTCCTTCTAGTATAGTAAGCGACCGTGACCCCATCTTTACTAGCGAATTTTGGAAGAGTTTACAAGAGGTGGTAGGGACTCAGCTATGTTTGAGCACCGCATATCATCCTCAGACAGACGGCCAGACCGAGAGGGTGAATCGCATTCTAGAGGATCTTTTAAGGCTTTGTATCCTAGACTTTGGGGGTGCATGGGAAGAGCACCTTCCGTTAGTAGAATTCGCATATAATAATAGCTTTCAGTCTAGTATTGGCATGGCACCTTTCGAAGCTCTTTATGGAAGGCCTTGCCGTTCGCCTACATGTTGGTGGGAATCTACCGATAAAATCCTACTTGGGCCCGATATGGTTAGGGAAACCTCGGAGAAGATTGAGTTGATTCGAAGGAGGATGAAAGCAGCACAAGATAGGCAAAAATCGTATGCTGATAAGAGGAGGACAGATCTTGAGTTTGACATTGGGGACATGGTTTTTATCAAAGTATCTCCGTTACAGAATGTTTTTCGCTTTGGGTCCGTGGGGAAATTAGCACCAAGGTTTGTAGGGCCGTTTCCTGTAAAAAACAGGATTGGGAAGATGGCATATAGGGCGGAGTTGCCTGAGAAACTTAGTGGAGTACACGACGTATTCCATGTATCACATTTGAGGAAGTGTTTGCACAAGACCGCGGAGGTGGTAGAGCCGAGCTTGCTTAAAGAGGTGGAAATAGAGCGTGATGCAACAATTAGACGAGCTCCTACATGCATTCTTGGGTCGGAGATCAAAAAGTTGAGGAATCGAGAGGTCAGACTGGTTAAAGTGCAATGGGGAGATGATGAGAGCAACGCAACTTGGGAGACAGAAGAGAAGATGCGTTCGTTGTACCCTTTTCTTTTTGAGGGTATGTCTTTTAATTTCTCCTTTATCGCTTAGCTTATCTTATCTTATCTTTAGTATGTCCTCTCATTAGTATCTTTGACCTTTAGTTAGGATAATCCTATAGTTGAAACATGTGTTTGAGACATGTTATGTATGATGGATGCAAAATGGATGCAAGTGTTTGCTAGTGGTTGCATATATACACACACTTTAGGCACTAGATCGGCTCAGTCACTTCATATTGCATATTGCATATATATGGATGTATTTAGTATAATGGATGTATAATGGTTGTACCATCATATGGATGCTGCATTCGGTTGAATGGGTGTGCACGCATATAGAAATAGTGTGTAAGCAATTAGGATCTTTTGCATACATAATGGATTCATGACACTTACATAATTTGCATTAAGGAGGTCAACTGAATCAGTAGACTGCCTGATTTCGCATTAGGTAAGGACATGTACACACACTTTGCATATGATCATAAAGCATTAGAAGTCTTTTAAGGACAATGGACGCCTGTGTATGATGGATGAGTAGATGGATGTTTGGATGGTAGGATATACATTCTTCCAGACTTGAAGATTTCGGGGACGAAATCCTAAAAGGAGGGGAGAATGTAACACCCCGAATTTTCTATTAACACTAAAGTTGCTAAAATAATAATAAGTGTGTAGAAGAGGGGATGTATCTAATATGAATATAAAAATATTAATAAGTGTGTAAGAGAGGGGATGTATCTAATATGAATATAAAAATATTAATAAGTATGTAAGAGAAGGGATGTATCTAATATGAATATAAAAATATTAATAAGTATGTAAGAGAGGGGATGTATCTAATGTGTACATTGTAGAATATATATATATGGGCAGTAAATGCAAACATGAATAGAAGTTTATTAATTTGCTGAGCGTTTGCTGAGTCACTTCTGACTCATTGCTGAGTCAACAAGATAAACCCCATCTTATCTGAACGGCTGCGGTTATTTCTAGGTTAAATCTAATGGCCTAAACGCATTCTAAAATCTATAAATAAGAGGGTAGACCGTAAACCTAAATCACTTGAAAAATTAGAAGAGCTACCGTCATGTTGCTGCCATGGAGTTCAGCATAGCCGTCACAAACAAAGGAGAGGAAGCCTAATCTACTACAACTAAATTCTTCTCAACAAAACAAATCAAACCAAAGAACTCTCTCTCTAATTCTCTTCTTTTGTTGGTGAGTATGATAATTCTCACAAGATTATTTCTAAAATAATTTTATTAAGTTGTAAACGGATCACAAGAAAGTGATATGATTGTAATTATAAATTCTATGTATTGTGAATCTCTTGTTATGATTTTATGTCGTCATATGATGTAAATTATATATGCCATGTCATGCTATGTTATGCTATCACACTATGCTATGTTATAAACCATGCTATGATATGTTGTAAATTTTATATATGTTGTAGATCTCATATTATTATACATGTTGGAATCCATATGATATCATGTTAGTTTGGGTTGAATCATATAAGTTATAAACTCATAAAGTGGTTATTTATGTAAATTGGATCATGTCGAAGTTTATGTTTTTTTTAAATGGATCTTGTTTATGGGAATTTGCCTATTAGGTTAGGTGTACCCATAAACATGAATCTATGTTTTTATAGAAACATGGATTTATCATTAAATAAAACTTGATTATGGGAATTTGCCTATTGAGTTAGGTGTACCCATATAAAAACTACGTTGTTAAATTAGACGATGTTGATTCACACATGTTCATATGAAAGTTTATGAAATTTGATTGAAACCATATTATGTGACACCGTTAGATCCATAAAAGTTGTACATATGCAAGTTACACCCCTACTATAATTTATGTAGTCACATACACATGTTGTTGTGATGATAATTCCTTTTATGTTATAGTCTAACATATACTTTGCGAATAAACGTTCAAACGTGGGGTAGGGGAAATATTAGGAATTAATAAATTGGGTGCAATCTTGTATGGTTTTGCATGCCATGAATGGATGACCATAATTGAGTCAATTATGGACATCATTAAATTTATGAATAAACTATAAATTTGAATAGGGAAGTTAATTCGAATTTAGGAGGGATTAATTAATTACAATTAATCACTTAAGATAATTAACACTCTTTCTATTTACATATACCAGAAGGTTCTAGGGTGACAGAGAGGATAGTGTCTAGGCTTGGGTTTGGAAAACCAGTTTCCTGCCCTCCCTGGCTATCCCTAACTGACCCAATGAACGGGATGGTCTTGTAGTTAGAAAGAAAAACATGTGGTGGGACATGGGAATCTAGTGGGTGCCTTGGGTGGCATGAGGAATCTAGTGGGTGCCTTTAGTGGCATTTGAAATACGATCAGAAAATGGAGTAATTTGAATATAAACAATTATGACATGTAATTCAAATTATTGGATAAAATAGGTATTGACACCTATAAAGGGAAAGGTTTTAATTAATTGATTAATTAATTAAAATGGGCATGGTAAACGAAATGGACTACTTAACCAAATCTGATCCTTAAGGATTGTATGAACTTAAGTTTAAGTTGGGGGTTAAGTAAACTGGGTTATATGGAATGAGTGGGTTAAGTGGGATGGACTAATGGGGACAAGCTTAGGTGGAATGCTTGTGGTAAATAGTGGGGGCCCATTTCAACCAGTATCCCAAAACATATCTTTGTGGGCTCGACCCAAGTCGAGGACGGGACACGCATACTGGGTTTGACTATAAGAGGCCAAAACAGGGAGCGGTGGCAACACAAGTCCAACGGGTTTCATATGCGTGTCTGGACCCGGGCTGGTAGGTAAGACGTTGTTGCATCGTGTAGGTATAAGCCGTGCATGTCCGTTGTATCAGGTTGCCACTTTAGGGGAGTGATACACCCCACTGTGGGGCCAGCACGAGTATCTACGAGTAGGGAGCCGATCGAATAAATGGGAAGTGGGGCAAACCTAGTGGAGATAGGGGCAGGCGGCACCTATGTAGTCAGCTAGGAGTACGTAAAGCCATTAAGAAGTTTCGAAGTGAAGCTAAGTGGGATCAACCTTTAGGGTGACTGGTGTAGTGCAGTAAAGTGTTTATCCTTTAGTAATTAGGAGCGCCTATAACGTTGCCTTTAGCGATTGTCTATGTCCTTCATCCGTTCCTTCATAGAAATTTCCTTGTTTCCAGCTTATGTCTTAGTCCAGTTATTTTGATAACAGTATTGTTAGAATTGTCATACTCGCCAGACTTTATGTCTGACCCCCTCTTTTCCATTCTTTTTTCCTTCAGGTCCTCAGGTTGGGCCAAGTTCTAGTGGAGTCTAGTTGGATCGCTTATCTCTTGGGAAGCTTGGACTGCTGAAGTAAAGTCCAGCTTGTTACCTTTCTTTCTAATGGCTATTTTATTTTTGTAATGGGATTATGTATTCTATTTTTATGAAGATGGATATTGTACTTGGTTATAATCTATGGGTTTATGATGTAACAAACATGTTTTGAACTCCGCTGCAATAAAATGAAGTTTATTTATTTCCATGTACTGTTTATTATCTGTCTTCTTGTAATTTTTCTGTTCTATATTCACTTATAACCTCCATGGAAGTTAATGCATTCCCTTTGTGAGTGACATTAATGGACGTGGGGTGTTACACTATGGATCAGTGCAGTGGAGTCATCACGATTCCATGAGGCAGAGTGATCATAGCAAAGGATTTGGGTCGTCAAAGCAGTGGATATCTTATATTTTACGCACTGAGTGAGAGATGTGAGGATGGTTGCTATGCTTGATTGTCTGATATCACTATGACATGCACACCCCTCCCCCGTATCTTTACACCATATGTTATTGTCACCCTAGAGTATTGTACACCCTGTTGTGCTAACTCTTTGGTTGCAGGTCCAAGTTCAAGTATGGTTAGGTATACCTATTATTGTTCTATTTTGCTGCTTATCGCTCATACCAGACTTTTGTCTGACCCAAAATTTTATGTCTCTTCTTATTACTCTGTGTGCTCTTATACGGGCAGACTAGAGATAGGTCAGGTGGTATGCACGAGTAGCTGTACCAGAGACGAGCAGGACGCTTCCATGTATGATACATATATTCTCCTTGTGTTGCTGCTGGTCACTGCTTTGGGCATTATTAGTGTACCTTCCTTATTTTTTTTGATTTACGTGTGGAACCTAAGACTTCACTCAAGCCATTGCTTGTCGGTCTTAGTAAACCCCACGGGTACTGATATACCCCGATTTTTCAACGCCTTCACACTACCTAGGTAGTCACCCCTAGAAATTGGCAGAGGTGGCCCTCGAACCTGAGACCTATGTCTCATCCCAATTCGCCCACCTCTAACCAACTGAGCTAGGAGTGTCGGGTTGTACCTTCCTTATTTTTCTTTGGAGATTGTTTTTGAAAGTTGTAATAATGATGATGTGGAACAAATACTGTATTTTGGGTTTTCCGCTGCTATGATGGTTTAGTTTTCAGCTTATGCACTGTCTCACCTGTTTTATGTCAAAGTTATGTTATTATTATATTTTATTCCATGCGCTGTGAGATATACTACCGGTTCCTTGCTAGTTCAAATTCCTTTCTTTTTCTTTCTTTGGCGACCGTCCCATGCAAGTTTGGCATTGGCACATCGCACTTTCATTGGAAATGTCGGCTGGTGCGGGGCGGGCAGTCACCGGATCCCTATCCCGTAGATACCCTATGTTGGCCCCATTGTAGGATGTATCACTTCCTAAAGTGGCAACCCCATTATTTTCAAGATGCATAACTATATCTACTGATGTCACAGCGTTTTAATTTCCCTAAGAAAGCCGGACCCATGCGCACACATGACTCCGTTGGAATGCGCTATCAACACCCTCACACAAGTGACCTCTTAAAATCAGCTCAGTAAGCGTTCCCAAACCCCGACCTCGACCAAGTTAGGGGTTCCCCGTTTGATACCAAGACAGGTTACTGACTGAAACGGGTCCTACACGATAGATGATACAAGCTTCCCCCAGGCTTGCATCCCCACTACAAGGATTTTGATAGGTTATGCCTAATAATTTAACAAGGTTGCATAACCCCTACATGTAAAATATGTTAAGTTTGTCGGTTTTTTATATATACAACCCGCCCCCAAAGATTCAACAAGATGAACTTAATTCCCACTGATTCAAGCAAGCATACTTAACCCCTACTCAATTTGACAGGTTCATGTAATCCCCACAGATTTAAACAGGTTAATTATTACAGGTTAACAAGTATCTATCATTCATCTATTTATGGTAGTTAATGGACTAGACCTCTCACATTAAGTCTTCCACTTGTAGATGATGGATATGCCGGGCGGTTTCGAGTAGACTTCTCCCACCAGTCGGACTTAACCTCGTGTCTTAGCACCGTTACGTGTACATTTATGCACTCGACCCCTCACATTAGATTAACCACTTGTGGACGTTGGATTTGTCAGGCGGTTCCAGGCAGACTTCTACTACAAGTGTAATTTAACCTCGTGTCTAAGTGCAGTTATAGTTTCTAATTACTGTAAATCTTGGCATGTTCATTATTAACCAATTTTTTCAATCCTAGATTATGCCCCAAATACCAGTCTGATTCACAATACAAATTATGCCCCAAATTAAAGTTTTAGATCAAGGTATAGATTATGCCCAAATCCCAATCATGTTTTACAATATAATTTATGCACCAAATTTACCATTCCCTACCATTCCCAATTTCTTGTGCTCGCATATTTCAGCGATAGGCCTAGGCTCGAAGGTGGCCTGACTATAAAAATATAAAGGGAAAGAGGGAGAGAAGAGAATAAGAATAGGCATATTAACAAGACGGGCATATGGTGACATGATAAGGAATATTAACAAAATAAGAATATGGTGACAGAATGGGCATAATGACAGAATAAACATAATAAAGATAGGCACGCAAGAATAAAACAGAGGACCAAGTGTACAAGTAATGGCAGATCTGTTTAGTTGTGATTTAGGTTATTAACAGGCATAGGTTTAGATCCAACTTATAAACATGTTAAGATTACTATTAAATATTTATATACAAAAATAACATGAACTTACTGTGATTGGATCTAAAGAACAGAGAATTGACTGTTGATGTTATAGCAGAGATTCTTGAATATGCATAAATTGTTTTTGTAGAAGAATAAGATATTTTAATCTGAGTTGGGTAGCTCCTCGTTGTCTCCATTGTTTTTTGTGAACAAAACAATAGAAATGAGGTCCTATATTTATCCTATTGTAAATGTATCTGGTCAAGAAATGAGTCCACGTGCACAGAAACGGATCTGCCCCAGATCTGGCTAGGGTCGACCCTATGGTTGTCGATCCATTGGTCGACACCATGTGCAGACCTACCCTCTATGTGCAAAGTAGAACGTTGTCACAACACATAGGGCTACCAGGAGTACCCTCCAAGTCCTAAGGATCCGCGTGCTTCCTCTTCCAGTCCTTCGGAGCCAGTAAAATTTGAACAAGTAAAACAGGAAGAATAATCAGATGGACATGTGCTCCCCTCATGTCCCATGACACCACGATGATCTACCCCGTTGGGTTATTCACCCTCAAACTTACGGACTAGTCCAAGCGCCTCAGTTTATTGTTTTATAAGACCCTATGTCTAAACTTTTAATTGTGCGCTTGCTCTACCTCATCAGGTTTCCAGTTAGCTTGTCTAATTCCAATTATATTAACTTATTATTCATTACCAAGTTTCGAGCCCCTTATTTCTCTAAGGAATGGATCACTCTTGCTTATTAATTTTGGTTACAAAACTTAACCCTTTTACGTTCATTAATAAGCCCATAACATGTTGTTCTCTATATTGTAATCCAAGGTCTGAAATCTACGATCTCTTCATATTATTCATTGTCAAATTCCATAGTTACAATAACATGTACTACTTAATATGTAATTAAGTCTGTCTCATTTCACATGTTTTTTGTTTAACATGTCACATATCAATTATTATTAAATGTAACTTATTTCATTTCATAAGTTTGCCTCATTCTTTCTTATTTAATCATAATTCCGTCTTATACTGTCACTACAATTTATCGTTGTTTACGTATTAACTTAGTTCTCTTAACTAAGGTTTACTAATAAGTTCCCTTTTCCTTTTATTATAACTTATGTTATAATTTCCACTTTCCCTAGGACAAGCCTTTATCATGTTATCCTTATCTGCAGATTTCAGATTCTCAAGTTTACAGATTACTTAATTTATAATTAAGTACAACTTATTTCATTACATAAGTTATCCCATTTTCTTTATCGTTTATTATAACCTAAGTTATAATCTCTACTTGTCCATAGGACAAGTCCACCTATTATACAACATTCTCATTAATGTAATTAATTATTATAGGTTATTATCATTTCCCATCCATTCCAATCCTTTTTACTATCACAAATTCCATTCATTTTCATTCATTTCCATTAATTACAATTAATTCCATTTATTTCTATCTTATATATATATATATATATATATATATATGTTTCTACGATAGACTTCTCACATTAAATTAACAACTTCTGCATGCTGGATTTGCTGAGTGGTTCCGGGCTGACTTCTACCACAAGTTAAATTTAACCTCGTGTCTTAGCACCGTTACATGTATATTTACGCACTAGACCCCTCATATTAAATTAATAACTTGTGAATGCTAGATTTGCTGGGCGGTTCTGGACAGACTTCTACCATAAGTTGAATTTAACCTCGTGTCTAGTGCGGTTACAGTTTTCTAATTTCTGCAAAATTTAGGCATATTCGTTCTTTCTAAATTTTATTGTATACTATTATTACATGTCACACTTAATGTCCTAAAGTCCATTATTTGATTATCATGTCGCACGTAATTAACTCCATTCTAAAATAATAACATGTACAATCAATCATGTAATTATTCGAATCTAACAATTTAACATGTAATTGTCTCAGTTCTTACAGTTAAGGTTTCAAGTACAGAATATGCCACATATTAGCATGTAATTATTCCAATATCACTGTAATTTAACTTAAAGTATCCAATTAACAAGTTATTAAAACATGCAAAAATACAATAATAATTGTTTCCACATATTTTACCAGGTTTATACTTTTCAACATATTAACATTTCAACGCATCAAATTAACATTTCAACATATTATGTTAACATGATAGAAGATTTACATTGCATATTAATGGAGAATGACAAACGATAAATATGCCATTATCAAAAATGATATAACTTAAATCCACTAACCTAATTGCTTTCAAATCCTGAATCTGGTCCAGATCTTAGCACTCCATGGTTCTCCTAACTGAATAAAACAATCTATGTAATTTCTAAATAAATATTCCATGCTATGTAAACGTACTGTTTTGCGTAAGCATAGAAAATCCTAACTCGAGTGTTTTATGTTTTGCCTAAAATGCTCAGGTCAGATTCAAAGTGTTACGGATTTAAAGAATTCAACCATCAAAGTTGGAGGCATGTGAAGACTCTCTCATTATGGATCGTTAAATATGTAAATTTTATTTAATCAAAATCTATGTAAGTTTCACTGTGTAAAATGTATTATATAACTCCAATATTTTGTGTAAAATTATCCCATTGTGAGATATTGTAATTTATTTACTCTGTGATTTCTGTGTCTGATTCTGTTTAAACCCTATAAGCTAATTAAAAATCTATTGTTTTGAGTGGTTTAAGTTGTTTAGTTACTAATTTAAAGCAATCAAAAAGGCAGATTGTTACAGTTGGTATCAGATATTTGGTTTATTCAAAGCTTTGCTTATCGGGTTTAAAAATTCATTAGAGATAGGGTAACAATACCCAAAAATGTGTGGAATTATCACCAGAATTACTTTACAGAGAGAGAGCGTATTTTGAAATATAAATTGTTATGAAACTAATATTTGGAAAGAGTAGCACAGCGGGAGCATGGTGTTATTTTGAAATTCATAATTTTTGAAACTAATTATTTTGAGAGTGATAAATTATTTTAAAATATGCCATTTTGTCTTATATATTTTGAAATCAAGAATTTTTCAAAATGATTTGAAATTTTCTTTCATAAGAAACTAATATGATTATTATTTTCGATTTGAAATGATTTTACGAAGTATTTGATTTAAAATTTGAAAAGTTTGAATTTTCTAAATTGCTTGATTGAAAATTTGATAGAAATCTTAATTCTGATTTTCTAATTATTGAATGAAAATTTATTTTCTAACTATTTTGAATATGGTAAATGGTTTCTAAAGTGTTTTGTAAACAAGGAGAAATTTCCATGACTTAATTCTTAGTATTTTAAAGGATTTTGAAAAAAAAAACAGTGATACTGTAAATTGAAAGTATTTGCAATTATTATGCAAAACGGCTTAAAACTTCGAAATATGAACCGATTTGATATGTTACCATGATGCGAGTAATTCATGACTAAAGAAAGGTATGTTGTAGGGGTAAGCCCTTGATGATTGTCTTCTCAGAGGGGAGACAACATTTATTGATGTTGATACATATAAGCACAGGCCGTGTGTAACACCCCGTATTTTCTGTAAATGTATAAGTAATAAATCAGAGAATAACTAATTCTTAAAATAAGAATCAAGGGAAACAGTTGTGCCATTGCGTTCGTCTCGAAATTATGCTTGGAAACGAGTCCGAGTTTTCGAGAAACGGAGTCTGTTTGAGGGAGATATGACCCTCCGAAGTTTTAGGAATTTTCAGAACCGAAAACATCTTGAAATTTTAATTCGAAATTCGAATTCAAACGCCAGCGCAGACTGGGATGGAATTTTCCTGCCCAGGACCAGGTCGACCTGGGGGTCGACACTATGGTTGACCTCCCAGGGACCAGGTCGACCCTATGGTCGACCTGGTGATAGAACCCAGTTCCGAGCCTGGGTTTATTCTGATGTATCTGGTCACGTTTTCTGTCTAGATTTGTCCGCCTAATCCTATATAAACAGCCTCGTCTCTTTACACCATTTTATTCTCTCCTTATGCTGCCTCTGAAATGTTATAAATAAATAAAATAATGGCGTTGCTACTCTGCTGGAATCAAAACTAGAAATAGTGCATCTTCTTCCCAATCCGAATTAGGTTAAAAAAGAACTACTGCAACTCTTCTTTCATAATCCAATCAAGGCAAGCACAGTTATTTTTAGATATGAATTTTAATTATGATCGTGACATGGTTGTAAATCTGAATCTGAGATTATGCATGTTCTGTTCTGTTTAGATCTATCTTATTGTAACTATTCTGTATCTCTCTTCTTTCTGTTCTATAGCCAGGCTACCACGAGCCTGAGCCAAATCTCATAAGAGATTGACGCACGAATGCCAAACTTTTGGGGCAAATAATGAATGATGCATAAATTGGGCATGACTGATCTGTGACTGATTTGAGGAAAGAATATAGGTTGTAGCTAGAATATAAATCTGAGACATATGGCTAGACATGTTTGAAACATAAAGTGTATTGAACATATGACTTGAGGCATAGAAGAATATTGGACATATGACTTAGGATTTGGGCGTAAATATATAACTGTAAATAAGCAATTGATTTAGATACATAGCACATGTTGTAATTCAGGACATAAGTTGGAGGCATATTATATGAGATTGTTTATGACTTAAAATATAAAGGACATAAGTTGTAATTCTAGATCTGGACATAATTTATATATTATAGTCTGTAATTTAGAAGAAGGAGGATTATTTTTTGTATAACTTAGGCGTAAAGACCTATATTAAATAGGATAACCATTAATGTGAACACGCCTAAAAGTGGGTTTTTGGATATATGACATGCATTGTAATCCATGGCTATATTTGGCATAATTTATATGTAAGGTTTTTGGAGAATATTCTGAACTATGCAAGTTTAACTAAAATTTGGGACATATGTTATATGGTGGATTATGACCACAATTTGGGCTTATAAGTTTAGGCTTACTTTGTGAATCAGGCAAGATATGTGAATAGGACTTTAAGGAATGTTTAATCGACTAAAACTGTTATCTGTTTAATTTGCTAAATTTGCCTAATCTGCTAAATCTGTTACCTGTTTAATCTACTGAATTTCCTAACTGTTAAATATGTTGAATCGCCTAATCTGCTAATTGTGCCCAATCTACTAAATCTATTGAGTTGCCTAATCTACTAAATCTGTTGAACCGCCTGAGCTGCTAAATCTGTTAGATCTGTTGAAAAGTTGAATGATTGTAATTTGTGTAAAACATGTTAATTTGTTTAATCTGCTGTGACTTGAAAAGAAGTCAAATCTGTTAAATCAACATAATTAGTCTGATATTTGTTTCATTTGTAATGGAATAAATGGGTTATAATAAAAATGCAGAGACACGAGGTTAGACTCATGTTTGCGGTAGAATCCTGCCCGGACCCAACCGGCTTAACCAGCAACCGCAAACTGCTAGTCTAACGTGATAGGTCGTAGGCATAAATAAAATATGCTTAGACACGAGGTTAGGTCTGGCTTGTGGCAGAAGTCTTCCCGGAACCGCCCGGCTTATCCAGCGGCCACAAGCTACCAACCTAATGTGAGAGGTCTGCGCATTAATATTTAATTAATGCAAATCTGAGGTAAATATGATGTCTAAAACGTGTCGGGTAGGTAGGGCTAAACAAACTGGACTGATGAATTAATAAACCTGTTTCGTGAATCTGCAGGCCTAATACAAAGTTAGACAATCTGTAAGTCTGTTAAAACTATACATCTGATCTGTTAGTCTGAAAACCTGTTAACCTGATTTTTCTGATCTGTGAACTAGTTGACTTGAACTCTGTATGTCTGAAAATTTGTAAACAAGTTAATCTGAAATCTGTTAGTCTCGGGACACAAGGTTAGGAGGGAAAATACTTGTGTCATTTGTTGTTTGGGACACATATTAGTCAATAACCCTTTCTGGTATCAAAACTATGACCCGACAGTAGGTAGGGTCTGGGCACGCTTACTGAACTAATTATAAGCATTTCATTCTGATAATGGCAAGGGGTATTGATGCTGCGTTCCAACTGGGTCATGTGCGTGCATGGATCCCGGTCTGCCTCTAAGGATGTAAGACGCCGTGACATCTGTAAATAGGTATGTGTCATTTAAAGGTTGCCACTTTGGAGAGTGGTACACCCTTCTCTGGGGCTGGCACAGGGTATTTATGTATTAGGGAGCCGATCGATTGGGGTAGATTTAGGGTACACTTAGTTCTGTCTATTTTCGTTGGGGTACCGTTTGTTTCTGTTGGGTGGTAACACCTTCCTGTTTCTGCGTGGTACCGTCTGTTGGGGTGGTAAAGGCCCATTTACTAGTGTACACATATTTCTAACATTCTGTTTCCGTAAGGATTATTCTTTTTCTGTTTCTGTACCTTTGTTCAGGTGGTAAAGGCCCATTATTCTATTTTTGTTTAGACATTAGGGTAACACCTAATCCTGTTATACTAGTACTAGTGCAGAGAAGTAAAATATAAGTAAGAAGCATAACTTCGGCTATATCATTCTGTTTCTTCTATTTAGCTTAAGTATATTAGTTACTCCTGTTGATATTGTCTCTTATCCAGCTTTATTTTCATGTCATGATATTATTATCTGCTCATATGCTGAAAGTCACTGGACTTGCCAGACTTTATGTCTGACCTTGCTTGTTTTCGCCCCTTCTCTTTCGCCCCCCTCCCCCCCAGGTTTGTAGGGTGGAAATTTAGGAGCTTGATTTGGACTTTCTCTGCTTGAAGTGTCGCTTGGCCTTGGCTCTATCTTTCCATGACAGTTTATGTTGGGGGATTATGACTTTAAAAACTATGTATTCTGAAGGCTTTTGTACAAGACTGATATTTTTTTACTTGAGTTCTGATATTGTGATTTGAAAAGATGTAACCAAACTTACTTTGGTTTCTGTTGTAATAAAGTTATAAATTTTTCAAGTAATGTTTTATCTGTCCTGTAAATTTCTGTTCTGTCTACTAAAACGCTCCATCAAAGTTAAAGCATTCCCTTTGTGAGTGACCTTAACGGAGGTGGGGTGTTACACCGTGCCTAGTGGCCTTGTCATTGGGGGGAAACTTCTCAATCTGGTGACATGTTTATTGATATGCTTGTGAAATATTTGAGAGTTTTCAAAAATGATTTTTTTTGAAATCCTGAAGTGAAGTATGGTTCAATATAAATGAAACATATAGAATTTGAATGATTTTAAAATGAAAGCGCGATTTTAAGCTGAAGAAATTATTCCATCCATTAGCTTAAGTTTTATTAAGAAATTATTTTGATAGATTAAGTTTTGTGGAATTTTGAAATTTAAACTAAATTTTGTATTATTATAAGTATTTTGTTATACACATAAGTATGATTTTAACAACCTCTTCTTTTCAAGGACGAAAAGTTCTGAGTGGTGGAGATTGTAACATCCCGTAAATTTTGAGCGTTCAAGTTATTGAATTAAATTTAATTATCGAATTTAAAGTGGTTTTAACATAAATTTTATGATGTTATTTATGAATTATTTCAAATTTACTTCTAATAAACAACAATTTGTAATCAGATAAATGGTGATTTATAACAATTGTAATTATTATCAAATTGCATGTATATCTGTAACAATTAACTTCAAAACTATTGATAAAAAGAAAAAATTTTGTTGGGTAGGCAAAATAAGTTGTAGAAATTAAGAAAAGAGTAGAAGTTTGCACCTTGTAGTAAGAAACGGAACCGACCTTATTGGCCAAACGAGTCGTAAACCCGATCGAGAAATAGTTGTTCTTATCTACTCCTATTTTTGTGATTTGAGAAAAAAATGATTTACATTGTTTTTAAAAGGGATATGTTTTATGGTTTGGCAAAAGTAAGATTTGATGAGGAAAATATAGTTTTAATGCTTTTAACTTTTGAAAGAAAAGTTAAATGAAAAGGGCCAAACAACGTTTTTGAAATTTTGGAGTAGGTAGGATTAGTGCCTAAGGAAGACGGGAAAAGTTTTGAGGCTATGAAGTTGATAGCGAAAATGCGTAAGCATAGAAAAGCCTAGGGTGTTGCTTAATGATTTTTGTTAGTACACAGCTAGGACTAGTCATGATTACTACATATTAAAGAGCAAGTAAGTTTTTAGATCCTGTTGCTAATTATCCTATTAGGGGTATAACCCATTATTGCATTTCTATTGGGATCATTTTGTTGTCTTGTTCCTTATTGGGTAGTTACGGTAACACCTAAACCTATCATTGATCCCATGGTTTAAACTTTTCGGTTTGAGGGAGGACATTGTCCTGAGATTCTTGGCCCTTAGTAGTAGCTATGTATAGTGTATGTTTTCATGTTTCTTGAACGAATAGAAGGCTTATTTGAAACATAAATTAGATCAGAGGATTAAGTTAGATAGGCTAAGAAAAGATTAATAACATAACTAAAAAGGAAATGACAAATTCAGTAAAGCAACAAACATGACCGCCAAACAAAGTTGGAAAATTATGAGAATAGATGGATATGAATAATTTTTTCCTAGATAAATTGAAATTGAAAATCTACAGCAAAGAAAATTTTCTTATGTAGGTTGTGCTTGGATAGGAAAATAGGGAATTTTATAAATAGTTTCAGTAAAATCCCAGTATGGTTAGAAAAAGTCTAAAAAGGAAAAATGTAAGATGCAAAGTTTTCTATTTTCCACCTTTTTGTAACATAAGAAATCAAATTTAGAAAATTAGTTTTTTTCTAAAATTCAAAAAATAACGTTGGTTGATAGGATTTTGAATGCAACAATTGGATGAGCTGCGCCCTTGATCAGCAAGGGTGTGGGAAAATTTGGATAAAAAGGTGTTTTGATCTTCAAAATATTGCATTCATATAGAAATTGCCAGTATATTTAGGATGTGTGCATCATGTTTTCAAAGAGATTTTTAAGAAAAAATGCATTCATATAGGAGGTACCGCTTAGGCATTCATTTCATTCATATATTATTATGTTGAACTACACTTTGAACGAATGCATAGATTTTTGCAAAAATTGGATGCACATATGATGGACATATATTGTGTGAGGGATTATTGAACTTAACCCTTATCAAATTTCGGAGACAAAATTTCATAAGGGTAGGAAAATGTAACACCCCACATTTTTAGCTAAATATAATAAATTGGGGATAACTTAATTGAATATTGGGAATTAAGAAAAAGGGAATGCACCATTGCGTTCATATCGGAATTATGGTTCAGATAGGCTCTGAGTTTGCGTAAAAACGGATAACATATGAATAAGTTATGGATGGTATAATTTTGATGAAGAAAGCGGGAAGCAGGCCAGAACAACTGGTGCACTTGGCAAGTGCACCAAGGAATTTTTGCACTGGCGCCCTTGTGAAGTCCCCCCATGTTAGATTTCGTCATCCAGATCCATAGGGGTCGACCCCCATCCCTACGGTTCGACCCGTAGGTCGACCAATAGAACGGGGTGTCGACCTAGGGGTCGACCTCCCTCTGATCTGGGCAGATTCTTTGACGAATCTGGACTGCTTTCTGGACCATATTCGTGCTGACTCAGCACTACATGTGCATGGACACCTATAAATAGGCTAGTAGAGCCTAGCCTAAATATCATATTTTCTGAGACGATGTCTATGCTCTACCATTCTCCTTCCTCCTCAAATCTCTTCCGAAAAATAGGATGATTAGTTTAAGAAAAATCTGAATCAAGATCTGGATGAAAAGAATGTATAGTTCATAATTCTATTCGAAATCAGGTAAATTCTTGGATCTGGTCAATTTAATTTTCTCCTCTTTCTTCCTTCTTTTAGTTAAAAATTGTGGATCCATGGTTATGTAGGGTCTAAACCCAGTTAGGGGAACCATGGAATTCTAGATCTAGACCAGGTTCAGAAATTGGAAAGCAATTAGGTGAGTGGGTTTAAGTTATATCATTTTTGATAATGGTATGTTTATCGTTTGACATTCCCCGTTAATATACAATGTAAATCTGCTAGAATAATTGAAGTGTTTAAATGTTAATATGACATGTTGAAATATTAATATGTTAAAATATTAATATGTTGGAATATTCATATGTTGAAATGTTGACATGTTGAAATGTAAATCTATTGAAATGTAAACTTATAAAAAAATGTGGGATGATCATTGTTGTATACATGCATGTTTTAATTACATGTTAACCTGTGACATATTACGTGCTTGGACCCTTAAGTGTAGAAATTAGGATTTTTGCATGTTAAATTGTTAGATTAAAATAATTACATGACTGATAGTTACATGTTATTATTTTAGAAAAGAGTTAATTACATGTTAGAAAGAACATGCGACATGATTATAAGTAAAAAATGGAATTAACATGATATTAGTTGTGAGATGTAAAAATAGAATTACAGTAAAAATTGGGAAGAATGGACATGCCTAAATTATATGGAAAATTTACAGAAATTAGAAAACTATAATGCACTTAAACATGAGGTTAAATTCAACTTGTGGTAGAAGTCTGCCCGGAACCGCCTGGAAAATTTAGCATCCAGAAGTTGTTAATTTATTGTGAGGGGTCTAGTGCGTAAATATACATGTAACAGTGATAAGACACGAGGTTAAATTCAACTTGTGGCAGAAGTCTGCCCGGAACCACTGGCAAATCCGTCATCCACAATTTGTTCATTTAATGTGAGAGGTCTAGTGCATAAACACACACACACACACACACACACACATATATATATATATATATATATATATATATATGCAAAAGGATAGAAATAAATGGCACTAATTGTGATTAATGGAAATGAATAAGGAAATGAATGAAAATTACAACAATAAAAGGATTGGAATAAACGGGGAATGATAGTAACCTATTTTAATTAATTACATTAATGAGAATGTTATATAATAGGCAGGCTTGTTCTAGGGACAAGTGGAAATTATAACTTAGGTTATAATAAACGATAAGGAAAATGAGATAACTTTTGTAATGAAATAAGTTGTACTTAACTATAAATTAAGTAATCAGTAAATGTGGGAACTTGAAACTTTTTGTTTGTAATGAGCAGAGAAAAAGGGGGAAAACTTATGAAATGCAATAAGTTGTACTTAATTATAAATTAAGTAATATGTAAACTTGAGAATCTGAATTCTACTGATAGGAATAAAAGCTTGTCCTAGGGACAAGTGGAAATTATAACACAAGTTATAATAAATGGAAAGGAAACTTATTAGTAAATCCTAGTTAAGAGAACTAAGTTAATAAGTAAACAACGACAAGTCGTAGTAACAATGAAAGATGAAATTATGATAAAATTAGAAAGAATGAGGCAAACTTATAAAATAAGTTATATTTAATCATAAATAACAATTGACATGTTAAACTAAAAACATGTGAATGGATATATACTTATTTACA
The DNA here is from genome assembly GCA_030737875.1 of Allium sativum. NCBI lineage: Eukaryota > Viridiplantae > Streptophyta > Magnoliopsida > Asparagales > Amaryllidaceae > Allium > Allium sativum. The sequence continues at coordinate 651,137,094 of CM060923.1, forward strand.
TATTAAGTAGAACATGTTATTGTAACTATGAAATTAGATAATGAATAATATAAAATGATTGTACATTACAGACCTTGAATTATAATCTAGAGTGTAACATGTTATGGGCTTATTAATAAAATTAAATGGATTAAGTTATAACTAAAATTAATAAGCGAGAGGAACTAGGCAACTTAAATAAGAAGTCAATATGACTAGGAACAACCAAGTTGAATGGAAATCTGAAAGGGAGGAGCAAGCGCATAATTAAATGGTTAGACATAGGGTCTAATAACACGTTAACCTAAGGCACTTGGACTATCCTGTACGTCTGAAGGTGAATAACCCTGCGGTGTAGATCACCATGGTGTCATAGGACACGAGGGGAGCACACATCCATCTGATATTCTGCTTGTTCTACCTGTTATTCTACTGATATTCTGTTGTCTCCGAAGGGCTGGAACGGGAAGCACGTGTCTTCCTAGAACGTGGAGGGTACACCTGGTAGCCCTCTGTGCTGTGACAGCGTTCTGTGCTCACAGAGGGTAGGTCTGCACATTTCTACTTGTAAGTATGACTTAATTGCCACGATAGTGGGCAATAAAAAGACTATACAGTGGCATAGGTGGTTCGACGATCTGAGGAGCCTTGGGATTAAGCTAGGTTACGACCACTCTTGAATAACCAACAGTTCAAACCTAGTTGATAACAAATCTTCGGGTACCTACCATGAACAATCAGCTCGATACGTGATACGCGATGCAGAAAGGCTGAGAACTAAACCAAGAGACCATAGACCATTTGCTATAAAGGCTATGGGTGAGGAATATGTCAATTAGGATTTGCTATTTGTTGGTTGCTTGTGGGCCAGATTGTTAGTTCTCAATCTTGTTGGTCTTTAACTAGTTGAGGGAGAGGTCATATGGGACCATTGCCACTGAAAATGCAGACCTTAGCATCTGTTTATACAGATATCTGAAAAGCACCCGACCGAGTTCTATGTTTCTTATACAGCCCTGTTACGGGAATCGGTGCATAGTAGAGGTTAAGTGCGGTTAAGGCATCGAGTAGGATTGATGGTATGTACGTGGGAAAGACCAGATACATGCATGTCTTCTCTGGGTGGTGTATAGTAGACTCGAGGGCATTACTCTGTGATGGAATCTGATTCGATCGAAGGTGGTAGTCTGTACGCTTACGTAGCATAGTAATAACAGATATATGATGAACGTAACGTTGATATATAGAGATATGTGCGTCAGTCTAGCGTGGGATGAGGGACTGCGTTCATTTCTTTGGCATTAAGGTGGAGACCATGAGAGTGTGGTACCATAGGGTGTACCTCAATATTGGGGATAGCTACATATATACTGTATTAGGTTAATCAACTGGAAAATAAATGGGCATGACGTGTGTGTAAGCCTTGAGTGCAGTTAACCCAAGTAACCTAATAAATAAGAAAATGTTACTGAACGCTATATGTAGGATTATCCAAAATGTGTACTTTAAATCCAGTCACCAGAACTTGTGTTCTGACCCCCTCCTCATAACATACTCGCAGATTAGATTTGTGGCAGAGATATGATAACTTTGGATACTAGTTAGGCGGTATTATTACTACGGTAAGGCTATATTTTGATTACATTATATTTAACCCGTTCCGCTGTGAGATATTTTTCTGAGCTCTGGTATATTTTATATCTTTGTCTTTTTTGCAGGATACCAGAGCAAACCAACACGAGTTTCGATATATTAGAAATTTGAAGAAAAAATTCGGTCTATCGGAATTCGGGTTGATACCAGATGTAAAAATACTTCCTTACCAGTATCCAAAGCTCTCTGCCACAAATTTACTATGCGAGTGTGTTATAAGGAGAGGGTCAGAACACAAGTTCTGGTGACTGGATTTAAACTACACATTTTGGATAATCCTACATATACTGTTTAGTTACATTTTCTCATTTATTAGGTTGCTTGGGTTGACTCAAGGCTTATACACATGTCGTACGGTCTATTTTCTGGTGGATTAACCTAATACAGTACATATGGAGCTACCCCCAATACTGTGGTACACCCCATGGTACCTCACTCACACGGTCTCCACTGTAATGCCACAGAAATGTACGCAGTCCCTCATCCTACGCCAGAGTAATGTACGAATCTCTATATAACAATGTTACGTTCCACATATATTTGCTATTACGATGCTACGTAAGCGTACAGGCTGCCACCTTCGATCGAATTAGATGTAACAACCTGAATTCCAATAGACCGAAATTTTTTCTTCAAAATTCTAATCTATCGAAACTCGTGTTGGTTTGCTTTAGTATCCTGCAGAAAAATAGATATATAAAATATATCAAAGCTTAGAAAACACAGCGGAATTGATAAAATATAATGTAATCAAAATATAGCCTTACCGTAGTAATAATGCTGCCTAACTAGTATCCAAAGCTATCATATCTCTGCCACAAATCTAACCTGCGAGTACGTTATGAGGAGTGGGTCAGAACACAAATTCTGGTGACTGGATTTAAACTACACATTTTGGATAATCATACGTATACCATTCAGTTACATTTTCTTAATTATTAGGTTACTTGGGTTAACAACAATCAAGGCTTACACACACATCGTATTCCAGCGGATTAACCTAATACAATATACAAGTAGCTTCCCTCAATATTGTGGTACACCCCATGGTACCCCAACTCGAACGGTCTCCACCGTAATGCCACAGAAATGTACGCTTTCCCTCATCCTACGCCAGAGTGACGTACGTATCTCTATATAACAACGTTATGTTCCATATATATATGCCATTACTATGCCACGTCAGGGTATGTTTGCCACCTTCAATCGAATAAGATTCCATCACTGAGTAATGCCCTCGAGTCTACGATACACCACCAGCGCAGACATGCACGTATCTTGAATTTCCCACGTACATATCGTCAATCGTACTCGATGCCTTAACCGCACATAACCTCTACTGTTAATGTCACTCTTTGTCATAATGCATTAAGTTTTTCTTATGTTACCAAATATGACACCCTACCTCCGTTATTGACTCTCTTTATCAGAGTTTATTAAGTTTTGTGAAGCGTTATAGGTAAACAGAAACAGAAATATCACAAGATGGATATAAAATAACAGCGGAATTTAAAAGTTTATTTTCAAAATAGAAAACATCGTTGTCCAAATTCATTTACAACACAAGTCTGAAATACATAAAACCCATTACATCAATTTAAATCATCTTTATACTAAAATCATCAAAGTACAGTAATATAAAAGCATAGTCCCCAAAAATAGCCACATCAGAGAAGATAGAAAACCAAAGAAGTACATCTAAGCAGCTCCAAGTAGAATGAAAGAGATATTCCTAATCAAGCCTGGGTTTTTCCTCCCTGGGAACCTAGGGGAAAGGAAGAGAGAGAAAATGTGACGGCCCGCCCCGCGCCAGCTGACATTTCCAATGAAAGTGCGTTGTGCTGATGCCCGGCTAGCACGGGACGGTCACCAAAGAAAGGAAAAGAAAGGAATTTGAACTAACAAGGAACCTGTAGAATGTCTTATAGCGCATGGGATAAAATATAATAATAACATAACTTTGACATAAAATAGGCGAGATAGTGCATAAGCTGAAAACTAAACCATCATACCAGCGAAAATCCGAAATACAGCTTATCATCCAAACCAACATTATTACAACTCTTGAAATACTGTCTCTAAAGCAAAAGAAAGAGGTACACTACTAATTCCCAAAGTAGTGACAAGCAACAACACAAGGAGAATACATATGTATCATACGTGGGAGCCTCCTGCTCGTCTCCAGTACTGCTACTCGTGCATAATCACCTGACATTTCTCTAGTCTGCCCGTTTAAGAGCACCAAGAGTAATAAGAAGAGACATAAAACTTTGGGTCAGACAAAAGTCTGGCATGAGCGATAAGCAGCAAAACAGAACAATAACAAGTATACATAACCATACCTGAACCTGGACCTAGAACCAAGGATTTAGCATAACAGGATGTATAATACTCTAAGGTGACACTAACACATGGTGTGAAAATAACGGGGAGGGGGTGTACATTTGATGGTGATAACTAACATCAAACATAGCAATCATCCTCACATCTCTCACTCAGTGCGTAAAGTATACGATATCCACCACTTTGATCACCCAATTCTTTGTAACGATCACTCAACCCCATGGAGTCATGACGGGCCCACTGCACTGATCCGTAACCACTAATACTTTGCTATGTCCACTCTGCCCCATGGAGTTATAACAACTCCACTGTACTGTCACATAGCCTTGCTACGATCACTTTGCCCCAAGAAGTTATGACAACTCCACTGCACTGATCCATAGCTAATATCTGTCTCTCTGTGGTGAGTCAAAGCTATAGGCATCGATAACCCCTTTGCACACGTCCTACAGCCAAGTCCAACTCGTGAAGTTAGCTCGTTGATCCCTATTTGGATCTTGATTAATAACCTCCCATTTGGACTTCCTTTGCATCTAGGGTTTTTATCGAATTGGAGTTGGTCTTTACAAGAGCCGTTACATATAAGCGGAAGTACACATCCGGTTCGGTTCGGCTTGACACCTTGGTTCAATTCGGATCATCATTGGGTCACCTCCTAGGTTCAGTTCGGGTCCTTAGTCATCGCCTCGGTTCGATCGTGAAGCTCCATGGTGCAGTTCGGTTCGATGCTTCCCTTCTAGCTCGGTTCGGTGCTCATAGCCCACGCCTCGGTTCTTTTTGAATACATGTATTTCTCCAGTCGTCGTCGGTTTGGTTCGGGTCCTTCATTCAGTTCGGTTTGGTCATCTCCATCCGGTTCGGTTTGGTTGCGACGAACTGATCCAATTCGTTGCTCCAGCTCCTCTTCTCCGATCCGATCCACCCCATGCTAGGCTCTGGTCCGATCCAGTCCCTACTCCAACTCCAAATCTATACAAGTGGCCTTCCTTCTTGCCAAGCCTCCTCTTGTGCCAAATTTCGATCTGAATCGAATTCTCTTGCACGATTCTCCTATCCGATCCGAGCCCTATATCCGATCCGAAACCCTGCTCATTTCGTGCAACTTTTCCAGCGACTATTTTACGCCATACGACGATGTTTTTACCATTTTAACTTTTCTAATCAATCACAAAGCATACCATACAGTCATAGAGAACCAACAATGAACATCAAAACAACAATTTAACATGTCAATATGGATCAAACATACCCAAAAACAATGTTTTCCCCTTAATCCCCTTTAATCATGTTTAATCATACAATTAACAAAACTTATCCAAATTAGCCCAAATTTCCATCAGAACCCTAAAATAATAGTTTAGAATTTCTACACATTTTTCTAGATTTTTCTGAGTTATAATTTCACTAATTAACATTAACACCCGTAATTAGCCGTAATTAGTGAAAATTAATGCAAATCACTCACCTTAACCACAAATTAATCTTAGAACTGAGAATATATCTAATTCGGGTCGAATATCTATGTAACACAGCAACTGCAACTCTGATTTATGCTATTTTAACTTGATTTGATGTTGATTAGCTTAATCCTTGATTAGAAAGTGATTAGAGGTGTTCTAAGGAGGTTGAAGCCATTACTAGGGTTGAAGGAATGAAAGTGGCGGCTGCAAAAAGGACAAAGAAGGGCTTCTCTAGTCCCTTTCAGTTCTTAAATATAGCTAATCCTGAAATCCTCCAATGGGCCAGCTGCTAACTACCCAATTAAGCCCAGTAAATCTGTTTTTCACTTTATTAAATCTTACTCAGCCATATCTCCCAAACGGTAAGTCTGTTTGATAAATGTGACCTCTCTACAGAAAGTTAAGCCATCATTCCGATCTAATGGAAGTGGTTTTAGGTCAAAAGTCCTTGCCAATCAAAAGTTATGGACAAAGCAAGATTTTCTAGGGGCAAAATAGTCATTTAAAAATCAGCAAAATTCGTGGACATGGGAAATGAACTCAATAGTCGTTCCCTAAGGTTACAAGACCATAAGATCTCATATGAAAAAGAAATAAATATTTTATGATCCTTCGATATGTAGAATGCGTGTCGTTACACTCTCCACCCATAAAGAAATTTCACCCCCGAAATTCCTTAACCAAAAACATACAAAGGTGTTCCGCATGCCTACCAGTCTTTCACAAACAATCAAACATACACACAAGCACAACAAGCCTACCCTAGCATATGGTTTACTAACAAGAGAAGAAACTATCACTATTAAAATCTTACCAGGCAAAGAGTTCTGGATGTGATTCCCTTATGCTCTCCTCTGTTTCCCAAGTACAGTCACTCTCATTCTCGCCCCACTGAGCCTTGACCTGTTTCACTGCCTTCCTTCGAAGTTGCTTCGTATCGCTCTTGACAATACGGATCGGCTTGCAATTCCCAACCGCCTCGGGTTCTACTTCGATGTTATCCAACTGATCCAGTGAAATAGTCATATCGGGGTCGTGCACGAACTTCCTTAACTGGGAAGTATGAAACAAGTTATGAACTGCCGCCATCTTGTCTGGCAAATCAACTTTATATGCCAAATCCAAACTTGCTCGAGAACTAGGAATGGACCAAAAAATTTTGGTGCTAACTTGCCTCTCCTGCCAAATCGGATCACGCTCTTTAACGAAGAAATCTTGAGAAACCCCAAGTCGCCAACGGAGAATTTCAATTCTCTTCGTCTCTTATCTGCATAACTCTTCTTCCTATCTTGGGAAGCCTTTATTCGTTGTTGGATAACCTTGATCATATCTGAGGTTTCTCTTATCACATCTGGCCCAAGCACAAATTTCTCACCGGTTTCTAACCAACATGATGGTGAATTGCATGGTCCTCTGCATAAAGCTTCAAATGGAGCCATACCAATACTGGATTGATAACTATTATTATATGCGAACTCCACTAAATGCAAATGGTCATCCGAAGACCCTCCAAAATCCAATATACAAGCTCTCAAGAGATCCTCCAATATACGATTCACCCTCTCTGTCTGACCATCGGTTTGAAGATGGTACGCGGTACTGAGATGTAATTATGATCCTAAAGCCTCTTGTAAGCTCTTCCAAAATTCAGTAGTGAGCAACGGATCTCGGTTACTTACAATGCCTTTGGGTACTCCATGAAATCTCACTACCCACTTCATATACAGTTCTGCTAACTTAGTTGTTGTTCTATTCGACTTGACGGGTATAAACCTTGCATTCTTGGTCAATCAGTCCACAATCACCCAAATGCTAACATGACCCGATATAGTCCTTGGTAACCCATCAATGAAATCCATTGAGACTTGTCCCCATTTCCATTCTGGAATTTCTAATGGTTGCAACAAAGCACTAGGTTTCTTTTGCTCAGCTTTAACTAGCTGGCAGTTCATGCATTTGGATATAAACTTCCCAACATCTCTTTTCATCCTTTCCTAGTAGTAGGTTTCTTCATGTCTCGATACATTTTGTTACCACCAGGATGTATGGTCAGTTTTGAGTGATGACATACTTTAAGCACTTTGTCTCTCAATCCATTAACATTGGGTACAACTAATCTCCCATTGTTTCTAAGCCATCCATCTCAATCAAGCCCATACTTGTTCATCTCCTCGTCGACACCCATCTCTAACTTGGAGATGATTTCCAATAGGTTATGATCGTCCTTCTGACTAGAACCAATCCACTCAATCAAAGTGGGTCTGATCATCAAACTTGCTAATATTTCTGGATCCAATTCGCACTTTGGTTTGAAATCATATCCAGCGATATACTCCTGTTGCTTCCATTCTGCAGACATACCCCCTAAACTGGCATGTCTCCTACGCAATGCATCAACTACCTCATTGCCCTTTCTTGGTGTGTATGCGATATCGAAATCACAGGAAGCCAAGAATTATAACCATCTTTGCTATCAGAGATTTTGATCCTTCTGAGAGAAGAGATACTTTAACGATTTATGATCGGTAAACAACTCGAATATTTCTCCCAAGAGATCATGTCTCCACATCTTCAACACGAACACGATCACTGCCAATTCCAAATCATGGGTAGGGTATCTTTTCTCACGTAGTTTTAGTTGCCGACTTGCATAAGCTACAACCGTACCTCCTTGCATCAATACAGCACCTAGGCCGGTACCACATGCGTCCGTGTATACTGTCATCTCTTCATTCCCTTTAGGATTGACTAACACTGGTGCACACGTCAATTTTTCCCTTAGGCTATTGAATGCATTTTCACTCCTTTCTTCCCAAACGAAAGCTTTATTCTTCTTGGTCAACTGAGTTAACGGTGCTGCTATCTTGGAGAAGTCTTGGATAAACTTACGATAATATCCAGCTAACCCCAAGAAACTTCTTACGTCTATTGCATTCTAGGGCGTAGGCCAATCTTGTACCATAGCCACCTTCGCGGGATCCACAGCAACACCATTCTCTGAAACAACTTGGCCCAAGAATCTCACTTCCCTCCTTCAGAAGTGACACTTAGAATACTTCGCTTTCAATTGGTGTTTCCTCAACACCTCCATCACTATCCTCAAATGTTCCTTGTGATCTTCCTCTGACCTCGAGTAAACCAAGATATCATCTATAAACACAAGAACAAACTTATTCAATTGGTCCCTGAATACCCTATTCATAAGATCCACAAAATATGCTGGGGCATTGGTCAACCCGAATGGCGTGACAACCACTCATAGAACCCAGTCGGTGTCTAAAATGCCGTTTTAGGAATACTCTCAGCTGCTACTCGGAGCTGATGAAAACCTGTCGCGAGGTCCAATTGGGAGAACACTCTTGCTCCCTCTCGTTGATTAAACAAATCATCTATCCGTTGAAGAGGATACTTATTCTTCCTAGTCACTTTATTCAACTTGCAATAGTCCACACATAAACGAAGGGAACCATCTGCCTTGGTAGCAAATACAACTGGTGCTCCCCACTTGGAAACACTTCTTCTGATAAATACCTTCTTCAAAAGATCGCTTACTTGTACCCCGAGCTCTCGCTGCTCCCTTAGTGCCATACGACGAAGTGGAATCACTGTAGTTCTGGCATATTTCACTAAATCAATACGGAACTCAATCTCGCGTTGTGGTGGAAGTCCGGTCACTTCCTCGAAGATATCTGGATATTGGCCAGCAACTGGAACACCTGATAACTCGTCCTGCGTGATATCGAGGGAATTTAGAAAACTAGCCATCACCTCATCACTAGGTAGGCCACCAAACACTACCCTCTGCCTATCATCTGCCCTAATAGTCACCGAAATCCCTCACAGTCTACCACCACCCCATATCTTTGGAGCCAATCGACTCTCAATATAATGCTAAACCCAGTAAAGCCTAAAATAAATCAATCACAAGCTAACATACATCCATGACTCGATAAGAACAAATTTCGACAAATCATGCTAAGGCTAGTCGAACCACCAATCGTGTTTGTCACAACTAAAGGTCTATCGACTATCTCGGGTTCCAATCCCAACCTGTCTACCAGGTCACTAGATATGAAGGAACGGGAAGCCCAGTATCAAACAATACTCAAACACGAACATCATAAACAGAAAGCATACCTTGAATAATGATATTCTTTCCTTTCTCCGACTCATTTGGGGCATTCGACGAAGGAGAGGTATTGATAGCATATGCTTTCACAATCTGCTTCTCTTTGGGGGGTTGCGGGCATTTATCCTTGTGATGTCCCACTTGGCCGTATTTAAAGCACTTCCTGTCCGCTGGCTTTGCTTAACATTCTTTGGCATAATGGCCCTTCTTGCCATAGCTAAAGCACTCTACTTCTTTCTTATCTTTCTTTTTCTGACCATCCTTGGTCAGACTCTGCTTCATTTTATTTCGAGAATTATCCTTGACTCCACCGCTTGGCTGCGGCTTTGGCCCCTCTGCAGATGCAACAACGACTTAAGTCTGGGCTTAGGATAAAGGATCTCTGACCTCAATGCTATCCCAACAATCGATTCAAAAGTCTCATCAATATGGTTTATAAGCCTTTCCCTAAGTACTGATCTAAGACTGTTATGAACTTCTCATTCTTCTTCTCGGGAGTGTCAATAAGGGATAATCCACACTTCGATAAAGTATTGAACTTAGCAATATATTCCGAGACTGTCCTACCATTCTGTTGTTTAAGCTCCGAGAACTTCCTAAACAACTCTGACTTCTGGGAAGCTAGGATAAACTTGTCACTGAAGCGAGCTTTAAATTGATTCCATGTAACTTGATCCTCGGGAGTGGCTGCCTTAATAGCATTCCATCAATTCATAGCCCGTCCTTGGAGCCGACTGGAAGCTAGCTTCCTCTTCATCGCATCTTCGATTCCCAGATCCTCGAAGATACGCTCACAACTATCAAACCAATCCTGAACTTCTGTAGATGATTCCGTTCCATGGAACGGCTTCCCACCAAGACTAATGTAGTCCTTACAGAGCTTGGCGAAATCGGCCGTAGGCGCCTGCACAGCTGCACCACCACCATTTACAACATTAGGAGTTGCCCTCTGAACATCCCCAAGCATCTCTCTCATGAATTCAGTGAACATCATCCTCATATCAGGAGCATTCCTATTATTAGCTCTTGAACCAGTATTCCTCGTATATCAGCTCATTGTTCAATCTGTAAGGAGAAAACGATTAACCATCTCATCTGTGGTGCAAGTGCAGTGTGATTCCATCCTTCGATATACCATTAGTATATATATATATATATATAGCTTTTGAAAACAAAAATATCATAAATACGCGCTCTTATATACGTATTATCTCTCGCTGGTGTCTTTCCCAAGGTTAATTACGCAATCTAGAGCTCTGAAACCAAGTGTGACGGCCCACCCCGCACCAACCGACATTTCCAATGGAAGTGCGCTATGATAATGCCCGACTAGCACGGGACGGTTGCCAAAGAAAGGAAAAGAAAGGAATTTGAACTAACAAGGAACCTATAGAATGTCTCATAGCACATGCGATAAAATATAATAATAACATAACTTTGACATTAAACAGGAGAGACAATGCATAAGCTAAAAACTAAACCATCGTAGCAACGGAAATCCCAAATAAAACTTATCATCCAAACCAACATTATTACAACTCTTGAAATACTGTCTCTAAAGAAAATAAAAGAGGTACACTACTAATTCCCAAAGTAGTGACCAGCAACAACACAGGGAATATATATATATATATATATATATATATATATATATATATATATATATCATAGGTGGGAGCCTCCTGCTCGTCTCCGTTACAGTTACTCATGCATAATCACCTGACCTGTCTCTAGTCTGCCCGTTTAAGAGCACCCAGAATAATAAGAAGAGACATAAAACTCTGGGTCAGACAAAAGTCTGGTATGAGCGATAAGCAGCAAAACAGAACAATAATAGGTATACGTAACCATACCTGAACCTGGACCTGGAACTAAAGAGTTAGCACAACAGGATGTACAATACTCTAAGGTGACACTAACACATGGTGTGAAAATAACGAGGAGAGGGTGTACATTTCATGGTGATAACAAACATCAAACATAGCAATCATCCTCACATCTCTCACTCAGTGTGTAAAGTATAAGATATCCACCACTTTGATCACCCAATTCTTTGTTACGATCACTCTGCCCCCATGGAGTCATGACGACTCCACTGCACTGATCCGTAACCACTAATACTTTGCTATGTCCACTCTGCCCCCATGGAGTTATAACAACTCCACTTCATTGGCTCATAGCCTTGCTACGATCACTTTGCCCCGTGGAGTTATGACAACTCTGCTGCACTGATCCATGGCCAATATCCGTCTCGCAGTGGTGAGTCAAATCTATGGACATCGATGGCCCCTTTGCACACGTCCTATAGCAAAGTCCAACTCATGAAGTTAACTCGTTGATCCCCATTTGGATCCTGAGTAATAATCTCCCATTTGGACTTCCTTTGCATCTCGGGTTTTGATCGAATCAGAGTTGGTCTTCAGAAGAGTCGTCGCGTATAAGCAGAAGTGCACATTCGGTTCGGTTCGGCTTGTTATCCTGATTTAGTTCAGATCATCATTGGGTCACCTCCTCAGTTCGGTTTGTGTCCTTGGTCATCGCCTCGGTTCGGTCATGATGCTCCATGGTGCAGTTCGGTTCGGTGCTCCCCTTCTGGCTTGGTTCGGTGCTCCTAGCCCACTCCTCGGTTCAATTTTAATACATGCATTGCTCCAGTCGTCTTCGGTTCAGTTTGGGTCTCTCATTTAGTTCGGTTTGGTCATCGCCATCCGGTTCGGTTCGGTTACGACGAACCGATCCCATCCATTGCTCCAGCTCCTCTTCTCCGATCCGGCCCACACCACGCTAGGCTCTGGTCCATCCAGTCCCTACTCCAACTCCAACTCTATACAAGTGGCCTTCCTTCTTGCCAAGCCTCATCTAGTGCCAAATTTCGATCTGAATCTAATTCCCTTGCACGGTTCTCCTATCCGAGCCGAGCCCTATATCCGATCCGATCCGAAACCCTGCTCATTTCCTACAACTTTTCTAGTGACTGTTTTACACCATACGATGGCATTTTCGACCATTCTAACTTTATAATCAATCACAAAGCATACCATACAGTCATAGCAACATAGAGAATCAACAATAAACACCAAAACGACAATTTAACATGTCAATATGGATCAAACATACCCAAAAACCTATGTTTCCCCCTTAATCATGTTTGATCATACAATTAGCAAAACTTATCCAAATTAGCTCAAATTTCTATCAGAACCCTAAAATAATATTTTAGAATTTCTACACATTTTCCCAGATTTTTCTGAGTTATAATTTCGCTAATTAACACTAATCACCCCTAATTAGTCGTAATTAGTGAAAAAGAATGCAAATCACTCACCTAAGCCACAAATTAATCTTAGATCTAAAAATATCTCTAATTTGGGTTGAATCTCTATGCAACATAGTAGCTCCAACTCTGATTTAATGTTATTTTAACTTGATTTGATGTTGATTAGCTTAATCCTTGATTAGAAAGTGATTAAAGGTGTTCTTAAGAGGTAGAAGCCATTACTAGAGTTGAAGGAACGAAACTGGCGGCTGCAAAAATGACAAAAATTCCCCTAGTCCCGAAATCCTCCAAAAGGCCCAGTTGCTAATTACCCAATTAAGCCCGGTTAAGATGTTTTTTACCTTCTAAACCTTAATTCAGCCATATCTCCTGGACGGTAAGTCCATTTGATTAATGTTACCAGTCTACGGAAAGGTAAACCATTATCCGGATCAAATGGAAGTGGATTCAGGTCAAAACTCCTTACTAATCAAAAGTTATGGACAAAAAAAGATTCGTTAGGGGAAAAACAGTCATTTAAAAATCAGCAAAAATCGTGAACATCGGAAATGACCCTAATAGTCGTTCCCCAAGGTTACACGACCATACGATCTTGTATGAAAAGAAAATAAATATTCTACGATCCTTCGATACGTAGAATATAGGTCGTTACAGAAAACGAAACAAAATGGGTTAGACATAAAGTCTGGCGAGTCCAGTTACTTTTAGCATATAAATAATTAAAAGCATTATGACAGGCATATAAACTAGATGAGATAGAACAATATCATAAGGCAGGTATAATAAACTGAGCTGGATAAACAGAATAAACATGACATAATATATTGCGCTTTCAAGTACTTTTCTCTGCACAAATACTAGTATAAAGAGAACAAGATGATCCCAACAAGAACAAGATGGTAGACTAAGGTGTACTTCTGGTGACGGGTTTCATGCCAATAATGATAATAGGTAGCCCAACAGAAATGACAGGTGTTACCCCCAACGATAATAACAGGTTCCTAAACAAGCAAGACTAGATGTACCCTAATTACTACCCAATCGATCGGCTCTCTATCTTGTAGACACCCTGTGCTGGCCCCAGAGTAGGATGTCTCACTTCCTAAGGTGGCAATCCAGTTATTTTCAAGATGCACAACCATATATACTGATGTCACAACATCTTAAATTTCCCAAGAATGCTAGACCCATGCACGTTGGAATGCGACATCAATACCCTCACATAAGAGGCCTCTTATAATCAGCTCAGTATGCGTGCCCAGACCCCAACCTTGTTCAGGGTTCCCCGTTTGATACCAAGATGGGTTGCTGACTGAAATGGGTACCACACGACAGATGATACAAGCTTCCCCTAGGCTTGCATCACCACTACTAGGATTTTAACAGGTTACGCCTAACAGTTTAACTGGGTAGCATAACCCCCACATGTAAAATGGGTTAAGTTTGTTGGGTTTATATATATTTCCCGCCCCCACAGATTTAACAAGGTTAACTTAACCCCCACTGATTCAAGCAAGTTTACTTAATCCTTACTTAATTTGATAGGTTCATGTAACCTCCCACAGATTTAAACAGGTTAATTATTGCAGGTTAATAAGCTATTATCATTCATCCATTTATGGAAGTTAATGGACAAGACCTCTCACATTATATCTTCCACTTGTGGATGCTGGATATGCCGGGTGCCTCCGGGCAGATTTCTACCACAAGGCGGACTTAACCTCGTGTCTTAGCACCATTACGTGTACATTTATGAACTCGAACCCTCACATTAGATGAACCACTCGTGAACGCTGGATTTGCCAGGCGGTTCCGGGAAGACTTCTACCACAAGTGTAATCTAACCTCGTGTATTAGTACGGTTTCAGTTTTTAATTACTGTAAATTTGGGCATGTTCATTATTAACTAGTTTTTTCATGTTTATCCAAGATTGTGCCCCAAATTCTAATTTGATTCACAATACAAGTTATGCTCCAAATTAAAGTTTTAGATCACAGATTATGCCCAAATACCAATCATGTTTTAGAATACAAGTTATGGTCCAAATTTATCATTCCCAACCATTCCCAATTTCGTGCGCTCGCATATTTCAGGGATAGGCCTAGGCTCAAAGATAGCCTGGCTATAAAAATAAAAAAGGAAAGAGGGAGAGAAGAGAACACAAATAGGCATAATAACAAGAAAAGCATATGATGACAAAAATAAGCATATTAACAAGATAGGCATATGGTGACATGATTAGGCATATTAACAGAATAAGCATATGGTGACAGAATGGGTGTTATGACAGAATAGACATAATAAAGATATTCATGCAAGAACTAAACAAAGGATCAGGTGTATAAGTAATGGTTGATCTGTTTAGTTATGATTCAGATTATTAATAGGCATAGGTTTAGATCCAACTTATAAGCATGTCAAGATTACTATTAAATGTTTATATCTAAAAATAACATGAACTCACTGTGACTGGATCTGAAGAACAGAGAATTGACTGTTGATGTTGTAGCATAGATTCTTGAATACGCATAAATTGTTGTTGCAGAAGAATAGGCTATTCTAATCCGAGTTGGGACAGCACCTCGTTGTCTTCATTGTTTTTAGCGAATAAAACATTAGAAATGAGCTCCTATATATAGCCTAATGTCAATGAATGTGGTCAAGAAACGAGTCCACGTACACAAAAACGGATCTGCCTTAGATCTGGCTGGGGTAGACCCCGAGTTTGACCCAGGGGTCGACACCCCCATTATGGGGTCGATCCATGGGTCGACACCCATGGGGTATGTGGTCAACCACTAATTGGCCAAATTCCCTCCTCTTCTCGCTCTTTGATTTTCTATTTTCTTGACATGATTTATGTGTATATATATATATATATATATATATTCTACTTATATGTATATAAACTTCAAACCTTAATCTCTTCTTCATAGGATGTCCGTTTTACGCAAACTCGTACATTATCTTAAGCAAAATTCTGGGACGAACGCAATTGTGCAGTCTATTTTACTTAATTCCCAATATGTAATTAGGTATTCATAATTTAATCATTATTGTGCTCTTTAAAATTACAAGGTGTTACATTCTCCCCTACTTAAAGGATTTCATCCTCGAAATCTCTAAGTTAAGAAGAATGTATATCCTAACATCCATCATCCATCTACTCATCCACCAATCACAGGCATCCATTGTCCTTAAAAGATTTCTATAGCTTATATGAACATATGCAAAGGTGTGTGTATATGTCCTTACACTAATGCGTAAAATCAGGCGGTCCACTGATTCAGTCGACCTCCTTAATGCAATGTATGTTAGTGCCAGGAATCCAACATGTATGCAAATAATCTAAACATATCATGTAAAGGCTATATGCGTGCACAATCATCCATTCAACTACAACATCCATATGATGATACACCCATTTTGTAACAACCTGTAATTCTGTAACACAAAGATTCACGAATCAAGGGAGAATTAAACTTTAAATTCAAAATCAAGGGAAACGGGCTGCGCCATTGTGTTCATCTCGGAATTCTGCATGAAAACGAGTCCGAGTTTGCTTAAATCGGAGTCTGTATGAGGAAGATATGGCCTCCAGAAGATTCAGCGAAGTTCAGATTTCAAAACAGGTCAGAAAACAAGTTCAAAATTCAAAATCGGACCCAGATTGGGCTGAGCGGGAATTTTCCCGCCCAAGGCACCCAGGTCGACTGGGTAGTCGACCTGGGGGTCGACCCCCCTGCTTTTTCCAGTTTTTTGAACCTGGTTCGTTCTGATGAATTTGGTCACGTTTTCTACCTAGATTCGTCCACCTAATCCTATATAAACAGCCTTAGCCTCCTTCTCTATTCACAATTCTTTTCTATCCTTATGCTGCCTCTGAGAAAATGTATGAATAAATAGAAATAAGAAAATAATAAAATAAACCAAGATGAGGAAATGTTGCTAAAGACTTTCAAGAAGAGGTTCAAGCCAAGCTAGGATTTCAAGTGATGATTCAAACGACTGCAACGACTGCCTTTCTATTCTAATCTAATCTCTGTAAGTCAGTTACTTTTTAGATTTGAACGTTTTCTCTGTTCGTGACATGAAATTAAAGGAATAAAAGAATATGCCAAATCTTTCTATTCGAATCTGTGCTTATATCCTTGGACCTAATTAAGAACTGTTGTGATTCGAGGACCAATTAGGCCTTGCCTATGACTATGAACATTGCCTATGACTGTGACTATGAGAATTATTTCCTTGACTATGAACACAAGCCTATGCCTTTGATTAAGAAACATAAAACTATTGCCTATGACATAACAAGGACTACTGTGATTAAACACCTATGATTCATGACTAGGAAAATGTTGCTTAAGTTTTGTGACTATGAAATTGGGTCTAAACCTGTTTATCTATTCTATCTCTTCTTGGTTTTCTTTGGTTTTAGATCATGGGAATTTACCTATTAAGTTAGGTCTACCCATGTTTATCTATTCTGTCTATTCTTGGTTTTCTTTGGTTTTAGATCTTGGGAATTTACCTATTAAGTTAGGTCTACCCAGGCTCTTGAACCTACATCATTATTCAACCCTTTTTATTCCATAAGATTTTTAGACCTATAGGCCTTCGACGTTTTAGATCAATTTCAGTGTAATTCGTTAGGTCTGTAATTAGTAAATTATCATTTTATGCCAGTTATTATGTCTATCTTTTTCATAGCATCTTTGGTTCATTCCCTATTTTCTACGGATCTAGATTTATCTATAATCTAGATTGAATCACGATTATACAAACGGTGGGAATACGATTTGGGCAAAATATGAAATTTACTAAAAATGTAGTTATGAACTTGGAAATTGGCATAAATTGGGAACATGTATTACGGCATGTTCATAGAAATGCAAATTGGATAAATTTGACATGAACTATAGGATGTGTAATTTGAATCTAGTATTGACTTATAAATCTAGCATTTACATGAATTGTGAACTAGAATAATAAGTCTAGTCCGACAAGAACTGTAATTAGAATGTTAAGTCAGAAATGGGATTAGCTAATTTGGCATAATAAGTTTATTGGCATAAATTTGAAATTGGCCATAATTGGGGATAATTGTCAGGTTTAGCAAAAGTCATGGTTAGTGGCATTTAATTTGGTATAGTTTACATACCAAAAAGGCATAAATATGACATAGAGGGGAAAATGCGCCATAAGAATAAATGTTGACAATTTACATTAAAAGAGTAATTAGGAAATAAGTAAATTAGGAATAATTTACTTATAGAAGTTGTCCTAAATGAGAAAATATAAATTTATACAAAAGAATGGTTTATTAACGACATCTCTTTTAATAATACATACACCAGAAAGTTCTATGGTGAAAGAGAGGATATTGTCTAGGCTTGGGTTTGGAAAATACAAGTTTCCTGCTCTCCCTGGCTATCCCTAACTGATCCGACGGACGGGATGGTTACTTTCAAAACCTGATTTGAAAATTAATCAAAACCCTTTGAACTTAGAAAACACGAATATGCCTAACCCGAGGTTAGACTGAGTTGCGATGTAAACCTGCCCGGAACCAACTGGCACATCCAGTATTCGCAACTGTGACGGCAAGGAATTTCGCTCGGTCCGAACCAGTCGCTAAACCGACCCAGACCGTTCGAAACGCCCTATCGTTTGAGAACTGGACAAAACAGAACGCATACAGAAGAACATTTCACTGTATATTACAACAGTGCATCAGATTACAAGAATATACAGAGTATAAATGAATAAACATTACACAGAAATATCAGAGATTTAAATTACATTTAAATACATAGCAGCGGAAAAATAATACAATACACGACTAGAATGAGATATACGGATACAAAGCTTTCCGGATATCGTTCCAGCTGTAAACCAGGATCCTGTGAATATAAATTTGCAAAACCAAAACTACTAGCTGCCCGTGTCAAAATAGGGGCACCCGGAGTTTAGGTTAAAACAATAAACTCCAGGTCAGTCATGTGACTGGTGTGAGAACTAAAACAGTTAATCTTTATTTCAAAGTTAGGTAAATCAAGGGACCACGCCGTATAACACGGAACGGGTTTCCTCCCAAGAATACCGGTGCATAAAACAAACAGCGCAATGCGAAATAAAGAAAAATGAAGCTGTTATAAGACCCAGGTCCCATCACACAATGCAACGCAGCCGAGGATAGGGTTTTCCCTTATAACAGCCAAAGAATGCTTGATACGGTTAAAACAAATCGTTTGATACTATAATAAGTGCATAGTGTATAAAACAACTTCAAATCATAAGTATCAATCATAGGCGACATGAGCGTCCCATGCCACTATGTCGCCATATATAGGTTTACAAATAAAACCGCAAAGTCACGTATTTGGAAATTGGATTTCCATCTATGAACCGAGGCAAAAGATAGTCCTCAACCGATTCGAGACGCTCTAGCCCGCCCCTCAGGCACAGCCGCAACCGTACCTTGGATCGTCAGGGCCGGTCCACCGATGTGGATTATAATGCCTGAACAATAAGTTTCTCCGCCCTTTGGGGCGTAGGTGAGCCAACTAAATGACTCCATCGGACCCGGATCGTCCGATCAAACCGAGGCGCCTCGCAACAGCAACAACCACATAAGTCAAACTCGTCAGGGCGTGTAAAACCACTGACGCCACTTCTAGCTAGAAAGAAAACGCATGTCCCCCCTGAGGTCCGTCTCCCGTTTTTGGTTCATACCGGGTGTGAAACTCGCGAGGTAAACGTTACACAAAGCTACGCCACAAAGGCCGTGCTTTGATCATCACCACAAGACTTTGCTTTTCAACAGAAGCCTCGATCAATTGCCACTTAGGCATGCCACACAGGCAATTCACTCCATGCGTTTGATATCCATCAATATATAACCCCTGAGCTTGTACGTCTCAGAGAAGGGCGTTAAGCAAGAGAATAAATTCTCCGCCGCCAAACAGATATATATTTAATAGAGATCAATCACACGAACTAAAATCCAATGTCAGACACACAGTCCATTTACAAGTCCGTTCTGGGTCTGAACGAAACCGGAGGCACCTAGTACCCCGCATATCCATCGATCTCCAAGTACGTCTGGACGATCACTAACTGTTTCCATCTTCTTGGGTGTACAGCCCAATCAAGATCATCAGTTATCACCCAAACGACGTGAAGACCTCCGGTCTTCGACCATCGTCTTCATCTTCGACTTATCGTCGTATCAGTTATTCAGAATGGGATAAACCCGGTCTTTCCGAATAACTCGCGTATATTTTAAATAAGTGTTACACAACACAACATACGCCTCATTCCAATTCCTCAGTCACTAACCGCAAATTAATCAAGAGAATAATTCCCCAAATATTAACCCCGAAGGCCGAAACCAACATCAGATCAATATCCAGAAAACCATTCTGCTTAGCTAACCGACAGTTTGTTTCTGAATTTCACATTCATAGGGAAAGGTTCCCATAAATTTTATCAAAGATAAATTCTTTAAAATTTATTCTTTAATCTATTTTTGAATATCAATTCAAACTAGTCGGGATTAGCGAACCACACCGTAGTAATCATTTATTTTATTTTATTTCCCAATCCCAACCTATTCATCCCATGAAGTAAAACTGGTAATACTTCATATCTAACACCACAGTGTTATCGGTAAATTCAATTACCATTTCACGTTCAAATCTAATTAAAGATTTAACTATCGCCTGGAGCAAAACTGGTGATACTCCATTTTCGATCATTTCAATCTAATTAAAGATTCATTAAAACTCCACTTAGTTTTAATCGTTAACTGGGTTAAAGAATCAGTGTCATTTAAAACACGGTTCACGATAAACCCAAAATCACATTCATTAATTGTCGGGTTAAAGAACGAATGTTATTTAAAACACTGTTCACGATAAACCCAAAAATCAATATCAATTCAATCCCAATTAAATATTATTTAATTGGTACACTTCATTAAATCTAAATAAAAAGATTTAATCTTTTCTCAACTGGGTTCAAGAATAGTGTTAGTGAAGACACCATTCACGACAAACCCAAATCACATTTGATATTCAATATAAGGTTCTGAATAGAAAATATATCGGCTTATATTCAATATCAAATTCTACGATTAACAAATGTCGTATTGGAAATAACGATATAAATATATCTTTCAAATTTCCATAACAACACCTGTATAATCACGAATTCCAACATCGAAATATTCCGAAGACAATTTCGATTCAAATCCACTCCAATGCAATCATTGGAAATTTTGGTTAATTTTAAAACCCTTTTCGAATTCAATTTATTTATTTAAAAATAAATAAAATTATAATTCTAGTTCAAAACTGGTTCATTTCGATAAAAATCTATTTTTATCTTTTCAAATATGGAGTTTTTTCATCCCAAATCTTCACAAATCATTTCTTATGATTTTACACAAATTATTACTATTTTTAATAATTTTATCAAGGCCCGTACAGTCGATTTCCATCAACGGCCATCGAACTGCACTTACAGCGACCTTTTTCGAATTTGATTTGGACGTAACTCCAAATCCAACCGTTAGATTTCTAATTTCTAATATTCGTTAGAAAGCTCTTTTCGATACGAACCCAACGGTTCCGGTTTTAGGAGAATCCGACGGTCGGATCTCCCGTAATGTCCGTTTGAAATAAATGGTCGAAATTCGCGAACTGCCGCGGCGCGGCGCGTTCTATTCAGGCCATTATATTATATATATAATATATATATAATATATATTTCGTCGATTTCTATTTAAAACGAATTATATAAATAGTTTTAAAATCGTTTCAAAAGCTATTTCAACTTTCTTTTCAATTCAAATCAAAATTGAATTCTTCTTTATAAATTCGTTTTAAAATTCATTTCTATTCAATTCAAATTTCACTTTCGATTCAATTTGAATTCGTTTTCAATTCAATTCATTTCGAAATCGTTTTCAATTCAATTCATTTCGAAATCGTTTTCAATTCAATTCATTTCGAAATCGTTTTCAATTCAATTCATTTCGAAATCGTTTTCAATTCAATTCATTTCGAAATCGTTTAAAATCGATATAAATATCGTTTACGTCAAAATGGCGTTAATCTAATCAACACGGCTTCATAAATTTCTATTTTCAAATATTCTATTTCAAATATTTCTTTTTCAAAATAGTTGTTATTATCAAAATATTTCGTCCAACACATGACCAATCTCAATGAATGAGTACTGTCAACACATGAACTTTTATTTTATAATATTCTTTATTTTTCAAATTGGAATGAGGCCCAATCAATTACCATATAAAGTTAATTATGTGGATTTTCATACAACACATGTATATAATAACATTGAAAATAATCAACCATCAACCAAAGTGCACTACACTGTAAAAGCATCAAATATAGATATTCAACGCTTATAACAGCCTGTCAATCAATCGATCGACATATTTAATCAATCAGGATGAGTGAACTTCAAATTTCATCCCAACACCCGTGTGGGGTTTCAAACAATCAAACACATATTTTATTTGTGCTGTTGGGCGATGTGTAAAATTTATCGTCCCAATCAATGTCATTCAAATAGGTGTACATAAACAAACCGTCTGATTTGTAAATGAATATTCTATTTTTATTCACTTCACGTTAAAAATTATATTTTTAACGATAAAACATTTTATTTCAACCTATGAATTTCTATTCAGTTCGTTCTTTAAATAAAATAATATTTTTATTTTTCTAACTTATTTTAGAAAATTTCGGCGGCATAACGGCACGATACTAGAAACGGGACGAGGCCTAGCCTTATCCCCGGTCTAGTGAAGGCCCACGCCATTCACACATCAAATTCTAATCAATTCAAGTTCACCAAATAACCCAATTCAAATCAAATAATTTCACCAACTACACAACCAAACAAACAAGTCCATGGTATGTGGACGGGTGTCGGGTGCTTCTAATAAGCACCGTCTGCATCCTAGTATATATATATATATATATATAACTAGAAAAAGAATTTTGAGTGAGAAGTTCTCACCAAAAGCTAATCCAAACGCCACGACTCTTCTTAGGTAGGAAATCTTCGTCACTTTCTTCTTGTCACTTTCACTGCCCGTATTCTCTACATATATAAAAATTATATTTTTATTCTTCATATCCAATAAAAATCATATTTTTATTACTCTATATGAATAAAAATCATATTTTTAATATGCCACTAGTTTAAAAATCACATCTTTAACCTTTTTATATTATAAAAATCATATTTTTATTTCACCTTCCTATATATAAAAATTATATTTCTAACCTTTACATTCAATAAAAATTATATTTTTATCCCTTTTTATATACATTAAAAATCAAAACTTTATATCATATGAAATCAAAGCTTTACATGTCATATATATAAATAAAAATCTCCTCTTTATGTTATACAAGAATCTATTCTTTTCATTAGTAAAATATAGTCTTTCCTAAAATAAAAATATAATTTTTAATCTCTATAAATATAAATAAAAATTCTATACTTACTCTAGTCAAAGATCTAACCATTTTACTTATGAAAATCGCAGATTTTATATAATAAATAAAAACTTACATTGTCTTCCGATAGAATGAGGATGTTTTGGGTTCGTCGGAGGGCTGGAAGGCCACTGTTAAAAGGGGGAAAATCGATCCAGGAGGAAGCTGGAGCTCGCCGGTCTGCTGTAGGGTGTCGGGTGGTCGAGGGTGGTCGTCAGGCAGGGGGGAGGCGGAGGCATAGGGGATCGGAGAATGGGAGGCGCGTTGGCCAAAGTGGACGCGAGCAGGGTGGGTTCTGGGCGTATCGCGCTGGAGGTGGAGAAGAAGAAGGAAGTGAAGGAGTGGAGGGGCGCAGAGCTTGGGGAGGTGGCGGTGATGGCTCGCCTGGGGCGACGGCGAGGTCTGCGGGAGGAAGAATCGGTTTTCCCGATTGAAAAGGAAAAGGGGGAGAATGAAAAAATAACAGGGGGGGGCTTAGTGTAAAGGATGGAGGGTTTTTTTTATATTATTAAATTTTAATCTTCACTAAAAAGTAGCTTCTTATTTCGAAATCAGAATCAAACCCACCGACTGTCATCCCCAGCGTCTTACCCCCATTCCGAACACAATGGGATATGTATCGCAAGCTGATTTGATCGTTACAATCAGTTTTCGTTAAATTTACATTTAAATCACTATATTGAATTTTAAACGTACATTTCAAATTACCGGGGTCACATACTAACTAGAAAAATTCCAGAAAAATATTTTCTAGCTTCGTATTGACGATACGGTCCTAACAAAACTAGTTTCGTCAAATTCTGAGACCGTTAGAAAAATGGCCATTTTCCAGTCGATTAAAATCAACTGAAATTGGTCAAACGCGTTTTCCTTTGCCACGCTCACATATTGATTCAGAAAATTATGAAATTTGGAATCTAGCAATAACTTGACACTGCGGATCCAACAAAAGTGGTTTCGTCGAAATCCGAGGTCGTTTGCAAAATGTCCATTTTTAAGGGCCTGAATTCCATAGCGACTATTCAGAATTTTCAACTGGACATATGTTTTGATTCCCGATATGAAATCTTGATTTTTCGGACTCGTTGGAAAGATATTCACAATTAGATCCCATTATTTTTGATTTCACTAAAATCCGGATTGTTTTGCACCCGGTACATTCAATTGAAGTTTGAAATCGAATTATCGAACTACCGCGCCATTTTCAATTCTATTTATAATTATATATAAATATTTATATTCTAACGACGACGTATATAATATATACGTTCGAATTCTATTCAAAATAAATTTCACGTCGATATTATTTAAAATAATTCATTTTAAATATTCAAACTCCGCTAAAATTGTCAAAATAAAAATTTTAAACTGGCCCAGATTTTCCGGGTTGTTACAATCTCCCCCACTTAAAACTTTTCGTCCCCGAAAAGGAACAAAGTCGAAAGTGGTTTGATAATTCAACTCTACGCTCGATCTGACTTCCATTCTCCAACTCTTTAGTTTCTGAGAATTTTCAAAATTTCAAAAATTTGGCTAACACCCTAAATTTTCGAAAAATTTCGCCATAACCTCCCCTGCACCGGGAGCATCGGGGAATTTCAAATAGCTTCCCCGGTCCTTCAGATCTCAAAAAGAAAAAGAAAAAGCCAAGCGGCTAGCCAATAGGCTCACAAAATCATCATCACCCAAACAAAACAGGAAATTATGTAGTAAACATGTACCTATTTGTCGGGCAAACAAATTTTATTCTTCGGCTCTAGCCTCCTTGCTATGACCTGTTCAATGATATATATGTATATGCAAGCAAATGCGACAATTTTCAATACAATTCAATATGTGATTCAATTAGGCTAAATGGCTAAAAATTAGCAAACAAAAAAACAAACAACCCAAACATCAATCAATTAGTGAATTAGAGTTTCAAATTCAAAATTTGATATATATACAAAAAATCATGTTTTGATGCCAAATCACGACAATGTATTCTAGCTATATTAGTTTTGGTTCTCACACCAGTCTAATGGAAATATATCGATATCACACCTTCGTTACTCGAACATGAATACTAATGACAACTAGTCAATCATCAGAATCATCTTCGGGCCACTAGAGTATGATTCTATATCTATCCAGTATATTAAAATTTTGAATATACGTTTGCAAGGCGTATATGCAAATTCTTTATATACTGAATTGTCCAAAATCACTATAAACAAATAATCAAATACGAATAGTTGATTTAAATTTTTCAAAACAAAATTATTTTCATTTGAAAAATATACTCTTCACACTCGTTCTAAGATACTACTGATCCCATCTCTAACGAGTCATTCCCGTTGGATATTACTAATCCAATATCCGATGAATTCTTTCGTATGGTTCTAATGTGTCTTGTTCTCTAGCTTTGCAAACCAAAGCTCTGATACCAACTGTGACCGCAAGGAATTTCGCTCGGTCCGAACCAGTCGCTAAACCGACCCAGACCGTTCGAAACCCCCTATCGTTTGAGAACAGGACAAAACAGAACGCATACAGAAGAACATTTCACTGTATATTACAACAGTGCATCAGATTACAAGAATATACAGAGTATAAATGAATAAACATTACACAAAAATATCAGAGATTTAAATTACATTTAAATACATAGTAGCGGAAAAATAATACAATACACGACTAGAATGAGATATACGGATACAAAGCTTTCCGGATATCATTCCAGCTGTAAACCAGGATCCTGTGAATATAAATCTGCAAAACCAAAACTACTAGCTGCCCGTGTCAAAATAGGGGCACCCAGAGTTTAGGTTAAAACAATAAACTCCAGGTCAGTCATGTGACTGGTGTGAGAACTAAAACAGTTAATCTTTATTTTAAAGTTAGGTAAATCAAGGGACCACGCCGTATAACACGGAACGGGTTTCCTCCCAAGAATACCGGGGCATAAAACAAACAGCGCAATGCTAAATAAAGAAAAATGAAGCTGTTATAAGACCCAGGCCCCATCACACAATGCAACGCAGCCGAGGATAGGGTTTTCCCTAATAACAGCCAAAGAATGCTTGATACGGTTAAAACAAATCGTTTGATACTATAACAATTGCATAGTGTATAAAACAACTTCAAATCATAAGTATCAATCATAGGCGACATGAGCGTCCCATGCCACTATGTCGCCATATATAGGTTTACAAATAAAACCGCAAAGTCACGTATTTGGAAATTGGATTTCCATCTATGAACCGAGGCAAAAGATAGTCCTCAACCGATTCGAGACGCTCTAGCCCGCCCCTCAGGCACAGCCGCAACCGTACCTTGGATCGTCAGGGCCGGTCCACCGATGTGGATTATAATGCCTGAACAATACGTTTCTCCGCCCTTTGGGGCGTAGGTGAGCCAACTAAATGACTCCATCGGACCCGGATCGTCCGATCAAACCGAGGCGCCTCGCAACAGCAACAACCACATAAGTCAAACTCGTCAGGGCGTGTAAAACCACTGACGCCACTTCTAGCTAGAAAGAAAACGCATGTCCCCCCTGAGGTCCGTCTCCCGGTTTTGGTTCATACCGGGTGTGAAACTCGCGAGGTAAACGTTACACAAAGCTACGCCACAAAGGCCGTGCTTTGATCATCACCACAAGACTTTGCTTTTCAACAGAAGCCTCGATCAATTGCCACTTAGGCATGCCACACAGGCAATTCACTCCATGCATTTGATATCCATCAATATATAACCCCTAAGCTTGTACGTCTCAGAGAAGGGCGTTAAGCAAGAGAATAAATTCTCCGCCGCCAAACAGATATATATTTAATAGAGATCAATCACACGAACTAAAATCCAATGTCAGACACACAGTCCATTTACAAGTCCGTTCTGGGTCTGAACGAAACCGGAGGCACCTAGTACCCCGCATATCCATCGATCTCCAAGTACGTCTGGACGATCACTAACTGTTTCCATCTTCTTGGGTGTACAGCCCAATCAAGATCATCAGTTATCACCCAAACGACGTGAAGACCTCCGGTCTTCGACCATCGTCTTCATCTTCGACTTATCGTCGTATCAATTATTCAGAATGGGATAAACCCGGTCTTTCCGAATAACTCGCGTATATTTTAAATAAGTGTTACACAACACAACATACGCCTCATTCCAATTCCTCAGTCACTAACCGCAAATTAATCAAGAGAATAATTCCCCAAATATTAACCCCGAAGGCCGAAACCAACATCAGATCAATATCCAGAAAACCATTCTGCTTAGCTAACCGACAGTTAGTTTCTGAATTTCACATTCATAGGGAAAGGTTCCCATAAATTTTATCAAAGATAAATTCTTTAAAATTTATTCTTTAATCTATTTTTGAATATCAATTCAAACTAGTCGGGATTAGCGAACCACACCGTAGTAATCATTTATTTTATTTCCCAATCCCAACCTATTCATCCCATGAAGTAAAACTGGTAATACTTCATATCTAACACCACAGTGTTATCGGTAAATTCAATTACCATTTCACGTTCAAATTTAATTAAAGATTTAACTATCGCCTGGAGCAAAACTGGTGATACTCCATTTTCGATCATTTCAATCTAATTAAAGATTCATTAAAACTCCACTTAGTTTTAATCGTTAACTGGGTTAAAGAATCAGTGTCATTTAAAACACGGTTCACGATAAACCCAAAATCACATTCATTAATTGTCGGGTTAAAGAACGAATGTTATTTAAAACACTGTTCACGATAAACCCAAAAATCAATATCAATTCAATCCCAATTAAATATTATTTAATTGGTACACTTCATTAAATCTAAATAAAAAGATTTAATCTTTTCTCAACTGGGTTCAAGAACAGTGTTAGTGAAGACACCATTCACGACAAACCCAAATCACATTTGATATTCAATATAAGGTTCTGAATAGAAAATATATCGGCTTATATTCAATATCAAATTCTACGATTAACAAATGTCGTATTGGAAATAACGATATAAATATATCTTTCAAATTTCCATAACAACACCTGTATAATCACGAATTCCAACATCGAAATATTCCGAAGACAATTTCGATTCAAATCCACTCCAATGCAATCATTGGAAATTTTGGTTAATTTTAAAACCCTTTTCGAATTCAATTTATTTATTTAAAAATAAATAAAATTATAATTCTAGTTCAAAACTGGTTCATTTCGATAAAAATCTATTTTTATCTTTTCAAATATGGAGTTTTTTCATCCCAAATCTTCACAAATCATTTCTTATGATTTTACACAAATTATTACTATTTTTAATAATTTTATCAAGGCCCGTACAGTCGATTTCCATCAACGGCCATCGAACTGCACTTACAGCGACCTTTTTCGAATTTGATTTGGACGTAACTCCAAATCCAACCATTAGATTTCTAATTTCTAATATTCGTTAGAAAGCTCTTTTCGATACGAACCCAACGGTTCCGGTTTTAGGAGAATCCGACGGTCGGATCTCCCGTAATGTCCGTTTGAAATAAATGGTCGAAATTCGCGAACTGTCGCGGCGCGGCGCGTTCTATTCAGGCCATTATATTATATATATAATATATATTTCGTCGATTTCTATTTAAAACGAATTATATAAATAGTTTTAAAATCGTTTCAAAAGCTATTTCAACTTTCTTTTCAATTCAAATCAAAATTGAATTCTTCTTTATAAATTCGTTTTAAAATTCATTTCTATTCAATTCAAATTTCACTTTCGATTCAATTTGAATTCGTTTTCAATTCAATTCATTTCGAAATCGTTTTCAATTCAATTCATTTCGAAATCGTTTTCAATTCAATTCATTTCGAAATCGTTTTCAATTCAATTCATTTCGAAATCGTTTAAAATCGATATAAATATCGTTTACGTCAAAATGGCGTTAATCTAATCAACACGGCTTCATAAATTTCTATTTTCAAATATTCTATTTCAAATATTTCTTTTTCAAAATAGTTGTTATTATCAAAATATTTCGTCCAACACATGACCAATCTCAATGAATGAGTACTGTCAACACATGAACTTTTATTTTATAATATTCTTTATTTTTCAAATTGGAATGAGGCCCAATCAATTACCATATAAAGTTAATTATGTGGATTTTCATACAATACATGTATATAATAACATTGAAAATAATCAACCATCAACCAAAGTGCACTACACTGTAAAAGCATCAAATATAGATATTCAACGCTTATAACCGCCTGTCAATCAATCGATCAACATATTTAATCAATCAGGATGAGTGAACTTCAAATTTCATCCCAACACCCGTGTGGGGTTTCAAACAATCAAACACATATTTTATTTGTGCTGTTGGGCGATGTGTAAAATTTATCGTCCCAATCAATGTCATTCAAATAGGTGTACATAAACAAACCGTCTGATTTGTAAATGAATATTCTATTTTTATTCACTTCACGTTAAAAATTATATTTTTAACGATAAAACATTTTATTTCAACCTATGAATTTCTATTCAATTCGTTCTTTAAATAAAATGATATTTTTATTTTTCTAACTTATTTTAGAAAATTTCGGCGGCATAACGGCACGATACTAGAAGCGGGACGAGGCCTAGCCTTATCCCCGGTCTAGTGAAGGCCCACGCCATTCACACATCAAATTCTAATCAATTCAAGTTCACCAAATAACCCAATTCAAATCAAATAATTTCACCAACTACACAACCAAACAAACAAGTCCATGGTATGTGGACGGGTGTCGGGTGCTTCTAATAAGCACCGTCTGCATCCTAGTATATATATATATATAACTAGAAAAAGAATTTTGAGTGAGAAGTTCTCACCAAAAGCTAATCCAAACGCCACGACTCTTCTTAGGTAGGAAATCTTCGTCACTTTCTTCTTGTCACTTTCACTGCCCGTATTCTCTACATATATAAAAATTATATTTTTATTCTTCATATCCAATAAAAATCATATTTTTATTACTCTATATGAATAAAAATCATATTTTTAATATGCCACTAGTTTAAAAATCACATCTTTAACCTTTTTATATTATAAAAATCATATTTTTATTTCACCTTCCTATATATAAAAATTATATTTCTAACCTTTACATTCAATAAAAATTATATTTTTATCCCTTTTTATATACATTAAAAATCAAAACTTTATATCATATGAAATCAAAGCTTTACATGTCATATATATAAATAAAAATCTCCTCTTTATGTTATACAAGAATCTATTCTTTTCATTAGTAAAATATAGTCTTTCCTAAAATAAAAATATAATTTTTAATCTCTATAAATATAAATAAAAATTCTATACTTACTCTAGTCAAAGATCTAACCATTTTACTTATGAAAATCGCAGATTTTATATAATAAATAAAAACTTACATTGTCTTCCGATAGAATGAGGATGTTTTGGGTTCGTCGGAGGGCTGGAAGGCCACTGTTAAAAAGGGGAAAATCGATCCAGGAGGAAGCTGGAGCTCGCCGGTCTGCTGTAGGGTGTCGGGTGGTCGAGGGTGGTCGTCAGGCAGGGGGGAGGCGGAGGCATAGGGGATCGGAGAATGGGAGGCGCGTTGGCCAAAGTGGACGCGAGCAGGGTGGGTTCTGGGCGTATCGCGCTGGAGGTGGAGAAGAAGAAGGAAGTGGAGGAGTGGAGGGGCGCATAGCTTGGGGAGGTGGCGGCGATGGCTCGCCTGGGGCGACGGCGAGGTCTCCGGGAGGAAGAATCGGTTTTCCCGATTGAAAAGGAAAAGGGGGAGAATGAAAAAATAACAGGGGGGGGGGCTTAGTGTAAAGGATGGAGGGTTTTTTTTATATTATTAAATTTTAATCTTCACTAAAAAGTAGCTTCTTATTTCGAAATCAGAATCAAACCCACCGACTGTCGTTCCTAGCGTTTTACCCCCATTCCGAACACAATGGGATATGTATCGCAAGCTGATTTGATCGTTACAATCAGTTTTCGTTAAATTTACATTTAAATCACTATATTGAATTTTAAACGTACATTTCAAATTACCGGGGTCACATACTAACTAGAAAAATTCCAGAAAAATATTTTCTAGCTTCGTATTGACGATACGGTCCTAACAAAACTAGTTTCGTCGAATTCTGAGACCGTTAGAAAAATGGCCATTTTTCAGTCGATTAAAATCAACTGAAATTGGTCAAACGCGTTTTCCTTTGCCACGCTCACATATTGATTCAGAAAATTATGAAATTTGGAATCTAGCAATAACTTGACACTGCGGATCCAACAAAAGTGGTTTCGTCGAAATCCGAGGTCGTTTGCAAAATGTCCATTTTTAAGGGCCTGAATTCCATAGCGACTATTCAGAATTTTCAACTGGACATATGTTTTGATTCCCGATATGAAATCTTGATTTTTCGGACTCGTTGGAAAGATATTCACAATTAGATCCCATTATTTTTGGTTTCACTAAAATCCGGATTGTTTTGCACCCGGTACATTCAATTGAAGTTTGAAATCGAATTATCGAACTACCGCGCCATTTTCAATTCTATTTATAATTATATATAAATATTTATATTCTAACGACGACGTATATAATATATATGTTCGAATTCTATTCAAAATAAATTTCACGTCGATATTATTTAAAATAATTCATTTTAAATATTCAAACTCCGCTAAAATTGTCAAAATAAAAATTTTAAACTGGCCCAGATTTTCCGGGTTGTTACAGCAACAATATCTGTCTAATGTGAGTGGTCGCGGCTTTAATTTATTTAGTTAAAGCTAGAACAAGAATGGTCGGGTTAAGCTAACTAAGACACTTAACCAATTCAATATGATAACCAGACCGGTGGGTGGGGTTAGGTTCATGCAACCAACTTAACATAGTTAAGCTAGAATGGGAGGGCTAAGTCCATAGGGACACTTAACCAACTTAACGTGGTAACAAGAAAAGATTGGTAGGGGTTAAGTAACTAAGAAAACACTTAGCCAAATTAACATGATAACCAGACCAGAGGTTGGGGTTAAGTAAAATTTAATACACTTAGCCAATTTGATATGTTAGCTGGGCTAGACCGTAGGGTTAAGTAAACTTGAACACTTAACCATCAGATTGTGATAAAGGAATAGGGTTAAGCCTAAAACATGAAGGGATAATACTTAACCATTAATAACATGTTAGTTGAAACAGACGGGCAAGGTTAAGTTAAAAAGGAACACTTAACCAATATAGGATGAATGGGTAGGGTTAAGTAATAAGAAATACTTAACCAATATAACTTGGTTTGTGGTAGGGTTAAGTCAACATGAATTACGGATAACACTTAACCAGTTTAACAGGATAAATGAAGAGGGTTAAGTTAGCTTGAATTGACTAATGACACTTAACCAATCCAAATTGACGGGAAAGGAGCTAAGTAGTAAACCTTAGCTAAGAAAACAACGATTCTGGAAACTAAGTGGTAAACCTTAGTTAACAAAACTAAGTAGTAATTCTTAGTATAACACGGGAAGGAGCGAATGTCCGTCTGAGTAAAAAGAAGGCTCCAAAGAATTGGGTTACGAAGCCCGAGGCTTCGAGGGGACGTGAGGGTACTCTTGGTATCCCTTTGTGAGGTTGCAGATGATCCTCCTGGGCTCACAGAGGTTAAGGTCTGCGTTAGAAGAACCAGGGGTATGCCTTGGTAGCAATATATGGCAACCTAAAGACTAGGATGGACCGGCGTGATTCGGCGAGAAAACGGTAGCCCTGTGATAGCAACTCGTCGTCTACCATCCATCTTGGGTCAATCGAGATACGTGAAGCGGAAAGGCGGAGAACTCCAAAAAACCATATACTTGCTATCTAGTTATGGGTGATGATGACCATAGGATAGTGGGGCACCGGGGGCCTGCGTATAGTTCTCATTTTTCATGGTGTGCCTTTCATTAGTTGAGGGAGGGGTCAAGTGGGACCATAGCCACTGGAATAAAAACAGACCTTAGCATCTGCATCGGCAGATATCTGAAAGCTCCCGACCGAGTTCTGTATTCCTTGATTTGCCCTGCCACAGGATTCGGGCTGCACATTACAGGACATGTGCATCTTGACAAGCGATAACGATTCGCGATACATGCGTGGGGAAGTACAGGAACATATACCACTCTAGGTAGTGTGTCCTAGACTTGGGGGCATCGTTCGACAGGTAGCAAAAAATCCCTAGTTGGACTAGGTGGCATAAACCCTGAACCCGAAAAGCGTTCAGCAGATAGCGTAAACTCTTGTTGAATCTAGAAAGCACTTGATAGAAAACCCTAGATTAGATCTAGATAATAAATAATAAATGTATGCCTGAAGGCAACGGAAACTACAGGGATTGAGATCACGTTGTCGTTACTAGTTGGGACACTAGTTGGGTGGTGCAGAGATATAGAAACTAGTATAACAAGGAAATAGCGAAGTGGCGAAAGTATTAGAGCATATGCAGTTTATCTTAGCATAACATATCTTGTGTTAATCATGTCTAATCTTGCCAACCCTATCATCATGGTGTCATCTTGTATTCAGTTAATTCATGTCGTTTTGTTTTATCATGTTCACATGCTAGAAGTTACTGAACTTACTCAGGCTTTATGGCTGACTCTGTTTTTCTTTCGTCTTCTTTTCTTCCGTTCCCCCCAGGTAGTAAAGGAGGGAATAGTATAGCTCAGGTTAAGTTGGACTGTCACTCTTTCCCAGCTTGAAGATTTGTCGAAGTTTGCTTGGATTCTCTTTTCAGATGCTATGGCTGGCTCTTGCTAAAGTTTGGGAATATAAATGTTGTTTTATGCTTCTTTATTTTGTAAGACAGATGATACTCTGATATTGTAAAGAAATCATTGTACAAACTATTTTATCAATAAAGCAAAGTTTTATTTTCCGCTGTTTAATTTCTGTCTGTCTTGTAATTTATCTGCATCTTTTACCCTAAATGCTCCACTGAACTTAGTGCATTCCCTTTGTGAGTGACACTAACGGATGTGGGGTGTTACACGTGGTACAGAGCTGAAGGTTACCGGATCAGATAAAGGATTTGAAAAATTATTTTCAAAACGGTTTTAAAAGAAGCATTTTCAAAGGAAAAGATTTGTTTTAAAAAGGCATATTCCCTAAAGCCATATGCGCTATCTTCTCTTCCTCTGTTTGAATTCTTTTCTCCTTCTTTCTTGAGTCTTTGGGGCTCCTAGCTTTCTGGGAGGTAACCTCATCGATGGGCGAAGTAGTGCCCGGCTTCCATCCATAACCGTAGTAGTTTCACCTACGGCCAGTTTTCTTTCAAGCTTATAGGGTTTTCTGTATGATGGAGGCAGCTTCCGAGAGATTTGTCAACATGGTTACACATGGAAGGAGATGAGGAGTTTGGCAAAGGAGCACAACCTTAGGATGAGGAATTCATGGATGTATATTTAGCTCACAAAGGAGGAAGGAATTATAAAACCTAAGACAAGAGGAAGTATCTTTACTAGGGTATGATAGGGCATATAAGTAAGGACAAGGGCAAGAATGAGGAACAAGATTTTCTGAAGGGCAAGTACATACTTTCACCACCAAGCGTACCTAGGAGTAAGGCAGTAAAGTTCTGTTGGAAGAATCTAGTTTTGTTGTTCGTACTCTTTCGGTTTTAGCGCTTCGCATTTGTTCATATCCACTTCCATAGTTGAGTCTCTGCACTATAGTACTTGTATAGTAGAAAGATCCCACTAGAATCTCAAATCCAATTGGTGGTCCGACCAGTTTATTTTTGGTTAGTAGGGATTTGAGAATAGCTATCGAGTGTGCTTAAATCATCTCACGTAGATCGTCTAAATTCGGAGGAGATATTCCTTGGATGCTTGTCTGATATTGGTTTAGGCCTTTGGGGCTTGTACTTGAGGAATGTAGAGTTCGACTAGGATGGTTTTGCGTGAGAGATGAATAGTTGTGGCAGGCACTCTAAAAGGCACGTATAACCTTTCGACCCTTATAGTTATGGCACGGCGGATAAGAGGGAGACCTCTAATCATCTTAGTACATATACTTGGTACCGTGATTGACATCTGTTTATTTTGGAAATGGAGATCAGGAACTTCATAATCGTGAAGTTAAATTAGTTAAGATATAGTGGAGTAAAGCTCAAGAAGGCTAGATACTAGCATCGTACCCTTTTTCCTTAAGGGTGTATCCTTGATTTTTTTTGTTTAGGAGCTTTATGCATAATTGTTTCTCTCTTTCTAAAGTATATCCTCTAGGTCGTATCTTCGATCCTTTAGGTAGAAGCCAATGGATGTAAACATGTGTTTGAAACATGTTATGGTTGGTGGTTGCAAGTGGTTGCTAATGGATGCTCGTGGATGCATATGCATACGTATTAGGCACTAGATCAGTTCAGACGCTTTCATATTGCATTTACAGATATGTATTTGTTTGTAAGTTTAACTTGATATGTTATCATATGGATGTTACATATGGATGAATGGCTATGCACACTTGTAGCATTTACATAACTAGGGATGCTTGCATACACGATTGGACGCATGGCACTGACATGATTCGCATTAAGGAGGTCAACTGAATCAGTAGACCGCCTGATTTTGCATTAGATAAAGACATATACACACACTATGCATAAGAACATGAAAGCATTAGAAATCTTTTAAGGACAGTGAATGCCTGTGATTGAATGGTTGGGTAAATGGGTGATTGGATGGTAGGACACATTCTTCCTAAATGGAAGATTTCGGGGATGAAATCCTTTTAAGTGGGGGAGAATGTAACAACCTATAATTCTGTAACACTAAGATTCACGAAACAAGGCAGAATTAAATTTTAAAATCAAAACCAAGGGAAACGGGCTGCGCCATTGCGTTTGTCTCGAAATTCTACATGATAACGAGTCCGAGTTTGCGTAAATCGGAGTCCGTATGAGGAAGATATGGCCTCCGGAAGATTCAGCGAAGTTCAAATTTCAAAACATGTCAGAAAACAAGTTCAAAATTCAAAATCGGACCCCGATTGGGCAGGGCGGGAATTTTCCCGCCCAAGGCACCCAGGTCGACTGGGTAGTTGACCTGGGTCACACAGATCGACTGGGTAGTCGACCTGGGGGTCGACCCCCCTGCTTTTTCCAGTTTTCTGAACCTGGTTCGTTCTGATGAATTTGGTCACGTTTTCTGCCTAGGTTCATCCGCCTAATCCTATATAAACAGCCTTAGCCTCCTTCTCTATTCACAATTCTTTTCTATCCTTATGTTGCCTCTGAGAAAATGTATGAATAAATAAAAATAAGAAAATAATAAAATAAACCAAGATGAGGAAATGCTGCTAAAGACTTTCAAGAAGAGGTTCAAGCCAAGCTAGGATTTCAAGTGATGATTCAAACGACTGCAACGACTGCCTTTCTATTCTAATCTAATCTCTGTAAGTCGGTTACTTTTTAGATTTGAACGTTTTCTCTGTTCGTGACATTAAATTAAAGGAATAAAAGAATATGCCAAATCATTCTATTCGAATCTGTGCTTATATCCTTGGACCTAGTTAAGAACTGTTGTGATTCGATGACCAATTAGTCCTTGCCTATGACTATGAACATTGCCTATGACTATGAACTTTGCCTATGACTATGACTATGAGAATTATTTCCTTGCCTATGAACACAAGCCTATGCCTTTGATTAGGAAACATAAAACTATTGCCTATGACATAACAAGGTCTACTGTGATTAAACACCTATGATTCATGACTAGGAAAGTGTTGCTTAAGTTTTGTGACTATGAAATTGGGTCTAAACCTGTTTATCTATTCTGTCTATTCTTGGTTTTCTTTGGTTTTAGATCATGGGAATTTAACTATTAAGTTAGGTCTACCCATGTTTATCTATTCTGTCTATTCTTGGTTTTCTTTGGTTTTAGATCTTGGGAATTTACCTATTAAGTTAGGTTTACCCAGGCTCTTGAACCTACATCATTATTCAACCCTTTTTATGCCATAAGATTTTCAGACCTATAGGCCTTCGACGTTTTAGATCAATTTCAGTGTAATTCGTTAGGTCTGTAATTAGTAAATTATCATTTTATGCCAGTTATTATGTCTATCTTTTTCATAGCATCTTTGGTTCATTCCCTATTTTCTACGGATCTAGATTTATCTATAATCTAGATTGAATCACGATTATACAAATGGTGGGAATACGATTTGGGCAAAATATGAAATTTACTAAAAACGTAGTTATGAACTTGGAAATTGGCATAAATTAGGAACATGTATCATGGCATGTTCATAGAAATGAAAATTGGATAAATTTGACTTGAACTATAGGATGTGTAATTTGAATCTAGTTTGACTTGTAAATCTAGCATTTACATGAATTGTGAACTAGAATAATAAGTCTAGTCCGACATGAACTGTAATTAGAATGTTAAATCAGAAATGGGATTAGCTAATTTGGCATAATAAGTTTATTGGCATAAATTTGAAATTGGCCATAGTTGGGGATAATTGTCAGGTTTAGCAAAAGTCATGGTTAGTGGCATTTAATTTGGTATATTTTACATACCAAAAAGGCATAAATATGATATAGAGGGGAAAATGGGCCATAAGAATAAATGTTGACAATTTACATTAAAAGAGTAATTAGGAAATAAGTAAATTAGGAATAATTTACTTATAGAATTTGTCCTAAATGAGAAAATATAAATTTATACAAAAGAAAGGTTTATTAACGACATCTCTTTTAATAATACATACACCAGAAAGTTCTAGGGTGACAGAGAGGATAGTGTCTAGGCTTGGGTTTGGAAAATACAAGTTTCCTGCTCTCCCTGGCTATCCCTAACTGATCCGATGGACGGGATGGTTACTTTCAAAACCTGATTTGAAAATTAATAAAAACGCTTTGAACTTAGAAAACACGAATATGCCTAACCCGAGGATAGACTGAGTTGCGATGTAAACCTGCCCGGAACCAACCGGCACATCCATTATTCGCAACAATATCTGTCTAATGTGAGTGGTCGCGGCTTTAATTTATTTAGTTAAAGCTAGAACAAGTGTAACACTCCACGTCCATTAATGTAACTCACAAAGTGAATGCATTAACTTCCATGGAGGTTTTAAGTGAATATAGAACAGAAAAATTACAACAAGACAGATAATAAGTAGTACTTGGAAATCTAAAATTTCATTTTATTGCAACGGAAATTAACCATGTTTGTTACATCATAAAACCATAATCAGAGTCAAGTACAATATCCATCTTGATAAAACAAAATACATAATCGCGTTACACAAATAGCCATTAAAGAAGATAACAAGCTGGACTTTACTTCAACGGTCCAAACTTTCCAAAGAGAGATGAAGCAAACCAATCAAACTCCACTAGAGCTGGGTCCAACCTGAGGACCTAGAGGGGGAAAAAGGATAGAAATGGAGGGGGTCAGACATAAAGTCTGGCGAGTATGATAATTCTAACAATACTATTATCAAAATAACTAGACTAAGGCATAAGCTGGAAAACAAGTAAATGTCTATGAACTATTAGGTATGAAATGAGCAGATAAAGATAACGTTAAAGATAACGTTAAAGGATACCTAATTACTAATGAACAATTGCTACACCGCACCGCACATTACTACACTGCACCGCACCAGTCACCCTAAAGGTTGATCCCACTTGTTTCACACAGAAACTATATAAATAGCCTTACGTACCCCTAGCTGACTACATAGGTGCCGTCTGCCCCTATCTCCACTAGGTGTACCCCACTTGCGATCGGCTCCCTACTCGTAGATACCCATGCTGCCCCACAGTTGGGTGTATCACTCTCCTAAAGTGGCAACCCGATACAACTTGAGAATGCACGGCTTATACCTACATGATGCATCAACGTCTTACCTATCAGCCCGGGTCCACACACGCATATGAAACGCGTTGGACTTGCGTTGCCACCGCTCCCCGTTTTGGCCTCTTATAGTCAAGCCCAGTATGCGTGTCCCGTCCTCGACTTGTGTCGAGCCCACAAAGATACGTTTGGGATACTGGTTGAAATGGGCCCCCACAAGCTACCCACCTAAGCTTGTCACCACTAGTATATCCCACTTAATCCTCTTAGTCATGTTCATTTACATGTGTGTTTGGTTAAGTCTTACTACTCGTATTTCACATGCCACTAAGGGCACCCACTAGATTCCTCATGCCACCCAAGGCACCTACTTAACCCCCCATGTCCCACCTTACATGTTTATCTGGTTAAGTATTTCTTAATTCATTCAGGCCATAACCTCATAAAGACCTCTCACATTAGACTGGCATTTATGGCAGCTGGATTTGCCGGGCGGGTCCGGGCAGTCTTACACCATAAAAGAGTCTAACCTCGTGTCTTTACAACTGTTATGCTTTAGTTTAAGCCTAGAACCTCTCACATTGGGCTGACATTTGTGACCACTGGATTTGCCGGGCGGGTCCGGGCAGGTTTACGTCACAAACGAGTCCAACCTCGTGTCCTAAGCATTTATTATCATTTATAATCTTTTACCCCAGTTTTAATAATTCCCTATCCAAATTATTAATTAAGTCCACGTTTATTGATGTCCATAATTGACTCAATTATGGTCATCCACTCATGGCATGCAAAATCATATCAATTGCACTCCAACTTCTTATTATTAAATCCTTAATATTACCCCTACCCCACGTTTATACGTTCACTTATTCAACGTAGAATATACGTTAGACTCAAATAGTCTAACTCATAGCACAAAAATAAATTATCACAACATATAGACAATTAAAATGAATCTAATCTTAATAGGGGTGAAACTTGCATAAACTACACATGTTAAGGATCTAAAGGTGTCAACTTGTTAAATGTCACAATTTACATGATATGATCATAACCCAAATTTGTGTATATACTAGCGTATGGGGTTTTAGACAACATAATGATGGTGTGAACTAGCATAGAATTTCACAAATGTCATAGCATAATTCTAGATGTCATAATAGATGTCATGGTATATGTTCATAACTTTTACTAATCAACCTAAACTTGCATACATGGTTTGACATATAGATCAACATAACCCAAACATGATGATTTTATTAACATGAACTAACTAGCATAGATAAGATCATGACTTTAACATGTATGATTCATCACAATTTAGCATAGAAAACTACAACTTATACAATATCATTATAGCATGATTAACAACATATAGGATATCATCATCACATAGCATAGGATTTATGACATACATGATAGCATAAGGTTTACAACAACATATGTGATAATCCACATCATTTACTTATAGTCCATTCATGACTTAATCGAATTAGTTTAACAATAATCTTATTAAGATTATCATACTCACAATTAGAGAAGAAAAGAGAGTCTTGATTTGCTTTAGAGTTGAGTAGAATTAGAATTTGATTAGCTTTTCTTCCTTCTTAGTTGGCGGCGGCTCCACTGAGTTCCATGGCGGCGGTATGACGGTAGCTATTCTATTTTTCATACGAATTAGGATGAGAGACTACCTAAGTATTTATAGAGTTTAGGGTTTATTTAGACCGTCAGATCAACTCAGAACTAAACTGAACCGTTTAATTTGCCAACTCAGCCCTAAAGACACATCAGCAGCTCAAGATTGGGCTCAGACAAAACCCTAGCCGACTGACCAGGTCGACACTATAGTCGACTTGGGGGGGGGGGTAGGTCGACACTAGTGTCGACCCCCCAGTCGACCTGCCTGGGCGGGAATTTTCCCGCCCAGCCCGCTTCTGCACTTCCAGTTTGAATTTTAAATTTTCCTACGAGCTGTTTTAAATTTTCTGAAACTTCCGATGGCCATAACTTCTTCATACGAAGTCCAATTCACGCAAACTCGGATTCTATTTCAACCAGAATTCCGAGACGAACACAATGGCGCAACCCATTTCCCACAATTCTCATGTCTGAGATTAGTTATTATTTAATTTGTGAATATTAATATTAACAGAATTACGGGGTGTTACATTCTCCCCTCCTTAAAGGATTTCGTCCCCGAAATCTTCAAGTCAAGAAGAATGTATATCCTAACATCCAATCATCCATCTACTCAACCATCAAACATAGGCATCCATTTTCCTTATAGACTTCTAATGCTTTCATGTTTAAATGCACCGTGTGTGTATATGTCCATATCTAATGCAAAATCAGGCGGTCCACTGATTCAGTTGACCTCCTTAATGAAAATCATGATAGTGCCATGCGTCCATTATGTTTGCAAAAGTTCCTTAATGCTACATATTATCTCTATATGCGTGCACAATCATCTTCCGAATGCAACATCCATATGATAAAAACAATCATCATACATCCATTTTACTAAATACAGCCATTTATATGCAGTATGCAATATGAAGTGACTGAGCCGATCTAGTGCCTAATAGTGTGTGTATATGCGTCCACGAGAAACCACTAGCAAACACTTGCATCCACTTTGCATCCATCATCCATAACATGTCTCAAACACGTGTTTCTACCATAGGATTATCCTAACTAAAGGTCAAGGATACTAGCGAGAGGATATACTAAAGATAAGATGAGTGCAAGCTAAGCGATAAAGGAGAAATTAAAGGACATACCCTCGAAAAGAAGAGGGTATCGTGAACGCATCTTCTCTTCTGTCTCCCAAGTAGCGTCGCTCTCATCATCTCCCCATTGCACTTTGACTAGTCTGACCTCTCGATTTCTCAGCTTCTTAATCTCTGACCCAAGAATGTGCATAGGAGCTCGTCGAATCGTCGCATCACGCTCTATCTCCACCTATCTAAGTAAGTTCGGCTCTAACACCTCCGCGGTCTCGTGCAAGCACATCCTCAAATATGACACATGGAATACGTCGTGTACACCACTAAGTCTCTCAGGCAACTCCACTCTATACGCCATATGTCCAATCCTTTCCTTAATAGGAAACGACCCTACAAACCTTGGTGCTAACTTCCCAACGGACCCAAAGCGAACAACGTTCTGTAATGGGGATACTTTGATAAAGACCATGTCCCCAACTTCAAACTCAAGATTTGTCCTCTTCTTGTCCGCATAAGATTTCTGCCTATCTTGCGCAGCTTTCATCCTTCCTCGAATCAAGTCGATCTTCTCCGAAGTCTACCTAATAATATCGGTCCCAAGTAAAATCTTATCCGTAGATTCCCACCAACATGTAGGTGAACGACAAGGTCGTCCATAAAGAGCTTCGAAAGGTGCCATGCCAATGCTAGACTGAAAGCTATTATTATATGCGAACTCCACCAATGGAAGATGCTCTTCCCATGTACCCCCAAAGTCTAGGATACATAGCCTCAAAAGGTCCTTAGGAATACGATTCACCCTCTCGGTCTGGCTGTCCGTCTGAGGATGATATGCGGTGCTCAAACATAACTGAGTCGCTACCGCCTCTTGCAAGCTTCTCCAAAATTCACTAGTGAAAATAGGATCGCGGTCGCTCACTATGCTAGAAGGAACACCGTGCAAACGAACTATTTCTCGGACGTATACAGAAGCTAACCATGGAGCAGTCCTCTTACTCTTCACGGGAATGAAATGGGCGCTCTTAGTAAGTCTATCTACTATAACCCAAATCCCCGTATTACCCTTCCTTGATCGCGGTAATCCATCTACAAAGTCCATCGAGACACTTTCCCACTTCCATAGTGGAACCTCCAATGGGTGAAGCAACCCACCGGGTTTCTTTTGCTCCACTTTTACTTGTTGGCACACCAAGCATCTAGCGACATACTCGGCCACGTCCCTCTTCATACCGGCCCAAAAGAAAATTCGCTTCATGTCTTTGAACATCTTGTCCCCGCCGGGATGAATGGTCATCTTCGAACGATGTGCTTCGTCAAGAATAGTCTTCCTTAGGTCATCGTCTTTTGGTACACAATGTCTACCGTCCCTACGTAACCAACCCTTATCATCTAGGGTATACCTACGGAGATGGCTTGATGACTCCCCTCCTTTGAGCTTTTCTACAAACTCAACCAACTGTGGGTCATCTCGCTGTGCCTCGCCAATCCGTCCCAAAAGCATAGGTCTGACCTGCAAGGATGCTAGCAAACCGGGTACAAAGTCAACGGAAGGTCTAAAATCAAACATAGAGATGAACTCTAAACTTCGCCGCTCAACAAACAAAGGACTTAAGGATAATCTTTTTCTACTTAAGGCATCTGCCACCACGTTACCCTTGCCAAGGGTATATGCTATCTCGAAGTCGTAGGATGCTAAGAACTCCATCCACCTTTGCTGCCTTAAGTTCAAGTCCTTCTAAGAGAATAAGTATTTTAGCAATTTGTGGTCAGTGAATAATTCGAATTTCTTGCCAAGAAGATAATGACGCCAAGAGTTAAGCCCGAAAACAATAGCGGCCAACTCTAGGTCATGCGTAGGGTAATTTTTCTCATGCACTCTCAACTGCCTTCCACCATAGGCTATTACCCTGCCCTCTTGCATTAGGACTGCGCCTAGTCCTGTCC
This sequence comes from Allium sativum, assembly GCA_030737875.1. NCBI lineage: Eukaryota > Viridiplantae > Streptophyta > Magnoliopsida > Asparagales > Amaryllidaceae > Allium > Allium sativum. The sequence continues at coordinate 651,180,974 of CM060923.1, forward strand.
CACAAGCGTCAGTATAAACGGTAAATGACTTACTCCCATCTGGCAATACTAAGACTGGGGCTGAGGTCAAAGCTCTCTTTAAACATTGGAACGCATCATCACAATCTACGTCCCATGTGAAAACAAGGTTCTTCTTCGTCAAGCGTGTCAATGGAGCTGATATCTTTGCGAAGTCTTTGATAAACTTCCTATAGTAGCCAGCCAACCCCAAGAAACTTCTCACTTTGGTAGCATTTTTAGGGACCTTCCAATCTTGGATGGCCACCACCTTCGCGGGATCCACAGCTATCCATTCTTTGGAAACCACGTGCCCTAAGAATCGTACTTCCTTCCTCCAGAAGTGACACTTGGAAAATTTAGCTTTAAGGCTATGCGCTCATAGGGTCTCCAACACTTCCCTAAGATGTAGGGCATGCTCTTCTTCATGCTTAGAAAAGATCAAGATGTCGTCTACAAAGACTACCACGAATTTGTTAAGGTACTCCCTAAACACCCTTCTCATCAAATCAACAAACTATGCGGGGGCGTTTGTCAAACCGAAGGGCATCACTAGCCATTCAAAGAAACCGTCCGGAGTCCTAAAGGCAGTCTTGTCTATGCTATCCTCAGCCACTCTCAACTGATGGAAGCCAGTGGCTAAGTCCAACTATGAAAACACTGAGGCGCCAACCAATTGAATGAAGAGATCGTCAATCCTCGGCAGTGGGTGTCTGTTCTTCTTTGTAAGCTTATTAAGTTCTCTATAGTCCACACAAAGTCTAAGGGACCCATCCGCCTTCGTGGCAAATACTACTGGAGCACCCCACTCTGATATACTTCGTCTTATGAACCCCTTATCAAGCAACTCCTTCACATGCTTATCGAGTTCCCTCCTTTCACGTGGAGCCATGTGGCGTACTGGCAAAGATACTGGTTTCGCATTATCCACAAGATATATTCGAAAATCTATCTCCCGCTTCGGAGGCAAGCCCTTCACCTCCTCAAACACATCCGAGTATTCTCGGACCACTCTAACAGATTGTAGATTTTCCTCAGACGCGTCAAGCGATTCTAAATAACTTAGCATAACGGAATTTATGGGACTACAAAAGATTTCGAGAGCGTTACCAAGGCGAGTCATGAGCCTAACTACTCTCCTCTCACAATCAAGAACGGCCCCATTTCTGGATAACCAATCCATCCCTAAAATTAGCCCATAGCCCGTGAAGCCCAAAACATAAGCATCACATCTAAACTCAATGCTAGGTATAGAAATTTTCAAATCCAAACACATCATGGACAAATGAGCTGAGCCCCCAATTGGATTCGAAACAACTAAGGGATCCTCTACTAAACTGATGTTTAAGTACGGTGATTCAACTAATGATGTACAGATAAACGAATGCGATCCGCCCGAATCGAATAAGGTACGGACAGGATGATCAAACAGAAAAACTAAGCTTTCAACAGAAATGGTTCTACCTTGTTCTTGCAGCGGTGGGACCGCGAGAGCCTGAACTTGTCCCCTTGCCTGCCCTGGTGCCATAAGGGCCTGCACCTGTCCTCCCGAGGTAGTCCCTGCCTTCTGCCCCTTCCTTGGGCAGTCCTTCACTAGATGTCCCGCTTCACCACAATGAAAATAGCCAGTCTTCTTTTTCTTTCGGCAATCCTTGCTGAGATGGCCTGGGGTCCCACAGTTAAAGCATTTCTTCTTTCCCTTGCCATTATTTCCTTTACCATCCTTCTTGTTCTGCTATTGGGGTTTCTTCTGATCCCCTTTCTTCTCGGGTGCCTTATCAGCTTTAGCGCCTTTCTCCTCGTGCATGAGTGCCATGTCTACTAGCTTCTCAAAGGTAGCCCCCATAGGGATGTGGGTCATAGCCAACCCTTGCAATGGTTCATTCAAGCCATTAACGGACCTCAGAGCCTTCTTCTCTGGCGTGTTCACTAAGTCCAAGCCAAACCTTGCTAACTGATTAAATTTGTTGACATACTCTTTCACTGACGAGCTTCCTTGCTTTAATGTCAAGAACCTTTCCATATATAGATTCTCTTCCGCCCTTGAGAGAAATTTTGCCACAAACCTATGCCTAAAATCTGCCCAAGAATCAACAGGACGCTCCCCATTAGTGACCTCCCACCAAAACGAGGCCTCTCGCTTCATTAACCAAGCTGCTAATTTGACTTTCCTTCCCTCTTCTACTTCAAAGATTTCTAGCAATTCTTCCACCTCCCTAAGCCAATCTCTAGCTTTCACAAACGTTTCTGACACTGGAAAGGGTTTTCCACCCATAGCCGTAAATTCCTTGCACGTCTTTGCAAATTATCTACGCGAGGAGGAGGAGGAGGAACGGGTGCAACTGGTGGTGGAGGAACATTGGTTGGACCTGCGGCGACCCTAGCCTCTAATAACCTCCTATACCATCCTGGTATCGTCACACCATCAGGAAGGTTAAGATCTTCAGCCATGCTGAAACAAAAAAGGAAAGATTCAAGATGGAGAATTCGAAAGATAAAGATATATGGCTATTGGGGATTATGTTTTTCTTAAAAAAACTTTCCTCTTTAAATTACTCATCAAAACATGTTTTTGAAAACACTTCTTCCAAAAATACTTTAGAAAAATAGTTTTTCTAAAAAAAATATCTGTTCTGGTAACCTTAAGCTCTGATACCACGTGTAACACCCCACGTCCATTAATGTCACTCACAAAGGTAATGCATTAACTTCCATGGAGGTTTTAAGTGAATATAAAACAGAAAAATTACAACAAGACAGATAATAAGTAGTACTTGGAAATCTAAAACTTCATTTTATTGCAGTGGAAATTAACCATGTTTGTTACATCATAAAACCATAATCAGCATCAAGTACAATATCCATCTTGATAAGACTAAATACATAATCCCGTTACACAAATAGCCATTAAAGAAGATAACAAGCTGGACTTTACTTCAACGGTCCAAGCTTTCCAAAGAGAGATGAAGCAACCAATCAAACTCCACTAGAGCTGGGTCCAACCTGAGGACCTGGAGGGGGAAAAAGGATAAAAATGGAGGGGGTCAGACATAAAGTCTGGCGAGTATGATAATTCTAACAATACTATTATCAAAATAACTAGACTAAGGCATAAGCTAGAAGACAAGTAAATGTCTATGAACTATTAGGTATGAAATGAGAAGATAAAGATAACGTTAAAGATAACGTTAAAGGATACCTAATTACTAACGAACAATTACTACACCGCACCGCACATTACTACACTGCACCGCACCAGTCACCCTAAAGGTTGATCCCACTTGTTTCACACAGAAACTATATAAATAGCCTTACATACCCCTAGCTGACTACATAGGTGCCGTCTGCTCCTATCTCCACTAGGTGTACCCCACTACCCACTTGCGATCGGCTCCCTACTCGTAGATACCCGTGCTGGCCCACAGTGGGGTGTATCACTCCCCTAAAGTGGCAACCCGATACAACTTGAGAATGCACGGCTTATACCTACACGATGCAACAACGTCTTACCTACCCGCCCGGGTCCACACACGCATATGAAACCCATTGGACTTACGTTGCCATCGCTCCCCGTTTTGGCCTCTTATAGTCAAGCCCAGTATGCGTGTCCCGTCCTCGACTTGGGTAGAGCCAACAAAGATACGTTTGGTATACTGGTTGAAATGGGCCCCCACAAGCTACCCACCTAAGCTTGTCACCACTAGTATATCCCACTTAATCCTCTTAGTCATGTTCATTTACATGTGTGTTTGGTTAAGTCTTACTACTCGTATTTCACATGCCACTAAGGGCACCCACTAGATTCCTCATGCCACCCAAGGCACCTACTTAACCCCCCATGTCCCACCTTACATGTTTATCTGGTTAAGTATTTCTTAATTCATTCAGGCCATAACCTCATAAAGACCTCTCACATTAGACTGGCATTTATGGCAGCTAGATTTGTCGGGCGGGTCCGGGCAGTCTTACACCATAAAAGAGTCTAACCTCGTGTCTTCACAACTGTTATGCTTTAGTTTAGGCCTAGAACCTCTCACATTGGGCTGACATTTGTGACCACTGGATTTGCCGGGCGGGTCCGGGCAGGTTTACGTCACAAACGAGTCCAACCTCGTGTCCTAAGCATTTATTATCATTTATAATCTTTTACCCCAGTTTTAATAATTCCCTATCCAAATTATCAATTAAGTCCACTTTTATTGATGTCCATAATTGACTCAATTATGGTCATCCACTCATGGCATGCAAAATCATATCAATTGCACTCCAACTTCTTATTATTAAATCCTTAATATTACCCCTACCCCACATTTATACGTTCGCTTATTCAACGCAGAATATACGTTAGATTCGAATAGTCTAACTCATAGCACAAAAATAAATTATCACAACATATAGACAATTAAAATGAATCTAATCTTAATAGGGGTGAAACTTACATAAACTACACATGTTAAGGATCTAAAGGTGTCAACTTGTTAAATGTCACAATTTACATGATATGATCATAACCCAAATTTGTGTATATACTTGCATATGGGGTTTTAGCCGACATAATGATGGTGTGAACTAGCATAGAATTTCACATATGTCATAGCATAATTCTAGATGTCATAATAGATGTCATGGCATATGTTCATAACTTTTACTAATCAACCTAAACTTGCATACATGATTTGTCATATAGATCAACATAACCCAAACATGATGATTTTATTAACATGAACTAACTAGCATAGATAACATCATGACTTTAACATGTATGATTCATCACAATTTAGCATAGAAAACTACAACTTATACAATATCATCATAGCATGATTTACAACATATAGGATATCATCATCACATAGCATAGGATTTATGACATACATGATAGCATAAGGTTTACAACAACATATGTGATAATCCACATCATTTACTTATAATCCATTCATGACTTAATCGAATTCGTTTAACAATAATCTTGTTAAGATTATCATACTCACAATTAGAGAAGAAAAGAGAGTCTTGATTTGCTTTAGAGTTGAGTAGAATTTGATTAGCTTTTCTTCCTTCTTAGTTGGCGGCGGCTCCACTGAGTTCCATGGCGGTGGTATGACGGTAGCTATTCTATTTTTCATATGAATTAGGGTGAGAGACTACCAAGGTATTTATAGAGTTTAGGGTTTATTTAGACCGTCAGATCAACTCAGAACTAAACTGAACCGTTTAATTTGCCAACTCAGCCCTAAAGACACATCAGCAGCTCAAGATTGGGCTCAGTTAAAACCCTGGCCGACTGACCAGGTCGACACTATAGTCGACCTGGGGGGGGGGGGGGGGGGTTGGTCGACATTAGTGTCGAACCCCCAGTCGACTTGCCTGGGCGGGAATTTTCCCGCCCAGCCCGCTTCTGCACTTTTAGTTTGAATTTTAAATTTTCCTGCGAGCTGTTTTAAATTTTCTGAAACTTCCGATGGCCATAACTTCTTCACACGAAGTCCAATTCATGCAAACTAGGACTCTATTTCAACCAGAATTCCGAGACGAACACAATGGCGCAACCCGTTTCCCACAATTCTCACGTCTGAGATTAGTTATTCTTTAATTTGTGAATATTAATATTAACAGAATTACGGGGTGTTATAACAAGAATTGTTGGGTTAAGCTGACTAAGACACTTAACCAATTCAATATGATAACCAGACCGGTGGGTGGGGTTAGGTTCATACAGCCAACTTAACATAGTTAAGCTAGAATGGGATAGGAAAGTCCATAGGGAAACTTAACCAACTTAACATGGTAACAAGACAAGATTGGTAGGGGTTAAGTAACTAAGAAAACACTTAGCCAAATTAACATGTTAACCAGACCAGAGGTTGGGGTTAAGTAAAATTTAATACACTTAGCCAATTTGATATGTTAGCTGGGCTAGACCGTAGGGTTAAGTAAACTTGAACACTTAACCATCAGATTGTGATAAAGGAATAGGGTTAAGCCTAAAACATGAAGGGATAATACTTAACCATTAATAACATGTTAGTTGAAACAGACAGGCAAGGTTAAGTTAAAAAGGAACACTTAACCAATACATGATGAATGGGTAGGGTTAAGTAATAAGAAATACTTAACCAATATAACTTGGTTTGTGGTAGGGTTAAGTCAACATGAATTATTGATAACATTTAACCAGTTTAACAGGATAAATGAAGAGGGTTAAGTTAGCTTGAATTGACTAATGACACTTAACCAATCCAAATTGACGGGAAAGGAGCTAAGTAGTAAACCTTAGCTAAGAAAACAACGATTCTGGAAACTAAGTGGTAAACCTTAGTTAACAAAACTAAGTAGTAATTCTTAGTATAACACGGGAAGGAGCGAATGTCCGTCTGAGTAAAAAGAAGGCTCCAACGAATTGGGTTATGAAGCCCGAGGCTTCGAGGGGACGTGAGGGTACTCTTGGTATTCCTTTGTGAGGCTGCAGATGATCCTCCTGGGCTCACAGAGGTTAAGGTCTGCGTTAGAAGAACCAGGGGTATGCCTTGGTTGCAATATATGGCAACCTAAAGACTAGGATGGACCGGCGTGATTCGGCGAGAAAACGGTAGCCCTGTGATAGCAACTCGTCGTCTACCATCCATCTTGAGTCAATCGAGATACTAGAAGCGGAAAGGCGGAGAACTCCAAAAGACCATATACTTGCTATCTAGTTATGGGTGAGGATGGCCATAGGATAGTAGGGCACCGGGGGCCTGCGTATAGTTCTCATTTTTTAAGGTGTGCCTTTCATTAGTTGAGGGAGGGGTCAAGTGGGAACATAGCAACTGGAATAAAAATAGACCTTAGCATCTACATCGGCAGATATCTGAAAGCTCCCGACCGAGTTCTGTATTCCTTGATTTGCCCTGCCACAGGACTCGGGCTGCACATTACAGGACATGTGCATCTAGACAAGCAATAACGATTCGTGATACATGCGTGGGGAAGTATAGGAACATATACCACTCTAGGTAGTGTGTCCTAGACTTGGGGGCATCGTTCGACAGGTAGCAAAAAATCCCTAGTTGGACTAGGTGGCATAAACCCTGAACCCGAAAAGCGTTCAGCAGATAGCGTAAACTCAAGTTGAATCTAGAAAGCACTTGATAGAAAACCCTAGATTAGATCTAGATAACAAATAATAAATGTATGCCTGAAGGCAACGGAAACTACAGGGATTGGGATCACGTTGTCGTTACTAGTTGGGACACTAGTTGGGTGGTGCAGAGATATAGAAACCTGTATAACAAGGAAATAGCGAAGCGGCGAAAGTATTAGAGCATATCCAGTTTATCTTAGCTTAGCATATCTTGTGTTAATCTTGTCTAATCTTGCAAACCCTATCATCATGGTGTTATCTTGTATTCAGTTAATTCATGTCGTTTTGTTTTCCCATGTTCACATGCTAGAAGTTGCTGAACTTACTCAGGCTTTATGTCTGACTCTATTTTTCTTTCGTCTTCTTTTCTTCCGTTCCCCCCAGGTAGTAAAGGAGGGAATAGTATAGCTCAGGTTAAGTTGGACTGTCACTCTTTCCCAGCTTGAAGATTTGTCGAAGTTTGCTTGGATTCTCTTTTCAGATGCTATGGCTGGCTCTTGCTAAAATTGGGGAATATAAATGTTGTTTTATGCTTCTTTATTTTGTAAGACAGATGATACTCTGATATTGTAAAGAAATCGTTGTACAAACTATTTTATCAATACAGCAAAATTTTATTTTCCGTTGTTTAATTTCTGTCCGTCTTGTAATTTATCTGCATCTTTTACCCTAAATGCTCCACAGAACTTAGTGCATTCCCTTTGTGAGTGACACTAACGGATGTGGGGTGTTACACGTTTCCATCTAGAAAAAGAAAGAAGAAAAAAATGCACATGCATCCATATGCAGTATGAGAGTGACTAAGCCGATATAGTTCCTAGTGTATGTATGTGCATCCACGAGCAACCACTAGCAAACACTTGCATCCATCAAATATAACATGTCTCAAACACAATTTTACACCCATTAGTTCCCTGCGTAAAGGTCAAAGATTCGATCGATAGGATATATAAATGAAAGAATCAAGTATAAGTAAAATCTTTGGAAAAAGAAGTTAAGAACATACCCTTGAAAAGAAAAGGGTACAAAGTGCAAATCTTGTCTTCAGTCTCCCAAGTTGCATTCTCGAGGTCTTTCCCCCATTGAACTTTCATCAACTTGACCTCTTAGTTACGTTGCTTCTTAACCTTTAATCCAAGAATAAGGGTATTGCTACTCGTCTAACTGTTGCCTCCCCTCCAATTTCACCTCTACTTCCTTAAACATACTCGGCTCAACTACCTCTGCAGTATCATGCAACCACTTCCGTAAATGAGAAACTCGGAAAACATCAAGAACACCGGCCAGTCTCTCTGGTAGCTTTACTCTATAGACCATTTTTCGAATCCTTTTTATTATGCTAAATGGCCCAACAAATATGGTGCCAATTTCCCTACAGATCCAAAACGAACCACATTCCTCAAAGGTGATACCTTGATGAAAACCATGTCCCTACTTCAAACTCAATATCGGTCATTCTCTTATCTACGTAGGACTCCTGCTTGTCCTGAGCTGTCTTCGTGCGCCTTCGAATAAGATCAATCTTTTCTGAAGTCTCTCTAATCATCTTAGGTCCAACTAGAAGCCTTTCTATTGACTCCCACCAATAAGTCAGTGATCTATATGGTCGTCCGTACAGTGTCATGAAGGGTTCTATGCCAATACTAGCTCGATAACTGTTGTTTTAGGCGAACTCTCCCAATGGAAGATACTCTTCCCAAGTCCTTCCGAAGTCTAGGATACACATTCTTAAAAGATCCTCAAGAACTCTATTCACCCTTTCTGTCTGACCATCGGTCTGAGGGTGATAAATGGTGCTCAAACACAACTATGTACCTAATGCCTCTTGCAAGCTCCTCCAAAACTCACTGGTAAATATGGGGTCACAATCACTCACAATATTGGAACGTACTCCATGTAGACGGACTATCTCATGAAGATAAACTGTTGCCAACCATGCTCTCGTCCTCTTACTCTTAATAGGAATGAAATGAGCGCTCTTATTAAGCTTGTCAACTACAATCCAAATACTAGTGTTACCTTTCCTCGATCTAGGCAAACCATTGATGAAATCCACAGAGACGTTCTCCCACTTCCATGTGGAACCTCCAAAGGATGAAGTAAACCACCGGGCTTCCTTTGCTCAGCCTTGACTTGTTGGCAGATCAAATATCGAGAAACAAACTCCCCTACATCTTTCTTCATCCCGGCCCAAAGAAAACCCTCTTTGTATCTCTATATATCTTATCACTTCCTGGATGAATAGTTATCCTAGAATATGGGCTTCCTCAAGGACTGTCTTCAACAAACCCCGACTCGGGGAACACAAAGTCTTCCATCTCATCGCAACCACCCTCTATCATCCATGGAATATCTACTAAGTTGACTAGAAGTCTCCACTCTAGTGAGCCTATCCAAGGTATCTGCTATCTATGGGTCCTCTCACTGTGAAGTTCCTATCTGATCCAACAGAGTAGGTCGTACCCCAATGATGGAAATAAAACAGGTGTGAACTCGGTGGAGGGTCTAAAAAATCAAAAGTCGATATAAACTCCAAGCTTTTCCACTCTAAAAATAGAGGACTCAAGTTCGTCCTTTGCCTACACGGTGTGTCTGCAACCATATTACCCTTGCCAGGGATATAAGCAATCTCAATGTCATAAGACGGTAGGAACTCCATCCATCTTTGTTGTCTCAAATTGAGATCCTTCTCTGAGAACAAGTACTTGAGAGATTTGTGATCGGTGTACAACTCGAACTTCTCTCCAAGTAGATAATGGCGCCAAGTCTTAAGCGCGAATACTCTGGCAGCTTACTCTAAGTCATGGGTAGGGTAGTTCTTCTCATGAACTCTTAACTATCTACCTCCACAGCGTATTACCCTTCCCTCTTGCATCAGAACCGCACGAGTCCCTGTACCACATGCATCAATGTATACTGTGAACACCTTGTCCCCATCAGCCAAAGTCAAGACTGGGTTGTTGTTAGAGCCCTCATCAATCACTGAAAAGCATCCTCACATTCTATACCCCAAGAAAATGTCAGATTCTTCTTGTCAGTCTGGTGAGTGGGGATGATATCTTTGCGAAGTCTTTAATGAACTTCCAATAATAGCCCTCTAAACCAAGAAAACTCCTCACCTCCATTGCATTCTTTGGAATTTGTCAATCCTGAAATCAAACTACTTTCGTGGGATCCACTACTATCCCCTCCTTAGAGACCATATGCCCAAGAAATATCACTTCCTCTCCCCAAAAATGACATTTAGAGAGTTTTTCCTTTAACTGATGCGCTCGGAGAGTCTTCAATACCACCCTTAAATGTAGGGAATTCTCTTCCTAGATCTTCAAGAAAATCAATATATCATCAACAAAGACCGCAACAGACTTATTGAGAAACTCCCGAAACACCCTACTCATCAGATCCACAAAATAAGCGGGAGCATTCATCAATCCAAAAGGCATAACGAGCCACTTGAAGAAACCATCTAGAGTTCTAAAAGTGGTCTTGTCTATATTGTCCTTGGCCACTCTCAACTGATGAAACCCTATAGCTAAGTCTAACTAAGGGAAAATATATGCACCAACTAGCTAGTCAAACAAATCATCTATCCTCGGAAGTGGGTGCCTATTTTTCTTAGTGAGCTTATTCAACTCCCTGTAATCCATGCATAAGTGAAGTAAACCATTTTCCTTAGTGGCGAACACTACTGGAGTACCCCATTCAGATATGATTCACGTAATAAACCCTTTCTCAAACAGCTCCCCTACTTGCTTACTGAGCTCCCTCCTTTCTCTCGGAGCCATATGGCGCACAGGAAATGCAACTGGCATTGCATTGTCCACCAAGTACATACGGAAATTAATATCTTTCCTCAGAGGTAAGCCTCGAATCTCCTCTAAAACATCAGGATACTCGTAGACTTCTGGTACAAATCGTATATCATTGATAGATGCATCAAGCGACTCTAGAAAACTAAGCATGACAGACCCTTTAAGGTCATAAGAAATATCAAGGGTCCTCCCATGGAAAATTAAAAGTCTAATAACCCTCTTCTCATAATCCAGAATGGCACTATACATGGCTAGCCAATCCATCCCTAATATCAAACCAAATCCCATAAAACCAAGCACATACAAGTCGCATTTAAACTCGATGCCCAACACAGATATTCTCAAACCCCGACAAATAATAGACAAATGAGTCGTACCCCCAATGCGGTTTGAGACAACATCGGGATCCAAAACCATACTAGTACTAAGGTATAGAGACTCAATCACAGTATTAGATATAAAAGAATGCGAAATGCCAGAATCAAAAAAAAAATTATAACAAAAGGACCGGAAAGAAATCAAATCTTCAACAGAAACTTTCCTACCTCTATCCGGCACACCGACCATAAGAGCATGCATCTGCCCTCCAGAAGATCCTGCCCTTTGGCCTTGTCCTTTCTTCTTCGGGTAATCCTTAATAAGGTGTCCGACCACTCCACAACGAAAACAAGCATTCTTCCTTTTTTTACATTCTTTTACCAAATGACCCTCGCGTCCACAATTATGACATTTCCTCTTATCTCGGCCTTTGTCGTTCTTTCCTCCCTACTTTTTCTGTTTTTGTTGTTGTTTCTTGGGCCACACTTTCTTGTTTTTGTTTCATCAATATTAGCCTCTTTCTTCCACCTTTGTCTTCTTCATGCATCAATGACAAATCAATGAGATTCTCAAAAGTTGCCGCCATTGGAATTTGAGACGTAGCCAACCCATGAAGGGGTTCATTCAATCATTTAGCCAAACTCCAAGATTTCTTGTGTGGGTTATTCACTAGCTCCAAACCAAACCTCGCCAATTGATTGAATTTATTAACATACTCTTTGACATACATACCCCATTGCTTAAGTGCTAAAAACCTTTCCATTTGCATACTTTGCTTGACTTGAGAATGAAACTTCATTTCAAATCTCTATCGGAAATCATCCCAAGTCTCAACCGGATGCCCTGCTTGCATCACTTCCTACTAGATTGAAGCCTCATATTTCAGCTGCCAAACAGCCAACTGAATCTTCCTATGGTCATCAACCTCAATAATCCCAAATAAATCCTCCGTCTCTTTAAGCCAATTCCTTGCTTCTACAAAAGTCTCAGTTCCTCTGAATGGCTTTCCTCCCATAGCATAGAAGTCCTTGCATATCTTAGTGAAATTATCCTCTCACGGAGAAGGAGGAACAACAGGTGCAGTTGGGGGAGGTGAAGCTGCTTGGCCTCCGGTAGATGCCATAGTCTTAAGATACCTACTGAACCAAGTCAGTATTGTAACGCCCTTGAGAAGAGTCGGTTCCCCAGAAATGGTGAGAAAGGAAAGAAAAAGGATTCAAACAGAGAATTGAAAGATATTCCATATGGCTTTGGGGAATATGTTTTTCAAAATAGAGCTTTCTATTGAAAATGCTTTCTTTTAAAATCTTTTTGAAAACAATTTTTAAAATCTTTTATCCGATCTGGTAACCTTCAGATCTGATACCAAATGCGGCACCCCATGTCCATTAATATCAATCTTTATCAGAACGCATTAAGTATCATGAAGTGTTACAGGTAAAAAGAAAATCACCAAATAGATACAAAATAACAGCGGAATTTAAAATTTTATTTTCAAAATAGAAAACACCGTGGTCCAAATTTAGTTACAACATAAGTATAAAAGGTAGAAAACCCATTACATCAATTAAAAGCATCTGCCTTGTACTAAAATCATCAAAGTACAGTAATATAAAAGCATAGTCCCCAAAAATAGCCATATCTAAGAAGATAGGAAATCAAAGCAGTACATATAAGCAGCTCCATGGAGAATGAAAGAGCGAATCCTAATCAAGCCCGAGTATTCCCACCCTGAGAACCTAGGGGAAAAGGAAACGAAATGGGTCAACATAAAGTCTGACAAGTCCAGTTACTTTTAGCATACAAATAAGTAAAAGCATCATGAAAAGCATATAAATTGGATGAGAGAGAACAATATCATAAAGTAAGTATAACAAACTGAGCTGGACACACAGATTAAACTTGAGAGAATATATTGTGCTTCTCAAGTACTTTTCTCTGCACAATTACTAGTATAACAAGAACAAGATGGTAGACTTAGGTGCACTTCTAATGACGGGTTTCACCCCAACAATAATAACAGGTAGCCCAACAAAAATGATTTGTGTTAGCCGTAAGGATAATAACGGGCTCCTAAACAAGCAAGACAAGCAAGATTGGATGTACCCTAATTTCTACCTCAATCGACCAGCTCCCTATCTCGCAGACACCATATGCTGGCCCCATAGCAGGATCTTAAAGTGGCAAACCTGTTATTTTTAAGATGCACAACCATATCCACTGATGTCACAACCTGTTAATTTCCCCAAGAAAGCGGGGCCCATGCACATATACGACTCCGTTGGAATGCACCATCAACACCCTCGCACAAGTGACCTCTTATAATCAGCTTAGTAAGCGTGCCCAGACCCCGACCTAGTTCAGGGTTCCCCATTTGATACCAAGATAGGTTACTGAATGAAACGGGGCCCACACGACAAATGATACAAGTTTCCCCCTAGGCTTTCATCCCCACTACAAGGATTTTGACTGGTTATGCCTAACAGTTTAACTAGGTTGCATAATCCCCACATGTAAAGCAGGTTAAGTTTGTCGGGTCTATATATATCCCGCCCCCATAGATTTAACAAGAATAACTTAACCCCCATTGATTCATGCAAGTTTACTTAACCCCTACTCAATTTGACAAGTTCATGTAACCCATACAGATTTAAACAGGTTAAGTATTATAGGTTAACAAGTTATTATCATTCATCCATTTATGGCAGTTAATGGACTAAACCTCTCACATTAAGTCTTCCAATTGTGGATGCTGGATATGCCGGGCAGTTATGGGCATACTTCTATCACAAGTCGGACTTAACCTCATGTCTTAGCACCGTTATGTGTACATACATGCACTTGACCCCCCACATTAGATTAACCACTTGTGGACGGTGGATTTGCTAGGCAGTTCCAGTCATACTTCTACAACAAGTTCATCTAACCTCGTGTCTAAGTACAGTTACAGTTTCTAATTACTATAAATCTAAGCATGTTCATCATTAACCAATTTTTTCATGTTTATCGTAGATTATGCCCCAAATCCTAGTCTAATTCACGTACAAGTTATGCCCCAGATTGAAGTTTTAGATCAAGGTATAGATTATGCCCAAATCCCAATCATGTTTTACAATATAAGTTATGCCTCAAATTTATCATTCCCAACCGTTTCCAATTTCGTACGCTCACATAATTCGACGATAGGATTAGACTCGAACGTAGCCTGGCTATAAAAAGGGAAAGAGGGAGAGATGAGAAAAAGAATAGGCATAATAACAAGACAAACATATGATGCCAGAAATAAGCATACTAACAGGATAGACATATGGCGACTTGGTTAGGAATATTAACAGAATAAGCATATGGTGACAGAATGAGCATAATGACAGAATAAACATAATAAAGATAGGCATGCAAGAACTAAATAGAGGATTAGGTGTACAAGTAATGGTAGATCTGTTTAGTTATGATTCAGGTTATTAACAGGCACAGGTTTAGATCCAACTTATAAACATGTCAAGATTATTATTCAATAAATTCTGAGACGAACGCAATGGTATAGTCCATTTTACTTAATTCCCAATATTTAATTAGGTATTCTTTGGTTTATTATTATAGTGTTCTTCAAAATTATGGGGTATTACAGTCGGATGTAGAGGAGATGGGTTGGGGTTCTTCTCTTTTGTTGTGTTGGTAGGTTGGATGATTAATCTGCCTATTTCTCATATACTTTATTAATGATGTTCGATAGATTTTTGTCGCTTATTAAGACTATTGTCCGACTCAAGGTTCTATGTTTCCCTCTTATTACCCTAGGCTGTTCATCCGGTTTTGGATGGGCAGACTAAGTACCAGGTAACAGGTAGTAGATATTAGTGAGGACGATGTTATAGAGCGATGACGATCTTGCAGCTTACGTATTAGTTTTCCTACTATCTACTATTAGTTATTTCCGATTTTATGATTGTGGATACCCTGAGCGACTTTGTTGTGAGGCTGATTGTTTAGATTCTATTGATGTATTCCAGTTTGATGTATGGATATCTCATGATAATATGAAAGCTTGAGATTCTGCTCAATTACGCTTCACTGTTATCTACCTCTTGTATATGTTCTACTATATTTTATCCAAGTGTGGTGAGTTATATGATAGTTTTTCTCATGTATTTCTACTCTTGTCGCTCATCCTGTATCGGCCTGGCACATCATACAACGCACTTTATGATTGGTTTGTTTTGACACCGAAATTTGCCATCGACATCCGAGAGTTCCAAAAATTTGAAACTTAAATGTCCAGAGTGGAGAATTATAAGAAACATAGTAATAATGTGCGGGGAAGTAAAGGACATAGTTATTTATAGTGGTTCTTCCTACAGGGGCCTACTTCCACTTTGAAGGCTGTAGTAATTTTATTCCATTACAACAAAGTACAATAAGACTATTACAAGAATCTACAATGATTAACAATGTCCTTTTAGTCCAGTTGTCAATCTTCGTTGCTTAGCGAGAGTAGTTGAGGAGTTGTTGATGTTGTAGCATGGCCGAGGGATCCGAGGGAAATAGAGTCGAGGCCGAGGGATCTAATTGAAGTGGAGTCGAGGCTCGGGGTCCGAGGGAGGTGGAATCGAGGCTCGAAATCCGAGGTAGAAGTAGTTGAGGCTCGGTGTTCGAAGGAGGCGGAGTTGAGGCTCGGGGTCCGAAGGAGGCGGAGTCGAGGCTCGGGGTCCGAAGGAGGCGGAGTCGAGGCTCAGGATCCGAAGGATGAGGAGTCGAGGCTCGGGGTCCGAAGTGAGGGATACGAGGCCTTCTTCTTCTTATATTGACCAATGCCATGTCCAACGGCCATGGAGAAGAAGATGGTGATCATTAATGGTGTTTTAGAGCTTTATAGAGTCCAAAGGTGGCTTGATGTCTAAAAGCATACTTGAACCTTTATGAGTATGCTCATGGATCAAAGCATATTCTTCTTCTCCCTTGTATGATGAATGGAGGTGCCTAGGAGGCCTTGGGGAAGAAGATGGAAGCCATTAAATCTTGAGAGAGAGAGAAAGCTTAAACCAACCTCTTGAATATAGTAAGTGAGGGGGTATTTATAGTGGAGTGGTTAGGTGGGAGTGGGTAGGAGTAAGGGGTACCCAGGAAATTCCCCCTCGTGTCCAGGAAATTCGTACCCCATGCCATAGGTATGAAATTCTTACCTTGGGGGGTACGAGATTCGTACCCCATGGGGTATGAGTTATTGTTGACTGGGCACGGGGGAATTAGGAAGAGAGAGGTACGACAACACAGATGTGACCTAGTTTTGAGGGACACTAATATCACGGAAGTCGCTAGTTGAATCCTGACTTTGAGTCGATCTAGTGATTCTAGGAAACACACTTGTTGGCGAAAATCGTATGAATCGAGCGTTGCCCACTTGTTCAACCTAACCCGTTAGGTCGATTGCCGCCGAGACCGTGGGGCCCCAGACCCCTATGGCGCTGCGCCCAAACCCGCTGACGACTCGCCTTCGGCTCAGAGCATGGCTTGCCTTTGGCTTGGCTATGGATGGATACTAATGGATGTCGCATCCAAGGGATACAACATTCTTTCAATGTCTCGACTCGAGTCTTCTGGTACTGGAACCATGACTTGCTTGATACGATCACACATCCCTGAGTGTATTCGCTTGACTCGTGACTTGTATTATTTGAGATCGATTTGGTAATTAGCGACAACCCTTGTGCCATCCTGTCATAGCTTGATCCCTGAGGATGTTGGAAACACTTCCGGGCTGTAATGTCATGCGATATGTTGAGTCGAGCATGTCTTGCATACTTTTAGGAACCAGACCAAAAGGTCTATTAAGAGGTCGTATGGGAGGTACAGGGCGGTTGTCTCATTTTTGCATACTGAATAGCTTTTTGTTAATTCCTTTTCTTCTATTTCACGTGAGCACAACAGTAGCAAAAATGTTTTCCAATGGTACTTAGCCGTTGGCGGTCGTTTAAAAGAGCCATTGATATTTTACCAATGTTTCATGATGTATTCCAATGGAGTCCATAGATTATTTCTAAAGACATCATCTCAAAATTTGGACACGTGACATATCATGTTAACCAAATAGTCAATTAATATTGTTAGAACCTTTTGGAAATTGCTGTTAGTAGACATTGGAAGTCGTTGGTATTTGATGACCTATAAACCATTGATAGCCGTCACCAGTTGTTGAAAATTTAATTATACTTTTTTGCATTCAACCCCGCTTCCTTTCAGTTAACCGTAAAAGCTCCATTTTTAGCATATGCACCACAACAAATACAATATTTGGTTAAAACATTGCACATACAATCCAATATACAACAACATAATTTACTATATGCAACACCTAAACCAACATCCAACAAACATCAAACATCCAACAAATCCAATAGATAAATGCTCTATTACATTAAAAAAAACTGAAGAAATATTCAGTTTGCAGAGCAACTTCTCAAGTTTACGAAGACGATCAACTTTTAATGTAGTGTAACAACGTTCTTTGTAAAACATACTAAGTTCTGTTACATCAGTCTAAAGTTTTATGGGAAACAGTTCTTTGAAAATGATGGGCAAAAATTTATCTATCATAATATGGTGATCGTGGATTTTCATCTTACTAAGTTTGTCATTCTTATAGTCGACACATCTACGATGATTATAAGAAATACCATCTGAGAATCTTAATCCTTCCGTCCATTTTAAAAATATTTTAAATTGATAATTGTCTAGCTCATAGCATGCTTTCTATTTTTTTATGTCATTGGCTTTATATGAAGCTCAGGGTGATTACACACTACTTCTATATCATGCCTTGATTTTAAATCACTCTTCCTCTTTCTCTTAACATTTTAAAATTCGATTAAATACATTATCAAACATTTTTTTCAATGTGCATCACATCAATATTATAGCGAATAAAGAGATTTTTCCAGTAAGGCAACTTCCAAAATATACTTTGTTTGCACCAATTACAAATCGATGATTTACCTTTAATTTCCATTTGTTCTCCAATTCATGTATCTTTTGATAATCCTTTACAATTCATAAATATCTTCGCTTGACTAAACCATAGGTGGTCGCAAAGTCACGTGTCTATTAGCTGTAAATTTTTTATTATGTCTTTTAAAAGGATCATTAATATAACGAAAACATTAATGATAATCAAACAATTAAAATTTCGTTCCATTAGGTGAAGAAAATGATCGTGTTTCTTACATGCAATTAAGACAAGCTAGAGGATCAACCGTACTCCAACATGAAAACATTGCCTATGAAGGAAAATTCCTAATTCTCCACAATAAAAAAACAAACATGCGAAAGTTCTTATTTTGAAAATATCATATCTTTCTACTCCTTGTACCACAATGTTTTTTGTTCTTCAATCAAAATATGTAAATAAACATTGATTCCTTATGTCGAATCATCAAGACTAGAGACAACTATGAAAACATATATTGGGTTTTCATACTTATCATGGAGGTAAATTAGAAGGTATAATAATTATATGTTAGGACAAATATTCAAAACAAATTGAGAAAATAGTGAAAGTACATCCGTACATAAACCAAGTTAAACATTATGGCTCTTCGATGCAAACATGGGATATTTTTTATTAAAATGCTTTCATGTTTCCCCATTATCGTACCTTCCTCCCATGTTCTCCCATTATACTATCTCTTATGTTGCATGGTTACAAAAGATGCATATAACCTTTGAAGCTTATGAGTAATAGGTAAATAGTGCATACATTTATATGAGACTTCTTTTCCCTTCTTCTTTCTTGGTTTGTGCCGTTCCTGGTTACATATTTCACAATTTCTAAAGTTGGCATCCTCTTTCCAAGGAAGCATGCAAATGATTAACATATATCTATTTTTTGATATGGTGAACCAAAAGCTAACATAAGTTTTTTCACTTCATAATAATTTTTGCACATTAAATTTTTGGGAGGCATACGCCGCTTGCCAGTTTGTACAACAACTGTAAATCCAGATTCTATGAGGTTGCACTTAGAATTCATCGCAAAGTATCCAACGATTACTGATAATTGTATGCCGCTTCTATAGCTTTCCTGAAGGCTTTTTTTTTGCAGTATCTAATAATTCTTAATTTTTCTGCCTTAATATTTGGTTCTTCTTCACCATCAACATCATCAACGAATTCAGCAGTACTGAAAATTGAACGTGCAACATGTTCAACCATATGTTCGATGAGATTCGTTGTAGCAATTTCATTACTCATAACATCTTCTACTTGTACAGGATTAGACGCCACGATCTCAAACCAAATAGTTTGGCATGAAATCGTATTCACTACTAGAAAACGAAATATTCCGGCAGAAGGGAGCGACAATTTCTGAAGGTCTATTTTCGAAAGCTTTCGACGTGCCACCTACATCGTCGAAAACCATCGGAAAATCGCGAATAACTTGCAACACCCGAGCCTTCTTCTTTCTCATTCCATCCACATAAAAATAGCTCCAAACCCCTTTTCCACTTCTCTAAGCTTCCAAATGCCAGTTTCAACTTCTTGGATCATCCCCGTCTGCCTACAATATCTACAGTCCTCTAATTCAGGTATAATCTCTTATTTTAATTAAAAACTAATTTTTACACTAAATCAAAATTTTCATAAGTCGATAAACTAGGGCTAGTTAGTGACAGCAATTGTTTCCAAAAGAATAATATGGTTTATAGCATCCTATGGGATATATATATTTCTTTTGTTATCGTGAATTTGTGTAAAGTATGTACAATTTGTGGTTGACTGTGAATATATAAACTATTGTATATATGTGTCGTTTCTGCCATTGTATTGTGTTAATTGGAATAAGATAAAATGAATGCACGAGTTAAGAATATTATATAGTGTACATTTTGACATTTGCAGCAAAATTGTATGCACGATTCTAAAAGCGACTTAACTATGTTAGTAAATGACAACATTCTAAAGCATCCTAATATAACGAAATATGTCAAACAGAAAGAAAAAAAAATTATGCCTTTTAGAAAAAAATTCACCTCGTCGGATGGGTGTTGTGCATGATCATTATATAATAGTTGTTTCGATCAAAAAACGACAATTTATATTCATCTACTACAATGCTTGTTGGTTTTGTCTCTTTATTGGACAAGTTATAAGCATAGTAAAAAAAATTACGTTTCACATATTATTTCTTTTAAAAGGGCTCGTAAAATTTCATCAGTATTTTTCCTTTTTGTTTCCCATGTACACGCATTTGTGTACAATGCAACAAACAAAAAGAAAGTGCTGCCGAAATTTTGTTGAATTGTTTCGAGATAGATAATGTACGAAACGTATGTGTTTATAGTGTTTGTATTGGAAAGTTGGATGACTCATTATGGAGAAAAGATAACCATAAATCGACACTTATATATTGTATTTGTAACTCTTAAGTGGGGTTAAATTGACACGTATAACTTTTTGTACCTATACATTGAAAAATAAAATATGACATATTTGAAAATATTTTTTAATTTGTTAATTAAGTATTTAAATTTAAATATTATAATATGAAATATGACCATTAAAATAAGTTCTCTCGAATTTGTATTCTTAAAAATTAATTTTTTTTTGAAATTATGATTCATTTTCTCAAATAGGAAAAATGATCTATTACTTTGTTGTTTGGAGGAGATGGATGTATCAAAGAAGAGGTTTGAGAGGCTAAATTAAAAAGATTTTTATAATGGAATAAATGTATTTGTTGATTTACTTAAAGCAATAACGAAAACGATGTTGAAATTTATTGTCCATGTAGTTGGTGTAGACGTTTGAAGTATTTGTTACGCAATATTGTGAAAGTCCATTCATAAAAAAAGTTTCGTATTTGAGTATTCTATTTGGGGTCGTCAAGGAGAATTTATAGCAAATACTACTATAGAGTATGAACCAAAAAGTGCTGATAGTGAAACCGTTATGATGAATCGTATTTGGCAGAACGTCTTTGTAATTACATTCTTATGTTTTCCATTTCTAATTTTTTTATCGCTTTTTTACTATTCACTTTTTACTGTTTAATGTTTGGTTATTTGTTTATCATGAAACACAGGATGAGCTGGGCATACAAACTAGTGATTTACAGCTAGCATGACACTTCTGGATGTAGAAAACGTGAAAGATCTAAGGGATTATAAAATCGCCAGTGAAGCAAAAGGGACAAAAGCCCAACTGAATGGAACGAGTGTATCGGAAGGGTGGACGAAACTCTAGGATAGTGACAAGGTCAAGGTAAGTGTACTAAACTTTTTTTAAATATTTAATAGATACTTAAATATCAAAGAATATTTGATTGATAAATAATGTGTTAAATTTATATGTACAGGAAGATTTGAGAAGAAACTCTACAAATAGAAACAAAAATCCCATCACTTATCGAGGAGGGTCGAAGTCTTTTCACAAGTATCAACATTAGTTGATAAATTTAAAAAAAAATGTGAAATGTAAATAGTTATTATGATATATAATTTTGAATATATTATAACATTATATAATAATAAATTTCAAGAAGCCGAGGCGCAGGGTCCCATGTCGTATGTGGATGTTTTTACACGTACACTTTCCATCGAGCATGTAAATCCGGATGAGACAGTTTCACATAAATGGCACAACAAGAGCCATGTAAGCATATTTAAGTTCAAGTAGTACTAGTAATTATTTTAATCGTTAAATTATAATGAAAGAAGATATCATGATATTAATTTTGAAGCATTCTTATTTTTCTACAAGAGTGTATGGTTGATCAACCAGGCTGACTTTTGCCTTGCAATTTGGCTTTTCTTCTCTGGTGGAGCTCCACTCAAGGTTGGACTTCCACCAATTTGATCCTTATCCCTAAGTATGAAAATCCTCGCTTGTGTGCAGATTTTCATCCAATCAGCTTGTGTAATTTCTCTAATAAGGCCATTTCCTAGGTTCTAGCCATGTGGCTAGCTCCGTTTCTTGAGCGTGTAATGTCCTTTTCTCAGGATGGGTTTGTAAAAGGACGTCTAATCACGGATATTGTCCTTCTAGCCCAGGAACTGTTTCTCAGATTGATCGGAAGGTCAGAGGTTCTAATATGGTTATAAAACTGGACATGACTAAGGATTATGATTGATTGTCCTGGTTTTTCATCATCAAGGTTCTGAGGGCTTTTGGCTTCCAGGAAACCCTTATCGATCTTACCTGGAAGCTTATTGTAGCAACCCGCATTTTACGTATTGGAGGATCATAAACTATTTTTATTTAATACCCTGAGGGTTGGATCGTAATCATATTTTGATATGTTGGTTTTGGGGGTGTGAGTCATATCCATAATTTTTACTAATTTTATTTGTGACCATTTGGCCCTGTTAGTCTTATATAGGGCATAAATTTTGACTGGGATCGAATCAAGTTCTGAGATCGATTTCATTCGAAAGGAAATGGTGTTGTGAATTCTGTAGTGTGGTCACATTAAAGAATTGGTTTAGCGGTTTGAGAGGAATCAATTTTGTTGTGTTTCACAATTTCTGCTTTGGTTTATAGAGCCATTGAAGGGCTGATTTGAGGAGGCACATTAGTGTGCTGCTGGGAGGCTATAAATAGGGGTTAGAGGCATGGAGAATACATTACTTTCTTTATTCTCTCACTTGGTTGAGCTTGCGATCTTCCTTGCTCAATCAAATACACCTTTCCACCATTAAAATTCTCGATCTACATAAGAGAATCGAAAATCTAAATCGCCTGAAGTTAGATCTACGTCAATTGAAGAGAGATCGCAGCAAATCAAGATGTTTGAAGCATATTCTTTGCAGTTCGGATTGAGAATTTAGAAATTTCAAGTTTATTTGAAGAATTAGTGAGTGATTAGCATCTCTCACACGGATTCAATCAAGTATATGGGTTGTTTGATCTTATTTTCATCATTTTGAGTTGTTTTCACCTAGATCTACATCATGGTAAGTATATTTTCATTTGAATAACCATAGGATCTATTCTAGCAACTTAAAAATGGTAATTTTTATGTTAATTCATATGTTTATGCAAGTGAGATACATTGTTTTACTTTATGCATTGATTTATTATGATTTTTGGTGGATTTTATATGATAATATATGAATAATTGTCGTTTTGACTTTGTTAATGATTTCATAAAGTGTTTATGGTTGAATTGGATGATTGGATGAATTGGTTGCATCGATGTTGTCGTTTGGTGATGATTTGGTCAAAATTGGAGCTATTTTTGGTCAGATCCGGATCAGGTCGTTTTTCCTTAGGTCAGGTCATTTTTCCTTAGGTTAGGTCATTTTTCCTTAGGTTAGGTCATTTTTCCTTAGGCTAGGTCAATTTTTTTGGTCAAGTTGTTTTATGGACTGGGCAGTTTTATGGATTGGGCAGTTTGGTGGACTGAACAGTTTGGATCATGGACCGGGCAGAAATTCTAGATTAAGGACTGGGCAGAAATTCTAGAGCATGGACTAGGCAGAAATTCTTGAGGATGGACTGAGTAAAAATTTCTATAGCATATATCGTTGGAAAGGCCGATATTAGATCGTGGGTGCTAGATTGTTCGGCTTGGATTACTGGAGCATTGGTGGCGTTTGATCGGAGAACGACCTAAGGTTAGGTTGCTGACACTTAGATCATAGGCTCCAGGTAGGTGGAAAGCAGATTAACTCAGAGAACTTAAGTCGTGGAACGACATAAGGAACTAGGTCATGGAAATGACCTAGTGAGGTTGGGTCATGAAAAACCTAAGGATATGACAACATTTAGAAACGCTATGAATAGGGGCTTAAACGCTGTGGAAAGTTGTACAATGCAAATGGCGAAACGCTATGGATTAGATGTCAACCAAACGAGGTGTATATTTTTTTGGATCGATAATGAATGTGACTTTGAAGAATATTCAAGTAGGAATGTTTGAAGTGTTGCGATGTATTCATTGATCTTCATAATGCAACGAATGTGAAGACGACTCAAGGAGGTGAGTTCGTGGATAATGGTCGCTCGAGAAGGGGTTTGAGCTTATGAACAGTCATCGAGTTGGATGGCTACAGATATTGTAGGCCAAGGAATTATCGTTGTTGTAAGTTCTAACGGACTCAAAGCAGGGGTATAATAGGGATGCCTAAAAGACTAGAAGTGACTGGTCGAGTATCCTGGGCAGCTCGACGGGCCTAGACACATTTCACCGTATGGCGTATGGAGTTTTGCTAGAACTGGGGTTTACCATTATCCCTTGACAGTTGATGGTAAGGTGTTTAGTCAGTCATACGATTAACGATGGTTTCAAAACAGGATTGTCGATGATAGCCAGAGTCATGAGTGATGTATGTTTTGCTTGTTCATCTTGTGTAGATTATTCGATGCCGAAGGATATATCTATTGGGTGTTTGTCTGATGTTGGTTTAGGCCTTCGGGCTTGCGCTTAGGGGATGTCGAGATCAATTAGGATGGTCTATTCTTGATAACTATTTGCTATGGATGTTTAGTTGTTTCTTAATGCTTGTTTGTAAAGGCTATGACTGTCAGATGTGGGGAAGACACATTTTGGTTCTTCTTTGATGTTTGGTAGACTAGTTGGTTAATCTACTTGTTCTTATATACTTTATTAATGATGTTAGATTGTTATTTTATCCCTCACTAAGACTGTTGTCTGACTCAAGGTTTTACGTTTCCTCTAAATACATTGGGTTGTTTATCCGGTTTTGGATGGGCAGACTGAGTAGCACGTTACATATTGCAAAATTACTGGTACGAGGATGCAGAGTGATGACGAGCAGGAGGATTGCATATCTATTTTTCTACTATCTAGTATTGGATGTTTTCGCTATTATGATTGGTGTTTTCTCTGAGTTTTGTAGAGAGGCAAATTTGTATAGTTACTTATGTTCTAATCCAAGTGTGTATGGATATTATCTTTCTATTTATTATGAAAGTTCAAGTTTCTACTAAAATATGCTTCACTACTATTGCCTGTTGTATATGTTCTTTTTATATTTATCCATGCACTGTGGGTTATATGACAGTTTCTGCATGTTTTATCTTACCTTGATGATCATCCGTAGCCGCCTGGCACACCTTTCAGCGCACTATTTGCCTTGTTAAGTGCATGAGTTATGGGTTGTTGTCACACTTATTTCCAACTGTTGTTTTCTATCTTGATCAATGGATCGACCAGCGGGGTTTCAAAGGGGAAGTGGTCTTCTACAAGGAGATTCTCTTTCCCCTTTGTTATTCGTCCTAGCTACTGAGGATTTTGTGTGAGGGTTACACTCACTCATGATAGCGAATAAAATTCAGCATTTTGGCATCCCTTCTGGTTGTCCTCTTGTTTCTTCTTTGTCTTTTGTTGACGACTTTATCATTTTCACGAATGGTAGTCGTCGGTCAATCCGTCGTCTTCTTAGCCTCATCCATTAGTACAAGAGGCAATCAGGCTAGCTCGTCAACTCTTATAAGAGTTACTTTGTTTCGGCGTCAGATTTTCCTTTGGATAGATCTTCGTGGATTGAAACCTTCACCGGTTTCAGGGCTGCCTCCCTTACCTTACCTAGGTATTGTCTGATGTTGGTTTAGGTCTTCGGGGCTTGTGCTTGGGGGATGTCGCGATCGATTAGGATGGTCTACGCTTAATAACTGTTTTCCATGAATGTATTATTTTTTCTTAATGCTTGTTTGTAAAGGCTTTCAATGTCGGACGTGGGAAGACAGCTTTGGGTTCTTTACTAGTGTTTGGTAGATTGGTTGGTTAATCTACCTGTTCATATACTTTATTGATGATGTTAGATAGTTATTTTATCGTTCACTAAGACTATTGTCTGAATCAAGGTTTTATGTTTCCTCTTATTACCTTGGATTGTTCATCCATTTTTGGATGGGCAGACTAAGTAGCAGGTTACATGTAGCAAAACTTAGTGGTCCGAGGATGCAGAGCTATGACAAGCAAGAGGCTTGCGTATCAGTTTTTTCTACTTTCTAATAATAGATGTCTCCGTTGTTATGATTAGTGTTTTCTCTGAATTTTGTAGTGAGGCAAATTTGTACAGACACTTATGTTGTAATCCAAGGGTATATGGATATTCTCTTTCTAGTTGTTATGAAAGTTCAAGTTTCTACTCAAATACGCTTCACTATTATTGCCTGTTGTATATGTTCTATTATATTTTAACCTTGCGCTGTGAGTTATACGACAAGTTCTGCATGTGTTATCTTACCTTGATGATAGTCCATAGCTTACTAGCACACCTTTCCACGCATTATTTCCCTTGTTAAATGCAGGAGTTATAGGTGGTTATCACATTTTGTATAAGAGCTCTGGTTATCGATCTTAGCCAAAGTTCAAAGGCAAAATTACGTATGAGAGACGTACTCATAGATTTCTGATGTATGTATGCTATATTAATTTATATAATAATAGTGCTTGAACTCTATAGCAGTTTTTCTTTTAAGTGGCTAATCATTCTATATTGCAGATTTAGAATGAGTCATCGACCATAGAGACACACTGCTAGGGAGGAGATTGTTTCTGGAGGGGGAAATGGATGTGTACCAAAGCCACGATGGCAGTAATCATGAGTAGGGTTCTCGCTTCAGCTACAGCCGCGGTAGATGTAAGGGTTCAGGTGCAGGTACATAGAGCTGTGGATTTCACGAAGCCGTGCAAGGACTTCACATCTCTCGAAGGAAAACCATTCAAGGGTCTAGCCGACTAAAGAGATTCAAAGGTGGCTAGATGCTTGTGTACGGATTTTTGGAGACTTGGTATAGATGATGCAACAAAAAGGAAGCATGCATCGAGACAATTGCAAGGAAGAGCCATGGATTGGTGGAACTTTGTTACTTTGGAAACTCCAGAAAATGGGATCACATGGGATCAGTTCCGAATCAAGTTTGAGACAAAGTATATCTCTACTACTCAAAAGTCTGTTGTGTTCAAGAAGTTTGTGGAGCTTAAGCAGAATGGTTGACCAATGTTGGATTATGTTTCTGATTTTAAGGCCTTGTCCAAGTTGCTCGTTTATATATTGACTCACCTAATCAGAAGGGTGAAAAATTTGTTACAGGTTTGGATACCTATATTGGGAAGCCATTGGTGGATCATCCTGACGATCCATATGAGAAGATAGTGGAGAAAGATGTTTGACATGAAATCTTGTTTCCTAAAGAAGCATATGTTATCGCTACAACCAAGGAAGCTTTAAAACCACAATAGGATGGTAATAATAAAAAAGAAAGCAGCAGCATTAGAAAGGAAAAGATGGCCAGAAGAGGCAAAAAGGTGAAGTGACTTGCTTTAACTGCTGCCAGAAGGGCCATTACTCTAAGGATTGTAAAAATCCAAAAGATGAAAAGAAGTGCTTCGAGTGTGGAAAGCCAGGGCATGACAAGAAGGATTGTCTAGAGTTAGTGAAAGGGAAGAAGAGAATGAAGGCTTATGCTTTGGAGGCCATACCTTCTTCTTTAACAGCTCCTACTGTAGAGGAGAAAGCGAAGGGTGTTGTTGTTCAAGTTACACTTTCAGTTAAAGGTGTTTCAGTTCTTGTGTTGTTTGATACTGGAGCATCACATTCATTCATTTGTAATGAGCTTGTGTTCCGCTTGTGTTTGGAATTCGAGAGTTCTGATAGACCTTTAGTTGTGACTAATCAAGTTGGGGCTTCTTCTAGCCTTTGTACGCTTTGTCATGGTCTTGTGTTATTGAGTAATGGTTGCTCATTTGTGTGTGATTGCTTTGTTTTGAACTTCGCTGGGTTTGGGATCATCTTGGGCATGGATTAGTTCAACAGGTGTGCGACAAGAGTGAATTGCAAGAAGCTTGATGTGAGAGTCGGGGATGTGGAAGGGCGAAAGGTTTTGATTCAATGTAAGCCCGAAGATGGTGTCTTCGTGATCGTTTTATATTCTCTTATGATTCCACAGGAAGTCTTGTCAACTGTGCTGATCGCTAATGAGCTTGAGGATGTCTTTAAAGAAGTCAGAGGCTTACCACCACATCATGAGATCGAGTTCAGAATCAATTTGGTCGAGGTTGCTAGACATATCGTTATGCCTCTTTGGTGAATAGCGCCTAAGGAACATCGAGAGTTAGAGGCGCAAGTTCGTGACCTTTTGGGAAAAGGATTCCTTCGGAGAAGTGTATCCGAATAGGGAGCATCAGTAATGATTTCAACCAAGGCTGGTGTATCTTTGAGATTATGTGTGGACTATCGTGATCTGAACAAGGTGACCAAAAAGAACAAGTATTTGTTGCTGAGGATCGATGGCTTGTTCGATTAACTTCACGAAGCCAAAGTGTTTTCCCAGATGGGTTCAGAAATGGGATTCCACCAATTGAGGGTGGCAAAGCATAGTATGTCGAAGACTGCTTTTGGGACACCATCTGGTTTTTTCGAATGGTTGGTGATGCAATTTGGGTTGACTAACGCGCCAATGTATTTTGTGGACCTTATGAATAGGGTTTCTAGAGATCAGTTGAACAATTTTGTACTTGTATTCGTGGATGATATTCTGGTTTACCCTCAAACAAGGAAGAACATAAGACGCACTTTAGAGTTGTTTTGGAAATTTTGCGAAAGCATCAGCTGAAAGCTAAGTTTTCGAAGTGTCACTTCTGGAAGAATGAAGTAAGGTTCTTAGGCTATGTTGTTTCTAGAAATGGGATAGCGATTGACCCCGCTAAAGTGGCAACAATCTAGGACTGTGATAGGCCTAAGAATGCGACGGATGTTCAAAGTTTCTTTGGTTTGACGGGTTATTACCAACGGTTTATCAAGGATTTTTCCAAGATAGCTGCTCCATTGACAGGATTGATAAAGAAGAACCAAGTGTTCACATAGGATGCATAGTGTGGGAACGCTTTCAGAATCATGAAAAAGAGACTGACGAGTGCTCCTGTTTTGACGATTCCACATGGGATGAAGAAATAGTGGTATACACTAATGCTTATGGTACAGGACATGGAGCAGTAATGATGCAGAAGGATAAGGTTGTGGCATACGCGAGTCGATAGCTGAATTCGCATTAAAGGAATTATACAACTTATGATTTGGAGATGGCAGTGATCGTGTTTTCTTTGAAGGTGTAGAGACATTACCTTTTGGGAGTTCGATTCGAGTTGTTTACGGATCACAATTCATTAAAGTATCTTTTCTCCCAAAAGGATTTGAATCTTCAGCAAGAGTGGTGGTTAGAGTTTATAGGACATCATATGATTTGCTATAGCCAAAACTCTTGGTAAAGTTAACACATATGCAAATGTGTTGAGTCAAAGACATGCAGGCTTGGGAGCGATATTTTCGGAATGGAAAAGCCTCGAATATTTTACAAGATTTGATTTCATACTACGGTGTGAGTTGGAAACAAAAATGTTGGCAAGCTAGTCGATAAGACCTCTCATCGAAAGGATTGGAGAGAGCCAAAAAAGAGATGCAAAGCTTGTCTAGATTATCCATAAGTTAGAACCAAAGGAACAAGAATTTGAGGTCGATCGAGAAGGTTGGCTTCAAAAGCAAAGACGACTGATTGTTCCTAATATTGACTGATTGAGAGATGAGGTTCTGAGAGAATGTCATCACTCGAAGTTGAAGATTCATCCCGGTGGTACTAAGATGTATCAGGACTTGAAGCGAGCCTACTACTGGGAAGGCATGAAAAGGGATGTTAGAAAGTTCATTTCCAAGTGTTTGAACTGTTAGTTGGTGAAAGCTGAATAGAAGAAGCCAAGTGGATTGCATTAGCCATTGGAAGTTTCTACATGGAAGTGGGAGCAGATATCGATGGATTTTATCAATGGACTACCCATAACCAAAATAGGAAACGAAGGAATTTGGGTCATCGGGGATCACTTGACCAAAAGTGCAATTTTTATTCCTGTCGGACCGACAAAGATGACACCGAAGTTGGCTAAGCATTATATAAAATGGATAGTTCAATTCCATGGTATCCCGAAGAGCATAGTAAGTGATCAAGATCCATTGTTCACGAGTAGATTTTGGAAGAGTTTGTAAAAGACTTTGGGAACCAAGTTGTGTTTGAGTACGACTTATCATCCCCAGACCGATGGTCAGACCGAAAGGGTTAAACGAATTTTGGAAGATATCCCTAGAGCTTGTATATTGGATTTTTGGGGGATCATGGGAAGTGTAACACCCCATAAAATTCATAAGTATTAACAAATAAATTAAATAATAAAAATGCAACTAAATGATACAGCTAGAAATGATTTTTGTAGCTTTACGAATTTGGATACGAAACTCTTTTATTTGGATTCGTGGCGAAATTCTACATCGTTTTCGTATATAATATCCTAAAAACTGTTAAAGTATGAAGAAGTTATGAACAATTGAATTTGGACAGTGTACATTGAAATTATATGTGTGTATATATAAAATTATGTGAATATTATATATATTATCCAAATAATAATTTAAAATAAAAAGAGGTAATTTAAAATTACAATATTAACATATGGAATAATGTATACAAATGAGCAATTGTAATATTCCATCTAATTTAAATATGTGTGTATATATAAATACACAAGAAGGGGACAAGAGCAACATAAAAAAGGAAAGATATAATTAGAATTAATTGTGTTATTTTATGTGTTTGAATTGATAATATCTAAGGGATAAACCGCATATTTGTACAACAATAACTTTCCCTTAGGTGGATTTGAAATCCAAATAAATAGATAAAGACAAGGGGACAAAGGATGCGTTATGTAAGGAAAAGGATTGGTAATAAAAGGAAAGCAATTAAGCAAATAAAGAATGTAATCAATAGTAATGAATAGCCCAATAAAGCTATGTAATTAGGATTTTCTAAAGATGTTATGTTTCTATGGATGGTTCGGATCAATTTTTATAAATCCGACGACTCCTTCTCACACGAGCAAGTATAAATAATCCCTCAAACAACACACTAGAAAACCCTAATTACTCTAAACCTTTGCCTCTATGCTGCTGAATTCCATAGAAAAAGAAAAATAAAAGAGTGAAGGTTGTTCTAACTCTCTACCTCCATTCCTGTATCTCTTTATTTCAATTTATATAAGTTTAGGAAGTTGGAATTTAGCACAAATAATATATATAAGAATCTAATTATTTGTTTCTTATATTTATATTGCTCGGCGATCAATCAGAGACCGCTTGAATGTTGAGAACCACGGCAGATCTAGATATTTCTATCACATCTCCATTTGAGTTATGAGTGGAATCTAGTTTTGCTTAAAGGCATATTCATATTATTATCAGATTGTTGTATGAATTTTTATTCCTATGAAGATTGGTTATGCAATAATAAAACATGAAAAATCCCAAAATCTTTTACTTTGTAATCACGTAGGAAATCGTCATGTAATATTGGTTTTGAAGAATTGTGATTTTTGTATTGAACTAAAGGTAAACATGATTACTATATTATTATTTATATTTTATGCAATTCATCGCTATTATCATTTGATTTCGCCTAAAAAGGTTGGGATTTGAATTGTTTCATAATTGAATTGTGTTTGGATCCTAGTTTGGTGTAAACGCATTCATAAATTGGAATAAGTCAAATGCGATCATTTTTGGGTATATTTCACCACAAAAAGGTTGGATCGGTGAAATATGGGTTGAATGTATGAAATACACTGCTTTTAATTTAATACTGAAACCTTTTTCTATATGCCTACGATACAAGTTGTAATTGATATGTATGTGTAGGTTTTACATTTCTGTTATTTGCTATATGTTCATTACGCCAACATGTTATGTTATAGCGATAAAATATGGAAATGTTTAGACTTGTATGCCTTAATTTTGATAAATGACAATTGCCATCCCGATTAGAACGTTTCCCATTTATACGAATGTTACGTTAATTAGGCACTATTATTATATTAATTATTTAAACATAAATAATGTAATTAATGTTATAATAAATACGGTTAGGTTAGAATTTGAATTTGAAATGTCCCCTTAACAAATATACATATATATATTTGTTTGATTGTGTGTGCGTAAATATAGAATGGCTTAAATATATATAAATAAATGACACATAGACATGAAGTTAGTTGCCATTTGTGTTAGAAGCCTGCTCGGAGCCGACCGATATATCCAGCAACCACAAGTGGGCCCAACTAATGTGAGATGTCTAGGTGCCATGGGCCTTCCAAAAACTTAGTACACTAGACACGAGATTAAACCGACTTATAGTAGAAGCCTTCCCGGAACCAACTGCCATATTCAACATCTACAAGTATATGGGTTAATGTGAGAGGTATAGCGTGTAAATATATATAAACTATATATATATAAGTTGATTTGTGAAAACAAATAGGCTTACTACGCATTAAGAAGGTCTTAAGTGGATGACTGCCTTTATCTAATTTGGGTCTTAAGTGGTTAGGACTAGGATCCCTCTGAAGGTTTATTCCTTAGAGAGGAACCTAATTCATGGGACGCACCCTTATTAGTTTTAAGGTAAGCCTTTGGGTCCTCCTTCTTTAAAAGTGATTATGCATAAAATGGTTAACGGAGTAGTGCAGTTCACGGGGGATATCCACTTCCTCTAGAAGCTTGTAAAAGATTAACTAGGGACAGATTGGTAATTGAAGGATATGTGGCCATCACATGCTCACCAGCTGTCTAAGGGAAGTCTTAAGTGACATAGGTGCCCTACCGGGTAATATCAGTTAAGTAGTAATGTTCGCAATACTACTTCTTATATTACAAATAAGATATTAGTCTTTAGAACGTTAACGTACTAGCATGGGGTTCTAAAATGGCTAGGGGTCTGCCTCAGGGTTATAAGAGATTATAAAAATCCACCTTTAATAGGGCCATAAGTGATTGATAATATCACCTCGTTGGGTCTTTACCCTAAAGACACTAACAGGCGATTTACTTGGATATCCACCCCATTGGTTAGATATTTATGTTTGTGTGAAATCTGGTGTTCCGCGCAGACATACCTTGACATATGAAACCTACTAAAAATGTAGGATATGGACACTATGTAACACTATATTCCAACAACACAGAACTTTAGGTTCTGACCCCCTCTCCTTAACATCCAACAGGTCAGTAGATGAGGTAAAGCCATGGATCAAGTCAAGATTGAAACCGATCGAGAAACCAAAGTTATTTTGATATTATTGGCAGTTATTTCTTTGCTTCTTTTGGAATCTTTTGAAAATGAACTATTTGATGTACCTATTGAATAAATGTAACTGTGAATATGTATTTATGTAATTTTGAAATAATTGGTACATCTTATTTTTTGCATTATATTTTCTTTTTCCTCTGTGTGAGATTTCCATTTGAAGTATATGTTATTATTATCTATGTAAATGTAATCCTTAAAGGAACCAAGGACCTGTTTGGAATGGCTCTAAGTTTCGATGGGCATTTTCTAGGTCGAAATTTGGGCCCATTCCGGGCGGGTTGTTTCATTTGGTATCAGAGCATAGTTTACCTGATTACGGGGAAATACATGCGTATGAGAGGTATACTTGTTAGTTTGAAAAAGAAAAAGATTTTCAAAAGTTTTACTATATATATATATAAGTGTGTGTGTATATATATTCAAAGTACGCATAACTTTATAAAGGAGCATCTGTAGGGCCTTTTAGGGAAGGTTTAGCACAACATTCTAGAAGTAGTTTAGAGGCCGTACATATAGTAATATAGCAACCTCCTTTCCAATTCAGAGACCTCTGAACATTAAAAGATTATGGAATTTGGAGCATGGAAAAGATTGAGACCTCATTATTTAGCAAGTGATAAATGGAAGCTAATCGGATGAATTACCTATCATTGTAAGGAAAAACATTTAAATAAGAGTTTATTATGGGGATAATCAATATGGACCAATTTGAGGAATATATCCGGTTTTCGCTAAGGAACATCTTTAATTATTGACATAAACTTCGAGAATCGAGCTATAAATGTCTATGCTTTCAAAGAAACGTTAAATGGTCAGAAAGGAAAGTATTAATGGATTTATGATGACCATTTTTAGGCATGAATATTTGGAAGAAATGTTAGAGATGTCCATAAGAATTAGCGATATTTGAAATGGTTTAAATGGACATAATGAACATATATTAGGAATGTGTAGGAATGAGAAAAAAATGAATACGCAAGAAAAAGGGTTGAGACAAGATATAGGGTTTCATAAATAAAGATAACAACCTTTGTTGAAAACATTGTAGATGAGGTAGGAAATTTTAAAAAGATAAGCATGTTATCTTAATTGACAAGGAAATGTAAAACCTTTAAATATGATTTTTGACATACCATCAATTTATTATAAAAAATAAATTTTTAATGTACTTCCTTATAATGTGTAAAAAATTGAAATAAAAGACCAAGAATATTTTGAAACCCATCAAAACGGATTTTTGGCATACTACAAAAGTTATTTACGGATTTTTGACATACTATAAAAGTTATTTGAAAGAAGAAATTTTTGAAGAACTATTAACTTCTTGTATATGGTCTAGAATTACATGATAATTCCAATTTTAAAAATTGGAGTTGTATGTTCATTAGTTATTCAATTAGACAAATAATAAATATGAGTTTTAGCGTAGACAAAAGATGAAAAGGTTAATTATAGATGTTTGCAAATAAGAGCTTCAACGGAAATGAAATTATAGTCACAAGCACTAAATAATTCAAATGGTTAATTTGAAATTTTCATGGTCTTGATGTAAAGAACTTTTAAGGTTTTGAATTGAAAATATTCTTTTCTAGATGGTAAAAGTGAATTGGCGTTCTAAAAGAAAAAGAAGAGAAGGAAGACAAGACATGAAAGCTTGGGAAAATAAATGATATTAGCATACCTAACTAGTAGAGAGAAGATAGCAAGTTTATTAAAAATTTGGTAAATGATAAAACCATTATGAAATAAGGAGCATGCGAGAAGATAAGAGTGCTAAGGGGTAATATAAAGGAAGAAAGATTATTCCAAGTAAGTTATTTAGTAAATTGGAATGTATTTATGACCATTTTATCTAATTTTTGAGAGCCCCGCATTGTGCAAATTAAAAGTAATGAATGGTTATGTTCCTTAAGGAATTTCGATATACACACACACATATGAGAGTGTTTGTGCTAACAAGGAATGAGGTCTAATATTTCAAAATACTTTTGAGAAAAAGAGAGGTAAGCTGAAAATATGGATGTAAATAGGAGAACTGATTGTTAATTAATTCAATGCTAAAAGTTTTAGGCTGCATTTGCAAATAGGGATGAACATTCCTTTGTTTTGAAAGTCATGCAAACAAAAGATGAGTTTTTGAATGTGAAAAGACATTTTATATTTAATGAAAAGATTTTGGGCATGTGGTAAATGTTTGTGAAACATTGAAGTTGAAATATACATTTGGAACATTTTACTAAATATAAAAAGATCACTTATCTTTATTGGGTAATGTTTCAAAGGTGTTTTAAAATATGATAATTAATGTCAATCAGACATTTTTAGGGAACATAATATCTCCAATTAAGTTTTTGTCGTTCAACTAAAATTTTGTTTTTAAAGTATCTTTTGTTTACATGCAAAACCTCAAACATTTATCATAGGCATGCAACATAACAGTGAATATTAAAAAAATTGAAAAAGGAGCACTGAAATTTTTATTGCAACATTTTTGAGATCTTTGAAAAAAAAACATAGAATTATATTTTAAAGGTGGAAATTCAGACTTTTTATGCTACAACATTTCAAAAAAGGCCATTAGTGCAATTTTTTTGAAACCTTCTTAAATTGTTGTCACAAAAGGGTATAGATATGCATGCATGCAAATGACAATAACATGACGACTGAATATTACTTAAGGTCACTGAGAATGATGTTGTTACATAAGAAATAGATGACTATGCAATTAAATTTGAAAAATTAGTAAATTTTAAAGATTTGGTTGTAAACAATATTGCCTATGATAGTTAGTCAAGAATTAATGCATTAATAATCGTATCTAACGTTTATTAATATATACAAATATAAAGATATAGGTAGGATATAAGCAACATAATTCGTGATTTCGAGGAATTGAATTCATGACTATTAATTGCAAATTTAATGGGCAATGAATTTGTACTTAATAAGATTAAAAAGTAAATTTTGGGAATTTAATTAAAAAAGACAAGTTGGTTTGGAGTAAGTAGATATATTTCAAACCTGAAAAAAAAATTCTTGAAGGAACTAAATAAATATTTAGGAAACGGTCTATTGACATATATACATATTCGAATGGACCGCATTTATAAAGAAGGCAAAGATGAAAAACTTAAAGGTATGGAATTGACATCGTAAGTACTGAGAGCTTTGTAGTATTAATTTGTTATATTGTAAGAAAAAATTTCCAAAATAATTTTAGGCTCCTATCATTAGTTGTTCACCCGTATTGATTAGATAAGGGTATAAACATGATGAAAGTAATAAATCTCTGTTATGCATGAGATTTTGGGATTTAAAACCCTTGTAAAATTTCTTAAGACAAATGGGTAAGCGGAGAAAGAACCTCATGGGGACATTCAATCTAGCGACTTACTATATATGGAATTTGGAAGTTGATAACGGAATTAGATTTATAGCTTACACAAAGGAAGTGTATTGGTCTTATAGTTTTTGAAAATTTTGCCTCATGGAATGCCACCCTCAAGAATGAGGATGAGATATTTGAATTGCATTGATCATTCTAGTCTGAATATGACCATGTTTTGGTTTATTTAAAGGTATATGGTTAATTTTTATAAGTTAGCCCTTTTGACGTTATTAAAAAAAGAGAGGGACTATGTGACACCCTGTGTCCGTTAATGTCACTCACTAAGGGAATGCATTAAGTTTCGTGAAGCGTTATAGGTAAACAGACACAAAATAATTACAAGACAGACATAAATAAGATAGCAGCGGAAATTTAAATTTTTATTTCAACATAAATCATAATACCGTGGTCCACAATACCATAAGTCACAAAAACCATTACAATAAAATAACTTCTGTCTTGCATCATCAGAGTACTTAAGAATATAAAAACATAATTCCCTAATTGAAAAGGTTAAGCCATAGTAGAGAAAAGAACTTGAGCCATACTTCAGAAGTAACTCCTAGCAAGATGATATCTGAGTTCTGGCTAAGCCTGAGTGTTTCCTCCTTGAGAACCTTGGGGGGGGGGGGAATGGAAGAAAGAAGAAGAAACAAAAGGGTCAGACATAAAGTCTGGCGAGTCCAGTTACTTTTAGCCAGTAAATAAATAAAAGTAACATGATAGTCATATAAAGTGGATAAGGAAGATCATAACATAAATGGCAGGTGTGACAAGGTAGACATGACAAAGTGTATATGCTTCTAATGATTACTCTGCATTGTTACTAGTATATCCAAAAAGAGATGATCCCTTCAACTATAAGGTGGTAGACTTAGGTATACGTCCAACTGTATCCTAACTACTACCCTGATTGATCGGCTCCCTAACCCTCATAGATACGTTGTGCTAGCCCCACAGTAGGAGGTATCACTTCCTAAAGTGGCAACCCCTCATCGTAATAATTTGCACAACCATATCTACAGGTGTCACGGTCGTCTTATCCCTCTCCGCCCGGGTCATGCACGTACATGGCCTGGTCGGTTTGCGCCGCCCACGTCGTCCTCCACATTTGAATCTCTTACAATCAATCAATAAGTGTGCCCCTTCTCCGTGTAGTACAAAGTACTTTGTTTGATACCTACTCCGGGTTACTGACTGAAATGGGTCCAACACAATATGATACAAGATCTCCCCTTTATCTTGTATCCCCCACTAGGTTTTCACTGACTATGTATGCCACTTTGTGTCTTTAATTACATAGCCTTATTTATTTCAACCTGTTATGCTTACCCTAAAGGGTGTCTTTAATTACATAACATTGTTATTTCCTCTGGTTATGTATACCACTATGTGTCTTTAATTGCATATCCTTAAGGGTTCAGTTTGTGGGCCTATATGTGAATATTACCCACCCCCTCTCACATTTACTTAACCCACCCCTTTTGTTCAACCAAGTTTACTTAACTCCCAACTTAAATATAAGTTCATACAATCCCTATGGATTAACTTAGGTTAAGTAGTCCAATTCATTACCATGTCCATTTATGGTTTATAATAGGCTAGACCTCCCACATTAGGCCTACAACATGTCGATGTTGGATATGCTGGTCAGGCCCGGGCTGACTTATTCCACAGTTGGGCCTAACCTTGTGTCATAGCCCGATTCGTATTTATGTTCTTAGACCTCTGTTGACCCGCTTTTTAGTCAAAGCAGTCACACATAGAATTTCTGGTAAACAATCTGCACAAGTATGGAGAATATCGTCAGAAGACAGGAAGCGATTTGGTTGAAGTCGCATCATAGACAAAGAATGGGCCGAAACTCATATCAAATGACCTTTTTTGGGCCTGAAAAGATCAATTACGGAGCTGACTCTATTACTCTTGTAGCCCTCTGAATTAGCTTCGAATCGAGCTTTCGTTTGGCTAAAACGGACTTACGGTTTGAAAGTTAAGCTCGTTTCCATTAACGCGTGTAGAACCGGGAACTTGGAAACTGGAATTGGCATAACCCATTCGGATCGGATTGACGGTTCGGATCAGGTGAGAGGACCCAATGGCATAACTTTGGAAAAGGAAATTTAGTACTCCCCGGATCGGATCGGAGCACAGAAGACCCGATCCGCCTGAAGTATTTTACACTGAAGTGCTTCAAGTCTTCAGATCGGAGACATCAACTCGGTTCAGATCGGACCCGAACCGAACCGCCTCGACCTGCTTCTGCTCATAAGTTTGGTCGTTTCTTAAGAAGCAACCGCCTCCTATAATCTGGATCAGCTTACACTTGGCAAAGAACGAACTGGGAAGGACATTTCCACATTCTCCACTACTTCTGAGATCTCCTCTGGTCACGCCACGTGGCCCATCTGAACCGGAACTGCCCAGAGCTTCTCTACAGCTATAAATATATCACTCCTTGGTAATTCGAGGGATCTTTTGGCTCCAACTCCTCACGGCTTCCACCATTGCTCTCTGCAAAACATTTTCAGCAGCAAAGAAGCAAAATTCCACACAAAAGCATGAGGATTTCGTGTATAATCTTCTTTTTTCTTACTACTTTTCATTGAAAACATGATGTGACGACCCCATTTCCCGTACTGACAGAGGCAAGGGTAATCTTTGGAATATAACACATAAACAGATAATAGCAGAACAGAATAAAATAAATACACCAGATAATGAACAAATAATACACTGGATAAACATAAACATCAGAGTTACACAGTATACAGGATCATACTTAGTACAAATACAGTTCAGTTATACATGAATGTCTACAGCGGAAATAAACATAATATGTACAATAGGAGCTGAACAACATAAAAAGAGATAAATGATAGAATCCATCTTCAGCTCAAGCTATCCGGATAAAGCCTGCTAAACCTGAATACAAGGCTGCCCGTGTAGAAAAAGGGGCACTCGAGTTTGAAAGTGAAACAAACTACGAGTCAGTCATGGGACTGGTATCAGAAATCTACTCAACACATTTAAAATATGGCTAATCACAGGACCACGCCACTTTCGTGGAACGGGTTTACTCCGTTGGCTTGCCAGTGCTTTAAAAAAAATCATTCCTTTAAACATCGCAATGCTTTTTATCAAAATGAAGCCATTATAAGACTCAGTTCCCATCACACAATGCAACGCAAACTGGAGGATAGAGTTTTACCTTATAATGGCAAAAATATGCTTGATACGAATAAAACAAAAGCATTTGATATTATTACTAGTGTTTATAAGTTTCAAAAACAATTTCAATCATAGACGGCATGGGTACCATATATCTTGTCGCCATATATATATATATATATATATATATATATATATATATACAATCAAAACCGCACAATCACGTATTTGGAAATTGGATTTCCGTCATGAACCCAGGCAAAAGATAGTCCTTAACGACTTCGAGATGCTCTAGCCCACCACTCAGGATCAGAGCTCGAGTGACCCTTGGATCGTCAGGGTCGGTCCAACGATGTGGATTAAAATTCCTGAACAATGCGTTTCCCCGCCCTATGGGGCGTAAGTGAGCCAACGAATGACTCCATTGAACCCGGATCGTCTGATCAAACCGAGGCGCCTCGCAACAGTAACAACCACATAAGTCAAACTCGTCAGGGCGTGTAAAACCACTGACGCCACTTCTAGCTAGAAAGAAACGCATGTCCTCCCTGAGGTTCTTCCTCCCGTTTCTGGTTCATACCGGGTGTGATGCTCGCGATTTCATGTTATACACAAAGCTATGCCACACAGGCGGTGCTTTGATCATCACCACAAGACTTTGCTTTTCAACAGAAGCCCTGATCATTTGCCACTTAGGCATGCCACACTAGGAATTCATGTCATGCGACTGATGTCCAACGATATACAACCTCTGAGCTCATGCGTTTCAGAGAAGGGCGTTAAGCAAAAGAATAAATTCTCCGCCGCCAAACAGATGTATATTTAATAGAGATCAATCAACACAGAATAAAATCCAATTTCAGACACACAGTCCATTTACAAGTCCGTTCCTGGTCTGAACGAAACCGGAGGCACTATATACCTCGCAAACCCATCGATCACCACGTACGTCTGGACGATCACCACTCATTATCCATATTTCGGGATTCCTCCCAATCAGGACCTCGGTTACCATCCAAACGAGGTGAAGATCTTCGATCTTCGACCACCTCTTCGTCTTCGATTTCTTATCGTCGATTCAGTTATTCAGAATGGGATCAACCCGGTCTTTCTGAGCAACTCACGTATATAATAAACAAGTGCAACACTAACATACACACGCATCATTTCAATTCACTAGTCACTAACCGTCAATCAGTAAGAGAACGATTTCCCAAATATTAACCACGAAGGCCGAAACCAACATCAGATCAACACCCAGGAAACCATTTGACTTAGCCAACCTTCAGTTAATTTCTAAATTTCACATCCATATCATTTATAATATTTTATAACGATTTCTCGCTATTTTTATTTATTTCAAAATAGCCAATTTATTTAAAACGACGCTTCAGGACATAACGCGACCGTGGCGCTGTTTTTCTTCAGATTTGATTTAAACATATCTGAAAATCTAACCGTTGGATCTTCACAAAATTTACATCATTACAAAGATCTTTTCAAAACGAATCCAACGGTTCCAGTTTCGGGAAAATCCGACGGTCGGATCTCCCAGTATAATCGGTTGAAGTTTCGATTTCAAAATACGAACTGCAGCGTCGTTATTCGATTAAATATAATTATATTTATATATATATAAATGTAATCGATTCTGGCGCTGTTTTTCTTCAGATTTGAATTAAACATTCCAGATAATCCAACCATTGGATTTTTACAAAGTTAGTGCCGTTGGAAAGATATTTCCAAAGCGAACCCAACGGTTGCGGTTTCAGGAAAATCCGATGGTGGGATCTCCCGGTATAATCGTTTGAAATCACGGTTTCAAAATACGAACTGCAGCGTCGTTATTCGATATATTTCGATTCTATTTATATATATATATCGATTCTTCGATTTCAAAACTATATTCTTTTCATGCATTTGATAAAACTGATATTTTTATCTAACTGTCTTCTATTTCAACACTTCACTATTTTTAACAATTCATTTATATAATAAAAATGTGATTTTTATTGTAAAAACAATTCATTTCAAAACACTATCATTTTGTATAATTAATATAGGTGATAAAAATAGGATTTTTATTATAAAACAATTTATTTCAAAGATTTTATACATTTCATATTAATGATAAAAATGTGATTTTTATTATAAAACAATTTATCTCAAAATATGAATACCATTCAACACATAAATTTGATTCAACGAATGAATTTTGATTCAACACATGAAGGTTTTCTATAGTTTGTATATATCGATAAAAAGGTGATTTTTATATTTAAAACACGAATACCATTCAACACATGAATTTCAATTCAACGAATGAATATCGATTCAACACATGAAGGTTTTCTATAGTTGTATATGTCGATAAAAAGGTGATTTTCATATTTAAAACACGAATACCATTCAACACATGAATTTCAATTCAACGAATGAATATCGATTCAACACATGAAGGTTTTCTATAGCTTGTATATGTCGATAAAAAGGTGATTTTTATATTTAAAACACGAACACCATTCAACACATGAATTTCAATTCAACGAATGAATATCGATTCAACACATGAAGGTTTTCTATAGTTTATATATATAGAGTAAAAATGTGATTTTTATTGTTAAAACAATTTATTCAAAACATGATTACCATTCAACACATGAATATGATTCAACGAATGAATTTCTATTCAACACATGAAGGTTTTCTATTCAACAGACGAATATAATTTCAACACAGGAAAATAATTCTAACACATGAATATTATTCAAAATTTCGGCAGCATAACGGCAGGGTAGTTAAAACCGGGACCGTCCCTAGTACGGCTCCTCGCTCTACCTTAAAACCTCGCGGTTTTTGACAATGGGGAATCATGCATCTAGTTCGCGCGCAGGCGGCATGTATATTTATTTCATTTCCACAAACTAATCCTATGTGGTTTCAACCAAATATTTCTCAACCACAAATGGGTATTTTTCAATCACAATCAATCAATATCAACACAAACAATTCCAATCAACCATTTGCTATCAATCAATTTTCACACCAATCACAACCAATAAATATCGTCCATGGTTTGTGGACGAGGGGCGTATATATATATTTATATATAGCAATTCACTTCTATTTCAACACATATATAATTTTTCCAACGCAAATACAACTTATACATCGAACGTACAACTTATACAACGCTTATACAAGAGGTGTACAACGCTTATATAACTCATACATCGACTATATAATTTATACGTCGTCGTTTTCCATATCGTTTATAAATTAGAAATCTCACATTGGGTTCCACTCCACCAAAAATAGCAGAAGGCTCAGAAAAATACGCGGTCTCTTCTGAAATGTAGAAGACGTCCTCACGGTCCCGGTGTTTCCTGTTTCATCGAATTTCGTCAACACACGAAAAAGATATGATTTTTCAAAGTTTTGCAACACTTTAAAGCGTCAAAATTATTTCAAAATATACACAGCCGCACCTTTCAAAATTGCTCAAAACTAGGTTTTAAAAATTCATGAAATCCGTAGCACTTCGTCCCGATCAGGTTGCGTGACGTCGAAAAGGGTGGAAAGGGCTTCGCGGCGCCGGGGGTTTCGTTGAACTCGAACTGGTGAGGAGGGGGTATCAGCGGTGGGAAGTTCGGGTCTTCCTGGGCTCGATTCTCGAGGCACAGCGCACGGTGGAGGTCGAGGGTGGTATGGATTTGAAGGCCTTGAGGAGTACTACAAAAACCTTAACTGGAGTAGGGGCTGAAGGTGAACGGATTCGCCAGAAAATGGAAGGGAAGGGAGGAAAGTCGGCCGTTGTCAATCGCGAGGGCTTCAGGGGTTTTTTTGATTTTATTTTTATTTTTAAATTATGAAGAAATAATTCTATTGGCCGATGGTTTTAAAAAGGGGTTTTCTGACACGACCTCCAATCCAAACCCAACGACTGTCGTCTCTAGCGTTTTACCCCCATTCCAAACACAATGGGATATGTTTCGTAGGCCCATTCGACTGTTTCAGTCAGTTTTCATTCAATTTTAAATATATAACATTCAATATTCGATTTGAACGCACATTTCAATTTGCCGGGGCCACATACTGATTCTAAAAATTCCAGAAAAATAAATCTGGCTATGTTTTGACGATGTGGTCCTAGCAAAACTAGTTTCGTCGAATTCTGAGACTGTTTGCAAAAAGGCCCATTTCTGGTCGATCCAATTTAACTGTAATTGACCAAAACACGTTTTCATTTGCCACGCTCACATACTAGCTTCAAAAATTATGAAATTTGAAACCTAGAAATAACTTCACATCCCGGATCCAAAAAAAGTGGTTTTGTCGAATTCCGAGGTCGTTTGCAAAATGGCCAATTTCACGGGCTATATAAATTCCATAACGACCTTTCTGAAAATTCATTTGGCCATAACTTTTGCTTTCCGCTATGAAATTTCAATTTTTCAGATTCGTTAGAAAGGTATTCAATAACAG
Organism: Allium sativum; assembly: GCA_030737875.1. Lineage (NCBI taxonomy): Eukaryota > Viridiplantae > Streptophyta > Magnoliopsida > Asparagales > Amaryllidaceae > Allium > Allium sativum. The sequence goes on from CM060923.1 coordinate 651,225,411, forward strand.
ATTTAAATATTTTTGGTTTCACTCAAATCCGTTTTGTTTTGCACCCGGTACAGTCCGACAAAGTTTGAATTCAATTTTGAAACTGCAGCGCCATTTCAGGCCTTGTTTATAATTAGAATTGATTATATTCGTTTTCAAACGTCGAGTCAAACTCACTTTTCATTGCTATTATTTAAAATATTTATTTTAAATATTTAAAATCCATTATTTTAGCCAATTAAATTTTTTTTAAATTGGTTCAGATTTTCTGGGTCGTTACAATCTCCCCCACTTAAAACTTTTCGTCCCCGAAAAGGAACAAAGTCGAAAGTGGTTTGATTAATCAACTCTACGATCGATCTGGCTTCCATTCTCCAACTTTTCAGTTTCTGAGAATTTTCAAATTCTTCAAAAATTTGGCCAACACCCGGAATTTTCGAAAAATTTCGCCATAACCTCCTTTGTACGGAGAGTGGTTTGGAAATTTATTCGGCCGTATTAGGTACCCAATAAATCCTAATAAGCATACAAATATTTATAGTTATATATTCTGGTGTTTACAGTTGAGCGTGTATTGATAATAACTCCAGAGAATAAATTCTCGTCACCCTGTTAAAGCCTGAGGGAGTGTGTATTTTAAATGCTCCAGAGGTTAAATCCTCGTCACCTCGTCCCGTGTGGGAAATAAATATTCCATGTGCCATATCTAATAACTAGAGAGACGTGATTATTGTCAACTCCAGACCCGTGTGGGGTTTTTATTAATCTGGCTATTTTATCGTTACAATTTAAATAGTCCATATCAGTCATTAGTTCAACCTGTAAAATATAGTCATCACCATACAAGCCTCTCGCTCGTATGGTAAATCCTCCACCTCGTCACACAAGCTCCAAATGCTTATGTGGTATATGATGAAGTATGCCTATCTTCCAGAAGTATGCCATGTAATGTAGTTCAAAATCAATTGTTACTATCCTATGGAGACATTTATGATTACACACAGAATAACCAGCACTCCTCATCCAATGGCATTCACAGGAGTTGATATAATAATATTTCGCATCCAACTCATTAAGGTTTACCTATTTGTTGAGCACGCAAATAAATTCTTTACTCAACAGCTATCCAATTACCTGTTCAAACATATATAATGCACATGTATATATTTCTATCTATTTTTAAATCAGTTCAATGTGTGATTTAATCAAATAAATCCTACCATTCATTCTTTATTCATTAAATTAACCATCGTTTCAATAATTTAATTAATCAAATCTAATATCACACAACACAAACAATCAAATTGTTTTTAACTTTTCAAAAATATACTAATCAATTTCTATACTCTTTTTTAAAAATCATTCAGACTACAGAATTAAAAGTGCACATCCATGAAAAGAAAATAACAACAGAGTAGAGAACTAATTGATAATGCAAAGTATGGTAAATGTACCTTGCACCAGACTCAATCAGATATATCCACTCGGCATCTAGGATAGGCTTTCTAAATGCTCTCCTCAGTTTCCCAAATACAATCTCACTGATCACCACTCCATTGCACTTTGACTAAGTGAACCTTCTTGTTCCTCAGCTCTTTAGTTTCTTTGCCGATGATCTTTAGCGGCTCTCTTCTCACAGCTAATTCTAGAGTAATTTCAGTATCCTGTTGAGTTGCTTCTTCCATGATCAAGTCTGGATCATGAACGTGCTTTCGAAGTTGAGATATGTGAAATACATCATGAACTCCAGGAAACCAATCAGGAAATTTAACCCTATAAGCGAGAGTTCCGATCCGTTCCAGAATAGGAAACGGACCAATGAATTTGGGCGCCAACTTTCAGTTTTACCGAACCGGATAACTCCTCTCATCGGCGATACTTTCAAATATACATAGTCGCCAACAGCAAATGATATATCTCTTCTTCTCCTATCGGCATAGCTCTTTTGTCGACTTTGAGCAGCGTGTAATCGTTTCTTGATAAAATCGACTTTGTTGGCAGCTTCTCGGATCATATCAGGCCCTAACACAAGTCTATTACCGGGTTCGACCCAACAAGCAGGAGATCGGCACGGTTTACCATATAATGCTTCAAATGGCGACATTGTCAGGCTCGGCTGGTAGCTGTTATTATATGAGAATTCAGCCAAATGCAGATGGTTTTCCCATGATCCACCGAAATCTAGAACACAAGCCCGCAATAGATCTTCTAGTATACAATTCACCCTCTTAGTCTGACCGTCTGTCTGAGGATGATAAGCTGTGCTTAAGTTCAGCTTCGTTCCCAGCTCTACTTGAAATGCCTCCTAGAATTTGCTAGTAAATATTGTATCTCTATCACTGACTATACTGAGCGGCACTCCATGTAGTCTAACTATTTCCTTGAAATATATCTGCGCCAGACTCTGAGCAGTTCTGTTTGATCTGATAGGTAAGAAATGGGCGGTCTTCGGGAAGCGATCTACGATCACCCAAATACTGTCATTTCCTTTTCTGGTTCTGGGCAAACCATCAATGAAGTCCATTGAAATATGTTCCCACTTCCAACCTGGAATGTCTAGCGGTTGTAACAATCCAGCCAGTTTCTGTTGGTCGCTCTTGACTAGCTGGCAAGTAGGGCATCGGCTAACATATAGAGAAATGTCCATCTTCATCGACTTCCACCAGAAAGTGCGTTTGATGTCATTATACATTTTGCTTACTCCCGGATGGATACTGAGTTTTGACTTGTGGCATTCATCCAGAACTTCCTTGCGGAGCTCAGCAATGTTAGGGACACAGATTCGACCTTTGAGCCTTAGAATCCCATCATTATCAACTTGAAAACTCGAGGGTTCGCCTTGTTGAATTATCTCTCTGATCTTCTGAATGAAGTGATCATCCTTCTGAAGAGCAGATATTTTATCTAGCAACGAAGTCGTGATAATAAAACTGGCGATCATTTCATTCTTTCGGCTTAACGCATCGGCTACGACATTGGCTTTCCCTGGAGTGTATATAATCTCAAAGTCATATGCTGCAAGAAACTCCAGCCAACGTTGCTGCCTCAGATTCAAGTCTTTCTGGGTGAACAGATACTTTAACGACTGGTGATCTGTAAACAGTTCAAATCTCTCACCCAGAAGATAGTGTCTCCAGATTTTCAAGGCGAATACTATAGCCAATAACTCAAGATCATGAGTTACGTAGTTTTTCTCGTGCGGCTTCACCTGACGGCTAGCATAGGCAATCACTTGGCCCCTTTCCTTTAACATTGCGCCAAGGCGTTCTCTAGAAGCATCAGTCCAGACTTTTAAATCCTGATTGCCGTCGATAATGGTTAACACTGGAGCAGTAGTTAATCTTAACTTTAGCTCTTTAAAAGCCTCCTCACTTTCTGGAGTCCATTTGAATTTAGAGTGCTTCTTTGTAAGCAACGTTAAGTGACCATATATCTTCGAAAAGTTTTTAACGAACTTCCGATAATAACTAGCCAATCCGAGAAAACTGCGGACTTCTGTAGGAGTACTAGGCTGCTTCCAATTCTGAATAGTTGTGATTTTACTTGGATCCACAGCAATTCCTTCTTTAGATACGACGTGGCCTAGAAATTTCACTTCATCCTGCCAGAATATACATTTGGATAGTTTGGCTTTTAATACATTCCTTCTGAGGATTTACAGAACCTGTTCCAAATGCTTTTCATGTTCGGCCTTTGATTTAGAGAAGATTAGAATATCGTTAATAAAAACCATAACGAATTTATTCAATACTCCTCTGAATACTCGGTTCATTAGATCGACGAAATAGGCTGGAGCGTTACATAAGACGAACGACATTACTAACCACTCGTAGAATAAGTCTGGACCTCTAAATGCTGTCAAAGGAACACACTCCTCGGCGATACGAAGCTGATGGAAACCTGTAGCTAGGTCCATTCGAGAAAATACTTGTGCGCCATTTAATTGATCCAACAAATCATCAATCCGCGGCAATGGATATTTGTTCTTTATTGTCTGTTTGTTCAGATCACGATAATCCACACATAGACGTAGAGTACCGTCAGATTTTGGGACAAACACCACTGCTGCACCCCAATCAGAGAAACTAGGCCTGATCGGACCCTTCCATACTAGCTGTCGTGTTTGATTGTCTAATTCCTCTTTCTCTTTCAAGGACATTCTTCGAATAGCGTAAACTACCGGCCTTGCATTCGGAATCAAAGCAATCTTGAATTCTATTTCCCTCTGCGGAGGTAAGCGAACAACTTCTTCGAACACATCCGCATAGTTCTTGATGACAGGAATGTCTTTGATGAGGCCAGGAATATTCTCTGTAACTTCTGGGATATTTTCTATTTGGGCTGGAGAAACATTCTAAGCTACCCAGAAGTCTTTTCTATTAGCATTCTGACCTTCACAGGGAATGCTTATATAATCACCTGATTTAATCTTCGCCTTAACGACTCTGTCGGCGCATTTAACCTCAGCTTCATACTTGGTCAGCCAGTCTAACCCCAGGATAAGATCAAACTCTGTAAAATTCATGACGACCGCGACGGTAGGAAACCGATAACGAGAAAAAGAAACCGGCACTCCACAAACCCAACTGAGATAAATGGAACCCCCAACCGGATTCTGGACAATCATTGGTTCCTTGAGCTTCTTCAAATTCAAATCCAGTTTCTTAGCTGCATTCTTTGCAACAAAGCTTCGCGACGCATCGGTGTCAAACAGTACTTTAACAAGAATGTCTTTGACAGTAAGCGTGCCTTCTAAAACCTCAGCCCTTTCTTGACTAGCTGAGGGCTCAGAAGTTTCTGCTACTTCATTTACATGTACTGCTTCAGATTCTTTCTTTAATAGCTGGCAATTCTTCTCAATATGACCAGCATGATGGCACTTCCGGCATTTCCTACCGTCTCGAGACTTCCCACCGGGTTTGAATCCACCCTTGCTTCGTTTCTTTAAGGGCCCGCAATTTATCGACAAATGCCCCTTTTGATGGCAGTTATTGCATACGGCGGTCGTTACGGGTTCTTTCTCAGCTCTGGCCCTTTTCCTCTTGACACTGGGCTCCTTATTGACCTCAGACCTCGTACTAGCTTCAGGAATATCAGTTTTCGACTCTTCTTTTTCACTAGAACAGACTTCTTCGTCGCGCAACATTCCTTTCTTATGGAGATCTTCATACTGATAAGCCATGTATATCATTTCTGAAAAAGGAAACTTCACATTCCTCATCACACTATTCTGATATCTCTTTTACAGGCCATGAATAAATCTCAGATTCTTCCTCTTTGGATCTTGAATCCGATGAGGAGCAAAGTGAGAAAGCTCGTTGAATTTCTTATGATATTCGGGAACGGTCATATCTCCTTGTATCAGATACGAGAATTCATCACATAATCGCTCAGTCGCTTCGGGAGGAGTAAATCTTTCCAGGAAGATCACTTTGAATCTGTCCCAGGTGATATCACCTTCTGGATTATCTTTGATGATTGTTTCCCACCAGATTAAAGCTTCTTCTTTAAGCGCCCAAGATGCTACTAATCTTTTCTGATCATCTCTCAACTGGATACGCTCAAATATTCTTTCTGCAGAGCTCACCCAAGCTTGGGTTTGAATAATAGATTCATTGCCCGAGAACTGTGCTCCGTTCAGATTTCGATATCTCTTTAATAGAGCCTCTAGATCGGGTTTTGCATTTCTTCTGTTTCTGACACTCTATTTTCTAGTACTTCTGCAAATGGCAGATCAAGTGTCAGGTCACAGAAAAGATAATTTAAAATATAGAAACACATACTTCAAATGTAAATGTGTCTAGCGGGGTGTATTTCATTCTGCTTTACTCATCCTAGGATATTACTGATCCTATCTGTATAGAGTTACCCGTCCTAGAACACTACTGGTTCTATTTCTGACGAGTTCGTTAATATGTTATATTCTAGAACTAAGCTTAACCAAAGCTCTGATACCACGTTGTGACGACCCCATTTCCCGTACTTATGGAGGCAAGGGTAATCTTTGGAATATAACACATAAACAGATAATAGCAGAACATAATAAAATAAATACACCAGATAATGAACAAATAATACACTGGATAAACATAAACATTAGAGTTACATAGTATACAGGATCATACTTAGTACAAATACAGTTCAGCTATACAAAAATGTCTACATCGGAAATATTCATAATATGTACAATAGGAGCTGAACAACATAAAAGAGATAAATGATAGAATCCATCTTCAGCTCCAGCTATCCGGATAAAGCCTGCTAAACCTGAATACAAGGCTGCCCGTGTAGAAAAAGGGGCACCCGAGTTTGAAAGTGAAACAAACTACGAGTCAGTCATGGGACTGGTATGAGAAATCTACTCAACACATTTAAAATATGGCTAATCACAGGACCACGCCACTTTCGTGGAATGGGTTTACTCCATTGGATTGCCAGTGCTTTAAAAACAAATCATTCCTTTAAACATCGCAATGCTTTTTATCAAAATGAAGCCATTATAAGACTCAGTTCCCATCACACAATGCAACGCAAACCAGAGGATAGAGTTTTACCTTATAATGGCCAAAATATGCTTGATACGAATAAAACAAAAGCATTTGATATTATTACTAGTGTTTATATGTTTCAAAAACAATTTCAATCATAACTATCAATCATAGACAGCATGGGTACCATATGTCATGTTGCCGTATATATATATATATATATATATATATATATATATATATATATATATATAATCAAAACCGCACAGTCACGTATTTGGAAATTGGATTTCCATCATGAACCAAGGCAAAAGATAGTCCTTAACGACTTCGAGACGCTCTAGCCCGCCGCTCAGGATCAAAGCTCGAGTGACCCTTGGATCGTCAGGGCCGGTCCACCGATGTGGATTAAAATTCCTGAACAATGCGTTTCCCCTCCCTATGGGTCGTAAGTGAGCCAACGAATGACTCCATCAGACCCGGATCGTCCGATCAAACCGAGGCGCCTCGCAACAGTAACAACCACATAAGTCAAACTCGTCAGGGCGTGTAAAACCACTGACGCCACTTCTAGCTAGAAAGAAACGCATGTCCTCCCTGGGGTCCTTCCTCCCATTTCTGGTTCATACCGGGTGTGAGGCTCGCGATTTCACGTTATACACAAAGCTACGCCACACAGGCGGTGCTTTGATCATCACCACAAGACTTTGATTTTCAACAGAAGCCCTGATCATTTGCCACTTAGGCATGCCAGACTAGCAATTCATGCCATGCGACTGATGTCCAACGATATACAACCTCTGAGCTCGTGCGTTTCAGAGAAGGGCGTTAAGAAAAAGAATAAATTCTCCGCCGCCAAACAGATGCATATTTAATAGAGATCAATCAACACAGAAAAAAAATCCAATGTCAGACACACAGTCAATTTACAAGTCCGTTTTGGGTCTGAACGAAACCGGAGGCACTATATACCTCGCAAACCCATCGACCACCACGTACGTCTGGACGATCACCACTCATTATCCATATTTCGGGATGCCTCCCAATCAGGACCTCGGTTACCATCCAAACGAGGTGAAGATCTCCGGTCTTCGACCACCGTCTTCATCTTCGATTTCTTATCGTCGATTCAGTTATTCAGAATGGGATCAACCCGGTCTTTCTGAGCAACTTGCGTATATAATAAACAAGTGCAACACTAACATACACATGCATCATTTCAATTCATTAGTCAGTAACCGTCAATCAGTAAGAGAACGATTTCCCAAATATTAATCCCGAAGTCCGTAACCAACATCAGATCAACACCCAGGATGTAACACCCCACGCCCGCTGTGGTCACTCGCTAAGGGAATGCCATAACATTGGTGGAGTATTTTAAGTGAGTATAGAACAGAAAATTTACAACAAGACGGATATAAGTAGTACTTGAAAATCTTGAAACATCATTTCATTGCAGCGGAAAGTAAAACATGTTTGGTTACATCATAAAACCATAATAAGAGTCAAGTACAAAATATCCATCCTGATAAATAAAAGTACATAATCCCAATACATGAACTGATAGCCATAAAAGAAAGGGTAAGCTGAGCTCTCTACATCTATGGTCCAAGCTCCAAAAGAGAATAAAGCAGCCTGATCTAAGCCCACTCGTACCGGGCCCACTCTGATAACCTGAGGGTTGGGAAAAAGATAAAAACAACGGGGTCAGACATAAGTCTGAGTGAGTCCTATAACCCTAACAATACAACCATTAAAGTAATTAGGGTATGACATAAACAAGGTACGGTACCTCTGGGGATAATGACAACACTAAGTAGCCAACTAAACACAGGATGTATTAAGATAACCGAAAAGACGCATTTATCCACCCAAGGATAATTACTAGGTTGCACCACCCCAGATCTACCCACCCAAGGGTAATTCCTACACTGCACCACACCAGTTCTACCCACCCAAGGGTAATTCCTACTTAAAGGTTGATCCCACTAAGTGTACTTAGTAATTTTACCCAGTAGTTTCGTGTACCCCTAGCTGACTACATAGGTGCCGTCTGCCCCTATCTCCACTAGGTGTACCTACTACCCCCAAGCGATCGGCGCCCTACCGTAGATACCCGTGCTGGTCCCACAAAAGGGGGTGTATCATTCCCCAAAGTGGCTACCTGATAATATCAACGGTGCACGGCTTTATATCTACACGATGCAACAACGACTTACCAACCAGCCCGGGTCCACACACGCATATGAAACCCGTTGATCCTGCGTTGCCACCGCTAAACCATTTTGGCCACTTATAGTCAAGCCCAATATGCGTGTCCCGTCACTCGACTAGAGTCGAGCCCACAAAGATACGTTTGGGATATTGGTTGAAATGGGCCCCCACAAGCTACTACTTAAGCTTGCTACTTTTATCTAGTGCATCCCACTTAACCCCTTTTTTTTATAATCATGCCCCCTTACACGTTAAGGTTTGGTTAAGTCATCTAATTATATTTCAATTGCCACTTAAGGCACCCACTAGATTTCCGCATACCACCCAAGGCACCTACTTGATTCCCACATGCCACCCAAGGCACTTACTTAATTCCCACATGCCACCCAAGGCACTTACTTAACCCTTTAATCATGTTTAATTACATGTTCCACTTTGGTTAAGCATTCTAATCGTATTTTCTATTGCCACCCAAGGCAACCCACTAGTTTCCTCATGCCACCCAAGGCACCCCCACTAGTTACTACATGCCATCCAAGGCACCCACTTAACCCCTCATGCCCCTTTACATGCTAATATGGTTAAGTGTTTCTTAATTCATTAATTAAGATCATGACCTCATAAAGACCTCTCACATTAGACTGTCTTTTATGACTGCTGGATTTGCCGGTTGGTTCCGGGCAGACTTCTGTCATCAAAAAGGGTCTAACCTCGTGTCTTTACTTTAATCATGTATTTAATTTATGACTAAGACCTCTCACATTGGGCCAATCATTTGTAGCCGCTGGATGGCCGGTCGGTTTCGGGCAGACTTCCGCTACAAAAGGGTCCAACCTCGTGTCTTAGTTGATTAATTACACCTAATTAATCACCCCCACAATTAATTATCCCTAATTAATTACACATTTTTCATAACATGGGTAGACCTAACTCAATAGGTAAATTCCCATGGGGTAGACCTAACTCAATAGGTAAATTCCCACTTATGTTAATTCATTTTTATGGTATGCTTAATCATACCCAATCATACTCTTATTAACATATTTATTACCCCATCGTTCCCCACGTAAATCGTTCTCATTTCACGACATAATAAAGGGAAAGATCCATCACAAATATCATGGGTTTAGCATATAACTTTGTCATGGGTTAAGAGGATGTCAACTTGCATATATGAGCATATATTAACCCAACTACATTTAACCCAAACTTGCACATTATCATACACATGATTTGCATAACATGTTGCATATTATCATACACATATCTTGCATAACATGTTGAACTTGCATATAAGCATTCTCATAACTTGCATAACATGTTAAACATGCATTTAAGCCTACACATAACTTGCATAAGCATTCACATACTTGCATATCACATTAAACTTGCATTTATGCATATACATAACTTGCATAACATCATGCACATAACTTGCATAATCTCATAAACTTAACTTGCATAACACCATGCACATAACTTGCATACCCTCATACACATAACTTGCATATGAACTTGCATAACAACATGCACATAACTTACATAACATCATGCACATAACTTGCATAACATGTTGAGCTTGCATATATGACTTGCATCTTAAAGGAGGGTAAACATGCATAGCATATAAAGGTGTCATCTTGCATATGTATGCATCACATTTAAAAGGGTAAACTTATATGTCATGATTTATGCATAATACCAAACACTTAGCATGCATAAAACCACTTACTTAGCATGCATAGAATCAATTACTTGTTATGCATAAACACACCACTTAACTTGCATAAACCCAAACACTTAGCATGCATACAATCAAATACTTAGCATGCATAAAATCAAATACTTAGCATGCATAACACCAAATACTTAGCATGTATAAAATCACATGCATAACTTGCATATCATGTTACATATAACTTGCATATACTCTCACATATAGTTTGCATAACATGTTACATATGTATAAATGTTCAACATAGTGTTTTGCATCATAAAACATGGCATTAACCTTGCATATAACATAAAACTTGCAAATCACATATCATACAAACTTGCATAAACACATTTATCCACAAACATAGCCATGTCTTATCACATCCTACCATAATCAATTTAACAATTGATTATTAAAGCCATAGGAACTCACCAAAACCAAGATTAGCAAACTTATGTAGTAGAACTAGTAGCTTTAGTTGAAGAAGATGTTGATTAGCTTGCAACTCTCTTCATTGATTTTTGGAGGCCATGATCAAGTTTCATTTTGCCATAGTTTAGTTACAAGATCTAATTATGAATGAATTAGGGTAGGGTTGGGGTCTTATTTATAGGATTAGGAAGTGTTTTAAGCCCTTAGATTAACCCTAGGTTAGATTAGGTCCGTTAGATTTAGGAAATCTCTAGAACACAGCCCTCCAAGCCAGCCTAAAACCCAACCTGGTGCACCCAGGCTCTCTGGACGCTGCGCCCCTGTCGACAGGCAAGTCGACACCCCTGTCGACAGCCCTGTCGACATGGTTAGGGCGGGAAGCTTCCCGCCTACCCCCGCTGGTTCTAATTTGAAATCCTAATTTAAATTTCTAAATCTGTTTTAAGCTTTAATTTTTCTGCAAACTTCATTGGGCCATAACCGGGCCATACGGACTCCGATTCTCGAAAACTCGGACTCTATTTCGCGTATTTTTCCGAGACGAACGCAATGACGCAGCCCGTTACCCCCAATTCCCACGTCTGAGATTATTTATCCTGTAGTTGGTAAATTTTAGTATTAACTAAAATTCGGGGTGTTACATTCTCCCCTCCTTAAAAGATTTCGTCCCCGAAATCTCTAAGCTAAGGAGAATGCATATCCTACCATCCAAACAACCATCTACTCAATCCATCAAAACACGGGCATCCATTGTCCTTAAAACAATTTCTAATGATGTATGAGCATATGCAAAAAGTGTGTGCATATGTTCCCTATCTAATGTATGAACATATGCAAACCATGATAGTGCCATGCATCCATTATGTATGCGAGAGAACCCTATCGACACATACAATATCTACATGAGTGCACAATCATTCACCAAAATGCATCATCCATATGATAACACAATCATTATACATCCATAGATATAGCTTCCTACACACAATTTTATGCAATATGCAATATGAAGTGACTGAGCCGATCTAGTGCCTAGAGTGTGTGTATATGCATCCACGAGCACCCACTAGCAAACACTTGCATCCACTTGCATCCATCATACATAACATGTCTCAAACACATGTTTCAACCATAGGACTATCCTATCTGAAGGTCAAAGGTACTAACGAGAGGACATACTAAGGATAAGATAAGCACAAGATATGCGATGAAGGAGAAGCAAAAGGACATACCCTCCGAAAGAAAAGGGTACCTCGAACGCATCTTCGCTTCCGTCTCCCAGGTAGCGTCACTCTCTTCATCTCCCCTTTGTACTTTGACTAGTTGAACCTCTCTGTTTCTCAACTTCCAAATCTCTGACCCAAGGATGCAAGTAGGAGCTCGTCAAATCGTCGCATCACGCTCTGCTTCCACTTCTCTAAGCAAACTTGGCTCTACCAACTCTTCGGTCTTATGTAGGCACTTCCTCCCATGGAATACATCATGTACACCACTAAGTCTGTCGGGCAACTCCACCAATGGAAGATGCTCCTCCCATGTACCTCCAAAACCCAAGATACATAGCCTCAAAAGGTCATCTAAAACATGATTCACCCTCTCGGTCTGGCCGTCCGTCCGAGGATGATATGCGGTACTCAAACACAACTGAGTCCCTACCGCCTCTTGCAAACTCTTCCAAAACTCTCTAGTGAAGATAGGATCTCGATCACTCACTATGCTAGAGTGTACCCCATGCAATCGAACTATCTCTCGAAGATATACAGAAGCTAGCCATGGAGCAGTTTCTTTACTCTTCACAGGTATCCAATGGGCGCTCTTAGTAAGCCTGTCTAATACCACCCAAATTCCCGTATTACCCTTCCTTGATCTTGGTAACCTGTCAATAAAATCCTTCGAGATGCTATCCCACTTCCATTGCGGAACCTCCAATGGTTGAAGCAACCCACCTGGCTTCTTTTGCTCCGCTTTCACTTGTTGGTACACCAAGCATCGAGCGACATACTCGGCCACATCTTTCTTCATACCGGCCCAGAAGAAAACCCTCTTCATGTCTTGGTACATCTTGTCCCCACCGGGATGAATAGTCATCCTAGAACGGTGTGCATCGTCCAGAATAACCTTCCTCAAACCCTCGTCTTGCGGTACACAAAGTCTACCATCTCTACGCAAGCACCCCCTATCGTCTAGGGTGCACCTACTCAAATGGCTGGACGACTCCCCCCCCCCCTTATGCGCTTCTCTACCAACTCAACCAACTGTGGGTCGTCCCTCTGTGCTTCTCCAATCCGCCCCAAAAGAGTAGGCCTAACCTCCAAGGAGGCTAGCAAACCGGGTACAAAGTCAACGGAAGGTCTAAAGTCAAACATAGAAATAAACTCTAAGCCCCGTCGTTCAACGAACCACAAACTCGAGGACAGCCTTTTCTACTTAAGGCGTCCGCTACCATGTTACCCTTACCGTGGGTGTACGCTATCTCAAACTCATAGGATGCTAAGGATCCCATCCACTTTTACTATCCTAAGACTATGCGCTCGAAGAGTCTCCAACACTTCCCTAAGATGTAGGGCATGCTCTTCCCCACCAGGATATCATCCAAAATCATCACAACTGTTCATCTCTCACGCAGATCACCCTGGTCGAACTCGACATCCCCCAAATGCAAGCCCCAAAGGCCTAAACCAATATCAGACAAACACCCAAGAGATGCCTCCTTCGAACCTAGACGTCCTACGTGAGATGATACTAGTAAAAACGGCTAAATAATTAAGCCCTTGTCCAGCTTTGGATGTTCTCGCCAGTCTCGCTCAAAAACCACCGTTTATCCCATACTGGCTTTGCTCAGCCTGTTGAGCACATACGAAAACTTATTTCGCTCCTAGAAAAGACCAAGATGTCATCCACAAAGACCATCACAACTTATTTAGGTACTCCTTGAACACCCTTCTCATCAAATCAACAAAATATGCGGGGGCGTACGTTAAACCAAATGGCATCACCAGCCACTCATAAAAAAAACCATCCGGAGTCCTAAAGGTAGTCTTTTCTATACTATCCTCAGCCATTCTCAACTGATGAAACTCCTTGGCTGAGTCCACTACGAAAACACTGAGGCGCCAACCAACTGATCAAAGAGATCATCAATCCTCGACAATGGGTGTCTATTCTCCTTTGTGAGTTTATTTAGCTCTCTTTAGCCTACACAAAGTCTGAGGGACCCATCCGCCTTCGTGGCAAAACTACTGGAGCACCTCACTCCGATATACTTCGTCTTATGAACCCCTTCTCAAGCAAATCGCCTACTTACTTATGGAGTTCCCTCCTCTCACGAGGAGCCATGTGGCACACTGGCCAAGATACTGGTTTAGCATTATCCGCCAGATATATTCGGAAGTCAATCTCCCGCTTCGGAGGTAAGCCCTTCACCTCCTCACACACATCCGAGTATTCCCGGACCGCTCTAACAGATCGCAAACTCTAGACCGACGTGTCAAGCGATTCTAGGTAACTTAGCATAACAGATTCTATGGGATTACTAGAGATCTCGAGAGTGTTGCCCAAGCGGGTCATAAGCCTAACAACTCTCCTTCCACAATAAGAACGGCACCATTACTGGATAACCAGTCCATGCCCAAAACTAACCCATAGCCCGTGAAGCCCAACAAGCATCGCACCTAAACTCAATGCTAAGTATAGAAACTTTCAAACCCAAACACATCATGGAGCCCAATTGGGTTTGAAACAACTAAGGGATCATCTACCAACTGGTGTCTAAGTGCAGTGACTCAACTAACAATGATGAGATAAACGAATTCGATGCGTCAGAATCAAACAAGTTTGAATCGGATAATAAAGAAATCCAAGTTCCGACCTAGACGGTCCTATCCCCATCTGGTACCTTAGTCGTGAGGGAATACAACCACCCTCCAGGAGATTCCATACCTTGCCCTTGCTTCTTTGGACAATCCTAATAAGGTGGCCTATTCCTCCCAAAAGGATAACAACTAGCCTTCTTCTTCCCCATTCCCCATTACTGGGGTTTCGTCCTTCATTAAACATCAACTATTTGAGCCTTCCTCCCATCGTTTATCCAATAGGTACCTACAAGTCCTCCTCCTTCTTGAACCAACTCCTAATCTGATTAACGTTTAAGTCCCTTGAAGTGGTTTTCCATCCTTATCTGTCTTAGAAAGATCATCTATACGCGGAGGGGAAACTCAAAATGAGAGAGAGGAAGAGATTCTAAATGGAGAGTTCGAAAGATATAGATATGGCTATTGGGGATTATGCTTTTCTTTCAAAAACTTTTCTCTTAAAAGACATGTTTTTGAAAATACTCCTTTCAAGAATATTCTTAGAAAATAGTTTTTTTCTAAAAATTTTATCTGTTCTGGTAACCTTAAGCTCTGATACCACGTGTAACACCCCACGCCCGCTATGGTCACTCGCTAAGGGAATGCCATAACATTGGTGGAGTATTTTAAGTGAGTATAGAACAGAAAAATTACAACAAGACGGATATAAGTAGTACTTGAAAATCTTGAAACATCATTTCATTGCAGCGGAAAGTAAAACATGTTTGGTTACATCATAAAACCATAATAAGAGTCAAGTACAAAATATCCATCCTGATAAATAAAAGTACATAATCCCAATACATGAACTGATAGCCATAAAAGAAAGGGTAAGCTGAGCTCTCTACATCTATTGTCCAAGCTCCAAAAGAGAATAAAGCAGCCTGATCTAAGCCCACTCGTACCGGGCCCACTCTGATAACCTGAGGGTTGGGAAAAAGATAAAAACAACGGGGTCAGACATAAGTCTGAGTGAGTCCTATAACCCTAACAATACAACCATTAAAGTAATTAGGGTATGACATAAACAAGGTACGGTACCTCTGGGGATAATGACTACACTATGTAGCCAACTAAACACAGGATGTATTAAGATAACCGAAAAGACGCATTTATCCACCCAAGGATAATTACTAGGTTGCACCACCCCAGATCTACCCACCCAAGGGTAATTCCTACACTGCACCACACCAGTTCTACCCACCCAAGGGTAATTCCTACTTAAAGGTTGATCCCACTAAGTGTACTTAGTAATTTTACCCAGTAGTTTCGTGTACCCCTAGCTGACTACATAGGTGCCGTCTTCCCCTATCTCCACTAGGTGTACCTACTACCCCCAAGCGATCGGCTCCCTACCGTAGATACCCGTGCTGGTCCCACAAAAGGGGGTGTATCATTCCCCAAAGTGGCTACCTGATAATATCAACGGTGCACGGCTTTATATCTATACGATGCAACAACGACTTACCAACCAGCCCGGGTCCACACACGCATATGAAACCCGTTGATCCTGCGTTGCCACCGCTAACCCATTTTGGCCACTTATAGTCAAGCCCAATATGCGTGTCCCGTCACTAGACTAGAGTCGAGCCCACAAAGATACGTTTGGGATATTGGTTGAAATGGGCCCCCACAAGCTACTACTTAAGCTTGCTACTTTTATCTAGTGCATCCCACTTAACCCCTTTTTTTTATAATCATGCCCCCTTACACGTTAAGGTTTGGTTAAGTCATCTAATTATATTTCAATTGCCACTTAAGGCACCCACTAGATTTCCGCATACCACCCAAGGCACCTACTTGATTCCCACATGCCACCCAAGGCACTTACTTAATTCCCACATGCCACCCAAGGCACTTACTTAACCCTTTAATCATGTTTAATTACATGTTCCACTTTGGTTAAGCATTCTAATCGTATTTTCTATTGCCACCCAAGGCAACCCACTAGTTTCCTCATGCCACCCAAGGCACCCCCACTAGTTACTACATGCCACCCAAGGCACCCACTTAACCCCTCATGCCCCTTTACATGCTAATATGGTTAAGTGTTTCTTAATTCATTAATTAAGATCATGACCTCATAAAGACCTCTCACATTAGACCGTCTTTTATGACTGCTGGATTTGCCGGTTGGTTCCGGGCAGACTTCTGTCATCAAAAAGGGTCTAACCTCGTGTCTTTACTTTAATCATGTATTTAATTTATGACTAAGACCTCTCACATTGGGCCAATCATTTGTAGCCGCTGGATGGCCGGTCGGTTCCGGGCAGACTTCCGCTACAAAAGGGTCCAACCTCGTGTCTTAGTTGATTAATTACACCTAATTAATCACCCCCACAATTAATTATCCCTAATTAATTACACATTTTTCATAACATGGGTAGACCTAACTCAATAGGTAAATTCCCATGGGGTAGACCTAACTCAATAGGTAAATTCCCACTTATGTTAATTCATTTTTATGGTATGCTTAATCATACCCAATCATACTCTTATTAACATATTTATTACCCCATCGTTCCCCACGTAAATCGTTCTCATTTCACGACATAATAAAGGGAAAGATCCATCAAAAATATCATGGGTTTAGCATATAACTTTGTCATGGGTTAAGAGGATGTCAACTTGCATATATGAGCATATATTAACCCAACTACATTTAACCCAAACTTGCACATTATCATACACATGATTTGCATAACATGTTGCATATTATCATACACATATCTTGCATAACATGTTGAACTTGCATATAAGCATTCTCATAACTTGCATAACATGTTAAACATGCATTTAAGCCTACACATAACTTGCATAAGCATTCACATACTTGCATATCACATTAAACTTGCATTTATGCATATACATAACTTGCATAACATCATGCACATAACTTGCATAATCTCATAAACTTAACTTGCATAACACCATGCACATAACTTGCATACCCTCATACACATAACTTGCATATGAACTTGCATAACAACATGCACATAACTTACATAACATCATGCACATAACTTGCATAACATGTTGAGCTTGCATATATGACTTGCATCTTAAAGGAGGGTAAACATGCATAGCATATAAAGGTGTCATCTTGCATATGTATGCATCACATTTAAAAGGGTAAACTTATATGTCATGATTTATGCATAATACCAAACACTTAGCATGCATAAAACCACTTACTTAGCATGCATAGAATCAATTACTTGTTATGCATAAACACACCACTTAACTTGCATAAACCCAAACACTTAGCATGCATACAATCAAATACTTAGCATGCATAAAATCAAATACATAGCATGCATAACACCAAATACTTAGCATGTATAAAATCACATGCATAACTTGCATATCATGTTACATATAACTTGCATATACTCTCACATATAGTTTGCATAACATGTTACATATGCATAAATGTTCAACATAGTGTTTTGCATCATAAAACATGGCATTAACCCTGCATATAACATAAAACTTGCAAATCACATATCATACAAACTTGCATAAACACATTTATCCACAAACATAGCCATGTCTTATCACATCCTACCATAATCAATTTAACAATTGATTATTAAAGCCATAGGAACTCACCAAAACCAAGATTAGCAAACTTATGTAGTAGAACTAGTAGCTTTAGTTGAAGAAGATGTTGATTAGCTTGAAACTCTCTTCATTGATTTGTGGAGGCCATGATCAAGTTTCATTTTGCCATAGTTTAGTTACAAGATCTAATTATGAATGAATTAGGGTAGGGTTGGGGTCTTATTTATAGGATTAGGAAGTGTTTTAAGCCCTTAGATTAACCCTAGGTTAGATTAGGTCCGTTAGATTTAGGAAATCTCTAGAACACAGCCCTCCAAGCCAGCCTAAAACCCAACCTGGTGCACCTAGGCTCTCTGGACGCTGCGCCCCTGTCGACAGGCAAGTCGACACCCCTGTCGACAGGCCTGTCGACAGCCCTGTCGACATGGTTAGGGCGGGAAGCTTCCCGCCTACCCCCGCTGGTTCTAATTTGAAATCCTAATTTTAAATTTCTAAATCTGTTTTAAGCTTTAATTTTTCTGCAAACTTCATTGGGCCATAACCGGGCCATACGGACTCCGATTCTCGAAAACTCGGACTCTATTTCGCGTATTTTTCCGAGAAGAACGCAATGACGCTGCCCGTTACCCCCAATTCCCACGTCTGAGATTATTTATCCTGTAGTTAGTGAATTTTAGTATTAACTAAAATTCGGGGTGTTACACAGGAAACCATTCGACTTCGCCAACCTTCAGTTAATTTCTAAATTTCACATCCATATCGTTTATAATATTTTATAACGATTTCTCGCTATTTTTATTTATTTTAAAATAGCCAATTTATTTAAAACGACGCTTCGGGCCATAACGCGACCGTGGCGCTGTTTTTCTTCAGATTTGATTTACACATATCTGAAAATCTAACCGTTGGATCTTCACAAAATTTACATCATTAGAAAGATCTTTTCAAAATGAATCCAACGGTTCCAATTTCGGGAAAATCTGACTGTCGGATCTCCCGGTATAATCGTTTGAAGTTTCGATTTCAAAATACGAACTGCAACGTCGTTATTTGATTAAATATAATTATATTTATACATATATATATATAAATATAATCGATTCTTGCACTGTTTTTCTTCAGATTTTAATTAAACATTCCAGACAATCCAACCATTGGATTTTTACAAATTTGGTGTCGTTGGAAAGATATTTCCAAAGCGAACCCAACGGTTGCGGTTTCAGGAAAATCCGATGGTCGGATCTCCCGGTATAATCGTTTGAAATCACGGTTTCAAAATACGAACTGCAGCGTCGTTATTCGATATATTTCGATTCTATTTATATATATATCGATTCTTCGATTTTAAAACTATATTCTTTTCATACATTTGATAAAAATGATATTTTTATCTAACTGTCTTCTATTTCAACACTTCAATATTTTTAACAATTCATTTATATAATAAAAATGTGATTTTTATTGTAAAACAATTCATTTCAAAACACTATCATTTTTTATAGTTAATATAGGTGATAAAAATAGGATTTTTATTATAAAACAATTTATTTCAAAACAAGATGATTTTATACATTTCATATTGATGATAAAAATGTGATTTTTATTATAAAATAATTTATTTCAAAATATGAATATCATTCAACACATGAATTTGATTCAACGAATGAATTTCGATTCAACACATGAAGGTTTTCTATAGTTTGTATATATCGATAAAAAGGTGATTTTTATATATAAACACAAATACCATTCAACACATGAATTTCAATTCAACGAATGAATATTGATTCAACACATGAAGGTTTTCTATAGTTTGTATATGTCGATAAAAAGATTATTTTTATATTTAAAACACGAATACCATTCAACACATGAATTTCAATTCAACGAATGAATATCGATTCAACACATGAAGGTTTTCTATAGCTTGTATATATCGATAAAAAGGTGATTTTTATATTTAAAACACGAATACCATTCAACACATGAATTTCAATTCAACGAATGAATATCGTTTCAACACATGAAGGTTTTCTATAGTTTATATATATAGAGTAAAAATGTGATTTTTATTGTTAAAACAATTTATTCAAAACATGATTACCATTCAGCACATGAATATGATTCAACGAATGAATTTCTATTCAACACATGAAGGTTTTCTATTCAACAGACGAATATAATTTCAACACAGGAAAATAATTCTAACACATGAATATTATTCAAAATTTCGGCAGCATAACGGCAGGGTAGTTAAAACCGGGACCGTCCCTAGTATGACTCCTCGCTCTACCTTAAAACCTCGCGGATTTTGACAATGGGGAATCATGCATCTAGTTTGCGCGCAGGCGGCATGTATATTTATTTCATTTCCACAAACTAATCCTATGTGGTTTCAACCAAATATTTCTAAACCACAAACGGGTATTTTTCAACCACAATCAATCAATATCAACACAAACAATTCCAATCAACTATTCGCTATCAATCAATTTTCACACCACTCACCACCAATAAATATCGTCCATGGTTTGTGGACGAGGGACGTACATATATATATTTATATATAGCAATTCACTTCTGTTTCAACACATATATAATTTTTACAACGCATATACAACTTATACATTGAACGTACAACTTATACAATGCTTATACAAGAGGTGTGCAACACTTATATAACTCATACATCGACTATATAATTTATACATCATCGTTTTCCATATCGTTTATAAATTATAAATCTCACATTTGGTTCCACTCCACCAAAAATAGCAGAAGGCTCAAAAAAATAAGCGGTCTCTTCTAAAATATAGAAGACGTCCTCACGGTCCCGGTGTTTCCTGTTTCATCGAATTTCGTCAACACACGAAAAAGATATGATTTTTCAAAGTTTTGCAACACTTTAAAGCGTCAAAATCATTTCAAAATATACACAGCCGTACCTTTCAAAATTGCTCAAAACTAGGTTTTAAAAATTCATGAAATCCGTAGCACTTCGTCCCGATCAGGTTGCGTGACGTCGAAAAGGGTGGAAAGGGCTTCACGGCGCCGGGGGATTCATTGAACTCGAACTGGCGAGGAGGGGGTATCGGCGGTGGGAAGTTCAGATCTTCCTGGGCTCGATTCTCGAGGCACATCGCACGGTGGAGGTCGACGGTGGTATGGATTTGAAGGCCTTGAGGAGTACTACAAAAACATTAACTGGAGTGGGGGCTGAAGGTGAACGGATTCGCCAGAAAATGGAAGGGAAGGGAGGAAAGTCGGCCGTCGTCGATCGCTAGGGCTTCAGGGGTTTTTTTGATTTTATTTTTATTTTTAAATTATGAAGAAATAATTCTATTGGCCGATGGTTTTAAAAAGGGGTTTTCTGACACGACCTCCAATCCAAACCCAATGACTGTCGTCCCTAGCGTTTTACATTCCGAACACAATGGGATATGGTTCGTAGGCCCATTCGACTGTTTCAGTCTGTTTTCATTCAATTTAAAATATATAACATTCAATATTCGATTTGAACATACATTTCAATTTGCCGGGGCCACATACTAATTCTAAAAATTCCAGAAAAATAAAATCTGGCTATGTTTTGACGATGCGGTCCCAACAAAACTAGTTCCGTCGAATTCTGAGACTGTTTGCAAAAAGGCCCATTTCTGGTCGATCCAATTTAACTGTAATTGACCAAAACACGTTTTCATTTGCCACACTCACATACTAGATTCAAAAATTATGAAATTTGAAACCTAGCAATAACTTCACATCCCAGATCCAACAAAAGTGGTTTCGTCGAATTCCGAGGTCGTTTGCAAAATGGCCAATTTCACGGGCTATATAAATTCCATAGCGACCTTTCTGAAAATTCATTTGGCTATAACTTTTGCTTTCCGCTATGAAACTTCGATTTTTCAGATTCGTTAGAAAGGTATTCACTAACAGATTTAAATATTTTTGGTTTCACTCAAATCCGTTTTATTTTGCACCCGGTACAGTCCGACAAAGTTTGAATTCAATTTTTGAAACTGCAGCGCCATTTCAGGCCTTCTTTATAATTAGAATTAATTATATTCGTTTTCAAACGTCGATTCAAACTCACTTTTCATTGCTATTATTTAAAATATTTATTTTAAATATTTAAAATCCATTATTTTAGCCAATTAAAATTTTTTAAATTGGTTCAGATTTTCTGGGTCGTTACACATGAGGATTTCGTGTGTAAATAGCAAACAAATAGTATTGTAATAGCTTCTTAGGATTTAAGAAACTATAAAGTGGACGTAGGCTTGGTTTGAGCCGAACCACTATAAAAATCTCGCGTGTCTCCTCTTATTTTTACTGCTTTTTCTGCATTGACCTGTGATTGTGAGGTTTGCACACAGCATTTAGGTGTTAGTCCCAAATTTCGGTCTAACAACCTCCCACATTAGGTTCAGCACTAGTGGTTGCTGGATATGTCGCTCGGGTTCTGGGCAGACTTCCACCACTAATGAAACCTAACCTCGTGTCACAAGTACAATTACAATTCCTAATTGTAATTACTAAAAATTCCATTTTTAATTAATTAACCAATAAATTAATCCTTTCCTTTTATAGGTGTTAATACCCAGTTCACCCAATAATTTGAATTATATGTCCCAAAATGTTCATATTTAAATTATGCCATTTTAACCCTTTTTCCCATGTTTCTTAACTATCGCCCTAATAAAATTAGCAACGTGCCTAGGCTAGACAATTAGCCTAGTCATAAATGATAATAGGGAAAATAATGGTTATATAACCAAAATGGTCATCTTGGCATAAACATAAACTAGCATGATAATAAGGTGAATATACATACTAGCATGGACATGAAATTGTCATCAAAACAAGGTGGACATAAACTGATGGACGGTTGGCATTCAATTGATTCTAACATAACTATGATGTCACAATAAACATAGTAAGATCTAAATTAACAATTTAGATGTCAAATTGGTTTAGATCTGATATGATAACACTAGGTGATAAATAAGATCACATAATGCAGATCTAGAGGTTAAAATAGATCTAACATGATAACACAAGTGATGAATTAAATTCCGATCTAGAGGATAGAATAGATCTAACATGATAACACAAGGTGATAAATTAGATTACATAATTCAGATCTAGAAGTTAGAATAGATTTAACATGATAACACAAAGTGATAATCTAGATCTGACTAATAGTTTCAATGTCCACATAAATTAGATCTACTAGTTTAGAAATAGATCTACACAAATCCACATCATAGCACGTCATAGAAGTTACAATTAAGACAAAGATTTAGATCCAATCCTATCCAATTCAACATGACATACGTTCATGATTTACATAAATGATTAGATCTATCCAATGATATAAGTGTCCAGATTAACAAATTTATATTAACCACAATATAGTTATTAATCAAGACCCACAATAATAACATAGTAGAATAATCACAATTGAATTGGATCTAGAGAAATAGATATATCATGACATAGCATAAGATATGATAATAGCATAGATTCATAGTTTACATCATATCCAATTCACGGTCTTTCATAATTCACTTTTATTTATCTAAACCAAAAAACAAGTAGAAACTAACAGCGTTAGGTTTAGAGAACAGAGAGAATGGATCTTGAATTTCTAGATTCAATTTACCTTAATTGATAGAAGAAAATAAGGGATCCAGTTCAATTCACACATTGGTAGATTCTGGCCACCATTGTTTCTTTGTGAAGAAAACTAAGGAATTGAGGTATATTTATAGGTGCTAGGTTACAGAATTCAGATGCCACCTCAGCCCTAAAGGACTGGGTCATGGATCGCCACCCACTTGAAAAAGGCCCAAATACCCAAAAACTATTCTCGGCGCACTTTACACGTGTGCCGGTGTAAAATTGCCTTAGCGCACTTGTGAAGTGCGCTAGTTATACCTGGTTTGATTTTCAAACTTTTATTGTTCGTAACTTCTTCATATGTTAACTGTTTACGCAAACTACGTGTCTATCCTGACCAGAATTTTGAGACGGATGTAATGACATAATCCGTTTCCCTTAATTATGTATATTAAATTAACTATACTTTGATTTATTCTCTTTAATGTCATTAAAAATTCGGGGTGTTAGAGACTATATTAAAATTATGAGGAATATCCTCAAAAAGAAAAGGATGTGATGTGTAATTCTTCATGTTTGCACGTAATTTACATTATCTATCCAAAATAAAGCAATATACATTCCTTGTAATTTTAAATATGTCAATATTATTTCTGGGAAAATTTATGAAAATAAAAAAAAGACCTTACTAGAATTGAATTTCCAACAAATTGGAGCATAAAAACATATTCTAGTCACAGTATTGATTACATACTAATTAGTTAGATCTAGAGATTTAATTTAGGAAATACTTTTTGGAACAAACTTCACTTGAAGACTGGAGAACAAAATGAAGACAGCTGAATCTTTGGGAAAAAGTGAAAGGATCTGCAGAATTAGCTTCATAGAAATAGGAATGATAGTATTATTTATAGGATAACATAATTGTCTTTTGGTAATTAGTGGGCATTCTTGATGAATTTCAAGGAGGCCACTTAAATTACCAAAGTGTTGATGAAATAATCATTGACAAGTTTCTACTCGAACAAAATTTGTAGTTAGACTTTAGAAAAAGTCTAATTTGATTGGGCAGACTGTGGAGAATAATGAGTTGATATGATATTTTGGGTTTATTTTAAAAGTTATGGAGATTTATGATATTGTGAATAGGAAACCATTGAAGATTTGTCTTTGATATGATACCTCCACGGTACAGTAAATTTTTGGTAGGGCCTAATCAAGAAACGGGGACAAAGACGAAATCTCAGAAGTCTTGTGCCACCATATATATATTGGAGCATGGGATTTCGAGACTCTGCATTTTTTAGATTGGTTCGGGTAACTAAAGAAAAAATTCTAGAGAAGGCGCGAAGATTTTAAATTTTTGTGGCCTCTCTAGAAAATTTAGGATTTTTGATTGCATCATGATTGCTAAATTGGATATTAGGTAATGGATGCAACACCATCGCACTAAGCAGTGTCGGCCCTTGCCTACGGCAAACGGGGCTTAGGAACGGGGCAGCAATGGAACTGAGGGCTTAAAATTTCCACTGTATATACAAAAAAAATGAAGGTGAAATCGTGAAGAAGTGCATAGACATAAGGAGAAGAAGGCTGAAGACACACGCAGCTGACAAAGGGGCAGGGCAAGATTTGAATCATCTGATTTTAGGTACCCAAATTAATTTAATTTTCGAAGTTATCTGTTATTTTGGGTATGCACAAATATCCAACTTTACAGTGCCTTATGAGTTGTGCGACACTATTTTGGCATAGAATTAAAAGCATGCAATAGTGGTTATCAGATAATGCTTAGTATATGGGATCAACTATTTGTTCTTTTCATATTGTTAATTGTTGCATCCCTAAAAGTCAAGTCAATGGCAATTTTGATCTGTGTCGATAACCAATGTATTGAATTTTTCCAGATGCACCCAGTGGTCTAGATAAATCAAGTGGAATTTTTCAATTATATGTTCCCCATCTGTCATTTGTAAGGATGGGGCATTGCATTTCAGAAAGTTGCTACTCCTATTTGACAAAGCTAAAGTATTTCAAGATAATAATATGTTCAGTTCACCACAGTCAAGTTCATAATGGAAAAATCGAAACCAATTTGGTCTGGATTTTGATTTTTGTTTCCAATTATAACTTAATTAGATCAAGTACAAGACTCAGACAGCTTTATGTACTTCTATTCTTTCTATTACAGTGCACTAGGCTGAAAATTTACTCATAGCAAATGCATAATTCTCAATAGCACTGCTATCAAAGCCTCTTCCCAAGCGGTTGCTAAATTTTGATCATTGGTATATTCTTTGTCTTCATCTTGTTCTCTTGTGTTATTTCTTTGCACTTATATGATGATTTCTTTATATGGCAATCAACTTTGCACTGGTAGGTTGAGTGACAAAAGCCCAAAGATGTTACCAGTAAGCGATGTGTTGGATGGATTTCCATTCCCCATGAAGATGACTGAGACAATATTATCTATAGTTGAGGCAAACGGATGATATTATTGTGGCATAATATAAGGATAGGCTTTTATTTATGGGGCTAGGCTGTCGGTAGGATGCAAAAACAACCGAAATAGAGCATTAAACATAGAGTTAATGATGGGCATGTTACTAAATGTAAATTGCATGAGCATTTGTCGATAAGTTTGTATTTTTTGGTTCTTTAATTATAGATATATGTTTACAATAAATTTGTATTTCACTTTGGTTTATTAATAAGCTGCATTGATTCTAACCTATCGTAACAGCTAAAAAAAGTGATGATACTTCACGTTCTTAGCCTTAAATTTCTTTATGCTAGGACCTTTATTGGCAAACTTTAGCATTACAACCACGCTATTTTTTATTCTTTTTTTTTGTTGCAATATTAGTTTATAACATTGGTAATGGGTTTTCAATATTAATTATGATTCATGACAAATAAGAATTTTATTCAATGTTGTTGTGAATTTTTTTTTAACAACATGGGGGCATGATTCGGTAAATCGCACTGGGCATGTTAAACTCCAGAACTGGCTATGGCAATAAGCACTCAGATAGAAATATATGCGTATTTAGGGTGTTTTGCATATATATTGCATCACTTACTACACATACACATGAGAATTGAGCTCACTTTAGTTAGTATGCTGTTCATAATCACTACGAGTCATGGATGTTTATGGATGAATTAAAAATAACATGGGTATACAACATGGATGTTGTAACACCCTGTATTTCATGTGAATATTAAAATAACGAATTAAAGTATAATTAATCTTTAAAAGAAGAATTCAGGGAAACGGGTTGCGTCATTGCGTTCATCTCGGAATTCTGCTTAAGAAAGAGTCCGAGTTTTCGTAAATCGGACTACGTATGAAGAAGTTATAAGCCTACGAAGTTTGTATATGCACTAGGAAGATTATATATGAATATTATAAGTCCAGAAGGTTCAAAACAGGTCTAAAATTCGAAATCAGTCAAAGGGAAGTGGGCGAGAAAATTCCATCTCAACAGGTGTCGGACCCCCCCCCCCCAGGGGGAGTCAACATAGGTGTCGACCCCCCTTAAGGGGAGTCGACATAGGAGTCGACCCACTATAGGGGAGTCGACATAGGTGTCAACCCCACTATAGGGTGTCGACCCCTTTTCTAGATCTGGACGAAATTTCTGGACCGATGTGTTTTGGCAGATGTGTCGCTCCCTAATTCGCTATGTGACGTATTTTTCTGCTATGAACGATTAAGATGACTTCTAGACTGATCTGGTGGCTGTAAATCTCCCTATACACCTATAAAAAGACCCCTAACCTATTGTTTTCTACACACGAATTCATAAGCGCTTGTATGCTGCTAAAACCTGAAGTGACCTAGACTCCACCTTAATCAATCAAATTATAATTTTCAAGTTAACAATCAAAGTCTACATCAAAGGAATAGCTAATTAAATTCAGAAATTAGATCCCAGAATTCAAGACCGTTTTGTAATTTGTAAGTTCATGTTACTTTCAGAATTAAAAGTTAATTGTGATCCTGACATTGTAATAAATCTGAATCTGAGATTATGCCTATTTCTATCTGTCTTTCTATATCCATTGGATCTATCTCATTGATAATATTATGTCCATTCTTTGTCTCTTCTTTTCTTCCTTCCCTTTTGTTTTTATAACCAGGCTACTGCGAGCCTGAGCCGAATCTCATAAGAGATGAACGTACGTTGGAAATAAAATTGGGCATAATATATGATTTGAACATGACCAGCACTAAAATTGGGCTTAATATATGATTTGAACATGATCAGCGCTAAAATTGGGCATAATATATGATTTGGACATGACCAGCGCTGAAATTGGGAAAAGTATTAAATTATGTATAATTGGGCATAACTAATTTGTAACTGATTTGAAGAAATAACATATGTTGTATTTAAAACATAAAGTGGATCAAACGTTTGACCTGAAAATATAGGCGTAAAGTATATTGGACATATGACTTGGGGTTTGGGGCGTAAATTGAACTGGAAACATGTAAAGCATAGTACGTGTTGTGGTTTAATACCTAAAATTGGGACATATTATATATGATAGTTTATGACATGAAAGAAGGAGATTAGGCATAAAAACCTATAGTAAGATAGGGTTAATTATTAAATGTTAACACGCCTAAATTGGGATTTTGGGTAATTGGCACGCACTGTAATTAAAGGCTATAATTTGGCATAGTTTATACTATGAATCATGATTGGGGGTTTTTGGAGAATATTTTGTACGGTGCAATATGACTAAACCTTAGAGCGTGTATTATATTGTGATTTTTGGGGCATGACTATTATTGAAGATTTGGGAAAATTGGGCGTAACATATTTTGAATAGTAACTTGAATTTAAATTCGTGAGGCATAAATTGCAAATCAACTTTGTTGGGGTATAACTTGAAAATTGGAACATGACTAGTTTTGTGAATTTGAGATAATTAGCATATAAAATCTAGACTTGGACATGTACGGTAAATATGCAAAAAGATAAACATGCCTAACCTAAGGTTAGATTGAGTTGCAGTGCAAAACTGCCCGGAACCGCCCGGCACATCCGGTAACCGCAACAGCACCTATCTAATGTGAGAGGTTAGTGCATCATGCCCAGGAAAAACCTGAGGTTAGATTGAGTTGTGGTGTAAAACTGCCCGGAACCGCCCAGCACATCCAGTAACCGCAACAACATAGATCTAATGTAAGAGGTTGGTGAATTAATAAATCAATTAATGCTAATGAAAAAGACATGTTAAGAATGGTAGGGTTAAGTCAACTAAGGCAACACTTAACCATTATAACGTGTTAATTAGACAAGAAGACGAGGTTATGTAAATTTAGAACACTTAACCGTTATAACATGTTAATTTGACAAGAGGATGGGGTTAAGTAAATTTAGAACACTTAACCGTTATAACATGTTAATTAGACAAGTGAGCAGGGTTAAGTTAAACAATATAATAGATGAATGAGAAGGGTTAAGTTAATAAGAAACACTTAACCAATATGACATAATGAATGGGCATGGTTAAGTTAAAACAAGAGAGCAACACTTAACCAATATAACAGGATGCATGGAAGGGTTAAGTTAACACAAGAAGGCAATGCTTAACCAACGTAACACGACAAGTGGGTGGGTTAAGTTAACTTGAATTGATTGATGACACTTAACCAATACAAAATGATGAACGTATGGGGTTAAGTTAATAAGAAATGCTTAACGAATGTAACATGATGAACGAATGGGGTTAAGTTAATGGGAAATACTTAACCAATATAACATGATGAATGGACGAGGTTAAGTTAATAGGAAACACTTAACCAATCCAACATGATGAGTGAAAAGGGTTAATAAGAAATATTTAACCAACATGACATGATGAGTAGGTGGGTTAAGTTAACATGAATGGACAACATTTAACCAATATGGCATAATGTGTGGAAGGGTTAAGTACATATTTGATTGGTGGGTAATGTAGTAAATATAGGCCCACAAACTTAACTGACAAATAAACATGTTTGAATCTGTGGGAGGGTTAAGTACATCTCGTGTAGGTGGGTAATATTTGTATATATAGGCCCACAAATTTAACCAGTAAGAAACCCTAGGAATGGGGACCCATTTCAGCAGTAACCCACATGGATGTATCAAGGTACCCTGAAACTAGGTAGGGTGGGGCACGATTACTGGGCTGATTATAAGCAGTCAAAATAGTGGCAAGGGGTACGTCAGTAGGTTCCAACGGATTACGGGCATGCATGTACTCCGGAGTGGGAAAAAACAGGCACTGGGTATGAGTAGTTATACACTGTGCATCTTGAATCATGGCGGGTCACTATCATATGGATTGATACAACTTATGGTGGGGCCAACACAGGGTATCTACATGCAAGAGAGGGCCGATTGACACAGACACAAGGAAAATTAATATGAGTAAGGAGCCGATCGATAGGGTAGTAAGGGTACATCTAACATCTTCATGGCAATTAGGCCGATTGATGTAAGGTCCTCATACTAGATGTACATATGAAGGCTACCACAATTGTGGGGATTGGGATCACATTATCATATGATCATTTTATATAGATTACTAGTTGGGACATTAGTTAGGTAGTGCAGAGATATAGAAATCAGAACACCAGTGTAATAGCGAAGCCGAGAAAGAGTAGAAGTGCATTCAGTTTATCTTGCCTTATCATATCTATGCTAATCTTATGTTATCTTGTTATCCTTGTTATTTTGGTATTGTCTTATATTCATCTTGTTCATGTCATAATGCTTTTGCCTATTTATATGCTGAAAGTCATTGGACTTAACAGACTTATGTCTGACCTAGTTTGTTTCGCCTCTTTTCTTCCGTTCCCCCCTAGTTCACAGGGAGGAAATGTTACCACTTAGCTCAGTTTTCTTTCCAAGCTCGAAGATAGTCGATGTATTGCTTTGGACTCTCTCTTCCACTGCTATGGCTGGTTCATGCTCTATTGGAGGAATATCATTGTTATATTTTTATGCTTCTTTTATACTTGGAAGTTTTTGAATCAAGACAGAAGTTCTATGTATTGTTTTTAAGTACGATTGAGACAATTGTTGTAAAAGCATGACTGAACCACCTTGTTTATAAAATGACTTTATTTTCCGCTGCGTTATTTGTCTGTCTTGTAATTTATCTGCATCTTTTACCAAAAACGCTCCACCGAAGTTAAGGCATTCTGTAATAACCCGAAAAATCTGGGCCAGTTTAAAATTTTTATTTTGGCAATTTTAGCGAATTTTGAATATTTAAAATAGATTATTTTAAATAAAAACAACGATAAATTTATTTTGAATATAATTCGAACGTATATATTATATACGCCGTCGTTAGAATATAAATAATTATATAAATAATTATAAATAGAATTGAAAATGGCGCGGTAGTTCGATAATTCGATTTCAAACTTCAATTGAATGTACCGGGTGCAAAACAATCTGGATTTTAGTGAAACCAAAAACATTAGGATCTATTTGATAATATCTTTCCAACGAATCCGAAAAATCAAGATTTCATAGCGGGAATCAAAAGATATGTCCATTTGAAAATTCTGAATAGTCGCTATGGAATTCAGGCCCTTAAAAATGGGAATTTTGCAAACGACCTCGGATTTCGACGAAACCACTTTTGTTTGGTCCGGGATGTTAAATTATTGCTAGTTTCCAAATTTCATAATTTTTCGAATCAATATGTGAGCGTGGCAAAGGAAAACGCGTTTGACCAGTTTCAGTTGATTTTAATCGACTGGAAATTGGCCATTTTTCCAATGGTCTCGGAATTCGACGAAACTAGTTTTGTTAGGACCGTATCATCAATACGAAGCTAGAAAATATTTTTTTGCAATTTATAGAGTTAGTGTGTGACCCCGGTAAATTGAAATGCGTGTTCAAATTCAATATATAGAGTTATATGTTGATTTTAACGGAAACTGATCGAAACAATCGAATCAGCCTACGATGCATATCCCATTGTGTTCGGAATGGGGGTAATTAGCTAGGAACGGCAGTCGGTGGGTTTGTTTTCGAGTTCGAATTTTAAAGTTGCTTTTAAGAAATTAATAAATTAAAATATATATTTTTATATAAGCACTCCCTCACACCCTCTCTCCTCAGACTTGGTCAAACATCGATTTACAAATAAATAAAAAAAACCTAAATCTAAAATCATGCCCCAACAGCCAACTCCCGCCCCACGTCACTCCACCGTTCGACCCGCCGCCACGCGCCTCCATCCCCCCTCTACTCCGACGCCTCAGGCTTCCTCCGTGCTCTATGACGCGATTGTCCAGCTCGAACCATCGCTCCAAGAAGTCGCCGTTCCCAGGCGAATTCCGAGGTTGAAGGGTGATCGAGCTAGAGGTGCTTGGTGGCCGGAAGGAGCTCGCGCAAAGGCGGACCTCGTAGCAGCGCCTGATTGCCGTCCAAAGCCTCGAACTGAGCGCAAATGGGAACCCTAACATCGAATGGATGGGTTCGAACTGCTCTGGATGAAGATGAACTGAAAACGTGAGTAAATGAAGGGGAGGTAACGGCCTAATTTCTTTGATTAAGGAATGTTAATTACAGGTTGATTATATTAAATTTATTTATTTAGTTATGTTATTAATTTAGTATATTAAACAGTTATACATGTTTAGAAACTAAAATTAGCAAAGATTACAATAGAATAATAAACTTTGTTTAGAAATGAAAAACATAAAGGCAAGTTTTTGAAATGGAATAGATAAGATTTTTTAAAATATGAACTCTATTTTATATGAGGCGAGAGTAAAAATAGGATTTTTATATATTGAATAGCATAATAAAAGTATGATTTTTATATATTGAATAGCATAGTAAAAAATTCGATTTTTATATATTGAATAGCATAGTAAAAATTCGATTTTTATATATTGAATAGCATAGTAAAAATAGGATTTTTATATATTGAATAGCATAGTAAAAATATGATTTTTATATATTGAATAGCATAGTAAAAATATGTTTTTTATATATTGAATTGCATAGTAAAAATATGATTTTTTATATATTGAATAGCGAAGTAAAAATTCAATTTTTATATATGTAGTGGCTACGGGCGAAGAAAGTGATAAGAGACGAGAACAGTGAAGATTTCCTGCATTAGAAGTGCCGTGGAGTTAGGATAGATATTGGTGAGAATTTCTCACCTTTAAATTTCTTTTTCTAGTTATATATATATACTAGGATGCAGACGGTGTTTAGTAGCACCCGACACAATCGTCCACAGAACATGGACTTGTTTGTTTGATTACAAAAATTAGTTAGATTATTTGATTGAAATTGAATTGTTTGGTGAAATGAATGGATTTGATTGATGTGTGAATGGCGTGGGCCTTCCCTAGACCGGGGATAAGGCTAGGCCTTGTCCCGTTTCTAGTATCGTGCCGTTATGCCGCCGAAATTTTCTAAATTATGTTAGAAAAATAAAAATATCATTTTATTGAATAAATGAACTGAATAGAAATTCATATGTTGAAATAAAATGTTTTTCTCGTTAAGAATATAATTTTTAACCTGAATATGAATATAGTGAATGTGAATAAATAAAATATTCATTTACAAACCGGACGGTTTGTTTATGTACACCTATTTGAAGGACATTGATTGGGTCGATAAATTTTACACATCGCCCAACTGCACAAATAAAATATGTGTTTGATTGTTTGAAAACCCCACATGGGTGTTGGGATGAAATTTGAAGTTCACTCATCCTGATTGATTAAATATGTCGATCGATTGATTGACAGGCTGTTATAAGCGTTAGATATCTATATTTGATGCTTATACAGTGTAGTGCACTTTGGTTGATGGTTAATTATTTTTCCATGCTATTATATACGTGTGATGTATGAAATTCTATATAATTAACATTATATGGTGCTGGATTGGGCCTCATTCCAATATAGAAAATAAAGAATATTATAAAATAAAGGTTCATGTGTTGACAGTACTCATCCGTTGAGATTAGTCATGTGTTGAACGAAATATTTTAATAATAAAATTTCCATCTTTATCAATATAGAATAAAGGTTCATGTGTTGACAGTACTCATCCGTTGAGATTAGTCATGTGTTGAACGAAATATTTTAATAATAAAATTTCCATCTTTATCAATATAGAATAAAGGTTCATGTGTTGACAGTACTCATCCGTTGAGATTAGTCATGTGTTGAACGAAATATTTGAAAAGGAAATATTTGAAATAGAATTTGAAATAGAAATATTTGAAATAGAATGTTTGAAAATAGAAATATATGAAGCCGTGTCGATTAGATTTACGCCATTTTGACGTGAACGATATTTATATCGATTTTAATAATTTTAAAATGAATATTGAAAAGTGATTTCGAAACCGAATATTTTGAAGTGGAATTCGAAATGAATGGAATATAAAACGATTTCGAAATGAATTGAATATAAAACGATTTCGAACTAAATTGAATAGAAAACAAATTGAATTCAAATGGAATAGAAAACGAATTTGATTTGAGTCGAATAGAAAACGAATTTGAATTGAATCGAATAGAAAACCAATTTGAATGGAATCGAACAGAAAACGACTTTGAAATCGAATTAAATTGAAAACGAATTCAAATTGAATTGAAAGCAAAATGAAATGAATTCAAATTAAATTAATATTTGAATTGAATAGAAATGAATGTTAAAACGAATTTATAAGGAAAAATTCAACTTTGATTTGAATTTGAAATAAAGGTTGAAATGTTTTTGAAACGAATTCAAAACTATTTATAAAATTCGTTTTGAATAGTAATCGACGAAATATATATTATATATATAATATAATGGCCTGAATAGAACGCGCCGCGCCGCGGCAGTTCGTGAATTTCGACCATTTATTTCAAACGGACATTACGGGAGATCCGACCGTCGGATTCTCCTAAAACCGGAACCGTTGGGTTTGTATCGAAAAGAGCTTTCTAACGAATATTAGAAATTTGAAATCTAACGGTTGGATTTGGAGTTACGTCCAAATCAAATTTGAAAAAGGTCGCTGTAAGTGCAGTGCGATGGCCATTGTTGGAAATCGATTGTACGGGCCTTAATAAAATTATTAAAAATAGTAATAATTTGTGTAAAATCATAAGAAATGATTTGGGAAAAATTGGGGTGAAAAACTCCATATTTGAAAAGATAAAAATGGATTTTTATCGAAATGAACTAGTTTTGAACTAAATTTAAAACCCAATTATTTTTAAATAAATAAATTAGATTTAAAAATGGGTTTTAAATAATCAGAATTTCTAATATATTTGATTGGATTTGAAATGGGTTTATCGTGAATGGTGTTTTAAATAACACTAGTTCTTTAACCCGATAACAAATAGAATGTGATTTGGGTTTGTCGTGAACTTTGTTTTAAATAACACCTAGTTCTTTAACCCAGTAAAAGGAGTTTTAACGAATCTGCAATTAGGTTGAAATGTGAATCTATAATCTAAATTATCAAATTTAGAAATGAGCGAGAATGGAGTATCGCCAGTTTTGCTCCAAAGCGATAGTTAAATCTTTAATTAGATTTGAACGTGAAATGGTAATTAATTTTACCGATAACAC
This sequence comes from Allium sativum, assembly GCA_030737875.1. Classification (NCBI taxonomy): domain Eukaryota; kingdom Viridiplantae; phylum Streptophyta; class Magnoliopsida; order Asparagales; family Amaryllidaceae; genus Allium; species Allium sativum. The sequence goes on from CM060923.1 coordinate 651,260,908, forward strand.
CATAGTATTAGGTATGGAGTATTACCAGTTTTGCTTCATGGGATGAATAGGTTGGGATTGGGAAATAAAATAAATAATTACTTCGTTGTGGTTCGCTAATCTCGACTAGTTTGGAAAACCATAATTTGGTTTGAAATGACATCCAAAGGAAGATTAAAGGATAAATTTTAAAGAATTTATCTTGGATAAAATTAATGGGAAACTTTCCCTAAAATTGTGATTTTGTGAATAAAAGAATATTCTGAATTGGAATGAGGCGTATGTTGTGTTTATGTAACATTTGTTTTAATATACGCGGGTTGTTCGGAAAGGCCGGGTTTATACCCATTCTGAATAACCGATTCGACGATATGTCGAAGATGAAGACGGTGGTTGAAGACCAGAAGTCTTCACATCGTTCGGATAATTACTGAAGATCCTAATTGGGCTGTACACCCAAGAGGATGGAAATAGTTGGTGCTCGTCCAGACGTACTTGGAGATGGATGGATATGCCAGGAAAGTGCCTCTGGTTTCGTTCAGACCTAGAACGGACTTGTAAATGGATGGTTTGTCCGGCATTGTATCCCTTTATATTGTATTTGTTGATATCTGCTAAATATATATCTGTTTGGCGGCGGAGAATTTATTCTCTTGCTTAACGCCCTTCTCTGAGACATATGAGCTCAGAGGTTATATATTGGCAGAAATCAGTGATACGATATGGATTGATAGTGTGGCATGCTGAGATGCAGTGATCCAGACTTTTGTTGAAAAGCAAAGTTTGGTGGTAGATGGTCAAAGCGCAGCTGATATGGCATGGCTTTGTGTATAGCGTTGATCCGCGAGCCTCACACCCCGGTATGGTGGTAAAATGATGGTTTGATCAGTATGCTTTTTCGTGGATGGGAACCTTAGTGGTGTCGTGGATTCGGTCGACCGAGATGAGCCTAGTGCTCAGGGATATATAGAGTAGGCGGTGTTTTCTCTCGCTGGGACGTAAGCCGCGGTGGTACTCTGGTCCCAAATGTGCGGATGCGCAGACGGTGTTTTCTCTTGTGGGGACGTAAGCCGTGGTGAATTGCATTATGCGATCGATCTTTCGAATCAGGAGCCACCATGATGGAAATCCAATTTCCAATACGTGTATTGCGGTTTTAATTGTAGAACTAGTATGGCGACATGATATATGGTACCCATGCCGTCTATGATTTATATTTATGATTGAAATTGTTTTGACACTATACACATATTATAGTATCAAATGATTTGTTTTAAACGTACCAAGCATGTTTGGCTATTATAAGGGAAAACCCTATCCTCCGGCTTGCGATGCATTGTTTGATGGGACCTGGGTCTTATAATAGCTTCATTTTTCGAAAAAGCATTGCGCTGTTTATTCTATGCACTAGTATTCTTAGAAGGAAACCCGTTCCGTGTCATACGGCGTGGTCCCTTGAATTACTCTCTTTTAAAGTAAAGTTTTAAATAACTGTTTTAGTTCTCACACCAGTCACATGACTGACCTGGAGTTTATTGTTTTAACCTAAACTCTGGGTGCCCCTATTTTCCGCACGGGCAGCTAGTAGTTTTGGTTTTGCAGATTTATATTCACAGGATCCTGGTTTACAGCTGGAATGATATCCGGAAAGCTCTGTATCCGTATATCACCTTCGGTTGTGCTTTGTATTATTTTCCGCTGTTATATAATTAATTGTAATCTCTGATATTTATTCGAATGTATAATATTCATTTATACTCTGTATATTCTTGTATCTGATGGAATTGTTGTAATAACAATGAAATGTTCTTCTGTTTGTGTTCTGATTTGTCTTGTCCTCACAGTAATTCGTTCTTTCTCATCTCTTCGGAGACCGGGGAAGTTTCGGGTCGCTTCATTTGGTATCAGAGCTTTGGTTTACAGAGCTCGAGAACATGACACATTAGAACCACGCGAAAGAATTCATCAGATATTTGATTAGTAATATCCAATTAGAATGACTCGTTAGAGATAGGATCAGTAGTATCCTAGAACGAGTGTGAAGAGTATATTTTCCAAATGAAAACAGTTTTGTTTTGAAATTTAAATCGCTTTATACGTATTTGATTATTTATTTATTTTGAATTTGGACAATCCAATATATAAAGATTTCGCGTATACACGTCATGAACGTATATTCGAAGTTTTAATATACTGGATAGATATAGAATCATATTCTAGACACCCGGAGATGGTTCTGATGATTGATATATCATCATCAGAATTTGTGTTCGTGTTTCGAAGGTTTGATATCTATATATTTCCATTAGACTGGTGTGAGAACCAAAACTTATATAGATAGATTCATTTGTTGTGATTGGCACCAAAAACATGATTTTCTGTATATGTATCAAAATTATGAATTTGAAACTCTAATTCACTAGTTGATTGATGTTTGTGTTGTTTGTTTATTTGTTTGATAATTTTGAACCATTATGCCTAATTGTATCAAATATTGAACTATATTGAAAATTGGTCGCATTTGCTTGCATATACTTGTACTTACATTGAACAGGTCATAGCAAGGAGGCTAGAGCAGAGAATAAAATTTGTTTGCCCGACAAATAGGTACATGTTTACTACATAATTTACTGTTTTGTTTGGGTGATGATGATTTTATGAGCCTATTGGCTAGCCGCTTGGCTTTATCTTTTTCTTTTTGAGATCAAAAGGCCTATATGGCAATTTCGGGATTTTCCCGTGGCTCCCGGTGCAGGGGAGGTTATGGCGAAATTTTTCGAAAATTTAGGGTGTTAGCCAAATTTTTGAAAATTTGAAAATTCTCAGAAACTGAAAAGTTGGAGAATGAAAGTCAGATCGAACGTAGAGCTGATTAATCAAACCACTTTCGACTTTGTTCCTTTTCGGGGACGAAAAGTTTTAAGTGGGGGAGATTGTAATAACCCGAAAAATCTGGGCCAGTTTAAAATTTTTATTTTGGCAATTTTAGCGAATTTTGAATATTTAAAATAGATTATTTTAAATAAAAACAACGAGAAATTTACTTTGAATATAATTCGAACGTATATATTATATACATCGTCGTTAGAATATAAATAATTAAATATATATAATTATAAATAGAATTGAAAATGGCGCGGTAGTTCGATAATTCGATTTCAAACTTCAATTGAATGTACCGGGTGCAAAACAATCTGGATTTTAGTGAAACCAAAAACATTAGGATCTATTTGATAATATCTTTCCAACGAATCCAAAAAATCAAGATTTCATAGCGGGAATCAAAAGATATGTCCATTTGAAAATTCTGAATAGTCGCTATGGAATTCAGGCCCTTAAAAATGGGAATTTTGCAAACGACCTCGGATTTCGATGAAACCACTTTTGTTTGGTCCGTGATGTTAAATTATTGCTAGGTTCCAAATTTCATAATTTTTCGAATCAATATGTGAGCGTGGCAAAGGAAAACGCGTTTGACCAGTTTCAGTTGATTTTAATCGACTGGAAATTGGCCATTTTTCCAATGGTCTCGGAATTCGACGAAACTAGTTTTGTTAGGACCGTATGATCAATACGAAGCTAGAAAATATTTTTCTGCAATTTATAGAGTTAGTGTGTGACCCCGGTAAATTGAAATGCGCGTTCAAATTCAATATATAGAGTTATATGTTGATTTTAACGGAAACTGATCGAAACAATCGAATCAGCCTACGATCCATATCCCATTGTGTTCGAAATGGGGTAATTAGCTAGGAACGGTAGTCGGTGGGTTTGATTTCGAGTTCGAATTTTAAAGTTGCTTTTTAGAAATTAATAAATTAAAAAATATATTTTTATATAACCACTCCCTCACACCCTCTCTCCTCAGACTTGGTCGAACATCGATTTACAAATAAAAAAAAACCTAAATCTAAAATCACGCCCCCACATCCAACTCCCGCCCCACGTCGCTCCACCGTTCGACCCGCCGCCACGCACCTCCATCCCCCCCTCTACTCCGACGCCTCAGGCGTCCTCCGTGCTCTATGACGCGAGTGTCCAGCTCGAACCATCGCTCCAAGAAGTCGTCGTTCCCAGGCGAATTCCGAGGTTGAAGGGTGATCGAGCTAGAGGTGCTTGGTGGCCGGAAGGAGCTCGCGCAAAGGCGGACCTCATAGCAGCGCCTGATTGCCGTCCAAAGCCTCGAACTGAGCGCAAATGGGAATCCTAACATCAAATGGATGGTTCGAACTGCTCTGGATGAAGATGAACTGAAAACGTGAGTAAATGAAGAGGAGGTAACGGCCTAATTTCTTTGATTAAGGAATGTTAATTACTGAAGATCCTGATTGGGCTGTACACCCAAGAGGATGGAAATAGTTGGTGCTCGTCCAGACGTACTTGGAGATGGATGGATATGCGAGGAAAGTGCCTCTGGTTTCGTTCAGACCTAGAACGGACTTGTAAATGGATGGTTTGTCCGGCATTGTATCCCTTTATATTGTATTTGTTGATATCTGCTAAATATATATCTGTTTGGCGGCGGAGAATTTATTCTCTTGCTTAACGCCCTTCTCTGAGACATATGAGCTCAGAGGTTATATATTGGCAGAAATCAGTGGTACGATATGGATTGATAGTGTGGCATGCTGAGATGCAGTGATCCAGACTTTTGTTGAAAAGCAAAGTTTGGTGGTTGATGATCAAAGCGCAGCTGATACGGCATGGCTTTGTGTATAGCGTTGATCCGCGAGCCTCACACCCCGGTATGGTGGTAAAATGATGGTTTGATCAGTATGCTTTTTCATGGATGGGAACCTTAGTGGTGTCGTGGATTCGGTCGACCGAGATGAGCCTAGTGCTCAGGGATATATAGAGTAGGCGGTGTTTTCTCTCGCTGGGACGTAAGCCGCGGTGGTACTCTGGTCCCAAATGTGCGGATGCGCAGACGGTGTTTTCTCTTGTGGGGACGTAAGCCGTGGTGAATTGCATTACGCGATCGATCTTTCGAATCAGGAGCCACCATGATGGAAATCCAATTTCCAATATGTGTATTGCGGTTTTAATTGTAGAACTAGTATGGCGACATGATATATGGTACCCATGCCGTCTATGATTTATATTTATGATTGAAATTGTTTTGACACTATACACATATTATAGTATCAAATGATTTGTTTTAAACGTACCAAGCATGTTTGGCTATTATAAGGGAAAACCCTATCCTCCGGCTTGCGATGCATTGTTTGATGGGACCTGGGTCTTATAATAGCTTCATTTTTCGAAAAAGCATTGCGCTGTTTATTCTATGCACTAGTATTCTTGGAAGGAAACCTATTCCGTGTCATATGGCGTGGTCCCTTGAATTACTCTCTTTTAAAGTAAAGTTTTAAATAACTGTTTTAGTTCTCACACCAGTCACATGACTGACCTGGAGTTTATTGTTTTAACCTAAACTCTGGGTGCCCCTATTTTCCGCACGGGCAGCTAGTAGTTTTGGTTTTGCAGATTTATATTCACAGGATCCTGGTTTACAGCTGGAATGATATCCGGAAAGCTCTGTATCCGTATTTCACCTTCAGTTGTGCTTTGTATTATTTTCTGCTGTTATATAATTAATTGTAATCTCTGATATTTATTCGAATGTATAATATTCATTTATACTCTGTATATTCTTGTATCTGATGGAATTATTGTAATAACAATGAAATGTTCTTCTGTTTGTGTTCTGATTTGTCTTGTCCTCACAATAATTCGTTCTTTTTCATCTCTTCGGAGACCGGGGAAGTTTCGGGTCGCTTCACATTCTCTTTGTGAGTGACCTTAATGGAGGTGGGGTGTTAAAGATGTTTCGAGCACGTTGTATTTTTCTTACCTTCAAGCAGATTTTGGGATGAAATATATTTTAAGGAAGGGATAATATAACACCCCTTAAAATTCACAAGTATTAACAAATAAATTAAATAATTAAAACAAGTAATTAAATGATATGGATGGAAAATGGAATTTTTGCAGCTTTATGAATTTGGCTACGAGAGTCTTTTATTTCGATTCGTGGCGAAATTCTACATTATTTTCAAATATAATATGCTGAAAACGGTAAACGGATGAAGAAGTCATGAACAGTAGAATTTGGACAGTGTACGAAGAAATTAAATGCATATATAATTATGTGAATATTATATTTATTATCCATATAATAATTTAAAATAAAAAGAGGGAAATTCAAATTACAATATTAATACATTGATTTATATATATATGTAAGCAATTTGAATATTCCATCTAATTTAAATATGTGTGTATACATAAGTACACAAGAAGGGGAGAAGAGCTACATTATAATGGAAAATTTTAATTAGAATTAGTTGCATTATTGTATGTGTTTGAATTGATAATACCTAAGGGATAACTACATATTTGGACAAAAATAACTTTGCCTTAGGTGGATTTGAAATCCAAACAAATAGATAAAGAAGGGTGACAAAGTTTATGTTACATAAGGAAAAGGATTGGTAATAAAAGGCAAGCAATTAAGCAAATAATGAACGTAATCAATAAAAATGAATAGCCCGGTAAGGCTATGTAATTAGGGCTTTCTAACGAGGTTATGTTTATATGCATGGTTCGGTCTAATTTTTATAAATTCAACGGCTCTTTCTCACATGAGCAAGTATAAATAACACCTCAAACGGCACACTTGAAACACTAATTATTCTAAACCTCTGCCTCCATGCTGCTGAATTCCATAGAAAAATAAAGAGAAAAAGGGTGAAGGTTCTTCTACTTCTCTACCTCCATTCCTATATCTCTCTGTTTCAATTTATATAAGTTTAAGAAGTTGGAATTTATCACAAACAATATATATATATATATATATATGAATCCAATTATATGTTTCTTATATTTATATTGTTAGCAGACCAATCAGAGCCCGCTTGACTGTTGAGAACCGTCGCAGATCTAGAGATTTCTATCACATCTCCACTTGGTTTGTGATTGGAATCTTGATTTGCTTAAAGGCATATTCATACTATTATCAATTTTCTATATGAATTGTTATGCCTATAAAGATTTGGTTATGCAATAATAAAACATGAAAAATCCCCAAATATTCTACTTTGTAATCACATAGGAAATTGTCATGTAATATTGATTTTGTAGAATTGTGGTTTTTGTATTGAATTAAAGGTAATCATGAGTATTGTATTATTATCTATATTTTATGCAATTCATCGCTATTATCATTTGACTTGGCCTAAAAAGTTTGGGATTTGAATTGTTTTATAATTGAATTGGGTTTTTGATCCTAGTTAGGGTGTAAATGCATTCATAAATTTGAATAAAAGCTTTGCCAAAAATAATAAATTTGAATAAGTCAAATACGAACATTTTTGGATGTATAACACCACAAAAAGGGTGGATTGGGTGAAATACAAATTGAATGTATGAAATACTCTACTTTTAATATAATATTGAAACCTTTTTCTACATGCCTAGGATATAAGTTGTAATTGCTATGTATGTGTATGTTTTCCATTACTGCTATTTGCTATATGTTCATTATGCTATCATGTTATGCTATAGCGGTAAAATATGGAAAGATTTAGACTTGCATGCCTTAATTTCGATAAATGACAATTGCTATCCTGATTAGAACATTTCTCGTTTATACGAATGTTATATTAATTAGGCGCTATTATTATATTAGTTATTTAAACGTAAATAACTTAGTTAACGTTATATTACCGTAATAAATACGATTAGGTTAGAGTTTAAATTTGAATGTCCGCTTAATAAATATACATATATAATTGTTTGCTTGTGTGTGCGTATATATAGAATGGCTTAAATATATATATATATATATGTGTGTGTGTGTGTGTGTGTGTGTGTGTGTGTGTGTGTATAAATGACACATAGACACGAGGTTATTTGCCATTTGTGGTAGAAGCCCGCCCGGAAACGACCGGCATATCCAACAACCACAAATGGGCCCAACTAATGTGAGATGTCTAGGAGCCATGGGCCATTCATAAACTTAGCACACTAGGCACGAGGTTAAACCGACTTGTAGTAGAAGCCTGCCCGGAACCGACTAACATATCCAGCATCTAAAAGTACTCGGGTTAATGTAAGAGTTCAAGTGAGTATATATCTAACTATATATATATATATATATATATATATATAAGTTAATGCGTGAAAATAAATAGGCTTACTACGCCTTAACAAGGTCTTAAATGGCTGACTCACCTTTTATCTAATTTAGGTCTTAAGTGATTAGGACTAGGATCCCTCCGAAGGTTTATTTCTTAGAGAGGAACCCAAGTCATGGGACCTACCCTTACTAGTATTAACGTAAGTCTTTGGTCCTCCTTCTTGAAAAACGGTTAGACATAAAATAGTCAACATAGTAGGGTAGTTCATGGGGGATTTCCACTTCCTCTAGAATCTTGTAAGGGCTCAACTAGGGTCAAATTAGTAATTGAAGGATATATGGCCATCCATACTCACCAACTGTCTAAGGGAAGTCTTAAGTGTCATTGGTGTCCTATCGAGTAATATCAGTTAAGAACATTCGTAGTACTACTTCTCATATTACCAATGAGAGATTAGACTTAAGAACGTTAACGTACTAGGACGGGGTTCTTAAAGGACTAAGGGTCCGCCTCAAGGTTATCAGAGATTATAAAAATTCCCCTTTAATAGGGCCATAAGTGACCGACAATGCCACCTCATTGGATCTTTACCCTAAAGACACCAATGGGCAATTGACTTGGATATTCACTCCATCGGTTAGATATTTATGCTTGTATGAAATCTTGTATGCAGCATAGACATACCTTGACATATGTAACCTGCTAAAAATATAGGGTATGGACAATAAGTAACACTATATTCCAATCATACAGAATTTTATATCCCGACCCCCTCTCCTTAACATCCAACATGTCAGTAGATAAGGTAAAGCCATGGATGAAGTCAACATTGAAGCCGATGGAGAAGACAAGGGGACAAAGGATGTGTTACAAAAGGAAAAGGATTGGTAATAAAAGGCAAGCAATTAAGAAAATAAAGAACGTAATCAACAAAAATGAACAACCCAATAAAGCTATGTAATTAGGGTTTTCTAAAGAGGTTGTGTTTATATGGATGGATCGGATTAATTTTTATAAATTCGACGGTTCCTACTCACATGAGCAAGTATAAATAACCCCTCGAACAACACACTAGAAACCCTAATTATTCTAAACCTCTTCCTCCATCCTACTGAAATCCATAGAAAAATAAAATGAAAAAGAGTGAAGGTTATTCTACTCTTCTACCTCCATTCCTATATCTCTCTATTTCAATTTATATAAGTTTAGGAAGTTGGAATTTAGCACAAACAATATATATAAGAATCTAATTATATGTTTCTTATATTTAAATTGCTAGGAGATTAACCAGAGACCGCTTGAATGTTGAGAACCGTGGCAGATCTAGATATTTCTATCACATCTCCACTTGATTTGTGAGTGGAATCTAGTTTTGCTTAAAGGCATATTCATATTATTATCAATTTGCTATTTGAATTTTTATTCCTATGAAGTTTTGGTTATGCAATAATAAAACATGAAAAATCCCCAAATCTTTTACTTTGTAATCACGTAGGAAATCTGTAACACCCCACCTACCATTAAGGTCACTCACAAAGGGAATGCCTTAGTTTCGGTGGAGCATTATAGGTAAAAGATGCAGATAAATTACAAGACAGACAATTAAAGCAGTGGCAAATAAAACTTTATTTCATTGATAAACAGTTTGTACAAAGATTGTTTTATAATAACAAAGTATCCTGTCTTGCTTACAAAAATAAAGAAGCATAAAATGATTTCCCCAGATAAAGCATGAGCCAGCCATAGCAGTAGAAGAGAGAGTCCAAGGCAACACGTCAAAGAGTCTTCAAGCTTGGAAAGAGTAACGGTCCAAACAAACCTGAGTTGTTCTCTCCCTGACTACCTTGGGGGAGGGGGGACGGGAGAAAAGAGGCAAAAGCAAACAAGGTCAGACATAAAGTCTGATAAGTCCAGTGATTCTTAGTATTTAAATGAGGAAAAGGGTCATGACATGAATAAACTAAATATAAGACTAAACCATAGTAACGAGATGATACGGGATAAGCATGGGATATGGCAAGATAAACTGAATGTACTGATAAACTGAATGTATTGATAAACTGAATGTACTAGTAAACTGAATGCGCTTCTACTCCGTCTCTGCTTTGCAACTACCCTGTTTATACTGATTTCTATATCTCTGCACTACCTAACTGGTGTCCAAACTAGTAATCTATGATCATATGATAACGTGATCCCAATCCCCGTATTTGCGGTTGCCTTCAGGTGTGCTTCTATTATGGGGATTCCGTTTATTACCTAGATCTAATTTAGGTTTTACTATCGAGTGCCCACTAGATTCAACCAGGGTTTACGCTACCTGGGGCCACTGGGGTTTATGCTACCTATTGAACGCTTCTCGGATTCAAAGTTTACGTGACCTAGGTCCGACTAGGGATTATGCTACCTACTTTGTATTAATTTTTCATGTGTCTGTGTCAGTCGGCCCTCACTTGCATGTAGATACTCTGTGCTGGCCCCACCATAAGGTGTATCAAGCCTTATGATAGCGACCCGACACGATTCAAGATGCACAGTGTATAACTACTGGTACCCAGTGCCTGCTTTTTGCACTTCGGAGTACGTGCACACTCGTAAACCGTCGGAACCTACACTGACGTACCCCCTACCGCTATTTTGACTGCTTATAATCTGCCCAGTAATCGTGCCCCACCCTGCCTAGTTTCAGTGTACCATGATACATCTATGTGGGTTACTGCTGAAATGGGTCCCCGTTACTAGGGTTTCTTGCTGGTTAAGTTCGTGGGCCAATGTATATAAATATTACCCACCTATACGAGATGTACTTAGCCTTCCCACCGATTCTAGCATGTTTTCTTAATGGTTAAGTTTTGTGGGCCTATACTTACTAATATTACCCACCTACCCGATGTGTACTTAACCTTCCCACAAATTCAAGCTTGTTTATTTAATGGTTAAGTTTTGTGGGCCTATATTTTCTAATATTACCCACCTACCCGACGTGTACTTAACGTCCTACTTGTCAAGCCATGTTGGTTAAGTGCTTCTTGTTCACTTAACCTATATTGCTTACCATGTTTGATTGGTTAAGTGTGATTTGTTAACTTAACCCCGTTCATTCATCAGGTTATATTGGTTAAGTATTTCCCATTTAACTTAACCACATTTGAAACACCCCACCTCCGTTAGGGTCACTCTCAAAGGGAATGCCCTAATTTTGGTGGAGGTTTATAAGTATAAGTCACAGATATACAAGACAGATATAAGAACACATATTTGTAAACAGCGGAAAAACAACAACTTTTATTTCATAAAAGCAAATACGTGTTACAACAACATCACCATAATTGTCTTACATCCTTTCCAAAAACATAACATAATACTTTCATAATCTGTCTTGATTACATCATTTAAAGAAGCATAAATAAAACATAGATAAACTGCAAAAGCCCCATAGTGGTTGTCCAAAGCCATAGTTCAAAACGAAAAGGTCCAAGCAATACATTTCTCCTCTTAAAGCTGGATGTTAAGGCTGGTCAAGCTGCAGTGTCCCCTCCCTATGGACCTGGGGGGGGGGGGGAACGGAAGAAAAGAAGACGAAAGAAAAGTAGAGTCAGACATAAAGCCTGAGTAAGTCTAGTACTATTCTGTCTATGAATAAAGAACTGGGTATGATGAGTATAAACAAGAAGTGGGAAAGCACTATAAACTTGGTTAAGTTGTCTAGGGTCGAATATACTATCGTACCCCATGTTAATCTCTGAACCCATATAAACTAGTTCCCAACTGGCACCCCATAATCAGGGTGATGTGATCCATTCTATGATGATCGGCTCCTACTCGCATAGTTACATGTGTCTTACGGCCCCCGATGTTGTAGTTACCTATGCTGGTCCCACCATGGGGTGTATCAAGTCCCATGGTGGCGGCCCGACACAATCCTAGAATGCACAGGTATGCTACTGGTGTCCAGTGCCTTATTTTTCTGCGCCGGAGTGTGTGCACGCCCGCACCCCGTTAGAACCTACACTGCTACACCACCGCCGTCGATTTGACCTCTTACAATCAGCCCAGTAATCGTGCCCCACCCTGCCTAGTTTCAGGGTATCCTGATACACCTTCTAGGGTTACTGCTGAAAAGGGTCCCCCGTTACTAGGTTTTCTATCTCTAGCCAACATGCTAAGTTGGTTAAGTGTTTTCTAACCTAACCCCCACCAGTCCGTTTAGTTTAGCATGTTCCATTTTGATTAAGTCTTTAGTTCACTTAATCCTAACAATCCTGACTCAGCCTTAATTGTCTTATTAAAGCCTTGACCTCTCACATTAGACAGGTATTGTTGTGGCTGCCTGTTGCCGGTTGGTTCCGGGCAGTCTTACGCCACAACTCAGTCTAACCTCGGGTCCTTATTGGGCTCCATGTTTAACCTCCCACATTGGATAGGTATTGTTGTGACTACTGGACAGCCGGGCGGTTCCGGGCAGGTTTACATCACAACTCAATCCAACCTCGGGTTAAACACATTGTATGTTCTACATTTACATATTTTGTCTTTCTTCTTTATTTTCTTATATGTAAATATTTGCGGCCCATTATTAAGTTAATGGTGTAAAGGTTACACCAATCATGGGCCCAACCCATACTTGAATTTGGGCCCCTTTTCTTTATATTTTCATTTATTAATAAATTTAGCCCAACGTTATTTTCCCCCGTTTAATACGTTCGTTTATCATAATATATGTTGGGCTTAGGCTTTTAAGCCCAACTTAGCCATGAGAAAAAAGGGGAGGCTTAAAGCGTGATTACATACACAAAAAGGGGAATGTGAACGCATGAACTTGCAATGTGACGTTAGAACTACAAAATAGAAACTGGTGTACTTGCATAGTAGTAACATATACTTTGGTCATAAAGCATAAGTGACATGAATCAAACCATGTGAACTTGTAGTTAAGTTAAGAATATCACTATTGACACATAAGCTTAACTACAACATGAACCTCTATTTTTATTCAGGCATAATGTCAAACATAAGCAAGTCATGTTCATAAGATTACTACATGTTTACAAAGGTGCTCACTTTTGTTATTAATACAAAAGTATAATTCAACTAGGATTAATCCAACTTAATCATGATTCTAAATCTATCCACATAACCATGGCACACATATACTTATGGCATAAATATTTCTAACATGAATCATGATTTTTACTTTGGTCATGCAAACTTGCAAAAGGGATTTTGAATCTAACCTAGCTATGTACCACATATGTCATCATATAATTCTTGTTAACAATATAGACCTAACATGGATTTCAATTATGCAAAATATCAATCATAGCCTAGTCATATTTGCAAATAGGTTTTCTAGTACAAAAGCATGGCTTAATACATAGATTATGTGCCAAAATTTCAACATAGTTTCATATGAACTATAATAACCCAAATTTGTTCCAATTACGTACAAAATGATTTATGTACAAAAATATACATTATGATGGCATAGTAGCAAAACCCCAACTTGCATGAGTTTCAATTAAACAACTACATACATGTAGCTTCAACATGGATTACATAATTTGCGAATATTCCAAACGTATACTTGCATAAAACTACCGCAAATATGTAGTTTTTATAATAAATAACATGCTTTGCGAATATCCAAACGTATACAATATTCCAAATCGATAAGAATCATAGTAACGCACAAATATGAATTACTTTATCACCACAATCAAGTATACAAACCAACACAATTATTTGTTCATACCAAAATAATACTCTACTTACAATTGTATGGCGAATTCTCCAATTTAGGGATTTGGAGATGCGATTCCTTGTTGATTTGATTTGTTTAGGTTGCTTTATGCTTTAGAATTTGCCTCCTAATCCTCTCTCCAATTGGCGGCTACTCTTAGTCGTTCCTCAGCAACATGACGGCTTTGTTCTTATTTTTTGAATGAATAGATTAGGGTGAGTCTAGGGTCATTTTTATAGGGTTTATGAACTGATTAGGACCATTGATGTTGCTTGGATTGATCGTAGCCATTCATTCGAAAGAGAGACCAATTAGAGCCTGCCACCTAGCCCTAATGACAAAGCAAGCTTCTGAAAATCGGCCAAACACAGACCTGGCCAGCCAGGACTTGACCAGACCTGACCAGCAGGTCATTTTTGACCTGGGCGCACTTGGCAGGTGCGCCAGGTCAAAAATGTACTGGCGCACTTCACAAGTGCGCCAGTTCATTTTTGTTCTGGCGCACTTCCCAAGTGCGCCAGTGCATTCTGACCCTTCTCCGGTTTTTCGCCCAACTTCGTTCGTCCATAACTTCTTCATACGATATTCGTTTTTCGAAAACTCGGACTCTATTTCGCGTATTTTTCCGAGACGAACGCAATGGCATATCCCGTTTCCCTTAGTTCTTTGATTTGAAATTAATTATACTTTAATTTGTGAATTTCACAGTTATAGAATTCGCGGGGTGTTACATTCTCCCCCACTTAAAAGGATTTCGTCCCCGAAATCTTCAAGTTAGGAGGAATGTATATCCTAACATCAAATCATCCATCTACTCATCCATCAAACACGAGCATCCATTGTCCTTAAAAGACTTCTAATGCTTCATGATCATATGCGTAGTGTGTGTGTGTACATGTACTTATCTAATGCAAAATCAGGCGGTCTACTGATTCAGTTGACCTCCTTAATGCGAATTATGTAAGTGCCATGAATCCATTATGTATGCAAATTTTCCTATTCATGATTCTACATGAGTGCACAATCATTCAATACAAATGCAACATCCACATGACAACACATTAGAGTTCAACCATATACGAATGCAAACATATATGCATATGCAATATGAAGTGACTGAGCCGATCTAAAACCTAGATTGTGTGTGTATATGCAACCACGAGCAACCACTAGCAATCACTTGCAACCACTTGCAACCATCATCCATAACATGTTTCAATTACATGTTTCCATCCAAAGGGGTTTCTACCTAAAAGATAAGGTCGAGGAAATATACCTAAAAAGATAGATAAAAGCGCAACTTAAGGAAAAGGAAAGATCAAGGATGTACCCTCGAACAGAAAAGGGTAGGCAATGCGTACTCTAGCTTCAGTTTCCCAAGTCGCGTCTCCCTCGGCGTCGCTCCACTGAACCTTGACGAGCTTGACTTCGCGGTTGCGTAGCTTCTTCACTTCCGTTCCTAATATGCGGGTTGGAACTTTTCTTATGGTTGCTTCGCGTTCCACTTCGGCCTCTTCGAGGATATTTGGCTCTACCACCTCAGCAGACTCATGTAGACATTTTCGGAGATGTGAAACGTGAAAAACGTTGTGGACTCCAGCCAACTTCTCGGGTAGCTCTAATCTATAGGCCATTTTCCCAATTTTCTCGATGATAGGGAATGGCCCTACGAACCTTGGTGCTAGCTTTCCTGTGGTTCCAAAACGAACAACGTTACTTAGCGGTGATACCTTGAGAAAAACTCTGTCTCCAACCTCAAATTCAAGGTCGGTCCTTCTCTTGTCGGCATAGGACTTTTGTCTGTCTTGGGCCATCTTCATCCTTCTTCGTATTAAGTCTACTTTCTCTGAAGTCTCTCGGATCATATCTGGTCCAAGTATGGGCTTATCAGTAGACTCCCACCAACAAGTGGGCGATCGGCACGGTCTTCCATATAAAGCTTCGAAGGGCGCCATTCCGATGGTTGCTTGATAGCTGTTGTTGTAGGCAAATTCCACCAAAGGAAGGTGGTCTTCCCATGTCCCTCCGAAGTCGAGGACGCATAGCCTTAAAAGGTCTTCCAAAACTCTGTTCACTCTCTCTGTTTGGCTGTCGGTTTGGGGATGATAGGCTGTGCTCAAGCATAACTGCGTTCCTACTGCTTCTTGCAGACTCCGCCAAAACTCGCTGGTGAAGATGGGGTCTCGGTCACTAACAATGCTAGATGGTATTCCATGGAGTCGAACGATTTCCTTGAGGTAAAGTGATGCTAGGGATGAGGCAGTTCTTTTACTTTTGACAGGTAAAAAGTGGGCGCTCTTAGTAAGCCTATCCACTATTACCCAAATGCTAGTGTTGCCTCTCCTAGACCTAGGCAGCCCATCGATGAAGTCCATTGAGATGCTATCCCACTTCCACTGCGGGACCTCCAGAGGATGTAGCAGTCCGCCAGGCTTTTTTTTGTTCCGCCTTAACCTGTTGGCACACCATACACTTAGAAACGAATTCTGCCACGTCCTTTTTCATGCCGTTCCAGAAGAAAGTCCTTTTTATATCTTTGTACATTTTATCTCCGCCTGGGTGTATCGTCATCTTGGAGTGATGTGCTTCCTCGAGAACCTTCTTTATTAAATCTTTTGTCTGTGGGACGCATAGTCTTCCGTCTCGCCTTAGCAAACCCTTATCGTCGATGGAGTATCTGTTGAGGTGACTTGAAGTTTCACCCCTAATTAGCCTATCAATTATTTCCACAAGCTGAGGGTCTTCGCGTTGTGCTGTCCCTACTGAATCCACTAAAGTTGGGCGCACTTCGAGAGATGCTAGCAAGCCTGGTACGAAATCGGAGGAAGGCCTAAAGTCGAAGCTGGCTATAAACTCTAGGCTTTGTCTTTCAACAAACAACGGGCTTAGGGTCAATTTCTTTCGGCTCAACGCGTCTGCCACTACGTTGCCTTTGCCCGGAGTGTAGGAGATTTCGAAATCGTACGAAGCAAGAAACTCCATCCATCTTTGTTGCCTCAAGTTAAGATCCTTCTGCGAGAAAAGATATTTCAACGATTTATGGTCAGTGTAAAGTTCGAACTTCTCACCTAGGAGATAGTGTCGCCAAGACTTGAGTGCAAAGACGATGGCGGCTAACTCAAGATCGTGGGTTGGGTAGTTCTTTTCGTGCACTTTCAACTGCCTCCCGCCATAAGCTACTACCCTTCCTTCTTGCATTAAAACGGCGCCTAGCCCTGTCCCACATGCATCCGTATAAACAGTGAACATCTTGCTCCCATCTGGCAGCGTCAAAACTGGGGCTGTTGTAAGAGCCCTTTTCAGTCGTTGGAAAGCAAATTTGCAATCCAAATCCCAATTGAACACTAGATTCTTCTTGGTCAATTTTGTGAGTGGAGCTGAGATTTTCGCAAAATCCCTTATAAACTTTCGATAGAAACCTGCTAGTCCTAGAAAGCTTCGGACCTCAGTTGCATTCCTTGGTGTCTTCCAATCCTGTACCGCCACTACCTTAGCAGGGTCCACTGCTAACCCTTGCTTGGATACTATGTGCCCAAGGAACCTCACCTCTTCTCTCCAAAAGTGGCATTTGGAGAATTTGGCTTTTAGTTGATGGACTCGCAAAGTTTCCATGATTGCCCTTAAGTGCTGAGAATGTTCCTCTTCACTCTTTGAGAAGATAAGGATATCATCTACGAAGACCACTACGAATTTGTTGAGGAAATCTCTAAATACCCTACTCATCAGGTCCACGAAGTAAGCAGGTGCATTTGTCAAGCCGAAAGGCATGACAAGCCATTCAAAGAAGCCGTCTGGGGTTCTGAACGCCGTTTTATCGATGCTATCTTCAGCCACCCTTAGCTGATGAAAACCGGTTGCTAAATCGAGTTGGGAGAAAACAGACGCTCCTACAAGCTGGTCAAATAAATCGTCAATTCTAGGGAGAGGGTGCCTATTCTTTTTCGTTAGCTTGTTGAGCTCCCTATAGTCAACACATAGACGGAGTGAACCATCCGCCTTTGTAGCGAACACCACCGGAGCGCCCCATTCTGAAATGCTTCTCCTAATGAACCCCTTTTCTAGAAGCTCTTTAATCTGTTTACTAAGCTCTTTCCTTTCCGGTGGAGCCATGTGTCTAACGGGTAACGCAACGGGCTTTGCATTATCTACAAGATATATGCGGAAGTCTATTTCCCGCTTCGGAGGCAAGCCCTTCATCTCTTCGAAGACATCCGGATATTCCCGGACCACTCTAACTGACTGCAAATTTTCAACAGAGGCATCTAGCGATTCAAGATAACTAAGCATAACCGCATACGAGGGATTACAAGAAATTTCCAAAGTATTACCGAGCTGGGTTAGGAGCCTAACAACCCTTTTCTCACAATCAAGGATGGCCCCATTACTGGATAGCCAATCCATACCCAAAATCAAACCATACCCCGAAAAGCCCAAAACAAAGGCACTACATTGAAATTATACGCTTAGAATAGAAATTTTCAATCCCAAACAGATCATAGACAAATGAGCTGGGCCCCCAATTGGGTTTGAAACAATTAAGGGGTCCTCTACCATACTAGTTTTTAGGTGCAGAGATTCTACTAAAGCAGACGAGATAAAGGAGTGTGATGCGCCAGAATCAAATAAAGTGCGAACGGGGTGATCATAAAGATAAACTACACTTTCTACAGAAGTATTTATACCTCGCTGTTGCAGAGGTGGCGCTTCCAGCACATGAACCTGTGCCCCTAGGGTGGATCCAGCCCTCTACCCCTGTCCTCGCTTCTTTGGGCAGTCCTTAGCCCTGTGGCCTGTCTCACCGCAAGAAAAGAACCCACCATTCTCCTTGGCCTTCTTTTTCCGGCAGTCCTTTACTAAGTGCCCCACTTTGCCACAGAAATTGCACTTCCTCTTCTCTTTGTTGCCTTTCCCGCCCTTCTTAAAGTCTGTCTTCTTAGGCTGCAAACCCTCTTTCTTCCCTTGAGAGCTTTCTGCCTTTGTCTCCTTCTTGCCCTTATCCTCTTCATTCAGCAATGCCATTTGCACCAATCTTTCATACGTGGCTCCCATGGGTATATGGGTCATGGCCAAACTGTGTAATGGCTCATTCAACCCTTTGACGAAACGGAGAGCCTTCTTGTGCGGGGTGTTGACTAGGTCAAGCCCAAACCTAGCCAGCTCATCGAACTGATTCACATACTCTCTGACTGTCTTGTCCCCTTGCTTAAGAAATAAGAATTTTTCCAACTGCAAACTTCTTTCCGCATCTGAGAGAAATTTAGTCTCAAACCTTGCCCTAAAGTCCTCCCATGTCTCCACTGGTCTTTCAGCATTAGTGACTTCCCACCAGTAGGAAGCCTCGCCCTTCAATAGCCACACTGCCAATTGAACTTTTTGTCTATCCTCTACCTCAAAGATGATGAATAGGTCCTCCGTTTCTTTCAGCCAATTTCTAGCTGCCACGAAGGACTCAGTTCCATGGAAATCCTTTCCTCCCATAGCTTTAAAATCTTTACATATCTTAGCAAATGTGTTTCCCCGTGGAGGAGGTGGAGGAAAAGGCGCTGCTGCAGCTGGATGATTTCCTTCAGCTGGGGGAGGAGGAACGGTAGGACCTGGCTGAGTGGCCCTTGCTTCTAAGAACCGTCTAAACCAACCAGGTATTGGCACCCCTTCCGGCAAGTTAAGTTCTTGGGACATGCTGAAACAAAAAGGATAGATTCAAAACGAAGGATAAGAGATAGTACCTATGGCTTTGGCGGGACTTTGCCTTTTTAAAATAATATTTTTCTTTTAAAAATGCTTCTTTAAATTTCCTTTTTGAAAATAAATTTTTAGAACTTTTTATCTTATCTGGTAAACCTATGCTCTGATACCAAGTGAAACACCCCACCGCCGTTAGGGTCACTCTCAAAGGGAATGCCCTAATTTTGGTGGAGGTTTATAAGTATAAGTCACAGATATACAAGACAAATATAAGAACACATATTTGTAAACAGCGGAAAAACAACAACTTTTATTTCATAAAAGCAAATACGTGTTACAACAACATCACCATAATTGTCTTACATCCTTTCCAAAAACATAACATAATACTTTCATAATCTGTCTTGATTACATCATTTAAAGAAGCATAAATAAAACATAGATAAACTGCAAAAGCCCCATAGTGGTTGTCCAAAGCCATAGTTCAAAACGAAAAGGTCCAAGCAATACATTTCTCCTCTTCAAGCTGGATGTTAAGGCAGGTCAAGCTGCAGTGTCCCCTCCCTGTGGACCTTGGGGGGGGGGGGCGGGGGAAACGGAAGAAAAGAAGACGAAAGAAAAGTAGAGTCAGACATAAAGCCTGAGTAAGTCTAGTACTATTCTGTCTATGAATAAAGAACTGGGTATGATGAGTATAAACAAGAAGTGGGAAAGCACTATAAACTTGGTTAACTTGTCTAGGGTCGAATATACTATCGTACCCCATGTTAATCTCTGAACCCATTTAAACTAGTTCCCAACTGGCACCCCATAATCAGGGTGATGTGATCCATTCTATGATGATCGGCTCCTACTCGCATAGTTACATGTGTCTTACGGCCCCCGATGTTGTAGTTACCTATGCTGGTCCCACCATGGGGTGTATCAAGTCCCATGGTGGCGGCCCGACACAATCCTAGAATGCACAGGTATGCTACTGGTGTCCAGTGCCTTATTTTTCTGCGCCGGAGTGTGTGCACGCCCGCACCCCGTTAGAACCTACACTGCTACACCACCGCCGTCGATTTGACCTCTTACAACCAGCCCAGTAATCGTGCCCCACCCTGCCTAGTTTCAGGGTATCCTGATACACCTTCTAGGTTTACTGCTGAAAAGGGTCCCCCGTTACTAGGTTTTCTATCTCTAGCCAACATGCTAAGTTGGTTAAGTGTTTTCTAACCTAACCCCACCAGTCCGTTTAGTTTAGCATGTTCCATTTTGATTAAGTCTTTAGTTCACTTAATCCTAACAATCCTGACTCAGCCTTAATTGTCTTATTAAAGCCTTGACCTCTCACATTAGACAGGTATTGTTGTGGCTGCCTGTTGCCGGTTGGTTCCGGGCAGTCTTACGCCACAACTCAGTCTAACCTCGGGTCCTTATTGGGCTCCATGTTTAACCTCCCACATTGGATAGGTATTGTTGTGACTACTGGACAGCCGGGCGGTTCCGGGCAGGTTTACATCACAACTCAATCCAACCTCGGGTTAAACACATCGTATGTTCTACATTTACATATTTAGTCTTTCTTCTTTATTTTCTTATATGTAAATATTTGCGGCCCATTATTAAGTTAATGGTGTAAAGGTTACACCAATCATGGGCCCAACCCATACTTGAATTTGGGCCCCTTTTCTTTATATTTTCATTTATTAATAAATTTAGCCCAACGTTATTTTCCCCCGTTTAATACGTTCGTTTATCGTAATATATGTTGGGCTTAGGCTTTTAAGCCCAACTTAGCCATGAGAAAAAGGGGAGGCTTAAAGCGTGATTACATACACAAAAAGGGGAATGTGAACGCATGAGCTTGCAATGTGACGTTAGAACTACAAAATAGAAACTGGTGTACTTGCATAGTAGTAACATATACTTTGGTCATAAAGCATAAGTGACATGAATCAAACCATGTGAACTTGTAGTTAAGTTAAGAATATCACTATTGACACATAAGCTTAACTACAACATGAACCTCTATTTTTATTCAGGCATAATGTCAAACATAAGCAAGTCATGTTCATAAGATTACTACATGTTTACAAAGGTGCTCACTTTTGTTATTAATACAAAAGTATAATTCAACTAGGATTAATCCAACCTAATCATGATTCTAAATCTATCCACATAACCATGGCACACATATACTTATGGCATAAATATTTCTAACATGAAATCATGATTTTTACTTTGGTCATGCAAACTTGCAAAAGGGATTTTGAATCTAACCTAGCTATGTACCACATATGTCATCATATAATTCTTGTTAACAATATAGACCTAACATGGATTTCAATTATGCAAAATATCAATCATAGCCTAGTCATATTTGCAAATAGGTTTTCTAGTACAAAAGCATGGCTTAATACATAGATTATGTGCCAAAATTTCAACATAGTTTCATATGAACTATAATAACCCAAATTTGTTCCAATTACGTACAAAATGATTTATGTACAAAAATATACATTATGATGGCATAGTAGCAAAACCCCAACTTGCATGAGTTTCAATTAAACAACTACATACATGTAGCTTCAACATGGATTACATAATTTGCGAATATTCCAAACGTATACTTGCATAAAACTACCGCAAATATGTAGTTTTTATAATAAATAACATGCTTTGCGAATATCCAAACGTATACAATATTCCAAATCGATAAGAATCATAGTAACGCACAAATATGAATTACTTTATCACCACAATCAAGTATATAAACCAACACAATTATTTGTTCATACCAAAATAATACTCTACTTACAATTGTATGGCGAATTCTCCAATTTAGGGATTTGGAGATGCGATTCCTTGTTGATTTGATTTGTTTAGGTTGCTTTATGCTTTAGAATTTGCCTCCTAATCCTCTCTCCAATTGGCGGCTACTCTTAGTCGTTCCTCAACAACATGACGGCTTTGTTCTTATTTTTTGAATGAATAGATTAGGGTGAGTCTAGGGTCATTTTTATAGGGTTTATGAACTGATTAGGACCATTGATGTTGCTTGGATTGATCGTAGCCATTCATTCGAAAGAGAGACCAATTAGAGCCTGCCACCTAGCCCTAATGACAAAGCAAGCTTCTGAAAATCGGCCAAACACAGACCTGGCCAGCCAGGACTTGACCAGACCTGACCAGCAGGTCATTTTTGACCTGGGCGCACTTGGCAGGTGCGCCAGGTCAAAAATGTACTGGCGCACTTCACAAGTGCGCCAGTTCATTTTTGTTCTGGCGCACTTCCCAAGTGCGCCAGTGCATTCTGACCCTTCTCCGGTTTTTCGCCCAACTTCGTTCGTCCATAACTTCTTCATACAATATCCGTTTTTCGAAAACTCGGACTCTATTTCGCGTATTTTTCCGAGACGAACGCAATGGCGTATCCCGTTTCCCTTAGTTCTTTGATTTGAAATTAATTATAATTTAATTTGTGAATTTCACAGTTATAGAATTCGCGGGGTGTTACAACATTCGTTCATCAAGTTACATTGGTCAAGTGTCAATAATCAATTCAAGTTAACTCAACCCACCCACTCGTCATGTCATGTTGGTTAAGTATTTCCTTCTGGTGTTAGCTTGAACCTACCTCAAACCATGTTATATTGGTTAAGTGTTGCCTTCTCGTGTTAACTTAACCCTTCACATACATCATGTTATATAATTGGCTAAGTGTTTTTGTAAAGACCCGAAAATTCCCGCCCTTTGAATTGACCATAAATCACACAAGTCTGACCCAAAAGTTGGAAATCCACGAATACTTTAACTTTGGGAATACAACACATTAGAACAATGATAGTAGACTTTTATTACATCATGATAATATAACATCAGAGTACATAATATCAGAGCACATCGAAAAAAAATGCAGCGGAAGATGAATTTTACATTAAATAATACATTGCAGCGGAAGACTATCAATGCTCTGGACACAACTTTAAGCTTCGATCCAGGATCCTGCTAAAAGAATAGATATCTGCAAACAAGCTACTCGACAGCCCGTGTGAAAATGTGGGCACCCAAGTTTGCCAGTGAAACAAACTATAGGTCAGTCATGGGACTGGTGTGAGAAATCTAACTTAACTAATCTAATAATAAGGCTAATCACAGGACCTCGCCGCTAACACGGAACGGGTTTACTCCATTGGATTGCCAGTGCATAAAATAAGAAAAATCGTTAAACAACGCAATGCTTTTAAAAAAAATGAAACCATTATAAGACCCAAGTCCCATCACACAATGCAAC
This sequence comes from Allium sativum, assembly GCA_030737875.1. Lineage (NCBI taxonomy): Eukaryota > Viridiplantae > Streptophyta > Magnoliopsida > Asparagales > Amaryllidaceae > Allium > Allium sativum. The sequence goes on from CM060923.1 coordinate 651,284,732, forward strand.
GCAAACAGAGGATAGAGTTTTACCTTATAATGGTCAAAAGATGCTTGATACGATAAAAACAGACTTGCTATTATTATTATTGTATATATGTTTCAAAAACACTTCAATCATAATGTATCAATTATAGACAGCATAGTACCCCATCCTACTATGTCGCCATACTAGTTCTACAATCAAAACCGCATAGTGTCGTATTGGAAATTGGGTTTCCTATCATGAAATCGAGCCTAGGGATCGTCCTCTCCGATTCGAGACACTCTAGCAAATGACTCAGGATCACACCTATGGGCAACCCTTGGAGCGGTAGGGCCGATCCCCAACTAATGGTAGTGGATTGGCAATTCCTGAACACACGCTTCCCGATTCCTTTGTACCTATAGTATGACCACTTCCGGCCTATAAAACCCGAGGTACCTCAATCCATCAACCACATAAGTAAAATGCCAGCCAGTTTAAGCATTGACACTACTCCTAGCTAGAAAGAAACGTGTGCACTCCCTACGGTTCATATCCCGTTTTTGACTCATAACGGGGTGTGAGGCTCGCGAAGTCACGCTATACACAAAGCTATGCCTAAACAGGCTATGCTTTGATCATCAACCACAAGGCTCTGCTTTTCAACAAAAGCCTTGATCCATGCATCTTAGCATGCCACATTGTCAATCCATACCATACCATTGATTCCTACCAATATATAACCTCTAAGCTCGTACGCCTCAGAGAAGGGTGTTAAACACCAAACAGATATATATTTAGCAGAGATCAACGAATATCGTATAAAGGAATACAACGTCAGACATATAATCCATTTACAAGTTCGTTCTGGGTCTGAACGAAACCGGAGTCACCTTATTCCGCCCCCTATATGTCCAATACAGAGGTGAGGTGCTCGTATATCCGACAATCAACAAGTACGGCCGAACGGCTACCACTGAAGCCCTTTCAAGGTAGCTACTTCCATCATGGGTCTCAGTAGCAACACATCCATTCGATGTGAAGATCGTCGGTCTTCAATCACCGTCTTTAACCCTTCGACTTAGATCGTCGTATAATCATTTGAAATGAGATTGAACTCGGACTTTTCAAATGATCCTCGCATATATATAAAGTTTAAAACCATTTCATATCGTCAATAGTATTTAATAACAATCTGTCGCTGTTTTTATATTAGCTAAATTCATTCAACGACGCTTCGGGTCGATCGGCTGTCCTAGCGCTACTTTCAACCAAATTTGATTTACACATTTTTCGAAATCTAACCATTGGATTTTTCAAATTTTATATCGTCGGAAAGATTTCCCCAAAGCGGTCCTAACGGTTCCAGTTTTGGGAAAATCCGACGGTCGGATCTTCCAGTAAAATCGTTTGAAGTTACGATTGCCGAAACGCGAACTACAGTGCGCGATTCGATTAATTTTAATATATATATATATAATTCCTTTAGCGATTCCAACTATTAAAATTCATTATTTTATCGCATCTAAAATGACGATAAGAGTGTCACTATTACTTCTACTCGTTTTATTTTCCCTAGAACGATACTAAAAATACTTCTCTTAATTCTAAGCTTCTTATTTACATCTAAATTGTAAATAAAAATATAATCTTTGATTAAAATCTTTTTATAGTCTCTATTTTGAAAATAAAAAATTACATTAAATTCGATCTTCTTAATTACATCTAAAATGTAAATTAAAATGTCGCTTTTATTTCCAGGTTTTATTTACATCTAAAGTGTAAATAAAAATGTACTTTTAAAATTCATGTTTTTATTCACATCTAAAAAGTGAATAAAATATACTTTTCTAATTCAACTATTCTAACTAGTCATAATGTTCATTTTGGTTTCAACGATTCCAATTTGACAAAATTGTTTTTATTTCTTATATCAAACAAAAAACGTTGTTTTTGTTTTTAACTCTTTTTAACTAACAAAAATGTATTTTTTTTTCTTATTCTAATTAAATGATAAAAATAAATGCTTTTATCATTCTTTTACATTTAGTTTTCAACTAGCATAACACTTTTATTCCTCTACCTTTCTCTTATGTATTTTAGTGACAAATAAAAGTATATTTTATTTGTTTGCTCTTTTTATGTATCCTAATATCATATAAAAGGATATTTTATATGTTCACAAATTTCTATGCATTCTAATATCATATAAAAGAATATTTTTCTATGTTAACATTTTCTAACCTTTCATATTAACATAAAAGGATATTTTTATGTTAAATCAATTCTAACATCTTAATAGAAACAAATAAAAAGGATATCTTTGTTCTTGTTGACAATTCTATTTCAACACAACCATATAACAATGATATATTTGTTTTGTCGACAACTTTAATTCAACAAAACACATACAAAAGTGATATACATGTCAACTCAACACTTTATAGTTAAAATGTTATTTTTATTCAATCTTACCATTTTATAACTAAAATGTTATTTATCTTTAATCTAACATTTTATAATTAAAATGTTATTATTAGTCCAACTTATCATTTCCTAATATATGTAATATTCTTATACTAACATAATATTTCTAACAAATGTGATATTCTTCATTAATATGACTTTACTACTATAATGACAATTTCATTTTCATACTTTCTGATTAACAAAATGGATATTTGGTTTTCATACTTTTCTAATGTTCCATGTCACAAATAAGAATGTGATTTTTTTTCTTATCCTTTCTAATGTTTCAAGTCACAAATAAAAATGTGATTTTTATTTTCTATTCGTTTTATTCTAATTTACATTTTGTAACGAAAATGTCCTTTTTATTCTAAAAAGAATATGACGATTAAAATGTTCCTTTTATCCTCAAAAGAGAATAATGCTAAAATGGTTCTTTTTAGTCTAAAAAGAATATTACATTAAAAAAATGTACTTTTTATTCTCAAAAGAGAATAATGTTAAATTTGTTCCTTTTTAAACTAAAAAGTATATTACATTAGAAATGTGACGTTTAACCCTACTCTTTTGTTTACATCGAAATGGTAAACAAGAAGATAACTTTTTATTCTACTCTTTTGTTTACATTTAAATAAAAAGGTAACTTTTTCCTTTTATGCAATATTTTAAACTAAAAAGGTTATTTCTTACTTATGTAACATTTTCAAACTAAAATGTTACCTTTTTATGCAAAATTTTAAACTAAAAATGTTATTTCTTACTTATGTAACATTTTCAAATTAAAATGTTACCTTTTTACTAATGTCACCTTCTATAACAAGGTGTTTTTTTAATCTAATGTCACATTTGGTAACAAAATGTTATTTTAACCCAATGTACATTCTTTAATGAAAATGTTATTTTAATTCTCATGCTACATTCTATAATAAAAATGTTATTTTTCTCTAATGTAACATTTTAAAATAAAAATGTTATTTCTTTTGCTAATGTAACATTTATATGAAAATGTTATCTCTTTTTCTAATGCAACATTTTCCTATGACTTCTAATATCATATAAAGTATATTATGTATCCTCACATTTTCTATGACTTCTAATAACATATAAAATAATGTTTTATATGTAAACATTTCTTTTCTAGTGATTCACACTGCAATAAGATGTAATTTCTATTCTAGTGTCACATTTTCCATAAAAATGTAATTTATATTCTAGTGTCACATTTTACATGAAAAAATAGGTATTTTATATTCTAGTGTCACATTTTACATAAAAAATGTAATTTATATTTTCTTATCTTTTCCTATGTTTCAAGTGAAATTTTTATTTTAATTCTAGTACCACATAAAATAATATTTTATATGTAAACCTTTCTTAATAAATGGCATTTACTATATAACATTACATTTCTTAACAAATAGCATTTACTATATAACATTACATTTCTTAGTAAATGGCATTTACTATATAACATTACATTTCTTAACAAACAACATTTACTATATAACATTACATTTCTTAATAAATGACATTTTCTATATAACATTACATTTCTTTACAAATAGCATTTAGTATATAACATTACATTTCTTAATAAATGGCATTTACTATATAATATTACATTTCTTTACAAATAGCATTTACTATATAACATTACATTTCTTAATAAATGGCATTTTCTATATAACATTACATTTCTTAACAAATAGCATTTACTATATAACATTACATTTCTTAATAAATGGCATTTTCTATATAACATTACATTTCTTAACAAATAGCATTTATTATATAACATTACATTTCTTAATAAATGGAATTTTCTATATAACATTGCATTTCTTAACAAATAGCATTTATTATATAACATTACATTTCTTAATAAATGGCATTTACTATATAACATTACATTTCTTAACAATTAGCATTTATTATTCAAGGTGGTATTAACATGACAATTTCCCATTCAACAAAATTAGTAATTTTGTTTTTCTTATTTTCCTATTCAACAAAAATAAGAAATCTTGTTTTTCTTCGTTTTCTAATTTAACAAAATGAAAATTTTGTTTTTCATCATTTTCTAATTTAACAAATTGAATATTTTGTTTTTCATCGTTTTCTAATTTGACAATTCTAATCAAAATAGCGTTTTTAATCTATTTAGACAATTCTAATCAAAATGGTATTTTTAATCTAATTAAACAATTCTAATCAAAATGGTGTTTTTAATCCAATTAGACAATTCTAATCAAAATGGTGTTTTTAATCTAACTAGACAATTCTAATCAAAATGGTGTTTTTAATCTATAATATGACATTCTAACAAAAGGACATATTGGCTTATGGGTATATTTTTCTAAAAAAATGACATATTTGCTTATCAAGACATATAACTCAACAAATCAATACAAACACCATCAGTCAATCACTCTAAATTTAATCCACTGCCCATATGTGTTTTATCAAGCATGTATATATTTATCAGCAAAATCACGAACCAAAATAAATATATATATTTATTTTATCTTTTAAATTTGAGAGCTAACCTAATTAACAAACTGATGATTTTTGTTAAACACAATTCTAGTTAACAAACATGTTAATTTTTCAGATCCACATAACACACAAATCACAGTTCAAATCATGTCATAAAGCATAGCATATACAGTGAATGGAGGAGAACACCATTACGATTTATTCACATTATTTAAAATAAATAATAAAAAAAAAATTAAGATTTCTCACCAAACTGAAATTTCTTGAATTTCCAAAGTGCTTCGTTTCAGATCTGGACTACTTCATCGCGAAGATAATTTCATCACGATTCCAACGGATTTTGAATTTTTGAATTCTGACAAGAATTGAACGTGTTATGGTTGTTTAAACATTTCAATACATTAAAATTTAATTAATAAATTAATTATGCTAATACTCTCCTTAACCCCATTCTCTTCCTCACGGTTAACCGATCCAGGAAAAAACACGCTGTCCAGAAAGGATCGAACCCATTCGCTCAAAATGAAATCCACCGCCGCACTCCTCCCCGAACCGCCGTACCTCGATCCGACACCGCCACTCCGAAGCCCGCGCCGAACTCCCCTTGCGCCAGTAGCACCGCCACGTGCGGTGGCCCCCACCGCTACGATTTCCATTCCAAAGCCGCCGGTTTTAAATGCAAAAATCGAGAAAATTAGACCACTAAATTCGATCATGACCGTATAGATTATAGTTATCTCCTGGCTCTTCATATTTGCCTTAAGAAGTGTCGGGTTTTATTGAATGGATTTGGAGTTAAGAGGGAAGGAAGTCTGGAGTGAAATGACCATTCATTCCATCAGGTGGCGGTGTGTTGAAAATTAAAGGGAGTTAGGGTTTGTTTTGGCTTATTTATAATAAAATAACATTATATTTTCTAGTTTAATGATTTTAGCCCATAAGTCCTTCACAGCTTCAAATTTCAGCCCAACAAGAGATGTACCTAGGAAAATTCCCCCGTTCTGAATCCAATGGGCTAGGTCCCGTCAGCACAAACAAACATCTTTGGCATGTTTTATTTAATTTAATATTTTAAAACACTTATTTAATTAATTCAATCTTACATTTAAATTCACCGGGGCCACATACGACCTCTAAAATTTACAGAAAAATTATTTCTAGTTATGTTTTGACGATACGATTCTAACAAGACTAATTTCGTCGACTTCCGAGACCGTTTGAAAAATGGCCACTTTCAAGTCGATTAAATTTGACTGAAACTGACAAAACACGTTTTCTTCGGCCACGCTCACATATTAATTCGGAAAATTCTGGAAAGTTAAAGTTAAAAATAATTTGTCATTCTGGTTCCAACAAAAGTGGTTTCGTCGAAAACAGAGGTCGTTTGAAAAATGGCTATTTTTAAGGCCAGTATATTATATTAAAAAATATATAAATTCTACAGCGACTTTTCTAAATTTTAAACTAGGCATAACTTTTGATTTATAAAGTGAAATTTCAGTTTTTCTGATTCGTTAAAAAGATAAGATTAAACGGATTTAAATATTTCTGGTTTAGCTAAATTCTGATATATTTTGAATCCTGTACATTCAGTTAAAGTTCAAATTCAAATTTTCAAACTGCAGCGCTATTTCTAACTCCTTTTATATTTAAATTAAGTATATTCGGTTTAACTTCAATTAAAATAAATTTTTATTCGTTACTATTTAAAATAATTATTTTAAATATTCTAAATTCATTAAAATTTCTAAAAATAAAAATTTTAAATTGGCCCCAAAATTTCGGGTTGTTACAATCTCCCACACTTAAAATCTTTTCGTCCTCGAAAAGGAACGAAGCTAAACGTTATCTAGTTAACCAAATCAAATTTCATTTTATCATTGGTTTCAATAATTTTATTAGTTGATTAACTTTTAATATATATATAACTTTTATATATATCTAAAAATCATATTTTCTGGGATCAAGTTATATATATAATTACAAATACGTTAATTATGAACTTGTTACTCTCGACTCATTTTAGGGCATTATTATCCCCATCTCTAATGAGTTTTCTCATTGTAGGATACTACTGATCCTATCTCAAATGATTATTCTTATTGGATATTACTAATCTTATCTCTGATTAGTCTATTGTTCAGTTCTATCGAGTTGTACCCCAAAGATTTTGAGCCAACCAGAGCTCTAATACCAACTTTAAAGACCCGAAAATTCCTGCCCTTTGAATCGACCATAAACCACACAAGTCTGACCCAAAAGTTGGAAATCCACGAATACTTTAACTTTGGGAATACAACACATTAGAACAATGACAGCAGACTTTTATTACATCATGATAATATAACATCGGAGTACAAAATATCAGATTACATCGAAAAAAATACAGCGGAAGATGAATTTTACATTAAATAATACATTTCAGCGGAAGACTATCAATACTCTGGACACGGCTTTAAGCTTCGATCTAGGATCCTGCTAAAAGAATAGATATCTGCAAACAAGCTACTCGACTGCCCGTGTGAAAATATGGGCACCCGAGTTTGCCAGTGAAACAAACTACAGGTCAGTCATGGGACTGGTATGAGAAATCTAACTTAGCTAATCTAATAATAAGGCTAATCACAGGACCTCGCCGCTAACGCGGAACGGGTTTACTCCATTGGATTGCTAGTGCATAAAATAAGGTAAATCGTTAAACAACGCAATGCTTTTTAGAAAAAAATGAAACCATTATAAGACCCAAGTCCCATCACACAATGCAACGCAAACCAGAGGATGGAGTTTTACCTTATAATGGTCAAAAGATGCTTTTACGATAAAAACGGACTTGCTATTATTATTAGTGTATATATGTCTCAAAAACACTTCAATCATAATGTATCAATCATAGACGGCATAGTACCACATCCTACCATGTAGCCATACTAGTTCTACAATCAAAGTTGCATAGTGTCGTATTGGAAATTGGGTTTTCCATCATAAAATCGAGGCTAGGGATCGTCCTCTCCAATTCGAGACACTCTAGCAATTGCCTCAGGCTCACACCTATGGGCAACCCTTGGAGCGGTAGGGCCGGTCCCCACCTAATGGTAGTGGATTGGCAATTCCTGAACACACGCTTCCCGGTTCTTTTAAACCTATAGTATGACCACTTCCGGCCTATAAAACCCGAGGTACCTCAATCCATCATCCACATAAGTAAAATGCCAGCCAGTTTAAGCACTGACACTACTCCTAGCTAGAAAGAAACGTGTGCACTCCCTACAGTCCATATCCCGTTTTTGACTCATACCGGGGTGTGAGGCTCACGAAGTCACGCTATACACAAAGCTATGCCTAAACAGGCTATGCTTTGATCATCAACCACATGGCTCTGCTTTTCAACAAAAGCCTTGATCCTTGCATCTTAGCATGCCACATTGTCAATCCATACCATACCATTGATTCCTACAAATATATAACCTCTAAGCTCGTACGTCTCAGAGAAGGGTGTTAAACACCAAACAGATATATATTTAGCAGAGATCAACGAATATCATATAAATAAATACAACGTCAGACATACAATCCATTTACAAGTTCGTTCTAGGTCTGAACGAAACCGGAGTCGCCTTATTCCGCCCCTTATATGTCCAATACAGAGGTGAGGTGCTCGCATATCCGACAATCAACAAGTACGGCCGAATGGCTACCAGTGAAGCCCTTTCAAGGTAGCTACTCCCACCATGGGTCTCAGTAGCAACACATCCATTCGATGTGAAGATCGCCGGTCTTCAATCACCGTCTTCAACCCTTCGACTTAGATCGTCGTATAATCATTTGAAATGAGATTGAACTCGGACTTTTCAAATGATCCTCACATATATATAAATTTTAAAACAATTTCATATCGTCGGTAGTATTTAATAACGATCTGTCGCTGTTTTTATATTAGCTAAATTCATTCAACGACTGCCCTAGCGCTGTTTTCAACCAAATCTGATTTACACATTTCTCCAAATCTAACCGTTGGATTTTATCAAAGTTTATATTGTCGGAAAGATTTCCCCAAAGCGGTCCTAACGGTTCCAGTTTTGGGAAAATCCGACGGTCGGATCTTCCAGTATAATCGTTTGAAGTTACGATTGCCGAAACGCGAACTACAGTGCGCGATTTGATTAATTTTAATATATATATATATATATATATATATATATATATATATATATAATTCCTTTAGCGATTCCAACTATTAAAATTCATTATTTTATCGCATCTAAAATGACGATAAGAATGCCACTATTACTTCTACTCTTTTTATTGTCCCTAGAACGACAGTAAAAATACTTCTTTTATTTCTAAGCTTTTTATTTACATCTAAATTGTAAATAAAAATATAATCTTTGATTCAAATCTTTTTATTGTCTCTATTTTGAAAATAAAAACATTACATTAAATTCGATCTTCTTAATTACATCTAAAATGTAAATTAAAATGTCGCTTTTATTTCTAGGTTTTATTTACATCTAAAGTGTAAATAAAAATGTACTTTTAAAATTCATGTTTTTATTCACATCTAAAAAGTGAATAAAATATACTTTTCTAATTCAACTATTCTAACTAGTCAAAATGTTCGTTTTGGTTTCAACGATTCCATTTGACAAAATTGTTTATAATCCTTATATCTATCAAAAACGTTGTTTTTGTTTTTAACTCTTTTTAACTAACAAAAATGTATATTTTTTTCTTATTCCAATTAAATGATAAAAATAAATGTTTTTATCATTCATTTACATTTAGTTTTCAACTAACATAACACCTTTAGTCCTTTACCTTTTTCTTATGTATATTAGTGACAAATAAAAGTATATTTTATTTGTTTACTCTTTTTATGTGTCCTAATATCATATAAAAGGATATTTTATATGTTCACAAGTTTCTATGCATTCTAATATCATATAAAAGAATATTTTTCTATGTTAACATTTTCTAACCTTTCATATTAACATAAAAGGATATTTTTATGTTAAATCAATTCTAACATCTCAACAGAAACAAATAAAAAGGATATCTTTGTTCTTGTTAACAATTCTATTTCAACACAAACATATAACAGTGATATATTTGTTTTGTCGACAACTTTAATTCAACAAAACACATACAAAAGTGATATGCATGTCAACTCAACACTTTATAGTTAAAATGTTATTTTTATTCAATCTTAACATTTTATAACTAAAATGTTATTTTTCTTAACTCTAACATTTTATAATTAAAATGTTATTATTAGTCCAACTTATCATTTCCTAATATATGTAATATTCTTATACAAACATAAATTTATAACAAATGTGATATTCTTCATTAATATGACTTTACTACTATAATGGCAATTTCATTTTCATACTTTCTAATTAACAAAATGGATATTTTGTTTTCATAGTTTTCTAATGTTCCATGTCACAAATAAGAATGTGATTTTTTTTCTTATCCTTTCTAATGTTTCAAGTCACAAATCAAAATGTGATTTTTATTTTCTATTCTTTTTATTCTAATTTACATTTTGTAAAAAAAATGTCCTTTTTATTCTAAAAAGAATATGACGCTTAAAATGTTGTTTTAATCCTTAAAAGAGAATAATGATAAAATGGTTCTTTTTAGTCTAAAAAGAATATTACATTAAAAAAATGTACTTTTTATTCTCAAAAGAGAATAACGTTAAATTTGATCCTTTTTAAACTAAAAATAATATTACATTAAAAATGTTACGTTTAATCCTACTCTTTTGTTTACATCAAAATGGTAAACAAGAAGATAACTTTTTATTCTACTCTTTTGTTTACATTTAAATAAAAAGGTAACTTTTTCCTTTTATGCAATATTTTAAACTAAAAATGTTAATTCTTACTTATGTAACATTTTCAAACTAAAATGTTACCTTTTTATGCAATATTTTAAACTAAAAATATTATTTCTTACTTATGTAACAATTTCAAATTAAAATGTTACCTTTTTACTAATGTCACCTTCTATAACAAGGTGTTTTCTAATCTAATTTCACATTTGGTAACAAAGTGTTATTTTAACCCAATGTACATTCTTTAACGAAAATGTTATTTCAATTCTCATGCTACATTTTATAATAAAAATGTTATTTTTCTCTAATGTAACATTTTAAAATAAAAATGTTATTTCTTTTGCTAATGTAACATTTATATGAAAATGTTATCTCTTTTTCTAATGCAACATTTTCTTATGACTTCTAATATCATATAAAGTATATTATGTATCCTCACATTTTCTATAACTTCTAATAACATATAAAATAATGTTTTATATGTAAATCACACTACAATAAAATGTAATTTCTATTCTAGTGTCACATTTTCCATAAAAATGTAATTTATATTCTAGTGTCACATTTTACATTAAAAAAATGTAATTTATATTCTAGTGTCACATTTTACATAAAAAATGTAATTTATATTATCTTATCTTTTCCTATGTTTCAAGTGAAATTTTTATTTTAATTCTAGTACCACATAAAATAATATTTTATATGTAAACCTTTCTTAATCAATGGGATTTACTATATAACATTGCATTTCTTAACAGATAGCATTTACGATACAACATTACATTTCTTAATAAATGGCATTTACTATATAACATTACATTTCTTAACAAATAGCATTTACTATATAACATTACCTTTCTTAATAAATGGCATTTTCTATATAACATTACATTTCTTAACAAATAGCAGTTATTATATAACATTACATTTCTTAATAAATGGCATTTTCTATATAACATTACGTTTCTTAACAAATAGCATTTATTATATAACATTACATTTCTTTATAAATGGCATTTACTATGTAACATTACATTTCTTAACAAATAGCATTTACTATATAACATTACATTTGTTAATAAATGGCATTTTCTATATAACATAACATTTCTTAACAAATAGCATTTACTATATAACGTTACATTTCTTAATAAATGGCATTTTCTATATGACATTACATTTCTTAACAAATAGCATTTATTATATAACATTACATCTCTTAATAAATGGCATTTTCTATATAACATTGCATTTCTTAACAAATAGCATTTACTATATAACATTACATTTCTTAATAAATGGCATTTACTATATAACATTACATTTCTTAACAAATAGCATTTATTATTCAAGGTGGTAATAACATGACAATTTCCCATTCAACAAAATAAGTAATTTTGTTTTTCTTATTTTCCTATTCAACAAAAATAAGAAATTTTGTTTTTCTTCGTTTTCTAATTTAACTAAATGAAAATTTTGTTTTTCATCATTTTCTAATTTAACAAAATGAATTTTTTGTTTTTCATCGTTTTCTAATTTGACAATTCAAATTAAATTAGTGTTTTTAATCTAATTAGACAATTCTAATCAAAATGGTGTTTTTAATCTAATTTGACAATTCTAATCAAAATGGTGTTTTTAATCTAATTAGACAATTCTAATCAAAATGGTGTTTTTAATCTAATTAGACAATTCTAATCAAAATGGTGTTTTTAATATATAATATGACATTCTAACAAAAGGACATATTTTCTTATGGATATATTTTTCTAACAAAATGACATATTTTCTTATCAAGACATATAATTCAACAAATCAATACAAACACCATCAATCAATCACTCTAAATTTAATCCACCGCACATATGTGTTATATCAAGCATGTATATATTTATCAGCAAAATCACGAATCAAAATAAATATATATATTTATTTTATCTTTTAAATTTTAGAGCTAACATAATTAACAAACTGATGATTTTTGTTAAACACAATTCTAGTTAACAAACATGTCAATTTTTCAGATCCACATAACACACAAATCACAGTTCAAATCATGTCACAAAGCATAACATATACAGTGAATGGAGAACACCATTACGATTCATTCACATTATTTAAAATAAATAATAATAAAAACAAATTAAGATTTCTCACCAAACTGAAATTTCCTGAATTTCCAAAGTGCTTCGTTTCAGATCTGAACTGCTTCATCGCGAAGATAATTTCATCACGATTCCAACGGATTTTGAATTTTTGAATTCTGATAAGAATTGAACGTGTTATGGTTGTTTAAACATTACAATACATTAAAATTTAATTAATAAATTAATTATGCTAATACTCTCCTTAACCCCTTTCTCTTCCTCACGGTTAATCGATCCAGGCAAAAATACGTTGTCCAGAAAGGATCGAACCCATTCGCTCAAAATGAAATCCACCGCCGCACTCCTCCCCGAACCGTCGTACCTCGATCTGACACCGCCACTCCAATGCTCGCGCCGAACTCCCCTTGCGCCAATAGCACCGCCACGTGCGGTGGCCCCCACCGCTGCGATTTCTAGTCCAAAGCCGCCGGTTTTAAATGCGAAAATCGAGAAAATTAGACCTCTAAATCCGATCATGACCGTATAGATTATAGTTCTCTTCTAGCTCTTCATATTTGCCTTAAGAAGTGTTGGGTTTTATTGAATGGATTTGGAGTTAAGAGGGAAGGAAGTCTGGAGTGAAATGACCATTGATTCCATTAGGTGGCGGCTGGTTGAAAATTAAAGGGAGTTAGGGTTTGTTTTGACTTATTTATAATAAAATAACATTATATTTTCTAGTTTAATGATTTTAGCCCATAAGTCCTTCACAGCTTCAAATTTTAGCCCAACAAGAGATGTACCTAGGAAAATACCCCCGTTCTGAATCCAATGGGCTAGGTCCCGTCAGCACAAACAAACGTCTTTGGCATGTTTTATTTAATTTAATATTTTAAACCATTTATTTAATTAATTCAATCTTACATTTAAATTCACCGGGGCCACATACGACCTCTAAAATTTACAGAAAAATTATTTCTAGTTATGTTTTGACGATACGGTTCTAACAAGACTAATTTCGTCGAATTTCGAGACCGTTTGAAAAATGGCCACTTTCAAGTTGATTAAATTCGACTAAAACTGACAAAACACGTTTTCTTCTGCCACGCTCACATATTAATTCAAAAAATTCTGGAAAATTAAACTTAACAATAATTTGAAATTCCGGTTCCAACAAAATCGGTTTCGTAGAAAACAGAGGTCGTTTGAAAAATGGTTATTTTTAAGGCCAGTATATTATATTAAAATATATATAAATTCTACAACGACTTTTCTAAATTTTAAACTGGGCATAACTTTTGATTTATAAAGTGAAATTTCAGTTTTTCAGATTCGTTAGAAAGATATGATTAAACAGATTTAAATATTTCTGGTTTAGCTAAATTCTGATATATTTTGAATCCTGTACATTCAGTTAAAGTTCAAATTCAAAATTTCAAACTACAGCGCTATTTCTAACTGCTTTTATACTTAAATTAAATATATTCGTTTTAACTTCAATTAAAATAAATTTTTAGTCGTTATTATTTAAAATAACTATTTTAAATATTCTAAATTCATTAAAATTTCTAAAAATAAAAAATTTCAATTAGCCCCAAAATTCTGGGTTGTTACAGTTTTCCTTTTGTATTACCTAACCCCACCACTTGTCATTATATATTGGTTAAGTGTTACTTTAGTTAACTTAACCCTATCATTTTCTTAATTAACATGTTACAACGGTTAAGTGTTCTAAATTTACTTAACCTCACCCACTCGCTTAGTTAACATGTTATTATGGTTAAGTGTTTCCTTAATTACTTAACCTCAACATTTCTAGCTCTATTTATTCATGAGCCTTAATTAATTAATTAAAGCACCAACCACTCACGTTAGACAGATATTGTTATGGTTACTGGATGTGCCGGTCGGTTCCAGGAAGGTTTACACCACAACTCAGTCTAACCTCGGGTCTTTTTGGGCTTGATGCACTAACCACCCACATTAGACAGGTATTGTTGTAGTCACTGGATGTGTCAGTCGGTTCCGGACAGTTTTACACCACAACTCAGTCTAACCTCGGGTCAGGCATGTTCGTCTTTTACTTAGTTTACATATTTACCATTTATATAAATTTTTCGTAAATCAATTTAGCCTAGATCATATTCAACTGTCATGCAAATTTACACAATTATATTCTATGCCCAAAACTTGATTCACCAATCAATTAACCCAACTTGCAGTTTATACCAACTAGTGTCTACCTGTGCTTCGCACACGGAGATGCGGAAATATTGTGGGCATATAGTAAACGAAAGCAAAGTTAAATAGGTGAGTTACAGTAAATGAAAATATACATAGTAGGAGTAACTGATAATGGAAAGTTGTATAATGAAATATACGTGGAAAGAGCAGCGAAAGTCACATATAGGGAAAAAAATTATTAACATTCTGGATACTGAAGTATTAGTCTTTAATAGCATAATAATAATGGGTGTGCGCAGTGATATTTTCATAATAACCAAATCTACTATTGCATTAGAGAGTGCATCCAATATCCATCATACATATGACATGGCACAGACAAATCTGTCAAAATAACTATTCTAATAACAGAAAAAAAAATCTGCATTAAATTCTAAAAAATATGTATGAATTAAATTCTACATTACATAGAAAAATATATGTCAGAATGTTATATAGTATAAATATCTGCATTAGGTATGCAAACAGGAAAAAAACAACATAAACTACCCTAAAAACAGGAAAATTAAACTTCCAGTTATCTGCCTAAACAAATGTACAAATAGAATATGAATTTATATATCAAATTCATCTAAATAGTTTAGAACAACATAATGATTCATCAGACCGTCATTTTCCTCCTCTGGAATAAATAGAACCTCCGCCTTATTTTTCTCAATTATGATGATAATTGGGTCTGGTGATAACTTGACATGAAAGCACGGTCTGACATCATTTATAATTGATAAGAGTAGACAGTCATTTAGGAAAAGAACTTGAAGCCATTTGACCTAAAAAATATTGTATATTCTTCCAGCCAAATTCTTGAAAACATTCATTTCAAGGATAGCTTGAAACAGTCCGCCCATCGCTCTCCTGACAAAGTAAAGCTTAAAGTTAGTAAATATCATCCACAGATCCTAGAAATTATAATAATAAATAAAAAGTTCATGTTCAAAATAGTTCTACAATACAGTAATTGATTAATGAATTGAAGCACTATAAACTTAAATATACTTCAAAATGAATAGAGATAAACTAAGATGTTCCCATGTTAAGCATAACAGTGAACATGTAAGCATCAGTGAACATTGAAAACTATAAAAAATAAGTTTTGCTAACTAATTGTTATTAATCTTTGAAAAGATGGATATTGCTATCGTGATAACAGAATATGAAGCAAATAACGTTTTACCAGTAGTATATTGCTGCATATGCAAAGCACATGAGTTATAGTAGTTATTTAATAAAATTGCATAAGGGGAAGACATATTTGTGTAATATGCTTAGCACCAAGTTGCTAGCTTTTCAACAACATATACCAAGTAATCAAAAAACTTAATAAGTTAACTATGAGTTTAAAATTCCACTAAACTCATTATCAACATCCACAACATGATAACCAATTTATTTTTGACCAAGTCAGCACAATCACGCATCATGTAGTACAACTTCTCGCAGCATAACTGTAAAGACCCGCAACTTCCCCGTAAAGGAAAGCGTCGGATAGTTCGAGAACAAGCCACAACAGAACACATATAAAAGAACATTTCATTGTATATTACAACAATGCATCAGATTACAAGAATATACAGAGTATAAATGAATATTACACAGAAATATTAGAGATTTAAATTACATTTAAATACATGGCAGCGGAAAATAATACAATATACAACTAGAAGTAGATATACGGATACAAAGCTTTCCGGATATCGTTCCAGCTGTAAACCAGGATCCTGTGAATATAAATCTGCAAAACCAAAACTACTAGCTGCCCGTGTCGAAAATAAGGGCACCCAGAGTTTAGGTTAAAACAATAAACTCCAGGTCAGTCATGTGACTGGTGTGAGAACTAAAACAGTTATTAATCTTTATTTTTAAAGCTAGGTAAATCAAGGGACCACGCCGTATAACACGGAACGGGTTTCCTCCCAAGAATACCAGTGCATAAAACCAGCAGCGCAATGCTAAATAAAGAAAAATGAAGCTGTTATAAGACCCAGGTCCCATCACACAATGCAACGCAGCCGAGGATAGGGTTTTCCCTTATAACAGCCAAACATGCTTGATACGTTTAAAACAAATCATTTGATACTATAATAAGTGTATAGTGTCAAAACAACTTCAATCATAAATATAAATCATAGACGGCATGAGTGCCCCATCCCACTATGTCGCCATACTAGGCTCTACAAATAAAGCCGAAATACACGTATCGGAAATTGGATTTCCATCATGGTGGCTCCTGATTCGAAAGATCGCTCGCGTAGTACAAATCACCGCGGCTTACGTCTCAGCGAGAGAAAACACCGCTATGCACATCCGCACTTTTGGGGACTCAAGTATCACCGCGGCTTACGTCCCAGCAAGAGAAAACACCGCTTACTCTATCCCTCCGAGCACGAAGCTCAATATCGGTCGACCGAATCCACTACACTAAAAAAAATGTATACTGATCAAACCATCAGTTTACCACCATCCCGGGCTGTGAGGCTCGCGGATCAACGCTATACACAAAGCCATGCTATATCAGCTGCGCTTTGATCATCAACCACAAACTTTGCTTTTCAACAAAAGTTTGGATCACTGCATCTCAGTATGCCACACTATCAATCCATATCGTACCACTGATTTCTGCCAATATATAACCTCTGAGCTCATATATCTCAGAGAAGGGCGTTAAGCAAGAGAATAAATTCTCCGCCGCCAAACAGATATATATTTAGCAGAGATCAACAAATACAATATAAAGGAATACAATGTCAGACACACCATCCATTTACAAGTCCGTTCCAGGTCTGAACGAAACCGGAGGCACCTAGTACCCCGCATATCCATCGATCTCCAAGTACGTCTGGACGATCACTAACTGTTTCCATCTTCTTGGGTGTACAACCCAATCAAGATCATCAGTAATTACCCAAACGACGTGAAGACCTCCGGTCTTCGACCATCGTCTTCATCTTCGACTTATCGTCGTATCAGTTATTCAGAATGGGATAAACCCGGACTTTCTGAATAACTCGCGTATATTTTAAATAAGTGTTACACAAACACAACATACGCCTCATTCCAATTCATCAGTCACTAACCGTAAATTAATCAAGAGAATAATTCCCCAAACATTAACCCCGAAGGCCGAAACCAACATCAGATCAATATTCAGAAAACCATTCTGCTTAGCTAACCGACAGTTAGTTTCTAATTTTCACATTCATAGGGAAAGGTTCCCATTAATTTTATCCAAGGTAATTTCTTGAATTTATTCTTTTATCATCCTTTGAATTTCGATTCAACTAGTCGGGATTAACGAAACTTATCGAAGTAATCATTTGTTTTAATTCCCCAATCCCAACCTATTCATCCCATGAAGTAAAACTGGTAATACTTCATATCTAACACCACAGTGTTATCGGTAAATTCAATTACCATTTCACGTTCAAATCTAATTAAAGATTTAACTATCGCCTGGAGCAAAACTGGTGATACTCCATTTTCGATCAATTCAATCTAATTAAAGATTCATTAAAACTCCACTTAGTTTTAATCTTTAACCGGGTTAAAGAATCCGTGTCATTTAAAACACGGTTCACGATAAACCCAGAGTCACATTCATTAATTATCGGGTTAAAGAACGAGCGTTATTTAAAACACTGTCCACGATAAACCCAAAAATCAATATCAATTCAATTCCAATTAAATATTGTTTAATTGGTACACTTCATTAAATCTAAATAAAAAGATTTAATTTTTTTCTCAACTGGATTCAAGAACAGTGTTAGTGAAGACACCATTCACGACAAACCCAAATCACATTCGATATTCAATACAAGGCTCTGAATAGAAAATATATCGGCTTATATTCAACATCAAATTCTACGATTAACAAATGTCGTATTGGAAATAACGATATAAAGATATATCTTTCAAATTTCCATAACAACATCTGTATAATCACGAATTCCAACATCGAAATATTCCGAAGACAATTTCGATTCAAATCCACTCCAATGCAATCATTGGAAATTTTGGTTATCTTTAAAACCCTTTTCAAATTCAATTTATTTATTTAAAAATAAATAGAATTATAATTCTAGTTCAAAACTAGTACATTTCGATAAAAATCTATTTTTATCTTTTCAAATATGGAGTTTTTCATCCCAAATCTTCACAAATCATTTCTTATGATTTTACACAAATTATTACTATTTTTAATAATTTTATCAAGGCCCGTACAGTCGATTTCCATCAATGGCCATCGAACTGCACTTACAGCGACCTTTTTCGAATTTGATTTGGACATAATTCCAAATCCAACCGTTAGATTTCTAATTTCTAATATTCGTTAGAAAGCTCTTTTCGATACGAACCCAACGGTTCCGGTTTTAGGAGAATCCGACGGTCGGATCTCCCGCAATATCTGTTTGAAATAAATGGTCGAAATTCACGAACTGCCGCGGCGCGGCGCGTTCTATTCAGGCCATTATATTATATATATAATATATATAATATATATTTCGTCGAGTTCTATTCAAAACGAATTATATAAATAGTTTTAAATTCGTTTCAAATTCTATTTCAACTTCTATTTCAATTCAAAGCAAAATTGAATCCTTCTTTATAAATTCGTTTTAAAATTCATTTCTATTCAATTCGAATTCCAATTCAATTTGAATTCATTTCAATTCATTTCAAAATATTCGATTTCGAAATCACTCTTCAATATTCATTTCAAAATGAATAAAATCGATATAAATATCGTTCACGTCAAAATGGCGTCAATCTAATCAACACGGCTTCATAAATTTCTATTTTCAAATATTCTATTTCAAATATTTCTTTTTCAAAATAGTTGTTATTATCAAAATATTTCGTTCAACACATGACCAATCTCAATGGATGAGTACTGTCAACACATGAACTTTTATTTTATATTGATAAAGATGTAAATTTTATTACTAAAATATTTCGTTCAACACATGACCAATCTCAACGGATGAGTACTGTCAACACATGAACTTTTATTTTATAATATTCTTTGTTTTTCAAATTGGAATGAGGCCCAATCAATTACCATATAAAGTTAATTATATGGATTTTCATACAACACATGTATATAATAACATTGAAAATAATCAACCATCAACCAAAGTGCACTACACTGTAAAAGCATCAAATATAGATATTCAACGCTTATAACAGCCTGTCAATCTATCGATCGACATATTTAATCAATCAGGATGAGTGAACTTCAAATTTCATCCCAACACCCGTGTGGGGTTTCAAACAATCAAACACATATTTTATTTGTGCTGTTGGGCGATGTGTAAAATTTATCGTCCCAATCAATGTCATTCAAATAAGTGTACATAAACAAACCGTCTGGTTTGTAAATGAATATTTTATTTTATTCACTTCACGTTAAAAATTTATATTTTAACGATAAAACATTTTATTTCAACCTATGAATTTCTATTCAATTCATTTACACAATAAAATGATATTTTTATTTTTCTAATATATTTTAGAAAATTTCGGCGGCATAACGGCACGATACTAGAAACGGGACAAGGCCTAGCCTTATCCCCGGTCTAGTGAAGGCCCACGCCATTCACACATCAATCAAATCAACTTTCGTTATGCAAACCACAAAATTTGGAGTAAGGGTCTAACCTAGCCTTACTCCTTCGCCTTATAACGGCGCACGTCTAATCCTAACCAATTTATCGATTCGATTTTTCACACCACAAACCACATTCAAACCAATATCGCAATCAATCACCAAATAGTCAAACAAACAAGTCCATGGTCTGTGGACGATTGTGTCGGGTACTACTAAACACCGTCTGCATCCTAGTATATATATATAACTAGAAATTTAAATTGAAGAGTGAGAAGTTCTCACCTATAGCTATCCTAGCTCCACGGCACTTCTATTGCAGAGATCTTCGTCGATCCCGCCTTTTTGTCACCTTCGTTGTCCGCTTTCACTACATATGTAAAAATCGAATTTTTACTTCGCTATTCCATATATAAAAATCGAATTTTTTATTTCAAAGTTCAATACATAAAAATCGAATTTTTATTTCAAAGTTCAATATATAAAAATCGAATTTTTATTTCAAAGTTCAATATATAAAAATCGAATTTTTATTTCAAAGTTCAATATATAAAAATCGAATTTTTACTTTGCTTTTCAATATATAAAAATCAAATTTTTACTTTGCTTTTCAATATATAAAAATCGAATTTTTACTTCAAAGTTCAATATATAAAAATCCATTTCAAAAATATAGATCTCGCCCTTACGAAAATAAAGATTTCGCCCTTATAAAAATAACATTATAAAAATCTAAAAATCAGTTCTTTCTATAAAAATTTGTTCTTTCTTCCATGCTATATATATAAAGTTTCATATTCAGATTCTATGTTATGTATATACAATTTCATATTCAAATTCTATGTTATATATATACAATTTCATATTCGCCAAACAATATATTATATATATATTATTTCAGATTTTATAAACGATATAAAACAAAGTTATATTTTATTTTTTTTAAAAAACAATTCTATAGTAAGAAAATAAAATAAATAAAAACTACCTCTCACCACGTTCAGTGAAACGTTACCATCTCTTTTGTCTTCCTCGTTTACTTCAGCACTCAGCCGAATCCGATGACCGATGCTAGGGCTGGAATCCGCGCTCGCTATAAACACCGTGGAGCTGATCTGACCTTGCCACGAGCTCGAACGCCGGAGGAAGGAGGAGTTCGCCTCCTGACATCGGCGATTTGGGGACGAAGGGGGTTCGGGTTCGAACTGATTTGCGGTGCGTTGGAGGCGTGGTTTTGGGGGCGGTTTACTCGAGTTAGGGAAGGAGTGAGGGAGAGCGACGGCGTGAAGAGGGAGGGATGGCCATGGGAGAGGGCGGTGGACTTGGTGACAACGGGGAAGGGGAGCGACGGCAAGGGCGGGATCGGGTTTTTGAGCGGCGGTTTTTTTTTTTTTTTTTTTTTTAGGTTTAGCCTCTTTTTTTTTATCTGAGTAAGTAGAGAGAGAGACCAAAAAAAGGGGGGGCTTAAGTGAATATATATATATTATTTTATTATATTTTTTTCTATCAAAAAGTAACTTTTTATTTCGAACACGAAACAAAACCCACCGCCTGTCGTCCATAGCTAATTACCCCCATTCCGAACACAATGGGATATGTATCGCAAGCTGATTTGGCTGTTACAATCAGTTTCCGTTAAATTTACATTTAAATCACTATATTGAATTTTAAACGCACATTTCAAATTACCAGGGTCACATGCTAACTAGAAAAATTCTATAAAAATATTTTCTAGCTTCGTATTGACGATACGGTCCTATCAAAACTAGTTTCGTCGAATTCTGAGACCGTTTGAAAAATGGCCAATTTCCAGTCGATTAAAATCAACTGAAAATGGTCAAACACACTTTCCTTTGCCACGCTCACATATTGATTCGAAAAATTATGAAATTTGGAATCTAGCAATAACTTAACATCACGGACCCAACAAAACTGGTTTCGTCGAAATCCGAGGTCGTTTGCAAAATTGCTATTTTTAAGGGCCTTAATTCCATAGCGACTATTCAGAATTTTCAACTGGACATATCTTTTGATTCCCGCTACGAACTTTGGATTTTTCGGATTCGTTGGAAAGATATTCACTATTAGATTCCATTATTTTTGGTTTCACTAAAATCCGGATTGTTTTGCACCCGGTACATTCAAATGAAGTTTGAAATCGAATTATCGAACTACCGCGCCATTTTCAATTCTATTTATAATTATATATAATTATTTATATTCTAACGACGACGCGTATAATATATACGTTCGAATTATATTCAAAATAAATTTCTCGTCGATATTATTTAAAATAATTCATTTTAAATATTCAAAATTCACTAAAGTTGCCAAAATAAAAATTTTAAACTGGCCCAGAATTTCCGGGTTGTTACAATCTCCCCCACTTAAAACTTTTCGTCCCCGAAAAGGAACAAAGTCGAAAGTGGTTTGATTTTCAGCTCTACGCTCGATCTGGCTTCCATTCTCCAACTTTTCAGTTTCTGAGAATTTTCTAAAATCTCAAAAATTTGGCTAACACCCTAAATTTTTGAAAAATTTCGCCATAACCTCCCCTGCACCGGGAGCATCGGGGAATTTCAAATAGCTTCCCCGGTCCTTCAGATCTCAAAAAGAAAAAGAAAAAGCCAAGCGGCTAGCCAATAGGCTCATAAAATCATCATCACCCAAACAAAACAGGAAATTATGTAGTAAACATGTACCTATTTGTCGGGCAAACAAGTTTTATTCTCTGGCTCTAGCCTTCTTGCTATGACCTGTTCAATGACATACATGTATATGCAAGCAAATGCAACCAATTTTCAATATCATTCAATATTTCATTCAATTAGGCATAATGGTTCAAAATTAGCAAACAAATGAACAAACAACACAAACATCAATCAATTAGTGAATTTAAAGTTTCAAATTCATAATTTTGATACATAGACAAAAATCAGATTTTTGATGCTAAATCACAACAATAGGCCCTATCTAGTTTCGGTTCTCACACCAGTCTATATGGAAATATATAGATAACCCACTCTCGCCAGTCGAACACAACACAGATGACGATGCCTCATCATCAGAATCATCCCCGGGCAACTAGAATGTGATTCTATATCTACCCAATATATTAAAACTTCGAATACAAGCCGCTAAGCGTGTATGCAAAATCTTTATATACTCGATTGCCCAAATTCAATTTAAATAGACTATTCAAATACGAATACTTAAGATTTGAATTTCCAAAACAAAGTGGGTTTTCACTTTTATTTTCAAAAACAACACTCTTTCGACTCGTTCTAGGACACTACTGATCCCATCTCTAACGAGTCATCCTCATTGGATATTACTAATCCAATTTCTGATGAATTCCTTCGTACGGTTCTAATGTGTCTTGTTCTCTGCTTTGTAAACCAAAGCTCTGATACCACGTGTAAAGACCCGCAACTTCCCCGTAAAGGAAAGCGTCGGATAGTTCGAGAACAAACCACAACAGAACGCATACAGAAGAACATCTCATTGTATATTACAACAATGCATCAGATTACAAGAATATACAGAGTATAAATGAATATTACACAGAAATATTAGAGATTTAAATTACATTTAAATACATGGCAGCGGAAAATAATACAATATACAACTAGAAGTAGATATACGGATACAAAGCTTTCCGGATATCGTTCCAGCTGTAAACCAGGATCCTGTGAATATAAATCTGCAAAACCAAAACTACTAGTTGCCCGTGTCGAAAATAAGGGCACCCAGAGTTTAGGTTAAAACAATAAACTCCAGGTCAGTCATGTGACTGGTGTGAGAACTAAAACAGTTATTAATCTTTATTTTTAAAGCTAGGTAAATCAAGGGACCACGCCGTATAACACGGAACGGGTTTCCTCCCAAGAATACCAGTGCATAAAACCAGCAGCGCAATGCTAAATAAAGAAAAATGAAGCTGTTATAAGACCCAGGTCCCATCACACAATGCAACGCAGCCGAGGATAGGGTTTTCCCTTATAACAGCCAAACATGCTTGATACGTTTAAAACAAATCATTTGATACTATAATAAGTGTATAGTGTCAAAACAACTTCAATCATAAATATAAATCATAGACGGCATGAGTGCCCCATCCCACTATGTCGCCATACTAGGCTCTACAAATAAAGCCGAAATACACGTATCGGAAATTGGATTTCCATCATGGTGGCTCCTGATTCGAAAGATCGCTCGCGTAGTACAAATCACCGCGGCTTACGTCTCAGCGAGAGAAAACACCGCTATGCACATCCGCACTTTTGGGGACTCAAGTATCACCGCGGCTTACGTCCCAGCAAGAGAAAACACCGCTTACTCTATCCCTCCGAGCACGAAGCTCAATATCGGTCGACCGAATCCACTACACTAAAAAAAAATGTATACTGATCAAACCATCAGTTTACCACCATCCCGGGCTGTGAGGCTCGCGGATCAACGCTATACACAAAGCCATGCTATATCAGCTGCGCTTTGATCATCAACCACCAAACTTTGCTTTTCAACAAAAGTTTGGATCACTGCATCTCAGTATGCCACACTATCAATCCATATCGTACCACTGATTTCTGCCAATATATAACCTCTGAGCTCATATGTCTCAGAGAAGGGCGTTAAGCAAGAGAATAAATTCTCCGCCGCCAAACAGATATATATTTAGCAGAGATCAACAAATACAATATAAAGGAATACAATGTCAGACACACCATCCATTTACAAGTCCGTTCCAGGTCTGAACGAAACCGGAGGCACCTAGTACCCCGCATATCCATCGATCTCCAAGTACGTCTGGACGATCACTAACTGTTTCCATCTTCTTGGGTGTACAACCCAATCAAGATCATCAGTAATTACCCAAACGACGTGAAGACCTCCGGTCTTCGACCATCGTCTTCATCTTCGACTTATCGTCGTATCAGTTATTCAGAATGGGATAAACCCGGACTTTCTGAATAACTCGCGTATATTTTAAATAAGTGTTACACAAACACAACATACGCCTCATTCCAATTCATCAGTCACTAACCGTAAATTAATCAAGAGAATAATTCCCCAAACATTAACCCCGAAGGCCGAAACCAACATCAGATCAATATTCAGAAAACCATTCTGCTTAGCTAACCGACAGTTAGTTTCTAATTTTCACATTCATAGGGAAAGGTTCCCATTAATTTTATCCAAGGTAATTTCTTGAATTTATTCTTTTATCATCCTTTGAATTTCGATTCAACTAGTCGGGATTAACGAAACTTATCGAAGTAATCATTTGTTTTAATTCCCCAATCCCAACCTATTCATCCCATGAAGTAAAACTGGTAATACTTCATATCTAACACCACAGTGTTATCGGTAAATTCAATTACCATTTCACGTTCAAATCTAATTAAAGATTTAACTATCGCCTGGAGCAAAACTGGTGATACTCCATTTTCGATCAATTCAATCTAATTAAAGATTCATTAAAACTCCACTTAGTTTTAATCTTTAACCGGGTTAAAGAATCCGTGTCATTTAAAACACGGTTCACGATAAACCCAGAGTCACATTCATTAATTATCGGGTTAAAGAACGAGCGTTATTTAAAACACTGTCCACGATAAACCCAAAAATCAATATCAATTCAATTCCAATTAAATATTGTTTAATTGGTACACTTCATTAAATCTAAATAAAAAGATTTAATTTTTTTCTCAACTGGATTCAAGAACAGTGTTAGTGAAGACACCATTCACGACAAACCCAAATCACATTCGATATTCAATACAAGGCTCTGAATAGAAAATATATCGGCTTATATTCAACATCAAATTCTACGACTAACAAATGTCGTATTGGAAATAACGATATAAAGATATATCTTTCAAATTTCCATAACAACATCTGTATAATCACGAATTCCAACATCGAAATATTCCGAAGACAATTTCGATTCAAATCCACTCCAATGCAATCATTGGAAATTTTGGTTATCTTTAAAACCCTTTTCAAATTCAATTTATTTATTTAAAAATAAATAGAATTATAATTCTAGTTCAAAACTAGTACATTTCGATAAAAATCTATTTTTATCTTTTCAAATATGGAGTTTTTCATCCCAAATCTTCACAAATCATTTCTTATGATTTTACACAAATTATTACTATTTTTAATAATTTTATCAAGGCCCGTACAGTCGATTTCCATCAATGGCCATCGAACTGCACTTACAGCGACCTTTTTCGAATTTGATTTGGACATAATTCCAAATCCAACCGTTAGATTTCTAATTTCTAATATTCGTTAGAAAGCTCTTTTCGATACGAACCCAACGGTTCCGGTTTTAGGAGAATCCGACGGTCGGATCTCCCGCAATATCTGTTTGAAATAAATGGTCGAAATTCACGAACTGCCGCGGCGCGGCGCGTTCTATTCAGGCCATTATATTATATATATATAATATATATAATATATATTTCGTCGAGTTCTATTCAAAACGAATTATATAAATAGTTTTAAATTCGTTTCAAATTCTATTTCAACTTCTATTTCAATTCAAAGCAAAATTGAATCCTTCTTTATAAATTCGTTTTAAAATTCATTTCTATTCAATTCGAATTCCAATTCAATTTGAATTCATTTCAATTCATTTCAAAATATTCGATTTCGAAATCACTCTTCAATATTCATTTCAAAATGAATAAAATCGATATAAATATCGTTCACGTCAAAATGGCGTCAATCTAATCAACACGGCTTCATAAATTTCTATTTTCAAATATTCTATTTCAAATATTTCTTTTTCAAAATAGTTGTTATTATCAAAATATTTCGTTCAACACATGACCAATCTCAATGGATGAGTACTGTCAACACATGAACTTTTATTTTATATTGATAAAGATGTAAATTTTATTACTAAAATATTTCGTTCAACACATGACCAATCTCAACGGATGAGTACTGTCAACACATGAACTTTTATTTTATAATATTCTTTGTTTTTCAAATTGGAATGAGGCCCAATCAATTACCATATAAAGTTAATTATATGGATTTTCATACAACACATGTATATAATAACATTGAAAATAATCAACCATCAACCAAAGTGCACTACACTGTAAAAGCATCAAATATAGATATTCAACGCTTATAACAGCCTGTCAATCTATCGATCGACATATTTAATCAATCAGGATGAGTGAACTTCAAATTTCATCCCAACACCCGTGTGGGGTTTCAAACAATCAAACACATATTTTATTTGTGCTGTTGGGCGATGTGTAAAATTTATCGTCCCAATCAATGTCATTCAAATAAGTGTACATAAACAAACCGTCTGGTTTGTAAATGAATATTTTATTTTATTCACTTCACGTTAAAAATTTATATTTTAACGATAAAACATTTTATTTCAACCTATGAATTTCTATTCAATTCATTTACACAATAAAATGATATTTTTATTTTTCTAATATATTTTAGAAAATTTCGGCGGCATAACGGCACGATACTAGAAACGGGACAAGGCCTAGCCTTATCCCCGGTCTAGTGAAGGCCCACGCCATTCACACATCAATCAAATCAACTTTCGTTATGCAAACCACAAAATTTGGAGTAAGGGTCTAACCTAGCCTTACTCCTTCGCCTTATAACGGCGCACGTCTAATCCTAACCAATTTATCGATTCGATTTTTCACACCACAAACCACATTCAAACCAATATCGCAATCAATCACCAAATAGTCAAACAAACAAGTCCATGGTCTGTGGACGATTGTGTCGGGTACTACTAAACACCGTCTGCATCCTAGTATATATATATAACTAGAAATTTAAATTGAAGAGTGAGAAGTTCTCACCTATAGCTATCCTAGCTCCACGGCACTTCTATTGCAGAGATCTTCGTCGATCCCGCCTTTTTGTCACCTTCGTTGTCCGCTTTCACTACATATGTAAAAATCGAATTTTTACTTCGCTATTCCATATATAAAAATCGAATTTTTTATTTCAAAGTTCCATACATAAAAATCGAATTTTTATTTCAAAGTTCAATATATAAAAATCGAATTTTTATTTCAAAGTTCAATATATAAAAATCGAATTTTTATTTCAAAGTTCAATATATAAAAATCGAATTTTTACTTTGCTTTTCAATATATAAAAATCAAATTTTTACTTTGCTTTTCAATATATAAAAATCGAATTTTTACTTCAAAGTTCAATATATAAAAATCCATTTCAAAAATATAGATCTCGCCCTTACGAAAATAAAGATTTCGCCCTTATAAAAATAACATTATAAAAATCTAAAAATCAGTTCTTTCTATAAAAATTTGTTCTTTCTTCCATGCTATATATATAAAGTTTCATATTCAGATTCTATGTTATGTATATACAATTTCATATTCAAATTCTATGTTATATATATACAATTTCATATTCGCCAAACAATATATTATATATATATTATTTCAGATTTTATAAACGATATAAAACAAAGTTATATTTTATTTTTTTTTAAAAACAATTCTATAGTAAGAAAATAAAATAAATAAAAACTACCTCTCACCACATTCAGTGAAACGTTACCATCTCTTTTGTCTTCCTCGTTTACTTCAGCACTCAGCCGAATCCGATGACCGATGCTAGGGCTGGAATCCGCGCTCGCTATAAACACCGTGGAGCTGATCTGACCTTGCCACGAGCTCGAACGCCGGAGGAAGGAGGAGTTCGCCTCCTGACATCGGCGATTTGGGGACGAAGGGGGTTCGGGTTCGAACTGATTTGCGGTGCGTTGGAGGCGTGGTTTTGGGGGCGGTTTACTCGAGTTAGGGAAGGAGTGAGGGAGAGCGACGGCGTGAAGAGGGAGGGATGGCCATGGGAGAGGGCGGTGGACTTGGTGACAACGGGGAAGGGGAGCGACGGCAAGGGCGGGATCGGGTTTTTGAGCGGCGGTTTTTTTTTTTTTTTTTTTTTTTTTAGGTTTAGCCTCTTTTTTTTTATCTGAGTAAGTAGAGAGAGAGACCAAAAAAAGGGGGGGCTTAAGTGAATATATATATATTATTTTATTATATTTTTTTCTATCAAAAAGTAACTTTTTATTTCGAACACGAAACAAAACCCACCGCCTGTCGTCCATAGCTAATTACCCCCATTCCGAACACAATGGGATATGTATCGCAAGCTGATTTGGCTGTTACAATCAGTTTCCGTTAAATTTACATTTAAATCACTATATTGAATTTTAAACGCACATTTCAAATTACCAGGGTCACATGCTAACTAGAAAAATTCTATAAAAATATTTTCTAGCTTCGTATTGACGATACGGTCCTATCAAAACTAGTTTCGTCGAATTCTGAGACCGTTTGAAAAATGGCCAATTTCCAGTCGATTAAAATCAACTGAAAATGGTCAAACACACTTTCCTTTGCCACGCTCACATATTGATTCGAAAAATTATGAAATTTGGAATCTAGCAATAACTTAACATCACGGACCCAACAAAACTGGTTTCGTCGAAATCCGAGGTCGTTTGCAAAATTGCTATTTTTAAGGGCCTTAATTCCATAGCGACTATTCAGAATTTTCAACTGGACATATCTTTTGATTCCCGCTACGAACTTTGGATTTTTCGGATTCGTTGGAAAGATATTCACTATTAGATTCCATTATTTTTGGTTTCACTAAAATCCGGATTGTTTTGCACCCGGTACATTCAAATGAAGTTTGAAATCGAATTATCGAACTACCGCGCCATTTTCAATTCTATTTATAATTATATATAATTATTTATATTCTAACGACGACGCGTATAATATATACGTTCGAATTATATTCAAAATAAATTTCTCGTCGATATTATTTAAAATAATTCATTTTAAATATTCAAAATTCACTAAAGTTGCCAAAATAAAAATTTTAAACTGGCCCAGAATTTCCGGGTTGTTACCATAACTCAAGCTTAATTAATACTTGAACACCATGAATTCGACCATAAAAAGTACTAAACCAATAAGAATTATAAAATTATGAGAACTTGTGTTTTAATATGCACAATTCAAAACACAATTCTTTGGCATTCTGCATACTGAAATTGGAATCTAGTTGATAGCTGATCTTACTATTAAGTTTGCAATAACTAAATTTTGGTTCTTGTTCCCAATTGGATTTTATCAAAAATGACATTTCCCATATAAAAACTGACCTCACATCAAGGATAGCATAATATTTTAATTATTGCATATCTAAGTTAAGTACATAATGTAATCGAAGCCTGAATTTAATAACCATAATATAACTGGGTAAAGACAATGAAATTACATGAATTGAAACATTAATACATTGCACCATTATTGTGAACATTTCTTTATTCTTGAGTTGGATTCAAGTCACTGAATGCAAATTTAAATATATACCTCGTGGGCAGGGAAAAAGGAAAACACATGCATTTGCAACTTTTTTATCCTTTCCATCAAAAGATTTACTGCCTTCCTTTTTTTAACATTTAACGTAAATAAAAAGTTAAATCAGATGTTTTTTTTAACATTTAAATAACTATAGTGGTTGTGAAATAAGTTTAGAATATTATAAAAGTGATATCCATCGTGAATGGAGGTTATATCATTTGCATACCTTGGATAATTTTTGTATAATCCAATGGGTAATATACAACAAAGAAGGCAATGCAATTGCTATTGAAGCAAAACTGATATTTTCATTCTCTGATTTACTGTCGGTAGACTAATAAATTTCAGTTATCGTCCACTATCAAGATAACTGCCTGTCTAGTCTAAATTAGACTGGGAACAAATACACTAAAAGATAACTGAGAACAAAATAACACAATAGCAGCCATAATGAAACATAGCTTGGAAACTCACTGAAAATTAAATATGCAATTGTAATAGTTATATCAACATATGAAATTTGATATATAGCGAACTCTTATTGTCGCCCAAAAAACTTTTATAATTTCATTTAGAGGTTTTCAGAGTTGAACACATAGTCAATCACCGTTGCACACAATAATTCAACTATGAAAAACAACATATGAAAGAACATTTGAACGAACATTTTCCTTACATAATCTTATAAATCAAGCACATAGGAAAAACAATATTTGAACGAACTCCCATATAACGTAACTAAAAAAACAAAATTAATTACTACATGTCTAAGCAAATCCATGGATCTACATCTGAGCTTGATTTTAACCTAATCCTATGATTTCATGATTCCCTCTCACTAACCTATCCTTTTGCTTTTGCTCGACTGAGAACGATTAGGAAAAATAGGTATCTAAAGACAATCAACAATCGAGCCAAAATGGAAAGGTTTCTGGAAGGTAAGCATGATCTAACAGAAAAACTATAAATGAAATAAGAGATCTACACAACACAACCCGTTGAAATTTGAATGATCCAAAAGTAAATAGAGAAGTAGTTTATATTTTCTTCAGCATTATTAAACTAAAATTGCAGATTTATGGTGTTATCATTGTACGTGAAAAGAAGTCCGAATGTGCAATTTTTAGTGCAGTTCTCAATTGAATTCCTACACTTCAAAGTATTGGAATGTTTAATAGAAGGGTTATATAATCACAGGTATATTTAAACAATCTAGTTGGAATCGTTATTGGCGAATTAACCATTACAACTGCAGTTTATAATGTTCTAAATACATTTGTAGGTTAAGAAAGATCATAGTGGATTGTATTTTAGATATTCTACTTGTTTTTGCATGTGGTACGTATCATAACAATTAAAATCATGCATTGCATTTTCGTTTAGGTCTAAGAAACTTTAAAAGAATTAAGGGATAAAAAACCTACATGGATGTTACTCGATGTTGAGTCACATTGAACTGGCTTCTTATAAGCAGTAATTATGAACTATAACGACCACTTAGCACAGAAATCATGAACTACACTGACCACTTAGCATATCGATATCTAGACTGTAGCAGTCGCGATAAAAAATGAACAAAACTGAAAACATGAAAATTTGCAAATGCAGCAAAAATAAATTGTAAATAAACTTTCATAAATAAAACTTTCTAAAACAACATAAATAAAACCAAAAATAAGTAGACCTATATATATATATATATATATATATATATATATATATGGAAAACAACAAGTTTTGGCTTGGTTTTTGTTGAAATGAATTTATGTTTTCAATATAGAAAAGTAAAGGAATTTAGGTTAGAAGGAAAGTTTTAACTTTTTGGAACCCGTTATGGAGTTTAGTGTTCCACTTAATTAATGTTTCTAAATTAACAAAAAAGGCTAAGTAATAAGTGGCTGGTCAAAAATTTTGAATTTCGATAAAAGGAAGTTTAGGGAATGTTTAGGTTTTATTTCTTTTTTTAAAATTGAATAAAACTAACTATTTTAAAACTGTTGTCTCTCGTAACTTAAAATTCAATGAAATGGTGAGAAACCTGGTATATATAAATCTAGATACACATTATGAAAAGGTTGCATTAATTCAATAAATAAAAAGAGTTGCCATGATTTTTTAAAAGATGAGTAGTACTTGATCATCAAATGACAAAATTTTATTTTTGAAAAAGAGAGTAAATTCACATATTTTTGGAAATCAACCATAAAAAAATCAATAATCTTCTAAACCCCAAAGATTACTTGCTTAAATTTATAAAGAAGCCTAAATCTTAGAGGAGTTTTAATTTGGAAGTGTGATAAAAATGAAGAACAAAATAAATGGTTGTAATTTATGCATACTAAAATCGAATACCGACGGCAGCATGTTTAAGTATATTTATCCATATACAAAGACTCATACAAACCTAGTTATAATCCAGGATTATATAAACCTAGAACTTTTTCAAACTATGAAGGCTATGTCAAAAATTGAAACGATTTTAAGTGTAAAACCAATCAATTTCTAAGATTTAGAATCCTTTATTAGCTATGAATTTAAGAGAAAACAATTTCATGTAATGCAACTTTTATTTGGTCCTATGGAACGACAAAAAATCTTTCCTATGGAACAGAAAAAAGCAAAGAACTTCTAGTATGCGTATCAATTTCAAAATATATTTTGAAAACGCTTATAAGATTCCATATCCAAAGCGTAGTAAAGGAAAAGTGATCAATGCTTTAGAAAAACTAAGTATGTAATATTTAAATCAGATAGAAAATCCTAAACGTATCATCATTTAAAAAGGTAGATACAAACCAACATGAAGGAAAAAATTCCTTGGCATACATCTTAGGAATTTTTTTAAGTATTATTATATTTCCATGAGAAATTTTAACTTCTACTGTAATAGTATACAAAACCATAGGTATAAAAAATATATAGAAAATCAGTCAAATTATATAAAATATACAACTATATTCGTGTATCAGATAATGTGTACATCAAATGCAATACTCGTTAATTGTTATATTAAAAATAAATCTAAGCTGGCTAAGTTAGGAACGAAGACGATAATATTATAAGTTTACAACATATCTGAGATTACAAAAATTAGAACTGAAATACAAAATGATTGAATTAAAGATTGCCGCGAAATAAGAAGCATTCATACCCTCTTTTTTCTGCTCTGGACAAAAAATAAGTATGCAAATATTTCCTTGTGTTTAAAGATAACAGCTAAACATAGAAATCTTAATTCGTATATTGTCAGGAGAAAGGGAAAGATAAGTATAAGGTTAAAAATTTAAAAATCTAAATAATTCCCACTTTCATGATTTTGAATTAATCAACAGAACACTGATTGAAAATTAATTCCAAATTATGCATATTTATTTGAAGTCATTTAATGTTCGGAATAAATATATATAATCTAAGATATACATAAAGCACCTAAAATGTAAATATGTTTACTCGAAATCATTTTAATCAAACAATAGATCTATGTAAGTCCAAAACGGAAAAAAGATTTCAAAATAAAGAATGGTTTCAAGTCTGGATTTTTTTCATCCTTCCATAAGAAAACCGTCTTTTAAAAAGTTGGCCTTTTTTCAACTACAAAATTTTAGTACGTGCATACAATGTTAGTTTTTTCAAGAACTAATGAGATTCATGGAATAACAAAGTAAAGAAACATGTTGTGTGGCATAAATAGAAGATGGTTAGAAATTAAACAATGTAACAACTCAAACTATATGATCCTATACAACAAATATATTATATAACTTATTAAAATGCATGTGGAAGCAACAAATATAAAGGGAATAATAATCATGGGCTTACCTCAATTAGTGAATGATGCAATTCCTCCCTTCTTGGTGCCTCTTGCATTATCGTATGTTGTAAATGCAGCAAACAATGCCAATTTTTCATCATCTTTAACCTTTATGCACTCAACCTATAACCGCAGGGAATCCAAATTAGGAGTTCAAAATATTTGTCTCAATTGTAATTTTTTTATTTATATAAAAAAAAAGTTATACATTTATTGTATGAGACACAAATATAACCTAATATATGAAATCACCAACTCTGCATGCAAAAGACAATCCAATTGAATAACACCAAAAATTTTTGTGAAATGTTTTAATATTTTGTAAAGAATAGAAAAGGAAGGAGACTAACGTAAATGTCTTGATTCTGTTTGAAACTATAGTACTTTGATGCAACAATATTCCAAAGTCATTTTTAATTTTCAGACTTTGTGTGGCAACGCCCTTCTTTGCCAGTTAAGGCCTCTACGCTGAACCTACTTGCAAACTTCGAGGAACACCAAGCCAAGATAAAAAATAATTTAATCAGGTTGCATAAATGTTGACATGTGTATAATAGCTGTAAACATCTCAGGTTGAAACTATCATATAAAATATGAAAGATTATAGGGATGAGGACGCTAGTTGTTTGTCCCATTAATTCAAGCTTATGTTAATTTAGGCTATAAAACAAAGTAGAGTCGGCCTTTTCATCATTGCTTTGATATGTGTATGCAATATAATATACATATCTCGGGTCTAAATTATCAAACGCTCTATCTAATCATTTATTTTGTATTATATTGGGAATAAAAAACACCTATTACTCAATATTTTCTTGCAAGTAACATATTAGAAAAAAATCGACTTAAAATAACAACTGTTCTAACTTAAACCAAGAATAGGGAAAACAAAAATAGAAATGTTACTGGGTCACTTACATCAATGAAAAATAAAATACATGTCACTCATGTATATAAACCATGTATGGAACAACTTGAATAAATAATTGTAGCAAGAATGAGAAGTAGTATATGTAATGAAGTAGGCATACCTTTCAAGAGTACGAATGAAAAATTATGATGCCTTTTTGGTGCTGCAATAACCCACCAAATCCAAAATAAAAACCAGGTCGTCTGAACCTTTTTGTGGTCATTGCCCATCCACCACTGCTAAGTGGTTTTTGCTAATTATAGGAAAGACTTGCAATTTAGAGAAAACAAATGAAAAGTAAGCAATGCATAATTAGAGCAAACATCTAGCACAACTATTTTTTGTAACCTCTATCCATCATAAATTTCTCATTCTATTTTTTTTAAGACCGCCGTGGAATGAAAAAATTGAGCAATCATTGATCCTAGGGGAAATTACTAACAGGAAACTTTTAGAGCCACATCATTGCCACTAATATCAATTTTACCAAAAGACTTTTTATGCTATGGAATGATTCAATGTAAATTAATACTGGTTACTGACAAATATAATTACATACTTCATACCAAAAGATATCAAACGCCCATTTAATCTCAATGGAGATAAAAAAGATAGAATAACGACGATTAATTTCTATAGCTGATCTGAAATAAATCACATATGAATTTAATCAATCTTCAATTGGAAAGGATATAAGGTAGACTTCATAATTCAAAGATATCAAACAAATTTAATGATGGGAATCAGAAACTTTATAGGATGAATTAAATTTTGTTAAAAAAACATACCTGTCCTTTATACTGCTCATATGACCAAGAGTTCTCGAAACTTTCTAAATAAAAATAGCCTTGTATTAAAATCAAGCAAAGGTCATATAAATTTCGAAGGAAGTGAAACATGTTATCCTGTGTCATTCACATATTCAGCCAGAAAATAACATTTCAGTATATAGGAAATGGGATATATAAACATAGACACACGAAAATGAATTTAATATAATAAGGTAATCCATTAATACTACGAATAACGCATGTATTTATTTTTCCTCGATATTCACATTGATTGGGTTCTGAAACCAATATCATGACAATCAATATATCATAAAACGACTAACAGTGTTACAGTTACAGATTTATAAAAAGTGAACAATAGTTTTGAGTCTTACCAAAACATGCAACCTGTTATAAAATTTGCATAGAAATATTTGTTTTAAAAATTGCCACTTACTGATTGCCTTAGCTAATTACACTATACAAAAATTTCTATAAAGCTAAGTTAGCTTCTAACGTATTGAAAAATGAAATCACAAATGAGCCTCAAAGCAATTCATGATATAATTACATTATCCCTATGTTTTCAGATTTGATACGTTAAAATTAAGGCAATGCCAAAACACATTAGGTACACTAATTAGATTTTTACACCAACACATAAACTTGTTAATGACCTGATGTATCAAATAAAAGCATGAATTAAATCTCTTTGATACTTTCACTGCATATTTCCGTATTCCCCCCCCCCTCTATCATCCCATGGATTGAAAATAAAATACAAATATGTAAACCTAGTGAATGGATGTAAAATATCATCATTGAAAGAGAAAGTTGAACATGAATAAAGTCTTAATCAGGTCATATGTACCCAATTCCAATCTACATATCTTAAGCAGTCAACTTATTTCTATTCACATCCTGTAGCATCTCAACAAAAGAGAGTTTTATACTATGGACATCAATAAAAACATTTCAAAATCAGTGTCCTTCGTCTACATGTGACAAAGCTCATTATATATGTAGACCAAAAATACACCAATGACTATTACACTATATATATATATATATATATGTGTGTGTGTGTGTGTGTGTATGTATATATGTATATATATATATAATTATACGTATTATATGTGTATGTGTGTATGTATGTATGTATATTACAGTTAGCATTAAGTTCAAGTGCCTCGATGACAGACAAAGAGTATTACAACCATTATTGTGAAACCAAAAAAGGGGTATGTTCTATTCAACAGGAAGACATGAATTTAAGATAAAAATTAGTGCACCAATAGAAATACTCAAAGGAAAAGTAACATTAACAAACTATGAAAGAAACAAATCATGAGGAAATGACAATTTCAGTGTTCAATGTAAAGCCACTAATGACGGATAAAACAAAGGAGTACAGTATAAATACAGCAGAACATATACCTGTGTACATAGAGGGCAAAACGGTGGCATCCCTGACGACGTATCATTTGGAAAAGAATTGCCATCCTTGACGATAGATCGAGAAAGTAAGATCGAAAAGTCCTATGCGTTAGCGCGATGGAGTCAATTGTCGATGACTTTGGAAGAGTTCGATCATTTGATAGCGTCAATTCAACGGAAATTGATTTTTGTGAAGATTAGGGTTTAGGAAAAAGGGGGAGGACGAAGTGAATTGCTTTAGTAACTCCGTCAGAGCTAGTGCAGTTGATAGGAATCAATCCAGTGGACATCCGATTTCATGAAGATTAGGTTTAAGGAAAAAGGGGAAAGAGGATAGGTCGACATCGATAGAGCAAAAAAAAAAAAAATTGTGGGGGATTATATTAGGCATTCATGCGAATCAGGAGGAAAAGAGAAGCAGCGATAATCCGTATAAATAAAATTTAGCCGCGACTGTTGAGCTTTAGATAAGCAGAAGCTCTGTGCGCTCTCCAATTCTTACTCAGTAATTATAATATAGTATAGAATTAGATTTAATATTCCCCTTTTACAATTTATGCCTAATCTATATTAATATTCCAATTTACAGTATATGTCAAAACTAGATTTAATATTCTAGTTTTACCGTTTACATCCAAAACTTGGTTTACAAACCAATTACATACTTTGCGGCCAATTAAAATTTATCAATTTATGCCCAAGTCTAATATGCATGTAAATCATTCACTATTATAGCCAATTTAGATTTATGCCAACATATTTATTATGCTAAATTAACTTAATTAGGCTACGCCCAATCCTCGCATCATAATCGTACGTATAACATGATTTCACAAGTTTCTAAGTACTCATGGAATGATACTAATAGTATCAAAGCAAGGGATAGGGGATAAGCATGAGAATTGACATAAAAGAATAGCCATGCGAGAATGAACTAAATACAAAAAAAATTGTTCCAATGGGTTTGATGTAAATAACAGTGAATAGGAATAAACTAGAAAAGTTACACCCAAAAAAAAATTTGAGATCCAGCATAATTAAGGGAATAGGCATAGGTGATTTGGTCCAACATAATGCCAGTTCGAAGTACAACCTAATAGGTTAATGGGAATAGGCATAAGTCACTAACCCACAATAGTCATGGGCGACCAATCATAACAGTTTCTTAATCCATGCCATAGGCAATAGTCTCATAGTCATGAATCTTGGTAACAGTCTCATAGTCATGAATCATATGCAATAGTCTCAAAATTATGAATCATAGTCATAGTCATAGGCAACAGTCTTATAGTCATAGTCATATGTAATAGTCTCTTTGTCATGGATCATAGTCATAGGCGATAGTTTCATGGGCAACAGTTTCATAGTCATAATCTTAGGAAAAGGTCCCATAGTCATAGTATTTGGCAATTAGCCACAATAAGTTCTAGGCCACAATCGAGAATCAGATCCAAAGGCATAGATAACGTTAGATTTGACATAAGCATGAATCAAAGATAATTAACATGCCAATAGGTACAGTTATATATTTTAATTTATTACATTCACGAGTCCAATTACACGTTCAAATCTAAGGAATATCTGAACTTAAAGTGATCGGTTTAGAAAAGGCGATTTGCTATGATTTGCGTAGCGTTGCTCGAAGCCGTTGAATTAGCCTTTGATTCCCTTCTTGAAGCTTTAACTTGATTTAAATCTCTTCTTGAAAAACTCGAGCAGCATAACCTCGTCTTAGATTTATATATTATTTTATTTAAATTAGAATTAGAGCAGAGTATAGACGTAGAGAAGTTGTGAGGAGAAAATATGAGGCCTAGGGGTGTTTTTATAGCTGTTTGATCAATGTATAGGGCTAAAATCGCGTCTAGGTTCAAAAATGTGAATTCTACCCAGATCTGGGGGTAGGTTGACCTCCCTTGGGGTAGATCGACCTCCCTTGGGGTAGGTCGACCTCCCTTAAGGTAGGTCGACCTGCCTGGGCGGGAATTTTCCCGCCCAGCCCAACTCTGTGATTTTTGAATTTCTGAGCTGGTTCTGAATTTTTGCTGAAACTTCTGAACGTCATAACTCCTTCATACGGAATCTGATTTACGCAAAATCGTACTCTATCTCAAGCAGAATTTTGAGACGAACGCAATGGCGTAACCCATTTCCCTTAATTATTCTTCTAAAAATTATTTATACTTTAATTTGTGAAACTTAATGTTACAAAATTATAGGGTGTTACATTCTCCCCCCTTAAAGGATTTTGTCCCCAAAATCTTCAAGTCAGGAAGAATGTGTCCTACCATTCAGTCATCCATCTACTCAACCATTCAATCATAGGCATTCATTATCCTTAAAAAGATTTATAATGTTTTCATGTTCATATGCATAGTGTGTGTATATGTCCTTATCTTATGCAAAATCAGGCGGTCTACTAATTCAGTTGACCTCCTAAATGCGAATTATGTCATTGCCAAGCGTCCAATATGTATGCGATCCTAAAGATATATATCATTTCTATATGAGTGCACAACCATTCACTCAAATGCAACATCCACAGGATAAAACATCAAGTTCAATCCATAACAAATACATATATGCAAATGCAATATGGAAGTGACTGAGCTGATCTAGTGCCCTATGTGTGTATATGCATCCACGAGCAACAACTACCAAACACTTGCAAGCACTTGCATCCACCAAACATAACATGTCTCAAACACATGTTTACATCCATTGGCTTCTACCTAAGGATTGAGGATAGGACCGAGAGGATATACTTAAAAGCTAAAGATTAGCATGCAAATAGATTTTTCAGAAAAAAAGGAATCAAGGATATAACCACAAAAAGGGTAAGATGCGTGTATTCGGGCTTCAGTCTTTTAAGTCGCATATTCTTGAGCTTCCATTTCCAAAACCCACTAGTAAAGATAGGACCTCACTCACTTACTATGCTAGAGGGTATCCAATGTAGTCGAACTATCCTCCCGAGAAAAACATATGTTAATCATGATACCCAGTGTATGTACTTAAGATAATTAGAGGTCTCTCCTCTACTTAGCTTATCCATCATGCTGCAAATCTGAGGGTCTAAAGCTAATGGTTACTATGCGCTTATTACCTCTCTTAAGGTCAGTCTTAACTTAGGGTGCTAACCCCAACCATTTATTTCTCACGCAAACCATCCTAGTCGAACTCGACATCCCTCAAGTACAAGCCCTAAAGGCCTAAACCAATATCAGACAAGCACCCAAGGGATACCTCCTCGGAATTTGGATGATCTATGTGAGATGATACTAACAAAACAACCAAAAAATTGAGCACTTTACTGACTCTGCCTATCCTTGCCAATCTTGCTCCAGAATTATCGTTGATCGTATAACTGGCTTTGCAGTGTCATTTAGATACATGCGGAAATCTGTCTCGAGTTCTAAGGGGGGAAACCCCTACTGTAATCAAAACATCTTGCGTACTCATGGACTACCCCAACGGATCGAAAATCATCAATAGATAAGTAAAGTGATTCTAGGTAGCTAAGACAAACTGATCATTTAGGATTGTACGAAATCTCAAGGGTGTTCTCGAGGCAAGTCGAAAGTCTAACTACCCTTGTTTCATAATTACTAGCTAAACAATCAATGCCTAGAATCAACCCATAGCCCAAAAACTTAAGCATATATATAGCTATTTTCAAATCCTCACAATTCAAAGGTAAATGGGTCGAACCAGCAATTGGATTTGAGACTATAATGGGATCCTCTACTATACAATATCTAGGGTGCAGAGACTCAACTATGGAAGCAGATATATATATACGAATGTGAAGCGCTAAAATCAAAAGAAGTACTAACAGGATAATCAAAAAGGAAAAACTCTTTCAACCGAAATCTTACTGCCTCTCTCTCAGGTATGCTGGCGGTGAGAGCATGCACTTGCCTTCCGAAAAATCATGTCCCTTGTTCTTTTCCCTTGCCCTT
The DNA here is from genome assembly GCA_030737875.1 of Allium sativum. Taxonomy (NCBI): domain Eukaryota; kingdom Viridiplantae; phylum Streptophyta; class Magnoliopsida; order Asparagales; family Amaryllidaceae; genus Allium; species Allium sativum. The sequence goes on from CM060923.1 coordinate 651,326,726, forward strand.
AATTATACGACCCGCTATACCAAAATAAAGATACTTCCTCTTGTTTTAGGTTTTACTATTCTTTCCTTCCTACCTTTGTGATCCCAGTCTATATCCATGGGTTCTTCATCCTTGTTTTGTGCTCCTTGGCCAAACCCCCTCATTCCCAACTTTTCCATCCATGTGTAACTTGTTGACATGTCTCTCGAAAGCTGCCTCCATCGCACGGGGAATCCTACAAAGCTCGAAAGAAAATTACGGCCATAGATAGAAGTTAGGCACTTGTTTGACCTTTGACAAGCGTCGTAGTCTTGTCAAACCTACGGAACCATGCCACGATGAGGTTACCTCCCAGAAAGCCAGGAGCCCCGGAGATTCAAGGAAGAAGGAAACAAGCATTTAAACGGAGGATCAAAAGATAGTGCTTATGGCTTTTGGGAATATGCCTTTAAAACAAAACTTTTCTTTTGAAAATGCTTCTTTTGAAATCGTTTGAAAATAATTTTTCAAATCTTTTTATCTGATCTGGTAACCTTCATCTCTGATACCAAGTGTAACACCCCACCTACCATTAAGGTCACTCACAAAGGGAATACCTTAATTTTGGTGGAGCATTATAGGTAAAAGATGCAGACAAATTACAAGACAGATAATTAAAACAGCGGCAAATAAAACTTTATTTCATTGATAAACAGCTTGTACAAAGATTGTTTTACAATACCAAAGTATCCTGTCTTTCTTACAAAAATAAAGAAGTATAAAATGATTTCCCAAGATAAAGCATGAGCCAGCCATAACAGTAGAAGAGGGAGTCCAAGGCAACACGTCAAAGAGTCTTCAAGCTTGGAAAAAGTAACGGTCCAAACAAACCTGAGCTATTCTCTCCCTGACTACCGGGGGGAACGGAAGAAAAGAGGCGAAAGCAAACTAGGTCAGACATAAAGTCTGGTAAGTCCTGTGATTCTTAATATTTAAACGAGGAAAAGGATCATGACATGAATAAACTAAATATAAGACTAAACCATAGTAATGGGATAATATGGGATAAGCATGGGATATGGCAAGATAAACTGAATGTATCGATAAACTGAATGTACTGATAAACTGAATGTACTGATAAACTGAATGCGCTTCTACTCCTTCTTTGCTTCACAACTACCCTATTTATACTGATTTCTATATCTCTGCACTACCTAACTGGTGTCCAAACTAGTAATCTACGATCATATAATAACGTGATCCCAATCCCCGTATTTTTGTTTGCCTTCAGGTGTGCTTCTATTATGGGGTTTCCATTTATTACCTAGATCTAATCTAGGGTTTACTATCGAGTGCTCACTAGATTCAACTAGGGTTTACGCTACCCAGGGCAACTGGGGTTTATGCTACATATTGAACGCTTCTCGGATTCAGGGTTTACACGACCTAGGTCCAACTAGGGATTATGCTACCTACATTATATTAATTTTCCTTGTGTATGTGTCAGTCGGCCCTCTCTTGCATGTAGATACTCTGTGTTGGCCCCACCATAAGGTGTATCAAGCCTTATGACATCGACCCCACACATATGCATAGTGTATAACTACTGGTACGTAGTGCCTGCTTTTTTCCACTTTGGAGTAGGTGCACGCCCATAAACCGTCGGAATCTACACTAACGTAAACCCTGCCTCTATTTTAACCGCTTATAGTCAGCCCAATAATCGTGCCCCACCCTGCCTAGTTTCAGGGTACCATGATACATCTATGTGGGTTACTGCTGAAATTGTTCGTGGGCCTATATATACAAATATTACCCACCTATATGAGATGTACTTAACCCTCCCACTGATTCTAGCATGTTTTCTTAATGGTTAAGTTTTGTGAGCCTATACTTACTAATATTACTCACCTACCCGATGTGTACTTAACCTTCCCACAGATTCAAGCATTTTTATTTGATGGTTAAGTTTTGTGGGCCTATATTTACTAATATTACCCACCCACCCGACGTGTACATAACCTCCTACTCGTCAAGTCGTGTTGGTTAAGTGGTTCTTGTTAACTTAACCTATCTTGCTTATCATGTTGGATTGGTTAAGTGTGATTTATTAACTTAACCCCGTTCATTCATCAGGTTATATTGGTTAACTATTTCCCATTTAACTTAACCTCATTCATTCATCAAGTTATATTGGTCAAGTGTCAATAATCAATTCAATTTAACTCAACCCACCCCCTCGTCACATCATGTTGGTTAAGTGTTTCCTTCTAGTGTTAACTTGAACCCACCTCAAACCATGTTATATTAGTTAAGTGTTGCCTTCTCGTGTTAACTTAACCCTTCACATACATCATGTTATATAATTGGTTAAGTGTTTTCCTCTTGTATTGCCTAACCCCACCATATGTCATTATATATTGGTTAAGTGTTATTTAAGTTAACTTAACCCTATCATTTGCTTAATTAACATGTTATAACAGTTAAGTGTTCTAAATTTACTTAAACTTAACCACTTGCCTAGTTAACATGTTATTACGGTTAAGTGTTTTCTTAACTACTTAACCTCAACATTTCTAGCTTGATTTATTCATGTGCCTTAATTAATTAATTAATTAATTAATTAAAGCACCAACCACTCACATTAGATATATATTGTTGTGGTTACTGGGTGTTTCGGTCGGTTCCGGGCAGGTTTACACCAAAACTCAGTCTAATCTCGGGTCTTTCTGGGCTTGATGCACTAACCACCCACATTAGACAGGTACTGTTGTGGTCACTGGATGTGCCGGTCGGTTCCCGGTAGTTTTGCACCATAACTCAGTCTAACCACGGGATAGGCATATTCGTCTTTTACTAAATTTACATATTTACTATTTATATAAATTTTCCGTAAATCAATTTAGCCTAGATCATATTCATCTGTCATGCAAATTTAAATACTTATATTATATGTCCAAAACTTGATTTACCAATCAATTAACCCAACTTGCAGTTTATACCAATTTAGATTTAATATTCCACTATTACAATTCATGCCCAATCTAGATTAATATTCCAGTTTATAGTTTATGTCAAAACTAGATTTAATATTCTAGTTTTACCGTTTATGTCCAAAACTTGGTTTACATGCCAATTACATACTTTGCGGCCAAATAAAATTTGTCAATTTATGCCCAAGTCTAATATGCATGTAAATCATTCAATATTATAGCCAATTTAGATTTATGCCAACATATTTATTATGCCAAACTAACTTAATTAAGCTACGCACAATCCCCGCATCATAATCGTACGTATAACATGATTTCACAGGTTTCTAATACTCATGGAATGATACTAATAGTATCAAAGCAAGGGATAGGGGATAAGCACGAGAATTGACATAAAAGAATAGCCATGCGAGAATGAACCAAATACAAAAATAATGGTTCCAATGGGTTTGATGTACATAACAGTGAATAGGAATAAACTAGACAAGTTACACCCAAAAAAAAATTAAGATCCAACATAATTAAGGAAATAGGCATAGGTGATTTGGTCCAACATAATGCCAGTTCGAAGTACAACCTAATAGGTTAATGGGAATAGGCATAAGTTACTGACTACAATAATTATAGGCAATTAACCACAATAGTCATGGGCGACTAATCATAATAGTATCTTAATCCATGTCATAGGCAATAGTCTCATAGTCATGAATCTTGGTAATAGTCTCATAGTCATGAATCATATGCAATAGTCTCAAAATTATGAATCATATTCATAGTCATAGGCAACTGTCTTATATTCATAGTCATATGTAATAGTCTCTTTGTCATGAATCATAGTCACGGCCGATAGTTTCATGGGAAACAGTTTGATAGTCATAGTCTTAGGCAAAGGTCCCATAGTTATAGTCTTTGGCAATTAGCCACAATAAGTTCTAGGCCACAATAAGTTCTAGGCCACAATCGAGAATCAGATCCAAAGGCATAGATAACGTTAGATTTGACATAATCATGAATCAAAGATAATTAACTTGCCAATAGGCACAGTTCTATTTTTTTAATTTATTACATTCACGAGTCCAATCACACGTTCAAATCTAAGGAATAACCGAACTTACAGTGATCGGTTTGGAAAAGGCGATTTGCTATGATTTGTGTGGTGTTGCTCGAAGCCGTTGAATTAGCCTTTGATTCCCTTCTTGAAGCTTTAACTTGATTTAAATCCCTTCTTGAAAAACTTGAGCAGCATAACCTCGTCTTAGATTTATATATTATTTTATTTTAATTAGAATTAGAGTTGAGTATAGACGTAGAGAAGTTGTGAGGAGAAAATATGAGGCCTAGGGGTGTTTTTATAGCTGTTTGATCAATGTATAGGGCTAAAATCGCGTCTAGGTTCAAAAATGTGAATTCTTGCCAGATCTGGTGGTAGGTCGACCCCCAAGTCGACCTCCCTTGAGGTAGGTCGACCTCCCTTGAGGTAGGTTGACCTCTAGGTCAACCTGCCTGGGCGGGAATTTTCTCGCCCAGCCCAGTTCTGCGATTTTTGAATTTCTGAGCTGGTTCTGAATTTTTGCTGAAACTTCTGAACGTCATAACTCCTTCATACGGAGTCCGATTTACGCAAACTCGGACTCTATCTCAAACAGAATTTCGAGACGAACGCAATGGCATAACCCATTTCCCTTAATTCTTCTTCAAAAAATTATTTATACTTTAATTTGTGAAACTTGATGTTATAGAATTACTGGGTGTTACAAAATCGTCATGTAATATTGGTTTTGTAGAATTGTGATTTTTGTATTGAACTAAAAGTAAACATAAGTATTATATTATTATTTATATTTTATGCAATTCACAACTATTATCATTTGATTTCTCCTAAAAATGTTGGGATTTAATTGTTTCATAATTGAATTATGTTTGGATCCTAGTTTGGGTGTAAACGCATTCATAAATTGGAATAAGTCAAATGCAAACACTTTTGGGTATATTTCACCACAAAAAGGGCGGATCTGATGAAATATAGACTGAATGTATGAAATAATCTACTTTCAATCTAATACCGAAACCTTTTTCTACATGACTACGATATAAGTTGTAATTGATATGTATGTGTATGTTTTCCATTTCTGTTATTTGCTATATGTTCATTATGCCAACATGTTATGTTGTAGCGATAAAATATGGAAATGTTTAGACTTGTATGCCTTAATTTTGATAAATGACAATTGCCATCCCGATTAGATTGTTTCCCATTTATATGAATGTTACGTTAATTAAGTGCTATTATTATATTAATTACTTAAACAGAATTAACGTAATTAACTTATATTAGCGTAATAAATACGATTAGGTTAGAGTTTGAATTCGAAATGTCCCCTTAACAAGTATATGTATATATTTGTTTGCTTGTGTGTGCGTATATATAGAATGGCTTAAGTGTATATATATAAATAAATGACACATAGACATGAGGTTAGTTGCCTTTTGTGTTAGAAGCCTTCCAGGAACCGACCGGCATATCCAGCAACCGCAGGTGGGCCCAACTAATGTGAGATGTCCAGGTGCCATGGGCCATCCAAAAACTTAGTACACTAGACATGAGATTAAACCGAATTGTAGTAGAAGCTTGCCCGGAACCGACCACCATATTCGACATCTACAAGTATATGGGTTAATGTGAGAGGTATAGTGTGTAAATATATATAACTATATATGTATATATGTAAATATATATATAAGTTGATGTGTGAAAACAAATAGGATTACTACGCCTTAAGAAGGTCTTAAGTGGATGACTCGCCTTTTATCTAATTTGGGCCTTAAGTGGTTAGGACTAGGATCTCTCTGAAGGTTTATTCCTTAGAGAGGAACCTAATTCATGGGACCTACCCTTATTAGTATTAAGGTAAGTCTTTGGGTCCTCCTTCTTTAAAAGTGGTTAGGCATAAAACGGTTAATGGAGTAAGGTAGTTCATGGTGGATGTCCTCTTCCTCTAGAAGCTTGTAAGGGATTAACTAGGAGACTGGTAATTGAAGGATATGGCCATCGCATGCTCACCAGCTGTCTAAGGGAAGTCTTAAGTGACATAGGTGTCCTAACGGGTAATATCAATTAAGTAGTATCGTTCGCAATACTACTTCTCATTTTACAAACAAGATATTAGACTTTAGAATGTTAACGTACTAGCATGGGGTTCCTAAATGGCCAGGGGTCCGCCTCAGGGTTATAAGAGATTATAAAAATCCACTTTTAATAGGGCCATAAGTGACTGATAATGTCACCTCGTTGGGTCTTTACCTTAAGGACACTAACGGGTGATTGACTTGGATATCCACCCCATTGGTTAGATATTTATGTTTGTGTGAAATCTTGTGTGTAAACATACCTTGACATATGTAACCTGCTAAAAATATAGTGTCTGGACATTATGTAACACTATATTCCAACCACACAAAACTTTATGTTCTGACCCCCTCTCTTTAACGTCGAACAGGTTAGTAGATGGGGTAAAGCCATGGATGAAGACAAGATTGAAACCGATGGAGAAGATGAAGTTATTATGATATTATTGGAAGTTATTGCTTTGCTTCTTTTGGAATCCTATGAAAATAAACTATTTGATGTACCTATTGAATAAATGTAACTATGACTATGTATTTTTATGATTTTGAAATAAATAGTACATCTTATTTTTGGTATTATATTTTCTCTTTCCGCTGTGTGAGATTTCCATTCAAAGTGTATGTTATTGTTATTTGTGCAAATATAATCCTTACAGGAACCAATAACCCTTTTAAAATGGCTCTAAGTTTTATTGGGCCTTTTCTGGGTCGAAATTTAGTCCCATTCTGGGCGGGTTGTTACAGGAAGACCATCTACATCTAGTTGACTTCACATATAATAATAGCTACTAGTCGAGCATTGGGATGCCACCATAGTAGGCATTGTATGGTAGACCATGTAATTCTCTAGCATGTTGGTTATAAACTAGAGAGAAGTTGATATTTGGGCCAAAGACGATTAGAGGGACATCAAATGTATCGAGATCGTTCGGTAATGAATAAAAGAAGCCTAAGACATCAAAAGAGTTATGCCGATAGGCGTCGAAAAGATTTGGAATTTGACGTTGGCGATATGATATTCGTGAAGATTTCACCGTTGAAATATGTTGTTTGGTCGGAAGCAAAGGAAAGTTGGCCCTAAGATTTATTGGACCGTTTCCGATAATCGAGCGGATTGGAAAGCTCGCGTATAGATTGGATTTACCTGAGAAAATATCGAGTGAGCACAATGTTTTCCATGTGTCGTTTCTACAGAAGTGTGTGCATGATTGGAATGTGGTGGTATCTCTGAAACAGTATAAGGACCCAGAAGTAGAGAGCATAGCTACGAAACCTCATAACCTGCTTCATGTTGTGGGGAATGATACGAAACAACTTAGGAGGAAGATGTTTAATCTAGTCAAAGAACAATGGAGTGAGGACGACGACGATTGTACGTGGGACACGAAAGAGAGTGTGAAGATGAACCATCTAGAACACTTCGTCGATATGACCCATTGATGTTGTGTCACCTTACATCATTATAACTTTTACTATAGCTATTAGAATTCCGCATGCTAGGATAAGGCTATGGATGCATGGCTTGATGGATGCTAGTTTGGATGGTAAATTGGTTGCTCATGGATGATAGGCATGCATAATTGTTTGGTCGCTAGTGTTTGCTTGGGATTTCGGGGGCGAAATTCCTTGGGGGGAGGGGGTAAGGGAATGTAACAACCGACATTTTATGTATCGAAGGATCATAAAATATTTTTATTTAATTCCCTAATGGTTGGATCATTCTCATATATTTTTTATATTGGTTATGGGGATGTGAGACATGCCCATTATTTTTACCAATTTTATTTGTGATCGTTTTGCCCCTGTCAGTCTTGTAGAGGGCATAACTTTTGATTGGGATCAAATCAGGTGTTGAGTTCGGTGTCATTGGAAAGGAAATGGTGTTGCCAATTCCGTAAAGTGGTCACATTAAAGATATGGTTCATTAGTTGGGGAGGAATCGCTGTTTTTGTGTTTCATAGTTTATGTTGAAGTTTTTAGAGCCATTGATGGGCTTATTTGAGGAGGCCCATTAGTGGGCTGGTGGGAGGATATAAATAGGGGGTTAGAGCATGGATAATATTTTACTTTCTTCATTCTCTCCATTTGGTTGAGCTACTGATCCTCCTTGCTCATTGAAATACACCTTTCCCGCATTAAAATTCTAGATCTACATAAGAGAATTGAAGATCTACATCATTTGAAGATAGATCTACGTCAAGTGAAGAGAGATCGCATCAAATTAAGAGGTTTGAAGTATATTCTTTGCTATCCAGATTGAGAATTTAGCAATTTCAAGTTAATTCAAAGAATTGGTGCCTGATAAGCATCTCTCACACAGATTCGATCAATTATATGGGTTGTTTAGTCTTATTTTCATCATTTTAAGTCGTTTTCACCTAGATCTACATCACTGTAAGTATATTTTCATTTGAATCACAACAAGATCTAATCTAGCAATTTAAAATTGGTATTCTTATGTTAATTCATATGTTAATGCAAGTGAGATCCATTGTTTTACTTTATGCATTGATTTATCATGATTTTGGGGGATTTTATATGATTATAGATGAATAATCGCCATTTTGATGTTGTTAATGATTTCATAAAGAGTTTATGGTTGAACTGGTCGCATCGATATTGTCGTTTGGTGATGATTTGGTCAAAATTGGAGCTATGGTGTCAGGTCGTTTTCCCTTAGGTCAGGTCGTTTTCCTTAGATCAGGTCCCTTTATGGACTGGGCAGTTTTATAGACTGAATAATTTGAGCATGGACCGGGCATAAATTCCCATCCATGAAATTCTAGAGCATGGACTGGGAAGAAATTATGGAGCATGGACCAAGCAGAAATTCTGGGGCACAGATTGTTGGAAACGCCGGTATTAGATCATGGGTACTAGATCGTTCGACTTGGACCACTAGAGGATTGGTGATGTTAGATCGGAGAACGACCTAAGGTTAGGTCTTTGACACTTTGATAATGGGATCGAGATAGGTGCAAAGCAGATTGGTTCAGAGAGCTTAGGTCGTGGGATGACCTAAGGAACCAGGTCCTGTAAATGACCTAATGAGGCTGGGTCGTGAATGACCTAATGAAGTGATAGCGTTTGGAAACGGTATGAATGGGGGCTTAAGCGCTGTGGAAAGTTGTACATAGCAGATGGATGAAACGCTATGGATTAGATGTCGACCAAACGAGTTGTATATTTTTTTTGATCGATGATGAATATGACTTTGAAGCGTATTCAAGTAGTAATGTTTGAAGTGTTGCGATGTATTCGTTGATCTTCGTAATGCAACGAATGTGAAGATGACTCAAGGTGGTGAGTTCGTGGATAATGGTTGTTCAAGAAGGGGTTTGGGCTTATGAACAGTCATCGAGTTAGATGGCTACAGATATCAAAGGCCGATGAATTAACGTTATCGTAAGTTCTAGCGGACTCAAAGCAGGGGTATAATAGGGATGCCTAAAAGACTAGAAGTGACTGGTCGAGTACCCTAGGCAGCTCGACGGGCCTAGATACATTTCACCATATTGCGTATGGAGTTTTGCTAGAACTAGGGTTTACCATTGGCCCTTGACAGTTGATGGTAAGGTGTTTAGTTGGTCATACGATTAACGATGGTTTCAAAGCAGGATTGTCGGTGATGGTTAGAGTCACCAGTGATATCTGTTTTGCTTGTAATGTCTTGTATAGATTATTCGATGTCGAAGGATATATATCTTGGGTGCTTGTCTGATGTTGGTTTAGGCCTTCGGTCTTGTGCTTGGGGATGTCGAGATCGATTACGATGGTCTATTCTTGACAACTGTTTGCTATAAATGTTTAGTTGTTTCTTAATGCTTGTTTGTAAAGGCTATGACCGTCGGATGTGGGGAAGACACGTTTTGGTTCTTCTCTGATGTTTGGTAGATTAGTTGGTTAATCTACCTGTTCACATATACTTTATTGATGATGTTAGATTGTTGTTTTATCGCTCACTAAGACTGTTGTCTGACTCAAGGTTTTACGTTTCCTCTTATTACCTTGGGTTGTTTATCCAGTTTTGGATGGCAGATTGAGTAGTAGGTTACATATAGCAAAACTTAGTGGTCATAGGATGCAGAGCGATAACGAGCAGGAGGCTAGCGTATTAGTTTTTCTACTATCTAGCATTGGATGTTTTCGCTGTTATGATTTGTGTTTTCTCTGAATGTTGTAGTGAGGCAAATTTGTACAGACACTTATGTTGTAATCCAAGCGTGTATGGATATTATCTTTCTATTTATTATGAAAGTTCAAGTTTCTTCTCAAATATGCTTCACTACTATTTCCTATAGTTCATGTTCTTTTATATTTTATCCTTGCGCTGTGAGTTATATGACAATTTCTGCATGTTTTAACTTACCTTGATAATCGTCCGTAGCTACCTGGCACACCCTTCAGCGCATTATTTGCCTTGCTAAGTGCATGAGTTATGAGTTGATGTCACACTTATTTCCAACTATTGGTTCTCTGTCTTGATCAATGGATCAGCCAACGGGGGTTTTAAGGGGGAAGTGGTCTTCTTCAGGGATATTCTCTTTCCCCTTTGTTGTTCATCCTTGCTACGGAGGATTTTTTGCGAGGGTTACACTCACCCATGATAGCGAATCAAATTCAATGTTTTGGCATCCCTTCTGGTTGTCCTCTTGTTTTTTTTGACGACTTTATCATTTTCACGAATGGCAGTCGTCGGTCAGTCCATCGTCTTCTTAGCCTCATCCATCAGCATGAGAGGTAGACAGGCTAGCTCGTCAACTCTACTTAGAGTTGCTTCATTGAGGCGTCAGATTTTCCTCCGGATAGATCTTCGTGGATTGAAACCTCACCATTTTCAGGGTTGCCTCCCTTATCTTACCTTACCTTACCTAGGTATTATGCAATATAGAGATAGGGAGCTCAACGCAATCTTCGATTGCGTAACTAAAAAAGCTAGGGGAGAGATCATTTATTGGAATGCATCTCTTCTATCTCAAGCAGGTTGATTGGTTCTTATAAAGTCTTTGTTGTGCTCTATATGATTGCATATCTTCACTACTATGAATCCGACTTCTTCTTTCTTGCTGTCTTATCGCTTGTTGGCATCATCCTTTTTCTGAGGGGAAAAGGAAAATGCTAGTCATCACCACTGGATTTCTTGAGACATCATTTTTCATCCCAAACACGAGGGGGGTTTCAGGTCTCCGAAATCCAAATGATCTCTATACTTCCTATGCCTGCAAATTGTGGGATCAGTTTGTAGCAAACGATTCCCTATGTGCGACGTTCCCCAACGCCAAGTACCACAAACTTCAGGGTGCGAATTTCTCCAGTGTCCCGTCGTACGCTAGTGAGGCGTGGAAATGGATGTAATTCATGAAAGCCTTTTTTGACTTACACGGTGGTGTGTTTTGATGGGATGGCAGTCCTTTCTCTTTGAAGGCGGCATAGAGCTCATTTAGAACCCCATATCCTGGTCTCCATCTATTTTCTTTCATCTGGATTCTAGATTACCTCCGAAGGTCTCCGTGTTTGTGTGGAAAACCTTGCATGAAGGGATACCTATAGATGTGAACCTTTAGAGGATTGGCATTCCTTAAGCTTCTCGTTGCAGATGCTGGGGTAATGGCGACATAGAATCCATTGCACATCTTTTCTTCTAGGTTTTTTTGCAAGAGAAGTATGAGATTATTTCGGGAACTTAGTTGGTTTCTGAAGTAACGCGTCTTCTCTTGCTGAGCTTCTGAGATTCTGGTGGGTTAGAATTTTGGGTACCTCGTTTTTCTCGTCCCTCTTTCGTCTGATTCCTTGTCTTATCTTCTAGCATCTCTAATACTTGCGGAATATGGCAATTTTTGATAAAGTACATATGGATCCACCTACCATCATATGAAGGGTAAGGAATGATGTATTCCTTGCATTTTGAGGTAGGCTGTCTAGGTGAACTTTCAGATCATGCACAAGAAGTTTAGCCGGTATCTTTGGTATTACATCGGTACCGATGACACCCCGAGAGGGAATTAGTTGAGTCCCTTTTTTGGTTGATGCGGGTTTTGTCCCGCTCTCTTATTCTCTTACCCTCACCTCCCCTTGTTTCGACTGATGTTGTTTTCTAGTTCTGTAGGTCCTGGTTTTACATGTTTTTGGCTCAAGCAGCTTCACGTCCTATGGGGTTTGGCGTGATAGACTAAGATTTAGGTTTCAAGATGGATAGGATTGCACTGGATTGCTGGTATTGAGGACTTGTTTCCTTCTAACTGGATTCAGGCCAAGCTTGTTGGAGCTTCTTTGTAGCATGGACTGTTTTTGATCTCTTTGGCTTCTTGATGGTTCCCAGTGGTCTGACTTCTCAGTTTCAGCCAGGTAGTGGATTTGGGACTTCAAGATCCCCGTCTTTTCCAAATCTTTGTCTTCTTTAGTTGTTCTTTTGTTGTCTTGTATTTTTATTGCTCTTTTGTGTGTGCACAGTTCTATAGCCATCTCTACAGTTCGGTTTTTGTGAGCCTTTGGAGAATGGCTTATTCTGCTTTTTTTTATTTACATAGCTACTTTTGGTTTTATAAAAAGCATTCTTATTTTTCCATGCAAGTAATTTTTATGAAACAACGCCAAAAAATTCCGGATGATATCGATCGAGAGCAACTCACAACGGATGAGAAGGATGTTATTTTTTGAAGTTATGGATCCTCCATCGCGGAAGAAGCGATACGGCTTTAGTAGCCAAGTGGTACTCAATAATATATTAGGATATAAAATTTTAATAACTTATAGTTTTTGGTGCATCCTTTTTGTTTCAATCTTAAGTTTATAGATATATTTTGGTTATAAGCTAATAATTCAGTCTGTGCAGATTTTCCATGTTGTCTATTAAGTAGCTAATTCACACGTTTAAATTGAATTTCATAACATGGATATGAAAATTCATTGAAAAAAAAATTAATATTTTACAATTTGATGTAATAAATGTGCAACTTTGTAGAACTACAAGATTATGATATAATTTGACTTAGTCGAAACTTCATTAATTATAGTATACTATAAACTATATTAAAATTTGTCACTTATATTACATAATAAATTAGATGTAGCAAATAAATATCTAAAACATAACTATATATGTGTTATTCTTGAGTCAACAATTTAGTGGTAAATTCAAAAATAATATTTAAAGCGGTATTATCACATTATGTTATAACTTTAATAGTAAGATTTTAACTATATTAGTGTTACTAGCTAGTAGATGGAGACGAGCCAGCCAGAACAGAGTTTGTATTGATCTAGTAGAGATTGAAGAGTTAAGGGCTAAAATGACGCAACTATAAGATTAGAACCATCGCCAGACCATCGAGATGACACACCTGATGGATCAACATATTGATGAATACATGCAACAATACGGTGGTCGATTTCCTTCTTCTTTTATTTTTGGAGGTGATTGACCGGCTTGATAGTTATGTTTTTTTTTATCTAGTGTGACTTGGTGGATGCTAGACTTGATGACTTTGTGTTATGTATATTGTTTAATGGTAGGCTTGATGGTATGTATATTGTATGTATTATATAATTAGTTGTCTGGTTTGATGGTGAAGTATAGCCTAATTTTATGTATGTTTAGATTGGTGAACTTGGTTTGGTTTGAAATTTGGTTAAAATATAACATGAGTTTGATATACTGTTGGTTAAATAGTGGTTTATATGCCAAATGTGGCTAAAAGGAAAGAAGCAGCAGAAATATAAAAAATTATGTAGGTTTTGCAAGGGTTTCCGACGGCTTACTAGTAAAAAAATCTGTTAGAAGCCAACGGAAATTCTGTTCATTGGAACTTTTATATGCAATGACTTTTCCAACAGCTTCTGACGACTTCCAACGACCACCGACGCTTTGTAGCTGTCACAAAAGGCCTTGTTTCTTGTAGTGACTAACGTAAATGAACACTAGCTATTTCTGGTATCAAATGCTTTTACAATTTGCGTCTACAACATGAACAATGGATTTCTTCATTTTTTGCATTACGTAATGCCCAAGAATATGACGATAATTAAATTAGTTATTTTGTTATATTTAAAAATATAATTTTTCCAAACGATGGAATATTACCATAAAACTTGCACCATTGAGTTTGTAACAAAAATCTAGTCAACTTTCATGTTGGAACTTTGCAAATGGAGTTCTTATGAAAATTTATTGATGAAATACGAAAATGGACAAAAAATAAATAAATGTTATATATTAATTAATATTACCTTTAATTAACCTGTCTTTCATATGAGAAAGGTCGACCCGGCGGTCGATAGCCCATCCACTTCAGGTCGGTGTCTCCTTAGGAGGCTAGGGTTAAGTTATCTAAAAATTATATAGTAACAGACTAATTTTTCTAGAATTAAATTTAACAATTCAAAGTCATTTCTACGCCTACAAAAAAAGGGCTAGACCCCCACTCTTTTGCTTAAAATTATGGAGGTAACATCGTATCTTTTCCATTTCCCTTTCTTTAATATCTTCTAAAAATTTAAATTATAAATATGTTGACTTATCATTTGTCAAGGCCATCAGGATTCATGACCAAAAGCACTCAAGCCATGACTCATATGCATTCATACACTAAGGAATTTAACGAAGTAATTACTAACAGCTCACATATCAAATTCAACTAAGTCATGCTCAACTAAGCTATTTAGTGTGAAAAATCTGGTTCAACATGTTCTCAGTTCGACGAAGACATTATTTCCATATTCGGCTCGACATACATCCAGTTCGATTATGTCAATCCGGGCATACGTCAAACCGGATAATACTATTGACTAGTTCTTCTACATCGTGACCAAGCCCACAATCTCCTTTTCCTCTGGACAACTCCCATGTGTCCCTACCGAATTAGACTTTCGACATCTTCTATAAATAGCCTCCTAAAGCTAAAGATAAAGGACTTTTAGCTTCTCTTAGCGTTTTTGTTGTCTGTAATCATTATGTACTCGAGATTTCTTAATCTCAAAGCCTTGTATAACTCATAGCCGAACCACTATAAATTGCTTAAGTGTGATTTCTCCTTGTTTTTCATTTATATTTCTTTGTTACAATCTTTGGGTGTTTGCACCACTTTTGGGTGTAAAATTCTAGTGCACTCACTGAGAAACTCGAATTATAAATGCTTAGAATTATTTTACTCTATTGTTTAGATCACCAAGTTTGAAGCCAAAATCTTTTATTTTTTTATCTCTAGCAAAAAATGGTATATAAAGGAAGTGTTACCTCCTCCTGACCGTCCATAAGTTGTTATCGAATAAGCTAATCAAGTTACCGTTGCTCCATATCTGGTTCGACATTGCCAAACCGGGCTAGAAATCAACCTCGAGTTCCATTCCTCCTGTCGTTCGAGCTCCATCCATTGTATATGCTACCCGTACTGACTTCATTGACCTCATGACAAGATGGAACAAGACAACGATAGCGTTGAATGAATAAATGTGTGCAAACATCGCACTGAGGTAGGATATGAATCGCATGGCGGTGCAATAGGATGAATTCAAGAGTCAGAGAGATCCTACCCCACCACGCCATCAAACAGAAGCATCATCTTCCTCTTGAAGGAGCAGAGAGGCAGCACAATAGCAACGACAGTATGTTAGGCCTCAGAAACTGCAAGAGCTCTTGTTTGGTATACACCCGCTCGACCTACCAAATAGGCACGACTCGACATTGTCGAATCGGATCGTGTCGAGCTGTACAACGTCGAACTAGCTCCATCACTGACCCGAATTCCACCTAGAACTCGCGGTTCCTCTGGCATTCCTTGCTCTCCCATGCTTCCTCCGTTGTGTCCTATGATTGACCATGACAACATAGGCCAAGGAAGTACCACCTAAACGGTGGCTCAGCCGACGCTGCCTGCGTTGAAAGTGGACAGGGCTAAATGGGCAAGAGCTCAGAATCCGGACATAGTTTCAACACTCCAAAATTGATTTCTATGGTGAGTTAGATTTTGGAAGACAACCGAGGATATAAAAATGAAGACTGTGGGATTCAACGCAATCACACGCTATTCATTACCGACATCCTATAGGTCATATTTCCTCAGAGGTTCAATTTGCCTCAAATGAATAATTACTTGGGAAGAACTAATCCTCGCCAGCACCTCAATAGATATACTTTGAATATGCATTCAGTTGCAGCCCTGGATTCCATTAAGTGCAAAGTTTTCGTTATATATCTATATGGAGTCGCGTTGATGCGGTTTACTCGACTTCCACCTAGACCCCTACTGGACTTTGAGGACTTATGTAAGAAGTTCATGAACCAATTCTAGCTTCATGCCTCTAAATCAAAACATGTAATGACTCTCTCCTATGTAAATCAACCACTACTACAAATTATGTCAGTTGTTTCACATCATTTGCTTTGGTTGTAATCAGAACCGAAGCAAATACGATTATTTGCTTTGGTATTCCACACAACTAAAGCAAATTTGTCATTTGCTTCTGTTGTGTTCACAACGGAAGCAAATAGTATGATTTGCGTCTGTTGTGCTAAAATATGTACCAAATTGCACCAAAGCAAATAATGTTATTTGTTTAAATTCTTTATGAACCGAAGCAATGCACCGAACCAAATAATGTTATTTGTTTTGTTACTTGAGAACAGAAGCAAATACATTATACCGATAAGCAATTTATTCTAATTAATGAGTAGCAACAAATAATTTAAATTGCTAACCATTATAATTAATCTATAACTATTATTTTCTTCTAATAGTATATTATAATTAGTATACTTAGTAAATTAGAGTTATTATTCATTAATTGCATTTAATAATTAGTAAATATAATCAATAATTAATACTAAATAATTAACACCGAAAAATTAATAATTAGTATTTAATGTTTGACATTTAATATTAAATTAGTAATTTATGTTTATTAATTAGGAAGTAATGTTCAATATTCCATAATAAGTTTTTAGTAATTATCAATTAATAATTATTGTTAATGATTAATTCTCAAAAAAATTGATATAAAATAATTATTATTAATAATTAATTTTCAATAATTATTTAATAGTTAATACTAGTACTTAACATTAAAATTTAGTACTTATAAAGTGATATTAAGTTTGTACTAATAGTAAATTTTAACCAATTGTTATTAATAATGACAATTCAAGAATTAATCATTTATAAATGGAAACTTTTATAGATACTTAATTGATAAATAATAATTAATAGATAAGTAATATTTAATTAGTAATTATATTTAATTACTAATCATGTTCATTATCGAATAAGTAACAGTTAATTGATATAACTAATAAACTAGAAGTATATAAATTATAATTGGTGAGCGTTGATAATTAATACTTTTTGTAATTTGTAAACTAAAAGTAAAAAGGTGGTTTATAAATTAGAAATAAAATAAATTAAACTGTTAAGGGTTAATAAGCTAGAAAAATATGATAAATAGTAGTTAGTAAACTGGAAATATTTTTAGATGTACATGTGATTGCGCTGTTCAGTTTTAGTTCCCAACATACAATTCTTACCTGATATATTATAGCCCTGATCCATTTCTCACAATGCTAAACCCTACTAGCTGCCATATCCATCTTTGTTAGGTCCCCAACCATCAGCCATGGCGAAATCATTAAAGGAGCGAGGTGAGTATTAGTTGTTCTCAGTAAATATCACTCGCGGATCACCACAGGCATGCTCACATAGTTTGCTGGCATCATCCTTCACTCTACTAGATCGTTCTTCGACCTCAATTTGAACCCTCGCATTTTGTTCAAATGCAAATCCTAAGAGTTCAACCCTTCATATGACTGATTCGATCTATTCCGAGATTCTACGATCGATTTTGACAGGGATACTGAGTATGGCATCGATTTATTGAAATTTGGGTAGATTTCGATGTCCTTATGGTCCAAGATCAAGCTGGAGGTTGTAGCGTAGATGGAAGACTGAGCGCATGCAAGAAAACTATGGGTACTGGGCTGATATTTGTGATGGGAAGAGACATTCGAGGTTTTGATGACCGCTAGAGCTGAAACGTGGTGACGTGGTAAGTAATTTATATTGAATAAACTCTACTGTATTCAGTGTAATTTAATTTCATATTGGAAGATCATGATCTGGTAGACTGATATGCATAAATTTCGTTCAAAAATAGTTTGTTGTTGGCTATGTTTGATTAAAAGATGATAATACAGTAGATTGATGAATATACACTATTAACATAAAACTATTAGCATAGACTAATTTTTATGCCATATATGATGAACTGGATGCAAACTTTAATTACAATGTTAACAGTTAACATATGTTCACTATTGACATGTAACCATTTGCTTGCTTGAGAGAATGATTATCACATGTAGTTAAATATAAAAAATATGTTACATTATGATGATGGGTATAAATAAAATATTTGTATTGTGTATTCATGCAGATGCTTAGTGTATGAGTTTTGAGCATGCTGCCATAATGTGTGCAGGAGTTTTGGTGAATAAATTACAAAAAAAAAAAAAAAAAAAAAAATTACAGAATGTGGAAAGTTAGTACAAAAAACTTCATTTAGGTAGGAAAAAGTAGTTAGTGCACATGTTAAACATGGTATGAGTTTAATTGTTGAACATGATATAGAAAGTTTATTGTTGATATAATAAAAAGTAAGGTCAGAGTTTCTCTATTGCTTTCATTAATGTCGATCCAAATGCATAAGTGTTATTAACTATAGATTTTGTAATTTCTAGTTTTAATTTGCAGTTTGCAATGATCATTCTGTAAAATTTACAACATCATCTAATTAACTGAGTGTGCTAGTCTCTGCTAAGTTTTAGTTTCTCTCAAATTTTAAGTTTGGCTTCCTAGACTGTTGACAAATCTTACATATATTAATGAATATTTTCCTCCTTTTTGTTTTTGATCCGTAGGTGGAAGATTTCAATACATATTTTGGTCAACGCCATCCTGATAATGAAACATTTTGGATGCGAAAAGAAGTTTTTTTTCTTAAGTAAATGTTAGGATAATATAGTTTGGACTTGCATCAAAGATATAAAAAATATCCTGTTTGCTAATAAATTGAGAAGTAAGGGAACAATTAGGCAAACATGAAAAATAAAAATTACTTACAAAGAAACAAATATTACAAAGAATAAATCAACTGTTACACAGGAACTATGTTTATAAAATTACAAAGTTATTTACTAAATAAAAATGGTGAACAGTATGAACAACATAATATAAATGTTATTTGTTGTAATAACTTGCAATTCTAGACAGTACCAAGAATCACATCCAAGATGACTCCACCCTGTATACCCTTGTTATTTTAAAAATGTTTATCTGCCAAATTTGTTTTTGTTGCTAGCATACTCAAGTAAACTTCAACTTGATGAAGCACTTAAGTAAGTGATTAAAGTTAAAAAATAGCAGATAAAAAATAGTATATAGTTTATTGCACTGGAAATGATATGTACCTGGTTCAACATTCTTGCAATCTCACGTATCTCTGTAGTGTGATTTAAAATTATATTAGACTCTTCTCTTGTAGTTGAGCTACTTGCAACTCATCAGCTCTCATATATAAGTTTGTTTTTTTCTTGAACTTCTCCAGTCTAGCGCTTATTGGTGCAATGTAGTACTATACAAGTCATGGTCATGCGATAAAATTGAAATAGAATTTTGTTCACACTTTTTTTATAAGTGTGAACAAAACACTTTCCTCATATTGGAGGAATCAGGTGGATCACATATGGACACCCCTGAATTCCTCCAATAGAAACCGAGTGTTTTGTTCACACTTGCTAAAAAGTGTGAACAAAATCGGACTCATAAAATTGCAATACAGTAGATTGTGTACAGTATGATCTTGAAACTGGATTTTGTTATGCATCGTGAATTTTCTACACAAGTCATGTATTGATAGACCTTGAACCAAAATTAATTACTTATAACATTGGCATTTTGTAATTTGGTCTACATAAATTAAAATGCTTTGATATGTGCACACTAAACTCATGGTAAGTAGATCTTTTAACAATCTTGGTTTTATTCCAAGGTTAAACTATTTTAGTTGGGCTTAATCAAAATAACACCATGCATTTTATTTTATATATGTAACTAAAATACTAAAATATTAAAATAAGGTTGTGCCAATCTACTTTCACATCTTAAAAGAATTGTTTTCATATCATTTTGTCCGACCATGTAAGTTTATTGAACATCTACATGTATGCTGTAGATATTTCTGGTACCATCCACTAAATCAAACATGAATATTTTGCATTATAATCCGCTATTAATTAAACGAGATTATGGGTGTAACAATAACATAAATTTTAATTTTTATTCAGTAATATTTTTCTTTATAACGGTGATGCTTGACATCTCTATTTCAAGGAAGTCTTGTCAATGTTGTCTTGTATCACATATTTTTTTGAAAAGTATTATGACAAATATCAACATTCAGATGTATCCTCCATTATTTATTATTATGATTGGATAATCCCCAGATTTTGATTAGATTTAAACCAATATACATGCTTATCCAGTAATACCACATACAATGACATTACCCTGAGCCTCATTTTTGTCCATTTTAAAAAGTAATCGTTCTGAAATCTTGCATCCGTACTTGATAAGACTGGAGGTACGTCACTATTTCGGACTAAAATAAGCCACTATAAAGAATATTTGATTAGCAAGAAAACTCCTAATTTGCAATAATCATTCTTATTATTTTAATTTAATTTTGTTCAAAAATAATAAAAAGTAGCAAGATGAATAAATATAAACATTATTTCTTCCTATTCTTAATTTGAATGTATAAAACTACATTCCCATTTGGTCAGGTTGTCCTTTGCAAACACATAAATTTATATGACGAAGACAAATGACATACAAAGACTATTTACCTTGATTGCGGAAATTAGGCTATTACTAAGCATAAACACGCACACAACTAGTTAAAAAATTTCACTAAGGTTGGTATGGGTCGATATTTCTTTTCATTCGCATGTAAATTATGTTTAATTGATCTATGGATTTTTAATATGTATAATTATATGGTGATTCTAACATGTAAGTTGTAACACGTGACATGGCTATATCAAGGAAGTTTTACTATGTTTAGAGTGCGAGCTGCATTATGTAAATACTGCAGCACATCTTCTTGAAGTTGTGATGTTGTTAGTGTTATGATTTTTGTGCGCAGCGGAAGCTTGACAAAATGCCAAGAAAAATAAGATCTTTATCACCCAATCACTTGAAGATGAATTTGATTGAAAAACAAAAAACAATATAAAAAATATCTGAAATATGAGCACACGATATTCCACCCAACCACCCTCTTTATTGATTCACTAATAAAAATTGTTTACAAACGACCTCAACTATCGTTACAAACAATTACAACTTGAACCAATAACCTTATTGAGAAATAGGTAGAGAAAATCTAATGACTAAAAATTTTGAGGAGAAAGACAATGAAGAATAATGGCAAATTTTCCACACCTAATGAAGATATTAGCTAGCCCTTTTTATAGTGAGAATTGCTACATGCTCAAGAAAAACTTGGCTTCATGCCCAAGAAAACTTGGCTCCTAAAATATCTTCATATATGTTATAAAACTATTTGGTTAAGCACCAAATATACTTGCAATAAATGTCCACAAATATAGCAACCAATATCTCTCCATAAAATCTAACATCAAATCTCTTCATCAAATCTAGCACCAAATCTCTCCATAAAATCTAATAACAAATCTCTTCACAAAATATGTAGGATTATTTGTTGCCCAAAATTGTGATTTGCGTATCACCAATTTCAACACTCCACCTTTATACCAAATCACATCTTCTCTACTCAAACAATAGCCCCTTAGCTCTCACTTTCAACCTTTCTTTCTCAATTAACACCATTACAAACCTCCACCATCGCCCACTAATGATGCACCTCCCTTATCCGTGCACCACGCCACTAGCGATCTTCAAAAGCATTTGTAATACCACAAAGACCTCCATCTCATCTTTGTGGATTTCACAACTCGACATCCGTCTTCCGCTTGACATGATCTCTTCATCTTCGGGATCCCTCGAGCATCATCAACATCTAGACCCTTGTCGGTACCAAGATCCTCCACCTTAGGACCATAAGCAGTGACCATATTAACCTCTCCACCTTGCTGTGGACTAGGTTCTTCAACCATCACCCGCCTTTCATTATTGACCACCGAATCGATCAAACTATATAGGTTTCCCTCCTCCAGAACTCCTCGCATCATCACACGACCACCCTTCTTCACTCTCAAAACTCCACCTCGAGTCTCATAAGTGCAACTGCGGTGATCTAACTGACCGAGAGATATGAGGTTATGCGAACAAGTGGGTATGTTCCTCACACCGGCCACTTCTCTCACCACTCCATCATGCATCCGAAACCTAACAGCTCCAACTCCACAAATTGGTAGATCTACTTCATTGGTCGTCTTTATGATGCCAACACTCTTCTGATGTGAAGAAAAACTTTTCACATCACGACATATGTGAAAACTGGCTCCTGAATCCATCTTCCAAGGCTCCACAACACTAAATAGGACATCACATGAAGAATCGCTTTCGGTACCTTCAGCAAAACCTGCTTGTGCCAAATCATTATTATTATCACCTTGCGCCTTCTTCTTATCCCTCTGATAAGCATAACAATCATTGCGCTTGTGGCCTTTCTTACCACAATAATAACAAGCACCTTCACCATTAGCCCCTTTCTTCTTCCTTCTTGTATCTTTCCCCGAGCCTCTTGCTACCATCGCCTCAGTTTGAACAGATTTCAACTTCGACCTTTTTCTCCTTAGCTCCTCAATCAAAAGACTGCTTCGAACCGTTTCTAAAGAGATAGTTCCATTAACATTGGAATTACTCAATGAAACAACCAAAGTCTCCCAACTTTCCGAAAGAGAACTCATCAACAAAAGAGCCTGCAACTCATCATCAAAATTCACCTTCATATTTGCCAGTTGATTGATGACATCCTGAAACTCGTTCAAATGCTCTGCAACAGACTTCTCCTCATCCAATCAAAGTTGCACCAACTTTTGAACCAGAAAAGCCTTACTTGTAGCACTCCTCGACTCATACAAAGATACTAATTTGTCCCACAACGCCTTCGCGGATTCACAACAAGCCATATGGTGGAATACAGAATCATCCAAATATTGATTCAATGCAATCGCCTTTTTGTCCATTTTCTTCCACTTTCCCTCATCCATATTCGAGGGCTTCACCCCATCTCCATCAATGGGATCATGCAAATCATTGAGATATAGTATGTCCTCCATCTTCTGCTTCCATATACCCCAATTCTTCCCATTTAAAATAGCCATATTTGAAAACGTCATCATCTCTGACATCTCCAATTTTCAATCCAACAAACATTCCAAGCTATGCGATGATCCGGCTCTGATACCAAACTGTTATGATTTTTGTGCGCAGCGAAAGCTTGACAAAATGCCAAGAAAAATAGGATCTTTATCACCCAATCACTTGAAGATGAATTTGATTGAAAAAAAATCAATATAAAAAATATCGGAAATATGAGCACATGATATTCCACCCAACCACCCTCTTTATTGATTCACTAATAAAAATTGTTTACAAACGACATCAACTATCATTACAGACAATTACAACTTGAACCAATAAACTTATTGAGAAATAGGTAGAGAATATCTAATGGCTAAAAAATTTGAGGAGAAAGACAATGAAGAATAACGGCAAATTTTCCACACCTAATGAAGAGATTAGCTAGCCCTTTTTATAGTGAGAATTGCTTCATGCCTAAGAAAAACTTGGCTTCATGCCCAAGAAAACTTGGCTCCTAAAATATCTTCATATATGTTATAAAACTATTTGGTTAAGCACCAAATATCCTTGCAATAAATGTTCATAAATATAGCAACCAATATCTCTCCATAAAATCATGCATCAAATCACTTCATCAAATCTAGCACCAAATCTCTCCATAAAATCTAACAACAAATCTATTGTAACAACCCGGAAATGCGAGCCAGTTAAAAAATTTTATTTTGGCAAATTTAGCGAATTTTGAACATTTAAAATGAATTATTTTAAATAATAACGTCGAGAAATTTATTTTGAATAGAACCGAACATATATATTTATATATGTCGTCATTAGAATATAAATATTTATTTTATAATTATAAAAGGAATTGAAAATGGCGCGGTAGTTCGATAATTCGATTTCAAACTTCAATTGAATGTACAAGAGGCAAAATAAGCCGGATTTTAGCGAAACCAAAAATAATGGAATCTAATTGTGAATATCTTTCCAACAAATCCTAAAAATTGAAATTTCATAGCGGGAATCAAAAGAAATATCCAGATGAAATTTCAGAATAGTCGCTATGGAATTCAGGCCCTTAGAAATAACCATTTTGCAAACGACCTCGGATTTCGACGAAACCACTTTTGTTGGATCCGCGATGTCAAATTATTGCTAGGTTTCAAATTTCATAATTTTTCTAATCAATATGTGAGCGTGGCAAAGGAAAACACCTTTGACCAGTTTTAGTTGATTTTAATCGACTGGAAAATGGCCATTTTTCCAACGGTCTCAGAATTCGATGAAACTAGTTTTGTTAGGACTGTATCATCAATACGAAGCTAGAAAATATTTTTCGGGAATTTTTAGAGTTCGTATGTGGCCCCGGTAAATTGAAATGCGCGTTCAAATTCAATATATATAGTTATATGTTGATTTTGACGAAAACTGATCGAAACGATCGAATCAGCCTACGTGGCATATCCCATTGTGTTCAGAATAGGGGTAATTAGCTAAGAACGACAGTCGTTGGGTTCGATTCTGAGTTCGAAATAAAAAGTTGCTTTTTGGGTGGATTAAAACAAATTAAATAATATAAATATTATATATGATCTCATTTTTCCTTTCTCTCTCCCCTAACTTCCCTACCCGACAGTTTTCAGAAGAAGAAAAAACCAAATGCGCCGCTCCGGATCGCGATGGCCACCGCCCCCACCGCCATTCACCGTGCCTCCACCCCACCACGCCAGCGCCACCCACCGCGATCGCCGCCCTCCCCCGTCTTCTTCCTCCTCCGCAACTCCCCCTCGACCCCCCTCCTCTCCTCTGAGATCCGCCTCCCCCCTAAACCCTTGAGCCACCCTGCTGCGTCGCCAAAGCACCAGCAGCCACCTCCGACCCTGCACCAAGCTCCCGGCGCCTCCCTTCCTCCCCATTTCCCGCTTGTAAGTCTTTATTTCAATTTATTCGTGTAATTAAAAATGAAGAGTTCTGATTTTTGTATTTTTAATTAGAGAAAGTCCATATTTTTAATTAGAGAAAGACCATGTTTTTAATTAGAGAAAGACCATATTTTTAATTATAAAAAGATAGGATTTTTGCATTGAATAAAAAGATTGAATTTTTATATAACATAAAGATGCGATTTTTATATGTGAAGTTATATAATAAAAATATGATTTTTATATAGTGGCAATAATAAAAATATGATTTTTATATAGTATGAAGAATAAAAATATGATTTTATATAATGTAGAGTAATAAAGATGTGATCTTTATAGTAGTAGCAATGTAAAGATATGATTTTTACAGTATGGAAAGTATAAAAATACGATTTTTATATTATATAGATAGTAAAAATATCATTTTTATAGATATAGCGAAATAAAAATCTGATTTTTATTATATATATGTTGAAATAAAAATGTGATTTTTATAGTGATGAAATAAAAATTAAATCTTTATATTTGAAAAGGCGAAATCTGTATATTTGAAAGGGCGAAATCTTTATATAGAGAATAGTGTGATTAAAATATAATCTTTATTATATGAGCACCGTTGTAAAAATAGAATTTTTATCTATATAGTAGCGGTGTAAAAATAGAATTTTTATCTATATAATAGTGATGTAAAAATAGAATTTTTATTCATATGGGGTGATTATAAAAATATGATTTTTATATACATGACAACAATATAAAAATGTGATTTTTATATATATAGTGGCTACGGGTAACGAAAGTGACGAAAGGCGAGAACGGCGATGACTTCTACATAAGAAGAGTCGAGATGATTGGATTAGCTAGTCGGTGAGAACTTCTCACTCGAAATCTCTTTTTCTAGTTATAAATATATATACTAGGATGCAGACGGTGCTTAGCAGCACCCGACACCAGTCATCCACAGACCATGGATGGCTTGTTTGTTTGATTGATGTGTTGTGAAAATTGTTTGTGATGTTGATGCAAAATCAATAATAAAATGTAGATGGTTGAAATAAATAAATTATCGTTAAAAATATAATTTTTAACGTGAAAGTGAATAAATGAATATTTATAAACAAATCGAGAGATTTGTTTATATACACTGATTTGACTGATATTGATTGGGATGATAAATTTTACACATCGCCCAACTGCACAAATAAAAATCTATGTTTGTTAATTTGAAACCCCACACGGGTGTTGGGATGATATAGAACGTACACTAATCCCAATTAATTAGTAGTATGTCGATCGATTGGTCGACAGGCTGTGTAAGCGTTAATTATTTATATTTGATGCTTTTGCAGTTGTGTGGTGCACTTTGGATGATGGTTGATTGTTTATCGTTGCTATTATATACATGTGTTGTATGGAATCCATATAATTAATATTATATGGTAATTGATTGGACCTCATTCCAATTGGGGAAATAATGAATATTAGAATATAAAAATATTCATGTGTTGAAACTATTCATGTGTTGAGTAAAATATTTTAACAATAAAATTTACATCTTTATCATATTTAAAATTAGAAGCTACTTCACGGTGGAGTCTGATTAAAAATCAAACGATAGATACCATAATTTTATAAAATATATTACATAACAAAAATAGTCGTGTGTTGACAGTACTCATGTGTTGAGATTAGTCGTGTGTTGAAAGAAATATAGGTTCATGTGTTTAAAAGAATAAATATTCATTTGTTGAATAGAATAACGAATTTATTGAAATATATAAAGCCGTGTTGATTAGAGTCGCGCCATTTTGACGTGAACGATATTTATATCGATTATATTCGTTTTTACAATGAATATAGAAAAGGTAGTGATTTCGAAATATAACGTTTTGAAAATATTATCATTTATATAGTAATGATATGAAATATTCAATTTTGATTTGAAATTGAATATAGAGTCAAAATAGTTTTGAAAACGAATTTAAACCGATTTATAAAATACGTCTTAAAAGGAAATCGACGAAATATATATATAATATATATATATATAATATATATATATAATGGCCTGAATAGAACGCGCCGCGCCACGTCAGTTCGTGAATTTCGACCATTGACTTCGAATGGACATTACAAGAGATCCGACCGTCGGATTTTCCTAAAACCGGAACCGTTGGGTTCGTATCGAAAAGAGCTTTCCAATGAATATTAGAAATTTGAAATCTAACGGTTGGATTTGGAATTATGTCCAAATCAAATTTTGGAAAAGGTCGCTGTAAGTGTAGTTCGATGGCCGTTGATGGAAATCGACTATACGGGCCTTGATAAAATTATTAAAAATATCAATAATTAGTTTAAAATCATAAGAAATGATTTGAAAAGAACTGGGATGAAAAACTCTATCTTTGAAAGGATAAAAATAGATTTTTATCGAAATGAACTAGTTTTGAACTAGAATTAAAATCAATTTATTTTTTTGAAATAAATAAATTGAATTTGAAAGTGATTTTAAAAATAATCAATATTCCCAATACGTGAATTGGACTGGAGTTGAATCGAAATTATCTTTGGAATATTTCGATGTTGGATTTCGTGACTATACAGATATTGTTATGGGAATTTGAAAGATATATCGTTATTTCCAATACGATATTTGGTGGTTTCAGGATTTGATATTGAATATAAGACGGTATATTTTCTACTCAGAGCCTTGTATTTAATATCAAATGTGATTTGGGTTTGTCATGAATGGTGTCTTCATTAACACTGCTCTTAAGGCCAAAAGAGAAAAAGATTAAATCTTTCTATTTAGATTTAATGAAGTGTATCAATTAAATAATATTTAATTGGAATTGAATTTGAATTGGTTTTTGGGTTTATCGTGAGTGGTGTTTTGAACAACACCTGTTCTTTAACCCGATTAACAATAGAGTGTGATTTTGGGTTTATCGTGACTCGTGTTTTAGATGACATTGGTTCTTTAACCCAGTTAAAGACAGTTTATTGATTTTTGAGAAGATTAAAACTAAGTGGAGTTTTAACGAATCTTTAATTAGATTGAAATGTGAGTTGATAATTTAAATTATCAAATCTGAAAGGTGATCGAGAATCGAGTACCACCAGTTTTGCTCCAAAGCGATAGTTAAATCTTTAATTGGATTTGAACGTGAAATGGTAATTAATTTTACCGATAACACCGTGGTGTTAGATATGGAGTATTACCAGTTTTGCTCCATGGGATGAATAGGTTGGGATTGGGAAATAAAATATACAATTACTTCGGTGTGGTTCGCTAATCCTGACTAGTTTGGAAAACTATGATATGGTTTGAAATGATATCCAAAGGAATATTAAAGAATAAATTTAGAAGAATTTATCTTTGATAAAATTAATGGGAACCAATTCCCTAATGATGTGAAAATTTGAATAAAAGAATATTTTGAATTGAAATGAGGCGTATATTGTGTTTGTATAACACGTGTTTATTATATACGCGGGTTATTTGGGAAGACCGGGTTATACCCATTCTGAATAACAATTCGACGATAAGTCGAAGATGAAGACGGTGGTTGAAGACCAGAAGTCTTCAAATTGTTTGGGTGATTACTGATGATCTCGAATGGGCTGTACACCCAAGATGAAGGAAACAGTTGGTGATCGTCCAGACGTACTTGGAGATCGATGGATATGCGAGGAAAGTGCCTCCGGTTTCGTTCAGACCCAGAATGAACTTGTAAATGGATTGTGTGTCCGACATTGGATTTTATTTTATGTTGATTGATCTCTATTAAATATACATTTGTTTGGCGGTGGAAAATTTATTCTCTTGCTTAACCCTTTACTGAGATGTACGAGCTCAGAGGTTGTATATCGATGGACATTAGTCGCATGGAGTGAATTGCCAGTGTGGCACGCGTAAGTGGCAATTGATCAAGGCTTCTGTTGAAAAGCAAAGTCTTGTGGTTGATGATCAAAGCATGGTCTGTGTGACGTAGCTTTGTGTATAACGTGGATTCGCGAGCCTCACACCTCGGTATGAGTCAAAAACGGGAGAAGGACCCAAGGAGTGCACGACGTTTATTTCTAGCTATGGTGGTGTCAGTGACCTACCAGCCCTGACATTTATATACTTTTCACCTGTGTGGTTGTTGGATACGAGGCGCCTCGGATATAGGTCCTATAGGACCGGGAAACGTGTGTTCAGGAATAATTAATCCTCAAAAGTAAGAAAGGACCGGCCTTGGAGGTTCCAAAGGATCATAGTGGCGTCCCGAGACATTTGCTAGAGTGTCTCGAATCGGAGAGGATCTTGCCTCTTGCCTCGACTCATGACGGAAATCCAATTTCCAATACGTGATATTGCAGTTTTATTTGTAGAGCCTAGTATGGCGACATGATAAATGGTACCCATGCCGCCTATGATTGATATTTATGATTGAAAATTGTTTTGACACTATACACTTATAATAGTATCAAATGATTTGTTTTAAACATACTAGGCATGTTTGGCAATTATAAGGGAAAATCCTATCCTCCGTCTTGCGTTGCATTGTGTGATGGGACCTGGGTCTTATAATAGCTTCATTTTTCCATAGAGCATTGCGCTGTTTTGCTATACGCACTAGTATTCTTGGGAGGAAATCTGTTCCGTGTTATACGGCGTGGTCCCTTGAATTACTCTCTTTTAAAGTAAAGTTTTGAATAACTGTTTTAGTTCTCACACCAGTCACATGACTGACCTGGAGTTTATCGTTTTAACCTAAACTCTAGGTGCCCCTATTTTCCACACAGGCAGCTAGTAGTTTTTGTTTTGCAGATTTATATTCACAGGAACCTGGTTTACAGCTGGAATGATATCCGGAAAGCTCCGTATCCATATATCTCTTTCAGTTGTGTTTTGTATTATTTTCCGCTGCGATGAATTTAAATGTAATTTATTGTAATCTCTGGTATTTGTTGTATACCATTTATTCATACTCGGTATATTCTTGTATTCTGATGGAATTGTTGTAATAAACAATGAAATGTTCTTCCGTCTGCATTCTATTTTTTCTTGTCCTCAATTCTATCCGTGCTTTCCTTCACGGAGAAGTTCGGGTCGTCTCATCTGTCCACAAAATATGTAAGATTATTTGTTGCCCAAAATTGTGATTTGCGTATCACCAATTTCAACAGTTAGCAAGCTAGAATTTTTAATTTGTATTTATTTTTTTGGTAAATTGTTGATACTCCTTGTTTTGTATAACATGTATTCTACTAGATATTCCATTTTAATGTACTAAGATTGGATTTTTAATGCTATCAATTAATTATATTATTTTCTATTATGTTGCTCAAAATGTACAGTGTATTGACATTGTCAATGAAACTTCATATTTATTTGTGTATTGTGTTGTATATAACAACATAATTTTTGTTTGATGATAACAAACATATGTATATTATTACAAATGCGTTCGTAATTGTACTATCCTACTACATCACATAAAGAAATAAATATTTATATTTGAATAAAATACTACTGCACAAGAATTTAAATATTCAAATAGTATTTTATCTAAATACAATAAAAAATTTTTGGCAAGGCATTTCAATACAATATTATATTTCAACATTTGAATAGTACATATTTTCCAACTCCACTATTATACATTCCTCTGACATATTACAATTCAATTTCATTCTTATACATTATTCCTCACTACAAACACGCTGTGACTCTATTTTACACATACATATATATATATATATATATATATATATTTACATAGAATTATATATATATATATATATATATATACATGTATGGTCAGTGCAGCAATTTTTCTAAAGGATCAAGGCAAAATATACATGACGCACAACATGCAAATGTACATGGCAGTATGCTAATGTATCAAAGTCAAGTCAGGGATAAAGCCATGGATAGACAAAGCACAAGGAAAAATTTACAAATGCAATGTGTGCACAAACCAGCTTATATGAATAGTACATGCATGAACTCTCAGAAAGAATTCAAGTGGAGTCACATGACATGACAACTCACAAGGAAGAAAATATACACTATAATTATATGCATATACACATATAACCATGTGTATATATGTATGTATGTGTGTGTGTGTATATATATACACACACGTATACATATATTATATATTCCAACATATGTCAAGACAGGTGGACTTTATGTTTTAGCACAAGCAACAGACATTCAAATGGTTAAAAAAATGGGAATTTTTTGTTCAAAAATTTTTTGTTCTATGAAAGAATGAATTTTGTTCCGCATGAACATGATGGGAAAATTTTTCCTCTTTTAATTATCTGAAATGGTAACAAATTAATCTTGCATTCATGGGACATAATATTTGGCAAGAAAATATTACATATTATTTTCTCAAAATAGAGCAGGATGCAAAAACAATTCTATGTACAAATAAAGAATCTGCATGGACTTGTTCATATATGGAATGAATAAAAATTCCTAAATGTTGGAAAATTAATTTTCAGCAAGAACTTTTTGGGCAAACCATATTTATCATGCATGTATCAGTAATAATTGTTAGGAATCAATGCAATCTCTTTTTGCCAAATCATATTTCCAGAATGAACAGACATGCAAATCAACAAAACAAGGACAACATGAACAAGGCCAGAACTAAAAACAAGTGTATGTTGCATGTAGAAAATATCAAAACAAATCAGGTGATAATTCTCTTGAACAACAAGCAAGAATAAGAAGCAAAATTGGTTTTTAAATTCATGTAAGTACAAAAAAAGGAAAGATATCTTTTTACATTATTGGAAAATGCAAAAGCAACATGCATGAATTTGGGAATGTAATGAATTTCAAAGTTTTTCGAAAAAAAATTTCATTTGCGGAAATGTCATGCAAAAATTATGAGACGACCCGAACTTTCCCTGTCTCCGAAGAGAAGAGAAAGAATGGATTGCTTTGAGGACAAGATGAATCAGAACACAAACAAAAGAACATTTCATTGCCTATTACAATAACTACGTCAGATTACAAGAATATACAGAGTATGAACATATAATTTACATTTGATAAATATCAGAGATTTAAATTACATTTAAATACATAGCAGCGGAAAATAATACATAATACAACTGAAAGAGATAAACGAATACAGAACTTTCCGAATATAGCTCCTGTTGTAAAACCAGGATCCTGTGAATATAATATCTGCAAAAACCCAAATACTAGCTGCTTGTGTGGAAAATAGGGGCACCTAGAGTTTAGGTTAAAACAATAAACTCCAGTTCAGTCATGTCACTGGTGTGAGAAATAAAACAATTATTAATCTTTATTTTAAAGTTAGATAAATCAAGGGACCACGCCGTATAACATGGAACGGGTTTCCTCCCAAGAATACCAGTGCATAAAACAAACAGCACAATGCTGAAAAAAGAACAATGAAGCTATTATAAGACTCAGGTCCCATCACACAATGCAACGCAAGCCGTAGGATAGAGTTTTACCTTATAATAGCCAAATAATGCTTGATACGTGGAATTTATCTTTTATTATTACTATAAGTGAAGAAATCAGCTTCAAATATAAATGTATCAATCATAGACGGCATAGCATCCCATGCTACTATGTTGCCATATTAGTTTTACAACTAAAACCGCAAAATGTCATACTGGAAGTTGGATTTCCATCTATGAACCAAGGCAAGGGATCGTCCTTACCGCTTTGAGACTCTCTAGCCTAAGGCTCAGGGTCAGAACGCATCGACCCTTAGGAGCCACATGGCCGGTCCACATTTTAAGTGGATTAAAAATCCCTGAACTATACGTTTTCCTGCCCTAGGAAGTAAACTGGTCATATACCGACCAAACCATCCATCGGCACCGTAGTGACCGATACAAGCGAGGCGCCTCACTTTCCATCATCCAAACAAGTAAAATGTCAGGGCTTGTAAACACTGACACCACTCCTAGATTGAAGGAAACGCATATCCTCCCTGGATCCTTCTCCCGTTTCTGGTTCAACCGGGGTGTGAGGCTCGCAAATTAACGCTATACCCCAAGCGGTTCTATACTAAAGCTCTGCTTTGATCATCAACCATAAGACTCTGCTTTACAACAAAAGCCTTGATCCTTTGCATCTTAGCATGCCACACAGGCAATTCATGCCATGGACTGATAGATACCTCTGAGCTCATACGTCTCAGAGAAAGGCGTTAATCAAGAGAATAAATTCTCCACCGCCAAACAGATATATATCTAATATAAATCAATCAACACAGAATTAAATCCAATGTCAGACACACATCCATTTACAAGTTCGTTCTCGGTCTGAACGAAATTGGAGGCACATTATTCCTCGTCAAATATGTCCAATACAGGAGAGAGGCCCTCGTTTATCCGTCGATCTCCAAGTATGTCTAGACGATCACCACTTATTACCTTGTCTTGGGTGTAAAGACCAATCAAGACATCAGTAATCATCCAAACGATGTGAATACATCCGGTCTTCAACCATCGTCTTCATCGTCGACTTATCATTGAACCAGTTATTCAGAATGGGTATAAACCCCATCTTTCGGAATAACTCGCTTATATATTATAATCAAGTGATATAAACACAACATACACCTGATTCCAATCCCAAATATTCTTTATTCAAATATTAACATTCTTTGGGAAAAGTTCACATTAATTTTATTAAAGATAAATTCTTTTAAATTTATTCTTTAATCTTCTTTTGGATATCATTTCAAACCATATTAAAATTTTCCAAACTAGTCGGGATTACTGAATCATACCAAAGTAATCATTTATTTTATTTCCCAATCCCAACCTATTAATCCCATGGAGCAAAACTGGTAATACTCTATATCTAACACCCCGGTGTGATCGGTAAAATTAATTACCACTTCACGTTCAAATCTAATTAAAGATTTAACTATCGCTTGGAGCAAAATGGGTAATACTCCATTCCCGATCATTTCCCAAATTTGATAATTTAAATTATCAATTCACATTTCAATCTAATTAAAGATTCATTAAATCTCCACTTGGTTTTAATCTTCCAAAAAAAAATCAATATTAATGACTATTTAACTTTGGGAAATTATATCTTGTCTTTAACTGGGTTAAAGAACTAATGTCATTTAAAACACAGTTCACGATAAACCCAAAATCACATTACATTAATTATGGAATCTTCACGGAAAACAGATTGATTTATAATCGATATCACTTTCCGTATCCGACTAATAATATAAATGAAATAACGACGAAGCCTTTTAAATTCCATATATATTAACAGTCTTCCTCAAAGAAGATCACTTCGATTATTATCAATCGAATTCCATTCAGTTCCAATATATTAAATTAGGAAACTTTACTTTGGAAAATTTCCATTAAATCTTAAAAAAAAGATTTATAAATTCCAAATCACATTCCACTGCAAATCGAGTTAAAGAATGAATGTCGCTAAAAACACAGTTCACAATAAACCCAATTCACATTACATTTCAATTCCAATTAAATGTTAATTAATTGGTAATTCTTCTTTAAATCTTGGTTAAAGTACTTATTCTTTTCACATGGGGTTTAAGAAAAGTGTTATTGAAGACGCATTCCATCAGTCTCTAACCGTAAATTAGTAAGAGAACAATTCCCTGAGTATTAATCCCGAAGGCCGAAACCAACATCAGAACAATACCCAGGAAACCATTCAACTTAGCCAATCTCCAGTTAATTTCTATTTTTCTTAACTCCATTGGGTTTAAGAACAGAATTTTTAAAGATACCATTCATGAAAAACCCAAAATTCAATTCCACTCAATTCCAATTAAATGTTAATTAATTGGCAAACTTCATTAAATCATAATAAAAAGATTTAATCTTTTCTCAACTGGGTTTAGGAACAGTGTTAGTGAAGACACCGTTCACGACAAACCAAAAATCCCATTTGATATTAAATACAAAGCTCTGAATAGAAAATATATCGGCTTAAATTCAATGTCAAATTCTAAAATCAACAAATATCGCATTGGAATAACGATATATATATATATATATATATATATATATATATATATATATATATTCCAAATTTCTCCACAGTGTCCGTATAATCACGGAATCC
Organism: Allium sativum; assembly: GCA_030737875.1. NCBI lineage: Eukaryota > Viridiplantae > Streptophyta > Magnoliopsida > Asparagales > Amaryllidaceae > Allium > Allium sativum. The sequence continues at coordinate 651,362,181 of CM060923.1, forward strand.
AATATCGAAATATTCCGAAGATAATTTTAATTCAAATCCATTCCAATTCATATATTGGAAATTCCGGTTATTTTTAAAACCATTTCAAATCCAATTTATTTTATTAAAAAAATATTGGATTTATAATTCTAGTTCATAACTAGTTCATTTTGATAAAAATATATTTTTATCTTTTCAAATACGGAATTTTTCATCCCAATTGTTTCCAAATCATTTATTATGATTTTACACAAATTATTGATATTTTTAATAATTTTATCAAGGCCCGTATAGTCGATTTCCATAAACGGCCATTGAACTGCACTTACATCGACCTTTTCCAAATTTGATTTGGACATAATTCCAAATCGAACGATTAGATTTCAAATTTTTGGTATTCGTTAGAAAGCTCTTTTCGATACGAACCCAATGGTTCCGGTTTTTGGGAATCCGACGGACGGATCTCCCGTAATGTCCATTCGAAGTCAATGGTCAAGATTCGCGAACTGCCGCAGCGCGGCGTGTTCTATTCAAGCCATTAAATGTATGTAATATATATATATATGTATTATATATATTTTTCGTCGATTTCCATTTAAAATGTATTTTATAAATCGTTTTAAATTCGTTTTCAAAAGGATTTCAAATCAAATTTGAATATTCCTTATCATTATAATATATAAATGATGATAATATTTTCAAAATATCAGATTTTGAAATCATTTCCCTTTCGATATTCATTATAAAAATAAATAAAATCGATATAAATATCGTTCACGTCAAAATGACGTTAATCTAATCAACATGGCTTTATATATTTAAATATATTCGTGTCCATCCCAAATCGAACATCAAAATCAGATTTTGATCCTTTACTGAATATTATTTTAAAATATTCATTATTTTAAAATATTCGTTATTTTTGAAATATTCATTCTTTCTAAACCGGAATCAAACACAGTCAATTACCATATAATGTTGTTTATATGGATTTCATACAACACATGTATCGAACAACAATAATTAACAATCAACTTTCATCTAGAGTGCATTCTACACTTTATAAGCATTAAATATAAATATTTAACGCTTATAACAGTCCTCAATCAATCGATTGACATACAACTGAACAATTGGCATTAGTGTACGTGAAATATTGTAACGTCCCGTATTTTTGGCAGCCAAATACTTTATATATTTTATTTATCTTAAATATTTATTTGGAATATAAATGGATTTTAATATTTAAATCGCTATTCAAACGAAGTTGAACGATATATATTCATATATAAAATAAAACGAGCTCAGAACAGCGCTGCAGTTCGTAAAATAGAGTTTTGAACTCCAACTGGATATACAGAGCCCGTTTTAAATCAGATTTCTGTGAAACAAGAAATGTACGGAGCAAGTGAAATATATTTTTCTAGTGAAAGAGAAAAATTGGAATTTCGTCGTGTAGGTTGGAAGTTATGCACAAATCAATTTGGCAGAAAAACAGCGGCGTAATCGTTTATCGACCGTAACGGTTTATTGGATATAACTGCATATCAGTTTCGAATTTAGACAAGGTTCTTTTGAGGCGTAGTGATAATTTAATTTTTAGAATTTTATGGAAATTTTTAATTAATTAAATAAGCAACTTTTTATTTGGAGTATTTTACACCCTGTGACAACATTTTGGGGTTTCACAATATGAGTCAAACTACCGGTATTATTATATTTTTGGGATCGCGACACCTCACTGAACACGACTGTATTTTTATTTCAGTCTGCAACGCTCATACATGAATACATAGTAGTGTAGGTAACTTTATTTGAATGGTTAACTGGTCAAACGAACTCAAAATTCAACGAAACAAGTTTCATACGAAACCTTAGGAAGAGGTCTAGTGAAATGTCAAGGCCTCATATTTTTAGGATTTTTTCTGTAATTTTAAGAAATTATTGCTCGGTGTTTTTCATCGATATTTTCTAAAGGATTTTCACAAACGGTGTCGGAATTCAACGAAACCTGTCCCATTGGATCCGGAATATTTTTTTATGTTAGGAATAGGTGTCTTTATCTTGATTTAAGATCGTATGTAGTGAATTTTAACCCGATTTCTCCCCGACGAAGTTTGGCATATTTTAATATTAATAAAATCATCCACTCTTTCACTACTCTTTCACTGTAGCTATTCTTTTGCTTGCGTTAGAAATTCCATATGCTTACGCAACCACTTTATGTATCAAAACAATTCTTTTTCTTTACTTGGGTGCCAAACCATTGTTTTCTTGGTGGCCAAACAACCTAAAAATCCTTGCAAGCCACGTTTTTGAAACCCGCACCCTCTTTCGTATCAGCTATTACTTTTCTCTGCAGCCCTATACACCTATAACTTGCTCCCCACGTAGTGATTCTCTATAAAACGCATTCTCCATCCACTTTCTTTGCTTCGCTTGAGATCAATGAAAAACCGCAAATAAAAAAAAAAAAAAAAAAAAAAAAAATCACAAAATGACGTTGGGGATAGAAACAGGGGAGTGAAGGATGGGTGCATTCATGGGAAAGGTGAGTTTGTGGGAAAGGAAGACTAGGGGGGGGGGGGAGGGAAAAACGTGGCCTGTAGCAAAAATATGAGAATGGAGCATTTCTTTTGGTGCGGCAGAATTGAAGGGAGGAGAGATTGTGAGCAGGGGAGCGAACCAGTGGGATTTTCGGTTTATATTATATGGAAAAAAAGAAAAAAAAAAAAAGGAAGAAAAGAGAAAAGCACGAAGTGAATGGAGAAAGAGGAGAGCAGACGTGGAAGTGTGAGGATGCATGGCAGACGCATGCTTGGAGCAAATTGTAAAGATGAAAGGAGGGACTAACGAATGAAGCATGGCAGCAGAAAATGGAAGGACCACATGCTACTTAGCTTGTGTTTTAGAAGACAGCAGGGTGAAACGAGACAAGCAATCAACGGGCGTGATGTTATGGAATCGAAACGGACGGATTTGAACGCAGCTGGAAGCGGGTTAGACGAACAGTTTGACGACGGATGAAATCAAGGTGAGTAAACTCACTCAGTTCTCCCCTCTTATATTTTTTATAAGTTGGTTTTTTTAAATTGTGTGCTATGGTTGTTTGTTTGTTTGTTCGTTGTTGATTTATGGATTGAACGGTTAAATTAAACGTTCGTTTAATTTAATTGAAACCAAATCGTTATTTTTAACGATTAAATCCAATTGAGGTAACTTACCTCAGTGGTTATGTTCATAACGCTATGAACGTTAAAAATAAATAGTTGGATGGTTGCACAATATAGACTGTTACAGTTATTATCGACCGTTATTATTAAACGGTTTATGTCATCTATTTAGATGGAGAGCGATCATTGATTTGCCATATTAAAAGGAATGATTTGAATTATGACAACCATTATTTTGCAGGGAATGGCAGGTTGAAGAAATCCGACTGAGTTTCTCACTAATATTGATAACGTTTATCAATATGATTATATTGTTTGTTATTGAACGTGAAATTGATTTATATTTCACGGTTCGGTATTATAGTAGTCATTTGCCTCTTTAGTGCCGTTGGTTAAAAGAAATGAATTTTCGACATCGATATAAATCAATTTCGAATGACTTTCAAAGTTAAAGATATATTTATAAAGAGTTTTTGAAATACGTTTTATTGTAAAAATAAACATCGTAGCTTTGTTTACAGTTTTTATGATTATTTAGATTACAACTAATAAAGAGTTACGATATTAACATAAATAGTTAAAGGAGATAAACTTATCATACTTGTAAATAAAACGTTAAAATGGTTTTGTCAAGGCTTTAACGGTCGCAATGAAAGTATAAATGAAGTTCAAGTTTTGGTTAGCGACGATGAATATTAGTTGTCAAACATGAATTGAAAATGAGATTTTCAATCAATTTAGAAATAAGGAAATGGAAACGAATGGCAAGTTGTTGTAATTAAATTACAAAAGATATTATAAATGGAAATTGAAGGTTTCAAAAATGAAATCGAGTTAGTAAATAAAAGTAAGAGTTTATGAATGTGATTTGTAACATTTGTTACAAATGAGACGAACCATTTTTGGACATGAGAATTTACAAAGAATTATTATATGTTTTCTAGACAAAGGGGTCGAGTATGTTTTAAAGGGAGTGTGATAAGAATAAGTAGGATTTGAAAAGATAGCAACATAATAATGGTATAAATATTAATATAAGATGTATGGAAGCTTTAAAACAAATGAAATTAAGTGTTTGAAAATAATTTGTAATATAACAATATAGGGTTACTAAGAAATCTTTATAAGGATTCTATTTCTAATAGAATCGAAGCTTGCATATGGTATTGTAAATGATTATTAACATAAATCGAAAGAGTCTAATAAGAGTTTACTTAATATTGGTTAAGTAAACGTGGTTGAGATTTTATATAGAGTTTCAGAAGGGAAATGTGTGGTTAATAAACATCTGGTTATTCTGAAGATATGAATGTTGTTGGTCAAGGTCTGAGAGGTAAATAAAATACCCCAACTTGAACGACTCCATGATTATCTCAGAATGATATTAGTTTATAAACGAGAGTGGTTGAGGGAAACATAAGCTATGATTGCCGCAAATGATATTATAAACTGTTTTTGAAAGTTTATAAGTTGAATGAAATAAATTTGGAGAATATTCTTATTTTATAATAAGAAGTAAAAGCGATGTTTAGATATTGGGAAATTTGAAGAATATAATTAACGGACGGTTTGTGAAGAGGCTAAATGATACTGAGTATTGAACCAGTGAATCCATTTTCTTTTATGGATGAATGTTTGTTTTATTTGATAGTTAAATAACCGACTATCAAAATTTGCCCATACGATTGTTGGTACGGAAAGACCGGGATCGACTATATATTCGAAAACCATTCCGTCCAGCAAATACGAATACGTTGAAGATGCTGATTCAAGATGGAGCTATTGAAGACCGTGGATCTTCATAAGCGGAAGGATTACTAAAATTCTCTGACTTGCAACCAGAGGTAAAATGTGATTCTGTCGTAGTTGGAATCTACGGGTTGCAAGGACTTTTCGCTACTGATCCTTGGGGTGATTCCTATATGAGATGCAGTAGGAGAGTGCCTTCGGTTCATCCTATTCTTGGGTGACTTGTATGGATGGATGTCTGACAGAGTATTTCCAGAAAGGTCACGTACATTGATTTCTTCAACCGTACCAAGAGTGGAAGCGAAGGAGGAAACTTCTTTTAGCTAACACGTAATGTATTGTTGAGGATGTCAATTAGAGACGGTTGATGGATCTGACGATGTGACATTCGAAGTGAATGTGATGTGCTGATTATAAAGGTAAAGCGTAGCCTCAAGCCTCATCAACCGGGAGATGACAGAAATCGGGCAGGCAGCATGGCTATGTGGGTCGCTCCCATTAGGGTGTATAATCACCTATCTAGAGAAATTCCTTTTGTTTCTTATTCTATCGATTCTGCCCATTCGGGAACGGTGGTTTGAGTCCAACCGTTGGTGATATACATTCGATACACTCAAGCGAAATGAGTGGTCGGTCATGTGAGGGTCGGGTTGCAAGACGTTCTTGTTGAACCCAGTGTATTCGCCTCTAGAGATACACTAGCGGCAGGTGGTCCCATACCTTGTCAAGGTCGGAATCCAATCTCCAATAAGCACCCGCGGTTTTGTTTGTATACTATATATGTGGAGCGTGAGATGCAAGCGTTCTACTAAATTCTATTTACTTGTATTTAGACATTATGATAATATCAGACAAGATATTGACTTCAAACCTGTTTTGGGTTATCGTAAGGTAAAAACCGTCCGTATTTATGTGTGGATTCGGTCTTACGATTATCCTTTTCTTTCGGAAAGATTTTTACTTTAAAATCAAGTTGTGTGATACCTTAATACTGTGCGAGTTTATCTCACTCTGGTTCACCAGACTGACCCGGTGTTTTGTAAATGCTCGGGTTAGGCCGGAGTGTACAGGTCCAGGTTACCGGATGCTGCGAAGTCCAGAGACAAGCTGGAAGAGTTCAAACGTATGGTTATATATATAGCTACTGTTCCGCTGTGTGATTGTATAGGAGGACAGGTTATATAACTGTCCAGATATGTTGATGTACTCTGATACTGTAAGTAATTTTGAAAGCTCTCAATAAAGATTTATTTACATATTATATTTTGTTCCGCTGCGATGTGAGACTCTGATTCTGTGTTGTATGTTGATTCTTCTTCTTCTTCTATTCTAATATTTCTTTCTTTCTTACCTCACCCTCTAACTTTTTTCTTATAGTAATCCATTTTCCAGTGCACTTTGGGTTGGACTGGTGCGGTTTGGGTTAGCTCAAAGGGTACTGGAACCTGGGTCGCTACAGTTGGTATCAGAGCTATTGGTTTAGTAATAACCTTGGATCTGTGGTGAAACTCGATAGAGATGGGGTTAGTAATACCCTAGATCGAGATTGAGTGTATATATATGAGAGCGTATTTGAAAATTTTATATACAAAAGTTTTTTGTTTTGAAAAGAGGGTAAATGGAATAATTTTACCCAAAATATATTTTTGTATAGAAAAGAAATTTTTATTAAATTAGTGAGATATTTGTGTGTTTGATCGATTTGAATGGGATTCGAATCGAATAAAAAAAGGTTGAATTGATACTTAACCTGGTTAAGTGTAATTAATTTCAAAATGATATTGTAATTAAAATAAATTGGAAATTAAATGAATGAATAATAATCAAATGGGTGAAACCAAAATAAATATTAATATTGAATGTGAATTCAATAAATTTTGTTTATTTGGTTGTGTATTGGTTGATGGTTGTGGATTGGTTGTTATTGGATGACAAGTAGTTGGATAGAATTCATTAAATCGTTTAACGAAGGTATGGAAAATAAATTCTAGTGTCAAAAAATTGGAATGAAACTGAATATGAATTGAATTGAAACCAACTAGCGGGAAATTGAATCAAGATATAATATATTAAGCAGAATCAGATTTTGAATTGCGAGACAGGAATCTGAAATGGTGTTGGACTGGTAAGTTAAGAGTTGGAATTGACAATGGATGGAAATTGAGTTAAGAATGAGATTTGGCTTGAATGCGTGAAGGATTTGGTTCTGAGGATAAAATTGGTATTTTGTTTGGGGATGCATTTGTATATGCTGACAGGGCAGCAGATGGAAAGGATATAATGATATGCCCGACAAAAAGGTACACGTTTATTTCTATATGGGTTTGGTGATTTATGAGCTTATTTGGCAAGCCGCTTGGCTGTTTTATTTTGTTTTAGATTGGGGAAGGCCTAAGAAGGTAAGTTGTAGTTGTACCGATTGAGCCGTATAGAGAAGGCGCTGGCGAAATTTTTCGAAAATTTCGGGTATTAGGAAATTTTCAGAATTTTTGAAAATTTTCGTTTATAAAATGAAGTAATAATTTAAGAAAAATAATAATAAATTCAGTTGAAAACTGAAATTAAAGAAGCAAAAGAATAATTTGAAACCAGTTAATAGGGGTGTTTTCTTACCTTAGCAATTTCGAGGACGAAATTATTTTAAGGGGGGAAGAATGTAACGTCCCGTATTTTTGGCAGCCAAATACTTTATATATTTTATTTATCTTAAATATTTATTTGGAATATAAATGGATTTTAATATTTAAATCGCTATTCAAACGAAGTTGAACGATATATATTCATATATAAAATAAAACGAGCTCAGAACAGCGCTGCAGTTCGTAAAATAGAGTTTTGAACTCCAACTGGATATACAGAGCCCGTTTTAAATCAGATTTCTGTGAAACAAGAAATGTACGGAGCAAGTGAAATATATTTTTCTAGTGAAAGAGAAAAATTGGAATTTCGTCGTGTAGGTTGGAAGTTATGCACAAATCAATTTGGCAGAAAAACAGCGGCGTAATCGTTTATCGACCGTAACGGTTTATTGGATATAACTGCATATCAGTTTCGAATTTAGACAAGGTTCTTTTGAGGCGTAGTGATAATTTAATTTTTAGAATTTTATGGAAATTTTTAATTAATTAAATAAGCAACTTTTTATTTGGAGTATTTTACACCCTGTGACAACATTTTGGGGTTTCACAATATGAGTCAAACTACCGGTATTATTATATTTTTGGGATCGCGACACCTCACTGAACACGACTGTATTTTTATTTCAGTCTGCAACGCTCATACATGAATACATAGTAGTGTAGGTAACTTTATTTGAATGGTTAACTGGTCAAACGAACTCAAAATTCAACGAAACAAGTTTCATACGAAACCTTAGGAAGAGGTCTAGTGAAATGTCAAGGCCTCATATTTTTAGGATTTTTTCTGTAATTTTAAGAAATTATTGCTCGGTGTTTTTCATCGATATTTTCTAAAGGATTTTCACAAACGGTGTCGGAATTCAACGAAACCTGTCCCATTGGATCCGGAATATTTTTTTATGTTAGGAATAGGTGTCTTTATCTTGATTTAAGATCGTATGTAGTGAATTTTAACCCGATTTCTCCCCGACGAAGTTTGGCATATTTTAATATTAATAAAATCATCCACTCTTTCACTACTCTTTCACTGTAGCTATTCTTTTGCTTGCGTTAGAAATTCCATATGCCTACGCAACCACTTTATGTATCAAAACAATTCTTTTTCTTTACTTGGGTGCCAAACCATTGTTTTCTTGGTGGCCAAACAACCTAAAAATCCTTGCAAGCCACGTTTTTGAAACCCGCACCCTCTTTCGTATCAGCTATTACTTTTCTCTGCAGCCCTATACACCTATAACTTGCTCCCCACGTAGTGATTCTCTATAAAACGCATTCTCCATCCACTTTCTTTGCTTCGCTTGAGATCAATGAAAAACCGCAAATAAAAAAAAAAAAAAAAAAAAAAAAACAAAAAATCACAAAATGACGTTGGGGATAGAAACAGGGGAGTGAAGGATGGGTGCATTCATGGGAAAGGTGAGTTTGTGGGAAAGGAAGACTAGGGGGGGAGGGAAAAACGTGGCCTGTAGCAAAAATATGAGAATGGAGCATTTCTTTTGGTGCGGCAGAATTGAAGGGAGGAGAGATTGTGAGCAGGGGAGCGAACCAGTGGGATTTTCGGTTTATATTATATGGAAAAAAAGAAAAAAAAAAAGGAAGAAAAGAGAAAAGCACGAAGTGAATGGAGAAAGAGGAGAGCAGACGTGGAAGTGTGAGGATGCATGGCAGACGCATGCTTGGAGCAAATTGTAAAGATGAAAGGATGGACTAACGAATGAAGCATGGCAGCAGAAAATGGAAGGACCACATGCTACTTAGCTTGTGTTTTAGAAGACAGCAGGGTGAAACGAGACAAGCAATCAACGGGCGTGATGTTATGGAATCGAAACGGACGGATTTGAACGCAGCTGGAAGCGGGTTAGACGAACAGTTTGACGACGGATGAAATCAAGGTGAGTAAACTCACTCAGTTCTCCCCTCTTATATTTTTTATAAGTTGGTTTTTTTAAATTGTGTGCTATGGTTGTTTGTTTGTTTGTTCGTTGTTGATTTATGGATTGAACGGTTAAATTAAACGTTCGTTTAATTTAATTGAAACCAAATCGTTATTTTTAACGATTAAATCCAATTGAGGTAACTTACCTCAGTGGTTATGTTCATAACGCTATGAACGTTAAAAATAAATAGTTGGATGGTTGCACAATATAGACTGTTACAGTTATTATCGACCGTTATTATTAAACGGTTTATGTCATCTATTTAGATGGAGAGCGATCATTGATTTGCCATATTAAAAGGAATGATTTGAATTATGACAACCATTATTTTGCAGGGAATGGCAGGTTGAAGAAATCCGACTGAGTTTCTCACTAATATTGATAACGTTTATCAATATGATTATATTGTTTGTTATTGAACGTGAAATTGATTTATATTTCACGGTTCGGTATTATAGTAGTCATTTGCCTCTTTAGTGCCGTTGGTTAAAAGAAATGAATTTTCGACATCGATATAAATCAATTTCGAATGACTTTCAAAGTTAAAGATATATTTATAAAGAGTTTTTGAAATACGTTTTATTGTAAAAATAAACATCGTAGCTTTGTTTACAGTTTTTATGATTATTTAGATTACAACTAATAAAGAGTTACGATATTAACATAAATAGTTAAAGGAGATAAACTTATCATACTTGTAAATAAAACGTTAAAATGGTTTTGTCAAGGCTTTAACGGTCGCAATGAAAGTATAAATGAAGTTCAAGTTTTGGTTAGCGACGATGAATATTAGTTGTCAAACATGAATTGAAAATGAGATTTTCAATCAATTTAGAAATAAGGAAATGGAAACGAATGGCAAGTTGTTGTAATTAAATTACAAAAGATATTATAAATGGAAATTGAAGGTTTCAAAAATGAAATCGAGTTAGTAAATAAAAGTAAGAGTTTATGAATGTGATTTGTAACATTTGTTACAAATGAGACGAACCATTTTTGGACATGAGAATTTACAAAGAATTATTATATGTTTTCTAGACAAAGGGGTCGAGTATGTTTTAAAGGGAGTGTGATAAGAATAAGTAGGATTTGAAAAGATAGCAACATAATAATGGTATAAATATTAATATAAGATGTATGGAAGCTTTAAAACAAATGAAATTAAGTGTTTGAAAATAATTTGTAATATAACAATATAGGGTTACTAAGAAATCTTTATAAGGATTCTATTTCTAATAGAATCGAAGCTTGCATATGGTATTGTAAATGATTATTAACATAAATCGAAAGAGTCTAATAAGAGTTTACTTAATATTGGTTAAGTAAACGTGGTTGAGATTTTATATAGAGTTTCAGAAGGGAAATGTGTGGTTAATAAACATCTGGTTATTCTGAAGATATGAATGTTGTTGGTCAAGGTCTGAGAGGTAAATAAAATACCCCAACTTGAACGACTCCATGATTATCTCAGAATGATATTAGTTTATAAACGAGAGTGGTTGAGGGAAACATAAGCTATGATTGCCGCAAATGATATTATAAACTGTTTTTGAAAGTTTATAAGTTGAATGAAATAAATTTGGAGAATATTCTTATTTTATAATAAGAAGTAAAAGCGATGTTTAGATATTGGGAAATTTGAAGAATATAATTAACGGACGGTTTGTGAAGAGGCTAAATGATACTGAGTATTGAACCAGTGAATCCATTTTCTTTTATGGATGAATGTTTGTTTTATTTGATAGTTAAATAACCGACTATCAAAATTTGCCCATACGATTGTTGGTACGGAAAGACCGGGATCGACTATATATTCGAAAACCATTCCGTCCAGCAAATACGAATACGTTGAAGATGCTGATTCAAGATGGAGCTATTGAAGACCGTGGATCTTCATAAGCGGAAGGATTACTAAAATTCTCTGACTTGCAACCAGAGGTAAAATGTGATTCTGTCGTAGTTGGAATCTACGGGTTGCAAGGACTTTTCGCTACTGATCCTTGGGGTGATTCCTATATGAGATGCAGTAGGAGAGTGCCTTCGGTTCATCCTATTCTTGGGTGACTTGTATGGATGGATGTCTGACAGAGTATTTCCAGAAAGGTCACGTACATTGATTTCTTCAACCGTACCAAGAGTGGAAGCGAAGGAGGAAACTTCTTTTAGCTAACACGTAATGTATTGTTGAGGATGTCAATTAGAGACGGTTGATGGATCTGACGATGTGACATTCGAAGTGAATGTGATGTGCTGATTATAAAGGTAAAGCGTAGCCTCAAGCCTCATCAACCGGGAGATGACAGAAATCGGGCAGGCAGCATGGCTATGTGGGTCGCTCCCATTAGGGTGTATAATCACCTATCTAGAGAAATTCCTTTTGTTTCTTATTCTATCGATTCTGCCCATTCGGGAACGGTGGTTTGAGTCCAACCGTTGGTGATATACATTCGATACACTCAAGCGAAATGAGTGGTCGGTCATGTGAGGGTCGGGTTGCAAGACGTTCTTGTTGAACCCAGTGTATTCGCCTCTAGAGATACACTAGCGGCAGGTGGTCCCATACCTTGTCAAGGTCGGAATCCAATCTCCAATAAGCACCCGCGGTTTTGTTTGTATACTATATATGTGGAGCGTGAGATGCAAGCGTTCTACTAAATTCTATTTACTTGTATTTAGACATTATGATAATATCAGACAAGATATTGACTTCAAACCTGTTTTGGGTTATCGTAAGGTAAAAACCGTCCGTATTTATGTGTGGATTCGGTCTTACGATTATCCTTTTCTTTCGGAAAGATTTTTACTTTAAAATCAAGTTGTGTGATACCTTAATACTGTGCGAGTTTATCTCACTCTGGTTCACCAGACTGACCCGGTGTTTTGTAAATGCTCGGGTTAGGCCGGAGTGTACAGGTCCAGGTTACCGGATGCTGCGAAGTCCAGAGACAAGCTGGAAGAGTTCAAACGTATGGTTATATATATAGCTACTGTTCCGCTGTGTGATTGTATAGGAGGACAGGTTATATAACTGTCCAGATATGTTGATGTACTCTGATACTGTAAGTAATTTTGAAAGCTCTCAATAAAGATTTATTTACATATTATATTTTGTTCCGCTGCGATGTGAGACTCTGATTCTGTGTTGTATGTTGATTCTTCTTCTTCTTCTTCTATTCTAATATTTCTTTCTTTCTTACCTCACCCTCTAACTTTTTTCTTATAGTAATCCATTTTCCAGTGCACTTTGGGTTGGACTGGTGCGGTTTGGGTTAGCTCAAAGGGTACTGGAACCTGGGTCGCTACAAATATCATCCTAATACCCGTGTGTGGTTTCAACTAACAAATGCTGAATATTATTTGTGCAGTTGAGCGATGTGTAAAATATATCGTCCCAATCCCTATCAGTCAAATGTGTGTACAAATACAAATCGTCCGATTTGTAAATAAATATTTATTTTATTCATATACATGTTAAAAATTATATTTTTAATGATAAAATATTTTATTTCAACACGTGAATATTTTATATAGTCCATTTCACATCATAAACAGTTTTCACAACATAATTAAGTCAAACAAGTCGTCCATGGTCTGTGGACGACGGTGTCGTGTGCTGTAAAGCACCATCTGCATCCTTATATATAGTTCAACTAGAAAATAAAATTAAAGTGAGAAGTTATTACCTTTGGGATCCACTCCTCCATTCCTTATCATTGCTCAGATTTGCTGGTTTGATTTTAGCCAGTTCCATCATAATCTATTTCACATAGTTTATATTAAAAATCATATTTTTAATTCGCTATACATATGAAAATCATATTTTATTTCGATACCTATATAAATATCGTACCCTTTCATATAAAAAAATCATTTCTTTTCATGTTCTAAAATTATTTCTTTACGTTATTAAAAATCTAATCATTACAAAATGAAAAATAAAATTTTTACATAATGAAAAATCTAATCTTTACATAATGAAAAATCTAGTTTTTACATAAGGAAAAATCTAATTTATACACATATGAATATATATATATATAATCTAATCTTTATTACAGTAAAAATCTAAAATTTACAGCTTTGAAAACCCTATTTTATTTCTTTACATCGAAGAGAATAAACAAAATAATAAAAATACAAATCCACCTTTTTTTCCGTTGTTAACTACCTGTAGTTGATTTTTGCCTGAGCTTGGCACCTCTTCCCTAAGTGCTGCTGTCTCGCACGAGGATGGCGATTTGTGGCAGTGCTCTACGGAGTTGGGTGTTCGCGGTTGAGGTGTGGGATCCGCGGATTGAAATTGAGAGAAGGGAGAAAGGATGTGGCTGTGGTGAGGGCGGCGGGTCTGACTAGCCAGAGGGGGCAGCCAAAGGAAGGCGGCAGTGGTTATGGGGCCCACAACGAACTGGGCGGCGGTTTTTAGGGTTTAAGGAAGTGGTACGGCGAGAGAGGAAGGGGGTGGCAAGCTGTTGGAGGCGGCGACGGCTATGGCAGGTGGAGGCGTCGGAGGATGGAGCGTGGGAGGGGTGCGGGGATGGCGTCGTCACCATCTTTATTGGATTGAAGTATTTCGATTGGGTTTTTCTGATTGGGGAAATAAAAGTCGGGAGGGGGTTATATGAAAAAAGTGTACATATTAATATAATTTTTATGTTATTTCCAAAAATATCCATTTTCAATTCGAACTCCAAATGAGACCCAACAAATGTCGCCCCTATCTAATTACCACCATTCCGAACATAATGGGATATGTCTGGTAAGCCAATTTGACAGTTATGACCAACTCCGCTAAATTTAAAATATAAATCATTATATTTTAAATTTAAAATGCATATTCTATTTTACTGGCGCCACATACTGACTCTAAAAATTCCAGAAAAATAAATCTAGCTATGTTTTGACGATACAGTACTAATAAAACTGATTTTCTCGAATTTGGAGAACGTTTGAAAAATGGCAATTTTTCAGTTGATTAAATTCAAACTGAAATTGCCATATAAGTTTAAATTCACCACGCTCACATATTGATCCCAAAAATTATGGAAATTGGAATTAACAATAATTTGACATTTCGGATCCAACAAAAGTGGTCTCATCGAAAACGGAGGTCGTTTGCAAAATTGCTATTTTTAAGGGCTATAATTCAATAGCGATTATTCTGGATTTTCAATTGGGCATAACTTTTTATTCCCGCTATGAAATTTCAATTTTTCCGATTTGTTGGAAAGATATTTTAATTTTGGGTTCCATATCTAGCCAACCCCAACTTGTCTGGGATATATGGCTTTGTTGTTATTGGAAAGATATATTCGAACAGATTCAAATATTTTTGGTTTTACTAAAATCCGATTTATTTTGAATCCTATACATTCAATTAAAATTTGAAATCAAATTTTCAAACTACCACGCCATTTTCAATTACTTTTATAATTAAAAATAAATATTTATATTCTGATTTCAATTTAAATAAATATATACGTTCTAATTCTATTCAAAATAAATTTCTTGTCGTTTTTATTTAAAATAATTCATTTTAAATATTCAAAATTCATTAAAATTGCCAAAATAAATTTTTTGAATTAGTTCTGATTTTCCGGGTTGTTACAATCTCCCCCACTTAAAATATTTTCGTCCTTGAAAAGGAACGGAGCTGAAAGTTGTTTAACTAATCAACTCAACTTTCATTCTGGCTTTCATTCTTTAACTTTTCAGTTTCTAAGAATTCCTAATTTTTCAAAAATTTGGCTAACACCTAAATTTTTGAAAAATTTCTCCATAACCTCCTTTTACGGGGACAGCGGGAAAATCCCCAAACCTCCACATAGGCCCTCTCATCTCAAAAAGAAAAAGCCAAGAGGCTAGCCAATTGGCTCATAAAATCATCCAAACCCAATAAACTATTAAACATGTACCTATTTGTTGGGCATACAATTTTATTCCTCTTCTCTAGCCTCCTTGCTATGACCTGTTCAGACACTTATATATATATATATATATATATATATATATATATATATATATATACATGCATGCACTTCCAAACAATTTGCAATTCAGTTCAAATTTGACTAAGATTACCTTATATTATCATATGGGTTTGAATAATTTAATTAACGAACTAATTATCAAACAACACAACCAGCAATCAATTAGTTGATTATCATTTCAAATTCATAACGTTTTACATATACTAAAAATACATTTTTGTTTCCAAATCACAACAAATAAATCCTATCTAATTTTTGTTCTCACCAGTCAATTGGAAATATATAGATATCACACCTTCGACATTCGAACATAAGGTCCGATGATGAGATCTCAATCATCAGAATTGTCTCCGAGCTTCTAGAGTGTGATTCTATATCTATCCAATATATTTGAGACTTCATATACACGTGGATCAGACATATATTACAATCTATATACTTTATTGTCCAAATTCAATATGAAGTAAATATTCAAATACGTATAATATGGTTTAAATTTTCAAAACAAAATTTGTTTTCATTTTCATTTTTAAAAATAGCACTCTTCACACTCGTTCTAGGATACTATTGATCCCATCCCTAACGATTCATTCTCATTGGATAATACTAATCCAATCTCTGATGAATTCTTTCGTTCGATTCTAATGTGCCTTGTTCTCCGAGCTCCGTAAACCAAAGCTCTGATACCAAATGAGACTACCTGAACTTCCCCAATCTCCGAAGAGAAGAGAAAGAATAGATTTCTTTGAGGACAAGATGAATCAGAACACAAACAAAAAACATTTCATTGCCTATTACAACAATTACATCTGAGTACAAGGATATACAGAGTATGAACAGATAATTTACATTTGATAAATATCAGAGATTTAAATTACATTTAAATACGTAGCAGCAGAAAATAATACATATTACAACTGAAAGAGATAAACAGATATAGAGCTTTCCGAATATAGCTCCAGTTAAACCAGGATCCTGTGAATATAATATCTGCAAAAACCCAACTACTAGCTACCCGTGTGGAAAATAGGGGCACCCAGAATTTAGGTTAAAACAATAAACTCCAGATCAGTCATGTCACTGGTGTGAGAACTAAAACAGTTATTAATCTTTATTTTAAAGTTAGGTAAATCAAGGGACCACGCCGTATAACATGGAACGGGTTTCCTACCAAGAATACCAGTGCATAAAACAAATATCGCAATGCTAAATAAAGAACAATGAAGCTATTATAAGACTCAGGTCCCATCACACAATGCAACGCAAGCCGGAGGATAGAGTTTTACCTTATAATAGCCAAACAATGCTTGATACGCAAAATTTATCTTTTATTATTACTATAAGTGAAGAAATCAACTTCAAATATAAATGTATCAATCATAGATGGCATAGCATCCCATGCTACTATGTCACCATACTAGTTCTACAACTAAAACCGCAAAATGTCGTATTGGAAGTTGGATTTCCATTTATGAACCAAGGCAAGGGATTTTCCTTACCACTTCGAGACTCTCTAGCCCGTGCCTCAAGGTCAGAACGCATCGACCCTTAGGAGCCACAGGGCTAGTCCACATTTTAAGTGGATTAAAAATTCCTGAACAATACGTTTCCCCGCCCTATCGGGCGTAAACTGGTCTTATAACAACAAAACCATCCATCGGCACCGTAGTGACCGATATAACCGAGGCACCTCGCTTTCCATCATCCACTTAACTAAAATGTCAGGGCTTGTAAACACTGACACCACACTTAGCTAGAAGGAAACGCATGTCCTCCCTGGATCCTTCTCCTATTTCTGGTTCACACGGGGTGTGAGGCTCGCGAATTAACGCTATACACAAAGTGGCACTATACTAAACTATGCTTTGATCATCAACCACAAGACACTGCTTTACAACAAAAGCTTTGATTCTTTGCATCGCAGCATGCCGCACAGGCAATTCATGCCATGCGACTAATATTCATTGATATATAACCTCTGAGCTCGTACGTCTCAGAGAAGGGCGTTAAGCAAGAGAATAAATTCTCCGCCACCAAACAAATATATATTTAATATAAATCAATCAACACAGAATAAAATCCAGTGTCAGACACACATCCATTTACAAGTTCGTTCTAGGTCTGAACGAAACCTGAGGCACTTTATTCCTCGTCCCATATGTCCAATATAGGAGAGAGGCCCTCGCATATCCGTCAATCTCCAAGTATGTCTGGGAGATCACCACTTATTACCTCGTCTCAGCTGTACAACCCAATCAAGACATCAGTAATCATCCAAACGATGTGAAGACCTCTGGTCTTCAACCACCATCTTCAACGTCGGCTTATCATCGAATCAGTTATTCAGAATGGGTATAAACCCAGCCTTTCCGAATAACTCGCTTATGTATTATAATCAAGTGATATAAACACAACATACGCCTCATTCCAATCCAGAATATTCTTTATTCAAATACTCATATTCTTTGGGAAAGGTTCCCATTAATTTTATCAAAGATAAATTCTTTTAAATTTATTCTTTAATCTTCCTTTGTATATCATTTCAAACCATATTAAGGTTTTCCAAACTAGTCGGGATTAGCAAATCACACTGAAGTAATCATTTATTTTATTTCACAATCCCAACCTATTCATCCCATGAAGCAAAATTGGTAATATACATATCTAACACCACGGTATTATCAGTAAAATTAATTACCAAGTCACGGTCAAATCTAATTAAAGATTTAACTATCGCTTGGAGCAAAACTGGTAATACTCCATTCTCGATTGTTTCACAAATTTGATAATTTAAATTATCAATTCACATTTCAATCTAATTAAAGATTCATTTAAACTCCACTTGGTTTTAATCTTCCAAAAAAATCAATGTTAATGATTATTTAACTTTGGGAAATCATCTCTTGTCTTTAACTGGGTTAAAGAACTAATGTCATTTAAAACACAGTTCACAATAAACCCAAAATCACATTCCATTAATTATGGAATCTTCATGGAAAATAGATCGATATATAATCGATATCAATTTCCGTATCCAACTAATAATATATATGAAATAACGGGAAAGCCTTTTAAATTCCATATATATCAACAGTCTTCCTCCACAGAAGTTCTCTTCGATTATTATCAATCGAATTCCATTCAATTCTAATATATTAAATTAGGAAACTTTACTTTGGAAAATTTCCACTAAATCTTAATAAAAAGATTTATAAATTCCAAACCACATTCCACTGCAAATCGGGTTAAATAACGAATGTCGTTAAAAACACAGTTCATAATAAACCCAATTCACATTCCATTTCAATTCCAATTAAATGTTAATTAATTGGTAATTCTTTTTTAAATCTTAGTTAATAGATTTATTCTTTTCACACGGGGTTTAATAACAGTGTTACTGAAGACACCATTCCGTCAATCTCTAACCGTAAATTAGTAAGAGAACAATTCCCTAAGTATTAATCCCGAAGGCCAAAACCAACATTAGATCAATACCTATGAAACCATTCAACTTAACTAATCTCCAGTTAGTTTCTAATTTTCTTAACTCCATTGGGCTTAAGAACAGCATTTTTAAAGATACCATTCACGACAAACCCAAAATTCAATTCCATTCAATTTCAGTTAAATGTTAATTAATTTGTAACTTCATTAAATCTTAATAAAAAGATTTAATCTTTTCTCAACTGGGTTTAAATACAGTGTTAGTGAAGATACCGTTCACGACAAACCAAAATCCCATTTGATATTAAATACAATGCTCTAAATAGAAAATATATTGGCTTATATTCAATATCAAATTCTGAAATCAACATATATCGCATTGGAATAATGATATATATATATATATATATATATATATATCCTCCAGATTCCTCCACAATGTCCGTATAATCACTGAATCCAATATCTAAATATTTCGAAGATATTTCCGATTCAAATCCGTTCCAATTCATATATTGGAAATTCCGGTTATTTTTAAAACCATTTCTAATCCAATTTATTTTATAAAAAAATATTGGATTCATAATTCTTGTTCATAACTAGTTCATTTCGATAAAAATATATTTTTATCTTTTCAAATATGTAATTTTCCATCCCAAATCTTTCCAAATCATTTATTATGATTTCACACAAATTAGTGATATTTTTTATAATTTTATCAAGGCCCGTACAGTCGATTTTCATAAACGGCCATCGAACTGCACTTGCATCGACCTTTTCCAAATTTGAGTTGGACATAATTCCAAGTCCAACTGTTAGATTTCATATTTCTGGTATTCGTTAGAAAGCTCTTTTTGATACGAACCCAACGGTTCCAATTTTAGGAGAATCCGACGGTCGGATCTCCCGTAATGTCCATTTGAAGTCAATGGTCGAAATTCACGAACTGCCGCAGCGCAGCGCGTTCTATTCAGGACACTAAATATATAAATGTATTTATTATATATATTTCATCAATTCCCATTTAAAACGTATTTTATAAATCGTTTTAAATTCGTTTTCGAAACGATTTCAAATTTCAAATTAAATTTGAATATTCCTTATAATTATAATATATAAATGATAATATTTTCAAAATATCAGATTTTGAAATCATTTCCTTTTCGATATACATTATAAAAATGAACAAAATCGATATAAATATTGTTCACGTCAAAATGGCGTTAATCTAATCAACACGGCTTTATATATTTAAATATATTCGTGTCCATCCCAAATCGGACATCAAAATTAGATTTTGATCCTTTACTGAATATTATTTTAAAATATTTGTTATTTTTAAAATATTCATTCTTTCTGAACTAGAATCAGACACAGTCAATTACCATATAATGTTGTTTATATGAATTTCATACAACACATGTATCAAACAACAATAATAAACAGTTAACCATCATCCAGAGTGCATTCTACACTACATGAGCATTAAATATAAATATTTAACACATATAACAGGTTGTCAACCAATCGAATGACATACAACTAAACAATTGGGATTAGTGTACGTCAAATATCATCCCAATACCCGTGTGGGGCTTCAACGAACAAATACTGAATATTATTTGTGCACTTGGGCGATGTGTAAAAAATATCGTTCCAATCCATATCAGTCAAATGTGTGTATAAATACAAATCATCCAGATTTGTAAATAAATATTTATTTTATTCATATACATGTTAAAAATTATATTTTTAACGATAAAATATTTTTTTTTAACACGTGGATATTTTGTACAGTCCATTTCACATCACAAACAATTTTCACAACACAATTAAATTAAACAAATCGTCCATGGTCTGTGGACAACGGTGTCAGGTGCTGCTAAGCACCGTCTGCATCCTAGTATATACTTTAACTAGAAAATAAAATTAAAGTGAGAATTTCTCACCTTTGGGATCCACTCCTCCATTCCTTATCGTCGCTCAGATTCGCTGGTTTGATTTTGGCCAGTTCCATCGTAATCTATTTCACACAGTTTATATTAAAAATCATATTTTAATTCTCTATACATATGAAAATCATATTTTTATTTCGATACCTATATAAAGATCATACCCTTTCAAATATAAAAATCATTTCTTTTCATGTTTAAAAATTATTTCTTTACGTTATTAAAAATCTAATCTTTACAAAATGAAAATCTAATTTTTACATAATGAAAAATATAATCTTTACATACTAAAAAATCTAATATTTACATAAGGGAAAATCTAATTTTTACATAAGGAAAAATCTAATTTTTACATAAGGAAAAATCTATTTTTTTACACATATGAATATATATAAAAAATCTAATCTTTATTACCATATAAATCTAAACTTTACAGCTTTGAAAACCCTATTTTATTTCTATACATTAAAGAGAATAAACAAAATAATAAAAATACAAACTCTCCTTTTTTTTGTTGTTAACTCACTGTAGTTGATTTTTGCCCGAGCCTCGCACCTCTTCCCTAAGTGATGCTGTCTCGTGCGAGGATGGCGATTCGGAGCAGTGCTCTTCGGAGATGGGTGTTCGCGGTGGAGTTGTGGGATCCGCGGACTGAAATCGAGAGGAGGAAGAAAGGATGTGGCTGTGGTGAGGGCGACGACCCTGACTGTCCAGAGGGAGGCGGCCAAAGGAAGGCGGCAGTGGCTAAGGGGCCCACAACGAACTGGGCGGTGTTTTTTAGGGTTTAAGGAAGTGGTAGGGCGAGAGAGGAAGGGGTGGCGAGCTGTTAGAGGCGGCGGCGGCTATGGCAGGCGGAGGCGTCGGAGGACGGAGCGTGGGAGGGGGTGCGGTGATGGCGTCGTCGCCATCTTTATTTGAACGAAGTATTTTGATTGGGTTTTTCTGATTGGGGAAACAGAAATCGGGAGGGGGTTATACGAAAAAAGGGTATATATAAATATAATTTTTATATTATTTCCAAAAATATACGTTTTCAATCCGAACTCCAAACGAGACCCAATAAATGTCGCCCCTAGCTAATTACCCCCATTCCGAACACATTGGATATGTCCGGAAAGCCAATTCGACAGTTACGATTAGTCTCCGCTAAATTTAAGATATAAATCATTATATTTTAAATTTAAATGCCCATTTTATTTTACCGGGGCCACATTGTGATTCTAAAAATTCTAGAAAAATTAACCTAGCTATGTTTTGACGATACAGTCCTAACAAAACTAATTTCGTCCAATTTGGAGACCGTTTTAAAAATGGCCATTTTTCAGTCGATTAAATTCACAATGAAATTGCCAAACAAATTTAAATTCACCGCGCTCACATATTGATCCCAAAAATAATGAAAATTGGAATCTAACAATAATTTGACATTTCGGATCCAACAAAAGTGGTCTCGTCGAATAAGGAGGTCGTTTGCAAAATTGCTATTTTTAAGGGCTATAATTCCATAGCGACTATTCTAAATTTTCAATTAGGCATAACTTTTTATTCCCGCCATGAAATTTCATTTTTTCAGATTTGTTAGAAAGATATTTTCGAACAGACTCAAATATTTTTTGTTTCACTAAAATCCGGTTAATTTTGAGTCATGTACATTCAATTGAAATTTGAAATCGAATTTTCAAACTACCGCGCCATTTTCAATTCCTTTTATAATTAAAAATAAATATTTATATTCTAATTTCAATTTAAATAAATATGTATGTTCTAATTCTATTCAAAATAAATTTCTTGTCATTTTTATTTAAAATAATTCATTTTAAATATTCAAAATTCATTAAAATTGCCAAAATAAAAATTTTAAATTGGTTTTGATATCCCGGGTTGTTACAAGTTATCTTGGGACAAGTATTAATTCTTAATTTCAATAAATTTCCAGAAAAGTGCAAAAAGAAATATTTATTATGATGTGGAAATTTCAATGTATATATACTTATATATATTTAGTGACCCGAACTTCCCGACTGGCCTAAACCGAACAAGAAGGCGAACTGCATTGAGAACAAGACTAATAAGTACGCAAACAATAGGACATTTCATTGCTTTTACAACAATTTACATCAGTGTAAAAGAATATATCAGAGTATGAATATGTAATATACATCAGAAAAATATCAGAGATTAGAATAATTTACATTGTAGTGGAAAAATAATACATAACACAACTGAAAGAGATACACTGATACAAATCTTTCCGAATATAGCTCCAGCTATAAACCAGGATCCTGTAAAATAGATATCTGCAAAACCAAAACTACTAGCTGCCTGTGAAAAATAGGGGCACCCAGAGTTTAGGTAAAAACGATAAACTCCAGGTCAGTCATGGGACTGATGTGAGAACTAAAACAGTTATTAAAACTTTAATTTAAGATAGAGTAAATCAAGGGACCACGCCGTATAATACGGAATGGGTTTTCTCCCAAGAATACTAGTGCATAAAACAGTTTATAAACAACGCAATGCTTTTCGAAAATGAAGCTATTATAAGACTCAGGTCCCATCACACAATGCAACGCAAGCCGGAGGATAGAGTTTTTCCTTATAATAGCCAAACATGCTTGGTATGTTTAAAACAAATCTTTTTGATATTACTATATGTGTATAGTGTCAAAATCACTTCAAATATAAATCTATCAATCACAGATGGTATGGGTACCATATATCATGTCGCCATACTAGGCTCTACAATTAAAACCTAAATCCGAAATGTCACGTATTGGAAATTGGATTCCATCTATGAGTCGAGGCCAGGGATGACTACTCACCGATTCGAGACACTCTAGCAAATGCCTCTGGGCTCGGATGCTATTGAGCCCCTGGATTTTCAGGGCCGGTCCTCCCTTACTTTTGAGGATTAATTATTCCAGAACACACGTTTCCCGGACCTATCCATCAGCCCCGTAGTGACCAATATAACCGAGGCGACTCGCTAACCATCATCAGCATAGGTAAAAATATAAATGTCTGGGTTCATACCATGACACCATAGTTAGAAAGAAACATCATGCACTCCCTGCAGTCACGATCCCATTTTTGACTCATACCGAGGTGTGAGGCTCGCGAATTAACATTATACACAAAGCTATGCTATTTAAAGTCATGCTTTGATCATCAACCACAAGACTTTGCTTTTCAACAAAATCCTTGATCATTCGCATCTCAGAATGCCACACTGACAATCCGCGACATGCTAATAATGTCTATCGATACCTCTAAGCTCGTACGTCTCAGAGAAGGGTGTTAAGCAAGAGAATAGATTCTCCGCCACCAAACAGATATGCATTTAATAGAGATTAATCAATACAGAATAAAATCCAATGTCAGACAAACATCTATTTACTAGTTTGTTCTAGGTATGAACGAAACTGGAGGCACCTTATTCCTCGTCCCATATGTCCAATATAGGAGAGAGGTCCTCGCATATCCGGTCGATCTCCAAGTACGTATAGACGATCACCACTTATTACCTTGTCTTAGGTGTTCAACCCAATCAGGACATTAATAATCATCCAAACGATGTGAAGACCTCCGGTCTTCAATCACCGTCTTCATCCCCGACTTATCGTCATATCAATTACTTAGAATGGGTATAAACCTGGCCTTTCCAAATAATTCACATATCTTATAATCAAGTGCGAGAAAAACACAACACACACCTCATTCCAATCCAGAATATTCTTTTATTCAAATATTCTTTTCACAATTTAAACCAAATTAAGGTTTTCCATACTAGTTGGGATTAGCGCACCTTATCGAAGTAATCACTTCTTTTATTTCCCAATCCCAACCTATTCATCCCATGGAGCAAACTGGTAATACTCCATATCTAACACCATGGTGTTACTGGTAAAATTAATTACCATTTCACGTTCAAATCTAATTAAAGATTTAACTATCGCCTAGAGTAAAACTGGTGGTACTCCATTCTCGACCATTTCACAAATTTGATAATTTAAATAATCATATTCACATTCCAATCTAGTTAAAGATCCATTAAAACTCCACTTAGTTTTAATCTTCCAACAATCATTATTTAATTATTGTTTAACTTTGGGAAATCAAACATGCCGCATCAACAATCTACACCGTACCACTGATTTCTTCTGATACATAACCTCTAAGCTCGTACGTCTCAGAGAAGGGTGTTAAGCAAGAGAATAAATTCCCCTCTATCAAACAGATATATATTTAGCAGAGATCAACAATATGGTTCGAAATACAATGTTGAACTTGTAATCCTGTATTTAACTAGTTTAAAGAACCAATGTCATTTAAAACACAGTTCACTATAAACCCAAAATCACATTCCATTTATTAAGGAATCTTCACGAAAAACAGATCAATATATATAATCGATATCAATTTCCATATCCGACTAATAATATAAATGGAATAATGGCAAAGCCTTTCAAATTCTATATATAGTAACAGTCTTCCACCACAGAAGCACATCTTGATCATTACCAAATTGAATTCCATTCAATTCCAATTTAATATATTAAATAGGAAAATTTTACTTTGGAAAATTTCCATTAAATCTTAATAAAAGATTTATAATTTCCAAATCACATTTCACTATTAATTGGGTTAAAGAACGAATGTCGTTAAAAACACAGTTCACAATAAACCCAATTCACATTTCATTTTATTCCAATTACTAAATATAACAGGAAATTCTACTAATCTTAGTTAAAAGGTTTATTCTTTTCACAACGGAGTTTATGAATAGTGTTATTTAAGACACCATTCATGACAAACCCAAAATCCACTTTGACATTAAATATAAGGCTCTAAACAGAATTTATATTGGCTAACATTCAATATCAAATTCTGAAACTAACACATATCGTATGGGGAATAATGATATATATTTATCTTCCAAATTCCTCCACAATATCCGTATAGTCACGGAATCCAATATCGAAATATTTTGGAGATTGTTTCTATTCAAATCCATTCGAATTTATACGTTGGAAAATTCTGGTTAGATTAAAACCATTCACAAATCTAATTTATTTATTCAAAAACATTGGATTATTATTCTAGTTAATAACTAGTTCATTTTGATAATAATATTTTTTTTATCTTTACAAAGTTGGAATCTTTCGTCTAAATCCTTTCCAAATCATTTATTATGATTTTCCACAAATTATTAATTTTTTTTTAATTTTATCAAGGCCCGGACAGTCGGTTACCAATAATGGCCACCGAACTGCATCCATAACAACCTTTTCCAAATTTTATTTGGATATAATTCCAAATCCAACCATTAGATTTCAAATCTCTTATATTCATTGGAAAGCTCTTTCTGATATGAACCCAACTATTTCGGTTTTAGGAGAATCCGACTGTCGGATCTCCCGTAATATCAATTCGAAGTCAATGGTCAAAATTCCCGAACTGTCGCAGCACGGGCGCGTTCTATTTAGGCCATCAAATATATATAATATACATTATATATATATTTCATTGATTTCCATTTAAAACGTATTTTATAAATCGTTTATAAATTCGTTGTAAAATGATTCCAACTTCATTTTCAATTTTAAACCAAAATTGATTTTTCCTTATCATTATAATATATAAATGATAATATTTTCAAAATATCAGATTTTGAAATATTTTCCTTTTCGATATTGAATTCATTTTCACAATACAGTTAATTTTCCCAATACAATACAAATAAATGATCATGGTTGGTACAATAAATAGTGTCGGGGGCTTCAAAGCCTCGTCTACATCCTAGTACATATTTAACTGTAAAATGATTAGAGTGAGGCAGATTTCTCACTTTGGGTCCATTCCGCCATTGTTTTCTGACGTTCTGATTTGTTGTTCTGTTTCTAGAATTTGCAAACGAGCTCCAATCTTCACGCCATCTTTTTTTCTAGCTTAAACGCGCCATTCCGGACAACTTTCGCTCAGTGGCCTTTCTTCGAAATTGGTCCATTTTGCCAGAATTTGTGAAAAGACAGTATTTGGATAGTAGACTTTGGACGCATTTTTTGGACAACTCCGCAATCCATAATATGACTTCTATACACCCAAATCGAAGAAAAAATCATGATCTTTGATTTTTGTACTGTGGAGTTTTGGCCGTAGGGGCTCAGATTAGGACTTATTGAGGAAAGAAGGTCAGGTTGTTTGCATATATAGGTATTTTTTTGTGAAAAGAGGGATTTTGGATTTGTTGGGCCCATGGCAAAGTGGAGGGCAACCAGCGACGGTGGCAACCCTGATGGGGCATGGGGAGGCTGCGGCAAGGTAGGGGCGGGGTGGTGGTGGCCCACGGCAGCGGGGTTTGTAGATTTTGGGGTTAGGGTTTTGCAAATTGAAAGAGAGGAGGAGGAGGATGAGAAAGAAGGAGGGGGGCCTGAAGGGGAGGTAGCGCGAGGAGGCAGCCGGCGGTGGCTGGAAGAAGGTGGCGATCTTTGTCATTTTTTTTTCTTTTTATCAAGGAACGATGGGAGAGAGAGTGTGGAGAGGGAGGGTTGATGTTAGCCCTCTTTTTGGCAAAAGCCACCATGGGTCAGATCGAAGCCCAAATATGCAGCCAGCCAAATTAGTCATGTCGCACTCCAAGAAGCCTAGCAGAAGCTCGGTCCGAGGTAATCAAGTATTGGGCCAAGTCACTTCTCAAACAAGCCAATAACTCACCCCAGAAGACTCACTCTCCCAGTCGACCAAGAGAACCGCTCACATATAGGGCATATCGGCTGAATATTTTAAAATTGCATGGAAATATCCAGCTGAGCTGTTCAAATATTTAGCCCGACTTTCAAGGAAGAAAAGGAGGTCAACTACATCTGGACAATGCTCTATTTTGATACACCTCACCATAGATGCCACGTAAGCCGCTACTTCCAAGGATACTATTTGTGAATAGTGGAATCAATCCTCCAGCCACTATTCTGTCCAAGGAATGGACTCCACGCATCCATGTCTTCCCAGAAAGGCCGGGCCATGTCACAACAGCCCAAGTCGTCATCTCTACCTATAAATACCTCAAAGCTTAAAGAGGAAAGGGACTTCTACTTCTTCTTTTTGGAGAGACATTTTCTAGAAGAGAAAAATAGCCATCTTCTTTCTTTTCTTCAAACAGAAAAAGCATTGTAATTGTAATCCAAAGTAGAAATAACATATAAAGTGGATGTAGGCACAGTCTTTGCTGAATCACTATAAAATGTCTGTGTGTTTTCCATGTTTTATTCACCTTTTCTGCATTTTATAATCAGTATTAGTGTGCTCTTCACACAATAGGGGGTTGATCGTCACTAGTGACCAACTTTTGATGTCAACAAGTTGGCGTGCCATGTAGGGGGAGCGCACTAACCTTCCTTCAGAGCATCTGCTCATCTCAGTTCATGGCGATCAAGCGAAAGAAAGATCCAACATCCTCTTATCCCACGAACACCGATGCAGCTGATACTAATGCTACAGAAGCGAACCACGAGGCTTCCTCTCATGAAGATATATCTCGATTTCTTACCTGGGATGACATGGATAAAATAACGGTCGAGTTCAGAGACCATATGACATCTCAGGGTAAACTCCTCGAACGACAGCAGTAGTTGATGGATAACCTTCTTGGTCGATTAGAGACAGGATTGAATGCTTTAACATAAATTCCTCCACCGGTCGGGACTGGGGCAACAATTGATCTTCGGTTTGCGCAGAATCAAGCGACTAACCAGGCTACACCTTTATTTCATCCTGGTTTGTTCCCACTAACCAATCAATCACAGCCAGGAGTATCGCTTCCAGCGACCAGCATGACCATTGCTGTAGATTTGCAGGAGACTAGCAATCGAGATCTAGGTCATCCGACCACTTTTCTTCCACTATTGGAAACAGCTCGACCTCTCGAACCAGTCGAGAGACCTCGGGCCCATCAGAATCAATGCCATTCCCATTACAGCACGTAATCTTACCGCATACTACTCTAACCACTCTTCCCCCTCAACGAATGCTGGTGCAGCCTTCCCTCTGAACAAGGAAGGTCATTCTACCATACCGGTCCTTACTGTGGAGGAAGATGATGCTATCGTAGCCTTCCTAACCTCGCTTCAACCAGGGGCAAACCCGAGCTCTAACCATCACATGCTATACTGGATCAGCCTAGACCCTCTGTCATGTGTGCGGTTCGACCCAATACTCATCAAGTTCAAGAGGGGCCATTCTTACCAGAACCGCCTACCAGAACTCACCTTCCCTCATACCTTCACTCAACTCTCTGAGGACGATCCAAGCCAATGGCCTCCCTTCCGAACATGCTCTCGCCAGATTCTCGCACCGAAGCTCTCCCGGATGCTGAACCAAATTCATGGCAACGACTCCTCGAGGATGGAAGCCAGCTTGCAAGCATAATCCAACGCTTTACTCGAGGCACTTCCTCGCAGCAAGACATAGATAATGTCAAATGTAGCCCAGTTATCAGGGAAATTAGAAACTTCCGAAACCCTCCGGACTTCAAGTTCCTAGCTATCGAACCATACAATGGTCGCACTGATCCAACCATCCAGCTCATGCGATACATGCGACATATGGAAGTACATGGCGCATCGACCAACGTCATTGCAAAGCGCTTCCCGCTCTTTCTCATAGACATAGACGGAATGTGGTTTTGACAGCTAACAACAGAGTCAATCAGCAGCTAGAACACGCTGGTCACCAGCTTCATCAAGAAATTAAGGGTACATATCTCTCGACCAAAGAGTGTTATGTTCTTTTCCACCATCAAGCAGCGATCAGGAGAGACGCTCAGATCCTTCCTCTAAAGGTTCAATGCGGCAGTAGTATCAGTCGATTGGCCCGAGCCATCTAGGGTACTTATGGCCGCTATTGTAGGAGTTCAGAACCGGTCAGAATTCTCGATTTCTTCAACCAAAGATCCCCCTAAGGATATAGATGATTTCTATTCTGAGGCCGAGCGATTCCTTTGACAAGAATATGCCAACATTAAGATGGAGAGCCTAGAGGTCTTAGCCGCCAAGCAACAAGGTCCATCCAACAACAATGGCCAGAATCAAGGAAGAGGAAAGGCCTCGGAAAAGAGAAAGCGTCACGTGCGACCTCGAATCGATAGTAAGTATAACCAGTACACCGAACTCAGTTCCTCTCTGGTCGATATCTACCTTAACATACGAGGGTCCCTGCCCACTCCGAGACCACCTCGACGAGAGCCAACCAAGATGGAGCCTGATTCTGGCAAACATTGCATATTCCACAAAGTAGTTGGACATAGCACCAATAATGCCGGCATTTGCGTGATCTCATCGAGGATCGAGTCAAAAAAGGGGAGCTACCCGAATATGTCAAGAATAATGCCCCGGCCTTGCCGCCACAATCTTCCGCCTAAGCTCCTCAGGTCGGTCCACGAGCTCCTAGAAAAGGAAAGGACCCTAAGACTAGCACTCATGGCATTATCATTAATTAGATTTTTTCTGATATCATGTACACATGTAAAGGGTTAGGATATAGCTCCTAGGCATGCTCTGAAATCAACTACTATCCTCTTAGAATTTCTCTTCTCTGTAACAATTATTTTGCAGCTATGAATTTTCTTTTGCAAATATAGATCATGTTTTGGAAATTCTAAAGCCGGGCATGGATAATGTTGTCCCCCCTTTTTTATGTGGTCAGCACGAAAGCCTACCACCATTTCTAAATACCTACTCCCTAGACGAGTATGGTATATTTCTTTAAGATGAGTACGGATGATACTCGCCCCTTCTTTTTCTACACCACGAGCATTTATTGCTTGCTGGACACATTAATCTAACATGAGTCGAGCATGAAAAACACTTGCCCTAAGCCGAGTATGGATAATGCTCGCCCTTTCTAAGCCGAGTATGGATAATGCTCGCCCTCTCTAAGCCGAATATGGTTAATACTAGCCACTAAGCCGAGTATGGTTGATACTCGCCACCCTCAAAGCCAAGTGAAATAAAATGCTCGACTCATCAGCCTTCTCCAAGCTGAGAACAGTTTATTTTTGTTTTTGCAGGAACTAACTCTCATAAAGACAGTGATTATCTCTACCTTAATACGATTCCCGATGGTTGTCGGTTTTCCGACCTTATTACAACCTAATTCGGTTGTCGGTTTTCTGGCCTTAATACAACCATCAAAATCGTCGGGTTTCTGGCCTTAATATGGTCTGGTGCGACCATAGCTACTTGAATGATTGTGCTTCGATTCATATTTTAGAACACACCTTCCTCTGTCGAAGATGCATTCTGAGGGGCAAAGTGTTAGCCCTCTTTTTGGGAAAAGCCACAACGGGTCAGATCAAAGCCCAAATGCGCAACCAACCAAATTAGACAAATCGCACTCTAGGAAGCCTAGCAGAAGCTCGGTCCGAGGAAATCACGTATTGGGCCAAGCCACTTATCAAACAAGCTAATAACTCAATCCAGAAGGCTCGCTCTCCCAGTCGACCGAGAGAACCGCTCTCACATAGGGCATATTGACTGAATATTTTGGATTTGCATGGAAATATCCAGCTGAGCTGTTCAAATACTCAGCCTGACTTTCAAGGAAGAAAAGGCGGTCAACCACATCCGGACGAAGCTCTACTTTTGATACACCTCACCATGGATGCCACGTAAGCCGCAACTTCCAAGGATACTATTTATGAATAGTGAAATCAGTCCTCCAACCGCTATTTTATCAAAGGAATGGACTCCATGCGTCCAAGTCTTCCTAGAAAGGCTGGGCCACGTCACAACAGTCCAAGTCGCCATCTCCACCTATAAATACCTCAAAGATTAAAGAGGAAAGGGGCTTCTACTTCTTTCTGGAGTGACCTTTTCTAGACGAGAAAAATAGCCATCTTCTTTCTTTTGTTCTAATAGAAAAAGCATGGTACTTGTAATCCAAAGCAGAAATAATATACAAAGTGGACGTAGGCACAATCTTTGCTGAACCACTATAAAAAGTCAGTGTGTTTTCCCGTTTTCTTTACTTTTTCTACACTTTATAATCAGTTTTCGTGTGCTCTTCACACGATTGGGGGTTGATCATCACTAGTGACCAACTTTTGATGTCAACAGTTGACTTACTTTTATAATTATTTATTTAATTAAATTTAATTTCCAAATGGTTGATTCTTCATTCGAACCCCAAATCAAACCCAGTGACTGTCGCCCCTATCATAATATCTCCATTTCAAACACAATGGGATATGTCCCGTAAGCCATTTTGACCAGTTTTCATTCCAATTAAAATATAAATTAATATAACGTTCAAATTTGATTTCAACGTACATTTTAATTTACGAGTGCCACATTCTGACTCCAAAAATTCTAGAAAAATAAATCTAGCTATGTTTTGACGATACGATCCTAACAAAACTAATTTCGTTGAATTTGGAGGCCATTTGAAAAATGGTTATTTTCTAGTCGATTAAATTCAACTGAAATTACCAAACGTGTTGAAATTCACCATGCTCGCATATTAATTCCAAAAATTATGAAAATTGGAATCTAGGAATAATTTGAAATTCCAGATCCAACAAAAGTGGTTTCACCAAAACGGAGGTCGTTTGCAAAATGGCTACTTAAGGGCTATATATTATATATATATATATATATATATATATTCCATAGCGACTATTCTAAATTTTAACCTGGACATAACTTTTAATTTATATTACGAAACCTCAGTTTTTCACATTCATTGGAAAGATATTATTAAACAGATTCAAATATTTCTTGTTTTACTGAAATCCAATTCAATTTGAATTCTGTACATTCATTTGAAATTTAAAATCGAATTTCCAAACTACCATGCCAATTCTGGCTCGTTTTATAATTAAAATAAATTTATTCATTCTAACTTCGATTAAAATAATTTTTTAGTCGTAATTATTTAAAATAAATCATTTTAAATATTCGAAATCCATAAAAATAGCTAAAATAAATTTTTTAAATTGGTTCTGAAAATCCAGATTGTTACAATATATATATATATATATTGATATGTGTATGTATGTATGTATCAAGTGGATATGCTGAAATGATCATGACAAGTCGGGTAGCCAATGAAAATGGTCGAGCAATTTTAGTAAGAAGGAAAGTAATTTTTTATTCTCTGATTCGAATAAATGGAATAAATTCAGCATGCAAGAATGTACAGGAAAGAAATCAATCTGCATTGGTGGCATGGATATCTTAGCAACTTAATTTTTTCCAAACTTACAATGGAGCAAGATTATGGCAACCAACAGTGAATGACATGGCACAAACAATCACAATAAATGGCTTTTGTTAAAATCAAGCATGCAAGAAATATGGAAGAGAATTTTAATGTGAATTTCCTAGCAGACCAATATTTGGCAAGAGTGTTGCCTGTATCCAGAAATCTATTCGAAGAAAATTGGGAGAGAAATAAATTTTAAAGCTTTCCAGAAACAATCAATTTTTATTTCTGGTGATAACATGCAGGAATTGTTGAACGGTTCGAAATTGATATACGGCAAGAAATGAATTAATGTTTTTAATTCATTCCAGAAATTTGAATGAATTCATTTTTTGGCAAGTTTTTTAGAAATAAACTAATCATTCATGACAATAATTTGAGGAATCACAGCAAGTAAATCACGCAAGATGCGACAATCAGATCGAATCAATTCGGCGAAATAAGAGTTCAAAAAGGGTTTCCAAACTCTATATATATTTACACCTATTTCATCACTGGCATCTATCGAAACAACAATCAAACAAGAAAGTAACAAATTTCATAATACTCACAATTCATTAGAGTTTCGATCACATGCAAGTCAAATCATTTGACTAATAGCATCGAAAGATCAGAGCATCAGAGAACAATTTTCGGAGAATCAATTTGAAGTTGCAATTTGATTTAGAGACAAAAGCTCTAACTTTATTTCGGCTACCATTTTTATTATGTAAACAATATTTCAAGAGAAATGGGGCGGCTAGGTATTTAATGTAACAAGGTTTTTTGTTGTTGTTTTATCTTAATGTTTTTTAAAAAACATTGTATAGGTTTACTAGTTTACTTTAAACCAGGGGTTACGAGTTATGGGTTTGCAATTTGGGGAAAATCCGATCTTAAGGATAAAGATTGGTGTAGGGTTTTAAGTATAGTATTAGAACAGCTAGGCGCGGGTATCACGAGTTTACAGGGAATTTGTAAACGTAGAGATTGTTTTAATATATAGTAGAAACCTTGGGATATGTAGCAATATTCATGGTTTGCCGAAGCTGGGTAAATCGGTGTCATTTACTTTCTGCATTTATTTTCCTTGTTGCAATCTGTTCTTTGATTGTTTATATCTTGTAAAAATCCAATAAACCCAATGCACCCCCTCTAGGGTTAATCTAGATCCCACAAGTGGTATCAAAGCTTGGTATTTTCATTAACTCTAGAGTCATCGTTTCAAGTTGTCAATCCAGTGAGAGTCAGCCCTGTAGTATTCCGACTAATTTTAATGGTACATATTTTTTTAATTTGGAAATCGAAAACTGAATAATCCTATTTAAAATCTGTTAGTATTAAATGTTGGGATATTAATTGTTAATAATGGGAATGATATGGTAGATAGGAATGATATGGATTTAATTCTTATGCTACACATATTTTGTATTCTTATATTGATGATGACCAATATAGCCTTATCCCCCATTGTTTAATGTTACAGGAAATCTTGGAAACTCTCAACGCTCTATATGGAAGAATTGACAACTGCTCAAAACCCTCAATGACCAACTCAAGCTCAGAATTGTATTTAACATGAGTTACAAAGGAAGACTCTGCAAATGATGATTCAGACAATATAGACTTGTTATATAAAGATCTAATTCATCTTTGTAATGGTTTGACTAATTCTATTGAGAATATCAAACCGAAAAATAGTAACTTGTTCAGAATTGTATTTAATAGAAGTTACAGAAGAAGACTCTGCAGATGATGACTCATATAATACAGACTTGTTATATAAAGATCTAATTCATCTTTGTAGTGGTTTAACAAATTCTATTGAGAATATCAAACTGAAAAATAGAAACTTAAAATTTGAGAATCTTAAGTTGAGTGGAAAAATTGATGCTTTGGAATCAAAACTTGAACACTCTAAAAATTCTTCAAATTCCAATTGTAGAAGTTGTTTCAGTTTTAAAAATGATTTAGTTCATCGAAATAAAAATCTTTAGAATCTTGGAAAAGAAATCATGAATTTAAACGAAAATGGGGATTAAGTAGTTTATAAAAACAATTTTTTGCAAAAGGAATTGGAGAATTTTGAGATTGTTAAAAATTCCAAACAAGAGGTGTTTAAGAAAGAAAATTTGTGTAAAATCGAATTGATTTTAAATGAGCTCGAAAATAAAACTTATAATTTCAAGAAATTTGAAAAAGTTGAGTTTGAAAAGCAAAATCAATTTGAATATGAGATTTCTGAGTCTAAAGCTAAAATCAAACTTTCTGAAAAATCAAAATTTGATCTTGAAACAAAACGATTCGAAGATGAGTGAAATTGTGATCGACTGTTGCTCTATGCTAATAATTGAAAATAATATTTTGAAAACTAAAATCAATGGTCTTGAACAGAGTTCGAAAAAAAATGGAGAAAAATCATTGAATATGCTATTGTAAAATCAATCGACTGCTCAAAATAAATATGGACTAGGTTTTAATGAGTTTAAAAATTCTTCAACAACCTTTGGAAAAGATCGACTTGAAATTATAGAATATAGAAATTTCAAAGGAATTTTCGAGACGAGAATTTGTTTTGTAATAATCCATTTAAACAATCTTGGCTCCCAAAGGGAAATAAAACAGGTTTGATCAAATTTAAACAAATTCGGGTTCCTAAGGGTACAAAAGTAAATTCAGAGGGATTGTTATACAAACATGTTTGGGTACCTAAACGTGTGAATGAAACAGTGATTTTTTTACAAATTTTGTTAGACCACTCAATCCTCTAAATTCTTAGGTACCGAAGGAGGCTGAGAAACCACTTTGCACAAAAGAGAAACTACATTCAAGTTATTCCTTATCTTTGAAACATTGGTGTTCATTAGCCAAGATTGTCGAGTTAGAGAATCAATATTGTCATATGTAAACAAGGTATGATCTCTGAACTCTCATTTTTTTGTTTATATTCTCTGATTTTATTTTTCCTTATTTATATCTCCTTATACTCCTTTTATTCTTCCTTTTGTTTATTCTGACTCATTTTGACGCTCTCATATCATCTGTAACAATTCTTATGCCTTCCTAACTTCAAAATTGCAAAATTCTTAGTTTTCTGGAAATTTGATTCATTTGTATAAAACTCCCATGTTTTAATGATTTTCAAATCTTGAATTTAAAATTATAAATATATTGCAATTCTTTTGAAGTTTATTTTTTTTTATGAATTCCTAATCGTGCTAAAGCATTCTTATCATATATTTAACACTGTTGATTTGAATTCTAAAATTTTGAAGATTTGAAAAATAAATGAAATTTCACACATGTATGCTTTTTTTAGTTTCTTCTAATTCATTTTGGAAAAACTTAAAAAGTTATATTCATTACAAATCACTACTATTTTTCAGTTGTGATAATTTCATCGTTTTTTTGGATTGGTTAGGATATTTCAGAATTGAAAAACATTTGACTTGAATCATTGTGTTGCATTTTTAAACTCACTTTTATTTCATGATCATTTGGCTTGAATATTTGTTCGTTTGAAATCAGTTGAAATTGTTGATATCTTGAATCTCACATACTTCTTGGATTTGAAATTAATAATCTAGTGTGATTAATTTACGAAAATTTCACATCTCTTCAAATTATTTCAAGCAAATTGTTTTCAACCTTAGATCACGAATCATCTCTCATGCTTGATGAAATTATTTTGGAAAAATATTTGGTCCATCTCTGATCTGTTTCCTATGCTTACTACAGATAACTTTGATTTATTTTTTTACTTGAGAATCTTGGCCTAAAACTAATTGTTCTTTTGCTCTGATAAAAGAACTAAATTGTTAGATTTACCTGCTTATGCTTGGTATATTTAAACTGAAAATTATGTGCTTGTTTTTCATTGACCACTATGGATTAATTAGGAGCCCCAAGTGGTATCAGTTTAAAAAAGTTGGAAAATTTTCACATTTATCTATTTTTGATTAATTTGATTTAAACAGAGTCTTATCTTGTATATATATATATATATCAAATCCCTCTTGTAATTGATATTTTCAATTTTAAAATAATTTATTGATTGTTTATTTGGAAATTGAAATCAATAACCAAATTGAAGTGTATTTATAATTCATTAAAATTTTAACAGATTTTTCGAAACTGTGATTAGTTGTGACTGCAATATACTCACAATAAGAGGTAGTTTATTTAAATTCTCATAATGTTTGAACACTTTATTTAATATCTTTGAATTGGCGCTTATTTCATGACCATCTTCTTTTCTTTCATCATTCTGTTATCCATCATGGTTTTATATTAATGTGGAGAGTCT
Source organism: Allium sativum (assembly GCA_030737875.1). Taxonomy (NCBI): domain Eukaryota; kingdom Viridiplantae; phylum Streptophyta; class Magnoliopsida; order Asparagales; family Amaryllidaceae; genus Allium; species Allium sativum. The sequence continues at coordinate 651,399,584 of CM060923.1, forward strand.
ATTTTATAAAAAACTCAACTTAATGTAACAACCCGGAAATTATGAGCCAATTTAAAAATTTTATTTTGGCAATTTTAATGAATTTTGAATATTTAAAATGAATTATTTTTAAAATGAATTATTTTAAATAATAACGACGAGAAATTTATTTTGAATAGAATTTGAACGTATATATTTATTTGAATCGTCATTAGAATATAAATATTTATTTTCAATTATAAAAGGAATTGAAATGTGCGTTCAAATTCAATATATAGATTTATATTTTGATTTTGATGGAAACTGATCGAAATGATCGAATCAGCCTATGATACATATCCCATTGTGTTCGGAATGGGGGTAATTAGCTATGGACGACAAGCGGTGGGTCCCGTTTGGAGATCGAAATTTAAATTTGCTTTTTGGAGGATAAAATAATAATAATAATAATAATAATAATAATAATAATAATAATCATCCATGCACCTTCATCTCTTCTTACCTAGTCAGACCCCCCTCCCCCCGTTCATTTTAACGAAAACAAGAAAAATGAAAAACAAAAACAAAACCGCTCACCGCCCTCCCCTCTACAGCCAATCGCCCCGCCACCCACCACCGCCGTTGATGGCGCCTCACCCCGGAACCACCCCCTCGGATCTTCCCTTCCTTCTCCGCCCCTCTCTCTTCTTCCAAGCGCCTAAGTCCTAGAACCTGCAACCACTAAAAACCGCCGCACTAGTCCTTGATCCACCGCCGCCTACCGAGTGACGTCGCCTCCTTCCACAGCGAGCTCCTCCTTCCCCTCGCCTCTTACTCCCCCTTCAAGCGACCGTAAGTTTTAATTTAATTTATGTTTACTTAAGTAATAGAAAAAAGAACTGATTTTTCTTGTAAAAAAGCAAAGATTTTTGTCATTGGTGAAGGCGTGATTTTTATTATGTAATCAACATGGTAAAGGCGTGATTTTTATTTTGTGATTAGCATGTAAAGATTGGATTTTTATAGTAAGAAAGATAAGATTTTTTTAAAAAAAAGAAAGAAAGGTAGGATTTTTAATTGTATAAAGTTAGGATTTTTATACAGAAAAGTTATGATTTTTAAGCATAAAAAGGATATGAAAAGATATGATTTTTATATTATAGAGATAATAAAAATGTAATTTTTTATTATATAGGAGATATAAAAATATGATTTTTATTTATGTAGAGTAGTAAAAATATGATTTTTATTACCTAGGAGGCGATATAAAAATAGGATTTTTATATGTATGAAAGATAAATGAAAATACGATTTTTATTATGAAGTTAGCGAAGTAAAAATACGAATTTTAATGTTTGAATGGTTAAATAAAAATGTGATCTTATATACATACATAAATACACATATATATATATATAGCGATATAAAAATATAATTTTTATATAGAAGGAAGCGTTGTAAAAATATATGATTTTCATATATGAAGTGCCATTATAAAAATGTTGTTTTTAAAATAAATATCATATTAAAAATGCAATTTTTACTATGAACAGCGGGAAAGGATCGCATTGGAATTTCTGGCAAATCCAAGCCATCTAAAAATTCAGAAATGAAACGGTGGAGTGGATCCCAAAGGTGAGAACTTCTTACTTTAATTCTTGTTTTCTAGTTAAAATTATATACTAGGATGCAGACGGTGCTTAGCGGCATTCGGCAACCGTTGTCCACAGACCATGGACGACTTGTTTGATTTTGTTGTGTTGTGAAAATTGATCGTGATGTGGAATGAATGGAAATATATTCAAGTGTTGAAATAAATTATTTATTTTTAAAAATATAATTTTTAAGGTGAATGTGAATAAATAAATATTCATTTACAAATCAAACAATTTGTTTATGTACACTGATTTAACTGATATAGATTGGGACGATAAATTTTACACATCGCCCAACTGCACAAATAATATTCAGTGTTTGTGGATTGAAACCCCACACGGGTGTTGGGATAATATTCGATGTACACTAATACCAATTGTTTAGTGGTATGTCGATCGTTTGATTGGCAGACTGTATAAGCGTCAATTAGTTATATTTAATGCTTATGCAGTTGTGTGGTGCACTTTGGATGATGGTTGATTATTTATCATTGCTATTATATACATGTGTTATATGGAACCCATATAATTAACATTATATGGTAATTGATTGGGCCTCATTCCAATTAGGAAAATAAAGAATATTATAAAATAAAGATTCATGTGTTGAATAAAATAAACAGTCATGTGTTGACGATACTCATGTGTTGAGAATATTTCATGTGTTGAAACTTATCATGTGTAGAACGAAGTATTTTAACAATAAAATTCACATCTTTATCATGTATAAAATTAGAAACTAACTGGAAACTAGTTAAGATGAGTGGTTTCCTGGGTATTAATCAGATGTTCATTTCGGCCTTCGGGGTTAATACTTAGGGAATTGTTCTCTTGCTAATTTATGTTTGGAGTCTGATTAAGAATTAAACGATAGAAATCATAATTTTATCAAATATATAAAATAACAAAAATAGTCATGTGTTGGCAATACTCATGTGTTGAGAATATTCATGTGTTGAAAATATTCATGTGTTGAATAAAATATTTATATAATAAATTCACATTTTTATTGTAAGTAAGAATTAATATATATTCATGTGTTGAATAAAATATATATTCATGTGTTGAAGAAAAAATTCATTTGTTGAATAGAATAATGAAGTTATTGAAATATTTAAAGCCGTGTTGATTAGATGTGCGCCTTTTTGATGCGAACGATATTTATATTGATTATATTTGTTTTTATAACGAATATAGAAAAATAAGTGATTTCAAAATATAATATTTTGAAAATGCTATCATTTATACATTAATGATAGGGAATATTCAATTTTGATTTAAAATTGAATATGAAGCTGAAATTATTTTGAAAATGAATTTAAAACGATTTATAAAATACGTTTTGAATTGAAATCGATGAAATATATATAATATATATATTATATACATTAATGGCCTGCATAGAACGCGCCGCGCCGTGGCAGTTCGCGAATTTCGACCATTGACTTCGAATTGACGTTACTGGAGATCCGACCTTCGGATTCTCCTGAAACCGGAATCATTGGGTTCATATCGAAAAGAGCTTTCCAATGAATATTAGAAATTTGAAATCTAACGGTTGGATTTGGAATTACATCCAAATCAAATTTGGAAAAGGTCGTTGTGAGTGCAGTTCGACGACCGTTATTAGAAATCGACTGTACGGGCCTTGATAAAATTACTAAAAATATTAATAATTTGTGTAAAATCATAATATATGAATTGGAAAGAACTGAGATGAAAAAAAATCCATATTTGTAAGGATAAAAAATATTTTTTTATCGAAATGAACTAGTTTTGAACTAGATTTGAAGTGGTTTTAAAAATAATCAGAATTTCCAATATACGAATTGGAATGGATTTGAATAGAAATTATCTTAGGAATATTTCGATGTTGGATTTCATGATTATACAGATATTGTTATGGACATTTGAAAGATATATTTATACCATTATTTTCAATACGATATTTGTTGGTTTCAGAATTTGATATTGAATATAAGCCGATATATTTTCTATTCAGAGCCTTATATTTAACATCAAATGGGATTTTGGGTTCGTCGTGAATGGTGTCTTAAATAATACTCTTCTTGAACCCAGTTTAGAAAAGAATAAATCTTTTAATTAAGATTTAGTGAAATTTTCCAGTTAATTAGTATTTAATTGGAATTGAATTTAAATTGGTTTTTGGTGTTTATCGTGAGCGGTGTTTGAATAGCACCTGTTCTTTAAACCGATTAACAATGGAAAGTGATTTTGGGTTTATCGTGAACCGTTTTTTAGATGACATCGGTTTTAAAGACAGGATATTGATTTTTGGGAAGATTGAATCTAAGTGGAGCTTTAATGAATCTTTAATTACATTAAAGTGATCGAGAATGGAGTATCACCAGTTTTGCTCCAAAGCGATAGTTAAATCTTTAATTAGATTTGAACGTGAAATGGTAATTAATAGTTACCGATAACACCGTGGTGTTAGGTATGGAGTATTACAAGTTTTACTCCATGGGATGAATAGGTTGGGATCGGGAAATAAAATAAATAATTACTTCGGTGTGGTTCGCTAATCCCGACTAGTTTGGAAAACCTTAACATGGTTTGATTGAAATGATATCCAAAGGAAGATTAAAGAATAAATTTAGAAGAATTTATCTTTGATAAAATTAATGGGAACCTTTCCCTATGAATGTGAATATTTGAATAGAAGAACATTCTGAATTGGAATGAGGCGTATGTTGTGTTTGTGTAACATTTGTTTATTATATATGTGGGTTATTTGGAAAGGCCGGGTTTATACCCATTCTGAATAACCGATTCGACGATAATTCGAAGATGAAGACGGTGGTTGAAGACCGGAGATCTTCACATCGTTTTGATGATTATTGATGATCTTGATTGGGCTGTACACCCAAGAGGAGGGAATCAGTTTTTGATCATCCAGACGTACTTGGAGATCGATGGATATGCGAGGAATAAGGTTCCTCCGGTTTCGTTCAGACCCAGAACGAACTTGTAAATAGACTGTGTGTCTGACATTGGATTTTATTCTATGTGATTGATTTCTATTAAATATATATCTGTTTGGCGGCGTAGAATTTATTCTCTTGCATAACGCCCTTCTCTGAGACGTACGAGCTTAGAGGTAATATATTGATGGATATCAATCGCACGGCATGAATTGCCTGTGTGGCATGCCTAAGTGGCAGTTGATCAAGGCTTCTGTTGAAAAGAAAAGTTTTATGGCTGATGATCAAAGCATGGCCTATGTGGCATAGCTTTGTGTATGGCATTAATTCGCGAGCCTCACACCTCGGTACGAGTCAAAAACGGGATAAGGACCCAAGGAGTGCACGACGTTTCTTTCTAGCTATGGGTGATGTTAGTGACCTACCAGCCCTGGCATTTATATTACTTTTACACGTGTGGTTTTTGGATGTGAGGCGCCTCGGATATAGGTCTGATAGGACCGGGAAACGTGTGTTCAGGAATTGCCAATCCTCAAAAGTAAGAGAGGATCGGCCTTGGAGGTTCCAAGGATCGCTGTGTGTGGTCCTGAGACATTTGCTAAAGTGTCTCGAACGGAGAGAAGCTTACATCTTGCCTCGACTCATGATGGAAACCCAATTTCCAATACGTGATATTTCGGTTTTATTTGTAGAGCCTAGTATTGGCGACATAGTAGCATGGGATGTTATGCCGTCTAGGATTGATACATTTATATTTGAAGTTGTTTTGACACTATACACTTATAATAGTATCAAATGATTTGTTTTAAACGTATCAAGCATTATTTGGCTATTATAACGGAAAACCCTATCCTCCGGCTTGCGTTGCATTGTGTGATGGGACTTGGGTCTTATAATAGCTTCATTTTTCCAAAAATCATTGCGTTGTTTATAACTGTTTATGCACTGGTATTCTCGGGAGGAAACCCGTTCCGTGTTATAAGGCGTGGTCCCTTGATTTACTTCATTTCTAAAGTCAAGTTTTAAATAACTGTTTAAGTTCTCACACCAGTCACATGATTGACCTGGAGTTTATTGTTTTAACCTAAACTCTGGGTGCCCCTATTTTCCACATGGGATGCTAGTAGTTTTGGTTTTGCAGATTTATATTCACAGGATCCTGGTTTATAGCTGAAGTGATATTCGGAAAGCTCTGTATCCGCGTATTTCTTTCAGTTATGTTTTGTATTATTTTTCAGCTGCTATGTATTTAAATATAATTTAAATCTTTGATATTTATCAAATGTGTAATATTTATTCATACTCTGTATATTCTTGTATTATGATGGGATTGTTGTAATAAATAATGAAATGTTCTTCTGTTTGTGTTCTGATTCGTCTTGTCCTCAAAGCAATTCGTGCTTTCCTTACCGGGGAAGTTTTAAGTTCTTACACTTAAATTAACAATTTTAAAATTGGTGACGCAGATATGATTATATTATTTTTCAACATAAGAGATAATTGAATTTTTTTTTCAAAAATTCCAGTACAGTTGAGCATGTTTCAAAATATTATTAATTTAGAAATTTATTTCATAACCATTTCTGTACCTATCATATTTCTATCATCCATCTTAGTTTTATACATTGAAGAGATTTTTGTATAATAAGTGTTACTTTAACCACAATTAAAAATCCAAGATCAAGTCATGCATGGTTAAGAGATTACTTATAATTCAAGCTGCAACCGATCTAATTTAAAAATCCAAAATTTGGTTATGCGTGGTTAGTGTGCTATTTAAATTAAAATGAAAAGAAAAGAAAAAGGAAATTAAATAAATTAAATTTATATGAAATCCTCCTTGGTTTGTAAAACCCAGCCTATCAAACTGTTTTCATATTTGTGAAATATGTTAATATTTTATGATATATTATGATTTATTGATTAATGGTCATTGGGATTTGAGATTAGTTGATTTTTTTCACTTATTTTGAATTTATAACTGTAGTCCAAATCCATCACTATTTTCTGCTCATTTTCTAAAAAAATTGCTTCAAAAATAATTGGATATAATATGTTTTAAAACTCTCTCCATTTTTATAAAATTCATCGTAAATCCATCGTTCTAGCATATGAAATTTTCTTCTAGTTTCTAGAATATTATGATTTTTGTTTAATTGAATCAGATTATAATGAACATTCTATCTTGATCTGATTTTATATTTCTTGTCTACTTTTTCATCCCTATTTTCATTTTTGTATCCTTTCGACGTTATCAAAAGTGGGAGAATGGTTAAGATTTTAATTGATGAGTGAATATTTCATAAATATTTTATATTGGAAATTCAATTCAATTATTCTTTTTACTCATATGCACATACATAGGGGGAGTTATATTATAGGGGGAGCATACATATGAGGGGAGTTCGGCACTTCACTATCAAACAGATTTATTGCATTCAAAATCATATTATATGTTTGTCATCATCAAAAGGGGAAGATTGTTGTATATAACAATATAATTTTTGTTTGATGATAACAAACATATGTATATTATTATAAATGTGTTTGTGATTTTGGCTACATCACATACAGAAATAAATATTTCTATTTGAATAAAATACTACTGCACAAGAATTTAAACATTCAATCATTATTTTTTTTGAATACAATATATAATTTCAACATTTTAATAGTGCATATTTTCCAACTCCACTATTGTTCATTCCACTGATATATTACAATTCAATATCATACACAATTTCATTCTTATACATTGTTCCTCACTACAAAAACTCTGTTACTCAATTTTACACACGTACACACACATACACACACACACACATATATATACACATACATACATAAATGTGTGTGTGTATATACATGCAAGGTTAGTGCACTTATTTTTCCAAAAGAATCAAGGAAAAATATACATGATGCATAACATACAAATTTATAGGGCAGTATGCTAATGTATCAAAGTCAAGTCAGGGACAAATCCATGAATAGACGAAGCACAAGGCAATAGGTGCAAATGCAATGTGTGCACAAACCAGCTCATATGCATAATGCATGCGTGAACACCCATAAACAATTCAAGTGTAGTCACATGACATGGAAGCTCACATGGAAGAAAATATACACTATAATTATATGCACATACACACATAACCATGTGTATATATTTATGCATATATATATATATGTATATATATATATATATATAATCCAACATATATAGACATGTCAAGATATGTGGAGTTTATTTGCTAACACAAGCAACATGCATTCAAATGGTTAAAAAAAAGAGGGAAATTCCCAAAATTGTTTGGTCTCTGAAAGAATGAGTATAAATTTGCATGAACATAATGGGAAAATCTTTCTTTTTTAATTCAAAGAAATGGTAACAAATTAATGTTGCATTCACGAGAAAGAATATCTGGCAAGATAATATTGCATATTATTTTCTCAAAATAGAGCTGCATGCAAAAATAAATCTATGAGCAAATAAAGAATTTGCATGGACTGGTTCATGAATGGAATGAATAAAAATTCCTAAATGTTGGAAAATTAATTTTCGGCAAGAACTTTTTGGTCAAACCATATTTATCATGCATGTATCAGCAATTTTAGAATCAATGCAATTCGTTATTGGCAAATCATATTTCCAGAATGAATAGACATGCTAATCGACAAAGAAAGGACAATATGCACAAGGCCAGAAGTACAAACAAGTGCATGTTGCACATAGAAAATGTAAAAATAAATAAATCAGGTGACAAATCTCTCGAACAACATGCAAGAAAAAGGAGCAGAACTGGTTTTTAAATTTATGCAAGTTCAAAAAAGAAAGAAAGATATTTATTTGCATTGTTGGCAAATGCAAAAACAACATTCATGAATTTGGGTATGAAATGAATCTCAATGTTTTCCAAAAATAAATTTCATTTCTATAAATGTCTTGCAAAAATTATCTTGGGGCAAGTATAAATTCTCAATTTCAATGCATTTCCAGAAAAGTGCAAAAAGAAATATTTTTTTGGACATGCCAATTTCAATGTGTGTGTGTGTGTGTCTATATATATATATATATCCAATTTCAATGTGTGTGTGTGTGTGTATATATATATATATGTATATATGTATATATATGTATATATGTATATATATGTATATATATGTATATATGTATATATATACATATATATATAGAAGTAAGCGAGAGACACGAATCCTAAATTTTTTTATATGAAATTAATGGCGGAAGACACTAACCCTAATTCAGACGACAACATTGGATCAGTTGATCTCAACGAAGAAAATGATGAATCTGTGTGGTAGGAGATCAGATCCAAAGGGAGAAAAGCTAACGTGGTCTTGAATTCAGGAAATCAAGCCCCACCTTTTAATAATCCAAATGACCAATGGAAAAAGACAGCGCAAGCTACAAATCGTAGTAGATCTACACATGGCAGATCTTTGAATAATGAGATCAAAGGCCCATCATTTAGTACTGGCACTCGCACATGGGCCAACGCAGTGGTAGGTATACTTTGATAACTTGTGGTGTTGAACAATTTGAAATTGCAACAGATAAGGAAGGCAAATTCGTAGAAATAGATGATAAAGTATTTAAAACAGCTAAACCGATGTGGAAAAATTCTTTGTACATTTATTTAGTAGGCAGAAGGTCACTCTGTGTTCACCTGAATGCATATATTAAACGTGAATGGAAACTAGTAGGCAACTGGGATGTTTTTGCGAGAGAAAATGGGTTTTACTTGATTAAATTTGAAAGAGAAGGTGACTGCTTAAGAGTGCTTAATGATGGTCCATGGTTCATGGATAGTAAGTTAATTTTTATTAAATGATGGGATTCTAATCTACGACTTGAACGTGACATGCTAGAATCTCACCCTAAATGGATTAAGCTTAAAAATCTAGATTTATCACTGTGGAATGCTAGAGGCATCAGCAAATTGGCAATTATGATTGGTACTCCCCTCACCATGGATGATGTTACAGGAAATGACAAAAGACTAACTTACGCTAGTGTCCTTGTTGATACGAAAGAAGAAATTGGAAAAATACATACCATACGATCAAAAGACAGCAGAGGCAACACATATTTACAAGAGGTTGAGTACGAATACATCCCCCCAGTGTGCAAAACATGCAAGTGTTTTGGTCATTCAGAAGCACAATATGTGACTGTTGCTAAACCAGTTAAACAAGTTTGGGTAGTTAAAGATAAACCTAACAACAATGACTTATCTATAGGAAAAAATGCTTATCACAACATCATTGTTGAAGAGTCATCAACTACTAACAACCTATCTACAGATAGTAGTGAAACTTCTACTGATGAGGATCGCCAGACACCCCAATAGCTTCAGACACAGTTGGTTAATCAACATCAGGAACAGACGACAGTAACGTCACTGGATAAGGGTTCATCACAGACCCAGCTGGCCGTTCAGTAGAAGCAACTGGCAAAAATGGCAAAAGAATTGGAGACAACTCATCTTGAATAGGCTGAACTGGAGGACCTTCCTGAAAATGAAGAAGATTTAAAAAAATTAGAAATATAACTATCAAGTTCATATAATGAAAGCACAAATGAGGAAAAGAAAGATGATGAGATATTCACTAAACCCAATGAAGTATACAACAAACAGTTTATTGAGGATGATGTAAACAAAAACACAGATGGTTCGTCCAGGGTAAAAGACTTGTCTCCTCGTCATCTGAGGAAGTGAAATTTCAAACCAAAATGTCCATAATCGCATGGAATGTTAAAGGTCTAAACAATGGCACCCAATTGTTAGACCTCTTTAACTTGAGGAGGAAATTCCTTTATTCTATTTTGGGTGTCTTAGAAAATAAATTGAACAAAGACAATATCACATTTCTTGCAAATAATTTGGGCAATGAATGGGATTATGTGCATAATGATGATGACAATATCAAAGGAAGAATCATGCTGATATGGAACAAAAACACATGGAACATGCAAATTGTTAACATGGATTCACAACAAATCACTGTATGCGCTGATAATTTGGGAGGTCTTAAATTGCAAATCACAATGGGTTAGGCCAATAACCTTGCTGATCAAAGAGTTGCCTTGTGGAACAAAATTAAAGATTTATCTGTAAATACTTGTTTACCATGGATAGTCATGGGGGACTTCAATGCCTATCTAATTGCTAATGATAAGCAAGGTGGAAATAATATATGTACCTCCCAACTTGCTGAATTCAACAATGTTGTTCTAGCAACGGGATTAATGGAGCCTATCAACTGTAGGATGCAATTTACATGGGCAGGAGGTCAAAATAGGAAAATACTATGCAAGTTAGATCGTGTTCTTGTAAATTCATATTGCATGACTAAATTCACTGACATAAAAGTAAGTGTACTGCCACCATCAACTAGCAATCACAGCCCCATACACATTTCTTTGATTACTAGAGATGGCCATGAGAAGGGTAAACCGTTTAGATAAGTAAACCATTGGCATCAATTAGATAGTTACCATTTAAATATTTGCTTTTCAGAAATGAATTTAGTCAGAGATAGCTACATGTACAATCTTTTGAAGTTTTTAAAGAGCACTAAGAGAAAAATCAAGGAGTGGAACTGGACAAGACCAAAAAGCAATGAAAACATTGAAAGACTGGAGCAGAGATGTGTTTATGCTCTTAAAAACATAGAGGTGGGAGAAAACACTGATCAGGCATGGAAAACTTATGCAGACTATCAAAATGAGCTCTAAACAGCACTTACTATCAAAGCTTTGGAACTAAAACAAAAAGAAAAATGGATTTATAATGGGGACACTTGTACTAATTTTTTCATACTAAAATGTCTATACGTCGTAACACTAATTATAATTTTCAACTTCTTGATTAGGATGGGAATCATACATACAATCTTGAAGTGCTTGAGTGAGAAGTTATCAATTATTTCAACGAACTTTATAATGGTGAAAGAAATGATGAAGTCTTATCCAGTATCAAGCCCAAAAGGCTCATTAACTCCTACGGTAGGAGGAGGCTGACCGCTGATGTCACTGAAGATGAGGTTACTGTTGCTCTGATGTCCATACACCGAGACTCTTCTTCCGGACACGACGGTTTCGGGTCCTCCTTCTACATTCACGACTGGAAGTACCTGAAAAAAGTATGTTTTCTCATCAATAAAGGAAGCATTTATATCTGGCAGAATCATTAAAGAAATAAATCATACTTTCTGCTGCCTCATTCTAAAAAAAGATAAACCTTCATGTATTGCGGACTACAGACCAATCGCTTGTTGCAATGTTATATATAAGATAATGAGTAAAGTAATATGCGACAGAATAAAAAAAGTGCTACCAGACTTGATTGCCAAGTGTCAAAGTGCTTTCATTAAAGGCCGGAACATATCGGAAAACTCTCTGCTGGATCATGAATTGGTTAGAAACTTTAATAAGAAAGGTGCAGAAGAAAGCTTATGATAAAATTAGTAGAACATTCATCATTCATATGTTAAAATCCATGGAGTTTCCAGTGAAAATTGTCAATTTAATTGACGAATGCATTACCATGCCTACCTTTTCCATACAGATCAATGGAGTGCGAAAAGGTTTTATCACAAGTAATCGGGGCGTCAGACAAGGAGAGCCATTATCCCCCTATTTGTTTGTCGTTGCAATGGAGTATTTCTCCCTTCAGATGGAACTAGCCACACACAACAAGAGAATTCAGGCCATCCACAATTTCTAGCCTATAACCAGTCATTTGTTGTATGCTGATAATCTTATCATTAGCATAAAATCAAATTGTGAATCTGCTAAAGTTGTGAAGATATTTTTACAAGTTTAGATAGGCACGTAGGTCTAAAAGTTAATGAACAGAAGACCAAATGCTACTTTAATTCTTTCAACACTAGAAGAGGAGAAATTTTAAGAATTCTTAATGTAACTGAAGGTGTTTTGCCTGTTAAATATCTGGGGGTCCCGTTGTCATCTAACAAAATTATGGATAGAGAGTGTGCTTCCTTAGTTTCTGCTATTAGAGAAAAATTACAAGGTTGGAGCTCTATATTACTATCTTTTGAGGGTAGAGTTGAGCTAGTACACACAGTGATTCAAAGTAAAATATACTTTTGGTTGCAAACCTTCCAACTACATGATGCTACTATAAACAAGATAGAAAGTGTATGCGCTGATTTTATATGGAGAAGTGGCATTCAAAAAATAAATTACGCTGACTTGTGCAGGCCTAAGAAAGAAGGAGGAGTTGGATTAAGGAATTTGAAAGTCATGAGGGACACCTTTGCAGCCAAATTGGGATGGAAAATGACTAATTCACAAGGCTTATGGGCTAGATGGATGAGAAAGAAATGTATCGAAGATAACTTCTGGATAACTGGAGATGCCAATAATTCTTTTGCTACTTGGAAAGCAATAATGAAGTCTCGTGACACACTTGCTTCTACTTGCATGAAAGAAATTGCAAATGGGAATGATACAGATTTGTGGCGTGATCCCTGGTTTTATGGCAAGTCTCTTATTGAACTCATTGGGTGGGATACTTACTCAGCGTATGGTTGCCTAGTAAAATCAGTAAATGAGATCATCAATAATGGCTCTGGCAAATTAACCAACTCCCTACTGTCAATATAGATTCACGAAACGACATACTACAGACCCCTATTTTTGATCTTCGAAGCAAAGACATATGGACTTGGAACCAAAATGACAACTTTATTCTTCGTAAGGCTTATGACAATATCAGAACTCAAAACAACATAACTGAATGGTCAAAATTAGTATGGAATAAAGCAAATGTCCCCAAAATGGCAAGCACGACATATAAAGTTGTTATGCAAAGATAACCAACCAAGGATAGGCTGTGTAAATGGGGTGTCAATGTTGACCCTGTATGTGTGCTCTGTAATTCTATGGATTAATCACACTTACATTTGTTTTTCCAATGTAACTACTCTAAACAAATCATTCAAATTTCTACAGTCACCAAAATGCAAGATACAGAATAGATTAAATTATCGCTCACCTTCTCAGCATCTAGGACCATAAAGACATGATGACCAAGGTAAACTGCATCACCCTCACAACTATCACATGGTGGATATGGAGAGAATGCAACAACAAAGTTAATCAGAAAGGAAGCAAAAAAGTGGAAATCATTAGCCATCTTATTGCAACTGACATAAACAACATGAAGAGAATCAAATTGAGGAGGTGACTCACATCTCCCCTGGCACACAACGAAGATGACAGAATACTCGAGGATTGGGTGGATAAGCGTTGGAATCCCAGATACGCTGAATAGCTTCCAGCTTCCATGAAATTTGGGATAAGCTTGATTTTGTTTATGAGAGATTATTTGGGGAATGTCTCTGTTAGTTGATGCCAGTTGGACTAATGTTTCCTTTTTTATTGCGTTGGTGTGCTAACGGGTATCGGGTGCGTCATATGTACTTTTAGCAACTTGGGCTGTAATGCCTAATAAAATTTATACCCATTTTCAATATATATGTATATATATATACATATATATATATATATACACACATATGTGTGTGTGTGTGTGTCAAGTGGATATGCTGAAATGATCATGACGAGTCAGATATGCCAAAGAAAATGGTCGAGCAATTTCAGTAAGAAGGAAAGAAATTTTTTTATTCTCTAATTTGAATAAATGGAACAAATTCAGCATGTAAGAATGTACAGGAAAGAAATCAATCTGCAATGGCGGCATGAATATCTTGAAAAGTAAATTTTTTTTCTCAAATTTACAGTGGGGCAAGATCATGGAAACAAACAGTGAATGACATGCCACAAAAATTCACAATAAATGGATTTTGTTAAAATCAAGCATGCAAGAAATATGGAAGAGATTTTTAATATGCATTCCTAGCAGACCAATATTTGGCAAGAATATTGCATGTATCCAAAAATCTATTCAAAAGAAATTGGGAGAGAAATAAATTTCAAAGCTTTCCAGAAAAAATCAATTTTTATTTCTAGAGATGGCATCCAGTAATTATTGAAGAGTTCAAAATTGATATATCGCAAGAAATGGGTTCATGTTTTTTATTCATTCCAAAAATTCAAATGAATTAATTTTTAGGCAAGTTTTTTTATCAATCACTAAATCATTCATGACAATCACTTGAGGAATCACGACAACTAATTCACGCAAGATGCAACAATCAGACCAAATCAATTCGACGAAATCAGAGTTTGAAAAGGGTTTCTAAATCCTATATATATTCATACATATTTCTCACTGGCGTCTATCGAAACAACAAGCAAACAAGAGAGAAACAAATTTCAGAATACTCACAATTCGTCGGAGTTTCGATCGTATGCAAGTCGAATCGTTTGACTAAGAGCATCGAAAAATCATAGATTTTTTTTCTAGAGAATCAATTTGAAGTCGCGATTGTATTTGGGGACAAAAGCCCCAACTTTATTCTGGTCGCCATTGTTTTGAAGCAAACTGTATTTCAAGACAAAAGGGGAGGCTTGCTATTTAATATAACAAGTTTTTTTTAAATATTGTATAGATTTACTGGTTTACATTAAACTAAGGGTTACAAGTTATGGGTTTGTAATTCACGAAAAATATGATCTTGGGGATAGAGATAAGTGCAGTGTTTTGAGCATAGGATTAGAATAGTTGGTAGCGGGTATTGCGAGTTTACAGGGATCTTGTAAGCGTAGATATTATTTTAATACATAGTAGAAACCTTGGGATATGCAGTAGTAGGCAGGGTCTGCTGAAGCTAGGTAAAATCTTTATCATTCTTTCGGCATTTATTTTCCTTGTTGCAATATGTGCTGTGATATTTTTTATCTTGTAAAAATCTAATGAACCTTATTCACCCTTCCTCCAGGGTTAATCTAGATCCAACATATTGTATTGTTTAATTTAGATTGTTATTTAATCTTGCAGTATAATTGCAATTGATAATTTTTTGTTTTGGTACGTATATATTCATATTAGTGCATATTTGAGAATTATAATGAATGTAAAGAGGAGGATTTTTTATTAAAGGGCATTTTGCTTCGGTTGTATCCATAACCAAAGCAAGAAATATATCATTATTAGGCTAATGGTGCACTTTTTTGCTCCTTTTGTGCTATCAATCAGAGCAAAAATGTAGGTCTTGCTTCGGTTGAACAACTGAAGCAACAAATTTTAGCCTATCATATCATCGTTATTTGCTGTAGTTGCTGAACTGAAGCAACTGGGGTAAACAACCAAAGCAACTGAACTGTTTTTTAGTATTGAATCCTACGGGGATATGCTCAAAGACTATCTTGACTGCTTTAATTTTGCAATCACCGAGATCGGTAATCCTAATTCAATGACGATTCTAATGGCGTTGGTCGATGGTGTTGATCCCGAGAATGAATTTGAAAAATTATTTGACTACAAAGCCTATCTTGACCATAGACCAATTCTTCGAAAAGCCCAATGCATATATGCGGATCGAAGAAGCCGACAGGATCTGGAAGAGAAGAGAAAATGATGTAGTGAATGAAGGAGTTCAAAGTAATGTAGCTTTGAAATAATCAAGAGAGAATTCTGAGAAAGTTGAAGTAAATGTTTGGAATTAGAATAAATGAAAAAATAATCAGCGCAAGTACGAAAATGAGGCGGTCTTAACCAAAAGGGAATGCCATGAAGCGACCCTAATTCAAAACTTTTGATAAGTACACTCCCTTGAATGATACACTGAAAAATTTGTATTTGGATACATGCAATACGATGCAATATAAGAAGCTACCTCCACGAGAGTCTATGAAGAAGGAAATTCATATTGGAAAGTTTTTTATATTCCACGAGATATAGGACCATGCGACTGACGAGTGTCATAATCTCCGGAACATTATGCAGAAACTAATTCATGAAGGAACGTTGAATGAGTACAAGGTTTCCCCTTGGAATAGGGGGTAGGGGACTTCGGACCCCAAATGACAAGATCAGGTAGCTCCTAGAGTCGCCGTCTAACCCATGAACAAAGGTATTGTAGTTAATACTATCATTGGAAGACCACATTCAATGGACTTTAGTCTTCGAACCATGGAACAAAATGAAATGCGGAAAAATACATCGAAGTTGAAGAGTTGAACACTAGCTATGAGATAGATTCAGTAAAGCAGCGGAAGACGATGTTGGATGATATCATCTTCCACGATCGTTATGTTGAATGGGTGGAAGAGAAAACTATTTATCCTCTTGTTATATTGGCCATGATTGGCACAACATTAGTACGGAAAGTCCTTATTGACCGTGGGAGTTTCATCAACATTTTGTTCAAAGGAGCCTACAACCAGATAATGCTGGAGGCTAAGGATATGAAGCCATGCAAAGGCAGGATTCAAGGCATCAATACAACAACTCCCAAAAAATATTCTATTTGAACCAATTATGAATAGTCGATATTCCTTCAATTTCTGTTTACACTCCAGTAGCATATATCTTTGGATAGTCTTTAACCAGTTCATATATGTCTTCGCTTGACTATGTCGTTGGTGGTTGTTTGGTTTCTACTCTATTAGCGAAAAAGCTTTTCTTGCCTCCACTGCTCTCAAATCTGGAAAATATCGTCCGAGATCTCGTTTTGAGCTCCTCCTGAAACAAAATAGCAAATATCACTCTAAATCTCCTTTCGAATATATCGTTCGACATATTGCAATTTCGAAATATATATCAACGTAGACGAGATACTGGAATATCATCCGAGACCTCAATTTTCCTAGTTAGAATTTAGATCCGTGCCTGAACCAAAAAAATAAAAATAAGAACTCAAATCTAGCCACAATAATTTACGGCTACATAACATTTTGTAAGTTAAACGACCATTTTATATGTTCGTATATGCTAATGCTTATGATTTTCATATTTTTCCGTTTTTACATATATGTTACCTATGAAATTATGTATTTTATGTTCTACTTATGATGGACTTTTAATGATTTGGATCCTTTTTATGTCTTATGTCTAACAATAAAACATGTTCATGGATCATATGTCGTAAGCACTAATTTATTTGCATTGTGTAAGAATATTCTAATATACCATGTTTCTTGATATTGTTCTGACATGAACTTTTAGACTCGGGAGGGAAATCTAAGACGAACCCTGGGCTAGATTCATCTTGTCTGATATCTCCCCTGACACGAGATCAAGTCTCTAAAATCATTGAGACGAAACACGACCGATATTCGAGATTTAAAACCTTGCATGCCTTCTTTTAAGAGAAGATTTACATGGAGAAAACAATGATGATAGTCAAACCGTGAAATCCTCTTACCAGTGGTAAAGAAAACGCTCATGTTTCTTCCATGAAATATGGACAAAGAGACGACCGGAAGTACTCCATCTAGAATGTTAGGGACTAAGATGATGTTGATGCTAGTTTTGATGACAACAACCTTTCTTTAACTATTATAGTTATAAAATATATACTATTGTGTAGAGATATGTATATATGTCCATATATAGTAATTATGTACAAGTATTGATTATTAAAGACTGTACATATTGAAGATTCAAGATTACAACGAAGAAGAGTTCAAGATTGAAGAATCATGAGTAACAAGAGTTCAAGAATACAAGAAAATAAGATAAGTTATAGAGCCTAGAATTTTTTTAAACTTCATAGTAGCACTGAATCTCTATTTCAAATGTCTCATCATTTTTATCTTACAAATTTTCCTTTTTTTATTAATTTCAAAAAAACTTCCTATTTAAAAAATATATATAGTTTAAATTTATTTCTTGAATTTTAAATGTAACTCCTAATTTAAATGTTTTATATTTAATTATTTATATTTTAGTTTTAACTAATTTAAATATTTGCTTACTTTTATTTTTGTCTTTATATATATACACAAACACACTTTTGTTTTAATTTTCTTATAGTTATAGTTTTTTTGTATATTTAGTTCTAAAACATTTCTTATATAGTTAAATTTAGAGATTTATATATGTTTTAAATAATCATTTTATATATTATAATCATATGATTTAAACTTATATTTTTACTCTATTATACTAATTTATTATATAGAACAATAGTATTTTTAAGCTCTATAATTACTTTGATTTATTTCAACAACATTTACATTTTTTTTCAAAAAAATTAGATTTCAAAGATTGCCTAAGTTATGTCAAAATTCCCTACCTCACATTTCGATATGGTGGTCATTATTTTTCAAATTTCAAATTCCAAAAGTTGTCTATTTGTTCAAATCTTTTCCTAAAGAGACATGACTATTTTCTCATTATAAATACCATCTAATTTCAAATTTTTTTAAACTTTTTAAATCAACTTTTTTTTCTTTTCTCATTTCCAATATTTCTTTTGAAATCAAATTTCTATAACCAAAATCTACCGAATTTTAAAGAGAATTATACCAATTCAATACTAGTTTAATTCTCTATCAATCAGTCTCAAAGATTCAAGTGTTATTCAGAGTTATAGGGGTTTTGTAATCAACGAACACAAGACCGAAGTTCTATCGAGTCATCCTTCAAAAAATGATACTGAAAAGGTGTAGTTATAGTTTATTCAAATCAATTGGATATGATTGCAGCTCCCAAATCAATAAGGTGTAATTGTACTTCGGTAACCAATCGAGTCTCGTTGTACTTGGAAACAATGGGCTGTGTTGATTCACTAGATTTTTGATTCAAGACAACAATGAAAATCAAATCAAAGATTTTGTTCATATATATGTGTGTTTTGTTGTGTTAGCTAAATGTTAAAATCTATCCTCGTTTTATATGACATAAATGCATGAAATTTGATTATATATATATATATATATATATATATATATATATATATATATGAATAAACGGCTAGAAAAACAGCTATTACTGGGCAACATGCCCTGAACCAGTCAACTGGTTCATTTGAGACCAGTCCACTGGTCAGGCAAATTTTTCCCAGTAACGGGTACTTTCTGCTGTTTTTAAACATATATACGATTTGTAATTTTTAACCAGTTGACTGGTGATTTTTAGTTGACTGATTCGAAATTAATAGCCGATTTTATGAAAGGACATCATCTTGATGAAGAGATTCCTCTTCATTTCTGAATAGAAATGGGTGCATCTCTTCGATAAAACAATTCATGAAAGATCTCTATTCTTCAACTATTATATACCCACTGCAAACTTGGTCTTCAAATCACTGAATCTTTCCAAATCTATTCTATTTTCTGATCTACTTTTCTAAACACTCTTGCATTCTAAAAATTCACAAATATTCAAATTAGTTATTGAATCCTTGAATTTATTTCAAATCTCTTGATTCAATTCAATAAGTAGTATACTTCCTTCAGTCTTCACATACACGTTATATATTTAGGGATAAGATTATAGGAAGGGGGCACTTAATCGTTGTCTATTCAGTGTTATTCAAGAAAACAAGTAGAAGTTAAACTCTTATTGTTTGCTAAAGTCCTGTGTTGGTGCTCAGGCGGAAAATTCTTGTTGGGGCTCGGATTGTTGTGAACATGTTCCTCAGGGTGAAGAGATGGCGTTGATAGTAGAATTCCAGATGGAGTCTGGGAGTGGACTTAGGACGGGAAGTCCGAACCAGTATAAAATTCCTGGTGTCACCTTACTTACTGCATTTATTTATTTGTGATATTTTTATAGTTTAATATTTATTTGCATAACTATTGTATTTGACAAGATTAGTTTATCATATTTACTTCCGCATATTCCATATAGAAAGATTTTAATCTAAGTTACACAACTTATCATTTGGTATCAGAACAGGACATCATTTCACCTTACAACCGTTATTTGATACTTATTTAATATGGAAAATAACACTAATACTAGAACAAACACTCGATTCACAAAAGGCCAATCTACTACAGAACCACCCTTTTTCAATGGAATAAATTATAGTTATTGGGCTATACGTATGAGAATGTATCTAACAACCCTGAAAATCCGAACAAATTTAAATTTTTTATTTTGGCAATTTTAATGAATTTTGAATATTTAAAATGAGTTATTTTAAATAATAACGACCAGAAATTTATTTAGAATAGAATTAGAACGTATATATTTATTCGAAGCGAAGATAAAATATAAATATTTATTATTAATTATAAAAGGAACTGGAAATGGCGCGGTAGTTTGAAAATTCGATTTCAAATTTCAAATGAATGTACAGGATTGAAAATAAACCAGATTTTAGCGAAAACAAAAATATTTGAATCATTTTGGAAATATCTTTCCAACGAATCCGAAAAATTTAAATTTCATAGCGGGAATAAAAATTTATGTCCATTTGAAAATTCAGAATGGTCGCTATGGAATTTTAGCCCTTAAAAGTAGCCATTTTGCAAACGATCTCCGTTTTTCGATGAAACCACTTTTATTGGATCCAGGATGTCAAGTTATTGGTAGATTCCAATTTTCATAATTTTCTGAGTCAATATTTGAGCGTGGCAAAAGAAAACGTGTTTTGACATTTTAATTCAATTTGGATCGACCAGAAAATGGCCATTTTTCAAACGGTCTCCAAATTTGACAAAATTAGTTTTGTTAGGATCGTATCGTCAATACATAGCCAGATTTATTTTCCTAGAATTTTTGGGGTCCGTATATGGCCCTGGTAAATTGAAATGTGCGTTCAAATTCAATATATAGATTTATATTTTGATTTTGATGGAAACAAATCGAAACAGTTGAATCGTCTTATGAAACATATCCCATTGTGTTTAGAATGGGGGTAATTAGCTTGGGACGACAGTCGGTGGGTTCTATTTCGAGTTCGAAATAAAATTTACTTTTTGAGAATTAGAAATAATAAATTAAATAAAAAGCCAACACACCCTTTCTCTCTTCATTCAAGACAGACCATGAAATAAATAAAAAAATAAAATGGCGCTCGTGCCCTAGCCGTCTCCCTCTCGTTAATTGCACCACCGCACCCCTCACCTGCGCCACCGCCGGGCGCGCCCACCCCCCTCCTCCACCGATGTACCCCTCCTCTCCTCGTTGACCTCGCCCCCTTCTTCTCCGTTGAAGGACCCAACTCCAAACCGAGCTCTCTGCCACCCCCACAACCTCCACCACCGCCGCTATGCCCTGCTGGCTTCCCCCACCGCCTAGCGCCGCCATTCCCCCCCAGCCCGCTATAAGTTTTTTTTGTATTTTTAACTTGTTTATGTTTATTTAATGTATTTAGAAATGGGATTTTAAATGAAATAGCTTTGTTTTAGGAATATGATTTTTATATAGATTACACGAAGAAAAATTGGTTTTTTTAATATGTATATAGCGGCAAAAATAAGTGATTTTTACTTAGATTTTTATTTGCCTAAAGATGAGGTTTTGTTCGCTTAAAGATGAGATTTTTATTCACTTAAAGATTATATTCTTATTCGCCTAAAGATTAGATTTTAATCACTTAAACATAAGATTTTTAATATATGAATGGCATAATAAAAATACGATTTTTATTATGAAGTTAGCGAAGGAAAAATATGATTTTTATATTATAGAGATAATAAAAATATGAATTTTTATATGGTAGAGAATATAAAAATGCGATTTTACATATATAGTAGAGATATAAAAGTACGATCTTTGTATATAAAGATGTGATTTTTATATAGAGAATGGCATGAGAAAAAACGATTTTTAGTTCAATAAAAATATTATTCTTATCGTATGTATGATATGATTTATAATTAAATAAAAATAGAATTTTATCGTATGGAAGAAAATAATTAATAACGGGTTAAAAATATTATTTTTAACGTAGGGATGCAATCTAGATCGACAATCAAAGCACGGCGGAGTGGAACCCAAAGGTGAGAACTTCTCACTTTAATTTTATTTCTAGTTAAAATACATACTAGGATGCAGCCGGTGCTTAGCAGCACCCGACACCCATCGTCCACAGACCATGGACGACTTTTTTGTTTGTTTGATTTTGTTGTGAAAGTTGTTTTGTGTGACGTGGAATGGAATAAAAATATTTTATAGTTAAAAATATAATTTCTAACGTGTGTAGGAATAAAATAAATATTCATAAACAAATTGGATGATTTGTTTATGTACATTGATTTGACTGATGTTGATTGGGACGATAAATTTTACACATCGCCTGTAACAATTACGGAATTTTCCCGGACCTAATCGATCGCTAGAACGACCAAGATCGTTCAAATCCCGCATATGTTAACTTTGGGCAAACAACACATTAGGACAAATAACAACAGACTTTTATAAACATTATAATAATGTTATGTTAGAGTACAGAATATCAGAGTACATCAGATAAATAATACAGCGGAAGATAAATTACAATAAATTAATACTGTGTAGCGGAACGAATAAACTAACACAGTGGAAGTCTATCAATTTATTAAAATTTATCTTTCGCTATATTAGTTATCCAATGTACTCTGATATTTTGTACTCTAACGTAACATTATTATAATATTTATAAAAGTCTATTGTTATTTGTCCTAAAGTGTTGTATGCCCAAAGTTAACATATGCGGGATTTGAACGGTCTTGGTCATTCTAGCGATCGATTAGGTCTGGGCAAAATCCATAGTCGTCACATTTGGTATCAGAGCTAGGTTTCGATCCTGGGACCTGTGGGTTATAGGCCCACTTTTCTTTAATTTAAAATATAAGTCACTTAATTATTTAATTTGATCGTACATTTTAATTTACCGCGGCCACCTACTATGACAACCCACCCTGCACCATCTGACATTTCCAATGAAAGTACGTTGTGTTAATGTCCAATAAGCACAGGATAGTCGTCAAAGGAAGGAAAGAAGGAAATTTGAACTAACAAGGAACCTGTAGTATATCTCACAACACTTGGAATAAAATATAATAATAACATAAATTGGCATAAAAAAGGCGAGACAGTGCATAAGCTGAAAACTTAAACCATCGTAGCAGCGGAAAATCCAAAATTACAGCTTATGTTCCACATTGTCTTTATTACAACTTCTAAAACTATCTCTAAAGAAAAATAAGAAAGGTACACTAATAATGCCCAAAGTAGTGACCAGCAGCGACATAGGGAGAATATATATATATATAGAGAATAGTATGTGTAAGCCTCTTGGTCGTCTCCGGACAGTTACTGTACACAACTAGCTAACCTATCTCTAGTCTGCCCGTTTAAGAGCGCCAAGAGTAATAAAAAGAGACATAAAACTTTGAGTAAGACAAAAGTCTGGTATGAGCGATAATTAGCAAAACAGAACAATAACAGGTATACTAAACCATACCTAAACCTGGACCTGCAACCAAAGAGTAAGCACAATATACCGTACAATACTCTAAGGTGTCACTAACATATGGTGTAAAGGATACGGGGATGGGGGTGTGCATGTCATAGTGATGGAAAACAATCAAGCATAGCAACCATCCTCACATATCTCATTTAGTGCGCAAAGCATACGATATCCACTGCTTTGATCACCCAATACTTTGTTACGATCACTCTACTCCATGGAGTCGTGACGGCTCCAATGCACTGATCTGTAACCACTAATACTTTACTTTGTCCACTCTACCCCATGAAGTCATGATAACTCCACTACACTGGCTCATAGCCATGCTACAATCATTCTGCCCCATGAAGTAATAACTACCCCACTACACTGATCCGTAGCCTAACATTCGTCTTTCGGTGGTGAATCAAAGTTATGGACGTCGATAACTCCTTAGCACATGCGCCACAACAAAGTCCAACCATGAAGTTAACTCGTTGGTTCCCAACTGGATCCTGAGTACAAACTTCCGACTTGGACTACCTTTGCATCTCGGCTTTTGGTTTTCTCCTTGCCTCTGTTTGGTTCGATCGTGATGCACATCTGGTACGAGTCGTGACACCCCATTTGGTTCAGGTCATGACGCACCTCCCTGGTCGGATCATCCTTCCTTAGGTTCGAGCAGAACTTTGGTTCATGGGACCCCGTTTGTGGCTTCCAGTTCGATTCGTGTGCACCCACTGGGTTCAGGTCGGTCTTTCTTCACGAGTGGGTCGGTCGTGATATCCTCTTCGGATCGGGTCCTGGATACCCATTGGGTTCGGGTCGGGCCCCTTCATCGCTTTGGATTGTGAGTCTAGGTCGTGGCTCAGCTCGCAGCTCGTGGAGGTCAGCTCGTGGTGACATACTTGTCTCGTGAAGCTATCTCATGAATGGAGGGCTCGGGTCGTGATGGCTCTCCACGGTCGGGTCAGGTCAGACGGGGCGATCCGATCTGGTTCCTGCACAAATTTCCTGCAACTTTTTCCAGCGATTGTTTTACGCCATATGACGGCGTTTTCGACCAATCTAACTTCACTAAGAAACCGCAAAGCATTCCAAACTGTAATAGCTACATAAGGAATCAACCATAAGAACCAAAACAACAATCTGATGTATTGAGATGGATCAAACATACCTAAGAACCCTTGTTTTCCCCTTAAGCATATTTAAGCAAATCTAATGATAAGATTAAACAAAAATTAACCAAATTAACCCAAACTTCTAACAGAGATCTAAAACGTTGTTTAAGAATTTCTAAACATTTTTCTAGAATTTAATTATGTTTGAATTCGCTAATTAACTCTAATTACCCTTAATTAACCATAATTAGTGTAAAAACAAGGCTAATCACTCACCTTTGCAACAATTAAAACTTTTAGAACTAAAACTCCTCTGATTTGGGCGAGTACCAATATCTAACAGCAGCTCTAACTCAGAAATGTGTTATTTCTCCTTGATTTGATGTTGTTAAGCTTAACCCTTGATTAGAGAGCGATTTGGGATGAAATTAGATGGTGGAGGCCATTGTTAGGGTTTCTAAGAGGTAAATGGTGGCTAAAAAATTGAAATAGAATGAAAACCTAACTCATTTCAGCGCCCCCATAACCCAAATCCCGAAATGGGTTATGGGCCCATTCACTAATCACCTCATTTAGCCCGGTTAAGCAGTTTTTCACCTTCTAAAAATTATTTCGTCCATATCTCCCAAACAGTAAGTCCATTTTTCACTTATGAACACTATACGGAAAGTTAGACCATCAACCGGATCTAATGGAAGTTGTTTCCGGTCAAAATTCCTTACCAATCAAAAGTTATGGCCAAAACAAGATCAGCTAGGGGCAAAACGGTCATTCAAAAATCATGAACATGGGAAATGTCTCCAATAGTCGTCCCCCAATGTAACACGACCATACGACTCCTTACAAGAAAGAAATAAATATTCTACGATCCTCTGATGCGTAGAATGTGGGTCGTTACATTCTCCTCCCCCCCTCCTTATGAAATTTCATCCTCGAAATTCCTTAACCCAAAACGTACAAAGGATCCTGCATGCCTACCAATCATTAACAAAACAATAAACATACAAAACAACACAACAAGCCTATCCTAGCATGTGGTTTACTAACAACGGAGTACTATACCGATATAAAAACCTTACCAAGCAAAGAGTTCTGGATACTTTCTCCTTATGTTCTCCTCTATTTCTCAAGTATAGTCTTCCTCATCTTCACCCCACTGAACTTTGACTAGTTTCACCGCCTTCCTTCGAAGCTACTTTGTACTGTTCCCAACAATACACATAGGCCTGCGGTTCCTAACCGCCTTGGGTTAAACCTCGATATCGTCCAACTGATCCGGTGAAATAGTCACACTAGGGTCATGCATGAATTTCCTTAATTGGTAAACATGAAATACATTATGAACTCCTGCCATCTTCTCTGGTAATTCAACTTTATATGCCAAATTACCAACTTGCTCGAGGATTGGGAATGGACCAACAAATCTTGGTGTTGACTTGCCTTTCCTACCAAATCATATCACGCTCTTTAATGGAGAAATATTGACAAAAAACAAGTCACCAATGGAGAATTTTATGTCTCCCCTCCTCTTATCAGCATAACTCTTTTGCCTATCTTGGGCAGCCTTCATTTGTTGTCAAATACTTTTGATCTTATCGGAGGTTTCTCTTATCACATTTGGCCCAAGCACAAATTTCTCACCGATTTCTAACCAACATGACGGTGAGTTGCACGGTCTTCCATACAAAGCTTCATATAGAGCAATACCAATACTGGATTGATAACAATTATTATATGCGAACTCCAGTAGGTGTAAATGGCCATCCCATGATCCACCAAAATCCAATATACACGCTCTTAAGAGGTCTTCTAATATACGATTCACCCTCTCTATCTGACCGTCGGTTTGAGGATGATACGTGGTACTGAGATGTAGTTCTGACCCTAAAGCCTCCTGTAAGCTCTTCCAAAACCCACTAGTAAACAATGGGTCTCAGTCACTCATAATTCTTTTAGGTACTCCATGAAATCTCATTACCTATTTTATATATAGTTCAGCTAACTTAGCTACCGTTCTGTTCGACTTGATGGGTATAAACCTTGCACTTTTGGTTAATCGGTCCACAATCACCCAAGTGCTATCATGGCCCGATCTAGCCCATGGTAACCCATCAATGAAATTCATTGAGACTTGTTCCCATTTCCATTCTAGAATTTCTAATGGTTGTAACAAACCACTAGGCTTCTTTTGCTCAGCTTTAACTAGCTGGCAATTCATGCATTTGGATATAAACTTTCCAACGTCTCTTTTCATCCCTTCCCAGTAATGGATTTGCTTCATGTCTCGATACATTTTGTTACCACCGGGATGTATAGTCAGTTTTGAGTGACGACATTCTCTAAGCACTTCATCTCCCAATCCCTTGACATCGGACACAACTATCTTCCATTCTTTCTAATCCATCCATCACGATCAAGCCCATACTTGTCCATCTCCCTATCGATGCCCATCTCTTACTTGGAGATGATTTACAATAAGTTAGGATTGTCCCTCTGACTGGAACCAATCCGTTCAATCAAAGTGGGTCTGATTGTCGAACTTGCTAATACTTTTGGATCCAATTCGCACTTTGGTTTGAAATCATACCCAACGATGTACTCTAGTTGCTTCCATTCTAGAAACATAGCCCCTAAACTGGCATGTCTTATACTTAATGCATCAGCTACCGCATTACCCTTTCCTGGTGTATATGCGATATTGAAATCATAGGAAGCCAAGAATTCTAACCATCTTTGCTATCGGAGATTTAGACCCTTCTGACAGAAAAGATACTTTAACGATTTATGATCGCTAAACAACTCGAATCTTTCTCCCAAGAGGTAATGTCTCCACATCTTCAATGCGAACATGATCGCTGCCAATTCGAAATCATGGGTAGGATATCTTCTCTCATGCGGTTTCAGTTGCCGACTAGCATAAGCTATAACCCTACTTCCTTGCATCAATACAGCACCTAGTCCGGTACCATAGGCATCTGTGTATACCATCATCTCTTCTTTCCCTTTAGGAATGACTAACACTGGTGCACATGTCAACTTTTCCTTTAGATTCTTAAATGCATTCTCGCACTTTTCGTCCCAAACAAAAGTTTGATTTTTCTTGGTTAACCGAGTCAACGGTGTCGCTATCTTGGAGAAGTCTTGGATAAACTTACGATAATATCCAGCCAATCCCAAGAAACTTCTTACGTCTGTTGCATTCTTGGGCGTAGACCAATCCTGTACCGTAGCCACCTTCGCAGGGTCCACGACAATACCATTCTCTGAAACAACATAGCCCAAGAATCTTACTTCCCTCCTCCAGAAGTGACACATAGAAAACTTTTCTTTCAATTGGTGTTTTCTCAACACCTGTGTCACTGTCCTCAAGTGTTCCTTGTGTTCTTCCTCTGTCCTCAAATAAACCAAGATATCGTCTACGAACACAAGAACAAACTTATTCAATTGATACCTGAATACCCGATTTATAAGATCCACAAAATACGTTGATGGATTGGTCAACCCGAATGGCATGACCAACCAATCATAGAATCCGGATGGAGTTCAAAAGACCATTTTAGATATACTCTCAGCTTCCACTCTAAGCTAATGAAAACCTGTCGCGAGATCCAACTGGAAGAACACCCTCGTGCCACTCAACTGATCAAACAAGTCATCTATCCGTGGTAGAGGATATTTATTCTTCCTCGTCACCTTATTCAACTCACGGTAGTACACACACAATCGAAGGGAACCATCAGCCTTGGTAGCAAACACAACTGGTGCTCCCCATTCAGAAACACTTCTTTTGATAAATCCCTACTTCAAAAGATCGCTAACTTGCACCTCGAGCTCTCGTTGCTCCCTTGGTGCCATACGACGAAGTGACATCACTATAGGTCTAGCATCTTTCACTAAATTAATACAGAACTCAATTTCTCAGTGTGGTGGAAGTCCAATCATTTCCTCGAAGACGTCCGAATACTGGCCAGCCATGGGCACATCAAACAATTCATCATGCGGGATGTCGGGGGAATTTAGAAAACTAGCCATTACCCCATCTCTAGGTAGACCACCAAACACTACCCTCCGCCCATCATCCGCTCTAACTGTCACCAAAAAGTCCTCATAATCTACCACCACCCTGTACCTTTAGAGCCAATCGACTCCCTAAATAACGCCAAACCCAGTAAAGCCCAAAACAAAGCAATCACAAACAAACATGCATCCATGACTCGATAAGACCACATTACGACAAATCATGCTAAGGCTAGTTGAACCACCAATCGGGTTCGTTACCGCTAAAGCTCTATCGACTATCTCGGGTTCCAATCCCAACCTATCTACCAGGTCACTAGATATGAAGGAACGAGAAGCTCCAGTATCAAACAATACTCAAACAGGAACGTCATAAATAGAAATCATACCCTGAATGATGACATTTTTTCCTTTCTCCGCCGCGGTTGGGGGCATTCGATGAAGAAGGAACAACATTGATAACATATGCTTTCACAATCTGCTTTTCTTTAGGGGATTGCAGACACTTATCCTGGTGTTCACTTGGCCGCAGTTGAAGCACTTCCTGTCCGCTGGCTTTTCTCGACATTCTTTAGCATAATGGACCTTCTTGCCACAGCTAAAGCATTCAACATCTTTCTTATTCTTTTTCTTCCGGCCATCCTTGGTCTGATTCTGCTTTCTCTTATTCTAAGAACCATTCTTGCATCCACCGCTTGCCTGCAGTTTTGGCTCCTTTGCAGATGTAACCTCAGTCTTTGACTTAGGGTATAGACTCTCTGATCTTAAAGCTTTCCCCACAATCGATTCAAACGTCTCATCGATGTGGTTAATAAACCTTTTCTCCAAGTATCCATCCAAACCAGTTATAAACTTCTCGTTCTTCTTCTTGGCAGTATCGATAAGGGATAATCCGTACTTCATAAAGTATCGTACTCTGCAATGTACTCTGAGACTGCCCTACGATTTTGCTTAAGCTCCAGAAATTTCCTAAACAACTCTGATTTCTGAGCAGCCGGGATAAACTTATCATTGAATCGGGCCTTAAACTGATCCCATGTAACTTGATCCTCTGGAGTAGCCTCCTTAACAGCATTCCACCAATTCATCACCCGTCCTTGCAGCTGACGGGATGCTAGCTTTCTCTTCATCGCAACCTCGATACCTAAGTCTTCGAAGATACTCTCACAGCTATCCAACCAATCTTGAACTTCTGTAGCCGATTCCGTTCCATGGAACGGCTTCCCACTAAGGCTAGTGTGATCCTTGCATAGCTTGGCGAAATCGGCCCTAGGCGCCTGCACCGCTGCACCATCACCATTTGCAGCATTAGGAGCTGCCCTCTGAACATTCCTAAGCATCTCTTTCATGAGGTCAGTGAACATTGTTCTCATATCAGGAGCATTCCCATTGTTAGCTCCTCTACTAGTACCCCTAGTATATTGGCTCATCGTTTAATCTGTAAAGAGAAAACGATTAACCATCTCTTCAGTGGTGTCAGTGCAGTGCGACTTCATCCTTAAATAAACTAATAGTATATATTTATAGCTTTTGAAAACCAAAATATCACAAATACGCGCTCTCATAAACGTACTATCTCTCTCTGGTGTCTTCCCTTGGTTAACTAGCAACCTAGAGCTCGGATACCAAGTGTGACGGCCCGCCCTGTACCAGCCGACATTTCCAATGAAAGTACGTTGTACCAATGTCCAACCAGCACTGGACGATCGTCAAAGAAAGGAAAGAAGGAAATTTGAACTAACAAGGAACCTGTAGTATATCTCACAGCGCATGGAATAAAATATAATAATAACATAACTTGACATAAAATAGGTGAGACAGTGCATAAGATGAAAACTTAAACCATTGTAGTAGCGGAAAATCCAAAATTACAGCTTATGTTCCACATCATCTTTATTACAACTTCTAAAACTGTCTCTAAAGCAAAATAAGAAACACCACTAATACCCAAAGTAGTGACCAGCAGCGACACAGGGAGAATATATATAGAGAATAGTATGTGTAAGCCTCCTGTTTATCTCCGGACAGCTACTCGTGAACAACAGGTAACCTGTGTCTATTATGTCCATTTAAGAGCACCTAGAGTAATAAGAAGATACATAAAACTTTGGGTAAGACAAAAGTCTAGTATGAGCGATAAGCAGCAAAACAGAATAATAACAGGTATACTAAACCATACCTGAACCTGGACCTGCAACCAAAGAGTTAGCACAACATACCGTACAATACTCTAAGGTGCCACTAACATATGGTGTAAAGGATACGGTGGTGGGGGTGTGCATGTCATAGTGATGGAAAACAATCAAGCATAGCAACCATCCTCACATCACTCACTCAGTGCGCAAAGCATACGATATCCACTGCTTTGATCACCCAATACTTTGTTACGATCACTCTGCACCATGGAGTCGTGAGGGCTCCACTGTACTGATCCGTAACCACTAATACTTTACTATGTCCACTCTGCCCCATGGAGTCATGATAACTCCACTGCACTGGCTCATAGCCATGCTATGATCACTCTGCCTCATGAAGTAATAACTTCCCCAATGCACTGATCCTTAGCCTAACATTCGTCTTTCGGTGGTGAATCAAAGTTATGGACGTCAATAACTCCTTAGCACACGCCCCGCAGCAAAGTCCAACCATGAAGTTAACTCATTGGTTCCCAACTGGATCCTGAGTACAAAATTCCCATTTGGACTACCTTTGCATCTCGGGTTTTGGTTTTCTCCTTGCCTCTGTTTGGTTCGGTCGTGATGCACATCTGGTACGAGTCGTGACACCCCATTTGGTTCAGGTCATCATGCACCTCCTTGGTCAGATCGTCCTCCCTTAGGTTCGACCTGAGCTTCGGTTCATTGGACCCCGTTCGTGGCTTCCAGTTCGATTCACGTGCACCCACTGGGTTCAGGTCGGGCTTTCTTCACAAGTGGGTGGATCGTGATATCCTCTCCGGGTCGGGTCCAGGATACCCATTGGGTTCGGGTTGGGCACCTTCATCGCTTTGGATCGTGACTCTAGGTCGTGGCTCTGCTCGCAGCTCATGGAGGTCAGCTTGTGGTGACATACTTGTCTTGTGAGGCTATCTCATAAATGGAGGGCTCGGGTCATGATGGCTCTCCACGGTCGGTTCGGGTCAGAGGGGGCGATCCGATCCATTTCCTGCACAAATTTCCTGCAATTTTTCCATCGACTGTTTTACGCCATACGAGGCGTTTTCGACCAATCTAAATTCACTAAGTAACCACAAAGCATTCCAAACAGCAATAGCAACATAGGGAATCGACCATAAACACCAAAACAACAATTTAATGCATTGAAATGGATCAAACATACCCAAGAACCCTTGTTTTCCCCTTAAGCATGTTTAAGCAAATCTAATGATATGATTAAACAAAACTTAACCAAATTATCCCAAACTTCTAACAGAGGTCTAAAACGGTGTTTAAGAATTTCTAAACATTTTTCCAGAATTTAATTATGTTTAAATTCGCTAATTAACACTAACTACCCTTAATTAACCATGATTAGTGTAAAAACAAGGCTAATCACTCACCTTTGCCACAATTAAAACTTTCAGAACCGAAACTCCTCTGATTTAGGCGAGTACCAATGTCTAAAAGCCGCTCTAACTCAGTAATGGTGCTATTTCTCCTTGATTTGATGTTGCTAAGCTTAACCCTCGATTAGAGAGCGATTTGGGATGAAATTAGAAGGTGGAGGCCATTGTTAGGGTTTCTAAGAGGTAAATGGCGGATAGAAAACTGAAATAGAATGAAAACCTAACTCATTTCAGCCTCCTCATAACCCTAATCCTGAAATGGGTTGTAGGTCCGTTCACTAATCACCTCATTTGGCCCGGTTAAGCAGTTTTTCACCTTCTCAACCTTATTTCATCCATATCTCCCAAACATATAGTCCATTTTTCACATATGACCACACTACGGAAAGGTAAACCATCATCTGGATCTAATGGAGGTGGTTTCAGGTCAAAATTCCTTACCAATCAAAAGTTATGGCCAAAACAAGATCAGCTAGGGGCAAAACGGTCATTCAAAAATCGGAAAAAATCGTGAACATGGGAATTGACCCTAATAGTCGTCTCCCAATGTCACATGACCATACGACTCTTTACGAGAAAGAAATAAATATTGTACGATCCTCCGATGTACAGAATGTGGGTCGTTACACCTAATGACTCTAAAAAGTACAGAAAATTTATTTCTAGTTGTCTTTTGACGATACGGGTCTAACAAGACTAATTTCGTCGAATGCCGAGACTGTTTGAAAAATTTCCATTTCCTGGTCCATCCGATTTGACTGAAATGGACAAAACACATTTTCTTTTGCCACGCTCTCATATTAATTCGGAAAATTATTAAAATTGAAATCTAGCAATAGTTTGACATTCCAAATCCAACAAAAATGGTTTCGTCGAAAATGGAGGTCATTTGAAAAATGGCTATTTTTTTATATTAAAACATACATATTAATTCTATAGTGACTATTTTTAAAATTAAATTGGACATAACTTTTGATTCCCGTTATGAAATTTCAATTTTTCAGATTCGTTTGAAAGATATATTTAAATATATTTTGTTTCATCAAAACACGATTTATTTTGCATCCTGTATAGTCAGTCAAAGTTCAAATTCAA
The DNA here is from genome assembly GCA_030737875.1 of Allium sativum. Classification (NCBI taxonomy): domain Eukaryota; kingdom Viridiplantae; phylum Streptophyta; class Magnoliopsida; order Asparagales; family Amaryllidaceae; genus Allium; species Allium sativum. Next base: position 651,433,224 of record CM060923.1, read on the forward strand.
ATTTTCAAACTGCAGTGCTATTTCTAACTCCTTTTATAATTAAATAAAATTTATTACGTTTTAACTTTGATTAAAATAAATTTTTAGTCATTATTATTTAACATAAATCATTTTAAATATTTAAAATCCATTAAAATTTCTAAAATAAAATTTTTAAATTGGTTCTAAATTTCAGGGTTGTTACAATGTTGATATTAATATGACAGTTGAAATTTAATTATAAATATTTATTTATAATTTAAGCTGTGAAAATTGGATAATTCATTTACCAAAGATTTATTTAGATGAACTGTTGTTGCTTGAAACCCCACACGGGTATTGGGATGATAACTGTCATACACTAGTCCCAACATTTAGCTGTATGTCAATCGATGGATTGACAGTCTGTGATGAGCATTATTTATTTATTTTAATGCTCACACATTTATAAATTTCCCTGTGGATGTGAATGGATTGTTAAATGATTATTTATCATTAATGTTATATACATATGCGATGTATGAAATCCATATAACTGAAATTATATGGTAATTGATTGAGTCGCGTTCCGATTCAGAATTTCTTTTAACATAAAAAATATTTTTGTAAATAAAGAATATTTTTCAATAACGAATATTTTTATATAAATTTAATGAATATTAAAATTATGATTTTTATGTCCATTTTTGGATGGACCCAAAATACTGAAATATGAAGCCGTGTTATGTAGGCACGCCATTTTTAACCCGAACGGGTTTATCGATCGATTTACTTCATTTTAAAATGAATAAAAAAAGAAGTGTCTTCAAAATATAATATTTTGAAATATTATTATTTTAATATGATAAAAATATATAATATTCAATTTTGCTTTAAAATTGAAAATGATGTTAAAATCATTTTTAAGATGAATTTATAAATATTTTATAAAATACGATTTAAATATAAATCAACGAAATATGTATATGATATATATATTATATATATAATGGCATAAATAGAATGCGTCGCACAGCGACCGTTTGCGAATTTCGACAATTAACTTCAAATTGATGTAACGGGAGATCCAACCATCAGATTCTCCTAAAACCGAATCCGTTGGGTTAGTATCGAAAAGAGGTTTCCAATGAATATAAGAATTTTGAAATCTAAAGGTTAGATTTGGAATCATATCCAAAACAAATTAGAAAAAGTTCGCTATGGACGTTGTTTGGTGGCTGTTATTGGAAATCGACTGTACGGACGATAATAAAGTTATTAAAAATATGAAAAAAAATATGTAAAATCATAATAAATGATTTAGAAAGATTTTGGATGAAAAATTTCATATTTGAAACGATAAAATATATTTTTATTGAAATGAACTAGTTATTAACTAGAATAAATCATTAAATTAAGATTTAATGAAGTCTCCCAATTTATTAATATTTAATTGGAATTAAATTAAATAAATTGGATTTTTGGGCTTGTTTTGAACGGTGTCTTAAATAACACTGTTCTTAAACCCTGTATGAAAAGAATAAATCTTTTAATTAAGATTATTAGAGTTTTCAAATTATATTTAGAGATTAGAATAAAATCAACTGTAACTATTACGGATTTTGCCCAGACCTAATTGATCGCTAGAACGACCAAGACTGTGCAAATACCGCATACGTTAACTTTGGGCACACAACACATTAGGACAAATAACAATAAACTTTTATAAATATTATAATAATGTTACATCAGATTACAGAATATCAGAGTATATTGGATAAATAATACAGCGGAAGATAAATTACAATGAATTAATACTGTGCAGCGGACAGAATAAACTAACACAGCGGAAGTCCATCAATTTATTGTAATTTATCTTCCGCTGTGTTATTTATCCAATGCAGTCCGATATTCTGTACTCTGATGTAACATTGTTATAATGTTTATAAAAGTCTGTTGTTATTTGTCCTAATGTGTTGTATGCCCAAAGTTAACGTATACGGGATTTGAACGGTATTGGTCGTTCTAGCGATCGATTAGGTTCGAGCAGAATCCATAATCGTTGCAATTGGGATCAGAGTCAGATTTCGATCCTAGGACTTGTGGGTTATAGGCCTACTTTTCTTTAATTTAAAATATAAATCACTTAATTATTTAATTTGATCATACATTTTAATTTATCGGGGCCACCTACTGACTCTACGAATTAAAGAAAAATTATTTCTAGGTATGTTTTGATGATACGGTTCTAACAAGACTAATTTCGTCGAATTCCGAGACCGTTTGAAAAATGGCCATTTTCCAACCGATCCAATTTGACTAAAATGGACAAAACACATTTTCTTTTTCCACGCTCACATATTAATTCGGAAAATTATGAAAATTGAAATCCAGTGATAGTTTGACATTTCGGATCCAACAAAAAAAAAATTCGTCGAAAACGGAGGTCGTTGGAAAAATGGCTATTTTTTATATTAAAATATATATATAAATTCTATAGCGACTATTTTGAAAATTAAACAGAACATAACTTTTGATTCCCGCTATGAAATTTCAATTTTTCAGATTCGTTGGAAAGATATATTTAAATAGACTTAAATATATTTGGTTTCATCAAAATTCAATTTATTTTGCATCCTGTATAGTCAGTCAAAGTTCAAATTCAAAATTTCAAACTGCAGTTCTATTTCTAATTCCTTTTATAATTATATAAAATTTATTACGTTTTAACTTCGATTAAAGTAATTTTTTAGTCATTATTATTGAAAACAAAACATTTTAAATATTTAAAATCCATTAAAATTTCTAAAGTAAAAATTTTAAATTGGTTCAGAATTTCTAGGTTGTTACATCGCCCAACTGCACAAATAAAATTCATTATTTGTTGATTGAAATCGCACATGGGTATTGGGATGAAATTGGACATATGCTAATCCCAATAATTAGCTGTATGTCGATCGATTGATTGACAGACTGTTATAAGCGTTAAATATTTATATTTGATGCTTATGCAGTGTAGAATGCACTTTGGATGATGGCTAACTATGTTTGATTGTTGTTGTATGCATGTGTATATGAAATCCATATAATCACATTATATGGTAATTAACTGTTTCTAATTCCAGTTCAGAAGAAGGAATATTTTAAAATAACGACTTTTTTAAAATAATGAATATTTTAAAAATAATATTCGGTAAAAAGATCAAAATTTGATTTTGAGGCCCGATTTGGGATAGACACGAATGTATTTAAATATATAAAGCCGTGTTGATTAGATTAACGCCATTTTGACATGAATGATATTTATATCGATTTTATTCATTTTTATAATGAATATTGAAAAGGAATTGATTTCAAATCTAATGTTTTGAAAATATTATCATTTATATATTAATGATATGGAATATTCAATTTTGATTTAAAATTGAATATGAGGTTGAAACCGTTTTGAAATTGAATCTAAAACGATTTATAAAATAAGTTTTGAATGGAAATCGACGAAATATATAAAATATATATATTATATATATAATGGCCTGAATAGAACGCGCCGCTCTGCGGTAGTTCACGAATTTCGACCATTGACATCGAATAAACATTACGGGAGATACAACCGTCGAATTCTCCCAAAATTGGAACCGTTGAGTTCGTATCGAAAAGAGCTTTCTAAAGAATATTAAAGATTTGAAATCTAATAGACGGATTTAGAATTATGTCCAAATCAAAATTGGAAAAGGTCGTTGTAAATGCAGTTCGATGGCCGTTTATGGAAATCACTGTACGGGCCTTGATAAAATTATTAAAAATAGAAATAATTTGTGTAAAATCATAAGAAATGATTTGGAAAGGATTGAGATGAAAAATTCCGTATTTGAAAAAATAAAATAGATTTTTATCGAAGTGAACTAGTTTTGAACTAGAATTATAATCCAATTATTTTTAAAATAAACAAATTTGACTTGAGATGGTTTTAAAAATAACCAGAATTCCAAAGATATAAATAGGAAATAGATTTGAATCGAAATTACCTTCAGAATATTTTGATATTGGATTCCGTGATTATACGAACATTGTGGAGGAATTTGGAATATATATATATATCGTTATTTCAATACGGTATTTGTTGATTCCAGAATTTGATATTGAATACAAGCCGATATATTTTCTATTCAGAGCCTTGTATTTAATATCAAATGTGATTTTGGGTTTGTCATGAATGGTGTCTTCATTAACACTGTTCTTGAGCCTTGTTGAGAAAAGATTAAATCCTTTTATTTAGATTTAATGAAGTATACCAATTAATTAATATTTAATTGGAATTGAATTGAAATTAGTCTTTGGGTTTATCGTGAATGGTGTTTTAAAAGGCATTGGTTCTTTAACCCGATTAACAATGGAATGAGATTTTGGCTTGTCGTTAATGGTATCTTTAATAATACTATTTTTAGAAACAACAGAGTTAAGAAAACCAGAAACTAACTGGTGATTAGTTAAGTTAAATGGTTTCCTGGGTATTGTTCTAGTGTTGGTTTCGGCCTTCGGGGTTAATACTTAGGGAATTGTTCACTTGCTAATTTAAGGATAAAGGCTGATAGAATGGAATGTGATTTTGGGTTTATCATGAACCGCATTTTAAATGACATTGGTTCGTTAACCCAGTTAAAGACCGGATATGATTTCCCAAGTTAAATAATCATTAATATTGATTTTTGGGAAGATTAAAACCAAGAGGAGTTTTAATGAATCTTTAAATAGATTGAAAATGGGAATTGATAATTTAAATTATCAAATTTGGAGAAATAATTGAGAATGGAGTATCACCAGTTTTTCTCCAAGCGATAGTTAAATCTTTAATTAGATTTGAACGCGAAATGGTAATTGAATTTACCAATAACACCATGGTGTTAGATATGAAGTATTACTAGTTTTACTTTATGAGATGAATAGGTTGAGATTGGGAAATTAAAACAAATGATTACTTCAGTAAGGTTCGTTAATCCCGACTAGTTTGGATAAACCATAATTTTGTTTGAATTAATATCCAAAGGAAGAATAAAGAATAAATTTAAAGAATTTATCTTTGATAAAATTAATGGGAACCTTTCCCAAAGTATATGAATATTTGGATAAAGAAATACTCTGGATTGGAATGAGGCGTATGTTGTGTTTTTATAGCACTTGTTTATTATATACGCGAGTTATTCAGAAAGATCGGGTTTATCCCATTCTGAATAACTGATTCAACGATGTGTCAAGGATGAAGACGGTGGTCCAAGACCGGAGGTCTTCACATCGTTTGAATGATTACTAATGTCTTGATTGGGCTGTACACCCAAGATAAGGTAATAAATGGTGATCGTCCAGATGTAATTGAAGATCGACCGGATATGCGAAGACCTCTCTCCTGTATTGGACATATGGGATGAGGAATAAGGTGCCTACGGTTTCTTTTAGACCCAGAACGAACTTGTAAATGGATGTGTGTCTGACATCGGATTTCATTCTGTGTGATTGATAGATATCGGTTGCATAGCGTGAATTGCTTGTGTGGCGTGCTGAGATGCAAACGATCAAGGCTTCTGTTGAAAAGCAGAGACTTGTGGTTGATGATCAAAGCACGGCTTTAATATAGCATAACTTTGTGTATTATTGATTCGCGAGCCTTACACCCCGGTGTGAACCAGAAACGGAGAGGACCTCAGGGAGGACATGTGTTTCATTCTAGCTAGGAGTGGTGTTAGCGTTTTGCAAGCCCTGACGTTTTACTTATGTGGATGATGGATAGTGGGGCGCCTCGGTTATACGATCATTCCGGGGTCGATGGATGGTCTATATACAGACTAGATTTATGCCCCATAGTGCGGGGAAACGTAGTGTTCAGGCATTTTAATCCACATCGAGTGGACCGACCCTGTCGCTCCAATGGTCGATGCGTTCTGATCCTGAGACATAGGCTAGATTGTCTCGAAGTGGTAAGGACGATCCCTTGCCTTGGTTCCCAGATGGAAATCCAACTTCCAATACGGCATTTCGCGGTTTTGATTATAGAGCCTAGTATGGCGACATAGTGGGATGGGGCACTCATCCCGTCTATGATTGACACATTTGTATTTAAAATTGTTTTGACATTATACACTATAGTAATAGTAAAATATGAAATTTCATGTACCAAGCATTTTTGGCTATTATAAGGTAAAAACTCTATCCTCCGGCTTGCGTTCATTGTATGATGGGACCTGAGTCTTATAATGGCTTCATTGTTCTTTATTTAGCATTGCGCTGCTTGTTTTATACACTGGTATTCTAAGGGGTGAACATGTTCCGTGTTATATGGTGTGGTCCCTTGATTTACCTAACTTTAAAATCCAATTAATAACTATTTTAGTTCTCGCACCAGTCACATGACTGAACTGGAGTTTATTATTTTAACCTAAACTTTAGTTGCCCCTATTTTCCACACGGGCAGCTAGTAGTTTTTGATTTGCAGATCTATACTCACAGGATCCTTATTTACAGCTGCAATGATATTCGAAAAGCTCTGTATCTGTATATTCCTTTCATTTGTGTTTTGTACTATTTTTCTGCTGCATTGTAATTTGTAAAACTCTGATATTTAGTAGATGTGTAACATTTATTCATACTCTGTATATTCTTGTATTCTGATGTAAATTGTTGTAATAGGCAATGAAATGTTCTTCTGTTTATGTTCTGATTTGTCGTGTTCTCAACTCAATCCGGGCTTTCCTTTACGGGGAAGTTCGGGTCGCTTCATTTGGTATCAGAGCTTTGGTTTATAGAGCTCGAGAACAAGACACTTTAGAACCGAACGAAAGAATTCATCAGAGATTGGATTAGTAATATCCGATGGGAATGACTCATTAGAGATGGGATCTGTAGTATCCTATAATGAGTCCAAAGAGTGTTATTTTCAAAATAAAGTTGAAAACAAATTTCATTTTGAGAATTTAAACCTTATCATATGTATTTGAATATTTTATGTTAAATTGATTTGGACAATCAAGTATATAAAGATTTTGCATATACGTCTGATCCACGTGTACTCGAAGTTTTAATATACTGAATGGACGTAGAATCACACCCTAGTCGCCCGAGCATGGTTCTACTGATGACTTATGGCATCAGTTGTCTGTTTTCGAGTTTCGAAAGTGGGGTATCTATATATTTCCAATTGACTTGTGTGAGAACCAAAACTAGATAGGAATATTTGTTGTGATTTGACATCAAAAACATGATTTTTGACTATGTATTAAAGTTATATGTTTGAAACAATAATCCACTGACTGATTGATGGTTTTGTTGTTGATTATTAGTTTAACTAATGAGATTGTTGAAACTAATATGTACATGAAAGGTAAATTTAGCCAAATCAAGTCAAATTTTGAACTGAATTGAGAATAGATAGAAATTGCATGCATATACATGTATATACATTGAACAGGCCATAGTAAGGAAGCTAAGCAGAGGAATAAAATTATTTGCCCAACAAATAGGTACATGTTTATTTTATTTCTTGGGGTTTTTGATGATTTTATGAGCCGCTTGGCTGTTTCTTTTTGATTGGTGAGGCCTGTGTGGCGGTTTGGGGATTTTCCTGGTGCTCTCGTACAAAGGAGGTTATGGTGAAATTTTTTGAAAATTTAGGGTGTTAGCCGAATTGTTGAAAAATTTGAAAATTCTTAGAAACGGAAAAGTTAAAGATTGAAAGCCAAACTGAAAGTTGAGTTGATTAGTAAAACAACTTTCAGCTCCGTTCCTTTTCGAGAATGAAAAGATTTTAAGTGCGGGAGATTGTAATAACCCGGAAAATCCGAACCAGTTTAAAATTTTTATTTTGGCAATTTTAATGAATTTTGAATATTTGAATTGAATTATTTTAAATAACAACGACTAGAAATTTATTTTGAATAGAATTAGAACGTATATATTTATTCGAATCGAAGATAGAATATAAATATTCATTATTAATTATAGAAGGAATTGGAAATGCACATTAGTTTGAAAAATCGATTTCAAATTTCAAATAAATGTACAGGATTCAAAACAAACCGGATTTTAGCGAATCCAAAAATATTTGAATCAGTTTGGAAATATCTTTCCAACGATCCAAAAAATTGAAATTTTATAGCAGGAATAAAAAGTTATGCCCAATTGAAAATTCAGAATAGTCGTTGTGGAATTTTAGCACTTAAAAATAGCCATTTTGCAAACGACTTCCGTTTTCGATGAAACCACTTTTGTTGGATCCGGAATGTCAAGTTATTGCTCGATTCCAATTTTCAAAATTTTCTGAATCAATATGTGAGCGTAGCAAAAGAAAACGTGTTTTGACAGTTTCAGTCAATTTGGATCGACCAGAAAATGGCCATTTTTCTGGAATTTTTGGGTCTATATGTGGCCGCGGTAAATTGAAATGTGCGTTCAAATTCAATATATAGATTTGTATTTTGATTTTGACGGAAACTGATCAAAACAGTAGAATCGGTTTATGAAACATATCCCATTGTGTTCGGAATTGACGTAATTAGCTGGGGACGACAATCGATGGGTTCGATTTCGAGTTCGAAATAAATTGTTACTTTTTGAGAATTAAAAATAATAAATTAAATAAACAGCCAACACCCCCTTTCTCTCTTCATTCAGAAAAGACCACGAAATAAGAAAAGAAAAAGAAAAGGGCGCTCATACCCTAGCCATCTCCCTCTCGTTAGTCATGCCACCGCACCCCTCACCTGCGCCGCCGCCGGGCGTGCCCACCCCCTCCTCCACCGACGTACCGCTCCTCTCCCCATTGACCTCGCTCCCTTCTTCTCCGTTGAAGGACCCAACCCCAAACTCTCCGCCACCCCCACAACCTCCACCGTCGCCGCTACGCCCTGCTGGCCTCCCCCATCGCCCATCGCCGCTATTCCCCTCCCCCCACCCACAGCCCGCTGTAAGTTTTTTTTTTTGTATTTTTAATTTGTTTATATTTATTGAATGTATTTAGAAATGGGATTTTAAATGAAATAGCTTTGTTTTAGGAATACGATTTTTATATAGATTACATAAAGAAAAATTGGGTTTTTAAATATGTATATAGCGGCAAAAAGAAGTGATTTTTACTTAGGTTTTTATTCGCCTAAAGATGAGATTTTTATTCGCTTAAAGATGAGATCCTCATTCGCTTAAAGATTGGATTTTTATTCGCCTAAAGATTAGATTTTTATTCGCTTAAAGATAAGATTTTTAATATATGAATGGCATAATAAAAATACGATTTTATTATGAAGGTAGCAAAGGAAAAATATGATTTTTATATTATAGAGATAATAAAAAAATGAATTTTATATGATAGAGAATATAAAAATGCGATTTTGACATATGTAGTAGAGGTGTAAAAGTACAATCTTTATAAATAAAGAATGGCGTGAAAAAAATTATGATTTTTTGTTTGATAAAAATATTATTCTTATCGTATGTATAATATGATTTATAGTCAGATAAAAATAGAATTTTATCGTATGGAAGAAAATAATTATTAATTGGGTTAAAAATATGTTTTTTAACGTAGGGATGCAATCTTATTCGACAATCAAAGCACAACGGGGTGGAACCCAAAGTTGAGAACTGCACACTTTAATTTTATTTCTAGTTAAAATATATACTAGGATGCAGACGGCGCTTAGCAGCACCCAAAACGCGTCGTCCACAGACAATGGATGACTTGTTTGTTTGTTCGATTTTGTTGTGAAAGTTGATTGTGTGATGTGGAATGAAACAAAAATATTCTATAGTTAAAAATATAATTTTTAACGTGTATAGGAATAAAATAAATATTCATAAACAAATCGAACGATTTGTTTATGTACACTGATTTGACTAATATTGATTAGGACGATAAATTTTACACATCGCCCAACTGCACAAATAAAATTCATTTTTTGTTGACTGAAACCCCACACGGGTATTAGGATGAAATTGGACATACATTAATCCCAATATTTAGTTGTATGTCGATCGATTGATTGACAAGATGTGTAAGCATTAAATATTTATATTTGATGCTTATGCAGTGTAAAATGCACTTTTGATGATCGTTGACTGTGTTTGATTGTTGTTGTATACATGTGTATATGAAATCCATATAATCACATTATATGGTAATTGACTGTGTTTGATTCCAGTTCAAAAGAAGGAATATTTTAAAATAACGATTGTTTTAAAATAATGAATATTTTAAAAATAATATTCGGTAAAAGATCAAAATTTGTTTTTGAGTTCCGATTTGGGATGGACACGAATATATTTAAATATGTAAAGCCGTGTTGATTAGATTAACGCCATTTTGACGTGAACGATATTTATATCGATTTTATTCATTTTTATAATAAATATTGAAAAGAAATTGATTTCAAAATCTAATGTTTTGAGAATATTATCATTTGTATATTAATGATATGGAATACTCAATTTTGATTTAAATTTGAATATGAAGTTGAAACCGTTTTGAAATTGAATTTAAAATGATTTATAAAACATGTTTTAAAGGGAAATCGACGAAATATGTAGTATATTATATATATATATATATATATATATATATAATGGCCTGAATAGAACGCGCCGCGCTGCAGCAGTTCGCAAATTTCGACCATTGCCTTCGAATGGACATTATGGGAGATCCGACCGTCGGATTCTCTTAAAAACCAAAACCGTTGGGTTCATATCGAAAAGGGATTTCTAACGTATATTAGAGATTCGAAATCTAATGGTTGGATTTGGAATTATGTCCAAATCAAATTTGGAAAAGGTCGCTGTAAGTGCAGTTCGATGGCCGTTTATGGAAATCGACCGTACGGGCCTTGATAAAATTATTAAAAATAGGAATAATTTGTGTAAAATAATAAGAAATGATTTGGAAAGAATTGGGATGAAAAATTCCACATTTCAAAAGATAAAAATAGATTTTTATCGAAATGAACTAGTTTTGAACTAGAGTTACAATCCAATTATTTTTAAAATAAATAAATTAGACTTGAAATGGTTTTAAAAATAACTAGAATTCCCAATATATAAATTGAAAATGGATTTGAATCAAAATTACCTTCGGAATATTTCGATATTGGATTCCATGATTATACGGACATTATGGAGGAATTTGGAAGATATATATATATATATATATATCGTTATTCCAATATGGTATTTGTTGATTCCAGAATTTGATATTGAATATAAGCCGATATATTTTCTATCCAGAGCCTTGTATTTAATATCAAATGTGATTTTGGGTTTGTCGTGAATGGTGTCTTCATTAACATTGTTCTTGAACCCAGTTGAGAAAAGATTAAATCTTTTTATTTAAATTTAATGAAGTATACCAATTAATTAATATTTAATTGGAATTGAATCGAAATTGGTCTTTGGGTTTATCATGAATAGTGTTTTAAATGACATTGGTTCTTTAACCCAATTAAAAATGGAATGAGATTTTTGGTTGTCGTGAATGGTACCTTTAATAATACTGTTCTTAGACCCAAGGGAGTTAAGAAAATCAGAAACTAACTGGAGATTAGTTAAGTTGAATGGTTTTCTGGGTACTGATCTGATGTTGGTTTCGGCCTTCGGGGTTAATACTTAGGGAATTGTTCACATGCTAATTAACGTTTAATGACTGATGGAATGGAATGTGATTTTGGGTTTATCATCAACCATGTTTTAAATGACATTGGTTCTTTAACCCGGTCAAAGACAGGATATGATTTACAAAGTTAAATAATCATTAATATTGAATTTTGGGAGGATTAAAACCAAGTGGAGTTTTAAAGAATCTTTAAATAGATTGAAAATGGGAATTGATAATTTAAATTATCAAATTTGGGGAAATGATCGAGAATGGAGTATCATCAGTTTTGCTCCAAGAGATAGTTAAATCTCTAATTAGATTTGAACGTGAAATGGTAAATGAATTTACAAGTAACACCGTGGTGTTAGATATGAAGTATTACCAGTTTTACTTCATGGGATGAATAGGTTGAGATTGGGAAATTAAAACAAATGATTACTTCAGTAAGGTTCGTTAATCCCGACTAGTTTGGATAAACCATAATTTGGTTTGAATTAGTATCCAAAGGAAGATTAAAGAATAAATTTAAAGAATTAATCTTTGAAAAAATTAATGGGAACCTTTCCCAAAGTATATGAATATTTGGATAAAGAAATATTCTGGATTGGAATGAGGCGTATGTTGTGTTTTCATAGCACTTGTTTATTATATAAGCGAGTTATTCAAAAAGACCGGGTTTATCCCATTCTAAATAATGGATTCGACGACGTGTCGAGGATGAAGACGGTGGATGAAGACTGGAGGTCCACATCGTTTGGATGATTACTGATGTCTTGATTGGGTTGTACACCCAAGATAAGGTAATAAGTGGTGATTGTCTAAACGTACTTGGAGATAGACCGGATATGCGAGGAACTCTCTCCTTTATTGGACATATGGGATGAGGAATAAGGTGCCTCCGGTTTCGTTCGGACCCAGAACGAATTTGTAAATGGATGTTTGTCTGACATCGGATTACATTCTGTGTGATTGATAGACATCAGTTGCATAGCGTGAATTGCCTGTGTGGCATGCTGAGATGCAAATGATCAAGGCTTCTGTTGAAAAGCAGAGTCTTGTGGTTGACGATCAAAGCACGGCTTTAATATAGCATAGCTTTGTGTAGCGTTGATTCGCAAGCCTCACACCCCGGTATGAACCAGAAATGAAAGAGGATCTCAGGGATGACATGCGTTTCCTTCTAGCTAGGAGTGGTGTCAGCGTTTTACGAGCCCTGCCGTTTTACTTATGTGGATGATGGATAGTGGGGCGCATTGGTTATATCGGTCATTCCGGGGCCGATGGATGGTCTTTATACAGACCAGATTTACGCCCCATAGGGCGGGGAAACGTAGTAATCAGGCATTTTAGTCTACATCGAGTGGACCGGCCCTGTCGCTCTAAGGTCGATGCATTCTAATCCTGAGACATAGGCTAGATTTTCTCGAAGCGGTAAGGACGATCCCTTGCCTTGGTTCACAGATGGAAATCCAAATTTTAATATGGCATTTTGCGTTTTTGATTATAAAGCCTAGTATGGCAACATATTGGGATGGGGCACTCATGCCGTCTATGATTGATATATTTATATTTGAAATTGTTTTAACACTATACACTTATAGTAATAGTAAAATATGAAATTTCACGTACCAAGCATTTTTGGCTATTATAAGGTAAAAACTCTATCCTTCGGCTTGCGTTGCATTGTGTGATGGGACCTGAGTCTTATAATAGCTTCATTGTTCTTTATTCATCATTGCGCTGTTTAGTTTATGCACTGGTATTCTTGGGGGTGAACCCGTTCCGTGTTATACGGCGTGGTCCCTTGATTTACCTAACTTTAAAATCAAATTAATAACTGTTTTAGTTCTCACACCAGTCACATGACTGAACTGGAGTTTATTGTTTTAATCTAAACTCTGGGTGCCCCTATTTTCCACATGGCCAGCTGTTAGTTTTGGTTTTGCAGATTTATATTCACAGGATCCTGATTTACAGCTGGAATTATATTCGGAAAGCTCTGTATCCGTATATTCCTTTTAGTTGTGTTTTGTATTATTTTTCCGCTGCATTGTAATTTGTAAATCTCTGATATTTAGTAAATGTGTAATATTTATTCATACTTTGTATATTCTTGTATTCTGATGTAAATTATTGTAATAAGCAATGAAATGTTCTATTGTTTGTGTTCTGATTTTCGTGTTCTCAACTCAGTCCGGGCTTTCCTTTTTGGGGAAGGTCGGGTCGCTTCAATATATATGCAAGTTAATGGTTTTGATGCTTGAAATATCACACAAAAAAGAATGTATACAGTTTACTACACCATATACTGAATGGTCAAATAACGAAAAGGCTGAAGCTATTGCTAGTGCTAAAACAATGAATATATTTCATTGTGCCTTAGATAGAAACGAGTTTAACCGAATTTGTACATGCAATACTCCATATAATTTTTGGCGAATAGTCAAAGTAACTCACGAAGGAACTACCAAGGTTAAATAAAACAAGATATTCACGCTTAAAAATCAATTTTGATAATTTTAGAATGAATGAGAATGAGTCAATTAATGAAATATATTCACGATTTCAAAATGTTTATCATTCATTATTAGGTTTAGCAGAAAAATATACTAATTTTGATATAGTATCAAAGATTTTAAACTCTTTAACAGATGAATGGAAAAGAAAGGTTTTAGCTATTAAAGAAGCTAACGATCTTTCAACTATGAAATCCGAAGAATTTATTGGTAATCTTATGTCATATGAAGTAAATTTGCAGGTCAAAAAGATTCATGCTAAAGATAAGAAAATTCTAGCCTTACATGCTGAGAAAGATGAATCAGATTCTGTTGAAGAGGACATAGCATTTGTTTCCAAAAATTTCTGAAATACAAGAAAGGTCAGATGAAGAATATAAAGAAGAATTCTACAAAAGAGAATAACGTTGATCCAGCCTTAGTTGAGTGCTTCAATTATCGCAAAACTGGACATTTTCAGAAAAATTGTCCAGAACTAAAGAAAAATCAAAACAAAAAGGAGAAATCTAAAGGCGGGCTTTCTTGGTTACATGGGATGACCCAGACACTTCATCTACGGAAAGTGATTGAAACACCCCACCTCCGTTAAGGTCACTCACAAAGGGAATGCCTTAACTTTGGTGGAGCATTTTAGGTGTAACAACCCGGAAAATCAGGACCCATTTAAAAATTTTATTTTAACAAATTTTAATGGAAAATGCATCAGAATTTAAAAATTTTCATTTTTTTTAAACTATTGAATGACTTTGTATATAAATTTTATGATTAATGAATGATTTCAAATTTGTTTCTAATAAACAATTATTTGTAATTAGATATAAAATTCTTCTATAATTGTGAAATAAGAAACGTGCGCTGCTTCGCTCATATTAATATAATTTATTTCATAATATTAGAATTTAAAACGAACAACGTTGCTTATACGCTGTACGCGTTCGCTAAAATATAAAAAGGAAGAATTCTAGTAATACTACATGCATCAATAGAAATATTTTCAAATGACAAAAGTGAGACAACATTAACGCTAAAAGTTCATTTATTACATTTTCTTACAGAATTGGAAACGTTAGCTAAATGTATGTCTAAAATCTCTAAGCACTTAACTGACCTATTTCAACATCAAATGAAATACTTTGAATTCCATTTATGCATTAAGTATTGAATCATCGCTTCCATATCAGAAACATAAGGACAACAATAATAATACATGTTGCATGCGTTTTTTTTCATGTCCTTTTGTTTCTTTTGATATCTCTCTTTTGCAAATGATTATATTAAAAAAATGTTTTAATATGAAGCTTGCGAGGATTAGGGAAGGACAAAAATTAGAAAGAAATTTTGAGAGAATAATCAACTGTGAATATACGTGAGAATAAAAGATGAATGGAAACATTAGGTAAATTAAACAGATTGTTATAAATGGATACAAGTCTTATATGGAAAACACTAATGGCCTAAATGAATATTGGGCAAAAGAAAAGAATGGTTTAAATTTAGAAAATAATGAACATGTAAGGGAAACATTAATATTAAGAGAGGTACGTTGAACATAAAATGGTAATCAATGTTTGCACCAACAAAATCAATCGCATGAATTAAGACTATCTTTCTAGAATAAAATAATTATGCCATATTTTATCCTTTTTTTAAATACAAGAAAGAAAAGGTAAGATAAACACCCATTAAATTAAATATTATTTAATATATATATAACCTAAGGTATATATACGGTATAGAATACGAAACCCTAAACACCTTCTTCTAGACGCCTTCCTTATGAATCAATGGCCGAACTCCTCCGAACTTAATCCCTTATTTTATTTTTTTCTCCTAAATGTCTTGAATTAAAACAAATCTCTAACCAAAAATCGAAGAACACTTCGAGATCTTCCTAACCAACTGTGATGATTGACGATGGGGGTTTCTGGTGGCCGGAATTGGGTGGAAAGGCAGTGCATTGGGGGCGGATTTCTGGGCGATGGATGGTGGCTCGATGGTGGTCAGTGTGGTGGTCTCGGATCGAGGTCTGATGCCTCGTACGGCGTGCGCAAGTGAGGAGTTGGCGGTCAATATGGGTTTCAATGTACAACAGAAAGGAACGAAGAAGAAAGGGGTTAAGTCCCTTAACCAATGCAACTAATCCTTAATTAATTATTTAATTATTTCATTTTTTGAAATCAAATGTTTATAATACAATAACTTCTTCAAACAGAAACGAAATCGAACGAAACAATGTTCGTTGAACTCGTATGGACAAGGGCTTCGCTATGAAACAGTCCAAAACTAAAATGGAGCAAATCATGATTTGACAGAAATTCCAATCTAAACTGATCTGAATGGAAAGCTATTTGTGAGATTTCTATTTTATGATTCAAATTAATTATTTACTGAAATGTGTAATTTATATGTATTTCATAAAGTCCACGTGATGTTGTATATCTTTATTGAAACGTTGGTTGTGTTGTGGTGTGGCTTGAATTGAAATTTTGGTTTGTTCGATTTTGGTTATAATAATGAAAATGAATTGTGATTGTGATGGAAATATATTTTAGTGTTATGAATAAATTTGTTTATGTTTTAAATAGTAAAACATGAATACATTGGAAACCATATTTAAATGTGAAGTATGTTAATAAAATAGTTCGTGTTAGAAAAATTGTTTTACATTAAAAATTATATTTTAATGTATTGAATATACATAAACATTTGTTCGTGTTTAGAAAATAAGTTTTACATTAAAATTATATTTTAATGTATTGAATGTACATAAATATTTGTTCGCATTTAGAAAACAAGTTTCACGTTAAATTATATATTTAATGTTAAGAATGTACATAAGAATTTGTTCATATTAGGAAAACACGTTTCACATTAAATTCACATTTTAATGTTATGAAGGTAAACAAATTTTGTTATAGGAAACATCATTACAAAAACTTTATTTTCAGTGTATTGAATAGATTTACAAAATTGTACATGTTATGAGATGAAACATGTTTTTACACTAAACTTTATTTTTAATAAGATGATCATTTCTAAATAAAATGTGCGCACATTAACTTTACATTTTTAATGTTAATAAGACATTAAAAAGAATCATTGTCATGTTAAATTATTTTCACATTGGAATTCGTATTTCAACGTAAAAGGATCATTATAAAACATGTATTTTTATTGTAATTTGTTACCATAAAATGGATTAAAACAAAAAGAATGTCTTTTTATCGTCACTTGTTTTACAATATAAAGAATGAAATAAAGAGACTAGGTTTCATTATGTCATTTAACAAAAAGGGTAGAATAATATAAATTCTCCATGTTTTAAACTTATAAAACATGTTTACATTAAAAAGTATATTTTAATGTAATGAATGGCGTAATATAAATATTCCATGTTTTAAACTTATGAAACATGTTTACATTTAAACGTATATTTTAATATAATGAATGGTTTAACAAAATTTGTTCAAGTTTTAAAATGTAAAACATGGTAACATTAAAAACTCTAGTTTAATGCAATATATGAAAAGAACAAAAAATTTTTTTGTCATAAACGTTAGTATTAGAATAAAAGAACACTTTTGTCAAAATGCTTAGTTAGATTTAAAACATCGCTATCGTTAAAAGTGTTTATCTAGAAATAAACTAGTCATTTGTTTAAGGTTAGAATTAACATGTCGTTTAAATAAAAACATGTTATGTAAAAACATGTTTTCATTTAAAACTCATATTTTAAATGTCATGAACAGAATATAGAAAAAGTCATGTTTTAAATAAAAACATGTTTACATTTAAAATTTCACATTTTAAATGTAATGTTAGAGTACATAGAAAATTCACATTTTTATTTTAAAATGTTGCATTTGATTAAAAATGCCTTTTGAGTTATAAAATGTTGTATTAATATGTCATTTTGTTAAGAATAGTTAATTAGAATAAAAATATCATTTATGTTAGCATTCAAAGAATGACATTTTTGTTTGAATTAAAAGAACATTTATGTTAGAAATAAACATTTATGTTGGAATTCAAAAATATGCTACACTGCCATTAACAAGTTTCCTGACATGTTTATGTTGATTGGGACGATAATTTTTACACATCGCCCAAGTGCACAAATAATTTATTTAATTATTTGTTATATGTTATGTGTTAGTTGAAAACCCCACACGGGTCTTGGGATGATATTCACACATCTCCCTTGTGATTGGCTTTAAGCGTTATTTATTTGACGCTTATACAGTATTAATATTCACTTTGGATGTTTGGATATTATTAATGATTTTTATCATTAGTGTAGAATACATTGCGGTGTTTGAAATCCATATAATTAAATTATATGGTAATTGTTGGGTCCCATTCCAATTTTGAATTAACAGAATATTTTAATATAATATTCAGTTAAAAGAAATCAAATAATGGTTTTGATCTTTTAAAGTTCAAAAGATTATATTATATGGGTTAAAAAGTCACAATGGAAAGGGTTGAGTTAAAAATACGAAACGGGTCATGACACGAGGTTAAGCCCAACTTATGGGATAAGTCTGCCCGGAACCAACTGCCATATCCAGCATCCATAAGTCACAAGCTTAATGTGGGAGGTCTGGCCCAGTATAAAATACAAATGAATAAGAAATTGAATTGGCCTATTTAATCTGTTTTAAATAGAAACGTCGTTTTAAACCAAGCGTGTTTACCGATTTAATGTATTCATTTTAAAATGAATATTAAAAAGAAGTGATTTTTAAACTTAATATTTTAGAAATATTAATATTTTAATATGATAAGAAAATAAAACATTCAAATTAGACTTTAAATTGAAATAAAGTTAAAACTGTTTTAAGGCGAATTTATAAATGTTTTATAATGTATGTTTTAAATAGAAATCGACGATATAATTTATATTATATTATATATATATATATATATATACATATATATATTTAATGGCCTGAATAGCACGCGCCGCGCAACAACCGTTCGCGAATTTCGACCATTAACTTTAAATGGACATAACGGGAGATCCGGCCGTCAGATTCTCCTAAAATCGAAACCGTTGGGTTCGTATCGAAAAGAGCTTTTCAGTGAATATAAGAGTTTTAAAATATAACGGTTGGATTTGGAATTTTGTCCAAATCAAATTTAGAAAAGGTCGCTATGGATGCAGTTCGGTGGCCGTTATTGGAAACCGACTGTACGAGCGAAAATAAAATTATTAAAAATATGTAAATATTATAAAAAATCATAATAAATGATTTAAAAGGAATTTAGATGAAAATTTCCAATAGTGAAGAGATAAAAATATATTTTATCGATATGAACTAGTTATTAACTAGAACAAATCTCATAATTAAGATTTAATAAAGTTATCCAATAAGTTAATATTTACTTGGAATTAAATAGAATAAATTGGATTTTTGGGTTGTCGTGAATGGTGTCTTAAATAACACTGTTCTTAACCCCAGTTGAGAAAAGAATAAATCTTTTAATTAAGATTTTTAGAGTTTCAATCATATTTGATAATTGGAATAAAATGAAATGTAAATTGGATTTATCGTGAACAGTGTTTTAAACGACACTTGTTCTTTAACCCAGTTTGCAGTGAAATATAATTTGGGATTTATGAATCTTTTATTTAGATTTAAAATGGAATATTTTACAAGAGTAAAGTTTTCCAATTTAATGTATTAAATTGGGATTGAATGGAATTTGATTTAATAATATTCGAGATGAGCTTCTGTAAAAGAAGGCCGTTAATATATATATGGAATTTAAAAGGCTTTTCCTTTATTCCATTTATATTAATAGACCGATACAGAAATTCATATTGACTATACATTGGTCTGATTTCTATGAAAATCCTCTATTTAATGGGAGATGAATTTGAGTTTATCGTGAACTATGTTTTAAATGTCATTAGTTTCTTTAATCCAGTTGAAGATAAGATTAATTTCTTAAATTTAAATAATCATTAAAGAATGATTTTTGATTTTTAAAAACCTAATTAGGTTCTTAATAAATCTTTAAAAGAAAGATTTAAGAATAAATGTAAAGGATTTATCTTTGATAAGAATATGTGGACATTTGATCTAGAAGAATAATTCTAAATTGGAATGTGGCGTTGGATGTGTTTGTATAGTAATTGATTTTTAATTATAAAATACGTAAGTTATTCGGGAAGACTGGGTTTAACCCATTCCAGATAATTTCTACGACGATGAAGAGTCAAACATAAAGACGGTGATTGAAGACCGACGATCTTCCAATGAAATGGATGTTTTGCTACAGAGACCCTTGATGGGAGTAGCTACCTTGAAGGGGTTTCAGTGGTGGCCTTCTGAACAATTGTTGATTGTTCGGATTTGGTTTTCGCTTAGATCCAGAGCATAAGCTAGTAAATGGATGTAACGACCCAGAAAATCTAAACCAATTTAAAATTTTTAAATTGGCTAAAATAATGGATTTTAAATATTTAAAATAAATATTTTAAATAATAGCAATGAAAACTGAGTTTGAATCGACAATTGAAAACGAATATAATTAATTAAATTATAAACAAGGCCTGAAATGGCGCAGCAGTTTCAAAAATTGAATTCAAACTTTGTCGGACTGTACCGGGTGCAAAACAAAACGGATTTTAGTGAAACCAAAAATATTTAAATCTGTTAGTGAATACCTTTCTAAAGAATCTGAAAAATTAAATTTTCATAGCGGAAAGCAAAAGTTATGGCCAAATGAATCTTCAGAAAGGTCGCTATGGAATCTATATAGCCCGTGAAATTGGCCATTTTGCATACGACCTCGGAATTCGACGAAACCTCTTTTGTTGAATCCGGGATGTGAAGTTATCGCTAGGTTTCAAATTTCATAATTTTTGAAGCTGGTATGCGAGCGTGGCAAAGGAAAATGTGTTTTGGTCAATTACAGTTAAATTGGATCGACCAGAAATGGGCCTTTTTGCAAACGGTCTCAGAATTCGACGAAACTAGTTTTGTTGGGACCGTATCGTCAAAACATAGCCAGATTTATTTTTCTGGAATTTTTCGAATCAATTTGTGGCCCTGGCAAATTGAAATGTGCGTTCAAATCAAATATTGAATGTTATATATTTTAATGTGAAGAAAAACTGGCTGAAACAGTCGAATGGGCCTACGAAACATATTCCATTTTGTTTGGAATGGGGGTAAAACGCTAGGGACGACAGTCGTTGGGTGTGGATCGGGGTTCATGTGTGAAAGGGGTATTTTTGAAATTTTAAAAATATATAAATTAGATGGAAAACTCAGACTGGCCACTCCACTCTTTCTCTCTCCCCGACCCTCTCTAAACCGACGACGGAAACAGCTCGCCACCTTCTCCCCTCGATTCCTCCTTCCATGCTCAATAAAATCAAGTGCTCCAGTTAGGGATTTTGAAGAGCTCGAGACGAGCTTCAAATCCATACCTGGTTTCGATTTTTTCGTGGAGTATTTCGTTCGTTTGAAGCCTCCAAAGTCCGATCGTTCATCGCGCCGCCAGGGAGCCATCTCGCCGTCGAGTTCACCAGCGCCACCACCGCCTGGTGCGCGACTCCAAGCTCTTCGACGTGTTACAACATGATCTTCGTATCGTGCAACGGATTGAGAGCAAGAAATAAAGCTAGTTTTGAACATTTATTGAAGGTAACGGCTTTATTTTATTTTCAACTGTTTTAACATCTTTAAACCATTACAAACTTCGAAAAATCATATATTTTTCGTTCGTTAATGAAATTCGATGAAACAGGAAACATCTTGACCGTGATGACGTCTTCTACATTTTAGAAGAGACCGCATATTTTTCTGAGCCTTCTGCTATTTTTGGTGGAGTGGAACCAATGTGAGATTTCTAATTTATAAATGATATGGAAAACGACGATATATAAATTATATAGTCGATGTATGAGTTATATAAGCATTGTACACCTCATGTATAAGCGTTGTATAAGTTGTACGTTCGATGTATAAGTTATATATGCGTTGTAAAAATTATATATGTGTTGAAATGAAGTGAATTGCTATATATAAATATATATACATACATACATACATATATACATATATATATATATATATATATATACACGCCCCTCGTCTACAAACCATGGACGATATTTATTGGTTGTGATTGGGGTGAAAATTGATTGATAGCGAATGGTTGTTTGGGATTGTTTGTGGTTGATATTGATTGATTGTGGTTGAAAAATACCCATTTGTGGTTGAGAAATATTTGGTTGAAACCACATAGGATTAGTTTGTGGAAATGAAATAAATATATACATGCCGCCTGCGTGCGAACTAGATGCATGATCCCCACTGTCAAAAACCGCGAGGTTTTAAGGTAGAGCGAGGAGCCGTACTAGGGACGGTCTTGGTTTTAACTACCCTGCCGTTATGCTGCCGAAATTTTGAATAATATTCATGTGTTTGAATTATTTTCATTTGCCGAAACTATATTTATTCGTTGTATAGAAAACCTTCATGTGTTGAATCGATATTCATTCGTTGATTAGAAATTCATGTGTTGAATGGTATTCGTGTTTTAAATATAAAAATCACATTTTTATCTATATATAGAAACTATAGAAAACCTTCATGTGTTGAATCGATATTCATTCGTTGATTAGAAATTCATGTGTTGAATGGTATTCATATTTTGAAATAAATTGTTCCATAATAAAAATCACCTTTTATCAACTATATGGACTATGTAAAATAATCTCGTTTTAAAAGAAATTGTTTTATAATAAAAATCCTATTTTTATCACCTATATAAACTATATAAAATAGTAGTGTTTTGAAATTAATTGTTTTACAATAAAAATCACATTTTTATTATATACATGAATCGTTGAAATGTGAAGTATTAAAAATAGCAACTCGTTCAAATAAATATGCATGAGTCGAAATATTCATTAATTAGCTAATGATATGATTTTTGCCTATGCATGCAACATTAGAATGAATGGTGTTTCTAAACCAAATGGAATCAAATATGAAGTTGAATGGAAAATAATAAGTGATAAGAACTGTATATATGTACATGCATATTTATTGAACATGTTATAGCAAAGGGGCTAGAGAAGAGGAATAAAATTTTGTGCCCGACAAATAGGTACACATTTACTGTTTTGTTTATGTGATGATTTTATGAGCCTGTTGGCTAGCCGCTTGGCTTTTTCTTTTTCTTTTTGACATGAGACGCCCGTGTGGCTATTTGGGAATTTTCCCAGCCCCTCCTGTACAAAGGAGGTTGTGGCGAAATTTTCTAAAATTTAAAGGCGTTAGTGAAATATTTGAAGTGAAAACGATGTTGAAATTGTTGAATGAACTATATTTATATAAATATATAAATATAAATAAAATTAAAACAAAACGTGGCCATGCAGTTCGTGTTTTGAAACTGTGATTTCAAACAACTAGTACGGGAAATCCGACCATTGGATTTTCCCGAAACCGCAACCGTTGGGTTCGCCTTGGGAATATCTTTCCAACGGCACCAACTTTGTAAAAATCCAACGGTTGGATTGTCTGGAATGTTTAATTCAAATCTGAAGAAAAACAGCGCTAGAAACGATTTTATATATATATATATATAATTATATTTAACCGAATAACGAAGCTGCAGTTCGTATTTCGAAATCGAAACTTCAAACGATTATACCGGGAGATCCGACCGTCGGATTTTCCCGAAACTGGAACCGTTGGATTCGTTTTGAAAAGATATTTCTAATGATGTAAATTTTATGAAGATCCAACGGTTAGATTTTCAGATATGTGTAAATCAAATCTGAAGAAAAACAGCGCCAGGGTCGCGTTATGGCCCGAAGCGTCGTTTTGAATATATTGGCTATTTTAAAATAAATAAAAATAGCGATAAATCATTATAAAATATTATAAACAATATGGATGTGATTTATAAATTAACTGAAGGTTGGCTAAGTCGAATGGTTTCCTGGGTGTTGATCTGATGTTGGTTTCGGCCTTCGGGGTCAATATTTGGGAAATCGTTCTCTTACTGACTGACGGTTAGTGGCTAATGAATTGAAATGATGCGTGTATATGTCAGTGTTGCACTTGTTTATTATATACGCGAGTTGCTCAGAAAGACCGGGTTTTTTCCATTCTGAATAATTGAATCGACGATAATAAATCGAAGACAAAGACGATGGTAGAAGACCGGAGATCTTCACCTCGTTTGGATGGTAACCGAGGTCCTGATTGGGAGGCATCCCGAAATATGGATAATGAGTGGTGATCGTCCAGACGTACGTGGTTATCGAAGGGATTGCGAGGTATTTAGTGCCTCCGGTTTCGTTCAGACCCAGAACGGACTTGTAAATGGACTGTGTGTCTAACATTGGATTTTATTCTGTGTTGATTGACCTCTATTAAATATACATCTGTTTGGCGGCGGAGGATTTATTCTTTTGCTTAACGCCCTTCTCTGAAACGCAAGAGCTCAGGGGTTGTATATCGATGGACATCAGTCGCATGGCATGAATTGCCTGTGTGGCATGTTAAGATGCAGTGATCAGGGCTTCTGTTGAAAAGCAAAGTTTTGTGTTGATGATCAAAGCACCGCCTGTGTGGCGTAGCTTTGTGTATAACGTGAATTCGCGAGCCTCACACCCCGGTATGAACCAGAAACGGGAGAAGGACCTCAGGGAGGGCATGCGTTTCTTTCTAGCTAGGGTGGTGTCAGTGACCTACCAGCCCTGACATTTATATACTTTTCACCTATGTGGTTGTTGCTGTTGCGAGGCGCCTCGGTTAGATCGGACGATCCGGGTCCGATGGAGTCATTCGTTGGCTCGTTGACGCCCCAAAGGGCGGGGAAACGTAGAGTTCAGGCATAATAATCCACATCGGTGGACCGGCCCTGTCGCTCTAAGGGGCAGTTGCGGCTGTTCCTGAGACACTGGCTAGAGCGTCTCGAATTCGATAAGGACTATCTTTTGCCTTGGTTCATGATGGAAATCCAATTTCCATATACGACATCGTGCGGTTTTGATTGTATATATATGGCGACATGATATATGGTACCCATGCCGTCTATGATTGATAGTTATGATTCGAAATTGTTTTTGAAAAATATAAACACTAGTAATAATATCAAATTCTTTTGTTTTATTCGTATCAATCATATTTTGGCCATTATAAGGTAAAACTCTATCCTCCGGTTTGCGTTGCATTGTGTGATGGGAACTGAGTCTTATAATGGCTTCATTTTTATAAAAAGCATTGCGATGTTTAAAAGAAAGATTTGTTTTAAAGCACTGGCAATCCAATGGAGTAAACCCGTTCCACAAAAGTGGCGTGGTCCTGTGATTAGCCATATATTAAATGTGTTGAGTAGATTTCTCATACCAGTCCTATGACTGACTCGTAGTTTGTTTCACTTTCAAACTCGGGTGCCCCTTTTTCTACACGGGCAGCCTTGTATTCAGGTTTAGCTGGTTTTTTCTGGATAGCTGGAGCTGAAGATGGATTCTATCATTTATCTCTTTTTATGCTGTTCAGCTCCTGTTGTACATATTTTGTTTGTTTTCCGCTGTAGACATTTATGTCTAGCTGAACTATATTTGTACTAAGTAAGATCCTGTATACTGTGTAACTCTGATGATTACTTTTATCCAGTATATTCTATTGTTCATTATCTGGTGTATTTATTTAATTTTGTTCTGCTAGTATATATTTATGTGTTATATTCCACGGATTACCCTTGCCGCCGTCAGTACGGGGTTTGGGGTCGTCTCAATGGATACGTGTCTGACATTAGATTTCGTTCCATGTGAATTAAATCGATTTCTGTTAATGTAGGTCTATTTGGTGGTGGAGGATTTATTCTCTACTTAACACCCTGGTATATATTAACAGTGATTGATCGCATGGCGTGAATTGTCAATGTGGCACGCCAAGATGCAATTGATCAAAGCTTTTGTTGAAAATCAGGGCCTTATGGGATGATCAAAGCATAGCCTATTACGGCATAGCATTGTGTATATCGTTATTTCGCGAGCCTCACACCCCGGTATGAGTCAAAAACGGGATACGAACTGCAGGGAGTGCACACGTTTCTTTCTAGCTAGGAGTGGTTTCGGTGCTTAAACTGGCTAGCATTTACTTATGTGGATGATGGATTTTGAGGCGCCTCGGATTTTTATAGGCCGTTGGTGGTCATACTATAGGTTCAAAGGGACAGGGAAGCGTGTGTTCAGGCATAACCAATCTACTACCCTTAGGAAGGGACTGGCCCTGAAGATCCAAGGGTTCACTGCGGGGGATCCTGAGGCATTTGCTAGAGTGTCTCGAATTGGAGAGGAGCTTGCCCGTAGCCTCGACTCATGATGGAAATCCAATTTCCACTACGACCTTGCGGTTTTGATTGTAGAACTAGTATGGCGACATAGTAGGATGGGGTACTATGTCGTCTATAATTAATACATTATGATTGAAATTGTTTTTGAAATATATATATACCCATATATATACACACCAATATTAAATCCGTTTTATCGTATCAAGCATCTTTTGACCATTATAAGGTAAAACCCTATCCTTCGGTTTGCGTTGCATTGTGTGATGGGACTTGGTGTCTTATAATGGTTTCATTTTTTTCTAAAAAGCATTGCATTGTTTAACGTTTTACTTTATTTTATTCACTGGCAATCCAATGGAGTAAACCCGTTCCACGTTAGCGGCGTGGTCCTGTGATTAGCCTTATTATCAGATAGTTAAGTTATACCAGTCCCATGACTAACCTGTAGTTTGTTTCACTGGCAAACTCGGGTGCCCATACTTTTCCACACGGGCAGTCGAGTAGCTTGTTTTGCAGATATCTATTCTTTAGCAGGATCCTGGATTGAAGCTTAAAGATGTGTTCAGAGCATTTATAGTCTTCCGCTGTGTATTAATTCATTGTAATCTATCTTATGCTGTATTTTATTTCGATGTACTCTGATATTCTGTACTCTGATGTAACATTATTGTAATGTCTATAAAAGTCTATTATTATTTGTTCTTATGAATTGTCTTCCCAAAGTTAATGTATGCGAGTTTTGAACGGTCTTGTTCGATTTTGCGATCAATTAGGTCCGGGCAAAATCCTTGTCGTTACAGTTGGTATCAGAGCTCTGGTTAGCTCAAATCTTTGGGGTACAACTCGTTAGAACTAAACAAAGACTCATCAGAGATTGGATTAGTAATATCCAATAAGAATACTCATTAGAAATGGGATCAGTAGTATCCTAGAATGAGTCCGAAGAGTGTTGTTTTTAAAAATAAATAAAAGTGGTAATAAATTTAGTTTTGAAAATTTATCTTAAAATACTTATTTGAGATATTATTATATTTTAGATTTGGACAATCGAGTATATAGAGATTTTAATATATGCCTTGCAAGCGTGTATAAGAAGCTCCAATATATTAGATAGATATAGAGTCACACTCTAATAGCCCGGAGATGATTCTGATGATGAGGCATCATCATCAGTGTTTATGTTCGAGATCGGAGTGAGAGATCTATATATTTCCAATCGACTGGTATGAGAACCAAAACATAGTTAGAACACATTGTTGTGATTACCACTAAAAATATGATTTTTGACTATATATGTATAAGTTATATATATTTGAAAAGTTAATCATCTAATTGATTGCTGGTTGTGATGTTTGATTATTGGATTAACTAATAAAATTATTGAAACCAATAAATAAAAATTTAATTAAGTTAGCCAATTAAACAACTTTTAGCTTCGTTACTTTTCGAGGACAAAAAGGTTTTTAAGTGGGGGAGATTGTAACAACCCGGAAAATCAGAACCAATTTAAAATTTTTATTTTAACAAATTTTAATGGAAAATGCATCAGAATTTAAAAAAATTCATTTTTTTTTAAAACTATTGAATGACTTTGTATATAAATTTTATGATTAAAGAATGATTTCAAATTTGTTTCTAATAAACAATTATTTGTAATTAGATATGAAATTCTTCTATAATTGTGAAATAAGAAACGTGCACTGCTTCGTTCACATTAATATAATTTATTTCATAATATTAGAATTTAAAACGAACAACGTTGCTTATACGCAGTATGCGTTCGCTAAAATATAAAAAGGAAGAATTCTAGTAATACTACAGGCATCAATAGAAATATTTTTAAATGACAAAAGTGAGACAACATTAACGCTAAAAGTTCATTTATTACATTTGCTTATAGAATTGGAAACATTAGCTAAATGTATGTCTAAAATCTCTAAGCACTTAACTAACCTATTTCAACATCAAATGAAATACTTTGAATTCCATTTATGCATTAAGTATTGAATCATCACTTCCATATCAGAAACATAAGGACAACAATAATAATACATGTTGCATGCGTTTTTTTCATGTCCTTTTGTTTCTTTCCTTTTGTTTCTTTTGATATCTCTGTTTTGCAAACGATTATATTTAAAAAAAATGTCTTAATATGAAGCTTGCGAGGATTAGGGAAGGACAAAAATTAGAAAGAAATTTTGAGAGAATAATCAACTGTGAATATACGTGAGAATAAAAGATGAATGGAAACGTTAGGTAAATTAAACAGATTGTTATAAATGGATACAAGTCTTATATGGAAAACACTAATAGCCTAAATGAATATTGGGCAAAAGAAAAGAATGGTTTAAATTTAGTAAATAATGAACATGTTAAGGAAACATTAATATTAAGAGAGGTACGTTGAAAATAAAAAGGTAATCAATGTTTGCACCAACAAAATCAATCGCATGAATTAAGACTATCTTTCCAGAATAAAATAAATATGCCATATTTTATCCTTTTTTTAAATACAAGAAAGTTAAGGTAAGATAAACACCCATTAAATTAAATATTATTTAATATATATATAACCTAAGGTATATATACGGTATAGAATACAAACCCTAAACACCATCTTCCAGCCGCCTTCCTTATGAATCAATGGCGGAATTCCTCCGAACTTAATCCCTTATTTTATTTTTTTCTCCTAAATGTCTTGAATTAAAACAAATCTCCAACCACAAATCGAAGAACACATCGAGATCTTGCAAACCAACGGTGAAGATTGACGATGGGGGTTTCTGGTGGCCGGAATTGGGTGGAAAGGCTGCGCATTGGGGGCAGATTTCTGTGCGATGGATGGTGGCTCGATGGTGGTCAGTGTTGTGGTCTCGGATCGAGGTTTGATGCCTCGTACGGCGTGCGCAACTGAGGAGTTGGCGGTCGATATGGGTTTCAATGTACAGCAGAAAGGAAGGAAGAAGAAAGGGGTTAAGTCCCTTAACCAATGCAATTAATCCTTAATTAATTATTTAATTATTTCATTTTTTGAAATCAAATGTTTATAATACAATAACTTCTTCAAACAGAAACGAAATCGAACGAAACAAAGTTCGTTGAACTCGTATGGACAAGGGCTTCGCTATGAAACAGTCCAGAACTGAAATGGCGCAATTCATGATTTGAGGGAAATTCCAATCTGAACTGATCTGAATGGAAAGCTATTTGTGAGATTTCTATTTTATGATTCAAATTAATTATTTACTGAAATGTGAAATTTATATTTATTTCATAAAGTCCATGTGATGTTGTATATCTTTATTGAAATGTTGGTTGTGTTGTGGTGTGGCTTGAATTGAAATTTTGGTATGTTCGATTTTGGTTATAATAATGAAAATGAATTGTGATTGTGGTGGAAATATATTTTAGTGTTATGAATAAATTTGTTTATGTTTTAAATAGTAAAACAAGAATACGTTGGAAACCACATTTAAATGTGAAGTATGTTAATAAAATAGTTCGTGTTAGAAAACTTGTTTTACATTAAAAATTATCTTTTAATGTATTGAATATACATAAACATTTGTTCGTGTTTAGAAAATAAGTTTTACATTAAAATTATATTTTAATGTATTGAATGTACATAAATATTTGTTCGCATTTAGAAAACAAGTTTCACGTTAAATTATATATTTAATGTTAAGAATGTACATAAGAATTTGTTCATATTAGGAAAACACGTTTCACATTAAATTCACATTTTAATGTTATGAAGGTAAACAAATTTTGTCATAGGAAACATCATTACAAAAACTTTATTTTCAGTGTAATGAATAGATTTACAAAATTCTACATGTTATGAGATGAAACATATTTTTACACTAAACTTTATTTTTAATAAGATGATCATTTCTAAATAAAATGTGCACACATTAACTTTACATTTTTAATGTTAATAAGACATTAAAAAGAATCATTGTCATGTTAAATTATTTTCACATTGGAATTCATATTTCAACTTAAAAGGATCATTATAAAACATGTATTTTTATTGTCATTTGTTACCATAAAATGGATTAAAACAAAAAGAATGTCTTTTTATCGTCACTTGTTTTACAATAGAAAGAATGAAATAAAGAGACTAGGTTTCATTATGTCATTTAACAAAAAGGGTAGAATAATATAAATTATCCATGTTTTAAACTTATAAAACATGTTTACATTAAAAAGTATATTTTAATGTAATGAATGGCGTAATATAATTTGTCCATGTTTTAAACTTATGAAACATGTTTACATTAAAACGTATATTTTAATATAATGAATGGTTTAACAAAATTTGTTCATGTTTTAAAATGTAAAACATGGTAACATTTAAAACTCTAGTTTAATGCAATATATGAAAAGAACATTTTTTTTTGTCATAAACGTTAGTATTAGAATAAAAGAACACTTTTGTCAAAATGCTTAGTTAGAATTAAATCGTCGCTTTCGTTAAAAGTGTTTATCTAGAAATAAACTAGTCATTTGTTTAAGGTTAGAATTAACATGTCATTTAAAAAAAACTTGTTATGTAAAAACATGTTTTCATTTAAAACTCATATTTTAAATGTCATGAACAGAATATAGAAAAAGTCATATTTTAAATAAAAACATGTTTACATTTAAAATTTCACATTTTAAATGTAATGTTAGAGTACATAGAAAAGTCACATTTTTATTTTAAAATGTTGCATTTGATTAAAAATGCCTTTTAAGTTATAAAATGTTGTATTAATATGTCATTTTGTTAAGAATAGTTAATTAGAATAAAAATATCATTTATGTTAGCATTCAAAGAACGACATTTATGTTAGAATTAAAAGAACATTTATGTTAGAAATAAACATTTATGTTGGAATTCAAAAATATGCTACACTGCCATTAACAAGTTTCCTGACTTGTTTATGTTGATTGGGACGATAATATTTACACATCGCCCAAGTGCACAAATAATTTATTTAATTATTTTTTATATGTTATGTGTTGGTTGAAAACCCCACACGGGTCTTGGGATGATATTCACACATCTCCCTTGTGATTGGTTTTAAGCGTTATTTATTTGACGCTTATACAGTATTAATATTCACTTTGGATGTTTGGATGTTATTAATGATTTTTATCATTAGTGTAGAATACATTGCGGTGTTTGAAATCCATATAATTAAATTATATGGTAATTGTTGGGTCCCATTCCAATTTTGAATTAAAAGAATATTTTAATATAATATTCAGTTAAAAGAAATCAAATAATGGTTTTGATCTTTCAAAGTTCAAAAGATTTTATTATATGGGTTAAAAAGTCACAATGGAAAGGGTTGAGCTAAAAATACGAAACGGGTCATGACACGAGGTTAAGCCCAACTTATGGGATAAGTATGCCCGGAACCAACCGGCATATCCAGCATCCATAAGTCACATGCTTAATGTGGGAGGTCTGGCCCAATATAAAATACAAATGAATAAGAAATTGAATTGGCCTATTTAATATGTTTTAAATAGAAACGCCGTTTTAAACCAAACGTGTTTACCGATTTAATGTATTCATTTTAAAATGAATATTAAACACAAGTGATTTGTAAACTTAATATTTTAGAAATATTAATATTTTTAATATGATAAGAAAATAAAACATTCAAATTAGACTTTAAATTGAAATAAAGTTAAAACTGTTTTAAGGCAAATTTATAAATATTTTATAAAGTACGTTTTAAATAGAAATCGACGATATAATATATATTAAATAAATATATATATATATATATATATATATATTTAATGGCCTGAATAGAGCGCGCCACGCAGCGACCGTTTGCGAATTTCGACCATTAACTTTAAATGGACGTAATGGGAGATCCGACCGTCGGATTCTCCTAAAACCGGAACCGTTGGGTTCGTATCGAAAAGAGCTTTTCAATGAATATAAGAGTTTTAAAATCTAACGGGTGGATTTGGAATTATGTCCAAATCAAATTTAGAAAAGGTTGCTATGGATGCAGTTCGGTGGCCGTTATTGGAAACCTATGGTACGAGCGAAAATACAATTATTAAAAATACGGAAATACTATGAAAAATCATAATAAATGATTTAAAAGGAATTTAGATGAAAATTTCCAATAGTGAAGAGATAAAAATATATTTTATCGATATGAACTAGTTATTAACTAGAACAAATCTTATAATTAAGATTTAATAAAGTTTTCCAATAAGTTAATATTTACTTGGAATTAAATAGAATAAATTGGATTTTTGGGTTGTCATGAATGGTGTCTTAAATAACACTGTTCTTAACCCCAGTTGAGAAAAGAATAAATCCTTAATTAAGATTTTTAGAGTTTAAATCATATTTGATAATTGGAATAAAATGAAATGTAAATTGGATTTATCGTGAACAGTGTTTTAAACGACACTTGTTCTTTAACCCAATTTGCAGTGAAATATAATTTGGGATTTATGAATCTTTTATTTAGATTTAAAATGGAATATATTCCATGAGTAAAGTTTTCCAATTTAATATATTAAATTGGGATTGAATGGAATTTGATTTAATAATATTCGAGATGAGTTTCTGTAAAAGAAGGCCGTTAATATATATGGAATTTAAACGGCTTTGCTGTTATTCCATTTATATTAATAGCCCGATACAGAAATTCATATCGATTATACATTGGTCTGATTTCTATGAAAATCCACTATTTAATGGGAGATGAATTTGAGTTTATCGTGAACTATGTTTTAAATGTCATTAGTTCCTTTAATCCAATTGAAGATAAGATTAATTTCTTAATTTTAAATAAATATTAAAGAATGATTTTTGATTTTTAAAAACCAAATTAGGTTCTTAATAAATCTTTAAAAGAAAGATTTAAGAATAAATGTAAAGGATTTATCTTTGATAAGAATATGTGGACATTTGATCTAGAAGAATAATTCTAAATTGGAATGTGACATTGGATGTGTTTGTATAGTAATTGATTTTTAATTATAAAATATGTGAGTTATTCGGGAAGACCGGATTTAACCCATTCTGGATAATTTCTACGACGATGAAGAGTCGAACATAAAGACGATGATTGAAGACCGACGATCTTCACATGGAATGGATGTGTTGCTACAGAGACCCTTGATGAGAGTAGCTACCTTGAAGGGGTTTCAGTGGTAGGCGTCTGGACTATTGTTGATTGTTCGGATTTGGTTTTCACTCAGATCCAGAGCATAAGCTAGTAAATGGGTGCGTGTCTGACATTGGATTTCATTCCATGTGAATTAAATCGATTTCTGTTAATGTAGGTCTGTTTGGTGGTGGAGGATTTATTCTCTACTTAACACCCTGGAATATATTAATGGTGATTGATCGCATGGCGTGAATTGTCAATGTGGCACGCCAAGATGCAATTGATCAAGGCTTTTTTTGAAAAGCAGGACCTTGTGGGATGATCAAAGCATAGCCTATTACGGCATAGCTTTGTGTATATCGTTACTTCGCGAGCCTCACACCCCGGTATGAGTCAAAAACGGGATACGGACTGCAGGGAGTGCACACGTTTCTTTCTAGCTAGGAGTGGTTTCGGTGCTTAAACTAGCTGGCTTTTACTTATGTGGATGATGGATTTTGAGGCGCCTCGGATTTTTATAGGCCGTTGGTGGTCATAGTATAGGTCCAAAGGGACCGGGAAGCGTGTGTTCAGGCATAACCAATCCACAACCCTTAGGTAGGGACCGACCCTGAAGATCCAAGGGTTCACTGCAGGGGATCCTGAGGCATTTGCTAGAGTGTCTCGAATCGGAGAGGAGCTTGCCCCTAGCCTCGACTCATGATGGAAATCCAATTTCCAATATGACCTTGCGGTTTTGACTATAGAACTAGTATGGCGACATAGTAGGATGGGGTACTATGCCGTCTATGATTAATACATTATGATTGAAATTGTTTTTGAAATATATATACCCATAGATATACACACCAATATTAAATCCATTTTATCGTATCAAGCATCTTTTGACCATTATAAGGTAAAACCCTATCCTCCAGTTTGCGTTGCATTGTGTGATGGGACTTGGGTCTTATAATGGTTTCATTTTTCTAAAAAGCATTGCGTTGTTTAACGTTTTACTTTATTTTATTCACTGGAAATCCAATGGAGTAAACCCGTTCTGCGTTAGCGGCGTGGTCCTGTGATTAGCCTTATTATCATATAGTTAAGTTAGATTTCTCATACCAGTCCCATGACTAAACTGTAGTTTGTTTCACATGCAAACTCGGGTGCCCATACTTTTCCACATGGGCAGTCGAGTAGCTTGTTTTGCAGATATGTATTCTTTAGCAGCATCCTGAATTGAAGCTTAAAGCTGTGTCCAGAGAATTTATAGTCTTCTGCTGTGTATTAATTCATTGTAATCTATCTTCCGCTGTATTTTATTTCGATGTACTCTGATATTCTGTACTCTGATGTAACATTATTGTAATGTCTATAAAAGTCTATTGTTATTTGTTCTTACGAATTGTATTCCCAAAGTTAACGTATGCGAGTTTTGAACGGTCTTGGTCGATTTTGCGATCGATTAGGTCCGGGCAAAATCTGTGTCGTTACATTAGTTAAAAGATGCAGATAAATTACAAGACAGACAAATAAAGCAGCGAAAAATAAAATCATTTTACAAACAATATGGTTCAGTCAAGCTTTTACAACGGCTATCTCAATCATACTTAAAAGTAATACATAGAACTTCTGTCTTGATCTAAAAATGTCCAAATGTAAAAGAAGCATAAAAACAACAATGATATTCCCCCATAAAGCATGAACCAGCCATAGCAATGGGAGAGAGAGTCCAAAGCAATACATCGACTATCTTCGAGCTTGGAAAGAAAACTGAGCTAAGTGGCAACATTTCCTCCCTGCGAACCTGGGAAGGGGGGACGGAAGAAAAGAGGCGAAACAAAACTAGGTCAAACATAAGTCTGGTAAGTCCAGTGACTTTCCGCATATAAACAGGAAAAAGCATCATGACATGAATAAACTGAATATAAGATAATACTGTGATAACAGGGATAACAAGATAACATAGGATAAGCATAAGGAATGATAAGGAAAGATAAACTGAATGTGCTTCTACTCTTTCTCTGCTTCACTACTACCTTTTTATACTGATTTTTATATCTATCTCTACACCACCTAAATAGTGTCCCTACTAGAAATCTGTCTAAAATGATAACGTGATCCCAATCCCCGTAATTGTGGTAGACTTCAGGTGTACATCTATCATGAGGATTCCACCTCAATCTGCCTAATTGCCATGAACATGCTAGATGTACCCTTACTACCTTATCGATCGGCTCCCTACTTGTATTCATTTCTCTTGTGTCTGTGTCAATCGACCCTCTCTTGCGTGTAGATACCCTATGCTGGTCCCACCACAAGTTGTATCAATCCTTATGTTAGCGACCCGACACAATTCAAGATGCACAGTGTATAACTACTGGTACCCAGTGCCTTCTTTTTCCACTTCGGAGTACGTGCACGCCCGTAAACCGTCGAAACCTACACCGACATACCCCCTGCTGCTACTTTTATTGCTTACAATCAGCCCAGTAATCGTGCCCCACCTTGCCTAGTTCAGGGTACCGTGATACATCTAGGTGGGTTACTGCTGAAATAGGTCCCCGTTACTGGGGTTTCCTATGGTTAAGTTTGTGGGCCTATATTTACTAATATTACCCACCAACCCGATATGTACTTAATCCTCTCACTGATTCAAGCATGTTTATTTAACGGTTAAGTTTGTGGGCCTGTATATAGTAATATTACCCACCTACACGAGATGAACTTAACCCTCCTATCGATTCAAGCATGTTTATTAAACGGTTAAGTTTTATGGGCCTACATGTACTAATATTACCCACTTACATGAGATGTACTTAACCCTCCCATCGATTCAAGCATGTTTATTAAACGGTTAAGTTTTGTGGGCCTATATTTACTAATATTACCCACCTACACGAGATGTACTTAACCCTCCCATCGATTCAAGCATGTTTATTAAATGGTTAAGTTTTATGGGCCTATATTTACTAGTATTACCTACCAACCCGATATGTACTTAACACTCCTGCACATTATGTCATATTGGTTAAGTGTTGTCCATTCATGTTAACTTAACCCACTCATTCATCATGTCACGTTGGTTAAGTGTTCCTTATTTACTTAACCCCGTCCGTTCATCAAGTTATATTGGTTAAGTGTTTCCTTATTACTTGACCCCACGTGTTCGTCTTGTTGTATTGGTTAAGTGTCATCAGTCAATTCAAGTAAACTTAACCCGCCTACTTGTCATATTACTTTTGTTTAGTGTTGCTTTCTTGTGTTAACTTAACCCTACCACAAATCAAGTTATACTGGTTAAGTATTAAATTAACCCTTTCCATTTATCATGCTATACCGGTTAAGTGTTTTCTATTAACTTAACTCTAGTCATCCATCTTGTCATATCGGTTAAGTGTTTCTCATTACTTAACCCTAGTCATCCGTATTATATTGGTTAAGTGTTCCTATGAATTTAACCCTACTCATTTATCTTGTTCATTAGCATTAATTGATTTATTAATGCACCAGCCTCTCACATTAGATATATGTTGTTGCGGTTACTTGATGTGTCGACAATTCCGGGTAGTTTTACATCGCAACTCAATCTAACCTCGGGTTTTTCTTGGGCATGATGCACTAACCTCTCACATTAGATAGGTTTTGTTGTGGTTACTGGATGTGCTGGGCGGTTTCGGGCAGTTTTACACCACAACTCAATCTAACATCGGGTTAGGCATGTTCATCTTTAATCTACACATTATCCCTGTATACCCAAATATAGATTTTTCATGCTAATTACCAAATTCACCAAAACTAGTCATGTTACATTTTACAACCAATCTAGATTTAATGCTCCTGTTACCGCAAATTCGCCACAATAACAATTTTGCCCAAAACTTGATTTATATGCCAACTTCCTACTTTGTCGTTCATTCCAATTCTAGGTTCAATATGTCAAATTACATATTCCATAATTCATGTCAAATTGCATCTTAACAGTTATGCCATGTTAGATGTTCCAAATTATGCCAAATAATGTCAATTTCATGTTATACCCAATTTTCCCCGCATTCATAACGTACGTATTTCGAGGTTCAACTCAAGATTCATAATATAAGGGGAGAAGCAAAATGGAACATCGTAAGAATAAGCATAGTCGTTTGATGATAAGAACTACTAGTCCAATAAACTTGATGTACTAAAAAGACAAGTTTTGCAAGGAATACATCGCAAGCATATAGTTATGATAAGAATGATAAACTTAAAAAGGATTACAATTCCGATATACAACAAGGATAGATATGATTGGACCAGTTTCATAGTCAAAAATTATTCCCAAAGATATACACTCAAGCATAGATTTCAATGAAAGGATTGTTGTATATAACGGTGTTGTATACACAATTATATGATTTTTGTTTGATGATAACAAACAAATATATTTTATCGTAAATGTGTTTGTTATTGTACTGCTATATAACATCACAGACAGGAATATAATATTTATATTTAAATAGAATACGACTGTACATAATTTCATATATTCACACATTATTTTATTTAAATATAAATAATTGTACTTGTATATAAACTGAATACATTAGACAAATTTGTTTGAACACAACAAAAATAATATTTTATTTCATACAAATTTGTTTAATACAAACATCAGTACAATTCTGTTGTTACACAGCTCCTCACTATAACACTCTGTCTATATATCTCATACATATATAAATAACTCATTTTACTTTTTCATATTCATATATACAGTTGTTCACTATAGTTATACACTCAGACACTGCAATATACTTGCCTTCTGCTTCAGTCAGTCCAGCATCTTCACTATTAGTCTAGCCATCATCTTCATACCTGTCACATAAAACAGAAACACATAGTACACTGCAACAAGAGTAAAACTGAATACATGTAAATATAAATTTTATTTAAAAAAAATATTTGCCTCAGTTTTATGGTGTGTTTCTCATCATTTTTCATGACTTGATCTGATCTGTGTCTACTTAGTATGTATATGTATTGTACAGGGACAGGAAAACTTATCTGATGGCTGCATATACACACATGTATAAATATACACGTGTGTACTGCCACGCCAATCAGTATGCATCGAGGAGTAGCCACAAGGACCATCTCAACTCAGTGCATATGAATATGGTCGAGCGTGTGCTCAATCAAAACAACAAATACAAGTGGTCGAGCACAATGCAAAATGCAAGTACTCAAAGTAAATCACACTCAGCAATGTGGAACTGCAAATATTTTAGCATGGATGGTAAAACATTAAAATTGCATGAGCATGAATGGTGATGTACAATATACAGTTCAGCAATAATAAAGTGGAGTAGCATATACAAAATAGTGTCGAGCAAACCTCACATGTACACAACAAGGCTACAGGTGTTGTATACATGGACATGCACAAGGGAACTCATACATGAAGTCAAGCACAAGTCATACAAGCCAAATTCTAGAAATACATTGGATGGCTAAGTGTCGAGGCAGTTTTTTTTAAGTGCAAAAAGAAATGGCATGAATGGTTCATGTCTCTACAGAAGTGAACATATACAAGTGCAAGTGAAGGAGATGGTGCACCACGAGTATGGATGCTCAAAACAGCACAGAGAATATTCAAGTGTGCATGTGTAAGTGCACATGTATATATGGTTCGACACAAATATGCATAACAAGTGTGGAGCAGCATATGTACAAAGCAGCTAGTGTAATGCAAAAAACTGTATGCATTATCAAGATGACAAGGGAAAAGTCGGAAACTCAGAGAGTACAAGTATGTGTGTGCTCATGCAAAATTTATATCAGTATAGAAAGTTTCAAGTGCCAAAGACAAAGTTTACAAATGAATGATTATATGTTCAAGGCAAAATCCTACTGGACACAATACTTTTGAAACAAGATAGTAAACAAGGTTAACATAGAAGACAGTGCAACATGCATACAAGGCATGGTCGAGACAAGCATCAACACATGCAGAAAGAGTTTACAAACAAAGCTGGTCAAGCTCAAATACATGAATGAAAAATGTGCAAAATAGCGAAGTGATCAAGCCAAGTTCATATGCCAGTTTGGTTCAGATTCATGGCAAGTAAAGTGATGCTATGCAAATATATTAAGCATAAAACATTTCTGGTGCTGATTCCAGTTTTTAACCAACAAAGGTTCATTTTAAAAAATCTGTTTTAATAGCATAAGCAATGTTTTGTTTAGGAAAGAATTCAATCAAGGATGCATAATAAATTTGGCAAGTTTTGGCAAGAATCATTTCCAGGAATAAATAAGAAATTTGATTCGGCATGTTTTGAATCAATTTTCCAGTTTTGACAAAACATTCAAGAAATATTTGTTAACAGCAAACATTTTTTTGGAAAATAGTCATTTCTGGTTTCCAAATATACAAGGTCAATCAAGGATGGAACATATCATATTAACTCAATCAATACAAGGGATTTAATTGTTTCCATTTTTTTCCAGAAATCAGAGAAATATATTTGGCAAGTGTTTAATTGGTTGGAAGAATTCATTTCTCAATTTCCAACGGTTTCCAGTTTTGGAAACTCATGAACGTGTGCAAATAAATATATGACAACAATGTTCATGGTCCTGAAATCATTTCCGAAATTCCAATTTTATGGCAAGAGATTCACTGACATATATGGAATGCCAAAATACAAGAAATCAATATGGGGCATAGTTTCTATTTAGCTTTTTTTCTCATAGTCATTCAAGGCAGATTTAAAATCAATTCAAGCTTGGCAACAATTTCGGTTAGACAAGATCATCAAGGCAATTTACAAAGAAATTCAAAGCAATAAAAAGAGGGATCCACACAGTATTAAGTCAAGCCATTTTTCTTAAATCAGAGTTTTTAGGGTTTCGTTTTAACCCTTTATTTACACGCATTACATCATTGGCAAATAGATGAGGATCGAAAATCAATGCCAAAACTCAAAGTAATCAATTTTAATTCAGAAGGAACTCATATATTTCTCTGGAGATTTTCGATTGCAACAAAGAACTTAAAATTAGTGAGACAAAGAGCATCAGCAATCAACCATGAAGTAACACGCAAGAACACAAACCGTCAAGATTTTCTTCAGCAAATTAATTGATTCGATTTGGGATAAAAGAGAGAAACCCTAGCCAAATTCTCAATCGCCCTGCCGCCAATTTTTCAGAGACGGGTTAAAGGAAATTAAAAAGGGGCCGACCTATGTTTAATTGGACTAAGCGAAGTCGATTTTGGGAATTTAAATTCCTTTTAACTAGGGTTTTACTTGTTTTCTTTATTTTGTTGTTTTTTAAATTGTGTTGTAAAATCAATTATGAACAGTTCTAGGTCTGTAAAATCTAGGGGAGTTTCAGTCAGGGTGTTTATTGACAGTTGATAGAGTCTGTAAAATCTGGGTTACTGGTTACGGGGTCGTAATCAGGGGAAATCTAATCGAGGGGATATTGATCAGTCTAGGGTTTTGAGCGTAGGGTTAGAACAGTAGCAGGCGCTGCGAGTGTATATGGTCTTGTATGCGGTATCTGTTAATAACACCTAGTAGAAACTTTAGGAATGCAACAGTAGGCAGGATTTTGTCGAAGCTGGGTATCTCTGTGTGTTATTTCCTTTCTGCTTTTTATTTCTGTTGTACTTTGTGATTTGTTTATTTTTCAATATCCTGTCAAATTTTTAATATCACATAAAAACTGTGAAAACCCCTATTCACCCCCCTCTAGGGTTCTTCTAGATCCAACAACGATAGCTTACATTAGCATATTCTCATATCCATTTTATTACATGTCACAATTAGATTTAGGTGTTCAAGTCTAAAAAGTAACTAACTTACAAAACAAAGGCAAATCTTGTTTTCATGCCTAAGCCATACATCACTATACACCCTAATCTTCTTCTTCCAAATCATAAACTATCATATATATATATCCCAATTTTAGATCTTATACCGCAACATGTACTATGCCTTATATTTATAGTTCAATTTACGCCCCAAATCCCAAGTCATATGTCAAATACTTTATGCCTCAAATCTCAAGTCATATGTCCAATACTTTATGCCTCAAATCTCAAGTCATATATCCAATACTTTATGCCTCAAATCCTAAGTCATATGTTCGATACACTTTATGTTTGTACTACAACATGTGTTATGTCCTCAAATCAGTTACAACTCAATTATGCCCAATTTTTATTTCCAACATACGTTCATCTCTTATGAGATCTGGCTCAGGCTCGCAGTAGCCTAGCTATAAAACAAAAAGGGAAGAAGGAAAGAAGAGACAAAGAACGGACATAATATTATCAATGAGGTAAATCCAAAGGATATAGAAGGATAGGAATAATCTCAGATCCAGATTCATTACAATGTCAGAATCACAATTAACTTTTATTTCTGAAAGTAACGTGAACTTACAAATTATAGAAGGGTCTTGAATTCTGGGATCTATATTCTAAAACTGAATAGCTCTCCCTTGAAGTAGACTATTTGTTCTTCTAATTTAGATTTCATTTGATTCCTTGAAATAGTTGTTGAAGTCATTGAATTAGCCGTTGAATCTTTACTAGAATTTTAAACTTGATTTCTATGAAGGACTTGAGTAGCATAACCCCGTCTTAGATTTATTTTGATATGAATTAGGGTAGACTATAGACGTAATGAAGTTGTGTGGAGAGAAAGTGAGGTTTGGGGTGTTTAAATAGCTTAGGAGCAACGAATCTGGTTAGAACGGGCTTCTAAATGCAGAAAAACGAATCTGTCCATGGCTCTGGAAAAAGGGGGGAGGTCGGCCCCTAGGTCGACCCATGGTCGACCTTTTCTACCCAGGTTGACCCCCAGGTCGACCCCGTGGTCGACCTGGGTCCTGGGCGGGAAATTTCCCGCCCAGCCCGGATGTGTGATTTGAATTGCGAAACTTTAAATTTGAATTCGGGTTGGTTTTTATTTTAAATTCCTAAAACTTCTAAGTGCCATAACTTCTTCATACAGAGTCCGATTTACGCAAAGTTGGACTCTATCTCAAGCAGAATTCCGAGTCGAACGCAATGGCATAACCCATTTCCCTTAATTCTTCTCTTAAAAATTAAGTATACTTTAATTTTTACTTTAATGTTCATAGAAAATACGTGGTGTTACATTATCCCCTCCTTAAAGGATTTCGTCCCCGAAATCTTCAAGTTAGCAATAATGTATATCCTAACATCCAACATTCATCTACTCAACCATTCAATCATAGGCATCCATTGTACTTAAAAGGTTTCTAGTGCCGTGTGAACATATGCAGAGTGTGTGTATATGTCTCTTATCTAATGCAAAATCAGGCGGTCTACTGATCCAGTTGACCTCCTTAATGCTAATCATGATAGTGTCATGCGTCCAACACGTATGCAAATATCCCTAATCATGTAAATACTATATGTGTGCATGTTCACTCATACATATGCAACATCCATA
Source organism: Allium sativum (assembly GCA_030737875.1). Taxonomy (NCBI): domain Eukaryota; kingdom Viridiplantae; phylum Streptophyta; class Magnoliopsida; order Asparagales; family Amaryllidaceae; genus Allium; species Allium sativum. Next base: position 651,476,257 of record CM060923.1, read on the forward strand.
TGATAACACATCAAGTTTCAATCCATTTACAAGTACATTCATATGCATATGCAATATGAAAGTGACTGAGCCGATCTAGTGCCTAATGTGTGTGTATATCCATCCACGAGCATCCACTAGCAGCCACTTGCAACCACTTGGAACCATCAATCATAACATGTTCCAAATACATGTTTACGTCCATTGGTTTCTACCTAAGGATCGAGGATAGGACTGAGAGGATATACCTAGAAGATAAAGACTAGCATGCAAAATAAATACTACATAAAAAAGTGGAATCTAGGATATACCCTCAAAAAAGGTATGATGCGCGTATCTAGTCTTCGGACTTCTAAGTTGCGCCTTCTTTAGCTTCACTCCACTCTACCTTAAATAATTTAACTTCACGATTGCGAAGCTTCTTGACTTCCATTTCCAAAACCCACTAGTAAAGATAGGACCTCGATCACTTACTATGCTAGAGGGTACCCAATGTAGTCGAACTATCTTTCCAAGATAAACAGATATTAACCATGATACCAAGTGTATATACTAAGATTATTAGAGGTCTCTCTTCTACTTAGCTTATCCATCATGTCACAAATTTAGGGTCGATATCTCTCACGCAAACCATCCTAGTCGAACTTGACATCCCTCAAGTACAAGCCGAAAGGCCTAAACCAATATCAGACAAGCAACCAAGGAATACCTCCTCCGAATTTGGAGGATTTATGTGAGATGATACTAGCAAAACAACCAAACAATTGGGCACTTAACCGACTCTGGCTACCCTCGCCAATCTTGCTCCAAAACTATCGTTGATCGCATAACTGGCTTTGCATTGTCATCTAGATATATGTGGGAGTCGACCTCACGTTTTAGGGGACAAACCCCTAAACTGAATCAAAAACATCTGTGTACTCATGGACTACTCCAACGGATCGAAAATCGTCGATAAATACATAAAGGTAGCTAGGAAAAACCGATCTCTTAAGATCACACGAAATTTCGAAGGTATTCTCGAGGCAAGTCGAAAGTCTAACTACGGTCCTTTCACAATTACTAGCTAACCAATCCATGCCTAGAATCAACCCATAGCCCATGAAACCAAAAACATAAGTATCTCAAATCCATACAAAATAAAGATAAATGAGCCGAACCACAAATTGGATTTGATACAAAAATGGGATCTTCTATTATACAAGTACTAAGGTGCAGAGACACCACTATGGAAGCAGATATGAACAAATGTGAATCACTAAAATCAAAAATAGTACTAACAGGATGATCAAAGAGGAAAAACTAAACTCCTTCAACAGAAACCTTACTACCTCCCTCTCAGGTACGCTAGCGGTGAGATCATGTATTTTCCCTTCTGAAAATCCTGTCGTTTGTTCTTGCCCCTGGTCTTTAATTATATGAACCGTTATACCATAATAAAGATACTTCCTCTTGTTTTAGGTTTTACTATTCTTTCATTTTTACCTCCTTTGTGAACCAAGGCTTTATCCATGAGTTCCTCATCCTTGGGTTGTGCTCCTTAGCCAAACTCCCTCATTCTCATCTTTGCCATCCTTGTGTAACTTGTTGACAAGTCTCTTGAAAGCTGCCTCCATCGCACGGAGAATCCTACAAAGCTCGAAAGAAAATTAGCCATAGGTGAAACTACCGCAGCTATAGATGGAAGTTGGGAACTTCTTTGCCCTTTGAAAGGTGTCGTAGTATCATCAAGCCTACGGAACCATGCCGCAATGAGTTTACCTCCCAGAAAGCTAGGAGCCCCAGAGACTCAGGAAAGAAGGAAACAAGGATTCAAACAGAGGATCAAAAAGATAGTGCATATGGCTTTGGGGAATATGCCTTTAAAAGAAAACATTTCTTTTGAAAAAGCTTCTTTTAAAACTGTTTTGAAAAATAATTTTTCAAATCTTTTATCTGATCCGGCAACCTTCAGCTCTGATACCAAGTGAAACACCCCACCTCCGTTAATGTCACTCACAAAGGGAATGCCTTAACTTTGGTGGAGCATTTTAGGTAAAAGATGCAGATAAATTACAAGACAGACAAATAAACAAGCGGAAAATAAAATCATTTTATAAACAATATGGTTCAGTCAAGCTTTTACAATGGTTGTCTCAATCATACTTAAAAGTAATACATAGAACTTCTGTCATGATCTAAAAACTTCCAAATATAAAAGAAGCATAAGAACAACAATGATATTCCCCAATAAAGCATGAACCAGCCATAGCAGTGGGAGGGATACTCCAAAGCAATGCATCGACTATCTTCGAGCTTGGAAGGAAAACTGAGCTAAGTGGTAACATTTCCACCTTGTGAACCTTGGGGGGGTGGGGGGGGCAGAAGAAAAGAGGCAAAACAAAACTAGGTCAGACACAAGTCCGGTAAGTCCAGTGACTTTCAGCATATAAACAGGAAAAAGTATCATGACGTGAATAAACTGAATATAAGATAATACCGTGATAACAGGGATAACAAGATAACATAGGATAAGCATAAGGTATGATAAGGCAAGATAAACTGAATGCGCTTCTACTCTTTCTCTGCTTCGCTTCTACCTTGTTGTACTGATTTTGTTATCTATCTCTGCAACACCTAACTAGTATCCCAATTAGAAATCTATATAAAATGACAACGTAATCCCAATCCCGTAATTATGGTTGCCTTCAGGTGTACATCTATCATGAGGATTCCACCTCAATCTGCCTAATTGCCATGAACATGCTAGATGTACCCTTACTACCCTATCAATCGGTTCCCTACTTGTATTCATTTCTCTTGTGTCTGTGTCAATCGGCCCTCTCTTACGTGTAGATACCCTGTGCTAGTCCCACCATAAGGTGTATCAATCCTTATGATAGTGACCCGACACGATTCAAGATGCACAGTGTATAACTACTGGTACCCAGTGCCAGTTTTTTCCCACTCCGGAGTACATGCACGCCCATAAACCATCGAAACCTACACTGACGTACCCCCTGGCGCTGCTTTGACCGCTTCCAATCAGACCAGTAATCGTGCCCCACCCTGCCTAGTTCAGGGTACCGTGATACATCTATATGGGTTACAGCAGAAATGGGTCCCCGTTACTAGGGTTTCCTATTAGTAAAGTTTGTAGGCCTATATTTACTAATATTACCCACCAACCCGACATGTACTTAACCCTCCCGCTGATTCAAGCATGTTTATTTAACGGTTAAGTTTGTGGGCCTATATGTACTAATATTACCCACATACACGAAATGTACTTAACCCTCCCATCGATTCAAGCATATTTATTAAACGGGTAAGTTTTGTGGGCATATATGTACTAATATTACCCACCTACACGAGATGTACTTAACCCTCCCATCCATTCAAGCATGTTTATTAAATGGTTAAGTTTTGTGGGCCTATATTTACTAATATTACCCACCTACACGAGATGTACTTAACCTTCCCATCAATTCAAGCTGTTTATTAAACGGTTAAGTTTTGCGGGCCTATATTTACTAATATTACCCAGCAAGCCGATATGTACTTAACCCTCCCGCACATTATGTCATATTGGTTAAGTGTTCTCCATTCATGTTAACTTAACCCACCCATTCATCGTGTCATGTTGGTTAAGTGTTCCTTATTTACTTAACCTCGTCCATTCATTAAGTTATATTGGTTAAGTGTTTCCTTGTTACTTAACCCCATGTGTTCGTCTTATTGTATTGGTTAAGTGTCATCAGTCAATTCAAGTTAACTTAACCCACCTACTTGTCATATTACTTTGGTTAAGTGTTGCCTTCTTGTGTTAACTTAACCTACCACAAATCAATTTATATTGGTTAAGTGTTAACTTAACCCTTTCCATTTATCATGTTATACCGGTTAAGTGTTTCCTATTAACTTAACCCTAGTCATCCATCTTGTCTTATCGGTTAAGTGTTTCTCATTACTTAACCCTTGCCGTTCCTGTTATATTGGTTAAGTGTTCCTATGAACTTAACCAAACTCGTTCATCTTGTTCATTAGCATTAATTGATTTATTAATGCACCAACCTCTTACATTAGATACTAGATGTGTCGGGCGGTTCCGGGCAGTTTTACACCGCAACTCAATCTAACCTCGGGTTTTTCTTGGGCATGAAGCACTAACCTCTCACATTAGATAGGTGTTGTTGTGGTTACTGGATGTGCCAGGCGGTTCCGGGCAGTTTTACACCATAACTCAATCTAACCTTAGGTTAGGCATGTTCATCTTTAATCTACACATTTACCCTGTATACCCAAATCTAAATTTTTCATGTTAATTACCAAATTCACCAAAACTATTCATGTTGCATTTTACACCCAATCTTGATTTAATGCTCCAGTTACCCCAAATTTGCCACAATAAATTTTTTGGCTAAAACTTGATTTATATGCCAACTTCCTACTTTTTCGTTAATGCCAATTCTAGGTTCAATGTGTCAAATTACATATTCCATAATTCATGTCAAATTGCATCTTAACAGTTATGCCATGTTACATGTTCCAAATTATGCAAATAATGTTAATTTCATGTTATACCCAATTACCTCCGCATTCATAACATACGTATTTCGAGGTTCAACTCAAGACTCATAATATAAGGGGAGAACAAGATGGAACATCGTAAGAATATGCATAGTCATATGATGATAAGAACTACTAGTCCAATAAACTTGATGTATTAAAAGACAAGTTTTGCAAGGGATACATCGCAGGCATATAGATATGATAAGAATTTTATCATGAACTTAAAAAAATTTACAATTCCGATATACAACAAGGATAGATATGATTGGACCAGTTTCATGGTCAAAAATGATTCCCAAAGATATATACTCAAGCGCAGATTTCAATGAAAAGATAACTTACATCAGGAATATTCTCATATCCATTTTACTACATGTCACAATTAGATTTAGATGTTCAAATCTAAAAAGTAGCTGACTTACAAAACAAAGGCAAATCTTGTTTTCATGCCTAAGCCATATGTCACTATACACCCTAATCTTCTTCTTCCAAATCATAAACTATCATATATATATATATATATATATCTTTGTGTGTGTCCCAATTTTAGATCTTAGACCACAACATGTACTATGCCTTATATTTACAGTTCAATTTACGCCCCAAATCCCAAGTCATATGTCCAATACTTTATGCCTCAAATCTCAAGTCATATGTCCAATACCTTATGCCCCAAATCTCAAGTCATACGCCCAATACTTTATGCCTTAAATCCCAAGTCATATGTTTGATACACTTTATGTTTTGACTACAACATGTGTTATGTCCTCAAATCAGTTACAACTCAATTATGCCCATTTTTATTTCCAACGTACGTTCATCTCTTATGAGATCTGGCTCAGGCTCGCAGTAGCCTGGCTATAAAACAAAAAGGGAAGATGGAAAGAAGAGACAAAGAACGGACATAATATTATCAATGAGATAGATCCAAAGGATATAGAAAGACAGGCATAATCTCAGATCCAGATTTATTACAATGTCAGAATCACAATTAACTTTTATTTCTGAAAGTAACGTGAACTTACAAATTTCAGAAGGGTCTTGAATTCTGGGTTCTGTATTCTGAAACTGAATATCTCTAACTTGAAGTAAACTATTTGTTCTTCTAATTTAGATCTGATTTGATTCATAGAAATAGTTGTTTAAGTCGTTGAATTAGCCTTTGAATCTCTGCTAGAATTCTAAACTTGATTTCTACGAAGGACTTGAGCAGCATAACCCCGTCTTAGATTTATTTTGATATAAATTAGGGTAGAGTATAGGCGTAATGAAGTTGTATAGAGAGAAAGTGAGGTTTGGGGATGTTTAAATAGCTTAAGAGCAACGAATCTGGTCAGAACGGGCGTCTAAATGCGGAAAAACGAATCTGTCCACGGATCTGGAAAAAGGAGGGAGGTCGACCCCCAGGTCGACCCCATGGTCAACCTGTTTTACCCAGGTCGACCCCCTGGTCGACCTGGGCCCTGGGTGGGAAAATTCCCTCCAAGCCCAGATGTGTGATTTGAATTTCAAAACTTTAAATTTGAATTCGGGCTGGTTTTTATTTTAAATTCCTGAAACTTCTAAGTGCCATAACTTCTTCATACGGAGTCCGATTTACGAAAACTCGGACCCTATCTCAAGCAGAATTCCAAGACGTACGCAATGGAGTAACCCGTTTCCCTTAATTCTTCTCTTAAAAATTAAGTATACTTTAATTTGTACTTTAATGTTCACAGAAAATACGGGGTGTTACAGTGATGGTGATAGCGACAATGAACAAGCTAATGTATGCTTCATGGCTAAAAATACCAAGGTTAGCAATTTTACTAGTGATGAAATGGTTGAAATTAATATGAAAATTGTATAATATAGAAATAATTTTAAAAGAAAATATAAACATGCAAATGAAGATAAGAAAAAAGTAGAATTTGAATGAGATTTGTTAAAAGTTGAAAAAGAGATTTTAGAAGATGAAATGAGAAAATTACAAGAATCTCTATCTAATGCAAATTCTCAAATTTCATTATCAAGTCAAGAAATTGAAACTCAAAAAGAGAAAAATAATTTGCATGTTTTTGAAAATCATGATTTAAACTCAAAAATTAAAAGTATTGAATCAAATAATTCAGTCTTAAGGTTAAATTAGATACAAAAAATGTTAACAATTTCAATAAAGTTAGAGAGAATTTATCTAAGATACTAGAAAATTCTCAACCAACATCTAATAAAAAGGGATTAGGTTATGTGTAAAAAGTCAATTATAAGAAAAAAATCCAATTTTAACAAACCAGTAACACCTAGTTTCAAGAAACCTGAAATAGTTCAAATAAAAAATTCTGTAGAAATATTAATATATGTGTTCCTAAAACAAATAATCATTTGATTAGGAATGAGTATATTAAAAATTTGTTAAATATTGTACATAATAATATTGTTTATATTTTTAAAAGGGACTCTGAACCATCTTGGGCTTGGTTTCCTAAGACCTAACTCTTAGGGCCCTAACAGAGGAAGTGGATACCGATAAATTTTAATTATTTTTGTGGGTCCCACTTAACAAAACTAGAGGAAATTGGGTACTTGACAGTGGTTTCTCAAAACATATAACAGGAGAAAAAGTGATGTTAACCAATATTATCCAGTCAAAAGGGGGAACTGTCACATTTGGAGATAATTCCAGTGGATACATCATCGGCAAAGGCGATGTGAGCAATTATGGTATATCCAGTTTACCTCATATTTCTGATGTATAATTAGTTAAAAACTTAAAACATAATTTGTTGAGTATTAGCCAATTATGCAATAAAGGTTTTTAAATATTCTTTTCTGAAAATAAATGTAACAAATTATATTCTAATCAAAATATTACTTTCGAAGGAAACAGAGATAAAAATATTTATATCTTGAATATGGCAGTTGGTAATAATCCAAGTATATGTCTACTAGCCAAAGAAATTTATCCTTAAAGGATTCTGCCATGTAAATTTTGAAACAATAAACAAAATTTCTATAAAAAATTTAGTAAGTGATTTACCCAAAATAAAATTTAAACTTCAAAATTTGTGTGATGCATGTCATTTTAGGAAATTAACAAAATCCACTTTTAAGTCTACAAATATGATTTCATAATTACAACCACTTAAATTACTGTGTATGGATTTGCTTGGGCCAACTCAATTATAACCTATAAATCACAGTAGATATGTGGTTTTAATAGTTGATGATTTCTCGAGACACACTTGGACAATATTTTTGAAAAATAAAAGTGACACTTCTGAAAATTTTAAAATATTTGTAAACAAATTCAAAATTTGACAAGTTTGAAAATTAAAAACATAAGAAGTGATCATGGAGGAGAATTTGAAAATGAAAAGTTTGATTTATATTGTAAAAGGAAAGGAAATTTTCATAACTTTTCATTTCCTAGAACTCCAAAACATAATGGAGTCGTGGAAAGGAAAATTGGAACATTACAAGAATGTGTTAGAACGTTCTCGAATGTGAGCTCATTACCAAAACATTTCTGGCCAAAAGCAATTGCAATGTCCTTTTATTTTTTGAATCGTGTCTTCATTCGAACACTTACGAAAAAATACTCCATATGAACTTTTTACTAAAAGAAAACCAAATATTTCAAATTTAAAGTTTTCGGTTCAAAACACTTTATTATAAATACAAAAGATCAGCTAGGAAAATATGATTTGAAATTCAATGAAGGAAAATTTTTAGGATATTCTGAACAAAGCAAAGTTTGTCGTATTTACAGTAAAAGAACCAGTAAAATAAAAGAATCACTTAATGTTTCTTTTGATGAGAATTTTATTCAAAATTCTTTTGATTCAGACATTATGGAAAACAAATCTTCTCAAGATGATGATATTTTTATTTATACAGAAGATGAAAACATTGTTCATAATAACATAAATAACAATATTATAGAAACTCAAGATAATATCGATAATAATAATCAAAATGTTCACACTAATGAAGTCAGATCTCAACCAAGAATATAACGAGATCATCTGACTCAAAATATTATTGGGAAAATAACTTCTAGTGTAAGAACAAGAAGTCAGTTAAATTTAGTAAGTAATTTTGCCTTTTTATCGAATATTGAACCCAAAAACCCAAAAGTAGCTTCAACAGATGAAAACTGGATAATTGTTGTGCAAGAAGAATTAAATCAATGAAGAATTAAATCAGTTTGAATGCAATGAAGTCTGGGAATTCGTTCCAAGACCAAGTGATCAAACTGTCATTGGTACGAGATGGGTTTACAAAGTTAAAGAAGACGAATTAGGTAATAATATTACTAGAAACTAAGCATGGCATGTTGCATAGGGTTATAATTAAGAAGAAGGTACAGATTATGAAGAAGCGTTTTCTCCACTCGCCCGAATAGAAGCAATTCGAATTTAATTAGCATATGCATGTTTTCTTAACTTTAAATTATATCAAATGGATGTTAAAAGCGCCTTCTTAAATGTTTAAATAAAAGAAAGAGTATACATTGAACAACCTCCACTATTCGCTCATGAAAAATATCCTGATTATATTTCCAAATTGAAAAGGGTGTTATATGGATTAAAACAAGCACCTCGTGCTTGGTATGAATGTCTTAAAATTATTTAATTGACTTAGGATTCCAAATTGGAAAGGTTGATCAAATGCTTTTTATAAAAAGATATAGTAAAGTTAATTCAATAGTTCAAATATATGTCGACGACATTATTTTTTGTTCAACTAATGAAAAATTATGTCAAGAATTCTCAAAAATAATGACCAGCGAGTTTGAAATGTCGCATATGGGACAACTGTCATATTTTCTAGGCTTACAAATTGAACAAACTCCAAGTGGAATTTTCATAAATCAAGAAAAATAATGTAATAATTTAATTAAACGTTTTGGAATGGAAAATACATCAAGTAAACCTACAACCATGAGTACAACGACACATTTAGAAAAGGATGAAAATGGTAAAAGTGTCGATCAATAATTATATCAAAGCATGATAGGTTCACTTCTGTATTTAACTGCTAGTTGACCAGATATTATGATGATTGTTTGCTTATGTGCTTGATTTCAAGCTAATCCAAAAGAATCACATTTACGAGCAGTAAAACGCATATTACGTTATTTGAGCAGTACCAAAAATTTTGAACTTTTCTATATGAAATATTGTTCCTTTGAAATAGTTTCATATGGTGACGCTGATTTTGGGGGATCACGGACGGATAGTAATAGTACAAGTGGTACTTGCCACTTCATTGGCAAATCACTTATATATTGGTTCAGCAAGAAACAGAATTGTGTTTCACTATCGACATGTGAAGCTGAATATATATCTGCGGCATTTGCTTGTGCTCAAGTAATATGTATGCAAAAACACTAAAAGATTTTTTGTCAATCTAAATAACTCAACAATTTATTGCGACAACATAAGTGCAATAAACTTATCCAAAAATCCGATAAACCATTCTAGAACTTAACATATTGATATAAGACATCATTTCTTGAGAGACAATATTGAAAAGCAAATTTTGAACTTTGAATATGTAAAATATGAAAATCAAATTGTAGATATATTTACTAAACCTTTATCAGAGAATACATTTATTAAGCTTCAAAGAGAGCTAGGAATTATCTCATATAAAGATCTCTAAATATCTACTTATATATATTTGTGCTTAAATATTCTCTACTATTCTCGATCACTGCTTTAGCATGATACTTATTCTTTATAATCGATGACAAAGGTGGAGAAGTATGTTATCATTATACCATTATATACACTAACATTTTGTTATAGGAACAACAAGTATATATATATATATATATGCACTAACAAAACGTTGCATAAAAGCTTTTTATTCAGGGGGAGACAAATACATACAAGCATACATTCAAGGGGAACAAATCATTATCTCAACTAAAATGCAAGGTATTGTCCTCAATCAAAAAAGAGGGAGAATGTTGATTCACAAGATTTTTGATTCAAGGCAACAACAAAATGGAGATAAAATCAAAGAGTTAGTCCATATATATATGTACATATATATATATATATATGTGTGTGTGTGTGTGTGTGTGTGTGTGTGTGTGTGTGTGTTTAGTTGTGCTAGATAAATGTTAAAATCTATCCTCATTTTATATAAAACAAATGCATGGAATTTGATAATATATATGAATAAATGGCTAGAAAATAGGCATTATTGGGCAACATGCCTTGAACCAATCGACTGGTTCATTTCAGACCAGTCGACTGGGCCGGCAAATTTTGCCCAGCAACGGCTACTTTCTGCTATTTTTAAACATATATTCGGTTTATACTTTTAAACAAGTTGATTGATGATTTTCAGACCAGTTGACTGATTCGAAAATAATAGCCATTTTTATGAAAGGATACCGTCTTTCATGAAAAGATTCCTCTTCATTTCTGGATGGAAATGGATGCATCTCTTAGATAAAACTCTTCATGAAAGATCTATAATCTACAACTATTACATATACACTACAAACTTGGTTTTCATATCACCGAATCTTCCCTAATCTATTCTATTTTCTGATCTACATTTCTAAGCACTCTTGCTTTCTATAAAGCTCTCAAATATTCAAATTACTTATTGAATCTTTGAATTTATTTCAAATCTCCCGATTCAATAAGTAATATACTTCCTTCAATCTTCACATGCTCGTTATATACTTGAGGATAAAATTATAGGAAGGGTGTACTCAATCATTGGCTATTCAGTGGTATTCAAGAACACAAGGAGAAGTCGAACTCTTATTGTTTGTTAAAGTCCTGTGTTGGTGCTCAGGCAAGAAATCCTGGTTGGGGTTCAGATTGTTGTGATCCTGTTCCTCCGGGTGAAGAGAGGGCGTTGATAGTAGAATTCCAGAGGGAGTCTGGGACTGGACATAGGACGGTAAGTCCGAACTAGTATAAAATTCTTAGTGTCACCTTACTTACTGCGTTTACTTATTTGTGATATCTTTATTGTTTAATATTTATTTGCATAACTATTGTATTAGACAAGATTAGTTTATCATATCTACTTCCACATATTTCATATAGAAAGATTTCATGCTAAGTCACACAACTTTTCAGGGTGGACCTCGTGGCTTATGAAATCGAGGATTGTAATTTGGATACTATTTGAAAAGAAATCTGCATCAATCCAGAGTTGTTTTGGACTGGATGCAGTGTATCTCCAAACTAGCAAAAAAATCCTTGTGTATTATTTACTTTACTGCTTTTACTTTTATGCTGCATCTATGTTTGATTTTGTAATTGTTACATATCTGTGATTTTTGTCTGTTTTTTATTTATTCAAAAAGAGTTCATAAAAATTATACACTAAACACTATTCACCTCCCCTCTAACGTTATGTTTTCCTTAAGATCTGTGATCTGCATTTCCCAACATTTGTTATCAGAGTAATGGTTTTCAAAATTTTCAAAATCTTCTTTTTTTAAAGTTTGAATGGAAATTTTAAGAAATTATTTCAAATTGGTCCAAAAATGTTCAATTCATCATTTTTTCATGAGTCTGCATTTAATTATTTTGAAAAATCAATTTATCTACCAAATTGGTGTGTTGTACAGGAACAGATGTGTTATATGGCTCTTGATGATTCAACACTCAATGGAATAATGGATCAAATCAAGGAAGTTAAATGGATAATTGATAGTGATTGTTCAAGAAATATGACTGGAAATCTAGAGATACTAAATGAAATAGTTTACAAAGATGTAGGAATGGTTAATTTTGGAGACAACTCAAAAGGATATGTAATTGGCATCCGCAATGTCGGTAATTCTAAATCTCCTAGTATTTATGATGTTTTGTTAATTAGGAATTTAAAACATAACTTACTTAGCATAAGTCAATTATGTGATAAAGGTTATTATATTAAATATGACAAAGATAAGTGCTACAACGAAGATAATAATTCAAATATTATATTCAAAGGAAATAGAAATATTTACATAATCATAAGTATGAAAATTTCAAATGATAAACTATGTCTTTTGGCTAATACAAGTGATCCTTGCACTTGGCGTAAAAGATTTAGGCATTTAAAATCCAAATTCCTTTCTAAAATTTCTAAAGAAGATTTAGTTAGAGAACTTCTTAAAATGAATTTTAAATTAGATAATATATGTGATGCATGTTAATTAGAAAAACTAAGAAAAAGTTCATTTAAGTTAAAAGATGAAATTTCTATGTCAAATCCTTTAGAGTTACTTCACATGGATTTATTTGGGCTATCTCAAACTCGGTCAATAAATCTTGGCAAATACATTTTTGTTATTATCGATGATTATTCTATGTACACTCGGACATTATTCCTTATGCATAAAAGTGATGCTTTTGAATTATTCAAAAATTTTGCAAAAAGAATTCAAAATCGATGTTCATTAAAAATTTGATTTATACGTAATGTCCATGGTTGAGAATTTAAGAATGAAAATTTTCAGAATTTCTGTTATAAAAAGAGAAATACTCAAAATATCTTCTTTTCCAAGAACTCCACAATAAAATGGATTTAAGAGTTTGTTAGAACTATTCGTTTTGATAGTAATTTACGAAGAAAGTTTTGGACTGAAGCAGTAGTAACAGCTAGTTATATCTAAATTGGATAATTAATTAGACCATCTACCAATAAAACACCATACAAACTCCTTCATTAAAAGAAACCTAAAGTATCATATTTATAATTTTTAAAAGAAAATGTTTTGTTTTAAATACTAATGAAAATTTGGATAAATCAAATTCCAAATCAAATAAAGGAATATTTATTAGATACTCAAATAGAAGTAAAGCTTACATAATTTTCAACTTAAGAACTAACAATATTAAGAATAATGCATGTATCTTTTAATGAAAATTTTAAATATATTAGACAAATAAATGATGAAAATGGATTTGAAATTTGAAATAATGGCTCAATGAAATAATTTAGGAAAAAAATCAACCAAATAAAAGAATTAAACTTTAGAGAGATGATCCTGTAGAAAATATACTAGGAAATATTGAATATGCAGTTAGAACTAGAAATCAATTGAATAAAATTAGTAACATGTCTTTTACATCAATAACTGGACCTAAGAATCTGAAGGAAGCATCATGCAATGATTCATAGATATTTGCTATGCAATTAAAACTGAATTAATTTCTAGAAATGATGTATGGGAACTTGTTCCAAGACCCAAGGATAAAACTATAATAGGAACTAAATGAGCTTATAAAAAATAAAATGAACGAACTTAGTGAGATTTCTATAAATAAGAACGATTAGTCGCACAGGGTTATTGCTAAGAAGAACAAATAGATTATGATAAAATATTTGTAACACCCCACCTCCGCCAGGGTCTCTCTTGCAAGCACTCTGACTTTGGAGGGGCGTTTGAATCAGGTAAACATGCATAATGATATATCAAGGCAAAACAAGAACATATGTATATATGTAAACAGAGTAAATAAGATAAGTAAAACAACGGAAGATTTCAAGCTATTTCAAAACAAGTGTATTTGGAAAGTTGACATTATGTGTACCAGACTTGTTTTGAAATAGCTTGAAATCTTCCGCTGTTTTACTTATCTTATTTACTCTGTTTACATATATACATATGTTCTTGTTCTGCCTTAATATATCATTATGCATGTTTACCTTATTCAAACGCCCCTCCAAAGTCAGAGTGCTTGCAAGAGACACCCTGGCGGAGGTGGGGTGTTACATTTGGTATCAGAGCATATGGTTTACGAGAAGGAACAAAAAGGTTTTTAAAACTTTTGGAAAACTATTTTCAAAACCAAGTATAAAGTATTTTCCAAAGAAAAGTCTAGTTTATTTTAAAGGCTTTTCCCCAAAAAGCCATTAGCAAAATTCCTTCGTTTTTCTCCATTCTGAATCTATCTTTTTCTTCTTTTTCAGTATGGCCGATAACTTTACTATTCTGGAGGGAGTGCACGTACCTGTTTGTTATAGGAGACTTTTGGAGGCTAGGGCGACCGAAGCCGGCCCCGCAGATGTTCCTCCTCCTTCTCCTCCGGTAGTTAATGTTCCTCCTCCTCCTGTCGCTGAGGTTCCTCTTCCTCCTCCCCCTCAGCATCCACAAGCGGATTTCGCGGAGATTTGCAAAGACTTTAAGGCGATGGGTTGCGAGAATTTCATTGGAACCGAGACTTTTGTAGAGGCCAGGAATTGGTTGAAAGAAACCGAAGATCTTTTTGCCTTCTTTGATATAGATGACCGTAGGAAGGTTTTATTGGCAGTGTGGTTGCTAAAGAAAGAAGCTGCACGTTGGTGGGTGGTCACCACCGCTACTAGGCCAATTGAGACTTGGGATAACTTTCGGGGAAAGTTTGGACTAAGGTTCCTATCACTGAAGCAAGGGGACATGACTATTAGGGAATACATAGATAAGTTTAATCAACTGGCTCGGGTCGGTTTAGACTTGGTTAACACAGCTCAGAAGAAGGCCCTATACTTTGCTCTAGGATTAAACGAGCCATTACATGGTTTGGCCATATCTCATATACCCTTGGGGGCAACTTTTGAGAGTTTGGTGAATATGGCCCTACTCAATGAAGAGAATAGGAGTGACAAGAAGGAGGAGAAGTCTAAAGATAAGAAGGAAAAGAGGAGCTTTACTTGTGGAAGCTCGACTCATCTAAACAAGGATTGCAGAAAAAGGAAGGGCACTTGCTTTAACTGTGGAGAAATGGGACACTTCACTAGGGATTGCCCGAAGAAGCAAGGGCAAGGCCAGGGTCAGACTCAGCGTGTTGGACCTTCAGGAGGGCAAGTTCATGCTCTCAATGCCGCTCCAGTTCCCGATCGAGGTAGTATTTCTGTTGAAAGTCTTGTATATATTTCTGATTTTCCAGTTCGTACCTTGTTTGATTCTGGTGCATCGCATAGCTTTATTTCATCTGGTTTAGTTGAAAGTTTGCACCTAAGTACTAGTCTAGTTAATGATCCCGTGTGTGTTTCAAATCCATTTGGGGTTTCCGCCCATTTGTCTATTATCTACGTGGATTTGAAAATTTCTATCTTGAGTGTAGAGTTCTCGTGTGATGCTTATATTCTCGGTTTCATGGGGTATGGGTTGATTTTTGGGCATGGATGGGTTGTCCAGTTTTGGAGCCATCCTTGATTTTTGAGCATAGGGTTGTGAGGCTCATGACTCGCCTCGGTAATACCCTAAAAATTTCTAGTAATCCTACGAGTCCCGTCATGTTGTGTTATCTTGAATCCCTCAACTCGTCTATCGATAGTTTGCAATCGGTGAGGGTGGTCCGAGAATATCCTGATATCTTGGGTGAAGTGAAGGGGGTTACCCCTAAACGAGAGATAGATTTCCGCATTTATCTGGTTGATAATGCCAAGATAGTTTCGTGGCCGGTTAGGCACATGGTCCCGCAAGATGAGAGATAAGAAAGCAAGTCAATGAGTTGCTTGAGAAGAACTTCATTAGATGAAGTATATCTGAATGGGGAGCGCCTGTAGTATTTACTACCAAGGCAGATGGTTCTCTTCGACTTTGTGTTGATTATCGTGAGTTAAACAAGGAGAATAGACAACCATTTCCAAGGATCGATGATTTGTTTGATCAGCTTGTAGGAACATCTGTTCCATCAGCTCAGAATAGCTGAGGATTGTATAGGCGAAACTGCGTTCAGTACTCCAGATGGATTCTTAGAATGGCTGGTCATGCCATTCGGTTTGACTAATGCACCCGCCTATTTCGTGGATTTGATGAGTAGGGTGTTCAGGGAGTTCTTGAACAAGTTTGTCGTGGTCTTCATAGATGATATTCTGATCTTCTCTAAGGATAAGGAAGAGCACGCAAGGCATCTCGTGGAGGTGATGGATACGCTTGGAGCGCATCAGTTGAAGGCCAAGTTCTCCAAGTGTCATTTTGGAGAAAAAGAAGTTAGATTTCTTGGGCACATAGTTTCTAAGCAAGGCTTAGTGGTGGATCCTGCTAAAGTGGTCGCGGTTCAAAACCGAAAAGCTCCGACGAGGACAATTGAAGTAAGAAGTTCTCTCAGTTTAATTAGTTAGTTAGCGTCCCTTGAGATTAGACCTACCCTTCTGGATCAAGTAGGGACTTCGCAGAAAGAAGACCCGCAGTTAGTCGAGATCATGGACTAGTTGATTCGAGGCGAGATGGTAAGTCACCTCGCTATAGATAACAAGGGATGGCTAAGACGCGATGAGAGAGAGAAGGTTCTTGAAGATGCACATCACCCGAGGAGGTGGCCGAGTTTGTCCCAAGGTGCATGTTGTGCCAACAGGTCAAAGGCCGAGTCATAGAAGCCCGGTGGGCTATTACATCCATTGGAGGTCCCCGCAATGGAAGTAGTAAAGCGTCACGAAGGATTTCGTGGATGGACTGCCTAGGTCAAGGAAAGAGAATACGAGCATGTGGGTCATAGTAGGTAGGCTCACGAAGAGTGCTCATTTCACTCCGGTAAAGAGCGAAAGGACTACATCATAGCTAGCGACAGTTTACTTTCAAGAAATAAAGCGGTTGCATGAGGTTCCCTCAAGTATAGTTAGTAACCGTGACTCAATCTTCACTAGCCAGTTTTGAGATAGTCTACGGGAAGTCATGGGCAAACGGCCGAATCTAAGGACGTCCTATCATTCGCAGGCGGATGGTTCATTTCGTTCAAGCAGGAGTTATAGAAAATCACGTTAGTAAGAGCAATCGGCAACGTGGATTGGTATTTCCAAGAAAAGTTCTGCTGCGTGGAATACTTTATAGTAAGTAAACGAGATCCAGGATTCACTGGTGAATTTTGGAGAGCTTGCATGAAACCGTGAGGTCATAGTTATGTTTAAGCCAAGAATGATAGAAGAGTAAGTGAAAGAGGAAGACGAGAGGCGACAATGAAATGGGTTCCAACTCATATTTGGAAATAAGAGTTAAGAAGCTAAGAAATCATGAAGTAAAAGACGGTCAAAGCACAGTGGAGTTAAACTCAAGGAAAAGTGACTTAGAAGACTGAAGGCTAGATACGCGCATCATATCTCTTTTTAAGAGTATATTCTTGATCCTTGTTTTCCTGTGGAACTTACTTGCATGTTATCTTTTACATATGTCCTCTCGGTCCCATTCTCGATCCCATTTCCGTTGTAAACTCTATAAGGGGGTATGACTCATCGGTTAGTAATACATGTCAGGGTTTGTAGTGGTCCGTTAGGTTGACTAAACCTTTTGGGCTTTTATAGAATATGGGTTGGGTTAGGAAGGGATTTCTTGTAATCCGAAAGGAGTATATCCTACTTATCTTCCCGATCTCTTTGTAGCATATCTTTTTCTATCCATGTTTGTCTTGTTTATCTTGTTATCATGTTAATCTTGTCATGAGAACCCTAGGTAGAAACCCTTTGGATGAAACATGTGTTTGAAACATGTTATGCTTGGTAGTTGCAAGTGGTTGCAAGTGTTTGCAAGTGGTTACTCGTGGATGCATTATACACGTTAGGCACTAGATCGGCTCACACACTCCTCATGTTGCATATGCATGAGTGTTTATGCTTATTCATGGATGAAAATTTTTGTGTTATCACATGGATGTTGCATATGGATGTATGTTATGTGCACACATATAGATGTTATACATTATGTTAGGAATTGCATACATATGGATTTATTTCACTAACATAATTTGCATTGATGATATTTGCATTAGATAAGTACATATACACACACCTTTGCATATGTTCATGCAACATTTAGAATCTTGTAAGGACAATGATTGCTCGTGGATGATGTTTTGAGTAGATGGATGTTGGATGGTAGGATACGTTCTTCCTAACTTGAAGATTTCGGGGACGAAATCCTTTAAGGAGGGGAGAATGTAACAACCCGTATTTTCAATAACCTGTTATAACATAAATCGAGGCAGAATTTAATTTATAAATCTGAATCAAGGGAAACGGGCTATGCCATTGCGTTCGTCTCGGAAAAATACGCGAAATAGAGTCCGAGTTTTCGAAAATCGGAGTCCGTATGGCCCGGTTAAGGCCCGAAGAAGTTTTTTGGAAATTCAAAGTTCAAAACAGATTTAAAATTCAGGTTCAAATTTCGAAATTGGGGCCATTGGGCGCAGGTTGGAAAATTCCCGCCTAGCTACCCCAGTCGACAGGCCTGTCGACTGGGCAGTCGACTTGGCTAGGACCAAGTCGACAACCCTGTCGACTTGGGTGTCGACAGGGGGTGCTCGGCCAGTTTGACCTGATGCACCATTTTTGGGTTTGGCTGTGTTTTGGGGCTGTTTTCTGGAAGCTTCCGAGATCTGATGGTCCTAATCTAACCTAGGGTTAATCTAAGGGTCTAAAACACATCCTAATCCTATAAATAAGCCCCTAACCTAACCCTAAATCATCATTATTCATTCAAGTAACTAAACTATGGCAAAATCATTCCTCTTATGGCCTCCACTCTCTTTATAAAATTCCTAAATAAATTTCTATGAGAGATTTTCCATGCATACAAGTGTTTTCAAGCTTGTATGAGCATCATTAGCTTGCATTCAAGTCAAGTTTCCATATTTACATCATAAAGCAAGGGTTTTGATCATTTTTGCTCAAGGGTTTTTCTATTAGAGCTTGCATTTTGGGTCTATTTGATTGCATAAGGGCTTTGTCATATTTTTGTGTCTTCATAAGCATTGTAAGCCCTTTTCTACTTTCATATTTAAACTCTAAAGTTAATGAATGATGCAAGTTGTGTTTGATCATTATGATATGCAAGTTTACTATGATGTGTTATGCAAGTCTATCATGTTATGTTATGCAAGTATGCCATGTTATGATATGCAAGTTTATCATGTTATTTTATGCAAGTTTGCCATGTTATGATATGCAAGTTTATCATGTTATGTTATGCAAGTTTGCCATGTTATGATATGCAAGTTTATCATGTTATGTTATGCAAGTTTGCCATGTTATGATATGCAAGTTTATTATGTCATGTTATGCA
The DNA here is from genome assembly GCA_030737875.1 of Allium sativum. Classification (NCBI taxonomy): domain Eukaryota; kingdom Viridiplantae; phylum Streptophyta; class Magnoliopsida; order Asparagales; family Amaryllidaceae; genus Allium; species Allium sativum. The sequence goes on from CM060923.1 coordinate 651,495,773, forward strand.
AGTTTGCCATGTTATGATGTTATGTTATGCAAGTTTGATATACAAGTTTGTCATATGATATACAAGTTTGTCATATGATATGCAAGTTATGTTATGCAAGTTTGGGTTGATCATTTTGCTCATGTTATCATGTTATGCAAGCTTATCTTGGGTTTATGAGCTTAAAGCTTCAAGCTTTATGCTAAAGGTTGCATTTTGGCAACATGTGAGTTATCATATCTCTTATGATAACTTGCATGTGAGGCTAAATGCGAACTTATGGCCATTTCTACATGTCATTTATCACCATGTATCACCAATATGCTAAGTTTGGTTTTATGCATGCTTTTGAGGCCTAAAAATGTAATATGCAAGTATATGATCATATGTACATTTCATATGCCACGATGTTAAACTTGTGGCTTCAACACCTTTATGTCATGATTTTGCCAAGTTCCCTCTTTCTATCCTTTATGCGCTATTGCGATATGTAAGCGATGGGATTGCGTTTGGGGTTGGGTAAACTTAAAAGACATAAAAACATAAGATTGGGAATTTACCTATTAAGTTAGGTCTACCCAAATGCTTGAAAATTTGTAATATGTTTTGGAAACATGATGGACATGACACTTAGAAAATATAAGTGTGACCAACTCGAGGTTGGGTTGAGTTTGTAGCATAAAACTACCCGGAACCGACCGGCTTAACTAGTTGCTACAAACAATAGGACCCAATGTGAGAAGTTGGTCATGTTGTACCTTGAACCCGAGGTTAGACCAAGTTGTGGTGTAAAGCTACCCGGACCCGCCCGGCTTAACTAGTAACCACAACAAGGTCTAATGTGAGAGGTTAAGGCACATTAAATTAATTAATGCCTCATGATTAGGGTTAAGTCATGGTCCACTTAATACTTAACCAATTTGGGCTTGGTAGATTAATCGGGGTTAATCGTGAACTCATCGTTACACTTAACCAAGTTAATCCATGATTAGAAAAAGGGTTAAACCGTACTTAACCCACTAGAAAATCCTAGCAATGGGGGTGCACTCCAGCAGTAATCCCAAGTCTGTATCATTAAGACCCTAGGGTCTAGGCTAGGGTGGGGGGCACAATTACTGTACTTGAGGTAAGTGACCAAAAACGACGGCAGAGTGGTACGCCGGTGCAGTTCCGGGCGGACTATGGTCGTGCACATAGTCCGAAGCCGGGGAAAGCATGCACGGGTACCAGTAGATCGAGACTGTGCACTTATGTTTATGGTGTCCAAGGGTTGACACCCTAGGGCTTGATACACCCGACGGGAGACCCTGCACAGTCCGACTACAATTATGTTTGGGCCGCATTGACACCAACACGTGACGAGTTAGGCTTATAGGGAGCCAATCAACTAGACCTTTTGGTTGGACCGCGTATTAGGGTCATTTCATGTTATTGGGCCAAAGCTTGGGCCAAGGGATCAATACTTGTTTATTCAAGTCATGTTAGTTTGCTAGTACACCTGTGGTGCAAAAACCTTAAACCTGATTATGCGATGACACCTTTATCTACCTTGTTAGTTAATCATCATGCTAGTATGTTGTTATCCTTATGTTCATCCCTGCTTCTCATGCCAGTTAACTTTATCTGTTTACATTGATTGTAGTAGGGCTTACTCAGTCTTTTTGACTGACCTGTTTTCCTTTCGCCTCTTTTCTTCCGTTCCCCCCCCCCCCAGGTTCTCAGGGTGGGAATATTGGAGCTTAGCTTGGATTTCTGATCACTTGCTTGTGGGATTTTAGCTCATGTACGGTCTTGACATGAAGCTAGCTATGGTTATCACTTATTTTGGGGATAGTACTTATGTATTTCAGTTTTTCAGTGATGTTGTTTTTATCTAGACTTGTGTATTTGGAAAGTTGACATTATGTGTACCAGACTTGTTTTGAAATAGCTTGAAATCTTCCGCTGTTTTACTTATCTTATTTACTCTGTTTACATATATACATATGTTCTTGTTCTGCCTTGATATATCATTATGCATGTTTACCTGATTCAAATGCCCCTCCAAAGTCAGAGTGCTTGCAAGAGACACCCTGGCGGAGGTGGGGTGTTACAATATTTGTCGTTGTAGCAAGGCTAGAAGCTATAAGAATTTTACTTGCTTTCGCTAATTACAATAATTTTAAATGTGCAAAAGGTTCATTTTTAAATAGACTTGTAAAATAATATGCTTATGTTGAACAACGTCCATTATTCGAAGATGAAAATTTTCCAAACCATTTTTATAAATTAAAGAAAACACCATATGGTCTAAAACAAGCTCTTAGAACCTGGTATGACAAACTAAGAACTTATTTATTACAATCAAAAATTGAAATTGGTAAAGTAGATAATACTCTTTTTATTAAAAGAAATAAAAATAACATTAAATTAGTACAAATCTACGTTGATGACATTATTTTTGCATCAACGAATAATGAAATGAATCAAAAAAGTTATGAAATTATAACAATAGAATTTGAAATGATTCATATGGGATAACTAAATATCATTTTAGGATTACAACTAAAACAATTAAATAATGATATTTTATTAATTAAGAAAAATATGCTAGGGATATAATCAATAAATATAACATGACTAATAGCATAGGAAAACCTCCTCTAATGGCAACTAATGTGCTTTAAGAAAAGATGACCATCAAAAGATGTTGATCATAAATTATATAGGGGTATGATACGTTCACTATTATATATAACCGCGAGTAGACTAGATATAATGCATAATGTCTGTCTTTGTGCAAAAATATTAATCTTAAACTAAGGAAACTCACTTCAAAAACGTAAAATGTATTCTACGATATGTTAAATACACATTGGATTCTGGATTATTTTACACTGATGATTAATTTAACTTAATTTCATATTTCGATGACTACGTCTGTTGTAAACCAGACCAAAAAAGTAAGAGTGGAACTTGTCACTTTTTAGGACATTGTTTGGTTTTTTGGTTTAGTAAAAAACAAAATATCGTATCCTTGGCAACAACTAAACTGAATATGGTTTTGCTAGTTTAGCTTGTTCTCTATTAATTTAAATGCAACAAACTCTAAAATATTTTGGATTAAACTTAACAAAATCATCAATTTATTGTGATAATAACAATGCAATAAATCTATTTAAAAATCCTACTTATCATGTTAGAACAAAACATAATGATGTAAGACATCATTTTCTCAAAGATAATGTAAGTAAAGAGAATATTTCACTATAATTCATTAAAATTGAAAATAAACTTGTAAATATTTAAGTAAACCTTTAATGAAACAATGTTTACTAAATAAAGATGACAATTAGGTATTTTTTCATTAACCAAAATATTATAAATTGATATATTATTATATATATATTATAATATAAAGAAAAAAACAAATTTTCAAAATTTACATAGACATGTGGACATGTACTATCCCCTATGTCGACATGTAACAGTAAAATTTTAAAATTAAAATTCCCTTCAAAATCGGTTTTAATACTTATTTAAACCTTATTTTTCAAAATTCCCTATATATTCATTCATTCTTCTTTGTAATAAACTTCTGAGAATTTAATGGCCTCCTCATCTAATACCAACCAAAACAACACTTTCTCCTTTCTTTCGTCCTCTCAAGGACCATTCCAACACCCTACGCTTGGACGAGTAATCAAAGTAGAAGAATCTCTGAAGTATTCTCTACAGATGCTCACTGAAATTCAACAAATATGAACAAAAATGACTAGGGAACTAGAGAAACAAGGAAACATAAGAAGGAACCTCCAGAAATTCCTAATGGTAATCATTCGAATCCAATTATCAGTGAAGATGATTCGTCTAATATAGTTGTACCGAATCCAATGGATGATGATGAAGATGAAAAGGTAGAGGGGAAGAAGAAGAAGAAGAGGAAGAAGTATAAGACGATCAGATGGATGTAGACGATCGAGTCATATGTGTAGCGAGGTGTCATTTGATAAGGATGGCAATGTAATTGAATAGAATGGAGAATTTTTCCTTCATTATCCAAATTATGCAATTCATAAATCACTCATTTTCAAAAACACCCGTTAAATAGATTACGTGTATTTGAAAATGTTTGTTGTATAATTTAAATATTTAATTGTATAAGTACATACTCGTTGTGTAGAATCATATGTAAAGTAACAATATAATAAAGTTTTGTTTTACTACATATTCTTAATATTACTAACATTAGTGGTATCATGGTTATAGGAAGAATATTAGAGTTGTTCCTTAGTCCAGTTTAAGTCTTGTATTAGTTTAACATAGAGCTGTCAATTTTTGTAATGATCGCCCACAACCCCCGCACTATACAGGAGGAATAATGCATTGAAAGGTGTGTCAGGCAGCTATGGGCGATTATCAAGGTATGATATAAAAGCGGAACCTGTCAAAGAAGTCACATTGCAAGTATAAAATATAATAGAACATATACAACAAGTAATAGTAATGCAGCATCATATAACAAACTTTTAAATCTTCCTCGACTTCCTAAAAGGTTATCCAACTGATACCAAAGTTTGTACATAAGGACTCACTGCAACCCTCATGGAGCACTCAAATAGCAGAAACAGAAATTATATATAGTAATAAAACTTGTATGTCAGCCTCCTGCTCACCTCCGCATGGCAGCATCGTCCTCACTAATCACCTGTAACCTGATACTTAGCATGCCCATCCACAACCGGATGAACAACCCAAGGTAATAAGAGGAGACATTAAACCTTGAGTCAGACAACAGTCTTAGTGAGCGATAAAACAGCTAACAAACTTCAACAATAAAGTATATGAGCATGAATAGATAAACATACTAATCTACCAACAATACTGGAGAAGAACTCAACCTAATCCTCCCCACATCGGACAGTGATAGCCTTTACAATAAACAAGTCAACCATTCATCCATGGAAACCAGAACACCCATTCAATCGTTGTAAGCACTCATAACATCCAGATTATATATATATATATATATATATATATATATATATATATCATATAGACTGTCCTAATCTGATTCAACATCCCTAAAGCATAAGCCCTATAGGCCTAAACCAGTATCAGATTAGAATACAAGGAACATCTCCTTCGATGTTGGACAATCTATACGAGACCAATCATCCATGGCTGACTCTGGCTATCACCGCCAATCCTGCTTTGAAACCATCGTTAATCGTATGATGGCCACCTTGCCATATGTCAAGGGCTAATGGTAACCCCAGTTCTAGCGCAAACTCCATACGCCTTTCAATGATACGTATGCATGTCCAACCTTGACAACTTGGCCTTTCAACGATACCCAGGATACTCGACCTACAACCGGTCTTTTGGGTGCGCCCATCGTACCCTTGCTTTGAGCCTGCTAGAACTTACGACAATGATAATCTCCCAACCTTCTCATCTCTAGTCATCCAACTTGACGAATTTTCATAGCCCAAGCAACCTTCTCGAGCAACCATTATCCACCAACTCACAACCTTTGAGTTGTCACCTCATTCGTTATTCTACAGCGATAAACGAACACATTCAACACTTTAAATATTCTGACTTGAATTCTCCTAGAAGTTATCACCATCATCGAGCCAAGTTACCCTACTACGCTGCGGCTTGAGTAGGGTTCGGGGGCTTGCCCGCGAAAAATATTTTTTTCAAAGCTCATTTCTTCAAATCCAGGTCACACCCAAAAAACATACTTTTTCAGAAAATGACCCCACTGAAAACACACCATAGCGTTATCACTATCAACCACAGCTTTTAAAAGAGCTGCTAACAACATGACCGACTAGGGTATAAGGCCGACCGACTATACCAAACTCGACCAAACCAAACCCGGCAGACAAGAAGCTTCACTACTTCAACTTTATGACTGACCTGACAAGCGACCAACCGACCTGACCAGCAACCAACCGACCCGACCGACCAGGCTTGCTCCCACCTAACCAACCCGACTGACCAAGATTTCAGACCGACACTCTCCTCCGTTGCTTCAAAAAAGACCGACCCGGGCAAAAATTTGAGGCTGACCCGACCAGGATTGGACCGACTCAAACCCTGACTCGCTTCCCAAGCCATAACTTGACCGGCCCGACCAGAAACCTGAACACCTCCATTTCAACTCTGATTTCAACCAAAACTTCGCCAAACGATACATTCGATGAAACCAACTCACCAAATACAATCATAAACATGTCATAACATCGCTAATAACATGAATATGATGATTATCACAAAAATGATGTAAATTTCACTAAAACCATTAAGATGAACATATGATCAAAATGAGATATCTAACTTACTTAAATGTACAATATAACATGGGATTAATGGTTTAAAACTTGCTAAATTAGATCATAGGGTAATTCATATGAAAATGGACACATAATGGTGTAGATCTATGAGAAAACACTTGAATTTGATGAAAAACATGATCTAACATTCATATACTTCATTGAATCCATGTGAGAAATGTAAATCACTGACTGATTATCCTTAACAAGCAAAAATCAAAGGAATATGAATCTGGAAAGAAAGCATTTTGCACCAAACACCTTGATTCGATGAATTCTTGCCATAATTGATGTAGATCTAGCCTCCAATGGTGTAGATCTATGATTTCCCTCCTTGAATTTTGATCTTTAATGGTGGAAAGGTATTAGAGAAAGGAGGAGCACAAGACCTCCCATTGAGAGAATGGAGAATTCAAACCCTTTCTCATATCCCGTACCCCCTATTTTTAGTTTCCACCAACCCCCTAATGGGACTTCCCACTACAGTCCATTTTGGCTTACCAAACCTGGACAACCAACTGGAAAACCTTAAAACCGCAATTTCTCCCAAACTATTGAGCCAAATCTTTAATGTAACCACTCTACGAAAAGGTAATCATCAATTCCTTTCCAATGGCATAGGTCTCACCCTAGGATTCAACCTGAGTCAAAAGTTATGACCTGTACAAGACTGACAGGGGTAAAATGGTCACAAACAAAATCGGTAAAAATTATGGACATGTATGTAACACCCCACCTCCGTTAAGGACACTCACAAAGGGAACGCCTTAAGTTTGTTGGAGCATTTTAGTAAATAGAAAAGAAAATTTTAAGACAGATAAACAATACTTGAGAAATTATAAATTTTATTACAGTGGAAAACAGAAATCAGTTTGGTTACATCTTTACCAAAAACTCAAGTACATAAATACTGGTCTTGTTCAGAAAATTATCATAGTACAAAACTTTAAAATCATAATCCCCACAGAAGCTGCCATAAGGAGTCAAGCCATACTTTAAGCACTCTAAGTACTTCAAGCAGAAGAAATCTGGATCAAGCTAAAGTGTTCCCTCCTTGGAAAACCTAGGGGGAGGGAACGGAAGAAAAAGGGGCGAAAACAAGCAAGGTCAGACATAAAGTCTGGAAAGTCCACAGACTTTCAGCATATGAATAGATAATAATAATTATGACATGAAAATAAGCTGGATAAGAGATATCAGTAACAGGAGCAGCAGATGTACTTAGGTTAAACAGAAGAAACATAATAATATTACTTTTCATTTTTCTGTACTAATACTAGTATAACAGGATTAGGTGTCACCCACTTGTCTAAACTCAAACAGAAACGGGAACAGAATAATTTCCATAGAAGAGAATGCTATTAATGGGCCTTTACCACCCCAACAGAAATAGACAAAAACAGAATGCTAATAATGGGCCTTTACCATCCGAACAGAAATAGAATGCTAATAATGGGCCTTTACCACCCGAACAGAAACAAAATGCTAATAATGGGCCTTTACCACCCGAACAGAAGGTACAGAAACAGAAACAGATTAATCCCTATGGAAACAGAATGTAGAATTAGGTGTACACTAGTAAATGGGCCTTTACCACCCGAGTAGACGGTACCACGCAGAAACAGACAAGTGTTGCCACCCAACAGAAACAAACGGTACCAACAGAAACAGACAGAACTAAGTGTACCCTAAAACCTTGCCCCAAGCGATCGACTCCCTAATACATAAATACCCTTTGTCGACCCCACATAGGGTGTTTCACTCCCTAAAGTGACAACCAATTGGCACAGATACAGATGTCACGACGTCTTACATCCTCAGAAGCAGACCGGGATCCATGCACGCACATGACCCGGTTGGAACGCACCATCAACACCCCTCGCCATTATCAAAATGAACCGCTTATAATTAGTTCAGTAAGCGTGCCCGAACCCTACCGACTGTTGGGTCATAGTTTTGATACCAAAAAGGGTTACTGACTAATATGGGTCCCAAACAACAGATGAGACAAGTAATTTCCCTCCTAACCTTGTGTCCCCAGACTAACAGATTTTAGATTAACTTGTTTACAAGTTCAGACATACAGAGTTCAGATCAACTAGTTCACAGATCAGACAAGTTTTCAGACTAACGGATCAGATATACGGATTTAACAGATTTACAGATTTGTCTAACTTTGTAATTGGGCCTACAGATTCACGAAACGGGTTTGTTAAATTCATTAGTCCAATTGGTTCAACCCTATCCACCCAACACGTTTTAGACATCATATTTATCACAGATTTGCATTAATTAAATATTATGCACAGACCTCTCACATTAGGTCGGTAGCTTGTGGCCGCTGGTTATGTCGGGCTGTTCTGGGCAGACTTCTGCCACAAGCCAGACCTAACCTTGTGTCTAAGCATATTTTAGTTATGCCTACGACCTCTCACATTAGACTGGCAGTTTGCGGTCGCTGGTTAAGCCGGTTGGTTCCGGGCAGACTTCTACCGCAAACAAAGCCTAACCTCGTGTCATAGCCAATTCATTCCAATACAGATTTTTCAGATATCAGAGTAATTCTGTTTATTTAATAGATTAAACTTCTTCACTGGATACAACAGATTAATCAAATTTCCATGGTTTATTAAGTCTTAGGTCAAGCCTATGGATTTCCATACCCAGATTACCATTATCTAGTTTTCAACAGATCGGACAATTCAACTGGTGGCAGATCTAGCAGTTTAAGCGATTCAACAGATTTTGCAGATAACAGATTTAGTAGTTTAGGCAATTCAATAGATTTAGCAGACAACGGATTAGGCAATTTAATAGATTTAGCATATAACAGATTTAGCATATTATATATATCATATCTTGCCTAATCATAAATTTAGCCTAAACTCACTTGCCAAATCATGGTCATAATTCATAATACCACATATGCTCCTAATTTCAAGTTAAACATTACACAGTACAGAATATTCTCCATCAATCACGATAAATAATATGAATTATGCCAAATTATAGCCTATGATGCCAGATATCGAAAAACCTTTATTTAGGCGCATTCACATTAATAATTATCCTGTTTTTGTATAGGTCTTTACGCCTAAGTCACATATTCCTTTTTCAAGTCATGAATTTTTACATAAAAGAATATGTCCAAAAATCTAGATTTTTAAACTATAACATGTAGTATGTCCTCAACATGCATTATCATTCATGCATAACATGTTGTAAATTATCTTTAAACTCTAACATCAGACCTTGATTTAAAACATGCATTATGTCCCCAAGTTTCAAGTTGTCCTATAATTCCCCTTCTCCCAAATCACTGATCATCGTACCTAGTATGAACAGATCTAGATCTAACATATGTTTATTTCTCAAATTAACTACAGATCTAGATTACAACATGTACTATGTATCTAAATTTGTTTCATGTTTACGGTTAAATCTACACCCCGAATCCCAAGTCATATGTCCAATATATTTTATGCCTCAATCTCAAGTCATATGTTAAATATGCCACATGTCCAATTATATGCCTCAGATTTTATGTCATGTCCTTGAATCAGTACTGTCCAATTATGCATCATTCATTATTTGTCCCAAACATTTTAGCGTTCGTGTGTTAATCTCTTATGAGATATGGATCAGGCTCGTGGTAGCCTGGCCATAGAACAGAAAGAAGAAAGAGATACAGAATAAGATAGATCTAAACAGAACATAACAGACATAACCTCAGATTCAGATTTACAATTCATGTCTCAATCATAATTAACGTTTATATCGGAAAATAACTGTACTTGCATTTCTTGGTTTAAGAAAGGAAATAAACTAGTGTTGATGTAGAAAGGCTGAATTACTCTTCCTTAATTGTTGTTGAAGCTCTAAACTTTGATTTGAGATTTGATTTAGCTTTTAATTCTATTCAGGTTGGAACAAGATGCATCAGTCCAAGTTTTGATTCCAGCAGAGTAGCGACGCCATTTTTATTTTTAATTAGAACAGAGGAAGAGTATAGACAGAATGAAATTGGGTAGAGAAAATGAGGCTAGGGGCTATTTATACAGGATTAGGCGAATGAATCTTGACAGAAAATGAGGCCAGATACATCAGAATGAATCAGGTTTAAAAACTGGGTTTCGGGAGCAAGTCGACCCCTAGGTCGACACTATGGTCGACCTGGCCCCTAGGAGGTCGACCTGGTCCATGGGCGGGAATTTTCCCGCATAGCCTGTTCTGGGATTTTGAATTTGAAATTGAATTCGAATTTTCGAGCTGTTTTCGATTCTAAAAATCTCTGAAACTTCGGAGGGCCATATCTCCCTCATACAGACTCCATTTCTTGAAAACTCGGACTCGTTTCCAAGTAGAATTTCGAGACGAACGCAATGGCGCAACCCATTTCCCTTGATTCTTATTTTAAAAATTAATTAAATCTGATTTATTACTTATACGTTCAAAGAAAATACAGGGTGTTACCTTCTCCCCTCCTCAAAGGATTTTTTCCCCGAAATCTTCAAGTTAAGAAGAATGTGTCCTACCATCCAGTCATCCATCTACTCAACCATCATCCACAAGCATCCACTGTCCTTAGAAAACTTCTAATGTTGTATGAAAATATGCAAAAGTGTGTGTATATGTTCCTTATCTAATGCAAATATCAGGCGGTCCACTGATTCAGTTGACCTCCTTAATGTGAATTACGTCAATGCCATGAGTCCAACATGTATGCAATTTTCTATTTGATCCATATTATTCTTGTATGAGTGACAACCATTAATTCATATGCAACATCCATGTGATGATTCGATCATTTTACATACACAAAAATTAAGAATGCTCACACATCCATATGCAGTATGAGAGTGTTTTCAAGCCGATCTAGTGCCTAGTGTATGTATATGCATCCACGAGCATCCACTTGCATCCACTTGCATCCACTTGCAACCATCAAACATAACATGTCTCAAACACATGTTTACACCCATTAGTTTTTCCCTAAAGTTCGATGATTCGATCGAAAGGATATAGTCGAATGATGGAAGCGGGTATAGATAAAACAAAAACTTGGTTCCCATTAAACATTGGTTGAGAGACTAATTCCCCTAAGTATCAACCCCGAAGACCGAAATCAACATCAGATTGACACCTAGAGGATTACCCTCTTTAGTCAATGTCAAAAGTAGAAATCTTAACCTTTTCAGAAATATCCAGATGCTTACAGACTACTAGTACAGATCAGATTATCGAATGATTCTTAGAAAACTAAGAATGGGAAAATCCCACCAAATCCCTCAAAAACCTAGAATGTATGCATTACAATCGACTTGACGCCTAACACAGATACCCTCAAACCCCAACCAATCACCAACAGATGAGTCGTAACCCCTATGGGGTTTGAGACTATAACCAGATCAGAAACAAGACTAGTATTAAAGTGCAGAGACTCGACAACATAATCAGAATGCCATAATCGGAAAGAGTTAAAACTCAATAATCAGATAAGGAAACTAAACTCTCTATGGAAATTTTCCTACTTCTATCATATCCACGAACTATGAGAGCATTCGCCTGCCTTCCCAAAGTTGGTTATGTCCTCTGTCCTTGCCCTCGTTTCTTCGGGCAGTCCCTAGTGAAGTGTCCCATCTCGCCACAGTTGAAGTGAGTGTCCTTCCTCTTTTCAGCATTCCTTGTTCAGATGAGTCGAGCTTCCACAAGTAAAGCACTTTTTCTCCTTCTTATCTTCAGACTTTTCATCCTTCTTTTGTGTTTCCTTTTAGCTTCCTTTGTGAACCAAGTCCATATCCATGAGTTTCTCATCCTTGGGTTGTGCTCCTTAGCCAAACTCCCTCATTCTCATCTTAACTATATGAGTGTAACACGTTGACAAGTCCCTTGAAAACGGCCTCCATCACACGGAAAATCCTACAAAGCTCGAAAGAAAATTAGCCATAGGTGAGACTACTGCGGCTACAGATGGAAGTCAGACGCTTATTTGCCCTTTGATCGGTGTCGTAGTCTTATCAAGCCTACAGAACCATGCCGCGATGAGGTTACTTCCCAGAAAGCCGGGAGCCCAGGAGAAAGAAGGAAACAAAGATTCAAACAGAGGATCAAAAGATAGATATATGGCTTTTGGGGATTATGTTTTTCAAAAATAAGCTTTACTTTTGAAATTACTTCCTTTTAAAACCTTTTTGAAAATAGTTTTTAAAAACTTTACCCAATCTGGTAACCTTCAGCTCTGATAGCAAGTGTAAAACCCCACCTTCGTTAAGGACACTCACAAAGGGAATGCCTTAACTTTGGTGGAGCATTTTAGTAAACAGAATAGAAAATTTCAAGAAAGATAAACAATACTTGAGAAATTATAAACTTTATTACAACGGAAAACAGAAATCAGTTTGGTTACATCTTTACCAAAAACTCAAGTACATAAATACCAGTCTTGTTCAGAAAATCATCAGACTACAAAACTTTAAAATCATAATCCCCACAGAAGCTTCCACAAGGAGTCAAGCCATACTTTAAGCACTCTAAGTACTTCAAGCAGAAGAAATCCGGATCAAGCTAAAGTGTTCCCTCCTTCGAAAACCTGGGGGGAAACGGAAGAAAAAGGGGCGAAAACAAGCAAGGTCAGACATAAAGTCTGGCAAGTCCAGTGACTTTCAGCATATGAACAGATAATAATAATTATGACATGAAAATAAGCTGGATAAGAGATAACAGTAACAGGAGCAGCAGATGTACTTAGGTTAAACAGAAGAAACAGAATAATATTACTTTTCATTTCTCTGCATGAATACTAGTATAACAGGATTAGGTGTCACCCCAATGTCTAAACTGAAATAGAAACGGGAACAGAATAATTTCCACAGAAGAGAATGCTAGTAATGGGCCTTTACCACCCCAACAGAAACATACAGAGACAGAATGCTAATAATGGGCCTTTACCACCCGAACAAAAACAGACAGAAACAGTATGCTAATAATGGGCCTTTCCAAGATAAACAGATATTAACCATGATACCAAGTGTATATACTAAGATTATTAGAGGTCTCTCTTCTACTTAGCTTATCCATCATGTCACAAATTTAGGGTCGATATCTCTCACGCAAACCATCCTAGTCGAACTTGACATCCCTCAAGTACAAGCCGAAAGGCCTAAACCAATATCAGACAAGCAACCAAGGAATACCTCCTCCGAATTTGGAGGATTTATGTGAGATGATACTAGCAAAACAACCAAACAATTGGGCACTTAACCGACTCTGGCTACCCTCGCCAATCTTGCTCCAAAACTATCGTTGATCGCATAACTGGCTTTGCATTGTCATCTAGATATATGTGGGAGTCGACCTCACGTTTTAGGGGACAAACCCCTAAACTGAATCAAAAACATCTGTGTACTCATGGACTACTCCAACGGATCGAAAATCGTCGATAAATACATAAAGGTAGCTAGGAAAAACCGATCTCTTAAGATCACACGAAATTTCGAAGGTATTCTCGAGGCAAGTCGAAAGTCTAACTACGGTCCTTTCACAATTACTAGCTAACCAATCCATGCCTAGAATCAACCCATAGCCCATGAAACCAAAAACATAAGTATCTCAAATCCATACAAAATAAAGATAAATGAGCCGAACCACAAATTGGATTTGATACAAAAATGGGATCTTCTATTATACAAGTACTAAGGTGCAGAGACACCACTATGGAAGCAGATATGAACAAATGTGAATCACTAAAATCAAAAATAGTACTAACAGGATGATCAAAGAGGAAAAACTAAACTCCTTCAACAGAAACCTTACTACCTCCCTCTCAGGTACGCTAGCGGTGAGATCATGTATTTTCCCTTCTGAAAATCCTGTCGTTTGTTCTTGCCCCTGGTCTTTAATTATATGAACCGTTATACCATAATAAAGATACTTCCTCTTGTTTTAGGTTTTACTATTCTTTCATTTTTACCTCCTTTGTGAACCAAGGCTTTATCCATGAGTTCCTCATCCTTGGGTTGTGCTCCTTAGCCAAACTCCCTCATTCTCATCTTTGCCATCCTTGTGTAACTTGTTGACAAGTCTCTTGAAAGCTGCCTCCATCGCACGGAGAATCCTACAAAGCTCGAAAGAAAATTAGCCATAGGTGAAACTACCGCAGCTATAGATGGAAGTTGGGAACTTCTTTGCCCTTTGAAAGGTGTCGTAGTATCATCAAGCCTACGGAACCATGCCGCAATGAGTTTACCTCCCAGAAAGCTAGGAGCCCCAGAGACTCAGGAAAGAAGGAAACAAGGATTCAAACAGAGGATCAAAAAGATAGTGCATATGGCTTTGGGGAATATGCCTTTAAAAGAAAACATTTCTTTTGAAAAAGCTTCTTTTAAAACTGTTTTGAAAAATAATTTTTCAAATCTTTTATCTGATCCGGCAACCTTCAGCTCTGATACCAAGTGAAACACCCCACCTCCGTTAATGTCACTCACAAAGGGAATGCCTTAACTTTGGTGGAGCATTTTAGGTAAAAGATGCAGATAAATTACAAGACAGACAAATAAACAAGCGGAAAATAAAATCATTTTATAAACAATATGGTTCAGTCAAGCTTTTACAATGGTTGTCTCAATCATACTTAAAAGTAATACATAGAACTTCTGTCATGATCTAAAAACTTCCAAATATAAAAGAAGCATAAGAACAACAATGATATTCCCCAATAAAGCATGAACCAGCCATAGCAGTGGGAGGGATACTCCAAAGCAATGCATCGACTATCTTCGAGCTTGGAAGGAAAACTGAGCTAAGTGGTAACATTTCCACCTTGTGAACCTTGGGGGGGTGGGGGGGGGGGGGCAGAAGAAAAGAGGCAAAACAAAACTAGGTCAGACACAAGTCCGGTAAGTCCAGTGACTTTCAGCATATAAACAGGAAAAAGTATCATGACGTGAATAAACTGAATATAAGATAATACCGTGATAACAGGGATAACAAGATAACATAGGATAAGCATAAGGTATGATAAGGCAAGATAAACTGAATGCGCTTCTACTCTTTCTCTGCTTCGCTTCTACCTTGTTGTACTGATTTTGTTATCTATCTCTGCAACACCTAACTAGTATCCCAATTAGAAATCTATATAAAATGACAACGTAATCCCAATCCCGTAATTATGGTTGCCTTCAGGTGTACATCTATCATGAGGATTCCACCTCAATCTGCCTAATTGCCATGAACATGCTAGATGTACCCTTACTACCCTATCAATCGGTTCCCTACTTGTATTCATTTCTCTTGTGTCTGTGTCAATCGGCCCTCTCTTACGTGTAGATACCCTGTGCTAGTCCCACCATAAGGTGTATCAATCCTTATGATAGTGACCCGACACGATTCAAGATGCACAGTGTATAACTACTGGTACCCAGTGCCAGTTTTTTCCCACTCCGGAGTACATGCACGCCCATAAACCATCGAAACCTACACTGACGTACCCCCTGGCGCTGCTTTGACCGCTTCCAATCAGACCAGTAATCGTGCCCCACCCTGCCTAGTTCAGGGTACCGTGATACATCTATATGGGTTACAGCAGAAATGGGTCCCCGTTACTAGGGTTTCCTATTAGTAAAGTTTGTAGGCCTATATTTACTAATATTACCCACCAACCCGACATGTACTTAACCCTCCCGCTGATTCAAGCATGTTTATTTAACGGTTAAGTTTGTGGGCCTATATGTACTAATATTACCCACCTACACGAAATGTACTTAACCCTCCCATCGATTCAAGCATATTTATTAAACGGGTAAGTTTTGTGGGCATATATGTACTAATATTACCCACCTACACGAGATGTACTTAACCCTCCCATCCATTCAAGCATGTTTATTAAATGGTTAAGTTTTGTGGGCCTATATTTACTAATATTACCCACCTACACGAGATGTACTTAACCTTCCCATCAATTCAAGCTGTTTATTAAACGGTTAAGTTTTGCGGGCCTATATTTACTAATATTACCCAGCAAGCCGATATGTACTTAACCCTCCCGCACATTATGTCATATTGGTTAAGTGTTCTCCATTCATGTTAACTTAACCCACCCATTCATCGTGTCATGTTGGTTAAGTGTTCCTTATTTACTTAACCTCGTCCATTCATTAAGTTATATTGGTTAAGTGTTTCCTTGTTACTTAACCCCATGTGTTCGTCTTATTGTATTGGTTAAGTGTCATCAGTCAATTCAAGTTAACTTAACCCACCTACTTGTCATATTACTTTGGTTAAGTGTTGCCTTCTTGTGTTAACTTAACCTACCACAAATCAATTTATATTGGTTAAGTGTTAACTTAACCCTTTCCATTTATCATGTTATACCGGTTAAGTGTTTCCTATTAACTTAACCCTAGTCATCCATCTTGTCTTATCGGTTAAGTGTTTCTCATTACTTAACCCTTGCCGTTCCTGTTATATTGGTTAAGTGTTCCTATGAACTTAACCAAACTCGTTCATCTTGTTCATTAGCATTAATTGATTTATTAATGCACCAACCTCTTACATTAGATACTAGATGTGTCGGGCGGTTCCGGGCAGTTTTACACCGCAACTCAATCTAACCTCGGGTTTTTCTTGGGCATGAAGCACTAACCTCTCACATTAGATAGGTGTTGTTGTGGTTACTGGATGTGCCAGGCGGTTCCGGGCAGTTTTACACCATAACTCAATCTAACCTTAGGTTAGGCATGTTCATCTTTAATCTACACATTTACCCTGTATACCCAAATCTAAATTTTTCATGTTAATTACCAAATTCACCAAAACTATTCATGTTGCATTTTACACCCAATCTTGATTTAATGCTCCAGTTACCCCAAATTTGCCACAATAATTTTTTTGGCTAAAACTTGATTTATATGCCAACTTCCTACTTTTTCGTTAATGCCAATTCTAGGTTCAATGTATCAAATTACATATTCCATAATTCATGTCAAATTGCATCTTAACAGTTATGCCATGTTACATGTTCCAAATTATGCAAATAATGTTAATTTCATGTTATACCCAATTACCTCCGCATTCATAACATACGTATTTCGAGGTTCAACTCAAGACTCATAATATAAGGGGAGAACAAGATGGAACATCGTAAGAATATGCATAGTCATATGATGATAAGAACTACTAGTCCAATAAACTTGATGTATTAAAAGACAAGTTTTGCAAGGGATACATCGCAGGCATATAGATATGATAAGAATTTTATCATGAACTTAAAAAAATTTACAATTCCGATATACAACAAGGATAGATATGATTGGACCAGTTTCATGGTCAAAAATGATTCCCAAATATATATACTCAAGCGCAGATTTCAATGAAAAGATAACTTACATCAGGAATATTCTCATATCCATTTTACTACATGTCACAATTAGATTTAGATGTTCAAATCTAAAAAGTAGTTGACTTACAAAACAAAGGCAAATCTTGTTTTCATGCCTAAGCCATATGTCACTATACACCCTAATCTTCTTCTTCCAAATCATAAACTATCATATATATATATATATATATATATATATATATATATATATCTTTGTGTGTGTCCCAATTTTTGATCTTAGACCACAACATGTACTATGCCTTATATTTACAGTTCAATTTACGCCCCAAATCCCAAGTCATATGTCCAATACTTTATGCCTCAAATCTCAAGTCATATGTCCAATACCTTATGCCCCAAATCTCAAGTCATACGCCCAATACTTTATGCCTTAAATCCCAAGTCATATGTTTGATACACTTTATGTTTTGACTACAACATGTGTTATGTCCTCAAATCAGTTACAACTCAATTATGCCCATTTTTATTTCCAACGTACGTTCATCTCTTATGAGATCTGGCTCAGGCTCGTAGTAGCATGGCTATAAAACAAAAAGGGAAGATGGAAAGAAGAGACAATGAACGGACATAATATTATCAATGAGATAGATCCAAAGGATATAGAAAGACAGGCATAATCTCAGATCCAGATTTATTACAATGTCAGAATCACAATTAACTTTTATTTCTGAAAGTAACGTGAACTTACAAATTTCAGAAGGGTCTTGAATTCTGGGTTCTGTATTCTGAAACTGAATATCTCTAACTTGAAGTAAACTATTTGTTCTTCTAATTTAGATCTGATTTGATTCATAGAAATAGTTGTTTAAGTCGTTGAATTAGCCTTTGAATCTCTGCTAGAATTCTAAACTTGATTTCTACGAAGGACTTGAGCAGCATAACCCCGTCTTAGATTTATTTTGATATAAATTAGGGTAGAGTATAGGCGTAATGAAGTTGTATAGAGAGAAAGTGAGGTTTGGGGATGTTTAAATAGCTTAAGAGCAACGAATCTGGTCAGAACGGGCGTCTAAATGCGGAAAAACGAATCTGTCCACGGATCTGGAAAAAGGAGGGAGGTCGACCCCCAGGTCGACCCCATGGTCAACCTGTTTTACCCAGGTCGACCCCCTGGTCGACCTGGGCCCTGGGTGGGAAAATTCCCTCCAAGCCCAGATGTGTGATTTGAATTTCAAAACTTTAAATTTGAATTCGGGCTGGTTTTTATTTTAAATTCCTGAAACTTCTAAGTGCCATAACTTCTTCATACGGAGTCCGATTTACGAAAACTCGGACCCTATCTCAAGCAGAATTCCAAGACGTACGCAATGGAGTAACCCGTTTCCCTTAATTCTTCTCTTAAAAATTAAGTATACTTTAATTTGTACTTTAATGTTCACAGAAAATACGGGGTGTTACAGTGATGGTGATAGCGACAATGAACAAGCTAATGTATGCTTCATGGCTAAAAATACCAAGGTTAGCAATTTTACTAGTGATGAAATGGTTGAAATTAATATGAAAATTGTATAATATAGAAATAATTTTAAAAGAAAATATAAACATGCAAATGAAGATAAGAAAAAAGTAGAATTTGAATGAGATTTGTTAAAAGTTGAAAAAGAGATTTTAGAAGATGAAATGAGAAAATTACAAGAATCTCTATCTAATGCAAATTCTCAAATTTCATTATCAAGTCAAGAAATTGAAACTCAAAAAGAGAAAAATAATTTGCATGTTTTTGAAAATCATGATTTAAACTCAAAAATTAAAAGTATTGAATCAAATAATTCAGTCTTAAGGTTAAATTAGATACAAAAAATGTTAACAATTTCAATAAAGTTAGAGAGAATTTATCTAAGATACTAGAAAATTCTCAACCAACATCTAATAAAAAGGGATTAGGTTATGTGTAAAAAGTCAATTATAAGAAAAAAATCCAATTTTAACAAACCAGTAACACCTAGTTTCAAGAAACCTGAAATAGTTCAAATAAAAAATTCTGTAGAAATATTAATATATGTGTTCCTAAAACAAATAATCATTTGATTAGGAATGAGTATATTAAAAATTTGTTAAATATTGTACATAATAATATTGTTTATATTTTTAAAAGGGACTCTGAACCATCTTGGGCTTGGTTTCCTAAGACCTAACTCTTAGGGCCCTAACAGAGGAAGTGGATACCGATAAATTTTAATTATTTTTGTGGGTCCCACTTAACAAAACTAGAGGAAATTGGGTACTTGACAGTGGTTTCTCAAAACATATAACAGGAGAAAAAGTGATGTTAACCAATATTATCCAGTCAAAAGGGGGAACTGTCACATTTGGAGATAATTCCAGTGGATACATCATCGGCAAAGGCGATGTGAGCAATTACGGTATATCCAGTTTACCTCATATTTCTGATGTATAATTAGTTAAAAACTTAAAACATAATTTGTTGAGTATTAGCCAATTATGCAATAAAGGTTTTTAAATATTCTTTTCTGAAAATAAATGTAACAAATTATATTCTAATCAAAATATTACTTTCGAAGGAAACAGAGATAAAAATATTTATATCTTGAATATGGCAGTTGGTAATAATCCAAGTATATGTCTACTAGCCAAAGAAATTTATCCTTAAAGGATTCTGCCATGTAAATTTTGAAACAATAAACAAAATTTCTATAAAAAATTTAGTAAGTGATTTACCCAAAATAAAATTTAAACTTCAAAATTTGTGTGATGCATGTCATTTTAGGAAATTAACAAAATCCACTTTTAAGTCTACAAATATGATTTCATAATTACAACCACTTAAATTACTGTGTATGGATTTGCTTGGGCCAACTCAATTATAACCTATAAATCACAGTAGATATGTGGTTTTAATAGTTGATGATTTCTCGAGACACACTTGGACAATATTTTTGAAAAATAAAAGTGACACTTCTGAAAATTTTAAAATATTTGTAAACAAATTCAAAATTTGACAAGTTTGAAAATTAAAAACATAAGAAGTGATCATGGAGGAGAATTTGAAAATGAAAAGTTTGATTTATATTGTAAAAGGAAAGGAAATTTTCATAACTTTTCATTTCCTAGAACTCCACAACATAATGGAGTCGTGGAAAGGAAAATTGGAACATTACAAGAATGCGTTAGAACGTTCTCGAATGTGAGCTCATTACCAAAACATTTCTGGCCAAAAGCAATTGCAATGTCCTGTAATTTTTTGAATCGTGTCTTCATTCGAACACTTCCGAAAAAATACTCCATATGAACTTTTTACTAAAAGAAAACCAAATATTTCAAATTTAAAGTTTTCGGTTCAAAACACTTTATTATAAATACAAAAGATCAGCTAGGAAAATATGATTTGAAATTCAATGAAGGAAAATTTTTAGGATATTCTGAACAAAGCAAAGTTTGTCGTATTTACAGTAAAAGAACCAGTAAAATAAAAGAATCACTTAATGTTTCTTTTGATGAGAATTTTATTCAAAATTCTTTTGATTCAGACATTATGGAAAACAAATCTTCTCAAGATGATGATATTTTTATTTATACAGAAGATGAAAACATTGTTCATAATAACATAAATAACAATATTATAGAAACTCAAGATAATATCGATAATAATAATCAAAATGTTCACACTAATGAAGTCAGATCTCAACCAAGAATATAACGAGATCATCTGACTCAAAATATTATTGGGAAAATAACTTCTAGTGTAAGAACAAGAAGTCAGTTAAATTTAGTAAGTAATTTTGCCTTTTTATCGAATATTGAACCCAAAAACCCAAAAGTAGCTTCAACAGATGAAAACTGGATAATTGTTGTGCAAGAAGAATTAAATCAATGAAGAATTAAATCAGTTTGAATGCAATGAAGTCTGGGAATTCGTTCCAAGACCAAGTGATCAAACTGTCATTGGTACGAGATGGGTTTACAAAGTTAAAGAAGACGAATTAGGTAATAATATTACTAGAAACTAAGCATGGCATGTTGCATAGGGTTATAATTAAGAAGAAGGTACAGATTATGAAGAAGCGTTTTCTCCACTCGCCCGAATAGAAGCAATTCGAATTTAATTAGCATATGCATGTTTTCTTAACTTTAAATTATATCAAATGGATGTTAAAAGCGCCTTCTTAAATGTTTAAATAAAAGAAAGAGTATACATTGAACAACCTCCACTATTCGCTCATGAAAAATATCCTGATTATATTTCCAAATTGAAAAGGGTGTTATATGGATTAAAACAAGCACCTCGTGCTTGGTATGAATGTCTTAAAATTATTTAATTGACTTAGGATTCCAAATTGGAAAGGTTGATCAAATGCTTTTTATAAAAAGATATAGTAAAGTTAATTCAATAGTTCAAATATATGTCGACGACATTATTTTTTGTTCAACTAATGAAAAATTATGTCAAGAATTCTCAAAAATAATGACCAGCGAGTTTGAAATGTCGCATATGGGACAACTGTCATATTTTCTAGGCTTACAAATTGAACAAACTCCAAGTGGAATTTTCATAAATCAAGAAAAATAATGTAATAATTTAATTAAACGTTTTGGAATGGAAAATACATCAAGTAAACCTACAACCATGAGTACAACGACACATTTAGAAAAGGATGAAAATGGTAAAAGTGTCGATCAATAATTATATCAAAGCATGATAGGTTCACTTCTGTATTTAACTGCTAGTTGACCAGATATTATGATGATTGTTTGCTTATGTGCTTGATTTCAAGCTAATCCAAAAGAATCACATTTACGAGCAGTAAAACGCATATTACGTTATTTGAGCAGTACCAAAAATTTTGAACTTTTCTATATGAAATATTGTTCCTTTGAAATAGTTTCATATGGTGACGCTGATTTTGGGGGATCACGGACGGATAGTAATAGTACAAGTGGTACTTGCCACTTCATTGGCAAATCACTTATATATTGGTTCAGCAAGAAACAGAATTGTGTTTCACTATCGACATGTGAAGCTGAATATATATCTGCGGCATTTGCTTGTGCTCAAGTAATATGTATGCAGAAACACTAAAAGATTTTTTGTCAATCTAAATAACTCAACAATTTATTGCGACAACATAAGTGCAATAAACTTATCCAAAAATCCGATAAACCATTCTAGAACTTAACATATTGATATAAGACATCATTTCTTGAGAGACAATATTGAAAAGCAAATTTTGAACTTTGAATATGTAAAATATGAAAATCAAATTGTAGATATATTTACTAAACCTTTATCAGAGAATACATTTATTAAGCTTCAAAGAGAGCTAGGAATTATCTCATATAAAGATCTCTAAATATCTACTTATATATATTTGTGCTTAAATATTCTCTACTATTCTCGATCACTGCTTTAGCATGATACTTATTCTTTATAATCGATGACAAAGGTGGAGAAGTATGTTATCATTATACCATTATATACACTAACATTTTGTTATAGGAACAACAAGTATATATATATATATATGCACTAACAAAACGTTGCATAAAAGCTTTTTATTCAGGGGGAGACAAATACATACAAGCATACATTCAAGGGGAACAAATCATTATCTCAACTAAAATGCAAGGTATTGTCCTCAATCAAAAAAGAGGGAGAATGTTGATTCACAAGATTTTTGATTCAAGGCAACAACAAAATGGAGATAAAATCAAAGAGTTAGTCCATATATATATGTACATATATATATATATATGTGTGTGTGTGTGTGTGTGTGTGTGTGTGTGTTTAGTTGTGCTAGATAAATGTTAAAATCTATCCTCATTTTATATAAAACAAATGCATGGAATTTGATAATATATATGAATAAATGGCTAGAAAATAGGCATTATTGGGCAACATGCCTTGAACCAATCGACTGGTTCATTTCAGACCAGTCGACTGGGCCGGCAAATTTTGCCCAGCAACGGCTACTTTCTGCTATTTTTAAACATATATTCGGTTTATACTTTTAAACAAGTTGATTGATGATTTTCAGACCAGTTGACTGATTCGAAAATAATAGCCATTTTTATGAAAGGATACCGTCTTTCATGAAAAGATTCCTCTTCATTTCTGGATGGAAATGGATGCATCTCTTAGATAAAACTCTTCATGAAAGATCTATAATCTACAACTATTACATATACACTACAAACTTGGTTTTCATATCACCGAATCTTCCCTAATCTATTCTATTTTCTGATCTACATTTCTAAGCACTCTTGCTTTCTATAAAGCTCTCAAATATTCATATTACTTATTGAATCTTTGAATTTATTTCAAATCTCCCGATTCAATAAGTAATATACTTCCTTCAATCTTCACATGCTCGTTATATACTTGAGGATAAAATTATAGGAAGGGTGTACTCAATCATTGGCTATTCAGTGGTATTCAAGAACACAAGGAGAAGTCGAACTCTTATTGTTTGTTAAAGTCCTGTGTTGGTGCTCAGGCAAGAAATCCTGGTTGGGGTTCAGATTGTTGTGATCCTGTTCCTCCGGGTGAAGAGAGGGCGTTGATAGTAGAATTCCAGAGGGAGTCTGGGACTGGACATAGGACGGTAAGTCCGAACTAGTATAAAATTCTTAGTGTCACCTTACTTACTGCGTTTACTTATTTGTGATATCTTTATTGTTTAATATTTATTTGCATAACTATTGTATTAGACAAGATTAGTTTATCATATCTACTTCCACATATTTCATATAGAAAGATTTCATGCTAAGTCACACAACTTTTCAGGGTGGACCTCGTGGCTTATGAAATCGAGGATTGTAATTTGGATACTATTTGAAAAGAAATCTGCATCAATCCAGAGTTGTTTTGGACTGGATGCAGTGTATCTCCAAACTAGCAAAAAAATCCTTGTGTATTATTTACTTTACTGCTTTTACTTTTATGCTGCATCTATGTTTGATTTTGTAATTGTTACATATCTGTGATTTTTGTCTGTTTTTTATTTATTCAAAAAGAGTTCATAAAAATTATACACTAAACACTATTCACCTCCCCTCTAACGTTATGTTTTCCTTAAGATCTGTGATCTGCATTTCCCAACATTTGTTATCAGAGTAATGGTTTTCAAAATTTTCAAAATCTTCTTTTTTTAAAGTTTGAATGGAAATTTTAAGAAATTATTTCAAATTGGTCCAAAAATGTTCAATTCATCATTTTTTCATGAGTCTGCATTTAATTATTTTGAAAAATCAATTTATCTACCAAATTGGTGTGTTGTACAGGAACAGATGTGTTATATGGCTCTTGATGATTCAACACTCAATGGAATAATGGATCAAATCAAGGAAGTTAAATGGATAATTGATAGTGATTGTTCAAGAAATATGACTGGAAATCTAGAGATACTAAATGAAATAGTTTACAAAGATGTAGGAATGGTTAATTTTGGAGACAACTCAAAAGGATATGTAATTGGCATCCGCAATGTCGGTAATTCTAAATCTCCTAGTATTTATGATGTTTTGTTAATTAGGAATTTAAAACATAACTTACTTAGCATAAGTCAATTATGTGATAAAGGTTATTATATTAAATATGACAAAGATAAGTGCTACAACGAAGATAATAATTCAAATATTATATTCAAAGGAAATAGAAATATTTACATAATCATAAGTATGAAAATTTCAAATGATAAACTATGTCTTTTGGCTAATACAAGTGATCCTTGCACTTGGCGTAAAAGATTTAGGCATTTAAAATCCAAATTCCTTTCTAAAATTTCTAAAGAAGATTTAGTTAGAGAACTTCTTAAAATGAATTTTAAATTAGATAATATATGTGATGCATGTTAATTAGAAAAACTAAGAAAAAGTTCATTTAAGTTAAAAGATGAAATTTCTATGTCAAATCCTTTAGAGTTACTTCACATGGATTTATTTGGGCTATCTCAAACTCGGTCAATAAATCTTGGCAAATACATTTTTGTTATTATCGATGATTATTCTATGTACACTCGGACATTATTCCTTATGCATAAAAGTGATGCTTTTGAATTATTCAAAAATTTTGCAAAAAGAATTCAAAATCGATGTTCATTAAAAATTTGATTTATACGTAATGTCCATGGTTGAGAATTTAAGAATGAAAATTTTCAGAATTTCTGTTATAAAAAGAGAAATACTCAAAATATCTTCTTTTCCAAGAACTCCACAATAAAATGGATTTAAGAGTTTGTTAGAACTATTCGTTTTGATAGTAATTTACGAAGAAAGTTTTGGACTGAAGCAGTAGTAACAGCTAGTTATATCTAAAATGGATAATTAATTAGACCATCTACCAATAAAACACCATACAAACTCCTTCATTAAAAGAAACCAAAAGTATCATGTTTATAATTTTTAAAAGAAAATGTTTTGTTTTAAATACTAATGAAAATTTGGATAAATCAAATTCCAAATCAAATAAAGGAATATTTATTAGATACTCAAATAGAAGTAAAGCTTACATAATTTTCAACTTAAGAACTAACAATATTAAGAATAATGCATGTATCTTTTAATGAAAATTTTAAATATATTAGACAAATAAATGATGAAAATGGATTTGAAATTTGAAATAATGGCTCAATGAAATAATTTAGGAAAAAAATCAACCAAATAAAAGAATTAAACTTTAGAGAGATGATCCTGTAGAAAATATACTAGGAAATATTGAATATGCAGTTAGAACTAGAAATCAATTGAATAAAATTAGTAACATGTCTTTTACATCAATAACTGGACCTAAGAATCTGAAGGAAGCATCATGCAATGATTCATAGATATTTGCTATGCAATTAAAACTGAATTAATTTCTAGAAATGATGTATGGGAACTTGTTCCAAGACCCAAGGATAAAACTATAATAGGAACTAAATGAGCTTATAAAAAATAAAATGAACGAACTTAGTGAGATTTCTATAAATAAGAACGATTAGTCGCACAGGGTTATTGCTAAGAAGAACAAATAGATTATGATAAAATATTTGTAACACCCCACCTCCGCCAGGGTCTCTCTTGCAAGTACTCTGACTTTGGAGGGGCGTTTGAATCAGGTAAACATGCATAATGATATATCAAGGCAAAACAAGAACATATGTATATATGTAAACAGAGTAAATAAGATAAGTAAAACAACGGAAGATTTCAAGCTATTTCAAAACAAGTGTATTTGGAAAGTTGACATTATGTGTACCAGACTTGTTTTGAAATAGCTTGAAATCTTCCGCTGTTTTACTTATCTTATTTACTCTGTTTACATATATACATATGTTCTTGTTCTGCCTTAATATATCATTATGCATGTTTACCTTATTCAAACGCCCCTCCAAAGTCAGAGTGCTTGCAAGAGACACCCTGGCGGAGGTGGGGTGTTACATTTGGTATCAGAGCATATGGTTTACGAGAAGGAACAAAAAGGTTTTTAAAACTTTTGGAAAACTATTTTCAAAACCAAGTATAAAGTATTTTCCAAAGAAAAGTCTAGTTTATTTTAAAGGCTTTTCCCCAAAAAGCCATTAGCAAAATTCCTTCGTTTTTCTCCATTCTGAATCTATCTTTTTCTTCTTTTTCAGTATGGCCGATAACTTTACTATTCTGGAGGGAGTGCACGTACCTGTTTGTTATAGGAGACTTTTGGAGGCTAGGGCGACCGAAGCCGGCCCCGCAGATGTTCCTCCTCCTTCTCCTCCGGTAGTTAATGTTCCTCCTCCTCCTGTCGCTGAGGTTCCTCTTCCTCCTCCCCCTCAGCATCCACAAGCGGATTTCGCGGAGATTTGCAAAGACTTTAAGGCGATGGGTTGCGAGAATTTCATTGGAACCGAGACTTTTGTAGAGGCCAGGAATTGGTTGAAAGAAACCGAAGATCTTTTTGCCTTCTTTGATATAGATGACCGTAGGAAGGTTTTATTGGCAGTGTGGTTGCTAAAGAAAGAAGCTGCACGTTGGTGGGTGGTCACCACCGCTACTAGGCCAATTGAGACTTGGGATAACTTTCGGGGAAAGTTTGGACTAAGGTTCCTATCACTGAAGCAAGGGGACATGACTATTAGGGAATACATAGATAAGTTTAATCAACTGGCTCGGGTCGGTTTAGACTTGGTTAACACAGCTCAGAAGAAGGCCCTATACTTTGCTCTAGGATTAAACGAGCCATTACATGGTTTGGCCATATCTCATATACCCTTGGGGGCAACTTTTGAGAGTTTGGTGAATATGGCCCTACTCAATGAAGAGAATAGGAGTGACAAGAAGGAGGAGAAGTCTAAAGATAAGAAGGAAAAGAGGAGCTTTACTTGTGGAAGCTCGACTCATCTAAACAAGGATTGCAGAAAAAGGAAGGGCACTTGCTTTAACTGTGGAGAAATGGGACACTTCACTAGGGATTGCCCGAAGAAGCAAGGGCAAGGCCAGGGTCAGACTCAGCGTGTTGGACCTTCAGGAGGGCAAGTTCATGCTCTCAATGCCGCTCCAGTTCCCGATCGAGGTAGTATTTCTGTTGAAAGTCTTGTATATATTTCTGATTTTCCAGTTCGTACCTTGTTTGACTCTGGTGCATCGCATAGCTTTATTTCATCTGGTTTAGTTGAAAGTTTGCACCTAAGTACTAGTCTAGTTAATGATCCCGTGTGTGTTTCAAATCCATTTGGGGTTTCCGCCCATTTGTCTATTATCTACGTGGATTTGAAAATTTCTATCTTGAGTGTAGAGTTCTCGTGTGATGCTTATATTCTCGGTTTCATGGGGTATGGGTTGATTTTTGGGCATGGATGGGTTGTCCAGTTTTGGAGCCATCCTTGATTTTTGAGCATAGGGTTGTGAGGCTCATGACTCGCCTCGGTAATACCCTAAAAATTTCTAGTAATCCTACGAGTCCCGTCATGTTGTGTTATCTTGAATCCCTCAACTCGTCTATCGATAGTTTGCAATCGGTGAGGGTGGTCCGAGAATATCCTGATATCTTGGGTGAAGTGAAGGGGGTTACCCCTAAACGAGAGATAGATTTCCGCATTTATCTGGTTGATAATGCCAAGATAGTTTCGTGGCCGGTTAGGCACATGGTCCCGCAAGATGAGAGATAAGAAAGCAAGTCAATGAGTTGCTTGAGAAGAACTTCATTAGATGAAGTATATCTGAATGGGGAGCGCCTGTAGTATTTACTACCAAGGCAGATGGTTCTCTTCGACTTTGTGTTGATTATCGTGAGTTAAACAAGGAGAATAGACAACCATTTCCAAGGATCGATGATTTGTTTGATCAGCTTGTAGGAACATCTGTTCCATCAGCTCAGAATAGCTGAGGATTGTATAGGCGAAACTGCGTTCAGTACTCCAGATGGATTCTTAGAATGGCTGGTCATGCCATTCGGTTTGACTAATGCACCCGCCTATTTCGTGGATTTGATGAGTAGGGTGTTCAGGGAGTTCTTGAACAAGTTTGTCGTGGTCTTCATAGATGATATTCTGATCTTCTCTAAGGATAAGGAAGAGCACGCAAGGCATCTCGTGGAGGTGATGGATACGCTTGGAGCGCATCAGTTGAAGGCCAAGTTCTCCAAGTGTCATTTTGGAGAAAAAGAAGTTAGATTTCTTGGGCACATAGTTTCTAAGCAAGGCTTAGTGGTGGATCCTGCTAAAGTGGTCGCGGTTCAAAACCGAAAAGCTCCGACGAGGACAATTGAAGTAAGAAGTTCTCTCAGTTTAATTAGTTAGTTAGCGTCCCTTGAGATTAGACCTACCCTTCTGGATCAAGTAGGGACTTCGCAGAAAGAAGACCCGCAGTTAGTCGAGATCATGGACTAGTTGATTCGAGGCGAGATGGTAAGTCACCTCGTTATAGATAACAAGGGATGGCTAAGACGCGATGAGAGAGAGAAGGTTCTTGAAGATGCACATCACCCGAGGAGGTGGCCGAGTTTGTCCCAAGGTGCATGTTGTGCCAACAGGTCAAAGGCCGAGTCATAGAAGCCCGGTGGGCTATTACATCCATTGGAGGTCCCCGCAATGGAAGTAGTAAAGCGTCACGAAGGATTTCGTGGATGGACTGCCTAGGTCAAGGAAAGAGAATACGAGCATGTGGGTCATAGTAGGTAGGCTCACGAAGAGTGCTCATTTCACTCCGGTAAAGAGCGAAAGGAGTACATCATAGCTAGCGACAGTTTACTTTCAAGAAATAAAGCGGTTGCATGAGGTTCCCTCAAGTATAGTTAGTAACCGTGACTCAATCTTCACTAGCCAGTTTTGAGATAGTCTACGGGAAGTCATGGGCAAACGGCTGAATCTAAGGACGTCCTATCATTCGCAGGCGGATGGTTCATTTCGTTCAAGCAGGAGTTATAGAAAATCACGTTAGTAAGAGCAATCGGCAACGTGGATTGGTATTTCCAAGAAAAGTTCTGCTGCGTGGAATACTTTATAGTAAGTAAACGAGATCCAGGATTCACTGGTGAATTTTGGAGAGCTTGCATGAAACCGTGAGGTCATAGTTATGTTTAAGCCAAGAATGATAGAAGAGTAAGTGAAAGAGGAAGACGAGAGGCGACAATGAAATGGGTTCCAACTCATATTTGGAAATAAGAGTTAAGAAGCTAAGAAATCATGAAGTAAAAGACGGTCAAAGCACAGTGGAGTTAAACTCAAGGAAACGTGACTTAGAAGACTGAAGGCTAGATACGCGCATCATATCTCTTTTTAAGAGTATATTCTTGATCCTTGTTTTCCTGTGGAACTTACTTGCATGTTATCTTTTACATATGTCCTCTCGGTCCCATTCTCGATCCCATTTCCGTTGTAAACTCTATAAGGGGGTATGACTCATCGGTTAGTAATACATGTCAGGGTTTGTAGTGGTCCGTTAGGTTGACTAAACCTTTTGGGCTTTTATAGAATATGGGTTGGGTTAGGAAGGGATTTCTTGTAATCCGAAAGGAGTATATCCTACTTATCTTCCCGATCTCTTTGTAGCATATCTTTTTCTATCCATGTTTGTCTTGTTTATCTTGTTATCATGTTAATCTTGTCATGAGAACCCTAGGTAGAAACCCTTTGGATGAAACATGTGTTTGAAACATGTTATGCTTGGTAGTTGCAAGTGGTTGCAAGTGTTTGCAAGTGGTTACTCGTGGATGCATTATACACGTTAGGCACTAGATCGGCTCACACACTCCTCATGTTGCATATGCATGAGTGTTTATGCTTATTCATGGATGAAAATTTTTGTGTTATCACATGGATGTTGCATATGGATGTATGTTATGTGCACACATATAG
Source organism: Allium sativum (assembly GCA_030737875.1). Lineage (NCBI taxonomy): Eukaryota > Viridiplantae > Streptophyta > Magnoliopsida > Asparagales > Amaryllidaceae > Allium > Allium sativum. Next base: position 651,526,735 of record CM060923.1, read on the forward strand.
ATGTTATACATTATGTTAGGAATTGCATACATATGGATTTATTTCACTAACATAATTTGCATTGATGATATTTGCATTAGATAAGTACATATACACACACCTTTGCATATGTTCATGCAACATTTAGAATCTTGTAAGGACAATGATTGCTCGTGGATGATGTTTTGAGTAGATGGATGTTGGATGGTAGGATACGTTCTTCCTAACTTGAAGATTTCGGGGACGAAATCCTTTAAGGAGGGGAGAATGTAACAACCCGTATTTTCAATAACCTGTTATAACATAAATCGAGGCAGAATTTAATTTATAAATCTGAATCAAGGGAAACGGGCTATGCCATTGCGTTCGTCTCGGAAAAATACGCGAAATAGAGTCCGAGTTTTCGAAAATCGGAGTCCGTATGGCCCGGTTAAGGCCCGAAGAAGTTTTTTGGAAATTCAAAGTTCAAAACAGATTTAAAATTCAGGTTCAAATTTCGAAATTGGGGCCATTGGGCGCAGGTTGGAAAATTCCCGCCTAGCTACCCCAGTCGACAGGCCTGTCGACTGGGCAGTCGACTTGGCTAGGACCAAGTCGACAACCCTGTCGACTTGGGTGTCGACAGGGGGTGCTCGGCCAGTTTGACCTGATGCACCATTTTTGGGTTTGGCTGTGTTTTGGGGCTGTTTTCTGGAAGCTTCCGAGATCTGATGGTCCTAATCTAACCTAGGGTTAATCTAAGGGTCTAAAACACATCCTAATCCTATAAATAAGCCCCTAACCTAACCCTAAATCATCATTATTCATTCAAGTAACTAAACTATGGCAAAATCATTCCTCTTATGGCCTCCACTCTCTTTATAAAATTCCTAAATAAATTTCTATGAGAGATTTTCCATGCATACAAGTGTTTTCAAGCTTGTATGAGCATCATTAGCTTGCATTCAAGTCAAGTTTCCATATTTACATCATAAAGCAAGGGTTTTGATCATTTTTGCTCAAGGGTTTTTCTATTAGAGCTTGCATTTTGGGTCTATTTGATTGCATAAGGGCTTTGTCATATTTTTGTGTCTTCATAAGCATTGTAAGCCCTTTTCTACTTTCATATTTAAACTCTAAAGTTAATGAATGATGCAAGTTGTGTTTGATCATTATGATATGCAAGTTTACTATGATGTGTTATGCAAGTCTATCATGTTATGTTATGCAAGTATGCCATGTTATGATATGCAAGTTTATCATGTTATTTTATGCAAGTTTGCCATGTTATGATATGCAAGTTTATCATGTTATGTTATGCAAGTTTGCCATGTTATGATATGCAAGTTTATCATGTTATGTTATGCAAGTTTGCCATGTTATGATATGCAAGTTTATTATGTCATGTTATGCAAGTTTGCCATGTTATGATGTTATGTTATGCAAGTTTGATATACAAGTTTGTCATATGATATACAAGTTTGTCATATGATATGCAAGTTATGTTATGCAAGTTTGGGTTGATCATTTTGCTCATGTTATCATGTTATGCAAGCTTATCTTGGGTTTATGAGCTTAAAGCTTCAAGCTTTATGCTAAAGGTTGCATTTTGGCAACATGTGAGTTATCATATCTCTTATGATAACTTGCATGTGAGGCTAAATGCGAACTTATGGCCATTTCTACATGTCATTTATCACCATGTATCACCAATATGCTAAGTTTGGTTTTATGCATGCTTTTGAGGCCTAAAAATGTAATATGCAAGTATATGATCATATGTACATTTCATATGCCACCATGTTAAACTTGTGGCTTCAACACCTTTATGTCATGATTATGCCAAGTTCCCTCTTTCTATCCTTTATGCGCTATTGCGATATGTAAGCGATAGGATTGCGTTTGGGGTTGGGTAAACTTAAAAGACATAAAAACATAAGATTGGGAATTTACCTATTAAGTTAGGTCTACCCAAATGCTTGAAAATTTGTAATATGTTTTGGAAACATGATGGACATGACACTTAGAAAATATAAGTGTGACCAACTCGAGGTTGGGTTGAGTTTGTAGCATAAAACTACCCGGAACCGACCGGCTTAACTAGTTGCTACAAACAATAGGACCCAATGTGAGAAGTTGGTCATGTTGTACCTTGAACCCGAGGTTAGACCAAGTTGTGGTGTAAAGCTACCCGGACCCGCCCGGCTTAACTAGTAACCACAACAAGGTCTAATGTGAGAGGTTAAGGCACATTAAATTAATTAATGCCTCATGATTAGGGTTAAGTCATGGTCCACTTAATACTTAACCAATTTGGGCTTGGTAGATTAATCGGGGTTAATCGTGAACTCATCGTTACACTTAACCAAGTTAATCCATGATTAGAAAAAGGGTTAAACCGTACTTAACCCACTAGAAAATCCTAGCAATGGGGGTGCACTCCAGCAGTAATCCCAAGTCTGTATCATTAAGACCCTAGGGTCTAGGCTAGGGTGGGGGGGCACAATTACTGGACTTGAGGTAAGTGACCAAAAACGACGGCAGAGTGGTACGCCGGTGTAGTTCCGGGCGGACTATGGTCGTGCACATAGTCCGAAGCCGGGGAAAGCATGCACGGGTACCAGTAGATCGAGACTGTGCACTTATGTTTATGGTGTCCAAGGGTTGACACCCTAGGGCTTGATACACCCGACGGGAGACCCTGCACAGTCCGACTACAATTATGTTTGGGCCGCATTGACACCAACACGTGACGAGTTAGGCTTATAGGGAGCCGATCGACTAGACCTTTTGGTTGGACCGCGTATTAGGGTCATTTCATGTTATTGGGCCAAAGCTTGGGCCAAGGGATCAATACTTGTTTATTCAAGTCATGTTAGTTTGCTAGTACACCTGTGGTGCAAAAACCTTAAACCTGATTATGCGATGACACCTTTATCTACCTTGTTAGTTAATCATCATGCTAGTATGTTGTTATCCTTATGTTCATCCCTGCTTCTCATGCCAGTTAACTTTATCTGTTTACATTGATTGTAGTAGGGCTTACTCAGTCTTTTTGACTGACCTGTTTTCCTTTCGCCTCTTTTCTTCCGTTCCCCCCCCCCCCCCAGGTTCTCAGGGTGGGAATATTGGAGCTTAGCTTGGATTTCTGATCACTTGCTTGTGGGATTTTAGCTCATGTACGGTCTTGACATGAAGCTAGCTATGGTTATCACTTATTTTGGGGATAGTACTTATGTATTTCAGTTTTTCAGTGATGTTGTTTTTATCTAGACTTGTGTATTTGGAAAGTTGACATTATGTGTACCAGACTTGTTTTGAAATAGCTTGAAATCTTCCGCTGTTTTACTTATCTTATTTACTCTGTTTACATATATACATATGTTCTTGTTCTGCCTTGATATATCATTATGCATGTTTACCTGATTCAAATGCCCCTCCAAAGTCAGAGTGCTTGCAAGAGACACCCTGGCGGAGGTGGGGTGTTACAATATTTGTCGTTGTAGCAAGGCTAGAAGCTATAAGAATTTTACTTGCTTTCGCTAATTACAATAATTTTAAATGTGCAAAAGGTTCATTTTTAAATAGACTTGTAAAATAATATGCTTATGTTGAACAACGTCCATTATTCGAAGATGAAAATTTTCCAAACCATTTTTATAAATTAAAGAAAACACCATATGGTCTAAAACAAGCTCTTAGAACCTGGTATGACAAACTAAGAACTTATTTATTACAATCAAAAATTGAAATTGGTAAAGTAGATAATACTCTTTTTATTAAAAGAAATAAAAATAACATTAAATTAGTACAAATCTACGTTGATGACATTATTTTTGCATCAACGAATAATGAAATGAATCAAAAAAGTTATGAAATTATAACAATAGAATTTGAAATGATTCATATGGGATAACTAAATATCATTTTAGGATTACAACTAAAACAATTAAATAATGATATTTTATTAATTAAGAAAAATATGCTAGGGATATAATCAATAAATATAACATGACTAATAGCATAGGAAAACCTCCTCTAATGGCAACTAATGTGCTTTAAGAAAAGATGACCATCAAAAGATGTTGATCATAAATTATATAGGGGTATGATACGTTCACTATTATATATAACCGCGAGTAGACTAGATATAATGCATAATGTCTGTCTTTGTGCAAAAATATTAATCTTAAACTAAGGAAACTCACTTCAAAAACGTAAAATGTATTCTACGATATGTTAAATACACATTGGATTCTGGATTATTTTACACTGATGATTAATTTAACTTAATTTCATATTTCGATGACTACGTCTGTTGTAAACCAGACCAAAAAAGTAAGAGTGGAACTTGTCACTTTTTAGGACATTGTTTGGTTTTTTGGTTTAGTAAAAAACAAAATATCGTATCCTTGGCAACAACTAAACTGAATATGGTTTTGCTAGTTTAGCTTGTTCTCTATTAATTTAAATGCAACAAACTCTAAAATATTTTGGATTAAACTTAACAAAATCATCAATTTATTGTGATAATAACAATGCAATAAATCTATTTAAAAATCCTACTTATCATGTTAGAACAAAACATAATGATGTAAGACATCATTTTCTCAAAGATAATGTAAGTAAAGAGAATATTTCACTATAATTCATTAAAATTGAAAATAAACTTGTAAATATTTAAGTAAACCTTTAATGAAACAATGTTTACTAAATAAAGATGACAATTAGGTATTTTTTCATTAACCAAAATATTATAAATTGATATATTATTATATATATATTATAATATAAAGAAAAAAACAAATTTTCAAAATTTACATAGACATGTGGACATGTACTATCCCCTATGTCGACATGTAACAGTAAAATTTTAAAATTAAAATTCCCTTCAAAATCGGTTTTAATACTTATTTAAACCTTATTTTTCAAAATTCCCTATATATTCATTCATTCTTCTTTGTAATAAACTTCTGAGAATTTAATGGCCTCCTCATCTAATACCAACCAAAACAACACTTTCTCCTTTCTTTCGTCCTCTCAAGGACCATTCCAACACCCTACGCTTGGACGAGTAATCAAAGTAGAAGAATCTCTGAAGTATTCTCTACAGATGCTCACTGAAATTCAACAAATATGAACAAAAATGACTAGGGAACTAGAGAAACAAGGAAACATCAGAAGGAACCTCCAGAAATTCCTAATGGTAATCATTCGAATCCAATTATCAGTGAAGATGATTCGTCTAATATAGTTGTACCGAATCCAATGGATGATGATGAAGATGAAAAGGTAGAGGGGAAGAAGAAGAAGAAGAGGAAGAAGTATAAGACGATCAGATGGATGTAGACGATCGAGTCATATGTGTAGCGAGGTGTCATTTGATAAGGATGGCAATGTAATTGAATAGAATGGAGAATTTTTCCTTCATTATCCAAATTATGCAATTCATAAATCACTCATTTTCAAAAACACCCGTTAAATAGATTACGTGTATTTGAAAATGTTTGTTGTATAATTTAAATATTTAATTGTATAAGTACATACTCGTTGTGTAGAATCATATGTAAAGTAACAATATAATAAAGTTTTGTTTTACTACATATTCTTAATATTACTAACATTAGTGGTATCATGGTTATAGGAAGAATATTAGAGTTGTTCCTTAGTCCAGTTTAAGTCTTGTATTAGTTTAACATAGAGCTGTCAATTTTTGTAATGATCGCCCACAACCCCCGCACTATACAGGAGGAATAATGCATTGAAAGGTGTGTCAGGCAGCTATGGGCGATTATCAAGGTATGATATAAAAGCGGAACCTGTCAAAGAAGTCACATTGCAAGTATAAAATATAATAGAACATATACAACAAGTAATAGTAATGCAGCATCATATAACAAACTTTTAAATCTTCCTCGACTTCCTAAAAGGTTATCCAACTGATACCAAAGTTTGTACATAAGGACTCACTGCAACCCTCATGGAGCACTCAAATAGCAGAAACAGAAATTATATATAGTAATAAAACTTGTATGTCAGCCTCCTGCTCACCTCCGCATGGCAGCATCGTCCTCACTAATCACCTGTAACCTGATACTTAGCATGCCCATCCACAACCGGATGAACAGCCCAAGGTAATAAGAGGAGACATTAAACCTTGAGTCAGACAACAGTCTTAGTGAGCGATAAAACAGCTAACAAACTTCAACAATAAAGTATATGAGCATGAATAGATAAACATACTAATCTACCAACAATACTGGAGAAGAACTCAACCTAATCCTCCCCACATCGGACAGTGATAGCCTTTACAATAAACAAGTCAACCATTCATCCATGGAAACCAGAACACCCATTCAATCGTTGTAAGCACTCATAACATCCAGATTATATATATATATATATCATATAGACTGTCCTAATCTGATTCAACATCCCTAAAGCATAAGCCCTATAGGCCTAAACCAGTATCAGATTAGAATACAAGGAACATCTCCTTCGATGTTGGACAATCTATACGAGACCAATCATCCATGGCTGACTCTGGCTATCACCGCCAATCCTGCTTTGAAACCATCGTTAATCGTATGATGGCCACCTTGCCATATGTCAAGGGCTAATGGTAACCCCAGTTCTAGCGCAAACTCCATACGCCTTTCAATGATACGTATGCATGTCCAACCTTGACAACTTGGCCTTTCAACGATACCCAGGATACTCGACCTACAACCGGTCTTTTGGGTGCGCCCATCGTACCCTTGCTTTGAGCCTGCTAGAACTTACGACAATGATAATCTCCCAACCTTCTCATCTCTAGTCATCCAACTTGACGAATTTTCATAGCCCAAGCAACCTTCTCGAGCAACCATTATCCACCAACTCACAACCTTTGAGTTGTCACCTCATTCGTTATTCTACAGCGATAAACGAACACATTCAACACTTTAAATATTCTGACTTGAATTCTCCTAGAAGTTATCACCATCATCGAGCCAAGTTACCCTACTACGCTGCGGCTTGAGTAGGGTTCGGGGGCTTGCCCGCGAAAAATATTTTTTTCAAAGCTCATTTCTTCAAATCCAGGTCACACCCAAAAAACATACTTTTTCAGAAAATGACCCCACTGAAAACACACCATAGCGTTATCACTATCAACCACAGCTTTTAAAAGAGCTGCTAACAACATGACCGACTAGGGTATAAGGCCGACCGACTATACCAAACTCGACCAAACCAAACCCGGCAGACAAGAAGCTTCACTACTTCAACTTTATGACTGACCTGACAAGCGACCAACCGACCTGACCAGCAACCAACCGACCCGACCGACCAGGCTTGCTCCCACCTAACCAACCCGACTGACCAAGATTTCAGACCGACACTCTCCTCCGTTGCTTCAAACAAGACCGACCCGGGCAAAAATTTGAGGCTGACCCGACCAGGATTGGACCGACTCAAACCCTGACTCGCTTCCCAAGCCATAACTTGACCGGCCCGACCAGAAACCTGAACACCTCCATTTCAACTCTGATTTCAACCAAAACTTCGCCAAACGATACATTCGATGAAACCAACTCACCAAATACAATCATAAACATGTCATAACATCGCTAATAACATGAATATGATGATTATCACAAAAATGATGTAAATTTCACTAAAACCATTAAGATGAACATATGATCAAAATGAGATATCTAACTTACTTAAATGTACAATATAACATGGGATTAATGGTTTAAAACTTGCTAAATTAGATCATAGGGTAATTCATATGAAAATGGACACATAATGGTGTAGATCTATGAGAAAACACTTGAATTTGATGAAAAACATGATCTAACATTCATATACTTCATTGAATCCATGTGAGAAATGTAAATCACTGACTGATTATCCTTAACAAGCAAAAATCAAAGGAATATGAATCTGGAAAGAAAGCATTTTGCACCAAACACCTTGATTCGATGAATTCTTGCCATAATTGATGTAGATCTAGCCTCCAATGGTGTAGATCTATGATTTCCCTCCTTGAATTTTGATCTTTAATGGTGGAAAGGTATTAGAGAAAGGAGGAGCACAAGACCTCCCATTGAGAGAATGGAGAATTCAAACCCTTTCTCATATCCCGTACCCCCTATTTTTAGTTTCCACCAACCCCCTAATGGGACTTCCCACTACAGTCCATTTTGGCTTACCAAACCTGGACAACCAACTGGAAAACCTTAAAACCGCAATTTCTCCCAAACTATTGAGCCAAATCTTTAATGTAACCACTCTACGAAAAGGCAATCATCAATTCCTTTCCAATGGCATAGGTCTCACCCTAGGATTCAACCTGAGTCAAAAGTTATGACCTGTACAAGACTGACAGGGGTAAAATGGTCACAAACAAAATCGGTAAAAATTATGGACATGTATGTAACACCCCACCTCCGTTAAGGACACTCACAAAGGGAACGCCTTAAGTTTGTTGGAGCATTTTAGTAAATAGAAAAGAAAATTTTAAGACAGATAAACAATACTTGAGAAATTATAAATTTTATTACAGTGGAAAACAGAAATCAGTTTGGTTACATCTTTACCAAAAACTCAAGTACATAAATACTGGTCTTGTTCAGAAAATTATCATAGTACAAAACTTTAAAATCATAATCCCCACAGAAGCTGCCATAAGGAGTCAAGCCATACTTTAAGCACTCTAAGTACTTCAAGCAGAAGAAATCTGGATCAAGCTAAAGTGTTCCCTCCTTGGAAAACCTAGGGGGAGGGAACGGAAGAAAAAGGGGCGAAAACAAGCAAGGTCAGACATAAAGTCTGGAAAGTCCACAGACTTTCAGCATATGAATAGATAATAATAATTATGACATGAAAATAAGCTGGATAAGAGATATCAGTAACAGGAGCAGCAGATGTACTTAGGTTAAACAGAAGAAACATAATAATATTACTTTTCATTTTTCTGTACTAATACTAGTATAACAGGATTAGGTGTCACCCACTTGTCTAAACTCAAACAGAAACGGGAACAGAATAATTTCCATAGAAGAGAATGCTATTAATGGGCCTTTACCACCCCAACAGAAATAGACAAAAACAGAATGCTAATAATGGGCCTTTACCATCCGAACAGAAATAGAATGCTAATAATGGGCCTTTACCACCCGAACAGAAACAAAATGCTAATAATGGGCCTTTACCACCCGAACAGAAGGTACAGAAACAGAAACAGATTAATCCCTATGGAAACAGAATGTAGAATTAGGTGTACACTAGTAAATGGGCCTTTACCACCCGAGTAGACGGTACCACGCAGAAACAGACAAGTGTTGCCACCCAACAGAAACAAACGGTACCAACAGAAACAGACAGAACTAAGTGTACCCTAAAACCTTGCCCCAAGCGATCGACTCCCTAATACATAAATACCCTTTGTCGACCCCACATAGGGTGTTTCACTCCCTAAAGTGACAACCAATTGGCACAGATACAGATGTCACGACGTCTTACATCCTCAGAGGCAGACCGGGATCCATGCACGCACATGACCCGGTTGGAACGCACCATCAACACCCCTCGCCATTATCAAAATGAACCGCTTATAATTAGTTCAGTAAGCGTGCCCGAACCCTACCGACTGTTGGGTCATAGTTTTGATACCAAAAAGGGTTACTGACTAATATGGGTCCCAAACAACAGATGAGACAAGTAATTTCCCTCCTAACCTTGTGTCCCCAGACTAACAGATTTTAGATTAACTTGTTTACAAGTTCAGACATACAGAGTTCAGATCAACTAGTTCACAGATCAGACAAGTTTTCAGACTAACGGATCAGATATACGGATTTAACAGATTTACAGATTTGTCTAACTTTGTAATTGGGCCTACAGATTCACGAAACGGGTTTGTTAAATTCATTAGTCCAATTGGTTTAACCCTATCCACCCAACACGTTTTAGACATCATATTTATCACAGATTTGCATTAATTAAATATTAATGCACAGACCTCTCACATTAGGTCGGTAGCTTGTGGCCGCTGGTTATGTCGGGCTGTTCTGGGCAGACTTCTGCCACAAGCCAGACCTAACCTTGTGTCTAAGCATATTTTAGTTATGCCTACGACCTCTCACATTAGACTGGCAGTTTGCGGTCGCTGGTTAAGCCGGTTGGTTCCGGGCAGACTTCTACCGCAAACAAAGCCTAACCTCGTGTCATAGCCAATTCATTCCAATACAGATTTTTCAGATATCAGAGTAATTCTGTTTATTTAATAGATTAAACTTCTTCACTGGATACAACAGATTAATCAAATTTCCATGGTTTATTAAGTCTTAGGTCAAGCCTATGGATTTCCATACCCAGATTACCATTATCTAGTTTTCAACAGATCGGACAATTCAACTGGTGGCAGATCTAGCAGTTTAAGCGATTCAACAGATTTTGCAGATAACAGATTTAGTAGTTTAGGCAATTCAATAGATTTAGCAGACAACGGATTAGGCAATTTAATAGATTTAGCATATAACAGATTTAGCAGATTATATATATCATATCTTGCCTAATCATAAATTTAGCCTAAACTCACTTGCCAAATCATGGTCATAATTCATAATACCACATATGCTCCTAATTTCAAGTTAAACATTACATAGTACAGAATATTCTCCATCAATCACGATAAATAATATGAATTATGCCAAATTATAGCCTATGATGCCAGATATCCAAAAACCTTTATTTAGGCGCATTCACATTAATAATTATCCTGTTTTTGTATAGGTCTTTACGCCTAAGTCACATATTCCTTTTTCAAGTCATGAATTTTTACATAAAAGAATATGTCCAAAAATCTAGATTTTTAAACTATAACATGTAGTATGTCCTCAACATGCATTATCATTCATGCATAACATGTTGTAAATTATCTTTAAACTCTAACATCAGACCTTGATTTAAAACATGCATTATGTCCCCAAGTTTCAAGTTGTCCTATAATTCCCCTTCTCCCAAATCACTGATCATCGTACCTAGTATGAACAGATCTAGATCTAACATATGTTTATTTCTCAAATTAACTACAGATCTAGATTACAACATGTACTATGTATCTAAATTTGTTTCATGTTTACGGTTAAATCTACACCCCGAATCCCAAGTCATATGTCCAATATATTTTATGCCTCAATCTCAAGTCATATGTTAAATATGCCACATGTCCAATTATATGCCTCAGATTTTATGTCATGTCCTTGAATCAGTACTGTCCAATTATGCATCATTCATTATTTGTCCCAAACATTTTAGCGTTCGTGTGTTAATCTCTTATGAGATATGGATCAGGCTCGTGGTAGCCTGGCCATAGAACAGAAAGAAGAAAGAGATACAGAATAAGATAGATCTAAACAGAACATAACAGACATAACCTCAGATTCAGATTTACAATTCATGTCTCAATCATAATTAACGTTTATATCGGAAAATAACTGTACTTGCATTTCTTGGTTTAAGAAAGGAAATAAACTAGTGTTGATGTAGAAAGGCTGAATTACTCTTCCTTAATTGTTGTTGAAGCTCTAAACTTTGATTTGAGATTTGATTTAGCTTTTAATTCTATTCAGGTTGGAACAAGATGCATCAGTCCAAGTTTTGATTCCAGCAGAGTAGCGACGCCATTTTTATTTTTAATTAGAACAGAGGAAGAGTATAGACAGAATGAAATTGTGTAGAGAAAATGAGGCTAGGGGCTATTTATACAGGATTAGGCGAATGAATCTTGACAGAAAATGAGGCCAGATACATCAGAATGAATCAGGTTTAAAAACTGGGTTTCAGGAGCAAGTCGACCCCTAGGTCGACACTATGGTCGACCTGGCCCCTAGGAGGTCGACCTGGTCCATGGGCGGGAATTTTCCCGCATAGCCTGTTCTGGGATTTTGAATTTGAAATTGAATTCGAATTTTCGAGCTGTTTTCGATTCTAAAAATCTCTGAAACTTCGGAGGGCCATATCTCCCTCATACAGACTCCATTTCTTGAAAACTCGGACTCGTTTCCAAGTAGAATTTCGAGACGAACGCAATGGCGCAACCCATTTCCCTTGATTCTTATTTTAAAAATTAATTAAATCTGATTTATTACTTATACGTTCAAAGAAAATACAGGGTGTTACCTTCTCCCCTCCTCAAAGGATTTTTTCCCCGAAATCTTCAAGTTAAGAAGAATGTGTCCTACCATCCAGTCATCCATCTACTCAACCATCATCCACAAGCATCCACTGTCCTTAGAAAACTTCTAATGTTGTATGAAAATATGCAAAAGTGTGTGTATATGTTCCTTATCTAATGCAAATATCAGGCGGTCCACTGATTCAGTTGACCTCCTTAATGTGAATTACGTCAATGCCATGAGTCCAACATGTATGCAATTTTCTATTTGATCCATATTATTCTTGTATGAGTGACAACCATTAATTCATATGCAACATCCATGTGATGATTCGATCATTTTACATACACAAAAATTAAGAATGCTCACACATCCATATGCAGTATGAGAGTGTTTTCAAGCCGATCTAGTGCCTAGTGTATGTATATGCATCCACGAGCATCCACTTGCATCCACTTGCATCCACTTGCAACCATCAAACATAACATGTCTCAAACACATGTTTACAGCCATTAGTTTTTCCCTAAAGTTCGATGATTCGATCGAAAGGATATAGTCGAATGATGGAAGCGGGTATAGATAAAACAAAAACTTGGTTCCCATTAAACATTGGTTGAGAGACTAATTCCCCTAAGTATCAACCCCGAAGACCGAAATCAACATCAGATTGACACCTAGAGGATTACCCTCTTTAGTCAATGTCAAAAGTAGAAATCTTAACCTTTTCAGAAATATCCAGATGCTTACAGACTACTAGTACAGATCAGATTATCGAATGATTCTTAGAAAACTAAGAATGGGAAAATCCCACCAAATCCCTCAAAAACCTAGAATGTATGCATTACAATCGACTTGACGCCTAACACAGATACCCTCAAACCCCAACCAATCACCAACAGATGAGTCGTAACCCCTATGGGGTTTGAGACTATAACCAGATCAGAAACAAGACTAGTATTAAAGTGCAGAGACTCGACTACATAATCAGAATGCCATAATCGGAAAGAGTTAAAACTCAATAATCAGATAAGGAAACTAAACTCTCTATGGAAATTTTCCTACTTCTATCATATCCACGAACTATGAGAGCATTCGCCTGCCTTCCCAAAGTTGGTTATGTCCTCTGTCCTTGCCCTCGTTTCTTCGGGCAGTCCCTAGTGAAGTGTCCCATCTCGCCACAGTTGAAGTGAGTGTCCTTCCTCTTTTCAGCATTCCTTGTTCAGATGAGTCGAGCTTCCACAAGTAAAGCACTTTTTCTCCTTCTTATCTTCAGACTTTTCATCCTTCTTTTGTGTTTCCTTTTAGCTTCCTTTGTGAACCAAGTCCATATCCATGAGTTTCTCATCCTTGGGTTGTGCTCCTTAGCCAAACTCCCTCATTCTCATCTTAACTATATGAGTGTAACACGTTGACAAGTCCCTTGAAAACGGCCTCCATCACACGGAAAATCCTACAAAGCTCGAAAGAAAATTAGCCATAGGTGAGACTACTGCGGCTACAGATGGAAGTCGGACGCTTATTTGCCCTTTGACCGGTGTCGTAGTCTTATCAAGCCTACAGAACCATGCCGCGATGAGGTTACTTCCCAGAAAGCCGGGAGCCCAGGAGAAAGAAGGAAACAAAGATTCAAACAGAGGATCAAAAGATAGATATATGGCTTTTGGGGATTATGTTTTTCAAAAATAAGCTTTACTTTTGAAATTACTTCCTTTTAAAACCATTTTGAAAATAGTTTTTAAAAACTTTACCCAATCTGGTAACCTTCAGCTCTGATAGCAAGTGTAAAACCCCACCTTCGTTAAGGACACTCACAAAGGGAATGCCTTAACTTTGGTGGAGCATTTTAGTAAACAGAATAGAAAATTTCAAGAAAGATAAACAATACTTGAGAAATTATAAACTTTATTACAACGGAAAACAGAAATCAGTTTGGTTACATCTTTACCAAAAACTCAAGTACATAAATACCAGTCTTGTTCAGAAAATCATCAGACTACAAAACTTTAAAATCATAATCCCCACAGAAGCTTCCACAAGGAGTCAAGCCATACTTTAAGCACTCTAAGTACTTCAAGCAGAAGAAATCCGGATCAAGCTAAAGTGTTCCCTCCTTGGAAAACCTGGGGGGAAACGGAAGAAAAAGGGGCGAAAACAAGCAAGGTCAGACATAAAGTCTGGCAAGTCCAGTGACTTTCAGCATATGAACAGATAATAATAATTATGACATGAAAATAAGTTGGATAAGAGATAACAGTAACAGGAGCAGCAGATGTACTTAGGTTAAACAGAAGAAACAGAATAATATTACTTTTCATTTCTCTGCATGAATACTAGTATAACAGGATTAGGTGTCACCCCAATGTCTAAACTGAAATAGAAACGGGAACAGAATAATTTCCACAGAAGAGAATGCTAGTAATGGGCCTTTACCACCCCAACAGAAACATACAGAGACAGAATGCTAATAATGGGCCTTTACCACCCGAACAAAAACAGACAGAAACAGTATGCTAATAATGGGCCTTTACCACCCGAACAAAAGGTACAGAAACAGAAACAGATTAATCCCTACGGAAATAGAATGTAGAATTAGGTGTACACTAGTAAATGGGCCTTTACCACTCGAACAGACGTTACCATGTAGAAACAGACAGGTGTTGCCACCCAACATAAGCAAACGGTACCAACAGAAACAGACAGAACTAAGTGTACCCTAAAACCCTATCCCAAGCGATCGGCTCCCTAATACATAAATACCCAGTTTCGGCCCCATAGTAGGGTGTATCACTCCCTAAAGTGACAACCAATTGGCATAGACCTATTTACAGATGTCACGGCTTCTTACATCCTCAGAGGCAGACCGGGATCCATGCACGCACATGACCCGGTTGGGATGCGCCATCAACACCCCTCGCCATTATCAGAATGAACCGCTTATAATTAGTTCAATAAGCGTGCCCGGACCCTGTAACACCCCACCTCCGCCAGGGTGGCTCTTGCAAGCAACTCTGACATTGGTGGGGCGTTTTAAAACAAGGTAAACATGCATAATGATATAACAAGGCAGGACATGACATATATATATGTAAATAAACAGAGTAAGTAGATAAAACAGCGGAAGATTTTTAAACCATTTCAAAACACAAGTCTGGTACATCAAAATGTCAATTTCCCAAAATTACAAGTCTAGATAAAAACATCATCTGATAAACTGAAATACATAAGTACTATCCCCAAATAAGAGTGATAAACCATAGCGAGCTCAAGTCCAAAGCATACATGAGCTATCCAAGAAAGCAGCTAAGATCCAAGCTAGGCTCCCGTATTCCCTCCCTGAGAACCTGGGGGGGGGGGGGGAACGGAAGAAAAGAGGCGAAAGAAAACAGGTCAGTCAAAAAGACTGAGTAAGCCCTGCTACGATCAGTCTATAAACTAATAAAGTTAACAGCATGATGGAAACTGAGATGATCATAGATAACAACATACTGGCATGATAAATTAACTACAAGATAGATAGAGGTGTCATCGCATAAACAAGGTTAAGTTTTGCACCACGGTGTACTAGCAAACCAACATAGCAGGTATTGATCCCTTGGCCCAAGCTTTGACCCAATAACATGAAGTGACCTTAATATAAGGTCCAACCAAACGGTCTAGTCGATCGGCTCCCTATAAGCCTAACACGTCAAGTGTTGGTGTCCATACGGCCCACATATGGATGTAGTCAGACTGTGCTGGGTCCACCTTCGGGTGTATCAAGCCCTCGGGTGTCAACCCCAGACACTGAAGCAATAATGCACAGTCTAAACCTACTGGTACACGTGCCTCGAGTTTGTCCAATACCGGATTACGTGCACGTCCGTAGCCCGCCTGGACCCGCACCGCTGTACCACTCAGCCGTCGCTTTGGTCGCTTACATCAGTCCAGTAATCGTGCCCCGCCCTAGCCTAGCCTCTAGGGTTGTGATGATACCAAACTGGGATTACTGCTGGAACAGACCACGTTGCTAGGGTTTCCTAAGAGGGTTAAGTGCGATTTAACCCTTCACTAATCATGGATTAAATTGGTTAAGTGTAACCGACAGTTCACAACTTAACCCCATTTCAATCCCTCAAACCCCCAAATGGGCTAAATTGGTTAAGTGTAACCGACAGTTCACACTTAACCCCATTTCAATCCCTCGAATCCCCAAATTGGTTAAGTATTAGTGGACCCTGACTTAACCCTAATCATGAGGCATTAATTAATTTAATGCACCTTAACCTCTCACATTAGACTTTGTTGTGGTTACCTAGTTAAGCCGGTAGGTTCCGGGTAGATTTACACCACAACTTGGTCTAACCTCGGGTCTTGGCACTACATGACCAACTTCTCACATTGGGTCCTATTGTTTGTAGCCACTAGTTAAGCCGGTAGGTTCCGGGTAGAATTACGCTACAAACTCAACCCAACCTCGAGTTGGCCACACTTATGTTTTCTAAGTGTCATGTCCACTTTATTTCAAAACATAATTACAAGTCAACAAATACTTGGGTAGACCTAACTTAATAGGTAAATTCCCAAGAGGTAGACCTAACTTAATAGGTAAATTCCCAATCTTATATTTTCATGTATTTTAAGTTTACCCAAACCCCCAACGTCATTCTATCGCTTACATATTCGTAACAACGCATAAAGGATAGGAAGAGGGAACTTGGCATAACATACATGATGAACTTGCATATCACAACAAACATGCATAACATGTTAGACTTGCATAACTTAGCATAGTGAACTTGCATATTACCATAAACATGCATAACATGTTAAACTTGCCTAACATGGCATATGGAACTTGCATAAACACGCATAACTTGTCAATCATGCATAACATGTCATTGTGAACTTGCATAAGCACGCATAACTTATTAAACATGCATAACATGGCATAGTGAACTTGCATAAGCATGCATAACTTATTAAACATGCATAACATGGCATAGTGAACTTGCATAAGCATGCATAACTTATTAAACATGCATAACATGGCATAGTGAACTTGCATAAACATGCATAACCCAATAAACTTGCAAATCATGGCATAGTGAACTTGCATAAACATGCATAACTCAATAAACTTGCAAATCATGGCTTAGTGAACTTGCATAAACATGCATAACTCAATAAACTTGCAAATCATGGCTTAGTGAACTTGCATAAACATGCATAACTCAATAAACTTGCAAATCATGGCTTAGTGAACTTGCATAAACATGCATAACTTGTTAATCTTGCAAATCATGGTATAGTGAACTTGCATAAACATGCATAACTTGTTAATCTTGCAAATCATGGCATAGTGAACTTGCATAAACATGCATAACTTGTTAATCTTGCAAATCATGGCATAGTGAACTTGCATAAACATGCATAACTTATCAAACATGTGTAACATGGCATATTGAACTCGCATAAGCATGCATAACTTATTAAACATGCATAAATCCCAACTTTCATCACATATTAACTTTAGAGTTTCTAAAATGAAGGTAAGAGGGCTTACAATGCTTATGCGGACTCAAATGAGTATAGCAAATGTAAGAAACCCCTTATGCAACAAAATAAAACCCCAAAATGCAAGCAAACTTGATCAAGACTCCTCCTTTATGATGACAATAGAGAAACAAGACTTTAATGCAAGCTAAAGAGGATCATACAAGCCTAAATACACTTGTATGCATGGAAATCTCTTAGGAATTTGTTTAGGAATTGTATGAAGAGAGTGGAGGCCATTAGAGTTTTGATTTTGACATAGTTTAGTTACTAGAATGAATAATGAGTGATTTAGGGTAGGTTAGGGTCTTATTTATAGATTAGGCTAGTGATTTAGACCATAGGATTAAACCCTAGTTCCAATCTCAGCCCTCTAAACCGAATCTGGCCCCCAAGCTCAACACAACCAAGCCCAGATCAGAAATGGTGCGCCAGGCAAAACTGCCCGGCCACCCCGTGTCGACAGGGCTGTCGACACCCTGGGGACCCTGTCGACATGCCTGTCGACATGGGGGTCCTGGCGGGAGTTTTCCCGCCTGCGCCAGTTTGCCCTAATTCCCAACTTTGAACTTGAAATTCAAATCTGTTTTTACTTAGGAATTTTCTGAAAACTTCAATGGGCCTTAACTGGGTCATACGGACTCCGATTTTCGAAAACTCGGACTCTATTTCGCGTATTTTTCCGAGACGAACGCAATGGCATAGCCCGTTTCCCTTGATTCAGATTTTAGAATTAAATTCTGCCTCGATTTATGTTATAACAGGTTATTGAAAATACGGGTTGTTACATTCTCCCCTCCTTAAAGGATTTCGTCCCCGAAATCTTCAAGTTAGGAAGAACATATCCTACCATCCAACATCCATCTACTCAAAACATCATCCACGAGCAATCATTGTCCTTACAAGATTCTAAATGTGGTATGAAAATATGCAAAAGTGTGTGTATATGTACTTATCTAATGCAAAGATCAGGCGGTTACTGATACAGTAAACCTCCTTAATGCATATGTATGTCAGTGAAATGAATCCATATGTATGCAAATTCCTAACATAATTCGTAGTATCTATATGAGTGCACATAACATTCATCCATATGCAACATCCATGTGGTAGCACAACAAGTTTCAACCATGAATAAACACTCATGCATATGCAACATGAAGAGTGTGTGAGCCGATCTAGTGCCTAATGTGTATAATGCGTCCACGAGTAACCACTTGCAAACACTTGCAACCACTTGCAAACATCAAGCATAACATGTTTCAAATACATGTTTCATCCAAAGGGTTTCTACCTAAGGCTCTCATGACAAGATAAACACGATAAACTAGATAAACTAGATAAACATGGACAGAGAGATATGCTAAAAAGAGATCTTAGAAGATAAGCAAGATAAACTCCTTTTTGGATTACAGGAAATCCATTCAAACTCTAACATATAGTACTAACCAATGAGTCATAACCCCCTTATGGAGTTTACAACAGAAATAAGATCGAGAATGGGACCGAGAGGATGTATACAAAAGATAACTTGCAAGCAAGCTCCCCAGGAAAACAAGGATCAAGGATGCACTCTTAAAAAGAGATATGATGCGCGTATCTAGTCTTCACTCTTCTTAGTCACGTTTCCTTGAGCTTAACTCCATTGTGCTTTGACCGTCTTTTACTTCATGATTTCTTGGCTTCCTAACTCCTATTTCCCAAATTCGAGTTGGAACTCATTTCATTATCGCCTCTCGTCTTCTTTTTCCACTTATTCTTCTTTCTGTATACTTTGCTTAAACATAACTGTAACCTCATGATTTCATGTAAGCTCTCCAAAATTCACTAGTGAATCCTGGATCTCGTCTATAAAGTATTCCACGCAGCAGAACTTTTCTTGAAAATACCAATCCACGTTACCAATTGCCCTTATAAACGTGATTTTCTATAACTCATGCTTAATCGAAATGAACCATCCGCCTATGAGTGATAGGCCATACCTAGATTCAGTTGCCTACCCATGGCTTCCTGTAGGCTATTTCGAAACTGGCCAACTTCTTGAGGGTAAACCGTTGCTAACCATGATGCAGTCCTCTCGCTCTTCACCGGACTGAAATGAGCACTCTTCGTGGGTCTACCTATTATGACCCACCTACCCGTATTCCCTTTCTTTGATCTAGGTAATCTATCCTCATAATCTATCGAGATGTTTTCACACTTCCCTAGCGGAACCTCCAATGGAGATAATGGCCCGCCGGGCTTCTATGACTTGGCCTTAACCTGGTGGCACAACATGCATCCTGAGACCAACTCGGCCACCTCCTCGAGTGATGCGCATCTCCAAGAACCTTCTTTACCAAGTCTTCCACTCGAGGAACACATAATCTCTTATCGCGCCTTAGTCATCCCTTGTCATCTATAATATATCTAGCGAGGTGACTTAACATCTCGCCTCGAATCAACTGGTCCATGTTCTTGACTAACTGCGGGTCTTCTTCCTGTGAAACCCCCTTCTTGATCCAGAAGAGTAAGTCCAAGCTCAGGGAATGCTAACTAACTAGCCAAACGGAGAAAGCTTCTTACTTCAATTGCCCTCCTCAGAGTTTTCCGGTCTTAAACCGCAACCACTTTAGCGGAATCCACCGCTAAGCCTTACTTAGGAACTATGTGCCCAAGAAATCCAACTTCTTTCCTCCAAAGTGACATTTGGAGAACTTGACCTTCAACTGGTGGCTCTAAGCGTATCCATCACCTCCTTGAGATGTCTAGCATGCTCTTCCTCATTCTTTTAAGGAGATCAAAATATCGTCTATGACGACCACGACAAACTTGTTCAAGGACTCCCTAAACACCCTACCCATCAAGTTCACGTAATATGCGGGTGCATTAGTCAAACCAAATAGCATGACTAGCCATTCTAAAAATCCATCTAGAGTCCTAAACGCAGTCTTGTCAATTCCATCCTCAGCCATCCTAAGCTGATGGAATCCGGTAGCTAGATCAAAAGAAAACAGATGCTCCTACAAGCTGATCAAACAAATCATCGATCCTTGGTAACGGTTGTCTATTCTTCTCACGATAATCAACACATAAGCGAAGCAAACTGTCCACATTAGTAACGAATACTACTGGAGCACCTTACTCGAAAATACTTCGTCTCAGGAAGTTCTTCTCAAGCAACTCCCTGACTTGCTTTCTTAACTCTCATCTCATGAGGTCATGTGCCTAACCGGCCACGAAACTGGCTTGGTATTACCAACCAGATAATGCGGAAATCTATCCCACGTCTAGGGGTAACCCCTTTACTTCCCCCAAGATATCAGGATATTCTCGGACCACCCTCACAGATTGCAAACTATCGATAGACGAGTTGAGGGATTCAAGATAACATAACATGACGGGACCCATAGGGTTGCTAGAAATTTCTAGGGTATTACCGAGGCGAGTCATGAGCCTCACAACCCTATATACAAAAACCAAGAATGGCTCCAAAACAGGACAACCATTCCATGCCCAAAACCAACCCATATCCCCTGAAACCGAGAATATAAACATCCCATGAGAATTCTATACTCAAGATAGAAATTTTCAAATCCACTCAGACCACAGACAACTGGGCAGAACCCCCAATTGGATTTGAAACACATACGGGATCATCAACTAGACTAGTACTTAGGTGCAAACTTTCAACTAGATCAAATGAAATAAAACTATGCGATGTGCCAGAATCAAACAAAGTACGAACAGGGAAAATCAGAAAATGTAAACAAGACTTTCAACAGAAACATTACCTCTATCATGAGCTGAAAAGACGGTGTTGAGGGGATGTACTCGCCCTCCAGATAGTCCTGCACACTGAGTCTGACCTTGCCCTTGTTTCCTCGGGCAATCCTTGCTGAGATGTCCAAACTCACCACAATGAAAGCATTCGCCCCGCTTTCTCTTCTTCTTCCTACATTCCCTGGATATATGTCCAACTTTACCACAGAAGTTGCATTTCCTATTCTCTCTTGGCTTGTCCTTGCGGTTGTTGTTATTCTTGCCTCGTTTCCCGGAATTTACCCTCTTGCCTTGAGACTCATTCGCCTTGACCTCTTTCTTGTCATTGTTATCTTCTTCTTGAAGTAGGGCCATATTCACCAAATCCTCGAAAGTCGCCCCCAAGGGTATATGAGACATGGCCAAACCATGTAATGGCTCGTTTAATCCTAGAGCAAAGTGTAGGGCCTTCTTCTGAGCTGTATTAACCAAGTCTAAATCGACCCGAGCCAGTTGATTAAACTTATCTATGTATTCCCTAATAGTCATGTCCCCTTGCTTCAGTGATAAGAACCTCAGTCCAAACCTTCCTCTAAAGTCATCCCAAGTCTCAATTGGCCTAGTAGCGGTGGTGACTACCCACCAACATGCAGCTTCTTCCTTTAGCAACCATACTGCTAATAAAACCTTCCTGCGGTCACCTATATCAAAGGTGGCTAAAAGATCTTCGGTCTCTTTCAACCAATTCCTTGCCTCTACAAAAGTCTCTGTTCCACTAAAATTCTTGCCACCCATCATCTTAAAGTTCTTACAAGTTTCCGCAAAATCCGCTTGTGGAGGCTGAGGGAGAAGAGGAACATCAGCTACGGAAGGAGGAGGAGGAACAGCGGCCTTGACTGGAAAGACAACATTAGAGACACCCGGGACCGGTGCCGTGACTTCTAAGTACCGACGAAACCAATCGGGTATTGTTACTCCTTCGGGCAAGATGAGATTATCAGACATGCTGGAAACGAAAAGAAAAGAGTTCAAACGAGGGGTCAAAGGATAGTGCTAATGGCTTTTGGGGAATAGCCTTTAAAAATAACTAGACTTTTCTTTGGAAAATACTCTATACTTGGTTTTGAAAATAGTTTTTCAAAAGTTTCAAAAACCTTTTTATCCCTTCTCGTAAACCATATGCTCTGATACCAAATGTAACACCCCACCTCCGCCAGGGTGGCTCTTGCAAGCAACTCTGACATTGGTGGGGCGTTTTAAAACAAGGTAAACATGCATAATGATATAACAAGGCAGGACATGACATATATATATATATGTAAATAAACAGAGTAAGTAGATAAAACAGCGGAAGATTTTTAAACCATTTCAAAACACAAGTCTGGTACATCAAAATGTCAATTTCCCAAAATTACAAGTCTAGATAAAAACATCATCTGATAAACTGAAATACATAAGTACTATCCCCAAATAAGAGTGATAAGCCATAGCGAGCTCAAGTCCAAAGCATACATGAGCTATCCAAGAAAGCAGCTAAGATCCAAGCTAGGCTCCTGTATTCCCTCCCTGAGAACCTGGGGGGGGGGGGGGAACGGAAGAAAAGAGGCGAAAGAAAACAGGTCAGTCAAAAAGACTGAGTAAGCCCTGCTACGATCAGTCTATAAACTAATAAAGTTAACAGCATGATGGAAACTGAGATGATCATAGATAACAACATACTGGCATGATAAATTAACTACAAGATAGATAGAGGTGTCATCGCATAAACAAGGTTAAGTTTTGCACCACGGTGTACTAGCAAACCAACATAGCAGGTATTGATCCCTTGGCCCAAGCTTTGACCCAATAACATGAAGTGACCTTAATATAAGGTCCAACCAAACGGTCTAGTCGATCGGCTCCCTATAAGCCTAACACGTCAAGTGTTGGTGTCCATACGGCCCACATATGGATGTAGTCAGACTGTGCTGGGTCCACCTTCGGGTGTATCAAGCCCTCGGGTGTCAACCCCAGACACTGAAGCAATAATGCACAGTCTAAACCTACTGGTACCCGTGCCTCGAGTTTGTCCAATACCGGATTACGTGCACGTCCGTAGCCCGCCTGGACCCGCACCGCTGTACCACTCAGCCGTCGCTTTGGTCGCTTACATCAGTCCAGTAATCGTGCCCCGCCCTAGCCTAGCCTCTAGGGTTGTGATGATACCAAACTGGGATTACTGCTGGAACAGACCACGTTGCTAGGGTTTCCTAAGAGGGTTAAGTGCGATTTAACCCTTCACTAATCATGGATTAAATTGGTTAAGTGTAACCGACAGTTCACAACTTAACCCCATTTCAATCCCTCAAACCCCCAAATGGATTAAATTGGTTAAGTGTAACCGACAGTTCACACTTAACCCCATTTCAATCCCTCGAATCCCCAAATTGGTTAAGTATTAGTGGACCCTGACTTAACCCTAATCATGAGGCATTAATTAATTTAATGCACCTTAACCTCTCACATTAGACTTTGTTGTGGTTACCTAGTTAAGCCGGTAGGTTCCGGGTAGATTTACACCACAACTTGGTCTAACCTCGGGTCTTGGCACTACATGACCAACTTCTCACATTGGGTCCTATTGTTTGTAGCCACTAGTTAAGTCGGTAGGTTCCGGGTAGAATTACGCTACAAACTCAACCCAACCTCGAGTTGGCCACACTTATGTTTTCTAAGTGTCATGTCCACTTTATTTCAAAACATAATTACAAGTCAACAAATACTTGGGTAGACCTAACTTAATAGGTAAATTCCCAAGAGGTAGACCTAACTTAATAGGTAAATTCCCAATCTTATATTTTCATGTATTTTAAGTTTACCCAAACCCCCCAACGTCATTCTATCGCTTACATATTCGTAACAACGCATAAAGGATAGGAAGAGGGAACTTGGCATAACATACATGATGAACTTGCATATCACAACAAACATGCATAACATGTTAGACTTGCATAACTTAGCATAGTGAACTTGCATATTACCATAAACATGCATAACATGTTAAACTTGCCTAACATGGCATATGGAACTTGCATAAACACGCATAACTTGTCAATCATGCATAACATGTCATTGTGAACTTGCATAAGCACGCATAACTTATTAAACATGCATAACATGGCATAGTGAACTTGCATAAGCATGCATAACTTATTAAACATGCATAACATGGCATAGTGAACTTGCATAAGCATGCATAACTTATTAAACATGCATAACATGGCATAGTGAACTTGCATAAACATGCATAACCCAATAAACTTGCAAATCATGGCATAGTGAACTTGCATAAACATGCATAACTCAATAAACTTGCAAATCATGGCTTAGTGAACTTGCATAAACATGCATAACTCAATAAATTTGCAAATCATGGCTTAGTGAACTTGCATAAACATGCATAACTCAATAAACTTGCAAATCATGGCTTAGTGAACTTGCATAAACATGCATAACTTGTTAATCTTGCAAATCATGGTATAGTGAACTTGCATAAACATGCATAACTTGTTAATCTTGCAAATCATGGCATAGTGAACTTGCATAAACATGCATAACTTGTTAATCTTGCAAATCATGGCATAGTGAACTTGCATAAACATGCATAACTTATCAAACATGTGTAACATGGCATATTGAACTCGCATAAGCATGCATAACTTATTAAACATGCATAAATCCCAACTTTCATCACATATTAACTTTAGAGTTTCTAAAATGAAGGTAAGAGGGCTTACAATGCTTATGCGGACTCAAATGAGTATAGCAAATGTAAGAAACCCCTTATGCAACAAAATAAAACCCCAAAATGCAAGCAAACTTGATCAAGACTCCTCCTTTATGATGACAATAGAGAAACAAGACTTTAATGCAAGCTAAAGAGGATCATACAAGCCTAAATACACTTGTATGCATGGAAATCTCTTAGGAATTTGTTTAGGAATTGTATGAAGAGAGTGGAGGCCATTAGAGTTTTGATTTTGACATAGTTTAGTTACTAGAATGAATAATGAGTGATTTAGGGTAGGTTAGGGTCTTATTTATAGATTAGGCTAGTGATTTAGACCATAGGATTAAACCCTAGTTCAAATCTCAGCCCTCTAAACCGAATCTGGCCCCCAAGCTCAACACAACCAGGCCCAGATCAGAAATGGTGCGCCAGGCAAAACTGCCCGGCCACCCCGTGTCGACAGGGCTGTCGACAGGGCTGTCGACACCCTGGGGACCCTGTCGACATGCCTGTCGACATGGGGGTCCTGGCGGGAGTTTTCCCGCCTGCGCCAGTTTGCCCTAATTCCCAACTTTGAACTTGAAATTCAAATCTGTTTTTACTTAGGAATTTTCTGAAAACTTCAATGGGCCTTAACTGGGTCATACGGACTCCGATTTTCGAAAACTCGGACTCTATTTCGCGTATTTTTCCGAGACGAACGCAATGGCATAGCCCGTTTCCCTTGATTCAGATTTTAGAATTAAATTCTGCCTCAATTTATGTTATAACAGGTTATTGAAAATACGGGTTGTTACATTCTCCCCTCCTTAAAGGATTTCGTCCCCGAAATCTTCAAGTTAGGAAGAACATATCCTACCATCCAACATCCATCTACTCAAAACATCATCCACGAGCAATCATTGTCCTTACAAGAATCTAAATGTGGTATGAAAATATGCAAAAGTGTGTGTATATGTACTTATCTAATGCGAAGATCAGGCGGTTACTGATACAGTAAACCTCCTTAATGCATATGTATGTCAGTGAAATGAATCCATATGTATGCAAATTCCTAACATAATTCGTAGTATCTATATGAGTGCACATAACATTCATCCATATGCAACATCCATGTGGTAGCACAACAAGTTTCAACCATGAATAAACACTCATGCATATGCAACATGAAGAGTGTGTGAGCCGATCTAGTGCCTAATGTGTATAATGCGTCCACGAGTAACCACTTGCAAACACTTGCAACCACTTGCAAACATCAAGCATAACATGTTTCAAATACATGTTTCATCCAAAGGGTTTCTACCTAAGGCTCTCATGACAAGATAAACACGATAAACTAGATAAACTAGATAAACATGGACAGAGAGATATGCTAAAAAGAGATCTTAGAAGATAAGCAAGATAAACTCCTTTTTGGATTACAGGAAATCCATTCAAACTCTAACATATAGTACTAACTGATGAGTCATAACCCCCTTATGGAGTTTACAACAGAAATAAGATCGAGAATGGGACCGAGAGGATGTATACAAAAGATAACTTGCAAGCAAGCTCCCCAGGAAAACAAGGATCAAGGATGCACTCTTAAAAAGAGATATGATGCGCGTATCTAGTCTTCGCTCTTCTTAGTCACGTTTCCTTGAGCTTAACTCCATTGTGCTTTGACCGTCTTTTACTTCATGATTTCTTGGCTTCCTAACTCCTATTTCCCAAATTCGAGTTGGAACTCATTTCATTATCCCCTCTCGTCTTCTTTTTCCACTTATTCTTCTTTCTGTATACTTTGCTTAAACATAACTGTAACCTCATGATTTCATGTAAGCTCTCCAAAATTCACTAGTGAATCCTGGATCTCGTCTATAAAGTATTCCACGCAGCAGAACTTTTCTTGAAAATACCAATCCACGTTACCAATTGCCCTTATAAACGTGATTTTCTATAACTCATGCTTAATCGAAATGAACCATCCGCCTATGAGTGATAGGCCATACCTAGATTCAGTTGCCTACCCATGGCTTCCTGTAGGCTATTTCGAAACTGGCCAACTTCTTGAGGGTAAACCGTTGCTAACCATGATGCAGTCCTCTCGCTCTTCACCGGACTGAAATGAGCACTCTTCGTGAGTCTACCTATTATGACCCACCTACCCGTATTCCCTTTCTTTGATCTAGGTAATCTATCCTCATAATCTATCGAGATGTTTTCACACTTCCCTAGCGGAACCTCCAATGGAGATAATGGCCCGCCGGGCTTCTATGACTTGGCCTTAACCTGGTGGCACAACATGCATCCTGAGACCAACTCGGCCACCTCCTCGAGTGATGCGCATCTCCAAGAACCTTCTTTACCAAGTCTTCCACTCGAGGAACACATAATCTCTTATCGCGCCTTAGTCATCCCTTGTCATCTATAATATATCTAGCGAGGTGACTTAACATCTCGCCTCGAATCAACTGGTCCATGTTCTTGACTAACTGCGGGTCTTCTTCCTGTGAAACCCCCTTCTTGATCCGGAAGAGTAAGTCCAAGCTCAGGGAATGCTAACTAACTAGCCAAACGGAGAAAGCTTCTTACTTCAATTGCCCTCCTCAGAGTTTTCCGGTCTTAAACCGCAACCACTTTAGCGGAATCCACCGCTAAGCCTTACTTAGGAACTATGTGCCCAAGAAATCCAACTTCTTTCCTCCAAAGTGACATTTGGAGAACTTGACCTTCAACTGGTGGCTCTAAGCGTATCCATCACCTCCTTGAGATGTCTAGCATGCTCTTCCTCGTTCTTTTAAGGAGATCAAAATATCGTCTATGACGACCACGACAAACTTGTTCAAGGACTCCCTAAACACCCTACCCATCAAGTTCACGTAATATGCGGGTGCATTAGTCAAACCAAATAGCATGACTAGCCATTCTAAAAATCCATCTAGAGTCCTAAACGCAGTCTTGTCAATTCCATCCTCAGCCATCCTAAGCTGATGGAATCCGGTAGCTAGATCAAAAGAAAACAGATGCTCCTACAAGCTGATCAAACAAATCATCGATCCTTGGTAACGGTTGTCTATTCTTCTCACGATAATCAACACATAAGCGAAGCAAACTGTCCACATTAGTAACGAATACTACTGGAGCACCTTACTCGAAAATACTTCGTCTCAGGAAGTTCTTCTCAAGCAACTCCCTGACTTGCTTTCTTAACTCTCATCTCATGAGGTCATGTGCCTAACCGGCCACGAAACTGGCTTGGTATTACCAACCAGATAATGCGGAAATCTATCCCACGTCTAGGGGTAACCCCTTTACTTCCCCCAAGATATCAGGATATTCTCGGACCACCCTCACAGATTGCAAACTATCGATAGACGAGTTGAGGGATTCAAGATAACATAACATGACGGGACCCATAGGGTTGCTAGAAATTTCTAGGGTATTACCGAGGCGAGTCATGAGCCTCACAACCCTATATACAAAAACCAAGAATGGCTCCAAAACAGGACAACCATTCCATGCCCAAAACCAACCCATATCCCCTGAAACCGAGAATATAAACATCCCATGAGAATTCTATACTCAAGATAGAAATTTTCAAATCCACTCAGACCACAGACAACCGGGCAGAACCCCCAATTGGATTTGAAACACATACGGGATCATCAACTAGACTAGTACTTAGGTGCAAACTTTCAACTAGATCAAATGAAATAAAACTATGCGATGTGCCAGAATCAAACAAAGTACGAACAGGGAAAATCAGAAAATGTAAACAAGACTTTCAACAGAAACATTACCTCTATCATGAGCTGAAAAGACGGTGTTGAGGGGATGTACTCGCCCTCCAGATAGTCCTGCACACTGAGTCTGACCTTGCCCTTGTTTCCTCGGGCAATCCTTGCTGAGATGTCCAAACTCACCACAATGAAAGCATTCGCCCCGCTTTCTCTTCTTCTTCCTACATTCCCTGGATATATGTCCAACTTTACCACAGAAGTTGCATTTCCTATTCTCTCTTGGCTTGTCCTTGCGGTTGTTGTTATTCTTGCCTCGTTTCCCGGAATTTACCCTCTTGCCTTGAGACTCATTCGCCTTGACCTCTTTCTTGTCATTGTTATCTTCTTCTTGAAGTAGGGCCATATTCACCAAATCCTCGAAAGTCGCCCCCAAGGGTATATGAGACATGGCCAAACCATGTAATGGCTCGTTTAATCCTAGAGCAAAGTGTAGGGCCTTCTTCTGAGCTGTATTAACCAAGTCTAAATCGACCCGAGCCAGTTGATTAAACTTATCTATGTATTCCCTAATAGTCATGTCCCCTTGCTTCAGTGATAAGAACCTCAGTCCAAACCTTCCTCTAAAGTCATCCCAAGTCTCAATTGGCCTAGTAGCGGTGGTGACTACCCACCAACATGCAGCTTCTTCCTTTTGCAACCATACTGCTAATAAAACCTTCCTGCGGTCACCTATATCAAAGGTGGCTAAAAGATCTTCGGTCTCTTTCAACCAATTCCTTGCCTCTACAAAAGTCTCTGTTCCACTAAAATTCTTGCCACCCATCATCTTAAAGTTCTTACAAGTTTCCGCAAAATCCGCTTGTGGAGGCTGAGGGAGAAGAGGAACATCAGCTACGGAAGGAGGAGGAGGAACAGCGGCCTTGACTGGAAAGACAACATTAGAGACACCCGGGACCGGTGCCGTGACTTCTAAGTACCGACGAAACCAATCGGGTATTGTTACTCCTTCGGGCAAGATGAGATTATCAGACATGCTGGAAACGAAAAGAAAAGAGTTCAAACGAGGGGTCAAAGGATAGTGCTAATGGCTTTTGGGGAATAGCCTTTAAAAATAACTAGACTTTTCTTTGGAAAATACTCTATACTTGGTTTTGAAAATAGTTTTTCAAAAGTTTCAAAAACCTTTTTATCCCTTCTCGTAAACCATATGCTCTGATACCAAATGTAACACCCCACCTCCGCCAGGGTGGCTCTTGCAAGCAACTCTGACATTGGTGGGGCGTTTTAAAACAAGGTAAACATGCATAATGATATAACAAGGCAGGACATGACATATATATATGTAAATAAACAGAGTAAGTAGATAAAACAGCGGAAGATTTTTAAACCATTTCAAAACACAAGTCTGGTACATCAAAATGTCAATTTCCCAAAATTACAAGTCTAGATAAAAACATCATCTGATAAACTGAAATACATAAGTACTATCCCCAAATAAGAGTGATAAACCATAGCGAGCTCAAGTCCAAAGCATACATGAGCTATCCAAGAAAGCAGCTAAGATCCAAGCTAGGCTCCTGTATTCCCTCCCTGAGAACCTGGGGGGGGGGGGGAACGGAAGAAAAGAGGCGAAAGAAAACAGGTCAGTCAAAAAGACTGAGTAAGCCCTGCTACGATCAGTCTATAAACTAATAAAGTTAACAACATGATGGAAACTGAGATGATCATAGATAACAACATACTGGCATGATAAATTAACTACAAGATAGATAGAGGTGTCATCGCATAAACAAGGTTAAGTTTTGCACCACGGTGTACTAGCAAACCAACATAGCAGGTATTGATCCCTTGGCCCAAGCTTTGACCCAATAACATGAAGTGACCTTAATATAAGGTCCAACCAAACGGTCTAGTCGATCGGCTCCCTATAAGCCTAACACGTCAAGTGTTGGTGTCCATACGGCCCACATATGGATGTAGTCAGACTGTGCTGGGTCCACCTTCGGGTGTATCAAGCCCTCGGGTGTCAACCCCAGACACTGAAGCAATAATGCACAGTCTAAACCTACTGGTACCCGTGCCTCGAGTTTGTCCAATACCGGATTACGTGCACGTCCGTAGCCCGCCTGGACCCGCACCGCTGTACCACTCAGCCGTCGCTTTGGTCGCTTACATCAGTCCAGTAATCGTGCCCCGCCCTAGCCTAGCCTCTAGGGTTGTGATGATACCAAACTGGGATTACTGCTGGAACAGACCATGTTGCTAGGGTTTCCTAAGAGGGTTAAGTGCGATTTAACCCTTCACTAATCATGGATTAAATTGGTTAAGTGTAACCGACAGTTCACAATTTAACCCCATTTCAATCCCTCAAACCCCCAAATGGGTTAAATTGGTTAAGTGTAACCGACAGTTCACACTTAACCCCATTTCAATCCCTCGAATCCCCAAATTGGTTAAGTATTAGTGGACCCTGACTTAACCCTAATCATGAGGCATTAATTAATTTAATGCACCTTAACCTCTCACATTAGACTTTGTTGTGGTTACCTAGTTAAGCCGGTGGGTTCCGGGTAGCTTTACACCACAACTTGGTCTAACCTCGGGTCTTGGCACTACATGACCAACTTCTCACATTGGGTCCTATTGTTTGTAGCCACTAGTTAAGCCGGTAGGTTCCGTGTAGAATTACGCTACAAACTCAACCCAACCTCGAGTTGGCCACACTTATGTTTTCTAAGTGTCATGTCCACTTTATTTCAAAACATAATTACAAGTCAACAAATACTTGGGTAGACCTAACTTAATAGGTAAATTCCCAAGGGGTAGACCTAACTTAATAGGTAAATTCCCAATCTTATATTTTCATGTATTTTATGTTTACCCAAACCCCCCAACGTCATTCTATCGCTTACATATTCGTAACAACGCATAAAGGATAGGAAGAGGGAACTTGGCATGATATACATGTTGAACTTGCATATCACAACAAACATGCATAACATGTTAGACTTGCATAACTTAGCATAGTGAACTTGCATATTACCATAAACATGCATAACATGTTAAACTTACCTAACATGGCATATGGAACTTGCATAAACACGCATAACTTGTCAATCATGCATAACATGTCATTGTGAACTTGCATAAGCACGCATAACTTATTAAACATGCATAACATGGCATAGTGAACTTGCATAAGCATGCATAACTTATTAAACATGCATAACATGGCATAGTGAACTTGCATAAGCATGCATAACTTATTAAACATGCATAACATGGCATAGTGAACTTGCATAAACATGCATAACCCAATAAACTTGCAAATCATGGCATAGTGAACTTGCATAAACATGCATAACTTAATAAACTTGCAAATCATGGCTTAGTGAACTTGCATAAACATGCATAACTCAATAAACTTGCAAATCATGGCTTAGTGAACTTGCATAAACATGCATAACTCAATAAACTTGCAAATCATGGCTTAGTGAACTTGCATAAACATGCATAACTTGTTAATCTTGCAAATCATGGTATAGTGAACTTGCATAAACATGCATAACTTGTTAATCTTGCAAATCATGGCATAGTGAACTTGCATAAACATGCATAACTTGTTAATCTTGCAAATCATGGCATAGTGAACTTGCATAAACATGCATAACTTATCAAACATGTGTAACATGGCATATTGAACTCGCATAAGCATGCATAACTTATTAAACATGCATAAATCCCAACTTTCATCACATATTAACTTTAGAGTTTCTAAAATGAAGGTAAGAGGGCTTACAATGCTTATGCGGACTCAAATGAGTATAGCAAATGTAAGAAACCCCTTATGCAACAAAATAAAACCCCAAAATGCAAGCAAACTTGATCAAGACTCCTCCTTTATGATGACAATAGAGAAACAAGACTTTAATGCAAGCTAAAGAGGATCATACAAGCCTAAATACACTTGTATGCATGGAAATCTTTTAGGAATTTGTTTAGGAATTGTATGAAGAGAGTGGAGGCCATGAGAGTTTTGATTTTGACATAGTTTAGTTACTAGAATTAATAATGAGTGATTTAGGGTAGGTTAGGGTCTTATTTATAGATTAGGCTAGTGATTTAGACCATAGGATTAAACCCTAGTTCCAATCTCAGCCCTCTAAACCGAATCTGGCCCCCAAGCTCAACACAACCAAGCCCAGATAAGAAATGGTGCGCCAGGCAAAACTGCCCGGCCACCACGTGTCGACCGGGCTGTCGACAGGGCTGTCGACACCCTGGGGACCCTGTCGACATGCCTGTCGACATGGGGGTCCTGGCGGGAGTTTTCCCGCCTGCGCCAGTTTGCCCTAATTCCCAACTTTGAACTTGAAATTCAAATCTGTTTTTACTTAGGAATTTTCTGAAAACTTCAATGGGCCTTAACTGGGTCATACGGACTCCGATTTTCGAAAACTCGGACTCTATTTCGCGTATATTTCCGAGACGAACGCAATGGCATAGCCCGTTTCCCTTGATTCAGATTTTAGAATTAAATTCTGCCTCGATTTATGTTATAACAGGTTATTGAAAATACGGGTTGTTACAGACCCTACCTACTGTTGGGTCAAAATTTTGATACCAGAAAGGGTTACTGACTAATATTGTAATAACCCGGAAATTCTGAGCCAGTTTAAAATTTTTATTTTGGCAATTTTAGCGAATTTTGAATATTTAAAATGAATTATTTTAAATAATATCGACGAGAAATTTATTTTGAATATAATTAGAACGTATATATTATATACGTCATCGTTAGAATATAAATAATTATATATAATTATAATAGAATTGAAAATGGCGTGGTAGTTCGATAATTCGATTTCAAACTTCAATTGAACATACCGGGTGCAAAACAATCCGGATTTTAGTGAAACTAAAAACATTAGGATCTAATTGAGGATATCTTTCCAACGAATCCGAAAAATCAAAATTTCATAGCGGGAATCAAAAGATATGTCCAGTTGAAAATTCTGGATAGTCGCTATGGAATTCAGGCCCTTAAAAATGGGAATTTTGCAAATGACCTCGGATTTCGACGAAACCACTTTTGTTGGATCCGCAGTGTCAATTTATTGCTAGATTCCAAATTTCATAATTTTTCGAATCAATACGTGAGCGTAGCATAGGAAAACGCGTTTGACCAGTTTCAGTTGATTTTAATCGACTGGAAATTGGCCATTTTTCAAACGGTCTCAGAATTCGACGAAACTAGTTTTGTTAGGACCGTATCGTCAATACGAAGCTAGAAAATATTTTTCTGGAATTTTTCTAGTTAGTATGTGATCCCAGTAATTTGAAATGTACGTTTAAAATTCAATATAGTGATTTAAATGTAAATTCAACGGAAACTGATCGAAACGATCAAATCAGCTTGCGATACATATCCCATTGTGTTCGGAATGGGGGTAAAACGCTTTGGGCGTCAGGCAGTGGACCTCGTTTAGAGTCGTATGTAAAAGTCAACTTTATGCAATTAAAATAATTAATAAAAAAAAAAAAAATATCTTTCTCCCCTTCTCCTTAACCAGGCCCCCCACGATTTAAATCAGAAATCAAAAATAAAAAAATAAAAAGAAAAAGGAAAAGAGAAGAGGACGGAGCGGCCTCCTCCATCGGCGCCGCCACCGCCGAACTTCACCACCACCTCCTTCCACCTCGTCGCCTCCTCCTCCACTACCCCCTCTCTTCGAAGACCACCCAGCCTCCTAATCGGACCCCGCAAGCCCTACCCCCACGAGACCTCAACCCGCGTCGCCACCTGACCGCGCCCTATCCTCTGGCCTCCCCTCGCGTCGCCAGGCCCCACCACACTACCACCCCTCTCTCTAGTCCTTCAAACCCTCCTCCCCAAACCCCAATTCGAGGTGAAGACCACCGCAGCCGCTGATTGGAGTCACGCCAGGGCCTAGGGCCGATACCTCACCACCACAGCAATCCCCTCTGACGCCGGACCTTTCCCCCTCGACAGCGAACTCCTCCAAGCGAAGATAGTGAGTTTTTACTTTAATTTATTTAGTTTTAATTTATAAATTCAATGTTTATATAGGAAAAAGGTTAAATTTTTATCTATATGAAAGGTGAAAATTTTATAATATAGAAAAGTTAAAAATATAATTTTTATATAACGTAGAGTATAAAAATATGATTTTTATATGGTAGGCGTATTAAAAATATAACCTTTACTATATAGGAGATGTAAAAATGCGTTTTTTGTTTATGTAGAGAATTAAAAATATAACTTTTACATGATAGAGATATTAAAAATATCATCTTTATATGTGTAGCAAAATAAAAATGTGATTTTTATACTGATGGAATTGAAAAGGTGAAATCTTTATAGTAAAAATAGGATTTTTATATATCGAATAACAAAGTAAAATTTCGATTTTTATATATTGAATAACAAGGTAAAAATTCGATTTTTATATATTGAATAGCGAAGTAAAAATTCGATTTTTACATATGTAGTGGCTACAGCAACGAAGATGACGAAGATGCGATAACGATGAAGATTTGTATCAAAGAAGAGTCAAGATGATTGGAT
This sequence comes from Allium sativum, assembly GCA_030737875.1. Classification (NCBI taxonomy): domain Eukaryota; kingdom Viridiplantae; phylum Streptophyta; class Magnoliopsida; order Asparagales; family Amaryllidaceae; genus Allium; species Allium sativum. The sequence goes on from CM060923.1 coordinate 651,562,213, forward strand.
AGCCATATGTGAGAATTTCTCACCTTTCAATTTCTTTTCTAGCTATATATATATACTAGGATGCAGACGGTGCTTAGTAGCACCCGACACAATCGTCCACAGATCGTGGACTTGTTTGTTTGGTTGCATAGATTAGTTAGATGATTTGATTTGAAATTGAATTGTTTGGTGAAATGAATAGATTTGATTTATGTGTGAATGGCGTGGGCCTTCACTAGACCGGGGATTAGGCTAGGCCTTGTCCCGTTTCTAGTATCGTGCCGTTATGCCGTCGAAATTTTCTAAAATATGTTAGAAAAAAATAAAAATATCATTTTATTATGTAAATGAATTGAATAGAAATTCATATGTTAAAATAAAATGTTTTATCGTTAAAATATAATTTTTAACGTGAATATGAATATAGTGAAAGTGAATAAATAAAATATTCATTTACAAACCGAACGGTTTGTTTATGTACACCTATTTGAACGACATTGATTGGGACGATAAATTTTACACATCGCCCAACTGCACAAATAAAATCTATGTTTGATTGTTTGAAACCCCGCACGGGTGTTGGGATGAAATTTGAAGTTCACTCATCCTAACTGACTAAATATGTCGATCGATTGATCGACAGGCTGTTATAAGCGTTAGATATCTATATTTGATGCTTATACAGTGTAGTGCACTTTGGTTGATGGTTGATTATTTTCAATGCTATTATATACGTGTGATGTATGAAAATCCATATAATTAACATTATATGGTAATTGATTGGGCCTCATTCCAATTTAGAAAATAAAGAATATTATAAAATAAAGGTTCATGTGTTGACTGTACTCATCTGTTGAGGTTAGTCATGTGTTGAACGAAATATTTTAATAATAAAATTTACTTCTCTATCAATATAAAATAAAGGTTCATGTGTTGACTGTACTCATCCGTTGAGATTAGTCATGTGTTGAATGAAATATTTTAATAATAAAATTTACTTCTTTATCAATATAAAATAAAGGTTCATGTGTTGACTGTACTCATCCGTTGAGATTAGTCATGTGTTGAACGAAATATTTTAATAATAAAATTTACTTCTTTATCAATATAAAATAAAGGTTCATGTGTTGACTGTACTCATCCATTGAGATTAGTCATGTGTTGAACTAAATATTTTGATAATAGCAAATATTTTGATAATAGGAAATATTTGAAATAGAATATTTGAAAATAGAAATATATGAAGCCGTGTTGATTAGATTGACGCCATTTTGATGTGAACGATACTTATATCGATTTTATTCATTTTAAAATGAATATTGAAAAGTGACTTCGAAATCGAATATTTTGAAATGAAATATGAATTGAATAGAAAAAGATTTCGAAATGAATTGAATAGAAAACGATTTCGAAATGAATTGAATAGAAAACGACTTTGAAATTGAATTGAATTGAATTGAAAACGAATTCAAATTGAATTGAAAACGAATTGAAATGAATTCAAATTGAATTGAAATTTGAATTGAATAGAAATGAATTTTAAAACGAATTTATAAAGAAGAATTCAATTTTGATTTGAATTGAAATGGAAGTTGAAATTTCTTTTGAATAGAGATAGTCTTGAATAGAGAGGTCTCCCTGTTGGAGATTAGCAAATTGCTCCCACATCCTCTCAAGAGCTTGTTCTGGCACAAACTTCTCATTGAATAAAGTCTTGAACTGTTCCCAAGTTCGGATAGTACCGGCTGCATCTCCAGAAGTAATGGCATCCCACCACAGCTCTGCCTCTTCCTGAAGAAGCCAAATGCCAAGTCGGGCTTTGTTGTTAGTTCCCATGCCCATACCTTCGAAGATTTTCTCACAGGTTTTCAGCCAAGCGATAGCTTCGGTCACTGTGCCTGTGCCAGTAAAAGGTTTCCCTCCAAGATTTCTGTATCTCTTTGCCACTTTATCCAACTCAAAGTCTTCTGGTGCTGGTGGCTGAATAATAGGGATCTCTGCAGCTACGGGGATATTCCCCCGTCCTCCTGCTGCATCTCCTCGGCCTCCACGGCCTCCTCTGGCTGCTGCTGCTCGTGTAGCCATCTAAGAGTACTGTATAAGCAAGAAAAGAGTCAAGCTCACAGATTTGATAATTTTCATAAATGATAAAGCAAGGAAATACAAAGAAAGATAATGATGATGTACTGATCAAATTGTTTTGCTAATCTGCTTAGCTCATTCCAGGACATTGCTAATCCTATCTCTAATGAGCTACTCGCATTAGAACACTACTGATTCTATTCTGACGAGGTGTTTAATGTGTTAGATCCCGGAACTAAGGTTAACCAAAGCTCCGATACGAACTGTGACGATCCCAAAATCCGAGGGGCGGTATTAAGGATAATCATTAGGAAATAACACATTAATCATCATAGCAGAGTACAGATAATAGCAGAAACAATAAATAAAATAATTTTACATGGATATGACAGCGGAATCACAACATGTAGGAATATCAGAATAGCATAACGTGGGATATACTTAGTAAAATGAAAGGGAAGTGATCAGTCATCATCGCCAGTGGCGAAATACATACATGCAGTGACATAATAAGAGTATCAGTCTACATCGCCGAAGGCGGAATACATATACATATAGTGAGAAATACGGAAAGTAAATCAGTCTGCATCGCCAGTGGCGGAATCATAACATAAATACAGGAATGGCGGAAAATATCTAAGTCATCACTATGAAGTCAGCCTCGCCATGAGCCAAAAGTGCATGCTATGCAGCAGTGCAGAACCAAAAACCACATGTCACCTGTGTACTAGGCTGCCCGTGTGAAAATAAGGGCACCCGCGTTTGCAAAGTGAAACAAACAACGAGTCAGTCATGGGGACTGGTATGAGGAATCTATTTAACAGTTAAACAACAGTAATAGCAAATCATAGGACCACGCCACTTTCGCGGAACGGGTTTACTCCAGTGATTGCTAGTGCATTTAAAATAGAGTAAATTCTTTTAAAACAATCGCAATGCTTTTAGAAAGAATGAAGCCATTATAAGACTCATGTCCCATCACACAATGCAACGCAAGCCGGAGGATAGAGTTTTACCTTATAATAGCCAAATATGCTTGATACGTATAAAGAGAAATCATTTGATATTATTACTAGTGCATATATGTTTCAGAAACGAATAGCATCATAAATATCAATCATAGGCGACATGAGCGTCCCATGCCACTATGTCGCCATATATATAAGTTACAATCGAAGCCGTTATCTCGTATTGGAAATTGGATTTCCGTCATGAGTCGAGGCAAGGGGCAAGCTCCTCTCCGCTTCGAGACACTCTAGCAAATGCCTCAGGATTACGCACACTGGGTAACCCCTGGATCTTCAGGGCCGGTCCTCACTTACGTTAGAGGATTGGCAATTCCTGAACACACGTTTCCCGGTCCTTACAGACCTATAATCGAGGCGCCTCGCATTCCAACAACCACAAAGGTGAAAAGTAGATATATATGTCAGGGTTGGTAAGTCACTGACACCACCATAGCTAGAAAGAAACGTCGTGCTCTCTCTGCAGTCCGTATCCCGTTTTAACTCATACCGGGGTGTGAGGTTCGCGAATCTACGAAATACACAAAGCTAGGCCACGTAAGCCTTGCTTTGATCATCATCCACAAGACTTTGCTTTGCAACAGAAGCCTTGATCACAGCATCTTGGCATGCCACATAGGCAGTCCACTCCATACGATTGATTTCCATCGATATATAACCTCTAAGCTCGTACGTCTCAGAGAAGGGCGTTAAGCAAGAGAATAAATTCTCCGCCGCCAACAGATATATATTTAACAGAGATCAATCAGTATAGAACAAAATCCAATGTCAGACACACAGTCCATTTACAAGTCCGTCCTGGGTCTGAACGAAACCGGAGGCGTCAAATTCCTCGTATATCCGTCCAATCAACATACACGTTCAGACGGCTACTACTTCCGTCCCTTTCCGGTAGCTACTCCGGTTAGGAACCTCAGTAGCGCCCATCCAACCGATACGAAGATCGTCGGTCTTGAATCGTCTTTGCATTTTCCAATTCGAATCGATCGATGAATTATTTGAAATGAGGTTTAGCTCGGCCTTTTCAAATAATTCACGTCATTAGAATTTAAATCGATTCTTTATATGGTTATATTATTCGACATCCATCTTTCAGTTATTTAGTGTTATTTTCATGTCATACACATACAACCATCAAATATCAAACAATTCAAGCCCACTTGGTTTATTTGCAACCTATGTTGCTTATAATATTTTATAACAATTTTCCGCCATTTTTATTCATTTAAAAATGGCCATATTTAATTAAACGACGTTTCAGGTCGTTTCGTGTCACTGGCGCTGTTTTTCCCTTAATTTGTTTTACACATATCGGAAAATCTAACCGTTGGATCTTCACGAATTTTACATCATTAGGAAGGTCTTTTCAAAACGAATCCAACGATTCCAGTTTTGGGAAAATCCGACGGTCGGATCTTCCACACTAACCATTTGAAGTTACGATTTCAATTTACGAACTGCAGCGTCGTTATTCGATTAAATTTAATTATATTTATATATATATATATAAATATAATCGTTTCTGGCGCTGTTTTTCCTTAATTTTGAATTAAACATTCCAGACAATCCAACCGTTGGATTTTTACAAGGTTGGTGCCGTTGGAAAGATTATTCCAAGGCGAACCCGACGGTTGAGGTTTCGGGAAAATCCAATGGTCGGATTCCCCGTACTAGTCGTTTGAAATCACGGTTTCAAAATACGAACTGCACGGCCTCGTTTCGTTTTAATTTTATTTATATTTATATATTTATATAAATATAGTTCATTCAATGATTTCTATACCGTTTTCACTTCAAATATTTTTCAAACACCCTAAAATTTTGGAAAATTTCGCCATAACCACCCCTGCACCGGGAGCATCGGGAAATCGCAAATAGCGTCCCCGGTCCTTCTAATCTCAAAAAGAAAAAGAAAAAGCCAAGCGGCTAGCCAACAGGCTCATAAAATCATCACCCAAACAAAGCAGTAAATGTGTACCTATTTGTCGGGCACAAATTTTATTCCTCTTCTCTAGCCCCTTTGCTATAACCTGTTCAATAAATATGCAGGTACATATATATACAGTTCTTATCATTTGTCATTTTCTATTCAATTTCATATTTGATTTCCGTTTGGTTTAAAGACACCATTTATTCTAATGTTACATACATAGGTGCAAATCATTTCATTAGCTAATTAATGAATATTTCATCTCATATATGTTTATTTTGAACAAGTGGCTATTTTTAACACTCCACTTTTCAACGATTAATGCATACAATAAAAATGTGATTTTTATTGTAAAACAATTCATTTCAAAACACTATTCTTATATATGGTTCAAGTTGGTGATAAAAATGGGATTTTTATCATAAACAATTTATTTCAAAATATGAATACCATTCAACACATGAATTTCTAATCAACGAATGAATATCAATTCAACACATGAATGTTTTCTATAGTTTCTATATATAGATAAAAATGTGATTTTTATTATCGAGCAATTTATTTCAAAATATGAATACCATTCAACACATGAATTGCTAATCAACGAATGAATATCAATTCAACACATGAATGTTTTCTATAGTTTCTATATATAGATAAAAATGTGATTTTTATTATCGAACAATTTATTTCAAAATATGAATACCATTCAACACATGAATTGCTAATCAACGAATGAATATCAATTCAACACATGAATGTTTTCTATAGTTTCTATATATAGATAAAAATGTGATTTTTATTATCGAACGGTTTATTTCAAAATATGAATATCATTCAACACATGAATTTCTAAACAACGAATGAATATCAATTCAACACATGAATGTTTTCTATAATTTCTATATATAGATAAAAATGTGATTTTTATTATCGAACAGTTTATTTCAAAATATGAATACCATTCAACACATGAATTTCTAATCAACGAATGAATATCAATTCAACACATGAATGTTTTCTATAGTTTCTATATATAGACAAAATGTGATTTTTATTATCGAACAGTTTATTTCAAAATATGAATACCATTCAACACATGAATTTCTAATCAACGAATGAATATCAATTCAACACATGAATGTTCTCTATAGTTTCTATATATAGATAAAAATGTGATTTTTATTATCGAATAATTTATTTCAAAATATGAATACCATTCAACACATGAATTTCAAATCAACGAATGAATATCAATTCAACACATGAATGTTTTCTATAGTTTCTATATATAGATAAAAATGTGATTTTTATTATCGAATAATTTATTTCAAAATATGAATACCATTCAACACATGAATTTCTAATCAACGAATGAATATCAATTCAACACATGAATGTTTTCTATAGTTTCTATATATAGATAAAAATGTGATTTTTATTATCGAACAGTTTATTTCAAAATATGAATACCATTCAACACATGAATTTCTAATCAACGAATGAATATCAATTCAACACATGAATGTTTTCTATTCAATGAATAAATATAGTTTAAGCATATGAAAATAATTCAAACACAAGAATATTATTCAAAATTTCGGCAGCATAACGGCAGGGTAGTTACACCGGCCCCGTCCCTAGTACGGCTCCTCGCTCTACCTTAAAACCTCGCGGTTTTTGACAATGGGAATCATGCATCTAGTTCGCACGCAGGCGGCATGTATATATTTATTTCATTTCCACAAACTAATCCTATGTGGTTTCAACCAAATATTTTTCAACCACAAACGGGTATTTTTCAACCGCAATCAACCAATATCAATCACAAACAATCCCAAACAATCATTTGCTATCAATCAATTTTCACAACAATTTCAACCAATAAATATCGTCCATGGTTTGTGGACGAGGGGCGTATATATATATATATATATATATATATATATATAGATATTTATATATAGCAATTCACTTTCATTTTCAACACATATATATAATTATAAAAAGAAATTGAAGAGTGAGAAATCCTCACCAATAGCTACCCAATAACACGATTTTTCCTTAATAGAAACCTTCGCCTATTTCGCCTTCTTGTTGCTTTCGTTGCCTGTATTCTCTACATAGGTAAAAATCGAATTTTTACTATGTTATTCAATATATAAAGATTGCATTTTGACTTCGCTATTAAATATAAAGATTATATTTTTATTATTCTTATGATGTAACCATTATATTTTAATTATTTTAAAAATACAAAAATCATGTCTTGCTCCTTCTACATAATAAAAATCCCGTCTTTTCTCTTTTTAAAAATATGATCTTTATTTTTGCAAGTTCCAATCTTTTTCTATTAAAAGATTAAACCTTTAAAATAAAATCAGTTTTATTTATTTCTTTTCAAATCAGTTTTTAAAACTTTATAAAAAAAAACAGTTTTTAAAATTCCTAAAAGAAATCAGTTTTAAAGTTCTTTATAAATCAGTTTTTAAATTTCTTTAAAAATCAGTTTTTGCCTTTTATAAAATCTGTTTTTATCTTTTTAAAAAAAATCAGTTTTCAGTTTCTTTTAAAAAAACAGTTTTTAAAATCTTTTATAAAATCTGTTTTTAAAATCTTTTTAAATCAGTTTTACTTTCTTTTTAAAAATTCAGTTTTTATGCAACCTTAAAATCAGTTTTTAAATTCGTATAAATCAGTTTTTATTTCTAAAAAAAACAGTTTATACATCTTTAAAAAAAAACAGTTTTCAATTTACTGTAAAACAAAAATAAAAACAAAAATAAAATAATCTTAAATGCTCACCGCTGGATGCGAAGAGGGAGGGCTCGATGGTGTTAGTCGGTGGCGGCGTCGCTGTGGTGTTCGAGGTGGAGGCGTCTTCGATGTAGTGGGGTTGCTTCGATCCTCGTCGGCGGCTGGGTGTCTCGAGGTGGAGGCGTCTTCGAGGTAGTGGGGTTGCTTCGAGGGGTTTGTCGGCGGCAAGGGTTCAGGCGGCGGCTCGATTAGGTTTTTTTTTTTTTCTGATAAATGAATCGGGGGGGGGGGGGGGGCAGGCAGAAGAAAAGGAGGGAGTTATAATTTTTTTTTTATTATTTAATTATTTATTTTTGCCAAAGGGTTGACTTTTACATACGACCTCGAAACGAGGCCTACCGCCTGTCGTCCATAGCGTTTTACCCCTATTCCGAACACAATGGGATATTTATCGTAAGCTGATTTGATCGTTACAATCAGTTTCCGTTGAAATTACATTTAAATCCTTATATTCAATTTTAAACGTACATTTCAAATTACCGGGGTCACATACTAACTAGAAAAATTCCAGAAAAATATTTACTAGTTTCGTACTAACGATACGGTCCTAACAAAACTAGTTTCGTCAAATTCTGAGACCGTTTGCAAAATGGCCAATTTCCAGTCGATTAAATTCAACAGAAACTGGTCAAACGCGTTTTCTTTTGCCACGCTCATATATTGATTCGAAAAATTATGAAATTTGAAACCTAGCAATAGTTTGACATCCCGGACCCAACAAAAGTGGTTTCATCGAATTCCGAGGCCATATGCAAAATATCAATTTTCCAGGCCTATATATTCTATATACCGACTCTTCTGAAAATTCATTCGGCCATAACTTTTGATTCCCGTTATGAAACTTCGATTTTTCAGATTCGTTAGAAAGGTATTGACTAACAGATTTAAATATTTTTGGTCTCACTAAAATCCGTTATCTTTTCCATCCTGCACAGTCAGACTTAGTTTGAAATCAAAATTTCAAACGGCCATATTATACACAATTCTATATTTTATGGAAATAGGCTATTTTAATCATTCAAATTTCTTGTTAATAACCTAATTTAAAAATTTTAAACTGGTTCACATTTTCCGGGTTATTACAATCTCCCCCACTTAAAACTTTTCGTCCTCGAAAAGGAAATAATAGTTAAGCAGGAAATAAAATGTAAATGCAAAGTATTGTAAAGGTACCTTGCACCGGAGTTAGTCAGAGATGTCCACTCTGCATTTGGGATAGGCTTGTTTAATGCTTTCCTCAGTTTCCCATGTACAGTCTCTAGGATCACTACTCCACTGCACTTTGACTAGATGGATCTTTTTCCTCCTTAGCTCTCTGGTTTCTTTGCCAACTATCTTTAATGGATCTCTTTTGAGTGCTAATTCTGGAGTTATGTCAATATCCTGTTGTGCTGCTTCTTCTACAACAAGATCTGGATCATGAACATGTTTTCTGAGTTGAGATACGTGGAACACATTATGTACACCAGGCAACCAATCAGGTAATGATACCCTATATGCAAGAGTTCCAATCCGTTCAAGTATAGGAAAGGGACCAATAAATCTCGGTGCCAACTTCCCAGTCTTGCCAAATCTGATTACTCCACGCATTGGAGAAACTCTTAAATAAACATAATCGCCAACGGCAAACGATATATCCCTTCTTCTCGCATCAGCATAACTTTTCTGCCGGCTCTGTGCGGTTTTTAATCGCTTCTTAATGGAATCGACTTTATCCGATGCTTCTTGAATCATATCGGGCCCTAACACAAGACTGTTGCCAGGTTCTACCCAACATGCGGGAGATCTGCACGGTCTACCGTATAGTGCTTCAAATGGGGACATTCCCAAACTTGCTTGATAGCTATTGTTGTAAGAGAATTCTGCTAAATGTAAATGATCTTCCCATGAGCCTCCAAAATCAATAACGCAAGCCCGCAGCAAATCTTCCAAAATTCTATTCACCCGCTCAGTTTGGCCGCCTGTCTGAGGGTGATAAGCGGTGCTTAGATTTAATTTGGTCCCCAATTCTTCTTGGAATGCTTCCCAGAATTTGCTAGTGAACAGGGGATCTCTATCGCTAACTATACTGAGCGGTACTCCATGAAGTTTAATAATTTCTTTGAAGTAAATCTGTGCCAGACTTTGAGCCGTTCTGTTGGATCGGACAGGTATAAAATGGGCAGTCTTCGTGAAGCGATCTACGATTACCCATATACTGTCGTTTCCTTTTCTAGTTCGAGGCAGGCCATCGATGAAGTCCATCGAGATTTGTTCCCACTTCCAACCTGGAATTTCTAATGGTTGTAATAATCCAGCCAATTTCTGCTGATCACTCTTAACTAGCTGACAAGTGGGGCATCTGCTAACATATATTGAAATATCTCTTTTCATCGCCTTCCACCAGAATGTGCGTTTAATATCATTATACATTTTGCTCACACCAGGGTGGATACTTAATTTGGACTTATGGCACTCATCAAGTATTTCTCTTCTGAGCTCTGGAATTCCAGGCACACAAATCCTCCCTTTTAACCTTAGGACCCCTTGGCTATCGAGGCTAAAATCTGAGGGTTTTCCTTCCTGGATCCGCTGGCTAATCCTTTTAATGAATTCATCGTCCCACTGAAGAATAGTTATCTTATCTTGCAAGGAAGAAGTAATGATAAAACTGGCAATGATTTCATTTTTCCTGCTGAGCGCATCTGCTACTACATTGGCTTTTCCTGGAGTGTATATAATTTCAAAATCGTATGCTGCAAGGAATTCTAACCAACGCTGTAGTCTCAGGTTTAAATCTTTCTGGGTGAAAAGGTATTTCAAGGATTGATGATCGGTAAATAGTTCGAATTTCTCACCCAATAAATAATGCCTCCAGATTCTTAAAGCGAACACGATAGCTAATAACTCAAGATCATGAGTAGCATAGTTTCTTTCATGCGGCTTTAGTTGACGACTGGCATATGCGATCACTTGGCCTTTTTGCATTAACACTGCTCCTAGTCCTCTAATAGAAGCATCTGTCCATACTGTCAAGTCTTGGTTACCTTCTATTATTGTCAATACCGGAGCGGTTGTCAATTTCAGTTTCAGCTCCTGGAAAGCTTCTTCACATTCGGGAGTCCATTTGAATTTCTCATGCTTCTTTGTAAGCTTTGTAAATACTCCTGATATCTTTGAAAAATCCTGAACAAATTTCCGATAGTAACTAGCTAACCCAAGGAAACTTCGAACTTCAGTGGGTGTAGTAGGTTGTTTCCAGTTCTGAATCGCTGTAATTTTGCTTGGGTCTACAGCAATTCGTTCTTTTGATACGACATGGCCAAGGAATTTAACTTCATTCTGCCAGAAGACACACTTAGAAAATTTAGCTTTCAAGACATTTCTTCTTAGAATTTTCAACACTTGTTCTAAATGTTTTGCATGTTCTTCTTCCGACTTAGAGTAGATTAGAATGTCATCGATGAAGACTAGAACAAATTTATTCAACACCCCACGGAACACTCTGTTCATAAGATCAACGAAGTATGCCGGAGCGTTGCACAAACCGAACGGCATTACTAACCATTCGTAGAATAAATCAGGACCTCTGAAGGCTGTCAAAGGAACACAGTCTTCTGCTATACGCAATTGGTGGAAACCTGTAGCTAGGTCCATTTTGGAGAATACGGTTGCTCCATTTAATTGATCTAACAGATCGTCTATTCGGGGCAAAGGATATTTGTTCTTCAGTGTTTGTTTATTGAGATCCCGGTAATCAACGCAAAGTCTTAGAGTACCGTCTGATTTAGGGACAAATACTACTGCGGCTCCCCATGCTGAAAAGCTTGGTCTGATCAGACCTTTCCAAAGTAATTCTCGGGTTTGGCTACTTAGCTCTTCTTTTTCTTTCGGGGCCATTCTTCTTATTGGATGCACTACTGGTCGGGCGTTCGGAATTAGATCAATTCTAAATTCAATTTCTCTTTGCGACGTTAAGTTCTCTACTTCTTCAAACACATCCGCGTAGTTTTTCACGACCGGTATCTTTTCTATTGAAGGGGGAGTAATTTCTAAAGAAGCCCAGAATTCTGTTCTATTTATTTCCGCACCGAGACAAGGTATAGTGATATGCCCAGATTTTGTTTCAACTTTAACGATTCTTTCGGCACATCTAACTTCGGCCTTATATTTTGTCAACCAGTCAAGTCCCAGTATGACATCAAATTCGGAAAGGTCCATAACAATCGAATCAAAGGAGAACTTGTAACATGAATAAGAGATAGGCGCTCTACAGTATATACTGAGACTAACAGAACCTCCTATCGGGTTTTGAACTTTAATCGGTTCCTTTAGAATTCTTTGTTTCAATTTTAACTTGCGTACAATTTTACCAGAAATAAAGCTACGTGATGCACCAGTATCAAAAAGTACAGAAACAGGAATATTTTTAATGGTAAGAGTACCTCCCAAGACATCGGGTTTACCTGATCCATCGGTGATAGCTGGCGGGGTATTCCCGTCATAAACATTGGCCACTTGTGCGCTCTTCTTCAAAGGACAATTCTTGCTATAGTGCCCCTTCTTGTGGCAATTGTAGCATTCAGCTGAGTCACTGGCCCTTGGCTTCTTTGGGGCTTTGCACACGTTAGAGAAATGACCGGGCTTCCCGCAATTGTAGCAGTTTCCTTTCGGGATCTTTGCGGGTTTTTGAGTAGCGGCCGCGGTGATGCTAGATTCGGGTTGGTCAGTTGAGGTCTTGCGCTTATTCCCTGCTTGGCTCTTAGCGCGGTCTTGGCTAGCATGCCTCTCATCCATGTCCTCATAGTTGCAAGCCATCTCTATGAGTTCTGTAAAAGAAAGTTTGATGTTGCTCATAGCTCTATCATGGTATTTGCGCTTCAGCCCAAAAATGAATCTCTTATTCTTCGCTTTGTCGGTCAAAACCAACTCTGGAGCATAGCGCGATAGCTGAGTGAACTTATTCAGATAGTCTTGAATAGAGAGGTCTCCCTGTTGGAGATTAGCAAATTGCTCCCGCATCCTCTCAAGAGCTTGTTCTGGCACAAACTTCTCATTGAATAAAGTCTTGAACTGTTCCCAAGTTCGGATAGTACCAGCTGCATCTCCAGAAGTAATGGCATCCCACCACAGCTCTGCCTCTTCCTGAAGAAGCCAAATGCCAAGTCGGGCTTTGTTGTTAGTTCCCATGCCCATACCTTCGAAGATTTTCTCACAGGTTTTCAGCCAAGCGATAGCTTCGGTCACTGTGCCTGTGCCAGTAAAAGGTTTCCCTCCAAGATTTCTGTATCTCTTTGCCACTTTATCCAACTCAAAGTCTTCTGGTACTGGTGGCTGAATAATAGGGATCTCTGCAGCTACGGGGATATTCCCCCGTCCTCCTGCTGCATCTCCTCGGCCTCCACGGCCTCCTCTGGCTGCTGCTGCTCGTGTAGCCATCTAAGAGTACTGTATGAGCAAGAAAAGAGTCAAGCTCACAGATTTGATAATTTTCATAAATGATAAAGCAAGGAAATACAAAGAAAGATAATGATGATGTACTGATCAAATTGTTTTGCTAATCTGCTTAGCTCATTCCAGGACATTGCTAATCCTATCTCTAATGAGCTACTCGCATTAGAACACTACTGATTCTATTCTGACGAGGTGTTTAATGTGTTAGATCCCGGAACTAAGGTTAACCAAAGCTCCGATACGAACTGTGACGATCCCAAAATCCGAGGGGCGGTATTAAGGATAATCATTAGGAAATAACACATTAATCATCATAGCAGAGTACAGATAATAGCAGAAACAATAAATAAAATAATTTTACATGGATATGACAGCGGAATCACAACATGTAGGAATATCAGAATAGCATAACGTGGGATATACTTAGTAAAATGAAAGGGAAGTGATCAGTCATCATCGCCAGTGGCGAAATACATACATGCAGTGACATAATAAGAGTATCAGTCTACATCGCCGAAGGCGGAATACATATACATATAGTGAGAAATACGGAAAGTAAATCAGTCTGCATCGCCAGTGGCGGAATCATAACATAAATACAGGAATGGCGGAAAATATCTAAGTCATCACTATGAAGTCAGCCTCGCCATGAGCCAAAAGTGCATGCTATGCAGCAGTGCAGAACCAAAAACCACCTGTCACCTGTGTACTAGGCTGCCCGTGTGAAAATAAGGGCACCCGCGTTTGCAAAGTGAAACAAACAACGAGTCAGTCATGGGGACTGGTATAAGGAATCTATTTAACAGTTAAACAACAGTAATAGCAAATCATAGGACCACGCCACTTTCGCGGAACGGGTTTACTCCAGTGATTGCTAGTGCATTTAAAATAGAGTAAATTCTTTTAAAACAATCGCAATGCTTTTAGAAAGAATGAAGCCATTATAAGACTCATGTCCCATCACACAATGCAACGCAAGCCGGAGGATAGAGTTTTACCTTATAATAGCCAAATATGCTTGATACGTATAAAGAGAAATCATTTGATATTATTACTAGTGCATATATGTTTCAGAAACGAATAGCATCATAAATATCAATCATAGGCGACATGAGCGTCCCATGCCACTATGTCGCCATATATATAAGTTACAATCGAAGCCGTTATCTCGTATTGGAAATTGGATTTCCGTCATGAGTCGAGGCAAGGGGCAAGCTCCTCTCCGCTTCGAGACACTCTAGCAAATGCCTCAGGATTACGCACACTGGGTAACCCCTGGATCTTCAGGGCCGGTCCTCACTTACGTTAGAGGATTGGCAATTCCTGAACACACGTTTCCCGGTCCTTACAGACCTATAATCGAGGCGCCTTGCATTCCAATAACCACAAAGGTGAAAAGTAGATATATATGTCAGGGTTGGTAAGTCACTGACACCACCATAGCTAGAAAGAAACGTCGTGCTCTCCCTGCAGTCCGTATCCCGTTTTAACTCATACCGGGGTGTGAGGTTCGCGAATCTACGAAATACACAAAGCTAGGCCACGTAAGCCTTGCTTTGATCGTCATCCACAAGACTTTGCTTTGCAACAGAAGCCTTGATCACAGCATCTTGGCATGCCACATAGGCAGTCCACTCCATACGATTGATTTCCATCGATATATAACCTCTAAGCTCGTACGTCTCAGAGAAGGGCGTTAAGCAAGAGAATAAATTCTCCGCCGCCAACAGATATATATTTAACAGAGATCAATCAGTATAGAACAAAATCCAATGTCAGACACACAGTCCATTTACAAGTCCGTCCTGGGTCTGAACGAAACCGGAGGCGTCAAATTCCTCGTATATCCGTCCAATCAACATACACGTTCAGACGGCTACTACTTCCGTCCCTTTCCGGTAGCTACTCCGGTTAGGAACCTCAGTAGCGCCCATCCAACCGATACGAAGATCGTCGGTCTTGAATCGTCTTTGCATTTTCCAATTCGAATTGCTCGATGAATTATTTGAAATGAGGTTTAGCTCGGCCTTTTCAAATAATTCACGTCATTAGAATTTAAATCGATTCTTTATATGGTTATATTATTCGACATCCATCTTTCAGTTATTTAGTGTTATTTTCATGTCATACACATACAACCATCAAATATCAAACAATTCAAGCCCACTTGGTTTATTTGCAACCTATGTTGCTTATAATATTTTATAACAATTTTCCGCCATTTTTATTCATTTAAAAATGGCCATATTTAATTAAACGACGTTTCAGGTCGTTTCGTGTCACTGGCGCTGTTTTCCCCTTAATTTGTTTTACACATATCGGAAAATCTAACCGTTGGATCTTCACGAATTTTACATCATTAGGAAGGTCTTTTCAAAACGAATCCAACGATTCCAGTTTTGGGAAAATCCGACGGTCGGATCTTCCACACTAACCATTTGAAGTTACGATTTCAATTTACGAACTGCAGCGTCGTTATTCGATTAAATTTAATTATATTTATATATATATATATAAATATAATTGTTTCTAGCGCTGTTTTTCCTTAATTTTGAATTAAACATTCCAGACAATCCAACCGTTGGATTTTTACAAGGTTGGTGCCGTTGGAAAGATTATTCCAAGGCGAACCCGACGGTTGAGGTTTCGGGAAAAATCCAATGGTCGGATTCCCCGTACTAGTCGTTTGAAATCACGGTTTCAAAATACGAACTGCACGGCCTCGTTTCGTTTTAATTTTATTTATATTTATATATTTATATAAATATAGTTCATTCAATGATTTCTACACCGTTTTCACTTCAAATATTTTTCTAACACCCTAAAATTTTGGAAAATTTCGCCATAACCTCCCCTGCACCGGGAGCATCGGGAAATCGCAAATAGCGTCCCCGGTCCTTCTAATCTCAAAAAGAAAAAGAAAAAGCCAAGCGGCTAGCCAACAGGCTCATAAAATCATCACCCAAACAAAGCAGTAAATGTGTACCTATTTGTCGGGCACAAATTTTATTCCTCTTCTCTAGCCCCTTTGCTATAACCTGTTCAATAAATATGCAGGTACATATATATACAGTTCTTATCATTTATCATTTTCTATTCAATTTCATATTTGATTTCCATTTGGTTTAAAGACACCATTTATTCTAATGTTACATACATAGGTGCAAATCATTTCATTAGCTAATTAATGAATATTTCATCTCATATATGTT
Source organism: Allium sativum (assembly GCA_030737875.1). Classification (NCBI taxonomy): domain Eukaryota; kingdom Viridiplantae; phylum Streptophyta; class Magnoliopsida; order Asparagales; family Amaryllidaceae; genus Allium; species Allium sativum. The sequence goes on from CM060923.1 coordinate 651,578,691, forward strand.
TATTTTGAACAAGTGGCTATTTTTAACACTCCACTTTTCAACGATTAATGCATACAATAAAAATTTGATTTTTATTGTAAAACAATTCATTTCAAAACACTATTCTTCTATATGGTTCAAGTTGGTGATAAAAATGGGATTTTTATCATAAACAATTTATTTCAAAATATGAATACCATTCAACACATGAATTTCTAATCAACGAATGAATATCAATTCAACACATGAATGTTTTCTATAGTTTCTATATATAGATAAAAATGTGATTTTTATTATCGAGCAATTTATTTCAAAATATGAATACCATTCAACACATGAATTGCTAATCAACGAATGAATATCAATTCAACACATGAATGTTTTCTATAGTTTCTATATATAGATAAAAATGTGATTTTTATTATCGAACAATTTATTTCAAAATATGAATACCATTCAACACATGAATTGCTAATCAACGAATGAATATCAATTCAACATATGAATGTTTTCTATAGTTTCTATATATAGATAAAAATGTGATTTTTATTATCGAACGGTTTATTTCAAAATATGAATATCATTCAACACATGAATTTGTAAACAACGAATGAATATCAATTCAACACATGAATGTTTTCTATAATTTCTATATATAGATAAAAATGTGATTTTTATTATCGAACGGTTTATTTCAAAATATGAATACCATTCAACACATGAATTTCTAATCAACGAATGAATATCAATTCAACACATGAATGTTTTCTATAGTTTCTATATATAGACAAAATGTGATTTTTATTATCAAACAGTTTATTTCAAAATATGAATACCATTCAACACATGAATTTCTAATCAACGAATGAATATCAATTCAACACATGAATGTTTTCTATAGTTTCTATATATAGACAAAAATGTGATTTTTATTATCGAATAATTTATTTCAAAATATGAATACCATTCAACACATGAATTTCTAATCAACGAATGAATATCAATTCAACACATGAATGTTTTCTATAGTTTCTATATATAGATAAAAATGTGATTTTTATTATCGAATAATTTATTTCAAAATATGAATACCATTCAACACATGAATTTCTAATCAACGAATGAATATCAATTCAACACATGAATGTTTTCTATAGTTTCTATATATAGATAAAAATGTGATTTTTATTATCGAACAGTTTATTTCAAAATATGAATACCATTCAACACATGAATTTCTAATCAACGAATGAATATCAATTCAACACATGAATGTTTTCTATTCAATGAATAAATATAGTTTAAGCATATGAAAATAATTCAAACACAAGAATATTATTCAAAATTTCGGCAGCATAACGGCAGGGTAGTTACACCGGCACCGTCCCTAGTACGGCCCCTCGCTCTACCTTAAAACCTCGCGGTTTTTGACAATGGGAATCATGCATCTAGTTCGCACGCAGGCGGCATGTATATATTTATTTCATTTCCACAAACTAATCCTATGTGGTTTCAACCAAATATTTTTCAACCACAAACGGGTATTTTTCAACCGCAATCAACCAATATCAATCACAAACAATCCCAAACAATCATTTGCTATCAATCAATTTTCACAACAATTTCAACCAATAAATATCGTCCATGGTTTGTGGACGAGGGGCGTATATATATATATATATACATATATATATATATATATATATACATATAGATATTTATATATAGCAATTCACTTTCATTTTCAACACATATATATAATTATAAAAAGAAATTGAAGAGTGAGAAATCCTCACCAATAGCTATCCAATAACACGATTTTTCCTTAATAGAAACCTTCGCCTATTTCGCCTTCTTGTTGCTTTCGTTGCCTGTATTCTCTACATAGGTAAAAATCGAATTTTTACTATGTTATTCAATATATAAAGATTGCATTTTGACTTCGCTATTAAATATAAAGATTATATTTTTATTATTCTTATGATGTAACCATTATATTTTAATTATTTTAAAAATACAAAAATCACGTCTTGCTCCTTCTACATAATAAAAATCCCGTCTTTTCTCTTTTTTAAAATATGATCTTTATTTTTGCAAGTTCCAATCTTTTTCTATTAAAAGATTAAACCTTTAAAATAAAATCAGTTTTATTTATTTCTTTTCAAATCAGTTTTTAAAACTTTATTAAAAAAAAACAGTTTTTAAAATTCCTAAAAGAAATCAGTTTTAAAGTTCTTTATAAATCAGTTTTTAAATTTCTTTAAAAATCAGTTTTTGCCTTTTATAAAATCTGTTTTTATCTTTTTTTAAAAAATCAGTTTTCAGTTTCTTTTAAAAAAACAGTTTTTAAAATCTTTTATAAAATCTGTTTTTAAAATCTTTTTAAATCAGTTTTACTTTCTTTTTAAAAATTCAGTTTTTATGCAACCTTAAAATCAGTTTTTAAATTCGTATAAATCAGTTTTTATTTCTAAAAAAAAACAGTTTATACATCTTTTAAAAAAAACAGTTTTCAATTTACTGTAAAACAAAAATAAAAACAAAAATAAAATAATCTTAAATGCTCACCGCTGGATGCGAAGAGGGAGGGCTCGATGGTGTTAGTCGGTGGCGGCGTCGCTGTGGTGTTCGAGGTGGAGGCGTCTTCGAGGTAGTGGGGTTGCTTCGATCCTCGTCGGCGGCTGGGTGTCTCGAGGTGGAGGCGTCTTCGAGGTAGTGGGGTTGCTTCGAGGGGTTCGTCGGCGGCAAGGGTTCAGGCGGCGGCTCGATTAGGTTTTTTTTTTTTGTTTCTGATAAATGAATCGGGGAGGGGGGGCAAGCAGAAGAAAAGGAGGGAGTTATATTTTTTTTATTTTATTTTTATTTTATTATTTAATTATTTATTTTTGCCAAAGGGTTGACTTTTACATACGACCTCGAAACGAGGCCTACCGCCTGTCGTCCATAGCGTTTTACCCCTATTCCGAACACAATGGGATATTTATCGTAAGCTGATTTGATCGTTACAATCAGTTTCCGTTGAAATTACATTTAAATCCTTATATTGAATTTTAAACGTACATTTCAAATTACCGGGGTCACATACTAACTAGAAAAATTCCAGAAAAATATTTTCTAGTTTCGTACTGACGATATGGTCCTAACAAAACTAGTTTCGTCGAATTCTGAGACCGTTTGCAAAATGGCCAATTTCCAGTCGATTAAATTCAACAAAAACTGGTCAAACGCGTTTTCTTTTGCCACGCTCACATATTGATTCGAAAAATTATGAAATTTGAAACCTAGCAATAGTTTGACATCCCGGACCCAACAAAAGTGGTTTCGTCGAATTCCGAGGCCATATGCAAAATATCAATTTTCCAGGCCTATATATTCTATATACCGACTCTTCTGAAAATTCATTCGGCCATAACTTTTGATTCCCGTTATGAAACTTCGATTTTTCAGATTCGTTAGAAAGGTATTGACTAACAGATTTAAATATTTTTGGTCTCACTAAAATCCGTTTTCTTTTCCATCCTGCACAGTCAGACTTAGTTTGAAATCAAAATTTCAAACGGCCATATTATACACAATTCTATATTTTATGGAAATAGGCTATTTTAATCATTCAAATTTCTTGCTAATAACCTAATTTAAAAATTTTAAACTGGTTCACATTTTTCGGGTTATTACATAAATAGAATGTGATTTAGGTTTGTCGTGAGCGGTGTTTTAAATAACACTAGTTCTTTAACCCGATAATAAATAGAATGTGATTTGGGTTTGTCGGGAACTGTGTTTTAAATAACACCTAGTTCTTTAACCCAGTAAAAGGAATTTTAACGAATCTGCAATTAGATTGAAATGTGAATTTATAATCTAAATTATCAAATTTAGAAATGAGCGAAAATGGAGTATCGCCAGGTTTGCTCCAAAGCGATAGTTAAATCTTTAATTAGATTTGAACATGAAATGGTAATTAATTTTACCGATAACACCATGGTGTTAGATATGGAGTATCACCAGTTTTGCTTCATGGGATGAATAGGTTGGGATTGGGAAATAAAATAAATAATTACTTCGGTGTGGTTCTCTAATCTCGATTCAGAAAACCATAATTTGGTTTGAAACGACATCAAAAGGATGATTAAAGGATAAATTTTAAAGAATTTATCTTGGATAAAATTAATGGGAACCTTTCCCTAAAAATGTGATTTTATGAATAAAAGAATATTCTGAATTGGAATGAAGTGTATGTTGAGTTTGTGTAACATTTGTTTTTAATATATGCGGGTTGTTTGGAAAGACAGGGTTTATACCCATTCTGAATAACCGATTCGACGAGAAGTCGAAGATGAAGACGGTGGTCGAAGACTGGAAGTCTTCACATCATTTGGATAATTACTGACGATCCTGATTGGGCTGTACACCCAAGAGGATGGAAATAGTTGGTGGTCGTCCAGACGTACTTGGAGATGGATGGATATGCGAGGAAAGAGCCTCTGGTTTCGTTCAGACCCAGAACGAACTTGTAAATGGATTGTGTGTCTGACATTGGATTTTATTCTGTGTTGATTGATTTCTATTAAATATACATCTGTTTGGCGGCGGAGAATTTATTCTTTTGCTTAACGCCCTTCTCTGAGACGTACGAGCTCAGAGGTTGTATATCGATGGACATCAGTCGCATGGCATGAATTGCCTGTGTGGCACGCTAAGATGCAATGATCAAGGCTTTTGTTGAAAAGCAGAGTCTTGTGGTTGATGATCAAAGCACGTCCTACGTGGCAGCTTTGTGTATAACGTGAATTCGCGACCTCACACCTCGGTATGAGTTAAAAACGGGATACGGACTGCAGGGAGAGCACGACGTTTCTTTCTAGCTTTGGTGGTGTCAGTGACTTACCAGCCCTGACATATATATACTTTTCACCTTTGTGGTTGTTGGATGAGGCGCCTCGATTATAGGTCTGTAAGGACCGGGAAACGTGTGTTCAGGAATAACTAATCCTCTAACGTAAGTGAGGACCGGCCCTGAAGCATCCAGGGGTTGCCCAGAGTGCGTAGCCCTGGGACATTTGCTAGAGTGTCTCGAACGCGGAGAGGAGCTTGCCCCTTGCCTCGACTCATGACGGAAATCCAATTTCCAATACGTGTATTTTGGTTTTATTTGTAGAGCCTAGTATGGAGACATAGTGGGATGGGGCACTCATGCCGTCTATGATTTATATTTATGATTGAAATGTTTTGACACTATACACTTATTATAGTATCAAATGATTTGTTTTAAACGTACCAAGCATGTTTGGCTGTTATAAGGTAAAACCCTATCCTCCGGCTTGCGTTGCATTGTGTGATGGGACCTGGGTCTTATGATAGCTTCATTTTTCGAAAAAGCATTGCGTTATCTTTTCTATGCACTGGTATTCTTGGGAGGAAACCCTTTCTGTGTTATACGGCGTGGTCCCTTGAATTACTCTCTTTTAAAGTAAAGATTAAATAACTGTTTTAGTTCTGACACCAGTCACATGACTGACCTGGAGTTTATTGTTTTAACCTAAACTCTGGGTGCCCCTATTTTCCGCATGGGCAGCTAGTAGTTTTGGTTTTGCAGATTTATATTCACAGGATCCTGGTTTACAGCTGGAATGATATCCGGAAAGATCTGTATCCGTATATCACCTTCAGTTGTTCTTTGTATTAATTTTCCGCTGTTATGTAATTTATTGTAATCTCTGATATTTATCGAATGCAATTTATTCATTTATACTCTGTATATTCTTGTATTCTGATGGAATTGTTGTAATAGCAATGAAATGTTCTTCTGTATGTGTTCTGATTTGTCCTGTTCTAAACGTTTAGGGGTTTCGAACGGTCTAGATCGGTTTAACGACTGATTCAGATCGAGCGAAATTCCAGTCCGTCACATTTGGTATCAGAGCTTTGGTTTACAGAGCTCGAGAACAAGACACATTAGAACCATACGAAAGAATTCATCAGATATTGGATTAGTAATATCCAATTAGAATGACTCGTTAGAGATAGGATCAGTAGTATCCTAGAATGAGTGTGAAGAGTATATTTTTCAATTGAAAACAATTTTGTTTTGAAAATTTAAACCAATTATTCGTATTTGATTATTTATTTATTTTGAATATGGACAACCCAGTATATAAAGGCTTTGCATATACGCGTCATGAACGTATATTCGAAGCTTTAATATACTGGATAGATATAGAATCATACCCTAGTGGCCCGAAGATGATTCTGATGGTTGAGTACTCATCGTCAGAATTTATATTCGAGTAACGAAGGTGTGATATCGATATATTTCCATTAGACTGGTGTGAGAACCAAAACTTATATAGTTAGAACACATTGTTGTGAATTGGCATCAAAAACATGATTTTTGTATATATATCAAAATTTATGAATTTGAAACTCTAATTCACTAATTGATTGATGTTTGTGTTGTTTGTTTATTTGTTTGATAATTTTGAACCATTATGCCTAATAGAATCAAATATTGAATTGTATTGAAAATTAGTCGCATTTGCTTGCATATACATATACTTACATTGAACAGGTCATAGCAAGGAGGCTAGAGCCGAAGAATAAAATTTGTTTGCCCGACAAATAGGTACATGTTTACTATAATTTACTGTTTTGTTTGGGTGATGATGATTTTATGAGCCGATTGGCTTTTTCTTTTTCTTTTTGAGATCAGAAGGCCTATATGGAAATTTCGAGATTTTCCCGTGGCTCCCGGTGCAGGGGAGGTTATGGCGAAATTTTTCGAAAATTTAGGGTGTTAGCCAAATTTTTGAAATTTTGAAAATTCTCAGAAACTGAAAAGTTGGAGAATGGAAGCCAGATCGAACGTAGAGTTGATTAATCAAACCACTTTCGACTTTGTTCCTTTTCGGGGATGAAAAGTTTTAAGTGGGGGAGATAGTAATAACTCGGAAATTCTGAGCCAGTTTAAAATTTTTATTTTGGCAATTTCAGCAAATTTTGAATATTTAAAATGAATTATTTTAAATAATATCGACGAGAAATTTATTTTGAATATAATTAGAACGTATATATTATATACGTCATCGTTAGAATATAAATAATTATATATAATTATAATAGAATTGAAAATGGCGCGGTAGTTCGATAATTCGATTTCAAACTTCAATTGAACATACCGGGTGCAAAACAATCCGGATTTTAGTGAAACCAAAAACATTAGGATCTAATTGAGGATATCTTTCCAACGAATCCAAAAAATCAAAATTTCATAGCGGGAATCAAAAGATACGTCCAGTTGAAAATTCTGGATAGTCGCTATGGAATTCAGGCCCTTAAAAATGGGAATTTTGCAAATGACCTCGGATTTCGACGAAACCACTTTTGTTGGATCCGCAGTGTCAAGTTATTGCTAGATTCCAAATTTCATAATTTTTCGAATCAATATGTGAGCGTAGCATAGGAAAACGCATTTGACCAGTTTCAGTTGATTTTAATCGACTGGAAATTGGCCATTTTTCAAACGGTCTCAGAATTCGACGAAACTAGTTTTGTTAGGACCGTATCGTCAATACGAAGCTAGAAAATATTTTTCTGGAATTTTTCTAGATAGTATGTGACCCCAGTAATTTGAAATGTACGTTTAAAATTCAATATAGTGATTTAAATGTAAATTCAATGGAAACTGATCGAAACGATCAAATCAGCTTGCGATACATATCCCATTGTGTTCGGAATGGGGGTAAAACGCTATGGGCGTCAGGCGGTGGACCTCGTTTAGAGGTCGTATGTAAAAGTCAACTTTATGCAATTAAAATAATTAATAAAATAATAAAAAAATATCTTTCTCCCCTTCTCCTTAACCAGGCCCCCCCACGATTTAAATCAGAAATCAAAAATAAAAAAATAAAAAGAAAAAGGAAAAGAGAAGAGGACGGAGCGGCCTCCTCCATCGGCGCCGCCACCGCCGAACTTCGCCACCACCTCCTTCCACCTCGTCGCCTCCTCCTCCACTGCCCCCTCTCTTCGAAGACCACCCAGCCTCCTAATCGGACCCCGCAAGCCCTACCCCCACGAGACCTCAACCCGCGTTGCCACCTGACCGCGCCCTATCCTCTGGCCTCCCCTCGCGTCGCCAGGCCCCACCACACTACCACCCCTCTCTCTAGTCCTTCAAACCCTCCTCCCCAACCCCCAATTCGAGGTGAAGACCACCGCAGCCGCTGATTGGAGTCACGCCAGGGCCTAGGGCCGATACCTCACCACCACACCAATCCCCTCCGACGCCGGACCTTTCCCCCTCGACAGCGAACTCCTCCAAGCGAAGATAGTGAGTTTTTACTTTAATTTATTTAGTTTTAATTTATAAATTCAATGTTTATATAGGAAAAAGGTTAACTTTTTATCTATATGAAAGGTGAAAATTTTATAATATAGAAAAGTTAAAAATATAATTTTTATATAACGTAGAGTATAAAAATATGATTTTTATATGGTAGGCGTATTAAAAATATAACCTTTACTATATAGAAGATGTAAAAATGTGTTTTTTGTTTATGTAGAGAATTAAAAATATAATTTTTACATGATAAAGATATTAAAAATATCATCTTTATATGTGTAGCAAAATAAAAATGTGATTTTTATAGTGATGGAATTGAAAAGGTGAAGTCTTTATAGTAAAAATAGGATTTTTATATATTGAATAACAAAGTAAAAATTCGATTTTTATATATTGAATAACAAGGTAAAAATTCAATTTTTATATATTGAATAGCGAAGTAAAAATTCAATTTTTACATACGTAGTGGCTACAACAACGAAGATGACGAAGATGCGATAACGATGAAGATTTGTATCAAAGAAGAGTCAAGATGATTGGATAGCCATATGTGAGAATTTCTCACCTTTCAATTTCTTTTCTAGCTATATATATATACTAGGATGCAGACGGTGCTTAGTAGCACCCGACACAATCGTCCACAGACCATGGACTTGTTTGTTTGGTTGCATAGATTAGTTAGATGATTTGATTTGAAATTGAATTGTTTGGTGAAATGAATAGATTTGATTGATGTGTGAATGGCGTAGGCCTTCACTAGACCGGGGATTAGGCTAGGCCTTGTCCCGTTTCTAGTATCGTGCCGTTATGCCGCCGAAATTTTCTAAAATATGTTAGAAAAAAATAAAAATATCATTTTATTATGTAAATGAATTGAATAGAAATTCATATGTTAAAATAAAATGTTTTATCGTTAAAATATAATTTTTACCGTGAATATAAATATAGTGAAAGTGAATAAATAAAATATTCATTTACAAACCGAACGGTTTGTTTATGTACACCTATTTGAAGGACATTGATTGGGACGATAAATTTTACACATCGCCCAACTGCACAAATAAAATCTATGTTTGATTGTTTGAAACCCCACACGGGTGTTGGGATGAAATTTGAAGTTCACTCATCCTAACTGACTAAATATGTGTAACACCCCGAATTTTAGTTAATACTAAAATTCACTAATTACAGGATAAATAATCACAGACGTGGGAATTGGGGGTAACGGGCTGCGTTATTGCGTTCATCTCGGAAAAATACGCGAAATAGAGTCCGAGTTTTCGAGAATCGGAGTCCGTATGGCCCGGTTATGGCCCAAAGAAGTTTGCAGAAAATTCAAAGTTAAAAACAGATTTAGAAATTTAAATTCAGATTTCAAATTAGAACCAGCGGGGCCAGGCGGGAAAATTCCCGCCTTGACCATGTCGACAGGGCTGTCGACATGCCTGTCGACAGGGGGAGTTGACTTGCCTGTCGACTTGCCTGTCGACACGGCGTGTCGAACCAGGGTGCTTGGGTGCACCAGATCTGGTTTTCTGGCTAGGGCTGGGCTGGGTTCTAGAGATTTCCTAAATCTAACGGACCTAATCTAATTTAGGGTTAATCTAAGGGCTTAAAACACTCTCCTAATCTATAAATACACCCTAAACCTACCCTAATCCATACTAAAAATAGAAATGATGGCCTCATGCCGCCAAATTAAATATTAGAAGGAGCCTCCACTTGTTTATGAAGGAAGTTGCAAGCTAATCACTCTCTAATCAATCTCTAATCATCACCATCTTCATATTTAGCAACTAATTCCACTTCATAAGTTTGCTAATCTTGGTTTTGGTGAGTTTCTATCACTTTAACATCAATTGTTAAAGTAAGTAGATTGGGTGTAATGAGACTTATGGTCTTAGATGCGGATTAGTGAGTTTGAATCATTTGTAATGATATGCTACTCTATGTTTTTCTATGTTTATGCATAATTAATAAGTGAAGTTTATGCATGTTAGATAAGTTGGTTTATGCATGCTTAACAAGTTGGTTTATGCATGTTTAATAAGTGGGTTTATGCATGTTTAATATATGGGTTTATGCATATTTAACAAGTGGATTTATGCATGTTTAACAAAGTGAGTTATGCAAGTTCATATGCAAGTCATGTGTATGATGTTATGTAAGTTATGTGTAGGTTGATATGCAAGTTCATATTCAAGTTGTGTATATGCTTAAATGCAAGTTTAACATGATATGCAAGTTATGAATGCTTATGCAAGTATGTGAATGCTTATGCAAGTATGTGAATGCTTATGCAAGTTATGTGTATGCTTAAATGCATATTTAACATGTTATGCAAGTTATGAGAAAGCTTATATGCAAGTTCAACATGTTATGCAAGATATGTGTATGATAATATGCAAGCTCATATGCAACATGTTATGCAAATCATGTGTATGATAATATGCAAGTTTGGGTTAAATGTAGTTGGGTTAATATGTGCTCATATATGCAAGTTGACATCCTCTTAACCCATGACAAAGTTATATGCTAAACCCATGATATTTGTAATGGATCTTCCCCTTTTCTATGTCATGAGAACGATTTACGTGGGGAACGATGGGGTTGGTAAATATGTTAATAAAAGTATGATTGGGTATGATTAAGCATACCATAAAAATAAATTACCATAAGTGGGAATTTACCTATTGAGTTAGGTCTACCCCATGGGAATTTACCTATTGAGTTAGGTCTACCCATGTTATGGAAAACTTGATATTAATTAGGGATAATTAATATGGGGGTGATTAATTAGGTGTAATTAATCGACTAAGACACGAGGTTGGACTCATTTGTAGTGTAAAACTGCCCGGACCCAACCGGCTTAACCAGTTGCTACAAATGTCAGCCCAATGTGAGAGGTCTTAGCCATAAATTAAATACGTGATTAAAGTAAAGACACGAGGTTAGACTCTGTTATGACGTAAGACTGCCCGGACCCTACCGGCTTAACCAGGCGGTCATAACAGCCAGTCTAATGTGGGAGGTCTTTATGGGAGATCACGGTCTTAATTAATTAAGAAACACTTAACCATATTAGCATGTAGTGGGACATGAGGGGTTAAGTGGGTGCCTTGGGTGGCATGTGGAAATTTAATGGTTGCCTTGGGTGGCATGTGGAATCTAGTGGGTTGCCTTGGGTGGCAATAGAAAATACGATTAGAATACTTAACCAAGTGAAACATGTAATTAAACATGATTAAAGGGTTAAGTGGGATACACTAGATAAGTGACAAGCTTAGGTGGGTAGCTTGTGGGGGCCCATTTCAACCAATATCCCAAACGTATCTTTGTGGGCTCGACCCATGTCGAGTGACGGGACACGCATATTGGGCTTGATTATAAGAGGCCAAAACGGGTTAGCGGTGGCAACGCAAGTCCAATGGGTTTCATATGCGTGTGTGGGCCCGGGCTGGTAGATAAGCCGTTGTTGCATCGTGTAGATATAAAGCCGTGCACCGTTGATATTATCAGGTAGCCACTTTAGGGGAGTGATACACCCCACTGTGGGACCAGCATGGGTATCTACGGTAGGGAGCCGATCGCTGGGGAGTAGTGGGTACACCTAATAAAGATAGGGGCAGACGGCACCTATGTAGGGGTACACGGAACTACTGGGAAAAATTACTAAGTACACCTAGTGGAGATAGGGGCAGACGGCACCTATGTAGTCAGCTAGGGGTATACGAGACTACCGGGGAAAAATTTTCTAAGTCCTTGGGAGGGATCAACCTTTAAGAAGAAATGACTGGTGTGGTGCAGTTAGTAATTATCCTTGGGTGGGTGGATGCGTCCTTACGGTTATCTTAGTTTATCCTAAGTCTATCAAGCTGCATAGTGTAGCCATTCATCCCCAGACATTACCGTGGGTCAAGTTTATATCTTCTCTGGTTACTTTAATGATTATATTGTTAAAGTTATAGGACTCGCTCAGACTTATGTCTGACCCCGTTGTTTTTATCTTTTTCCCAACCCTCAGGTCCTACGGTGGATCCTAGCAGTAGTGGAGCTTGATCGGATTGCTGTTCTAGTCTTTAGGAGCTTGGATAGATGTAAAGCTCCAGTTATCCAGTTATCTTTTCTTTTGTTCTGGCTATTGTATGAGAGAGTGGGATTATGTACTTCTTTATTTTGACGGATATTGTACTTGACTTTTATCGTGGTTTTATGATGTAACCAGACATGTTTATTTCCGCTGTTATGAGATGATGTTTTAAATTTCAAGTACTATTTATATCTGTCTTGTTGTAATTTTTCTGTTCTATAAAATACTCCACCGATGCTATGGCATTCCCTTAGTGAGTGACCATAGCGGGCGTGGGGTGTTACACGTGGTATCAGAGCAAAGGTTACCGGAACAGATAAAATTTTTAGAAAAACTATTTTTCTAAAAACATTTTTGGAAGAGATATTTTCAAAAACATGTCTTTAAAGAGAAAGGTTTTTGAAGGAAAAGCATAATCCCCAATAGCCATATCTATATCCTTCGAATTCTCCGTTTTGAATCTTTCCTTTTTCGTTTCAGCATGGCCGAGAATCTTAACTTTCCGGAGGGTGTGACGGTACCAGCATGGTATAGGAGATTGATGGAGGCTATGGCCACCACTGCGGGTCCAGCAAATGTTCCTCCACCAACCGTAGCACCCGATCTTCCTCCTCCCCCTCCTCCTCGCACGGATACTTTTGCTAAGACTTGCAAGGAATTTAAAGCTATGGGAGGGAAACCTTTTCAAGGATCTGAAACTTTTGTGGAGGCTAGAGATTGGCTTAAGGAGGTGGAAGAATTGATAGATATCTTTGAGATGGAAGAAGGAAAGAAAGTCAAGTTGGCTGCTTGGTTAATGAAGGGAGAGGCCTCATTCTGGTGGGAGGTCACTAATGGAGAACGCCCCGTTGACTCTTGGGCGGATTTTAGGCAAAGATTTGTGGCAAAGTTTCTCTCAAGGGCGGAGGAAAACTTGTATATGGAAAGATTCTTGACTCTAAAGCAAGGAAATCTCTCGGTGAAGGAATATGTCAACAAGTTTAATCAATTGGCAAGGTTTGGCCTAGACATGGTGAATACACCGGAGAAGAAGGCTTTGAGGTTCGTGAAAGGCTTGAATGAACCGATGCATGGGTTGGCTATGACTCATATCCCTATGGGGGCCACCTTTGAGAAGCTAGTTGACATGGCACTCATGCATGAAGAAGAGAAGGGTTCCAATGCTAATAGGGCACCCGAGAAGAAGGGAGATCAAAAGAGACCTCAGCAACAACAGCAAAGCAAAGGTGGGAAAGGCAACGGTGGCAAGGGCAAGAAGAAGAAGTGTTTCAACTGTGGGACACCTGGCCACCTAAGCAAGGATTGTCGTAAGAAGAAGAAGACTGGCTGCTTCCACTGTGGCGAAGCATGGCATCTAGTGAAAGATTGTCCTAAGAAGGGGCAAAGGACGGGGTCTACCTCAGGAGGACAGGTGCAAGCTCTTATGGCACCGAGTCAGGTTAGGGGGCAAGTACAGGCTCTCGCAGTCCCACCAATTCAGGAAAGAGGTAGAACTATCTCCGTTGAAAGTCTGGTTTTTCTATTTGATCATCCTGTTCGTACATTGTTTGATTCAGGCGCATCGCATTCGTTTATCTCATCATCATTAGTTGAGTCACTGCACTTAGACACCAGTCTGGTAGATGATCCCTTGGTTGTTTCAAACCCAAATTGGGGGCTCCACTTATTTGTCCATGATATGTTTGGGTTTGAAGATTTCTATACTTAGCATTGAGTTTACATGTGATGCTTTTGTGTTGGGCTTCACAGGCTATGGGTTGATTTTGGGCATGGACTGGTTATCCAGTAATGGTGCCGTTCTTGATTGCGAAAGGAGAGTTGTTAGGCTCATGACCCACTTGGGTAACACTCTCGAGATTTCTTGTAATCCCATGGATTATGTTATGCTAAGTTATCTTGAGTCGCTTGACGCTTCGGTCGAGAGTATGCAATCTGTTAGAGTGGTCCGGGAATATCCGGATGTGTTTGAGGAGGTGAAGGGCTTACCTCCGAAGCGGGAGATTGACTTCCGAACATATCTGGTGGATAATGCTGAACCTGTGTCTTTACCAGTGCGCCACATGGCTCCTCGTGAGAGGAGGGAACTCCATAAGCAAGTAGGGGAGTTGCTTGAGAAGGGGTTCATAAGACGAAGTATATCGGAGTGGGGTGCTCCAGTAGTATTTGCTACGAAGGCGGATGGGTCCCTCAGACTTTGTGTAGACTATAGAGAACTCAACAAGCTCACAAAGAAGAATAGACACCCATTGCCGAGGATTGATGATCTTTTCGATCAGTTGGTTGGCGCTTCAGTATTTTCTCAGTTGGACTTAGCCACGGGGTTTCATCAGTTGAGGGTGGCTGAGGATAGCATAGACAAGACTGCCTTCAGAACTCCGGATGGTTTCTATGAGTGGCTGGTGATGCCATTTGGGTTGACGAACGCCCCTGCATACTTTGTTGATTTGATGAGTAGGGTGTTCAGGGAGTTCCTTAATAAATTCGTGGTGGTCTTTGTGGATGATATCTTAGTATTTTCTAAGAGTGAAGAAGAGCATGCCCTACATCTTGGGGAGGTATTGAAGACTCTTCGGGCACATAGCCTTAAGGCTAAATTCTCTAAATGTCACTTCTGGAGGAAAGAGGTGCGGTTCTTAGGGCATGTGGTCTCCAAGGAAGGGATAGCTGTGGATCTCGCGAAGGTAGTATCAATTCAGGATTGGAAGGTTCCGAAAAATGCTACCGAAGTAAGAAGTTTCTTGGGGTTGGCGGGTTATTATAGGAAGTTTATCAAAGACTTCGCAAAGATATCAGCCCCGTTAACCCGCTTAACAAAGAAGAATCTTGTTTTCACATGGGACGTAGATTGTGATGATGCGTTCCGACAGTTAAAGAGAGCTTTAACCACCGCTCCAGTTTTAGTGTTGCCAGATGGGAGCAAGCCATTTGTTGTTTATACCGATGCTTGTGGGACAGGACTAGGCGCAGTCTTAATGCAAGAGGGAAGGGTGATAGCCTATGGTGGAAGGCAGTTGAGGGCACATGAGAAAAATTACCCTACCCATGATTTAGAGTTGGCCGCTATTGTTTTTGCGCTTAAGATTTGGCGCCATTATCTTCTTGGTGAGAGATTCGAATTGTTTACTGACCACAAATCGTTGAAGTACTTGTTTTCTCAGAAGGATTTGAATCTGAGACAGCAAAGGTGGATGGAATTCTTAGCATCCTATGATTTCGAGATAGCGTATACCCCTGGCAAGGGTAACGTGGTGGCGGACGCCTTGAGCAGGAAGAGGTTGTCCTTGAGTCCATTGTTCGTGGAACGACGAAGCTTGGAATTTATCTCGATGTTTGATTTCAGACCTTCCATTGATTATGTACCCGGTTTGCTAGCATCCTTGGAGGTTAGACCTACTCTTTTGGGGCGGATTGGAGAAGCACAGAGGGACGACCCACAGTTGGTTGAGTTGGTAGAGAAGCTCATAAGGGGGGAGTCATCCAGCCATTTGAGTAGGTACACCCTAGACGATAGGGGGTGCTTGCGTAGAGACGGTAGACTTTGTGTACCGCAAGACGAGGGTTTGAGGAAGGCTATTCTTGATGATGCACACCGTTCTAGGATGACCATTCATCCCGGTGGGGACAAGATGTACCGAGACATGAAGAGGGTTTTCTTCTGGGCCGGTATGAAGAAAGATGTGGCCGAGTATGTCGCTCGATGCTTGGTATGCCAACAAGTGAAGGCGGAGCAAAAGAAACCTGGTGGGTTGCTTCACCCATTGGAAGTTCCGCAATGGAAGTGGGATAGCGTCTCGATGGATTTTATTGACGGGTTACCCAGATCGAGGAAGGGTAATACGGGAATTTGGGTGGTGGTAGACAGACTTACTAAGAGCGCCCATTTCATACCTGTGAAGAGCAAGAGGACCGCTCCATGGCTAGCTTCTGTATATCTTCGAGAGATAGTTCGATTGCATGGGGTACCCTCTAGCATAGTGAGTGATCGAGATCCTATCTTCACTAGCGAGTTCTGGAGAAGTTTGCAAGAAGCAGTGGGGACTCAATTGTGTCTGAGCACCGCATATCATCCTCAGACAGACGGCCAGACTGAGAGGGTGAATCGTGTTCTAGAAGACCTTTTGAGGCTTTGTATCCTAGATTTTGGAGGTACATGGGAAGAGCATCTTCCATTGGTGGAGTTCGCATATAATAACAGCTTTCAGTCCAGTATTGGTATGGCTCCTTTCGAAGCTCTCTATGGAAGGCCTTGTCGATCACCTACATGTTGATGGGAATCTACGGATAAGATCTTGCTTGGGCCTGATATGGTTAGGGAGACTTCTGAGAAGATTGACTTGATTCGAAGAAGGATGAAAGCAGCGCAGGATAGGCAAAAATCTTATGCGGACAAGAGAAGGACGGATCTTGAGTTTGAGGTTGGGGACATGGTTTTTGTCAAAGTATCTCCGTTGAGAAATGTTGTTCGCTTTGGATCCGTTGGGAAGTTAGCACCGAGGTTTGTTGGGCCGTTTCCTATTAAGGAAAGGATTGGACGGATGGCATATAGGGTGGAGTTGCCCGACAGACTTAATGGTGTTCATGATGTATTCCATGTATCACATCTGAGGAAGTGCTTACATGAGACAGCAGAGGTGGTAGAGCCGAGCTTGCTTAGAGATGTAGAGGTAGAGCGTGATGCGACGATTCGACGAGCTCCTACTCGCATCCTTGAGTCAGAGACTACGAAATTGAGGAATCGAGAGGTTCAGCTAGTCAAAGTGCAATGGGGAGAAGATGAGAGCAACGCAACTTGGGAGACGGAAGCGAAGATGCGTTCATTGTACCCATTTCTTTTTGAGGGTATGTCTTTACTTTCTCCTCTATGGTTGTCTAGTACTTATCTTATCTTTAGTATATCCTCTCGTTAGTACTGATTGACCTTTAGATAGGGTAAATCTATGGTTGAAACATGTGTTTGAGACATGTTATGGTTGATGGATGCAAGTGGATGCAAGTGGTTGCTAGTGGTTGCTCGTGGATGCATGTACACACACTCTAGGCACTAGATCGGCTCAATCACTTCATATTGCATATTGCATAAAATTGTGTGTAGGAAGCTATATTTATGGATGTATAATGATTGTGTTATCATATGGATGATGCATTTTGGTGAATGATTGTGCACTCATGTAGATATTGTATGTGTCGATAGGGTTCTCTCGCATACATAATGGATGCATGGCACTATCATGGTTTGCATATGTTCATACATTAGATAGGGAACATATACACACACTTTTTGCATATGCTCATACATCATTAGAAATTGTTTTAAGGACAATGGATGCCCGTGTTTTGATGGATTGATTAGATGGCTGTTTGGATGGTAGGATATGCATTCTCCTTAGCTTAGAGATTTCGGGGACGAAATCCTTTAAGGAGGGGAGAATGTAACACCCCGAATTTTAGTTAATACTAAAATTCACTAATTACAGGATAAATAATCTCAGACGTGGGAATTGGGGGTAACGGGCTGCGTTATTGCGTTCGTCTCGGAAAAATACGCGAAATAGAGTCCGAGTTTTCGAGAATCGGAGTCCGTATGGCCCGGTTATGGCCCAAAGAAGTTTGCAGAAAATTCAAAGTTAAAAACAGATTTAGAAATTTAAATTCAGATTTCAAATTAGAACCAGCGGGGCCAGGCGGGAAAATTCCCGCCTTGACCATGTCGACAGGGCTGTCGACAGGCCTGTCGACAGGGGGAGTCGACTTGCCTGTCGACTTGCCTGTCGACACGGCGTGTTGAACCAGGGTGCTTGGGTGCACCAGATCTGGTTTTCTGGCTAGGGCTGGGCTGGGTTCTAGAAATTTCCTAAATCTAACGGACCTAATCTAATTTAGGGTTAATCTAAGGGCCTAAAACACTCTCCTAATCTGTAAATACACCCTAAACCTACCCTAATCCATACTAAAAATAGAAATGATGGCCTCATGCCGCCAAATTAAATCTTAGAAGGAGCCTCCACTTGTTTATGAAGGAAGTTGCAAGCTAATCACTCTCTAATCAATCTCTAATCATCACCATCTTCATATTTAGCAACTAATTCCACTTCATAAGTTTGCTAATCTTGGTTTTGGTGAGTTTCTATCACTTTAACATCAATTGTTAAAGTAAGTAGATTGGGTGTAATGAGACTTATGGTCTTAGATGCGGATTAGTGAGTTTGAATCATTTGTAATGGTATGCTACTCTATGTTTTTCTATGTTTATGCATAATTAATAAGTGAAGTTTATGCATGTTAGATAAGTTGGTTTATGCATGCTTAACAAGTTGGTTTATGCATGTTTAATAAGTGGGTTTATGCATGTTTAATATATGGGTTTATGCATATTTAACAAGTGGATTTATGCATGTTTAACAAAGTGAGTTATGCAAGTTCATATGCAAGTCATGTGTATGATGTTATGTAAGTTATGTGTAGGTTGATATGCAAGTTCATCTGCAAGTTGTGTATATGCTTAAATGCAAGTTTAACATGATATGCAAGTTATGAATGCTTATGCAAGTATGTGAATGCTTATGCAAGTATGTGAATGCTTATGCAAGTTATGTGTATGCTTAAATGCATGTTTAACATGTTATGCAAGTTATGAGAAAGCTTATATGCAAGTTCAACATGTTATGCAAGATATGTGTATGATAATATGCAAGCTCATATGCAACATGTTATGCAAATCATGTGTATGATAATATGCAAGTTTGGGTTAAATGTAGTTGGGTTAGTATGTGCTCATATATGCAAGTTGACATCCTCTTAACCCATGACAAAGTTATATGCTAAACCCATGATATTTGTAATGGATCTGCCCCTTTTCTATGTCATGAGAACGATTTACGTGGGGAACGATGGGGTTGGTAAATATGTTAATAAAAGTATGATTGGGTATGATTAAGCATACCATAAAAATAAATTACCATAAGTGGGAATTTACCTATTGAGTTAGGTCTACCCCATGGGAATTTACCTATTGAGTTAGGTCTACCCATGTTATGGAAAACTTGATATTAATTAGGGATAATTAATGTGGGGGTGATTAATTAGGTGTAATTAATCGACTAAGACACGAGGTTGGACTCATTTGTAGTGTAAAACTGCCCGGACCCAACCGGCTTAACCAGTTGCTACAAATGTCAGCCCAATGTGAGAGGTCTTAGCCATAAATTAAATACGTGATTAAAGTAAAGACACGAGGTTAGACTCTGTTATGACGTAAGACTGCCCGGACCCTACCGGCTTAACCAGGCGGTCATAACAACCAGTCTAATGTGGGAGGTCTTTATGGGAGATCACGGTCTTAATTAATTAAGAAACACTTAACCATATTAGCATGTAGTGGGACATGCGGGGTTAAGTGGGTGCCTTGGGTGGCATGTGGAAATTTAATGGTTGCCTTGGGTGGCATGTGGAATCTAGTGGGTTGCCTTGGGTGGCAATAGAAAATACGATTAGAATACTTAACCAAGTGAAACATGTAATTAAACATGATTAAAGGGTTAAGTGGGATACACTAGATAAGTGACAAGCTTAGGTGGGTAGCTTGTGGGGGCCCATTTCAACCAATATCCCAAACGTATCTTTGTGGGCTCGACCCATGTCGAGTGACGGGACACGCATATTGGGCTTGATTATAAGAGGCCAAAACGGGTTAGCGGTGGCAACGCAAGTCCAACGGGTTTCATATGCGTGTGTGGGCCCGGGCTGGTAGATAAGCCGTTGTTGCATCGTGTAGATATAAAGCCGTGCACCGTTGATATTATCAGGTAGCCACTTTAGGGGAGTGATACACCCCACTGTGGGACCAGCACGGGTATCTACGGTAGGGAGCCGATCGCTGGGGAGTAGTGGGTACACCTAATAAAGATAGGGGCAGACGGCACCTATGTAGGGGTACACGGAACTACTGGGAAAAATTACTAAGTACACCTAGTGGAGATAGGGGCAGACGGCACCTATGTAGTCAGCTAGGGGTATACGAGACTACCGGGGAAAAATTTTCTAAGTCCTTGGGAGGGATCAACCTTTAAGAAGAAATGACTGGTGTGGTGCAGTTAGTAATTATCCTTGGGTGGGTGGATGCGTCCTTACGGTTATCTTAGTTTATCCTAAGTCTATCAAGCTGCTTAGTGTAGCCATTCATCCCCAGACATTACCGTTGGTCAAGTTTATATCTTCTCTGGTTACTTTAATGATTATATTGTTAAAGTTATAGGACTCGCTCAGACTTATGTCTGACCCCGTTGTTTTTATCTTTTTCCCAACCCTCAGGTCCTACGGTGGATCCTAGCAGTAGTGGAGCTTGATCGGATTGCTGTTCCAGTCTTTAGGAGCTTGGATAGATGTAAAGCTCCAGTTATCCAGTTATCTTTTCTTTTGTTCTGGCTATTGTATGAGAGAGTGGGATTATGTACTTCTTTATTTTGACGGATATTGTACTTGACTTTTATCGTGGTTTTATGATGTAACCAGACATGTTTATTTCCGCTGTTATGAGATGATGTTTTAAATTTCAAGTACTATTTATATCTGTCTTGTTGTAATTTTTCTGTTCTATAAAATACTCCACCGATGCTATGGTATTCCCTTAGTGAGTGACCATAGCGGGCGTGGGGTGTTACAATATGTTGATCGATTGATCGACAGGCTGTTATAAGCGTTAGATATCTATATTTGATGCTTATACAGTGTAGTGCACTTTGGTTGATGGTTGATTATTTTCAATGCTATTATATACATGTGATGTATGAAAATCCATATAATTAACATTATATGGTAATTGATTGGGCCTCATTCCAATTTAGAAAGTAAAGAATATTATAAAACAAAGGTTCATGTGTTGACTGTACTCATCCGTTGAGGTTAGTCATGTGTTGAACGAAATATTTTAATAATAAAATTTACTTCTCTATCAATATAAAATAAAGGTTCATGTGTTGACTGTACTCATCCGTTGAGATTAGTCATGTGTTGAACGAAATATTTTAATAATAAAATTTACTTCTTTATCAATATAAAATAAAGGTTCATGTGTTGACTGTACTCATCCGTTGAGATTAGTCATGTGTTGAACGAAATATTTTAATAATAAAATTTACTTCTTTATCAATATAAAATAAAGGTTCATGTGTTGACTGTACTCATCCGTTGAGATTAGTCATGTGTTGAACTAAATATTTTGATAATAGCAAATATTTTGATAATAGGAAATATTTGAAATAGAATATTTGAAAATAGAAATATATGAAGCCGTGTTGATTAGATTGACGCCATTTTGATGTGAATGATACTTATATCGATTTTATTCATTTTAAAATGAATATTGAAAAGTGACTTCGAAATCGAATATTTTGAAATGAAATATGAATTGAATAGAAAACGATTTCGAAATGAATTGAATAGAAAACGATTTCGAAATGAATTGAATAGAAAACGACTTTGAAATTGAATTGAATTGAAAACGAATTCAAATTGAATTGAAAACGAGTTGAAATGAATTCAAATTGAATTGAAATTTGAATTGAATAGAAATGAATTTTAAAACGAATTTATAAAGAAGAATTCAATTTTGATTTGAATTGAAATGGAAGTTGAAATTGCTTTTGAAACGAATTTAAAACTATTTACATAATTCGTTTTAAATAGTAATCGACGAAATATATATTATATATATATATAATGTAATGGCCTGAATAGAACGTGCTGCGCCGCGACAGTTCGTGAATTTCGACCATTTATTTCAAACGAACATTACGGGAGATCCGACCGTCGGATTCTCCTAAAAACCGGAACCGTTGGGTTCGTATCGAAAAGAGATTTCTAAGGAATATTAGAAATTCAAAATCTAACGGTTGGATTTGGAGATACGTCCAAATCAAATTCGAAAAAGGTCGCTATAAGTGCAGTTCGATGGCCATTGTTGGAAATCGACTGTACGGGCCTTAATAAAATTATTAAAAATAGTAATAATTTGTGTAAAATCATAAGAAATGATTTGGGAAAATTTGGGATGAAAAACTCCATATTTGAAAAGAGAAAAATAGATTTTTATCAAAATGAACTAGTTTGAACTAAATTTAAAACCCGATTTGTTTTTAAATAAATAAATTAGATTTAAAAATGGGTTTAAAATAATCAAAATTCCTAATATGTTTAATTTAAATTGAACTAGAATTGATTTGTGGGTTCATCGTGAACGGTGTTTTAAATAACACTAGTTCTATAACCCGATAATAAATATAATGTGATTTGGGTTTGTCGTGAACGGTGTTTTAAATAACACTAGTTCTTTAACCCGATAATAAATAGAATGTGATTTGGGTTTGTCGGGAACTGTGTTTTAAATAACACCTAGTTCTTTAACCCAGTAAAAGGAATTTTAACGAATCTGCAATTAGATTGAAATGTGAATTTATAATCTAAATTATCAAATTTAGAAATGAGCGAGAATGGAGTATCACCAGTTTTGCTCCAAAGCGATAGTTAAATCTTTAATTAGATTTGAACGTGAAATGGTAATTAATTTTACCGATAACACCATGGTGTTAGATATGGAGTATCACCAGTTTTGCTTCATGGGATGAATAGGTTGGGATTGGGAAATAAAATAAATAATTACTTCGGTGTGGTTCGCTAATCTCGACTAGTTCAGAAAACCATAATTTGGTTTGAAACGACATCAAAAGGATGATTAAAGGATAAATTTTAAAGAATTTATCTTGGATAAAATTAATGGGAACCTTTCCCTAAAAATGTGATTTTATGAATAAAAGAATATTCTGAATTGGAATGAGGCGTATGTTGAGTTTGTGTAACATTTGTTTTTAATATACGCGGGTTGTTCGGAAAGGCCGGGTTTATACCCATTCTGAATAACCGATTCGACGAGAAGTCGAAGATGAAGACGGTGGTCGAAGACTGGATGTCTTCACATCATTTGGATAATTACTGACGATCCTGATTGGGCTGTACACCCAAGAGGATGGAAATAGTTGGTGGTCGTCCAGACGTACTTGGAGATGGATGGATATGCGAGGAAAGAGCTTCCGGTTTCGTTCAGACCCAGAACGAACTTGTAAATGGATTGTGTGTATGACATTGGATTTTATTCTGTGTTGATTGATTTCTATTAAATATACATCTGTTTGGCGGCGGATAATTTATTCTTTTGCTTAACGCCCTTCTCTGAGACGTACGAGCTCAGAGGTTGTATATCGATGGACATCAGTCGCATGGCATGAATTGCCTGTGTGGCACGCTAAGATGCAATGATCAAGGCTTTTGTTGAAAAGAAGAGTCTTGTGGTTGATGATCAAAGCACGGCCTACGTGGCAGCTTTGTGTATAACGTGAATTCGCGAGCCTCACACCTCGGTATGAGTTAAAAACGGGATACGGACTGCAGGGAGAGCACGACGTTTCTTTCTAGCTTTGGTGGTGTCAGCGACTTACCAGCCCTGACATATATATACTTTTCACCTTTGTGGTTGTTGGATGAGGCGCCTCGATTATAGGTCTGTAAGGACCGGGAAACGTGTGTTCAGGAATAACTAATCCTCTAACGTAAGTGAGGACCGGTCCTGAAGCATCCAGGGGTTGCCCAGAGTGTGTAGCCCTGGGACATTTGCTAGAGTGTCTCAAACGCGGAGAGGAGCTTGCCCCTTGCCACGACTCATGACGGAAATCCAATTTCCAATCCGTGTATTTCGGTTTTATTTGTAGAGCCTAGTATGGCGACATAGTGGGATGGGGCACTCATGCCGTCTATGATTTATATTTATGATTGAAATGTTTTGACACTATACACTTATTATAGTATCAAATGATTTGTTTTAAACGTACCAAGCATGTTTGGCTGTTATAAGGTAAAACCCTATCCTCCGGCTTGCGTTGCATTGTGTGATGGGACCTGGGTCTTATAATAGCTTCATTTTTCAAAAAAGCATTGCGTTATCTTTTCTATGCACTGGTATTCTTGGGAGGAAACCCGTTTCGTGTTATACGGCGTGGTCCCTTGAATTACTCTCTTTCAAAGTAAAGTTTAAATAACTGTTTTAGTTCTCACACCAGTCACATGACTGACCTGGAGTTTATTGTTTTAACCTAAACTCCGGGTGCCCCTATTTTCCGCACGGGCAGCTAGTAGTTTTGGTTTTGCAGATTTATATTCACAGGATCCTGGTTTACAGCTGGAATGATATCCGGAAAGCTCTGTATCCGTATATCACCTTCAGTTGTGCTTTGTATTAATTTTCCGCTGTTATGTAATTTATTGTAATCTCTGATATTTATTCATTTATACTCTGTATATTCTTGTATTCTGATGGAATTGTTGTAATAGCAATGAAATGTTCTTTTGTATGTGTTCTGATTTGTCCTGTTCTAAACGTTCAGGGGTTTCGAACGGTCTAGATTGGTTTAACGACTGATTCAGATCGAGCGAAATTCCAGTCCGTCACAAATATGGGTCCCAAACAACAGATGAAACAAGTAATTTCCCTCCTAACCTTATGTCCCCAGACTAACATATTTCAGATTAACTTGTTTACAAGTTCAGACATATAGAGTTCAGATCAACTAGTTCACAGATCAGACAAGTTTTCAGAGTAACGGATCAGATATACGGATGAAACACATTTACAGATTTGTCTAACTTTCTAATTGGGCCTACAGATTCACGAAACGGGTTTGTTAAATTCATTAGTCCAATTGGTTTAACCTTATCCACCCAACACGTTTTAGACATCATATCTATCCCAGATTTGCATTAATTAAATATTAATGCACGGACCTCTCACATTAGGTCGGTAGCTTGTGGCCGCTGGATATGCCGGGCGGTTCCGGGCAAACTTCTTCCACAAGCCAGACCCATCCTCGTGTCTAAGCATATTTTAGTTATGCCTACGACCTCTCACATTAGACTGGCAGTTTGCGGTCGCTGGTTAAGCCGGTTGGTTCCGGGCAGGCTTCTACCGCAAACAGAGCCTAACCTCATGTCATAGACAATTCATTCCAATACATATTTTTCAGACATCAGAGTAATCCTGTTTATTTAACAGATTAAACTTCTTCACAGGATACAACAGATTAATCAAATATCCATGGTTTACTAAATCTTAGGTCGAGCCTATGGATTTCCATACCCAGATTACCATTATCTAGTTTTCAACAGATCGGACAATTCAACAGGTTGCAGATCTAGCAGTTTAAGCGATTCAACAGATTTTGCGGATAACAGATTTAGCAGTTTAGGCAATTCAACAGATTTAGCAGATAACGGATTAGGCAATTTAACATATTTAGCAGATAACAGATTTAGCAGATTATATATACCATATCTTGCCTAATCATAAATTTAGCTTAAACTCACTTGCCAAATCATGGTCATAATTCATAATACCACATATGCTCCTAATTTTTAGTTAAACATTACACAGTACAGAATATTCTCCATAAATCACGATAAACAATATGAATTATGCCAAATTATAGCCTATGATGCCAGATGTCCAAAAAGCCTTATTTAGGCGCATTCACATTAATAGTTATCCTGTTTTTGTATAGGTCTTTATGCCTAAGTCACATATTCCTTTTTCAAGTCATGAATTTTTACATAAAAGAATACGTCCAAAAATCTAGATTTTTAAACTATAACATGTAGTATGTCCTCAACATGCATTATCATTCATGCATAACATGTTGTAAATTATCTTTAAACTCTAACATCAGATCTTGATTTAAAACATGCATTATGTCCCCAAGTTTCAAGTTGTCCTATAATTCCCCTTCTCCCAAATCACAGATAATTGTACCTAGTATGAACAGATCTAGATTTAACATATGTTTATTTCTCAAATTAACTACAGATCTAGATTACAACATGTACTATGTATCTAAATTAGTTTCATGTTTACGGTTAAATCTACGCCCCGAATCCCAAGTCATATGTCCAATATATTTTATGCCTCAATCTCAAGTCATATGTTAAATATGCCACATGTCCAATTATATGCCTCAGATTTTATGTCATGTCCTCGAATCAGTCCTGTCCAATTATGCATCATTCATTATTTGTCCCAAACATTTTAGCGTTCGTACGTTAATCTCTTATGAGATTTGGCTCAGGCTCGTGGTAGCTTGGCTATAGAACAGAAAGAAGAAAGAGATACAGAATAAGATAGAACTAAACAGAACAAAACAGACATAACCTCAGATTCAGATTTACAATTCATGTCACAATCATAATTAACGTTTATATCGGAAAATAACTATACTTGCCTTTCGTGGTTTAAGAAAGGAAATAAACTAGTGTTGATGCAGAAAGGTTGAATTACTCATCTTTAATTGTTGTTGAAGCTCTAAACTTTGATTTGAGATTTGATTTAGCTTTTAATTCTTTTCAGGTTGGAAGAAGATGCATCAGTCCAAGTTTTGATTCCAACAGAGTAGCGACGCCATTTTTATTTTTAAATAGAACAGAGGCAGAGTATAGACATAATGAAATTGTGTAGAGAAAATGAGGCTAGGGGGTTGTTTATATAGGATTAGGCGGACGAATCTAGACAGAAAACGAGACCAGATACATCAGAATGAATCAGGTTCAAAAACTGGGTTTCGGGAGCAGGTCAACCCCCAGGTCGACACTATGGTCGACCTGGCCCCTGGGAGGTCGACACTATGGTCAACCCCCAGGTCGACCTGGTCCATGGGCTGGAATTTTCCCGCCCAGCCTTTTCTGGGATTTTGAATTCGAATTTTCGAGCTATTTTCGATTATGAAAATCTCTGAAACTTCGGAGGGCCATATCTCCCTCATACGGACTCCGTTTCTTGAAAACTCGGACTCGTTTCCAAGCAGAATTTCGAGACGAACGCAATGGCGCAATCCATTTCCCTTTATTCTTATTTTAAAAATTAATTAATCTCTGATTTGTTACTTATACGCTCATAGAAAATACGGGGTGTTACATTCTCCCCTCCTTAAAGGATTTCGTCCCCGAAATCTTCAAGTTAATAAGAATGAGTCCTACCATCCAGTCATCCATCTACTCAACCATCATCCACAAGCATCCATTGTCCTTAGAAAACTTCTAATGTTGTATGAACATATTCAAAAGTGTGTGTATATGTTCCTTATCTAATGCAAAGATCAGGCGGTCCACTGATTCAGTTGACCTCCTTAATGCAAATTACGTCAATGCCATGAGTCCAACATGTATGCAATTTTCCTATTTGATACTTATTATTCTTGTATGAGTGACAACCATTCATTCATATGCAACATCCATGTGATGAATCAATCATTTTACATCCACAAAAATTGAGAATGCTCACACATCCATATGCAGTATGAGAGTGTTTTCGAGCCGATCTAGTGCCTAGTGTGTGTATATGCATCCACGAGCAACCACTTGCATCCACTTGCAACCATCAAACATAAAATGTCTCAAACACATGTTTACACCCATTAGTTTTTACCTAAAGTTCGAAGATTCGATCGATAGGATATAGTCGAATGATAGAAGCGAGTACAGATAAAACAAAAACTTTGTTCCCATTAGACATTGGTTGAGAGACTAATTCCCCTAAGTATCAACCCCGAAGACCGAAATCAACATCAGATTGACACCCATAGGATTACCCTCTTTAGTCAATGTCAAAACTGGAAATCTTAACCTTTTCAGAAATATCCAGATGCTTACAGACTACTAGTACAGATCAGATTATCGAATGATTATTAGAAAACTAAGCATGGGAAAACCCCACCAAATCCCTCAAAACCTAGAATGTATGCATTACAATCGACTTGACGCCTAACAAAGATACCCTCAAACCCTAACCAATCACCAACAGATGAGTTGTAACCCCTATGGGGTTTGAAACTATAACCAGATCAGAAACAAGACTAGTATTAAAGTGCAGAGACTCGACTACAGAACCAGAATGCCATAATCGGAAAGAGTTCTAACTCAATAATCAGATAAGGAAACTAAACTCTCTCCACCAACGATGAGAGCATTCGCCTGCCTTCCCGAAGTAGGTCATGTCCTCTGTCCTTGCCCCCGTTTCTTCGGGCAGTCCCTAGTGAAGTGTCCCATCTCACCACAGTTGAAGTGAGTGTCCTTCCTCTTTTCGGCAATCCTTGTTCAGATGAGTCGAGCTTCCACAAGTAAATCACTTTTTCTCCTTCTTATCTTCAAACTTTTCATCCTTCTTTTGTGTTTCCTTTTAGCTTCCTTTGTGAACAAAGTCCATATCTGTTAGAACCACTTTTTGGTCTAACATTTTTGCCACGTGTCATCCATCCCATTAGCCTCGGTTTCGGATGGATTTCTGTGTTGACAACGCATCAGAGTAGTGGACGTTGAGGGTAGGAACTGGTCACGGCCGATCCGAATATCCAGGCGCTCATGCAGGAGAGTGACGTGGAAGACAGGTTCGGGTCGGAGGGGCATGCACAAGGTGTTCGGATCGGGGTACCCGATCCGACCCGGATTGACTTGGAACCAATTCTCTCTTCTCTTTATTCTGCTCCGCTCCGATCTATCTCCGTAGCAATCAAGTGGCTTTCCGATCCGACTGGGAGTATATTGCCCTCCGATCCGAACAGCTGTGCCTTTCTGATTTCCACAGCAATAGTTCACCGATCCGAACAGAAAACTTCATCCGATCCGAACCGATGCGCTGCTCTGATCCGACCTGCTTCAGTACTTCCCAAGTTTTTCAAGTTCTTCAACATTTTACATCTTGACTTTGTGTTGCCCAGTTCACAAAGTGGGCTAACATTTTGCCCCCTCAAAGGATGTTTCTGTTGGAGACGGAGCATTCTTTGACTATCAATGCATAGCGCTCTTCGAGGTAATTTCTCTTTTGACTTTCCTTGTGTTTTCCTCTTTTTCTTCAAATTTCAATTCAGTTCGTTGTTGAGCTAAAGGACTCGGTTCGGTTCGGATTCCGATCCGAACAGACCCCTTCTCTTTTCTATTTTCCACTGGACTATTGGGCCAAGCTTTACTTCTGGACTGCCTATTCGATCCGAACGGGGATTCTGCTATTGGGCTATCGGTCCGATCCGAATGGGGAGACGAATAGTCACATTCTTCTTCTATATAAACACTGCCTCCTTCCTTCATTCACTTTTACTATTTTACCACTCGAGCTCTGCAAAACGAGAAAAACTTAATTCATGAACCTTCAAAATTCTTCTTAATTCTCGAAGTAATCACACTAGTAGGTTATAAAACTTCGATCGATTCCTTCTTTAATCGTTTTCGAGTCGGATTCGTGAGCGATTAGGATAATCTAACTATGAAACTCTGATGACCTTGCCGTCGTGACCCTCCCCCTCGTCATCGTTGTCAATATACTCGTCGCCGTCATGAGGTTGGAACGGAGGGAACGAGGATCCATAGTTGAATGCACCAGCATGTAATTGCTTGGTTTTGACTTGAGGGACTAGCACGAGATTGGCCTTGGGGTCGGATAGGGAAGAAAGAGGGTGAAGGAAAAGAAGAAGATGATGGAGAATCGGTTCGGTTCGGAGAGACATGGAAGTTGAAAAAACAAAAGAAGAAGGAAGGAAATTCAGGAGGTCGGATCAGGTCGGGGCGAGCAAAGAAAGAAAAAAGAAAAGAAATCCAGGAGATTGGATCGGGTCGGAGCAAGCACTTAAGATAGGAGGGAAGGAGCCTACCTAATCGGATCGGGTCGGATCGTAAAATGACGGAGGAGAAGTATAACTACGTAATCTGATCCGAACCGTTAGGGGACTTTACCTCCTATCCGATCCGATCTTTGATTTCTGAGTTTCAATGTAATATTCAAGCCCAATGCCACGCCCCTGATCCGATCCCAATGAATGGATCCAAACCGAACCGAAGCACAGTCTATCTTAACGCATAAAAACTCGTCTAACTGGCCCAATCAACTTTTGGCATGATCTTCAATTTGATGGACAGTTAGGATAGTGCCTTGTGAACGTGACTGGACATCAAGAATTACTTCAACTCTTTATATCTTGCCAAACTTTTGCGTCGCACTTTTAAACATTTACTTTGCACTTTCCGTATACACTGTTCACACTTTAGTTTGCACACACGCACGGGGGGATACAGGCTAATTTGCTCTAATGTGTGCTATTGCTTCTTCAATAGTTTTATGACCATGAGACCCAGACGCTCTTCCAGATTAGCCAAGAGGAAAGAAGCCCCGGAAACCTCTAACAATATTACTCTCGAGGACATATCTTCTCCGTCGGATCCAGAATGGGATAACGAGGTTTCGGACTACGACATCGGAAATCGTAAAAGTGACGAAGCGTCTTCAGAGAATGAAGTTTCTTTAGGATTTGAAGAAGGAGGGGTTGGCGACGACCGGGCTCCTGATGAGTTTGAATCGGCTATCATATTGGAATCGCCCCAAGATTCTGTTGAATCAACGATTGATAACGATCGACTTATCCGAATTTTCTTAAAGTACGAGATAATGAAAAGGGACACTCTAGTGCCTTCAAGCTCTGACCGTCCCCACAACCCTCCAGAAGGATATATGGCAGTCACTCGGTTGATGTGTATGGTCGGCGCTATCCCTCCATTTTCTCCCTTCATCATTGACTTTCTAAGACAAATGCGGATTGCCCCCATGCAGCTGCATCCCAATTCTTATGCCTACTTGCACACTTTGTACATAGCATACCGTGAGATCTTAGGCATAGAGCTCACGTTCGATGACGTTCATTTTTCTATAACTTCAAGCATTGGACTCGAGAGACTCCATCTTTCTGCTATTTTGAGTCTGTTCCTAAGAGGAAGATAATCTCGGCGCCATTCAGCAGTAAAGCTGGAGATTCCAGACTGGAATGGTTCTATGTGAAGCGACAGCCTGGATGTGCCAGGAGGTGGACGAAATCAAGTAAAGCACTGATTTTCTAAATCCGAGCTCTATACACTCGAGTTATCACCTTAACTTGTTTTCCTTTTTGTTTGCAGTCGACAATCCAAAACAAATATCAGATCAGGTGTTCTTTGACCGGATGCACCAACTTCTTAATGGCGATAAAAAATTCTTGACTATCGATGAAGTCCTTAAAGACAAATATCTTCACTTTCATGGGCTGTTATCCGTTTTTCGTAGTATTGGTCATGGGACGGATCCATACGTATATATTCCTCCAGTGGAGGTAGTCCCAGAGATAGGAGAAGGCTCAGGAGTTCCTACAGTGCCTCTTCAAACTTCACCTTCTCCATCTTCTACTCAGGATGACGAATTGGCTAACCTGGCCGAAAAGCATCGTGAAGGATATATTGCCCCCGAGGAGGCTACTTCTCTGGAAAAGTCAACGTCCTCCCAAGAGTCGCCACTTAATGCTTCCGAGGGAGATGTTCCTAGTACCAATGATCCAATATTTCAGGGTTTGGGGGACCTCCCCTTACCTGAAACTATATACACTTAAGAGGATTTTAGGAAGGATCCTTTAGTCTTCACCTCTTCTGAAGAGACCACTCCTGCTAAGGCCAAAGAGCCTTCCCGTACTAGTCTAGCTTCAGACTCGGGTTGGTTGGGGGGAAACACACCACTTAGGACACACTTTATACAACAGCATTAGCATTCATTGCACCTCTTTCTCCGTGAATCCATTGATTCTAAATTTCGTTTGTCTTATTGTGCAGGTACGATGTCTCGATCCTACTATGATATCAGGAAGCTTCGACGCAGCATATCTAATCCACCTCAGGATATCGAGTATGATTGCCGTGATGATTGTGGTAGGGAGGAGAGAAGGCCTTATGATCCCTATCGTTCTCGACCCTCACGTTCTCGCTCTCCTGTTCGGTCGGATCAAGAGAAGTACAAAGGTTATCAAAGCCGTAGGGAAGAGGACAGACCACAATCTAAAGACTCCACTTCTTCCCATGAAAAGTGCAGTAGAGAGAGAAGTCCTCCAAAAGAAACCGGGTCTCGAAGTAAGCACAAGGTCCCTGCTACTAAACGACCTAGGACAGACAAAGAAACTACCGAATCCTCCTCACATAGGGACACCGAATTGACAATCCCCGCTTCTCCCCCACTAGATGCGGAAACTGCAATAAAGCGGGCATATTTGGAGGAGCAATTTCCCGAACACTACTTCGAGACTTTGACGTTTTTACCTGCCCTTGAACCTATTTCTTCTAAGTGGGCAGATGAGGCCAAAGCAAAGATAGATGCGGCGGAAAAACAGTATTCTGAGATGTTTAAATATTCACGCAACTTTTCCAGAATCATCCGTACTCTAATCACAAATACCGATTCAATGCAAAAGACCGCGGAGGAGGATGCCAAGGCTTTAAAAGCTCTAGGAAAAGATTTGGAAGACACTCAAGCTCAGCTAGCTATCGCTCAAAGGGACGCTTCTAACTTCAAACAACAATTTGAGGACATGCAAAAACGTTATCATGACTTTCTTGAATCTTACACTCAAGAGCGTTCTGAGTTAAAAAAGCAAGCTGATGAGGCTAAGTCAGAAGCTGCTAAGACACGCCTTGCTTATGCTGACCTCGAACGGAAAAATGCCGAGTTAGCAAAGAGGAGTGCTGAACTAGAAAAGAAGAATGCTGACTTGGCTTCAAAGCTATTGGAGGCAGAGAACAGAGCTGCCCTGGCTGAGGGCAATGTGGAGTGTGCTATCAAATCTGTGGAGGAAGCCCGCAAACAACTGTCAGAGGCGGAGGCTAATATTCAGGGTTTCGGCGAATTAATGATTGAATTCTTCGCACATATCATCCGTCGCCGAAACATTTCTTGGATCGAGGATTATCCATCCACTCTAGTTCAAGTATGGAATCAGATCGTCAAGTGGGAAAAAGAGGAACTTAAGGTCGATTCCATCGATGAAGATAAGCTAATGGAGAAATACTTGAGGGATGATGAGCCGGAGCGCCTAGCTGAAGGGCACCGCCCCATAGCTGATGCCAGGGAAGAAGAGAGACGAAAGTCTAAACAGAAGAATGTTCTCGAAGCTGGTTCCTCTTCTTCTGCCCCTGAGACTTCTGAAGTAGAGGGGTATGATCCTGAAAATCCGGGAATTCCCCGAACAACTCTGCTATCCCCTATTCCTGAAACAGCATCAGAGGTAGTAGTCACCCCTGCCGAGAAGTCTTCGGAAGGTATCCCTACCTTTTCTCCTCAATTTGTCAAGGCTATTTCTACCTTTCGCCACGTGATTGAGCAATCGATGAAAAACACATTGTTTTCGCCTGAGTTGATAACTGTTGCTTCTCATTCTGTAGGTATTGAGCCATCCGGAAAGACAGATGTGACTCAGGGAGCCATCGCTGGGGTAGAGCCTATGGAAAAGGCAAAAGGAGGGGTGGACAAGGCTGCTCCTATAGACTGGGGAGAAAGAAGTGAGCCGACTAAGGCCGACACTCCCCATGATGAAGAAATGATAGCAGCTTTAAAGGATGATGGCGGTGACGTAGGTCATGAAAAGGAACCAGAAGTTGCAATAGTCGGGGAGTCAAAAAATGCTGATGATGTTACTTTGGCTGCAATGAAAGCTGATCAAGACAAACGCTTGCAATTAAAAGCCGAAGAACTAGACCCTGAAGCCCTCAAGCCCCTCGCAGTTGTGGATGCGAGATCAAGGTTAGTTGTTAATCTCTCAACTAGATCTATTACAGAGGAACTCGCTAAAAAATCTTCTCTTGATTCCAGCGCTCCGCCCTCTGGGAAGAAGTCAACCGGTTACAGCACCGCATCTTCAGGAAAGAAGAAATCTAAACGAATCTTGACAGAGGCTGAGAAAGAAGCAAAGGATGCGGAGAAAGCCGCCAAGAAGTCCAAGGCTCACTCGAAACCTAAATAGTGGATTGCCTTGTATCGTTTTAGCATTTAGTGAACCAACAATTGCTGCTACAAGAGTGGCTCCTACGCTTTCTTTTTTAGCTATTTTCCTGTACAAATTCATTCATTTGTAAATAAAAAATAACTCATTTTCTGCAATGTCTGTTTGTCAGTAGTTCTGCA
The DNA here is from genome assembly GCA_030737875.1 of Allium sativum. Taxonomy (NCBI): domain Eukaryota; kingdom Viridiplantae; phylum Streptophyta; class Magnoliopsida; order Asparagales; family Amaryllidaceae; genus Allium; species Allium sativum. The sequence continues at coordinate 651,613,137 of CM060923.1, forward strand.
CTTATGTAAAAATGCACGTTTTACTATAGTTATGAAATGAAGTTACGGAGGGAGGAAATATGCGTATACATATATGCCCCCAGTCAATTCCCACAAATTATTTAATGCTTAATCAAGCAATCTGAATGCTCCCGATTTTCTGACGGGATTGCACTTCCTGTGTCGTCAGTACCTATCGTTTTTTCTGGCATTTCTTTTATACTCTCTCTTTCTCTTGAGAGTTAGAGTTCGAGCTCAGCAATCTATTCATTCCCCGGTCTTTTAGCGGGGAAAAATTTCTTTCTCAGCGCTCAGTCGGAGACGCTTTTATACTCTCTCTCTCTCTGGAGAGTTAGAGTTAGGGGAAGAATTTCTTTTTCAGCGCTCAGTCGGAGACGCTTTTATACTCTCTCTCTCTGGAGAGTTAGAGTTAGGAATGTCGTTTTCTCATTCTTTTATGTCTTGTCGCACAAATAGTCGCTGTGCCTTTTCTTATGTTTAAACTGTCTTTAACCTTTTCAGGTTTTGAATCATCCTGTATTCCATAATCACAACAGAATAATTGATGAATGTATATATGTAATGCATAAAAGTAAATAACACACAATATTTTTATAGTGGTTCAGCTAAGTCGTAGCCTACATCCACTTTATAGTCCTTTATTCATATCGTCAAATTTTCCCAAGGCAAGTCGTGCCTTATTACAGAGTTCATAAGAAAAATAACAAAGAGTACAGCATTTCTAATCCAAATATCGCATTAAGTGTTGGGCATTCCATGCTCTAGGGACTTCTTCGCCATCTACGGTCGTTAACTTGAAGGTTCCTTTTTCAAGTTTCCGTTGGATGACAAAGGGTCCTTCCCACTTTGGACCGAGGTGAGGAAGGGATGGAAAGACTCTCTTTAGCACCAAATCTCCTGGTTCAAAAGTCCTGAGGCGAACTTTTTTGTCATAATAGCGTGCCATCTGACGTCGATGTCTTGCCGCACGCAAATCTGCTTCGTCCCTTTTTTCTTCGACTTCATCAAGAGACTCAAGTAAGAGCACCCGATTCGTCATCGGGTCATAATATGTCACCCTGTGGGAAGGAACTTCCAGTTCAACTGGAATTACTGCGTCTGAGCCAAAGGAGAGAGAGAAAGGGGTGTGACCGGTGGCCGTCTTAAATGTTGTTCGATATGCCCACAAAGCTAGGGGCAATTCGTCAACCCATTTTGCCTTTGCACGCTCTAACCGTTTCTTGAGGATGGATTTTATTACTTTGTTTATTGCCTCTACTAGCCCGTTCGACTGCGGATAGGCAACTGCAGTATATCGCTTGTCAATCTTATACTTCTGGCAGAAATTTCTGAATTCAGTACTCTCAAATTGGGTTCCGTTGTCAGTTATAATCGTCCTTGGGATACCGAATCGGCATATAATATTTCTGACCACGAAACTTATCACCTTTCTTGCCGTGATCTTGGTCAAGGGCTCAGCTTCCACCCACTTCGTAAAATAGTCCACGGCCACTATTGCATATTTCGCTCCTCCTTTAGCAATCGGTAGAACTCCAATGATATCAATTCCCCATGTGGCAAATGGCCAAGGACTCACCATTGATTTAAGTTGGGTCGACGGTGCTCTGGGGATTTTGGCGAATCTCTGGCACTTATCGCAGCGTCGTGAATAATCAGCTGCATCTTTATTAATTGTAGGCCAGAAGTATCCGTATCGCAATATCTTTTTTGCTAAAGTCTGACCTCCTGTATGATCTCCACACTCACCTTCGTGTACTTCTCTTAGTACACGCTTGATGTCGTCGTGTGCTATACATCGTAACAGGGGCATAGAAAATCCTTGCCTATAAAGAGTATCATCTTGTATGACATATCTGGTAGCCTTGCGAACTACAGCCCTTTTCTCACTCTTCTTTTATGGGAGTGTCCCATTCTTAAGGAAGTTCTTAATTGGAGTCATCCACGACTCCTTCTCCGGTTCCGCTTCGAAAGCGAACTCAACTTCCATCGACTCAAAGCTTGGCGATTCCAACTTTTCAATTGGAATTATTTCAGTCTCTTCTGGATTGTCGAATCTAGCCAGCTTTACCAGCCTATCCGCCTTCTGGTTTTCGGCTCTTGGGATGTGTGTTATATCGTACCGCTCCAAGCTACTCAATAGCTCTCTCACTTTCCTGAGGTAGGCGATAAGTCGAGATCCCCGAGCCACAAATTCCTCTCGCACTTGGCAAACAACGATTTTAGAGTCACAGAATATGTCCAATGTTTTTATTCTGAGGTTTTTAGCAAGCTTTAGCCTGGCAATCAGGGCTTCATATTCAGAGTCATTGTTAGTCACCGAAAATTCTAATCGTAGAGCGTAATATAACGACCGTCCTTTGGGGGTGACTAAGACGATTCCAGCTCCGGACCTTCGGTCGTTCCTGGCTCCATCTGTGTATAGTTTCCACGGATCTATCTTTAACTCATCCTCGGACCTAACCACTTTGTCATCGATTACTTCCTCCTCTGGGATGGTGAACTCCGCTATAAAGTCCGCCAGAGCTTGCCCCCTGACCGTCTTTCGTGGTTGAAAATTTAAATCAAATTGGCTTAATTCTATATTCCATTTGATCAACCTTCCCGATGCTTCGGGTCTCTGCAATACCTGCCTCAAGGGCTGGTCAGTGTATATGGTTATTGGATGAGCTTGGAAATAGTGACGAAGTTTTCGGAATGCGATTAGGAGGCTGTAAGCGAGCTTCTCAATTTTTGGGTAGTTGCGCTCTGCCACTGCTAATTTCTTGCTTACATAATACACTGGCCTTTGTACTTTGTCTTCTTCTCGAACCAGGGTTGTGCTAACGGCGTGAGCCGAGACTGCCAAGTAAACAAACAATTCTTCGTGATCCACTGGCTTTGACAAAATCGGAGGTTTCTCTAGCAGTTCCAATAAATTTCGAAAGGCCTCAACACAGTCCGGAGTCCACTCGAAGTTCTTCTTTCCTCTTTTAATCAAATCAAAAAACGGAACGCATTTGTCTGTGGCTTTGGAGATGAATCTACTCAGCGCCGCTACTTTCCCTGCAAGACTTTGGACGTCTTTAATTCTCCTCGGCTCTTCAATGTTTCTAATCGCTGCTATCTGGCTAGGATTGATTTCAATTCCTCGGGAGCTCACAATGAAGCCAAGGAACTTTCCCGATGCCACTCCAAATGAGAATTTCAGAGGATTCAATTTCATCCGATACTTTCGCAGGATACCAAACATTTCCGCCAATTCTTGTGTATGGTTGGAGGACTGTTTCGATTTGACAAGCATATCATCCACATAAACTTCCATAGTCTTTCCTATTTGATTATAAAACATTCTGTTCACCAAGCGCTGATAAGTGGCTCTGGCGTTTTTCAATCCGAATGGCATTATGACATAACAATATAATCCCAAATTCGTAATGAAGCTCGTATGTTCTTAGTCTGGCACGTGCATAGGAATTTGGTTGTACCCAGAATATGCGTCCATGAAAGAGAGAAGTTCATGACCTGCTGTCGAATCTACAAGCTGGTCAATCCTGGGAAGTGGGAAACTATCTTTTGGGCAAGCTTTGTTCAAATCTGAAAAATCAATGCTAGTCCGCCACTTTCCATTCGGCTTCTTTACCAAGACGGGATTCGATATCCAGTCGGGATATGTCGAATCTCGAATAAATCCGTTCTGCTTTAGCTTCTCCACTTCCTCTTTGAGAGCAGCCGACCTCTCTGGGCCTAGCATACGTCTCTTTTGCTTCACAGGCGGATGCTTCAGGTTTACATTTAATTTGTGACTTATAATGGATGGCGATATCCCACACACGTCAGCGTGGGTCCAGGCAAACACGTCCAAGTTCTCCTTCAAAAAGTCCGTTAGTTCTTTGGCCCGACGTGGATCCAATTGAGACCCAATCTTCAAGACTCTTGTCGGATCAGCGTCATCAATGGGAACTTCCACTATCGCTTCATTAGGAGTTGCATTTTTAGTCTCTGGTTCCTCGTCTTTTCTGGGATCCAGGTCTTCAGGCGTTCCTTTAAGCAACTCCTTCGGGGCCGATTTCTCTAATTGCTACGCCGAGCCCCCCTTTGGGGGAGGCGAGGCATCTTTACTCTCGATGTTAAGTCCTTTCATCAACATCTTTAGTTCGGCCACATAACAGGCCCGTCCGGAAACTTGATCCCCTCTCATTACTCCAGTTCCGGCTTCGGTTGGAAACTTAAGCAATAAACACCAGGGGGCGATACAAACTCTGAATTCAGCAAGGGCAGGCCTCCCCAAAAATGCATTATAAGGCGAATCTACGTCCAATACTACGAACTGAAGCATCCGCACTCTTCTGCGTCCTCCTTGTCCCAAGGTCACGGGCAATTCTATGTATCCCATGGGAGCTGTTGACGCCCCGTTGAAGCCTCTGATCCGTCCTTCACATGGCTTCAAATCTTCAGATTCCAGCTTCATCTGATCAAATGACTTTTTAAACAAAATATTGACGGAACTTCCGTTGTCTACTAATACCTTATGAACCAAGGCCGGCCCAATGGTGGTAGTAATAACCAACGGATCATCAGTGGGTGATTGAATCCCAGTATTATCTTTGCTGCGGAACACCACGTCGTCAAACATAGTCTTCTGTTGTTTTATGGGGGTGATATCTTCCAGATCATCACCTTCATTCACATCTATATGCTTGGCAGCATTTACATATTGATCCATTGCTCTAAAGCTACGGATTGCTGGGTGAGGTCCGCCCACTATGGAGTTAATAACAATTCCCTTGCCTTTCTGCTGCGCTGTAGGCTTAGGAGCAGGTAGAATCTGTTTTGGAGCTTGCTCTCCTTGCCCCCTGTCCCTCGGGGCAACCTTGTATTCATCCAGTTTCCCTTCGCGCAGCAGCTTCTCAATCACATCTCTTAAATGCTGACATTCATTGGTTGAATGTCCATGAGTTCCATGGAACAAACAAAACTTCCCAGTTGCTATTTCTTTCTCGGTCGAATCACGAGGTGGCGGTCTTTTATACTGCAAAACGTTGTACGTATCCAGGTAAATATTCTCCAGGGTGTCGTTCAATGGTGTATAATTCTCGTAGGTCTGGAATCGGGGTCTTTTGTTAGGATCACTTCCCCTATTTCTATTTCTTCTGTTACCGTTCGCATTACGGTTATTGTTGTTGCCTCCGTTTCCAGCATTCTTGTTTCCACCCTTGTTTCCCACATTTACTTCAACTTTTCCGGAACTTTCCCCAGACTGCTTCACGGCGACGTTGCTCTGGACATTTTCTTTTGAAGCCGCTTCAGACTTTCTCTTTCGGTTTGCCCTGGCCTCCTCTCATCTTAAATAAATATCGGCTTTTTCATAGAATATCTCTCTTGTGGAGGGTGTCTTCCCCGACAGGTAATCTCCAAACTCGGATTCAGGATCGACTCCTTCCTTTAATGCCATCAAGATGGTGGGCTCATGCGGGTCTCTAACTTCAGTCACAGCCAAGTTAAAACAGTCAAGATATGACTTCAAAGACTCCCCTGGCGCCTGCTTACTTCTTGACAATTCAATAACGCTTTTGGACTTTCGGGTATGGAGTCGAAACTGATTCATAAAACGCTCGCTCAATTCCCTATAATTCGAAACCGAACGAGGGGGAAGTCGGGTAAACCAGAACAGTGCCACATCTTCTAAATAAATCGGGAATGCCTTACACTTTACTGCATCAGGAGCAGCAGCAGCATTCATGAGCCAAGAGTATTGCATCAAGTGCTGTCCCGGATCAGTTCTCCCGTTGTACTTGTCCATCTGTGGCAGGTTAAAACGCCGGGGAAACTGGAAGTCGAGGATATCGTCGGTGAAAGGAGTATGGCTTCGCTCGATGCCATAATCTTCATTCGTATAGCTCCGGCTCTCGGACATGATCTGGCGCACCATTGCCTGTACATCAGCATTAGTTAGGGGCCGTTCAGGTTCCCTGGCCCTAGTATCCGGGTTCCTTCTGGGCTCTTGTTCAGGAGATGCCCTTCTTCTTCGAGCTGCTTCTGCTCTATTCCGTTCCCTACGCTCCCGGTCGATCTCGAGAGGAGGGGACTAGAGCCTTTGCCCCCGAGTGGGGTCATTGTTTCCTAGTGCTCGTGCAATATCCTCACGAGACCCCAAAGATCTGAATGTCAGCTGCTCCACATTCTGAGGTCGTTCGAGCGGCCTTCGTTCACGGGGCCGCTCTTCCCCAGAAGATGAAGACTGATCCACTGGTGTGTGACGAACCGGTGATGGAGTTCTCTGTCGACGGAGTTCGCTAATCTCCCTGCTCATGAGCTTCATATTTTCCTGCATCATGAGATTAGTGCGCTCGTGGACTTTCATAGCCTCCCTAGTACTCTCGAGCATGTCAAGTAAGCGCGAGAAATCTCCTTGAGTAATGGGCGCAGATGGATTAACCTGATCACTGGCCCTGGTGGCTGGAATTGGAGCATTTGTAGGGACTCGAGTACAGGTTCCAACATCACCAAGACTCAGATCGGATCGGAGAAGGGAGATCGGGTCGGTTCGGAGCTGGGGAGTCTGATCGGGTCGGTACATGGCAAGCTGCTCGGGTCGGTTCAGATTGGGGGAATGCACTACTTCAGAATCTCCTACCCGGATCGGATCGGAGCTCCCCCTGGAGGCAGTTCGGATTTCCTGCATTGGTGCGTCCTGCTGCTGAACTCTGCCCACGAGACCTTGTCACGACCGCATTTTGCTGATCTTCGCCAGCTCCATTCCCTCGACCAGATTGAACTTCTTTGCCATTTCCTTTTGCCATGATTCTTCGACAATCACTTCAAAAAATATCCAAGGACGTTGAAACTTGAGGATTAACTTCTTTGAACTCAACGGTCCAAAAAGTAGAACGATAATCCCGAAAAACAAAGAATTCAGATGAATTCTCAGTGAAAGCACCAAAAATGTTATACCAAAAAGTGGTTCTAACACCCAAGTTGATTAAAAGAAGAATGAAATAAGATCAAAAATAAAAATGAACACACAGGATTTATAGTGGTTCGGTGAAGAAATGCCTACGTCCACTTGTCTTTCACTATCTTCACTGATTTAGTTGCAAGTACAATAAAATATTCACTTGATTTCTCTCATAACTCACTTACAACCACTCAATTGTCTAAAAACAAACAATGAAAGAAGATTTGGATTTTCCGGGAGTGCTGGAATTCGGGTTATGAAGGAGGTTGAATTCTCCAAGTGTCAGAAAAAAGATCCTTTTCTTTGTCCCCAGACGGGGTATTTATAGGTGAGAATTTGCTCAGAACCCGATCCGGATCGGAGCCACGTGTCATCCATCCCATTAGCCTCGGGTTCGGATGGATTTCTGTGTTGACAACGCATCAGAGTAGTGGACGTTGAGGGTAGGAACTGGTCACGGCCGATCCGAATATCCAGGCGCTCATGCAGGAGAGTGACGTGGAAGACAGGTTCGGGTCGGAGGGGCATGCACAAGGGGTTCGGATCGGGGTACCCGATCCGACCCGGATTGACTTGGAACCAATTCTCTCTTCTCTTCATTCTGCTCCGCTCCGCTCCGTTCTATCTCCGTAGCAATCAAGTGGCTTTCCGATCCGACTGGGAGTATATTTCCCTCCGATCCGAACAGTTGTACCTTTCTGATTTCCACAGCAATAGTTCACCGATCCGAACAGAAAACTTCATCGGATCCGAACCGATGCGCTGCTTTGATCCGAGCTGCTTCAGTACTTCCCAAGTTTTTCAAGTTCTTCAACATTTTACATCTTGACTTTGTGTTGCCCAGTTCACAAAGTGGGCTAACAATATCAATGAGCTTCTCATCCTTGGGTTGTGCTCCTTAGCCAAACTCCCTCATTCTCATCTTTACTATCTGTGTGTAACACGTTGACAAGTCCCTTGAAAGCGGCCTCCATCGCACGGAAAATCCTACAAAGCTCGAAAGAAAATAAGTCGTAGGTGAGACTACTGCAGCTACAGATGGAAGTCGGGCGCTTATTAGCCCTATGACCGGTGTCGTAGTCTTATCAAGCCTACAGAACCATGCTGTGATAAGGTTACTTCCCAGAAAGCCGGGAGCCCCGGAGAAAGAAGGAGACAAAGATTCAAACATAGGATCAAAAGATAGATATATGGCTTTTGGGGATTATGTTTTTCAAAAATAAGCTTTACTTTTGAAAATACTTCCTCTTAAAACCTTTTTGAAAATAGTTTTTAAAAACTTTACCCAATCTGGTAACCTTCAGCTTTGATACCAAGTGTTACACCCACCTCCATTAAGGACACTCACAAAGGGAATGCCTTAACTTTGGTGGAGCATTTTAGTAAACAGAACAGAAAATTTCAAGATAGATAAACAACACTTGAGAAATTATAATCTTTATTATAGCGGAAAACAGAAATCGTTTTGGTTACATCTTTACCAAAAACTCAAGTACATAAATATCAGTCTTGTTCAGAAAATCAACAGAGTACAAAACTTTAAAATCATAATCCCCACAGAAGCTGCCATAAGGAGTCAAGGCTTAATTTAAGCACTCTAAGTACTTCAAGCAGAAGAAATCCAGATCAAGCTAAAGTGTTCCCTCCTTGGAAAACCTGGGGGGGGAAATGGAAGAAAAAGGGGCCAAAACAAGCAAGGTCATACATAAAGTCTTCCAAGTCCAATGACTTTCAGCATATGAACAGATAATAATAATTATGACATGAAAATAAGCTGGATAAGAGATAACAGGAGCAGCAGATGTACCTAGGTTAAACAGAAGAAACAGAGTAATATTACTTTTCATTTCTCAGTACTAATACTAGTATAACAGGATTAGGTGTCACCCCAATGTCTAAACTGAAACAGAAACAGGAACGGAATAATTTCCACAGAAAAGAATGCAAGTAATGGGCCTTTACCACCCCGACAGAAACAGACAGAAACAGAATGCTAATAATGGGCCTTTACCACCAGAACAGAAACAGGCAGAAACAGAATGTTAATAATGGGCCTTTACCACCCGAACAGAAGGTACAGAAACAGATTAATCCCTTCGGAAATAGAATATAGAATTAGATGTACACTAGTAAATGGGCCTTTACCACCCGAACAGACGGTACCACGCAGAAACAGACATGTGTTGCCAACCAACAGAAACAGGCGGTACCAACAGAAATAGACAGAACTAAGTGTACCCTAAAACCCTATCCCAAGCGATCGGCTCCTTAATACATAAATACCCTGTGTCGGCCCCACAGTAGGGTGTATCACTCCCTAAAGTGACAACCTATTGGCACAGACCTATTTATAGATGTCACGGCGTCTTACATCCTCAAAAGCAGACCGGGATCCATGCACGCACATGACCCGGTTGGAACGCTCCATCAACACCCCTCGCCATTATCAGAATGAACCACTTATAATTAGTTCAATAAGCGTGCCCGGACCCTACCTACTGTTGGGTCTAAGTTTTGATAACCAAAAGGGTTACTGAATAATATGGGTCCCAAACAACAGATGACACAAGTAATTTCCCTCCTAACCTTGTGTCCCCAGACTAACAGATTTCAGATTAACTTGTTTACAAGTTCAGACATACAGAGTTCAGATCAACTAGTTCACAGATCAGACAAGTTTTCAGACTAACGGATCAGATATACGGATTTAACAAATTTACAAATTTGTCTAACTTTGTAATTGGGCCTACAGATTCACGAAACGGGTTTGTTAAATTCATTAGTCCAATTGGTTTAACCCTATCCACCCAACACATTTTATACATCATATTTATCCTAGATTTGCATTAATTAAATATCAATGCACAGACCTCTCACATTAGGCCGGTAGCTTGTGGCCGCTGGATATGCCGGGCGGTTACGGGCAGACTTCTACCACAAGCCAGACCTATCCTCGTGTCTAAGCATATTTTAGTTATGCCTACGACCTCTCACATTAGACTGGCAGTTTGCGATCACTGGTTAAGCCGGTTGGTTCCGGGCAGGCTTCTACCGCAAACAGAGCCTAACCTCGTGTCATAGCCAATTCATTCCAATACAGATTTTTCAGATATCAGAGCAATTCTGTTTATTTAAGAGATTAAACTTCTTCACAGGATACAACAGTTAATCAAATTTCCACGGTTTACTAAATCTTAGGTTGAGCGTATGGATTTCCATACCCAGATTACCATTATCTAGTTTTCAACAGATCGGACAATTCAACAGGTGGCAGATCTAGCAATTTAAGCGATTCAACAGATTTTGCAGATAACAGATTTAGTAGTTTAGGCAATTCAACAGATTTAGCAGATAACGGATTAGGCAATTTAACAGATTTAGCAGATTATATATATCATATCTTGCTTAACCATAAATTTAGCCTAAACTCACTTGCCAAATCATGGTCATAATTAATAATACCACATATGCTCCTAATTTTTAGTTAAACGTTACACAGTACAGAATATTCTCCTTAAATCACGATAAACAATATGAATTATGCCAAATTATAGCCTATGATGCCAGATATTCAAAAACCCTTATTTAGGCGCATTCACATTAATAGTTATCCTGTTTTTTGTATAGGTCTTTACGCCTAAATCACATATTACTTTTTCAAGTCATGAATTTTTACATAAAAGAATATGTCCAAAAATCTAGATTTTTAAACTATAACATGTAGTATGTCCTCAACATGCAATATCATTCATGCATTACATGTTGTAAATTGTCTTTAAACTTTAACATCAGACCTTGATTTAAAACATGCATTATGTCCCCAAGTTTCAAGTTGTCCTATAATTCCCCTTCTCCAAAATCACTGATCATCGTACCTAGTATGAACAGATCTAGATCTAACATATGTTTATTTCTCAAATAAACTACAGATCTAGATTACAACATGTACTATGTATCTAAATTAGTTTCATGTTTACGGTTAAATCTACGCCCCGAATCCGAAGTTATATGTCCAATATATTTTATGCCTCAATCTCAAGTCATATGTTAAATATGCCACATGTCTGATTATATGCCTCAGATTTTATGTCATGTCCTCGAATCAGTCCTGTCCAATTATGCATCATTCATTATTTGTCCCAACATTTTAGCGTTCGTGCGTTAATCTCTTATGAGATTTGGCTCAGGCTCGTGGTAGCCTGGCTATAAAACAGAAAGAAGAAAGAGATACAGAATAAGATAGATCTAAATAGAACAGAACAAACATAACCTCAGATTCACATTTACAATTCATGTCACAATCATAATTAACGTTTATATCGGAAAATAATTGTACTTGCCTTTCGTGGTTTAAGAAAGGAAATAAACTAGTGTTGATGCAGAAAGGCTGAATTACTCTTCTTTAATTGTTGTTAAAGCTTTAAACTTTGATTTGAGATTTGATTTAGCTTTTAATTCTATTCAGGTTGGAAGAAGATGCATCGGTCCTAGTTTTGATTCCAGCAGAGTAGCGACGCCATTTTTATTTTTAATTAGAACAGAGGTAGTGTATAGACAGTTTGAAATTGTGTAGAGAAAATGAGGCTAGGGGGCTGTTTGTATAGGATTGGGCGGATGAATCTAGATAGAAAACGAGACCAGATACATCAAAATGAATCTGGTTCAAAAACTGGGTTTCGGGAGCAGGTCGACCCCCAGGTCGACACTATGGTCGACCTGGACCCTGGGAGGTCGAGACTATGGTCGACCCCCAGGTCTACCAGGTCCATAGGCGGGAATTTTCCCGCCCAGCCTATTCTGAGATTTTGAATTTGAATTCGAATTTTCGAGCTGTTTTCGATTCTGAAAATCTCTGAAACTTCGGAGGGCCATATCTCCCTCATACGGACTCCGTTTCTCCAAAACTCGGACTCGTTTCCAAGCAGAATTTCGAGATGATCGCAATGGCGCAACCCGTTTCCCTTAATTCTTATTTTAAAAATTAATTATTCTCTAATTTGTTACTTATACATTCACAGAAAATACGGGGTGTTACAATGTCTCACATCCCCATAAGAAACATATTAAAAGATGAGAATAATCCAACCCTCAGGGAATAAAATAAAAATATTTTATGATCTTCCGATACGTAAAATTAGGGCTATTACATTTCCTCCCCCTTCCCCCTGCCTTTAAGAATTTCGCTGCAAGTAAACCTAAGCACCCACAACAATTCAGCATGCCTATCATCCATTAGAAGCCAATTCTATCATCCAAACTAGCAACCATCAAGCCATGCATCCATAGCCTTATCCTAGCACGCGGAATTCTATCAAACAACAACCAGATAAAACGATGTAATGATGGTGCAACCAAAGGGTCCTACCGACCAAGAGTTCTGGATGATTCGCTCCCATGCTCTCTTCCGTCTTCCGTGTACAATCATCGCCATATTCAATCCATTTAACCTTGACTAGCTTAACCGTCTTCCTCCTAAGTTGTTTCGTGTCATTCCCCACAATACGAAGTGGCTTATGAGGTCTTGTAACTGCAGTCAATACTTTTAGGTCTTCATACTGCTCTAAAGGTACCACCATATTCGAATCATGCACAAACTTCCGTTGAAATGACACATGGAACACATTATGCACACTCGACATCTTCTAGGGTAATTCCAATCTACATGCGAGCTTTCCAATTCGCTTGACTATCGGAAATGGTCTAACAAACCTTGGAGCCAACTTTCCTTTACTTACAAATCGAACCACATGCTTTATTGGCGAAATCTCCATGAAAACCATATCGCCTACGTCGAATTCCAATTCCTTAAGATGCTTATCGGCGTTACTCTTCTAACGGTCTTGGGATACCTTCATTTGTTGCCGAATGATCTCGATACAATCCGAGGTTTCTCTAATCACCTCCGGCCCAATTACTAACTTATCTCCAGTTTCTAACCAAAATGCCGTAGAATTGCACAGCCTCCTATACAACGCTTCGTATGGTGCCATCCCAATGCTAGACTGGTAGCTATTATTATATGCAAACTCAACTAGATGTAGATGGTCATACCATGATCCCCTGAAGTCTAAGACACAAGCCCTCAAGAGATCTTCCAAAACTCGATTGACTCTCTTGGTCTGACCATCGGTTTGGAGATGATATGCCGTACTCAAGCACAACTCGGTTCCAAAGATTCTTGCAAACTTTTCCAAAATCCACTCGTGAATAATGGATCTCGGTAACTCACTATACTCTTTGGGACACCGTGGAATCGAACTATCCATTTCACATATAGTTCAACCAATTTCGATGTCGTCTTGGTCGACGTTACAGGAATGAATCTCACACTTTTGATCAAGAGATCCACGATAACCCAGATTCCTTCATTTCTTGCCCTGGTTCTAGGTAGTCCATCGATATCTGCTCCCACTTCCATGTAGGAACTTCCAATAGCTGAAGTAACCCACTCGGCTTCTTCTGTTCAGCATTCACCCAATGACAGTTCATACACATGGAAATGAACTTTCCAATATCTCTCTTCATCCCTTCCCAGTAGTAAACTCGCTTCATGTCTTGATACATCTTATTACCGCCGGGATGAATCGTCAACCTCGAGTGATGACCTTCTCTCATAACCTCATCTCTTAATCCATTGATATCAGGAACAACTAATCGCCCTTGTTTTTGAAGCCAACCTTCCCGATCGACTTTGAACTCTTTATCCTTTGGTTTTAATCCCTGGATAAACTCAACAAGCTTTGTTTCTTTCTTTTGGCTCCCGCCAATCCTTTTGATAAGAGTAGGTCTTAACGACAAGCTTGCCAACATTTCAGGTTCCAAGTCACACCTTGGCCTGAAGCCAAACCTCGTCAAATACTCAAGGCCCTTCTATTACAAAAACATCACCCACAAACTTGCATGTCTTTGACTCAATGCATTTGCATCTTTGTCAGGTGTATAGGCTATACCAAAATCATATGATGCCAGAAACTCTAGCCACTGTTGTTGCCGAAGATTTAAATCCTTCTCGGAGAAAAGATACTTCAACGACTTGTGATCCGTAAACAATTCGAATTGAACTCCTAATAGGTAATGTCTCCACTTCTTCAAAGCAAACACAATCTCCGCCAACTCTAAAATATGATTTGGGTAATTCCTCTCATGCAGCTTTAGCTGTCGACTCACGTAAGCGACCACCTTATCCTTTTGCATCAGTGCCGCTCCAAGTCCAGTACCACATGCATTGGTATACACCACCATCTCTCCATTCCCGCTTGGAATGTTCAACACAGGTGCACTCATTAGTCTCCCTTTCAGGATTCCGAATGCTTCTTCACACTTAGCATCCCATTTGAACACTTGGTTCTTCTTCATTAATCCTGTTAACAGTACAGCTATCTTGGAGAAGTCCTTGATAAACCGTCGGTAATAACCAGCCAACCCAAGGAAACTCCGTACATCCGTCGCATTCTTAGGTCTATCCCAGTTCTGGATTGCTGCCACTTTAGCGGGGTCAACCGCGATTCCACTTCTAGAAAAAACATGGCCTAAGAACCTCACTTCGCTCTTCCAGAAATGACACTTTGAAAACTTAGCTCTCAGCTGATGCTTTCGCAAGATTTCTAACACCACTCTCAAGTAAGTCTTATGTTCTTCCTCGTTCTGGGAGTAAACCAGAATATCATCCATGAACATAAGAACGAACTTGTTCAACTGATCTCTGAAAACCCTATTCGTAAGATCCACAAAATACGCTGGCATGTTAGTAAACCAGAATGGCATCACCAACCATTCGAAGAAACCGGATGGTGTCCTAAAAGCAGTCTTTGGCACACTATCCTTTGCCACCCTCAACTGGTGAATCCTGTTGCCAAATCCTTCTGAGAAAACACTTTGGCTTCGTGAAGCTGATCGAACAAGCCATCAATCCTTGGAAACAGATACTTGTTCTTCTTAGTCACCTTGTTTAGCTCATCGTATTCCACACACAATCTTAACGAGCCATCCGCCTTAGTTGCAAATACTACCGGTGCACCCCATTCGGGTACACTCCTCGGAATGAATCCTTTTCCCAAAAGGTCTCTGACTTGCACCTCCAACTCTCGTTGTTCTTTAGGCACCATGAACCTAAGAGGCATAAAGATAGGTCTAGTACCCTCAACCAAATTGATCCTAAACTCGATTTCACGATGCGGCGGCAACCCTTTGATCTCGTCAAAGACATCTACATATCATTAGCGATCTACATTGATTATATGTCTTCTTGTGGAATCCCAAGTGAATATAGATAGCTCACGAAGACCCCATCCTTGTGCTTACATCTAATCAACACCTTTCGCACTTCCACATCCCCGACTCTCGCCTCTAGCTTCTTGCAATTCACCCTTGTTGCATACCTCTTGAGCCAATCCATGCCCAAGATGATCCCAAACCCAGTGAAGTTAAGAATAAAGCAATCAAAAACAAAAGAGCAACAAAAACTCGATGACACTAGACCATGGAATAAAAATCACAAATTGGATGAACCCCCAAATGGATTAGTCACGATCAATGGCCTATCACAAATCTTTTGTTCCAAACCCAAGCGACACACAAGCTCATTGCAAATGAATAAATGTGACGCTCCAGTATCAAAAAGCACACGAACTGAAACATCATTAACAGAAAGAGTACCTTGCACCACGACACCCTTTCCCTTTTCCTGTACAGTAGGAGATCTTGAAGAAGATGGAACGACTTCCAAAGCATATGCCTTCACAACCTGCTTTCCCTTAGCTGATTTTGGATGGTCTCTCTTCCCATTCCCGGGCTTTCTACACTTGAAGCACTTCTTCTCAGCTTTAGGATTCTTGCACTAATTCAAGTAATGACCCTTTTGTTGGTAGTTAAAGAAAACCACCTCAAACTTAGGCTTCTTCTGGCCATCCTTTCCTTTCTATTGTTGCTGCTTCCTTTTCTTATTATTACCACCTTCCTGTGGTTTCTTAACTTCTTTGGTTGTAGTGACAACATTAGCTTCCTTAGGGAAGAAGCTCTCATGGCGAAAAGCTTTTTCCACAATCTACTCGAATGAATCATCAAGATGATCCACTAATGGCCTTCCAATGTAGGTATCCAGACCCATAACAAACTTCTTGTTCTTTTGATAGGGTGTATCAATGTAGGAAAGAACATATCTGGACAAGGCCTCGAAATCAGAAACATAGTCAAGCACAAAACGACCATTTTTTTTAGCTTTATGAACTTCTTGAACAAAGCTGACTTCTGAGCAATGGAGATAAACTTTGCTTCTAACTTAGCTTGGAATTACTCCCATGAAATTTCTTCCTCTGAAATCTCAAGCATGACCGAATTCCCCCATTCCATGGCCCTGCCTTGCACTTTCCTTGATGCAAGCTTTCTCTTGGTTGCACTATCCAAACTTAAGTCTCCAAAGATAGGAACACAAGAATCCATCCACCTCTGAACCTCTTCAGCTGGCTCAGACCCTATAAATGGTTTTCCTCTTAGAGATGTATAATCTTTGCATAGCTTCGCAAAGTCCACAACTCTTGGCAACTGAACTCCTACGACTACCGTAGTTGCCGCTAGAGCGGGGATCCTTAGCATGAATGCCTCCATCATGGCTTCAAACATGGCCGGGTAATTTGGTTCACCTCCATTTCCTCCTTCAGTATTAGATCCCCTAGCAGCGTGTCTTGATTCTTGTCTTCTCATTCTAAATCTGCAATTTAGAACAATTAGCCACTTCCAAGAAAAAGCGCTAAAGGGAAACAATCGCTACTACTATATATGCTAATATATATATGTATATATATATTGGTATATAGTAGTAAGGATCCAACTGAAATCTACAAGTACGTCTCTCTTACGAAATTACGTCTTCGAACTATGGCCAAAATCGTTGACCAAAGCTCTGATACAAAATGTGACGACCTCCTATAACCCCCGCACTATACAAGAGGAATAATGCGCTGAAAGGTGTGCCAGGCAGCTATGAGCAATCATCAAGGTATGATACAAAAGAGTAACCTTTCATAAAACTCACAGTGTTAGGATAAAATATAATAGAACGTATAGAATAAGTAATAGTAATGAAGCATCATGTAGCAAACTTTTGAAACTTTCTCAACATCCTAAAAAATTATCCAATTGATACCAAATTTTGTACATGAGGCCTTCAAACAGTTGAAACAGAAATTCTAGATAGTAATAAAACTGGTACGTCATCCTCTGGCTTGCCTCCGCACGGCAGCATCGTCCTCACTAATCACCTGTAACCTGCTACTTAGTCTGCCTATCCACAACCGGATGAACAGCCCAAGGTAATAAGACGAGACATAAAACATTGAGTCAGACAACAGTCTTAGTGAGCGATAAAAGAACTAATAAAATTCAACAATAAAATACATGAGCATGGATAGATAAACTTACTAATTTACCCGCAATACCAGAGAAGAACTCAACCTAATATTCCACACATCGGACAGTGATAGCCATTACAATAAACATGTCAACCATTCAACCATGGAAACCAGAACATCCATTCAATCATAGTAAGCACTCATAACATCCACATTATATATATCTCATGTAGACTGTCCTAATCAGATTCAACATCCCTCAAGCACAAGCCACAGAGGCCTAAACCAATATCAGACAAGCACCTTAGGCACATCTCCTTGGATGTTGGACAATCTATATGAGACAGTACAAACAGAACAAACAATCATTCACGGCTGACACTGGCTGCCACTGCCAATCCTGCTTTGAAACCATCATTAATCGTATGAAGGCCAACCTTCCCATATGTCAAGCGCTAATGGTAACACCAGCTCTAGCGTAAACTCCATATGCCTTTCAACGATATGTATGTATGTCTAACATTGACAACTAGGCCTTTCAACGATACCCAGGATACTCGAACCAATAATCGGTCTTTTGGATGCCCTCATCGTACCCCTGCTTTGAGCCTGCTAGAACTTACGACAATGATAATCTCTCAGCCTCCTCATCTCTAGTCATCCAACTTGGTGACTTTTCATAGCCCAAGCAACCTTCTCGAGCAACCATTATCCACCAACCCATAACCTTTAAGTTGTCACCTCATTCGTTGTTCTACACTAATCAATAAACACATTCAACACTTCAAATATTCCCACTTAATTTCTGCTCAAAGTTATCACCATCACCGAGCCAAGTTACCCCACTGCGTTGCGGCTTGAGTAGGGTTTGGGGGGTTGCCCCTAAAAAATATATTTTTTAATCTCTTTTCTTCAAATCCAGGTCATACTCGAAAAACGCACTTTTTCAGAAAATGATCCCATTGAAAAAAAAACTATAACGTTATTACTATCAACAACAGCGCTTAAAAATGCTGCTAAAATCATGATCGACCAGAGTATAAGGCTGACCGACCAGACCAAACCCGACTAGCCAGAAGTTTCACCACTTCAACTTTATGGTCGACCGACCAGCAACCAACCGACCCGACCGACCACGCTTGCTCCCACCTGACCGACCAGGATTTTAGACCGACCCGCCCCTCCATTGCTTCAAATAAGACCGACCCGACCAGAAATTTGAGACCGACCTCACCAGGATTGGGTCGACCCAAACCCTGACTTGCTCCCCAAGCCATAACTTGACCGACTCGACCAGCTTGAGGCTGACCATGAACCTGCACACCTCCATTTCAACTCCGATTTCGACCAAAACTTTGCCAAACGATACATTCGACGAAACCAACTCACCTAATACAATCATAAACATGTCCTAACATCGTTAACAACATGAATATGACGATTATCGCTAAAATGATGTAAATTTCACCAAAACCATTAAGATGAACATATGATTAAAATGAGAGATCTAACTTACATAAATGTATGAAATATCATGGAATTAATGGTTTAAAACTTTCTAAATTAGATCATAGGGTAATTCAGATGAAAATGGACAAATAATGGTGCAGATCTACGAGCAAACACTTGAATTTGATGAAAAACATGATCTAACATTCATATACTTCATTGAATCCATGTGAGAGATGTAAACCACTCACTGATTATCCTAAACAGGCAAAAATCAAAGGAATATGAATCCATACATCAAGCACTTTGCACCAAACACTTTGATCTGATGAATTCTTGCTTCAGTTGATATAGATCTAGCTTCCAATGGTGTAGATACACGATTTCCCTCCTCGGATTTTGATTTTTATAGGTGGAAAAGTGTTAGAGGAAGGAGAAGCACAAGACCTCCCATTAAGAGAACGGAAAATTCAAACCCTTTCTCATACCCCTTACACCCTATTTATAGTTTCCACCAACCCACAAATGGGCCTTCCCATTTTAGTCCATTTTGGCTTACCAATCCTGGGCAGCCAACTAAAAAACCTTAAAACAACGACTTCTCCCTAACCGCTGAGCCAAATCTTTAATCTAACCACTCTACGAAAAAAGTAATCACTAATTCCTTTCCAATGGCACATGTATCAACCTCTGATTCAACCCGAGTCAAAAGTTATACGTTGTACAAGACTGACAAGGGCAAAATGGTAACGAACAAAATCGGTAAAAAGTATGGACATGTCTCACATCCCCATAAGCAACATATTAAAAGATAAGAATGATCCAACCCTCTAGGAATAAAATAAAAATATTTTATGATCCTCTTATACGTAAAATGCGGGCTATTACAATTTCCTACCCGACCCGAAACCCACACGAAAACTAGCAGGTTAACCCGGCCCGTTTAGCTGGCGGGTCATTTTCGAGTCAACCCGAATTTGATCCATTTATAAATGGATGGGTTTAGGGTCGACCCGCTTACCCGATTTTGACTCGCCTAACCCGATTATATGTTTTATCTCTTCCATGTTTTAAGTCTTTTATGTATGTTGTTAGTGTTAGTCTTTTATATATAAAGTAATCAATATGCTCATGTATTCTTGTGTAAGCTGTTATATTTTACTGATTTATTCTTATATGCTAGTTAGTTATGTTTTAACGATAACAACTCTATCTCTTCCGTGTTGTTAGTCTTTTATGTATGCAGTATGCTTATATATTCTTATGTATGGAGAATGAATTTTGGATATGGTGATTTCATGCTTATATATGTGCTACCTGTTGGTGATTTTGTAATTATTGTCTGTTAGTGATTTTGTAACTTGTTGCTTGTTGGTGATTATATAATTGTGTTTTCTATTAGCGATCTGGTTCTTTTGTTGTTTATATTAGCGGGTAATATTTGCCAATAGGTCAATGGGTAAACCCGATCCAACACGACCCGACATGACCCGTTTAGTTATACAGGTTACACAGGTCTTATGGTTCTCCCGTTTATAAATGGGTCGGGTTAGGGGAAAATGACCCATTTAATAAATGGGTTGACTCGACCCGTTTATAAATCAATCCGAACCCGACTTGACCTGACCCAACCCGGTCTGACACGACCCATAGACAGCCCTACTTTAAGGGGGGTTATTGTACATGAAACTTAGAGTTATAGTTTTTGTTGATGACAAAGGGGGGAAATTATAAAATAGGGCTTAAATTAAAGGGATGTTAGTAGTTTCAGAAGAAGTTGTTGAAGATAAAGGAGTTATTGTAGTATCAAGATATCAGGTAAGTATATTTTATAAACAAATGTTGTCATCAAAAAAAAAGGAGAGATTGTTAGGTAAGGTGATGGCATTGATGATAGTTTTGATGATAACGATCGTGTTTTAATTATAATTGTTATAAAATATATACTAACACTATTGTGTATATACATATATACAGACACACACATTTGTGTATGTGTGCAAAAATTATGTATATGTGTCTATTATTGAGGAGTGCATAGTTTGAAGATTCAAGATTATAGATTACAAAGAAGAAGATTTCAATATTGAAGACTCATGAGTAACAAGTGTTAAAGAGTTTACATAAACATGATAAGTAATAAAGTCTAGAATTTCGGCTAGAACTCCTTAATAGCACTAAATCTCCATTTAAATTCTTTTATCATTCTTATCTTAAAAAATTTATTATTCTCATTGATTTCAAAATTACTTCCTAATTAAAAAATATATCATTTAAATTTATTTCTTGGATTTTAAATCTAATTCCAAATTTAAATAATTTAGGTTTAATTATTGATATTTTAGTTTTAACTAATTTAAATATTTGCTTTCTTATATTTTAGTTTTAATATAAATTTTTACTTAAGTTTTAATTTCCTTATATTCATAGTTATAGTTTTATACATCTTTAGTTCTAAAATATTTATCATATATTTATATTTATATATGTTTTAACTAATCATTATATATTTTACAATTATATGATTCAAACTTATATTTTTACTTTGTTATACTATTTTATTATATAGAACAATGGTATGTCTAAGCTCTAGAATTACCTTGATTTATTTCAACATCATTTACATTGTTTTCAATAAAAATAAAATTTCAAATATCGTCTAATGCATGTCATCATCCTCTACCCCAATGTCGACATGGTGGCCGTTATTTTTCTATCTCCAAAACTGGTGTCTATTTTTTCAAATCTTTTACTGAAGGACATTGGCCATTTTCCACTAGAATACCATCTAATTTTGAATTTTTCTAACCACTTTTAATCTTCTTCTTCTTGTCTTTTCTCTTATCCGTTATTTCTCTGAACATTCAAATTTCTACAACCGAACTCTGCCGAATTTCAAAGAGAATTAATCCAATTCGATTCTAGTTTTATTCTCTATCAAACTCACTCAAGGATTCAAGTACTATTTAGAGCTATAAGAGTTTGGTGATCAAAGATTACAAGATCAAAATTCTGTCAAGTCTTCCTTCCAAAACTGATTTTGAAAAGGTGTGCTTGTAGCCCATTAAAATCAACTGGGTGTGACTGTAGCTCGCAAATCAATAGTGTCTGATTGCATCGAGAATTGTAATTTCGATATTATTTGAAAGAAATCCACATCAACCCAAAGTTATGCAGGATTTGATGTAGGTTAACTCGGAACCAGTATAAAAATCATGGTGTGTTCTTTCCTCTACCACTTTTACTTTTTATTCAGCATCTTTGTTTGATTCTATGATTATTAAACATCTATAATTTTCATTTTATTCTAATTTTTTTCAAAAAGATTTCATAAAAATTATAAAATTCCACTAAATAATATTTACTCCTCACTAGTGTTAAGTTTGCATTAAGATCGTGATCCGCATTTCTCTATACCGAAAGCATGGCAGAGGTAGGAAAATCACTTATATTCCACACAAAAAAGCAAACATATAAAAAAAAATCTTCTCTGAAATATTGTATGTTTCTACTCCATCGTTCCATAATATTTTTTACTCATCAATCAACGATTGTAAATAACATCGATTCCTTGCTTCAGATCATGGGGGCTAGGAATGACAACAGTAAGAAACATATATTGTGTTTTCATGCACATCCATGGTGGTAAATTATACGGTGTGATGATAATGAGACATGATGAATATTTAGAACCGAATTAAGAAAATGGAAAAAAAGAATTATCCACACGTAATCCTAGTCTAACATTATGACTTTCTACTGTAAAATTAGGATAAAATTTATTGAAATGCTTCCATGCTTCTCTATTTGTCGGGTGAGTTAATGTACCCTCTTCCTCCGTTCTCATACTATGCGAAAAGTCGATGTGTGAATTAAATATGATCTTTATATGGATATAATGGAAATGTATATGATAAGCTAATCTGTAAGGTACAATAGTTAAGCCAATAAATCTAAGTACTATAGATATATCACTAATGAGAAAATGCAGTAAGTAAAGACCCCAGGAATTTTACACTGGTTCGGATTTCCTGTCCTATGTCCAGTCCTGAAGCTCCTCTTTGGAATTCACTATCAACTCCCTCTCTTTACCGTGAGGAATAGGTCACAATACATCCGAGCACCAATAAGGATGTCCACTCCTGATCACCCGCACAGGACTTCACAATTTACAAAAGAGTTTTGATTTCTTAATGTTTTCTCGAATCGACACAGAATAGCCAACGATTAAGTATAACCTTCCTAAAATTGTATCCTCAAGTATTTGATGTGTATGTGAAGACTGAAGGAAGTGTATTACTTATTGAATCAAGAGATATGAAATAATTTCAATGATTCAACAAGTAATTAGAGAATGAGAAAGCTTTTAGAATGTGGAGATAAATAAGAATCGGTGATTTGGAAAACATGTGTGTAGTGTGTTTATAATTGTAGAAGAGTAGTAATCTTTCGTGAAGAGTTCCTATGGAAAGTTGCATCCATTTTTGTTTAGAATCGAAGAGGAATCTTTTCGTGAAAGGAGATGACTTTTCATAAAAACGACTATTAATTCCTGATCAGTCAACTGGTATAAAAATCACAAGTCGACTGGTTAATAGAGAAAATTATATATATATATATATATATATAAGTATAATAAGAATTTAGCCGTTACTGGATTTAGGCTTCCTGAACAGTCGATTGGTCGATTTTCCACCAGTCGACTGGTTAGGCAAAACCAGTCTTGTTCATCTGTTTCGTATCATTTATTCATGTGTGTATATATATATATATATATATATATATATATATATATGAAAATTCGTGCAATCGTGTTATACTTTGAGAATGAATTTTAGCATATATCTAACATGACTCAACACTCATATATATGTGAATTTAGTTATTTGATGCGATCTTCATTTTTTTCCATTTTCTTGTTGTCATGAATCAAAAATATCGCGAACCAATATTCTTCCCCGTTTTTGATTGATGACAATTTTTTTTAAAAAAAAATGGGTAAACCGCCTCATTAAAAACCTATTCTAACATCCAGCGTGGATTTTAGATTGGAAAAAAGAGTGTGGTGATTTATTGATGTCGCATCAATAAAATGTACAATAATAGTACAGAAGGCAAGCAAACACCATAACACCTTGCTGCCAAGACCTGGAAATGTACAAAAAAATGTAAGACAACATAAAACATCGGGCTATATCAAACAAGGACGCTCGGTCTAAAAACAAGGGGTAAAAACAAAACAGTTGTGTGCCACCATCGAAGTGAAACCGGCACATGTCCATCTTTGCTCATCGATTCCTGAATAAGCTTTACTTTCCCAAAGCATCTTCACTTCCCCAAGCTCTTCGTCACCTCCTAATAATGTCTATAAAATCAAAAAGCCCCAAACACCATTCAACCTTCAAATAAAAAATATGAAAGACATCTTAATTTCCATCCAGAAGGTCAATTCCCCACCACTCCATAAATTTCGTACTTTGAGTGCTCCAATTGGCTTTGTTTCTCAATTTTTGCATGAGGTATTTTATATCCATCTCTATTAATTTCCACCTATGAAATTTGTCCTTCGCTACATTGTTATGAATTCTATCATTCTGTTAATTCCAGAACTATAACAACCCAGAATTTCTGAGCCAATTTGAAGTTTTTATTTTAGCTATTTTAATGGATTTTGAATATTTAAAATGATTTATTTTAAATAATAATGACTAAAAATTTTATTTAAATGAAGTTAGAACGTCATGGCGCGGTAGTTTGAAAATTCGATTTTAAACTTTAACTGAATGTACAGGATTCAAAATAAATCAGATTTCAGTAAAACTAGAACCATTAAAATCTATTTAATAATCTTTCTAATGAATGTGAAAAATTTAAGTTTTATAATATAAATTGAAAGTTATGTCCAGTTTAAAATTTAAAATAGTCGCTATGGAATCTAATTATATTTTAAATATATATATAGCCCTTAAAAATAGCCATTTTGCAAATGACCTCCGTTTTTTGATGAAACCACTTTTATAGGATCCGTAATGTCAAATTATTGTTACGTTTCAAATTTCATAATTTTCGGACTTAAATGTGAGCGTGGTGAATTTAAACTTGTTTTGGTCAATTCAGTTTGAATTAGATCGACCAGAAAATGGCCATTCTTCAAACGGTCTCCAAATTCGACAAAATTAGTTTTATTAGGGCCGTATCGTCAAAACATAGCTGGACTTATTTTTCTGTAATTTTTGGGGTCAGTATGTGGCCCCGATAAATTAAAATGTATGTTTAAATGCAATATATATTGATTTATATTTTAATTTTGATAAAAACTGATCGAAACGATCGAATTGGCTTACGAAACATGTTCCCTTGTGTCCGAAATGGGGGTATTTGGCTAGGGGATGTTAAACACCTACGGTGTTATTGGTAAATTTAATTACCATTTCACATTCAAAACTAATTAAAGATTTAACTATCGCCTGGAGTAAAAACCGGTGGTACTCCATTCTCGATCATTTCCCAAATTTGATAAGTTAAATTATCACATTCACATTTCAATATAATTAAAGATGCATTAAAACTCCACTTAATTTTAATCTTCCAACAATCATTATTTAATGATTATATAACATTGGAAACACAAACATGCCACATCGACAGTCTACGCTGTACCACTGATTTCTACTGATATATAACCTATAAGCTCATACATCTTAGAGAAGGGTGTTAAGCAAGAGAATAAATTATCCACCACCAAATAGACATATATCTAGCAGAGATCAACAATACAGTTTGAAATACAATGTTAAACATGTAAACATGTCTTTAACTGGGTTAAAGAACAATGTCATTTAAAACACAATTCACGATAAACCCAAAATCACATTTCATTAATTGTGGAATCTTCATGGAAAATCGATCAATATATATATATATATATATATAAATGATATAAATTTCCGTATCCCACCAATAATATAAATGGAATAATGGTGAAGCCCTTTAAAAATCATATATAGTAACAGTCTTCCTTCACAGAAGCTCACTTCGATTATTACTAAATCGAATTTCATTCCATTCCAATTTATTTTGTTAAATTGGAAAACTTCACTTTGGAAAACTTCCATTAAATCTTAATAAATGATTTATATATTTCAAATCATATTTAACTGTAAATTGGGTTAAAGAACGAATGTTGACACGACCCGAACTTCCCCGTGAAGGAAAGCACGGATTGAGTTGAGGACAAGACGAATCAGGACACAAACAGAACAACATTTCATTGTTTATTACAACAATTCCATTAGAATACAAGAATATACAGATTATGAATAAATATTACACATTCGATAAATATCAGAGATTAAAATAAATTACATAGCAGCGGAAAAACCATACAAAACACAACTGAAAGTAATACACGGATACAGAGCTTTCCAAGCATCGTTCCAGTTGTAAACCAGGATCCTATGAATCTAAATCTGCAAAACCAAAACTACAAGCTGCCCGTGCGGAAAATAAGGGCACCCAGAGTTTAGGTTAAAAAAATAAACTCCGGGTTAGTCATGTGACTGGTGTGAGAACTAAAACAGTTATTAATCTTTATTTTAAAGTTAGGTAAATCAAGGGACCACGCCGTATAACACAGAATGGGTTTCCTCCCAAGAATACCAGTGCATAAAACAAACAGTGCAATGCTAAATATGAAAAATGAAGCTATTATAAGACCCAGGTCCTATCACACAATGCAACGCAAGCCGGAGGATAGGGTTTTACCTTATAATAGCCAAAGAATGCTTGGTACGTTTGAAAACAGATTATTTTGATATTACTATAAATGTATAGTTTCAAAAAAAAATCAATCATAAGTATCAATCATAGGCGGCATAGCTACCATCTACTATGTCGCCATACTAGGTTCTATAAATAAAACTGAATTATCACGTATTGGAAATTGGATTCCATCATGAGTCGAGGCAAGGGGCAAGCTCCTCTCCGTTAGAGACACTCTTGCAAATGTCTCGGGATCACACACAGCAATCCTTGGATCTTCGGGGCCGGTCCTCTCTTACTTTTGAGGATTAGTTATTCCTGAGCACACGTTTCCCGGTCCTATAGGACCTATATAATGGTCTGTAGGTCGGCTCACATTGTAACGACCTGGTTTTTTTGCAATCTTGGTTATCCGATATACAACAAATATCGAACATCCAAGGATCGAAAATAACCGAATAGTTAATGAAAAAAGTTAGAGGGTGAGAATAGATAAGGTAGAAACTTAGAATAGAAGAAGAAGAAGAAGATACAACATCAGAGTAACACGAATCTCAAAGAGGAACGAACAACATATAATAGATAACACATCCTTGAAATAAAAAAAGGAAATATACACAGTAACATTATCAGAGTATAACACTTACAACACAGTAGAAATAATTATAGCTATGTAATCCTGAAGCCTCTTGCTCCAAGCTCTTAAAGTATATCTGTAAAATCCTGACTACTTGACTGCCCGGACAAAATTGGGCACCCAAGAGTTTAGGGAAAACAAAACAAAATAAACACTGGGTCAGTCATGGGACTGGTATGAGTAAAACAGTTTAAGCCATTAAATGATATCTCATAAGACAACGCCGTAAAATGGAACTGGTTTTTCTCATATGAGAATCATAAATAATCTTTATATCAAAACTCATTGATATTATAATAGTGTCTATCAACCACAATATAATAATCATCTGGTAGAAACGCTTTCATCTCACGTTCTACATATATAGTATACAATTAAAACTGCAAGCACGTATTGGGTAATGGATTTCCAACTATGACAAGGTATGGAACCATCTTTCGCTAGTGTACCTCAAGAGAGGAATACACTGGGTTCAACAAGAACATCTTGCAACCCGGCCACACATGACCGACCACTCATTTCTCTTGAGTGTATCGAATGTATATCACCAACGGTTGGGATAAACAACTGTTTCCCGAATGGGACAGCATCAACAATAGACTTTTAGAAGTAAATGAAACTCTAGATCAGGTGATTATGCACCCTAATAGGTGCTACCTACATAGCCATGCTGCCTGCCCGATTTCTATCATTTACCGGATGTGAGGCTAGAAGTTACGCTTATCTTTTACATGACACATCTTCATTCACTTTGAATGTCACATCGTCATACCCACCAAATCACAAATTGATTTCCCCAAAAATACCATGGGTATACAGCTAAGAGAAACGAATTCCTCCGCCACCAACGTGAATACGTTTGAAGAGATCAACTTACGCGATCTATTGGATATACTCTGTTAGACATTCTTCCATACAGGTCATCCTAGGACTGGACAAACCGAAGGCACTATCCAGTACATCCTTCTTAGTCAATCTTTACCTAAGATTTAAACAACAGCCCTTGCATTTTACTCCGTCTTCTATTATCTTTGGCATATATCATTCACAACGCTTATGCCAATACAGAGTGGTTCTTCAGATAATAATCCAATCGGTCTATCCATATTAACAACGTTAAAAATGGTCAAAACTTTGATAGTCCGTGATTTAACTATCAAAGATAAAACACGTGTGCAAACAACGATATTATTTCCAGATGGAAATTATATCGACCCATCATCATTTAACATATATATATATATATATATATATTCACATTGCCTTATTTTCTATGTTTAGAAAATATATGTTATTAACACTGGAAAACGTTTCCATGGCTTAATTACATATCACTATTCTTCCACATCTATTAGACTCTAACTATAAACTAACAAGAGAACAACTTCCTAAGTATAAAACCCGAAGGCCGAAACCAACATCATATCGATACTCAGGAAAACATTCAACTTATTAATCTCTAGTCAGTTTCTAATTTTTGTCGAACTCCATTTTGATTAACTATGTTCGATTAACTCCTTTCGAATAACTTATATTCGAATAACTCCTTTATTTATTTTACCAATAAATAATCCTTTAGTCTATTTATTTTCTAAATAAATATTCCGTTTTAATTCTAATTATTTAAAAAATAAATATTTCTTTTATAACTCTATTGATTTTATAATTAATTTGTTTTATAAAATCCATTTTTCTTTTATATATAAAATCCATCAATTTTATATAAATAATTTATTTTCAAAATCTACTTTGAAAATCCCTTTTCTGCAACCCAGTATTTCTTATGGTATTTAATATACCAAACCACAAAGATCGATATCATTTAAACACACATAATCAAACAGATTATATATCACATTATATATTACAATATATGAATAGAACAGTATTATAAATATTGAGGAGTCCAGTTGGACCCCTCCAACCTGTTTCCCTGCATCACAGATGTTAAACAATACGAATATAAAATATTCTGTTAAACAGAATCAATATTCGATTAACGATATATATATATATATATATATATATATATATATATATATATATATATCATTATCTATGATTCAATCAATACACAAACAATTCAATCAAATAGTTAACACACAACAATCAACAGATCATTATCAGTTCTAAATATACGTTATAAAAATAGAAATGTTCAGAGTTGGTGAGTTTTACTCACATTGGACTGTTATCGTTAAATAACGATTAACTGTCTTTGATTCAGATGGACAATTTATTTCGCTATAAATTGTAGCGAGCTCCAATCCACTCCCAGTCAGTTCCATTGTGGAGCCATCATCCATATGATCCCCATGGATCCAGTTTCGCTAAATTTCGATCATGTATGATGAAGTTATAACATTTCGAAGTTTACACTATTTAAAATAACTAAAGCTTGAATTTACAAAATCAAACTTGGGTCTTAACTTTTCCATTCCGGCCCATTAACTAGACCCGCCCCAAATACCCTTCTTCCCCAAATAAAATATCCTGATGCCTGAATCCTCACATTTTCAACATAGCGGAACCTTGAACTCCCTCTTCTACCTCATTTCTTTATCGATTCAAAAACCAACCACACCGGTAAACTTATCTTCCAATCTCCGACACACTCATACCGTTCATGGACAACTCGGTGGTCATCCCGTCGACTGCTTCCTGACGCCCTACACAGTGACGGTCCGTCACTTTTCATCACCAATCCCATCGGATTTTCGCCGGATGTTGCTACTCTACCTCACAAGCATGAATCCAACATCCTTTTCATGAATCGATGTTTGAAAACCCCACAAACATGAACCCTACCCTTGCTGAAGCTCGCGTTTGGGATTTGAGCGACCAAAAAAGGAGTTCGAACTCTCTGAAATGAACATGGAAACGTAGAGAAACTCTTTAGGAATCCAAGCACGTTCATCTCCGGATTTATGGAATTTTATAAGAATTGATTTTGATTTAATTTTTTTTCTTTCCTCATTTGTTTTACTGTGAAAGTTGTTTGTGGCGGCCTCTCTTGATTTACAGAAGAACGAGGTGTTAAGGTCTTAAGGGAGGAGTTAGGTTTATTATGTGGTGTAGAGATTTACAAGAGATTTTTTTTTCTTTTTCTTACTTTTCATATGTTGCCGACGTGGAACAGAGATTTACCATGAAGTACAGTGTGGTTCAACCAGAAGCCACATTTTTTAGTTGTGTTTTCATTTTGCACATGAAAAGATAGGGTATACATTCTCGGAGACGCCCTTTTCTTTGCTCTCTTAACTTTAGGTATGCGTTGGGATTGAAATAAAAACACAGTCGTGTTCAGTGAGGTGCCGCGATCCCGAATATAAAAAAATATCGGTAGATTAACTCATATTTTGAAACCCCAAAATGTTGATTACAGGGTGAAAAATACTCCAAATAAAAAGTCACTTATTTAGTTAATTAAAAATTACAGTAAAATTCTAAAAATTATTTTATCGTTATGTCTCAAAAGAACCTTGCCTAAATTCAAACCCGATATTCAAATATTTTTAAATAACCGTTATGGCCACGAAAGAATATGCCGCTCTTTTTCTGAATATTTGATTTGGACATAAATCAAAATCAACATGACGAAATCCCGATTTTTCTCTTCCACTAGAAAGATATACCCCACCAGCTCTGTGCGTTTCTTTTTTCATAGAAATCCGATTTAAAATGGACCCTGTATATTCAGTTGAAGTTGGAATCGCCAATTTACGAACAGCAGTGCCATTTCGGGATCGATTTTAATTATAATATAATTATATGTTCAAACTTCGTTTATATAATATATTTGTGAATATAATTCAAATCTAAACTGAATTATATACTTTGAATTGTCCAGTTCACAATATATTGTGAATTCCACTAATTCTGATATTTCTGAATTAATTATATTATTTAATAATTATTTTAATTATATATTCAAGTTATTTAATTCAATGACCATTTAATTCTAATTCAACATTTAAATAATTAAATGAATTAATTATTATATCACTGAAAATACGGGTCATTACATTCTCCCCTACTTAAAATAATTTCGTCCTCGAAACTGCTAAGTTAGAAATCAAACTCTATCGACTGGTTAGTCTTATTTGTTCACTTCTTAACTTCAGTTCCACTGATCCTATTTAATTCAACTGAAATATAAATAAATTCTTATTACCGAAAAAATTCAAAAATCTTGAAATTTTTCTAACTCCCTAAATTTCTGAAAAATTTCGCCGGCACCTTCTTTGTACTGGTCAATAGGTCAAACTCCCACTCGCCTCTCAGGGCCATCTCCAACCCAAAAGAAATTCAAACAGCCAAGCGGCTTGCCAATTTGGCTCATAAATCTCATGCTTATATCAAGTATGAACTTGTACCTTTTTGTCGGGCATATCATTTATATCCCTTCCACCTGTTATCATTTCTGCATATATCCGTGCATTCCAATCAACTCAAATCAAGGTATCCTTAAATCAAACCATTTTAACTCGAGTTCCATCCTCGATTCTAAATCTTAACTCATCAACTCAATTCCATTCCAGATTATTCTATAATCAAATCCAGATCTTATTTAACTTAATTCAAGTTAAATTTTATTGACTTTTACCATCTCGATATATTTAACTTTATAAGTTATATTTAAATTCCAGAATTTAAATTCCTAGGCTCATTTCAAATCAATTTGAAATCCTAATACCAATTCAAAACCTTTGAATTCCTTAACAACTTGTTTCCTTAAAAAAATTCAAAAACAACATCCTTTGGTGGTAATCCGTCACTTAGAACTCGAAAATGACACTGATGATGTAGCCGCACTCATCAGGGTTATTTTCCAGCGATCGAAGTGAGTTCAATACCATATCACTTTCCAATCTATTTCTAAACACTTTTATTTTGAAATTCATTTTAAAATATAATTCATACTGCTTGTAAAACAATTTAAAATCTCCCAGGATCTTATTTTTTTATCTAAATCCATTTACAAACACTTATCCAATTTTCCATAATTTTAATTCAATTTCTGGTTAAAATTTCAGATTTAATTCTCTTCGTAACACTTACATGAATTCTACTTGGTTATATATATATATATATAACCATTTTACTTTTATAATCTTACTCGATTATAATAACAACCAATATATCCAATATATTATAATCATTCCAATATAAATCCTTTATATCAAAATATAATTTGCTTAAATTTATTTCGTTTATCCCCTTTCCAAAACATACCATGACGGTTCATCGTATTCGAGTGTTTATAAACTCCTACCAATACAGTGGATCAAACTGATCGACCAGAACTCATAAACAAATCAACCAATAAATCTACACAATATAAAACAATTTTTTATATCAAATAACAAATATGTTCACTCGTATATATACACTCAAACTCAATCTAGGGTATTGCTAACCCCATCTCTACTGAGTCACGCCCCAAAGCCAAGGTATTTACTTAACCTTAAGCTCTGATACCAACTGTAACGACCCGGTTTTTTTGCGATCTTGCTTATCCGATATACAACACATATCGAACATCCAAGGATCGAAAATAACCGAATAGTTAATGAAAGAAGTTAGAGGGTGAGAATAGATAAGGTAGAAACTTAGAATAGAAGAAGATACAACATCATAGTAACACAAATCTCACAGCGGAACGACCAATATATAATAGATAACATATCCTTGAAATAAAATCAGTATATTTATACAGTAACATTATCCGAGTACAACACTTACAACACAACAGAAATAACTATAGCTATATAATCCTGAAGCCTCCTGCTCCAAGCTCTTCAAGTATATCTTTAAAATCCTGACTACTTGACTGCCCGTACAAAATTGGGCACCCAAGAGTTTAGGGAAAACAAAACAAAATAAACTCCAGGTCAGTCATGGGAATGGTATGAGTAAAACAGTTTAATCCATTAAATGATATCTCATAAGACCACGCCGTATAACGGAAAGGGTTTTTCCCTTATGAGAAACCTAAATAATTTTATATCAAAACTCATTGATATTATAATAGTGTCTATCAACCACAATAAAATAATCAGCTAACAGAAACACTTTCATCTCATGTTGTACATATATAGTATACAATCAAAACCGCAAGCACGTATTGGGTAATGGATTTCCAATTGTGACAAGGTATGGAACCACCTTTCGCTAGTGTACCTCTAGAGTGGAGTACACTGGGTTCAACAAGAACATCTTGCAACCCGGCCACACATGACCGACCACTCATTTCTCTTGAGTGTATCGAATGTATATCACCAACGGTTGGGATCAGCAACCGTTTCCCGAATTGGACAACATCAAGAATAGATTTTAGAAGTAAATGAAACTCTAGATCAGGTGATTATACAACCTAATAGGTGCGACCTACATAGCCATGCTGCCTGGCCGATTTATGTCATTTACCATATGTGAGGCTAGAAGCTACGCTTATCTTTTACATGCCACATCATCATTCACTTTGAGTGTCACATCATCATACCCGCCAAATCACAAATTTATTTCTCCAAAAATACCATGGGTATACAACTAAGAGAAACGAATTCCTCTGCCACCAACGTGAATACGTTTGAAGAGATCAATTTACATGATCTATTGGATATACTCTGTCAGACATTCTTCCATACAGGTCGTCCTGGGACTGGACAAACCGAAGGCACTATTCAGTACATCCATCTTTGGCAATCTTTACATAAGATTTATACAACAACCCTTGCATTTTACTCCGTCTGCAATTATCTTTGGCCTATATGATTCTCAACGCTTATGCCAATACAGAGTGGTTCTTCGGATAATAATCCAACCGGTCTCTCCATATTAACAACGTTAAAAATGGTCAAAACTTTGATAGTCTGTGATTTAACTATCAAAGAGAAACACGTGTGCAAACAACGATATTATTTCCAGATGGAAATTATATCGACCAATCATCATTTAACATATATTTATATATATTCACATTGCCTTATTTTCTATGTTTAGAAAATATATTCTATTAACACTGGAAAACGTTTCCATGGCTTAATTACGTATCTCTATTCTTCCACATCTATTAGACTCTAACTATAAACTAACAAGAGAACAATTTCCTAAGTATAAACCCCGAAGGCCGAAACCAACATCAGATCGATACTCAGGAAATCATTCAACATATTAATCTCTAGTCAGTTTCTAATTTTTATCTAACTCCATTTTTATTAACTATGTTCGATTAACTCCTTTCGAATAACTTATATTCGAATAACTCCTCTATTTATTTTCCCAATAAATAATCCTTTTTTCTATTTATTTTCTAAATAAATATTCTGTTTTAATTCTATTTATTTAACAAATAAATATTTCTTTTATAACTCTTTTGATTTTATAATTAATTTCTTTTATAAAATCCTTTTTCCTTTTATATATAAAATCCATCAATTTTATATAAATAATTTATTTTCAAAATATACTTTGAAAATCCCTTTTCTGCATCCCAGTATTTCTTACGGTATTTAATATACCAAACCACAAAGATCAATATCACTTAAACACACATAATCAAACAGATTATATATCACATCATATATTACAATATATGAATAGAACAGTATTATAAATATTGAGGAGTCCAGTTGGACCCCTCCAACCTGTTTCCCTGCATAACAGATGTTAAACAATACGAATATAAAATATTCTGTTAAACAGAATCAATATTCTATTAACGGTATATATATATATCGTTGTCTATGATTCAATCAATACACAAACAATTCAATCAAACAGTTAACACACAGCAATCAACAGATTATTATCAATTCTAAATATACGTTGTAAAAATAAAACTGTTCAGAGTTGGTGAGTTTTACTCACATTGGACAGTTATCGTTAAATAACGATTAACTGTCTTCTATTCAGACGGACAATTTATTTCACTATAAATTGTAGCGATTTATGGAATTTTATATGAATTGATTTTGGTTTATTTTTTTTCTTTCATCATTTGTTTTACTGTGAAAGTTGTTTGTGGCGGCCTCTCTTGATTTACAGAAGAACGAGGTGTTAAGGTCTTAAGAGAGGAGTTAGGTTTATTATGTTGTGTAGAGATGTTTTTTTTCTTTTTCTTACTTTTCATATGTTGCCGACGTGGAACAAAGATTTACTATGAAGTACAGTGTGGTTCAACCGGAAGCCACATTTTTTAGTTGTGTTTTCATTTTGCACATGAAAAGATAGTGTATACATTCTCGGAGACGCCCTTTTCTTTGCTCTCTTAACTTTAGGTATGCGTTGGGATTGAAATAAAAATACAGTCGTGTTCAGTGAGGTGTCTCGATCCCGAATATAAAATAATATCGGTAGATTAACTCATATTTTGAAACCCCAAAATGTTGATTACAGGGTGCAAAATACTCCAAATAAAAAGTCGCTTATTTAGTTAATTAAAAATTACAGTAAAATTCTAAAAATTATTTTATCGTTATGTCTCAAAAGAACCTTGCCTAAATTCAAACCCGATATTCAAATATTTTTAAATAGCCGTTATGGCCACGAACGAATATGCCGCTATTTTTCTGAATATTTGATTTGGACATAAATCAAAATCTACATGACAAAATCCCGATTTTTCTCTTCCACTAGAAAGATATACCCCACCAGCTCTGTACGTTACTTTTTTCATAGAAATCCGATTTAAAATGGACCCTGTATATTCAGTTGAAGTTGGAATCGCCAATTTACGAACAACAGTGCCATTTCGGGCTCGATTTTAATTATAATATAATTATATGTTCAAACTTCGTTTATATAATATATTCGTGAATATAATTCAACTCTAAACTGAATTATATACTTTGAATTTTCCAGTTCACACAATATTGTGAATTCCAATAATTCTAATATTTTTGAATTAAATATATTATTTAATTATTATTTTAATTAAATATTCAAGTTATTTAATTCAATGACCTTTTATTTCTAATTCACCATTTAAATAAATTAATAAATTAATTATTATATCGCTGAAAATATGGGTCATTACACACGTAGTGCAAGTTATCGACCATATATTCGAGGCGCCTCGCATTCCAACAACCACACAGGTGAAAAGTATATAAATTTCAGCCAGATTAAGCACTAACACCATGACTAGCTAGAAAGAAATGTCGTGCTCTCCCTGCAATCACTATCCCGTTTTTGACTCATACAGAGGTGTGAGGCTCTCGAATTAACGCCATACACAAAGCTGCGCCACACAGGCCATGCTTTGACCATCAACCACAAGACTTTTCTATTCAGCAGAAGCTTTGATCATTTGCCACTTAGGCGTGCCACAAAGGCAATCCACTCTATGCGACTGATGTCCATCGATATACAACCTTTGAGCTCGTACGTCTCAGAGAAGAGCTTTAAGCAAGAGGATAAATTCTCCACCGCCAAACAATTGTATATTTAATAGAGATCAATCAACATAGAATAAAATCCAATGCCAGACATACAGTCCATTTACAAGTTCGTTCTGAGTCTGAACGAAACTGGAGGCACTTTTGTAACACCCCGTAATTTTTAATGTTAATATTCACAAATTAAAGAATTACTAATCTTAGAGATTAGAACTAAGGGAAACGGGTTGGCCATTATGTTCGTCTCGGAATTCTGGTTGAGATAGAGTCCGAGTTTGCGTGAATTGGACTTCGTATGAAGAAGTTATGGCCATCGGAAGTTTCAGAAATTTCAAAACAGATTTCAAAAAAATCAGATTACAGATCAGGCAGGCTAGGCGGGAAAATTCCCAGCAGGGCCAGGTCGACCATAGGGTCGACCTAAGGGTCGACCTACCCTGACCAGGTCAACCATAGGGTCGACCTGGGGGTCGACCTGCCCCCTCGGGCAGATTTGTTTGGTGGCCTGTTTGTGACTAGATGCTGACTCATTAGGGTTTCTGATCTGCTCTGATTGGCTGGGATTAATTCTGAGTTGATCGGATGGCTTAAACTAATCCTAAACTTTATATAAACACCTATAGACTCAAACCCTAAAATCAAAATAAAATTAGATTCATGGCCTCCATGCCATCAGCTAGCAACTCAGCATAGCCGCCGCCAATTAGAGAGGAAGAAAGCTAATCTAATTCAATCCTTTTCAACTTTAACAACGAATCTTTTTCAAGGGAAAGCTAATACAACTTCAGTACTAAGAATTCAGAACTCAAGACCTTCTTTGAGTTGTGAGTTCGATAATTTTAATAAAATAATTAGCAATTTAATGGGATTAAGTTATGTTGTGGATTATTTGGATATAATGTGAATTATTGACCGCATGTTATAATTATGTTGTAAAATTGTGATGTTATCATACATGTTGTAAATTATATGATATTATGTTGTGATGTTATCATATATATGGTAAATTTATGATGCTACCATCTATGTTGTAATTCTATGATTGGCTTATGTATAATCAAATAATCATGTTGTTCATATGCTAGTTTGGTTATGTCGATTCATATGATAAATCATAAGTTTGAATGCAAGTTTAGATTTTGATTTAGACATGAATCATATGCAAGTTGGGTAAAATTATATGTGACCTTACATGTTCATGACACCTTGTTTATGTGAAAGTTTGATCCAAAGTTAGGCTATGACATGTGTGAGTTTTATGATAAATTCTACATGCTAGTTTACATGTTTAGATGTAAGTTCACACCATTGTTATGTTGCATAAATCACATATGCAAGCTTATATAAAAATATGAGTTCGGAATATGAGTCATGTTGTGCAAGTTTGTGGTTATTGCCTATGCAAGTTTACACCTCTAGATGTAGATCTATGACATACATGGTTTATGCAAGTTTGTGACCATTATCTCAACAAGTTTACACCTTTAGATTTGGACCTAAGACATATGTAGTTTTATGCAAGTTATAACTTTGGCCTATGCAAGTTTTAGATGTAGAACATCATTCACACATGCAAGTTCATCCCTTATGTTTAGATTTAGTTTTAATTATATGTATGTTGTGATGTTTTCTCTTTATTCCATGAGTTAGACTATTCGAGTCTAACGTATATTTTACTTTAAACGAACAAACGTACAACGTGGGGTAAAGGGTATAATATTAAAAGATTTAAAAGCCATAAAATAAATTTGTGATGAAATTGGTATGATTTTACATACCATAAATATATGGACATAATTGAGTCAATTATGGCCATAGTTAAATTTGGAATTAATTGATGATTGGAATAGGGAAAGTAATTCAAATTGGGGGATGATTAATTAGGTGTAATTAATCGTCTAAGACACGAGGTAAGGCTCTTTTGGTGTGTTAGATTGCCCGGACCCGCCCGGCAAATCCAGCTGCCACAAATGCCATTCTAATGTGAGAGGTCTTAGGCATAAACTAAATGCGTAACAGTTGTAAAGACACGAGTTTAGGCTCTTTTGTGGTGTAAGACTGCCCGGACCCGTCCGGCAAATCCAGCTGCCACAAATGCCAGTCTAATGTGAGAGGTCTTTATGAGGTTACGGTCTTAATGAATTAAGAAACACTTAACCAGATAAACATGCAGTGGGACATGAGGGGGTTAAGTGGGTGCCTTGGGTGGCATGTGGAATCTAGTGGGTGCCTTGGGTGGCATTGAAAATACGATTATAAACACTTAACCAAAATTGAAACATGTAATTGAAACATGAATAAGAAGAGGGTTAAGTGGGGATGTACTAGAGGGGACCAAGCTTTGGTGGATAGCTTGTGTCAAGTAATGGGGGCCCGTTTCAACCAGTAACCCATACGTATCTTTGTGGGTCCGACCCAGGTCGAGGAAGAGACACGCATACTGGGCTTGACTGTAAGAGGCCGAAAAGGGTTAGCGGTGGCAACGCAAGTCCAACGGGTTCATATGCATGTGTGGACCTGGGCTGGTAGGTAAGACGTTGTTACATCGTGTAGGTATAAGCTGTGCATCATTGGTGGTATCGGGTTGCCACTTTAGGGAGTGATACACCCCACTGTGGGGCCAGCACGGGTATCTATGAGTTAGGGAGCCATCTCATGGGGGTAGTGGGTACACCTAGTGGAGATAGGAGCAGGCGGCACCTATGAAGGCAGCTAGGGGTGCACGAAACTACCATTATCATTATTAAGTTTTGTAGGCGGGATCAACCTTAGAGTAACTAGTGGTGGTGCGGTATAGCAATTACCTTATAGTGGTGGTGCAGTATAGTAATTATCCTATAGTGGTTTAGGTGCGCTTCAATGTTATCTTAGTTCAATTTTGTTTCCTTATTTACTATGTCTTACTCAAT
Source organism: Allium sativum (assembly GCA_030737875.1). Taxonomy (NCBI): domain Eukaryota; kingdom Viridiplantae; phylum Streptophyta; class Magnoliopsida; order Asparagales; family Amaryllidaceae; genus Allium; species Allium sativum. The sequence goes on from CM060923.1 coordinate 651,652,574, forward strand.
TGTTCACAGTCATTTCCTTATTTTCCAACTTATGCCTTAGCCTAGTTATTTTGGTATTTATATTGTTAAAGTTATCGCACTCACCAGACTTCATGTCTGACCCCCTTTGTTTCCTCCTCTTTTCTTCCTCCCCCCCCCCCAAGGTGCTCAGGTTGGAACTAGAACTAGTGGAGCTTGATTTTGGACAGTTGTATTTCTTGCTTTTAGAAGATTGCTTGGATCACTGAAGTAAAGTTCAGCCTCCCTTATTTATGGCTATTTTGTACTAGGGTTATGTCTTTCAATTTATGTACTTTGAGTTGGTCAAGTTGGATATTATGTACTTTGACTCTGGTTTTGATGATGTAACCAAACTTATGTATTTTCCGCTGCAATGAAATAAAGTTGTAAAGTTTTATTACTGTTTATATCTATCTTGTTGTTAAGTTTCTGTTCTATACACACTTAAAATGCTCCATGAATGTTAATGCAGTCCCTTTGTGAGTGACATTAATGGACGTGGGGTGTTACACGTGGTATCAGAGCTGTAGGTTACCAGAACAAATATGAATTTTGAAAAGTGTTTTTTTTTTATAAAGAAGTACATTCAAAAGTATGTTTTAAGGAAAGTATTTTCAAGAGAAAAGCTTATTTTTGAAAGCATAACCCCAAGAGCCATATATCTTTCCTTCGGTTCTTTTGTATTGAATCTTTCCTTTTTTTCGTTTCAGCATGTCTGGAATTCCCGAGATACCCAAGGGAATAACGTTACCAGGATGGTTTAGGAGGTATTTGGAGACTAGGGCCACCACTTCAGGTCCAACAAATCCTCCGCCTCCCCCTCCTCCTCCTCCTCGTGTCGATACTTTTGCAAAGATATGTAAGGACTTTAGGGCAACGGGTGGAAAACCTTTTCATGGGACAGAGACATTTGTTGAAGCTCATAATTGGCTAAAGGAGGTGGAACAATTGTTTGGAATCTTTGAAGTGGATGATGGAAGAAAGGTCCAGTTAGCTGCCTGGCTAATGAAGGATGGGGCCTCGTTTTGGTGGGAGGTCACCAGTGGAGAACGTCCAGTCGATACATGGCCAGATTTTAGGCGGAGGTTTGAGGTGAAGTTTCTCTCAGAGGCTGAAGAGAATCTATACATGGAAAGATTTTTGGCATTGAAGCAAGGGAATCTATCGGTTAAAGAATACGTCAACAAGTTCAACCCGTTGGTAAGATTTGGTTTGGACTTGGTGAGTACTCCAGAAAAGAAGGCCCTGAGATTTGTTAAGGGTTTGAATGAGCCACTTCATTGGTTAGCTATGACCCACATCCCCATGGGGGCTACCTTTTAGAGACTAGTTGACATGGCGCTTATGCATGAAGAAGAGAAGGGCGCCAAAGCTAATAAGGCACCTGAGAAGAAAGAGGATCAAAAGAAGCCGCAACAGCAACAACAGAACAAGAAAGGTGGTAAAGGCAACAATGGTAAGGGAAAGAAGAGATGCTTTAACTCTGGGACACCAGGCCATCTAAGCAAAGATTATAGGAAGAAAAAGAAGACTGGTTGTTTCCACTATGGCGAAGCGGGACATCTGATTAAAGACTGCCAAAGGAAAGGGCAGAGGGCAGGGTCTACCTTGGGAGGACAGGTGCAGGCTCTTATGGCACCAGGGAAGGCAATGGGGGAAAGTTCAGGCTTTCGTGGTCCCACCGCTGCAAGAAAGAGGTAGAGCCATTTCCGTTGAATGTTAAGTTTTTCTGTTTGATCATCATGTCCGTACTTTATTCGATTTTGGCGCATCACATTCATTTATTTCTACATCATTAGTTGAAACACTGCACCTAGATACTAGTCTAGATACAGATCCCTTAGTAGTCTCAAATCCTATTGGTGGTTCGGCTCATCTTTCTATGATTTGTCGGGATTTGAGAGTGTTTATCTTGGGCGTTGAGTTTGAATGCAACGCCTTTGTTCTTGGCTTCATGGGCTACGGCTTGATTCTAGGTATAGATTGGCTAACTAGATATGAGGTCATCCTAGATCGTGAAAGAAGAGTAGTTAGATTGTTGACTTGTTGTGGAAAGACCCTTGATATTTCTTATGGCCCTGGAGGTCCAGTAATGCTTAGCTACCTAGAATCCCTTGGCGCATCTGATGATGATTTGCATTCTGTTCGTATAGTCCGTGAATATGTTGATGTCTTTGATGAGGTGAGGGGTTTACCCCCAAAACGTGAGATAGACTTTCGAATATATCAAGTAGATAATGCAAAGCCAGTTGCATTGAAAGTGCGCCACATGGCTCCACAAGAGAGAAGAGAACTCAGTAAGCAGGTGAAGGAGTTGTTTGAGAAGGGGTTCATCAGACGTAGTATATCGGAGTGGGGTGCTCCAGTAGTATTTTCCACGAAGGAAGACGGGTTCCTTAGTCTTTGTGTGGACTATAGAGAACTTAATAAACTTACTAAGAAAAATAGACGCCCACTGCCGAGGATTGACGACCTCTTCGATCAGTTAGTTGGCGCCTCAGTGTTTTCGCAGTTGGACTTAGCCACGGGTTTCCATCAGTTGAGAGTGGCTGAGGATAGCATAGACAAGACTGCCTTTAGGACTCCAGACGGCATCTTCGAGTGGCTTGTGAAGCCCTTCGGTTTGACAAACGCCCCCGCATACTTTGTTGACTTGATGAGTAGGGTGTTTAGGGAGTACCTTAATAAATTCGTGGTAGTCTTTGTGGATGACATCTTGATCTTTTCTAAGAGCGAGGAAGAGCATGCCCTACATCTTAGGGAAGTGTTGGAGACCCTTCGAGCGCATAGCCTTAAAGCTAAATTTTCTAAATGTCACTTTTGGAGAAAGGAGGTGCGATTATTAGGGCACGTGGTTTCCAAAAAAGGGATAGCTGTGGATCCTGCGAAGGTAGTGGCCATCCAAGATTGGAAGATCCCTAAAAATGCTACCGAGGTGAGGAGTTTCTTAGGGTTGGCTGGCTACTATAGGAAGTTTATCAAGGACGTCGCAAAAATATCAGCTTCATTAACACGCTTAACGAAGAAGAACCTAGTTTTCACATGGGACGTAGATTGTGATGATGCGTTCCAACGTTTAAAGAGTGCTTTGACCACAGCCCCAGTCTTAGTGTTACCAGATGGGAGTAAGCCATTTACCATTTTTACCGATGCTTGTGGGGCAGGACTAGGCGTAGTCTTAATGCAAGAGGGAAGGGTAATAGCCTATGGTGGAAGGCAGTTGAGAGTGCATGAGAGAAATTACCCTACACATGACATAGAGTTGGCCGCTATTGTTTTCGCGCTTAAGACTCGGCGCCATTATCTTCTTGGCGAAAAATTCAAATTGTTCACTGACCACAAATCGCTAAAATACTTGTTCTCTCAGAAGGACTATAACTTAAGGCAGCAAAGGTGGATGGAATTCTTAGCATCCTACGATTTCGAGATAGCATATACCCCTGGCAAGGGTAACGTGGTGGCAGACGCCTTAAGTAGGAAACGGTTGTCCTTGAGTCCGTCGTTTTTTGAGCGGCGAAGCTTAGAGTTCATCTCTACGTTTGACTTTAGACCTTCCGTTGACTTTGTACCCGGTTTACTAGCATCCCTAGAGGTCTGACCTACGCTTTTGGGACGGATTGGTGAGGCACAGCGAGATGACCCACAGTTTGTTGAGTTAGTAGAGAAGCTCAAATCAGGGGAGTCATCAAGCCATCTCCGTAGGTATACCCTAGATGATAAGGGTTGGTTACGTAGGGATGGTAGACTTTGTGTACCACGGGACAGGAATTTGAGGAAGACCATTCTTGATGATGCACATCGTTCGAAGATAACCATCCATCGCTGCGGGGATAAGATGTACATGGACATGAGACGAGTTTACTTTTGGGCTGGCATGAAGAGGGATCTGGCCGAGTTTGTCGCTAGATGCTTGGTGTGCCAACAAGTAAAAGCAGAGAAAAAAAACCCGGTGGGTTGCTTCACCCATTTGAGGTCCCACAATGGAAGTGGGAAAGTGTTTCAATGGACTTTGTTGATGGATTACCGGGATTGAGGAAGGGTAATACGGGGATTCATTTCATGGTAGATAGACTTACTAAGAGCGCCCATTTCATTCCCGTGAAGAGTAAGAGGACTACTCCATGGTTAGACTTTGTATACATTCGAGAGATAGTTCGTTTGCACGGTGTTCCTTCTAGCATAGTGAGCGACCGCAATCCTATCTTTACAAGTGAATTTTGAAAGAGCTTGCAAGAGGCGGTAGGGACTTAGTTATGTTTGAGCACCGCATATCATCCTCCGATGGACGGCCAGACCGAGAGGGTGAATCGTATTCTAGAGGACTTGTTGAGATTGTATGTCTTAGACTTCGGAGGTGCATGGGAGGAACATCTTCCGTTGGTGGAGTTTGCATATAATAATAGCTTTCAGTCTAGCATTGGCATGGCACCGTTCGAGGCTGTTTATGGACGGCCGTGTCGTTCGCCTACATGTTGGTGGGAATCTACATATAAGGTCTTTCTTGGGCCCAATATAATTAGAGAGACTTCGGAAAAGATCGGTCTGATTTGAAGGAGGATGAAGACGGCGCAAGATAGGAAGAAATCTTATGCGGACAAGAGGAGGACAGATCTTGAGTTTGATATTGGGGACATGGTCTTTGTCAATGTGTCTCCATTACGGAATGTTGTTCGCTTTGGGTCCGTTGGGAAGTTAGCACCAAGGTTCATAGGGTCGTTACCTATTAAGGAGAGGATTGGACAGATGGCGTATAGAGTGGAGTTGCCCGAGAGACTTAGTGGTGTACACGACGTATTCCACGTATCACATTTGAGAAACTGCCTGCACGAGATAGCAGAAGTGGTGGAGCCGAGCTTGCTTAGAGAGGTGGAGATCGAGCGTGATGCGACGATTCGACGAGCTCCAACGTGCATTCTTGGGACGGAGATTAAGAAGCTGAGAAATCGAGAGGTGAAGCTTGTCAAAGCGCAATGGGGAGATGATGAGAGCGACACCACTTGGGAGATGGAAGAGAAGATGCTTTCATTGTACCCTTTTCTTTTCGAGGGTATGTCTTTTAATTTCTCCTTTATCGCTTAGCTTGTACTTATCTTATCTTTAGTATTTCCTCTCGCCTGTGTCTTTGACCTTTAGATAGGGTAGTCCTATGGTTGAAACATGTGTTCGAGACATGTTATGTATGATGGGTGCATGTGGATGCAAGTGTTTGCTCGTGGTTTCTCGTGGGTGCATATACACACACTTTAGGCACTAGATCGTCTTAGTCCCTTCATATTGCATATTTCATATAAATGTGTGTGCATAATTAAGTTAATGGATGAATAATGGTTGTACCATCATATGGATGTTGCATTTTGGTGAATGGTTGTGCACACATGTAGAAATAATATGTATCGATAGGGTTCTTTCGCATACATAATGGACGCATGGCACTATCATGGTTTGCATTAAGGAGGTCAACTGAATCAGTAGACCGCCTGATTTTGCATTAGATAGAGAACATATACACACACTTTTTGCATATATTCATACAACATTAGGAATTTTATAAGGACAACGGATGCCTGTGTTTGATGGTTGAGTAGATGGTTGTTTGTATGGTAGGATATGCATTCTCCTTAACCTGGAGATTTCGGGGGTGAAATCCTTTAAGGAGGGGAGAATGTAACACCCCGTAATTTTTAATGTTAATATCCACAAATTAAAGAATAACTAATCTCAGATATCAGAATTAAGGGAAACGGGTTGCGCCATTGTGTTCGTCTCGGAATTCTGGTTGAGATAGAGTTTGAGTTTGCATGAATTGGTCTTCGTATGAAGAAGTTAGGGCCATCGGAAGTTTCAGAAAATTCAAAACAGATTTCAGAAAATTCATATTTCAGAGTCAGGCAGGCTAGGCGGGAAAATTCCCACCAGGGCCAGGTCGACCTGGGGGTCGACCTACCCTGACTAGGTTAACCATAAGGTCGACCTGGGAGTCGACCTGCCCCGCCGGGGAAATTTGTTTGGTGACCTATTTGTGACTAAATGCTGACTCATTAGGGTTTCTGATCTGCTCTGATTGGCTGGGATTAATTCTAGGTTGATTGGACGGCTTAAACTAATCCTAAACTCTATAAAAACACCTATAGACTCAAACCCTAAAATCAAAATAAAATTAGATTCATGGCCTCCATGCTGTCACCTAGCAACTCAGCATAGTCGCCACCAATTAGAGAGGAAGAAAGCTAATCTAATTCAATCCTTTTCAACTTTAAAAAGAATCTTCTTCAAGGGAAAGCTAATACAACTTCAGAACTCATAATTAAGAACTCAAGACCTTCTTTGAGTTGTGAGTTCGATAATTTTAATAAAATAATTAGTAATTTAATTCAATTAAGCTATGATGTGGATTATTTGGATATGATGTGAATTATTGGCTACATGTTATAATTATGTTGTGAAATTGTGATGTTATCATACATGTTGTAACACCCCGTAATTTTTAATGTTAATATTCAAAATAAAAGAATAACTAATTTCAAATTTTAGAACTAAGGGAAACGGGTTGCGCCATTATGTTCGTCTCAGAATTCTAGTTGAGATAGAGTCCGAGTTTGCGTGAATTGGACTTCGTATGAAGAAGTTATGGCCATCCGAAGTTTCAGAAAATCAAAATAGATTTCAGAAAATTCAGATTTCAGAGTCAGACAGGCTTGGCGGGAAAATTCCCGCCAGGGCCAGGTCAACCATAGGGTCGACCTGAGGGACGACCTACCCTGACCAGGTCAACCATTGGGTCGACCTGCCCCCCTCCCCCTCCGGGCAGATTTGTTTGGTGACCTGTTTGTGACTAGATGCTGACTCATTAGGGTTTCTGATCTGCTCTGATTGGCTGGGATTAACTCTGAGTTGATCAGACTGCTTAAACTAATCGTAAACTCTATAAAAACACCTATAGACTCAAATCCTAAAATCAAAATAAAATTAGATTCATGGCCTCCATGCCGTCACCTAGCAACTCAGCATAGCCGCCACCAATTAGAGAGGAAGAAAGCTAATCTAATTCAATCCTTTTCAACTTTAACAACAAATCTTCTTCAAGGGAAAGCTAATACAACTTCAGAACTCAGAATTCAGAACTCAAGACCTTCTTTGAGTTGTAAGTTCGATAATTTTAATAAAATAATTAGTAATTTAATTGGATTAAGTTATGATGTGGATTATTTGGATATGATGTGAATTTATAACCGCACGTTATAATTATGTTGTAAAATTGTGATGTTATCATACATGTTGTAAATCCTATGATATTATGTTGTGATGTTATCATATCTATGGTAAATTTATGATGCTACCATCTATGTTGTAATTCTATGATTGGCTTATGTATAATCAAATCATCATGTTGTTCATATGCTAGTTTGGTTATGTTGATTCATATGATATATCATAAGTATGTATGCAAGTTTAGATTTTTATTTAGACATGAATCATATGCAAGTTGGGTAAATTATATGTGACCTTACATGTTCATGACACCTAGTTTATGTGAAAGTTTGATCCAAAGTTAGGCTATGACATGTGTGAGTTTTGCGATAAATTCTACATGCTAGTTTACATGTTTAGATGTAAGTTCGCACCATTGTTATGCTGCATAAATCACATATGCAAGTTTATATAAAAATATGAGTTTGGAATATGAATCATCTTATGAAAGTTTGTGGTTATTGCCTATGCAAGTATACACCTCTAGATGTAGATCTATGACATACATGATGTATGCAAGTTTGTGACCATTATCTCAACAAGTTTACACCTTTAGATTTGGACATATGACATATGTAGTTTTATTCAAGTTGTAACTTTGGCCTATGCAAGTTTTAGATGTAGAACATCATTCACACATGCAAGTTCACCCATTATGTTTAGATTTAGTTTTAATTATATGTATGTTGTGATGTTTTCTCTTTATTCCATGAGTTAGAATATTCGAGTCTAATGTATATTTTACGTTCAACGAACAAACGTACAACGTAGGGTAAAGGGGATAATATTAAAAGATTTAAAAGGCATAAAATAAATTTGTGATGAAATTGGTATGATTTTACATACTATAAATAGATGGAAATAATTGAGTCAATTATGGCCATAGTTAAATTTGGAATTAATTGATGATTGGAATAGGGAAAGTAATTCAAATTGGGGGATGATTAATTAGGTGTAATTAATCGTCTAAGACACGAGGTTAAGCTCTTTTGTTGTGTAAGACTACCCGGACCCGCCCGGCAAATCCAGCTGCCACAAATGCCAGTCTAATGTGAGAGGTCTTTATGAGGTTACGGTCTTAATGAATAAAGAAACACTTAACCAGATAAACATGTAGTGGGACATAAGGGGTTAAGTGGGTGCCTTGGGTGGCATGTGGAATCTAGTGGGTGCCTTGGGTAGCATTGAAAATACGATTAGAAACACTTAACCAAAATTGAAACATGAATAAGAAGAGGGTTAAGTGGGATGTACTAGAGGGGACCAAGCTTAGGTGGATAGCTTGTGTCAAGTAATGGGGGCCCGTTTCCACCAGTAACCCATACGTATCTTTGTGGGCTCGACCCAAGTCGAGGACAGGACACGCATACTGGGATTGACTGTAAGAGGCCAAAACGGGTTAGCGGTGGCAACGCAAGTCCAACGGGTTCATATGCGTATGTGGACCCGGGCTGGTAGGTAAGACGTTGTTGCATTGTGTAGGTATAAGTTGTGCATCATTGGTGGTATCGGGTTGCCACTTTGGGGTGTGATACACCCCACTGTGAGGATAGCAAGGGTATCTACGAGTTACGGAGCCGATCACATGGGGGTAGTGGGCATACCTAGTGGAGATAGGGGCAAGCGGCACCTATGAAGGTAGCTAGGAGTGCACGAAACTACCATTATAATTATTAAGTTTTGTAGGCGGGATCAACCTTAGGGTAACTCGTGGTGGTGCAGTATAGCAATTACCTTATAGTTGTGGTGCAGTATAGTAATTATCCTATAGTGGTTTAGGTGCGCTTCAATGTTATCTTGGTTCAATTTTGTTTCCATATTTACTATGTCTTACTCAATTGTTCATAGTCATTTCCTTATTTTCCAACTTATGCCTTAGCCTAGTTATTTTGGTAATTATATTGTTAAAGTTATCGCACTCACCAGACTTTATGTTTGACCCCCTTTGCTTCCTCCTCTTTTCTTCCTTTCCCCCCAGGTGCTCAGGTTGGAACTAGCACCGGTGGAGCTTGATTTTGGACAGCTGTATTTCATGCTTTTAGAAGATTGCTTGGATCGCTGAAGTAAAGTCCAGCCACTCTTATTTATGGTTATTTTGTACTTGGGTTATGTCTTTCAATTTATGTACTTTGAGTTGGTCAAGATGGATATTATGTATTTTGACTCTGGTTTTGATGATGTAACCAAACTTATGTATTTTCCGTTGTAATGAAATAAAGTTTTAAAGTTTTAGTACTGTTTATATTTATCTTGTTGTTAAGTTTCTGTCCTATACACACTTAAAATGCTCCATGAAAAGTTAATACATTCCCTTTGTGAGTGACATTAATGGACGTGGGGTGTTACAACTTTCCTCGCATATCCATCGATCTCCAAGTACGTCTGTACGATCACTGACTGGTTCCCTCCTCTTAGGTGTCAAGATCATCAGTAATCACCCAAACGATGTGAAGACTTCCGGTCTTCAACCACAGTCTTCATCTTCGACTTGTCGTCGAATCGGTTATTCAGAATGGGTATAAACCCGGCATTTCCAAATAACCCGGTATATAATAAACACGTGTGACACAAACACAACATACGCCTCATTCCAATTCAGAATATTCTTTTATTCAAAATTTCACATTCTTAGGGAAAGGTTCCCATTAATTTTATCAAAGATAAATTCTTCAAAATTTATTCTTCAATCTTCCTTTGGATATCATTTCAAACCATGTTAAGGTTTTCCAAACTAGTCGGGATTAGCGAACCATACCGATGTAATTATTTATTTTATTTCCAAATCCCAACCTATTCATCCCATGGAGAAAAACTGGTAATACTCCATAACTAACACCACAGTGTTATCGGTAAAATTAATTACCATTTCACGTTCAAACCTAATTAAAGATTTAACTATCGCTTGGAGCAAAACTAGTGATACTCCATTCTCGATCACTTTTCAGATTTGATAATTTAAATTACCAATTCACATTTCAATCTAATTAAAGAATCATTAAAACTCCACTTAGTTTTAATCTTCTCACAAATCAATATCTGCCTTTAACTGGGTTAAAGAACCAATGTCATCTAAAACACAGTTCACGATAAACACAAAATCACATTCGAATTCAATTCCAATTAGATATTATTTAATTGGTACACTTCACTAAATCTAAATAGAAAGATTTAATCTTTTTCTCAACTGGGCTTAAGAAATGAAGACATCATTCACGACAAACCCAAATCACATTTGATACTAAATACAAGACTCTGAATAGAAAATATATCGGCTTATATTCAATATCAAATTCTACGACCAACAAATATCGTATTGAAAATAACGATATGAATATATCTTTCAAATTCCCATAACAATATCGGTATAATCACGAAATCCAACATCGAAATATTCCAAAGACAATTTCGATTCAAATCCATTTCCACTTCAATTATTGGAAATTCTAGTTACCTTTAAAACCCCTTTCAAATTCAATTTAATAATTTCAAAAATAAATTGATTTTAATTCTAGTTCAAAACTAGTTCATTTCGATAAAAATATATTTTTATCTTCACAAATGTGGAATTTTTCATCCCAGTTCTTTCCAATTCATATATTATGATTTTACACAAATTATTGATATTTTTAATAATTTTATCAAGGTCCGTACAGTCGATTTCCATCAACGGCCATCGAACTGCACTTACAGCGACCTTTTCCAAATTTGATTTGGACATAATTCCAAATCCAACCGTTAGATTTTAGATTTATAATATTCATTGGAAAGCTCTTTTTGATACGAACCCAACTGTTCTGGTTTCAGGAGAATCCGACGGTCGTATCTCTCGTAATCTCCATTCGAAGTCAATGGTCGAAATTCACGAACTGCCGCGGCGCGGCGCGTTCTATTCAGGCCATTTAATATATATAAAATATATATATTATATATATATTGTCGATTTCAATTCAAAACGTATTTTATAAACTGTTTTAAATTCGTTTTCGAAACGATTTCAATTTCATATTCAATTTCGAATCAAAATTGAATATTCCACATCATCGGTATACAAATGATAATATTTTCAAAACGTTATATTTTGAAATCACTTCTTTTTCTATATTCATAATAAAAACGAATATAATCGATATAAATATCATTCGCGTCAATATGACGCATATCTAACCAACACGGCTTTATATATTTCAATAACTTCGTTATTTTCTTCAACAAATGAATATTTATTCTATTCAACACATGAATCTCTATTTCTTTCAACACATGAATATTCTCAACACATGAGTATCGTCAACACATGACTATTTTTTATTATTTAATATATTTTATAAAATTATGATAAAGATGTAAAATTTATTGTTTAAAATATTTTACTCAACACATGAATATTCTCAACAAATGAGCATCGTCAACACATGACTATTTGTTCTATTCAACTAGATTTTCTTTTATAATATTCTTTATTTTCCCGATTGGAATGAGGCCCAGTCAATTACCATATAATGTTAATTATATGGATTCCATACAACACATGTATATATAGCAATGATAAATAATCAACCATCATCCAAAGTGCACCACACAACTGCATAAGCATTAAATATAAATAATTAATGCTTGCACAGTCTGTCGACCAATCGATCGACATACAACTAAATAATTGGGATTAGTGTACGTCAAATATCATCCCAACATCCGTGTGGGGTTTCAATCCACAAACACCAAATATTATTTGGGCAGTTGGGAGACGTGTAAAATTTATCGTCCCAATCAATATCCTTCAAATAGGTGTACATAAACAAACCGTCTGGTTTGTAAATGAATATTTTTTTATTCACCTTCACGTTAAAAATTATATTTTTAACGATAAAATATTTTTAACTATATAAATATTTTATTTCATTTCACATCACACAATCAATTTTCACCACAACAAACAATGAAACATACAAGCCATCCATGGCCTGTGGACGACGGGTGTCGGGTGCTGCTAAGCACCGTCTGCATCCTAGTATATAATTTTTACTAGAAAACAAGATTTAAAGTGAGGAGTTCTCGCCGAGTAGCTAAACCAAATGCCATGACTCTTCTAATATAGAAATCTTCATTCTGCTCGCCTTGTGTCAATTTCATTGTCCGTAGTCACTACATATATAAAAATCACATTTTTATATTGTTGCTATGTATATAAAAATTCTATTTTTCTATTCAAATAAAAATCACATTTTTATCATGTTTACTTCATAGTAAAGATCACATTTTTATTTCAAAGCCATATTATAAAAATTCAATTTTTATATCGCTACTTTCTATATATAAAAATCGAATTTTTATATTCTTCATATATATATAAATTATATTTTTATTATTCTACTATATAAAAATCATTTTTTTTCCTCCGCCTTCGTGATAATAAAAATCAAAACTTTATTATTTTAAAAATCTTTTCCTTTCTTCTTTAAACATCCCGCCTTTTCACTACTAAAAAAATCTAACCTTTCTTGAATAAAAATCAAATCTTTTTCCTAACCGAAGATCTAATCTTTCACTTATAAAAATTTAATCTTTTCTATTTCAAAAGTCTCATCTTTCATATGCTAAAAATCTCGTCTGTACATCATTAAAAATCACATCTTTACTTCACTAAAAATCACGTCTTTACTTCACTAAAAATCATGTCTTTACTTCACTAAAAATCACGTCTTTACTTCACTAAAAATCACCTCTTTTTCATTTCTAAAAATTGCATCTTTCCATTGTTAAAAATACGGTCTTTCCTATAACAAAAATACGATCTTTCCTATAATAATAATACGATCTTTCCTATAATGAAAATTCAGTTTTTACTATATAAAAAAATCAGTCTTTAATCAAGGAAATAAATAATGCAATGAAAAAGAATAAAAACTCATTTTAGTTGAAGGAGGGGGATTTCCGGGTGCGAACAGTGGAGGAGGAGGCTCGGGGGCGAGTTGTGCTTGCGGTGGGGAGAGGAAATCGCAGGGGGGGCTGAAGGGCGGTCGACGGCGTCGATATAGGGCACGGCAGCCCTGAACTGGGTGGCGACAGGTTTAAGTGGAAGGAGGGAAGAGAGGGCACGGAGGAGATGGAGGAAGAGGAGGAGGAGAAGGGGAGGAGAGGGGGCTCTGGCGTGGGCGGCGCCGGAGGCGCGGTGGCCTAGGTGGCCACGACGGCGGCGCGTAGCCCGCCCTTTTTTTATAAATCGAAATCGAAATGAACGGAGGGTGGGGGGGGGGGGGGCTGAAGGGTTAAGGAGATGAAGGGAGATATTTTTTTATTTAATTAATTATTTAATTTCAAAAAAGCAACTTTTTATTTCGACCTCGAAATCGAACCCACCGACTGTCGTCCACAGCTAATTACCCCATTCCGAACATAATGGGATAGGTATCGCAAGCTGATTTGATCGTTTCGATCAGTTTTCGTCAAAATAAAAATACAACTTTTGTATATTGAATTTGAACGCACATTTCAATCTACTGGGGTCACATACTAACTCTAAAAATTCGCGAAAAATATTTTCTAACTTTGTATTGACGATACGGTCCTAACAAAATTAATTTCATCAAATTCTAAGACTATTAAAAAATGGCCATTTTCCAATCGATTAAAATCAACTAAAATTGGTCAAACTCGTTTTCCTTTGCCACGCTCACATATTGATTCGAAAAATTACGAATTTTGAAACCTAGCAATAACTTGACATCACGGATCCAACAAAAGTGGTTTCGTCGAAAACCGTGGTCGTTTGCAAAATTTCCATTTTTAAGGGCCAGAATTTCATAGCGACTATTCCGAATTTTCAACTGGACGTAACCTTTGATTCCCGCTATGAAATTTCAACTTTTCAGATTCGTTGGAAAGATATTCTCAATTAGATTCTAATATTTTTGGTTTTTCTAAAATCCGGTTTATTTTGAATCCTGTACACTCATTTGAAATTTGAAATCAAAATTTCAAACTACCGCGCCATTTTTAATTACTTTTATAATTAAAATAAAATATTTATATTCTAACGACGATCTATATAAATATATCCGCTCTAATTCTATTCAAAATAAATTTCTCGTCACTTTTATTTAAAATAATTCATTTTAAATATTCAAAATTCGCTAAAATTTCCAAAATAAAAAATTTAAATTGGCTCAGAATTTCCGGGTTGTTACAAATGTTGTTAAAAACACAGTTCACCATAAACCCAGTTCACATTCCATTTTATTCCAATTACTAAATATAACTGGAAACTCAAATAATCTTAATTAAAAGATTTATTCTTTTCATACGAGGTTTAAAAGTAGTGTTATTTAAGACACCATTCATGGCAAACCCAAAATTCAATTTGATATTAAATATGAGGCTCTAAACAGAAATTTTATCGGCTTATATTTAATATCAAATTCTGAAACCAACACATATCGTATGGGAAATAACGATCTATCTTCCAAATTCTTCCACAATATCTGTATAGTCACGGAATCCAAAATTGAATCTCCCGAAGATGATTTCTATTCAAATCCATTCTAATTCATACATCGGAAATTTCTGGTTCGATTAAAACCATTCTCAAATCCAATTTATTTATTTGAAAACGTTGGATTACCTTTCTAGTTAATAACTAGTTCATTTTGATAAAAATATATTTTTATATCGAATTTTTCATCCAAATTCTTTCCAAATCATTTATTATCATTTTATACAAATTATTAATATTTCTAATAATTTTATGAAGGCCCATACAGTCGGTTTCCAATAACGGCCACTAAACTGCATCTGTAGCAACCCTTTCCAAATTTGACTTGTACCTAATTCCAAATCCAACCATTATATTTCAAATCTCTTATAGTCATTAGAAAGCTATTTTGATACGAACCCAACGGTTCTAATTTTAGGATAGTTCGACGGTCCAATCTCCCGTAATGTCAATTCGAAGTCAATGGTCAAAATTCGCGAATGGTCGCGGCGTGAGGCGTTCTATTCAAGCCATTAATATCTTTATATCTTTATAATAATACAAATACCTAGAGGTGGTGAAGCTTTTTTTAAGTTCCAACATAGTCCTTTCTCCTCTATACAATGTAACGTGAAAAAAGCAACGTTGGAGGGTAATTCTGTCTTTTGTCCCTCCCACCGCTTCCCACTACTGCTTCTACAGTTAGCAAGTCTCCCACTTTTCATTTTAGTTCATTCCGTTTTAATTGCAATCTTCACATTCTCCCCCGTTTCCACTACTTTCTTCCCCACGGTCCACCCGAATACCTCAATCTTTACCAGATTTGACCCTGAACAACTGATTTTCCGCAGATCTACAAATTCTTCCCCGATCTGGTTGTGGACGAACAGTATTTCGCCTCGACGACAATACCAAGGGTAAAGCTTTTAAGGTTTACTTTGATTTATGATCTGCGGTTTCTGTTTCATGTTTACTTCGTGTGTGATCAATGCTTAAATCTGAAGTTGAATTTCTGTTTTTATCAGATCTGCTACTTTTCACATCTGCCACTAGATGATAATTATTTATCTCTCCATTGCTTCGTTCACGTTGCTTACTATCTTCTGTTGTAATACTGGGCGATATAGGAACAAGCCTTGAGTTTGTAAGATAATATTTTGGGGTTTTGAAGTAATTTTTTTTTGTTTAAGTGCTCCTAATCTTGAGTAAAAATAACTGTTGTTCTCTCCTTTTCATGTTTCAGGTTGCTTAATATTTTTTTCGATCGCTGCTTTTTTGTTTTGACATATACTAGTTTCAGCATCAGGTCATCTCAAGATCTTTTTTGTTTAGGCTAATTTAGTTTGTAGTTTGTTATAATTTGTTTGTCAGTCTTCATTCTATTAGGATTGAAATCAATTTTCAATTTTCTATTTGGAGAATTACGTGCAAAGCATGTGTATGTTTCACTCTGTTGAATGCTTTAGTGATAAATGGACTACAATACCTACTGGCCGTGAAATTTTTTTGCTTGGTACATCATATATAATATTCATTAACTGTCATGGCAGTTAGTGGGAATTAATGTTACACATATTTCCATTTTATTCTAATTCAAAGTGATGGTTATTTTTTTCATGGGATACATGAGTATGTGTATTGTTAAACTCCTACATTGTTGAAATTTGGATAACTAAGGAAAAATATATATTTAAATTAATATACTTTGAAGGTATTGCCTCACTTAAATTTTTTGTAGTATGAAAAACTTCAGAGTGCATATGAGAATGTGATCATCTATAAAAAAAAGTGATATTATTGAATTTATTTGCTGAAGAGATAGCATATTTAATGGCATAACATTGTAATACATTGCTTGATTGCTGATTGCTTATCTTCTACAAGCATAAATTTCGATTATAATTCAATTAACTATGGAATTTGAATATTTCAAGTGTTAATGGGTCTACAAACATTCTTTAAATAGAATGAGAAAAATGGGGTACTGCGCAAGTTTATCATCGATAATGAATTATATGATTGATCTTACATAACCAAATGATATTTTTTAAAGATTTCTTTATGAAAACACAGTCAAATATGATATTTCTAATTTGATGTAGTAGATTAAACTAAGAAAAGCATATCATTTTTAGCTAGCTCTAAAAGCTTCTTGCTCGGACCGTGCATCTCAAATTTCATGTAAGCATATGCTGAGTAGTATCTTGAATAATATAGTTTATTTTAAATCCACTATGTTTGCAAATTCTTAAGGGATATCGCATATATGTACTTTTTTCCGTTTTATTATGCATTCAAATATAATATTAGTGCACTATGTACAGAATGTTTTTTACTTAAGTTGTATTAATTTTGTATTTCTTGGTTAGTGTTGCTGAATTTGTGTATTAACAGTAAGTACAAATCACCGTGAATATATCAATTTGAAAATATCTTAAAATATAGGAGACATGAGCTTTAAAGCAATGTATTAATATTATTACTTTTCTTGGTTATGCTGCTGAGTTGAAGAATGTAACTCCAATTGCAATATACTACTTATTTTTATTAGTTATGTAATTCACTGCTAAACAAATACTTAGCCATAGCTTACTGCACGTTTTTTCCGCTGTCCTTTCATTTTGTCTAGGTTTACATGTGGATGCTATAATCTGAATCCCTATGCATTTTCATTTTATGAATATTTATGCTTTATTATTTGTCATAATTACACCCTCTATTTTTGTCGTTTAATTACGACTACTTACTCAGTTACCCTATCCATTTTATTACTGTGTGTGTTTGAACATCGTCATGCATCATTATAAGTCCCTATCTATTTGCTATTAACGAATAAGTCTAAAAGAAAAAATACTGCTATTTTCTATTCAAGGTATATATAATACAAGTTTCTATGTTTTAATTATTTTCAAAAATAACTTATTGTCATTCAAATTTGGCTGAATGGTGTATTTTTTGCAAATGTACATACCTACAAATATTGAACAATGCAT
Organism: Allium sativum; assembly: GCA_030737875.1. NCBI lineage: Eukaryota > Viridiplantae > Streptophyta > Magnoliopsida > Asparagales > Amaryllidaceae > Allium > Allium sativum. Next base: position 651,670,283 of record CM060923.1, read on the forward strand.
ATACTTCAATGTCATGTTGAAAGACTCGAGAAGCCGTATGACTACTATGTTTTGATTCTAGCTTGAAAATTTGTTTTTAATATGAATGTCTCGACTATTTTATGAAAGATCATTGTCCTTATGCTAACAACAAATACACTAGGGACTTAATATACTTAAGTCGCAATGTATTAGCTTTATTTTGCATCAAGTGGAAGGATCTTTGTCAAATTTTCATCACATAGAAATCCAGAACATTGGATCATCTGTTCATTTGTTGATGAGATTGAAAATGATTTGACATACAACTGTACATGGAGAGCTGTTCATAGCAACAAACATAACAATAGAAAACATAGTGGGCGGACCGACTAGAGTTGGACATTTACACTGGATATTTATTTCATGGCAAGTTTCGGAATTTAGATGCACGTATGGATGTTACCAAAATAGTACAATCAAAGAGGTATATCTTGATGGATGAGGTGCAACCTTCTAATTTTACTGTTTTTCATTTGACTATGAGCTGGTATGGCAGCACCATATTCCTCACTTCGACGGTTTGCTTATGGGTAAAGTGTGATTTAATTTCTGTATCCAATTATTTTGCTGTAAATATTAGAATGTTTATAGCTTAAGTTTATTCATGATGGAATATTGACACTGTGAATTTTAGGTTTATGTGATGATTAAGAACTAATGTGGCAACAGAAAGAATTGAACCCGAATAAGGTACATCTTTAATCTCAACATAACTTTGGATGGCATACTAATATTCTTCTTTGGTCAAATAAAAGATTAGGACTTTCGGTTTTAACCAAAATAAACACTTTCACTTATATTTTTGTCTGACTACATGTAACACCCCACGTCCATTAATGTCACTCACAAAGGGAATGCATTAACTTCTATGGAGCGTTTTAAGTAAGTATAGAACAGAAACTTAACAACAAGACAGATATAAATAGTACTCAAAGATTTAAAACTTTATTTCATTGCAGCGGAAAACACATATGTTTGCTTTCATCATCAAAAACCAAAGTCAAAGTACATAATATCCATCTTGACTATGAAAAGTACATAAACTGAAAGACATAATCCCCAACATCAAAATAGCCATAAATAAAAGAGAAGCTGAACTTTACTCCAACGATCCAAGCAATCTTCTAAAAGCAGTCCAAGGTTAAGCTACACTGGTGCTAGTTCCAACCTGAGCACCGGGGGGGGGGGGGGGGGGGGTGGAAGGAAAGAGGAGGAAACAAAGGGGGTCAGACATAAAGTCTGGCAAGTGCGATAATTTTAACAATATAATTAACAAAGTAACAAGGCTAAGGCATAAGTTGGAAAATAAGGAAATGACCATGAACAATTGAATATGGCAGTGTAAATAAGGAAACAAGATGAACGACAATATCGTTAAAGCGCACCTAACCCACTGTAAGATAATTACTAAACTACACCAACACTACAGGATAATTGCTATACTGCACCACCACTAGTATACTGCACCACCACTAGTCACCCTAAGGTTAATCCCACCTACAGAACTTAATAATGATATTGGTAGTCTCGTGCACCCCTAGTTGCCTTCATAGGTGCCGCCTGCCCCTATCTCCACTAGGTGTACGCACTACCCCTAAGCGATCGGCTCCCTAACTCGTAGATACCCGTGCTGGCCCCATAGTGGGGTGTATCACACCCCAAAGTGGCAACCCGATACAACCAACAATGCACGGCTTATACCTATACGACGCAACAGTGTCTTACCTACCAGCCCGGGTCCATACACGCATAAGAACCCATTGGACTTGCGTTGCCACCGCTAACCCGGTTTGGCCCTTTACAATCAAGCCAAGTATGTGTGTCCCGTCCTCGACTTGGGTCGAGCCCACAAAGATACATTTGGGTTACTGGTTGAAATGGGCCCTCATTACTTGACACAAGCTATCCATCTAAGCCTGACCCCTCTAGTACATCCCACTTAACCCACTTCTTATTCTTGTTTCAATTACATGTTTCAATTTTGGTTAAGTGTTTCTAATCGTATTTCCAAATGCCACCTAAGGCACCCACTAGATTCCACATGCCACCCAAGGCACCCACTTAACCCCCTCATGTCCATTACATGTTTATCTGGTTAAGTGTTTCTTAATTCATTAAGACCGTAACCTCATAAAGACCTCTCACATTAGACTGGTATTTGTGGCAGCTGGATTTGCCGGGCGGGTCCGGCAGTCTTACACCACAAAAGAGCCTAACCTCATGTCTTTACAATAGTAACGTATTTAATTTAAGCCTAAGACCTCTCACATTAGACTGGCTTTTGTGGCAGCTGGATTTGCCAGGCGGGTCCGGGCAGTCTTACACCACAAAAGAGCCTAACCTCGTGTCTTAGACGATTAATAACTCCTAATTAATCATTCCCCAATTTGAATTACTTTCCCTATTCCGATTATCAATCAATTTCAAATTTAACGATGTCCATAATTGACTCAATTATGTCCATCCATTTATGGTATGTAAAATCATACCAATTTTCACCACAACTTATATTTTATGCCTTTTAAGGAATTTATGCCAATTAAATCTTTTTAATATTATCCCCTTTACCCCACGTTGTACGTTTGTTCGTTTAACGTAAAATATATGTTAGACTCGAATAGTCTAACTCACGGAATAAAGAGAAAACATCATAATGTACACATAATGAAAACATAGATCTAAACATAGGGATGAACTTGCATATGTGAATGATGTTCTACATCTAAAACTTGCATAGGCCAAAGTTACAACTTGCATAAACAACATATGTCATGGATCCAAATCTAAAGGTGTGAACTTGCATAAATCATGTATGTCATAGATCTACATCTAAAGGTGTAAACTTGCATAGGTAATAACCCTAAACTTGCATAACATGATTCATATCCCAAACTCATATATTTATAGAAACTTGCATATGTGATTTATTCATCATAACAATGGTGTAAACTTGCATCTAATTTGTAAAATATCATGTAGAATTTAGCATATAACTCACCCATGTCATAGCCTAACTTTTAGTCAAATTTTCACATGAACTAGATGTCATAACCATGTAAGGTCACATATAATTTTACCCAACTTGTATATGATTCATGTTTAAATAAAAATCTAAACTTGCATACATATGATTTATCATATTAATCAACATCACCAAACTAGCATATGAAACATGATGATTTGGTTATATATAAAATAACAACATAGAAGATAGCAACATAACTTTACATAAAAAATGATAGCATCACAACATAACATCATAGAGATTTCAACACAATTCTGCAACATAATTACAGCATGTGATCAATAATTCACATCATATCCATACAATCCACATCATAACTTAATCCAATTAAATTACTAATTATTTTATTAAAACTATCGAACTCACAACTCAAAAGCGGTCTTGAGTTCTGAATTCTGATTTCTGAAGTTGAGTTAGCTTTCCTTTGAAGAAGATTCGTTGTTAGGGTTGAATAGAACTGATTTGATTTGTTGTTCTTCTTTTCTAATTGGTGGCGGCTACTCTAGGGTTCAAGATGACCGCATGACGGCCATAGTTTTAGTTTTAATTCTGATTTAGGGTTTGAGTCTATGGGTCTTTTTATAGAGCTTTGAATTTATTTACAGCCGTCAAATCACTATAGAATCCATCTAGGCCTTAGAAACCAAGAATTGATGTCAACAGACCAACTAGAAATCGCCACCTAAGCCCTAAAACATAAAATTTTGTCATAGACCTTTTAGGGCCGATGGGACCAATTCCAAACCTCCTGAGTCGACCCTGAGGTCGACCCAGCGGGTCTTGGGTCGACCCATAAAATAGGTCGGTTTGGTGTTTTGCCTTCCCGCTTCCGCTGTTTTGAATTTTTTTCTTTGATTTTAGGTTGAATTTTATTATATATATATATATGTATGTATCTATATATATATATATATCTATCTTCCTAGTTAACCATTTTCACACTAAACTACTTTTTGAACCGCGTTCACACTAAGCCTCTTTTTTAGCCATTCCCCTAAAACAAAATTATGGCGTTGGCGAGGATCGAACTCTGTACCTCTTGTATGCAAGTCACATGTTCCAACCAAATGAGCTACTAAGTCTTTTGCTTAAAAACCTTAGAATAATGCTAAACATTTATTCTTTAATTTAGTTAATTCGATTATTCAAAAATCCGGGGTGTTACATTCTCCCCTCCTTAAAGAATTTTGCCCCCGAAATCTCCAAGTTAAGGAGAATGCATATCCTAACATCCAAACAACCATCTACTCAACCATCAAACACAGGCAACCATTGTCATTATAGAATTTCTAATGCTGTATGAACATGTGCAAAAAGTGCGTGTATATGTTCCTTATCTAATGCAAAATCAGACGGTCTACTGATTCAGTTGACCTCCTTAATGCAAACCATTATAGTGCCATGCATCCATTATGTATGCGAAAGAACCCTATCGATACATATTATTTCTACATGTGTGCATAACCATTCACCAAAATGCAACATCCATATGATAGCACAACCGTTATACATCCGTTAGCTTAAATATGTTATATGCAATATGAAGTGACTGAGCTGATCTAGTGCCTAAAGTGTGGGTATATGCATCCACGAGCAACCACTAGCAAACACTTGCATCCACATGCATCCATCATACATAACATGTCTCAAAAACATGTTTCAATCATAGGACTACCCTATCTAAATGTCAAAGGTACTAACGAGAGGACATACTAAAGATAAGATAAGTATAAGGTAAGCGATAAAGGAGAAACTAAAAGACATACCCTCGAAAAGAAAAGGGTATAATGAACGCATCTTCTCTTCCGTCTCCCAAGTAGCGTTTCCTTCATCATACCCCCATTTCACTTTGACTAGCTTGACCTCTCAATTCCTTAACTTCTTAACCTCTGACCCAAGAATGCATGTAGGAGCTCACCGAATCATCGCATTACGCTCTATCTCCACCTCTCTAAGCAAGCTCGGCTCTACCACTTCCGCGGTCTCGTGCAAGCACTTCCTCAAATGTGACACATGGAATACGTCGTGTATGCCACTAAGTCTCTCGGGCCACTCCACTCTATACGCCATCTGCCCAATCCTCTCCTTAATAGGAAACTGCCCTACGAACCTTGGTGCTAACTTCCCAATGAACTCAAAGCACCTTGACAAAGACCATGTCCCCAATTTCAAACTCAAGATCTGTCCTCCTCTTGTCCGCATAAGATTTCTGCCTATCTCGCGCCGTCTTCATTCTCCTTCGAATCAAGTCGATCTTTTCCTAAGTCTCTCTAATCATAACGGGCCCAAGTAAGATCTTATCTATAGACTCCCACCAACATGTAGGCGAACGACATGGTCGTCCATAAAGAGCCTCGAACGGTGCTATGCCAATGCTAGACTGATAGCTGTTATTATATGCGAACTCCGCCAACGGAAGATGTTCCACCCATGTACCTCCGAAATCTAAGACACACAACCTCAATAGGTCCTCTAGAATATGATTCAACCTCTCGGTCTGGCCGTCCGTCTGAGGATGATATGCGGTGCTCAAACATAACTGAGTCCCTACCACCTCTTGCAAGCTCTTCCGAAATTCGCTAGTAAAGATAGGATCGCGGTCGCTCACTATGCTAGAAGGAACATCGTGCAAACGAACTATTTGCCGAATGTATACGTAGGCTAACCATGGAGCAGTCCTCTTACTCTTCACGGGAATGAAATGGGCGCTCTTAGTAAGAATGTCTAGCATAACCCAAATCCCCGTATTACCATTCGTCGATCTTGGTAATCCGTCAACAAATTCCATCGAAACACTTCCCCACTTCCATTGTGGGACCTCCAATGGGTGAAGCAATCCATCGAGCTTCTTTTGTTCTGCTTTTACTGGTTAGCACACCAAGCATCTAGCAACAAACTCTGCCACGTCCTTCTTCATGCCGGCCCAAAAGTAAACTCGTCTCATGTCCACATACATCTTGTCCCCGCCGGGATGGATGGTCATCTTCGAACGATGTGCATCATCAAGGATGGTCTTCCTTAGGTCGTCGTCTTTTGGTACACAAAGTCTACCGTCCCTACGTAGCCAACCCTTATCATCTAGGGTATACCTACGGAGATGGCTTGATGACTCTCCTCCTTTGAGCTTCTCTACTAACTCAACCAACTGTGGGTCATCTCGATGTGCCTCATCAATTCGTCCCAAAAGCGTTGGTCTGACCTCCAAGGATGCTAGCAAACCAGGTACAAAGTCAACGGAAGGTTTAAAGTCAAACGTAGAGATGAACTCTAAGCTTTGCCGCTCAACAAACAACGGACTCAAGGACAACCTTTTTCTACTTAAGGCGTCTGCCACCACGTTACCCTTTCCAGGGGTATATGCTATCTCGAAATCGTAGGATGCTAAGAATTCCATCCACCTTTGCTTCCTTAAGTTCAAGTCCTTCTGAGAGAATAAGTATTTTAGCGATTTGTGGTCAGTGAATAATTCGAATTTCTCGCAAAGAAGATAATGACGCCAAGACTTAAGCGCAAAGACAGTAGCAGCCAACTCTAGGTCGTGTGTAGGGTAATTTCTCTCATGCACTCTCAACTGCCTTCCACCATAGGCTATTACCCTTCCCTCTTGCATTAAGACTGCAACTAGTCCTGTCCCACAAGCATCAGTATAAACGGTAAATGGCTTACTCCCATCTGGAAACACTAAGACTGGGGCTGTGGTCAAAGCTCTCTTTAGACGTTGGAACACATCATCACAATCTACGTCCCATGTGAAAACTAAGTACTTCCTCGTCAAGCGTGTTAATGGGGCTGATATCTTTGCGAAGTCTTTGATAAACTTCCTATAGTAGCCAGATAACCCTAAGAAACTCCTCATCTCGGTAGCATTTTTAGGAACCTTCCAATCTTGGATGGCCACTACCTTCATGGGATCCATAGCTATCCCTTCTTTGGAAACCACGTGCCCTAAGAATCGCACTTCCTTCCTCCAAAAGTGACATTTAGAAAATTTAGCTTTAAGGCTATGCACTTGAAGGGTCTCCAATACTTCCCTAAGATGTAGGGTATGCTCTTCCTCGCTCTTAGAAAAGACCAAGATATCTCCACAAAGACCACCATGAATCTATTAAGGTACTCCCTAAACACCCTACTCATCAAGTCAACAAAGTATGCGGGGGCGTTTGTCAAACCGAAGGGCATCACAAGCCACTCGAAGAAGCCGTCTGGAGTTCTAAAGGCAGTCTTGTCTATTCTATCCTCAGCCACTCTCAACTGATGGATACCCGTGGCTAAGTCCAACGGCGAAAACACTGAGGCGCCAACTAACTAGTCGAAGAGATCGTCAATCCTCGGCAGTGGGTGTCTATTCTTCTTAGTAAGCTTATCAAGTTCTCTATAGTCCACACAAAGTCTAAGGGACCCATCCGCCTTTGTATCAAACACTACTGGAGCACCCCACTCCGATATACTACGTCTGATGAACCCCTTCTCAAGCAATTCCTTCACTTGCATACTGAGTTATCTTCTCTCTCTTGGAGCCATGTGGCGCACTGTTAATGCAACTGGCTTTGCATTATCTACTAGATATATTCGAAAGTCTATCTCATGTTTTGGGCGTAAACCCCTCACCTCATCGAAGACATCAGCATATTCACGGACTATGGGAACAGAATGTAAATCATCATCGGACGCGTCAAGGGATTCGAGGTAGCTAAACATTACTGGACCTCTAGGGTCACAAGAAATATCAAGGGTCTTTCCAAAACGAGTCAACAATCTAACTACCCTTCTTTCACAATCTAGGATGGCCCCATATCTAGTTAGCCAATCCATACCTAGAATTAAACCGTAGCCCATGAAGCCAAGAACAAAAGCGTTGTACTCAAACTCAACGCCTAAGATAAACACTCCCAAATCCCGACAAATGATAGAAAGATGAGCCGAACCACCGATATGATTTGAGACTACTAAGGGATCAGTAACTAGACTAGTATCAAGGTGCAGTGTTTCAACTAATAATGTAGAAATAAACGAATGTGATGCACCAGAATCGAATAAAGTACGGACAGGATTATCAAACAGAAAAACTAAACTTTCAACGGAAATTGCTCTACCTCGTTCTTGCAACGGTGGGACCACGAGAGCCTGAACTTGTCTGTAACACCCCACATCCGTTAGTGTCACTCACAAAGGGAATGCACTAAGTTCTGTGGAGCATTTTAAGGTAAAAGATGCAGATGAATTACAAGACAGACAAAAATTAAAACAGCGGAAAATAAAACTTTGCTTTATTGATAAAATAGTTTGTACAACGATTTCTTTACAATATCAGAGTATCATCTATCCTACAAAATAAAGAAGCATAAAACAACATTTATATTCCCCAATGTAGCAAGAGCCAGCCATAGCATCTGAAAAGAGAATCCAAGCAAAACTTCGACAAATCTTCAAGCTGGGAAAGAGTGACGGTCCAACTTAACCTGAGCTATATTATTCCCTCCTTTACTACCTGCTGGGGGGGAACGGAAGAAAAGAAGACAAAAGAAAACTGGGTCATACATAAAGTCTGGTAAGTTCAGTTACTTCTAGCATATGAACAGGGCAAACAAATGACATGAATTAACTGAATACAAGATAATACCATGATGACAGGATCAACAAGATAAGATAAGGTTAACACAGGATATGTTAAGACAAGATAAACTGGATATGCTCTAATACTTTCGCCGCTTCGCTATTTCCTTGTTATACTGGTTTCTATATCTCTGCACTAGCTAACTAGTGTCCCAACTAGTAATGATAACGTGATCCCAATCCCGGTAATTTCGGTTTCCTTCAGGCATGCATTTATTATTTATTACCTAGATCTAATCTAGCGTTTTCTATCAAGTTCTTCCTAGATTCAACCAGGGTTTATGCTATCTACTAAACGTTTCTCAAATTCAGGGTTTATGCCACCTAGGACCAACTAGGGATTATGTTACCTGTCGAACGATGCCCTCTAGTCTAGGACACACTACATAGAGTGGTATATGTTCCTAGACTTTCCCCACGTATGTATCGCAAATCGTTATCGCTTGTCTAGATGCACATGTTCTGTAATGTGCGACCCGAGTCCCGTGGCAGGGCTACTCTAGAAACACGGAACTCGGTCGGGAGCTTTTCAGATATCTGCCGGTGCAGATGCTAAGGTCTATTTTTCTACCAGTGGTTATGGTCCCACGTGACCCCTCCCTCAACTAATGAAAGGCAATTCAAGAAAATCAAGCGCGAGAACTGTACTTTTGCTGCCCTATGCCCTACTTTCCTATTGGCCAGCCTCACCCATAACTAGATAGCAAGTATATGGTCTGTTGGGAGTTCTCCGCCTTTCCGCATATGTACAACGATTGACTAAAGATGGTAGGTAGACGACGAGTTGCTATCACAGGGCAAAAACTAGTCTCGCCGAATCACGCTGATCCACCCTAGTCTTTAGGTTATCATATATTGCAACCAAGGCATACCCTTAGTTCTTCTAACGCAGACCTTAACCTCTGTGAGCCCAGGAGGATCATCTGCCACCTCACAGAGGGATACCAAGAGTACTTTCATGTCCCCTCGAAGCCTCGGGCTTCGTAACCCAATTCGTTGGAGGCCTCTTTAAGATCAGATGGGCGTTCGCTCCTACTTGTGATATACTAAGGATTACTACTTAGTTTTTTTACTAAGGTTTACCGCTTAGTTTGTTGAATCATCGTTTTCTTAACTAAGGTTTACGACTTAGTTCATATTAACTAAGGTTTACTACTTAGTTCTTGTTCTTGTCAAGTTGGGTTTGTTAAGTGTCATTAGTCAATTCGAGTCAACTTAACCCTTTCATTTGCCATATAAAACTTGTTAAGTGTTATCAGTAGTTCATGTTGACTTAACCCCTACCACAAACCGAGTTATATTGGTTAAGTATTTTCTTATTACTTAACCCTACCCATTCATCTTGTATTGGTTAAACGTCCCCTTTAACCTAACCTTGCCCATCTGTTTTAACTGACATGTTATAGCGGCTAAGTGTTCCCTTAGCTAACTTAACCCTAACATCTGTTTAAGTAACATGTTCTAATGGTTAAGTATTGTCCTTTCATGTTTTTATCTTAACCCTGTTCATTTATCCTGCTATGATGACTAAGTGTTCCAAGTTTACTTAACCCCACCTTCTAGTCTTAGTTAACATGATAAATTGGCTAAGTGTATTAACTTTACTTAACCCCTACAAGTCTTGTCTTGTTAACATGTTAAGTGGTTAAGTGTCCAGATTAGCCTAACCCCACTCATCGGATTTAGTTAACACGTTGAGTCGGTTAAATGTTTTAGTTAACTTAACCCTACCATTCTTGTTCGAGCTTTAATTAATAAATTAAAGCCGCGACCACTCACATTAGACAGATATTGTTGCGATTACTGGATGTACCGGTTGGTTCCGGGCAGGTTTATATCGCAACTCAGTCTAACCTCGGGTTAGGCATATTCGTCGTTTCTAATTTCAAAGGGTTTTGATTAATTTTCAAATCAGGTTTTGAAAGTAACCATCCCGTCCGTCGGATCAGTTAGGGATAGCCAGGGAGAGCAGGAAACTTGTATTTTCCAAACCCAAGCCTAGACACTATCCTCTCTGTCACCCTAGAACTTTCTGGTGTATGTATTATTAAAAGTGATGTCATTAATAAACCTTTCTTTTGTATATATATAAATTGTTAACAACTTATCCTCAAAGTCCATTTTCCCTTTTTAAATAAATTTGGCCTATACCATATTCATTTGCCATGCCCACTAATGGACTTATATTCTAGGCCCAAATCTTGATTTGCCTATCTTACAGTTTATAGCAATTTAGATCCAACATCCTCATTTACAGTTCATGCCAAAACTAGATTTTATATTCTAGTTTACAGTTTATGCAAAACTAGATTTCATATTCTAGTTCACCGTTTATGCCTAAAACTTAATTTACATACCAACTACCTACTTTGTGGCCCATTTAACTATTTACCATTTACGCCCAATGTATGTAAATTATTCACAATTATGCTAATATACTTATCATGCTTAATTTAGCCACCCAATTCTGATTTAATATTCTAATTTCAGTTCATGTCAAAACTAGACTTGTTATTCTAATTTTCATCTTAATAGTCATGCAATAATGCATGTTCCCAAATTATGCCAATTTCCTAGTTTAGTTAATTTCATGTTTTTCCCAAAACGTATTCCCATCGTTTGTATAATCGTGATTCAACCTAGATTATAAATAAATCTAGATTCGTGGATAAAAGGGAATGAACCAAAATGCCATGAAAGAATAGACATAATAACTGGCATAAGATGATAATTCACAGGCATATAGATCTAGTAATATTACGACATGAAAAGGGTTGAATACTATAGGTTCAAGAACTTGGGTAGACCTAACTTAATAGGTAAATTCCCAATATCAAGATCCAAGGATAACTAAGAATAAACTGAAATAGAAAGTCAAGCCTAGATCCAATATAATGCCAGTTTGGGATACAACATGGTTTTGTAACTACAGTGTCATGGGCATAATAATCTTATATCCATAGTCATAGGCAATAAATCCTCATAGTTAATGAATCGCAGTCATAGGCGATGTTCATTGTCAAAGGAAAATATTTCTCATAGTCATGAGTCACAGTCATAGGCAATGTTCATAGGCAATGTTCATAGTCAAAAAGGCATATGGTTTTAAGGCCCCTAGTTCCATAGTCACAGTCTTATTGGTCATCGAATCATAACAGTTCTTAATTAGGTCCAAAGATATAAGCACTGATTCGAATAGAAAGATTTGGCATATTCTTTTATTCCTTTAATTTCATGTCACGAATAGAGAAAATGTTCAAATCTAAAAAGTAACCGACTTATAGAGATTATATTAGATTCGTAGAAAAACAGTCGTTGAAGTCGTTTGAATCTTCACTTGAATCCTAACTTGTTTTGAATCTCCTCTTGAAAGTCTTGAGCAGCATTTCCTCCTCTTGATTTATTTTATATATTATTTTATTTAATATTTAATTTTGTGGAGGAGAAGAAGCCATGTCCACCAAGAATCTTTGCAGCATAAGTTTAGAGAAGAATTGTGAATAGTGAAGGAGACTAGGGGCTGTTTATTTAGGATTATGCGGATGAATCTAGGCAGAAAACGAGACCAGGTACATCAGAATGCACCCAGGCCCAAAAGTGGGTTTTGCACCCAGGTCGACACCCAGGTCGACTGCCCAGCCGACCTGGTCAGGGGGATCGACTACCCAGTCGACTACCCAGTCGACCTGGGTCCTGGGCGGGGATTTTCCCGCCCAGCCCGCTTCTGGGTTTGAATTCGAATTTCGAGCTGTTTTCGATTCTGAAAATTCCTGAAACTTCGGAGGGTCATATCTCCCTCATACGGACTCCGATTCTCGCAAACTCGGACTCGTTTCCAAGAAGAATTTCGAGACGAACGCAATGGCGTAACCCGTTTCCCTTTATTTTACTTCTAACATTTAATTATACTTTAATTTGTGAAACTTAATGTTACAGAATTACGAGGTGTTACATTCTCCCCCTCTTAAAAGGATTTCGTCCTCGAAATCTTCTAGTTAGGAAGAATGTGTCCTACCATCCAATCACCCATCTACTCGACCATTCCATCACAGGCATTTATTGTCCTTAGTAAGATTTCTAATGCTCTCATGTTTATATGCATAGTGTGTGTGTATGTGTTTATCTAGTGCAAAATCAAGTGGTCTACTGATTCAGTTGACCTCCTTAATGCGAATCATGTCAGTGCCATGCGTCCAATCATGTATGCAAGCATCCCTAGTTATGTAAATACTACATGCGTGCATAGCCATTCATCTATATGCAACATCCATATGATAACATATCAAGTTAAACTTAGAAACAAATACTTATCTGTAAATGCAATATGAAAGCGTCCGAACTGATCTAGTGCCAAATACGTATGCATATGCATTCACGAGCAACCATTAGCAACCACTCGCAACCATCAACCATAACATGTTCCAAATACATGTTTACATCCAAAAGAGTTTCTACCTAAGGATCGAAGATACGACCTAGAGGATATACTTTGGAAAGAGAAGAACAAGTATGCGTAAGGTTCCTACAAAAAAAAAATCAAGGATGCACCCTTAAGAAAAAGGGTATGATGCTTGTATCCAGTCTTCTTGAGCTTTACTTTACTGTATATTAACTAATTTAACTTCACGATTGCGAAGTTTCTTGACCTCCATTTCCAAAATAAACAGATGTCAGCCATGATACCTTGTTTACATACTAGGATGATTAGAGGTCTTCCTCTTATCCATCATGCCATAACTATAAGGGTCAAAAGGTCACTACGTGCTTTTTTTTTCTTAGAGCGCCTGCCACAACTATTCATCTCTCACGCAAACCATCCTAGTTGAACTCGACATTCCTCAAGTACAAGTCCCAAAGGCCTAAACCAATATCAGACAAGCACCCAAGGAATACCTCCTCCGAATTTAGACGATCTACGTGAGTTGATATAAGCAAACTCGATAGCTATTCTCAAATCCCAACTAACCAAAAATAAACGGGCCGAGACACCAATTGGATTTGAGACTAACTGGGATCTTTCACTATGCAAGTACTAAGGTGTAGAGACTCAACTATGGAAGCAAATATAAACAAATGCGAAGCGCTAAAAACGAAAGAGTACGAATAGAAAAACTAGACTCTTCCAACAGAACTTTACTACCTTTCTCCTAGGTACGCTTAGTGGTGAAAGTATGTACTTGCCCTTCTGAAAATCTTGTTCCTCGTTCTTGCCGTTTTCCTTAATTATATGCCCTATTATACCCTAGTAAAGATACTTCCTCTTGTCTTAGGTTTTATAATTCCTTCCTCCCTCGTGAGCTAAATCTACATCCATTAATTCCTCATCCTTGGGTTGTGCTCCTTAGCCAAACTCCTCATCCCCTTCCGTGTGTAACCATGTTGACAAATCTCTCGAAAGCTGCCTCCATCGTACGGAAAACGCTATAAGCTTTGAAAGAAAACTGGCCATAAGTGAAACAACTACAACTATAGATGGATGTCGGGCACTACTTCGTCCTTCGATGAGGTTACATCCCAGAAAGCCAGAAGCCCCAGAGACTCAAGAAAGAAGGAAACAAGGACTCAACAGAGAATCAAAAGATGGTGCATATGGCTTTGGGGAATATGCCTTTAATACAAATCTTTTCTCTTGAAAATGCTTCTTTTAAAACCGTTTTGAAAATAATTTTTCAAATCCTTTATCTGATCTGGTAACCTTCAGCTCTGATACCACGTGTAACACCCCACATTCGTTAGTGTCACTCACAAAGGGAATGCACTAAGTTCTGTGGAGCATTTTAAGGTAAAAGATGCAGATGAATTACAAGACAGACAAAAATTAAAACAGCGGAAAATAAAACTTTGCTTTATTGATAAAATAGTTTGTACAACGATTTCTTTACAATATCAGAGTATCATCTATCCTACAAAATAAAGAAGCATAAAACAACATTTATATTCCCCAATGTAGCAAGAGCCAGCCATAGCATCTGAAAAGAGAATCCAAGCAAAACTTCGACAAATCTTCAAACTGGGAAAGAGTGACAGTCCAACTTAACTTGAGCTATACTATTCCCCCCTTTACTACCTTGTGGGGGGGGGGGAACGGAAGAAAAGAAGACGAAAGAAAACTGGGTCAGACATAAAGTCTGGTAAGTTCAGTTACTTCTAGCATATGAACAGGGCAAACGAAACGACATGAATTAACTAAGTACAAGATAATACCATGATGACAGGATCAACAAGATAAGATAAGATTAACACAAGATATGCTAAGACAAGATAAACTGGATATGCTCTAATACTTTCGCCGCTTCGCTATTTCCTTGTTATACTGGTTTCTATATCTCTGCACCACCTAACTAGTGTCCCAACTAGTAATGATAACATGATCCCAATCCCGGTAATTTCGGTTGCCTTCAGGCATACATTTATTATTTATTACCTAGATCTAATCTAGGGTTTTCTATCAAGTGCTTCCTAGATTCAACCAGGGTTTATGCTATCTACTAAACGTTTTCGAATTCAGGGTTTATGCCACCTAGGACCAACTAGGGATTATGATACCTGTCGAACGATGCCCTCTAGTCTAGGACACACTACCTAGAGTGGTATATGTTCCTAGACTTTCCCCACGTATGTATCGCGAATCGTTATCGCTTGTCTAGATGCACATGTCCTGTAATGTGCGACCCGAGTCCCGTGGCAGGGCTACTCTAGAAACACGGAACTCGGACGGGAGCTTTTCAGATATCTGTCGGTGCAGATGCTAAGGTCTGTTTTTCTACCAATGGTTATGGTCCCACGTGACCCCTCCCTTAAATAATGAAAGGCAATTCAAGAAAATCAAGCGCGAGAACTGTACTTTTGTCGCCCTATGCCCTACTTTCCTATTGGCCAACCTCACCCATAACTAGATAGCAAGTATATGGTCTATTGGGAGTTATCTGCCTTTCCGCATACATACAACGATTGACTAAAGATGGTAGGTAGACGACGAGTTGCTATCACAGGGCAAAAACTAGTCTCGCCGAATCACGCTAATCCAACCTAGTCTTTAGGTTGCCATATATTGCAACCAAGGCATACCCTTGGTTCTTCTAACGCAGACCTTAACCTCTGTGAGCCCAGGAGGATCATCTGCCACCTCACAGAGGGATACCAAGAGTACCCTCACATCCCCTCGAAGCCTCGGGCTTCGTAACCCAATTCGTTGGAGGCCTCTTTAAGATCAGATGGACGTTCACTCCTACTTGTGATATACTAAGGATTACTACTTAGTTTTCTAACTAAGGTTTACCACTTGGTTTGTTGAATCATCGTTTTCTTAACTAAGGTTTACGACTTAGTTCATATTAACTAAGGTTTACTACTTAGTTCTTGTTCTTGTCAAGTTGGGTTGGTTAAGTGTCATTAGTCAATTCGAGTCAACTTAACACTTTCGTTTGCCATATAAAACTGGTTAAGTGTTATCAGTATTTCATGTTGACTTAACCCCTACCACAAACCGAGTTATATTGGTTAAGTATTTTCTTATTACTTAACCCTACCCATTCATCTTGTATTGTTTAAACGTTCCCTTTAACCTAACCTTGCCCATTTGTTTTAACTGACATGTTATAGCGGTTAAGTGTTCTCTTAGCTAACTTAACCCAAACATCTGTTTAAGTAACATGTTCTAATGGTTAAGTATTGTCCTTTCATGTTTTTAACTTAACCCTGTTCATTTATCCTGCTATGATGACTAAGTGTTCCAAGTTTACTTAACCCTACCTTCTAGTCTTAGTTAACATGTTAAATTGGCTAAGTGTATTAACTTTACTTAACCCCTGCAAGTTTTGTCTTGTTAACATGTTATGTGGTTAAGTGTCCAGATTAGCCCAACCCACTCATCGGATTTAGTTAATATGTGGAGTTGGTTAAGTATTTTAGTTAACTTAACCCTACCATTCTTGTTCTTGCTTTAATTAATAAATTAAAGCCGCGACCACTCACATTAGACAGATATTGTTGCGATTACTGGATGTGCCGGTTGGTTCCGGGCAGGTTTATATCGCAACTCAGTCTAACCTCGGGTTAGGCATATTCGTCTTTTCTAAGTTCAAAGGGTTTTGATTAATTTTCAAATCAGGTTTTGAAAGCAACCATCCCTTCCGTCGGATCAGCCAGGGAGAGCAGGAAACTTGTATTTTCCAAACCCAAGCCTAGACACTATCCTCTCTGTCACCCTAGAACTTTCTGGTGTATGTATTATTAAAAGAGATGTCATTAATAAACCTTTCTTTTGTATATATATAAATTGTTAACAATTTATCCTCAAAGTCCATTTTCCCTTTTTAAATAAATTTGGCCTATACCATATTCATTTGCCATGCCCACTAATGGACTTATATTCTAGGCCCAAATCTTGATTTGCCTATCTTACAGTTTATAGCAATTTAGATCCAACATCCTCATTTACAATTCATGCCAAAACTAGATTTTATATTCTAGTTTGCAGTTTATGCCAAACTAGATTTCATATTCTAGTTCACCGTTTATGCCCAAAACTTAATTTGCATACCAACTACCTACTTTGTGGCCCATTTAACCATTTACCATTTACGCCCAATGTATGTAAATTATTCACAATTATGCTAATATACTTATCATGCTTAATTTAGCCACCAATTCTGATTTAATATTCTAATTTCAGTTCATGTCAAAACTAGACTTTTTATTCTAACTTTCATCTTAATAGTCATGCAATAATGCATGTTCCCAAATTATGCCAATTTCCAAGATTAGTCAATTTCATGTTTTTCCCAAAACGTATTCCCATCGTTCGTATAATCGTGATTCAACCTAGATTATAAATAAATCTAGATTCGTGGATAAAAGGGAATGAACCAAAATGTCATGGAAGAATAGACATAATAACTGGCATAAGATGATAATTAACAGCCATATAGATCTGGTAATATTACGACATGAAAAGGGTTGAATAGTATAGGTTCAAGAACATGGGTAGACCTAACTTAATAGGTAAATTCCCAAGATCAAGATCCAAGGATAACTAAGAATAAACTGAAATAGAAAGTCAAGCCTAGATCAAATATAATGCCAGTTTGGGGTACAACATGGTTTTGTAACTACAGTGTCATGGGCATAATAATCTTATATCCATAGTCATAGGCAATAAATCCTCACAGTTAATGAATCACAGTCATAGGCGATGTTCATAGTCAAAGGAAAATAATTCTCATAATCATGAGTCACAGTCATAGGCAATGTTCATAGGAAATTTTCAAAGTCAAAAAGGCATATGGTTTTAAGGTCCCTAGTTTCATAGTCACAGTCTTATTGGTCATCGAATCATAACAGTTCTTAATTAGGTCCAAAGATATTAGCACTGATTCGAATAGAAAGATTTGGCATATTCTTTTATTCCTTTAATTTCATGTCACGAATAGAGAAAACGTTCAAATCTAAAAAGCAACCGAATAATAGAGATTATATTAGATTCGTAGAAAAACAGTCGTTGAAGTCGTTTGAATCTTCACTTGAATCCTAACTTGTTTTAAATCTCCTCTTGAAAGTCTTGAGCAGCATTTCCTCCTCTTGATTTATTTTATATATTATTTTATATATTATTTAACTTAGTGGAGGAGAAGAAGCCATGTCCAATAAGAATCTTTGCAGCATAAGGTTAGAGAAGAATTGTGAATAGTGAAGGAGACTAGGTGCTGTTTATATAGGATTAGGCGGACGAATCTAGGCAGAAAACGAGACCAGGTACATCAGAATGCACCCTGGGTTTTGCACCCAGGTCGACACCCAGGTCGACTGCCCAGTCGACTTGGTCAGGGGGGTCGACTATCCCGTCGACTCCCCAGTCGACCTGCGTCCTGGGCGGGAATTTTCCCGCCCAGCCCGCTTCTGGGTTTGAATTCGAATTTCGAGCTGTTTTCGATTCTGAAAATTCCTGAAACTTCAGAGGGTCATATTTCCCACATACGAACTCCTATTCTCGCAAACTCAGACTCGTTTCCAAGCAGAATTTCGAGACGAATGCAATGGCATAACCCGTTTCCCTTAATTTTTCTTCTAACATTTAATTATACCTTAATTTGTGAAACTTAATGTTACAGAATTACGGGGTGTTACATTGTCCCCTGCCTGCCCTGGTGCCATAAGAGCCTGCACCTGTCCTCCCGAGGTAGACGCTGCCCTCAGCCCTCTCTTTGGGCATTCCTTAATAAGATGTCCCGCCTCGCCATAGTGGAAACAACCAGTCTTTTTTTTCTTCCTACAATCTTTGCTTAGATGGCCGGGTGTCCCACAGTTAAAGCATCTTTTCTTTCCCTTAGCATCATTGCCTTTGCCACCTTTCTTGTTATGTTGTTGCTATTGCGGCTGCTTTTGATCCCCTTTCTTCTTGGGTGCCTTATTAGCATTGGCGCCCTTCTCCTCTTCATGCATGAGCACCATGTCAACTAGTCTCTCGAAGGTAGCCCCCATGGGAATGTGGGTTAGAGCTAACCCATAAAGCGGCTCGTTTAAACCCTTAACAAATCTTAGAGCCTTCTTTTCTGGAGTATTCACCAAGTCCAAGTCAAATATTGCCAATTGGTTGAATTTGTTGACGTACTCTTTCACCGACAAATTCCCTTGCTTCAGTGCCAAAAACCTTTCCATGTATAGATTCTCTTCTGCCCGCGAGAGAAACTTCTCCTCAAACCTCTGCCTAAAATCTAGCCATGTATCGAGTGGATGTCCCCCATTAGTGACCTCCCACCAAAACGATGCCTCATCCTTCATTAGCTAGGCAGCTAGCTGGACTTTTCTTTCATCATCCACTTTAAAGATTCTAAACAATTCTTCCACCTCCTTTAGCCAGTTACAAGCTTCAACAAATGTCTCTGTCCCGTGAAAAGGTTTTCCACACATTGCTCTAAAGCCCTTACATATCTTAGCGAAAGTATCGACGCGAGGAAGAGGGGGAGGAGGAGGAGGAGCATTTGCTGGACCTACGTGGCGGCCCTAGCCTTGAGATATTGACGAAACCAACCGGGTACATGAACACCCTCTGGTATCTCAGATGCTTCAGACATGCTGAAATGAAAAAGGAAAGAATCAATATAAAAGAACCGAGGGAAAAATATATGGCTCTTGGGGTTATGCTTTCTAAAATATACTTTTCTCTTGAAAATACTTTCCTTAAAACATACTTTTGAAGGTACTTCTTTATAAAAATGCTTTTGAAAAACTGTTTTTTTTCTTTTCAAAATTCATATCTGTTCTGGTAACCTTCAGCTCTGATACCACGTGTAACACCCCATGTCCATTAATGTCACTCACAAAGGGAATGCATTAACTTCTATGGAGCATTTTAAGTAAGTATAGAACAGAAACATAACAACAAGACAAATATAAATAGTACTCAAAGATTTAAAACTTTATTTCATTGCAGCGGAAAACACATATGTTTGCTTACATCATCAAAAACCAGAGTCAAAGTACATAATACCCATCTTGACTATCAAAAGTACATAAACTGAAAGACATAATCCCCAACATTAAAATAGCCATAAATAAAAGAGAAGCTGAACTTTACTCCAGCGATCCAAGCAATCTTCTAAAAGCAGTCCAAGGTCAAGCTCCACTGGTGCTAGTTCCAACCTGAGCACCTTGGGGTGGGGGAGGAAGGAAAGAGGAGGAAACAAAGGGGGTCAGACATAAAGTCTGGCAAGTGCGATAATTTTAACAATATAATTAACAAAGTAACTAGGCTAAGGCATAAGTTGGAAAACAAGGAAATGACCATATACCATTGAATATAGCAGAGTAAATAAGGAAACACGATGAACGACGATATCGTTAAAGAGCACCTAACCCACTGTAAGATAATTACTAAACAACCCCAACACTATAGGATAATTGGTATACTGCACCACCACTAGTATACTACACCACCACTAGTCATCCTAAGGTTGATCCCGCCTACAGAACTTAATAATGATATTGGTAGTTTCGTGCACCCCTAGCTGCCTTCTTAGGTGACGCCTGCCCCTATCTCCACTAGGTGTACGCACTACCCCCAAGCGATCGGCCCCCTAACTCGTAGATACCCATGCAGGCCCCATAATGGGGTGTATCACTCCCCAAAGTGGCAACCCGATACAACCAACAATGCACGGCTTACACCTACACGATGCTACAACGTCTTACCTACCAGCCCGGGTCCACACACGCATATGAACCTGTTGGACTTGCGTTGCCACTGGTAACCCGGTTTGGCCTCTTACAATCAAGCCCAGTATGCATGTCCCGTCCTCGACTTAGGTCGAGCCCACAAAGATACGTATGGGTTACTGGTTGAAATGGGCCCTCATTAGTTGATACAAGCTATCCACCTGAGCCCGGTCCCCTCTAGTACATCCCACTTAACCCACTTCTTATTCATGTTTCAATTACATGTTTCAATTTTGGTTAAGTGATTCTAATCGTATTTCCAAATGCTACCCAAGGCACCCACTAGATTCCACATGCCACCCAAGGCACCCACTTAACCCCCTCATGTTCACTACATGTTTATCTGGTTAAGTGTTTCTTAATTCATTAAGACCGTAACCTCATAAAGACCTCTCACATTAGACTGGCATTTGTGGCAGCTGGATTTGTCGGGCGGGTCCGGGCAGTCTTACACCACAAAAGAGCCTAACCTCGTGTGTTTACAATTGTTACATATTTAATTTATGCCTAAGACCTCTCAAATTAGATTGGCTTTTGTGGCAGCTGGATTTGCTGGGCGGGTCCGAGCAGTCTTACACCACAAAAGAGCCTAACCTCGTGTCTTAGATGATTAATTACTCCTAATTAATCATTCCCTAATTTGAATTAGTTTCCCTATTTATATTATCAGTCAATTCCAAATTTAACGATGTCCATAGTTGACTCAATTTTCTCCATCCATTTATGGTATGTAAAATCATACCAATTTTCACCACAACTTATATTTTATGCCTTTTAAGGCATTTATGCCAATTAAATCTTTTTAATATTATCCCCTTTACCCCACGTTGTACGTTTGTTCATTTAACGTAAAATATATATTAGACTCGAATAGTCTAACTCATGGAATAAAGAGAAAACATCATAATGTACACATAATGAAAACATAGATCTAAACATAGGGATGAACTTGCATATGTGAATGATGTTCTACATCTAAAACTTGCATAGGCCAAAGTTACAACTTGCATAAACAACATATGTCATGGATCCAAATCTAAAGGTGTGAACTTGAATAAATCATGTATGTCATAGATCTACATCTAAAGGTGTAAACTTGCATAGGCAATAACCCTAAACTTGCATAACATGATTCATACCCTAAACTCGTATATTTATAGAAACTTACATATGTGATTTATGCATCATAACAATGGTATAAACTTGCATCTAATATGTAAAATATCATATAGAATTTAGCATATAACTCACCCATGTCATAGCCTAACTTTTAATCAAATTTTCACATAAACTATATGTCATAACCATGTAAGGTCACATATAATTTTACCCAACTTGTATATGATTCATGTTTAAATAAAAATCTAAATTTGCATACATATGATTTATCATATGAATCAACATCACCAAACTAGCATATGAAACATGATGATTTGGTAATATATAAAATAACAACATAGAAGATAGCAACATAACTTTACATCATAAATGATAGCATCACAACATAACGTCATATATATTTCAACACAATTCTACAACATAATTACAATATGTGATCAATAATTCACATCACATCCATACAATCCACATCATAACTTAATCCAATTAAATTACTAATTATTTTATTAAAACTATCGAACTCACAACTCAAAAGCGGTCTTGAGTTCAGAATTCTAATTTCTGAAGTTGAATTAGCTTTCCTTTGAAGAAGATTCGTTGTTAGGGTTGAATAGAACTGATTTGATTTGCTGTTCTTCCTTTCTAATTGGTGGCGGCTGCTCTAGGGTTCAAGACGTCAGCATGACGGCCATAGTTTTGGTTTTAATTCTGATTTAGGATTTGAGTCTATGGGTCTTTTTATAGAGCTTTGAATTTATTTACAACCGTCAGATCACTCTAGAATCCATCTAGGCCTTAGAAACTAAGAAATGATGTCAACAGACCAACCAGAAATCGCCACCTAATCCCTAAAACATAAAATTTCGTCATAGACCATTTAGGGCCGACGGGACCAATTCCAAACCTCCTGAGTCGACCCTAGGGTCGACCCAGCGGGTCTTGGGTCGACCCATAAAATAGGTCGGTTTGGTGTTTTGCCTTCCCGCTTCCGCTGTTTTGAATTTTTTTCTTAGATTTTAGGTTGAATTTTATTTTATATATATATATCTGTATATATATATATATATATATTTCTATCTTCCTAGTTCACCATTTTCACACTAAACTACTTTTTGAACCGCGTTCACACTAAGCCGCTTTTTAGCCATTCCCCTAAAATGAAAATATGGCGTTGGCGGGGATCGAACTCTGTACCTCTTGTATGCAAGTCAGATGTTCCAACCAAATGAGCTACTAAGTCTTTTGCTTACAAACCTTAGAACAATGCTAAACATTTATTCTTTAATTTAGTTAATTCGATTATTCAAAAATCTGGGGTGTTACAATTCATTTCTAATTAAATTAACATCATGTTAACTACACTGTAGAAATTATGGATGAAAATATGTCATTTTATTCAAATTTTGGTAGAAGTTCCATTTTTGGAACTAACGTCATGTTAATTGCATGTGTTTGCTATGCTTCCTTGTGTTGATTCTTTTTTGTAAAATTATCAGCTCAGTCTAAGTTGTTTTGTTCTTTGAGCAGCGGTCCTCGTATCTTCCGCCAAGTCATGAAGAACAACAAATCAAATAATATTGATGGATAGAACCTGGAATTATTACATTCGATTTCTTTACTTATTTTATTATTTTAGAAGACAATGATAGTGAATAATGTAACTATGTAACGCATATGCAATTTAAATTTCTTCTGTAGCAATGTTAGAAGAAAATAAAAAAAATGGAACAAAACACTAGAGGTTGCTGAAAGAAAAATATGCATCAAAACCTCAATATAAAATCGAGTTGAGAGGGAAACAGTTATAATCCCATCTTATCGTATCCAAATGTGTTATTGTTCATGTAACAAATGAAGAAAGTTGCAGTTTTGTATGACACTAGAATAAGTTCTACTCCTAATTTTCCACCCACTTCTGCTCTGAACCACTTTTAAATCCGACTGTCTACACAGACGTCAAACGAACATGCTTTTGTACTGGTGTATATAATATATATTTGGTTCAAAACGTATTTTATAATTTCGTTTAAAAAACAATTCCCCATTATGTTTCAAATTTAAATCAAAATTGAATACTCCTTATCATTGTAATATTTAAATGATAATATTTTCAAAATATCAGATTTTGAAATCATTTCCTTTTTTATATTCATTATAAAAATGAATAAAATCGATATAAATTGTTTGCGTTAAAATGGCGTATATCTAATCAACACGACTTCACATAATTCTATATTTTCGTGTCCATCCAAAATCGGACATCAAATCACATTTTAGTCCTTTACGGAATATTGTTTTAAATTTTAAACTGGACATAACTTTCAATTTACATTATGAAATTTGGATTAATAAATAAATGATTACTTCGGTAAGGCTCGATAATCCCGACTAGTTGATAAACCGAAATTTGGTTTAGAATTTATATCCAAAGGAAGATTAAAGTATAAATTTAAAATGAGTTATATTTGATAAAATTAATGGGAACCTTTCCCAAAGAATATGAATATTTGAATAAAAGAATATTCAAAATTGAAATGAGGCGTATGATGTGTTTTCATAGAACTTGATTATTTATTATAAAATACGCAAGTTATTCGGAAAGACCAGGTTTATCCTATTGTGAATAACAGATATGACAACTAAAAATCAACGACGAAGATGGTGGTTGAAGACCGGAGTTCTTCACATCGTTTGGATGATTACTGATGTATTGATTGGGCTGTACACCCAAGACAAGGTAATAAGTGGTTATCGTCCAGACGTACTTGGAGATCGACCGGATATGTGAGGACCTCTCTCTTGTATTGAACATATATGATAAGGTGCCTCCAGTTTCATTCAGACCCGGAATAGACTAGTAAATGGATGTGTGTCTGACATTGGATTTTACTCTGTGTTAATTGATTTCTATTAAATATATAACTATTTGGTGGTGGAGATTTTATTCTCATGCTTAACATCCTTCTCTGAGACGTATGACTTAGAGGTTATATATCAATAGACATCAGTTGCCTGGTTTTAATTTTCAGTGTGGCATGCAGAGATGCAATGATCAAGGCTTCTGTTGAAAAGAAGGGTCTTGTGGTTGATGATCAAAGCATGAATTTAAATAGCATAGCTTTGTGTATAGCATTAATTCGCAAGCCTCACACCTTGGTATTGACAAGAAATAGGAGGGGACACCAGGGAGGACATGTGTTTCCTTCTAGGTAGGAGTGGTGTCATGGTATGGAGCCCAGACATTTTACTCATGTGGATATTGCATATTATTTGATGGATAGCTAGGTACCTCAGATTTGAGTCCTTAGTGGGTCTTCATACGGTCGACATACTGACCAGATTTACGCCCCATTGGGCGGGGAAACATATTGTCAGGAATAACCAATCCACTAACGTATGTGTAGACCGACCCTGGCGCTCCTAAGGGCTTGACTAAGTACTTGCCCTAAGTCTCGGGATAGAGTCTCTCCAATTCAGTAAGGACAATCCCTTGCCTTGGTTCATAATGGAAAACTAAATTTCCAATACGACATTTCGGTTTTAGTTGTAAAACTAGTATGGCGACATGATATATGGTACCCATGCCGTCTATGATTGATACATTTATATTTGAAGTTGATTTCTTCCATTACAGTAATAATAAAAGATGAAATTTCACGTATCAAGCATATTTTGGCTATTATAAGGTAAAACTCTATCCTCCGGGTTGCGTTGCATTGTGTGATGGGACCTGAGTCTTATAATAGCTTCATTTTATTTAATTATCATTGCGCTATTTGTTTTATGTACTAGTATTCTTAGGAGGAAACCCGTTCCGTGTTATACGGTGTGGTCGCTTGATTTACTTAACTTTAAAATCAATTAAATAACTGTTTGAGTTCTCACACTAGTCCCATGACTGACCTGGAGTTTATTATTTTAACCTAACTCTCGGTGCCCCTATTTTCCACATGGGAAGCTAGTAGTTTTGGTCTTTGCAGATAATTCTTTTCCCAGGATCCCGGACTTACAGCTGGAGCTATATGCAGAAAGCTATGTATCCATGTATCTCTTTCAATTGTGTTATGTATTATTTTTCCGCTGCTTTGTAATTTAAATCTCTGATATTGTTCTGTTGTATATTACTTATTTTTACTCTGATATCTTGTACTCTGATGTAAATTATTGTAATAGCAATGAAATGTTCTATTGTTTGTGTCCTGATTTGTCGTGTTCTCAACTCAATCAGGGCCTTCCCTTAAGGGTGATTTTGGGTCGTTTCATCGCGAATTTCCAAAATCCATTAAAATAGCTAAAATAAATTTTTTAAATTGGTTCTGAAATTTCGGGTTGTAACATAAACAGTAGCCACAACACTGCAGTAAGCAATGTCCTTCTCTGGAGACTTGCAAGTGAACGTCATGGTCAAGAAGTTGATCTCATCCTCTAGAATTCAAGCTATTGCAGTCGAAGGTGGAAGGCCAATCTTTAGTCTACACCGCACCCATAAGTATGCCGAATATGGACAAATGAAAAACAATTGATCTCTTGATTCGTTCTCATTGTTACATAACACACAAATCGGGTCTGTTTCATATCCCCATCTCCTAATAATATCTCTAGTACTCAGTCGGTTTAGTATCGCCTTGTACTTGCACAACGACATTTTGGGACTATTTGTATAATGCTAAATAACTTTACTCCAGTCATACTTAGTAGTTTTAGTTCTAGATCCATCCCTTGCAGAATAGAAGTTAAAACAATTCGAGTTGTTATTCCGACCCCAAAAATCACGTTCATGCCCCGTATGTATAGTGATAGAGTTAATTTGCTCCGCTAGTAAGCTGGTTACTGGAATTTTGTTTGGGTTTAATATTCCATCTTGAAAAATGCTATCGACCTTCAAATTCCCCCTCCCCCATAAATGCTCAAATAATCCCATCCAAGCATCTTGAATAGAATATCATTATTCAACCAAGGATCGAACCACACCTTAGTATCTTTTCCATTCACAATACATCTGTTAATAAATTTCAGACCTTTTGTCAAGATGTATAAGAATAGCTTTCCATGTGCATGAGCCATTATTATCAATGTCCATGACCCAAAAATGCTTATCTGAATAGTACATATTCATCATCCACCTTTTCCATAAGCTGTTCCCGTTGACCAGATGCCACAATAATTTAATCGCTGCTGCTGTGTTATTATCTTTAAAGTTATGTAAACCAACCACACCTTCTGCCTTGGGCATACAAAGAGTATCCCAAGCGATCTTGTGTTTCTTTCCACCCCAAATGAAATTACTGCACAGTCTATTAATCTTTCCAGTAGTCATTGTTGGCAACTAATATATAAGCATCCAATACATGACCATCAGTATGATAACTAATCTAATTAATTCAATTTTTCCTACTATGGATAATAGCTTACAATCCGAACTATCCATTTTCTTTCTAATTTTATTAAACAAATCCCCACAATCCGCATAATGTAGATAATTGTTAGACAGTAGGACACCTAAGTAGTTAATGGGAATTCTACCTTCTCTCATATTCAAAATAGCCAGCAACCATGGTTTAATCCTGACACCTCTGCTAAAGAAAACTTTAGACTTCATGTTATTTACCTACAAACCAGCCATCTCCTCCATCATATTAAGAATTTCATTAATTGTTGTAATTCCTTTCATCTTTGCCTTAGTAAAAAAACATTAAATCATTGGCATATATGAGATGTGTTATTTTTGGATCTTGTTTGTAGATAGGCTGAACTACATCAGTTTGGACTGATTTGAACATTTGAATAGACAAAAACTGCATTGCTACAAATAAGAGATAGGGTGAGAGCGGGTCTCACTATCTTAAACCCCTCGAACTGTGTAAAAAACCTTGGACTTCCTTGAACCATTATTGAAAATGTAGGTGTATAAATACATTTTTGATGATATTCACAATACAAGTGGGGAAGCCCATCATATTCAACATGTGGTAGATAAAATTTCTATTAATCATATCATATGCTTTTTTCAAGTCTATTTTCATGCAAATATTTCCACTACCCTGCCTGTTAAAATGTCATATTTGTTATTGTGCAAGCAGAACATTTTTAGTGATATGTCTATTCGATAAGAACACCGATTGATTTTCAACAATAAGATGCATCAGATATTGTTTAATCCTATTGCATATTACCTTAGAAATTATTTTACAGATCACATTACAACATGAAATTGGTCTATAATCCGATATATCTTTCGGGTTTTCCATCTTTGGATGAGCGTAATAAACATATGATTAATACCTTTAGCTAATTTTCCATTAGTGAAAACCTTTTGAATCATCTCTATCATTCTGAATTTCAATATGTCCCAGTGCAGCTTGAAGAATTTCGCAGTAAACCATCTAGGTCAGGGATTTTATCGTCCGAGATAGAAAAAGTGGCTTTGTGTACCTCTTCTAAACTAATATCAGCAAATAGGTGATTTTGTCCCTTTCATTGATAACATACATGTAACTTATGCTTAGGAACTCTTCTTTCATCAGTATATCCGGGTTGTATACGTTAGTAAAATAAGCAATCGCTTCCCTTTCAATTCTGCCTGCATCATGCAGCAATTCTCCATTGCTCATAATAATATTGCTCCAATTATTAAAATAATTCCTCATGGACATCTTGGCATGGAAAATTTTTGGACAAGAGTCGCCATCCATTAACCAATTGATTTTTTCCTTTTGTCCATTATTTCGAAATTCAATGTTACTTTGAACTTTCCACCTATCATATGCCACATTGAGTTTCCCAAAAATAGACAAGTTCGTCATGTCTCTATCAATTTCCTGCAGCAAAGAATTATATTCCTCTTCCATGTGTTTCAGAGCATTATTATCTTTCCAGCTGGTACAATTCCACCATTTTAGATGTTGCTTACATATACACATGAATTCTTGAAATATGTAAATCTTAGATCCAAAAAAAATTTGGGTACATAAAATCCCGAACAAGGTTCATGGTGTCCATATACTCCACTTTTGTATGCCAGGTATTTACATATCTAAAAGGGATATTATTTCTATCCACGTTACCTTTTTTAGTATTGAAGCAAATGGGGATATGATCACTTATGGTATTAGCAACACCAAAATCCTTAATATCATGAAACTTATCAAATAACAAATGATTACAGAATAAGTTGTCAATTTTAGAGGCTATACCTTTCTTTGTCCATGTGTTTTTCAAACCCGCAAATGGTAAATCCATCAGCCCTGTAGAAGCAATGCAGTCAATCAGCCCAGTGAGATATCTAAAAGGTACCGTCGATCCCCCTTTTTATCATTTAAAGAAATAATATTGTTGGAATCTCCAATAACCATCCATGGCACATTGACTATTTTAGATTTCGAGGCCATGCATTTCCATAGTAATTCTCTATCAAGCAAAAAATTACTCGCATATATAAAAGTGACTCTACAAATCATCCCTCCCACATTAGCAGCCTTAATAGATATATGTTATTGTGAAAAACATTCTTTAGTAACATTCCACACATTAGTAGTGTACCACAATACAAGAATTCTCCCCTTGCAGCTGCATTCATTATTGTCAATATATGTCCAGTTACTTTGCATTCTGCTCAATAACTTTGTAATCACATTATTACTCAATTTATTTTCCAATAGGCCAACCAAGGATGGCCTGTACTTATTAAGGAATTTGAAAACTTCAAACTGCTAATTTGGAGAATTCAAACACCTTACATTCCACGCAATGATATTCATTTGATTTTACTCTGGCTCCTTGTCGTAACTTTAGGAGAAGCAAGATATGTTGATTTAGTTATGTACTTATGTTTGTTATTTCTAGTAGTTGCCTCAACCTCGTCCAATTTTTTTTGTTTTTCTCACATGATCTGATACATCTAACTCTTTTGCAGGTTCGTCCGTTTCTACGAGATTTGCATCTAAACATGTAATATTTCGATGATGTTCACTTCCTTAGAATTCACCTCCACCTCATCTGCATCGTGTACTAAGCCATTGGCTTCCACTATTTCATCAATTTTGTCTTCAAGTTCAACCTCACATGTGATCTTCAATGGTGAAATGTTTCTTCCTTATCCATCATGTTATTGTCACTTACGGCATTGCTGCATATGATACCGTAATTAGCATTTAGAAGATTATCAAGCTCTTTATTCTGCGCGGTAAGAACATTAAAAATGTTGTGTGTAAGTGGGTTTAAACCCCTCCTCCCCCAACCTGCATTATCTACTTGTAATGTATTATTCTACGTCATGTTATCCCCCCTGTAATGATTTATCCACCTGGGCATTACCATTATTATTTGTAATACTGCTAACATTAGTATTTCCTTAATTCAACTGAAGAGCACCTGCGTTTTCAGATTGTTCTTTTGCATTTGATGTTTTCTCTTGAGTTTCTTGCTCACAGTTATTAGTTTATATAGTTAGATCAATAACTCCAGTAATTACTCCATGTTGATTTCTAATGTCACCAGTTATAGCGTTCATTTGATTTCCATTTGCGTTGCTCATTCCAATGGTTTCTTCTATTTCAACATACTGATCAATGCACTCCGATCATTTTTATTCTATTTCCTATGCACCTTCGTGTTGTTCGTTGCTTTTGGTACCCACTTTTCCTCGGTTTTCCCTTTACGTTGTTGTAACAAATGCCCAAACACTTTACATACTTTGCAACATTGTGGCCGAAACAAGAATTTCACTTCTACTTTCAACACCTCACCAGTGTGCATAACCACTTCAACCTCGTTTGGGAACTCCGACCAAGCACCAATTTCGATTAAAACTTAGCAAATGCCACTTGTGACTCGTCCGCCATTATTCTATCCATCTTTATTAGTCTTCCCAATACACTTGCGATTGTACTCATCGCCTCTCTATCCCATAATTCCAATTCCAAGTTTGACAGTTTAACACATAACAGCAATGTAGATAATAGGTCTTTTTTGAATCCCGATCCCATACACCATTTTTTCAAAATGATAATTTTATATCGAATAAATATGGTCCTCCTTGTAGTATCTTCTCACAGTCTTCACCATTATCAAATCGTATAGTAAAGACCCTTTATCCTTTGATAGTAACTGAAAATTTCCTGATGGTTTCCACATACGTTGGACATACTTTTTCAAATGCAAATGTTATGGTCTTGATCCGTACACATAAAAAATAATAGAGTTCTTCCATTTATCAGCTGCTCTTAAGGCCGTTACCTTAGACACACATGCTTTCTATTTATTATCTATCACTGAGGGTTCTATAAAATTCAGATCAACCCATGCATCATGTTTTTGTCCTATCCCTCCTAATGCAGCTTGAATCCAAGATTTAGTATTACCCGCAACTACATCTCTATGCATTGATCTGCATTTTTTATCATAGTAATTCACGTATTTCCTAGGATCCTGGTTTTTCACGTGATAAGCAGTATTGGATCGAGTATCAACTCCCCCCGCTACTATAGATCTAGGTTGATGAACTGCGTTCGCAGTATTTTGGGCATCACAAGATACCATGTCTCCCCCATGTCCACCTCCCCTAGCTGAATATTAGGAAACCCTAGATCCGTTGCTGAAGAACGAACCTTTGTCATGATCCATCCTTGGCGAAGATTATGGTCGCTCATACTCTGTCTACGCCGGTTCCTTACCTGGTCTCCAATCGGATGGCCTACCTGTGACATTCGTAATTGGAAAGTTTTGATTGATGACAATATCTCGCATTCTGTTGAAATATTTAATTGCTCCCCCTAAATGTATGCTTGTATGCAATTTTTGCTCCCCCTGAATCTCTGCAACATTTTGTTGTTTCATAAACTTATTTACTTACCCTGTAACTTCCTGAAACAAAATGTTAGTATACAACATATATATTTGATATCTAAGAGCATATAACCAATTAAATTAACTTCCTGAAACAAAATGTTAGCATACTACATAAATATTTGATATATAAGAGCTTATAACCAATTAAATTGATACACTATTCTCCCCCTTTGTCATCGATAAAAAAAAGAATACATGATATGAGACAAACATAGTAATCGATAGTAGTATAAGTCTTCAGAGATCTTTAAATGAAATAATTCCTGATTCTCTTCGAAGTCTTATGAAAGAATTCTCTAACAATGGTTTAGTATATATGTCAGCAATTTGATTTTCCGAGTTTACAAATTCTAAGTTGATTTTTTTTCAATATTGTCTCTCAAGCAATGATGTCGTATATCAATATGCTTAGTTCTAGAATGGTTTACCATATCTTTAGATAAATTTATTGCGCTTGTGTTGTCACAATAAATTGTGGAGTTAGTGAAGTGAACTTTAAAATCTTTAAGTGTTTGTTGCACATATATTACTTGAGCCCAGGTTAGTGCCGCAGATATATACTTAACTTCACATGTTGACAATGAAACGCAATTTTGTTTCTTGCTGAACCAAGATATAAGTGATTTACCGATAAAGTGACAAGTTCCACTTGTACTTTTGCGATCTTTTCGTGATCCTCCAAAATCAGCATCATTATATGAAACTAATTCGAAGGAACAATCTTTCGGATAGAAAAGTCCAAAATCTTTGGTACTGCTAAGATAAAGTAATATACATTTTACTGCCCTCAAATGTGATTCTTTCGGATTAGCTTGAAAACGGGCACATAAGCAAACACTCATCATAATATTCATCTACTAGTAGTTAAATACAAAAGTGAACCAATCATGCTTCGACGTAACTTTCTATCGACACTTTTACCATCTTCATATTTATCAAAAAGTGAACCTATCATGCTCTGATACCAAATGAAAAGTTGGTGTGTGACTTAAATATGATCTTTATATGGATATAGTAGAAATATATATGATAAGCTAACTTGTAAGCTACAATAGTTATACAAATAAATCTAAGTAGTATAGATATATCACAAATGAGAAAATGCAGTAAGTAAAGACATCAATAATTTTATATTGGTTCGGACTTCCCATCCTATGTCCAGTCCCTAAGCTCCTCTTCGGAATTCACTATTAATGCCCTCTCTTTACCCGGAGGAACATGTAACAATACACCCGAGCACCAACAAGGATGTCCACGCCTGAGCACCCACATAGGACTTCACACTTTACAAAAGAGTTTGAACTTCGGAATGTGTTCTCGAATGAACACTGAATGACCAATGATTAAGTACAACCTTTCTATAATCTTATCCTCAATTATTTGATGTGTATGTGAAGATTGAAGGAAGTATATTACTTATCGAATCAAGAGATATGAAATAATTTCAATGATTCAACAAGTAATTAAAGAATTAGAGAGCTTTTAGAATGCGTAGATTATAGAAATGTAAATTAGAAAATAGAGTAGAATAAATAAGAATCGGTGATTTGGAAAACATGTTTGTAGTGTACTTATAATTGTAGAAGTGTAGTAATCTTTCATGAAGAGTTCGTATGGAAAGTTGCATCCATTTCTATTCAGAATCGAAGAGGAATCTTTTCATGAAAGAAGTTGACTTTTCATAAAAATGACTATTACAGCCGACTGGTATACAAATCATAAGTCGACTGGTTAACAGAGAAAATTATATATATTTATTTAAATATGATAAGAAATTAGCCATTACTGGACTCCGGTTTCCTGAATATTCGACTGGTCGATTTTCTACCTGTTGAATGGTTTAGCAAAACAGTCCAGTTCAACACTTTTCTTATCATCTATTCATATGTATATTTATATATTTATATTTAAAAGTTCATGCAATCGTTTTATACTTTGAGGAAAGATTTTAACATATATCTAACATGACTCAATACTCATATATATATATATATATATATATATATATATATATATGAACTTAGCTATTTGATGCAATCTTCATTGTTTTTCATTTTCTTGCTGTCATGAATCAAAAATATTGCGAATCAACACTATGTCATCTCATATGAGATTCAGTTACAGAATATGCATATAGTCTTTGAAGCCTTGGCGTGGTGGGTAAGTCATGCATATGCTTGTATGGAACGTTCTTTCCCTTCTTGTTTCCTAGTTTGTATCTTTCTTAATTACATATTCTACAATTTCTAAGGTTTACGTCTTCTTCCCAAAACAACATGTGATGATTTAAATTTTTATTTATTTTTTGATAAGGTAAACCAAAAGTTGACATAAGGTTTTTAACTTCATAGTGATTTTCACACGTTAAATTATCGGGCAGCATATGCCTTTTTGCTGCTTGTACAGTAGCCGTAAACTCGGCTTTAGTGATATTGTATTATGACTTCATCGCAGTGTATTCTCCAATTACTAACAGCTGAGTGTCACTTTTACAACTATCCCAAATAGAATTCTTTGCAGCATCCAATAAATCAAAAAAAATTGCTTCAGTATTTGGTTCTTTAACATTTCCGTCATCATCATCAACTTCAACATAAGAAGAATTGATTGTGTTGCATCTTCAACCATATAATACTGGTTGTCATAACAGTTTCATTAACAACACTTTCTAATTCAGACTCTATAGAAGTATTTGTATAAGTTCTCAATGTGGAAACTAAACATAATACTCTAGAATGAAACCATTTTTGCACAAATGGGCTTTTACAATATCAGGTAGCTAATACTTCAAATATCTACACCTACTACACGGGCAATGAATTTCTAGATCATTTCCATTATTACTTAAAACGAATTCAACATGTTTATACCAATATGAAAAATCTTCTTTTATTGAGACTCTCAGTCCTCTTCTGTGATATATCTATCTCCTCCGATCAAGAAAATAAGTAATCATTTTTTCTATTTAAGTAAATGAGTCCCAAGTTAAAAATTAAATAGTTATTTTCAAGAATATAAATTAAAAAAAAACTCAATTTCATGGTTGCATTACAGATTTATAATATTCGAATTTAAATAACTATTTCACAAATTCAACAATGTTTTCAAATATGGCACATTTTATTTTTTAACATATTGATACAAAAAGCTATTTTTTTCCATGGTCATCCATCCTACTTTCCATTACAAACATAGTAGACACATTCATTTCGTATCAAATGATTCAATAAGATTTCGGCAGCATTTCCTTTTTTTTCTGCATTGTACACAAATGCATATACGCATGAAACAAAATATGAAAGTTACAAAGAAAATTTGTGAACCATTTGAATGAGATAAAATGCAAAATATAATTATGTACTGCATTTAATACTTGTCCAAATACAAATAAAAATATGACAAGCCTTGTACCAGACGAATATAAATGGATATTTTGTAACCAAAACGACCATTTTTGTAACGATCATGTACAACACCCGTCCGACAGAGCCAAAAACTATCTAAGGGAAATAAATTAAGATGTGTGCATTTTACAAAAAATTTTTTTATCTAATTTTATATATTTAATATTTTAATTTATCACATTTGTTTAATATATTTCATCAACTTAAGACTGCTTTATTATTGTTATCATTTTCCAGCACACTCAAATCGCTTTTAGACTCATGCATTCATTTTTTATTGCATAAACAAACATGAGTACAATACAATATTTCTAAATTTTCATTCATTTTGTCTTATTCCAATTAACAAAATACAATGGTAGCACCAACACATACATATAATGGTTTACACATACACAAACAATAGTAATTTGTACATACATTTTGCAATTTGACAATATCTTGTGAAATATGCACACAAATGGATGTTATAAACCATCCCCACGCTATTAGAAACTATTGCAATCGCTATATAGCTCTAATTTAGCAATATATGTAAATATTTTTAGGGTAAAAATTTGAATTTAACCCAAAATAAGAGATATACCAAAAATAAATTGTTCTAAATGTTGATTTTGAAGCTATGGGATTTTAAGATGCTGAAAATGGAGTTTAGGAGCTTGAAATTCGTATTTAGGGGGCACATGGTTTTTATTTTCATGTTTTTGAGCTAAAGGAATAGGGGAAAAGAAGTCTCGGGTTTCCAGTTAATCGTGAGATCTCGAAGGTTTGCGATGGCCGCCGACGGCCCATTGACAGCCGTCGGAAGCTGTCTCTCCAGTTTGTTGGAGTAGCAGTGTATTCTAGTAGTGTCAACAAGTGGTCGCACTCTATTCACCCTATCGTATGACTTCAAAGAGGTTATAGCAGTGGAGCTTGAAGTCCCCTCTCATAGAAAGATGTATTATGATCCTTTGACAAATAAGGCACTTCTCCTAGAATCATTGGACATGATTGATGAGAAGAGAGAGGACGCTGACTTGCACAATTCAATGACGAGACATCAAGTCCCGACCAAGAACCTTTGATCCCAGCCAAAAGAGGCTCTTCTCTGCTCCTGTATACATGTGATTGAAGTGGGAATGACCCTATGTCATTCAACCGAAGCCTGATAATGGAGTTTTCAAGCTCTGGTGACCTACTTTTGAAAGCAAGGAAAGACGAACATTTGCAATGTTATTTGACTTAGGCTTTTATTTGTGTAACTTTGTAAATATCATTCCATTTTATATTATGTAATAAGGCGTGACTTGCCGATTTGTTTTATAAATAAAAGTTCCTACCATGCTCTGTGGCAATGTGTCATACTTTGGCTAAGTATTGTGATTTGATTGGCCTATGGAAAAAAAATTAAAATAAGGGAACAACTAATTCCCCAACGACATTAATTTGCTCATGTTTCGACAAGCTTACTCAATTCTACAACTAATCAGATAAGGGTTAACACAATTCGAGTTTGACTTCGATGCTCGATGAGGCGATCCTCGCTTTAAAGACTAAAGTGTAGGGACGACACCATGTCAAATGTGAAAAGACCATCCGCACTGCCAACTCTAACTTTAATTAGTTGAGAAAGAGTATAAAAGAGTTGGGTTAGCATGAACGATGCACCACAACTTACGACCTCTTAACCCGTAACTCTAAACCAAATTAGGGATGGGAGAGCATAAGGACTAAAGGACCGGACATCCAACAGATTTAGCTCGAACCCCACCGACATTGAGGGCACGACTATAGACTTAAAAACTAACTTCAAACACGCCATTTACCTAGCATGTGATTCAAAGTTAATTGGGGGAATATACACTATACCTATGGACAACTAAATTTACTCATAATAACACCCCACGCCTCTTAATGTCACCAAAAATAGGATTTTGTTAAGAGATATGAAGCAAAGTAGGTGTAAAGACAATAAAACATCACAGAGACTAAGATTCTATAAAACGTAGATAGTAAATTTACATCGGAAGAAGAAAACAATTTAAATTAAAATAACGAAACTATTTTTATTTAAACTGAAACAAATTGCCACAAAATATTATGTCTCAAAATCTCATTCAAAACCACATTAAAGTGAAAAATAATATTACCCCCAAATAATTAAAAAGGAACAACCTAACCGTGCAAAAAATACAGAAGGCAATCCATCTTCCGTAATAATCTTACAAGATAGAATCAGAAAAGAGAACTAAACAATGCACTTCCTCCATATCAGCCTTGGAGGAAAAAAATAAGAAAGAGGAAAGGAAAATGGGCCACACATAAAGTCAGGTGAGTTATCCTGATTACCAGCACGATTAAATAAGCAAAGGAAACAGGTAAAACAGTAGTTCTAGTGTCATATAGGGTAAGCATTTGTGCACACCTAAAAGTGAACATAAGAGAGAATAAGTAGGATAAATTGTTCTAATTTACGTTGAACGCTTTTTGACTACTTGCACTTATACGAATTCAGAACATATTATAATTAGGAAAGAAATATTCCTGGTACTACTTGTCGATCGGCTTCCATACCATTATGTGATAACCTATACCCACTATGGACCTCCAATTTGTCAGTCCCATCCCATCATCTCTAAAAGATATAGTGTTAATCACAGGCATTACAGCATCTTACTTTCTCCAATCAGTGTGGCACACGCTCACCGCCCTGCCAGAACGCGTCTATACCCACATGGTTTGGACCTCTTACTACCTACTGTAGTAAAGAGTGCCCCCGCCTCCTCCTAGTGTGAGACCTCCATGATAAAAGGGGTACTGTCTTATAAGGGTCACCAACCAACAATGTAGTCTGACGCAAGTTACCCCTATATATGGTCCCCACTACTTAACTGATTATCGTTCGACCACTTATTTTCCCTAATCAATCTACGTGGCTAGAATAGACTATAACTATGAGCCACTTATTTTCCCCAATTAGCTATCACTGTCAGAACGGACTCCTACCACACGTTTATTCATTAGGCCACTTATTTTCCCCAATCAGCTTATGTTGTCGAACCGGACAACTATAAGCCACTTATTTTTCCCAATAGGCTTATTCCACCAGAAAGGTCTCCCACTACATGCTTATTAATTTATTTCATTTTAAACTTAACACACGCTTTAAGTTTAGTTAATCATCCTACTCTTCCAAATATAACCTATGGTTATATTTTAGGTTGTACTAAACACTCTGGTTAGGTTATGATACTGTTATCATAATTATTATACAACCCTGGATCTTCATTACTTAGCGAATTACTAAGTCAACCTATTCCATCTTTGGATTCATTCTCCAATTACTTGACTTATTATTTATTCCCCAAATTATAGTTCACTTGTGGATTACAATATTTATCCAATTCCAACATTCCCCAAATTGAAGTTCACTTGTTGATTACAATATTCAATTAATTTCAACATCCCACAAAACAAACAAAATAACATAATAACATAATAAGGCATTGCCCGAACTGTAAATAAAAGAACCACAAAGAAAGTAGTGAGGAGAAGATTGGAATATTAATAGTAAACAACAAATTACTAACTTGAAATTGGAATAGATAGTATTTAAAATTCTAGAATTATCTACAGAAAAAGGCATGGAAAAGACTGCAAATAACTATAAATAACTAAAAGAAAATTGCAAATATTTTGCTATCTGAATTTCCCAAAATCATACTAATATAGTAATTATGTAAAAAATCATAGAAAAAGATTTATAGAAAATAGAAACAAGTTATAGAATAATAGATCTGCAAATAATACTATACATACAACATTTATTATTCCCAATTTATCCAAACCTATTCAAAAATCTGAGTAATCACGAAATCTCACATAAACATGCTTATCCAAATGGTCATGGGAGGAATCTCGGGATCTATATATAAATATCCTCTCATTTAAGTGAATAAAAATTTATCTTAGAACTACATTAAAATTTTAGAGGAGGAAGTTTGTGTGTAGGAGGCACAAAGAAAAGGGTTTGAATTCGTGAGGATTAGGGTTAGATATGACATATATTTATAATAGAATTAGGAAACCCAAAATCCTTCATTTATAGATTATTAACCTAGGCTTTCAGATGGAAAGAAGAATCTGGAAGCATATTTATCAGTTTAGTTGATTTCGTGCCCGACAAACAAAGTTCCAGGCTACGACATGGGTCGACCTAGGGGGTCGACCAGTTGTATTCTAGGTCGTCCCATGGACATGCCCAATTTATTATTATATGTATGTATGTGTGTGTGTATATATATATTTATTAATTTTCTAATTTTTAATTTAAACTTCAAATTGCCATAACTTCTTTGTTTTAAGTTTATTTTACACAAATTAAATGTCCATTACCCAGAAAATCAAAATGGATCCAATGGTTCAACCCCTTTGTCAAATTCCCATTATTTCACAGCTTATTCTCTAATTAATTATTTTTTAATTAATTACCATTTAATTAAAATTCGGTTTGTTACATTCTCCTATCCTTAAAGGATTTCGTCCCCCAAATCTCTAAATTAGAAGAATAAGATAATTGTTTTCACAATAATATCTACAACCATCTACTCCTCCATATTCCAATGGCAATCATTGCCCTAAATTTATAATGCAGTTCATATACTTTTGCAATAGTGTAGTGTACATGACCTTACCTAATGCAAATGATTAGGCAATCTCTGATTCAGTTGAACAACTTTTTTGTAATCATGTTTGTGCCATGCATCAAAATGTATGCGAAAATCCTAATAATAACAAATAATTCTATATATGTGCATCAAACACCATCCATATACGACAACTATATCATAGCATCCATATATTACAGCCATAGGAATAAAATGCACACACATCCATTTGCATATGTAAGTGTCATATTCAACTGATCTTAGTTCCTAGTGTATGTTTATTCATCCACTTGCAAACACTTGCATCCATTTACAACCATTAAACATAAAATATTTTAATGATTTATTTCAACCATGTCCAGCCATCCATGGCTTGAATCCTAAGGTCTACCCTTCTGAAAAATATTTAGAAGACAGGTCATAATTAATGGAGGAAGCTAATGATGGAATATCAAAAAAGGAAACTGTTAACGATATTTTTCATCAACACTGGAGATAGTTCTATGGAAATGGACCTAGGGGAAAATAGGTTGTTTAGCCTTCACAAGTTTGAGTTAGTTCACCGTCCCCTAGATATCAAGGTTTAGAATCCAAAATAATAGTTACTTTTCCCTCAATGGAGTGAGTATCACTCTTAAGTGATTCAAGAACCAACAATTATCTTGGGATGAAGGATTCCTGAACAAAACCCTTAGTGAATGACTTAATGGTTTGTAGAGAGGGGTTCTGCACTGAGCTTGCAGAAGGGTCTAAATTTGTAGGAAGAGGGGTGTTTCACTTAGGTTACAGAAAGACTTGGATATAGGCTCATATACATGTAGGAAGCAAACGTTACATTGCGGCAACAATAACTGAGAAATCATATAACAATCCCATAAATGAATACTCTAAGTATTGATTCACACTTTATTGATTTTTGATTTTGAGTACATGAATTGGATAGAAGAAATCCCCAAATCAATCTAAGAATTAGGGTTCACTCTATGGAAAAAGAATACAAGAATAAGAATGATAAAAATCCTCCTTAAAATGTGATCCCGGGGGTCTTATTTATAGAGAATTCGAGGCCCCTTCTACTGTTGGGCCATTAGGCTTGAAGAAGCCTCTATCGACTGCTTTTCTCCTTGATCTCGAATGTTTTAGCTTCCGACTGCTTTATAGTGCTGATTATAGCTTTTGGAGTGAGGGTCTCGGTCAGTTGATGCCTCTTCGAGATTGATGTGAGATTGTGGGTGCAAATGGCTTTCGGAAGGCATTCATATTCCCAGTAGTGGCTTCCGGGTGTAGGCTTTCGGTGTCCTTATGAATACTTTGAGGATCTTTCCTTCGTGATGTATGTAGATAACCGTCGGCTCAGAATCATTGTCTGTATCCCCTTTAGGGTTTCTATTTGCCTTCCGAAGGAGCCTTTGGGTATAGCCTGGTCTTCCGCAAGGTAGCTTTCAATGATTTTTCTATTTCCCAGCAATGTGACCCTTCGGTGGTTATGTAGTGGATGTTTCGGAAGCTGGTTCTGGATAGCCCCTAAGTACTTTTGGCTTGATATATTTGATGCCTTTATCACGTCATGTGTCGGTGTTTAGTAGCTTAATACCGACAGCCCTTCCATCTTTCTGAGTTTTCGTTAACGGAGCTCTTGACTCCCTCTTCCTTAGATTCTGACTTAGATGACCTTTTACGACAGAACCCCCCTGCCGGATAGACCCTGCCAGATGGACCCTATTGGATGGACCCTGTCGGATGGAACATGTCGATAATCTGTAGCTTTTGTGTTCTCTCTAATGTTTGGCTTTCGCTTTTGGAGAATTCTTATGTGCTTGTGTTCATCCGATAACCCCTTCACCGTTAGCCTGCTTCAGAGTTAATTTTGGTAGTAACATTTGCCCTCCTAGTGAATGGGTATTTTCGACTTTTCAAGTCAAACTTTTTTGTCTTTTCCTAAGTTTCATCTCTACGTCTTTTGATCTTCCTCTATCGGAAGCGTTGATTGGTTTTTTTTTATCTGGTTCGGATTAGTCTCGAAATCTTAATATAAATTATTCTTCTCCCTTGTTTCCGCCTTTCACCTGCAAACCAATTTCTCGAGCGAGATTACCGTTCCTTTTGAAAGCTACTCAAATTTTCTCTTCAAAAATTACAGATTGATTTCTTGTGAGTATCTTTATTCCTACTATAAGTTGTGATCTTAATCATGTACTGAAATTGACGGGGGAGTCGACTAAGATTACGCCAAATGTAAAATGGGTTTAAGCAATAACAATCTCCTTCATTGTGATTAATGTCCAACATGAGAGGCCACTTATTTCATAGATTACTCTTTTTAGGAAATCCGGAACGCAAAATAAGATACACAAGAAGAAAGCAATTTTCTCACTAGCTGGGATTCTATGTCATTGATGTGAAATGATTCCAACATAATTAGCGCTAATCCACCCCAATCTTTTGTTTTTTGTCTAGCTAAGTTTTAGGGGTGATAATGTTGAATTATCTAGTTCTGATGGAATTCCCATTGGAATATTAGTGATTTTTAGATGCGCGTTTCCCATCCTAGAAATTTTGATGTTAGGATATCTGCTTTCCTTGCTATCAAAAGCTTAGTTGTCCACTAAGGAAAGTACATTATGTATACTCCTTTTTATATTCAGTATCTGGGTTCGGTTTGTCTTTTGACAAATCAAACTTTATGTTAACGAGATATAATGATACTCAATCTATTTATAAGTGTTATGCATGCATTTATGTAAAAAGTATGTACACTAATTGCAATGTTATGGAAGGATGTCATCTAGAAGAATCATATCTGGTAAAAGTCCTACTAAGGCGAAGGCCAAAAATTCTAAGGTTTCTCGAACTAAGAAAGAATTTTCTCCAAGGCCGTCCTCAATCACTTCCCAAAATTCAGTGAATGCTATATTAGATAATTTTTGTATATCATATATTGATGCCTTCATAGCTTCTTCTCCAGATTTACTTTAAAACCCCCCAGAAGAGTAATTTGCGTATTCAACGTTTCATATCTAGCATGGAGGCTTTCTTCCTTTCCCATCTTTTTTACGCAATCTTTTATGTGATCTGAGAGTTTCTCCTATTCAACTAACACCCAATACGTATACAACTCTTTTATGCTTGGAAGCTCTAGCGCTTGCATCAGGTCAAGATTCTTTAAGCCCTAAACTTATTCGTTATATGGTTCAATTTTCTAAAAGTTTGGATTCGCCAATATGGAAGGCTAATCCCATAAGGAGAGTAATTAGCGATAGCACTAGTAAAACTAAGACATGGGAAGATTAGTTTTTTCTGGTCAAATGCCCTCCTGGTATATCAGGAAAATTTGTTGATTGTGGTAGGCTTCTTGTCTCAAAAAGTTATTGTTTTACATTTCTAGCTTTTGTTTATCTGTATCTTCCTTTTATCATAGAGCCCCTTCTAAAGATATATCTTTATCGATGGAGTAAGCCCATGTTGTCGAGGCTATCTTCATAGCACCAGTGGAGCATATGTGTTGGTCATTTCTTTTAACCGCCGACAAGTTTCATCAATATGGCTTGATTCCCCCAGGGCAGGGGACACTAAGGCAACCTCCCATCCAATTTTTTGATCTAGAGGACTATCGCAAAGTTCTAGCACATTCAATGCAGGCTCTCCTATATTTCCAGCTGATTTAGATGAGATCATACCTTTGATTAGACAACGTTTGTCATTCTTTCTCTCCTTTCCTTGTTTTTACTCTTCTAATTTACTCTTCATTATTTAGGATCTACATCTTCTTAGGGTACATCTGCTCTCA
Source organism: Allium sativum (assembly GCA_030737875.1). Lineage (NCBI taxonomy): Eukaryota > Viridiplantae > Streptophyta > Magnoliopsida > Asparagales > Amaryllidaceae > Allium > Allium sativum. The sequence continues at coordinate 651,713,960 of CM060923.1, forward strand.
GAGCTTTTGATCGGTTTAGCGCCAGAGTTTTAAAGAGGCTAGCTTATCCCAACATTGAATCATCATCAAAGAAGTACAGGCATGATAAGGCAATTAGCTTTTCAAAAGATTTTTTTCTTACCCAGAAAACAAGGTCGAATTTCGATCCTGCTGCTATTGACGATGACTAAGTGGTTGATGTTGACGTCTCTCCAGATATTTCTCTGAAAGATAAGTCCGCAAGTAGTCCTATCTTCTCCGAAAACTTTGGTGAGCTAAGTGTGGAAAGGCATGGTCTTTCGATGACTTCCTTTTCTCAGCATGTTATCTCTCCCGTACCTCCTCCGTCAGCCTCAGACTTCGATAGGCTTGTGAATCTTGCTCTTTCATCCCCTGAAGTCGCTAAGATTACACCGACTTTTTCAACATTGGATTCAGAATATTTCCAGGCAACAAATCAAAGATCAACTTTCGACATTGGCTTATCTTTTCTAATGCTTTTTTTACTTTAGTTGTTTTTGTGAGAAGCTTAATCCATTTCTTTTCCTTAGATGATGAAAACTTGGTATATATCTAGTGTGATAGCTTCCTCTTCAACGACGGAGGTTAATCTCCTTAAGGAGGAGAACAGTACGCTGGCGGATAAGGTTAACACTCTGTTGCAGGTGAAGGTGGAGGGTGACAGCAAATGTAGGGAGCTGGAAACCTTGCTGGAGGAGGAGAGAAAGTCCAAAGATGCGTTGGCAATGCAAGTTGAAGATCTTAAGGAAGAAAAAATCAGGGATGGAGATTGATTATGCTGCCGGGATGGATAGGATGAACACTCAGCTTTCTACCGCAAGAAGAGTAATCTACGAGGCTAGTGACAGAATTTCCAATTTCCTAAAAGTTCATCTTAATGACGTAGTTATGGAGTATTACGAAGACGCCCTCGTCCTTGCTTTTTCTGATAATTATAAGAAGCTCTAGGAATTTAATTTTTCTTCAATTAAACCCTCTATCAGAGATAAAGTTTTAGAGAAGATTGCACAGGTGAGGCGAGAAAATAAGGTTCCCTCAATGGACAAGATAAATTCTGCGTCCCTCTTATTCATCGATGAGTTTTCAGAAGATTATGAGTAAGAGGAGGAGGAAGAAGCCATCGTGGGAGGGGAGATAAGAGGAGACATGGACCGATAGGGTGGATCTGGAAAGGGTGATGGAATCCCCTCTTTCGCAGCGAGGGAGTTACCTGATGATAAAGGGAATATTACTGGTTATACAAGCATTTCACTGACTCAGAGTCCAGTTGCAGCACCCTCTAATGGATGCGGTTCTCTAGATTCTAAGAAGAAAGGGACTCTTGACCGGTTTGATGTCAATGTTACGCAGGTATGGCTTTCCCTCTTGAAATATTTTCCTTCTTCTTGAATTTTGTTAATAACTAGTCTTTTTATGTCGCCGCAGTCCTCTGCTCCTCCAAAGTTGTAAGCTACAGTAATGCTTTAGATTCTGTGTTTGAAAAATGTGAAGGATATCCAAGGAACTTGTCCTACAAAAACAATCTAGTAAGGATTTTCAAATATTTTTGTATGTAGTATTTTTAACTTCTCCATGAATGGTGTTGACTTCTTGACATTTGGCGATTTGTGATGTTGTATTAATACGTCAATGTGGATGGTGTGCGCACGTTTCTATGAATTGATAAAAGTTATGTGCCTATCCTTCCTTGGAATGCTTGATGTTATTAATGTATACATGATGTTTATGTTTTATGTATTACGATATCTTATCCTATCCTTGACTAGGAGGACCAATTCCAGACCCCTCCTTCACATTTTTGGGAGGAAACTTTGAACATTGTTGGCTACAAAGATATTTTTGAGAGTGCTTCCCTTTCGGGCTATAAAAAGATGTATTGTCTTCAAAAGATAATTGTCACAAATCTCAAGGAACAGGTGTCCCATCTGGAAAAATAACTAAAGGTGAAAGACGAGATTATTTACAATTTGCTACGTTGGCTAATGGTAAAATCTTCTAATAGCCTTGACGCGGAAATAGGTAGGCTATACCAATAAATCGACAAGTTGGAAAATGAACTAAAGAAAGCTAAAGAGGATTACGCTTCCTTGGAATTTGCTTCACGAAATCCCGATTCGAAATGATAGACCAATTCAGAATGATAGACTTCTCTCATATGTTTGTAATGTAAATCCTTTTGAAACAGCGATTGTGTTTGTGTAATTGTTTACGTCGTGACTTTTAGTAAGCGTGCCTGTGTGTTGTGTGGTTTATATGATGTATTGCTTTTGTCGGAGACAATGTCATCATAACATAAAATGTGGTAACGACGGAAGACCTACTTGTGTCAAGTGTTGGTAAAAATTTCCTAATGTAATAAGTATTTCTGGGAAAACCTCTTCTATATGATTTCCTAAAAAGGTGTAGCCATAGTTATAGGATTCTATTAGGAATGTTTGGGATCTTTTCCCTAGTTCTTTTCCGAATTTATGTTTTAATGTGATGCTATTACCTGTACTGTGCAAGCAGCTGCTACATTGGATAAAAAACTGATGTATGTATAAGGTAAAGAAACTTCCCTAAGCAAATGAGAAGGCCATGAGTTCATCTTTAGTAATAATGGAAGCGTTGATCAGCTCCATCTTATTTAGATTTAGGGTTTCGGATCTACCCAGATTCGAATATTCATGGTCAGACCGGAAATATATCTTCGGTTGTGATTGGCACTTAAGTCAATCTAGACTTGGGTATCAAGATGGGAGACCAGAAACCCACTTCTGGCCTTGGCTGAAAGTCGAATCAACCCATATTCGATATTGAGTTAGGACCAGGATTCCACTTCCGGTATTTATTAAGATCTGAACCAACCCAGATTCGGGTTAGTAAAATAGGAGATCAGAAATCCGCTTTTGGTCTTTGTCGAGAGCCGAACCAACCCATATTTAGGTGTTAATATAGAAGACTCGTACTAACCCTTGGTCAAGTAACTAGAGATTGAGCGCCAGAAATCCACCTTTGGCATTAATATTTTGGTATCCCCCTTGGATTTGATTTGTGAAGCTGAGTTTGTACGTGCTTCTTGAGCCACTTTCTGGGCTTTTGATGTTAAAGCAGAGGATAAAGGTGCTTTGTTGGCCAATCTATGGGCTTATGTGTCCGGTGTGCTTGGCTAGCTTATCCACAAGCAGGGCCCAAGAAATTACCAGACCTCCCTCCAAGAGGCGCCTCATCCTGAGCATCGTAGGGGATGATAAGGTCCTAGAAACTTAAACCGGGTCGTCGTAGATACAGAATTAAGTTTACTCTTTTGATGCTCGATACTGACCGTCGTAGGTACTGATAGAGACTTACACACCACCCCCTCCAAGAGATGCCTTATCCTGACCACCATAGGCGATGATAGGGTTTGGTGTTCCCTTCTGAGGGTAACGCGGAACATAAGCAGAGGTAGGACGTGCTTTTTTTGCGAGCCAAGGTAGGACGTGCTTAGTTCATAGCATAGGCATAGCGTACTCTTCTACAAGCAGAGGAAGGCCGTGCTTATTTTAGATGCTCCGCCACGACCATTTCTGGTGTGAAATGGAGGATTACGCTTTTGATGCTTTAACCTAGCCCCCTCTGATATGGCATGGTAAAAGACTAACACACCACCCCCATCTGAGGGGTGCCTTGCGCTAACCAATTTGGAGATGACAAGGGATTTGATCCATTCGTGGTTTGACCCATTCTGGGTTTCTTTAAGTTTCTAAAGGAGGATTTCCGTACCATTGGTTTTGTTTGGTAATCCTTTCCCTAAGGACTTTTATTGAATTTAATCTGATTTTTTATAAAATCTGGTAATTAGTCTTGGTTGATGAATCTGATGATCATTGCCTCAAGGATTCTACAGTGGTTAGTTTCATGTCCATTCATCATGTGGTAATGATGGTAGAGTCCTCTAGACCTCCTTTCGTATTTGGGTTTTTTCTTTGTGAACGATTAATAGTTGAGTTCATGTTTGGTTAGGAAGTAGATATTTTCCATTAAAGTGGTAAAGTAGTATCCTTTGGGTAATCCTGCCGTAAGCCTTTCTCCTTGTCGCTGAGACTTAACCCTTTTACAACCGAGTTTTGTTATTTTACCTAAATCTTCATTTCTACTTCCCAAGATATACTAAGATTGAGGTGCCATCCTTTCAAACCATTTGTTGGTGAAGTGGTCAAAATCATCCATTATTTCTTGTCCAAACACCGCTCCTCTAATTTTCTTGTGGAGAGTTCTCCTTATTCGAGAGAAAATGTTAATATCCTTTGATGTAGAGCCACTTGGGGGAGGTGTTAGGGTTTGTCCTATGTTGGAAAGGCTATTATCCAAAGTGTCAGAAGCATATTGTTCAATTTCCCTTTTCCACTTCATTATCCGCAAGGCTTCCACTCTCAGCCTCTGTTCTTCTGAAATCTTGGGTCAGTGATTTCTGACTTATCCATCCGAGATTCGAAAGACTCATATTGAGACCTCTTACCCTTAACTTTGCTTCTTCAAAGCCTTAGTCCAATCTGGGACGGAACAACACAGGTAGATATGTGGTAAGGTTAACCAAAGGGGAGGAGGTACAGGCCCTCCTTCTAGCGCTAAAATGTTAACGATATTTTGCGTTAACACCGGAGATAGGTCTATGGAAGTGGACCTAGGGGAAAATAGGTTGTTTAGCCTTCACAAGTTTGAGTAAGTTCACCGTCTCCTAGATATCAAGGTTTAGAATCCAAATTAATAAAAACTCTTCCCTCATTCGCGTGAGTATCACGCTTAAGTGATTCAAGAACCAACAATTATCTTGGGATGAAGGATTCCTAAGCACAACCCTTAGTGAATGACTTAACGGTTTGTAGAGAGGGGTTCTCACTGAGCTTGCAGAAGGGTCTGAATTTGTAGGAAGAGGGGTGTTTCACTTAGCTTACAAAAAGACTTGGATATAGGCTCATATACATGTAGGAAGCAAACAGTACATTGCAGCAACAATAATTGAGAAATCAAATAATAATCCCGTAAAGGAATACTCTAAGTATTGAAACACACTTTATTGATCTTTGATTTAGAATACATGAATATGATAGAAGAAATCCCCAAATTGATCTAAGAATTAAGGTTTACTCCAGAGAAAAAATACAATAATAAGAATGAGAAATATCCTCCTCAAAATGTGAACCCTGGGGTCTTATTTATAAAGAATTCAGGGCCCCTTCTGCTACTGGGCCATTGGGCCTGCAGAAGCCTCTATCGGTTGCTTTTCTCCTTGTTCTCGGATGTTTTAGCTTCCGGCCGCTTTATGGTCCTGATTATATCTTCCGGCGTGCGGGTCCTAGTCAGCTGAGTGCTCTTCGAGATTGATATGAGCATGTCAATGTAAATGGTTTTTGAAAGGCATTTGTGTTTACGGTAGTGGCTTTCAGGTGTATCTTCTGGTTTCCTTATGAATACTTTGAGGAGCTTGCCCTCGTGATGTATATAGGTAGCTGTCGGTTTGGAATCCCTATCGGTGTCGGTATCGAGCAGATTAGGATGGATAGTCGGTATCCCCTTTAGGGTTCCGATTTGCCTTTTGGGGGAACTTCTAGGTATAGTCTGGTCTTCCGGAAGGTAGCTTTTGGTGATTTGGGTGTTGCCTAGCAATGTGACCCTTCGGTGTTTATGTAGTGGATGTTTCGGAACCTAGTTCTGGGTAGCCCATTCGTACTTTCGGCTTGATATCCTTGATGTCATTATCTCCTAATGTTTCAGTGTTTAGTAGGTTAATACCGACAACCCTTCCATCTTTCTGAGTTTGCGGAGCTCTTGCCTTCCTCTTTCTTAGTTTCTGACTTAGATGACCTTTCTCTTTAGAACCCCCCATGCCGGATAGATCCAGTCGAATAGAACCTGCCGGATGGACAATATCGGCAATCTGATGCTTTTGAGTTCTCTTAAATGTCTGGCTTTTGCTTTTGGAGAATTCTTATGTGCTTATGTTCATCCGATTACCCCTTCACCGTCAGCCTGCTTTGGAGTTAATTTTAAAGTAACAGAAATGGGTAAGAAACTTGAATTCTCTCTATGGGATAAAATATTTAATGATTGAATCAGTTAGTAGTGCATGATGACTTACTATTAACTCATCCTTCCTCCCAACTTCTAACTTTGATAACTTCCCTTACATAAGCCGAGTTATTCTAATCAACTCCTCTATGGAGTTCTTCTATATTACCTATCTCAATCACTTTAGGAAAAGATTTTACAAATTCTTTAATCCATTCTTTTCCACATTTTCCATATGCTTCTTTTTTGAACCTGTTCCAACAAAGCTAGGTCATTTGATTTTAAAACATCAAGCCCAACCTACCTATAAGTATAGCCACATTTTTATCTTGCCCATGATTTGATTTCTAGACTTTGCTTTTATTGTCTTGCGTACTCTGTTTGTTTCACTCATATTGTCCAACACTGTTAGGACTTATTTTATTTTATTTTTTGAACTTATATATATTTCAGAAATTCATTTGAAAAGTCTTAGTGAGATAAACTTATCGATTACATTTTTTTTCAGATTTATTATTACTAGTTACTTATATGAAATTTCCGAAAACACGAATTTCTTGTCAAAACATATTCGTCCTTTGAAAATTCTACTTCTGAAATTGTATATAAAGGTGGGGCGTTGACTCAAAGTGGCTCCACATATTTCCTTAAAAACTCCTATTAAATTCTTGCCTTGGAACACAATTATTTTCACTGTCAATCATTCATTTGAAATCTCTGTATTCTTTTAATCATTTCTTCGTTAACCAAATTGCCTCAATTTTGGTGGTCATATAAAGTTTATTCTACCAGTCTGATTCTATAAGCCATTTTTCTTCAAATGCTATTTTGAGGACCCAAATGACATAATCTTGATAAGCACCAAATACCAATAATATGGCATAACAAATGGTGAATTCCTATCTGATGTTAGGATATATTCTCAGGTTAAATCTTTTGGTGCTACAAAATATTTCCATAAAAATTACATGAAAATTTAAAATTTAAAAGCCAAAGATGGTTAACTACGTCCCCACTTTTATAAAGAAATCTCAAAAACCATCGAGTATTCAAATTCAATAAGTTTTCCTTGTTTAAAGCCCTAATCCCTAGTAAAGAAACAACTAACCAAAAATCTATAGTTACTGAAAATTTAGACTTCCTCTATAATAGGTAATGGGCCCTTCTCCCATGACAAACTAATAGTAGTTAATTCAAGGTAACCAGCCTTATATGTCATATTACCAATGTCACCTAATAAAATTGGCACTAATGCATTAACCCAGAAAATGTTTTCCATTTTGTTTTCACAAAAACTAAACTTCTCTCGGCCAGATAGACTAAAACTACAACTAGGGAATACTTATTAAATTTTCCCACTGCTCTAAGAAAATTTCTTAATTTTTCAAAAATTATACTCAGAGATCTCATCTTGGGTTTATGCGCTTACAGGGTATCATAGTCTCATTTACATACCAACTTTATCCTCCACCCTTCAATGTTTTAGAATAATACGTTATCCTCAGACCCTTACCAAATTACTACAGACCTCATCAATCGCACTACCACATAAGTAATAACTAGGCTTAGGGACAAGCTAGACAAAAAGGTATGGAAACTATTCCAAAAATCCATCGTTTGTTTTGTAAACAACTTCCATCTCTCAACACTTGATGGAAACTGCATGCAAAGAAATGTGACCACAGTGAAAATCTGGCTATCAATTATTCAAAAGACCATCTACACAAGTCGAAGTGAAATGTTTCCTTCCAAAACTATTTATTCATGATTATGACCTTCTTTATTGAAAATAGGTTCTTTATTAAAATAAACACGTTTCAATACAACACATGTGTATATACAACCATGCCTATATACAATATAAGTACACGACACCTGTCCAACATCAGGCTCTAAATCATCTACAAACCATCAGAACCAGCCCATGCACAATAACAAGAAAATGGAATAAAAATTATGAAAAAGCGCACGCTAGTGCTTAATCAGAAGCATATCTAGCCATTGGAAGTACTGGAACGCCATAATTTCATGATTGCACTAAATCCCAGCTGAGTTTACTTCAACTCCTTATTATCAGCAATTACTTCACACGATCTCCTTTTTTCTGCAATATTTATAAGCACCAAGTGCCATTCGAAGACAAACAAAGAAAATCCTTTTTTTAGTCTACATCACGCAACTCAGACATTCTATGATCTATCAACCAAATTTGTGAACTAGAAAGCATATTGCTCTATTTATAAGTGTCCTTTCATTTGTAACACCCATGTAGTGAATGCACTTTAGTTTTCCCACAATAGGCATGCACACATGTACTAACACATCCCAAGCAACGATAGTACCTATGTACTTACGCCATATCCACTGTTTTCAGGTTTCAAAACAATATTCCAGTATATGCCACATCTTCTTTAAATTATCCAAACAAAAAACACCAAAAACCAACGTTAGTTGATAATCAGGAAACCCATCAGATAAGGAGAATGCTTGATATACCACCTCCTACATTCTTCGACAACAAGATCATGGGATTTTCACTGAGCTCCTTGTCCTTCTTCCAGTTGGAGCTGTAATAGGTTTAGGGGTGGTTTTTGGGTGTTCTAAAGATATGCAGGGTTTGGAGTGACCATACTCACGGTATCCTGAATATGCTCAACTATATTATCAAGGAACTTGTAACAACCCGAATTTTTATAACATGTTAATACAAGAATCAAGGCAGAATTAAATTTTAAATTAAGAATCAAGGGAAACGGGTTGCGCCAATGCGTTCGTCTCAAAATTCTGCTTGAAAACGAGTCCGAGTTTGCGAGAATCGGAGTCCATATGAGAGAGATATGACCATCTGAAGTTTCAGGATTTTCAGAATTGAAAACAGCTCGAATTCGAATTCAAAACCCAGAAAAGGCTGGACGGGAAATTTCCCGCCCAGTACCCAGGTCGACTGGGGAGTCGACTGGGCAGTCGACCCCCCCCCCCCCCGGACCAGGTCGACTGGGCAGTCGACCTGGGTGTCGACCTGGTCCCCGAGCCCACTTTTGGGCCTGGGTCCATTCTGATGTTTCTAGTCTCATTTTCTGTCCAGATTCGTCTATCTAATCCTATATAAACCCCCCTGATGCCTAAACCCTAATTCACTACAACATGTCTAGCCACCGTTATACTGCTAAAATCCCTCTTGGTCATGGCCGCCGTCTCTAATCTTCTTCTTAAGCTTTCATACGCAATCCAATGCAAAGATGAAGACTTCTACAACAATTAAAGGAGATGAATCAACAACTCTACAACGTTTCTACATCGATTTCAGTTCTTAATTCGCTAGCCATGCTATGTAAGTTCTAGTTACTTTTTAGATTAAAATACTTAATTTTAATATGGCTATGGAATAAAGTGTAATTGGATATAAGCATGTTTATCAGTTCAGATCTATTCATGTTTACCTTTGAACCTTGAGTTTTGAGACTTGTTCGTCTCCATTCTTATGTCTAGTTCATACTCTATTCAGTCGTTGTAAATCAGTTTCTTGGATTCATGTTGATATTATTATCAAGATCTAATCTTTATGTCTATCATGACGATCTATGTTGTTTTCTCCCTGATCTTGTTTCATTGCAACTTCTACCTCCCCCTATTTATTTTCCTCTGATGAACCTAGGTCGATTTCGGACCTAGGCCTAAACTGCGATTTATGTGCGATTGGATACGGGGGAAATACCGAGATATTGCCTAGTTAGATATATGCGTGTTTGGTAAAATAAAAGGCATAATATAGAATTGGATAATTGGGTATTGCCATTAAAATGGTAATTGTAAGAATTGGGATCGACATATGTAATTTTTGGCTAGAACTGGATATGTGTAAATTGACATAGAAATTGACATACGTATAAAACGGCATGAACTGAACATATGTAGATTTGGTATGAATTTGGCTTATGTAAAACTGATATGTAATCTAGAACTTGGGTATATGTTAATTATGTGAGATTTGTAGTTGACACACATATGATAATTTATGTCTTGAAAAGGGGCTAATATGAACACGCCTAAGTTGGTTTTGGGTAGTTGGAATGTAATAGCCTTAAAGTAGGGACAAATATAAATTGAGATAAGTTGCCTTTAATGGCATAAGATAAATTGTGGTAAAATTGGTATGATTTTGCATACCATTAATTGATGAACATAATTGAGTCAATTTTGGACATCGTTAAATTAGGAATTAATTAATAATTTGAATAGGGAAATTATTAAGATTGGGGTAAATGATTATAAGTGATAATCAATGCTTAGGACACGAGGTTGGACTCATTTGTGACGTAAAACTGCCCGGACCCGCCCGGCGAATCCAGTAGTCACAAATGGTAGCCCAATGTGAGAGGTCCTAGGCCCAAATTAAAAGCGTAACAGTTGTAAAAACACGAGGTTAGACTCTTTTATGGTGTAAGACTGCCCGGACACGCCCGGAAAATCCAGCTGCCATAAATGTCAGTCTAATGTGAGAGGTCTTTATAGGGTTACGGCCTTAATGAATTAAGAAATACTTAACCAGATAAACATGTGGTGGGACATGGGGGTTAAGTGGGTGACATGTGGAAATACGAATAGTAATACTTAACCAACATAACATGGTAATTAGACCAGTGGATAGGTTTAAGTAAACTAAGAACACTTAACCAATATGGTATGAATGGGTGGGTTAAGTAATATGATTAGGCTAATGACACTTAACCAATATGGTATGAGTGGGTGGGTTAAGTAATATGATTAGGCTAATGACACTTAACCATTATGGTATGAATGGGTGGGTTAAGTAATATGACCAGGCTAATGACACTTAACGGTTATGACATGAATGGTTGAGTTAAGTAAATCTTAATTAATGCCTAAGTGGGAATGATAACTTATGGAATAAAGTAAGTTAGGCGGAACAATAGATAAGATGAGATAACTTATGTAATAAGAAAAGATGTGCTTCATTATAGATTAAGCAATATGTAAAGACAAGAATGAATTTACAATTGAAGGCGACATAAGTTATATTATAAAAAGGAACAAAACATTAGTTAGGTTGGATAATCCTCTGTGTATCAATCTGATGTTGATTCCGGTCTTCAGGGTTGGTTTTTAGAGAATTATTCTCTCTCTCCAGTGTGTTTGTAAGTTAAGGGGTACTTGGTTGTAAAGATTGAATAAGAACATGTTATTGTACCATAACAGGGTTTAATGTATGAATCATAGGAATAACATGTTGCGGGCTTATTAATGGACTTAGTATAGTTCAAGTTAAGAATTGAATTAATAAGCAAGTTGAAGGTTGGTATAAATGGAAATAACCAAGTTAAATGATAAGACTGATGAGGTAGCATAAGCGCATAGTTAATGGATAGACATAGGGTCTAATGGCAGATAAAGCCAAGGCGCTTGGTTAAACCCAGACGTTGGGGGTAATATGAATGACATGTAAAATATAACCTATAAGCACTTAACCAAGATAAAGCATGTATTAAGACATGAGGATGATGTAGGGGTTAAGTGGAGGACATGGGTAACATGTAAGACATAACTGGTGTATACTTAACCAAAATTTAAGCATGTAAGTGGACATGAATAAGAAGGAGTTAAGTAAGAATTACTAGAGGGGACCAAGCATAGGAGGGAAGCTTGTGTCGAGGAAAGGGGACCCTTTTCAGACCAGTAGCCCATTACGTATCTTTGTGAGCTCGACCCATGTCGAGGACGGGACACGCATACTGGGTTTGATTGTAAGAGGTCAAAACGGGTTAGCGGTGGCAACGCAAGTCCAACAGGTTTCATATGCGTGTGTGGACCCGGGCTGGTAGGTAAGACGTTGTTGCATCGTGTAGATATAAGCCGTGCATCCTCAAGTTGTATCGGGTTGCCACTTTAGGGGAGTGATACACCCCACTGTGGGGCCAGCGAGGGTATCTACGAGTTAGGGAGCCGATTGCATGGGGGTTGGTGGGTACACCTAGTGGAGATAGGGGCAGGCGGCACCTATGTAGTCAGCTAGGGGTACATAAGACTAGTATTATGATTTCTAAGTAGTGGGTGGGATCACCTTATTATATAACATGGGCTACTAGTTGGGACACTAGTAGGGGGTAAGGATCCTTGTTACAGAGGACACTAGTGGGAGTATTAGTAAGAATACGGATCATTCCTTGCAAGACAATTGTTAGGATGCTAGTTAGGTGGTGCAGAGCAAGTAGATCTCATAGAAATATTTTAATGGCGAAGAAGAGGAATCTTGTTATGTTTGATAGGAATCTTACGAAATTATACTTAGTTTATCTTGAATGGGAACCTTGCGATGTTACTTGACAAAAATCACATCGTGTTAACCTTAGTTATCTTGCCTGTTGCTTATCTTGTCATCATGCTTATGTTTACTTTCAATTTACTCATGCCATATTATCCTTAACTATTTTTATGATGAAAGTCACTAGGACTTACTCAGTCTTTATGACTAACCCATTTTGTTTCAAGGCTCTTTCATGCAAGGTTCGCAGGTTCGCAGGTTGGGAATACAGCTTAGCTCGGACCTTATCAAGCTCCAAGGCTCTTTCATGCAAGGCTTGGATTTTTCTTGCCTATGGCTTGCTTTGCTTTATTGGGGAATACTATAACTTATTTTAATGCTTCTTTGTTTTTGAGAAAGACAGATATTTTAACTATGTAATTGGGTATTGGAAGTTGATGGGCTTTTATTGTAAACAATCATATTTAATAAATGATTTAAGTACTTCCACTTTACTTTCCGTTGTTTTATATATGTTTGTCTTGTAATATTTCTGTTCCAGTACCCATAATGCTCCATTGAAGTTAAGGCATTCCCTTTGTGAGTGACCTTAATGGATGTGGGGTGTTACATTTGGTATCAGAGCAGAAGGTTACCAGACTGGGCAAAAGTTTTCGAAAACCTTCTGAACTAGTTTTCAAAACATTTACAAAGAAGCAAATTTTCAAGAAAATTTTGTTTCGATTAAAAAGGCATATTCCCTAAAGCCATATACACTATCTTTTGATTCTCTCTTGAAATCTCTTCTCTTTTCACCATAATTTCATAGGCATCCGACATATGTCGGAGGGCAAAGAAGTGCCCACCTCCGTCTGTAGCCGCAGTAGTTTTACTTGCGACTAATCATATTTCAAGCTGTGTAGAATTGCCGTGCGTTGGAAGCAACTTCGAGAGACTTGTCAACAAACTATACAAGGATAGTAAGAATAAGAAACTAGTTGTTATGGCTTAATCCACAAAGGAGGAAAAAGGTGAAAGGAAAGAGGCCAAAGTGAAAGGATAGTAGAACCCATGACAAGAGAGATTATCTTTAGTATGGTAAGGAGGGACTGTAGTTAAGTATTATAGGACAAGGACAAGGACAAAGGACACGATCGTCGAGAGGGAAATTGTATGCTCTCACTACTAGCGTACCTAAGGGAGGTGGTAACGGTTCTGTTAAAGGTTTAGCTTTTTTTCTATCATCCCGCTAGAACTTTTTTTTTGTACATCGCATCCTTTTAATTCTGCTTCGATAGTTGAGTCTCTGCACCTTAGTACTAGCATAGTAGAGGATCCCATTTTTGTCTCAAATCCTGTTGGGGAATCGGCTCATTTATTCATGACTTGTTAGGATTTGAGAATGTCTATGCTAAGTGTTGGGTTTAGAAGGAATGCTCATGTTTTTGTGAGCTATGGTTTGATGTTAGGGATGAAGTGGTTATCCAATAAGGGTGCCATTCTCGGTTTTGAAAGGAGGGTAGTTAGACTTTTAACTTGCCTCGGTAATACCCTCGAAGTCGCGTGTAACCTTTAGGGTTCTATTATGATTAGTTACCTAGAATCTCTTGATACATTATTTGATCCACTCGAGTAGTGTTCGCCACTAAGACGGATGGGTCATTTCGCTTATGCATGAGTTGTAGAGAGTCGCCTAAGTAAGTACATTGGGTAACATGGTTAATGTTAGACCCAAAAGTGGTTCTAACACCCAAATTGATTAAAAGCAAGATGAAATGAGATAAAAATACAAAATGAACACGCAGGATTTATAGTGGTTCGGCGAAGAAATGCCTACGTCCACTTATCTTTCACTATATTCAATAATTCAGTTGCAAATACAATGTAAGATTCACTCAATTCCGCTCACAACTCACTTATGTTCACTCAATTGACTAAAACAAAGAATGAAAGATGATTTGGATTCTCCGGGAGTAATAGAGTTCGGATGATGGAGGTAGTTGAATTCTCAAAGTGCTGAAAAAGATCCTTCTCTTTGTCTCCAGACAGGGTATTTATAGGTGTGGATTTGCTTGAAACTTGATCCGGGTCGGGGCCACGTGTCATCCATCGCACTCTCTTCGGGTTCGGATGAACTATCATGTTGACAACGCATCAAAGGAAAGGACGTTATGGGTAGGAACTGGTCGTAGCCGGTCCGGATATCCAGGCGCTTTTGCAGGAGAATAACATGGATCATGGGTTCGGGTCGGAGACGCGTAGATAAGGGGTTCGGATCGGGATAGCCGATCCGAACCGGATTGGCTTGGGTGCGACTCTTCTTCTCTAATCTGTTCCGCTCTGCTCCATTTTCATGGCAAACAGGTGGCTTTCCGATCCATTCGAGATTTAGTTGCCCTCCGATCCAATTAGATACGCCTTACCAATCTACTCAGTAAGAGTTCACCGATCCGAACAGAGGACTCTATCCGACCCGAACCGATATGTTGCTCTGTCCCGACCCGAACAACTGCAGCTATCAATCTAGATTGTAGTGTTTTTCTCCACACCGAACCGAAGCCTTCTAATTAAAAATTCCCTTCAATGTCTGGTTTCTCGACTTTGTGTTGCCTAATTCACAAAGTAGGCTAACATTTTGCCCCCTCAAAGGATGCTTCTGTTGTATACGAAGCATGCTTTGATGTTGTTTGAATGCTAGTCCTTGAGTCAGAACAGTCAGAAAGTCACTTCTGTTCGTTTGTGAAGATGCGTTGCTTCATGAGGACATGCCTCTTATCACTTATATATATGTCGTGAAATACTTGATTCATTTTCTTCATTTTTGAGTCAAGTCCAGAAGTTCTTCTCGACATACAGTATTCTTCTCAGGTATGTTCTTTCCTAATTTTTCTTTTAAATCCAGTTCGAATGCTAGAGGAACGCACAGATTTTTACTCGGTTCGGATGCTAGTGGAACGTACAGATGTCTATCCGGTTCGGATGCTAGAGGAATGCACAGATTTCTACCCGGTTCGGTGTCTGACTCGAGCACCTTTTCTTCCTGTTTCGCTTTGCACTGGGTTGATGGACCAGAAGGTGTGGGCTAGCTTGGACTCGGTCCGAACAGAGTAAAACACGGGGAATACAAAGAGCCATCTCACGTCTTATATAAACTCGACCACCCAAACTCTTCTACCTTCTTTACTCCCACAATTCTTGTTCTCCCAGTTTTACACCGAAACCCCACTTCCTAAAAAATCTAAAAACTCCAAACTCCTCGTCTCAATCTTCGAATAAAACATCTAGGTATTTTGAATCTCCGATTATTTATGTAATAACTAACTTTATCTAGGATTTGTGGTTAAATCGAGCGGTTGGAGTGTGGTATTTGTTGAACTCCGACGCCTGGATCTCCTCCACCGTTTATCATCGTCGTTGATGGCGTCGTCGCCGTCTCGAGGTAGCAACGGGGGTCATTTGGATCCAACGTTAAACATTCAAGCACATAAACGCTTAATTTCGTTCGGGTCTAATGAAATTTGAAGACGAGAAAGGGGAGAATTGGAATTGGGTTCGGTTCGGGTTAGGAAGTGCTGAAGCAGCAGAGGGGAGGACAAGTTCATATGTTAGGATCGGGTCGGAATGAAATGCGATGTGGAGAAAGCCATGCTTGTCCGACCAGGTCGGGTCGGGGGAAGAGATAGAGAAAGGGAAAGGACGTATGGATCTTTTTGTTTGCTGAACCACTCCGAATGCTTACTCCGATCCGGATTTAATCTGCCAAACATGAACGTCTTCTCCGAACCAAACAATACGCAGACCCGAACCGATCCCAGCTATATGCACATCCGATCCGAACCCAACAATGAACGCACCCTATCCGAACTGAATGATATGCATATTCCAACTCAAAGCACTAGACTTTATCCAACCAGGGTTAATCAATGCTTGACATAATCTTCAACTTAATGAACAGTTAGGATAGTGCCTTGCGGACATAAACGAACATTAAGAACAACTTTGACTATCACTTTTTCTTCAAAGCTTCGTCTTACATTGCTGTACTTTTATTTTGCATTTCCCACATTTGCTGCACACATTTTAGTTCACACACACACACAGGGGGGCACGGGATAATTTACTCTAATCCGTGCTATTGCTTCTTCAATAGTTCTATGACAATGAGGCCCAGACGCTCTTCCCGCCTAGCTGAGAGGAAAGAGGCCCCGGAAACTTCTAACAGAATCACTCTTGAGGATATATCTTCTTCGTCTGATCCAGAATGGGACAGTGAGGGTCCTGACTACGGGGTTGGAGATCGAGAAAGCAACGAGGCGTCTTCGGAGAATGAGGTTTCTCTGGGTTTTGAGGAGGAAGGAGGGATTGGTGACAATCGAGCGCCCGATGAATTTGAATCAGCCATCATATTGGAATCACCCTCGGACTCCGTTGAATCAACAATTGACAACGATCGACTTGTCCGAATTTGCCTAAAATACGGGATAATGAAAAGGGACACTCTAGTGCCTTCACGCTCTGACCGCCCCCACAACCCTCCAGAAGGATATATGACGGTCACTCGATTGATGTGCATGGTTGGTGCCATTCCTCCATTCTCTCCATTCATCGTTGATTTCTTAAGACAAATGCGGATTGCCCCCATGCAGTTGCATCCCAATTCATATGCCTATTTGCACACCTTGTACATAGCATATCGTGAAATCCTAGGCATAGAGCTCACGTTCGATGACGTTCACTTCTTCTATAATTTCAAGCATCGGACTCGAGAAACTCCATCCTTCTGCTACTTTGAATCAGTTCCAAAGTGGAAGATAATCTCTGCACCATTTAGCAGTAAAGCTGGAGATTACAGACTTGAATGGTTCTACGTGAAGCAACAGCCTGGATGCGCCAGGAGATGGACAAAATCAAGTAAAGCGTTGATTTTCTGAACCCGGACTCTATACACTTGAATCATCACCCTGACCTGTTTTCCTTTTTGTTTGCAGTCGACAATCCCAAACAGATATCAGATCAGGTGTTCTTTGATCGGATTCACCGTCTTCTTAATGGCGATCAAAAATTCCTGACTATCGACGAGGTCCTTAAAGATGAATACCTTCACTTTCATGGGCTGCTATCCGTTTTCCGTAGCATCGGTCATGGGACGGTCCCTTATGCATACATCCCTCCAGTGGAGATAGTTCCAGAGACAGGAGAGGGCTCGGGAATTCCTACAGTGCCTCTTCAAACTTCACCTTCTCCATCTTCCACACAAGATGATGAATTGGCTAATCTGGCCGAAAAGCATCGTGAAGGGTATATTGCCCCCGAGGAAACTACTTCTCTAGACAAGTCAAAATCCTTCCAAGAGTCGCCACTTCATGCTTCCGAAGGGGATGTTCCTAGCACTGATGAGCACATATTTCAGGGTTTGGGGGATCTCCCCTTACCTGAGACTATATATACTTCAGAGGATTTCAGGTAGGATCCTTTAGTCTTCACTTCTTCTGAAGAAACTACTCCCGCTAAGGCCAAAGAGCCTGCCCGCACTAGTCTAGCTTCAGACTCGGGTTGGTTGGGGGGACACACACCACTTAGGATGCATTTTACACCACAGCATTAGCATTCGTTGCACTTCTTTCTCCATGAATCCATTAATTCTAAACTTCGTTTATTTTATTGTGCAGGTTCAATGTCTCGATCCTACTACGATATAAGAAAACTTCGTCGTAGCATGTCCAATCCTCCTCAGGATGTCGAGTATGATCGCCGGGATGATCGTGGTAGGGAGGAGAGAAGACCTTATGATCCCTATCGTTCTCGACCCTCACGTTCCCGCTCACCAGTTAGGCCGGAACAAGAGAAATACAAAGGTTACCAAAGCCGTAGGGAGGAGGACAGACCACAATCCAAAGACTCCTCCTCTTCCTATGAGAAATGCAGTAGAGAGAAAAGTCCTCCAAAGGAAACCGGGTCTCGAAGTAAGCAAAAGGTCCCTGCGACTAAATGACCTAGGACAGACAAAGAGACTACAGAATCCTCTTCAGGAAGGGACACCGAACTGACAATCCTCGCTCCTCCCCCACCAGATGCGGGAACTGCCATAAAGCGGGCATATTTGAAAGAGCAATTACCCGAACACTACTTCGAAACTCTGACTTTTTACCTGCCCTTGAACCTATTTCGTCTAATTGGGCAGAGGAGGCCAAAGCAAAGATTGATGCGGTGCAAAAACAATATACTGAGATGTTCAAATATTCGCGCAATATTTCTAAAATCATCCGCACTCTAATCACAAATACTGATTCAATGCAAAAGACCGCGGAGGAGGATACTAAGGCCTTAAAAGCTCTAGGAAAAGATTTGGAAGACACTCAAGCTCAGCTAGCGGTCGCTCAAAGGGACGCTTCTAATTTCAAACAACAATTCGAGGACATGCAAAAGCGTTATCACGATTTGCTTGAATCTCATACTCAGGAGCGTTCTGAATTAAAAAAGCAAGCTGACGAGGCCAAGTCAGAGGCTGCTAAGACACGCATTGCTTATGCTGAGCTTGAGCGGAAAAACGCCGAGTTAGCAAAGAAGAGTGCTGAATTAGAAAAGAAGAACGCTGACTTGGCGTCAAAGTTGTTGGAGGCAGAGAACAGGGCTGCTCTGGCCGAGGGCAATGTGGAGTGTGCTATTAAATCTGCGGAGGAAGCCCGCAAGCAATTATCAGAGGCGGAGGCTGATATTCAGGGCTTTGGCGAGCTAATGATTGAATTCTTCGCACACATTATTCGTTGCCGAAACATTTCTTGGATCGAGGACTATCCATCCACTCTGGTTCAAGTATGGAATCAAATCGTTGAATGGGAAAAAGAAGAACTTAATGTCGATTCCCTCGATGAAGATAAATGTAACACCCCACACCCGCTAAGGTCACTCGCTAAGGGAATGCCTTAGTTTTGGTGGAGTATTTTAGTGAGTATAGAACAGAAAAATTACCACAAGACAGATATAAGTAATACTTGAAAATTTAAAACATTATTTCATTGCAGTGGAAAGTAAAACATGTTTGGTTACATCACAAAACCATAACAAGAGTCAAGTACATAATATCCATCCTGATAAAATAGAAGTACATAATCCCACTACATAGACAATAGCCATAATAGAAAAGATAAACCGAGCTTTACTTCAACGGTCCAAGCCCAAAAGATAGATATAGCGGTCTGATCCAAGCCCACTAGTGCTAGGCCCACTCTGAAAACCTGAGGGTTGGGAAAAGATAAAAACAACGGGGTCAGACATAAGTCTGAGTGAGTCCTATAACCCTAACAATACAACCATTAAAGTAATTAGGGTATGACATAAATAAGGTACGGTACCTCTGGGGATAATGACCACACTAAGTAGCCAACAAAACACAGGATGTACTAAGATAACCGAAAAGACGCTTTTATCCACCCAAGGATAATTATTAGATTACATCACCCCAGACTTATTCACCCAAGGGTAATTCCTACACTGCACCACACCAGTTCTACCCACCAAGAGTAATTCCTACTTAAAGGTTGATCCCACTAAGTGTACTTAGTAATTTTTTACCCGGTAGTTTCTTGTACCCCTACATAGGTGCCGTCTGCCCCTATCTCTACTAGGTGTACCCACTACTCCCAAGCGATCGGCTCCCTACCGTAGATACCCGTGCTGGTCCCACAAAGGGGGTGTATCATTCCCCAAAGTGGCTACCAGATAATATCACTGTGCACGGCTTTATATCTACACGATGCAACAACGACTTACCAACCAGCCCGGGTCCACACACGCATATGAAACCCGTTGATCCTGCGTTGCCACCGCTAACCCGTTTTGGCCACTTATAGTCAAGCCCAATATGCGTGTCCTGTCACTCGACTAGAGTCGAGCCCACAAAGATACGTTTGGGATATTGGTTGAAATGGGCCCCCACAAGCTACTACTTAAGCTTGCTATTTTTATCTAGTGCATCTCACTTAACCCCTTTTTATAATCATGCCCCCTTACATGTTAAGGTTTGGTTAAGTCATCTAATTATATTTCAATTGCCACTTAAGGCACCCACTAGATTTCCGCATGCCACCCAAGGCACTTACTTAACCCCTTACCCATGTTTTGATTACATGTTCCACTTTGGTTAAGTATTCTAATCGTATTTTCTATTGCCACCCAAGGCAACCCACTAGTTTCCTCATGCCACCCGAGGCACCCCCACTAGTTACTACATGCCACCCAAGGCACCCACTTAACCCTCATGTCCCACTACATGCTAATTTGGTTAAGTGTTTCTTAATTAATTAAGACCGTGATCCTCATAAAGACCTCTCACATTAGACTATCTTTTATGACCGCTGGTTAAGCCGGTTGGGTCCGGGCAGCCTTACGTCATAACCGAGTCTAACCTCGTGTCTTTACGTTAATCATGTATTTAGTTTGTGACTAAGACCTCTCACATTGGGCCAATCATTTGTAGCCGCTGGATGGCCGGTCGGTTCCGGGCAGACTTCCGCTACAAAAGGGTCCAACCTCGTGTCTTAGTTGATTAATTACACCTAATTAATCATCCCCCCCACAATTAATTATCCCTAATTAATTACACATTTTTCATAACATGGGTAGACCTAACTCAATAGGTAAATTCCCATGGGGTAGACCTAACTCAATAGGTAAATTCCCACTTATGTTAATTTATTTTTATGGTATGCTTATCATACCCAATCATACTTTCATTAACCTATTTATTACCCCATCGTTCCCCACGTAAATCGTTCTCATTTCACGACATAATAAAGGGAAAGATCCATCACAAATATCATGGGTTTAGCATATAACTTTGTCATGGGTTAAGAAGATGTCAACTTGCATTTATGAGCATATATTAACCCAACTACATTTAACCCAAACTTGCATATTATCATACACATGATTTGCATAACATGTTGCATATGAGCTTGCATATTATCATACACATATCTTGCATAACATGTTGAACTTGCATATAAGCATTCTCATAACTTGCATAACATGTTAAACATGCATTTAAGCATACACATAGCTTGCATAAGCAATCATATACTTGCATAAGCATTCACATACTTGCATAAGCATTCACATACTTGCATAAGCATTCACATTAAACTTGCATTTAAGCATATACATAACTTGCATAGCATCATGCACATAACTTGCATAATCTCATAAACATAACTTGAATATGAACTTGTATAACAACATGCACATAACTTACATAACATCATGCAAATAACTTGCATAACATGTTGAGCTTGCATATATGACTTGCATCTTAAAGGAGGGTAAACATGCATAGCATATAAAGGTGTCATCTTGCATATGTATCCATCACATTTAAAAGGGTAAACTTATATGTCATGATTTATGCATAATACCAAACACTTAACATGCATAAAACCACTTACTTAGCATGCATAGAATCAATTCCTTATTATGCATAAACACACCACTTAACTTGCATAAACCCAAACACTTAGCATGCATACAATCAAATACTTAGCATGCATAACACCAAATACTTAGCATGCATAAAATCACATGCATAACTTGCATATCATGTTACATATAACTTGCATATATTCTCACTTATAGTTTGCATAACATGTTACATATGCATAAATGTTCAACATAGTGTTTTGCATCATAAAACATGGCATTAACCTTGCATATAACATAAAACTTGCAAATCACATATCATACAAACTTGCATAAACACATTTATCCACAAACATAGCCATGTCTTATCACATCCTACCATAATCAATTTAACAATCGATTATTAAAGCTATAGGAACTCACCAAACCAAGATTAGCAAACTTATGAAGTAAAACTAGTTGCCAAATATGAAGAAGAAGATGATTAGGGGTTGATTAGCTTGCAACTCTCTTCATTGATTTGTGGAGGCCATGATCAAGTTTCATTTTGCCATAGTTTAGTTACAAGATCTAATTATGAATGAATTAGGGTAGGGTTAGGGTCTTATTTATAGGATTAGGTTGTGTTTTAGGCCCTTTGATTAACCCTAGATTAGATTAGGTCCGTTAGATTTAGGAAATCTCTAGAACACAGCCCAAGACTTAGCCAAAAACCAGATCTGGTGCACCCAGACCATCAGGGCCGACACCCTGTGTCGACAGGCAAGTCGACAGGCAAGTCGACTCCCCCTGTCAACAGGCCTGTCGACATGGTCAAGGCGGGAATTTTCCCGCCTGGCCCCGCTGGTTCTAATTTAAAATCTGAATTTAAATTTCTGAATCTGTTTTAAGTTTTAATTTTTCTGCAAACTTCATTGGGCCATAACCGGGCCATACGGACTCCGATTCTCGAAAACTCGGACTCTATTTCGCGTATTTTTCCGAGACGAACGCAATGACGCAGCCCGTTACCCCCAATTCCCACATCTGAGATTATTTATCCTGTAATTAGTGAATTTTAGCATTAACTAAAATTCAGGGTGTTACATTCTCCCCTCCTTAAAGGATTTCGTCCCCGAAATCTCTAAGCTAAGGAGAATGCATATCCTACCATCCAAACAACCATCTACTCAAACCATCAACCACGGGCATCCATTTTCCTTAAAACAATTTCTAATGATGTATGAGCATATGCAAAAAGTGTGTGTATATGTTCCCTATCTAACGTATGAACATATGCAAACCATGATAGTGCCATGCATCCATTATGTATGCGAGAGAACCCTATCGACACATACAATATCTACATGAGTGCACAATCATTCACCAAAATGCATCATCCATATGATAACACAATCATTATACATCCATAATATAGCTTCCTACACAGAATTTTATGCAATATGCAATATGAAGTGATTGAGCCGATCTAGTGCCTAGATTGTGTGTATATGCATCCACGAGCAACCACTAGCAAACACTTGCATCCACTTGCATCCATCATACATAACATGTCTCAAACACATGTTTCAACCATAGGACTATCCTATCTGAAGGTCAAAGGTACTAACGAGAGGACATACTAAAGATAAGATAAGCACAAGATATGCGATGAAGGAGAAGCAAAAGGACATACCCTCCGAAAGAAAAGGGTACCTCGAATGCATCTTCGCTTCCGTCTCCCAGGTAGCGTCGCTCTCTTCATCTCCCCTTCGTACTTTGACTAGTTGAACCTCTCTGTTTCTCAACTTCCAAATCTCTGACCCAAGGATGCAAGTAGGAGCTCGTCGAATCGTCGCATCACGCTCTACTTCCACTTCTCTAAGCAGGCTCGGCTCTACCGCCTCTGCGGTCTCATGTAGGAACTTCCTCAAATGTAACACATGGAATATATCATGTACACCACTACGCCTGTCGGCCACTCCACTCTATATGTCATCTGTCCAATCCTTTCCTTAACAGGAAACGGTCCAACAAACCTTGGTACTCACTTCCAAAGTGAACCACATTCCGTAACGGAGATACCTTGATAAAAAGCATGTCCTAATATCAAACTCAAGCTCTGTTCTCCTCTTGTCCGCTTAACATTTATGTTTATCTTGCGCCGCTTTCCTCCTTCTTCGAATCAAATCAATCTTTTTCCGAAGTCTTTCTAACCTTATCGGCCCAAGCAAGATCTCATCCGTAGTTTCCCACCAACGTGTAGGTGATCGACAAGGCCTTCCATAAAGAGCTTCGAAAGCTGCCATACTAATACTGGACTGAAAGCTGTTATTATATGCGAACTCCACCAATGGAAGATGCTCTTCCCATGTACCTCCAAAATCTAAGATACAAAGCCTCAAAAGGTCTTCTAGGACATGATTTACCCTCTTGGTCTGGCCGTCCGTCTGAGGATGATATGCGGTACTCAAACACAACTGAGTCCCCACTGCTTCTTGCAAAATTCTCCAGAACTCGCTAGTGAAGATAGGATCTCGATTACTCACTATGCTAGAGGGTACCCCATGCAATCGAACTATCTCTCGAAGATATACAGAAGCTAGCCATGGAGCGGTCCCCTTGCTCTTCATAGGTATAAAAATGGGTGCTCTTAGTAAGTCTGTCTACCACCACCCAAATTCCCGTATTACCCTTTCTTGATCTGGGTAACCCGTCAATAAAATCCATCGAGATGCTATCCCACTTCCATTGCGGAACTTCCAATGGGTGAAGCAACCCACCTGGTTTCTTTTGCTACGCTTTTACTTGTTGGCACACCAAGCATCGAGCGACATACTCGGCCACATCTTTCTTCCTACCGGTCCAAAAGAAAACCCTCTTCATGTCTTGGTACATCTTGTCCCCACCGGGATGAATGGTCATCTTAGAACGGCGTGCATCATCAAGAATAACCTTCCCCAAACCCTCGCCTTGCGGTACACAAAGTCTACCGTCTCTACGCAAGCACCCCCTATCGTCTAGGGTGTACCTACTCAAATGGCTGGACGACTCCCCCCTTATGAGCTTCCCCACCAACTCAACCAACTGTGGGTCATCCCTCTGTGCTTCTCCAATCCGCCCCAAAAGAGTAGGTCTAACCTCCAAGGAGGCTAGCAAACCGGGTACAAAGTCAACGGAAGGTCTAAAGTCAAACATAGAGATAAACTCTAAGCTCCGTCGTTCAACGAACAATGAACTCAAGGACAACCTTTTTCTACTTAAGGCGTCCGCTACCATGTTTCCCTTGCCATGGGTATACGCTATCTCAAGCTCATAGGATGTTAAGAATCCCATCCAAAATCATCACAACTGTCCATCTCTCACGCAGATCACCCTAGTCGAACTCGACATCCCCCAAATGCAAGCCCCAAAGGCCTAAACCAATATCAGACAAACACCCAAGGGATATCTCCTTCGAGTTCAGGCGACCTACGTGAGATGATACTAGTAAAAAAAAATTGGCTAATAAATTAAGCCTTTAACCAACTTTGGATGTCCTTGCCAGTCTCGCTCTAAAACCACCGTTTTCCCATACTGGCTTTGCTCACCCCATTGAGCACATACGAAAACTTATTTTGTTCCTAGAAAAGACCAAGATGTCATCCACAAAGACCATCACGAACTTATTTAGGTACTCCCTGAACACCCTTCCCATCAAATCAACAAAGTATGTGGGGGCGTTCGTCAAACCAAATGGCATCACCAGCCGTTCATAAGAAAAAAAATCATCCGGAGTCCTAAAGGCAGTCTTCTCTTATACTATCCTCAGTCACTCTCATCTGACGAAACCTCGTGGCTAAGTCCTACTACATAAATACTGAGGCGCCACCCAACTGATCAAAGAGATCATCATTCCTCGGCAATGGGTATCTATTCTTCTTTGTGAGTTTATTTAGTTCTCTTTAGCCTACACAAAGTCTGAGGGACCCATCCGCCTTCGTGACAAAAACTACTGGAGCACCTCACTCCGATACACTTCGTCTTATGAACCCCTTCTCAAGCAAATCGCCTACTTACTTATGGAGTTCCCTCCTCTCACGAGGAGCCATGTGGCACACTGGCCAAGATACTAGTTTAGCATTATCCACCAGGTATATTCGGAAGTCAATCTCCCACTTCGGAGGTAAGCCCTTCACCTCCCCACACACATCCGAGTATTCCCGGACCGCTCTAACAGATCGCAAATTCTAGACCGACGTGTCAAGCGATTCTAGATAACTTAGCATAACAGATTTTATGGGATTACAAGAGATCTCGAGAGTGTTACCCAAGCAGGTCATAAGCCTAACAACTCTCCCTTCAAAATCAAGAACGACACCTCTACTGGATAACCAGTCCATGCCCAAAACTAACCCATAGCCCGTGAAGCCCAACAAGCATCACACCTAAACTCAACGCTAAGTATAAAAACTTTCAAACCCAAACACATCATGGAGCCCAATTGGGTTTGAAACAACTAAGGGATCATCTACCAACTAGTGTCTAAGTGCAGTGACTCAACTAACAATGATGAGATAAACGAACTCGATGCGTCAGAATCAAATAAGTTCGAATCGGATAATAAAGAAATCCAACCTCCAATCTAGACGGTCTTATCCCCATCTGGTACCCTAGTCGTGAGGGAATACAACTACCCTCCAGAAGATTCCATACCTTGCCCTTGCTTCTTCGGACAATCCTAATAAGGTGTCCTATTCCTCCCAAAAGGATAACTACTTGCCTTCTTCTTCCCTACTCTCCACTCGTAACCTCCCATCAATGAGGTTTCGTCCTTCATTAACCAAACAACTATTTGAGCCTTCCTCCCATCGTCTATCCAATAGATACCTACCAGTCCTCCTCCTTCTTAAACCAACTTCTAATCCGACTAACGTCTAAGTCCCTTGAAGTGGTTTTCCATCCTTATCTATCTTAGAAAGATCATCTATACGCCGAGGGGAAACTCAAAATCGAGAGAGGAAGAGATTCAAAACGGAGAATTCGAAAGATAAAGATATGGCTATCGGGGATTATGCTTTTCTTTCAAAAACTTTTCTCTTAAAAAGACATGTTTTTGAAAATACTCCTTTCCAAAAATATTCTTAGAAAATAATTTTTCTAAAAATTTTATCTGTTCTGGTAACCTTAAGCTCTGATACCACGTGTAACACCCCACACCCGCTAAGGTCACTCGCTAAGGGAATGCCTTAGTTTTGGTGGAGTATTTTAGTGAGTATAGAACAGAAAAATTACCACAAGACAGATATAAGTAATACTTGAAAATTTAAAACATTATTTCATTGCAGCGGAAAGTAAAACATGTTTGGTTACATCACAAAACCATAACAAGAGTCAAGTACATAATATCCATCCTGATAAAATAGAAGTACATAATCCCACTACATAGACAATAGCCATAATAGAAAAGATAAACCGAGCTTTACTTCTACGGTCCAAGCCCAAAAGATAGATATAGCGGTCTGATCCAAGCCCACTAGTGCTAGGCCCACTCTGAAAACTTGAGGGTTGGGAAAAAGATAAAAACAACGGGGTCAGACATAAGTCTAAGTGAGTCCTATAACCCTAACAATACAACCATTAAAGTAATTAGGGTATGACATAAATAAGGTACGGTACCTCTGGGGATAATGACCACACTAAGTAGCCAACAAAACACAGGATGTACTAAGATAACCGAAAAGACGCTTTTATCCACCCAAGGATAATTATTAGATTACACCACCCCAGACTTATTCACCCAAGGGTAATTCCTACACTGCACCACACCAGTTCTACCCACCAAGAGTAATTCCTACTTAAAGGTTGATCCCACTAAGTGTACTTAGTAATTTTTTACCCGGTAGTTTCTTGTACCCCTACACAGGTGCCGTCTGCCCCTATATCTACTAGGTGTACCCACTACTCCCAAGCGATCGGCTCCCTACCGTAGATACCCGTGCTGGTCCCACAAAGGGGGTGTATCATTCCCCAAAGTGGCTACCAGATAATATCACTGTGCACGGCTTTATATCTACACGATGCAACAACGACTTACCAACCAGCCCGGGTCCACACACGTATATGAAACCCGTTGATCCTGCGTTGCCACCGCTAACCCGTTTTGGCCACTTATAGTCAAGCCCAATATGCGTGTCCCGTCACTCGACTAGAGTCGAGCCCACAAAGATACGTTTGGGATATTGGTTGAAATGGGCCCCCACAAGCTACTACTTAAGCTTGCTATTTTTATCTAGTGCATCTCACTTAACCCCTTTTTATAATCATGCCCCCTTACATGTTAAGGTTTGGCTAAGTCATCTAATTATATTTCAATTGCCACTTAAGGCACCCACTAGATTTCCGCATGCCACCCAAGGCACTTAGTTAAACCCTTACCCATGTTTTAATTACATGTTCCACTTTGGTTAAGTATTCTAATCGTATTTTCTATTGCCACCCAAGGCAACCCACTAGTTTCCTCATGCCACCCGAGGCACCCCCACTAGTTACTACATGCCACCCAAGGCACCCACTTAACCCTCATGTCCCACTACATGCTAATTTGGTTAAGTGTTTCTTAATTAATTAAGACCGTGATCCTCATAAAGACCTCTCACATTAGACTATCTTTTATGACCGCTGGTTAAGCCGGTTGGGTCCGGGCAGCCTTACGTCATAACCGAGTCTAACCTCGTGTCTTTACGTTAATCACGTATTTAGTTTGTGACTAAGACCTCTCACATTGGGCCAATCATTTGTAGCCGCTGGATGGCCGGTCGGTTCCGGGCAGACTTCCGCTACAAAAGGGTCCAACCTCGTGTCTTAGTTGATTAATTACACCTAATTAATCACCCCCCCCCCCACAATTAATTATCCCTAATTAATTACACATTTTTCATAACATGGGTAGACCTAACTCAATAGGTAAATTCCCATGGGGTAGACCTAACTCAATAGGTAAATTCCCACTTATGTTAATTTATTTTTATGGTATGCTTATCATACCCAATCATACTTTCATTAACCTATTTATTACCCCATCGTTCCCCACGTAAATCGTTCTCATTTCACGACATAATAAAGGGAAAGATCCATCACAAATATCATGGGTTTAGCATATAACTTTGTCATGGGTTAAGAAGATGTCAACTTGCATTTATGAGCATATATTAACCCAACTACATTTAACCCAAACTTGCATATTATCATACACATGATTTGCATAACATGTTGCATATGAGCTTGCATATTATCATACACATATCTTGCATAACATGTTGAACTTGCATATAAGCATTCTCATAACTTGCATAACATGTTAAACATGCATTTAAGCATACACATAGCTTGCATAAGCAATCATATACTTGCATAAGCATTCACATACTTGCATAAGCATTCACATACTTGCATAAGCATTCACATTAAACTTGCATTTAAGCATATACATAACTTGCATAGCATCATGCACATAACTTGCATAATCTCATAAACATAACTTGCATATGAACTTGTATAACAACATGCACATAACTTACATAACATCATGCAAATAACTTGCATAACATGTTGAGCTTGCATATATGACTTGCATCTTAAAGGAGGGTAAACATGCATAGCATATAAAGGTGTCATCTTGCATATGTATGCATCACATTTAAAAGGGTAAACTTATATGTCATTATTTATGCATAATACCAAACACTTAACATGCATAAAACCACTTACTTAGCATGCATAGAATCAATTCCTTATTATGCATAAACACACAACTTAACTTGCATAAACCCAAACACTTAGCATGCATACAATCAAATACTTAGCATGCATAACACCAAATACTTAGCATGCATAAAATCACATGCATAACTTGCATATCATGTTACATATAACTTGCATATATTCTCACTTATAGTTTGCATAACATGTTACATATGCATAAATGTTCAACATAGTGTTTTGCATCATAAAACATGGCATTAACCTTGCATATAACATAAAACTTGCAAATCACATATCATACAAACTTGAACACATTTATCCACAAACATAGCCATGTCTTATCACATCCTACCATAATCAATTTAACAATCGATTATTAAAGCTATAGGAACTCACCAAACCAAGATTAGCAAACTTATGAAGTAAAACTAGTTGCCAAATATGAAGAAGAAGATGATTAGGGGTTGATTAGCTTGCAACTCTCTTCATTGATTTGTGGAGGCCATGATCAAGTTTCATTTTGCCATAGTTTAGTTACAAGATCTAATTATGAATGAATTAGGGTAGGGTTAGGGTCTTATTTATAGGATTAGGTTGTGTTTTATGCCCTTAGATTAACCCTAGATTAGATTAGGTCCGTTAGATTTAGGAAATCTCTAGAACACAGCCCAAGACATAGCCAAAAACCAGATCTGGTGCACCCAGACCATCAGGGTCGACACCCTGTGTCGACAGGCAAGTCGACAGGCAAGTCGACTCCCCCCGTCGACAGGCCTGTCGACAGCCCTGTCGACATGGTCAAGGCGGGAATTTTCCCGCCTGGCCCCGCTGGTTCTAATTTAAAATCTGAATTTAAATTTCTGAATCTGTTTTAAGTTTTAATTTTTCTGCAAACTTCATTGGGCCATAACCGGGCCATACGGACTCCGATTCTCGAAAACTCGGACTCTATTTTGCGTATTTTTCCGAGACGAACGCAATGACGTAGCCCGTTACCCCCAATTCCCACATCTGAGATTATTTATCCTGTAATTAGTGAATTTTAGCATTAACTAAAATTCAGGGTGTTACAATAAACTGATGGAGAAATACTTGAGAGATGATGAACCGGAGCGTCTAGCTGAACGGCGCCGCCTCATTGCTGAGGCCATGGAAGAAGAGAGACAGAAGTCTAGAAAAAAAACCATTCTCGAAGCTGGTTCCACTTCTTCTGCTCCTGCAACTCCCGAAGTAGAAGGGTATGATCCCGAAAATCCGGAAATTCCCCGAACAATTCTGCTATCTCCCATTCCTGAAATAACCCCAGAGGTAGTGGTCACCCCCGCTGAAAAGTCTTCAGAAGGTATCCCTATCTTTTCTCCTCAATTTGCCAAAGCTATTACTACCTTTCGCTACGTGATTGAACAATCGATGAGAGACCCTTTGTTTTCGCCTGAGTTGATAACCGTTGCTTCTCATTCTGTAGGTGTTGAATCATCCGAAAAGACAGATGTAGCTCAAGGAGCTGTCGCTGGGACAAAGCCCGCTGATAGGGCCAAAGAAGGGGAAGACAAGGCTGCTTCCATAGACTTGGGGGAAGGAAGTGAGCCAACTAAGGTCACCACTCCCCATGATGAAGAAATGATAGCAGCTTTAAAGGACGATGGCGGAGACGGGGGGCATGATGAGGAACCAGAAGTCGCAATAACCGGGGAGTCAAAAAGTACTGATGACGTTACCTTGGCTGCAATGAAGGCTGACCAAGACAAGCGTTTGCAATTAAAGGCCGAAGAACTAGACCCTGAGGTCCTCAAGCCCCTCGCAGTTATGGATGCGGGTTCAAGGTTAGTTGTTAAGCTCTCAACTAGATCTATTACCGAAGAACTTGCTAAAAAATCTTCTCTTGATTCCAGTGTCCCGCCCTCCGGGAAGAAGTCTACTGGCTCCAGTACCGCATCTTCAGGGGAAAAGAAATCAAAACGAATCTTGACTAAAGCCGAGAAGGAAGCAAAGGATGCGGAAAAAACTGCCAAGAAATCTAAGGCTCATTCCAAACCCAAATAGTGGGTTCCCCTGTATCTTTTTAGCATCTTTGTGAACCAATAATTGCTGCTACAAAAGCAGCTCCCGCACTTTCTTTTCTAGCTATTTCCCTGTACAAATTCATTCATCTGTAAATAAAAATAATTCACTTTTTGCAATGTTTGTTTGTTAGTAGTTATGCATGTCTACAGTTGTGAAACGAAATTGTAGAGGGGGGAAATATGTGTATGCATATGTGTCCCCAGTCAATTTCCACAAGTTATTTAATGCTTAATCTAGCAATCTGAATGCTCCCAATTCTCTGACGGGATAGCACTTACTGTGTCGTCAGTACCTGTCGTTTTTTCTGGCATTTCTTTTATACTCTCCCTCTTTCTCTTGAGAGTTAGAGTTCGAGTTCAGTCATCTGTTTATTCCCCGGTCGTTCAACGGGGAAAGATTTCTTTCTCGGCGCTCAGTCGGAGACGCCTTTATACTCTCTTTCTCTCTGGAAAGTTAGAGTTAGGAGGAAAATTTCTTTTTCAGCGCTCAGTCGGAGACGCTTTTATACTCTCTCTCTTTCTTTGGAGAGTTAGAGTTAGGAAGAGAATTTCTTTTTCAGCGCTCATTCAGAGACGCTTTTATACTCTCTCTCTTTCTCTGGAGAGTTAGAGTTAAGAATGTCGTTTTTTCATTCTTTTATGTCTTATTGCACAAACAATCGTTGTGCTTCTTTTTATGCCTACACTGTTTTCAACTTTTTTAGGCTCTGAGTTATCCTGTATGTAACACCCCGCAAATTCTATAACTGTGAAATTAACAAATTAAAGTATAATTAATTTCAAATCAAAGAACTAAGGGAAACGGGATACGCCATTGCGTTCGTCTCGGAAAAATACGCGAAATAGAGTCCGAATTTTCGAAAAACGGAGTCAGTATGAAGAAGATATAGCCTTCGGAAGTTTCTAAATTAAATTTAAAATTCAAACAGAATAAAATAAGCTCAGAAAACAAAAATGGGGCCCAATGGGCCAGGGTGGAAAAGGTCCCGCCTGACGCACCCAGGTCGACTGGGCTGTCGACCAAGTCTAACCAGGTCGACAGGCCTGTCGACAGGGTTGTCGACAGGGGTGTCGACCTGGTCCAGACCAGGTCGAGCCCAGTCTAACCCGGCTGGCCTATTCTCTGTTGGTCGATTTTCTGTGGTCTGCTTTGTCATTAGGGCTAGGTGGCAAGCTCTAATTGGTCTCTCCTTAGGATGAATGGCTACGATCAATCCAAGCAACATCAATGGTTCTAATCAGTTCATTACCCCTATAAAAAGGACCCTAGACTCTACCTAGGTTTCTTGTACAATTCTCTAGCCTCCATTGCTCTCTTCTTCTAATAAAAATAAAAATGGCGTCTCTGCTCTGCTGGAATTAAAACTAGAAGATAATCAACATCAGCCTAAGCAACTCAATTCAAACTAGAGATTAAAGTTCTGCAAAGATTCTACAACAAGTTAAAGTTCTTTCTTTAATCCAATCAAGGCAAGTACAGTTATTTTCCGCTATAAACGTTAATAATAATTTTGATATGTTTTTGATTCTGAATCTGAGATTGTATACATATTCTCTTCTGTCAGATCTGTTTTTCTGTATCCCTTTTCTTCTTTTCTGTTTTTATAGCCAGGCTACCACGAGCCTGTGCCTAATCTCATAAGAGATGAACGTATGAACGCAAGTTTTGGGATGAATGATGCGAAATTGGGCAAGACTAAATTGAATGTATGACTTTAGGTCTGAGGCATAAAATATATTGGACATATGACTTGGGATTGGATGCATAAATTTGACTATGAACATATAATTTATGCATGTTGTATGCATAGTTATGTTGTAATTTAGACCTGTAATTAATTAGAAAAAAATAGCATATGTTATAAACTAGTTTTAGACCTATGCATATTTTGTGATAAAAGAAGAAGAGGAACCACTGTAAAGATTGCATATGATTTGAGACTTTGGACAAAATGCATATAAAAAGGCAAGATCGGATTTTTAGAAGATATGATTTAAAGATTGTTGGGTATAGTTTGCATAATGATTTATGACTTAAAAAGAAGAAGATATGGAAACTTAGGTGTAAAGATTTACATTAATTAGGATATCTATTATTGTGATTACACCTAAATAGGAATTTTTGGATATATGGCATGCATTGTAATTAATGATTATATTTGGTATAATTTACATGTAAAATGCTAGTTTAACAAAAATTGGAACATATGTTATATGGTAAATTGTGTCCATATTCTGCGCTATGTAAATTTATGCAAACATGGAATATATGTTCATATTGTGAATCATGACAATTATTTAGGCATATGAATTTAGGCCTAATTTATGTTTAGGCAAGGCATGTAAATAGAACCTTTAGAAATATTAAACCTGCTAAATCTGTCATTTACTGAATCCGTTGAAAATGCCTATTTTGCTAATTTGCTAAGTTGCCTAAAACTGCTAGTTTTGTTATATTGCCTAGACTGCTAATTAGATTGAAATGCCAAATCTGTTAAATTTGTCTGTTGGGATGCCTAACCTGTTATATGCCAAAATCTGCTAAGTGCTAAATCGGTTAAATCTGTTAAGTCACCCAATCTGCTAAAATCTATTATCTGCTATATCAGTTGAGTTGATGTGATCATTCTGTTATTGATATAATCTGAATTGGCATATATATTGGGCGTGCGCATAAACGGTAAATAATTAATTAATTGGCCGCAAAGATGAATATGGCTAACTCGAGGTTAGAATGAGTTTGCGACGTAAATCTGCCCGGAACCGCCCGGCACATCCAGTGGCCGCAAACAATAGGTTCTAATGTGAGAAGTTAGTCATAACCTGCTTAAGACACGAGGTTAGGTCTGGCTTGTGGCAGAAGTCTGCCCGGAACCGCCCGGCACATCCAGCGGCCACAAGCTAGCGACCTAATGTGAGAGGTCTGGGCATTAATAATTAATTAATGCAAATCTAAGATAAGAATGACGTCTAAAACGTATTGGGGGAAAATAGGGTTAAATCAAATTGATTAATAGATGTAGTAAAACCCGTCCATGAATCTGTAGGCCCAATACAAAGTTAGACAAATCTGAAAAATCTATACATCTGACCTGTTAGTCTGAAAACTTGTTAACTTAATTTGTGAATTAGTAAACCTGAATTCTGTATGTCTGAACTTGTAAACAAGTTAATCTGAAATCTGTTAGTCTGGGGACACAAGGTTAGGAGGGGAATTACTTGTGTCATCTGTTGTTTGGGACCCATATTAGTCAGTAACCCTTTCTGGTATCAAAACTTTGTCCCAACAGTAGGTAGGGTCCGGGCACGCTTACTGAACTAATTATAAGTGGTTCATTCTGATAATGGCGAGGGGTGTTGATGGTGCGTTCCAACCGGGTCATGTGCGTGCATGGATCCCGGTCTGCCTCTGAGGATGTAAGACACCGTGACATCTGTAAATAGGTCTGTGCCAATTGGTTGTCACTTTAGGGAGTGATACACCCTACTGTGGGGCCGACACAGGATATTTATGTATTAGGGAGCCGATCGCTTGGGGTAGGGTTTTAGGGTACGCTTGGTTCTGTCTGTTTCTGTTGGTACCGTCTGCTTCTGTTGGGTGGTAACACCTGTCTGTTTCTGTGTGGTACCGTCTGTTCGGGTGGTAAAGGCCCATTACTAGTGTACACCTAATTCCACATTCTGTCTCCATAGGGATAAATCTATTTCTTCTTCTGTCTGTTTCTGATCGGGTAGTAAAGGCCCATTATTAACATTCTGTTTCTGTTAAAGTATTCTGTACCCGTTCCTGCTTCAATTTAGACATTAGGATGACACCTAATTCTGCTATACTAGTATTAGTACAGAGAAGTGTAAAACAATAGTTTATATCATTCTGTTTTTCTGTTATATCTGCTACACCTGTTATAGTTATCTCACATCCAGTTTTATGTTCATATCATATTATTATTATCTGTTCATATGCTGAAAGTCACTGGACTTGCTAGACTTTTTGTCTGACCCTTGTTGTTTCGCCTCCTTTCTTCCGTTTCCCCCCCCCCAGGTTATCCAAGGAGGGAAATACTTTAGCTTGATCCGGATTTCTCTTTGCTTGAAGTGCTTAAAGTATGGCTTGGCTCTGTATAGCTTCCGTTCCATGGGGATTATGATTTTAAACTATGCATTTTGAAGGCTTTTGTACAAGACTGATATTTTGTACTTGAATTCTGAAATTGAAAGGATGTAACCATATTAATTTCTGTTTCGGCTATAATAAAGTTAAAATTTTTCAAGTACTGTTTTATCTGTCTTGTAAGTTTCTGTTCTGTTTACTAAAATGCTCCACCAAAGTTAAGGCATTCCCTTTGTGGGTGACCTTAACGGAGGTGGGGTGTTACACTTGGTATCAGAGCTGAAGGTTACCGGATTTGATAAAGAATTTTTGAAAACTATTTTCAAAAAGGTTTTGAAAAGGAAGTATTTTCAAAAGTAAAGCTTATTTTGAAAAACATAGTCCCCTAAGCCATATATCTATCTTTTGATCCTCTGCTTGAATCCTTGTTTCCTTCTTTCTTGAGTCTCTGGGGCTCCCGGTTTTCTGGGAGGTAACCTCATCAAAGGGCAAAGTAGTGCCCGACTTCCATCGATAGCTGTAGTAGTTTCACCTGCGGCTAGTTTTCTTTAGAGCTTTGAAGGATTTTTCCGGGTGATGGAGGCAGCTTTCGAGGGATTGGTCAACATGTTACACAAGGATAGTAAAGATGAGAATGATGAGGTTTGGCTAAGGAGCACAACCCAAAAGGTGAGAAACTCATATAGACTTAGTTCACAATGGAGGCAAAAGGGAAACACAAAAGAAGGAAGGAAAGATTGAAGATAAGGAGGAGGAAAGTGTTTTACTTATGGAAGCTCGACTCATCTGAATAAGGATTACCGAAAGAGGAAGGGGAGGGTGCTTGCTTCAACTGTGGGGAGATGGGACACTTCACTAGGGACTGCCCGAAGAGACGAGGACAAGGAGGGCAGGCAAACACTCTTGAAGCTAGTGGCTAGGATAGGAATAGGGAAAAATTTCTATAGTAGGTTTAATTTCTTTATCTGATTATGGAGTTAAGACTTTTTCTGATTCTGGTATTTTGGTTTTGTAATCGGTACTCTGCACTTTAATACTAGTATTATTTCTGAATTCCGCTATAGACTCAGACCCATAAGGGTTATGGATCATCTGTTTGAGATTGGGGTTTGAGGGATATCTGTGTTAGGAGTCAAGTATGACGCATACATTCTGAGTTTTCGTGGGGTATGATTTTATCATGCTTAGCTTCCTAAGAATCATTAGGGAACCTGATCTGTACCAGTAGTCTGTAAATATCTAAATACTTTTGATAGGATTTCCAGTTTTGACATTGTCTAAAGAAGGTAATCCTCTAGGTGTCAATTTGATGTTGGTTTCGGTCTTTGGGGCCGATACTTAGGACCCATGTCTAATGGGAACCAAATTTTCGTTCTATCTGTACTCACTTCCATCATTCGACTGTATCATATCGATCGAATATTTGAACTTTAGGTAGAAACTAATGGGTGTAAACATGTGTTTGAGACATGTTATGTTTGATGGTTGCTAGTGGTTGCTCGTGGATGCATATACACACACTAGGCACTAGATCGGCTCGAAAGCACTCTCATACTGCATATGGATGTGTGAGCATTTTTTTAATTTTTATGGATGCAAAATGGTTGAATCAGCATATGGATGTTGCATATGAATGAGCAGTTGTGCACTCATATAGAAATGATCTGTCTCAAATAGGAAAATTTGCATACATATTGGACTCATGGCACTAACATGATTTGCATTAAGGAGGTCGACTGAATCAGTGGGCCGCCTGATTTTGCATTAGATACGGACATGAACACATACTGTGCATTTAAACATGAAAGCATTAGAAGTCTATAAGGACAATGGATGCCTGTGGTTGATGATTGAGTAGATGGATGATTGGATGGTAGGACACATTCTTCTTAACTTGAAGATTTCGGGGACGAAATCCTTTTAAGTGGGGGAGAATGTAACACCCCGCAAATTCTATAACTGTGAAATTAACAAATTAAAGTATAATTAATTTCAAATCAAAGAACTAAGGGAAACGGGATACGCCATTGCGTTCGTCTCTGAAAAATATGCGAAATAGAGTCCGAATTTTCGAAAAACGGAGTCCGTATGAAGAAGATATAGCCTTCGGAAGTTTCTAAATTAAATTTAAAATTCAAACAGAATAAAATAAGCTCAGAAAACAAAAATGGGGCCCAATGGGCCAGGGTGGAAAAGGTCCCGCCTGACGCACCCAGGTCGACTGGGCTGTCGACCTGGTCTAACCAGGTCGACAGGCCTGTCGACAGGGCTGTCGACAGGGGTGTCGACCTGGTCCAGACCAGGTCGAGCCCAGTCTAACCCGGCTGGCCTATTCTCTGTTGGTCGATTTTCTGTGGTCTGCTTTGTCATTAGGGCTAGGTGGCAAGCTCTAATTGGTCTCTCCTTAGGATGAATGGCTACGATCAATCCAAGCAACATCAATGGTTCTAATCAGTTCATTACCCCTATAAAAAGGACCCTAGACTCTACCTAGGTTTCTTGTACAATTCTCTAGCCTCCATTGCTCTCTTCTTCTAATAAAAATAAAAATGGCGTCTCTGCTCTGCTGGAATTAAAACTAGAAGATAATCAACATCAGCTTAAGCAACTCAATTCAAACTAGATATTAAAGTTCTGCAAAGATTCTACAACAAGTTAAAGTTCTTTCTTTAATCCAATCAAGGCAAGTACAGTTATTTTCCGCTATAAACGTTAATAATAATTTTGATATGTTTTTGATTCTGTATCTGAGATTGTATACATATTCTCTTCTGTCAGATCTGTTTTTCTGTATCCCTTTTCTTCTTTTCTGTTTTTATAGCCAGGCTACCACGAGCCTGTGCCTAATCTCATAAGAGATGAACGTATGAACGCAAGTTTTGGGATGAATGATGCGAAATTGGGCAAGACTAAATTGAATGTATGACTTTAGGTCTGAGGCATAAAATATATTGGACATATGACTTGGGATTGGATGCATAAATTTGACTATGAACATATAATTTATGCATGTTGTATGCATAGTTATGTTGTAATTTAGACCTGTAATTAATTAGAAAAAAATAGCATATGTTATAAACTAGTTTTAGACCTATGCATATTTTGTGATAAAAGAAGAAGAGGAACCACTGTAAAGATTGCATATGATTTGAGACTTTGGACAAAATGCATATAAAAAGGCAAGATCAGATTTTTAGAAGATATGATTTAAAGATTGTTGGGTATAGTTTGCATAATGATTTATGACTTAAAAAGAAGAAGATATGGAAACTTAGGTGTAAAGATTTACATTAATTAGGATATCTATTATTGTGATTACACCTAAATAGGAATTTTTGGATATATGGCATGCATTGTAATTAATGATTATATTTGGTATAATTTACATGTAAAATGCTAGTTTAACAAAAATTGGAACATATGTTATATGGTAAATTGTGTCCATATTCTGCGCTATGTAAATTTATGCAAACATGGAATATATGTTCATATTGTGAATCATGACAATTATTTAGGCATATGAATTTAGGCCTAATTTATGTTTAGGCAAGGCATGTAAATAGAACCTTTAGAAATATTAAACCTGCTAAATCTGTCATTTACTGAATCCGTTGAAAATGCCTATTTTGCTAATTTGCTAAGTTGCCTAAAACTGCTAGTTTTGTTATATTGCCTAGACTGCTAATTAGATTGAAATGCCAAATCTGTTAAATTTGTCTGTTGGGATGCCTAACCTGTTATATGCCAAAATCTGCTAAGTGCTAAATCGGTTAAATCTGTTAAGTCACCCAATCTGCTAAAATCTATTATCTGCTATATCAGTTGAGTTGATGTGATCATTCTGTTATTGATATAATCTGAATTGGCATATATATTGGGCGTGCGCATAAACGGTAAATAATTAATTAATTGGCCGCAAAGATGAATATGGCTAACTCGAGGTTAGAATGAGTTTGCGACGTAAATCTGCCCGGAACCGCCCGGCACATCCAGTGGCCGCAAACAATAGGTTCTAATGTGAGAAGTTAGTCATAACCTGCTTAAGACACGAGGTTAGGTCTGGCTTGTGGCAGAAGTCTGCCCGGAACCGCCCGGCACATCCAGCGGCCACAAGCTAGCGACCTAATGTGAGAGGTCTGGGCATTAATAATTAATTAATGCAAATCTAAGATAAGAATGACGTCTAAAACGTATTGGAGGAAAATAGGGTTAAATCAAATTGATTAATAGATGTAGTAAAACCCGTCCATGAATCTGTAGGCCCAATACAAAGTTAGACAAATCTGAAAAATCTGTACATCTGACCTGTTAGTCTGAAAACTTGTTAACTTAATTTGTGAATTAGTAAACCTGAATTATGTATGTCTGAACTTGTAAACAAGTTAATCTGAAATCTGTTAGTCTGGGGACACAAGGTTAGGAGGGAAATTACTTGTGTCATCTGTTGTTTGGGACCTATATTAGTCAGTAACCCTTTTTGGTATCAAAACTTTGACCCAACAGTAGGTAGGGTCCGGGCACGCTTACTGAACTAATTATAAGTGGTTCATTCTGATAATGGCGAGGGGTGTTGATGGTGCGTTCCAACCGGGTCATGTGCGTGCATGGATCCCGGTCTGCCTCTGAGGATGTAAGACGACATGACATCTGTAAATAGGTCTGTGCCAATTGGTTGTCACTTTAGGGAGTGATACACCCTACTGTGGGGCCGACACAGGATATTTATGTATTAGGGAGCCGATCGCTTGGGGTAGGGTTTTAGGGTACGCTTGGTTCTGTCTGTTTCTGTTGGTACCGTCTGCTTCTGTTGGGTGGTAACACCTGTCTGTTTCTGTGTGGTACCGTCTGTTCGGGTGGTAAAGGCCCATTACTAGTGTACACCTAATTCCACATTCTGTCTCCATAGGGATAATTCTGTTTCTTCTTCTGTCTATTTCTGATCGGGTAGTAAAGGCCCATTATTAACATTCTGTTTCTGTTAAAGTATTCTGTACCCGTTCCTGCTTCAATTTAGACATTAGGGTGACACCTAATTCTGCTATACTAGTATTAGTACAGAGAAGTGTAAAACAATAGTTTATATCATTCTGTTTTTCTGTTATATCTGCTACACCTGTTATAGTTATCTCACATCCAGTTTTATGTTCATATCATATTATTATTATCTGTTCATATGCTGAAAGTCACTGGACTTGCCAGACTTTTTGTCTGACCCTTGTTGTTTCGCCTCCTTTCTTCCGTTTCCCCCCCCCCCCCCCCAGGTTATCCAAGGAGGGAAATACTTTAGCTTGATCCGGATTTCTCTTTGCTTGAAGTGCTTAAAGTATGGCTTGGCTCTGTATAGCTTCCGTTCCATGGGGATTATGATTTTAAACTATGCATTTTGAAGGCTTTTGTGCAAGACTGATATTTTGTACTTGAATTCTGAAATTGAAAGGATGTAACCATATTAATTTCTGTTTCCGCTATAATAAAGTTAAAAATTTTCAAGTACTGTTTTATCTGTCTTGTAAGTTTCTGTTCTGTTTACTAAAATGCTCCACCAAAGTTAAGGCATTCCCTTTGTGAGTGACCTTAACGGAGGTGGGGTGTTACACTGTATTTTATAATCACAACATAATAACTGATGAATGTAAATGCATAAAAGTAAACAACACACAATGTTTTTATAGTGGTTCGGCTAAGTCGTAGCCTACATCCACTTTATAGTCCTTTATTCATATCATCAAATTTTTCCCAAGGCAAGTCGTGCCTTATTACAGAGTTCATTAGAAAAATAACACAAAGTACAGTGTTTTTAATCCAAATATCGCATTAAGTGTTGGGCATTCCATGCTCTGGGGACTTCTTCGCCATCCACGGTCGTTAACTTGAAGGTTCCTTTTTCAAGTTTCCGTTGAATGACAAAGGGTCCTTCCCATTTCGGACCAAGGTGAGGAAGGGATGGAAAAACTCTCTTTAGCACCAAATCTCCTGGTTCAAAAGTTCTGAGGCAAACTTTTTTGTCATAATAGCGTGCCATCTGACGCCGATGTCTTGCTGCACGCAAGTCTGCTTCGTCCCTTTTCTCTTCGATTTCATCAAGAGACTCAAGTAAGAGCGCCCGATTCGTCATGGGGTCATAATACGTCACCCTGTGGGAAGGAACTTCCAGTTCAACTGGAATTACCGCTTCTGAGCCAAAGGAGAGAGAGAAAGGGGTATGACCGGTGGCCGTTTTAAATGTTGTTCGATATGCCCACAAAGCTGAGGGCAATTCATCAACCCACTTTTCCTTTGCACGCTCTAATCGCTTCTTGAGAATGGATTTTATTACCTTGTTTATTGCCTCTACTTGCCCATTCGATTGCGGATAGGCAACTGCAGTATATCGTTTGTCTATCTTATACTTCTGGCAAAAATTTCTGAATTCAGTGCTATCAAATTGGGTCCCGTTGTCAGTAATAATCGTCCTTGGGATCCCTAATCGGCATATAATATTTCTGACCACAAAACTTATCACCTTTCTTGTTGTGATCTTAGTCAAGGGCTCAGCTTCCACCCACTTCGTAAAATAGTCCACGGCTACTATTGCATACTTAGCTCCTCCTTTAGCAATTGGTAAAACTCCAATGATATCAATTCCCCATGTGGCAAATGGCCAAGGGCTCACCATTGATTTAAGCTGGGTTGACGGTGCCCTGGGGATTTTGGCGAATCTCTGGCACTTATCGCAGCGTCGTGAATAATCAGCTGCATCTTTGTTGATCGTAGGCCAGAAGTATCCGTACCGCAATATTTTCTTTGCTAAAGTTTGACCTCCTGTATGATCTCCACACTCACCTTCGTGTACTTCTCTTAGTACACGCTTGATGTCGTCGTGTGCTATACATCGTAACAGGGGCATAGAAAATCCTTGCCTATAGAGAATATCATCTTGTATGACATATCTGGTAGCTTTGCGAACTACAGCTCTTTACTCACTCTTCTTCGATGGGAGTGTCCCATTCTTAAGGAAATTCTTAATTGGAGTCATCCATGACTCCTTCTCTGGTTCTGCTTCAAAAGCGAATTCAATTTCCATCGACTCAAAGCTTGGCGACTCCAACGTTTCAATTGGAATTACTTCAGTTTCTTCTGGATTGTCAGAACTAGCCAGCTTTGCCAGTCTATCCGCTTTCTGGTTTTCAACTCTGGGAATATGTGTTATGTTGTACCGCTCTAAGCTACTCAACAGCTCTTTCACTTTCTTGAGGTAGGCGATAAGCCGAGGTCCTCGAGCCACGAATTCCTCTCGCACTTGACAAACAACAATTTTAGAGTCACAAAATATGTCTATCATTTTTACTCCGAGGTCTTTAGCAAGTTTCAGCCCGGCAATCAGGGCTTCATATTCAGAGTCATTGTTAGTTGCCGAAAATTCTAATCGCAGGGCGTAATATAACGACCGTCCCTCGGGAGTGACTAAGACAATTCCAGCTCCGGACCTTCGGTCATTCTTAGCTCCATCTGTATATAATTTCCATGGATTCATCTCTAGCTCTTCCTCAGATTTAACCACTCGGTCATTGATTATTTCCTCTTCTGGAATTGTGAACTCCGCAATAAAGTCTGCTAGAGCTTGCCCCCTGATTGACTTTCGTGGTTGAAAATTCAAATCAAACTGACTTAGTTCTATGTTCCATTTGATCAACCTTCCCGATGCTTCGGGTCTCTGCAACACCTGCCTTAAGGGCTGGTCGGTGTATATGGTTATTGGATGGGCTTG
This sequence comes from Allium sativum, assembly GCA_030737875.1. NCBI lineage: Eukaryota > Viridiplantae > Streptophyta > Magnoliopsida > Asparagales > Amaryllidaceae > Allium > Allium sativum. The sequence goes on from CM060923.1 coordinate 651,757,303, forward strand.
GAAATAGTGACGAAGTTTTCGGGATGCGATCAGGAGGCTGTAAGCGAGCTTCTCAATTTTTGGGTAGTTGCGCTCTGCCACTGCTAATTTCTTACTTACATAGTACACCGGCCTTTGTACTTTGTCTTCTTCTCGAACCAAGGCTGTGCTGACAGCGTGAGCCGAGACTGCCAAATAATCAAATAATTCTTCGTGATCGACGGGCTTTGATAAAATCGGCGGTTTTTCTAGCAATTCCAACAGATTCTGAAAGGCCTCAACACAATCCGGAGTCCACTGGAAGTTCTTCTTTCCCCTTTTTATCAAATAAAAAAACGGAACACATTTATCTGTGGCTTTGGAGATGAATCTACTCAGCGCCGCTACTTTCCCTGCCAGACTTTGGACGTCTTTAATTCTCCTCGGTTCTTCGATGTTTCTAATCGCTGCTATCTGGCTAGGGTTGATTTCAATTCCTCGGGAACTCACAATGAAGCCAAGGAACTTTCCCGATGCCACTCCAAATGAGCATTTCAGAGGATTCAATTTCATCCGGTACTTTCGCAAGATACCAAACATTTCCGCTAAGTCTTGCGTATGACTGGAAGACTGCTTTGATTTGACAAGCATATCATCCACGTAAACTTCCATAGTTTTTCCTATTTGATTATAAAACATTCTATTTACCAAGCGCTGATAAGTAGCTCCAGCGTTTTTTAACCCGAATGGCATTACAACATAACAATATAGCCCCAAATTCGTAATGAAACTCGTATGTTCTTGGTCTGGTACGTGCATAGGAATTTGGTTGTATCCAGAATATGCGTCCATGAAAGAAAGAAGTTCATGACCTGCTGTCGAGTCTACAAGCTGGTCAATCCTGGGAAGTGGGAAACTATCTTTCGGGCAAGCCTTATTTAAATCTGAAAAATCAATGCAAGTCCGCCACTTTCCGTTTGGCTTCTTTACTAAGACGGGATTCGATATCCAGTCGGGATATGTCGAATCTCGAATAAATCCATTCTGCTTCAACTTCTCTACTTCCTCTTTGAGAGCAGCCGACCTCTCTGGGCCCAGCATGCGTCTCTTTTGCTTCACAGGCGGATGCTTCGGATTTACATTCAATTTGTGACTTATAATGGAAGGTGATATCCCACACATGTCAGCATGGGTCCAGGCGAACACGTCTAAGTTTGCCTTCAAGAAGTTCGTCAGTTCTTCAGCACGACGTGGATCCAATTGAGAACCAATCTTCAAAACTTTCGTCGGATCAGCTTTATCAATGGGAATTTCCACTGTCGCTTCATTAGGAGTTGCATTCCTAGCCTCTGGTTCCTCGTCTTTTCTGGGATCCAGGTCTTCAGGCGTTCCTTTGGGCAACTCCCTCGGGTTCAATCTCTCTAATTACTATGCCGAGTCCCCCTTTGAGGGAGACGAGGCATCCTTACTCTCAGCATTAAATCCTTTCATCAACATCTTTAGTTCGGCCACATAGCAGGCCCGTCCGGAAACTTGATCCCCTCTCATTACTCCAGTTCCGGCTTCGGTTGGGAACTTTAGTAACAAGCACCAAGGGGCGATACAAACTCTAAATTCAGCGAGGGCAGGTCTCCCCAAAAATGCGTTTTATGGCGAATCTACGTCCAATACTACGAACTGAAGCATTCGCACTCTTCTACGTTCTCCTTGACCCAGGGTCACGGGCAACTCTATGTATCCCATGGGAGTTGCCGTCGCTCCGTTGAAGCCTCTAGTCCATCCTTCACAAGGTTTCAGATCTTCGGGCTCAAGCTTCATCTGATCAAACGACTTCTTGAACAGAATATTAACGGAACTTCCATTGTCTACTAGTACCTTATGGACCAAGGCCGGCCCAATGGTGGTAGTAATAACCAACGGATCATTGGTGGGTGATTGTATCCCAGTATTGTCTCGACTGCGAAATACCACGTCGTCGAACATGGTCTTCTGTTGTTTTATGGGGGTGACATCTTCCAAATCATCACCTTCATTCACGTCTAGATGCTTGGCAGCATTCACATATTGATCCATTGATCTGAAACTTCGGATTGCCGGGTGAGGTCCGCCTACTATGGAGTTGATAACAATTCCTTTACCTTTCTGCTGCGCTGTAGGCTTGGGAGCAGGTAGAATCTGTTTTAGAGCCTGCTCACCTTGCCCCCTGTCTCTCGGGGCAACCTTGTACTCATCCAACTTCCCTTCACGCAACAGTTTCTCAATCACATCCCTCAAATGCCGACATTCATTGGTCGAATGCCCATGAGTTCCGTGAAACAAGCAAAATTTCCCTGTCGCCATTTCTTTCTCGGTCGAATCACGAGGTGGCGGTCTTTTGTACTGTAACACATTGTACGTATCCAGGTAAATATTTTCCAGGGTGTCGTTCAATGTTGTATAATTCTCGTAGTTCTGGAATCGGGGTCTTTTGTTAGGGTCGCTTCCCCTATTTCTATTTCTCCTGTTACCGCTCGAATTACGGTTATTGTTGTTGTTTCCCCCACTTCCAGTATTGCTGTTTCCACCCTTGTTTCCTACATTTACTTCAACCTTGCCAGAATTTTCCCCCGACTGCTTCACGGCGATATTACTCTGCACATTCTCCTTTGAAGCCGTCTCAGACTTTCTCTTTCGGTTTGCCCTGGCCTCCTCTCGCCTTAAATAAATATCGGCTTTTTCGTAGAATATCTCCCTTGTGGGGGGTGTCTTCCCAGAAAGGTAGTCTCCAGATTTAGATTCAGGATCGACTCCTTCCTTCAATGCCATCAGAATAGTGGGCTCATGCGGATCACTGACCTCAGTTACAGCTTGGTTAAAACGATCAAGATATGCCCTTAAAGATTCTCCTGGTGCCTGTTTGATTCTCGATAATTCAATAACACTTTTGGACTTTCGGGCATGTAGTCGGAACTGGTTCATGAAACGCTCGCTTAGTTCCTTGTAATTAGAAATCGAACGAGGAGGAAGTCGGGTAAACCAGAACAATGCCACATCTTCTAGGTAGATTGGGAATGCTTTGCACTTCACTTCATCTGGGGCAGCAGCAGCATTCATGAGCCACGAATACCGCATCAAATGCTGTCCCGGATCAGTCCTTCCGTTGTACTTGTCCATTTGTGGCAAGTTAAAGCGTCGGGGAAATTGGAAGTCGAGGATATCGTCGGTGAAGGGAGTATGGCTTCGTTCAATGCCATAGTCTTCATTCGTATAATTCCGGCTCTCGGACATAATTTGGCGAACCATTGCCTGTACATCAGCATTAGTTAGGGGCCGCTCAGGTTCCCTGGCCCTAGTATCCGAGTTCCTTCTGGGCTCTGGTTCAGGAGATGCCCTTCTTCTTCGTGCTGCCTCTGCTCGACTCCGTTCCCTGCGTTCCCGGTCGATCTCGGGAAGGGGGGACTGGAGTCTTTGCCCCTGAATGGGGTCATTGTTTCCTAATGCTCGTGCGATATCCTCACGAGATCCCAAAGATCCAAATGTCAGCTGCTCCACGTTCTGAGGTCGTTCGAGTGGCCTTCGTTCACGGGGCCTCTCTTCCTCGGAAGATGAAGATTGATCTACTGGTGTGTGACGAACCGGTGATGGAGTTCTCTGTCGACGGAGTTCACTAATCTCCCGACTCATGAGCCTCATATTTTCCTGCATCATGAGATTAGTGCGCTCGTGAACTTTCATGGCCTCCCTCGTGCTCTCAAGCATGTCAAGAAAGTGCGAGAAATCTCCTTGGGTGATGGGCGCAGATGGATTGACCTGATCACCAACCCTGGTGGCTGGAATTGGAGCATTCGTAGGGACTCGAGTAGAGGTTCCAGCTTCACCAAGCATCGGGTCGGATCGGAGGTAGGAAGTCGGATCCGTTCGGAGCTGGGGAGCCTGGTCGGATCGGTGCGTGGCAAGCAGCTCGGGTCGGTTCAGACTGGGGGAATGCACTGCTTCAGAATCTCCTACCCGGATCGGATCGGAGCTCTCCCCCTGCTGGCGGTTCGGATTTCCTGCATTGGTCCTTCCTGCTGCTGAACTCTGCCCCCGATACCTTGTTACAACAGCATTTTGCTGATCTTCGCCAACTCAATTTCCTCGAAAAGACTGAACTTCCTTGCCTTTTCCTTTGGCCATGAATCTTTGACAATCACTTCAACGAATGTAAAAAAGCGGAGAAACTTAAGGATTCACTTCTTTGAACTCAACGGTCCAAAAAGTAGAAAGAGATCCCGGAAAATAAAGAATTTAGATGAGGTTTCTCAGTGAAAGCACCAAAATGTTAGACCCAAAAGTGGTTCTAACACCCAAATTGATTAAAAGCAAGATGAAATGAGATAAAAATACAAAATGAACACGCAGGATTTATAGTGGTTCGGCGAAGAAATGCCTACGTCCACTTATCTTTCACTATATTCAATAATTCAGTTGCAAATACAATGTAAGATTCACTCAATTCCGCTCACAACTCACTTATGTTCACTCAATTGACTAAAACAAAGAATGAAAGATGATTTGGATTCTCCGGGAGTAATGGAGTTCGGATGATGGAGGTAGTTGAATTCTCAAAGTGCTGAAAAAAGATCCTTCTCTTTGTCTCCAGACAGGGTATTTATAGGTGTGGATTTGCTTGAAACTTGATCCGGGTCGGGGCCACGTGTCATCCATCGCACTCTCTTCGGGTTCGGATGAACTATCATGTTGACAACGCATCAAAGGAAAGGACGTTATGGGTAGGAACAGGTCGTAGCCGGTCCGGATATCCAGGCGCTTTTGCAGGAGAATAACATGGATCATGGGTTCGGGTCGGAGACGCGCAGATAAGGGGTTCGGATCGGGATAGCCGATACGAACCGGATTGGCTTGGGTGCGACTCTTCTTCTCTAATCTGTTCCGCTCCGCTCCATTTTCGTGGCAAACAGGTGGCTTTCCGATCCATTCGAGATTTAGTTGCCCTCCGATCCGATTAGATATGCCTTACCAATCTACTCAGTAAGAGTTCACCGATCCGAACAGAGGACTCTATCCGACCCGAACCGATATGTTGCTCTGTCCCGACCCGAACAACTGCAGCTATCAATCTAGATTGTAGTGTTTTTCTCCACACCGAACCGAAGCCTTCTAATTAAAAATTCCCTTCAATGTCTGGTTTCTCGACTTTGTGTTGCCTAATTCACAAAGTAGGCTAACAGTTAACATTTGTTTATTTTCAAGAGATAATTCATCTATGTGGAATACTTTTTAGTAAGTGAACGAGATCCAAGATTTACTAGTGAATTTTGGAGAGCTTGTGTGAAACCATGAGTACGCTGTTATGTTTGAGACCGAGTATACTAGAGGGAGAATAAGTGAAAGTGGAACGAGAGGCAACAGTGAAATGAGTTCCAACTCGTATTTTGGAAATAAAAATAATGGAGCTATGAAATTGTGAAGTTAAAGTCGATCAAAGCACAATGGAGTCAAGCTCAAGGGGATGTGGCTTAGAAGATTGAAGACTATATTCGTGCATCATATCTCTTTTTAAGAGTATATTCTTGATTCCTTTTTTCGGTAGAGCTTACTTGCATGCTATCTTTTGTGTATATCCTCTCGGTCCTATTCTCAATCCAATTTTTGTTGCAAACCCCATAGGGAGTATGACTCATCTGTTAGTTTTACATGTTGGGGCTTGAGGGTGTCCGTTGGGTTGATTAAACCTTTTGGGTTTTATAGGATATGGGTTAGTTTTAGGAAGGAATTTCTTATGACTTAAAAGGAGCCCATCATGCTTAGTTTCCTAAGAAACATATATATTGGTTGGGTTGAGTAATTCTTTGGGTGTCAGTCTGATGTTGATTTCGGTCTTCAGGGCTGATGCTTAGGGAGTTCTTCTCCTAATCAATATATATGTGGCGTAGATTTCCAGTTTTGACGTTGCCTAACTGGCCCAAAGTTTTTACCTGCTTCTATCATTCGATTATATCCTTAGATAGGAACAATTAGGTGTAAACATGTGTTTGAGACATGTTATGATTGATGGTTGCAAGTAGTTGCAAGTGGTTCCTAGTGGTTTCTCGTGGATGCATATACACGCTGCATCCACGCACATTAGGCACTAGATCGGCTCAGTCACCTTTCATATTGCATATGCATGAGTATTTACACTTGTTTGTGGATGAAATTGAATGTTTTATCATACGGATGTTGCATATGGATGGATGTTTGTGCACACATATAGTGTTTATGTGACTAGGACTATTTGCATACATGTTGGACTCATGACACTAAACATATTTTTGCATTAAGAGGATCAATCAGGCCTGATCATTTACATTAGATAAGGAACATATACACACACTTCTCGCATATGTTCATACAACATTAAAAATCTTTTAAGGACAATGATTGCTAGTGGGTGATGTTTTGAGTAGATGGATGATGGATGGTAGGACACATTCTTCTTAACTTGAAGATTTCGGGCACGAAATCCTTTAAGGACGGGAGAATGCAACAACCCGAATTTTTATAACATGTTAATACAAGAATAAAGGCAGAATTAAATTTTAAAATAAGAACCAAGGGAAACGAGTTGCGCCATTGCGTTCGTCTCGAAATTCTGCTTGAAAACGAGTCTGTGTTTGCGAGAATCGGAGTCCGTATGAGAGAGATATGACCCTTTGAAGTTTCAGGATTTTCAGAATAAAAAACAGCTCGAATTCGAATTCAAATTTCGAATTTAAAACCCAGAAAAGGCTGGGCCGGAAATTTCCCGCCCAGTACCCAGGTCGACTGGGGAGTCGACTGGGCAGTCGACCCCCCCCAGACTAGGTCGACTGGGCAGTCGACCTGGTCCCCGAGCCTACTTTTGGGCCTGGGTGCATTCTGATGTTTCTAGTCTCGTTTTCTGTCCAGATTCGTCTACCTAATCCTATATAAACCCCCCTGATGCCTAAACCCTAATTCATAACAACATGTCTAGCCACCGTTATACTGCTAAAATCCCTCTTGGTCATGGCCGCCGTCTCTAATCTTCTTCTTAAGCTTTCATACGCAATCCAATGCAAAGATGAAGACTTCTACAACAATTCAAGGAGATGAATCAACAACTCTACAACGTTTCTACATCGATTTCAGTTCTTAATTCGCTAGCCATGCTATGTAAGTTCTAGTTACTTTTTAGATTAAAATACTTAATTTTAATATGGCTATGGAATAAAGTGTAATTGGATATAAGCATGTTTATCAATTCAGATCTATTCCTGTTTACCTTTGAACCTTGAGTTTTGAGACTTGTTCATCTCCATTCTTATGTCTAGTTCATGCTCTATTCAGTCGTTGTAAATCAGTTTCTTGGATTCATGTTGATATTATTATCAAGATCTAATCTTTATGCCTATCATGACGATCTATGTTGTTTTCTCCTTGATCTTGTTTCATTGCAACTTCTACCTCCCCCTATTTATTTTCCTTTGATGAACCTAGATCAATTTCGGACCTAGGCCTAAACTGCGATTTATGTGCGATTGGATACGGGGGAAATACCGAGATATTGCCTAGTTAGATATATGTGTGTTTGGTAGAATCGAAGGCATAATATAGAATTGGATAATTGGGTATTGCCATTAAAATGGTAATTGTAAGAATTGGGATTGGCATATGTAATTTTTGGCTAGAACTGGATATGTGTAAATTAACATAAAAATTGACATACGTATAAAACGGCATGAACTGAACATATGTAGATTTGGTATGAATTGGGCATATGTAAAACTGATATGTAATCTAGAACTTGGGCATATGTTAATTATGTGAGATTTGTAGTTGAGACACATATGATAATTTATGTCTTGAAAAGGGGCTAATATGAACACGCCTAAGTGGGTTTTGGGTAGTTGGAATGTAATAGCCTTAAAGGAGGGATAAATATAAATTGAGATAAGTTTCCTTTAATGGCATAAGATAAATTGTGGTAAAATTGGTATGATTTTGCATACCATTAATTGATGAACATAATTGAGTCAATTATGGACATCGTTAAATTAGGAATTAATTAATAATTTGAATAGGAAAATTATTAAAACTGGGGTAAATGATTATAAGTGATAATCAATGCTTAGGACACGAGGTTGGACTCAGGTGTGACGTAAAACTGCCCGGACCCGCGCGGCGAATCCAGTAGTCACAAATGGTAGCCCAATGTAAGAGGTCCTAGGCCCAAATTAAAAGCGTTACAGTTGTAAAGACACGAGGTTAGACACTTCTATGGTGTAAGACTTCCCGGACCCGCCTGGCAAATCCAGCTGCCATAAATGTCAGTCTAATGTGAGAGGTCTTTATAGGGTTACGACCTTAATGAATTAAGAAATACTTAACCAGATAAACATGTGGTGGTACATGGGGGTTAAGTGGGTGACAAGTGGGTTACATGTGGGTGACATGTGGAAATACGAATAGTAATACTTAACCAACATAACATGGTAATTAGACCAGTGGATAGGGTTAAGTAAACTAAGAACACTTAACCAATATGGTATGAATGGGTGGGTTAAGTAATATGATTAGGCTAATGACACTTAACCAATATGGTATGAGTGGGTGGGTTAAGTAATATGATTAGGCTAATGACACTTAACCAATATGGTATGAATGGGTGGGTTAAGTAATATGACCAGGCTAATGACACTTAACGGTTATGACATGAATGGTTGAGTTAAGTAAATCTTAATTAATGCCTAAGTGGGAATGATAACTTATTGAATAAATTAAGTTAGGCGGAACAATAGATAAGATGAGATAACTTATGTAATAAGGAAAGATGTGCTTCATTGTAGATTAAGCAATATGCAAAGACAAGAATGAATTTACAATTGAAGGCGACATAAGTTATATTATAAAAAGGAACAAAACATTGGTTAGGTTGGATAATCCTCTGATTATCAATTTGATGTTGATTCCGGTCTTCGGGGTTGGTTTTTAGGGAATTATTCTCTCTCTCCATTGTGTTTGAGAGTTAAGGGGTACTTGGTTGTAAAAATTGAACAAGAACATGTTATTGTACCATAACAGGGGTTAATGTATGAATCATAGGAATAACATGTTGTGGGCTTATTAATGGACTTAGTATAGTTCAAGTTAAGAATTGAATTAATAAGCAAGTTGAAGGTTGGTATAAATGGAAATAACCAAGTTAAATGATAAGACTGATGAGGTAGCACAAGCGCATAGTTAATGGATATACATAGGGTCTAATGGCAAATAAAGCCAAGGCGCTTGGTTAAACCCAGACGTTGGGGGTAATATGAGTGACATGTAAAATATAACCTATAAGCACTTAACCAAGATAAAGCATGTATTAAGACATGAGGATGATGTAGGGGTTAAGTGGAGGACATGGGTAACATGTAAGACATAACTGGTGTATACTTAACCAAAATTTAAGCATGTAAGTGGACATGAATAAGAAGGGGTTAAGTAAGAATTACTAGAGGGGACCAAGCATAGGAGGGAAGCTTGTGTCGAGGAAAGGGGACCCTTTTCAGACCAGTAGCCCATTACGTATCTTTGTGAGCTCGACCCATGTCGAGGACGGGACATGCATACCGGGTTTGATTGTAAGAGGTCAAAACGGGTTAGCGGTGGTAACGCAAGTCCAACGGGTTTCATATGCATGTGTGGACCCGGGCTGGTAGGTAAGACGGTGCTGCATAATGTAGGTATAAGCCGTGCATCCTCAAGTTGTATCGGGTTGCACTTTAGGGGAGTGATACACCCCACTGTGGGGCCAGCACGGGTATCTACGAGTTAGGGAGCCGATCGGATGCGGGTTGGTGGGCACACCTAGCAGAGATAGGGGCAGGCGGCACCTATGTAGTCAGCTAGGGGTACATAAGACTAGTATTATGATTTCTAAGTAGTGGGTTGGATCACCTTATTATATAACACGGGCTACTAGTTGGGACACTAATAGGGGGTAAGGATCCTTGTTACAGAGGACACTAGTTGGAGTATTAGTAAGAATACGAATCATTCCTTGCAAGACAATTGTAAGGTTGCTAGTTAGGTGGTGTAGAGCAAGTAGATCTCATAGAAATATTTTAATGGCGAAGCAGAGGAATCTTGTTATGTTTGATAGGAATCTTACGAAATTATACTTAGTTTATCTTGAATGGGAACCTTGCGATGTTACTTGACAAAAATCACATCGTGTTAACCTTAGTTATCTTGCCTGTTGCTTATCTTGTCATCATGCTTATGTTTACTTTCAATTTACTCATGCCATATTATCCTTAACTATTTTTATGCTGAAAGTCACTAGGACTTACTCAGTCTTTATGACTAACCCATTTTGTTTCGCCTCTTTTTCTTCCGTTTCCCCCCCCCCCACCCCAGGTTCGCAGGGTGGGAATACAGCTTAGCTCGGACCTTATCAAGCTCCAAGGCTCTTTCATGCAAGGCTTGGATTTTTCTTGCCTATGGCTTGCTTTGCTTTATTGGGGAATACTATAACTTATTTTAATGCTTCTTTGTTTTTGAGAAAGACATATATTTTAACTTTGTAATTGGGTATTGGAAGTTGATGGGCTTTTATTGTAAACAATCATATTTAATAAATGATTTAAGTACTTCCACTTTACTTTCCGTTGTTTTATATATGTTTGTCTTGTAATATTTCTGTTCCAGTACCCATAATGCTCCATTGAAGTTAAGGCATTCCCTTTGTGAGTGACCTTAATGGATGTGGGGTGTTACAGAACTGGCGTTGGTACTCACCTGGCAAATCCTTTCCAGCCTCTAAGCTAGAACTGTCAGTATTGTGTTCCACGGTAACCAGAGGGTCTGATGGATTATAAAGTGATGTGTCCTGCAAACCATCATATGGATTGTTCGTTGGATGCCTATGGATAGACTAACCATTTTAGCACACTGGGTTGCGTCGTTCCATTTATTCTTTACTCTATTCCAATTTGTTAAATCATTTGCACTTGCTCTAGTCTCAGTTTCGTTAGACACGGTTTTCTTACTATTTGTCTTTTTACTAACCTGGGTTGTACCTTTTAGATGCTCACTCTTTTATGTGCAGTTATAGATGAATGGTCGTCTTGTATGCTTTGTGCACACTTCGTTTGATCTGAGAAATGGACATTTGTATGTTGATGAGCTGAACAATCTACCGATTCAGCTCATTCCTGTTTAGCCGAGTTAGTGGAACTCTCACCAACCTCACTTGTATTATGATCATTGTTTTTTGAAGTATGATCAGATTCACAAAAGACCTCTTATCTTTTCTAGGACTGATTGTGTGTTAATCAACAATTGGGAGTCCTGTGGCCCGAAAGACTTACAGTTTTCACAAACTTTAGGCTTATACTCGTAGGCTACTTGTATTTCAACACGTTCTCCATCATAATTCAAATAGTGAATAGAGGTCAGGTAAATAAACTCAGGATCTACTTCTACCAGGACCCTTGTGTAATGTAGTCGTGTCTCCTTTGTTGTATCATTGTCCATCTTGATAGGAATTCCAAGAGTTCTAAAAATTCGACTTATAGCTTCTTTATTCCATAAATCTAACATCAAATCTTATAGCCGGATCCATATAGGTATGGTAGAAAAATATTCATGAGTAAGTTTCATACCTGGCATCCATTTCTTCATGATGATGATTTTGGAATTATAGGTGTAAGACCCAGATGAAATCACTTTATTATAGTCCATAGATTTCTCAAACCGAACAATTGTGAAGCCATTAGATTTGTAGTAAATATCTTGATTACTTTCAGGCTTCCAAACGTTGTCTATAAATTTTTGAAATTGGGCATAAATTGGTCGACTTCCAAGAATATAAACAATTAAGGAATTTTTCCATTTGATTTCATCTATTTTCCGATTTGATTGTGGAATAGAAGGCATAGCCCGATTTCCCTCAAAAAGAGGAGTAATAAACTACAGATCAGTGTCCACATCTATTGTTGGAGTTGTTGATGAACTGTGAACTGCATCTGCTTAAGATCGATTCAAGGTTGTTTGATTCTGATCTGGTGATTCTGGAGGAAGCTTTTCTATGTTAACAGTTCCCGCTTCAGAAGTGTAATATATATATATATATATATATATATATACATATATATATATATATATATATATATAATCATGACTACTACTGAGCCAAGGGAATTATATGTCTTTGTAAGAATAATGACGCATCTAATCCAAAAATTCTCACCTTCATTAATCCTTTTCGAAATGGATTCTTCCCCAAAAAATTGCTACAACTGAAGTCCAATGACTCCCTCAAAAAACATGTGAAAAGTTACTACATAAGTAACATACTAATCTACCAAAAGATAGGTTTAGGGAGTAAAATAATCCATTCCAAATAATTCCCCATAGGTCAACACTCGGGTGCGCCTACAATACATACCCTTAAGAAAAAAATACTTTCTTTTAACATTTGAGATGACTCATCATATATGTAATTTGTCTAAACTCAAAACCCATCCATCGACAACATAACTCCATAGCTAGGAAAGATTTAAGTCATAAGCATAAAACTCAATTCTCATTACACCCATAAAACCATGTGCTTTATCCAAGATGCTACAAATTTAGTATTTTGACAAATACGGCTCCAAAAAGCAATCTCACTTCTAAGAGATTGTCTTTTGACCTCTTATCATATTTAGAATATATAGCACAAAAAGAACACAATCAATATTGCCTAGAGATGCACTAAGGAAAAATAGGAAAATCAACATCGCTTAACCTTCTAGTCACAGGAAGGCTTAGTAGTTAGTCCACCGCATACCCTAGCCCGACCACACTCTTCTTGTAGTCAAAATAACTACGTAATTGGCTACTAATTTGTCCTTCAAATTTTCCTACCTCAAAAACTCTAGAACGTAATCATCTCAATCAAACACTACTACTAGTGCACAAATTTGGAGTAACCAATTATAGGGTTGATCTAACTAGATCAAAAAATTACATATACTCGGGAATGTCCCAGACATCTCCTAAATAAAGATTTATAGTTTCAATCTCGACTCACTATAGATTGTCTAGCTTATCTCCCTATGGGATTAAAAAACTACTACTGGGCCTAGAAATTTACCTAAGTGCAAAACAGTCAACTAGTGCTATCATCGCACAATTGGGTATTTACTATATCTTTAAGGGAAAAATTCGTTAGGCCTACAATATAGATGCTCTACATGAATTATCTCATCTCAATATGGCTATGGTCCCACGCAGCTATCTCCAACTAATACATCAAAGGAAGAGAGATAAAATAATCATTAATCATATAAAACAGGATAACTAGAAAGAACAAAACATAGATAATATTCTTTCTTTAACCAACTCTTACATACTTCCGTTTCTCAATCCCTTTGATCACCACCTTCCCTATAATCCTTTCGACATTAGCATACTTATGTTGCTCTTTCACTTCATCATTATGTTTCCAATTTAGGAAGTTTTTGCTCATTCCTAATTGATTGGTTACCAAAAATGTACAAAAATCTATTTCCATAGTAGAAGCAATCTAATTTATGGAAATTGGTAAGTGCATGATATTTCTTCTGATTATGTCTAAGTTGTTGAGCAGTGCGTAATGCGGCTAAATGCCTACTTCGCACTAATCCATTCAATCTTGCAATGACGTTTTCTATATTAGTTATAAACCAACTTGTGAAAATATATTCCTTTTTCTTAACCAACCAATCTAGGTTATTCTTAGCTCCCTAACTTTTTTTCACTAAAATAATAAGGTTGTCCCATCCATGATTAGTCCTAACTAATGTTTGTCAAACAGCAAGTTTCCCTCCAACTTAGATTTTAGTCCCCAAAATCCATCTGTCAAAACTTCAACCTATACAAAAAACTTAGATAAGTCGCCTTATAGATAACTGAACGAAGAAAGGATAGAAATTCAGAATTCAAAAGAGTCAAAGGAAGGTTGTAACTAATTGGAGGGGACATATATTGTTTTCTAAAATAGCATTTGGTTTCTTAAACAAAATGTTTTCTTTCAAAAATACTCTCTTTTAAAACAAAATTTTAGTGATCTTGTAACCTTAGGCTCGGATACCAAATGTAACCCCCTACACCTCTTAACATTATCCAAAATTGGATTTTGTTAAGAGATATGGAGCACTGTAGGTATAAAGACAATAAAACATCGCAAAGAATAAGATTTCACAAGACATAGACAATAAATTTACAACGGAAGAAGAAAGTAAATTAAATGAAAATGACAAAACAATTTTTATTTCAATTGAACCAAATTGACACAAAATGTCAAGTCTCAAAATCTCAGTCGAAACAGCAACAGAGAATAAAATATTATTATCCCCCAAATAGTCAAAAAGGCACAACCTAACCGTGGAAAAGAGACAGAAGGAAATCCATCTTCTATCGGAATCAGTAAAGAGATCTAAACTATGAACTTCCTCCTTATTAGCCTAGGGGAAGAAAGAGGAAAGAAGGAAGGAAAATGGGTCAGACATAAGGACCAGTGAGCTGTCCTGATTACCAGAATGATGAAATAAGCAAAGGAAACAGGTAAAACAGTAGTTCTAGAATCATATATGGTAAGTGTCTGTGCACACCTAAAAGTGAACATAAGAGATAACAAGTAGGATAGATTGTTCTCATTCACTTTCAATAATTTTTTACGAGTTGCACTTCTACAAATTCAAAAAATAATACAACTAGGAAAGAAATATTCCTAAACTGCCATCGAGTGGCTTCCATACCATTGTGAGATAATTTATGCCTACTACGGACCTTAGTTTATCAACCCAACCCATCAGCTCTAAAAGACATAGCGTTAATCAGAGGTGTTATGGCTTATAATATTTTTTAATTGGCGTGATGCACGCTCACCGCCCTGGAAGAATGCGCTCGTACCCATCTCTTTTGGAACTCTTACTACCTAGTGCATTAAAGAGTGCCCTCGCATCCTCCTTGTGTATGAACTCCATGATAAAAAGGATATTTCCTGATATGGGTCCCCAAAAAACAATGCAATATGACTTAAGTCACCCCTGGACTTGGTCCCTTATTATTTAATTTGTTATCGTTCGGCCACGAATATTCCCTAATTTGTCTACATTGTCGGAACAAACTACAACTATAAGCCACTTATTTTGCCCAATTGGTTGTTGCTTCCATAATGGGCTCCAACAACATGCTTATTCATTAGGCCACTTATTTTCTCAAATCTGATTATGCTGCCGGAATGGACCACAACTATGAGCCACTTATTTTCCCCAATCGTCTTATGCTGTCGGAACGGACTCACACTACATGCTTATTGATTTATTTCATTTTAAACTTAACACACGCTTTAAGTTTACTTAATAAGCCAACTTTTCCAATATAACTTTGGTTATATACTTTTTGGCAAATCCGACCGGTTTTTAAAGTAACCAGAAACACTTATTATTATAAAAAATAATAATTACAGGTATTACAGGAGATTGTCAGATTGGCAATCTACTACATAATCGGTTTTTAACATTGACTATCCACCATATACATTTTTAAGTGGAACTACCACTACTACTTACCCAGCTAAGAGTACAGGAGATAATCATAGTAATTACATTATTATTACATTACCTACGAAGGATACACATGTTGCATTGCACACTAAAGCCTATTACTAATGCATAAGTGAAAGCAACTAAGCTACAACATGCCAACATTAAATCGAAGAATTACCCTCGGCAATATAACATGTCATCATTCATAAACAGCACTTACGTTCAATAGAGAAATTTCAGCATCAAGCAAGTAACAAGAGATCCATCACCAAGCACACAGCAGCTCATCTTGTTACTCATCACAAGCTCCAAACTCTAAAATACACACTCAAACCCATAGTACACTACAACTTAACACCCATACCAATACCGGATAACCATATCATTGATCACCAAGACAACAACCTACATTCACATACAATCATGTTCCACAAATCGCACCAACACAGCCATCACAATATAACCAGAGATGCCAAGCACTCTCCACCTAGGCTTACCAAGCAAAAGACATAGAACTGCTTCCTCATAGCAATCTTGATAAATAAAGGAAATCTTGCTAGGCATACTGGTCATGTGTGAAGTAAGTCGCAAAGCGGCTCGAAGAAACACAACTGTACAATGTGCTTCGACTATGAGCAAGTCAAACTACAGTCAAACTAGATACAGAACTCCTAAATCAAAACCTACACTGAATGGCACCAACAGACACCATACTAACCATATTCCTCCTGACCAAAGCTAGACTAACCTCTTATTATGTTTTAGGTTGCATTAAACATTATGTTTATTTTATGATATTGTTATCATAATTATTATACATCACCGAATCTCTATTACTTAGCGAATTACTAAGTAAAATCTATTCCATTTTTTATGCGTTCTCCAGTTACATAATTTATTAATTATTCCCATAAATTATAGTTTATTGTGGATCATAATATCTATCCAATTCCAACATTTTCCAAATTGAAGCTCATTTGTTGATTACAATATTCAGTTAGTTTCAGCATGCCCCAAATAGACCAAAATCACGTTTTCCAATTTGCGTAGAAATAATAGGGCAAGGGCTTAGGCTCCCGCTAGGCTTAAGCTCAACTCAAATAAAAGACTAAAAGGTTTAGGCTCTCGCATGGCCCAAATTCGAAACAAACAAAATAAACAAACTAGGGCATAGCCCGAACTGTAACTAAAAGAACCACAAAGAAAGGGGGTTGGATAGAGAACAAACAAAATAATGACAGTGTTAGAAATTTTAGTAGATTTTTGCCGAGAGCCTGGGATTTCTTACCATGTCATCAAGACAGTTTTTCTTGGAGAATTTTAGTCTTATGGAATACTGAAGTTTGGAGTGTAAATGTAATTTCCTCTTCAAGCCAACATGTCGTTGTATATGCCTTAAATGCTGGGGGTTTCTCTCTTTATTTGACGATAGAATATGCTACTAATCTTTTTCATGAAAGACAAGATTTATGGCAGCACATAATTTGAGAATCTGAGTTTATCAATGAAGAGTGGGTACTGATGGGTGATTTTAATAATACGACTTCGCATTTAGATAGAAGAGGAGGGCTTGCTGTCCCATTTCAACTTATTAGAGCCATAAATAACTGTATTGCCCAATCTGGATTACTGGAAATTAAAGCATTGGGATTTAACTTCACTTGGAGGAGAAGAGGAATGGCTTCTAACATTGATAAAAATTCATTAATCACATGTGTCTGTAGAAGTTTGTTGAACTTAAAGCTCTGTCTATTTCTCAACTTTCTACTGACCATAATCCACTACTTTTGGAATTAATTCCCACTTCTGTATTGAAAGGTTTACCTTTCAGATATGGTAATGATTGACATTTGAAATCAGGATATGCAGAATGTATTCATAGAGGGTTAAATTTGAATGTGGGAGGTTTTGCAAGTTATAATTTCATGAAGAAATTGAATTTTTGTAAGGTGGAACTTAAACACTGGAATAAGGTGAGGCCAAAGGAGAATGTAACTCTTTTAGCAGCTGAAAATAGTATTAAAGAGCTGGAAGTTGAGGATGATGCCAACCCAGAAAATTTGGAGATTTATTAGAGTATGTTAGAAGCCAAGAATGTTTATTATATGCAATGGCAGATTCAAACTTTGAATTACAAGCAAAAGGCAAACAATTCTTGGCTCCAAGATGGAGATACCATTCTCAGTTCTTTCATTTGAAGATGTCAATGAGGAAGCATACAAATCATTTGAAGGCTTTACTAAATACTGATGCGGAATTATTATTTAAAGCAGATGAAATAGCAGAAGAAGCAATCTCGTATTATAAGAGCCTGTTTAATGGTGAAGTTATAAACGAATTTCTAGAATTTCAGTCTTTATCTATCATTAATGACCATGGTGCACGCCCTCTGCTCCAGCCTATATCTTATAAAGAAATAAAAAGGCAGCTCACTCAATTCATGAAGACACAAGTTTTGGGCCTGATGGCTTTAATTCGAAGTTTTTAAAAGTGCAATGGGAGGAAATAAAGGCAGATTTGTGAGTTTCTTTGCAGGACATTCTGGAATCTGGTAAGTTACCAAAAGGTATAAATCATACTTTCGTAACTTTAGTTCCAAAAATTGATAGACCCTCTGATATCTCACATTACAGACCAATATCTCGTTGTAATCTCTATTATAAAATCTTTAATAAGATATTATGTAATAGAATGAAGTGGTTTTTACCTTTTTTAGTGTCTCCAAACCAATGCGTCTACATTCCAACTCATCATATTGGGGATAACATTTTATTGGCTCATGAGTTGTTAAGGGATTTTAAGAAACCTGGGGTTAATAAATGGCGTGTTAAAGTGGATCTTCACAAGGAATACGGTAAGATTTCTAGAGAATTTATATGTCATATTATGAGGTTAATGGGGTTTCCTGTTCGTCTCATTAACATCGTATATGAATGCATTTCTACGCCTTCTTTTTCATTTATTATCCAAGGGGTGCCGAGAGGGTTTACTACATCGAATAGAGGTATTCGACAAAGGGATCCCTTTTCTCCGTATTTGTTTTCTTTGGCAATGGGATTCTTTTCATATTTCATGAATGTAGAGAATGCAGAGAATAGGTTCTTTCCTGTTCATAAGAATGATCCAGTGGTGACACATCTTTTGTATGTGGATGATCTTATGGTCTATGGAAGAAATTATTCTATTTGTGCTAATTCTTTGAAGTCGGTATTTTATAAGATGCAGCACTACAGTGGTTTAACAGTTATTGAAATGGAAACTAAAATATACTTTAGTTTACATGCGAAGAATATTGGTGAAACTTTGGAGATACTTGGTTTTCAGAGGGATCAATTGCCTATTCAATATCTTAGCATTCCAATCTCATCAAATTATATACATTATAATGAATGTCAAAGTCTTCTTCATCGTATGCAGAGTAAATTGCAGTCTTAGGATGTTAAATTTCTGAACTATGCGGGAAGAGCTGAGCTTATTTTATCAGTTATTACTCCAATCATATTATATTGGCTCTTTGTATATCAATTGTCGGAGCATGTGCTTGATAAACTTAATAGTATGTGTGCGGATTTCTTTTCGGGTGGTTCAACACATAAAATCAGTTGGAGTAAGCTATGTGTTCCTAAGGAGGAAGGGGAAATTGGATTTGAATTATTTTCTGATCTGAAAAATCCGCATGTACTCAAAGTATTGCTCTGGTAAGAATTTCTGGTGTATGGGGGTTGATAATAATGCATCAAGTACCATGAAGGCTATGTGGAGATTGAGAAATTCTAATGAGCAGTTGTTCAATAAAGTTGCGAATTCTGGGTCTATGACTTCTGAGACGACCCCAAACCCCGTACTGACGGTGGCAAGGGTTATCTTTGTAATATAACACAGAAACAGATAATAGCAGAACAGAATTAAGTAAATACACCAAATAATGAACAATAGAATATACTGGATAAAAGTAATCATCAGAGTTACACAATATACAGGATCTTACTTAGTACAAATACAGTTCAGCTATACATAAATGTCTACAGCGAAAAACAAACATAATATGTACAATAGAGTTGAACAGCATAAAAAGAGATAAATGATAGAATCCATCTTCAGCCCCAGCTATCCAGAAAGAACCAGCTAAATTTGAATACAAGGCTGCCCGTGTAGAAAAAGGGGCACCCGAGTTTGAAAGTGAAACAAACTACGAGTCAGTCATGGGACTGGTATGAGAAATCTACTCAACACATATATAATTTGGCTAATCACAGGACCACGCCACTTTCGTGGAACGGGTTTACTCCATTGGATAGCCAGTGCTTTAAAACAAATCTTTCTTTTAAACATCGCTATGTTTTTTTTTTATAAAAATGAAGCTGTTATAAGACTCAGTTACCATCACACAATGCAACGCAAACCGGAGGATAGAGTTTTACCTTATAATGGCCAAAATATGATTGATACGAATAAAACAAAAGCATTTGATATTATGACTAGTGTTTATATGTTTCAAAAACAATTTCAATCATAACTATCAGTCATAGACGGCATTAATGCCCCATACCACTATGTCGCCATATATATGTATACAATCAAAACCGCACGATGTCGTATTTGGAAATTTGATTTCCGTCATGAACCAAGGCAAAAGATAGTCCTTACCGAATTCGAGACAATCTAGCCTACCATGTCTCAGGATCAGAGCTCGAGTGACCCTAGGAGCGACAGGGCCGGTCCACCGATGTGGATTAAAATGCCTGAACAATATGTTTCCCCGCCCTTTGCGCAAACGAGCCAACGAATGACTCCATCGGACCCCAATCGTCCGATCAAACCGAGGCGCCTCGCAACAGCAACAACCACATAGGTGAAAAGTATATAAATGTCAGGGCTGGTAGGTCACTGACACCACCCTAGCTAGAAAGAAACGCTTGTCCTCCCTGAGGTCCTTCCTCCCGTTTCTAGTTCATACTGGGGTGCGAGGCTCGCGAATTCACGCTATACACAAAGCTATGCCACACAGGCGGTGCTTTGATCATCACCACAAGACTTTGCTTTTCAATAGAAGCCCTGATCACTGCATCTTAGCATGCCACACAGGCAATTCATGCCATGCGACTGATGTCCATCGATATACAACCTCTGAGCTCGTGCGTTTCAGAGAAGGGCGTTAAGCAAGAGAATAAATTCTCCGCCGCCAAACAGATGTATATTTAATAGAGATCAATCAACACCAAATAAAATCCAATGTCAGACACATAGTCCATTTACAAGTCCGTTCTGGGTCTGAACGAAACCGGAGGCACTAAATACCTCGCAAACCCATCGATCACCACGTACGTCTGGACGATCACCACTCATTATCCATATTTCGGGATGCCTCCCAATCAGGACCTCGGTTACCATCCAAACGAGGTGAAGATCTCCGGTCTTCGACCACCTCTTCATCTTCGACTTTCAATCGTCGGTCAATTATTTGAAATGAGAATTAACTCGGCCTTTTCAAATAATTCACGTATATTTAGAATTTCAAATCAATTTATTTCAATGGTTAAATCATTCGACAACACCAATTTTGTTCTTTAATGTAATTTTCACACCAAACACATTCAACCATCAAATACAACATAAATCGAGCAAATTCAGTTTATTTCCATTCCATATTGTTTATGATATTTTATAATGATTTATCGCTATTTTTATTTATTTAAAAATATCCTATTTATTCAAAACGACGCTTCGGGCCATAGCGCGGCCGTGGCGCTGTTTTTCTTCAGATTTGATTTACGCATATATGAAAATCTAACCGTTGGATCTTCATAAAATTTACATCATTAGGAAGGTCTTTTCAAAACGAATCCAACGGTTCCAGTTTTGGGAAAATCCGACGGTCGGATCTCCCGGTACAATCGTTTGAATTTTCGATTTCAAAATACGAACTGCAGCGTCGTTATTCAATTTAATATAATTATATTTATATATATATAAATATAATCGTTTCTGGCGCTGTTTTTCTTCAGATTTGAATTAAACATTCCAGACAATCCAACCATTGGATTTTTTCAAGTTTGGTGGCGTTGGAAAGATATTTCCAAGGCGAACCCGACGGTTGCGGTTTCGGGAAAATCCAATGGTCGGATTTCCCGTACTAATTGTTTGAAATCACGGTTTCAAAATACGAACTGCACGGCCACGTTTCGTTTTAATTTTATTTATATTTATATAATTATATAAATATAATTCATTCAAAAAAATTCCTATATCGTTTTCACTTCAAATATTTCACTAACGCCTTTAAATTTTGGAAAATTTCGCCATAACCTCCTTTGTACGGGAGGGGCTGGGAAAATTCCCAAAATGCCACACGGGCGTCTCATGTCGAAAAGAAAAAGAAAAAGCCAAGCGGCTAGCCAACAGGCTCATAAAATCATCCCCCAAACAAAACAGTAAATGTGTACCTATTTGTCGGGCACAAAATTTTATTCCTCTTCTCTAGCCCCTTTGCTATAACCTGTTCAATAAATATGCATGTACATATATACAGTTCTTATCATTTATCATTTTCTATTCAACTTCATATTTGGTTCCATTTGGTTTAAAAACACCATTCATTCTAATGTTGCATGTATAGGCAAAAATCATGTCATTAGCTAATTAATGAATATTTCAACTCATATATATTTATTTGAACGAGTGGCTATCTTTAACACTTCACATTTCAACGATTCATGTGTATAATAAAAATGTGATTTTTATTTTAAAACAATTCGTTTCAAAACACTATTATTTTATATAGTGTAAATATAGGTGATAAAATAGGATTTTTCTTATAAAACAATTTCTTTCAAAACGAGATTATTTTTCACAGTTCATGTAGTCGATAAAAGGTGACTTTTATTATCAAACAATTTATTTCAAAATATGAATACCATTCAACACATGAATTTCAAATCAACGAATGAATATCGATTCAACACATGGAGGTTTTCTATAGTTACTATACATAGATAAAAATGTGATTTTTATATTTAAAACACGAATACCATTCAACATATGAATTTCTAGTCAACGAATGAATATCGATTCAACACATGAAGGTTTTCTAGTCAATGAATAAATATAGTTTTAACAAATGAAAATAATTCAAACACATGAATATTATTCAAAATTTCGGCAGCATAACGGCAGGGTAGTTAAAACCGAGACCGTCCCTAATACGGCTCCTCGCTCTACCTTAAAACCTCGCGGTTTTTGACAATGGGGATCATGCATCTAGTTCGCACGCAGGCGGCATGTATATATTTATTTCATTTCCACAAACTAATCCTATGTGGTTTTAACCAAATATTTTTCAACCACAAACGGGTATTTTTCAACCATAATCAATCAACATCAACCACAAACAATCCCAAACAACCATTCGCTATCAATCAATTTTCACAACAATTTCAACCAATAAATATCGTCCATGGTTTGTGGACGAGGGGCGTATATATATATATATATATATATATATATTTATATATATATATATAGCAATTCACTTTTATTTCAACACATATATAATTTTTACAACGCATATACAACTTATACATCGAACGTACAACTTATACAACGCTTATACATGAGGTGTACAACGCTTATATAACTCATACATCGACTATATAATTTATACATCGTCGTTTTCCATATTGTTTTTAAATCAGAAATCTCACATTGGGTTCCACTCCACCAAAAATAGCAGAAGGCTCAGAAAAATATGCGGTCTCTTCTAAAATGTAGAAGACGTCCACACGGTCACGATGTTTCCTGTTTCATCGAATTTCGTTAACGAACGAAAAAGATATGATTTTTCAAAGTTTGCAACGGTTTTAAACTGTTAAAATCAGTTTAAAATAAAAACAGTCGATACCTGCTTGAAATCTTCGAAACTAGGTTTCGATTTTTAGCTCCACTCGTTGCACTTCGTCACGATCAGGTTATACCACATCGTCGAGCTTGGAATGGGCTTTAAACGCCAGGGGCAGCGCTCCGTTCGATGGCCAGGATCAGTGGCGGCGGCGAGATGAAGTCGCCGCCTTTGAGGTGCTCAATCTCGCTCCACAGGGCATGGTGGAGGCCAAACCAGGTATGGATGGGAAGAGGGAGGAGAGTACTCTAAGAAGTTCAACTGGAGGGAGGTCTATCGAGGCGTGGTTTCGCCGGAAAATGGACGAGAAGATTGGAACGGTGGCCGCCGTTCGTCGCTGAGGGTATCGGGGTTTTTTTGTTTTTTTTATATTTTTAAATTAATGAAATAAAAAATCCTATTGGCCGATGTTATAATAAATTCAAAAATTGGGGTTTTCTTGGGCGAACTCGAAATCAAACCCAACGACTGTCGTCCCTAGCGTTCTACCCCCATTCCGAACACAATGGGATATGTTTCGTAGGCCGATTCGACTGTTTCAGTCAGTTTTCCTTCAAATTAAAATGTAAGATATCCAATATTTAATTTGAACGTACATTTCAATTTGCCAGGGCCACAAACTAATTCGAAAAATTCCAGAAAAATAAATCTAGCTATGTTTTGACGATACGGTCCCAACAAAACTTGTTTCGTCGAATTCTGAGACCGTTTTGCAAAATGGCCAATTTCACTGGCTATATAAAATCCATAGCGACCCTTCTGAAAATTCATTCGGCCATAACTTTTGCTTTCCGCTATGAAAATTCGATTTTTCAGATTTGTTAGAAAGGTATTCACTAACAGATTTAAATATTTTTGGTTTTGCTAAAATCCGTTTTGTTTTGCACCCGGTATAGTCCGACAAAGTTTGAATCCAATTTTTGAGACTACAGCGCCATTTCAGGCCTTGTTTATAATTATAATTAATTATATCCGTTTTCAATTGTCGATTCAAACTCCGTTTTCATCTCTATTATTGAAAATATTTATTTTAAATATTTAAAATCCATTATTTTAGCCAATTTAAAAAATTTTAAATTGGTTCAGATTTTCTGGGTCGTTACAACTTCACTCTGGTTCGATCCTTGGATCAACTCCAAGTGTTTGGTAGATCTGATTGGCCATTCTAGAATTGATGCATTTGGTAATTCTAATGAGTTGGTAGCTTTCATTGTGGAAGGTGATAGGATCAACGGTGCAAAGCATTCTGCAACCAGAGAAGTTCTTCAGGTTGTACAAAATGTAAGGATCAATGTGACAGCTAAGGAGGATTACTATAAGTGGGAAGATGAAGGTTCTTTCTCATTTAAGAAGGCATGGGAGAAGATAAGGAGTAGAGATTCTATCTGTTCAGTGAGCAAAGTAATTTGACACTCAAAAAATGCAAAAAGAATGTCATTTGTTACTTATTTAGCTTGCAAAAACAGGTTGTATACAAGAGATAGAATCGTGAGATTTGGTTTGACAGATGAAAATGTATATTGTTCGTGTGGTTGTAGTGAAGAGTCAGTTCATCACTTATTCTTCGAGTGTTGTTATTCTGGTTTTATTTGGAGAAGCATTGCATTGAAGATTGATCTGGAGGTGGGTGTTATGAATGAGACATTAGAGAATGTAGCTGCTAAAATATTGCATGGATTTAAAGTGAATGATCAGACGTTGGATGTTGCTTGTGCTACTTTCACAGTTGTCGTGTACCAAATATGGATGGAAAGAAATGCACGAATTTTTAGAAGTAAAAGTATTACAAAAGAAGTTAGATTGCAAATGGTAATTAAAGAAGTGGGGTGATTAGTGAATAAGAATGGTAGTAAAACAAAGAGAGAGATGCGAAAAGTTGAGTTCTTGCAGAAATGGGGCGTGGAGCTGTTAGACACAGGATGATAGAGTATTGAATTATGGTGTATGGTTTGTTATACGTTTAGTTTTTTGTGGATAGATATGTTGTATGTATTGGTATATGTAATAAAGTTTACCTATTTTCAAAAAGAAAAGGGGGGGTGGGGTTGGAGAAGATCAGAATATTAACTAGTAAACAATTTTTTTTACCGACATGAAATAAAAATAGGATTGGGATTAGGATTAGGAATAGACATTATTTAATCTTTCAAAATTATCTATAGAAAATAAGCGCAGGAAAGACTATAAATAATTGTGTATAACTGAAAGAGTATAGTAGATTATTTTGCTGTCTGAATATCCCAAAGCCATACGAATATAGTAATTACCTAAAAAGTTACAGAAAAGATTTTAAAAAATAGGAATAAGATGTAGAAAAACATATCTTCAAATAATACTGTACATATAACTACCATTGTTCCTATTTAATCGAATCTATTCAAAAGTCTACGTAATCACGAAATCTCACAAAAACATGCTTATCCTAATGGCCATGGTAGGAATATCTAGATCTATATATAAATATCCTTCCATTTGTGCAAATAATTTTTTTCCCAAAACTCCATTAAAATTTTAAAGGAAGAAGTTTCTATGTAGGAGGCACAAAGAAGGGGAGATAGAGTTATGAGGATTAGGATTAGATAAGAGGTATATTTATAATAGAATTAGAAGGTATATTTATAATAGAATTAGGAAGCCTAGAACCCTTAAATTTTAGGTTACTAACATTGGCCGTCAGATTGAAAGAAGATTCCGGTAGCACCACGAAAAAATCAGTCGGTTTAGTCGATTTTGTTCCTGGCAAACAAAGTGCTAGGCCACGACTTGGGTCAACCCACCTACAACATGGTTCGACTAAAGGGTCGACCCAGTTGTATTCTTGGTCGTCCTATGGACATGCCCAATATATATATATATATATATATATATATATATATTGATTTTAAATTTAAACTTTAAACAACCGTAACTTCATCATTTTAAGTTCGTTTTACACAAACCAAATGCCTATCTGAACCAGAAAATCGTAATGGATTCAATGGCATGACCTTGTTGCCCAATTCCTATTATTTTGTATCTTATTCTTTAGTTAATTATTTAACTAGTTACCGTTTATTAAAAATTTGGGCTGTTACACTCATTCTAAGTGAGATGTCTTATAAGTTAAACTTGAATTATAAAAATTAAATCGCAAGTATACCGAATGGAAAGCAAGATAAACTTGCTATGAAATGAACTACTTTATTCATAATGCAAGTTTTTTCAGGTCAAAAACGCGAGGGCCGCACTCTCACAAATGTAGTAAGCCTACAAAACATAAAACGATACAAGAAAGGAGTTTACTTGTTCTTGAGGGACTTGTTATCTGTCTTTTTCTTCTTACATTTCTCGAATTCGGACTACTTGATGACTCGACGCTTGGATGCTATCTCACCGTCGTATACCTCGAAGCCTTTGTCAGGCTTATGGTGTCATTTCTTTGATCTCTTCTTCCTAGAAGTCTTTGTCTCCTTGGTCGATGCAGATGACTGCGAGACACTAGAAGGAGGGATGGCCTAAATGGAATCGACTAATATGGGGCCTATTGTTATTTATTCGAAATTAATTTGAGGAATCTTCCCTTTCTATAGAGCCTTCATCTCTACTATGCTTAAGGCACCCTTCTTTCTAGATTCACCGATGAAAATGACATCCTTTTCACCTTCAAGTCAGGAACCCCTATCATCTAATCCCTTTAATGCATTGATCATTCATTTTTCTTTATCTAGATCATACTTGGATCATCAGCTGGTGGGACTTGAGGATCAACATGCGCTTTTGATTAAGTTTTGGGACAACTCTGGACCTGATGGGTACCTGCTGTAGGAAGAGAATAATGGTTAGTCCTTTGGAAACCGTGGGCATCTCGACCATTGTTCCATGGATCGTTGATACACTTGTAAAACTCTATCGAATTTCGGTGAAGTCGGAGAGTTACCTTCTGTAAATCCATCGCTGGTAAGTCCAGAGTCTTGGGAAACTCTTTGATTGGAGTCAGAAGCATGGAAATTTTATGAGCTGGGAAATCGAAATCATAGCCCTCTACCTCTTCGGATCCATAGGTTGCAGAAGAAGAGTCAAAAATACCTTCAACGATAGCCTTTCATATGGCCTGGAGCCTAGTGGCATCCTTGGCCTCCTTTTGTAGTATTCTTCCTTTTGCAACAGCTTTAGGCTTATTGTCCCTTTTTTCATTAACTCTTCCACGTCCACAACACCACTTTCCAATGCATGCCTCTCCTACTCAAACAACTCACTCCAGGCATCGACTAAAGTTGTAGGGTAATCTTCTACCCAAGATATATCACAATACTAAATGATTCTGGAAAAAAATCATCACCAGAGGCTCAAATTCCTCCTTCACTTTCTTTCTGTCTCGTTGAGTTGCTTCCTAAACATTTCCACATTTATAACATATTGATATTTGGATGTGGAAGCAGACTCTACGATTGCATGGGAATTCTCTTCCTTAGTTTTAGTCATGGCCTCAGCTATGACCAACTTGGCCTTCGGCTTGGCATTTTCTTTCTCCAAAGAACTCTTATCTTACTTCAATACTACTACATTTGAGCATCAATTTGGTAATCTCTTAGGCAAAAGCCTTGCATTGATCTTCAAGGGTTTTGGTCCTTTGGCTTTTGGAATCAAGCTCAGAGTGGAAGCGATCTTACAGTTCATCATGCATTTTCTTATATTTCTCAACATCCGCTTTCGCATTCCACAACTTAGATTTAGAGATTTCAAGTTCTTGATCGACTACATCCAAAGAGATCTTATCGCAGTCCCATAGCTACTGCATATTAGCCAAGTCCAGCTCGAGGTCTCGGATAATCTCTAATAACTTTCAGCCATTTTTGCATGTCTCTTTTTGCTGCCTGGAAACGTCATCTATTTCCTTTTTATGCCTATCCACCGCATCTTCCGCCACGGGGTGTGGAGGAGGAACAAAATGCATACATCCAAAACAATAATATGGAAATTGTCTCTCTAAAATTTTCCTTTGCTCCTCTGTAGTTGGTTCGAGCGCGATGGACTCTGAAGCAGATATCGCCTTTGAAGTGTGTTTGTTGGAAGATGCTAACATTCTATCCATGCCCTTATCTTTTGGTTCTGAAGGCTTCTCGGAGTATGAATCCTTGTGGTAAGTTTCTTTGTGAGAGATCGGGGCCTTCACAACCGTCTTATCGCCTTCATGGAATTCTTTTTGGTGTTTCAGCTTATCAGTGTTGTGGATGACTGAAGAATGAGAACAAGGAATGTATTTGAAAGCATAGTGGCACCTCTTCTCTTTCTTTCTCTCCTCTTTATCCTGGTGCTCCCACTTTTGATATAAATAATGTTTAGGAGGGATCCTGATTTTTGCTACGCTTCTTCCAAGCTTGTAGTAATCATATAATTTTGAAGGCATGGTACTTGCAAACTACGAGAGATCGAAGTTAGAACTGTGAAGTCATACAATAGAAAAAGTGTTGTGACATGCAGTGGTTATGTCGTGTATATCCTAGTGCTTCCCCAAATAGACCTGTAGTCTGTGCCTTGCTAGTTGGCGTAATTTCTCTAACCTCGGTTGAGACACTTTCTATTTTAGGCATGGGGAATAAAGTCTTAGGGGCCGCATTCGTAAAGTTATACTACTCGGTCGGTAGTTCTAAATCTTCCAACTCTATGAGGATGTTCTTTGAGGAAGACGATATGCCCCCTTTGATCGGTTATTTGAGGCCATGGTTTTGGAGCATGTTCTGATGTGGAATTCTCCACCACCTCCTTCTCCATGATAAGGGATTTCTTGACGACTGATTTCTATAATGAGTTTTTCATGCTTCCTCGGTTGTTTTCTTAGGAGATCCATCTTTTTTACCCTCTTGTGGGCTTCCGACTAGACCCGGGGCATCTTTCACTTTTGGCATCATGCTTAACCTGAACTCAAGGTCAATTTGCAGCAATTGTTGACCCTTTAACTAGGGGCACGGCCGCTGGCTCCTAGATTAGGGGCGTAGCTACAAGTAGACCTACACAGGAGCTCAAGCACTGCCCATGCCCAAAATTCAGTTAGCATCGAGCTTCTGAAATTAATGTAGGAGCTCGTCAGCAATGCTTCTCTTGACACTTCAATGATTTTATGACACATTTCTCTGGGCAAATGAGTGTGACACACATCGATAGTGGGCTTTGTTGGACTATCGCCCGCAAAGGACTACAATTATTAGAAACCTTCCAGTGAAACTCAAAGAAGTGAGTTAAGACTTGACGCTTATCGCACTGAATCAGTTTTCTAGCGACTCCCTCTTTTTGTGGAACATAAAACCATTAGATCTTATATCTCCCGACTTAGTGAACCCCTCGGTGATGACTTGCTTTCCTGAGGTAGATTCGAAATAGAGAAAAGAAGGAGTGTTCTTTCGATCTTTGAAATTACAGAAGAAGGTGATGCCCTTAATAGTAAGCTCTCAGCTCATATGCTCTCTGTAAAATTTGTACATTGAGAAAAGATATATGTATTCTGTAGGGTGCAGTTGCATGGTCGTCAATTCCATGCGTTGAAGAAAGTTGATGATGAAAGGGCAGAATGGAGGAATGCAACCGACCATGCACATCTTTTGACTAACTGTCATGAACCCCTTTGGAGGATAATGAGCAATATCATTCTGAGTTAGCATTCGAACTCGACCAAAAGGAATTTTGTGCTTCACACACAACCTTTCCAACTTTGCCTCATCCATAGAGGTGGGCTATGAATCAGCCAGATTGTCTAAAAGACGGCCTCTACAAAGGTTTCGGAGGATCCTTCTTCCTCGGATGACGAGGTGAATGATTCCTCATCGTGAGGTTTGACTTCAAACTATCGGTTATCTTTTAAGTAAGTTGTTGAACTAGACTGTATATTAGGATCCTGCTAAATGGTCTTTCCTTTTCTAGCTTCGAAAACTCAAGTGAAATACTTTCTAAACATTTAGCTGTGCTACCATACAAATACCGTTAGTTAGAGCGATTAACCAGAACCCCTTGTGTGTGAACTAATGCAGTGCATGAAGTGGAAGGCTGTGCAAGTATAATAAGAAAAATAAATGTGATTGAAATGCGTGACAAACCTTGACTCAATACACTGTCATTTTTGACCATTTTATTGAATTGCGATTATGTATGATTTCATGTTATATTCTTGTTGGAAGCAATGTTTTATTATTCAGGCAGTCCAAAATTCTGTGTGCATTAAGCTATGTTCATATGTAAGTTCAAAAAGTCTTGATAAGTTCTATCCTAACTATTTATATGCATGTTTAGAATTGATTTTTTCATTTCATTATAGGATGTTGTGATCGTTAAGTTTAGTTGAAGTGTCGAAGTTGAGTATTTATAGTCGGTTTGATCAAGCCTGGATCGACCAACCCAGTTCAATCAATTCTGGTTCGATCAATTCCGGTTCGATGTCTTTGGACCGATCTCCCCAAAGTGACCATCTTCGGATCGATTAATTTCGGCTCGATGATCCTAGCTTGATTTACTCTGGCTCGGCGTTCCTTCGTCTCACCTAGTAGTTATGCCAAATCGAATACCTCGACATTTCTTCAATTCTTTTCCCCCACTCCTATCTGGTTCGACCAAAGGAAATATAAGTCTGGATACACCAATATTCATCATCATAATATCCGTATTTTCTCTACTCCTTCTCGACTTCCATTGTGGATCCCATAGTACTCCACAAATTCTACCCTTCTTTTTCACCGGCTACTTAGATCGAGTCAAAAATGCTCCAACTCTCCACGTCGCCAACTTGATCCTCACTTCTTCCTTCTCCAAGGCACTGCCACAATGCTACATCACCACCGCAACTCTATCCCACTCCTACCGTCATCGTTTCTGATGCGAATGGCGATGATATCAACTGTGATTCTTTAGATCGAGTGCAAATCAAAGTATACTAACAATTTCTTACTGGATTCGAATAAAACATGAAAAGATGGAAATCGTGACCCACATAAATCGATTTTGTCGAGGATTTCATGATTGATTAGAATCGAATTAGTTATGAAAGTTTTAGAGTTTTGGTTCGATGCACGAAAAAGTAAAGAAGAAAATAGTAGTGTAGTACCAATATATATAAGAAAAGAAGAAAACTTTTTGCCTTCTCACGACTTGACAACCGACCTAGTCTGGATCTACTATGTCGATTGGAATCCGACTCGATCATCGAGCCGAACCTATATAAAAAATGAAGAGAATATTAAAGCTCTCTGATGGCAGTTGCTGACTCACTTGCGAAGATCGGCTCACCTTAACCACGCACTCGATTTGTGCAAAAAGACGTCATTCGGTAATGATCTGTATGTGTTCAGTCCCATGTTGGAGCTAGCAACCCGGAACAACTTGACAGTGTGACAAATGCATCCATCTTCTTGACTCGACGGAGGTTGAATAATTACCTGTCTCTCAGTAAATTCAGTTAATGATTAGCTTGTTGGGAGCATCAGACACAACATAAAGAATAATTAGCTATGGATGCGAAAAGAGAAATTCCAAGAATCAGGACCACTCCAAAGGACATGACTATTCATCATGTTTTCCAAAAGTCAGATGATATTCAATGGAGATGTAGCTTAACTTATCCAATTTTCTATCCCCTGTCAGCTAACTTTAGAATAAAAACTATTGAGTCATACCTACTGTCATAAATTTAGATGTATTCGAAGTAAGTACATCAACATATACAGAACACTGTTTAGGAGATTTATTTGGAACAATAACAAACTTTGAATGCTTTAAGAAAGAAAAAGAAAAATATTTAACTTTCCTAACCCAAAATATAAGGAAATCCTATTGGAAGACAAAAAACTTTTCTGCAACACAACGTACTTTGTGGGTAAAGTGTTGACCTTCCTTTCATCAAGCCATCAAGATTCATAACATAATGCACTCATGACATGACTCATATACATTCATATACCAAGGAATCAAACAAAGTGATCACTACCAATTCACATATTCGGTTCGAATAAGATGGGTAGTATGCATAATTCGGTTCGACATGCTCTTAGTTTGACAAAGACGTTAGTGCCATGTTCAGATCAGCATACATCTGTTTTGGCTATGACGATCCAGGCATAGGTCGAACTAGATAATATCTCCTATTGACTAGTTCTTCTGCATCGTGACCAAGCCCACAATCGTCTCTTTCTCAGGATGGACTGCCACGTTTCTCTACCAATCCGGACCTGGACATCTTCTATAAATAGCCTTTTAAAGCTACGAAAAAGGACTTTTGGCTTCTCTTAGTGTTTTTACTATCTGTAATTACTGTGTACTCGAGATTTCTTGATCTCATACCCTTATAATATCCTTTTCATTAATATTTGAAGAGAAATTATAAATTGGATGTAGGAAACTTATAGTTGAACCACTATAAATTGCTTGTGTGAGATTTCTCTTTGTTTTTCAATTATATATCTTCAATACAATCTTTGGGTGTTTGTTCCACTTTTTGGTGTAAAAAAAAACATATTCAAATATAATAAACATTAATTGGAGGGATTGAATCAAGTTTTGGGTCAAAAGGTTTGGTTCTAGGTCTAGTAATATATGTTTCTAGTTTTTCTTCTTATTTTCCAAATTTTCTTTCAGATCTAGAAATCTCAATCAATATATATATATATATACCCTTTTGTATACAAATTTTTGATTGGTAACATTTGAAAATTATTGGCCTAAAAGTTATGTCCAAATTTGGATTTGAATAACTTTCAGGTGAGTGAGAAATATATTCATTATTTATAATATCTTACAAAAATCATTTGTGTTAAATCTAGGTTATATGCCTAAATTATCATTTTTTTGTTTATGTCAAATCTGAAATAATATGTGAAGTTAGATACAGATTTGTAGGCCTCTTAGTTAAATATTCTTATATTGCCTATAATTTATCTTGGATTGTTTGTGGTTATTATAAACACCCTGAATTTGGAAATCAGTCCTAAAATATTATCGGATGTGTAGTGTTGTTATTACAAATTCATAGTATTTGGGTGTGTATATAGGGTTTGTGTAGTTTTGATTTTAGAATTATAAACCCTTTTTTGTATTGTTGGATTTTTTACTTGATTTGTTGTAAACTTTCCCCTTTTTCTCTTTTTCTGTAAAAAAAGCATCATTCGAAATCTACAAGGAATATAAAAAACCAGATTGGAAGAGATGCGTAAATTCATGTAATTTGGTACGTGATTTGCAACATCTATTCTAAATAAAATATTAACCAATCTCCTTGTGATTTAAAATATTCCAATATTCCTCCTTTAAATAGTTTGGGTAAAATTTACAATAATTACAGTAAATAACATTTCCATGAAATTTTGAATCTTAAACAAGATTGAACACAAAAAGGATTGTTCTGGTCATTAGTTTAGGCTGAAATATAGAATAATAATAATAATAAATTACTAGTAACGATGTTAACATTGCGCTTAAAATATAAATACATAATTGTTATAATCTTATCTGTCCAAACCTATGTAAATAACTCTATTATATTATTGGTAAATGAATGTTTGTTGTGTGTTTGAATTTGAATGATTTCCATTACAATGTGAATATATATAGGGTAATATTTCCCATAATAAAGGGAAATAAATTTTTGTGACTATGATTTTGATATCAACAAATGTGGAATTGATTGATATAATTAAAAAGGTTACAAATAAGGGAATAAATATGGTAACCATAAATGTTTTTGGAAACTGAATCAAATAGGAAATAAATGATCAAATATTCTATGATAAGAAGTTAAAGAGAATTATCATTATCTTATTCTATTTTAAATCTAGAGTTAATATTTTAATTACAATAATGGATTGGACTTAGTAGGTTAACAATGTGAGGTCAGTTGCCTTAATTGACAAAAGCACACACTTTTCAGCAGCCGAATATATGTACAACAGATGCGAGATATCATTAACCATAGGAAACCATGATAATAATTAATTATGTAATGAGAATTATTCCCAAAAAGGTTTACTTCAAGCGTTGAGGTATTAAATGGCTGAAGGGACCACCTGTCTACCGAAAGAATGGACCAAAATGGAATTAATTCATAGTGTAGCCTATTTCAAGAAGGATTAAATAGCTAATTGGGTGTGAGATCGGTTATCTCCATGATGGTCCGCTTCCTTTATGTAGTAAGCGACTGGGTTAGATTCCAACTTCGGATAAGGTATCAAATGTCCAGACGACCGACTATCCGACGGAAAGTATTAAGTGACTAAGGGAGTATCTAAGAAGGTCAGATAGGTAGTAACACAGGGGTCCAACGGGGGAAGGCCATAAATGACATTACCCGTCTACCTATCCATAGGTCATAAGTGACTACTTACTATATCTCGCCTTCTGCGATGTTAGGTAATATGCATGAATGATGGAATCCTTAAATTAGTAGAACTTACTAGCTAGTGTCCTCTAATTTATATTAGAGTTTCGTAAACCACATAGTAAGCTATTAAGTGATTAATGGGTCCGCCTTAAGCCTTAAGTGAACGTAGGGATCCGCCTTTATGTTATAGTATTAGTGAGGCCACAAATGGTTATATACATATGGTCCACTTCTTTATTTAACAGAGTATTGAATAGTTGGAAAGCTCATCTCTTTGTATTGGTAGTTGTTCGAATGGTGGTTTAAAGGCTTCATACTTACGCGTAAAAGTTCTATTTAGTATTGCAATAATGTTTCCTTAGGGAAATGCTACCTTAGGTATGGTAGTTGATCGTCGTGTGTAAATATTAACAAGGTTAGGTTAGAATTACTATCCTTTTTACACATATGATTTTTGGTGAAACCAAAAAGGATACATTTGTGCATCGTGGGCAATGTTATACATTTTCTACTCACTAGGATTTGTTATTATGACCCATATCCTTGTGACAACTATTATTTTATATGGGGGAAGACACATCTTTGCAAGTGTTCAGCATTAATCTTCGGATCTTGTTTTCTCATGCCCGGTATTGATGTGACAATTCGCTTTTAAAGTAGTTTCCTAAATTGATACTTGTTATTCTATCTCGTTTCCTCTATAAGCTAGTTTTATTGTTGTCTGATTATGCTCATGCTCATTATTTGCAGGTACCATATTTGTACTTTCATTACTTGGATTGGTTTGAATTTCGATTTTTTTCGAATTTCGGGCACAGAAAAGTGTTAGGTGTTACATTTGGTAATAGGGATTATGTTTAGATGATCATAAGAATTAATACATTAGGATTTGTAAGATAACCTTTTTGAGTTTTAAAAATCTTGATGATTCAGAAATGGAGGGATTATTCTAATTAGTAACATGAAATGGAATACAAATTAATTAAAATAATAAAATAGTTTTATAGTACGAGACCCACAGTTTAAATAAAAATTAAATCATAAAAAAAAAATTCAAAAAAACTTCTATCTAATTAGAGTAAAGAAAATTTCTATTCAACTGGAGGTATTTGTTTCTTAAGTCTTTGGTTGATCCATCGGCCAGAGAATGGAGATCATTTGATAGATACGAAATACTAGCTGAAATATTTTTGGGTATTCCATCTCTTAACCCTTCAATTTGTTTATCAGCTAGGAAAGGGGAAAATCCATTCAAATTTTACATTTCTAGTTGAATTATTCTAGGAATTCCTTCATTGCATGGTCGTAGCCTTTTGTTGACATTACTACAAATTTTGGGGACGTTCGGAGTTTGATCACGATCTACAATACAACCGTGATGAGGTCAAATATTTATTGGATTCACGTCAAATTTTAAGAGAAGACATAGGAAGATTAATATTTTAACCTGACCCTAATAGGTTCAAGGTCGACCTTTGTCTGAAGCCCATTTAACAGTTGATCATTTAGTGTTTTACCTAAAGTGGTCAACTACTTAATGAGTTTTGGTATGACTTGAACCTCAGACTCAACCATAAAAGTTGCATCCAAATTTCCCTCCATAAACTTCTTTCTTTTTCCCTCCCTTCCTCATCTAGCCAAACCATATCTTTATTCTTCTTTTCTTTATTTCTTTCGCCTTGACTCCTTTTTTTGCACTAGTTTACGCATTAGATCTCACCCTGCTCTTACTCCAACATTTAAACCCAATTTCTTCTCTTTGATCATTTCTTAGCCCATAATACCTACTTGCACTACCATATTTTCTGCATTCTATTTATGTCTCATCGTTAGGGAAAGAGACCATTTGGTTGAATCGGAGTGAGCATAAGCTTCCATCACTTTAGGGCTAACAGAGAATTAGTGGTGGTAGTTGGACTTACACCAATCCTTTGCTTCGAGGTTTTTGAATAGAATTGTTGTACGTATTGCATCCGCCTTTTCCAAATCCAATTGAAATAGATTTTGATGAAGGCAATTGTTATTTCAAAGATGAAGATCAAGCTGTCTTAAGTTGGTCTTTCTGAGGAGGATCTTGATGAGATTTTGGAGGCGTCTGTGTTTTACACGAACTAGAATGATCTTTGTTTTCATCGAATTCAGGGATTTTTGCAGTTTATCTCTTTTTCCTAATGTTAGTTTTTGAGTTTGAAAATCTTTGTTCGAACTGCCCCTGCGGATATGTGACTTACTTAACACATTATTCCGAAATTGGTAAGTTACAAATAGATTTATCTCATGTTTCAGGAGCCAATCTTTTTTTGATGGATGGCATAACAATCAATTTTTACTGCACCATCTTTGATTCACCTTGTTCTTATGTGCGATTTTCACCTATCCATTTTTTTCTTTAGACAATTTTACGTGAGATTTCATGAAAAGCAGTTTTGTGTTAGGTTTCTTTTGTTATCGCTAATTCTCTCTCAGAAGAGATAGTGAAGTGGAAACCTCCAATAACACTAGCAATGTCTGCAACACGAGATTGAGCTTTTTGCTACAATAACATGACTAGTCAAAGGTCGTGGAAATGCTTCGAGCTCCAGCCACGGAGCAAGATGTCTCGTTATTTGTAGGAAATGTTTTGGAATTTTGGTGTTGTTGTCTTCGTTCCTTTCTCTTTCCAACATTTTTTCATGGCTTTGAGGTAGCACGTACATGTAACTGCTAGTGTTTGCTGTCCTTGTTAAATCACACGATGATGCTATAAGATTCCTATCTTTTGGAGAGATTATTTATGTCATTCACGCTTGTCTATAATTTGAACCAGAAAGAATATCTCATTTTTCATATCTTACTAGCAGTTGTTTAGAGCTAGAAATAGTAAAAATCTTTTATAAATAAATTTTAGCGAAGGACTAGTTTTTTATGTTGTTTTGTTATGGGTATATTTATTGGTGCCTTTTCCTTTTTAAACCAAAAATTTATTCTTGGGTTTTGAGTGTGGTTTCGGTATTCGTATTTTTCTACGTAACTGACTTCGTTCAACGTCAAAATATGATTTGAGTCGTTTAATTTTCCACAAAATATATTTTGAAATATTCTGCAAATGTCATTTGAAAAAAAATATCACTTTTAAAATTTAAATATTTAGTCTGATTTACTTTCTTTGCATTTTATTTTGTTTATGCAAAAACGCGGAATTAGGTGCAGTAATTTACATATGTTTTAATATCTATTTTGTATAATATAGACGGTCTAAATATAGTAAAATGTGCATTACCAGAATCTTAGTTTTATGCAAATATCATATGAAAAGTAAATCAATACCAAAAAGGAACTCAAAAAAAAAAAATTGCATGAATTTTAAAGCAGAAATTCATTTTTATGAGAATTTTGATTTTATTGTCACTTGTAAAGCATAGGGATTATTTTGAATGATTTGTATGGGCGTTAAATGGTGCACTAGGTGCAACGACGTGTCAAAGAAGTTAACGATAATAAGGAAAAGACTGTTTTAGCTACGGAAACGTTGTTTCCATACCTTATCGACAAGAGGAGCAACTTGTTATTTAATTTGTTTTACATTTTAGATTTTGTTTTAAGCTTCTTAGGCGGTCTATGGATGAGAATTTTTGCAATATTTTGAGGCAACTGAGGTAAAATTTCACAATAAGACAGAAATTGAAAATTTTGTAAGTGGTAAGAACGTTAAATTCTACACTTTAATTTTCTTTTTCCGACATAGGAGAAATCAATAGGAATTGATTTAGATATTTTAATGAATTGGATGCTAGAGTTTGGATGCAAAATTGGTTGCTTCAAGCTTCTATTTGTAGTCGTGTGAGGTTTTAGATGAAAAATATTTTCAAAAATCTACATTCATATTAAACTGACACTATATTTTAGGATTTTTTTCATGTTTTCAAAAGTATTTTTGAAATGAAATGCATACATATTGGAAGACCCGATTTAGAATCATTATGCATGCATATTTTGTGGTTGCAATTCACAATGTACACTATGCACAAGCACATATTTGGTTGCGAAATTGGATGTACACCATTTAATTGTGTAGTTTAGGATAATTAGGTGCCATCAACATGATTTATTCATTGGTTAAATTTCAGGGTGAAATTTATTTTAAGAATGGAAGAATGTAACACGCCAGAATTTAGCGATAATTAAATTATATTCCAAAAATGGAATTTTTGCAAATTATAGAATTTGATAACGAAATTGTTACCATTGCATTCATGATGGAATTCTGATCAACTTTCATGTTTGGAACTTCACAAATGGGTACATTTGAAAAAATAACGGAAGAAATACGAAAATGAATAGAAAATAAATAAGAATAATATATTAATTATTGTTACCTTTAATTGCCCTGCATCCAACATGAGACACGTCGACCTTGACTTGGCAGTCGACTGCCCATCAACTCCAGATCGATGTCTCATAATCGCATCTAGGATTAAGTTATAAAAAATTATATATCAACAGATGGATATTTCTATAACTAAATCTAATAGTTTAGGGTTATTCCTGCGTCTATAAATAAAAGGTAGACCCCCAATCTTTTGCGTGCAATTCTGATGGCACCAGCAAAACTCTGTTATTTCCCTTTCTCCGATCTCATATGAAATTCTAAACTATAAACATATTCAAATCAAATAAATAAGGATAGGAGGGATTAAATCTAGATATATGCAAAAGGGTTTGTCCTACGAATAGGTAATCTCTATTTCAAGTTTTCCTTCTTCTTTTTCAATTTTTCTTTCAAATCTACAAATCTTAATCAATATATATATTTATTAAAGGGAAATAAAAGTTTGATCCTCTAAAAAGAAGAGAGCGCACATATATATAAGACAAATGACAACAACTGCCAACAAGCCTGGCATGTAACCAGAAGTAAACAAACAACTCAGATTATAATCATAAATCTATGATGTAGATGGATGAGCTCCAAAAAAATCACCGCCCATCATACTTTAAAATCAAATTCTGGCAAGGCCACTTCCCAACTATGAAAATTATAGATTGAAAATATTATAGTCTGTAATATTTGTAAATTATAGACCTAAAAGTTGTGTTCAAATTTGGATTGGATAGCTTTCAGGTTAGTGGGAAATATATTCAATATTTAAATTGTCTTATATAATTCGTTTATGTTAAATCTGGGTTGTATGCCCAAAATATCAGATTTGTTTAGTTCATGTCAGATTTATGTGAAGTTGGATTTTGTATGCCTCTTCGTTTAATATTCTTATATTTCCTAAAATTTATTTTGGATGGTTTGAGATTATTGTAAACATCTTGAATCTGGAAATCAGTCTCAACATATTGTCAGCTGCGTAGTGTTGTTATTCCAGAATCATAGGATTTGGGTGTAAATATAGAATTTTTGTAGTTATGATTTTAGAATTATAAACCTATTTGTGTTTGATATTGTTTGGGTTTTTTGACTTGATTGTTGTAAATTTTCCCTTTTTGTTTTTTTTATAAAAAATATCATTTGAAATCTATAGGGAATTTAAACAAACTAAATCAGAAGAGTTATGCAAATTCACATATTTTTGTATGAATTTTGCAACATTTTATCCAAATAAAATATTAACCTATCTCTTGTGAATTGAAATATGCTAATATTCTTCTTTTAAATAATTTGGGAAAAATTTACAATAATTACATTAAGTGACCTTTCAATGAGATTTTGAATCTTAAACAAGATTAAACACTAAAAGGATTGTTCTAGTCATTAGTTTATACTTGAATATAAAATAATAATACCAATAATAAAATATAATTAGTAATTATGTTAACATCGCACTTAAAATATAAATACATAATTATTATAATCTTATCCGTCCATATCTACATAAATAACACAATTATATTATTACTAAATAAATGTTTGTTGTGTGTTCGAATTTGGAAGATTTCCATTATAATGGGAATATACATGGTAATATTTTCCATAATAATGGGAAGTGAATATTTGTGACCGTTATGTTGATAGCAATAAATATGGAATTGATTGACATAGTTAAAAAGGTTACAAATAAGGGAATAAATATGGTAACCACGAATGTTTTGAGAAAATGAATTAAATAGGAAACAAATAATCAAATATCCAAGGATAAGAATGTATAAAGAATTATCCTTATCTTCTCCTAGTTTAAATCTGTAATTAATATCTTTAATTAAAATTAAGGATTGAACTTGGTTAATTAATGATGCAAGGTCAGTTAGCTATTTTGACAAAAGTCTTCACTTTTCAGCAATAACCGATGTATAACTGATGTGATATATCATTAACTATAGGAAATCGTGACGATAGATATTTGTGTAAAGAAAATTATTCAAAAAAAAAAAATTACTTCATGTGTTGAGGTATTAAATGGTTAAAGGGACTGCTTCCCTTCCAAAAGTAACCAAAAGGAAATAATTCATAGTATATCCTACTTAAAGAAGTATTAAACGACTAATTCGGTGTGACATCGATAATCCACACGATGATGCGCTTCCTCTAGATAGTAAGTAACTGGGTTAGAGTACGCCCTGGGATAAGGTATTAAACGTTAATAGAAGAACTTATCCTGCGGAAAGTGTTAAGTGACTAGGGGATTGTCAAATAAAGTCATCTATATAATAATATAGGGATCCACCAGGGAAATATCACAAATGATGTTAGTCGTTTGTCTATTATGTAGGTGATAAGTGATATCTTACAATCTCTCGTCTTGTGCGGGGTTTCTGAATATGCGTGAATTGTGGAAGCCTTAAATTATTAAGACTTGGAAGGTAGTGTCCTCCAATTTATATTAGGGTTTAGTAAGGTATTAAGTGATCAATGGATTAACCTTAGGACTTAAGTGATTGTAGGGATCCGCCTTTATGTTACAGTATTAATGAGGTCATACATGGTTATATAGATATGACCCACTTCTTTATTTAATAAGGTATATAATAGTTAGAGAACCTGCCTTTTTGTATTGGAAGTCGTCTGAATGGTGGTTTAAAGGCTTCATACTTATGCGTGAAAGTTCTATCTCGGTATTGAAATGACATTATCTTTGGAAAATACAAATTGGGTATGGTAGTTAATCATCTTGTATAAATTTTACAATGGTAGGTTAGAATTATCAATACACCAAAACAGGGGATTCCAAAAAAGTATAGGTGTTGCAAATAATTTCTGTAACACTTTTAAGTGTTACCAACGACCTGTGAGGAATTGTCCAGCCATATTTGTAATACTTATAAGTGTTACAAACAGAGTAATTGCTAACACTTATAAGTGTTGAAACCAACGGATATGGTAACAGTTATAAGTGTTACAAACATATTCATTGCAAACAAGTATAAATGTTGGAACCATAAGATATGGTAACACTTGTAAGAGTTACAAATGTATTCATTGCTAACACTTATGTAACAACCCGTATTTTTATAACATGTTAAAACAAGAAATCAAGGCAGAATTAAATTTTAAAATCATAATCAAGG
Organism: Allium sativum; assembly: GCA_030737875.1. NCBI lineage: Eukaryota > Viridiplantae > Streptophyta > Magnoliopsida > Asparagales > Amaryllidaceae > Allium > Allium sativum. The sequence continues at coordinate 651,799,523 of CM060923.1, forward strand.
GAAACGGGTTACGCCATTACGTTCGCCTCGAAATTATACATGAAATAGAGTCCAAGTTTTCGAAAATCGGAGTCCGTATGAGGGAGATATGACCCTCCGAAGTTTCAGGAATTTTCAGAATAAAAAACAGCTCGAAATTCGAATTCGAATTCATACCCGGAACAGGCTGGGCGGGAAAATTCCAGCCCAGGGAACAGGTCGACCTGGGGGTCGACCATAGTGTCGACCTCCCAGGGACCAGGTCGACCATAGTGTCGACTTGGGGGTCGACCTGCCTCCCGAACCACTTTTCTGAACCTGATGCATTCTGATGTATTTAGACTTGTTTCGTGACCAAATTCGTCTTCCTAACCCTATATAAACAGCCCCCTAGCCTCATGCTCTCTACACCATTTCATTTTGTCCATATGCTACCTTTGTGAAAATCAAAATGATAATAATTGAATTAAAGAGAGAATGGCTACTACTTCTTTGTCCAGACAACAAGTAAGAATTGCAAATTGGGGGTTTTTTCAACTAGAACAAGGCTAAACAAATAGAGATTCAACAACTGCAACAACCGTTCCTAGAATCAAATCTCTGCGCTCTAATCCTCAATCCGCACTTTGTAAGTTCTGGTTGTTTTTAGATTTAAACATTTAATTATAATGTGGCCATGGAATTAAACGAAATTGGACCTAAGCTTGATTATCTATTTAGATTTGTTCTTGTCTCTCATTGAATCTACGATTATTTCTTATCGATTGAATCATGCCTATTCATGTTGTTGGACCTAGTTTGTTATTCAAACGCAAGTTTGTAACATAAATCCTTGGATCTTGACTATTGGGAATATTGTCTACAATGTTGAAACTATTGTTAATGACTATGCCTACGATGATGAACATAAGACTATGCGTATGCCTGTGACTAAGAACATAAGACTGTGCCTATGACTGTGAACATAAGACTATGCCTGTACCTATGACGGTGAACGTAAGACTGTTGCCTATGATTATGACAAGGACAATTCTGGCTAATCACCTATGACTCTTGACTACGAGAATTATTATCTATGATTATGAACATAAGGCCATTATCTATGACCATGACCTTGAAACTATTACTGTTAATTGCCTATGACTATTGCCTAGAACTATTTTGGATAATTAACCATGACTATTGTGATTAATCGCTTAGGATTCTTAATTATGTGATTTCTACCTATGACCATGACTATGACTATCGAGGTTAATTACCTGAGACTATTATAGTTGATTGAAACCCATGTTGTATACCGAATTCGCAGTTTGTTGGATCTCATACCAAGGGTGCGACTTGCTTAGTTTATTCACTATTATGTACACAAAAACCATTGGATCCATTTTTCTTGTATTTGGCTTACCTTTGCATGCCTATTCTTTTATGTCAGCATTTACCATGACTATCACCTTATCTTGCTAGATTTGAAATCCTATATGCCAGTGATGTTGTAACCAATTATCTCAAGTTATGTCATGCTAGTATTGTAACCCCTTTTATTGCTTTATGCTAGTCCCTTTTGCCTATCATAGTTTTGATGCTATTCCCTTTATTTCGGGATTTGGATTTATTTGTAGTAGAGATCGATTCACGTTCACGTGCGAAGGGAATACAATTTGCGTAGATTAGGCAAAACATGAATTGCTTATTAACAAATATTATGAACTCGATAATGGCAAAACTTGAAACATGAACGTTGTTATAACTTGAACCTGGATATGGACACGAACCTGACATCGACTTGATATGAAAATTGCCTTGAAAACTAGACATGAAACATGACATGAAAACTCGACATGAATTTTGACAGGAAAACTTGAATGTGGGCATGACAATTAGATAAACTTGAAAACGGCCAACTCGAGGTTGGGTTGAGTTTGCAGTGTAAATCTACCCGGAACCGCCCGGCAAATCCAGTGGCTGCAAACAATATGATCCAATGTGAGTAGTTGGTCATATCGCGCTTGAAACCCGAGGTTAGACTGAGTTATGGTGTAAATCTGCCCAGAACCGCCTGGCATATCCAGTGACCACAACAACAGGTCTAATGTGAGAGGTTAAGGTGCATTAATGAATTAATGCCACATGATAGGGTTAAGTCATGAACCGCTTGAATATACTTAACCAATTGGACACGACGACTTGATAGGGTTAAGTCATGAACCGCTTGAATATACTTAACCAATTGGACATGACGACTTGATAGGGTTAAGTCATGAACCACTCGAATATACTTAACTAATTGGACATAATGACTTGATAGGGTTAAATCATGAACCACTCGAATATACTTAACCAATTGGACACAATGACTTGATAGGGTTAAGTCATGAACTGCTTGAATATACTTAACCAATTTAACATGATGATTTGGTAGGGTTAAGTCATGAACCGCTTGAATATACTTAACCAATTTGACATGATGATTTGATAAGGTTAAGTCATGAACCGCTTGAATATACTTAACCAACTTGACACATGACTCGTAGGGCTAAGTCATGAACTTGAACGACAGCACTTAGCCAATTTGAAATGACACGTAGACGGGTTAAGTCACGAACTTGAATGACAACACTTAACCAACTTGATATAGTAGACCGATGGGGTTAAGTCTCGAATTTAAATGACAACACTTAACCTACTAGACGGAAACCCTAGTTACGCGGTCCGTTTCAACAGTAACCCACTAGATGTATCATGGTACCCTGGAATTAGGTAGGGTGGGACATGATTACTGGGCTGATTGTAAGCGACCAGAACGACGGCTGTGTGGGTGTGCCAGTGTAGGTTCTAACGGAGTGTGGGCGTGCACACACTCCGAAGCATAAAAAGCAGGCATTGGGAATCAGTAGGTTTATCTGTGCGTGCTTGATTCATGTCGTTGGTTGGCACCATAGGGCTTGATACACCCTATAGTGGACCTAGCACAGGTGACTACATTTCGTGATTGGGCCGTATGACATAGACACATGAACGAGCTAGGACTTGTAGGGAGCCGATCGATTAATAGATCGTTACGTGGAATTCGCTAGGTAGCGTAATCCCTAGTGGTCCTAGGTGGCATAAACCCTAATCGAATCTAGAAAACGTTCAATAGGTAGCATAATCCCTAGTGGTCCTAGGTGGCATAAATCCTAATTGAACACGCGATAGCTCATGATAAGGAAACCTAGCCAGAACAAGGGTGGCGGTCAAATGATTTCAAGAATGGTGGCACGACATTGAAGTAGTATAGAAATACGTGATGGAACCCATACGATATACGGCAAGGGACTGTACATATACATGGAAAGGATGATACGGGTTGGGATACCAGTACAGTTGGTGTAGATAATATAGGAAATCAAAGAAAATAGTGGAATAGTGAAGCTTAAAAATATTGCGATGTTATACTTAATAGAAACCTTGCAATGTTATACTTGATTCATCGTGCCTGTAGCTTACCTTGTCATCATGCTTTTGTTTACTTTCAGTCTATTCTTGCCATATTATCTTCACATGTTTTTATGCTGAAAGCCACTAGGACATACTCAGTCTTTATGACTGACCCGGTTTGTTTTGCCTCTTTTTTTTCGTCCCCCCCCCCCCCCAGGTTCGCAGGTTGGGAATATAGCTTAGTTCGGATCTTACCAAGCTCTAAGGCTCTTTCATGTACTGCTTGAATTTCTCTTGGCTATGGCTTGCTTTGCTGCTTTATTGGGGAATGATTTATGACTATGGTTTTATGCTTCTTTACTATTGCAAGACAGATTTTGATGTAATGGATTTAATGGCATTTTGATGTAAAAGGCTTTAGACCTTTCTAGATTTTAAATAAATAAAATTTGGTTTTTCTTCCACTATTTTATATATGTTCTGTCTTGTAATATTTCTGTGTATGTTTACCAAGATAATGCTCCACCAAAACTAGTGCATTCCCTTTGTGAGTGACCCTAGCGGAGGTGGGGTGTTATATTTGGTATCAGAGCAGAAGGTTACCAGACTGGGCAAAAGTTTTTTAAAACCTCTTGAAATTATTTTCAAAACCATTTACAAAGAAGAATTTTTCAAGAAAAGTTTTGTTTTATGAAAGGCACATTCCCCAAAGCCATATGACCTATCTTTTGATTCTCTCCTTGAGTCTCTTCTCTCTTTCTTTTTCACCATAGTTTGTAGGCATGCGACACATGTCGGAGGGCAAAGTAGTGTCCAACCTCCATCTGTAGCCGCAGTAGTTTTACTTGCGACTAATCTTATCTCAAGATTTGTAGGGTTTCCGTGCGATGGAAGTAGCTTTCAAGAAACTTGTCAACAAGCTATGCAAGGATAGTAAGAACAAGGATAAAGAACACAAGCCTAAGGATGAGAAACTTGTTGATAAGGCGTAATCCACGAAGGAGGAAAAGGTGAAAGGGAAGAGGTCTAAGTAAAATAATAATAATAAAGAACATCATTGGTATGGTAAAAAGGGACATGTAGTTGAGTATCATAGGACAATGACAAGGGCAAAGAACAAGATCGTCGAGAGGGCAAACTGTATGCTCTCACTACTAGCATACCTAAGAGAGGTGGTAACGTTTCTGTTAAAAGTTTAGCTTCTCTTTCTATCATACCATGGGAACTTTGTTTTTATACATCGCATCCTTTTCTGCCTCGATAGTTGAGTCTCTTCACCTTAGTACTAGCGTAGTAGAGGATCCCATTTTTGTCTCAAATCCTGTTGGGGAATCGTCTCATTTATTCATGACTTGTTTGGATTTGAGAATGTCTATGCTAAGTGTTGAAGTAAAACTTATATTTTTCGGCTATGGGTTGATTCTAGGGATGGAGTGGTTGTCCAAAAATGGTACCATTCTCTTGTATGAAAAGAGGGTAGTTAGATACTTGACTTGCCTTGGTAATGCCCTTGAAGTCTAGTGTAACCCTTAGGGTTCTGCCATGTTTAGTTGCCTAGAATCTCTTGATACAATTATCGATCCGCTCGAATAGTGTTCGCCACTAAGGCGGATGGTTCATTTCGCTTATGCATGAGTTATAGAAAATAACCTTAGTAAGTACACTTGGCAACATGGTTGGCATTTGTTTATTTTCAAGAGATAATTCGTTTGTGTGGAGTACCTTCTAGTAAGTGAATGAGATCCAAGATTCACTAGTGAATTTTGGGGAGCTTGCATGAAACCATGAGTACGCAGTTATGTTTGAATCAGGTATACTAGAAAGAGAATAAGCGAAAGTGGAACGAGTGGCGACAGTGGAATGAGTTCCAACTCATATTTTGGAAACAAGAATTAAGAAGCTACGAGAATTGTGAAGTTAAAGACGGTGAAAGCACAATGGAGTTAAGCTCAAGGAAATGCAACTCAGAAGATTGAAGACTAGATACACGTATCATATCTCTTTTTAAGAGTTGATCCCTCTGTTCCTGTAGTGCTTACTTGTATGCTATCTTTTAAGTATAACCTCTTTGTCCTATTCTGAATCCTATTTCTATTGCAAAACCCCATAGGGATCATCTGTTAGTAATACATGTTGGGGCTTGAGGGTGTCCGTTGGGTTGAGTAATTCTTTGGGTGTCAGCCTGATGTTGATTTCGGTCTTCGGGGCTGGTGCTTAGGGAGTTCTTCTCCTATTCAGTATATATATGACATAGATTTCCAGCTTTGACATTGCCTAATGGGCACAAAGTTTTTACTTGCTTCCATCATTCGGCTATATCTTTAGGTAGGAACAATTGGGTGAAACATGTGTTTGAGACATGTTATGATTGATGGTTGCAAGTGGTTGCAAGTGGTCGCAAGTGGTTGCTCGTGGTTTCATAACACACATTAGGCACCAGATCGGCTCAGACACATTTTCATATTGCATATGCATGAGTGTTTATACTTGTTTATGGATGAAATTGAAAGTGTTATCATGTGAATGCTGCATATGGATGGATGTTTGTGCACACATATAGTGTTTATGTGATTAGGGCTATTTGCATACATGTTGGATTCATGGCACTAAACATATTTTGCATTTAAAAAGATCAATCAGGCCTGATCATTTGCATTAGATAAGGAACATATACACACAATTCCTGCATATATTCATACAGCATTAGAAATCTCTTAAGGACAATGGATGCCTGTGATTGATAATTGAGTAGATGGATGATTGGATGGTAGGACACATTCTTCTTAACTTGAAGATTTCGGGGACGAAATCCTTTAAGGAGGGGAGCATGTAACAACCCGTATTTTTATAACATGTTAAAACAAGAAATCAAGGTAGAATTAAATTTTAAAATCAGAATCAGGGGAAACAGTTACGCCATTGCGTTCGCCTCGAAATTTTACATGATATAGAGTCCGAGTTTTCAAAAATCGGAGTCCGTATGAGGGAGATATGACCCTCCGAAGTTTCATGAATTTTCAGAATCAAAAACAGCTCGAAATTCGAATTCGAAATTCGAATTCAAACCTCGGAACAGGCTGGGCGGGAAAATTCCTGCCCAGGAACCAGGTCGACTTGGGGGTCGACCATAGTGTCGACCTCCCAGGGACCAGGTCGACCTTTGTGTCGACCTGGGGGTCGACCTACCTCCCAAACCACTTTTCTGAACCTGATGCATTCTGATGTATTTAGACTTGTTTCGTGACCAGATTCGTCTACCAAACCCTATATAAACAGCCCCCTAGCCTCATTCTCTCTACACCATTTCATTCTGTCCTTATGCTACCTCTGTGAAAATCAAAATGATAATAATTAAATTAAAGAGATAATGGCTACTACTTCTTCGTCAAGACAACAACTAGGAATTGCAAATTGGGGGTTTTTCAACTAGAACAAGGCTAAACAAATAGAGATTCAACAACTGCAACAACCATTTTTAGAATCAAATCTCTGCGCTCTAATCCTCGATCCGCACTCTGTAAGTTCTGGTTGTTTTTAGATTTAAACATTTAATTATAATGTGGCCATGGAATGAAACGAAATTGGACCTAAGCTTGATTATCTATTTAGATCTGTTCTTATCTCTCCTTGAATCTTTGATTATTTCTTGTCGATTGAATCATACCTATTCATGTTGTTGGACCTAGTTTTTTATTCAAATGCTAGATTGTAACATAAATCCTTGGATCTTGACTATTGGGAATATTATCTACAACGTTGAAACTGTTGTTAATGACTATGCCTACGATGATGAACATAAGACTATGCCTACGCCTGTGACTAAGAACATAAGACTGTGCCTATGACTGTGAACATAAGACTATGCTTGTGCCTATGACGGTGAACGTAAGACTATTGCCTATGACTATGACAATTGTGGCTAATCACCATGAAAATTATTATCTATGATTATGAACATAAGGCCATTATCTATGACCATGACCTTGAAACTATTACTGTTAATTGCCTATGACTATTGCCTAGAACTATTTTGGATAATTAACCATGACTATTGTGATTAATCGCTTAGGATTCTTATTTATGAGATTTCTACCTATGATCATGACTATGACTATCGAGGTTAATTACCTGGGACTATTATAGTTGATTGAAACCCATGTTGTATACCGAATTCGCAGTTTGTTGGATCTCATACCAAGGGTGCGACTTGCTCAGTTTATTCACTATTATGTACAACAAAACCATTGGATCCATTTTTCTTGTATTTGGCTTGCCTTTGCATGCCCATTCTTTATGTCAGCGTTTACCATGACTATCACGTTATCTTGCTAGATTTGAAATCCTATATGCCAGCGATGTTGTAACCAATTATCTCAAGTTATGTCATGCTAGTCTTGTAACCCCTTTTATTGCTTTATTTTAGTCCCTTTTGCCTATCATAGTTTTGATGCTATTCCCTCTATTTCGGAATTTGGATTTATTTGTAGTAGAGATCGATTCACGTTCACGTGCAAAGGGAATACAATTTAGGTAGATTAGGCAAAACATGAAATGGTTATGACCATGAATTATGAACTCAATAATAGGCAAAACTTGAAACATGAACAATGTTATAACTTGAACCTGGATATGGGCACGAACCTGACATCGACTTGATATGAAACTTGCCTTGAAAACTTGACATGAAACATGACATGAAAACTCGACATGAATTTTGACATGAAAACTTGAATGTGGGCATGACAAATAGATAAACTTGAAAATGGCCAACTCGAGGTTAGGTTGAGTTTGCCGTGTAAATCAGCCCGGAACCGTCTGGCAAATCCAATGGCTGCAAACAATAGGATCCAATGTGAGTAGTTGGTCATATCACGCTTGAAACCCGAGGTTAGACTGATTTGTGGTGTAAATCTACCAAGAACCGCCCGGCATATCCAGTAACCACAACAACAGGTCTAATGTGAGAGGTTAAGGTGCATTAATGAATTAATGCCACATGATAGGGTTAAGTCATGAACCGCTTAAATATACTTAACCAATTGGACATGATGACTTGATAGGGTTAAGTCATGAAACGCTTGAATATACTTAACCAGTTGTACACGATGACTTGATTGGGTTAAGTCATGAACCACTCGAATATACTTAACCAATTAGACACGATGACTTGATAGGGTTAAATCATGAACCACTCGAATATACTTAGCCAATTGGACATGATGACTTGATAGGGTTAAGTCATGAACCGCTTGAATATACTTAACCAATTTAACACGATGATTTGGTAGGGTTAAGTCATGAACCGCTTGAATATACTTAACCAATTTGACACGATGATTTGACAAGGTTAAGTCATGAACCGCTTGAATATACTTAACCAACTCGACACATGATCGTAGGGCTAAGTCATGAACTTGAACGACAACACTTAGCCAATTTGACATGACACGTAGACGGGTTAAGTAGCGAACTTGAATGACAACACTTAACCAAATTGATATAGTAGACCGATGGGGTTAAGTCTCGAATTTAAATGACAACACTTAACCTACTAGACGGAAACCATAGTTATGCGGTCCGTTTCAGCAATAACCCACTAGATGTATCATGGTACCCTGGAACTAGGCAGGGTGGGGCACGATTACTGGGCTGATTGTAAGCAACCAGAATGGTGGCTGTGTGGGTGCGCCAGTGTAGGTTCTAACGGAGTGCGGACGTGCACACACTCCGGAGCAGAAAAAGCAGGCATTGGGCATCAGTAGGTTTATTTGTGCGTGCTTGATTCGTGTCGATGGTTGGCACCATAGGGCTTGATACACCATATGGTGGACCTAGCACAGGTGACTACATTTCGTGATTGGGCCGTATGACACAGACACATGAACGAGCTAGGGCTTGTAGGGAGCCGATCGATTAATAGATCGTTACGTGGAATTCGTTAGGTAGCGTAATCCCTAGTGGTCCTAGGTGGCATAAACCCTAATTGAATCTAGAAAATGTTCAATAGGTAGCATAATCCCTAGTGGTCCTAGGTGGCATAAATCCTAGTTGAACACGCGATAGCTCATGATAAGGAAACCTAGCCAGAACAAGGGTGGCGGTCAAACGATTTCAAGAATGGTGGCACTACGTTGAAGTAGTATAGAAATACGTGATGGAACCCGTACGATATACTGCAAGGGACAGTACATATATATGGAAAGGATGATACGGGTTGGGATACTAATACAGTTGGTGCAGAGAATATAGGAAATTAAAGAAAATAGTGGAATGGTGAAGCTTAGAAATCTTGCGATGTTATACTTAATAGAAACCTTGCAATGTCATACTTGATTCGTCGTGCCTGTAGCTTACCTTGTCATCATGCTTATGTTTACTTTCAGTTTATTCATGCCATATTATCTTCACCTGTTTTTATGCTGAAAGCCACTAGGACATACTCAGTCTTTATGACTGACCCAGTTTGTTTTGCCTCTTTTTCTTTCATTCCCCCCTCCCCAGGTTCGCAGGGTGGGAATACAACTTAGTTCGGATCTTACCAAGCTCCAAGGCTCTTTCATGTACTACTTGGATTTCTCTCGGCTATGGCTTGCTTTGCTGCTTTATTGGGGAATGAATTATGACTATGGTTTTATGCTTCTTTACTATTGCAAGACAGATTTTGATGTAATGGATTTAATAGGATCTTGATGTAAAAGGCTTTAGACCTTTCTAGATTTTAAATAAATAAAATTTGGTTTTTCTTCCGCTGTTTTATATATGTTCTGTCTTGTAATGTTTCTGTGTATGTTTACCTAGATAATGCTCCACCAAAACTAGTGCATTCCCTTTGCGAGTGACCCTAGCGGAGGTGGGGTGTTACAACTTATAAATGTTGGAACGATAAGATATGGTAACACTTATAAGAGTTACAAACATTTTCATTGCTAACACTTATAAATGTTGGAACCATAAGATATGTTAACACTTATAAGAGTTACAAATATATTCATTGCTAACACTTATAAATATCAGTATCATAATCCTACTAACACTTACAAATGTTAGAACCAGAAACGTTTTTCCCTTATTGATGATCCAACATCATTTAAAGGAATAAGAGAATTAGCAATTCCAACGTTCGGTGTAGTTTTATCCAAATTAGACGCGGTTTCTGTCATAGGCATCACAACACCGCCATTAACGTTATGTTGCAATTCCAGTACCATAGTAAGAAAGGATGAAGAAAATAATTTAAGAGCATCGATGATTTAGAATGACACTTGACTCGCCACTTGACTTGCAACTTGATTTTGTAATTCCATAAACAATTGACGAAAATCATCTTTTTATTCTTGTCGGTAATTGCTTTTGAAGCTTGCATCATATTTATGTGCTTTATTAGAGAAGAGGAGCTAATTGCAAGACTACAATTATTCCTTTTATCTGAACAAAGAACTTTGGAGATAGGATCATTGTCAAGATCAAACATATTTGCTTTCTCGTTGCCATTACATTCCAAATTTTGTTTTTTTTCTCCCCTCCACAAGTGCCTACAAAATATAAATGCACTCATTTTTACAAAAATAACAAATTGCAAAACTGATAAATAATAAATATATTTGCAAAACTGATAAATAACAAGTTATTATTCCAAAACTGACAAATTACAAGAGAATTCCAAAACAGAAAAATTATGAGAAAGGGATTAAAGTTCCATTCAATTCTTTACTTTTCCTATCTAATAAGACACTTGATTGAGTAAGAACTGTTATTTCAAAGTGTTAAAAAAAACCAAATGCATATAATATGGAATAATTTTGATGTAAACTGGTAAGCCTTCTTTATCAATAGAGAGTTCATTCCTTATTTTCTCTGAGCGGCTCGGTTTTCGCGCAAAAACTGAGCGGCTCAGTTCGCATGAAAACTAAACCGAGCAGCTTAGTTTTTGTGCCAAAACTAAGCAGCTCAGTTTTCGCATGGAGGTGAAATTGGACTTTCTAACTTTGTATATTTTAGTGTAAATCTAGACTTCATAACAAATGCATGCACAGGCATTGAAAATATCAACAGGACAAAAACGTATTGTATACATTGAAATTCACTAGTATAAGTTTCATATAAGATTATAAAATGGAAATAGGTGACAGGAAACAGGTAGGGGACGAAAATCAAGCAAGTTAAATGAGCAAAAATGAACAAAGTACGGCGGGCTATTCATATATAATACTACTGCACTATGTTTTCAAATGGCTCCATAAAATTCAATGCAAAAGAAAGAGAAAGAGTGCGTATAAAAGATATGTGTACCCTTTTAGTATTAACGGAAGAATGAAGCCTAAAGAGCAAGGAAACTACAAAAAGGACAGGGACATGTTCAAATGACAGGTGACATGGAATTAGACGTGTGTAAATTTAAAGCAAAGAGCGGTTAAAATTAGACAACAGTAAGATAGGCTAATTACACGCTTACACATGATCACGGCACGCGCTTCGCACGTGTGTTATTGTTTTACAGGTGTTGTATGTTTCGTATATGCTAGGGAAACCGATTTATTCAAATATTGGATAATTTATATAAATTTTCATGAAAAGAAATAAACAGAAAGACAAAACAGTACAAAGAAAACAAAAAACAAAAATTAATGCATACAAAATGTGACAAACTGGAAAATCAGAACCAATTTAAATTTTTTATTTTGGCTATTTTAACGAATTTTGAATATTTAAAATGATTTATTTTAAATGATAACGAATAGAAATATATTTTGAATAGAATTAGAATGTATAAATTCATTTGAATCGAAGTTAGAATATAAATATTTATTTTAATTATAAAAGCAATTGGAAATGGCGCGGTTGTTTGAAAATTCGATTTCAAATTTCAAATGAATGTGCAGGATTCAAAATAAACCAGTTTTAGTAAAACCTGAAATATTTGAATCTGTTTGAAAATATTTTTCCAACGAAAGTGAAAAATCCAATTTCATAACGGGAATAAAAAGTTATGTCCAGTTGAAAATTCAAAATAGCCGCTATGGAATTTTATATAATATTAGCCCTTAAAAATTGCGATTTTGCAAATGACCTCCGTTTTTGACGAGACCACTTTTGTTGGATCTGGAATGTCAAATTATTGCTAGATTCCAATTTTCATAATTTTTGGAATCAACATGTGAGCGTGGCGGATTTAAACGTGTTTGGTCATTTCAATTTGAATAATCAACTGAAAAGTGACCATTTTTCAAATGGTCTCCAAATTCGATGAAATTAGTTTTGTTAGGACCATATCATCAAAACTTAGCTAGATTTATTTTTCTGGAGTTTTTGGAGTCAGTATGTGGCCCCGGTGATTAAAATGTACGTTTAAATTCAATATATATTGATTTGTATTTTAATCTTAACAGAAAATGATTAAAACAATCGAATTGGATTACAAAACATATCCTATTGTGTCCGGAATATGGGTAATTAGCTAGAGGCGACATTCGTTGGGATTCGTTTGGAGTTCGGATGTAAAACCCTATTTTTTTCGAATTAAATAATAATTATATACATATATATATATATTCTGAAATCCCGTTGGCCATTCAAAACGCGCCGATCCTAATTAAAATGAACGGCGATTTTCGTTCTGAGCTTTCTTCTCCAAATTCGACCAATCCGTTCAACGATTCATGAAACATTCAAAGGGATAATTGAAGTGCTCCTCAAGATCTTTAATTCCAACGGGAGTGACCGAATTTCATAGTCAAAATTTCTCGAATTTGGGGCCTGAAGTCATGGAGTTCGTAGCCGTTTTCTGGTGCACAGGGTCCATCGGAGTCGCCGAGATCATCAGCGGCGGAGCAGGGCGAGGCGGCGCTTCGAGGGAGGTGGTTGGATCGGGGTCCGATCCTCTTGGATGGTTGGAGACGTGATGTTTTGGTACGAGGTTCAGTTCGAGGGGGGTGGGGTGGGCTCCAGTTTTGACGGGAAGAAGTAATTGAGGGGATTAATTTTCAATTAATTATTAATTAATTATCGAATTATTAGTTAATGTAAAAACTGTGATAACTTTATCATACGAGGTTAGAAATTCGCAAATTTAGTTGCGTTGGAATCAGAAAAATGAGAGCTATGCATTGGAACTGACTAGAGCCAATACGGAGCATGTTTGAATTTGAGGCAAATTTAAATCCGAACGATTCAAAAATAAAGAATGGTGGAGTGGAAACAAAAGTGAGAACTCCTTCTCACTCTATTTATTTTCCAGTAAAATATATACTAGGATACAGATGATGCTTAGCAGCACCCGACACCATTGATTGTACAAACCATGATTGTTTGTTTGGATTGAATTGACTGTGTTGTGTTTATTGAATATATAAAATATTCATGTGATGAATAAAATATTTGAATTATAAAAAAATCATTTTTATTGAATATATAAAATATGTAAAATATTCATGTGATGAATAAAAAGTTTGAATAATAAAAATATCATTTTTATTGTATATATAAAATATATAAAATGTTCATGTGATGAATAAAATGTTTGAATAATAAAAATATCATTTTTATTGTATATATAAAATATTCATGTGTTGAGTAAAATAATTGAGCAATAAAAATATCATTTTTATTGTATATATGAACTATAGTCATGTGTTGAAATAAATATTCATAAACAAATCAGACGATTTGTTTATGTACACCCATTTATCTGATACTGATTGGGACGATAAATTTCACACATCGCCTAACTGCACAAATAAAATATGTGTTTGTTGATTGAAACCCCACATGGGTATTGGGATGACACTTGACATACACCAATCCCAATTGTTTAGTTGTATGTCAATCGATTGGTTGACATGCTGTTGTAAGCGTTAATTATTTATATTTAACACTTATAAAGTTGTGTAATGCACTTTGGATGGTGGTTGGCTGTGTTTAATTATTGTTGTGTACATGTGCGTATGAAAGCCATATAAGCAAAATTATATGGTAGTAGACTGTGCCTGATTCCAATTCGGAAAGAACGAATATTATAAATTAATGGATATTTTAAAATGACGAATAATGAATATTTTAAAATAACTAATATTTTAAAATAATATTTAGTAATGGATCAAAATATGATTTTGATGTCCGATTTGGGATGGACATAAAGATATTGAAATATATGAAGCCATGTTGATTAGATATGCGCCATTTTGACGCGAATGGTATTTATATGGATTTTATTCATTTTTATAATGAATATGAAAGGAATTGATTTCGAAATCTAATATTTCGAAAATATTATCATTTTAATATTATAATGATAAGGAATATTCAATTTTGATTTAAAATTAAAAATGAAGTTAGAATCGTTTTAAGACGAATTTATAAAATACGTTTTCAAATTGAAATAGACAAACTATATTATATATATTATATATATATTTAATGGCCTGAATAGAACGCGCCACGACAGTTCGCGAATTTCGACCATTGACTTCGAATTGATATTAAAGGAGATCCGACCGTCGGATTCTTCTAAAACTAGAACCGATGGGTTTGTATCGAAAAGAGCTTTCTAACGAATATAAGAGATTTGAAATCTAACGGTTGGGTTTTGAATTATGTCCAAATATAATTTGAAAAAGGTCGATGTAAGTGCAGTTCCATGACCATTTGTGAAAATCGACTGTATGGGCCTTGATAAAATTATTAAAAATATTAATTAGTTGTGTAAAATCATGATAAATGATTTGGAAGGAATTGGGATGAAAATTTCCATATTCAAAAAGGTAAAAATATATTTTTACCGAAATGAGCTAGTTATTAACTAGAGTTAAAATCCAATTATTTTTAGATAAATAAATTGGGTTAAGAATTGGTTTTGATGTAACAAGAATTTCCAATATATGAATTTTAGTGGATTCAAATGGAAATCACCTTCGGAATATTTCGATGTTGGATTCATGATTATATATATATTGTTATGGAAATTTGAAAGATATATTTATATCGTTATTTCCAATACGATATTTGTTGGTTTCAGAATTTGATATTGAATATAAGCCGATATATTTTCTATTCAGAGCTTTGTATTTAATATCAAATGGGATTTTGGGTTTGTCATGAACGGTGTCTTAAATAACACTGTTCTTAAACCCAGTTGAGGAAAGAATAAATCTTTTTATTAAAATTTAGTGAAATTTTCCAATTAATTGATATTTAATTGGAATTAAATAAAAGAATTGGATTTTGGGTTTATTGTGAACGGTGTCTTCAGTAACAATGTTCTTAAACCCAGTGAGGAAAGAATAAATCTTTTGATTAAGATTATGAGAGTTTCCAGTTACATTTGGTAACTGGAATAAAATGGAATGTGAATTGGGTTTATCGCGAACTATGTTTTTTAACAACATTCGTTCTTCAACCCGATTTACAGTGAAATGTGATTTGGAATTTATAAATCTTTCTATTAAGATTTAAAGGAAATTTTCCAAAGTAAAGTTTTCCAATTTAATACGATAAATTGGAATGGAATGGAATTCGATTTGATAATAATCGAAGTGATCTTCTATGGAGGAAGACTGTTAACATATATAGAATTTAAAAGGCTCTGTGTTATTACATTTATACTATTAGTCCGACATGGAAATTTATATCGATTATATATAGTGATATGTTTTCCGTGAAGTGTAACAACCCGGAATTTTGGGACCAATTTAAAATTTTTATTTTAGAAATTTTAAAGGATTTTGAATATTTAAAATAATTTATTTTATATAATAATGATGAAAAATCTATTTTAATTGAAGTTAAAATGAATATATTTATTTTCATTGTAAAAGGAATTAGAAATAGCGCGGTAGTTTGAAAATTTGAATTTGAACTTTGACCGAACGTACTGAATTCAGAATTTAACAGATTTAAGCGAAACCAAAAATATTAGAATCTATTTACAAATATCTTTCCAACGAAACCAAAAAATTGAAATTTCATAGTGGGAATCAAAAGTTATGCCCAAATCAAAATCTCAGAAAAATACGGGAAAGTTTATATATATAATTTATATGGCTCAAATGGCTACTTTTTGCGCATGAATGAATTTGGACTTGAAACCACTTCCATTGAGTTCAAAATGACGTTTCTGAATTCGAAAAGTATAAACATCGATATATTTCTAGATTCGGAAATTATTCATTTAAATATGTATTTTTAATATTAAATATATAAGCCTTAAAAATGGAAATTTTGCAAACGACCTTCGAATTCGACGAAACCACTTTCTATGGATCCGAAATATTAAATTTTGCTAGATTCCAAAATTCGTAATTTTTGGAGCTAGTATGTGGTCGTTATTAATTTTTAAGTGAAAAACAGTCAATTTTCAATTGTTAAAATTTCACTATTTATTCATACGGACTCAGAATTCAACGAAATCAATTTCTTTGGATTCGTAATGTCAAATAATATTTGTGTTCCAATTTCCATCGAAATTGGAATCCGTATGTGTTTGCAAGAATTTTCAAACCGTTAAAAGGATTGAAAATTGAATAACTTTAATTGCAAAAGGGCTATAATTGTAAAGTTAAACAAGGATTAAAACATAATTACCCAGCTCATATATAATATCTCCAACAGCTCCTAAACCTAAGAGAAAACACTAGCCACCTTCTTCTTCACTTTCATGGCCTCCACTCTAAATTCTTCTTTGCAAATATGACCCTGATTCTTCAAAAATTTATATCTCTCAAATGAAACAAAATCAGACTAAACCCTTTCTGGGTTTTGTGCATCTCTATCGTCTCTACATCCCATGAAAAATCCATGGCCTAACGTTGCACGGAGTTGCCGGGATCTGAGTTCAACGGCAGAAAACTATTGTTGGAAATTTGAGTTTTCTAGCCAATCCGTGAAGAATTAGGCGATGGCCCGGTTGGGGAAGTTTTAGAGGGGAGATAGATGCACAACTTTGTTAAAGGAATTTTGGTCTGAAAATGTACGGTTTGGCGAGAAAATGACGAAAACAGCAAAACAATAATTTCGAAACTGAAAACAAAATTGATTTTTTTTCTCGTCGATCCGTGCATTTTCAGGCAAAGTGACCTGAACGAAAGTTGTTCGGGAGGTCGAGATCTAGCTACTGACAAAAATTGGTGGCATTTTGAGCACCGAAGCGGCCGCAGCACTAAGATGAATGGAAACTGCAATTTTCCGTTCATTTATAGATTGTGGGCCTCACGTGGCGAATTGGAGGGGGGACCACCCCGAGTGGAAAGAAAGGGAGAAGCTAGAGAGAATATCACTGGTTTCGTGCAATTCCAACTTATGGTTTGGCCGTGGCGAGCATTTTAAGTTGAGGGTGTCGTTTAGAGAAGAAAGTGAATAGTGATTTTATTATATAAATAATATTCCATGTTTGTATATTAATATCTTTTTGCCATGAACTCAGAATCATACAAAACTAAATCTACCGCGATCGTGGCGATGAGAACTTCGAGTGGAGACCAATTTCATCCAATTTAGAGCAAGTGTGAAATTCGGGTAAAATTTACAATTTCGAGAATTATTTAAATTAATTTCTTAACTTCGCAAGTTAATAAAAAAAATTACGACATCGAATTTGTATGAAACTGAATCCATTGTGATTGTTTAGTCGTGTGCTTCGAGCGAGCACTAATTTTTGTCAAATTTGGAGCATGTCAGATTTTGGGTCAAAATTGGATCCGGACCGTCAATTAAAGAGTGACGGAGTGGAAATCGAAGGTGAGAATTCTATTTCCTTTTAAATAATTAAAAATAAATTAATTATTATCGTGTTTATAGTAATCCTTGCGTGTTCGTGATTTGATTGTAACTGTTTGATGTTGTTTGTTGACATGTTTATTTGATAGAATATTTTTGTTGATCGGTTGATATGATTGAATATTTTTGTTGTATTAGAATCGACAAATAAAAAAATGTCAATTTGGTTGTATTAGAATTGGCAAAATAAAATGTTATTTCTGTGTTACATGTTTGGAATTGCCAACAAATAAAATTATCATCTTTCTTTGCTTGGTTGAGTTAGAATTATTTGTTTGGTAAAATCGTATATAATAGAATTGTGGAGATTTGTTAGCAAATATAGAAATATCACCTTTATGTTAAGTTAGGAATGTTACATAAAAATATCATATTTATGTTAAAATATCATTTTTATGTTAAATTGGAATTGTCATATGAAAACATCACTTTTATTAGAGAATGCCATGTTAATTGAAAACATCAATTTTGTTAAGAAATGCCATATAAACTAAAAACTTCATTTTAGTTTTAAAATGTTGAGTTGGTAAAAATACCATTTTTGTTATAGAATATTAAGCTAGGTAAAAATAACATTTTTTGTTATAAAATGTTAAGTTAGACAAAAATATATCACCTTTATATGTTTTGTTGTGTTAGAACTAACGACAAAACAAATATATCACCTTTATATATTTTGTTGTGTTAGAATTGATGACAACACAAATATATCACTTTTATATGTTTTTGTTAAAATAGAATTGTCGACAAAAACAAAGTTATCTTTTTATTTGTTTTTGTTGAAATGTTAGAATTGATTTAACATAAAAATATTCTTTTTATGTTAATATGAAATGTTAGAAATGATGTAACATAAAAATATTCTTTGTATGTTAATATGAATGGTTAGAATTGTTAACATATAAAATATGCTTTTATATGATATTTGAAAACATAGAAAAATGTTATCACATAAAATATTCTTTTATATGATATTAGAAAACATAGAAAAATGTTAACATGGGGAAATACCCTTGTGTATGATATTTGAATACATAGAAAAATGTAATCACACAAAATAATCTTTTATTAGAGTACATAGGGAAAAGTATGAAAATAAAAACGATCATTTATGTTGACATAAGAATTGCCATATAAAAATGATCATTTATGTTGAAATAAGAGTTATCATATAAGAACATCGTATTTATGTCGAATAAAAATTGCCATATGAAAACAACATTTATGTTGAATAAGAATATATTTAAAGTCACATCTTTTTATTTACATTTTAGATGTAAATAAAAAGAATAAATTTGAGGTGACACCTTTATTTACATTTTAGATGTAAATAAAAAGATCAGATTATAAGGCACATTTTGATTTACATTTTAGAAGTAACAAAAAGAGAAGATTAGAACGTTATATTTTTTATTGTAAAATTAGAGACAATAAAAAAATTAAAATCAAAAGTTATATTTTTATTTACATTTTACATGTAAATAAAAGAACAGATTTTAAAGTTACATTTTTGTTGACATTTTAAATGTAATAAAAAGGATAGAATTTATTGTCATTCTAGGGACAATAAAAGGAGTAGAATTAAAGGTGACATTTTTATTTACATTTTAGATGTAAATAAAAACATAGATTAAAAAAGGTGACATTTGTATTTACATTTTAGATGTAACGAAAAACCGTGGATTAAAAAGTTTCATTTTTGTTTACATTTTATATGTAAATAAATGAATAGAATAAAAATGACATTTTTATCGTCATTTTATGAAGCGACCCGAACTATATAAATATTTTATTTCATTCCACATCACATCACACAATCAACTACACATCAAAATCAAACAGCCAAGCATACAAGCCGTCCATGGTCTGTGGACGACGGGTGTCGGGTGCTACTAAACACCGTCTGCATCCTAGTATATATTTCAACTAGAAATAAATTTAAAAGTGAGAATTTCTCACCGAAAGCTAATCCAATCCCACGACTCTTCAAATGTAGAAATCTTCGCTGTTCTTGCCTCTCGTCACTTTCTTTGCCCGTATTCTCTACGTATGTAAAAATCGACTTTTTACTTTGCTATTCAATATATAAAAATCGAATTTTTACTATGCTATTCAATATATAAAAATGAAATTTTTATATATTGAATAGCATAGTAAAAATTCGATTTTTATATATTGAATAGCATAGTAAAAATTCGATTTTTATATATTTAATAGCATAGTAAAAATTCGATTTTTATATATTGAATAGCATAGTAAAAATTCGATTTTTATATATTGAACTAGAAGGAGATATACGGATACAAAGCTTTCCGGATATCATTCCAGTTGTAAACCAGGATTCTGTGAATATAAATCTGCAAAACCAAAACTACTAGCTGTGTTTTGTATTATTTTCCGCTACGATGTATTTAAATGTAATTTAAATCTCTGATATTTCTGTGTAATATTTATTCATACTCTGTATATTCTTGTATTCTGATGGAATTGTTGTAATATACAATGAAATGTTCTTCCGTCTGAGTTCTGATTTGTCTTGTCCTCACATTTTAGATGCGATAAAAAGAGTAGAAATAAAAGATACATTTTTATCGTCATTTAAGATGCGATAAAAAGAAAAGATTTTAAAATTACATTTTTATGTAATTAAAGAATAAAAGGAAACATTACATTTTTCAATGTAATAAAAGATTAAATAAAAACACTACATTTTTCAATGTAATAAAAGATGAAATAAAAAGATTACATTTTGCAATAGTGTAATAAAAGAACAGGAAAAAGTATACATTTTAATGTAATTTAAAAAGTTCACATTTTTGTGTAATATAAACCTCATTATTAATATAATAAATGAAATTTAAAAATGTCATGTTTTAAATTATAAAAACATGTTTACCTTAAAAACCTCATTTCTAATGTAATAAATGAAATTAGAAAATGGTACTTATTTTAAAAATAAAACATGGGTAAATTAAAAATCACATTTTTAATGTAAAGAAAGAGAATATAAAAATATTCATCGTTTGGAATAGGAATGATAAACAATAAAAATTTACATTTTTATTGTAGTGCAATAAATGAAGAAAAATATACATCGTTTGAAATAAAAATGATAAACAATAAAAATTCACATTTTTATTGTCATATAAGGAATGTTGAAAATGTATATGTTTTGAAATAGACTTCTGTTTATTAAAAATAACTTGAATACGAAGTGTAGAAAATTATTTAAGGAATAAATAATTTGAAATCATCGAACGAATGAATTATATTTATATATATATATACAAATATGAATTAAAATAAAATGAACCGTGCTGCTGTAGTTCGCGATTTGAAATCATAACTTCAAATGATTATACCGAAAGATCCAACCGTCGGATTTTCCCAAAACTGGAACCATTAGGACCATTTTGGGAAAATCTTTTTAATGATATAAACTTTGTTAAAGTCAATGGTTATATTTCGAGATAAGTATAAATCAGATTAGGTAAAACCTGCGCCAAAGCCTCCCATTGACCCGAAGCGTCGTTTAATTATAATTGAGCTATTTTAAATAAATAAAATAGCGATAGATCGTTATAAATAGATTTGAACGATATAAAATGATTAAAATGATAAGTATTCAAGGATTATTTGAGAATACCGAGTTCAACTCATTTGAAATAATTACTACGACGAATTAAGTCGAAGATTTGAAGACGGTGATTGAAGACTGACGATCTTCACATCGAATGGATGAGGTCTACTGATGCCCATGATTGGAGTAGCTACCTTGAAGGGGCTGCAGTGGTAGTTGTCCGGACGTATTTGTTGATTATACGGATATGCGAGGAATAAGGTGCCTCCGGTTTCGTTCAGACCCAGAACGGACTTGTAAATGGATGGTATGTCTGATGTTTTATTCCTTTATGCTGTATTCATTGATCTCTGCTAAATATACATCTATTTGGTGTTTAACACCCTTCTCTGAGACATACGAGCTTAGAGGTTATATATTGGTAAAAATCAATGGTATGGTATGGATTGACAATGTCGCATGCCAAGATGCAGACGATCAAGGCTTTTGTTGAAAAGCAGGCCTTGTGATTGATGATCAAAGCATTGCCTATTTAAGCGTAGATTTGTGTATAGCGAGACTTCACGAGCCTCACACCCCGGTATGAGTCAAAAACGGGATATGGACCGTTGGGAGTGCACACGTTTCTTTCTAGCTAGAGTGGTGTCAACGACCCACCAGCCTTGACATTTTTACTTATGTGGATGATGGATTATGAGGTACCTTGGTTTTATAGGTTGTTAGTGGCCGTATTTGAGGTGCAAAGAAACCGGGAAACGTGTGTTCAGGCATAACTAATCCACTACTGTTAAGTGTGGACTGACCCTACCGCTCCAAGGGTTGCCCATAGGTGTGATCCTGAGGCATTTGCTAGAGTGTCTTGAATCGGAGAGGACGATCCCTAGCCTCGATTTCATGATGGAAACCAAACCTCCAATACAACACTACGGTTTTGATTGCAAAGCCATATACGACGACATAGTAGGATGGGGTACTATGTCGTCTAGGATTGATACATTTACTTTGAAGTATTTTAATACTGACTAGACACTAATAATAATATTAAAATATTATTTTATACGTATCAAGTCATGTTTGATCATTATAAGGTAAAACTCTATCCTTTGGTTTGCGTTGCATTGTGTGACGGGACTTGAGTCTTATAATGATTTCATTTTTCTAAAATGACATTGCATTGTTTTGAATAAAATTTGTTTAAACTATTCACAGGCAATCCAATGAAGTAAATCCGTTCCACGTTAGTGGCGTGGTCTATTGATTTGTCACCTTATTAGATAATGTAGTAGAAGATTTCTCATACCAGTCCCATGACTGACTCGTAGTTGGTTTCACTTTGTAAACTCGGGTGCCCTCTTTTCTACACGGGCAGTCGAGTAGCTTTCTGCAGATATTTATTTCTTGAGCAAGATTCTGGATCGAAGCCTAAAGTTGTGTCCAGAGCATAGAAAGTCTTCCACTATGTATTGTACTAATTTATTGTAATAAGTCTTCCGCTATATTTTATGTATCGATGTACTCTGATATTCTGTACTCTGATGTAACATTATTAAGATGTTTATAAAAGTCTGCTGCTATTGTTCAAATATATTGTATTCCCAGAGTTAACGTATGCGGGTTTTGAATGATTTTAATCGATTTAGCGATCGATTAAGGTCGGGCAAAATGCGTATCATTACATGAAGATTCCATAATTAATGGAATGGAATTTTGGGTTTATCTTGAACTGTGTTTCAAATGACACTAGTTCATTAACCCAGTAAAAGGTAAGATTAATTTCTTAACTTTGAATAATCATTAAGTAAGGATTTTTGAGATTAAAACTAAGTAGAGTTTTAATGAATCTTTAATTAGATTGAAATGAGAATATGATAAATTAATATTATCAAATTCGTTAAATGATCGAGAATGGAGTATCACCGGTTTTGGTCCTTGCGATAGTTAAATCTTTAATTAGATTTGAACGTGAAATGGTAATTAATTTTACCGATAACACCGTGGTGTTAGATATTGTAACGACCCGGATTTCACCCGACCCCAATCGATCGCAAGATCGATCAAGACCGTTCAAAACCCGCGTAACGTTAACTTTGGGCATACAACACATCAGAACAACAACACAGACTTTTATAACATCAATAATAAATGTTACATCAGAGTACAAAATATATCAGAGTACATCGATAAATAATACAATGGAAGATACATTTAAAATAAATTAAATACATTACAGCGGAACTAATCTCAGCGGAAAGCCATCAATATTCTGGACCCAGCTTCAGACTTCAATCCAGGATCCTGCTTAACTATATCTGCAAAAAGCTACTCGACTTCCCGTGTGGAAAGAGGGCACCCGAGTTTGCAAAGTGAAACAAACTACAGGTCAGTCGTGGGACTGGTGTGAGAATTCTTAACTTAACTTATCTAATAAGTAGGCTAATCACAAGACCATGCCGCTAACGCGGAACGGGTTTACTTCATTGGATTGCCAATGCATAATTAAAGTAAATCGTCAAATAACGTAATGCTTTTTAGAAAAAATGAAACCATTATAAGACCCAGGTCCCATCACACAATGCAACGCACATCAGAGGATATGGTTTTACCTTATAATGGTCAAAAGATGCTTGATACGTAAAATGCGATATTATTATTAGTGTGTATATATATTTATATATTTAAAACATTCAAATATAATATCAATCCTAGACGGCACAGGTACCATATACTATGTCGCCATATTAGTTATACAATCAAAACCGCAAGGGCGTATTGGGAATTGGGTTTCCATCATGAGATCGAGTCTAGGGATCGTCCTCTTCCAATTCAAGACACTCTAGCAAATGTCTCAGGATCCCCCGCAGTGAACCCTTGGATGCGGTAGGGCCGGTCCCTACCTAACGGTAGTGAATTAGTTATGCCTGAACACACGCTTCCCGGTCCCTTTGGACCTATAATATGACCACTTTCGGCCTATAAAAACCCGAGGTACCTCAATCCAAAATCCACATAAGTAAAATGTCGGGCCGTGTCAAAGCCCAAACACCACTCTTAGCTAGAAAGAAACGTGTGCACTCCCTACGGTCCATATCCCGTTTTTGACTCATACCGGGGTGTGAGGCTCGCGAACTCACGCTATACACAAAGCTATGCCTAAACAGGCTATGCTTTGATCACCAACCACAAGGCCTGCTTTTCAACAAAGCCTTGATCAATTGCATCTTAGCATGCCACATTGTCAGACCCTACCGTATTATTGATCATCTACCAATATATATATAACCTCTAAGCTCATACGTCTTAGAGAAGGGTGATAAGTAAAGAATAAATTCTTCACCACCAAACAAAAATATATAATCCGTAGCGTTCAACAAATACAGTAGAAAGGAATACAATGTCAGACACGCAATCCATTTACAAGTCCGCTCTTGGTCTGAGCGAAACAACGTGTCCGTCGATCTTCAAATACGTTTGGACGATCATTACCAAATACCTTGCCTTGGGATGTACAGTGCCAATTCAAGATACCAGTCATCACCATCCCAACGATGTGAAAACCTTCGGTCCTCAACCAGCGTCTTCATCTTCGACTCTTGATCGTCTTGAGGATTATTCAGAACGGGTTAAACCCGGTCTTTCTGAATAACTCGCGTATTTTGTGACTAAAAATCAAATATTGGGAAATCACACATTACGCCACATTTCAACTCCGAATATTCTTTTAATAAGAATATTCGCATTAAAGGATTCTCATTAATTTTATTAAATATAATCTTTGAAAATAAAATCTTAAATCTTCCTTAAAAGAATATTTAAAACTCTAATTTTGATTTAATATCAAAAATCATTATTACAAGATCATTTATTTTGTGGAATAAATATTGTCTTAAAACGGGTTAAAGAACTAGTGTTCTTTAAAACACAGTTCACGATAAACCCACAAATCAATTTCTAAAATAAGGAATTTCATAGAAATCAAATCAATACATAATCGATATAGATTTCTGTATCGGACTAATAATATAAATGGAATACCGGCAAAGCCTCTTAAATTCCACATATAATATTGGTCTTCTTTTACAGAAGCCCATTTCGATTATTACCCATCGAATTTCCACTTAATTCCTATTTAATATATTACATTGAAAACTTGATTTTTAGAAAATGCCCTTTTTAAATCTATAAAATAGATTCATAAGTCCCAAATAATAATTTCAATGTAAATTGGATTAAAGGACAAATGTCGTTTAAAACATCGTCCACGATAAATCAACTTCACATCTCAATTTATTTCATATCACAAAATATAATTGCAAATGCTAGTAATCTTTTAAAAACATATTTAAAATAATCATAAAAATATTCTTTATATAAAGACTTTAAATGATAAGTATTCTTTATATTACAAATCTTTATCTTTTACAAATATTCTTTGTTTTAACATATACTTGATTAAAAATATATTTTTAAATTAAAATATATTCTTTATATAAAAAGAATTTCTAATGTAAGAATATTATTATTTAAAAGAACACCGGGATCGAAAAGCAACTCAATCATTTACCATATAATTTTGGATTATATGGATTTCACACACATCACACATACGACAATAAAATAGATAATCATCAATTCATCCATTTTCATCAAAAGTGTAATTTCTACTGTGTAAGCGTCCAAATTAAATAATAACGCTCATCGCAGCCTGTCGATCTAACTATCAACATACAACTAAATATTGGGATTAGTGTATGTTCATTTTCATCCCAACACCCGTGTGGGGTTTCAGCCAACAAACCAATAATAAATTCATTTGTGCACTTGGGCGATGTGTGAAAATGATCGACCCAATCACATAAACAAGTCAGGTAACTTGTCTATGGCAGTGTAATACACAATATATAACACACGATAAAAATGTCTCTTTTATTTCTATTATTTTTACCGCATGTAAAATGTCAATAAAAATGAACTCTTTATTTCTATTTATTGAGATATAAACTACATAAAAAAAATTGTAAATTTTAAATGTACAATCTTTTTATTTGAAAACAATGAACAAATGAAATCTTTATGTTACGTCCATTTATGGAAATAAAAGCGACGATAAAATAAAATCTTTTATTTCAATTCATTTCATAATTTATTTACATTAAGGATTGCAAATGAAACTGTATCTTTTATTCCCTGTTTATTTGCGTTGAGTAATGCAAATAAAAATGTAATATTTAATTTCTAATTATATTTACATCAAGAAATGTAAATAAAAGAACAACTCCTTATTTTATGTTTACTTACATCAAGTGAAGTAAATAAATAAATAAAAATGTAACATTGATTTTAATGCTTTGTTCGCATTTAAAACATGTAACAAAGATGTAACCTTTGTTTTTAAATAAATTTGTTTGCATCTAAATTTGCAAACTAAAAATGTAATTCTCATTTTCTTCATTGTTTGCAACAAACAAAAAAAAAATGTAATTTTTATCTTCTTGTTTTATTTGCATGATAGAATGCAAATAAAAAAAATTGTATTTCTATTTTCTATGTTTCGTTTGCATTATAGCATGCAAACAATATATTTTTTCATGTATTGCTTGCATTGTGGAATGTAAACAAAATGTGAACTTTTGTTTTCATGTTATATTTGCATTGAAAAATGCAAATAAAAATGCGCCACTTAAAAATCATATTATATTTGCGTTGGGAAACACAAATAAAAATGTACTTTTATTTTTTTTATGTTTTATTTGTGTTTAAGAACACAAATAAAAGACCGTTTTATTATAAACAATGCTACAATAAAATGTAATCCTACTCATTGCCCAAAAATGTATATTTTGATGTAACTCTTTTTAATGACCAAAAATGTTTATTTTGTTTAACTCTTTTGAATAACCAAAAATGTATGTTTTTGGTTTAATCGTTTTTAATTAACAAAAATATATATTTTAATTTACCATGTAAATTCATATTTTATTTACATAGACAAATGTAAATTCTATCATACGATGTAAATTCACCTCTAAATTACATATAAAAATGTAATTTTTATCATACAGTGTAAATTCACATTTTAATTACATTAAAAATGCAATTTTTATTCTAATATCTAAATTACATGTAAAAAAATGTAATCTTTATCCTACAATGCACATTCATGCTTTAATCTCATATAAAAATGTCATTTCTATTATGCGATGTAAATTCCTATATAAATTGCATAGAAAAATGTAATTTCTATTATGCGGTGTAAATCCATGTCTTAATTACAAAGAAAAATGCAATTTTAATCATACGGTACAAATTCCCATTTTAATTACATAGAAAAATGTAATTTTGATCATACGGTAACAATTCACCCTTTCATTACATAGAAAAATGTAATTTTAATTATGAAACAATTTCTTATTAAAATATATACTTTTTAATCCACTCTTTTTAATGTAAACAGTGCACGTTAAAAATATAATCTTTTTAATCCATTCTTTTTTAATGTAACAAATAAAAATATATTTTATTCGTTGTTCAAATTCTATTGTAAATAGACAAATAAAAATAATATTTTATTTGTCATCCAAATTCTGTTGAAAGGTAAACAAATAAAAATAAGATTTTATTTGTTAACCCATTTCTGTTGTAATATAAACAAATAAAAATAATGTTTTATTTGTCGTTCAATTTCTATTGCAAAGCAAATAAATAAAAATAAAGTTTTATTCGTTGTTTACATTCTAATGTAAAGTAAACAAAATAAAAATATGTTTTATTCGTTGACTACATTCTGTTGTTATGTAAACAAATAAAATTAAGATTTTATTTGTTAAACAATCTATGTTGTAAAACAAAAAAAAATGAGATTTTATTCGTCGTCCAATTTGCATTGTAACGTCAACAAATAAAAAAAGGAGTTTTTATTTGTGGCCTAATTTTTATTGTAAAATCAACAAATAAAAATAAGTATTTATTTGTTGTTTAAATCTTATAGTAATATTAACAAATAAAAATGAGTTTTTATTTGTTGATCAAATTCTATTGTAATATCAATAAATAAAATAAGCTTTTATTCGTCATTCAAATACTTATGGTAATATCAACAAATAAAAATGAGTTTTTATTTGTCGTTTCAATTTCTATTGTTCATTTCAGAAGAAAAAAATAGAAATTATGTTTTAATAACATAAAATAAATTTTTACAACTGGATCTAAAATAAATATGATTTAAAACTGAATTTAGATTAAATTTTCTAAATGCAAATAAAATTCAATAAAATATGAAATTTTGATGCGAATCTAGTACAGCATGAAAAACAAACATATTACAAGCCACCATCAACGATTCATACAATACATAACAATCCAGATTTGAATTAACATCATCACACAATTATTTTAAAGCAAGAAAATAAATTTATAATTAATTAAATAATACAAATTTGAATTCTCGCATTGATATTTGCTGAAAATTTGACTATCTCAGAATCAGCTCTGGTCTGCGCCATCACGAAGATCTCGGAAAGACGAGTCCAAAGCAACTGACGGTTCGTCAATCGGACCTCGTATGAAAGAGATATTAATTTTTAAAGATTGCATAAATTAAATATTAAATTAATAAAAAAAAAAAAGAAGACCTTCCTCGTTATCACGCTACTCAATCACGCCGAACCCATCTCAACCGTCCCCCTTCTGTGCGCGCGCCACCTGGGCCACCCAGGCGCCGATCAGACACCGCCCCTCCGACGCCCCGCTCGAGAGCCACCACCGCCCCGAGCCATGGTCAACTCGCACCCCCCTAGGACCCGCCATACACCAAAAATCGCAGCCACTTCAGGCCTAAAATTCACGAAATCCGTGAACCAAAACTCGATCTTAACTGTATGGATTGAAAGGTCTTGAAATTCTCTTCGATTCAGTATATAGTTTGTTGATTTTCGTTGAGCGGATCAAAAGTTATTGAGGTTTGAAAATTGGACAATTCTGGCCCTTGAACAGACCTGGCGGCTGGCCATTGAAATTAGGGTTTTAGCCCGAATTTTTTAATAATATTTTAATATTAAATCTCGAAAATCGTGCTTAAAAGGTGGATTTTCAGACTTTCTCTGATTTAGGCCTGCTTAGTGTCGTTCCCAAGGTTTTGACACCTTCTGAACGCAATGGGATAGGTCCCGTGGCCCAACTCCGAAATCTGTACGATTTTTATTTAAAATTGCATTAAAAATTTAATTAACTAAATATTGACCGTACATTTAAATATGCCGGGGCCACATACACTACAAGAAAAATACCATATTTCAACTAGCTATTTGCAACAGACGACATATGACAGTTGCAGTAGATGAGATTTAGCAACAGACCTATTATAGCGGTTGCAATAGTTGAGATTTAGCAACATGTCGTTTTTTCCTGTTGCGAAAAACATACTTTTAGCAACAGCCCATCCCTTCCTGTTGCAAAAACATAGTTTTAGTAACTATGCTTCCAAGCCTGTTACGAATAGATATCTTTAGCAACAGTTTTCGCCACTTGCAATAAATGTATTTTTTTACAACTGG
Organism: Allium sativum; assembly: GCA_030737875.1. NCBI lineage: Eukaryota > Viridiplantae > Streptophyta > Magnoliopsida > Asparagales > Amaryllidaceae > Allium > Allium sativum. The sequence continues at coordinate 651,829,814 of CM060923.1, forward strand.
TAAAGACAGTTGCGAGAAACATACTATTAAAAATAAGTATCATCAATGATTAACTTTTAATAATTTAGTTACTATTAAATGATTAACTGCTAATAATTATATACTAATTAACATTAATATTTAATAATCTTTAATTAATAAGATAATTTAAGTATTATAAAGTGATATTTATGACGAATAATCAAATAATAATATTAACAATTGATAATTAATAAATAATAACTATCAACATTTAAAAAATAATAAAATAAATTTTTATTACTATTAATCAATTAATAATAAAAAACTAACACAGTTAATAAATAAAAATTAATTTGAAATATGAACATGATTAAATATTAAATAAAGAATAAATATTTAAATAATTAATAAATAAATAAACGATAATTGATAATCAACAATGAAGTGAAAATATGGCTATACTGCATCTCAGTATTCAGAATTAATAACTAAATAATTAACAATAGGCATGCTCTTTCTGTTGCAAAAAACATATTTTTAGCAACTGCACTTTCATAACAGTTGCAACAAACATATTATTTGCAACAACGCTTCCAAACTTGTTGCAAAAAAATTATCTTTTGCAAATAATTAAGATTACAATTTAATATAATTATTAATTGATAATAAAATTTAATTAGTATACTGTGATATTTATAGTTAATAATAATTATATAATTAAATAATAATTAATAGTTAACAAATAATTAAAAATTAATACTTAATTAATATGCACTTAATTAATAAATACTATTGAACAATAATTAATAAAAATTATATAATAAGCATTTAGTATTTAATATTACTATTATTTAATTAATAATTGATGATATTATTGTTTTTAGTTTTTTTATGTATTTATATGCCTATATTAATTTATTATATATAATTTGATATAAAATTATATATTTATATTTATATTAAATTCAATATCTAAACTAATAAAAAATAATAAATAAATAATGTCATTGTTTAGCCAAAATTAGAAAAAATATAATAAAGAATAGGATAGTTCAAAATATCCAACAATGATGCATCTCGTTTGTATTTATATAAAATTAGTAAAATTTCAAACTTTAACAAGTCTAAACATCTATGGTGATAACACTTTTGCTTTATAATATTTCCCAACTGTACAACCGTCTAAACTTTGTTAACGTGTTTTCAATCCGTTCCCCTTTCTGTTGTCAACGCGTTTTCACTACATTCGTTCTTTTGTCAAAACGTTTTGGCTCTAATATCCGAAAATTTGGCTCTAATTTCCAAAATTTTGGCTCGTCATCTACAATTCTATCTGAAATTTTTGGTACAGCTCTCCTCAGTAAAGTAATCCCTAACTTTATTTCCATTTTAATATCCAAACCCATCAGAGAATTGCACAATCCAATTTGACAACCAAATCCCTAAAAATTAACTCGAACTTGGATGACGTGTCGAATCGAACTCGAAGGAACTCAGGGGATGGTACGAGGCCTACAACCGGACATGGAAGGAGGAAAGATGTCAGTCGTTGAAGTGTCGGATAGACTCTATGTTGATCTTCCACCGAATAAGCTAGGTCGGTTATGGTTGTCACTTGAATTTTCGAACAATCGATCTCGATCTGAATGCTCTAATTTAGAGTCATGAAAGGCTTGAATTAGTCGGTGTTGTTATGGAGCTTTTGAGTTTGCCTGGTTTAACAGATCTCATTGGTTAACCTTGTCTATTATTCTTATCCAAAAGTTGCATTCGAAATTTTTTGTTAACCTTGTCTATTATTCTTATATCTTAATGATTCAGGTAAGAAACTAATGAATATTTTGGTAATCAGCGAATTCTGTGAATGTCTGATCCAATAAATAGTAGTGCCAGTGGCTGACGGAAACCATGATCGAGAAATCTTTTCAAATATTTTGATTGATATTTATACTTCGATGTACTGATTTTAGGCATAACATGTATTTCTGCCTACGCATTATTTTATTTTTCACTGATTAAGCTTGCCATAGTAATTTGAATCAATGTTGTTGTTCTTAATTTATATAAGAAAATTAATGTTTTCTACAATCTAGGCTTTAAGTCATACATTCAGTTTTAGCCATAGCTTTAAATTTACAAAAATATTGGCTGGTTTTGTTGTTTTCTTTGTTGTTTGGATTCAAATAAAGATAATTTGAAATATTTAATGGGATTGATAAAAAAACGGGACTACTGTTTTCACCCATGTTGCATACTTAAATATTGTGACATGGATGATAAAGAGGAGTACACAGATGGTTTTTTTTATTAGTAAATCAGAATTTATTAACCGATCATCCAATAGAATGGGCTATAAAATTATATTATGAAAATAGCAGTTTTGCCATTTAATGCATTATGATTTTTTTATTTTTTTTGGCTTGATGATTGTACTTTTGCCATATACTCTATCCTGCTTTATTTATGTACCATTTTGTCAGTTTTATTTTCTTATTATAAGTTACGCTATTCTATGTCTGCAGGAAAATTGAATTATTCTAATAAATTTTTGTATTCTAATTGAAACCTAAGCATGTTTTCAATTGCAAACAGTGTGCAATTATTGTACATTTATGTTCTACAAAGTAATGAAAACAAAATGGATTTTTCGCTTTGCGAAAAATTAATCCAGGCAATTCATGTATCGTTCAAAGCATGCACTTTTATTGAATTTATCCAAACCAATAAGATCAGTAATACGTCATTTTGTGTGAACAAAATTGTGAATAATAACATATCACTATTTTATGAGTCGAAGGCGGTAATTCCCTACAACATTACATTGCTGCTCAATGTTGGATGTTGCTTAATATTTTCTATCAGATATCGACTAAAGATTGTTGGCATCACTTTTACGCTGGTATCAACTCTTGTATACTGTCGATGACATTAGCGATATAGCAGTGCTTCCATCTGTCTTCAGCGTTGCTTACTGAAATTGAGAAGACCGTAAGCGTTTGAATCACTTCTATTGCATTGCATTGTTCATTTTTCTTTGCCTCTGATTGGATCTCAATAACATGGCTGGTTGTTTCAGCATCAAAATGTAGATGAAATTTAAGTCCGATAAGCACATACATATCGTTTGTAAATAAAGTATGTTTATGTGAAACCAGATTGAACATGCTATATACCCTTTAGATGTTAACGATTTACGTTATCGATATGCAACAAAGCCATAATTATCCTTTGTAATTTTTCAAAATGGTTATACTGCATTGTCCTTTAGATGGGAGGGAATGAAGAAAGCAGAAGATAGCTTGGTTAGTATGCGTGATGAAAGAGCTCAAATGCTACAGGAGCAGTTTCATGTTAGTGTAAACCATGTTCATGCACTTGCAATCTTGGTTTCCATGTTCAATTTCTTGAAATAGCCTACTGCCATGGATCAGGTATGGTTTCCATTTTTGAATTTTGTCGTGCACTTTTTTTTTGATAATTATTATTTATAATTACCCCAAAACATTTAGTTTTCCTGAATTCTTGTTATTAAGCTTTTATGAGTACTTGCGAAATATCCCATTTTTCCTCAATCATGCATTCGTGGCAGGCGGTTATTAATTAAGAAAGTAGATAATAATTCTGCCCTTCTATATTGGGCAGAAAAAATGTGATGCTGCCAATTTAAAAGAAGCATCTTCATTCCCTTACATTGGAATTTTTTTTATACAAAGTAACTTGGAAAAATAAGGGGTTATATAACCAGTTTATGATATGTGGCATAATTTAATTTGTTGTGTTCAGATTTAGTAGTTTATAGGCTATTAGTGCTTGGTGGTAGCTCCATAAGACTTGGTAAGCTATAAACATATTGTGGTTCAGTGAGTAAAGTAACACTAACAACTTGCAATATTCTAATTTATTCCTTTGTTTTTTCCTTTTGATTTCGTCTCTTAGTCATATCCTCTTGAAACATATGTATAGTTATAATATCTATATTTAGATTAGCCATGTTAATGATGAGTCTTTGTGTATTAATAGTACTAGATATTGGTACCCAGTTTAGCTTAATCTGATTTTTAAATAAATATAGGAACAACTTATGGATTGTCCTTTGATATCTTAATCTGATTTGTTATATTGTATAAATACATTATTGTGTTTGCTGGAAGGCAGTTTTTTATTGTCATTTACTATCATTATTCATTAATAGTTTAAATTCTATCATTTTATGGATAAACTTATTATTAGTAGTCTCTTTCATTTCCGAACGTCGGTTTTTACATGTAAACCGAAGTGATTTAGTTTCTTCCGCTGATTCGTTTTGGTTTCTTTATCTTCTTGAACTATTCTATGGGTGCGCTAGACTGAATTTAGTCATTCCCTGATGATGCAATGTATTATCGACTGTTTTTCCTCCCTTCTTTTCCAAATTTATCTGTAATAATACATCACATACTATTTGATGAAAAAGTCAAAAAAAGATAAGTTAAACCAAGTCAAGAATTGGATTTGTAAGGTAAAGCATCAAGATACTTGAACTTAACATGGCACACAAGAAATTGAAACAGAAATGCATTAAACGGGCAATTATACATATTTATATTTAAATTAATGCTACAAATTGTCGCACTTGGTTGTCATGGTTCGGTCATTTTTATTTGTAAATTAATGCTGCAAACTATCACACTTGGTTGTCATGGTTTGGTCATTGTGGTACATGAAATGTGAGCATGAGGTGCTGAATACAAGTAATTGTATGCTTTTAAGTGGTACTCCTCATGCATGTATTGGTACTTCTCTGAGAACTAATTAATGACTGATAAAATGTAATTGCTTTACCTGAATAGCCAAGTGCATGACTCGTGATTGGTTTGTGTAAATTAAGCTATTTGTATGCTGATTCATGCTTTCATAGTTTGCGTTAAAATTAGAAGTTTAATGTGTGCTGTTTTCATAGGTACGAGTAACGTAGCTGTGGATCCTGAAACTTTTCTACTAAGGCCAAATTCAGAGATGTACACCATTCAAGAGGCCGTCGGAACAACCGTGTCTGGGTACAAAGACTTCATTTCACTAGAGTAGTACGTGTTTTTTAGCTTTTAGGTGTTATGTTGAACTACAATTTGGAATTGTTGGTACGATATGCGATTATGTTATGTATGGATCACGTTTGTTACTATGCTAAACTTTGAATGTAACTTGAACTAATATTATGTATGGATCGCGTTTATATTATGTGTGAATCTATTGTTTTGTCAATGCCTTTTGGAATGTATGTTTATCTTTTGGTAATATATCTTATCGTTATTACAGTAAATTATTGAATGTAGGGTGAATTGTATGTTGCATGTGCAGCTGTTAGTTGCAGTACAGTCAATTGCAACAGGAAATAACTGTTGTAGTATTACTACCTGTTACAAATTTACAACTGGCATTTGTTGTTGCAAAATGACATGTTGCAAAAACAAAAGCTTGTTGCAAAAAAGTATACTGCAACATCTTATTGCAACAGGCAGAACATGTTGTGAAAAGGAACTGATTTTTTGCAACTTCGGCTATACAGACGGGCCTGAGCCTGTTGCAATAGGTCTACTGCAACAGATATTGCTTGTTGCGAAAAGTGTTTTTTTGTTGTAGTGATATCACCTCAGAAAATTCTAAAAAATATTTTTAGCTTTCTTATGACGATACGAATCCAACAAAATTATTTTCGTCGGATTCTAAGACTGTTTGAAAAATGGCTATTTTTAAGGCGTTTAAATTTAACTGTAAATAGTCAAAACACATTTTCTCTTGCCACGCTCACATATTAATTCGAAAAATTCTAAAAATTGAAACCTAGCAATAATTTGACATTCCGGTTCCAACAAAAGTGGTTTCATCGAAAACGGAGGTCGTTTGAAAAATGACTATTTTTAAGGCCAATATATTTAATATTAAAAATACATTTTTAAACAAATAAATACCAAAACACAAAATATATAAGTGTTTACTGTTTTTCAATGCAGAAACGTCATTCCGAATTCAATGGAAGTGGTTCCGAGTCGAAATTCCTTCATATGTGAAAAGTAGCCTTTCGGGCCCTGTATAATATATATATAAATTCTACAGCTATCTTTCTAAAAATTGAATTGGCCATAACTTTTGATTTCTGCTATGAAATTTCAATTTTTCAGATTCGTTAGAAAGATATGATTAAACAGATTTAAATATTTCTGGTTTCACTCAATTCTGATTTATTTTGAATCTTGTACATTCAGTTAAATTTCAAAATCAAATTTTCAAACTACCGCGCCATTTCTAACTCCTTTTATATTTAAATTAAATTTATTCATTTTAACTTCGACAAAAATAAATTTTAGCCATTATTATTAATAATAAATTATATTATAACCTCAAAATTCATTAAAAATTTCTAAAATAAAATTTTTAAATTGGTTCAGAATTTGCGGGTTGTTACAGATATGAAGTAATACCAGTTTTGCTTCATGGGATAAATAGGTTAGGATTGGGAAGTATAATAAATGATTACTTTGATAAGGTTCACTAATCCCGACTAGTTGATAGACCTTAATTTGGTTTAGAATTGCTATCCAAAGGAAGATTAAAGAAAAATTTACAGAATTTACCTTTGATAAAATTAATGGGAACCTTTCCTAAAGGTTATGAATATTTAAATAAAAAAATATTCAGAATTGGAATGAGGCGTATGTTGTGTTTTTATAGCACATGTTTATTATATACGCGAGTTATTCGAAAAGGTCGGGTTTATACCCATTCTGATTAACTGATTCGACGATAAGTCGAGGATGAAGATGGTGGTTGAAGACCGGAGGTCTTCACATCATTTGGATGATTACTGAAGTCTTGATTGGGCTGTATACCCAAGACGTGGTATTAAATAGTGATCGTCCAGACGTACTTGGTGATCGATTGGAAATGCGAGGACCTCTCTACTGTATTGGACATATGGGACAATGAATAAGGTGCCTCATGTTTCTTTCAAACCCAGAACGAACTAATAAATGGATGTGTGTTTGACATTGGATTTCATTCTGTGTTGATTGATCTCAACTAAATATATTTATGTTTGGTGTCGGAGAATTTATTATCTTGCTTAACACCCTTCTTTAATACATACAAGCTCAGAGGTTATGTATCGATAGACATCAGTCGCATGGCGTGAATTTCCTGTGTAGCATGCAGAGATGCAGTGATCAAGACTTCTGCTGAAAAGCAGAGTCTTGTGGTTGATGATCAAAGCACGGCTTTAATATAGCATAGCTTTGTGTATAGCGTTAATTCGCAAGCCTCGCACCTCGGTGTGAACCAGAAACGAGAAGGACCTCAGGGAGGACATGCGTTTCATTCTAGGTAGGAGTGGTGTCATGGTATGGAGCCCAGACATTTTACTTATGTGGATGATGGATAGCGAGGCGCCTCCGATATATCGGTTACTACAAATGCGATGGATATTGAGTCATCTTGCTCATTTATGCCCCATAAGGCAGGGAGACGCATGTTTAGAGAATTTTAGTCCATTTAAAATGTTGCGGCTGATCATGAGACATGGGCTAGATTGTCTCGAATTTGCTAAGGATGATCCCTTTGCCTTTGTTCACAGATGGAATCCAACTTCCAATACGATATTTTGATGTTTTAATTGTAGAACTAGTATGGAGACATAATATATGGTACCCATGTCGTCTATGATTGATACATTTATATTTGAAGTTGATTTCTTCACTTATATTAACAATAAAAGATTAAATTTCGCGTATCTAGCATTATTTGGCTGTTATAAGGTAAAACCCTATCCTTCGGCTTGTGTTGCATTGTGTGATGGGACATGTGTCTTATAATAGATTCATTTTCTTTAATTAGCATTGTGATATTTGTTTTATGCACTAGTATTCTAGGGAGGAAATTCGTTCCTTGTTATACGGCGTGGTCCCTTGAATTACCTAACATTAAAATCAAATTAATAACTGTTTTAGTTCTCACACCAGTCACATGACTGTCGTGGAGTTTATTGTTTTAACCTAAACTCTGGATGCCCCTATTTTCCACATGGGCAGCTAGTAGTTTTGGTTTTGTAGATATTATATTCACAGGATCCTATTTTATAGCTGGAGCTATATTCGGAATGCTCTGTATCCGTGTATTTTTTTCAGTTCTGTTATGTATTATTTTTCCACTGCATTGTAATTTTAAATCTCTGATATTTTTCTGGTGTATAATATTTATTCATACTCTGGTATATTCTGTACTCTGATGTAAATTATTGTAATAAGCAATGAAATGTTCTTTTGTTTGTGTTCTGATTTGTCGTGTTCTTAAACAATCTGTTCTTTCTCTTCTCTTCGGAGATTGGGGAAGTACGGGTCGTCACAGTTGGTATCGGAGCTTTGGATTACAGAGCTCGAGAACAGGATACATTAGAACCAAACGAAAGAATTCATTATAGATTGGATTAGTAATATCCAATGAGAATGACTCGTTAGAGATAGGATCAGTAGTATCCTAGAACGAGTGTGAAGAGTAGTGTTCTGTTTTAAAAAAATGAAAACAAAAATTTGTTTTGAAAATTTAAACTATTTTATACATATTTGAATATTTATTTTATATTGAATTTGGACAACTGAGTATATAAATATTTTGCATATATGCCTTGCAAACGTATGTTCGAAGTTTTAATATACTGTATAGATATAGAATCACACTCTTTTCGCCCGGAGATGATTCTGATGATTACTCGAGTATTATTAGAATTTATGTTCGAGTTTCAAAAGTGGGATTTCTATATATTTCCAATTGACTGGTGTGAGAACCAAAACTAGATAGGGTTTATTCTTTTTATTTGGCACCAAAAAGATGATTTTTGAATATATATTAAAGTTATGCATTTGAAAAGCAAATTCACAAATTGATTGTTGTTCGTGTTGCATGATTATTTGTTAACTAATAAAACCAATACATGAAAGAAAGGTAAATTTAGCCAAATTCTATCAAATCTGAAATTGAATTGAAAATCGTTTGGAAATGCATGCATGTACATATATATGTGTGAACATGTCATAGCAAGGAGGCTAAAGATGAGGAATAAAATTGTATGCCCGACAAATAGGTACATGTTTACTAATTTATTGGGTTTGGATGATTTTATGAGCCAATTGGCTAACCGCTTGGCTTTTTCTTTCTTCTTTTTGGATGGTGAGGGCCCTGCGTAGCTAGTTGTGGTTTTAAATGTCTCCCCATACAAAGGAGGTTATGGCGAAATATTTTGAAAATTTAGTGTGTTAGCCAAATTTTTGAAGAATTTGAAAATTTTTAGAAACTGAAAATTTGAAGAATGAAAGCCAGAATAAAGGTTGAGTTGATTAGTTAAACAACTTTCAACTTCGTTCCTTTTCGACGACGGAAAGATTTTAAGTGGGGGATATTGCAACAACCCGGAAAATCAAAACCAATTTAAAAAATTTATTTTGGCTATTTTAATGAAATTTGAATATTTAAAATGATTTATTTTAAATAATAACGACTAGAAATTTATTTTGAATAGAATTAGAACGTATAAATTTATTTAAATCAAAGTTCAAATATAAATATTTATTTTAGTTATAAAAGGAATTGGAAATGGCGCGGTAGTTTGGAAATTCGATTTTAAATTTCAAATGAATGTGCAGGATTCAAAATAAACCGGATTTTGGTGAAACTAGAAATATTTGAATCTGTTTGAAAATATATTTCCAACGAATGTAAAAAATCCAAATTTCATAACGGTAATACAAACTATGTCCCGTTGAAAATTCAAAATAGTCGCTATGGAATTTTATATAATATTAGCCCTTAAAAATAGCGATTTTGCAAATGACCTCCGTTTTCAACAGAACCACTTTTGTTGGATCCGGAATGTCAAACTATTGCTAGAGTCCAATTTTCATAATTTTTGGAATCTATATGTGAGCGTGGCGGATTTAAACGTGTTTGGGCATTTCAGATTGAATTTAATCAACTGAAAAATGACCGTTTTTCATCCGGTCTCCAAATTTGATGAAATTAGTTTTGTTAAGACCGTATCGTCAAAACATAGCTTGATTTATTTTTTTTGGAATTTTTTGAGTCAGTATGTGGCCTTGGTAAATTAAAATGTACGTTTAAACTCAATATATATTAATTCATATTTTAATTTTAAAAGAAACTGATTAAAACAGTCGAATTGGCTTACGAAACATATCCCATTGTGTCCGGAATAGGGGTAATTAGCCGGTGGAGACAGTCGTTGGGATACGTTTGGAGTTCGGAAGTAAAACCCTATTTTTTTCAAATTAAATAATAGTTAAAAATAATGTATATATATATATATATATAAATTCTGAAATCCCATTGGCTATTCGAAAAGCGCAGGCCCTAATTAGAACAAAAAGCGATTTTCATTCTGAGCTTCCTCCTCCGAATCCGACTAATCCATTCAACGCATTCAAAGGGATAATCGAAGTGCTCCTCAAGATCTGTAATTCCAACGAGACTGATCGAATTTCATTGTCAAAATTTCTCGAATTTAGGGCCTAAAGTCATGGAGTTCGCAGCCTTTTTCCGGCATACGAGGGCCATCGGAGTCGCCGAGATCATCAGCGGCAGAGGAGGGAAAGGCTGAGCATCGAGGGAGGTTGTTGGATCGGGGTCCGGTCCTGTTGGATGGTCGGAGACGTGACGTATTGGTGTGAGGTTCAGTTCGACGGGGAGGCTCTAGTTTTGAACGGGAAGAAGTAATTGGGGAGGATTAATTTTCAATTAATTATTAATTAATTATTGAATTATTAATTAATTATTGAATTATTAATTAATGTAAAAACTATGATAACTTTATCATATGAGGTCAGAAATTCGCAAATTCAGTTGCGTTGGAATCAGAAAAATGAGAGCTATGCAATGGAACTGACTAGAACCAATACGGAGCACGTTGGAATTTGAGGAAAATTTAAATCCATACAATTCAAAAATAAAGAATGGAGGAGTGGAAACGAAAGTGAGAACTCCTTCTCACTCTATTAATTTTCCAGTAAAATATATACTGGGATGCAAATGGTGCTTAGCAGCACCCGACACCATTGATTGTGCAAACCATAATTGTTTGTTTGGATTGAATTGACTATGTTGTGTTTGTTGAATATATAAAATATTCATGTAATGAATAAAATATTTGAATAATAAAAGAATCATTTTTATTGTGTATATAAAATATATAAAATTTTCATGTGATGAATAAAATGTTCGAGTAGTAAAAATATTATTTTTATTATATATATATATAAAATATATAAATTATTCATGTGTTGAATAAAATATTTGTACAATAAAAATATCATTTTTATTGTATATATGAACTGTATAAATAGTCATGTGTTGAAAGAAATATTCATAAACAAATCGGACGATTCGTTTATGTATACCCATTTATCTGATACTGATTGGGACGATAAATTTTACACATCTCCCAACTGCGCAAATAAAATCTGTGTGTGTTGATTGAAACCCCATACGGGTATTGGGATGATATTTAACATACACTAATCCCAATTGTTTAGTTGTATGTCAGTCTATCGGTTGACAGGCTATTCTAAGCGTTAATTATTTATATTTAACGCTTATACAGTTGTATACTCTGGATGATGGTTAGCTGTATTTAATTATTGTTGTGTACATGTGTGTATGAAACCCATATAAATAAAATTATATGGTAATTGACTATGTCTGATTCCAATTCGGAAAGAATGAATATTTTGAATTAACGGATATTTTAAAATGACGAATAATGAATGTTTTAAAATAACTAATATATCAAAATAATATTCAGTAATGGATCAAAATATGATTTTGATGTCCGATTTGGGATGGACACGAAGATATTGAAATATATAAAGCCGTGTTGATTAGATATGCGCCATTTTGTCGCAAACTTTATTTATATGGATTTTATTCATTTTTATAATGAATATCGAAAGGAATTGATTTCAAAATCTGATATTTTGAAAATATTATAATTTTAATATTATAATGATATGGAATATTCAATTTTGATTTAAAATTGAAAATGAAGTTAGAATCGTTTTAAAACGAATTTATAAAATATGTTTTCAAATAGAAATCGACAAAATATATATAATATATATTTAATGGTAAGAATAGAACGCGTCGCACCGCGACAGTTCGTGAATTTCGATCATTGACTTCGAATTGATATTACGGGAGATTCGACCGTCGGATTCTCCTAAAAATGAAATGGTTGGGTTCGTATCGAAAAGTGTTTTCTAACAAATATAAGAGATTTGAAATCTAACGGTTGGATTTGGAATTATGTCCAAATCAAATTTGGAAAAGGTCGTTGTAAGTGCAGTTCAATGAACATTTATGGAAATCGACTGTACGGGCCTTGATAAAATTAATAAAAGAATTAATAATTTGTGTAACATCATACTAATGATTTGGAAAGAATTGGGATGAAAATTTCCATATTCGAGAAGATAAAAATACATTTTTATCGAAATGAGCTAGTTATTAACTAGAATTAAAATCTAATTATTTTTAAATAAATAAATTAGGTTGAGAATGAGTTTTAATATAACCAGAATTTCAAATATATGAATTGGAGTGTATTTGAATGGAAATCATCTTCGGAATATTTTGACATTGGACTTCGTGATTATACAAATATTGTTATGGAAATTTGAAAGATATATTTATATCGTTATTTCCAATACGATATTGTTGGTTTCAGAATTTGATATAGAATATAGTCGATATATTTTCTATTCAGAGCATTGTATTTAATATCAAATGGGATTTTGGGTTTGTCATGAACGGTGTCTTAAATAACAATGTTCTTAGACCCAGTTGAGGAAAGAATAAATCTTTTTATTATGATTTAGTTAAAATTTCCAATTAATTGATATTTAATTGGAATTGTATAAAAGAATTGGATTTTGGGTTTGTCGCGAACGATGTCTTCAGTAACACTATTTTTAAACCCTGCTTGAAAAGAATAAATCTTTTAATTAAGATTATTAGAGTTTCCAGTTACATTTGGAAATTGGAATAAAATGGAATGTGAATCGGGTTTATCGTGAACTGTGTTTTTTAACGACATTCGTTCTTCAACACGATTAATAGTGAAATATGATTTGGAATTTATAAATCTTTTTTATTAAGATTTAAAGGAAATTTTCCAAAGTAAAGTTTTCCAATTTAATACAATAAATTGGATTGGAATGGAATTGGATTTGATAATAATCGAAGTGAGTTTCTGTCGAGGAAGACTATTAATATATATGGAATTTAAAAGGCTTTGTCATTATTCCATTTATATTATTAGTCGGACACGGAAATTTATACTGATTATATATAGTGATCTGTTTTCCGTGAAGATTCCATAATTAATGGAATGGAATTTTGGGTTTATCATGAACTGTGTTTTAAATGACACTAGTTCTTTAACCCAGTTAAAGATAAGATTAATTTCTTAACTTTGAATATTCATTAAGTAATGTTTTTTGAGATTAAAACCAAGTTGAGTTTTAATGAATCTTTAATTAGATTGAAATGAGAATATGATAAATTAATATTATCAAATTCAACAAATGATCGAGAATGGAGTACCACTAGTTTTGCTCCAAGCGATAGTTAAATCTTTAATTAGATTTGAACGTAAAATGGTAATTAATTTTACTGATAACACCATGGGGTTAGATATGAAGTATTACCAGTTTTGCTTCATGGGATGAATAGGTTGGGATTAGGAAATATAATAAATGATTACTTCGGTAAGGTTCGCTAATCCCGACTAGTTGATAAACCTTAATTTGGTTTAGAATTGATATCCAAAGGAAGATTAAAGAAAAAATTTAAAGAATTTATCTTTGATAAAATTAATGGAAACCTTCCCAAAGGATATGAATATTTAAATAAAAGAATATTCATAATTGTAATGAGGCGTATGTTGTGTTTTTATAGCGCTTGTTTATTATATACGCGAGTTATTCGGAAAGATCGGGTTTATACCCATTCTGAATAACTGATTTGACGATAAGTCGAGGATGAAGATGGTGGTTGAAGACCGGAGGTCTTCACATCATTTGGATGATTACTGATGTCTTGATTGGGCTATACACCCAAGACGAGGTAATAAGTGGTGATCATCCATTGGAGATCGACTAGAAATGTGAGGACTCTCTCCTTTATTGGAAATATGGGATGAGGAATAAGGTGCCTCCGTTTTCTTTCAAACCCAGAATGAACTAGTAAATGGATGTGTGTTTGACATTGGATTTTATTCTGTGTTGATTGATCTCTATTAAACATATATATGTTTGGTGGAGGGGAATTAATTATCTTGCTCAACACCCTTATCTGAGACGTACGAGCTCAAAGGTTATATATCGATAGTCATAAGTCACATGGCGTGAATTGCCTGTGTGGCATGCAGAGATGCAATGATCATGACTGCTGTTAAAAAGCAGAGTCTTTTAGTTGATGATCAAAGCACGACTTTAATATAGCATAGCATTGTGTATAGCCTAATTGGCGAGCCTCGCACCCCGTTGTGAACCAGAAACGGGAAGGACCTCTGGGAGGACATGCGTTTCATTCTAGCTAGGAGTGGTGTCATGGTATGGAGCCCAGACATTTTACTTATGTGGATGATGGATAGCGAGGCGCCTCCGATATATCGGATACTACGGAGGCGATGGATATTGAGTCATCTGGCTCATTTATGCCTCATAGGGCAGGGAGACGCATGTTTAGGGAATTTTAGTCCACTTAAAATGTGGACCTGCCCTGTCGATCCGGGTGCTGTTGCGGCTGATCATGAGACATGGGCTAGATTGTCTCGAGTTTGCTAAGGATGATCCCTTTGCCTTGGTTCACAGATGGAATCCAACTTCCAATACGACATTTTGCGGTTTTAATTGCAGAACTAGTATGGAGACATGATATATGGTACCCATGCTGTCTATGATTGATACATTTATATTTGAAGTTGATTTCTTCAGTTATAGTAACAATAAAAGATTAAATTTCGTGTATCTAGCATTATTTGGCTATTATAAGGTAAAATACCATCCTCCGGCTTGTGTTGCATTGTGTGATGGGACTTGTGTCTTATAACAGCTTCATTTTCTTTAATTAGCATTGGCTATTTGTTTTATGCACTGGTATTCTAGGGAGGAAATCCGTTTTGTGTTATACAGCGTGGTCCCTTAAATTACCTAACATTAAAATTAAATTAATAACTGTTTTAGTTCTCACACCAGTCACATGACTGACCTGGAGTTTATTATTTTAACCTAAACTCTGGGTGCCCCTATTTTCCACACGGGCAGCTATTAGTTTTGGCTTTGGAGATATTATATTCACAAGATCCTGTTTTATAGCTGGAGCTATATTCAGAACGCTCTGTATCCGTGTATTTCTTTCAGTTCTGTTATGTATTATTTTTCTGCTGCATTGTAATTTTAAATCTCTGATATTTTTCTGATGTATAATATTTATTCATACTCTGGTATATTCTGTACTCTGATGTAAATTGTTGTAATAAGCAATGAAATGTTCTTCTATTTGTGTTCTGATTTGTCGTGTTCTCAAACAATCCATTCTTTCTCTTCTCTTCGGAGATCGGGGAAGTTCGGGTCGTCACAGTTGGTATCGGAGCTTTGGATTACAGAGCTCGAGAACAGGAAACATTAGAATCAAACGAAAGAATTCATCAGAGATTGGATTAGTAATATCCATTGAGAATGACTCGTTAGAGATAGGATCAGTAGTATCCTAGAACGAATGTGAAGAGTAGTGTTCTGTTTTAAAAAAAAAATGAAAACAAAATTTTGTTTTGAAAATTTAAACTATTTTATAAATTTTTGAATATTTATTTTATATTGAATTTAGATAATCGTGTATATAAAGATTTTGCATATACGCCTTGCAAACGTGTGTTCGAAGTTTTAATATACTGGGTAGATATAGAATCACACTCTAGTTGCCCGGAGATGATTCTGATATTACTCGAGTATCATCAGAATTTATGTTCGAGTTTCAAAAGTGGGATTTCTATATATTTCCAATTGACTGGTGTGAGCACCAAAACTAGATAGGGTTTATTTTGTAATTTGGCACCAAAAAGATGATTTTTTAATATATATTAAAGTTATGAATTTGAAAAGCAAATTCACAAATTGATTGTTGTTCGTGTTGCATGATTATTTGTTAACTAATAAAACCAATACATGAAAGAAAGGTAAATTTAGCCAAATAATATCAAATCTGAAATTGAATTGAAAATTGTTTGGAAATGCATGCATGTACATATATGTGTGTGAACAGGTCATAGCAAGGATGCTAGAGAAGAGGAATAAAATTGTATGCCCGACAAATAAGTATATGTTTACTAATTTATTGGGTTTGGATGATTTTATGAGCAGATTGGCCAACCGCTTGGTTTTTCTTTTTTCTTTTTGGATGGTGAGGGCCCTACGTGGCTAGTTGTGGTTTTAAATGTCTCCCCGTATAGAGGAGGTTATGGCGAAATTTTTCGAAAATTTAGGGTGTTAGCCAAATTTTTGAAGAATCTGAAAATTCTTAGAAACTGAAAAGTTAAAGAATGAAAACTAGAATGAAGGTTGAGTTGATCAGTTAAACAAATTTCAGCTCCGTTCCTTTTCGAGGACGAAAAGAGTTTAAGTGGGGGAGATTATAACAACCCGAAAATCAGAACCAATTTGAAAATTTTATTTTGGCTATTTTAATGAATTTTGAATAATTATGTAACGACCCGCATTCTACGCATTGGAGGATCGTAGAATATTTATTTCTTTTTTGTATGAAGTCGTACGGTCGTGTAGCTTTGGGAGACGGCTATTGGGGTCATTTCCCATGTTCATGATTTTTTCCGATTTTTAAATGACCGTTTTGCCCCTAGGTGATCTTGTTTTGGCCATAACTTTTGATTGGAAAGGATTTTTGACCTGAAACCACTTCCATTAGGTCTGAATGATGGTTTTCCTTTCCGTAGAGTGGTCACATTAGCCAAACGGACTCACCGTTTGGGAGATATGGCTGAAACAAGGTTTGAAAGGCGAAAAAACTGCTTAATCGGGCCAAATGAGGTGATTAGTGAATGGGCCCACAACCCATTTCACGATTAGGGTTATGGGGAGGCTGAGATGAGTTAGGTTTTCATTTCAGTTTTCTAGCCGCCATTAACCTCCTAGGAACCATAACAATGGCCTCCAACATCTAGAATCACCTCTAATCACTTTCTAATCAAGTATTAGCTTAATCTTCATCAAATTAAGGAGAAATAGCACCAAACCATGATTAGAACTGCTGTTATACATCATTATTCATTCCAAACAGAGAATCATTTCAGATCTACAGTTTATTTGTGGCAAAGGTGAGTGATTTGCGTAGTTTCTCGCTAGTTATAGTTAATTAAGGGTAATTAGTGTTAATTAGCGAATTTAAACATGATTAAATTCTGGAAAAATATTTATAAATTTTGAAATATTGTATTAGGCCTCTGTTAGAAATTAGGGTTTATTTGGTTAAGTTTTGCTAATCCTATCATTAGACTTGCTTGAACATGATTAATGGAAAAATATGGGGTTTTGGCTATGTTTGATCCATTTTAACCTATCAAGTTGTTGTTTTGGTGTTAGTGGCCAATTTTATATGTTGCTATGACTATATGGTATGCTTTATGATTGATTAGAAAAGTTAGATTGGTCGAAAACGCCGTCGAATGGCGTGAAACAGTCGCTGGAAAGAAATGCAAGAAATTAACCGAACCGGATCGGATCGAAGGGGAAGCACGAACTGAACCGCTCCCCCCAAACTGTTGCATCACGAGCCAATCTGGGGAACTGGGGAGATAATGATCTCCCCTCTCGTGGTGATGGAGATCGATCCGAAATGCTCCAGCTTGAGCACCATGAACCGCTTGGAGAAGCAAGTCACGAACTGATGCTCTGGAGTTGGCACCACGACCCGACCCGCTTGAGAGAAGGAACCCGGACCCGAACCGATGCCACTCACGAACTGGAGCATATACCACGAACCGAGCTGAATGGAAGAAGAGTACGAACGGCAAACCGTTACTTCATCCGACCCGAACCCAATGGGAATTCTCCGATCCGATCCGGAGGGGCTTGTCACAAATCGAGATGTTGAGCACGAGCAGGGAGGGACCGAACCGAACCGACTTGGACGGGAAAATCCAACCCGACCCGATGTGGATGATCACAGACAGTGTAACTTCGAGGAGCACGATATGAAGCATAGTGAAGAGGAGTATGCCGAACCGATCCGGAGATGATGACTAAAACCCGAGTTGCAAAGGTAGTCCAAACGGGAAGTTTGCACTCAGGATCCAGATGGGAACCAATGAGTCAATTTCGTGATTGGACTTTGTTGCGGGACGTGTGCAAAGGGGTTATCGGTATTCATAACTGTGATTCACCACTGAGACAGATAGTGGGCTTGTAGTGATAGTTGTACGGGATTGGACTCCGTCACGGCCCAAAGGATTAGGTGACCAAAGTAGCGGATAACATATGCTTTATGCACTAAGTGAGAGACCTGAGGAATGACTGCTATGTTTGATTATCTGCTATCACCTTGACATGCACAGCCCCTCCCCCGTATCTTTATACCTTTTGTTTAGTGTCACCTTAGAGTATAGTACGGTATGTTGTGCTAACTCTTTGATTGCAAGAACAGGTTCAGGTATGATTGGATTATACTTGTTATTTTTTTGTTTTGTTGCTTATCGCTCATACCAGACTTTTGTTTGACCCAGAGTTTTATGTCTCTTCTTGTTACTCTTGGTGCTCTTAAATGGGCATACTAGAGACAAGTCAGGTTATTATGCACGAGTAGCTGTACCGGAGAAGAGCAGGAGGCTTCAACGTATGATATATACATATATCTCCCTGTGTTGTTGTTGGTCACCACTTTGGGCATTAGTAGTGCACCTTTCTGTTTTGCCTTAGAGACAGTATTTTGAAGTTGTAATAATGATGTGGATCATAAGCTGTATTTTGAGTTTTCGCTGCTATGATGACTATGTTTTAGTTTTCAGCTTATGCACTGTCTTGCCTATTTTATGCCAAGTATGTTATTATTATATTTTATTCCATGCGCTGTGAGACATTCTACAAGTTCCTTATTAGTTCAAATTCCTTTATTTTCCTTTCTTTGGCGACCGTCATGTGCTAGTCGGGCATTGGCATAGCGGACTTTCATTGGAAATGTCGGCTGGTATGGGGCGGGCCGTCACATTTGGTATCAGAGCTCTAGGTTACGTACTTGACCTAGGGAAAGACACCAGAGAGAGATAGTACATATATGAGAGCGTGTATTTGTGATATTTTGGTTTTCAAAATTTATATATATATACTATTAGTATATTAAGGATGAAGTCGCATTACACTGGCACCATTGAAGAGATGGTTAATCGTTTCTCTTTACAGATCGAACAATGAGCCGATATACGTGGGGTACTGGTAGAGGAGCTAATAATGGGAATGCTCCCGATATGAGGACAATGTTCACTGACCTCATGAGAGAGAAGCTTAGGGATGTTCAGAGGGCAACTCCTAATGTTGTAAATGGTGGTGGTGCAGCAGTGCAGACGCCTAGGGCCGATTTCGCCAAGCTCTGTAAGGACTACACTAGTCTTGGTTTGAAAGCCGTTCCACGGAACGGAATCGGCTACAGAAGTTCAGGATTGGTTGGATAGCTGTGAGCGTATCTTCGAAGACTTTGGTATCGAGGATGCGATGAAGTGAAAGCTAGCATCCCGTCAGCTGCAAGGACGGGCGATGAATCGGTGGAATGCTATTAAGGCAGCTACTCCAGAGGACCATGTTACATGGGATCAGTTTAAGGCCCGATTCGGTGAAAAATTTATCCCAGCTGCTCAGAAGTCCGAGTTGTTTAGGAAATTTCTAGAGCTTAAGTAAAATGGTAGGGCAGTCTGGGAGTACATTGCATAGTTCGATACTTTATCGAAATATGGATTATCCCTTGTTGATACTGCTGAGAAGAAAAATGAAAAGTTCATAATAGGCTTAGATCAGTACTTGGGGGAAAGGCTTATAAACCATGTCGATGAGATGTTTGAATCGATTATGGGGAAATCTTTAAGATTATAGAGTCTATACCCTAAGTTGAAGACTGAGGTTGCATCTGCAGAAGAGCCAAAGTTGCAAGCAAGCAGTGGAGGCAAGAATGGTTCTCAGAATAAGGGAAAGGAGAATCAGGCCAAGGATGGCCAGAAGAAAAAGAATAAGAAAGATATTGAGTGCTTTAGCTATGGAAAGAATGGCCATTATGCTAAAGAATGCCGAGCGAAGCCAGCGGACAGGAAGTGCTTCAAATGCGGCCAAGTGGGACATCACAAGGATAAGTGTTCGCAACCCCCTAAAGAGAAGCAAATTGTGAAAGCATATGCTATCAATGTTGTCCCTTCTTCGTCGAATGCCCCAACCGTGGCGGAGAAAGGAAAGAATGTAATCATTCAAGGTATGCTTTCTATTTATGATGTTCCTGTTCGAGTATTGTTTTATACCGGAGCTTCCTGTTCCTTCATATCTAGTGACCTGGTAGATAGGTTGGGATTGGAACCCGAGATAGTCGATAGACCTTTAGCGGTAATGAACCCGATTGGTGGTTCGACTAGCCTTAGCATGATTTGTCGTAATGTGTTCTTATCGAGTCATGGATGCATGTTTGTTTGTGATTGCTTTGTTTTGGGGTTTACTGGGTTTGGAATTATTTTGGGAGTCGATTGGCTCCAAAGATAGTGGTAGACTGTGAGGGCTTTTTGGTGACAGTTAGAGCGGATGATGGGCGGAGGGTAGTGTTTGGTGGTCTACCTAGTGATGGGGTAATAGCTAGTTATCTAAATTCCCTTGACATCCTACATGATGAGTTGTCAGATGTGCTTGTGGATAGTCATTATCCACATGTCTTCGAGGAAGTGACTGGACTTCCACCACACCGAGAGATTGAGTTCCTTATTGATTCAGTGAAAGATGCCAGACCTATAGTAATGCCACTTCGTCGTATGGCACCAAGGGAGCAGCGAGACCTCGGGGTGCAAGTAAGCGATCTTTTGAAGAAGGGATTTATCAGAAGAAGTGTTTCTGAGTGGGGAGCACCAGTTGTGTTTTCTACCAAGGGAGATGGTTCACTTCGTTTGTGTGTGGACTACCGCGAGTTGAATAAGGTGACGAGGAAGAATAAGCATCCTCTACCGCAGATAGATGATTTGTTTAATCAGTTAAGTGGCGCGAGAGTGTTCCCCCAGTTGGATCTCGCGATAGGTTTTCATCGGCTTAGAGTGGAAGCTGAAAGTATAGCTAAAACGACATTTCGGACGCCGTCCGAATTCTATGATGGTTGGTCATGCCATTCGGGTTGACCAATGCATCGGCAAATTTTGTGGATCTTATGAATAGGGTATTCAGGGATCAATTGAATAAGTTTGTTCTTGTGTTCGTAGACGATATCTTGGTTTATTCAAGGATAGAGGAAGAATACAAGGAACATTTGAGGATTGTGATGGAGGTGTTGATAAAACACCAGTTGAAAGCAAAGTTTTCTAAGTGTCACTTCTGGAGGAGGGAAATGTAATTCTTGGGCTATGTTGTTTTAGAGAATGGTATTGCCGTGGACCCTGCGAAGGTGGCTACGGTACAAGATTGGTCTACGCCTAAGAATGCAACTGACATAAGAAGATTCATGGGATTAGCTGGATATTACCATAAGTTTATCCAAGACTTCTCCAAGATAGCGGCATCGTTGACTTAGTTGACCAAGAAGAATCAAGATTTCTTTTGGGACGAATGGTGTGAAAATGCATTCAAGAGTCTAAAGGAAAAGTTGACGTGTGCACCAGTGCTAGTCATTCCTAAAGGGAATGAAGAGATGATAGTATACACGGATGCATGTGGGACCGGACTAGGTGTTGTATTGATGTAAGGAGGAAGGGTTGTAGCTTATGCAAGTCGGCAACTGAAACCACATGAGAAAAGATACCCTACCCATGATTTGGAATTAGCAGCGACCATGTTCGCGTTGAAGATGTGGAGACATTATCTCTTAGGAGAAATATTTGAGTTGTTTACCGATCATAAATCGTTAAAGTATCTTTTCTCACAAAAGGATCTAAATCTCTGACAGCAAATTTGGTTAGAATTCTTGGCTTCCTACGATTTCGATATCGCATATACATCACGAAAGGGTAATGTGGTAGCTGATGCATTAAATAGAAGACATGCCAGTTTAGGGGCTATGTTTCTTTAGTGGAAGCAACTGGAATATATCGCTGGGTATGATTTCAGACCTAAGTATGGATTGGATCCAGAAATGTTTGCAAGTTTGACGGTTAGATCGATTTTGATTTAGTGGACTAGTTCTAGTTAGAGGAACGATCCTAACCTATTGGAAACCACCTCTAAGTTAGATATGGATATCGATGGCAAGAGATTAATCAAGTAAGAATTTGATCGAGAAGGATGGCTTCAAAAGAATGAAAAGCTGGTTGTACCCAACGTAAAAGGATTGAGTGATGGAGATAGACGTTGGGAAGTTATCTCTAAGTGCATGGATTGCCAGTTAGTTAAAGCTGAGCAAAGGAAGCCTAGTGGTTTGTTACAACCGTTGAAAATTCCCAAATGGAATTAGGAATAAGTCTCGATGGATTTCATAAATGGTTTACCGAGGATTAGATTGGGCCATGACAGTATTTGGGTGATTGTGGATCGATTAACCAAGAGTGTAAGGTTTATACCAGTCAAGTCGAATAGAACGACAGCTAAGTTAGTAAAACTGTATATGGAGTGGGTAGTGAGATTTCATGGAATACCCAAATGCATTGTGAGTGAGCGAGATCCGTTGTTTACTAGTGGATTTTGGAAGAGCTTACAAGAGGCATTTGGATCAGAATTACATCTCAGTACCGCCTATCATCCTCAAATCGACGGTCGGACAGAGAGGGTGAATCAAATATTAGAAGATCTCTTGAGAGCTTGCATATTAGATTTTGGTGGATCATGGGATGACCATCCGCATCTAGTAGAGTTTGCATATAATAACAGTTATCAATCCAGTATCGATATGGCTCCATTTGAAGCTCTGTACGGAAGATCGTGCAACTCACCATCATGTTGGCTAGAAAGCAGTGAGAAATTTGTGCTTGGGCCGGATGTAATAAGAGAAACTTCAAATAAGATCAAGATTATCCGACAGCGAATGAAGGCTGCCCAAGATAGACAGAAGAGTTATGATGATAAGAGAAGAAGATATTTCAAGTTCTCCATTGGTGACTTGGTGTTTGTCAAGATTTCTCTGTTAAAGAGCGTGATACCATTTGGCAGGAGAGGCAAGTTAACACCAAGATTTGTTGGACCATTCCCAGTTCTCGAGCAAATTGGGAATTTGGCATATAAAGTTGAATTACCAGAGAAGATGGCAGGAGTTCATAACGTGTTTCATGATTCCCAGTTAAGGAAATTTGTGCACGACCCCGATATGACTATTTCACCGGACCAGTTGGATAATATAGAGGTTGAACCCGAGGCGATTGGGAACCGCAGACCTATGCGTATTGTTGGGAACGATACGAAGCAGCTTTGAAGGAAGGCGGTGAAACTAGTCAAAGTCCAGTGGGGTGAAAACGAGAAAGACTGTACTTGGGAAAGAGAGGAGGACATAAGGAACAAGTATTCAGAACTCTTTGTTTGTTCAGTCTCTATATCGATATAGTACTCCCTTGTTAGTAAACCGCATGCTAGGATAGACTTGTTGTGTTATTTTGTATGATTTATTATTTGTAAATGATTGGTAGGCATGCGGAATCCTTCATATGTTTTGGGTTAAGGAATTTTGGGGATGAAATTTCATAAGGGGGGAGAATGTAATGACCCGCATTCTACGCATCGGAGGATCGTAGAATATATATTTCTTTTTCGTATGAAGTCGTATGGTCATGTAACTTTAGGAGACGACTATTGGGGTCATTTCCCATGTTCATGATTTTGGCCAATTTTTAAATGATCGTTTTACCCCTAGCTGATCTTGTTTTGTCGATAACTTTTGATTGGAGAGGTTTTTTAACCTGAAACCACTTCCATTGGGTTTGGATGATGGTTTACCTTTCCGTAGAGTGGTCACATTAGCCAAACGGACTCACAATTTGGGAGATATGACTGAAACAAGGGTTGGAAGGCAAAAAACTGCTTAACTGAGCCAAATGAGGTGATTAGTGAATGGGCCCAAAACCCATTTCGGGACTACGGTTATGGGGAGGCTGAGATGAGTTAGGTTTTCATTTCATTTCAATTTTCTAGCCGCCATTACCTCCTAGGAACCCTAACAATGACCTCCAACATCTAAAATCACCTCTAATCACTTTCTAATCAAGTATTAGCGTAATCTTCACCAAATTAAGGAGAAATAGCACCAAAGCAAGGTTAGAACTGCTGTTAGACATCAGTATTCATGCCTAACAGAGAATCATTTCAGATCTACAGTTTATTTGTGGTAAAGGTGAGTTATTTGTGTAGTTCCTCACTAATTATGGTTAGTTAAGGGTAATTAGTGTTAATTGGCGAATTTAAACATGATTAAATTCTGGAAAAATATTATAAATTTCGAAATATTGTTTTAGGCCTCTGTTAGAAATTAGGATTAATTTGGTTAAGTTTTGCTAATCCTACCGTTAGGCTTGCTTGAACATGATTAAGGGAAAAATATGGGGTTTTGGCTATGTTTGATCGATTTTAACTTATGTAGTTGTTTTTTTGGTGTTATGGCCAAATTTATATGTTGTTATGACTGTATGGTATGCTTTGTGATTGAATAGAAAAGTTAGATTGGCCGAAAACACTGTCGAATGGCGTAAAACAGTCGCTGGAAAGAAGTGCAGGAAATTAGCCGAACCGGATCGGATCGGAGGGGAACCACAAACCGAACCGCTCTCCCCAAACTGTTGCATCACAAGCCAATCTAGGGAACTAGGGAGATAATGACCGAACCGACCCGCTCGTGGTGATGGAGACCGATCCGAACAGCTCCAGCTTGAGCACCACTAACCGCTTGGAGAAGCAAGTCACGAACTGATGCTCTGGATTTGGCACCACGACCCGACCCACTTGAGAGAAAGAACCCCGACCCGAACCGATGCCACTCACGAACTAGAGCATACACCACGAACCGAGCTGAATTGAAGAAGAGTACGAACTGCAAATCGTTACTTCATCCGACCCGAACCCAGTGGGTATTCTCCGATCCGATCCGAAGGGGCTTGTCACGAATCGAGATGTTGAGCACGAGCAGGGAGGGACCGAACCGAACCGACTTGGATGGGGAAATCCGACCTGACCCAATGTGGATGATCACAAACAGGACTACTTCGAGGAGCACGATCCGAAGCATAGTGAAGAGGAGCATGCTGAACCGATCTAGAGATGATGACTAAAACCCAAGATGCAATGGTAGTCCAAATGGGAAGTTTACACTCAGGATCCATATGGGAACCAACGAGTCAGCTTCGTGATTGGACTTTGCTGCGGAATGTGTGCAAAGGGGTTATTGGTATTCATAACTGTGGTTCACCACTGAGAGACAGATAGTGGGATTGTAGTGATAGTTGTACGGGATTGGACTCCGTCATGGCCCAAAGTATTAGGTGACCAAAGTAGTGGATATCGTATGCTTTACGCACTGAGTGAGAGACCTGAGGAATGAATGCTATGTTTGATTGTTTGCTATCACCTTGACATGCACACCCCTCCCCTGTATCTTTATACCTTTTGTTTAGTGTCACCTTAGAGTATAGTATGGTATGTTGTGCTAACTCTTTAGTGGTGGGAACAGGTTCAAGTATGATTGGATTATACATGTTATTATTTTGTTTTGTTGCTTATCGCTCATACCAAACTTTTGTCAGAGTTTTGTGTCTCTTCTTATTACTCTGGGTGCTCTTAATTGGGCAGACTAGAGATAGGTCAGGTGATTACACTACAACAAAATGACCTTATTACAACGGTGGAACACCGTTGCAATATACATTTTACAATGGTGGGCAAACCGTCGTGTATTAAGAAGTTGTAATAGACTAATATCTTTTACAACTTTTTTGCACTGTTGCAACACCGTTGTAATATATATATTTTACAACTTTTTTCCATCGTTGTAATAAACTTTATTACAACAATTATGCACCGTTGTAATAAAATCTACTACAAATGTTGTGCACCGTTGTGATTGACATTTGGGTTTAAAAAAAAATAAACATCTTTTGCAACTGAAAAGAACAATACACTAAATATATCAATACTCCATAAGCGAATCCGATATTACAGTTATTTGCAAACTAATTTATTAAAATACTCAAATATTTAGTATTACAAACAATAAGTTTTAGACAACATTTCGTACATTATTACATGCTTGACTGTTACAAAGCAACTTAGTACAAGCACAAGCTATCAACAAAAAATTGCATATCCTACGGGAGTACACTAGTCGAAGACAAGGAGATCTTTATGCCATTTTTCTTTTTGGTGCAAGTTCACTGCAGTGATCAAACCTATTGCATAAGAATATGTCTGTTGTTAGAAAAAAGAGCAAAAAGTGTTTTTTTAAGCCAACAATACCGAAATTTGATAGCGACATTACTGCAAGAATTCCGCTGCTCACCCCTTGTTGGTCACTCGAGTATGGCAAAAACACTGCAAAGGATCAAAAATGATTTTGTAAAAATCTACGGAAAAATCAATATTCTATGACGGATCACAAAGCAGATTACCAAAATGCCCTGGTGAATTCCTCCAAATAACCCCAAATATCTTGTTCTTACAGTTTGACTAAAAATTCATTTTGTCCCCGTAGCAAAATCCTAAAATTTGTCAACTGATGGTTATAGTCTAACATAACAGTTGATGGTTTTTTTGAAATAGCCAACTCCTCTGAAAAACATATACCGTTATCAGCAAAAATTTAACTATACCAACCATTTAACATATGTATATATACTGACAACTCAACACCAAAGCATAAGCGACTCGTTAATTTCAATGCAGTTTGTGATAAATGCTCACCTTTAAGAGAGCAGCAGCTTTGTCCTTATCAGTGAAGACACCAGTTGACTCAACAACACAATCAACACCATCCTCACCCCATGGGATCTCCTCAGGGTTTCTTAATAAAAACAAGCACGGATAAGTTTAGCACCAAAGCAAGAAGTGCAATAAAATTTATAAGTACAGATAGTAAACAAGTTCATAAAGTTTTAAAGACACCAACCTGCAACCAAATACAAGTACTGGTTTGTCACCAAAGAGAAGGGCTTTGGAGTCCTTCACCTTGATTTCATGGTGATTCCATTGACCATAAACAGTGTCATACTTGAACATGTATGTCTGGTAACCATACAGAGCTCTAAAATTAGTAAGTAATCTAAGATAAAAATGTAACAACCTGAACATGGAATAAGCTTTACAATTAATACTTAATGCTAACTCAAGAAGAAATCATTACAATAAATTCTAACAAGCTCGGCAAGAAGAAATCAACGCTTGGCCGATAAAGTACATAAAAACAACTTAAAATTTAAATTCAATCCAGAAGAAGGCAATTTTCTTCCCAAAAAAAAGCATTCTACAGGATAGATGTACTTAAATATAGTTAAAAGCAACAACCTGAGAGACATTCACGGATGTTGGTACATATTTTTGTACTTTATGCAT
Source organism: Allium sativum (assembly GCA_030737875.1). NCBI lineage: Eukaryota > Viridiplantae > Streptophyta > Magnoliopsida > Asparagales > Amaryllidaceae > Allium > Allium sativum. The sequence goes on from CM060923.1 coordinate 651,857,566, forward strand.
CAGAGAAACCAATATATGAATCAAACAACCTAAGGCACTTCTTTCCAGTCCCTTGCGATCGACCTTCTCCAGCCCTTTGTGATAACCAGCGCATCCCTCCTTCGACAACTTGAAAGTCGTCGACTGCCTGTACCGAGAACAACGTCTCTCCAACCCCTTGGGTCTCGTGAGTTTAATTGGGGCGGAGGTGTTGGGTATCGTGAGTCATGAATTTAATTGGGGCGGTGGTGTTAGAGGCTCGTGAAGACCATAATCCTTTTTTTGAGGCGGCCATTGAAGATCTCGAGAGCTAGGGTTAAGTCTCGAAATTTAACTGGGTTCATGAAAATTTGGGTTAGAAAAGCGGGCTTGTGGAGGGAAGATAAAATTTTCGGGGACATACAACCGGGCTTGTGGAGGGAAGCAAAAATTCGGTTTACAGGATCCTAAAAGTTTTGTTTTGGAAGTGTTTTGATTTTTCCTTTGGGGCCAAAATGCGTTTTTTTGAAAGCCTAAGTGTTTTGATTTTCAAAGCCAAGAAGTGTATTAAAAAAAAATCAAGTATGATCTAAATTTGGAGAAAAGGGTCTAAGGCAAGGCTTGATAGTCAAATTCGCCCCCGAACCCGTGCCGCAGCGCAGTGCTCAACAATCGTCATCAAGGCTTGATAGTCAAATTCGACTGTTAGTCAGAGAACACCAACAACTAAATGGAGGCAACTGGGATTATTTCTAGAGGCATGACATATTCATAGGCTTTATTCAATGCACGGAGTCAAGAAAATTATTAATATTAACGATTATATCTTAATTATTTAAGACTAAAAATTAATTATTTAACAATACTGATAATTTATTACTTAATATACCAATTATTAATTTTTGTTTTTAAAAATTATTTACTAATTATTGATTATTTAATAGAAATTATTAATTTATTATTACATAAATATTAATTAATAAATGTTAATTGTAAAAATTGTCACTTATTACAACTGGTAATAGTGAAAAGTTGTAGTAGTATGTTAATTGTTAAAACTATCAATTATTAATTTATTTTTCTTTTTTCTAATTTATGAAAAGTGTAATAGAATATTATATAAATTGCTTGAAATTTTTATTAAATATTTAAAAACAATTATTTAATTATTACTTCTTAATTAGTGATTCTTACTTCTTATTTATTGATTACTAAAATTAATTATTCATTACTAAAAACTAATTTTTTTATTTATTTTTAATTTCTAATAATAACTATTATAGCGAAAAGAAATTATTAATATTAGTTATTACATATTTTCAAATGAACGGTTTATTATTATTATCAAAAAATAGTTATTGAGTATTAATATTTTTATTAATTATCGAATTTTTATTAATTATTAATATGGTATTTTTGTTGTAGTATAGTCATATATTACAAAAGTCAAAAAATAAAAGTTAAGATAGGCTTTTTTTACAACTGTCAAAATAACACAATTGTTAAAAATAAGTTTATTACAACATTTCTAGCAAAATGTTATAAAAAACATTTATTACAACGGCGATTTTACCACCATTGTAAAATTAAAGTTGTAGTATGGTGTTTTTGTTATAGTGTTATGCATGAGTAGCTGTACCGGAGACCAGCAGGAGGCTTCCACGTATGATATATACATATATCTACCTGTGTTGTTGTTGGTCACTACTTTGGGCATTAGTAGTGCACCTTTCTATTTTGCCTTAGAGACAGTATTTTGAAGTTGTAATAACGACGTGGATCATAAGCTGTATTTTGAATTTCCGCTGCTATGATGATTTTGGTTTAGTTTTCAGCTTATGCACTGTCTCTCCTGTTTTAAGCCAAGTATGTTATTATTATATTTTATTCCACGCGCTGTGAGACATTCTACAGGTTCCTTGTTAGTTCAAAATCCTTTCTTTTCCTTTCTTTGGCGATCGTCCTATGCTAGTCGGGCATTGGCATAGCACACTTTCATTGGAAATGTCGACTGGTGCGGGGCAGGCCGTCACAATTTAAAATGATTTATTTTAAATAATAATGACTAGAAATTTATTTTGAATAGAATTAGAACGTATAAATTTATATAAGTCGAAGTTAGCATATAAATGTTTATTTTAATTATATAAGGAATTGGAAATGGCGCGGTAGTTTGAAAATTCAATTTCAAATGAATGTGCAAGACTCAAAATAAACCAGATTTTGGTGAAACCAAAAATATTTGAATTTGTTTGAAATATCTTTCCAATGAATGTGAAAAATCCAAGTTTCATAACGGGAATAAAAAGTTATGTCAAGTTGAAAATTCAAAATAGTCATTATGGAATTTTATATAATATTAGCCCTTAAAATAGCGATTTTGCAAACGACCTCCGTTTACGACGAGACCACTTTTGTTCGATCCGGAATGTCAAATTATTGCTAAATTTCAATTTTCATAATTTTTGGAATCAATATGTGAGTGTGGAAGATTTAAACATGTTCGGTCATTTCAGTTTGAATTTAATCGACTGAAAAACAACCGTTTTTCAAACGGTCTCCAAATTTGATGAAATTGGTTTTGTTAGGACCGTATCATCAAAACGTAGCTAGATTTATTTTTCTGGAATTTTTGGAGTTAGTATGTGGCCTTGGTAAATTAAAATGTATGTTTAAATTCAATATATATTGATTTGTATTTTTATTTTAACAAAAACTGATTAAAACAGTCGAATTGGCGCGAAAACTAAACTTAGCAGCTGAATTTTCACATGAAAACTAAGTGGCTCAGTTCGTGCGAAAACCGAACTGAGTAGCCCAGTTTTTGCGCCAAAACTGAGCAGCTTAGTTTTCGCACGAAAACTAACTGGCTCATTTTGCACGAAAACTTCATAATACTTGATAAACAAAAATAAAAATATAGAAAACAAATAAACCACTTCAAACATCCACAAAAAAAACTTACATAGGTTTTTGCTGCTGATTGAATAACTTGTCCAGTTTTCTTATTTTTATTTCCTTCCTTCCAAACCATTGTCCTTGTAACTTTCACCTCAGGATTTTTCTTAACCTGCAATAAGAAATATTGTTAAACTAATTAACTGTTTATTAATAGTATTCACAAGAAATATTTAACTATAATTACTTACCATTTCATCATAAACTTTATGGTATGATTTTCTTCCTAGCGTGTGAGTGATAGTATTTTTAGCTTTGGAGTGGGCAATTTCTCCTACATTCCTCTTTTTTCTTATCAGTGTATTTATTGTCTACAAACTTCTCCCACCATACAATGTCAATGTATTCATGACATTTAGTGGTAGCGATATTCTTGGGTATGATGGTTCCTTTGACTCTAAGCAATCTGTTTTGCAAAGTAGACTTTACCATACGAAAATATCATGGAAACGTTTTTTCTAAAATTGGCCGAGCTAGATCATGATGGATGTCCATGTCAAATTCATTATGTTTTAACAAAGAAATTTCAATACAAATAATAAATCTTATGAAGAAAGTAAAAAATAAATAAGGTGAATTTGTGACATACCAATAGTTCTTGTCACAAAATATATTTATAGTAACCACCAACATTTCCCCACTCGCCATAGCCAATTGGTATATGACAATGAATTAGCGCTCCACATCTGGAACCCCATTTAGCTTCATCATTACCTTTAACACCATTGAAGTCAACTCTTATTGAGTATTTTTATCACTTGGTGGAGGATAGTTATTTGCTTCAAGCTCCTCATTTGTACCTTCAGTTGCACTAGCAATGCAATTGTTCGACATTCTGCATTAAAAAGAATTAATATGCATATTGAAACTAATATGCGTGCTTAGTTTGATTTTACAAATGCATATTGAGTATAAACAATGAAAAATCCAAAAAGAAAATTTATTTAATGCATTTCACCTAAATAAGCAAAATAGTACAAATATTCATTCAAAATTACATCTCTTTCATTTAAATACATTTCAATAATGGTACTAAGCTCTGTTTTTCTCTCAAAACAGACTGAAAAACAGTTCATATAGTGTAGTCATTTATGTTCTTTGTTATGCGCTTTAGAGAACGTCGAACAATGGACCAATCAGAATTTTGAGTGTCTTGCACATATAAAACTTGACATGCTTCAGTTGTTAGAATAGCTGGCTCGTCATATTCACCATTCCCATTTTTGAGCCTTTTCAAGTTCACTATCAACAAATGGGAATCAGTACAAATCTTATAACCATTTGTCTTATCCGCATTGTTTACCCAATCTTAATAGAATACAAAATGTTGGAAATCATAATAATCAACCTCTATGATTTCTTTAATGATACCATACTAAGTAGGGTCATCATCCTAGGACTTATATCTTTTGCACTTGCAACAAATGTGGTGATTGCATCCATGCAAACACTGCTATCCTGGATTGAATTACTGTCATCATAACATTGAGGAGAAAATATATATATATATCCGTTCACTTTGTACTTAAGATAACTTTTAGATTCCCACTTTGGACCACTAACATATTGCCATAACATTGTATTCATGCATTTTTCTTATAGTAGCTTCCATGAATGAAAAAACTTGAATGTCCAACATAAAATGAAAAAAACCTACAATTTTTATATATATTGAAATACTATACCTTTTTGTGTAACCAATCAATAAATTCGGTTTGAACGATTACTTCTGCCATTGTGGTAGCTTTTCTTTTATCGCGAGAAACATCTTCTAAGGATGAGCAATATGCACTAAATTAGATAATTATCATGTAAATATATTTCATATTTTATGTCATCAGTATTTATTAAAACATAGAGAAAATTCATACGTATAATATTCATCTCTTTAAGGGATATCGATACTATAAAGTATCCACCTTTGAATTTGAACACGTTGTACCCTAATCAGCTTAATACATTTGCCTTCCATAAAAGGACATTCATATATATCATCAGCATCATCCAAAAAAGATGCTCATGTAGAACTATGATTTCCATCATGTGGGTTCGGCATATACTCCATTGCATATCTAACTGATTTTGAAACAAGGCATGTGTAACACCCCACCTACGTTAAGGTCACTCACAAAGGGAATGCCTTAACGTTGGTGGAGGGTTATAGGTACAAGACAAAGAAAAATTTACAAGACAGATAAATTTGAGCAGCGGAAATACAAACATTTATTGCAAACGTAGTTTAATACAAAAGCATTACATCAAATTGTCTCAAAATAACTTCCAAAACATTACAACATTATATCTGTCTTGATTATTAAATAAAGAAGCATATACCAAAAGTAAAAGTGCATAAATCCCCAAGGATAATGTCCAAGGGCCATAGCCAAGGTGAGAGAAGTCCAAATCATACATCTACTTTGTTGAAGCTTGCAAAGAGTCTGACTAAGCTGGAGTATTCCCTCCTTGTGGACCTGAGGGGGGAGCGGAAGAAAGAAGATGAGAGAAAATGGGTCAGACAATAAGTCTGGTAAGTTCAGTGATTACTAGTATCTAAACAACGAAAGGGATCATGACAATGATAACTATACATAGGACAATACCCTAATATAAGATAAGAGGAACATGTGATTGCACCCATTACTATAGTCTCTGCACCTACTTAACCATTGGTTCAACCAGCCCACGTGTTTATAACAAACGATCCCCTTAATGATCGGCTCCTACTCGTACGCATTCATGCCCTGTGTCATTCGGCCCCGCTTGACTGTAGCTACCTGTGTTGGTCCCACCATGGGGTTTATCAGTCCCTCTGGTGGCAACCCGACCCGATTCAAGATACATAGTGTACACTACTGATGCCCAGTGCCTGATTTTTCCACTCCGGAGTACGTGCACGCCCATACTCCGTCGGAACCTACACTGGCCCACCAACCACGGACGTTTTAATAGCTTATAATTCATCCCAGTAATCGTGCCCCACCCTGCCTAGTTTCAGGGTACCATGATACATTTATGTGGATTACTGTTGAAATAGGTCCCTGTTACTAGGGTTTTCTAATCAACATGTTTATTTGGTTAAGTGTCCAAGTTTACCTAACCCGCCCATTCATTTAGTTAACATGTTGAATCGGTTAAGTGTTTTCCTAAATTGACTTAACCCAACCAATCCTAACTTAGCTTTAATTTATTAAAGCACCAACCACTCACATTAGACAGACCTTGTTGTGGTCACTGGATGTGCCGGTCGGTTCAGGGAAGATTTACACCACAACTCGAGTTCTTTTTGGGCTTGATGCACTAACCACCAACATTAGACATGTCTTGTTGTGGTCGCTGGATATGCCGGTCAGTTCTGGGCGGATTTACACCACAACTCAGTCTAACCTCGGGTTAGGCATATTCGTCTTTTCTAAATTCATATTTTCCTATATATGTCAAATTTTCTTTATGTAAATTAATTTTAATTTACTCATGCCATAATTATCTTTTCAAATATTGCTCACAATAAATGGTATATCTAATATACCATTTTATGAACAACCCTATGCCATTAATTTTCATGTTTTCCCATCGTTATCCCCGTAGAACGTATGTATGAATTACATAAAATGTTGGGCTAGCAAATTAGCCCAAACCCATAAATAAAAATGGGTAATAAACAAGGAACATGAAATAAACATCACATGTAACTTGGCATAGATGTATCATTAACTTAACTAAACAGGTAAAGGTGAACTTGTGACTAAGTTGTATCTAATTTTCATGTAAACTTGATATGGATCTAACATGAAGGTTTAACATATAAAAAAAAATTAAACCACAATTTAGCATACTAACTTATGTATGTCAAAACATAAGAAAGCCACTATGATCATATTTAAATCACAAATTAGCATGATAGCTTATGTGTTAAAACATAAGAGGACTACAAATCTAATCTTGCAACATAAATAGATTCAACTTGACATAGTTATAAATGTTCATGGATGTTAATCTAACATTATAGCATGTGATTTGGATACTAAACTTGCAAATAACCACCAATTTATAACATGACATATTTTACCAATTTGATGGCATAATAAGTTCTTTACCCAATCGTAATAGATTCTAGTAACATACAATGTTGTTCATCACCACAAGCATATAGATATAAAATATACAACATGTTCATTGCCATAACCATATAAACATGAAATATACAACAAGTTCATCGCCATAAGCCTATAGACTTGATTAATTTTAACGATACTTTATGATAAACGAGAATCAAATCTTATACATAAGCATCATTCTATATCCCAATTGCATCATGTCATGATTCAAGCGAATGATTGTTTAAATCTACGTAATAACCCACTTACAAACTAAAAAGAATTCTTGCGTTCTGAAATTTGAATTCTGAAATTGGAGATGTGCGTCTTTGAAGATCGTTGAATTAGACTAGTTTCCGAAGTCGCATCTTCCTCAGTGTCGCTCCATTGAACTTTGATGAGTTTAACTTCCCGGTTGCGTATCTTTTTGACCTCTGTTCCCAAGATACGGGTTGGAACTCTCCTCACAGTTGCTTCACATTCAACTTCAACTTCTTCTAGCATACTTGGTTCTATCACTTCTGCAGACTCATGTAAGCACTTTCGCAGGTGAGAGACATAAAAGACATTATGAAGCCCGACCATTCTTTTGGGCAGTTGTACCCTATAAGCCATCTTCCCAATCTTCTCGATGATTGGGAACGACCCTACAAATCTTGGTGCTAGCTTTCCTGTGGATCCAAAGCGAATGACATTCCTCAAAGGAGATACTTTTAAGGAACACCTTGTCTCTAACTTCGAACTCAAGGTCAGTCCTTCTTTTGTCTGCGTAGGACTCCTGTCTATCTTGGGCAGTCCTCATTCTTCTTCGTATCAAGTCTATTTTCTCCGAAATCTCCCTAATCATGTCTGGTCCAAGTATGAGCTTATCTGTGGACTCCCACCAGCAAGTTGGTGATCTGCACGGTCTTCCATATAAAGCTTCGAAAGGTGCCATGCCTATGGTGGCTTGGTAGCTATTCTTGTAAGCGAATTCCACCAAAGGTAGATGATCCTCCAATGTTTCTCCGAAGTCGATAATGCATAACCTCAAGGGGTCTTCTAATACTCTGTTGACTCTTTCTGTCTGGCCATTAGTTTGAGGGTGATAGGCCGTGCTTAAGCATAACTATGTGCCTACAGCCTCTTGTTAGCTCTTCTAAAACTCGCTCGTGAAGATAGGGTCTCAATCACTCACTATGCTAGAGGGTATCCCATGGAATCGAACTATCTCCTTAAGATATATGGATGCTAGAGATGAGGCCGTCCTTCTACATTTGACGGGTATAAAGTGGGTGCTTTTTGTGAGCCTGTCCACTATTACCCAAATGCTGGTATTTCCCCTTCTTGATCTAGGCAACCCATCTATAAAGTCCATCGAGATGCTATCCCATTTCCATTGTAGGACCTCTAGTGGATGAAGCAGGCCACCAGGCTTCTTCTGCTCCACCTTGAATTGTTGGCATATTAAACACTTAGAAACAAATTCAGCTACGTCCTTCTTCATGCCATTCCAAAAGATAACTCTTTTGATGTCTTTATACATTTTGTCCCCTCCTGGGTGTTTGGTCAGCTTCAAATGGTGTGCCTCTTCTAGAACCGCCTTTACCAAGCCCTTTGCTTGTGGGACACATAGTCTTCCATCTTGTCTCAACCAGCTCTTGGCATCCATGGAGTATCTATTGAGGTGACTAGAAGTCTCACCCCTAATTAATTTGTCCATCACTTCGGCTAGCTAAGGGTCTTCTCTTTGCGCGGCTCCGATTGAGTCTAATAGAGTTGGTCGCACTTCTAATGTTGCTAGCAAGCCAGTTACAAAGTCAGTGGAGGGTCTGAAGTTAAAGCTTGCTATGAACTCCAAGCTTTGCCTTTCCATAAAGAGAGGGCTTATGGTTATTTTCTTTCTACTCAAGGTGTCAGCTACTGCATTGCCCTTGCCAGGAGTGTAGGAAATCACAAAATTGTACAAGGCAAAAAACTGCATCCATCTTTGCTGCCTCAAGTTGAGATCTTTCTGCGAGAATAAGTATTTTAACGATTTATGGTCAGTTTACAGTTCAAATTTCTCACCTAGGAGATAATGGCGCCAAGACTTAAGCGCAAAAACGATGGCTACCAATTCTATGTTGTGGGTTGGGTAGTTTTTCTCGTGTACTTTCAACTGTCTTCCACCATAAGCCACTACCTTCCCTTCTTGCATCAGAACAGCGCCTAGTCCCGTTCCGCATGCATCGATGTATACTGCAAACATCTTACTTCCATCAGGCAATGTCAGAACTGGGGTTGTTGTTAGAGCCCTTTTCAAACATTAGAAAGCAATATCGCAGTCCAAATACCAATTGAAAGCTAGGTTCTTCTTTGTCAATCTTGTTAGTGGAGATGAGATTTTTGCAAAATCTTTGATGAACTTTCGATAAAAGCCTGCTAGCCTGAGAAAGCTTCGGACTTCGGTTGTGTTTCGAGGAACCTTCCAATATTGCACAGCAACCACTTTTGCGTGGTCCACATCTATCCCCTCTTTGGACACCACATGTCCAAGGAACCTAACTTCTTCTTTCCATAAGTGGCATTTAGAGAATTTCGCCTTCAACTGATGTGCATGGAGAGTATCCATGACTTCCTTTAGATGCTGAGCATGCTCTTCCTCATTCTTTGAGAATATCAAAATATCGTCTATGAAGACCACCACAAACTTATTGAGGAACTCTCGGAACACCCTGCTCATTAAATCAACGAAGTAAGCGGGTGCGTTTATCGAGCCGAAGGGCATGACAAGCCACTCGAAGAAACCATCGGGAGCTCTGAACGTGGTCTTATCAATGCTGTCTTCAGTCACTCTTAGCTGATGAATCCCGGTAGCTAAATCTAATTGGGAGAAAACCGACGCACCTACAAGCTGATCGAACAAATCATATATTCTATGGAGTGGGTGTTTATTCTTCTTGGACAGCTTGTTTAGCTCCCTATAATCAACGCACAGGCGAAGCGAACCATCATCTTTGGTTGCGAACACTACCGGAGCACCCCATTCAGAAATACTCTGTCTTATGAACCCCTTTTCAAGTAGCTCTTTGATTTGCTTGCTGAGCTCCTTTCTCTTCCTTGGGGCCATGTGCCTAACGGGTAAAGCAACGGGCTTTGCATTATCAACGAGGTATATGCGGAAGTCTATCTTCCGCTTCATAGGTAAGCCTTTACCTCTTCAAACACATATGAGTATTCATGGACTACCCTTACAGACTGTAAGTTCTCAAAAGACGCATCAGGAGATTTAGTTAACTAAGCATGACGGAGTTCATGAGATTACAAGAAATTTCAAGAGTGTTGCCGAGGCGAGTCATGAGTCTAACCACTCTCTTTTCACAATCGAGGACGGCACCATTACTGGATAGCCAGTCCATGCCTAGAATCAATCCATAGCCCGTGAAGCACAAAACAAAGGCAATACATCTAAACCCAATGCTTAGTACAGATATTTTCAAATCTAAACAAACCATTGACAAATAGGTTGAGCCCCCAGTTGGATTTGAAACAACCAAGGGTTCCTCTACTATACTGGTGTCTAGGTGCAGAGATTCCACTAAAGCAGTAGATATAAAAGAGTGCGATGCACCAGAATCAAATAGTGTACGTACAGGATGATCAAAAAGATAGACTAAACATTTGACAGAAATATTTCTACCTCATTCTTGCGGAGGTGCCGTGAGAGCGTGAACTTGTCCTCTAGAAAAAGGTCCAGCTCCTTGCCCTTGCTTCTTTGGGCATGCCCTAGCCATGTGTCTCGTCTCACCACAGTGGAAACAACCACCCATCTTCCTCTTCTTCTTCTTGCAGTCTTTAATCAGATGCCCGGGAATGCCATAGAAATTACACTTTCTCTTTTCACGGGGTTTGTTGTTCTTCCTGCCTTTCTTTGAATCAGCCTTCTTGTTCTACGGCCCTTCCCCCTTCTTATCTTGAGGCACTTCCGCTTTTGCCTCATTCTTGCCCTTGTCTTCCTCATGTAAGAGCGCCATGTCCACTAACCTCTCGTAAGTAGCCCCCATAGGTATATGGGTCATAGCCAAGCTGTGAAGTGGCTCATTCAATCCCTTGACAAAATGGAGAGCCTTCTTATAAGGAGTATTCACTAAGTCCAGTCCAAATCGGGCCAGCTAATTGAATTGATTGACATACTCCTTGATCGTCATGCTTCCTTGCTTAAGATATAAGAACTTTTCTAGCTGTAAACTTCGTTCAGCTTGTGAGAGGAATTTCATCTCAAACCTTATCCTGAAATCCATCCATGTGTCAACTGGTCTTTCAGTGTTAGTGACTTCCCACCAATAGGAAGCTTCGTCTTTGAGCAACCATACAGCCAACTGTATCTATTGCGTATCGCCCACCTCGAAGATAACGAACAGATCCTCTGTTTCTTTGAGCCAGTTCCTTGCTTCTATGAACGATTCAGTTACCTTGAAATCCTTTCCACCCATGGCCCTAAAATCTCTACAAATCTTTGAGAAAGCATTTGCATGAGGAGAAGGAGGAGGAGGAACTGCTGCAGCTGGAGGAGGAATATCTGCTGGGCCCCTAGCCTCTAAGTACCTCCTGAACCAGCCAGGTATCGGTACACCCTCTGGATGGTTAAGATTCCTAGACATGCTGAAATGAGAAAGAAAAGATTCAAAACGAAGGATAGAAAGATAGTGCATATGGATTTGGGGATTATGCCTTTTTAAATTTAAAACAACACTTTTCCTTATAAAATGCTTCTTTATAATTCTTTTTGAAATATAGTTTTCAAAAAATCTTATCTGATCTGGTAAATCTTTGCTCTGATACCAAGTGTAACACCCCACCTCCATTAAGGTCACTCACAAAGGGAATGCCTTAACGTTGGTGGAGGGTTATATGTACAAGACAAAGAAAAATTTACAAGATCGATAAATTTAAGCAACGGAAATTCAAACATTTATTGCAAACGTAGTTTAATACAAAAGCATTACATCAAATTGTCTCAAAATAACTTCCAAAACATTAAAACATAATCTCTGTCTTGATTATTAAATAAAGAAGCATATACCAAAAGTAAAAGTGCATAAATCCCCAAGGATAATGTCCAAGAGCCATAACCAAGATGAGAGAAGTCCAAATCATACATCTACTTTCTTGAAGCTTCCAAAGAGTCTGACTAAGCTGGAGTATTCCCTCCTTGTGGACCTGAGGGGGGAACGGAAGAAAAGAAGACGAGTGAAAATGGGTCAGACAATAAGTCTGGTAAGTTCAGTGATTACTAGTATCTAAATAAGGAAAGGGATCATGACAGTGATAACTATACATAGGACAATACCCTAATATAAGATAAGAGGAACATGTGATCGCACCCATTACTATAGTCTTTGCACCTACTTAACCATCGGTTCAACAAGCCCACGTGTCTATAACAAACGATCCACTTAATGATCAGCTCCTGCTCATGCGCATTCATGTCCTCTGTCATTCGGCCCCACTTGACTGTAGCTACCTGTGATGGTCCCACCATGGGGTGTATCAGTCCCTCTGGTGGCAACCCAACACGATTTAAGATGCACAGTGTACACTACAGATGCTCAGCGCTTGATTTTTCCACTCCGGAGTACGTGCACGCCCATACTCCTTTGGAACCTACACTGGCCCACCAACCACCGACATTTTGACCGCTTATATTTCAGCCCAGTAATTGTGCCCCGTCATGCCTAGTTTCAGGGTACCATGATACATCTATGTGGGTTACTACTGAAATGGGTCCCCATTACTAGGGTTTTCTAATCAACATGTTTATTTGGTTAAGTGTCAAAGTTTACCTAACCCGCCCATTCATTTAGTTAACATGTTGAATCGGTTAGGTATTTTCCTAAATTGACTTAACCCTACGAATCCTGACTTAGCTTTAATTTATTAAAGCACCAACCACTCACATTAGACAGGTCTTGTTGTGGTCACTGGATTTGCCAGTCGGTTCCGGGCAGATTTAAACCACAACTCGGTCTAACCTCGGGTTCTTTTTGTGCTTGATGCACTAACCATCCACATTAGACAGGTCTTGTTGTGGTTACTGGATATGTCGGTCGGTTCCAGGAAGATTTACACCACAACTCAGTCTAACCTCGGGTTAGGCATACTCGTCTTTTCTAAATTCATATTTTCCTATATATGTCAAATTATCTTTATGTAAATTAATTTTAATTTACTCATGCCTTAATTATCTTTTCAAATATTGCTCACAATAAATGGTATATCTAATATACCATTTTATGAACAAACCTATGCCATGAATTTTCATGTTTTCCCATCGTTATCCCCGTAGAACGTATGTATGAATTACATAAAATGTTGGGCTAGCAAATTAGCGCAAACCCATAAACAAAAAGGGGTAATAAACAAGGAACATGAAATAAACATCACATGTAACTTGGCATAGATGTATCATTATCTTAACTAAACAGGTAAAGGTGAACTTGTGACTAAGTTGGATCTAGTTTTCATGTAAACTTGATATGGGTCTAACATGGTGGTTTAACATATAAACACAATTTTAAACCACTATTTAGCATACTAACTTATGTATGTCAAAACACAAGAAAGCCACTATGAACATATTTAAATCACAACTTAGCACGATAACTTATGTGTTGAAACATAAGAGGACTACAAATCTAATCTTGCAACATAAATAGATTCAACTAGACATAGTTATAAATATTCATGAATGTTAACCTAACATGTATGTAATCATGTGATTTTGATCCTAAACTTGATGATAACCACCAATTTATAACATGACATGTTTTACCAATTTGTTGGCATAATAAGTTCTCTACACAATCGTAATAGATTCTAATAACATACAATGCTATTCATTACAACAATTATATAGACATAAAATATACAACATGTTCATTGCCATAAGCATATAAACATGAAATATACAACACGTTCATCGCCATAAGCATATAAACATGATTAATTATAACGATACTTTAAGATAAACGAGAATCAAATCTTATACATAAGCATCATTCTATATCCCAATTGCAACATGTCATGATTCAAGTGAAAGAATGTTTAAATCTACATAATAACCCACTTGCAAACTAAAAAGAATTATTGCATTCTGAAATCTGAATTCTGAAATTGGAGATGAAAGCCTTTAAAGAACATAATTGAATTAGACTAGTTTTTATTTTGATTTTAGATGTAAGCTTTTAACTCGTCTTTGAATTGAAAAGGGGTGACGGCTACACCAAGTTCTCTACTGACGGCATTTCAGTTCTAGGATTATTTTTCTGTGTGTGTTTAGGTTGAGAATTGAGTTGTTTATATAGAATACCAGTTTAATTATAGCCGTCAGATGAACCTAGGGTTAATCACAGCCACTCAGACCTGATCAGGACCATCCAGAAACCCTAGTGACTCAGCAACATGTCATCATTCGTTCAAATTTCAGATCTGGACGGGGGCCAGGTCGACCCCCAGGTCGACCTCTAAGGGGGGAGGTCGACACTAGGGTCGACCCCCTGGTCGACCTTCCTGGGCGGGAATTTTCCTACCCAGCCCGCTTCCGGCTTCTGTTTGAATTTGAACTTGTTTTTCTTCGAGCTATTTGAATTTATTTGAATTTCTGAAACTTCTGGAGGCCGTAACTTCTTCATGCGAAGTCCAATTTACGCAAACTCGGGCTCTATCTCAACCAGAATTCCGAGACGAACACAACGGCACAACCCTTTTCCCTTATTTCTCATATTTTAAATTAAGTATTCTAAGTTTCATTATTATAACGTTAATAGAAAATACGGGGTGTTACAGTATGCTTCAACAATTGATCCTTCTATGTAGCGCTTATTGCTTGGCATATTTTTGCGTGAAAATAAGGCTCAGGTCCCTAAAAGCAAACTTAATTAGGCTCACATCCTCCTCTTCTAAAACATAAAAATTTCATCCCTGTTTTTCAAATGCGGCTTATATTTTCCCTCAATTGCCCTTTTTCTTAATTACCGCCGCAATTAACTAGGGTTGATACACGTACGACTGATTTTATTTTCTCAGAAACATAAATTTTTATTCTTCATGGTGGCTCAATTTTTAACGATGGTGTACATCGATTTATTTGTGTGGACGGCGGCGACATCATTTTGTATGGATTGCGGCTGCTATTTTTGGGGAAGGAGTAGGTAGCGGAGGGTTTGTCGACGACGGTTGGGCCATCAGTGGGCGACGTGGCGGCTATAATGGGGGGAACGACGGCGATGTCAGATCTTCGGAGGGTGGCGACTGGGGTATTCAAGCAGCCTTCTTCGTCCAGGTAATTTATACTATTTAAATTTTTTTAAAAATATTGTTTACTGATTTCAGTTTCGCAATCGATTTTTGTTGAATTTTTATTCTGAATTATTTTAATTGTCGACTTTTATTGATGGATAGTTTAATTATAATTCAGTTAGTTCAATTTTACAGTCGTATTTACGATTTTTTGTTGACAATTGTTCTTCAAATTTGAAAACATGCATAGAATTACACAAATAATGTGAATATAAGCATACAAATACGTTCATATTTGTTTCCATATATTCTGGATAGTTGCGTATATATATGCAAATATTCTTCATTATTGCATACATATATGCAACTATCCAGAATATTTTGTTTATCTACGTGTATGATGAAAACTGCACAAAAATATAAATTCATTCATAACATATGCATACTCGTATGCATCTCTTCTGAATATTTTGTATTAACAAGAGTTCTTGCATGATTTTAAGGTACTGTTATGAATATTTCCAAACATGTAAGCATGTACAGAATGCTTGAACACTTGTTTGAATGTACGCGTGGTAGCTGAAAGTTACTATACATATATTTAGAATACCTCCACATTAGTGTGCATTTATTATTTTTATTTGCATAGCTGTGTGCTATTATTAATAATATTTGTACAGTTTTGTGTGTATGTGCAGAATTTTTTACATGTGTGTTAATTTATCAACATTCATGGCTAAATTTCGTACATTTATATAAAACACTTGCATTCTTGTGTGCATATAGCCAGAATGCTTGCATCCTAGTGCGCATATATTTAGAACTTTTGTCCATTTTATAACTTTTTTCTTCTTATTACAGAGACTTATGCTGCAAGATGATCCTGTTGTAGATGTTGAAAAGGAGGGACCATTAGTAAATACGAAGCAGCTGTAATTTCAAAAACAAACCCAGTGATTAATAGGTGGAAGTGGTGTTTGTATTTTTTTAAAAAATGTTGACTGATATTTTTTTTTT
Organism: Allium sativum; assembly: GCA_030737875.1. NCBI lineage: Eukaryota > Viridiplantae > Streptophyta > Magnoliopsida > Asparagales > Amaryllidaceae > Allium > Allium sativum. The sequence goes on from CM060923.1 coordinate 651,873,852, forward strand.
TGAACTGGTGGACATGATTATGTAGTGTGTAAGCTGAATTATTTTGGTATTTAATGAGTTAAAATAAGTTGTTGTAATTGCTCATGACCTTATGAAATTTTGTGTTATTGGGTACAATTATTCATAATTTTTTGCAGACTTATATGCATTTTTTCAATATAATTGCTTATGTAACTACAAATATTTGCAGAAATACTCCAACATACGATGAATAATTGTTTTGTAAATAAGTTTTTGTAATTGCTCATGACCTTATGAAATTTTGTGTTATTGGGTACAATTACTCTTAATTTTCTGCAGACTTATATGCATTTTTTCAAAATAGTTGCTTATGTAACTGCAAATATTTGCAGAAATACTCCAACATACGATGAATATTTGCAGAAATTGAATCTGTATAACAAACTGGTTACGGAAAAAAGTTCAAGATTATAAAGGGAATAAATGTTCAAGGATAAAAGAATATATGCATATAAGTTGAACAGTTGAATACTTGCATGAACATAACAACAATAGTTGCATACTTCTATGCAACAATGGAGAATACTTGCATACATTATCCATTAATAAAAATAAGTTGGGACCAATAAGTAGCTACTACTACTTTTTTTACACATTTATGAATATATGCAAAATACTACCAAAGTTGATACAAGTAGTAAGTATAATTGCATACATCCATGCAACTATACAAAATAATTGTATACATATAAGCTGTCAATAAAAAAAATTGGAAAAAATCACATAATGAACATTAAAATACTGAACTAAATATAATGGATAATGTATGCGGCGCTGAGTGGTGGAGGGGGTGGAGCAGGCTGCGCCTGAGGTGGAGCCTGTCCAGTCAGAGGCATCGGCGGTGCTCAGTTCGCGGTTATGTGCAGCTTTTGGGCTGTAGAGGCTTGGTGGGGGTCAGATTGGGGAAGAAGGAGGAAGATAAGGGTTTGTCGATGGCAATGGGTGGCGCAGTGTCTGTTGCGGGGGGGGGGGGGGGGGGGGGACGATGGCGATGGCAGATCGTTGAAGGGGGACGGCGGCTGTTGTGGATTAGGGTTTTTAGCAAGATAGAAGGAAGGATGACTGAGTAAATGATGACATATCGTGCTTGGATATTTTTATAAGTTTGTAAGGGTACATCTGGTATTTTTTGAGCGGACGTTCAAAAACAAGGATGTATTTTATATTCTTTTTATCAGCGGTTTTTTTTATATTTTGAAACTTAATAGGGACCTGTAAAAAACGCACCCTATTTTTGCATTCTCTCATTGCTCTAAAAATAGCACACATGCACATATATGTAGAAAAATTATCACTTTGAAATAACATTCAAAAAATTTGTAAGAAAAATTTATCACCTTTCAAATGGATACATCCATATGTACTTTGCAGGTCCATATAGCAATGCTTGGTCAGCTAGATGCACCATAAGATAAATACTTATATCAAAGAGGTTCATCGAAAAATAATGCTCTAGCACACATAGTGCCTCAGAAATCATATCTTTGGCAGCTTGAACATGTTCTCAAACTAAAACTTTTGAGCATATTAAGTTAAAATACAAACTGTGACACCCACGGGATTCGAACCCTCGACCTCCTGGAAAGCAACACTACGCACTAACCACTTGTGGTAAAAGATCTTTTTGTTGGCTTTTAGAGAGGGGTGTTACATAAACTTACTACTAAAATAGCTCAATGTAAATCATGGTGCTTCGGATATGCATTTGAACCATTATTGGAAGTAAGTATTGCATTATAATATGAAACTCGTATGTTTTTTTAAGGTGCAAAATAGGTGGTTGAACAGTAACAAGACTACCAAATCTAGTTGCAAGGCACGACGGAAGTTTTGTATCTTGTAGAACTTCACAAAATTTTGTTTTATGAATCTTATTGAATGCAAACTTAGATGATTGCCTTAACCAATCGAAAAATAAATTGAGAAGATGCTTTGCGACATTCTTCTCTGTGTGCATCACATCAATAGTATGTCGTACTTTATGACTACTACAATAAATTAAATTATAGAAAATTGACTTCTTATACCAAGGATATTTTTCTACGTCACTATCTTCAACCATTAAGGAACATTCACTGCTTGCTTAAAATATTGTTCGCTTCTTATTCTTCAGTAATTTTCCAGGAAAATAACTTATACGATCAAGGTTTTCCAAAAGGGATGGTCTTCTTAAACTTGTTGGTGGTTCTTTAAATTCGATACCCTTATACCATCCATATTTGATGCATCTATATGGATGATCATCCTTCAAAAATCTTCTATACCTTTGGTTAAACAACCTTGTTACCTATCTACTCCGACTTGGTCTCCATAGCACAAACTGGACAAGCCTTATAAGCATGTGTCATGCAACCAGATAAATTTCCCAATGGTAAGTCGTGGATTCCCCATAATAATATTACCTTAAACGTAAACGTTTCTCTCTTTTCCATGTCAAAAGAAGCTATGCCTTCGATTCAAAGTTTCCTCAACTCATCTACAAGAGGTTCTAAATACACATCAATGTCTTGACTTGGTGCTTTTGGTCCAGGAATCAATAAACTTAGCATTTGAAATTGCGATTTCATGCGTAATGAAGGAGGTAGATTGTAGGGAATCATATATACGGGCCAAATATTATAATTATAGGAGAGAACCCCGTTCTTAATAAATCCATCAGTAGCTAAACCAAGCCAAACATTACGTCCTTCATTTGCAAAGTCCGACCACTTACATTTGATAGATGTCCATTCAGCTGAGTCAATAGGATGACGCATGAAATCCCAAGAAGGATCGGCATGCTTATGCCATTGCATTTTATGAGCTATCCACGGTATAGTGTACAATCTAGTCAACCTTGCAATTATAGGGAAGTGTCTTAAAACTTTCCTTGGTTGAGTTGTTATGTTTTTTTATGCCTAAAGCATTTGCTTTATCTTTATATCTTGACATATTAATGAGGACATACTACCATGTTAGTGTTCTCTTTCCAAAATAACATGCAATCGTTTACGCATGTATGAATGCATTTTACCTTCATTCCCATATCTTCTAACATTTTTTTCACGGTAGGATACTTGTTAGGTAAAGTGTTATTGAAGCGACCCGAACTTCCCCGGTCTCCAAAGAGAAGAGAAAGAACAAATTAATGTGAGGACAAGACAAATCAGAACGCAGACGGAAGAACATTTTATTGTATATTACAACAATACCATCAGAATATAAGAATATACAGAGTATGAATAAATATTACACAGAAATATCAGAGATTTAAATTTCATTTAAATACATCGCAGCGGAAAATAATACAATACACAACTAGAAGAGATAGACGGATACAAAGCTTTCCGGATATCGTTCCAGCTGTAAACCAGGATCCTATGAATATAAATCCGCAAAACCAAAACTACTAGCTGTCCATGTCAAAATAAGGGCACCCAGAGTTTATGTTAAAACAATAAACTCCAGGTCAGTCATGTGACTGGTGTGAGAACTAAAACAGTTATTAATCTTTATTATAAAGTTAGGTAAATCAAGGGACCACGCCGTATAACACGGAACGGGTTTCCTCCCAAGAACACCAGTGCATAAAACAAACAGCGCAATGCTAAATAAAGAAAAATGAAACTATTATAAGACCTAGGTCCTATCACACAATGCAATGCAAGCCGGGGTATAGGGTTTTCCCTTATAATAACCAAATATGCTTAGTACGTTTAAAACAAATCCTTTGATACTATTATAAGTGTATAGTGTATAAAACATCTTCAAATCATAAGTATCAATCATAGATGGCATAAGCGCCCCATCCAACTATGTCACCATACTAGGCTCTACAAATAAAACCGCAAATGTCACGTATTTGGAAATTGGATTTCCGTCTGTGTACCGAGGCAAAAGATAGTCCTCTACCGATTCGAGACTCTCTAGCCCGAGCCTCAGGCAAGTACTCAGTCAAGCATTGGATCCTCAGGGCCAGTCCACCGATGTGGATTAAACTTAAACCCTGAACATGCGCTCCCCCGCCCTATGGGGCGTAAATGAGCCAAAGAATGACTCCATCGGACCCGGATCGTCTGATCAAACCGAGGCGCCTCGCAACAGCAACAACCACATAAGTCAAACTCGTCAGGGCGTGTAAAACCACTGACGCCACTTTTAGCTAGAAAGAAACGCATGCCCTCCCTGACGTCCTCTCTCGTTTTGGTTCACACCGCGGTGTGAGGCTCGTGAATCAACGTTACACAAAGCGTTGCCACACAGGTCGTGCTTTGATCATCACCACAAGACTTTGCTTTTCAACAGAAGCCTTGATCAATTGCCACTTAGGCATGCCACACAGGCAATTCACTCCATGCGTTTGATATCTATCAATATATAACCTCTGAGCTCGTACGTCTCAGAGAAGGGCGTTAAGCAAGAGAATGAATTCTCCGCTGCCAAACAGATATATATTTAATAGAAATCAACTACACAGAATAAAATCCAATGTCAGACACACAGTCCATTTACAAGTTCGTTCTGGGTCTGAACGAAACCGGAGGCACCTAGTACCCCGCATATCCATCGATCTCCAAGTACGTCTGGACGATCACCAACTGTTTCCATCTTCTTGAGTGTACAGCCCAATCAAGATCATCAGTAATTATCCAAACGACGTGAAGACCTCCGGTCTTCGACCACCATCTTCATCTTCGACATCACGTCGAATCAGTTATTCAGAATGGGATAAACCCGGTCTTTCTAAATAACTCGCGTATTCTTTAAATAAGTGTTACACAAACATAACATACGCCTCATTCCAATTCAGAATATTCTTTTATTCAAATATTCTTATACTTTGGGAAAGGTTCCCATTAATTTTATCAAAGATAAATTCTTTAAATTTATTCTTTAATCTGCTTTTGAATGTCAACTCAAACTAGTCGGGATTAGCGAACCACACCGAAGTAATCATTTATTTTAATTTACCAATCCCAACCTATTCATCCCATGAAGTAAAACTGGTAACACTTCATATCTAAAACCATGGTGTTATCGGTAAATTCAATTACCATTTCATGTTCAAATCTAATTAAAGATTTAACTATCGCCTGGAGCAAAACTGGTGATACTCCATTCTCGATCATTTCAATCTAATTAAAGATTCATTAAAACTCCACTTAGTTTTAATCTTCACAGGAATCAATATCCTGTCTTTAACTGGGTTAAAGAACCAATATCATTTAAAACACGGCCCATAATAAACCCAAAATCACATTCATTAATTATCGGGTTAAAGAACAAGTGTTATTTGAAACACTGTTCACGATAAACCCAAAAATCAATACCAGTTCAATTCCAATTAAATATCATTTAATTGGTACACTTCATTAAATCAAAAATAAAAAGATTTAGTCCTTACTCAACTGGGCTTAAGAATAGTGTTAATGAAGACACCATTCACGACAAACCCAAATCACGTTTGATATTAAATACAAGGCTCTGAATAGAAAATATATCGGCTTATATTCAATATCAAATTCTACGACTAACAAATGTCGTATTGGAAATAACGATATTAATATATCTTTCAATTTCCCAAACAATATCTGTATAATCACGAAATCCAACATCGAAATATTCCAAAGACAATTTCGATTCAAATCCATTCCCAATTTATATATTGGAAATTATGGTTATTTTCAAAACCATTTCAAATCCACTTTATTTATTTTAAAAATAAATAGAATTATAATTCTAGTTCAAAACTAGTTCATTTCGATAAAAATCTATTTTTATCTTTTCAAATATGGAGTTTTTCATCCCAATTCTTTACAAATCATTTCTTATGATTTTACACAAATTATTATTATTTTTAATAATTTTATCAAGGCCCGTACAGTCGATTTCCATCAACGACCATCGAACTGCACTTACAACGACCTTTTCCAAATTTGATTTGGAAATTATTCCAAATCGAACTGTTAGATTTCTAATTTCTAATATTCATTAGAAAGCTCTTTTCGATACGAATCCAACGGTTCTGGTTTTAGGAGAATCCGACGGTCGGATCTCCCGCAATATCCATTCGAAGTCAATGGTCGAAATTCGCGAACTGCCGCGACGCGGCGCGTTCTATTCAGGCCATTATATTATATATATATATATATAATATAATATATATTTCGTCGTTTTCAATTCAAAACGTGCTTTATAAATCATTTTAAATTCATTTTCAAAACGGTTTCAACTTCATATTCAATTTCAAATCAAAATTGAATATTCCCTTATAAATTCGATTTAAATTCATTTCAAATTGATTTCAATTCAAATTGATTTCTAATTCAATTTCAGTTCGTTTTCAATTCAATTCAATTTCAATTCGAATTCATTTCTATTCGATTTCGATTTGAATTCATTTCTATTCAGTTTCAGTTCGAATTTCAATTCTTTTCAAAATGTCAGATTTTGAAATCACTTTCGATATTCATTAAAAAATGAATAAAATCGATATAAATATCGTTCACGTCAAAATGGCGTCAATCTACTCAACACGGCTTCATATATTTCTATTTCCAAATATTCTATTTCAAATATTTCTATTTCCAATATTTCTATTTCAAATATTTCTTTTTCAAATATGGAATGAGGGCCAATCAATTACCATATAATGTTAATTATATTGATTTTCTACAACACATGTATACAATAACAACGATGAATAATCAACCATCATCCAAAGTGCATTCTACACTGTATAAGCGTCAAATATAAATATTCAACGCTTATAACAGTCTGTCAATCAATCGATCGACATACAATTAATTATTGGGATTAGTGCATGTCATCTATCATCCCAATACCCGTGTGGGGTTTCAAACAATCAAACACAGATTTTATTTGTGCAGTTGGGCGATGTGTAAAATTTATCGTCCCAATCAATATCAGTCAAATGTGTGTATATAAACAAATCATTCGATTTGTTTATATTAATTTATTTCATTTCATATACACGTTAAAAATTCTATTTTGAACTATAAAATATTTTCCACTATAAAATATTTTATTTCGTTTCACATCACATCACACTATCAACTACACATCAAAATCAAACAAACAAGCATACAAGCCGTCCATGGTCTGTGGACGACGGGTGTCGGGTGCTACTAAACACCGTCTGCATCCTAGTATATATTATTAACTAGAAAACAAAATTAAAAGGTGAGAAGTTCTCACAGATATGCTAAACCAGACGCCTCGGCTCTTCTTATGTAGAAAATCTTCGTCGTTCCTTCTTTCATCACTTTCATCATCCGTATCCACTACATATATAAAAATTGACTTTTTACTTCACTATTCAATATATAAAAATCATATTTTTACTTCGCTATTCAATATATAAAAATCATATTTTTACTTCGCTATTCAATATATAAAAATCATATTTTTACTACGCTATTCAATATATAAAAATCATATTTTTACTTTGCTATTCAATATATAAAAATCATACTTTTACTTTGCTATTCAATATATAAAAATTAGTTCTTTCATATTTAAAAATCTCGTCTTTTACATACTAAAAATCTCGCCTTTCACTTTAACAAAAATGTGGTTTTTTGTATAACAAAATATGGTTTTTCCTTCAACAAAAATATTGATCTTTCCTTCACAGAAATTTCAGTTTTTATCCTACTCATTATATAGAAGATAAGTAATCAAATTAAATTAAAATAGTAAAAACTTACTGGTCATTTTCGTTCGGGTGGTGGATGCTCGCCGTGGGGGAGGGGGGGAGGGGGGTTTCTTGGGGTCGGAATAGGGTGGAAGCGGCCAAGGCGGAGGAGCAGAGGGAGGCTGAAGGGGGGGTGCACGGTCGGCAGCAGGAAAGGGGGGGTTTTGCGCGGTCAGCAGCAAGAGGGGGGGTTGCGCGGTCGGCAGCACGAGGAGGAGGGGGGTGCGGAATCGCGGCGGCGCCGCCGGGGGGGGGGGGGGGTCGCGATCGATTAGGTTTTTTTTTTTCTTATCTAAAATGAAATGAACAGGGGGGGCAAGGTATAGGAGAGGGAAAGGGGATTTTATTTTTAATTATTTTAATTAATTAATTTCTGAAAGTTGACTTTTCATACGACCTCTAAACGAGGCCCACTGCTTGTCGTCCATAGCTAATTACCCCCATTTCGAACACAATGTGATATGTATTGTAAGCTGATTCGATCGTTTCGATCAGTTTTCGTCAAAATCAACATATAACTCTATATATTGAATTTGAACGTACATTTCAACTTATCGGGGCAACATACTAACTCTAAAAAATCCAGAAAAATATTTTCTAGCTTCGTATTGACGATACGCTCCTAAAAAAACTAGTTTCGTCGAATTCTGAGACTGTTTGAAAAATGGCCATTTTCCAGTCGATTAAATCAACTAAAACTGATCAAACACGTTTTCCATTGCCACGCTCACATATTGATTCTAAAAATTATGAAATTTGGAATCTAGCAATAACTTGACATCACGGACCTAACAAAAGTGGTTTCATCGAAATCCGAGGTCGTTTGCAAAATTCCCGTTTTTAAGGGCCTGAATTCCAAAGTGACTATTCTGAATTTTCAACTGGACATATCTCTTGATTCCCGCTCTGAAATCTTGATTTTTCGGATTCGTTGGAAAGATATCATCAATTTGGTTCTATTATTTTTGGTTTCACTAAAATCCGGTTTATTTTGCACTCGGTACATTCATTTGAAGTTTGAAATCGAATTATCGAACTACCGCGCCATTTTCAATTCCTTTTTTTAAATATAAATAAATATTTATATTCTATCGTCGATTCAAACGAATATATACGTTCGAATTATATTCAAAATAAATTTCTCGTTGATATTATTTAAAATAATTCATTTTAAATAATCAAAATTCGCTAAAATTGCCAAAATAAAAATTTTAAATTGGCCCAGATTTCCGGGTTATTACAGTTATCTTCCAAAAGATAACTTTTGAATAGTTTTAACAATTCTATCATGCTATTTCCAGACCAATTAAATTCTTTCTTCATGTTATGAAGCTCTATCATTACATTCAAAGTCGTAAGTCCATCCTTACAAGAAGGATATAATTTCTCATTTGCTTTTCATTTGTATTCATGGTACATTTTCTTAACATTTATCTCTTCAAAATTTACTTCACCGCTAACTTGTGGCATATAATGTACTCTAAATGCATCATTAACAAGATTTCCTAAAGTGCCCTTAATAGACTCTTCTACTTGCATTTGATCTGGAATGTGAGACTCTTGGACATAATCCGATGTATGAGTAATTTGTATAGAAGTATCATTTCTCTCTCCATGAAAGTACCACACATCATATGTCGGAAGCATACCAAAAAATATCAAGTTTTTCTCAACTATTTCTATTGAAGAATTTTTTAGAGTTTTTACACTTCTTACAAGGACACACACATAACTGAGTATCATGTGGTGAGTGTTGCTTGACGAAGCTGATAAATTTCTGAACACCATGCTTTTATTCTTCCTCTTTTCTATGTGTATTTCTAATCTACCTTCTTAATGTTTGTTCAGTCATGAATATCAATCAAAAACATTCAAAAAAATCATTAATACGACATCTAAGTTCTGTAAGATTGTTACCTTACCAATTAAAAAAAAGATTATTTTCTTTTTAATTATTTTCGTCTTCGTGTTAGAAATATTTCCTATAAGAAGATATGAAATTACGAGAAAAATTATGAGAAAGCCGCAACAATACTTCATTGTTTTCGTAGTACAGAAAAGTTATACATATCTCAATATTTTTATATTTTACTTTCTAGGTGATGAGAAAGAAGCATGACACAACAAGGTATGAAATTATCTGCAACGACCCGTATTTTCAACGATATAATAATTAATGTAATTAATATTTAAATAGTGATTTAGAGATTTAAATTAAATAATAGTGAAAATTTAATTAATTTAAATATTAGAATAATATATTTAATTTCCGAAATAGTCAGAAATTGTAGGATTCACAATATTGTGTGAATTGGATTATTTATAAGATATAATTCAATTTAGAATTTAATTATAATAACGAATCAATTTATTTAACGATGATTGAACGTATAATTATAATCAAGACCGTAAGCGCGGCAGTTCGTAATTTGGCGATACAAACTTTAAACTAATATACTGAAGCCGTTTTAAATTGGATTTTTGTGAAACAAGAAACATTCGGAGCTGGTGAAGTATATTTTTCTAATGGAAGAGAAAAATCGAGATTTCGTCGTGTAGATTGTGAGTTGTGTCCAAATCAAGTTTTCGAAAAGTCGCTATGGAATTCCTTTATAATATATAACGATTTATTTATATTATAAAAGAATTTTTAATATAAATTGGATAACGATTTAACAATGGATTTGAAATATCGAGTTATAAATTCAGATAAGAATATTTTGGAGATGTATGATATTCTATTGTGAATATATATGATAATATTAATTTATTAATATTTAATTTAATTATTTTTAAATATATTATTATTTAAATTGGTTTATTTACAGCTTATGAATTCCGTTTTCGATGAAATTAATTTTGTTGGATCCGGAATATTAAATTATTGATAGGCTTCAATTTTCGTATTTTTGAAATCAGTATGTGGTCGTACGGATTTTTAATATGAAAAACAGTCGATAATTTGACTTTAAAAATACACTGTGTGAGCAAACGGACTCAGAATTCGACGAAACAAGTTTCGTTGGGTCCATAATGTCGAACTGTAGTTGCATGTCCAGTTTCGTTGAAATTGGATATTGTATGTGGTCATATGAATTTTTAAACAACAAATACATATAGTAGTTGCTTAAAAATAAATATAATAATCGAATATAAAATATTATATTACACCTATAAATAAGGATAACTTCCTAAACCTAATTCATTTCCTTCCAATGGTCAATGGAAAAATCCGCCACTTCTTTTTTCCAGAAAAAACAAATTTCGTGAGGATGAAGAAAATGAAATCAATCCAACTAAAGTTATAAAAATCATCTTATATATATGGTTGGAATCAGGAAGCAGTGCTCTTCATTCTGAAACAAGTTTTGCTGAGTTTGGTGCCAAATCTTTTCGCTGGAAAAACAACAGGGTAGATTAGGGCTCGAAATTTGCGATCAATCTATTTGGTTTTGCTTCAATTGGAGGTTGTAGACACATTCGTTAGATCGATAAGAAGGTTATGTAAATTTTTAGGGGATTTTCAGGAAGTTTGACGTCGCAGGTTGTTGCATGATGTCGTGATAGGTCTGAATGACGAATTCCAATTGAGTGTGACAAGTTGTTTGGTGTGGGTGTGGATTGATAGAGAAATGGATGAGAAGTAGTTTGGTGAGCTCGGTTTGTTAAAACATGATGTGGGGGAGGACTGAAGGCCGTGTTCGAACTGATATGAAGAGGAGAAGGTTCGTATCTTTTTTGAGGGAGAAGAAGAAATGTGAGTTGTCTATAAATGGGACGAGGGATGGAGGAAATTATAACAAGATTTGTGGTGACATTGGTTTGATGATTGTGATATGTGAAAGGAGAGTGGGATTTTAGAAGTTGTGTAAATGGCTGTTTAATGTTTCCTGGAATTGAGATTGTCTGTGCGAAGGAAGAAGAAGGCTCAGTTGCGGCTTAGATGCGGATGTGGGCCGGATAAAGGGGTAAAGCCCAAATGTAAATATAAATTTAGTGTAGTTTAATTTAAATAGTATAGAACTCGTTAATTTGATAACCATCTCATACGTTATCCAATTTCAACGAAACAAGATCCGTTGGGATCGTATGGATAGTGGCTACACAATGGTAACTAGGAGTGAATTGAAGCTCGTTACAATTTATAGTGAACTAAATTGTCTGATCTGGATCAATGACAATTATTGTGATTTAACGATAACTATCCAATGTGAGTAAACTCACTAACTCTACCCAGTTTATATTTTTATAACGTATTTTTAGAATTGATAAATGATGATTGATTGTTGTGTGTTGATTGTTGGTTGAACTGTTAATTAATTGGCTAAAATTGTAGATAGAGTTATATATATACATATATATAATTGTTAATTATATATTGATTCTGTTTATCAGAATATTTCATATAGAAATGAAACTGATGTTAATTATATTGTTTAACATCATACTGGAATGTAAAAAGGAAATTTTCAAAGTGATTATATAAAAGGATTTAGGTAAAACAAATTGAATTATATAAAAGGATTTATATAAAATAAACTGAAATATAAAAAAAAAGATTTATGTAAAATAAATAGAATTATATAAAAGGATTTATATAAAACATATAGAATTATATAAAAGGATTTATATAGAATAAATAGAATTATATAAAGGGAATTATAAATGAGATTTAAGTGTTAGAAATAAAAAGGAGATTTATTTGAATAATTCTACAAATAAAAATATAAATAGAATTTGGGGTTGAGATATTATTTTTAAATATGACATAAAAATGTTTTGATTTTATAAAGAAATATTATTTGCATTCTATGTGAAAAATAGATTAAAGTAAATATTCTGTAAATAAAATACTATAAAGGAATTTGGGGTTTGAATTAGGAATTTAAATGGAATTACTGAAATTAGAAATTAACTGGAAATTAGTTGAGTTGAATGACTTTCTGGGTATCGATGTGATGTTGGTTTCGGCCTTCAGGGTTTATACTTGGGAAGTTGTTCTCTTACCAGTTTACAGTTAGAGACTGATAGAGATGGCAAGATATTGATGCGTGAATTAGAAATGGAAACGTTTTCCAAAGTTAATAACGTATATTTTCTAATTTTAGAAAATAAGGAATTTGTGAATATAAGGTAACGATAAATGGGAAATTGGAAAATGAAATGATGATTGATCGGTAAGATTTCCATTTGGGAATACGACCGTTGTTTGTACACATGTTTTCCTTTGATAGTTAAATCACCAACTATCAAAGATTTTGACCATTTCCATTGTCAATACGGGGAGACCGGGATCAGATATATTATCTGAAAACCACTCCGTATGACATTAGCGTTGCGAATCAAATATGATGAAGATAATTGAAGACGGAGTTATGCAAGGGCTGTTCAGAAAATCCTAGGTAGAAATTGCCTAAGATGGATTTACAGAATAGTACCTTCGGTTTGTCCAGTCCCAGGACGAACTATATGGAAGAATGTCTGACAGAGTATATTTAATATATCGCATAAGTTGATCTCTTCAAATGTATTTACGTTTGGTGGCGGAGGAATTCGTTTCTCTTAGCTGTATACCCGTGGTAATATTGGGGAAATCAATTTGTGATTTGGCGGGTATGACGATGTGACATTCAAAGTAATTAAAGGTGTGATCTATATGTTATGGCCTCAAGCCTCACTACCAGGAAATGATATAAAATCGGGTAGGTCGCAAGGCTAGGTGGTTAGCTGGCAATTAGGGTGTATTGTCACCATATCTATAGAAATTTCATTTACTTCTATAATCTATTTTGATGTTGTCCCTTTCGGGAAATAGTTGTTGATCCTAACCGTTGGTGATAATACATTCTGTACGCTCAAGCGAAATGAGTGAGCAACCATGTTTAGCCTAGGTTGCATGATGTTCTTGTTGAACCCGGTGTTTTCCTCTCTAGAGATACACTGTCGGAAGGTGGTACCATACCTTGCCAGTTGGAATTCATTACCCAATAAGTGCCCGAGGTTTTTGATTATATATTATGTATATGGAACGTGAGATGAAAGCGTTCTGCTAGATGATTATTATATTGTGGTTGATAGACATTATTATAATATCAAATGAGTTTTATATAAAGATTTTCGTTCCTTTCAAAAGGTTTTTGAATGTTGGACCATATGTTTTAGATTCTCATAAGGGAAAAACCCGTTCCGTTATACGGCATGGTCTTGTGAGATATCGTTTAATTGCTCAAACTGTTTGAAATTATTTACTCACACTAGTCCCATGACTGCTCCAGAGTTTACTTTGTTTTGTTTGCCCTAAACTCTTGGGTGCCCAATTTTATAGGAGCAGTCAAGTAGTCAAGATTTACATATATACTGAGAGTTTGGAGCAGGAGGCTTCAGGATTTTATAGAAATTGTTTATTTTTGCTGTGTTGCAAGTGTTGTACTTTGATAAATGTTATTGTATACATGTACTGGTTTTATTTCAAGGTTATGTTATATATTTTATTCGTTCCGCTGTGAGATTCATGTTACTCTGATTATGTTGTTGTGATCTTCTTCTTCTGCTATTCTAATTTTTTTATCTTATCTATTCTCACCCTCTAACTTATTTCTATTAACTATCAGGTAGTTCTGATGCTTGGACAGTTGACATTATGTTTATATCGATAACCAAGGTTGCAAATTCCCTCAGTCGTTACGGCGGTACCAGAGCTGAAGTTTAAGTAATTACCTTTGCTCTGTGGCGTAACTCGATAGAGATAGGGTTATTAATACCCTAGATTGAGTTTGAGTATATATATATAAATGAACATATTTATAGATTTTATAAAAATGGTTTTATATTGTGGTGATTTATTGGTTAAGTTGTTTATGAGTTCTGGTCGATCAGTTTGATCCACTGTATTGGTAGGGGTTTATAAACACTCAAATACGATGAACCGACACTGTATGTTTTGAAAAGAAGGTAAAAACAATAATTTTACCCATATTATATTTTGATATAAAGGATTTATATTGGAATTATTATAATATATTGGATATATTGGTTTTTATCATAATCGGATAAGATTAGAATTGAAATGGTTATGTAAATAACCAATCAAAATTCGTATAAGTGTTACGAAATGAATTAAATCTGAATTTAAATCAAAATTGAATTTAATCCCTGGAAATTTGGAAAGGTGGTTTATGGATGGATTTGGATAAAATATATGAGAATTTTAAAATCCTGGGAGATTTTAAATTGGTTTACAAGTGTTGTGAATGGTATTTCGAAATGTATTCCAAGAAGGAAATGATTAAGAAATTGTTTTGAAAAGTGATATAGTATAGAACTTGCTTTAATAGCTGGGAAATAACTCTGATGATGTTAGCCACACCATCAGTGTTTATTTTCGAATTCTAAGTGACGGATTACTACAATTTTTTTTTTTTAATTATTTTGAAGAAACGAGTTGTTTTGGTTCCAAAAAGGGAACATTTTATTTTTGAAAAGAGTAGACTGTTTAAAACTTCCACGAAGAGATGATTAAAATCAAAAACAATTTGAATAGAAATTTGTGGAGACAAATTAGAATTGAAACCGTTTAAGTGGAAACTGAATTTTAATAGAAAATATCGAATTAAATTGGATTGTAAGATATGCGGACTTATGTTGAATTGACAAGTTAAATTTTGGACTTGAGAATGGAATTTGGCTTGGTTATAAGCGAATGATTATGTTTGAGGATAAAATTGATTGGAGTTTGATTAGGGAGGCTTGTATCTACTAAATTGTTAGCAGATGGAAATGATATAATGATATGCCCGACAAAAAGGTACAAGTTTATTTTTATATGAATATTAGATTTATGAGCCGAATTGGCAAGACACTTGGCTATTTGATTTTCTTTTGGGTTGGAGAAGGATTAGAGAGGCGAGTTGTAGTTATACCGATTGAGCCGTACAAAGGAGGGCTGGAGAAATTTTTCAGAAATTTAGACTGTTAGAAAATTTTCAGGATTTTTGAAAATTTTCATTAATAAAAATAAATTAATATTTTAATTGGAATTGAATGGTTCAGCTGAAAATGAAGATAAGAAATAAACAAATAAATTTAAACCAGTTAATAGGGTTTGTTTTCTACCATAGAAATTTCGAGGAGGAAATTATTTTAAGGGGGAAGAAATGTAACGACCCGTATTTTCAGTGATATAATAATTAATGTATTTAATTATTTAAATAGTGATTTAGATATTTAAGTGGTTTAAATTAAATAATAGTGAATATTTAATTAATTTAAATAATAGAATAATATATTTAATTTTCGGAATAGTCAGAAATTGTTGAATTCACTATATTGTGTGAATTGGACTATTTGTAAGATATAATTAGATTTAGAATTTAATTATAATAACGAATCAATTTATTTAACGATGATTGAACGTATAATTATAATATAATTATAATCGAGCCCGTAATGGTGCGGCAGTTCGTAATTTGGCGATTCAAATTTTAAACGAATATACCGAAGCCGTTTTAAATCGAATTTCTGTGAAACAAGAAACGTTCAGAGCTGGTGAAGTATATTTTTCTAATGGAAGAGAAAAATTGAGATTTCGTCATGTAGATTATGAGTTGTGTCCAAATCAAACTTTCGAAAAGTCGCTATGGAATTCCTTTAAAATTTATAATGATTTATTCATATTATAAAAGGATTTTTAATATAAATTGGATATCGATTTAACATTGGATTTGAAATATCGAGGTATAAATTCAGGTAAGAATATTTTGGAGCTGTATTATATTCTATTTTGAATATATACGATAATATTAATTTATTAATATTTAATTTAATTATTTTTAAATATATTAATATTTAAATGGGTTTATTTAGAGCTTTAAAAAATAGACAGTTTTGCAAATGAACTCCGTTTTCGACGAAACTAATTTTGTTGGATCCGGAATATTAAATTGTTGTTAGGCTTCAATTTTCATGATTTTTGAAATCAGTATGTGGTCGTACGGATTTTTAATGTGAAAAACAGTCGATAATTTGACTTTAAAAATACAATGTGTGAGCAAATGGACTCGGAATTCGATGAAACAAGTTTTGTTGGTTCTGTAATGTCGAACTGTAGTTGCATGTCCAGTTTCATTGAAACTGGATAATGTATGTGGTCATACAAATTTTTAAACAACAAATACATATAGCGGTTGCATAAAAATAAATATAATAATCGAACATAAAATATTATATTACTCCTATAAATAGGGACAACTTCCTAAGCTTAATTCATTTACTCCTAATGGTCAAAGGAAAAATCTGCCACTTCTTTTTTCCAAAAAAAAAAAAAAATTCGTGAGGATGAAGAAAATGAAATCAATCTAACTAAAATTCTAAAAATCATCATATATATGGTTGGAATCCGGAAGTAGTCTTTCATTCTGAAGCGAGTTCTTCTGATTTCAGTGCCAAATCACTTCACTAGAAAAACAACAGGGTAGATTAGGGCTCGAAATTTGCGATCAATCTATTTGGTTTTATTTCAATTGGAGGTTGTAGATGCGCTTGTTACGTCGAGAAGAAGGTTCTACAAATTTTTAGGGGAGTTTCAGGAAGTTTGACGTTGCAGGTTGCTGCGTGATGCCATGATAGGTCTGGACGATAGATTCCAATTGAGTGCAACGAGTTGTCTGGTGTGGGTATGGATTGATAAATAAATGGATGAGAAGTAGTTTGGTAAACTTGGTTTGTTAAAACATGATGTTGGGAAGGATTGAAGGCCGTGTTTGAACTGGTATGAAGAGGAGCTAGTTCGTATCTTTTTTGAGGGAGAAGAAAAAACGTGAGTTGTCTGTAAATGGGACGAGGAATGGAGGAGATTATAACAAGATTTGTGGTGACGTTTGTTTGATTTATTGTGATATGTGAAAGGAGAATGGGATTTTAGAAGTTGCGTAAATGGCTGTTGAATGTTTCCTGGAATTGAGATTGTCTGTGCAAAGGAAAAAGATGGCTCAGTTGCGGGTTGGATGCGGATGTGGGCCGGATAAAGGGGTAAAGCCCAAATGTAAATATAAATTTAGTGTAGTATAATTTAAATTGTATAGAACTCATTAATTTAATAACTATCTCATATGTTATCCAATTTCAGCGAACAAGATCCGTTGGGATCGTATGGACGGTGGCTAAACAATGGAACTGAATGGGAGTGAATTGGAGCTCGTTACAATTTATAGTGAAATGAATTGTCTGATCTGAATCAATGACAATTATCATTATTTAACGATAACTTTTCAATGTGAGTAAAATTCATACCCAGTTTATATTTTTATAACGTATTTTTAGAATTGATAATCGATGATTGATTGTTGTGTGTTGATTGTTGGTTGAACTGTTAATTAATTGGCTGAAATTATTGATAGATTTATATATATAATCATTAATTATGTATTGATTCTGTTTATCAGAATATTTCATATAGAAATGAAACTGATGTTAAGTATATTGTTTAACATCTGTGAATGTAGGGAGACAGGCTGTAGGGATCCAACTGGATTCCTCAATAGTATAATACTGTTTGTTTTCATATATTTTGATATATGATGTGATATAAATTCTATGACTGACTATGATGACACTGGTCATGTTATTTGGTATTTTAAATACCATATAAAATACTGGAATGTAAAAAGGAAATTTTCAAAGTGATTATATAAAAGGATTTATATAAAATAAATAGAGTTATAAAAAAAGATTTATATAAAGTAAATAGAATTATAAAAAAAGCTTTATATAAAATAAATAGAATTATATAAAAGGATTTATATAAAATAAATAGAATTATATAAAAGGATTTATATAGAATAAGTATATTTATATAAAGGGAATTATAAATGTGATTTGGGAATACGACTGTTGTTTTACACATGTTTTCCTTTGATAGTTAAATCACCGACTATCAAAGAATTTGACCATTTCCGTTGTCAATACGGGGAGAACGAGATTAGATATATTATCTGAAAACCACACCATGGCATTAGTGTTGCGAATCAAATATGATGAAGACAATTGAAGACGGATTTATGCAAGGGCTGTTCAGAAAATCCTAGGTAGAATTTGCCTAAGATGGATTTATAGAATAGTATCTTCAGTTTGTCCAGTCCTAGGACGACCCATATGGAAGAATGTCTGACAGAGTATATTTAATAGATCGTATAAGTTGATCTCTTCAGACGTATTTACATTTGGTGGCAGAGGAATTCGTTTCTCTTAGTTGTATACCCGTGGTATTTTTGAGGAAATCAATTTGTGATTTGGCGGGTATGACAATGTGACATTCAAAGTAATTAAAGTTGTGATTTATACGTTATGGCCTCTAGCCTCACAACCAGGAAATGGTATAAAATCGGGTAGGTCGCTTGGCTAAATGGTTAGCTTCCAATTAGGGTGTATTGTCACCTGATCTAGAGAAATTCCATTTACTTCTATAATCTATTTTGATGCTGTCCATTTCGGGAAACGGTTGCTGATCCCAACCGTTGGTGATAATACATTCGGTACGCTCAAGCGAAATGAGTGACCGGTCATGTTTAGCCTGGGTTGCAAGATGTTCTTGTTGAACCCGGTATTTTCCTCTCTAGAGATACATTGTCGGAAGGTGGTCTCATACCTTGCCAGTTGGAATTCATTACCCAGTAAGCGTCCGCGGTTTTTGATTATATATTATGTATGTGGAACGTGAGGTGAAAGCATTCTGTTAGATGATTATCATATTGTGGTTGATAGACACCGCTATAATATCAAATAAGTTTGATATAAAGATTTTCGTTCCTTTCAAAATGTAACAGCCCGCACCTCCGTTCGCACAAGATATTGTCCACAACTTAGCCACCATATAGGAATGGGGTTTTGTTCCTCAAAAGGCCTTGGCATTGGTAAGAGATGGGCTATACTATATAAGTACCCACTTCACGCAGGCTTCCACGATGTGGGACCTAGGAGTGTTACATTCTCCCCTCCTATAGAGCCCAACGTCCTTGTTGGCTCATAAACACCTCACCCAGGCATTGTGGTCCACACAGAGCCACAATTCTGGCTGGGTATTGGCTCTGGTACCAACTGTAACGACACGGATTTCGCCCGGACCTAATCGATCACTAAATCGTCTAAGACCGTTCAAAACCCGGATACGCTAATTTTGGGCATACAACACATCAGAACAAATAATAGCAGACTTTTATAAACATTATAATAATGTTACATCAGAGTACATCGAATATAATACAGCGAAAGATAATTTATAATAAATGTAATATAACACAGCGGAACAATAAACTAACACAACGGAAGATTATCATGCTATGGACATATCTTTAAGCTTCGATCCATAATCCTTCTTAATATATCTACAAAGAAGCTACTCGACTGCCCGTGTGGAAAAGAGGGCACCTGTAACAACCCGTATTTTCAATAACCTGTTATAACATAAATCGAGGCAGAATTTAATTCTAAAATCTGAATCAAGGGAAACGGTCTATGCCATTGCGTTCGTCTCGGAAAAATACGCGAAATAGAGTCTGAGTTTTCGAAAATCGGAGTCCGTATGACCCGATTAAGGCCCAACGAAGTTTTCAGAAAATCTCAAAGTAAAAACAGATTTCAAATTCAAATTTGAATTTGAAAATTAGAGTAAGATTGGGCCAGGCGGGAAAATTCCCGCCAGAGCACCCAAGTCGACAGCCCTATCGACTTGGGAGTCGACTTGGTTGACCCTAGTCGACAGCCCTGTCGACTTGGCTCAGCCGGGCAGTTTTGCCTGGTGCACCATTTTGGGATTGTGTTGAGTTTGGGGGCCAGATTCGGTTTTGAGGGCTGAGATTGGAACTAGGGTTTAATCCTAAGGTTGAAACTAGTCCTAATCTCTATAAATAAGCCCCTAACCTAACCCTAAATCATCATTATTCATTCATACAACTAAACTATGGCAAAATCAATCCTCTCATGGCCTCCACTCTCTTCATAAAATTCCTAAATAAATTTCTATGAGATTTTTCATGCATACAAGTGTTTTCAAGCTTGTATGAGCATCATTAGCTTGCATTCAAGTCAAGTTTCTATATGTGCATCATAAAGCAAGGGTTTTGATCATTTTGGCTTAAGGGTTTTTCTATTGAAGCTTGCATTTTGGGTTTAATTGGTTGCATAAGGGCTTTGTCATATTTTTTGTGACTTCCTAAGCATTGTAAGCCCTTTTCTACTTTCATACTTAAACTCTAAAGTTAATGAATGATGCAAGTTGTGTTTGATCATTATGATATGCAAGTTTACTATGATGTGTTATGCAAGTTTACTATGATGTGTTATACAAGTTTACTATGATGTGTTATGCAAGTTTACTATGATGTGTTATGCAAGTTCATCAAGTTATGTTATGCAAGTTTGATATGCAAGTTTGTCATATGATATGCAAGTTATGTTATGCAAGTTTGATATGCAAGTTTGTCATATGATATGCAAGTTATGTTATGCAAGTTTGATATGCAAGTTTGTCATATGATATGCAAGTTATGTTATGCAAGTTTGGGTTGATCCTTTTGTTCATGTTATCATGTTATGCAAGCTTATCTTGGGTTTATGAGCTTAAAGCTTCAAGCTTTATGCTAAAGGTTGCATCTTGGCAACATGTAAGTTATCATATCTCTTATGATAACTTGCATGTGAGGCTAAATGCGAACTTATGGCCATTTCTACATGTCATTTATCACCATGTATCACCAATATGATAAGTTTGGTTTTATGCATGCTTTTGAGGCCTAAAAATGTAATATGCAAGTATATGAACACATGTACATTTCATATGCCACCATGTTGAATTTATGGCTTCAACACCTTTATGTCATGATTATGCCAAGTTCCCTCTTTCTATCCTTTATGCGCTATTGCGATATGTAAGCGATGGGATTGCATTTGGGGTTGGGTAAACTTAAAAGACAAAAAAACATAAGCTTGGGAATTTACCTATTAAGTTAGGTCTACCCTTTGGGAATTTACCTATTAAGTTAGGTCTACCCAAATGCTTGAAAATTTGTAACATGTTTTGGAAACATGATGGACATGACACTTAGAAAAGATAAGTGTGACCAACTCGAGGTTGGGTTGAGTTTGTAGCGTAAACCTACCCGGAACCGACCTGCTTAACTAGTTGCTACAAACAATAGGACCCAATGTGAGAAGTTGGCCATGTTGTACCTTGAACCCGAGATTAGACCAAGTTGTGGTGTAAAGCTACCCGGACCCGCCCGGCTTAACTAGTAACCACAACAAGGTCTAATGTGAGAGGTTAAGGCGCATTAAATTAATTAATGCCTCGTGATTAGGGTTAAGTCATGGTCCACTTAATACTTAACCAATTTGGGCTTGGTAGATTAATCAGGGTTAAGTCGTGAACTCATCGTTACACTTAACCAAGTTAATCCATGATTAGTAAGAGGGTTAAACCGTACTTAACCCACTAGAAAAATCCTAGCAATGGGGGTCCACTCCAGCAGTAATCCCAAGTTTGTATCATTAAGGCCCTAGGGTCTAGGCTAGGGAGGGAGCACGATTACTGGACTGGAGGTAAGTGACCAAAAGCGACGGCAGAAGGGTACGCCGGTGTAGTTCCGGGCGGACTATGGTCGTGCACACAGTCCGAAGCCGGGGAAAACATGCACGGGTACCAGTAGATCGAGACTGTGCACGCATGTTTATGGTGTCCAGGGGTTGACACCCTAGGGCTTGATACACCCGACGGGAGACCCGGCACAGTCTGACTACAATTATGTTTGGGCCGCATTGACACCAACACGTGATGAGTTAGGCTTGTAGGGAGCCGATCGACTAGACCGCTTGGTTGGACTGCGTATTAGGGTCACTTCATGTTATTGGGCCAAAGCTTGGGCCAAGGGATCAATACTGGTTTATTCAAGTCATGTTAGTTTGCTAGTACACCTGTGGTGCAAAACCTTAATCCTGATTATGCGATGACACCTTTATCTACCTTGTTAGTTAATCATCATGCCAGTATGTAGTTATCCATATGTTCATCTCAGCTTTAATCATGCCAGTTAACTTTATTAGTTTACATTGATTGTAGTAGGGCTTACTCAGTCTTTTTGACTGACCTGTTTTCTTTCGCCTCTTTTCTTCCGTTTCTCCCCCCCCCCCCCCCCCCAGGTTCTCAGGGTGGGAATATTGGAGCTTAGCTTGGATTTCTGATCGCTTGCTTGTGGGATTTTAGCTCATGTATGGTCTTGACATAAAGCTAGCTATGGTTATCACTTATTTTGGGGATAGTACTTATGTATTTCAGTTTTTCAGCAATGTTGTTTTTATCTAGACTTGTGTATTTGGAAAGTTGACATTATGTTGTACCAGACTTGTTTTGAAATGATTTGAAATCTTCCGTTGTTTTATCTATGTTATTTACTCTGTTTACATATATACATATGTTCTTGTTCTGCCTTGATATATCATTATGCATGTTTACCTGATTCAAACGCCCCTCCAAAGTCAGAGTGCTTGCAAGAGACACCCTGGCCGAGGTGGGGTGTTACAATTTGGTATCAGAGCATATGGTTTACGAGAAGGAACAAAAAGGGTTTTAGAAAACTTTTGGAAAACTATTTTCAAAACCAAGTATAAAGTATTTTCCAAAGAAAAGTCTAGTTTATTTTAAAGGCTATTCCCCAAAAAGCCATTAGCTAAATTCCTTCGTTTTTCTCCATTCTGAATCTGTCTTTTTTCTTCGTTTTCTGTATGGCCGATAACTTTGCTATTCCGGAGGGAGTACACGTACCTGTTTGGTATAGGAGACTTTTGGAGGCTAGGGCGACCGAAGCCGGCCCCGCAGATGTTCCTCCTCCTCCTCCTCCAGTAGTTAATGTTCCTCCTCCTCCTGTCGCTGAGGTTCCTCTTCCTCCTCCCCCTCAGCATCCTCAAGCTGACTTCGCAAAGACTTGCAAAGATTTCAAAGCAATGGGTGGCAAGAACTTTCAAGGCACTGAGACTTTTGTAGAGGCCAGAAATTGGTTGAAAGAGACCGAGGATTTGTTTGCTATCTTTGGGTTAGACGATCAGAGGTAGATCTTGTTGGCGGTTTGGCTTATGAAGGATGAAGCCGCTTATTGGTGGGAAGTCACCAATGGTACTAGACCTGTTGAGACTTGGGCTGATTTCAGGGCAAGGTTCGTGCTTAAGTTTCTATCTTCTGCTGAGGAGAATCTGCAAATGGAGAGGTTCATAACTTTGAAACAAGGAGATATGTTTGTCAAAGAATATGTGAACAAGTTCAATCAGTTAGCTCGTTTTGGCTTGGATATGGTTAATACTCCTCAGAAGAAGGCTCTTCGTTTTGCTAGAGGATTGAATGAGCCGTTGCAGGGATTGGCTATGTCACATATTCCCCGTGGGGCCACGTTTGAGAGCTTGGTTGATATGGCGTTACTTCAGGGAGATGTCAAGAAAGAGATCAAGATGAATGATACTCAAGCTAAGAAGACTGATTCCCAGGGGAAAGGAAATCAGGGTAGTCCAAGTGGTCAGAGCAGTCAAGGCAATCGGAACAAGAACAAGAACAAGAGTCAAGGCAACAAGGGGAACAACAACAAGGCCAAGAACAACAAGGGGAAATGCCATTATTGCGGTTCAGTTGGGCATCTTATTAAGGATTGTAAGAAGAGGAAAAGGAAGAATGGTGAATGCTTTTTCTGCGGTGAGACTGGACATTTCAGTAAGGATTGCCCGAAGAAGCAAGGACAAGGCCAGGGTCAGACTCAGCGTGCTGGACCTTCAGGAGGGAAAGTTCATGCTCTCAATACCGCTCCAGTTCCCGATCGAGGTAGTATTTCTGTTGAGAGCCTTGTATATATTTCTGATTTTCTAGTTCGTACCTTGTTTGATTCTGGTGCATCGCATAGCTTTATCTCATCTGATCTTGTTGATAGTTTGCACCTTAGTCCTAGCTTGGTAGATGATCCCGTCTGTGTCTCAAATCCTATTGGGGGTTCCGCCCATTTGTCTATGATATGTGGGGATTTGAGGATCTCTATACTGAGTGTAGAGTTCTTGTGTAGTGCTTATGTTCTTGGTTTTAGGGGATACGGATTGATATTGGGCATGGATTGGTTGTCCAGATATGGAGCCATTCTTGATTGTGAGCATAGGGTTGTGAGGCTCGTGACTCGCTTCGGAAACACCCTAGAAATTTCTTGTAATCTGAGAGGTCCCGTCATGTTGTGCTATCTTGAATCACTCGACTCGTCAATGGAAACTCTTCAGTCTGTAAGAGTGGTTCGAGAGTATCCGGATGTTTTCGATGAAGTTAGGGGGTTGCCCCCTAAGCGAGAGATTGATTTCCGCATTTATCTGGTGGATAATGCAAAGCCGGTTTCTTTGCCCGTTCGGCACATGGCTCCGCGTGAAAGGCGGGAGCTAAGTAAGCAAGTGAAGGAGTTGCTTGAGAAGAACTTCATTAGACGAAGTATATCTGAATGGGGAGCGCCTGTGGTGTTTGCTACCAAGGCAGATGGTTCTCTCCGACTTTGTGTTGACTATCGAGAGTTGAATAAGATGACTAAGAAGAACAGACACCCGTTACCGAGGATTGATGATCTCTTTGATCAGCTTGTTGGTGCTTCTGTTTTCTCTCAGCTTGATCTTGCTACTGGATTCCATCAGCTCAGGGTAGCTGAAGATAGTATAGACAAGACTGCGTTCAGAACGCCAGATGGATTCTTCGAATGGCTTGTCATGCCGTTCGGCTTGACTAATGCACCCGCATATTTCGTTGACTTGATGAGTAGGGTGTTCAGGGAGTTCTTGAACAAGTTTATTGTGGTCTTCGTAGATGATATTCTAATCTTCTCTAAGGATGAGGAAGAGCACGCAAGGCATCTCATGGAGGTGATGGATACGCTTAGAGCGCATCAGTTGAAGGCCAAGTTGTCCAAGTGTCACTTTTAGAGAAGGGAAGTTAGATTCCTTGGGCATATAGTATCTAAGCAAGGCTTAGCGGTGGATCCCGCTAAGGTAGTTGCAGTTCAGGATTGCAAGACTTCAAGGAATGCAACCGAAGTGAGAAGTTTTCTAGTTCTTGCAGGCTTTTACCGGAAGTTTATCAAGGACTTCGCGAAGATTTCCACTCCTCTCACTAAATTGACGAAGAAGAATTTAGTTTTTGCCAGGAGCATAGAATGCGAGCTTGCTTTTCAGAAGCTCAAGAGAGCTCTTACATCAGCACCTGTTCTAGCTTTGCCCGATGGAGGGAAGTTATTTACAGTATGCACTGATGCATGTGGCACGGGGTTAAGAGCTGTTTTGATGCAAGAAGGAAGAGTGATATGCTTTGGCGGTAGACAACTCAAAGTGCATGAGAAGAATTATCCCACTCATGACTTAGAGTTGGCAGCAATAGTATATGCACTCAAGGCTTGGCGCCATTATCTTCTGGGAGAAAGATTTGAGCTTTATACCGATCACAAGTCATTGAAGTATCTCTTTTTTCAGAAGGATCTGAATCTGAGGCAACAAAGATGGATGGAATTCTTGGCGTCCTATGATTTTGAGATAGCTTATACCCCTGGCAAGGGGAATGTGGTAGCAGATGCATTGAGTAGAAAAAGGTTGACTCTGAGTCCTCTATTCGTTGAGATGAAGAATTTAGAGTATGTGGCAACCTTTGATTTCTCTTTGGCGATTGAGTCGATGACCGGTTCTTTAGCATCTCTGGAACTCAGACGTACTCTTCTTGATCAAGTTGGGGCTTCGCAGAGAGAAGACCCTCAGATAGTTGAGATTATGGATAAGATGATTCGAGGAGAGGCGTCTAGTCATCTCGCTCGATATTCTATTGATGACAAGGGTTGGCTGAGGAGAGACGGAAGGTTATGTGTTCCAATGGTAGAAGATTTAGTAAGAAAAGTTCTTGAGGAATCGCATCGCTCTAAGTTGACTATACATCCGGGCGGAGATAAGATGTATAAAGATATGAAGCGCATTTTCTTTTGGCCTGGGATGAAGAAGGATGTGGCAGAGTTTGTCTCTAGATGTATCATTTGCCAGCAAGTTAAGGCCGAGTCGAAGAAGCCCGGTGGGCTATTGCATCCTCTAGACGTTCCACTATGGAAGTGGGAGAGTATTTCCATGGACTTTATCGATGGGCTACCAAGGTCAAGGAAAGGGAATACGAGCATTTGGGTTATTGTGGATAGACTTACGAAGAGTGCTCATTTCATTCCTGTGAAGAGAAAGAGAACCGCATCTTGGCTAGCGTCTGTATATCTTCGTGAGATTGTGAGACTTCATGGAGTCCCTTCTAGTATTGTCAGTGACCGTGACCCAATCTTTACAAGTCAATTATGGAATAGCTTGCAAGAAGCTATGGGCACGAGGTTGAATCTAAGTACGGCTTATCACCCACAGACGGACGGTCAAACCGAAAGGGTGAATAGGGTACTCGAGGATCTGTTGAGGCTTTGTATTCTGGATTTTGGTGGTACTTGGGAAGACCATCTTCCTCTTGTTGAGTTTGCATATAATAACAGTTATCAGGCAAGCATAGGGATGGCACCATTTGAAGCTTTATAAGGGAGGCCGTGCAAGTCGCCTACATGTTGGTGGGAGACTACAGATGAGCTTATATTTGGGCCTGATATGATCAGAGATACATCCGAGAAGGTCGAGTTGATTCGGAGACGGATGAAAGCGGCCCAAGACCGACAGAAATCCTATGCTGATGAGCGAAGAACTGATTTGGAGTTTGATGTTGGGGATATGGTTTTCGTGAAGGTTTCTCCTTTGCGGAATGTGGTCCGATTTGGAGCCGTTGGGAAGTTAGCACCGAGGTTTGTTGGACCATTCCCTATTATAGAGAGGATCGGGAAGATGGCTTATAGAGTGGAGTTGCCCGAGAAGCTTGCCGGAGTACACGATGTTTTTCATGTCTCGCATCTCCGGAAGTGTTTACATGAATCAGCAGAGGTTGTTGAGCCAAGTGTTCTGAAAGATGTAGAAGTGGAGAAAGAGGCTACCTTGAGGAGAGCTCCGATTCGTATCTTGGGGACGGAGACCAAGAAGCTAAGGAATCGAGAGGTCAAGTTGGTGAAGGTTCAATGGGGTGAAGCCGAAGAAGACGCAACTTGGGAAACCGAGGAGAAGATGCGTGGGCTTTATCCATTCCTTTTTGAGGGTACACTCTCAATCTCTTTTCTTTGTTAGCATATCTTTCTCTTTGTTATCCATGTTTATCTAGTTTATCGTGTTAATCTTGTCATGAGAACCTTAGGTAGAAACCCTTTGGATGAAACATGTGTTTGAAACATGTTATGCTTGATGGTTGCAAGTGGTTGCAAGTGTTTGCAAGTGGTTAATCGTGGATGCATTATACACGTTAGGCACAGATCGGCTCACACACTCCTCATATTGCATATGCATGAGTGTTTACGCTTATTCATGGATGAAATTTTTTGTGTTATCTCATGGATGTTGCATATGGATGTATGTTATGTGCACACATATAGATGTTATACATAATGTTAGGAATTGCATACATATGGATTCATTTCACTAACATAATTTGCATTGATGATATTTGCATTAGGTAAGTACATATACACACACCTTTGCATATGTTCATACAACTTTTAGTATCTTGTAAGGACAATGATTGCTCGTGGATGATGTTTTGAGTAGATGGATGATTGGATGGTAGGATACATTCTTCCCAACTTGAAGATTTCGGGGACGAAATCCTTTAAGGAGGGGAGAATGTAACAACCCGTATTTTCAATAACCTGTTATAACATAAATCGAGGCAGAATTTAATTCTAAAATCTGAATCAAGGGAAACGGGCTATGTCACTGCGTTCGTCTCGGAAAAATACGCGAAATAGAGTCCGAGTTTTCGAAAATCGGTGTCCGTATGACCCGATTAAGGCCCAACGAAGTTTTCAGAAAATCTCAAAATAAAAACAGATTTCAAATTCAAATTTGAATTTGAAAATTAGAGTAAGATTGGGCCAGGCGGGAAAATCCCCGCCAGAGCACCCAAGTCGACAGCCCTGTCGACTTGGGAGTCGACTTGGTTGACCCAAGTCGACAGCCCTGTCGACTTGGCTGTCAACTTGGCTCAGCCGGCCAGTTTTGCCTGGTGCACCATTTTGGGATTGTGTTGAGTTTGGGGGCCAGATTCGGTTTTGAGGGCTGAGATTGGAACTAGGGTTTAATCCTAAGGTTTAAACTAGTCCTAATCTCTATAAATAAGCCCCTAACCTACCCTAAATCATCATTATTCATTCATACAACTAAACTATGGAAAAATCAATCCTCTCATGGCCTCCACTCTCTTCATAAAATTCCTAAATAAATTTCTATGAGATTTTTCATGCATACAAGTGTTTTCAAGCTTGTATGAGCATCATTAGCTTGCATTCAAGTCAAGTTTCTATATTTGCATCATTAAGCAAGGGTTTTGATCATTTTGGCTTAAGAGTTTTTCTATTGAAGCTTGCATTTTGGGTTTAATTGGTTGCATAAGGGCTTTGTCATATTTTTTGTGACTTCCTAAGCATTGTAAGCCCTTTTCTACTTTCATACTTAAACTCTAAAGTTAATGAATGATGCAAGTTGTGTTTGATCATTATGATATGCAAGTTTACTATGATGTGTTATGCAAGTTTACTATGATGTGTTATGCAAGTTTACTATGATGTGTTATGCAAGTTTACTATGATGTGTTATGCAAGTTCATCAAGTTATGTTATGCAAGTTTGATATGCAAGTTTGTCATATGATATGCAAGTTATGTTATGCAAGTTTGATATGCAAGTTTGTCATATGATATGCAAGTTATGTTATGCAAGTTTGATATGCAAGTTTGTCATATGATATGCAAGTTATGTTATGCAAGTTTGGGTTGATCCTTTTGTTCATGTTATCATGTTATGCAAGCTTATCTTGGGTTTATGAGCTTAAAGCTTCAAGCTTTATGCTAAAGGTTGCATCTTGGCAACATGTAAGTTATCATATCTCTTATGATAACTTGCATGTGAGGCTAAATGCGAACTTATGGCCATTTCTACATGTCATTTATCACCATGTATCACCAATATGCTAAGTTTGGTTTTATGCATGCTTTTGAGGCCTAAAAATGTAATATGCAAGTATATGAACACATGTACATTTCATATGCCACCATGTTGAACTTGTGGCTTCAACACCTTTATGTCATGATTATGCCAAGTTCCCTCTTTCTATCCTTTATGCGCTATTGCGATATGTAAGCGATGGGATTGCGTTTGGGGTTGGGTAAACTTAAAAGACATAAAAACATAAGCTTGGGAATTTACCTATTAAGTTAGGTCTACCCTTTGGGAATTTACCTATTAAGTTAGGTCTACCCAAATGCTTGAAAATTTGTAACATGTTTTGGAAACAGAATGGACATGACACTTAGAAAAGATAAATGTGACCAACTCGAGGTTGGGTTGAGTTTGTAGCGTAAACCTACCCGGAACCGACCGGCTTAACTAGTTGCTACAAACAATAGGACCCAATGTGAGAAGTTGGCGATGTTGTACCTTGAACCCGAGGTTAGACCAAGTTGTGGTGTAAAGCTATCCGGACCCGCCCGGCTTAACTAGTAACCACAACAAGGTCTAATGTGAGATGTTAAGGCGCATTAAATTAATTAATGCCTCGTGATTAGGGTTAAGTCATGGTCCACTTAATACTTAACCAATTTGGGCTTGGTAGATTAATCAGGGTTAAGTCGTGAACTCATCGTTACACTTAACCAAGTTAATCCATGATTAGCAAGAGGGTTAAACCGTACTTAACCCACTAGAAAAATCCTAGCAATGGGGGTCCACTCCAGCAGTAATCCCAATTTTGTATCATTAAGGCCCTAGGGTCTAGGCTAGGGAGGGAGCACGATTACTGGACTGGAGGTAAGTGACCAAAAGCGACGGCAGAAGGGTACGCCGGTGTAGTTCCGGGCGGACTATGGTCGTGCACACAGTCCGAAGCCGGGGAAAACATGCACGGGTACCAGTAGATCGAGACTGTGCACGCATGTTTATGGTGTCCAGGGGTTGACACCCTAGGGCTTGATACACCCGACGGGAGACCCGGCACAGTCTGACTACAATTATGTTTGGGCCGCATTGACACCAACACGTGACGAGTTAGGCTTGTAGGGAGCCGATCGACTAGACCGCTTGGTTGGACCGCGTATTAGGGTCACTTCATGTTATTGGGCCAAAGCTTGGGCCAAGGGATCAATACTGGTTTATTCAAGTCATGTTAGTTTGCTAGTACACCTGTGGTGCAAAACCTTAATCCTGATTATGCGATGACACCTTTATCTACCTTGTTAGTTAATCATCATGCCAGTATGTAGTTATCCATATGTTCATCTCAGCTTTAATCATGCCAGTTAACTTTATTAGTTCACATTGATTGTAGTAGGGCTTACTCAGTCTTTTTGACTGACCTGTTTTCTTTCGCCTCTTTTCTTCCGTTTCCCCCCTCCCCCCCCCCCCCCCACAGGTTCTCAGGGTGGGAATATTGGAGCTTAGTTTGGATTTCTGATCGCTTGCTTGTGGGATTTTAGCTCATGTACGGCCTTGACATGAAGCTAGCTATGGTTATCACTTATTTTGGGGATAGTACTTATGTATTTCAGTTTTTCAGCAATGTTGTTTTTATCTAGACTTGTGTATTTGGAAAGTTGACATTATGTTGTACCAGACTTGTTTTGAAATGGTTTGAAATCTTCCGCTGTTTTATCTATGTTATTTACTCTGTTTACATATATACATATGTTCTTGTTCTGCCTTGATATATCATTATGCATGTTTACCTGATTCAAATGCCCCTCCAAAGTCAGAGTGCTTGCAAGAGAAACCCTGGCCGAGGTGGGGTGTTACAGCACCTGAGTTAGCAAAGTGAAACAAACTATGGGTCAGTCATGGGACTGGTATGAGAAATCTTACTTAACTTATCTAATAATAATAAGGCTAATCACAGGACCACGTCGCTAATGCGGAATGGGTTTACTCCATTGGATTGCCAGTGCAAGAAATAAAATAAATTGTTAAAAATGCAATGCTTTTTGGAGAAATGAAACCATTATAAGACTCAAGTCGCATCACACAATGCAATGCAAACTGAAGGATAGAGTTTTACCTCATAACAGTCAAAAGTGCTTGATACGATAAAACGGATTTGATATTATTATTAGTGTATATATGTTTCAAAAACATTTCAATCATATATGGCATAGCTACCATATACTATGTCGCCATACTAATTATACAATCAAGACCGTATGGTGTCGTATTGGAAGTTGGATTTCCATCATAAACCAAGGCAAGGGATCCTCCTTACCGAATTCGAGACACTCTAGCCCATGCCTCAGGATACACACTGACTCTAAAAATTGACAAAACACGTTTACTTTGGATCGTATTTGAACATATACTTTAATTCACCGGGGCCACATACTGACTCTAAAAATTCTAGAAAATTATATCTGGCTATGTTTTGATGATATGGTCCTAACAAAATTAATTTCGTCGAATTCGAAGACCGTTTGAAACGTGGCCATTTTCTAGTCGATCCAAATTGACTAAAATTGACAAAACACGTTAACTTTTGTCACGCTCACATATTAATTCCATTAATTATGGAAATTGGAATCTTGCAATAATTTGACATTCTAGATCCAACTAAAGTGGTTTTGTCGAAAACGGAGGTCGTTTGCAAAATGGCTATTTATACGGGCTATATATTATATTAAATTCCATAGCGACTATTTTGAATATTTAACTGGCCATAACTTTTGATTTCCGTTATGAAATTTCAATTTTTCAGATTCGTTTGAAAGATATTTTTAAACATATTTAAATATTTTTGGTTTTACTAAAATCCGATTTTTTTTGAATCCTGTACATTAAGTCGAAGTTCAAATTCAAATTTTGAAACTACCACGCTATTTTAAACTCCTTTTATAATTAATATAAATTTACGCATTCTAACTTCGATTAAAATAAATTTTTCATCGTTATTATTTAAAATAAATTATTCTAAATATTCAAAATTCACAAAAATTGCTAAAATAAAAATTTTAAAATGGTTCCAAAATTCCGAGTTGTTACACAAAAGGTTTTTAAATGTTGGACCAAATGTTTTGGATTCTCGTAAGGGAAAACCCCGTTCCGTTATATGGTGTGGTCTTATAAGATTTTGTTTATTTGCTTAAACTGTTTTAAATTATTTACTCACACCAGTCCCATGACAGTCCCAGAGTTTACTTTGTTTTGTTTTCCCTAAACTCTTGGGTGCCCAATTTTGTAAGGGCAGTCAAGTAGTCGGGATTTACAAATATACTGAGAGCTTGGAGCAGGAGGCTTCAGGATTTATAGCAATTGTTTATTTCTGTAATGTTGTAAGTGTTGTACTTTGATAAATGTTATTGTATACATAAACTGGTTTTATTTCAAAGTTATGTTATATTTTATTCGTTCCGCTGTGAGATTGGTGTTACTCTGATTCTGTTGTTGTGATCTTCTTCTTCTTCTTCTTTTCTAATTTTTTTCTATCTTATCTATTCTCACCCTCTAACTTCTTTCTATTAACTATTCGGTATTTCCGATGCTTGGAGAGTCGATAGTGAGTTTAATCGATAACCAAGGTCACAAATTCCCCGGGTCGTTACATTATCATGCTAACATGTTATGTAGCCAGATTAGCTATTCATCCAACAAAAAGAGAAAATGATGAAATATAAATTATTTTTAGCTATCTATCCTTGAAATATTTCCTACAAGAATTATTTCCTCATTTCTCATAACTTAGTTTTGTGCACAAATTGAGTTGCAAACTCAGTTTGCCACACAATTGAGTTGCAAACTCAGTTTTACACAAACTGGGTTGCAAACTCAGATGCACAAACTGAATGATAAAGCTTGAATGATCTGCTAGCATATGAATGATATAGCTTGGATACTATCAGCCTACTTTGTGAACTAGGCTACACAAAGAGTAAATAATGAGAAAGACACCAATCGTTTCGGATCGGAGGAAGATAGTGTAGGAGGTGAGTAAAGATCAAGAACGCAGAGACCACATTGGATCGGATCGGAGAGATACGTCAGTAGCCTCATTACATCGGATCGGATCGGTAATACGTCAGAAATACCAAAGGATATCAAGTGGCCTTATTGGTTTGGAATGGAAGAGCACGTCAGCAACATCAGATAATGAGTGGACTCATCGGTTCGGATCGGAAGAACATGGCAGCAACATCATAAAGCAGGTGGCTTCAGCGGTTTGGATCAGAGGAACACTTCAGCGGCATCAGAAGAAAGCAAGCAATCCCATCGGTTCTGATCGGATGAGTATATCAGCAGCATCTAGGGACAGCTAGTTGCTTCACCGGGTCGGATCGGAGGCCCCGATCCGAACCCCTTTTTCGCTTTGAATTTATAGCCGTTGCTGTGCATATCCCCTGAAGACTCGGACAAGATCTGACCGTTTCTCCCATGGCCTCCTACTGAATCAATGCACTGTAGCCATCTTGGAGGCTCCGAACCCGACTCTCAAGGGATGGATGCCACGCAATTCCGAATCGGAGCCACTTTGAGGAGATTTTTCACCTATAAATACACCATCTAGAGGCATTTGAAAGGATCTTTTGGCAAATTCTCAGTCAATACTTCCTCCATAGCCGAATTCTACAATCATATTCAGATTAAAATCATCTCTTAAAGTCCATTTTTGAGAAATTTGAGTGAGGTTGTGCATTGTAATTGTGAAGTTGAGTGAGAATTATTGTTGTATTTGTATTCAAATCATCAATTAAAAGAAAACAAAGTGGACGTAGGCTCGTTAACGCCGAACCACTATAAATTGCGTGTTCTTTATTGCTTTTTTGATTCTATTTCATTGAATTCATATCTAATTTGGGTGTTATAGCCAATTTTTGGTTTAACATTTTGATGCTTTCACTGAGAACTTTGAATTCTTAGCTTTTTCGGGATTATCATTCTACTATTTGGACTCTCAGGTTCAAAGAAGTTAATCCCTTCTCTCTGACATCTTTCAGTACTTGTTGACTAACCATTGAAGAATCAAGTATTATGGCTATGACCAAAGGAAAGGAAGTGCAAGGTGCTAGGGGAAATGATGCTAGAGAAAATCAGCAAGCTATTGTGTTAACAAGGTCACGCGCTCAAAGTTCTGGAGCAGATCACTCCAACTAGGAGGATCCGGATCGGATCGGAGGGGTCGATCCAAACCGAGAGGAAACGAACCGGATCGTGTTAACACCGATCTGAACTAATGGTGTCGGGGGCTCTTACTCTCTCCATCCGAACCGCCCCGAACAGGCTGCTGTGGCCCGATCCGATCCGAATCAGAATGAAGCTGGAACTCGTACTCGAGCTCCCTCTAATGCTCCAATTCCAGCCACGATGACTAATGTCCAGCCTGATCCATCTGCACCCATTACACAGGGAGACTTTTCACGATTTCTTGACATGCTTCAGAGCACTAAAGAAGCATTGGAGGCCCAAAGGCGTGACAATCTTCGCATGCAGGAAAACATGATCACCATGGGTAGAGAACTGCAAGAGCTCCGGAGGCAGAGAACTCCTTCCCAACCACACCGTATTGCTACATATGATTCATCTTCTTCGGAGGAAGAACGTCCTCACGAGAGAAGGCCGCTTGAACGACCTCAGAACCTCGATCAATTGACTTTTGGATCTTTAGGATCCCGAGAAGATGCTGCCCATGTATTGGGCCCTGATGACCCGAGTCTGCAACATCCTATGTTGCTACCTATGCGCGGATCCCACGTCTTACCCAGGGATCCTAATATTACTAACCCCACACAGCAACAACTTCTCCAACCTCTACCTCCAGAGATCGACCGGGAGCGTAGAGAGCAACGTAGAGCGGCAGCCGCCAGAAACAGAAGGTCATCCCCTGATCAGGAAACCAGGGGTAATCCAAACATCAGATCTAGAGAGCCTGTGCAGACATTAACCAACGCCGATGTATGGGCGATGGTGCGACAGATTATGTCTAAAACCGGCGATATACCAATGAAGATTGGGGCATTGAGTGAAGTCATACCCCTTTCACAGATGACATCCTGGATTTCCAATTCCCCCGACGATTCAACTTGCCTCAGATGGATCGATATTCAAGAAGGACAGACCCAGGGCAGCACCTAATGAGATATGCATGGTTCATAATGCGGCAACAGCTCCCGATGCCATAAAATGAAAAGCTTTTCCCATTTATCTTGAAGATGTAGCGTTAATGTGGTTCACTCGACTTCCTCCTCGGTCGGTGTCAAATTTCACAGAATTGAGTGAGCGTTTCATGAATCAGTTCCGACTCCATGCCCAAAAGTCCAAGACCGTCATAGAATTGTCATGAATTAAACAAGGCCCAGGAGAATCTTTGAAGTCATATTTGGATCGCTTCAACCTGGCCGTCACCGAAGTCACTGATCCCCATGAGCCCACTATCCTGATGGCCTTGATAGAAGGAGTAGATCCCGACACAGAGTTCGGGGATTACTTGGTTGGAAAACCACCTCCTACAAGAGAATTATTCTATGAAAAGGCTAATGTCCGTTTAAGGTGAGAAGAAGCTAAGGCAAATCGGAAGAGAAAGTCCGAAGGGGCCTCGAAGGAAGGTGTCCAGAGAAATGTCGCCGTGAAACAGTCTGGTGACAGTTCAGGAAAAGTGGAAGTAAATGTTGGCAACCAGAGTGGTAGTAGTAGCAACAGAAATGGGAACGACAATAGAAGGAACAGAAACCGTGGGAATAGCTCTAATAAAAGACCCAGATTCTAGAGTTTTGAAAATTACACGCCGTTAAATGATACGTTAGATAACATTTATCTAGACACATACAGCATATTGCAGTGCAAA
Organism: Allium sativum; assembly: GCA_030737875.1. NCBI lineage: Eukaryota > Viridiplantae > Streptophyta > Magnoliopsida > Asparagales > Amaryllidaceae > Allium > Allium sativum. Next base: position 651,910,528 of record CM060923.1, read on the forward strand.
AAACACCACCCAGAGATTCTACTGAGAAGGAGATTGAAACAGGAAAGTTTTGCTTGTTTCATGGTATACACGGTCATTCCACCAATGAATGCCGTCATTTAAGGAATATCATTGAAAAATTGTTGCGAGAAGGGAAGTTGGATGAGTACAAAGCCGCCCCATGGGACAAGGGGCAAGGGGGACAAGCCCTGAACCAAGAACAGCCTGCTTCAAAACCCACAGCTCAGCAAAAAGGAAAGAGGATCGTCATTAACTCCATTATAGGCAGACCTCACTTAGTTGGTTGTAGCTTTAAAGCAATGGACCAGTACGTCAACGTCGCCAAGCATTATGAAGTGGGAGAATGCAGCAGCCTTGTAGATGTCACTCCAATAAAGCAGCAAAAAACGATGTCCGATGATGTCATATTCCGCAATAGAGACGAGTTTGGAGTTCAATCCCCAACCGACGATCCGCTAGTGATAACCACGACAATTGGCCCCGCTCTGGTCTATAAGGTGTTAGTAGACAACGGAAGCTCGGTTAATATCCTCTTCAAGAAATCTTTCGAACAAATGAGGCTCGAAGCAAAAGACTTAAAGCCATGTCAAGGATGGATACGTGGCTTTAACGAAGTATCTACAGCTCCAATGAGCTTTGTGGAATTGCCAGTCACGCTAGGGCAGGGGGATCGCTAGAGAGTAAGGATTCTTTCGTTTGTAGTTCTGGATTTGGAGTCGCCTTATAATGCCTTCCTAGGCCGACCAACCCTTGCCGAATTTGGGGCATGTATTGCACCTTGGTGTTTGTTGCTAAAATTCCCGACTGACTCGGGAGTTGGGACGATGAGAGGCGACCAAGCTACGGGACGAGCTTGTTACAGGGCAGAGTTAAAGATGCAAATGAAGGGGCTGAATATAGATGCTAAAGATGATTCCGCCTCTCCAAAGCGGGCCTCAGCATAGCAACTAAGGGGTCCTGCCCCAAGAGAGTCGCCCTCAGATGTGCTCGAGGATATAGATCCCAGAGAGGATAGAGAACCTGGGGACATGAAGGCAACTCCCAATGAAATAACAATCGACATACCTATTGATGAAACTGATCCAATAAAAGTACTAAAGATCGGCTCGCAACTGGATCCAGTTAGAGCGAGGGAATTGGCTGATTTCTTAAAGGCAAATTTGGATGTGTTTGCCTGGACTCACGCTGACATGTGTGGGATTTCGCCTACCATCATGAGCCACTCTTTGTGTATTAATCCAAAACACCCACCAGTCAAGCAGAAAAGACGGATGTTGGGCCCATAGCGATCAGCAGCTTTGAAAGAAGAAATAGAGAAGTTAAAAGGTAACGAATTCATTAAGGATTCGAAATATCCTTACTGGATATCGAATCCTGTCCTGGTCAAAAAGTCAAATGGGAAGTGGAGAACGTGCATCGACTTTTCTGATCTGAACAAGGCTTTCCCGAAGGATATCTTTTTCTCCCCAGAATTGATCAACTAGTAGATTCAACTGCCGGGCACGAACTTTTATCCTTTGTGGATGCTTATTCCGGGTACAATCAAATTCCCATGCATGTACCACATCAAGAGCATACAAGCTTTATTACAGACTTGGGATTGTATTGTTACATCGTAATGCCGTTTGGATTAAAAAATGTTGGAGCCACATATCAGCGCCTGGTCAACCGCAAGTTTTACAATAAAATTGGGAAGACCATGGAAGTTTACGTAGACGATATGCTAGTGAAATCCAAGCAATCACCCGATCATACGAAGGATTTAGCAGAAGTGTTTGGCATATTACGAAGATATGGGATGAAGTCGAACCCCTTGAAGTGTTCTTTTGGCGTGGCATCAGGAAAGTTCCTTGGCTTTATCGTGAGTTCCAGAGGAATTGAAATCAACCCAGACCAAACAGCAGCAATCCGGAATATAGAGGAGTCGTGAAAAATTAGGGATGTTCAGAGCTTAGCTGGAAAGGTTGCAGCACTGGGCAGGTTCATTTCCAAAGCAACAGGCAAATGTGTGCCTTTCTTCGATCTCATAAAACGGGGAAAGCGAAATTTTGAGTAGACTCCCGACTGTGTGGAGGCGTTCCAGAATCTGTTAGACTTCTTAGAAAAGCCTCCAATATTATTAAATCCCGTGCAACATGAGGATTTGTTCGTCTACTTGGCGGTATCATCTCACGCCATCAGTGCAGTACTAGTACGCGAAGAGGATAAAGTCCAGAAACCTGTGTATTACGTAAGAAAAAAACTAGCTGCAGAACATAAATATCCAAAGATAGAGAAGCTTGTTTATAGCCTCCTAATTGCTTCCCGCAAACTCCGCCATTATTTTCAGGCCCACCCAATAGTTGTGTATACCAACCAGCCTTTGAGACAGGTGTTGCAGAAACCTGAAGCATCAGGGCGGCTACTTAAATGGAATATCGAGCTGAGCCAGTTTGATTTGAACTTTCAGCCACGAAGATTAATAAGGGGACAGGCCTTGGCTGACTTTATAGCATAATTTACAATTCCTGAAGAGGAAATGGTGGGTGACAAAGTAGTTGCTTTGGATCAAGAACTAGAGCTTAGTCCATGGAAATTATATACGGACGGAGCCAAGAATGATAGAAAGTTCGGCGCCGGAGTTGTTTTAATAACTCCTAAAGGACGATCTATCTACTATGCATTACGGTTGGAATTTACTGCTACTAACAATGATTCCGAGTATGAAGCCCTGATTGTCAGGCTGAAAGTCACCAAATATTTGGGAGTGCAGATACTAGATATATAGTGCGACTCCAAGATAGTTGCATACCAAGTTCGGGAAGAATTTTTGCTAAAGGACCCCGACTCATCACTTATCTCAAGAAGGTAAAGGAGTTGTTGGAAGATTTGGAGCATTATAGCATAACACACATTCCTAGAGTGGAAAATCAGAAAGCAGATCGATTGGCGAAGCTAGCAAGTTCAGATAGTCTTAAAGAATCCGAAATAGTTCCGATAGAGGTGTTGGATTCGCCAAGTTTCGATTTAATGGAAATAGAGTTAGCCCTGGAAGTTGAACCATAAAGAGAATCCTGGATGACATCAATTAAGAATTTTCTCAAAAATGGAACCCTCCCGTTGAAAAAGAGTGAAAGACAAGCTGTAAGACGTAAGGCCAGAAGATACGTTTTACAGGACGACGTCCTTTATCGTCAAGGGTTTTCGATGCCCCTGCTACGATGTATCGCACATGACGACATCAAACGTGTGCTGCAAGAGGTACATGAAGGTGAGTGTGGAGATCACACTGGGGGCCAAACCTTAGCAAAGAAAGTGTTACAGTACGGATATTTCTGGCCTACCGTGAACAAAGACGCGGCTGCTTATTCCTGATGCTGCGACAGATGTCAAAGATATGCCAAAGTTTCCAGAGCACCTCCGACTCAGCTCAAGTCAATGGTAAGTCCATGGTCGTTTGCCATGTGGGGAATTGACATTATTGGAGCGCTATCCATTGCCAGAGGAGGTGCCAAGTATGCGATCGTTGCCATGGATTACTTCACGAAGTGGGTGGAAGCTGAACCTCTAACGACCATCACGGCAAGGAAAGTGATCAGTTTTGTGGTGAGAAACATTATTTGTCGATTTGGGATACCGAAGACCATTATAACTGTTAATGGGACGCAGTTTGAAAACATAGAGTTCAGAAACTTTCGCAAGAAATACAAAATTGATAAGCGATACACTGCAGTAGCTCATCCGTAGTCAAATGGACAGGTCGAAGCCGTAAATAAAGTCATTAAATCAATTCTAAAGAAGCGGCTGAAATAGGCCAAAGCCAGATGGGTAGAGGAGTTGCCGTTAGCTTTATGGGCATACAGGACGACCTTTAAGACGGCTACCGGCCATACTCCCTATTCACTTTCCTTCGGGTCTGAAGCGGTGATCCCGGTAGAACTGGAAGTCCCTTCTCATCGAGTTGCGTACTATGACCCGATGACGAATAAAGCGCTTCTCCTAGAGTCTCTTGATATGATTGAAGAAAAAAGAGATGAAGCCGACTTGCGTGCCTCAAGACATCGACATCAAGTAGCTGTTATTATGATCAAAAGGTTCGCCTCAAAACCTTTGAACCAGGAGACCTAGTACTAAAGCGAGTCTTCCCGCCTTCAACCCAGTTGGGTCCAAAATGGGAAGGACCGTACACCATCCAACGGAAGCTTGATACAGGAGCATTCTAACTAACAAACGTGGACAGTAAAGAGATTCCCAGAGCCTGGAACGCTCAACACCTATGACGATATCTGAGCTAAATATGAAATGTCATTTCTTTTGTTTTCATAAGTTATGTAAAAAGGCACGACTTGCCTTAAAAAGTCTGTTTATGTGAACAAAAGATTATAAAGTGGATGTAGGCTATGACTTAGCCGAACCACTATAAAAATATCGTGTGTCATTTACTTTCCTGCATTATTTATATCTTCAACTATTATTCTGCTATGACTGTGGAACACGAAATGTTAAATTAAAGTTGGAGATGACCTATATGCAGGAACAAACAAAATGGCTATTTGTACGATAAGACATAGAAGAATGGGAAGACGACATTCTTAACTCTAACTCTCAAGAATCGAGAGAGAGTATAAAGGACGGGAAGACGACGTCCTCTGAGGCGTGAAGGTGCACCCAGATGAGAGACCGCCTCAATGAAAACTCTAACCTGGATATAAGACAGGAGAGTATAAAGATGCCAGAAAGCACAGGCATCAACGACGAAAGGAAAATGACCCCGTCAGAGAATCGGGGACATTTGGACTTTTTAATTTAATTTAATCTTGAATAGTTCTTGCTCAGCTATCCAAGATTGACTGGGGGCATACATGTACACACATATTCCCCTCCACCATGACTTCATTATATAACCTTAGTATGATATGCTTTTGTATTTTTACATAAGTGCTAAACTAACGACTATCAGACATTGCAGGAAATAAGTTATTTTTATTTACAAACGTACAAGTTTGTACAAGAAAAACAAGCAAAAAAGGAGATGCTAGGGTCGCACTCGCTACAACCATTGCGAACCAATCAAATGCCAAAATAAAACGAAGCACTTTAACATTTAGGCTTCGGGTCAGACTTGGATTTTTTTGCGGCTTTCTGAGCAGCCTTAGCTTCCTTTTTAGCTTCGGTCATAACGTGTTTCAACTTTTTCTTCCCTGTAGCCGAAGTGCTAGAGTCAGTTGATTTTTCCCCAGGAGATGGAACGCTGCAATCAAAAGAAAACTTTTTAGCAAGCTCTTCTGTAATAGATCTAGTTGAAAGCTTAACAACTAACCTTGATTCAGGGTCCACCACCGCAAGAGGCTTAAGGCTTTCGGGGTCTAGGTCTTCAACCTTTAGCTGCATACGTTTATCTTGCTCGGCTTTCATTTCATCCAAAGTGATGTCATCAGTGCTTTTTGGATCCCCGACTATAGCCATATCAGGGTCTTCCTCATGCCCCTCGCTACCGCCATCATCTTTCAAGGCGGCTATCATCTCCTCATCATGAGGAGCATCAGCCTTATCCTTTTCTCCTTCAGCCTTCTCCGTGGATTCTATTCCGGCAGTAGTCCCCTGAGGCACGTCAGTCTTCTCGGACGGTTCAGCACCTAAAGAATGAGAAGCAACAGTTATCAACTCGGGAGAAAATAAAGGGTCCTTCATCGATTGCCCGATTATGTGATGAAAAGTGGAGATAGACTTGACGAATTGGGGTGAAAAGGTAGAGATACCTTCCGATGATTTCTCAGCTGGAGTAACTGCCGTTTCTGACGCCGTCTCGGGAATGGGGGATAAAAGGGATGCCTGAGGGATGTCCGGGTTTTCGGGGTCGTATCCCTTGACTTCAGGAGTTTCAGCGGCAGTAGAAGAAGAACCAGCCTCGGAGATATGCTTTTGCTTGGCCATCCTCTTTTCCTCCTCCATGGCAGCAGCGATGAGGCGACGCCCCTTGGTCAGACATGCCGGCTGATCATGTGACGACCCGCCTCGCACCAGCCTGCATTTCCTCCAAAAGTGCGCTGTACACATGCCCGACTAGCATAAGACGGTCGTCAGAAGAAAGGAAAGAAGGGAACGAACTAATCAAAGAACCTGTAGAATGTCTCACAGCGCATGGAATAAAATATAATAATAACATACTTGACATAAAACAGGCGAGACAGTGCATAAGCTGATAACTAAAACCAACATCAATCTCAAAGCAGCGGAAATCCAAATACAGCTTATTACAATTTTCCAAATTTACTGTCTCTAAACAAAAGAAAGCTAAAGTAGAAGATGCACCACCAATGCCCAAGCAGTGATCTTCAACAACACAGGGAGAATATTATATATATATATATTACGTGGAAGCCTCCTGCTCGTCTCCGGATCATCTACCCGTGCATCACCAGCTAACCTGTCTCTGGTCTGCTCGTGTGAGCACCCAGAGTAATAAGAAGAGACATAAAACTCTGGGTCAGACATAAAGTCTGGTATGAGCGATAAGCATCTAAACAGAATAATAACAGGTATACTAAGCCATACCTGAACCTGGACCTGCAACCAAAGAGTTAGTACCACATACCGTACAATACTCCAAGGTGCCATAATAAATAGTGTAAGAATACGGGGGTGGGGTGTGCATGTCAAAATGATAGCAAACAAATCATCCATAGCAACCATCCTCACATCTCTCACTCAGTGCGTAAAGCGTACGACATCTACCACTTTGGAACACTAGACAAAACTGAGGCAACGACGAATCCCGACTTGTAGAAACCCTGCTATGACCAAGCCAAACACTTGGAGTCATGACCAAACATTTCAATGACTCACTTCATTGGTCGTAGCCCTTGGTTCTACCAATGCCATAAAGGCCCTGAATCCGCCTTCGTACCTCCTACCATAGTGGTCCAAAGCTATAGGTGTCGGTAACTCCTTAGCACGCGTCCCGCAGCAAAGCCCAATCATGAAGTGAACTCGTTGATTCCCATCTGAATCTGAAGCTCTAACTTCTCATTTGGACTTCCTTTGCATCTCGGGTTTGGTCGAATTGGAGTGGGTCTTCAGAAGAGTTGTCGCGCATTAACAGTCCTAGAATTCTGTTCGGTTCGGTAGTCATCACCATCATCGGTTCGGGTCGGTAGTCATCTCCTTCATCGGTTCGGGTCGGTAGTCATCTTCTTCATCGGTTCGGGTCGGTACTCCACTTCGGGTCGGTTGTCTCTGTTTGAGTTCGGTGGTTGCTCCCTTCTGAGTTCTCATACCCGATCCTGTCCTTCTCCAATTGCCGATCCGCTCCGCCCCCTTAGCGTACTCCGATCCAATCCTCTCCAATCCGATCCACTCTCTAGTTTCGATCCGATCCGCTCCCTAGTTCCGATCCGATCCCCCTTGTCCACTCCAACTCTAAGCAATGGCCTTCCTTCCTGCCAAACTTCTTCCAGTGGCAAGTCCTCACCCAGTTCGAATTCCCTTGGTCGGTTCCCTAGTCCGATCCGACCCCTTTTCTCCGATCCGAACCGGTTCGGAACCTGCACACTTCTGCAACTTTCCAGCGAGCTTTCTACGCCATTTGACGACGTTTTCGAGCAATTTAACTATTCTAATCAATCATGAAACATACCATAGAGTCATAGCAACATATAATAGCAACCACAAACAGCAAACAACAATTTAAATGAACCAAAATGGATCGAAAGTGGCTAAAACCTCACATTTGCCTATAATCCCTCTTAATCATGTTTAAGCATACGATTAGCAAAACACATCGGAATTAACCCAAATTTCTAACAGAGCCTTAAAACATTATTTTAGAATTTTAAGAATTTTTCCAGAATTTATTTACGTATAAATTCGCTAATCTTCACTAATTACCCTTAATTACCGTAATTAGTGCAAAAACTATGCAAATCACTCACCTTGGCCACAAATGAAATTCTCAGAACTGAAACTCCTCTGATTTGGGGCGAATACTGATGTCTAACAGCGGCTCTAACCTTGCTTTGGTGCTTTTTCTCCTTAATTTGGTGTTGCTAAGCCTAATCTTCAATTAGAGAGTGATTTGGGGTGTTTTAGATGTAGGAAGCCATTACTAAGGTCTCAAGGAGGTTTGTGGCGGCTCAAAACTGAAATGAAAGTGATAACTTAACCCTAATCAGACCTCCTATACCTCTAAACCCGAAATTCCCCTTGGGCCTAGCTGCTAATCACCCGGTTAAGCCCAATTAAGCTGTCTTTCACCATCTGAAACTTGTTTCAGCCATATCTCCCAAACGGTGAGTCCGTTTGGCTAATGTGACCACTCTACGGAAAGAGAAACCATCATCCGAAGCCAATGGAAGTGGTTTCAGGTCAAAATTCCTTTCCAGTCAAAAGTTATGGCCAAAACAGTGCCAACTAGGGGTAAAATGGTCATTTAAAAATCGGGAAAAATCATGAACATGAGAAATGACCCCAATAGTCGTCTCCCAATGTTACACGACCATACGACTTCGTACGTGAGAGAAATAAATATCCTACGATCCTATGATGCGTAGAATGCGTGTCGTTACACTCTCCCCCCCTTAAGAAATTTCGTCCCCGAAATTCCTTAACCCAAAACATACAAAGGATCCCGCATGCCTAACAACCACATATAACAACAATCAAACATGCAAAACACGCAAACAAGCCTATCCTAGCGTGCGGAAAAACTAAATCGAAGTCAAAATCTTACCAGACAAAGAGTTCTGGATACTTTTTCCTTACGTCCTCCTCTGTTTCCCAAGTACAATCACTCTCGTCCTCGCTCCACTGTACCTTGACTAGCTTCACCGCCTTCCTTCGAAGTTGCTTCATGTCGTACTCGACAATACGGGTCGGCTTGCGGTTCCCAACCGCCTCGGGTTCTACTTCGAAGTCCTCTAACTGATCAGGTGAAATAGTCATATCTGAGTCGTGAACGAACTTCCTTAGTTGGGAAACATGAAATACATTATGAACTCCCGCCATCTTCTCTGGTAAGTCAATTTTATATGCCAAATTCCCGACTAGTTCAAGAACAGGGAACGGGCCAACAAATCTTGGTGCCAACTTGCCTCTCCTGCCAAATCGTATTACGCTCTTCAACGGAGAAATCTTGACAAACACCAAGTCGCCAACGGAGAATTTTAACTCTCTTCTTCTCTTATCAGCATAACTTTTCTGTCTATCTTGGGCTGCCTTCATTCATTGTTGAATGATCTTGATCTTATCTGAAGTTTCCCTCACCACATCTGGTCCAAGCATAAACTTCTCGCCAGTCTCTATCCAACATGATGGTGAGTTGCACGGTCTTCCGTACAAAGCTTCAAACGGAGCCATACCGATACTGGATTGGTAGCTATTATTATATGCAAACTCTACTAGATGCAAATGGTCATTCCACGATCCACCAAAGTCCAATATACATGCTCTCAAGAGATCTTCCAGAATACGGTTCACCCTCTCCGTCTGACCGTCGGTCTGAGGATGATATGCGGTACTGAGATGTAACTCTGACCCTAGAGCCTCTTGTAAGCTCTTCCAAAACCCACTAGTGAACAACGGGTCTCGGTCGCTCACAATGCCTTTAGGTATTCCATGAAATCTCACTACCCACTTCATATACAATTCTGCTAACTTAGCTGCCGTTCTGGTCGATTTGACTGGTATAAATCTTGCGCTCTTAGTCAATCGATCCACAATTACCCAAATGCTATCATATCCCGATCTAGTCCTTGGTAAACCATCGATGAAATCCATCGAGACTTGCTCCCATTTCCATTCGGGGATTTCTAAAGGCTGTAACAACCCACTAGGCTTCTTTTGCTCGGCTTTAACTAGCTGGCAATTCATGCACTTGGATATAAACTTCCCAACGTCTCTTTTCATCCCTTCCCAGTAGTAGGTCTGTTTCATATCTCGATACATCTTATTACCACCGGGGTGTATAGTCAGCTTTGAGTGATGACATTCTCTAAGCACTTCATCCCTCAATCCATTGACATTGGGTACGACAAGCTTTCCATTCTTTCTAAGCCATCCATCTCGATCAAGCCCATACTTGTTCATCTCCTCATCGATACCCATCTCTAACTTGGAGATGATTTCCAATAGGTTAGGATCGTCCCTCTGACTAGAGCCGGTCCGCTCAATCAAAGTGGGTCTGATCGTCAAACTCGCTAACATTTCTGGATCCAATTCGCACTTTGGTCTGAAATCAAACCCTGCGATAAACTCCAGTTGCTTCCATTCAAGGAACATGGCCCCTAAGCTGGCATGTCTTCTACTCAATGCATCGGCCACCGCATTGCCCTTTCCCGGTGTGTATGCGATGTCAAAATCATAGGAAGCTAAGAACTCTAACCATCTCTGCTGACGGAGATTTAAATCCTTCTGGGAGAATAGATACTTTAACGACTTATGATCCGTAAATAGCTCAAACCTTTCTCCCAAGAGATAGTGTCTCCACATCTTTAACGCGAACACGATCGCTGCCAATTCTAAATCATGGGTAGGGTATCTTCTCTCGTGCGGTTTCAATTGCCGACTTGCATAAGCTACAACCCTACCGCCTTGCATCAATACAGCACCCAGTCCGGTACCACAGGCATCCGTGTATACCGTCATCTCTTCATCCCCCTTAGGAATGACTAACACTGGTGCGCTTGTCAACTTGTCCTTTAGGCTTTTAAATGCATTCTCGCACCTTTCATCCCAAATAAAAGCTTGATTCTTCTTGGTCAACTGGGTCAATGGTGCTGCTATCTTGGAGAAACCTTGGATAAACTTACGATAATATCCAGCTAATCCCAAGAAACTTCTTACATCTGTTGCATTCTTGGGCGTAGGCCAATCTTGTACCGTAGCCACCTTTGCTGGGTCCACGGCAATACCACTCTCTGATACAACATGGCCCAAGAACCTCACTTCCCTCTTCCAGAAGTGACACTTAGAAAACTTTGCTTTCAATTGGTGTTTTCTCAACACCTCCATCGCTACTCTTAAATGTTCCTTGTGTTCCTCCTCTGTCCTCGAATAGACCAAAATATCATCAACGAACACAAGGACAGACTTATTCAGCTGATCTCTGAATACCCTATTCATAAGATCCACAAAATATGCCGGGGCATTAGTCAGTCCAAATGGCATAACCAACCATTCATAAAACCCAGACGGCGTTCGAAATGCCGTTTTAGCTATACTCTCAGCTTCCACTCTAAGCTGATGAAAACCAGTCGCGAGATCCAACTGGGAAAATACTCTCGCGCCACTCAACTGATCAAACAAATCATCTATCCGCGGTAGAGGATACTTATTCTTCCTCGTCACTTTATTCAACTCGCGGTAGTCTACACACAAACGAAGGGAACCATCCGCCTTGGTAGCAAACACAACTGGTGCTCCCCATTCAGAAACACTCCTTCTGATAAATCCCTTCTTCAAAAGATCGCTGACTTGCACCTCGAGCTCTCGCTGCTCCCTTGGTGCCATACGACGAAGTGGCATCACTATAGGTCTGGCATCCTTTACCAAATCAATACGAAACTCAATCTCTCGGTGTGGTGGAAGTCCGGTCACTTCTTCGAAAACATCCGGATACTGGCCAACCACGGGCAAACCTGACAACTCACTATGCGGAATGTCGAGGGAGTTTAGAAAACTAGCCAATACCCCCTTACTGGGTAGACCACCAAACACTATCCTCCGCCCATCATCCGTTCTAGCTGTCACCAACAAGCCCTCACAGTGTACCACCACCCCGTATCTTTGGAGCCAATCTACTCCCAAAATAATGCCAAACCCAGTAAAGCCCAAAACAAAGCAATCACAAACAAACATGCATCCATGACTCGATAAGACCACATTGCGACAAATCATGCTAAGGCTAGTCGAACCACCAATTGGGTTCGTCACTACTAAAGGTCTATCGACAATCTCGGGCTCCAATCCCAACCTATCTACCAGGTCACTAGATATGAAAGAACTGGAAGCTCCGGTATCAAACAAAACTCTAACAGGAACATCATAAACAGAAAGCATACCTTGAATGACGACATTCTTTCCCTTCTCCGCCGCAGTTGGGGCATTCGACGAAGAAGGAATAGCATTAAGAGCATATGCTTTCACCATTTGCTTTTCTTTAGGGGGCTGTGGACACTTGTCCTTGTGATGTCCCAGTTGGCCACAATTGAAGCACTTCCTATCTGCTGGCTTGGCCCGACAATTACTAGCATAATGGCCCTTCTTACCACAGCTGAAGCACTCAACATCTTGCTTATTCTTTTTCTTCTGGCCATCCTTAGCTTGGTTCTGCTTCCTCTTATTCTGGGAACCACCCTTGCCTCCACCACTTGCTTGTGGCTTTGGCTCATCTGCGGATGCAACCTCAGTCTTTGGCTTAGGGTAGAGGCTTTCTGATCTTAATGCTTTCCCCACAATCGACTCAAACGTCTCATCGATGTGGTTAATAAGTTTTCCCCCACAAGTACTGATCCAAACCTGTTATGAATTTCTCGTTCTTCTTCTCGGCAGTATCAATAAGAGATAATCCATATTTTGACAAGGTGTCAAATTCAGCAATATACTCCGAGACAGCCCTGCCATTCTGCTTGAGCTCCAAGAATTTCTTAAACAACATTGACTTCTGAGCAGCTGGAATGAACTTCTCACTAAAGCGAGCCTTAAACTGCTCCCAAGTAATCTGATCTTCGGGAGTAGCTGCCTTTATAGCATTCCACCAATTCATTGCCCGCCCTTGCAGCTGACGGGACGCTAACTTTCTCTTCATCGCATCCTCGATACCCAAATCCTCGAAGATACGTTCGCAACTATCCAACCAATCTTGAACATCCGTAGCCGACTCCGTTCCGTGGAACGGCTTCCCACCAAGGCTAGTATAATCCTTATTCAGCTTGGCGAAGTCGACTCTTGGCGCCTGCACTATTGGACCACCACCATTTCCACCATTGGGAGCTGCCCTCTGTACATCTCTAAGCATCTCTCTCATGAGGTCAGTAAACATCGTCCTCATGTCAACAGCAATCCCATTATTAGCTCCCCTACCAGCACCTCTAGTATCTCGGCTCATCGTCAATCTGAAAAAGGAAACGATTAACGACTCCATAGTGGTGCTAGTGCAGTACGACTTCATCCTTATACTACTAATAGTATATATATATAGCTTTTAAAAACCAAAGTTATTACAAATACGCTCTCTCGTATACGTATATTATCTCTCCCTGATAACTCCCCTAGGTTAACTACGCAACCTAGAGCTCTGATACCAAGTGTGACGACCCGCCTCGCACCAGCCTGCATTTCCTCCAAAAGTGCGCTGTACACATGCCCGACTAGCATAAGACGGTCGTCAGAAGAAAGGAAAGAAGGGAACGAACTAATCAAAGAACCTGTAGAATGTCTCACAGCGCATGGAATAAAATATAATAATAACATACTTGACATAAAACAGGCGAGACAGTGCATAAGCTGATAACTAAAACCAACATCAATCTCAAAGCAGCGGAAATCCAAATACAGCTTATTACAATTTTCCAAATTTACTGTCTCTAAACAAAAGAAAGCTAAAGTAGAAGATGCACCACCAATGCCCAAGCAGTGATCTTCAACAACACAGGGAGAATATTATATATATATATATTACGTGGAAGCCTCCTGCTCGTCTCCGGATCATCTACCCGTGCATCACCAGCTAACCTGTCTCTAGTCTGCTCGTGTGAGCACCCAGAGTAATAAGAAGAGACATAAAACTCTGGGTCAGACATAAAGTCTGGTATGAGCGATAAGCATCTAAACAGAATAATAACAGGTATACTAAGCCATACCTGAACCTGGACCTGCAACCAAAGAGTTAGTACCACATACCGTACAATACTCCAAGGTGCCATAATAAATAGTGTAAGAATACGGGGGTGGGGTGTGCATGTCAAAATGATAGCAAACAAATCATCCATAGCAACCATCCTCACATCTCTCACTCAGTGCGTAAAGCGTACGACATCTACCACTTTGGAACACTAGACAAAACTGAGGCAACGACGAATCCCGACTTGTAGAAACCCTGCTATGACCAAGCCAAACACTTGGAGTCATGACCAAACATTTCAATGACTCACTTCATTGGTCGTAGCCCTTGGTTCTACCAATGCCATAAAGGCCCTGAATCCGCCTTCGTACCTCCTACCATAGTGGTCCAAAGCTATAGGTGTCGGTAACTCCTTAGCACGCGTCCCGCAGCAAAGCCCAATCATGAAGTGAACTCGTTGATTCCCATCTGAATCTGAAGCTCTAACTTCTCATTTGGACTTCCTTTGCATCTCGGGTTTGGTCGAATTGGAGTGGGTCTTCAGAAGAGTTGTCGCGCATTAACAGTCCTAGAATTCTGTTCGGTTCGGTAGTCATCACCATCATCGGTTCGGGTCGGTAGTCATCTCCTTCATCGGTTCGGGTCGGTAGTCATCTTCTTCATCGGTTCGGGTCGGTACTCCACTTCGGGTCGGTTGTCTCTGTTTGAGTTCGGTGGTTGCTCCCTTCTGAGTTCTCATACCCGATCCTGTCCTTCTCCAATTGCCGATCCGCTCCGCCCCCTTAGCGTACTCCGATCCAATCCTCTCCAATCCGATCCACTCTCTAGTTTCGATCCGATCCGCTCCCTAGTTCCGATCCGATCCCCCTTGTCCACTCCAACTCTAAGCAATGGCCTTCCTTCCTGCCAAACTTCTTCCAGTGGCAAGTCCTCACCCAGTTCGAATTCCCTTGGTCGGTTCCCTAGTCCGATCCGACCCCTTTTCTCCGATCCGAACCGGTTCGGAACCTGCACACTTCTGCAACTTTCCAGCGAGCTTTCTACGCCATTTGACGACGTTTTCGAGCAATTTAACTATTCTAATCAATCATGAAACATACCATAGAGTCATAGCAACATATAATAGCAACCACAAACAGCAAACAACAATTTAAATGAACCAAAATGGATCGAAAGTGGCTAAAACCTCACATTTGCCTATAATCCCTCTTAATCATGTTTAAGCATACGATTAGCAAAACACATCGGAATTAACCCAAATTTCTAACAGAGCCTTAAAACATTATTTTAGAATTTTAAGAATTTTTCCAGAATTTATTTACGTATAAATTCGCTAATCTTCACTAATTACCCTTAATTACCGTAATTAGTGCAAAAACTATGCAAATCACTCACCTTGGCCACAAATGAAATTCTCAGAACTGAAACTCCTCTGATTTGGGGCGAATACTGATGTCTAACAGCGGCTCTAACCTTGCTTTGGTGCTTTTTCTCCTTAATTTGGTGTTGCTAAGCCTAATCTTCAATTAGAGAGTGATTTGGGGTGTTTTAGATGTAGGAAGCCATTACTAAGGTCTCAAGGAGGTTTGTGGCGGCTCAAAACTGAAATGAAAGTGATAACTTAACCCTAATCAGACCTCCTATACCTCTAAACCCGAAATTCCCCTTGGGCCTAGCTGCTAATCACCCGGTTAAGCCCAATTAAGCTGTCTTTCACCATCTGAAACTTGTTTCAGCCATATCTCCCAAACGGTGAGTCCGTTTGGCTAATGTGACCACTCTACGGAAAGAGAAACCATCATCCGAAGCCAATGGAAGTGGTTTCAGGTCAAAATTCCTTTCCAGTCAAAAGTTATGGCCAAAACAGTGCCAACTAGGGGTAAAATGGTCATTTAAAAATCGGGAAAAATCATGAACATGAGAAATGACCCCAATAGTCGTCTCCCAAAGTTACACGACCATACGACTTCGTACGTGAGAGAAATAAATATCCTACGATCCTATGATGCGTAGAATGCGGGTCGTTACAGATCATCTCTTAGATATTTTTCCATGAGCTTGTCTTCATCGACGGAATCTACCTTGAGTTCCTCCTTCTCCCATTCAATAATTTTGCTCCACACATGAACCAAGGTAGTCAGATAATCTTCAACCCAAGAGATATTCCGATGACGAATTATATGCGCAAAAAATTCGATCATTAATTCGCTGAAACCATGCACATCCTCCTGGGCGTCTGACAGCTGCTTACGGGTCTCTTCGGCCGACTTAATGACACTTTCAACATTACCCTCCGCCAGGGCAGCCCTGTTTTCGGCCTCCATCAACTTGGAAGCCAAGTCAGCGTTTTTCTTCTCCAATTCAGCGTTCTTCCTCGCTTACTCGGCCTTTTCTCAATCAAGAGCAGCGTAAGCAAGTTGCATTTTGGCGTTATCCGACTTAGCATCTTCTGCTTACTTCTTCAGCTCTGAGCGCTCTTGACTATGAGACTCGAGCAAGTCTTGATAACGTTTTGGTAGCTCTTCAAATTGCTGCTTGATGTTGGCAGCATCCCGTTGAGCGACGTCAAGTTGGGCCTGTGTATCCTCAAGATATTACCCCAAATTTTTCAATGTTTTTGCGTCGGCTTCTGCAGTCTTTTTCATTGAGTTAGTATCCGTGATTAGAGTTCGGATGACTCTGGAGAGGTTACGTGAATACCTGAACATCTCCGAATATTGTTTTTCGACTGCATCAACTTTTTCTTTGGCCTCGTCTGCCCATCTCGAGGAAATAGGCTCAAGAGCAGGTAAGAAGGTCAGATTTTCAAAATAGTGTTCGGGGAATTATTTCTCTAGATATGCCCGTTTAACTTTAGCTTCAGCATCCAATGGTGGAGGTGCGCTATATGTTAGCTCAGTATCCTTATGATGAGCGGGCACAATGGCATCCTCACCCTTCTTAGGCCGCTTAGCAGAAACCTTATGCTTGCCTTGTGAGTTGGTATCTTTTGGCGGGCTCCTTTCCCTACTGCGTTTTTCTTGAGAAGAGGTTTGATCTTTTGACTGCGACGTGTCATATCCTCGAAGACCTTGGTAGCTTTTGTATCGCTCTGGATCTGACCGAACGGGAGAGTGAGAACGCGAGGTCCGCGACTGATAAGAGTCATAAGGCCTTCTATCCTCTCTACCCCGGCTTTCGCGGCGATCGTGCTTAACATCAGAAGGGGGTCTGGTCATGCTGCGACGTAGTTTCCTGATGTCATAGTGAGCACGAGACATTGTACCTGCGCAATAATACAAGTGGAATTCAAAATCAGTATTCTCATGAGAAGTAAGTGCTGTGAAGTGTGGTGCTATTGTGTTAAGTGCATCCTAAGTGATGTTCCCCCCGACAAACCTGAGTCCGAAGCCGAGCCAGCGTGAGTGGGCTCTCTGGCCTTAACAGGAGTAGTCTCCTCTAAAGAAGTAAAAACTAAAGGATTTGTGCCAAAATCCTCAGAAGTATAGATAGTTTCTGGTACGGAGAGATCTCCCAAACCCTGAAATGTAGGATCATCAGTACTAGGAGCATCTCCCTAGGAAGCTTCTGTTGGCAGCTCTTTAGGAGATAGTGATTTCTCAGGAGAGATAGCATCCCCAGGGGCAATGTTCCCATTCTCGGTGTTTTTCGGCTATGTTGGCCAGCTCATCATCTTGAGTCGAAGACGGCGAAGGTGAAGTTCGAAGTGGCATTGTAGGGCTTTTCGAGCTCTCGCCCGCTCCTGGAATTACATCACTGGAGGGATGTATACATATGAACCCGACCCGTGACCTATGCGATGGGTAATGGACAATAACCCGTGATGATGAAGGTATTCATCCTTAAGGACTTCATCGATGGTCAGAAATTTTTGGTCGCCATTAAGGAGCTGATGGATCCGATCAAAGTACACTTGACCCGATATTTGTATTGGATTATCAACTGTAAAGAAAAAGAAAACGGATTAATGTGTTGGCGTGAACATTCAGAGTTGAGATTTAGAAAACCAAAGCTTTACTTGATTTTTTCCATCTCTTGGCACATCCCGGCTGTTGCCTTATATAAAACGATTCCAGCTTGGAATCGCCAGCCTTGTTGCTGAACGACGCTGAAATTATTTTCCTTTTTGGGACTGATTCGAAGTAAGAGAAAGAAGGAGTTTCTCGAGTTCGATGCTTAACGTTATAAAAGAAATGAACGTCATCGAAAGTGAGCTCTGTACCTAAGATCTCGTGGTATGCTAGATAAAAGGTATATAGGTAAGCATAGGAGTTGGGATGCAGCTGCATGGGGGAAATCCTCATCTGTCTTAGAAAGTCGATAACAAAAGGAGAAAACGGTGGAATAGCCCCAACCATGCACATCAATTAGGTGATTGCCATAAATCCTTCTGGAGGACTGTGAGGACGGTCAGTTTTCGATGGCACCAGTGTATCCCTTCTTAGTATAACGTGCTTTAGACATATGCGAGCAAGTCTATCATCGTCGATCGTTGATTCAACAGAGTAGGTGGGTGATTCCAAGATAATGGCGAACTCAAATTCGTCATGTGCTCGGTAATCTCCAATCTCTCCTTCCTCCTCATAACCCAGAGAAACTTCGTTGTCTGAAGGTGTTTCGTTGTTATGCGCTCCCATTTCATAATCTGAGCCCTCTTCATCCCATTCAGAATCTGAAGAAGAAGATATGTCATCGAGGGTGTATTTCTTAGAAGTTTCTGCAATTTCTGTCTTCTTTTCTAATCTAGAAGAACGTCTTTCGCCCATGATCGCTAGACTATTGAAGAAACAGTGGCAAGGATTAGAGTATAGTTGCCCGTGTCCCCCATGTTTGTATGTGAACTAAGGCGTGTGCTACGTGTGACGAAGTTGCAAAGTAAATACATGAAATCATAATGTAAAGGTCCAAGGAAGAAGTAATGTTCAGAACGGTTCTTGATATTTGTTTATGTTCGCAAGGCACTATCCTAACTGTCCATCAAGTTGAAGATTATATTGAGAATTGGTTTAACCAGCTAAGAAAGGTCTTATGTGCAATCTTGAACTGTTTTTCGGTTTGGTTCGGATACATGCACTAGGGTCGGATCGGGGGGAAAGCCTTGTGTTAGCTTGGGACAAGAGTTGGTGCCCAGTGACCAAAGTCGGATCGGTTCGGATGTGAGTACATGGACGGTCCGGATCGGATTGAACAGCCATACTTCTTCCCTTTTTTGTTTCACATTCCGATCTGGTACGGTCAAGAGAATCTTGTCCTTCTCTTGGCTCGCAAGACCGACCTGAACCGATCAGTTAAACCCCATTTTCGTATTTGTCTTGTCACCCGAACCGATCCCTTGCACCTCTCCTCTCCCTTTTTTTCCTCCTCTTTGGGGTCAAGCTCGACCCTATGTTGAAAGTCCCAACTGAAATCGAGTACTAATTCATCTAAACACTCAAAGAAAAATCTTGACTCCCTCCACCGTCACCTCGAGAGAGATTTAACGCTATTGACGATGATGGCGGAGTGGAGGAGGTCATGACGATGAAATCCATTGAATACCTTGTTGGAATCAATCAAGGAAACTGCGATTCTAAGCTAAAAGCAATTATTAAGATGAGATTCAAGGTCATAAAAATACTTATGTGTTGGATTCGGGGATTAAAACGAGAGAGTTTTACAGTTTTTAAGATTCTAGGGTTTTGGTGCAAATTTCGTTGGAAGAGAATAATAAAGAAGGAAGAGGAAGAAGGAAATGGGGGGAATACTTATATGAAATCGTAGTGACCACTCGTATTCCCAGTTTCTCCCAACCCGTTCGGACTGGAAGTTGAGCCCATGAAGGAACTCTGGCCTGTTAGTCTATGGTGTAGCAGTATTTAAAGGCCCATCTGAGTGTGCTACTGAAGAAAACCCGTTCGGATCGGGATCCGAACCGAAGGCAATCATTCAATGACTCTAGTTCAAAGGATGTCTTGTAAATTGCTTCGAACACACTTTATCTTAAATAAGGGTGTACTTCGAGGGGGCAAAATGTTAGCCTACTTTGTGAACTAGGCTACACAAAGAGTAAATAATGAGAAAGACACCAATCGGTTCGGATCGGAGGAAGATAGTGCAGGAGGTGAGTAAAGATCAAGAACGCAGAGACCACATCGGATCGGATCGCAGAGATACGTCAGTAGCCTTATTACATCGGATCGGATCGGTAATACATCAGCAATACCAAAGGATAGCAAGTGGTCTTATCAGTTCGGAACGGAAGAGCACGTCAGCAACATCAGATAACGAGTGGACTCATCAGTTCGGATTGGAAGAATATGGCAGCAACATCATAAAGTAGGTGGCTTCAGCGGTTCGGATCAGAGGAACACTTCAGCGGCATTAGAAGAAAGTAAGCAATCCCATCGGTTCAGATTGGATGAGTATGTCAGCAGCATCTAGGGATGGCCAGTTGCTTCACTGGGTAGGATCGGAGGCCCCGATCTGAACCCCTTTTCCCCTTTGAATCTGTAGTCGTTGCTGCGCATATCCCCTGAAGACTCGGACAAGATCTGACCATTTCTCCCACGACCTTCTACTGAATCAATGCGTTGTAGCCATCTTGGAGCCTCCGAACCCGACTCTCAAGGGATGGATGCCACGCAATTCTGAACCGGAGCCACTTTGAGGAGATTTTTCACCTATAAATACACCATCTAGAGGCATTTGTAAGGATCTTTTGGCAAATTCTCAGTCCATACTTCCTCCATAGCTGAATTCTACAATCATATTCAGATCAAAATCATCTCTTAATGTCCATTTTTGAGAGATTTGAGTGACGTTGTGCGTTGTAATTGTGAAGTTGAGTGAGAATCATTGCTGTATTTGTATTCAAATCATCAATTAAAAGAAAACAAAGTGGACGTAGGCTCGTTAACGCCGAACCACTATAAATTGCATGTTCTTTTTTGCTTTTTTGATTCTATTTCATTGAATTCATATCTAATTTGGGTGTTAGAGCCAATTTTTGGTCTAACAGATACTATATGGTGGGTTTGGCAGATAGACCTATCTCATCATGTAATTTAATATATAAATTCTTTCCAGTCTCCTATATAATAGAATGAATGCTCATATGAATGAACGTACTTCATTAAATCGGAAAGCCTTTATCCTAGGGAAAACTAGAACTGAAAATCCTTTACTAGCCTAGAAATGGCCAAAGCCTTAAATAAGAATAATTAAATGACTTTTTCCCTAAAAACAAATTGACGTAACCATATGATAAGATAAGTACCCAGATTTATAGATATATTAAACTACCCAGATTTATAGACATATTTAACTTACATAAACTAAATACATACACTATTACTTGTGATAACCTAATGTTTAAATAGAAGGCAAGCCTAATCTGTAAATATTAGTTGTCAAGGTTTAAACATGATAAATAATCTTCTATTTCATTGAAGCCATAAGAACCTATATTCCAGCACTTTTGTTACAATTATTCGCTTGATTTCAAAATGAAAACGTGTTTCTTTTGCATCTTACAAATTAAGTCCCCATAGGATTAGATACGTATAGATATATATTATGCGTCTTTTACCGCCATTATGTCCATATTTATATTTCTCCTAGACCAAATGGCCTGTTATATTATGATCCTAGCCTTATTATGACTTCACAAATTGTCTCAAACGTTAAGGATAGAAGGGTTAATACTTACATGATATAAATTTTACTCTTACGAAGCTATGCATGTTATACTTAGTCAACCGTGTCTTAATAATGGAGAGTCTCCAAGCCATTTACAGTATTTACTCATTAACTTGGTCAAGCAACAATGATGTAGTTATTCAAGTTCTAATAAAAGTTGTTTAGTTTTTAATAACCTATTTGGGACTCCATGTACCAACACTAACCAAGCTAGGAACAAAAAAATGGTTTGTACATTATGGAGTTCTTCAAATTTGGTATGTTGTTTTATTTGTAAATTGACATTATTTCAAGCATGTAAATACAAGCAAATAATTGGGGATGAGTGCAACAACTTACCATATAGTCACCTTAGTATAATTGAGTTTGATACTTTCCACTTGTATACTAAATGTTTTGCTATATCTAATACATCTGGATTATATAAAGCAACATATAACCTGTTAGCAAGGTGTTGCATGAACATCCATTTCTTAACTTGGAGAAATACTTTTGAGTGAATTTAAGGATCAGGCCTTAATTACTTTCTATGCCTTTATCCTCTGGTAGATTAGCTCCTTCATGTATTTTATGCCAATACCAAGTAACGACTAACCACAATGCAAGTTTATCCATTTTAAGTATCATTACCAAATATATATATATATATATATATATATATATATCTAAGCTGAGATTAATTTTTATCAACTTAATGAATAAAAAAATTAGTACTTGAATGTTGTTGCCTTTAACTTAAATCTGTTGTGTGTATACAAAAATCTAATGATGTGCATTTTAATTATGTCTTTTTAGGATAATGAATGAGTATTGAATGTGTATTATTTTACAAGTATCACAAATCGATGTCTTCCTAAATTCTTTACCTTTTTCCATGTTTTTTATATTTTTCTGAATGTGTACTGTAATTAATTTATTTCCAAAAAATGTTTCTTAAATGCATTGTAAAACATTCAAATTGTTTCATTTTGAATTGTGAAAGTAAGCATTTAAATAAAATACAACAATAGTTTTTATGAGCATTCTTGACATATTTGTGCATATTACATTGATACTGTTTGACGAGCAACATATAATTATTCTCCCCTAATCCAGAAATTGGTTTAAACTAATTGGATATGGGTGCATTATTGAGTGATTCGATAACGAATATTTGGTTTTAAATAAGTCAATAACCATTATTCTTGTTTAAAGTAAATAGTTTTTCCTAAAAAATTAGATTAAATAAGTCAATAACCATTTTTTCTATAAATAGTTTATTTAGTTACTGTAAACTAATAAATCCATCTTATTGTCCTGCAAATATCAAATTTGTTCTTCTATTTTTTAATGTAAAAACTTCGATCTTTAACTATTGATGTTCTTATTTTCTTCATTCCCGTCTTATTTCCTGATCTCTCATTGTTTCAAAGTGGTACTATGCAATTTTACCTCCGAGCATATTTGAATTTTAGTTCCAAAATTGTAACAGCCCACTAATCATTATATTTTATTTTTTCTTTATTAATACAAAAGTGCGCCATCTTCTAAATCTCACAATTATTTTTCCAATTCAGTTAGGCGTAAACTTAGTTTGCTACTCAAAACACGTCTTTCAAATGTGATCAAGAGAAATAAGTCAAAACACGTTCAGTTTATATGGGTTTCTAGAGAAATTATTTATTTATTTGCTTTAGTTTCATTTTGTAGATTCACAGGTTTTCTAACACATCATATATTATAATATACATGAAACCAAACAAATAGTAAATTTTAAGGAATCCAGTTGGATCCCTCCAACCTGTTTTCCTGCACTTACATATGTTAGCTAACACAAATAATACCCATCCTTCTTCAAGGCAGGATATCGCAGTATAGGAGGTATATATTGTGGGGATGTATAAGGTCATCCGCTGATGATACCGCAGGCATCCGCTAATGGTACTACGGGAAATATCCAACCACCAATATATATATATATATATATATATATAATAACCACAACCACGAAGCCTAAATATAACTAATATATACACACCTAAAACTGAAATATCCAATACACATACGCACCTGAAATTGAAATCCAGTGAAGGGAGCAAGCAAGATATGATGAGGTGCAGAAGAAAATAAGAAAATGAGAACGGCAGTAACAAAAAATGGTACATTAGATCATCAGTTCATGAAGGAATTTTATACCGCTAAAGTAAACGGTACATGAAATTCTAATATTGATGAACTCATATATTTAAACAAATGTGGTTCTTTATTTTTCAAAATGTGAGACTATTCTTCTTTTGTTCT
Organism: Allium sativum; assembly: GCA_030737875.1. Classification (NCBI taxonomy): domain Eukaryota; kingdom Viridiplantae; phylum Streptophyta; class Magnoliopsida; order Asparagales; family Amaryllidaceae; genus Allium; species Allium sativum. The sequence continues at coordinate 651,934,301 of CM060923.1, forward strand.
CTCTTCAAAAAGAAAACAAGGGAGGAAAACCTAAAAATATGCAACGGCTATGTGAGGTCCATGTAACAAATATTCCAAATATACATCACGTCTTCACTTTAAGGGGGCTTAAATAAAGAAATCCCAACCTGTGATATGGAACAAGGCTAGTGAACATCTAGTAAACTTCAAACTTCATACATAACAAAATGAAATTAGAATGAAAAAAAGTTTGTCACACATATGCATATAAGTACAACATCAACATCAGTAAAGAACAAAACACAACAAATTCAGCTAACGTCCAGGAGAGCTCATACATCAAGTCATGGGTAAAATCAAATTTATTCATGCACTAAACTGTGTAAATTACTCACATTTTTTATACTGAAAGTCGATAACGATACATGAAGTAAGTTACTAGACATATAATGATCAATAGACAATCCAAGTGTTTTCAAGGTTTACAAGGGCCATCAGATTTTAGTATTTACTTGTTTATGTAAAATATGTGCATGTACTGATTTCCAAACATTATCTTAATTAAAACAAATGAACATTTCGCCTAAATGATTTATATTTAATTGCATGGTCATATACAAAGCATTTTCATGAAATGCAAATATACTACTGATACCAGTAAGATGTTTCTAACCATCAATTAAACTTACAAAATGATTCAGAATATGCATAGCTTTTGCAATTTTAATTGAATGAAAAGATGAAGATAGGCCTGCACCATGCATAACAAAAGCAAATGGATACCTGTTATATTTCATTTCGAAACACAGCAACAATTTGCATAAATACTTTGAAAAAATGGTTCCAATAAACAGAGATGTTATGGAAGTGAACAACAACTCCATGTTGATATGATCCCTACTATTAAACTGAATGTTGAGGAAGTGGCTACTTGACAAAGATATTCCATTCTACAATCAAAACTACATTTATCAACCATTAAAATATCTCATAGTAACTGCTATCGCAATATGAGGAAATGACTATAGTACAATTGTTGAACAGAAGCACATCAAATAAATAGTGGACAGGAATCCATGGGAAAATGTTATACTTAAGATGAAATCGATTTGTTTTTACCTAATATCGTATAGTCCAAACACAACGAAAGCGAAATCAATTTTTTTACTATTATCGTGATTCCTAAAAGTCGTGATTCCTAGAAGCTACGATTCCTAGAATCCCCAATTCGAAGTCGATGATTGACAAATGAGTGGAGAGAAGATTTGTAACTACCTGCATTCTATGCATCGGAGGATTGTAGAATATTTATTTTATCTACATACAAAATCATATGGTCATGTAAATTTGGGAAACGACTATTGGGGTCATTTCCCACATTCACGATTTTAGCCGAAATTTAAATGACCGTTTTGCCCTAGCGAATCTTGTTTCACCTATAACTTTTGATTAGTAAGGAGTTTTGACCTAAAACCACTTCAATTGGATTCGGATGATGGTTTACCTTTCCGTAGATTTGTCACATTAATCAAACGGATTTACCGTTTGGGAGATATGGATTAAATAAGGTTTGGAAGGTGAAAAACATCATAATTGGGCTTAACCGGTTGATTAGCAGCTAGGTCCATAACCCGTTTCGGAATTAGGATTATGGGAGGGCTGAAAGGAGTTAGAGAATGACTCCTTTCCATTTTCCTAGCCGCCACAAACCTTCCTCTAACCCTAGTAATGGCTTCCATCTCGCAAATCACCCTTTAATCGCTTTCAACCACATATTAATCAAATCTACATCAATTCAAGGCAGATTAGCATCAAAACTGAAATAGCGTTGTTGCACTACATAGGAATCCATGCCAAATCAGTATAAGTTTCAGATCTAACATTCATTTATGACTAAGGTGAGTGATTTACATGTTTATAGAGTAATTAGGGGTGATTAGTGATAAATAGCGAAATTATACATCTAAAATTTTTGGAAAAATATGTGAAAATTCAAAAATTATATTTATGTCACTGGTATAAATTTGGTTTAATTTGGATTAAGTTTGCTAGTCCTATTGTTAGAAATGGTTAAGCGGAAAATTGCATGATTGATGGGAAAGTCATAGTTTTGGGCATGTTTGATCTAAATTAATATATGAAATTATTGTTTTGGTTGATTCTACATGTTACTACTATTGTTTGGTATGTTTTCTGACTTCATAGGGAAGTTAGAATGGTTGAAAACGCCATCATTTGGCGAAATTAGCCTGCTGGAAAAACTGCAGGATTTCGGTTCTTGAATGGGATATGCCTTACGAACCGCCCCCAGGAGAGGGTCACGAACCAAGGTCACGAACCGTCCCAAGTTGATGGTCACGAACCACTCCAAGATGATGGTCATGAACCATTCTAAGATGATGGCCACGAACTGCTCCAAGATGATGGACCACGAACCGGGGGGTGAACGGGGGACCATAAACTGGGGGGGGGGGGCGACCAGGGGACCACGAACCGCCTATGAAGGGGGACCACGAGACGCCCAGGGAGGACCACGACCCGACCTCGATGATGACCACGAACTGAGACTTGATGGTGACTCCGAACCAAGACGGATTTGAATTTTTACCACGCGACGATGGCCATGAACTCTTCTGAAGATCAACTCCAATCTAACCAAAACACGAGATGCAAAGGAAGTCAAAATCTGTAGCTATTACTCAGGATCCAGACGGGAACCAACGCGTTACCTTCTAGAATTGGACTTTGCTGCGGGACGTATGCAAAGGGGTTATCGATATCTATAACTTTGGTTCACCATTGAGAGAGGGGGCATGTAGACGAACCAGTGCCAGGGAAGTGTGGACTGGTTGGCCCTCAACCTAGAGCCAAGGACGTGTGGACTGGGTAGGGTTATTGACTATAGACCAGGGAAGTATGGTCATAGAAATAGTTGTACGGAGTGGGACTCCGTCATGGCCCCAATGGAATCAGTGATCAAAGCGGTGGATAATCGTATGCTTTACGCACTGAGTGAGAGATGTGGGGATGATTGCTATGTTTGATGTTGCTATCACTATGACATGCACACTCCCATTTTTACACTACATGTTAGTTTTACCTTAGAGTATTGTACATCTTGTTGTGCTAACTCTTTGGTTGTAGGTTTAGGTTAGGTATGATTATCTATGCCTATTATTGTTTTATTTTGTTGTTATCGCTCGCACTAGAATTTTGTCTGATCCAGAGTTTTATGTCTCTTCTTATCGCTCTAGGTGCTCCTAAACGAGCAAACTAGAGACTGGTTAGGTGGTTATGCACGAGTAGCTGTCCAGAGACGAGCAGGAGGCTTCCATGTACTATTTACATATATTCTCCCTGTGTTGTTGTTGGTCACTACTTTGGGCATTAGTAGCGTACCCTTTCTATTTTGTTTTAGAGACAGTATTTTGAAGTTGTAATAATGGTTTTGATCATAAGCTGTATTTTGGATTCTTCTACTCTGATGGATATGGTTTAGTTTTCATCTTATGCACTGTCTTGCCTATTCTATGTCAAGTTATGTTATTATTATATTTTATTCCATGCGCTATGAGATATACCACAGGTTCTTGATGATACATAGTTGCAAGCCCTTTTCTTTTGACGACCGTCCCGTGCTAGTTGGACATTGGTGCAGCGCATTTCAATGAAAATGTCTGATGGCACGTGGCGGTTATCACACTTGGTATCGGAGCCTTGGTTGCGTAGTTTAACCTAGGGAAAGACATCAGGGAGAGATAGTATACGTATATGAGAGAGCGTACTTGTGATATTTTGGTTTTCCAAACTATATATATAAATACTATATATATATATATCTAAGGATGAAGTCGCACTGCACTGGCACCACTAAGGAGATGGTTAATCGCTTTCTCTTTACAGATTGAACAATGAGCCGAAATACGAGGAGTACAGTAAGGGACACCGCACTGGGAGTTGAAGAGGGAGCGGGTTCAAGGGACAACAATGGGAATGTCCCTGATATAAGGACTATGTTTACTACCTTCATGCGAGAGATGCTTAGTGATACTCAGGGAGCAGTCCCCAATGCTGCTAATGGTGGTGGTGTAATAGTGCAGGCGCCTAGGGCCGACTTCGCCAAGCTTGGAAAGGATTATACTAGTCTTGGTGGGAAGCCGTTCCACAAAACAGAATCGGCTACAGAGGTTCAGGATTGGCTTGATAGTTATAAGCACATTTTCGTGGATTTGGGGTTAGATGATGTAATGAAGAGAAAGTTAGCATCGCGTCAGCTTCAAGGATGGGCTATGAATTGGTGGAATGTCACTAAAGCAGCTACTCCCGAGGATCAAATTACTTGGAATCAGTTTAAGACTCGCTTCAATGATAAGTTTATTCCAACTGCTTAGAAATCAGAGTTGTTTAAGAGGTTTTTGGAGCTTAAGTAGAATGATAGGGCAGTCTTGAAGTATATTGTTGAATTCGATACCTTATCAAAATATGGATTATCCCTTATCAATACAGCCGAGAAGAAGAACGAGAAGTTCAAAACTGGCTTGGAAGGGTACTTGGGGGAAAGACTTATAAACCATATCGACGAGACATTCAAATCTATTGTGGGAAAGGCCTTGAGATCAGATAGCCTTTACCCTTAGTCGAAGACCGAGGTTGCCATTTCATCTGTAGGGGACCCGAAACCGTAGCCGAGTGGGGAAGGCAATAAGAATTCCCAAAATAAGAGAGAACGGAACCAAACCAAGGATGGTCAGAAAAAGAAGAATAAGAAAGATATCGAGTGCTATAGCTGTGGCAAGAAGGGCCACTATGCCAAAGATTGTCGAGCAAAGCCAGGGGAAAAGAAGTGTTTCAACTGTGATCAAGTGGGACATTTCAAGAATACATGTCCACAACCTCCTAAGGAGAAGCCAATCGTGAAAGCGTATGCTATCAAAGATGTTCCTTCTTCATCCAATGCCCCAACTACGGCACGAAAGGGAAAGGGTGTCATTATTCAAGGTATGCTTTCTATTCATGATGTTCATATTCGAGTATTGTTTGATATCGGGGCTTCCCATTCCCTCGTATCTAGTAACCTGGTAGACAAGTTGGAATTGGAACCCGAGATTATCGATAGACCTTTAGTTGTGACGAACCCGATCGGTGGTTCAGCTATCCATTGTATGATTTGTCGTAATTTGGTCTTCTCGAGTCATGGATGTATGTTTGCTTGTGATTGCTTTGTTTTGGGCTTTATTGGGTTTTATTTTGGGAGTCGACTAGCTCTAAAGGTATGGGGTGGTGGTAGACTGTGAGGGGTGTCCAGTGACCATTAGAGAGGATGATGGGTGGAAGGTGATATTGGGTTGTCTACCTAGTGATTGGGCGATGACTAGTTTTCTAAATTCTCTCGACATCCCGCACAATGAATTATGAGATGTGCCTATTGCTGGCAAGTATCCAGACATCTTCGGGGAAGTGACCTGACTTCCACCACACCGAGAGATCGAGTTTTGGATTTATTTAATGAAAGATGTCAGACCTATAGTGATGCCACTTCGTCGTATGGCACCAAGGGAGCAGCAAGAGCTCGAGGCGTAGGAGGCGATCTTTTGCAGAAGGGATTTATCCGAAGAAGTGTTTCCGAGTGCGAAGCACCAGTAGTATTTGCTACTAAGGTTGATGGTTCCCACCGCTTATGTGTGGACTACCGCGAGTTGAACAAGGTGAATAGGAAGAATAAGTATCCTCTTCCACAGATAGATGATTTGTTTGATCAATTAAATGGAGAAAAGAGTGTTTTCCCAGTTGGATCTCGTGATAGGATTTCATCAGCTCCAAGTAGCAGCTGAGAGTACACCTAAAACGGCATTTCGGATGCCGTCTGGATTCTATAAGTGGTTGGTCATGCTATTCGGATTGACCAATGCACCCGCATATGTCGTGGATCTTATGAATATGGTTTTCACATATAAGTTAAATAAGTTTGTTCTTATGTTTGTGTATGATATCTTGGTTTGCAGGAAGAATACAGGGACACTTAAGGATAGTGATGGAGGTGTTAAGGAAACACCAATTGAAAGCGAAATTTTCTATGTGTCACTCCTGGAGGAGGGAATTGAGGTTCTTGGGCCATGTTGTTTTAGAGAATGGTATTGCCATGGATCCTACGAAGATGGCTACCGTGCAAGATTGTTCTACGCCCAAGAATGCAATGGACATAAGAAGCTTCTAGGGTTTAGTTGGATATTATCGTAAGTTTATCTAAGACTTCTCCAAGATAACAATACCGTTAACTCAGTTGACCAAAAAGAATCAAGCTTTCTCTTGGGACGGAAGGTGTGAGAATGCATTTAAGAGTCTAAAGGAGAAGTTAACGTGTGCACCAGTGTTAGTTATTCCTAAGGGGAACAAAGAGATGATGGTACACACGGATGCCTGTAGTACCGACTAGGTGTTGTACTATTGCAAGGAGGTAGGGTTGTAGCTTATGCAAGTCGGCAACTGAAATCGCATGAGAAAAGGTATCCTACCAATGATTTAGAATTGGCAGCGATCATGTTCACGTTGAAGATGTGGAGACACTATCTCTTGGGAGAAAGATTTGAATTGTTTACCGATCATAAGTCTTTAAAGTATCTTTTCAATCAAAAGGATTTAAATCTTCGTCAATAGAGATGGTTAGAGTTCTTGGCTTCATATGATTTCAATATCGCATACACACCCGGGAAGGGCAATGCGGTAGTTGACGCATTGGGTAGGAGTCATGCCAGTTTAGGGGCTATGTTTCTGGAATGGAAGCAACTATAGTACATCGCGGGATATGATTTTAGACCTAAGTGTGAATTACGTCCAGAGATGTTGGCAAATTTGACGATCAGACCGACTTGGATTGAGCAGATCTGTTCTAGTCAAAGGGACAATCCTAACCTATTGGAAATCATCTCCAAGGTAGAGATGGGTATCGACGGTGAGGAAATGAACAAGTATGGACTTGATAGAGAAGGATGGCTTTGAAAGAATAGGAGACTAGTTGTACCCAACGTTAATCGATTGAGAGATGAAGTGCTTAGAGAGAGTCATCGCTCAAAACTGACTATACGTCCCGGTGGTAACAAGATATATCGAGACATGAAACAGACATACTACTGGGAAGGATGAAGAGAAACGTTGGAAAGTTTATATCCAAGTGCATGAACTGCCAGTTAGTTAAAGCCGAGCAAAAGAAGCCTAGTGGTTTGTTACAGCCGTTGGAAATTCCCGAATGGAAATGGGAACAAGTCTCGATGGATTTCATTGATGGTTCACCGAGGACTAGACCGAGTCATGATAGCATTTGGGTGATTGTGGATCGATTGACCAAAAGTGCAAGGTTTATACCGATTAAGTCGAATAGAACGACAGCTAAGTTAGCGGAAATATATATGAAGTGGGTAATGGGATTTCATGGGGTACCTGAAGGTATTGTGAGAGACCGAGATCCCTTATTTACTAGTGGGTTTTGGAAGAGTTTACAAGAGGCTTTAGGTCAAAATTACATCTCAGTACCGCGTACCATCCTCAAACCGACGGTAAAACTGAGAGGGTGAATCGTGTATTAGAGGATCTCTTGAGATCTTGTATATTGGATTTTGAGGGGTCATGGGATGACCATTTTCATCTAGTTGAGTTCGCATATAATAATAGTTATCAGTCCAGTATTGGTATGGCTCCATTTGATGCTTTGTACGGAAGACCGTGCAACTCACCATCATGTTGGTTGGAAACCGCAGACCGATTCGTATTGTCGGACACGATACGAAGCAACTTCAAAGAAAGACGGTGAGACTGGTTAAGGTCCAGTGGGGTGATCATGAGAATGGCTGTACTGGGGAAACCGAGGAGAGCATAAGGAAGTCGTATCCAGAACTCTTTAACTGGTAAGATTTTAATCGCGATATAGTTATTTCCTTGTTAGTAAACTGCATGCTAGGATAGGCTTGTTGTGTTTATTACGCACGTTTGATTGTTTGTAAATGGCTGATAGGCATGCGGGGCACATTGTATGTTTTCTTGGTTAAGGAATTTCGGGGCGAAATTTCTTAAGAGGGGAAGAGTGTAACAACCCGCATTCTACGCATCAGAGGATCGTTGAATATTTATTTTATCTATATACGAAGTAATATAGTTGTGTAACTTTGGGAAACGCCTATTGGGGCCATTTCCCACATTCACGATTTTTTCCGAATTTTAAATGACCATTTTGCCCCTGGGGAATCTTGTTTCGCCTATAACTTTTGATTGGTAAGGTGTTTTGACCTGAAATCAATTCTATTGGATTCGGATGATTGTTTACCTTCCCATAAAATGGTCACATCAATCAAATGGACTTACCATTTGTGAGATATGGCTGAAATAAGGTTTGGAAGGTGAAAAACAGCATAATTGGGCTTAACCGGGTGATTAACAACTAGGCCCATAGCCCATTTCAGGATTAGGGTTATGTGAGGGCTGAAAGGAGTTAGAGAATGATTCCTTTTCGTTTTCCTAGTCTCCACAAAACTTCCTCTAGCCCTAATAATGGCTTCCATCTCTCAAATCACCCTTTAATCACTTTCTAACCATATATTAATCAAATCTACATCAAATCAAGGCGGATTAGCATCAAAATTGAAATAGAGCTGCTACACTACATAGGAATCCGTGGCAAATCAGTACAAGTTTCATATCTAACATTCATTTGTGGCTAAGGTGAGTGATTTACTTGTTTATACACTAATTATGGCTAAATAGGGGTGATTAGTGATAATTAGCGAAATTATACATCTAAAAATTCTGGAAAAATATGTGAAAATTCTAAAATCATATTTTATTTCATTGGTACGAATTTAGGTTAACTTGTATTAAGTTTGTTAATCATATAGCTAGATATGGTTAAGAGGAAAATTATATGGTTAATGGAAAAATCATAGTTTTCGGCATGTTTGATCTAAATTAGCATATGAAACTATTGTTTTGTTTGATTCTACATGTTACTACTATTGTTGGGTATGTTTTATGACATCATAGGAAGTTAGAATGGTTGAAAACGCCATCGTTTGGCGAAATTAGCTTGCTGGAAAAACTACAGGATTTCGGTTCTTGAATGAGATATGCCTCACGAACCGCCCCCAGGAGAGGGTCACGAACCGAGGTCACGAACCATCCCAAGATGATGGTCACGAACCGCTCCAAGATGATTGCCATGAAACACTCCAAGATGATAGCCACGAACTACTCCAAGATGATGGACCACGAAGCGGGGGTAGAACGGAGGACCATAAACCGGAGGGGGGGGAGGGGGCGACCGGGGGACCACGTACTGCCTATGAAGGGGGACCACGAGCCTCCCAGGGAGGACCACGACCCGACCTCGATGATGACCACAAACCGAGACTTGATGGTGACTCCGAACCAAGATGGATTTGAATTTTTACCACGCGACGATGACCATGAACTCTTCTGAAGATCAACTCCAATCTAACCAAAACACGAGATGCAAATGAAGTCCATATCTGAAGTTATTACTCAGGATCCAAACGGGAACCAATACGTTACATCCTAGAATTGGACTTTGCTGCAGGAGGTGTGCAAAGGGGCTATCGATATCTATAACTTTGGTTCACCATTGAGAGAGGGGGTGTGTAGACGAACCAGAGCCAAGGAAGTGTGGACTGGTTGGCCCTCAACCTAGAGTCAGGGACATATGGACTAGGTAGGGTTATCGACTATAGACCAGGGAAGTATGGTCATAGAAATAGTTGTACGGAGTGGGACTCCGTCATGGCCCCAATAGATTCGGTGATCAAAGCGGTGGATAATCGTATGCTTTACGCACTGATTGAGAGATGTGGGGATGATTGTTATGTTTGATGTTGTTATCACTATGACATGCACACTCCCATTTTTACACTATATGTTAGTGTTATGTCAGAGTATTGTACATCTTGTTGTGCTAACTCTTTGGTTGTAGGTCTAGGTTAGGTATGATTATTTATGCCTATTATTGTTTTATTTTGATGTTATCGCTCACACTAGAATTTTGTCTAATCCAGAGTTTTATGTCTATTCTTATCGCTCTAGGTGCTCCTAAATGAGCAGACTAGAGACTGGTTCGCTCGGTTCGGAGTCACAATCAAGTCTCGGTTCATGGTCAACTTCGAGGTCGGGTGCTAGTTTCAAACCCTTTTCTTTTGAAGACCGTCCCGTGCTAGTTGGACATTGGTATAACGCATTTCGGGGAAAATGTCTGATGGCGCGTGGCGGGCGTCAACGGATTTGAGAGACTAATACCGATTTGAGAAAACCAAAATCCTTATTATCACTGATATTGATATCGATTAGAGAGAGCTGATATCAATTCTTCGAAGTCCATTTTTCTTTTTATTGGCTTATGTCGTAGCCTTCGGAGGAATAAGCGTTAGGGGAAAAAGTATTGTGGTAGCGATTAGGTTATGGGTGAGAACTTACCGTTTTTCCCTCAGAACATAAGGGTTGATCATGCAAATCAAAACAAATAAGTGTTGGCACACTTTCGGTGACACATTTTTTCTACAGCAACACGTATTAGTGTCACTAGTCTACAACACATATAAGTGTTGGCAGCTGAAAAAATAAGAGTTGCTAAATGGCCATTATGGTTTAGTGTATTAGCCTTGTTAGACACATGATTTTAGTTGAAATAAAATGGGATACATCTGTACTTTTTAAACAGTGTTATGCATTTTTTTACTCACGAAGACTTGTTGTTCTAACCCCCCCCCCCCCTCCATAACAATTCACAGATTTATCTCAGAGAAGACAGGTCATTGCAAGTGTTCAAGGTTGGTTTTCTGTTCTTGTTTTCTCATGCTCAATAATGATGTAGTGATTTGCTTTTAAGGTATTATCCTATTTTGTTTATGCTATGCATTAATTTTAGTGTGGTTCTAACCGAACCCCAAAATACTCTTCCAAATACCACTACTAAAAAATACCACAAGAATTATCATTACACTCTTCTTAATACCATACCTGAAAATAAGGGCTACCACACCATCGTTACTTTATTTCCCTCTCGTCTCTTATTCGTTCCTCTTTCATTCCATTTCGATTGATCGATCAACGATAACGACGCCGCAACACGAGAAAGAAGAATGCGTGCCTAAATATACAAAATCTGTTAATAAGGTTTGAACTAAGCAGACTAGAAGAGAAAGTGAGAGACTAGGGCTTCAAAGAGTAAGAATTTGAATTTTTTCGTGGGAAAGATGAAGTAGACAGTGATATTCTTGATAAGGGTTTTCGGATTAGAGCTTACTACATGATTAGTTCAGCAAATACTGGTTGAGTGGGAGATTAGAATAGGGAGATAATGTGGTATTAGGAAGCATACAAAATTTAATGAGTTCTATTTCTTTAATTGTTGTATTAGGAAGAATATTTTGTGGTACCCTTAGCACCACACTAATTTTGTTGTACTCTGATTATGCTCAGGCTCATTATTCGTAGATACCATATTTATTATGCTTGGATGGGTTCAAGTTTTATTTTTTTCGAAATTTAGGCTTAGAAAAGTGTGGGATGTTATGCATTATTACTTAAAGCGGAATCAATAAATACGCGTATATAATTATTAAAATGTTCAATATCTGGGCCTCCATTTTCCTTCGTTGTTGATACATCCAGCTTCGATCAGTAAAATAATTGTCCATTTCTCCTACTTATTAAAAAATACTATATAAATTAAAACCGCATTAACAATTTATTTTTTAATACAATTGTATAGGTTAATGTTATATTAGCTTATCATTGGCAATTTCTTGATCGATCATCCTACTTTCCATTACAAATACAATAACATAGCTAAATCACGTAAATCATTTCATTTTAAATAATTTAACAAAATTTCAATAACACTTCTCTTTTGCTCTCTGAATAGTACACAATTGCGTATACATGGGGAACATAAAAGAAGCACTATCAAAATATTGTGAACTGTTTAAAATGAAATATTGTAACTTATCCAATAGAGGGATAAATCCAAAAAATATTGTATACGATGAATATAATGTCTTTTTTGTTAAAAAAAAATGAATCTCCACATAATGATTATATACAATGCTTATCATATGGAGCCAAAAAAACTCTAAGAGAAATATTGACTTTTGACGTTTAAATTAAGCTGATTAACATTTAATTTAAATAGAACTACCATATACGATAGTTTTCTATATGCACATGTTTAATTAATTGACCATATGTTATATAAAATTATTTATCATTTTCGGCATTTTAGAATATGAATGAACTAAATTATGCCTATTCAAGCCCAGCCCTAGGGGTAGGCAGCCGAGGCAACCGCCTAGGGCAGCAGGAGGAGGAGGGGGCAGGAGGAGGAGAGCAACACAATTTCAGATATATAAAATGTGATTTACAAGTCGAGCGTAATGATTGAATTTCCTGAGCGGTAGGCAGCTGTAGCTATTTGTTGGGGAACCAGGGTTCGAACCTCACCGTTACCCCAGTTTTTGGCGGATCCCATTTTTTTTTTACTGGGGCAGCAAACCCAGTCGGGCCGGGCCTGTGCTTATTCATGTTTAATAACTCAAGCAAGCCCCAAAATCACTTATTTATTCAACAAATTCATAAAAAATTATTATCGCATAAACTAAATTCATTAGTGTTAAATACTTACAGAATACTAAAGGTAATTAACATTCGATATACTATACTACACAATTAACTAGATAATACAAACATTTAAACTAACAAAATAACCCTGAATTAACAAATTTATGTAATTAGGGTTTAGGCTAATTACCTGATTTGGAGGTGATTAGAAGGTTGGGGAGGAAGAGAGCTAATTTCCCAAGAGTTGAAGAAGCTAACAGTGGCGTGCAAGGTGGTAAATGGAGAATTGGGAAAGGAGAAGAGTTTTTTTGGTTTTATTGAGTGAAGGTTTCGAATGAGGAAGAAGAATATGTCTCGATTGTAAGTTCGTGATATACCAACGGCTAGTAATAGTCGCAAATGGTTATTTTCCAACATCTACCATCAACTTCAAATAGTTTATTATTTAATTCATAACAGTAATCCAGAATATATTAGTCGTTAATAATTCGTCATTAACGGCCATTTTAACAATCTGTTGGTGTATACTGTTTTCTAGCAGTGAATTCTTAACGAAACACAAAACCTTAATAGCAAGCCAAATGTACCTTAAATTTTGAATTGCATGTTTCATCTAGATTTTACCACACACACTTGTTAAAGTTTCTTTACTTCTTTATTGCTTGGGCAAGAGAAGCCGAGACTCCCAAGATGTGCATTAGTTAATTACTTTACAATATATTTAATTGTACGTGCACAATTAAGCCTTTTGTGTGGGGGGAGTGCAACATCGTTTTTAATTACATCCATTATAATGCAATTAAAATGTGATGTTATTTCACAAAATGTGAACTGAAGATAAGCATCATTATTAATTCTTAAATAGTTAGAATATTTTGATATGATGTAAGATATTATGGGTTGAATCCACCATGATGGGATTTAATCCACTTGGTATGTAGTATTTTAAATAATAGAGGATTTTCTTACCAGAATATGTAGATTATATTAGAAGATCAGATTGTAGTCTTCTTACCAGAATCTCATTTTCATCCGTATTTTCCTCTTCATATGGAGAATTATTGAAATCCAATTTACTCCTGACACTTGCTGAGTTGATATTCAAAGTTGCATCGCTGACTTCAATTAGATTTTCATTCTCTGTTAACTTCATCGAACTACTGACTCTAGTTGACTTCTTTTTGACTACCTTTTTCTTGTTGATACGTGGACTCATAGTAGTTTTGCTGATTACTTTCTAGGAGTAAAGACTTCAGTCTTTTTTTTTGTCGATAAGTGGACTTACAGCAGCTTCGCTGATCACTTGTGTGGATTTTTTAGCCTTGCTGACTTTTTAGGAGTAAAGATTTGATTAGTCTGCTTCTTCTTTTTTGGTGCCTGTTGCAGATGGTGAGTGGTGACAAGCTGCCATTTCTGTGATTTCGCAGCTACAACATACAAGTTCTTTATTATTCTACTAAGTACACTAAAAATCAAACAAGTCCTAATATTCAAACATAAATGCGCAAAAAATTTAGGTACAAAGCAGTAAAATGAAAAACATATTCAACAAAATGACCAAATTCATCAAAATAGTATAAATGAGAAGGTATGTTTATATCTGGAAAAAGATTCTTCCTCGGGTGTACAATGACATTTGGCTGCATTTGTTTCATTGGCTCAGCTTTGTCATCGACCATAATATTAACATAGAAATCAATGTAATAACCGTTATTTTTTATTTGCATCATAAATAACAGCTCTACATCATCGTTCACCAATTTCGACCCGCTCGTTGGACCTTTCCATGCACATACTCCTCCAATTTCGGTGTAATGTAGTTCATCCTTGACAAACTCAATCAGTACTATGTACGAAAACATATCCAGATCAACTCCCTTGACAATAGCCTCTTCTCCACCAACATATCAATTCTTACCAAATTTTTCCTTGTGGTGGAATCTAAGATTGCCTCCATCCTACACAAAATGGAGAAATTAACATTAGAATGACAAAATAAAATAAAATAAATGCATTATAAAATAAAATAGCTACTTCACTAAAATGTAATATAGGCAGAAACAGTAAAAAAAAAAGATATAAAAAGAAGCCACAGATATGATACATCAGTTACAACATTTAACCAAGGCAAGAAAAAGCATTTTTTTACTCAAATTTGGTACATTTTTTCGGGTATAGCCCACCTTGAAACACCACAAATTTTGCTGTTATTTTCCTTTTCATTTTCTGCTTAGTATAGCATGCACTCATTTGGACATGCATGTAATTTTTGGTAATCGAGGCCTAAATTTACACACAAATAACATGTAGTCATCTGAACATAGGAAGTTCTGCCAATATTTTTTTCTTTGTTCATCACTAATTTACATACAAATAACATACACAAATATTTTTTAGCCATGACTAGAAGGCAAAAAATACACAATAATATCATATAAGCACTGTTCAACATAAGTTTGTTACAAAAACAAGCATAACAATAAAATCAGGAATATGATTACACCTGAATGCATAAGTAAATCAATAAATTAGGCAACACAACAATCAAATCAGGAAATACATGAAATATGCACTGCGTGATACCTTAAGCACCAAATTAAATCGAAGCCGTCACTGAAATTTGAAACCCAAACGAGCCCCAATCGAAGACCAAATTGAAATACCAAAGCCTTAATTGAATTTGAACTCAAACTTTCCCTAAACGAGCCCCAATCAAGCTTGTAAACTTGAACTTTTAGCCCTAATTGAACCTGCGAGTGAGAGTGTTTGAGAGGTTGAGCGAGGAAGTATTTTGTTAAGTTTTCGATTAAAACCTTTGAATATTTTGTTAAGTATTTACCACTTTGTTTTTTGTTTTGGCTTCCCGCGTTCAAGATTATTTTACGTGGATTGATAACGTGGACCGTTGGATCATAATCATCCGGTTTGATAATTTTATTCACGTGGCTACTGCAACACCTTGCATTTTTTATGTTAACAGCTTGAAGGGTGTGTTGCAATAGACAAAAATCGGCATGACTATCGTTACATTGTAGCTAGCAACACCTTAAATTTTTGTTGCAGTATGCTATCTATGGCGTAGTGATTGTTAAGTGCAAGGTTTTAAATCTCGGATATCGGTGGCGTTTCGTCTTGGGGATTTTACAAACTTGATCTCGTATTGGTGGAAATCTTGGATAAGATGAGTCTAACTCGGGGGGTTCATCTCGGATTTCCATCTCGGGTCTGAAAGTTCATATCAGAACAATTTCGGGGTACATGATATGTTAAGGAATAATATTCTTACACAATGATTTTTATGAAGAAAAACATAGTAACTTAAACTTGAATTACAACATCATTTACTGTTCTTAATATACGAAGATCGTTTATACTCTAAATCGTAATATGATTAAAACAAAAATATAACACAATGTAAATAGATTAGTGCTTATAACATATGATCCACGAACATGAATTATTGTTAGACATAAACATGAAAAGATCCAGAATATTAAAAAGTTCAGCATAAGTAGAACATAAAATACATAATTTCATATGTAGCATGTATGGTAAAAAAAAAGTCTAATATGAGAAACCATATTCATTGTAGAACTTATAAGAACACAATATGGTCATCTAACATGCAAACATGTTAAAAAACAGGAGATTATCGTGGCTAATTTTTTTTTTCTGGCTTAGACACAGGTTTCAATTTTTACCAAAAAACCAAGATCTTAGATGATATTCTAGTATCTTGTCTTGTTTGATATTGCATTTGATATCGCAATATCTTAACGATATATTCAAAAGGAGATTTACAGTGATATTTGCTATTTCATTTCGGGAGGAGCCCAAAACGAGATCTCGGATGAGATCTCAGACGATATTTTCGAGATCTAAAACAGTGGTTAAAAGGTTAGAATATTTCGATATGTTATGGGTTGAATCCACCACGACGGGATTTAACCCATTAGGTATGGGGAGCAAATTATTTGTACTCAATTTCCTCTATCTTTCTATATTTAACCAATCAGGCATCTGATTTCCATATTTTTGCAATTAAGTCAGACAGAGAAGGGAGACTTAATTGCAAAAAGGCGGAAATCAAGAGTTCTGATTGGTTGGACATAGAGGATAGATGATTTTGGGTACATGAGATTTGATTTGCTTGGTATGTAGTATGTTAAATAATAGATGATTTTCTTTAATATGTCTAAAACTGTTGTTCTAATTGTTGACAAAGTATTATTTGTACCATCTCTGTCTAAAGTCCATTATAATTGGTTGTTTTGTTCTTTGTGTGTACCTTTGAGACATATATCAAATTAAAAGGCTTGCTCATTCCTTTCATTTTATATGCTATTTTTCATATTAACCACATAATGCAACGCACAAATAAAAACAACAGCCTTTTGTGTGATATTCTAGCCAAAGCAACCAAAATTGATGTGTTTATATTGAAAATGTCATGTCGAGTAGAAAGCTATTATGATATCACAACTAAAGAAGCACGTTACTAATTGAAACTTCATATGGAAATATAGTTAACCAAGCGAATTTCTGAAAGTACTGAACCTTGCAGCCATGGCTGCCTCCTCCTCTCCCAAGAACCCTATCTATGATGATAACCCGACATCTAAAGAGCCTTCTCCCTCTTTCCCTCCTCCCCAATACTCTCCTAATCCTCCTCATCCCTCTTCTGGCTTTTCTGTGGATGAGGATGGCTTCACTAGGGTTGTTAATCGCAAGAAGAACCCTAAATCGTTCCTGAATTCTAATTCTTCTGCCCATTTCAGGAAAGCGGCTGGTTCAGCCAAAGAATATCCTCCTAAGCCAAGGCAGAAGCCTTACCCTTCTTCTAATGGGGCAAGATTTCAACCAAGAAATCCGACAAATTCTGCACAGGAGGCAAATCAGAACTTAAAAAGCTTTCCAGCTAAAGACACTAAGGCCTCATCTTGGGCAGATTTAGTTAAAAACGTTGGGCAAGATTCTATCTTTGATCTAAGTTTCATACCCCCGGTTGAAACGATTGGGGATGAAAAGATAGTAGTGGCTTCTGAAGAGGTCTGTTCTCGCACAGAGAGTAAATGGGGACTCTCTATCATTGCTTACGTATTCGGGAAAAGACCTGCTTACCACTACTTCAGAAATTTCGTCGCTCGTACTTGGAGTCCAAATGGATCTTTTGAGATTTTTACAAGAGAAAACGGATTCTTTATTATCAGGTTCACAAATGCGGAAGACTGTGATAAGCTATTGAAAGGAGGACCCTACTTTATAAATGGAAAGCTGATTATTTTAAAGAAATGGTCTAAGAACTTGATTCTTGACCGGGATCTTTTAAGCACTATGCCAGTCTGGATTCGTCTTCCAGAACTGAATTTGCGATTATGGGATAAAGAAATGTTCAGTGCGATAGCTAGCCATGTTGGAGTCCCTCTAAAACTAGATGAGCAAACAGCAAAGGAAATAAGGCTTAGCTACGCCCGAATGCTGGTTGAAATTAAAGCTGAAGCAGAGCTACCTAATGAAGTTTCTATCTACATGCCAGATGGGGAGATCATCTCTCAATGTATTACCTATGAACTAATTCCAGACAGATGCAAGTCATGCAAATGTTTTGGACACACCACTGAACAATGCTTGGAAAACAAAAATCAGAGAGATCAGTCAAAGAACGATGCCACTCCTGACGCCGATAATAACGTCAATGAGGCAGCATTGAACTCTGAAAATAGGAATGGTGGTCCAGATCAAGATGAAGGTAACACATCAGTTTCTATGAATGACCCACCCAATCCAGAATCAAACTATACATCACCCTCTGTCGATGACATGAATATTGATGTTCCTAATCATCAGACGGAGACGGGGAGCAAAGAACAAAAGTCACCCACTCCTGACAACATCCCAGAAAACTCTACAGATAACTTGCAGAGTTCTAATGATACTAATAAAAATAAGGGATTAGCCACAGGTTCGACCTCTTTCAAAGACAAAGACATCACAGAACAGCAAAATCACAAATCAGAAGAGGGTTCCTACGTTAAACAGGTCATTGAGCCCTCCCCCCTCAAGGAGGACTCAAGAGATAATACAGGAAACTTTAATAGTACATCTAATGAAATAAGAGAAAAATATGGTGATCTTCTTGCAGCAGACCCTATCTATACTAATGCTTCATTGCTGGCTGAAGGGCTTGCTCCTATCAGATCTTCAATTACATATGAAAACATCCAGGATGCAGTCAATCAAGCTGTAGCTTCAGCTAAATCTGCAAAGCCTGGCTCTCCTGTAGCAAAAAAGAAAAAAGGCAGAACCAGAAGTCTATCTGACATAGCTACAGCAGAAGATACAGAAGATGACAAAGACAGAGAATTCAGAAAGAAATACATTAGCAGGAACACAAAATGGGAAAAGCAGCTTAAGCCAACGGACAAAAGCGCTTACAAAAGAAGTGGAAAACAGATAGGAGTTAAGGTGGACAACAAGAAGATCAGTGGTCCTCCTTAGGTGTCTGGTATCCCTTTCTTTTCTTTTCTATTACTTTTTTCTTTTTATAATATGGATATCATAGCTTGGAACATCAGGGGGTTAAATTCTCCAGAGAGACAATTAGACCTAGCTAATTTTTTAGGTAAACACAAACCCAGTATAATTGGGTTGATTGAGCACAAACTCAGCACTCAAAAGATTAGTGACCTACAGCTAAATTTATTTAAAAACTGGAATGCTATCAATAATAACTTGAGTGGAGGAAATGGTAGGATTTTGGTTTTGCATAATCCTACCATTTGGACTCTCATCAACTACTTCATTGACTTGCAATATATTTTCTGCATTTTCAAAAATAAGGGGGGTTTAACCTTAAAAATCACCTTTGTTTATGCTTCTAATTTTGAAAATGATAGAATAGAGCTTTGGAACTATATTGAGCAATTTAGTAAAGTTATTAACAGTCCTTGGATGCTTTTAGGGGATTTTAACTCTGTCTTTCATAATAGTGAGGAAAGGGGGGGCAATCCTATTCCTTTTGCTAAATTAGAAAGGATTGCCTGTTTTATGATAAAATCTGGTTTAATTGAACCACAAATAGTTGGCAATAAATTCACTTGGAAGTCAGGTGAGTTTAGAAACATTCATTGCAAATTAGATAGGGTTCTTTTTATTCAGCCTTTTATTAATCTTTTCCCAAATGTTACATGCTGTACTTTGCCCCAGAGCACAAGTGATCACACTCCCATTCTAGTTTCTTTCAAATCTGAATCAGGTAATGTTAATAGCTCCCCCTTTAGATTTGTGAATGGCTGGGTTTATGAAAAGGATTACAGGGATGTTGTTACCAAGTGTCTGAGCAATAATTACTATGGCACTGCTCAATATAAGTTTAACAAAACTTTGCATTTAGTGAAGTATGAACTTAAAAAATGGAATGCTACTAGAAATAGAAATGACATTAATTCTATTAGGGATGAATGTGCCAAACTGCAAGATGAATTAGATAACAATTGCTCAGACATAAATAAGGCTGAGGACTTCTATAATGCTCAAGCCAATTTGGTGAATGCTCTACACATTAATTCAGTTAATCTTAAACAGAAAGCTAAGGTTGACTGGCTTACTGCTGGAGATGAGGCCAGTAAATTTTTCTACTCCAGAATGTCCAATAGAAAAAATAGGAATAATATTGGTAAGTTAATTGATGCACAGGGTAGAATAATTAATGAAGCTTCTCACATTGAGAGGGAGGCCATTAATTATTTCTGTTCTTTGTATAATGCAGAAAACTTAACCAATATCTTTCCTGATGTTGAATTTAAATACTCTGCTAACAGCAATAGCACTACATTTTATTAGCCCCCATTAGGCAAGACGAGATTAAAAATATTATTTTTGGAGCTAATAATGACAAAAGTCCAGGACCAGATGGGTTTAGTGCTAAATTCTATAAAACTCATTGGGGTGAGATGAAAGCAGCTTTGTGTGATTCAATTACTGAATTTTTTAGTTCAGGTAAACTTTTGAAGAATACTAACCATACTTTCATCACCTTAATTCCTAAAGTAGAAAATCCATCTGGCCTTGATGAGTACAGACCCATTGCATGCTGTAATTTTATCTATAAAATTATCTCCTCTCTTTTATGCAATAGGATGAAATTCTTTCTCAAATTCATTATCTCTGAGAATCAGAGTGCATTTATTCCTGGTAGATTAATATCTGAAAACTCTCTTTTAGCTCATGAATTAATTAGGAATTTTAACTTGAAGAGTAAAAATCTTATGTGTATCAAAATTGACTTGCACAAGGCCTTTGACAAAATTAATAGAAACTTTATAATATATATTATGCAGAAAATGGGTTTTGATGACAGGTTTTGTGCTTTGATTAGAGAATGCATATGTAATGTGACCTACTCTATTATGATAAATGGATCCCCTAAAGGCTTCATAAAAAGCAACAGAGGAATAAGGCAAGGTGACCCTTTGTCACCATACTTATTCTCTATTGTTATGGAATATTTTTCTATGCAAATGGAACTAGAAGTCATTAAGGGAAACATAAAACCTATAAATAGAGTCAAGCCACATATTACTCATCTGCTATATGCAGATGATATGCTGCTGTTCTTAAAAGCTGATAAAATGAGTGCTATTGCTGTTCATAACATATTGGGTAATATGGAAAAATTTGCTGGTTTAGCTGTTAATATCAATAAAAGTAAAATCTACTTTAGTAAGGATGCCATTTTAAAAGAAGAAATTATTCAGCTTTTGAAATTCAAGGAAGGCATTCTTCCTGTTAAATATTTAGGCCTTCCTTTAAGTATTAACCAAATCAAGGATAGGGACTGTTCTAGGTTATTAGATTTGGTTCAAAATAAGCTTGAGGGTTGGTCAGGTAAATTACTTTCTTTAGCTGGAAGAATGGAGCTTACTCATACAGTCATCACAGCAATTGTTATCTACTGGGTTCAAACACACAACATCCCCACAAGTGTCATTCATAAAATTGAAAAAATGTGTTCCAATTTTATTTGGAAAGGTAAGTACCATAAAGTTGCATGGGACATAGTGTGTAAGCCTAAAAAATTTGGTGGTCTTGGGCTTAGAAATATCAAAGACATAACTGAAGTTAGCAAATTTAAGCTTTTTTGGAAATTTTTGGATGGTAAATCTCTATGGGCCAGATGGATAAGTGCAAAATATTTAAAAGGAAAAAACTTCTGGCTAGCAAGAAAAGAGATGCATCATTCATATGTTTGGAAAAATATTTTAGATTGCAGAGACATTGGTAGAAATCTTATTATTAGAAAAATAAAAGATGGAAGTCAAACCAGTTTATGGTTTGACCCATGGATTAGTGGTAATTCTCTAATCAGTCTGCTGGGTTGGAATAACCTCTATTTATTAGGAGGAGCTAATGATAAAGTTCAAAATATTATCACAAATAACTGTTGGAGCTTTCTGAATAATACTGCTGCCCTTATTTTTCAAAATGCTATTATGAAAATCAACATAGATCAGTACTGTTATAAAGATCACTGGATTTGGAATCTTTGCTCAAAAGAAAAATTCTCCTTCAAAAAAATGGGGGAATTTTTACAGGGGAGAGAGGTTGAAGTTAGTTGGCACAAAATTATTTGGTGTAAATCTAACTGCCCCAAAATGGCTCATTGCTCTTACTTTGCTTTATTAGATAGGCTTCCTACTAGAGATAAATGTTGTAATTGGAATAAGGCTTCTGAAAAAATTTGTCTTCTCTGTAAAAAAGAGGCAGAAAGCTCCAGACATTTATTTTTTGACTGTGACTTTTCCCAGTACATTTGGATAAAAGCTAAATGCACATTAGGTTTCAGTCAAGCTTATGATAATTTAAACATTAGAGATAATGTTGAATATATATTGAATTTTTTTAAGCCCAAAACCACCAAATTTAACAGAGCATGTGTTTTACTTTCTGCTTCTGTTTACTACATTTGGAGAGAAAGAAATCAAAGGTTACATACAGGTAAAGAAATTACTTGTACACAGATCTGGAATACTATTTTACATGATAGTGAGATTATCATGAAAAAAGCCAGCAGATTGAGAAATGACAATTTGCATCATCAGTTTCTTCTAACACGTAATGCAGATTGTGACAAGCATGTTGAGGAGTTTTTGCTTAATGGTAAACAACTTCCCAACAATAAGATTTATAGTGATAGAAATCATCACAGCAAGGGGAGTAAACATAACTCTTATAATTCCCTTTACTTTAATTCTAAAGCTCAGAACAATAATACAGGGATTTTACCTTGTGCAGATAGCAGAATGCAACTTCCACCCTACAGCTCCTCTGGTATTTTCAAAACAGCATCGAACAAATCTGGTGCTTCTTCTGATATACCCATCAACTCTGATTCCAATTTGGAGATTAGAAAGGGAAGTGGACATAATTTAGACTCAAAAGTGCGTGATTATATGTCATATTCATACAGTAATCATGTATATATACCTGATACAGAGGGAGTCTCATTACGTGGAAATCCAGATCTTCAGAAGTATCTGGACAAGAAGAGAGCAGATAAAAAATTCAGTATTTTAAACAGAATCGGAAGCTACCACTACAGGAGCAAGCTGAACAGTCAGATCTATCACTTATCTGTTTGGTCGAATGGAGAAAGTAGCAACGGTAGCTGCAATGGAGTCACACAAGGACCGAAGAGTAGATCAGAGAACTTGGAAAGTCCAGATCTGGTTGGTAGGAACTCCTCAGCTCACACTGATCACCAGGATCCGTACTTAAGAAGCCCAAATCTTCATCAAAGAGCTAACGAAGAGGATAGAAGATGCAGTACGAGAAAGAAGAGAAAGGAGAGGGATGAAGACTTTGTCTGGGATCCGCCTTGAAGTTGATGGATTTCTTTTCCACAGAGGAGCTCGCCATTTCTAAAGCTTCTCACTTAGGGTTGCTTTGGTTTGTGGCGGCTAGGGTTACCTGAGTTATGGGTACCCTATGTTTTGGGTTTCTTTTTTATGGGCCGTGGGCCTTTTTTGATGTTTCAAAAAAAAAAAAAAGAAGCACGTTACTGTATGCTTTTCATGTCCATTAGAAAGCTAGTTAGTTAGTAGTTTGTGAAACCCATTGTTAGCTTTTTATGGTGATATAAAAATTAACAATTGGCAAAGAAGGTTGTATACAGGCTTTTAGAGATTTTGTACAAAACATCACTATCGTCACATTATGATTCTCATTAACAGTTGGATCGATCTAATCCATAATACGTTGACAATCTAAACTCGCCTCGATCAAGCCATCAACTTTGACCGCAGACCACCGACCAGGTAACGCTAATCTCTACTATGTATATATATAATACAACAATTGTCAAAGTCTAATCCCAGAACATAACCAACCTCAACTTACAAAACTCTTCCTACAGAAAAACAAAATGGGAATCACATCTTCATGCTTCGTTTCCAAATCGGCACCACCACCTACAGCAAAGGTCATCTTCCATGGCGGCTCCATCATAACCTTCACAGCAGACACACCTGCTGCAGAGCTCATGTTCGAAAACATAGACAAAGTAATCTGCCATGCAAATTCTTTCTTCATCGGTCACCCAATTCCCATACTCTCCATTGAAGAGTCTCTACTGCTTGGAGAAACGTACTTTGTCCTCCCGATCAATTTCTTCCCATGCAATGCTAAGCTAACCACGTCCACTTTAGCATCTAAGACGCCAAAAGAGATGAAAAACATGATATCATCCGCGTTTGAGTATGTAAAGGGGGAGGGTGGTGGAATGCTGATTAGGGTTTTGCCTGAGTTTATTATGAAGATGATCAACGATGATGACGGTGCTGGTTATGATTATGAAGAGAGGGATGCGATTTGTACTACGCCGGAGTTGAAGAAGCAGTACGAGCTACTCGTAAGGAGAAGAGACAGTCCACAATGGTCGCCTAAGCTTGATACCATTAAGGAGAAGAAAGCTAGGAGTAGGGCTTCCCCAGTTAGGCTTCTTGGTCTAGATTTATAGCTAGAAGGTATATGCAGATATACATACATTATACACACTGTTTTGTGGCTGTGATTGATTCGATTCTTTATAAATTGAAAGAACTGAATTTTTTGGGGAATTCTGCTTGAAATAATAATTTCATGTGTAAATACATGTTGTGTCATCCAGATTCCAAAATTTGTCATGAGTAAACATTATAAAGAATTTTGTGACTGTTTTGAAGTGAATATACATAGTCTTTCTTTTTAAAATATCCAGCAAAATTTGACCAAAGCATGGCTTGTAAGCTTCAAAGCATGCCAATGTTCACCAAATAAGATTGGGAAAATGTCTAACGTTTTTACCATTTCCGCAGCAACCTCGATGGCCACTTAGCATTGTCATTGTCTAAGTTGATAAATCCATTAGCTATCACCCCAAGTGCGGACATCTTGTGAAATACTCCAGTTCATGTACCTAGAAAAAATAAGAAAACAGAAAGAAGAAAGGAATTGACAAGATATACTTTATCTTGTGTAATATCAATTGTCATCTCCCAAACCATTACAGATTCATCGACACATTATGACAAGCAATTTTTCTGAAGGATGGTTTTCAAAAA
Organism: Allium sativum; assembly: GCA_030737875.1. Lineage (NCBI taxonomy): Eukaryota > Viridiplantae > Streptophyta > Magnoliopsida > Asparagales > Amaryllidaceae > Allium > Allium sativum. The sequence continues at coordinate 651,959,470 of CM060923.1, forward strand.
AAAAAAATTTGAAGATTTGTGATAGGAAGCGTTCTTTAGGGTTCTAAGGCTAAACATTTCATTGTAATCAAACAGTAAACCAAGTTATTCTCTATTTCAAGTGCAGATTCATTTTTTTACATTAATTTGTCCTCCCCGTAAATTTCTTTCGGCCATGCAACGTGAACCTGACCACTGCGACTTTGGCATCTAGCTAAGATTCCCGAAGAGATGAAAATTTTAACATCGTTTGGGCTTGAGTGTGTGAAGGGGGAGGATGGTAGAATGCTTGTTAGGGTTTTGCCAGAGTTTGCAAAGAAGATGAAAAGTGATGAAGATGATGATTGTGACGGTGGTAATGTTACTTGTACTACGCCAGAGTTGGGAAAGCAGTATGAGTTGCTTGTAAGGAGAAAGGATAGTCCACAATTTGTCTTCTAAGCTTGACACAATCAAAGAGAAAAAAGATATGGCTAGGGTTTCTCCTGTTAGGTTGCTTGGTTTAGGTGATCTGTATGTGGAAATTTGTACAGATATATGATATACACATAGACTTGTTCACTGGTAATGAATTCTTTTGTTTATGGATTGAGAACATTGAGGTATTGAGCGGAATCTAAATTTCTTAAATCCCATGATTATTTGATATTTCCATGTTTCATGTTACAAAAGAATATTTTAGAAAATGAAAGAAAATCCAGGCTTCAAGGACAGTCACAAATATATTTTCTGAAGAATAATAAAATTTATAATTTAAAAAAAAAAATATTTAGCAAAATTTTAACATAGGCAAATGCACTTGTAAACAATACAAAATGCTGTTCATACTCTGAGTAAATCAAATGAAAATAAAAATATTGCATTGGCAGAAATTATGTTTACACGACCTTAAGAACATGTCAATAATCAGTATAAGACTTTTAACCATTTATTTCATAGGAAAGTTTATTTTTGGCAATATTGAAACAAAAAAAAATGACATCGATTGACTGACTTCTGTGCAACAACAACCAAAATACCAAATGTCAATGCCGCGCACACATTTAGAAAATGCTACAGGCATCACAAGAAGTGGACCAGTTCCAACTCAAAGCTTATAGTACTCTTATTATATATGTATACAATACTGCGTACGTTCCCTAAATTGAGAATTAATAAAGCTCACAGTTACCTTTAAAAACTAGTATTTTTAAGTTGAACAGTAGATATGGGGTTTTTACACGCTTTGTAAATCACAGCTTGTTTGACTTTTGGAAGTGAATGGGATTATGGTTATCACATTCTCGACTGCCTTATCCAAACAAACATAAATGCTTCAAGCCTTCAACTAGACTTGGTTATTGAAGTGTCCACGGATATAGGTTTTGGTCAAGTCTACTACTGTAATATCAATGCGGACCTCACATCGTTATGTATAATGTATGCAAGACTAATGCATTACTTGACCTGATAATACACATATATGTACGGAGTGCGTGGTTGTGTTAATATGTTTATGGTTGAGCGGTTCGCATTCATTCATGTAAATAGAACGCCGCCATAAAATAACAGCGTTTGGAACACATCTTTCCTTCTATATATTAACCAGGAATTTTTTTTATATAAAGGACTGCTTCAAGATCAAACCGCTTATCCCTAAATTTGTGTCTCTCAGAATATAGTGATGGCGTTTGTATAAAGAAGTTGACCAAAATCCATTCAGGTAGTTGAAGTATAATTAATATGCATCTAAAAATGTATTTCACATGTAAAATGCCATTAAAATAGTAATGGCTTGTCTTATATAAACCTGATATGCAATTATTATGGGGACAAATTCCATTTTTGACTCGGGAAACTGCTGAGTTTTCCCTGATTGACAAAAAAGTTTAAAACCCATAATACCTTTTTTCTTGTTTTTAGTAAAAAGATTGTGTTTTTTTTTCAAGTTCCACGCAATGGCACTGCGTGTAGACATAAAACTTGAAGAAAAACATAAATTTAAATTGAAAATAAGAGAAAGGGTTTTTTGGACGTGGTGATTTCGGTGTTGTGATTGGCGACATAAAATCACATGAATGTTGAAGAAGACGATGTTTGGAAGTACTCTGTGATAGAGAAGATAGTTTGAAGGTTGAAGATCGCAGAATATTATTTGAACCTAGTTTTTCTCATCTTTAATTTGTGATATTTTTTAGGGACAAATTGAATATTTTGCCTATGTCTTCTATTCTCGTATAAAAGCAGCATCTATGCCTCCGCCACCTACCCCTCCACCTCCAGAACCCCCTCCAGACCCAATCACCCCTTCCATTCCCCTTCTTGCTAACCCTAGTTCAGTCGCCATCCCTCCAAAGAAGAAATGGTCAACCCTCTTCGAATCGAAGCCTCGTAATGCTGGAACCTTCTCGCCGCCTCCAATCAAGCTTGTCTTCAAAGGGAATGCGTTGGTACCCACGGACGATATCCTTACTGCAGCCGACGAACAATGGAGAGGTTATCTTGTAGGTCATTTTCTGGATCGTTATCTTACATACTCTGTGGTATCCTCACGTTTGAAACAGATTTGGAGCCCAGTTGAGGGTTTCAAAATCAGATTTACAGGTTCTGCCTTCTTTTTCTTCATTGATAGAGTAGAAGATAGGGAGAGAATTTTACAATCCGATACTATTCTAATCCAGAATAAGCTCTTTATAGTTAGACCTTGGGGTTCTTCGTTAGGCGATTTTAATAAAACGATAACCTCAGTGCCACTTTGGATCAGGCTCACAAATCTTCCACTCATTGTTTAGTCTAAGACGGGAATTTGTTGGTTGGCGATGCGAGTTGGGAAGTTCCTCCGTATGGATCTCTCGACGGAGAAACTGGATCGTCTTGAATACGCGAAATGTATGGTTGAGGTTTCCCCCCAAGATGAGTTACCGTATGAATTTCCGGTTTTGCTTCCGGATGGAAATGAGCAAATTGTATATGTGTCTTATTTGTGGCATCCGGAAATCTATGTGAAATGTAACAGCTTCGGACATGCAACCGTGAAATGTGTAAAACACTTAGACGCTTCAGGTAAAGACAACTCAAGGAAAGATAAAGAAAAGATTCATGTTGAATTGAATGGTGAGCGTGAGTTAAAAGAAATGTGAATGTTGGTGCTGGAAATATGCCTAGATCTAACACTGTTTGGATTGAAGTAGTTGGCAAAAGAAAAGCTGGTGTTGGGAATTCACAGAAGCCGTGTGTTGAAAAAGAGATTCGGGTGAAGCGTAATGGTTGCTCTACTAAGAACATGTTTACTGAGCTTTCCCGCGTGTAGGAGGATGATATTGAAGAGGGTGAACTGTTAGACAATGTAGAAGGGGAAATCAGGCAAGTGAATGATCTGCTTTCACGCGCTTTCCCTCAATCTAATGTTAGCGTTGAGTCACTGATTGTTGCATGTTCAAAACATGCAGATGCAACTGAGGTAAATGTGGTAATGTCAGAAGGTAATGAGCAGATGGTTGATGAACAAGGTGTAAACCAAGATATGCGCACTAACATGGATGATAATAACCTTGACTCCTTCTTACAATCGAACTTTGACTGTGTCGATCACAGTAGCAAAGTGATCAAGAAGAAAACGAAAACGAAGGACAAAGCTAACTGCAGGGTAGAAGTCAAAGGGGTTTGCGAGTTTATTGAAGATTTGCGCGCTGAAATAAAGAGTGTTAAGTTAGATCACTTTTTATGTGTGGAGAAATTAAAGCTTATGGACATTATGATATATAATTACAACTCAATGGAGGTGTATGCTCCTGAATGTGAAAAGATGGGACTAATTCAAAATAAAATGAAAGTGTGCAAGCCATCGACGTCGGGGCTCAAGCCAGGCTTTCTTAATTTATGTGTTGATATTAGTTCCTCCAAACCTGCTTGTAATGTCAAGTCATCTTCCCCTCTCTCTATTAACAAAGAAAGCGAAAATTTCAAGAGGAAACCCGGTCCTTATGATCATATTCAACCCCTCCTGGTTATAAAGCGCCTCCGGACCCGATCATCAACACACCGACAATTGTCCCATCTACTGGAAGATCGTCTGGAAGCAATCCTAATACGAAAGCAAGAAAATTGAGCTTCTTAAAGGTCTCAATGATGATATGGGATGAAGAGTTGAGAGCTCTTTGTCTCTGTGTAATCAAATCTTTATGACATGTTTTATGTAGTCTTAATTATGTAATGTAAATGAAGGTCAAATCTAGGAAAGCGGAGTGCTTAGTTGTGGTATCATCTATGTTTTGAAGATCCAATAGCTGTATGTGGACTTGCATATCACCTGGAACTCTTTATATTTTATTTTGTAATGAATAAAAGAGTGTTACGGATCACTATAAAAACTGGTAAGCCTTGCAAAAAAAAAACCCAATATTTTGTAGTCATCTAGATATTTATTGCCTGTCTCAATAAGATTATTGATTCAATTGTAGTTTGTTTACTTTTGATTTTTGTTGAATCAATAAATAATTGATTTTTTTTATCTCTGATACGATGACGTTTTCGAAGATGACTATGTTTGATAGAAGAAATTGGGGATTTGAAAGCCTAAGATAAAGGATTTACTTTACCTTAATGATCTCCATGATCCGATTGATGGAGATGGGAAGAAGCCCTCGGATGTAGATGAGGGAAAGTGAAAGAAGATGAATAAGAAGGCGATTGCCTTGATTCGGCAGTACCTTGATGATATGGTATTCCATCATGTAACCAGTTGTGAATCGGTGAAGGATTTGTGGGACAAGTTGGTATCTTTGTATGAGTCTAGAAGTGTTACAAGTAAGGCTTTTCTGCTTTGAAAATTGGCGCAACTTCGATTGGGTGAGGAGAATCTTATTGTAGAGCATTTGAACGAATTTCAAGATGTGATCAATTAATTGCAAATTTGAAGGTCAATTGTGATGATGAGTTACACGATCTTTTGTTGATGAGTTCTCTTTCAGAAAGTTGGGAAACTTTGGTTGTTTCATTGAGTAATTCCAATAATAATGGAAGTATCTCTTTGGAAATGGTACGAAGCAACCTTTGGAATGAGGAACTAAGGAGAAAAATGATCGGATTTGAAATTAGTTCAAGTGAGGTTATGGAAGCAAGAGACTCGAGGAAAGATTCATGATGGAAGAAGAAGGGAGCTAATGGTAAATGTGCTATCACTTGCCACTATTGTAGTCAGGAAGGTCTCATACGCAAAAATTGTTATGCCTATAAGAAAGATCAGAAGAAGGTTGCAGATGATGATAGTAGTAATGATGCACAGATAGGTTCTGCTGATGGTTCCATTAGTGATGCTTCTTGTGATGTCCTATTTAGTGAAGCTAATCCTTGGAAGATGAATTCGGGAGTCAGTTTTCACATTTGTAAGGATGTGAAGTGTTTTCTTTTTATGAGAACAATGTTGACATAATTAGAACTACCAATGGAGTAAAGCTACTGGTTTGTGATATTTAATCTATCTGGCTTTGTATGCATGATGTTGTGGTAAGAGAAGTCTCTGGAGTTAAACATGTATCTGCTAATTCACATAATCTTATTTCTCTGGGTTAGTTGGATCGTCGTGGTTGCACTTATGATACTTGTGGTAGAGTTTTGAGGGTGAAGAAGGGTAGTCGTGTTATGATGAGAGTAATTTTGCGAGAAGGAAACCTTTATTGATTGGTTGGTTGTGTGGCCGACTATGGAAGATGAGCGACGGTTGAAGAACCTAGTCAACAGCAAAATAAAGAGGTTAATTTGGTCACTGCTGATGTTATATATAAGAGTCTTCATGTTGATGATGCTCAAGGAATGTAGGATGATCAAGGAAAGAGCTCGGGTTAAATGAGAGACGGGTGTCGAGTTGGAAAATCCACAAAGACAACACGAAGATCTTTGTGGTATTATAAACATTTTTAAGAACCTTGGTTTCTGTGTGATGCAGCTCATGGTAGAAGATGCATCACTTGCAGGCGGTGGGTTATGTTTGTAATGTTTTTACTTGAGATTAGGTGGTCTTTGAAAGATCTAGTGTTGACTTGTTTGGTGATTGTTGAAGTGTTGATGTGATTTCATATTAAGGTAGAGTGTTGTGATTTGTGACATAAAATCTCATGTATGTTGAAGAAGACGATGCTTGGAAGTGCTTTGTGATAGAGGAGATAGTTTGAAGATTGAAGATCGAAGAATATTATTTTTACCTAGTTATTCTCATCTTCAATCTGTGATATTTTTGAGGGGCAAATTGGATATTTTGCCTATCCCTTCTATTCTCCTACAATAGCAGCATCTGAGAATGGATTATAAACATGAAATTGAGACCGAAATAGTTGATCCAAGGGTTATTTGTCATCGTTCTTCATTGTTCTCCTTCCCCACTAATATTTCTAGTCATCTAGATATTCTTTGCCTAACTCAATAAGGTTATTGATTCAGCTATGTTTGTTTACTTTTGGTTTTTGATCAATTAAATGTAAACAAAAGTTATTTCTGTGAATCAATAAAGAGGATGGTTGGGTGTAATATCTTGTGTTTGTGCGTGTAGTTTCATATATGTGTTGTATTTTCATTGAATCATCTTTAAATAATTGGGTGAATAATATCCCGGTCGCTTCCGTAAAGGCGCAATTTTCCTTAACATTCAGGGCACCACGGAGTGCTACTGGGTGCGCAACGGCACTTCGTAAGAGGGCAGTTTCGTTTTTTTAAGTTGGGGGGGAAACTCAACAAAAACTTGGGTTTTTCGTGTTTCCTTGGAAATCGGGGGAAGCTCCGTAATTTTCTTAGTTCAAAAAGAATTTGCCCTATTATGACATCATTCGAAAAGTAAAACAATATTCATTTATATAACTGCAATTAAATTATTCAAATGCAACATTACATCGCTATTATAATTTAATAAAATTGGATATTTGTTTCAAGAGCATTTTCTAGAGAAAAATTAGATTTAAAGACAAATAACTGTAGTTATGTAAATTAATAACAACTTTCATGTTTTAATTGAGAAAAATTCTCACATCTGTCTTGCACAAAAATTGAAAAAAAAATTCCAAGTATTTTATACTAAAAACACGCATTAACATTTCACAATTAATAAGATTTAATATAAAATTTTATTCTACGGTTATAAGATTAAAATTTAATAAAAATTAATTAGCAAATGTTATTTTATTGCATCAACATGGAAAAAATAATATAAGAAATTCAAGATGGAAAGCTAAATGCATAGAGCTTCTTTTTTTACATATAGTTTTTTCGAGTGTAAAATGAGATCAACTTTAAAATGACATAGTTCTGTGTTTAGATAATACAATATAAAGCTATATTTTTAAATTATAAAGGTATATTCATTTAGTTTTCCGAGCTGATTATTTTTATATATTTATAATAACATTAATCAATTAAAATAATTTTAAAATCAATTTTCAATTTTGAGGGCTATTTTATATTTTTTAAACAATTTTATAATGATATGAGAAGTTAAAGTGAACTTCATGCTGATACAATATAATTTAGTCTTTAATTATTAAAGTTAGTTATCCTTTGATTTAATTTTCTTTTGAAATGCGTCATTAAAACGAAACATCGATTATTAAAATACACTCAAGCATGATTATAGATAAAATTAATAAATATGATGCTAGAAGTCAATTTCTATGTGATACATATTTAAAATTATAACTACATTATGCTTAATTTACAGTATTATCTTAATTTGGTTTAAGCTGTTTTATAAAAGTTATGATTCTCAAACGTCCACCTTTAGCTTTCAATGATGGATATCATTGAAAACGTAATTAAAACTTAGATTTATTTTCTTCAAAAGAGGTTCTTCATTAATGACGATGAATGAACCAAAAATTTGATTTATTAATCAAAGCAATTCTTAAATCCAACAAATCTATAAGCTGTTGCATTTTATCGATTTAAACTGTATGAATTAGCAGATTGTGGTATTTTTTGGTTGTTACGTTTGAGGAGAAGAATACCTAATTTATATGAGTATTAACCCGTTTCACATTCCAATTATTAGACGGAGGCAAAAACTAATATTCAATATAATATACAGAAAGAAATAATTTCAAAAAATAGCCCAAGGATTCCTATTGTGAGAATATGCCTCATTGGAGTCTTACTATAAAAATAGGCCTCCTATTTAGTGTTTGTGCGTTTCAAAAACGTGCAAGTATGAAATAATTATACGGTTTAAATGTGATATATTTTTGTAATAAGTTTATAACAAAATATAAAGTTATAATAAGTTTTTTCTAGGTGTTTTCAGAAAATTATTCTATATATATATAATTTAAATAAATTTTATTAACTTTACACTACAAGAGATACAGTATATACCAACGGCTAAGGGCCATTGGCGGCCGTTGGAATAGCCGTTGATATACGGATCAACGGCTTCCAACGTCTACCAATGGTAGGAAACATATATTTCCAACAGCTTCCAACTTCTTCCATTGCCAGTGGTTTTTTCTGGTTAAAGAAACGTTGGAAAGTGTTGAACATGTTGAAATATGTCGTTACTTGCCATTGGAAGCCGTTGAAAAACAATGACCAATAAGCCGTTACTTGCCGTTGGAAGCCGTTGAAAATCTAGGTATTTTTTTTTTACAAAAAAGAAAATGCACACTTCTAGCCACACAAATATATATATATATATATATATATATATATATATATATATATATCCATCACAACTGCTCCATTTTGAGCATATAAATCTCAGTCACAATCAAATATTCACCCATATACAATATTATATGAAAACCAAACCCAAATCAAATACCACAAACCAATATTTACATAAAAAAACAAGCCTGTAACACCCCGAATTTTCTTTTAACACTAAAGTTGCTAAAATATTAATAAGTGTGTAAGAGAGGGGATGTATCTAATATGAATATAAAAATATTAATAAGTGTGTAAGAGAGGGGATGTATCTAATATGAATATAAAAACAATAATAAGTGTGTAAAAGGGGGGGGGGGGATGTATCTAATATGTACATTGTAGAAAATATATATATATTTATGACATGAATAGAAGTTTATTAATATGCTGAGTGTTTGCTGAGTCACTTCTGACTCATTGCTGAGTCAACAAGATAAACCCCATCTTGTCTGAACGGCTGCGGTTATTTCTAGGTTAAATCTAATGGCCTAAATGCATTCTAAAATCTATAAATAAGTGGGTAGACCCTAAACCTAAATCACTTGTAAAATTAGAGAAGCTACCGTCATGCTGCTGCCATGGAGTTCAGCGTAGCCGTCACAAACTAAGAAGAGGAAGCCTAATCATCTACAACTAAATCTACACAAATCAAATCAAAAGATCTCTCTTTCTCTAATTCTTTTCTTTTGTTGGTGAGTATGATGATTCTCACAAGACTATTACAAACTAATTTGACTCAGTTATGAATGGATCACAAGAAAGTGATGTGATTTGTAATTGTAAATTCTATATATTGTGGATCTCTTATTATGTTATTATGTTGTCGTATGATGTAAATTATATATGCTATGTCATGCTATGTCATGCTATGTTGTAAATTCTCTTATGCTATGTCGTGCTATGTTGAGAATCATGTCAAGCTATGTTATACTATCATACTATGCCATGTTATAAATCATGCTATATTATGTTGAAAAATCATGCTTAAAGTTATGTTTTTTTTTCTTAATTTAAATGGATCTTGTTTATGGGAATTTGCCTATTAGGTTAGGTGTACCCATAAACTTGAAACTATAATTAAATAAAACTTGATTATGGGAATTTGCCTATTGAGTTAGGTGTACCCATATAAAACCATGTTGTTAAAAAATTTTAGATGATGTTGATTCACACATGTTCATATGTAAGTTTATGAAAATTGATTGAGATTATATTAGGTGAATTTTGAACAAGTTGACACCTTTGGGTCCATGACATGTATAATCTATGCAAGTTGGACATATGCAAGTTTCACCCCTTATTATGATTCATTTGGTCACATATACATGTTGTATTTATGATAATCTCTTTTATGCTATGAGTTAGGCTATTCGAGTCTAACATATATTTTGCGAATAAACGTTCAAACGTGGGGTAGGGATAATATTAGGAATTAATAAATTGGGTGCAATTTTGTAAGATTTTGCATACCATGAATGGATGTCCATAATTGAGTCAATTATGGACATTGTTAAAAATTGGAAGTAATTAATAATTCAAGTAGGGAATTATTAAAATTGGGGGAAAGTGGATTATTATTAATAATCAATGCTTAGGACACGAGGTTGGACCCGTTTGTGATGTAAACCTGCCCGGACCCGCCCGGCAAATCCAGTAGTCACAAATGTCGGCCCAATGTGAGAGGTCCTAGGCCCAAACTAAAGCATAACAGTTGTAAAGACATGAGGTTAGACTCTTTTATGGTGTAAGACTGCCCGGACCCGCCCGGCAAATCCAGCTGCCATAAATGCCAGTTTAATGTGAGAGGTCTTTATGAGGTTATGGCCTTAATGAACTAAGAAATACTTAACCAGATAATCATGTAAGGTGGGACATGGGGGTTAAGTAGGTGCCTTGGGTGGCATGAGGAATCTGGTGGTTGCCTTTAGAGGCATTTGAAATACGATTAGACTTAACCAAACACACATGTAAATGAACATGACTAAGTGGGTTAAGTGGGATGGACTAATGGGGACAAGCTTAGGTGGAATGCTTGTGGTAAATAGTGGGGGCCCATTTCAACCAGTATCCCAAAACGTATCTTTGTGGGCTCGACCCAAGTCGAGGACGGGACACGCATACTGGGTTTGACTATAAGAGGCCAAAACAGGGAGCGGTGGCAACGCAAGTCCAACGGGTTTCATATGCGTGTGTGGACCCGGGCTGGTAGGTAAGACGTTGTTGCATCGTGTAGGTATAAGCCGTGCATGTCCGTTGTATCAGGTTGCCACTTTAGGGGAGTGATACACCCCACTGTGGGGCCAGCACGGGTATCTACGAGTTAGGGAGCCGATCGAATAATGGGAAGTAGGGTACACCTAGTGGAGATAGGGGCAGGCGGCACCTATGTAGTCAGCTAGGGGTACGTAAAGCCATTGGGAAAGTTTCTAAGTGAAGCTAAGTGGCATGAATCTTTAGGGTGACTGGTGTGGTGCAGTATAGTGTTTATCCTTTAGTATTTAGGAGCGCCTATAACATTGCCTTTAGCGATTGTCTATGTCCTTAATCTGCTCTTCATAGACATTTTCTTGTTTTCCAGCTTATGCCTTAGTCCAGTTATTTTGGTAATAGTATTGTAGAATTATCATATTCACCAGACTTTATGTCTGACCCCCTCTTTTCCATCCTTTTTCTCCCTTCAGGTCCGCAGGTTGGGCCAAGTTCTAGTGGAGTCTAGTTGGATCGCTTATCTTCTGGAAAGCTTGGACTGCTGAAGTAAAATCCAGCTTGTTATCTTTCTTTTTAATGGCTATTCATGTAATGGGATTATGTACTTGTTTTATCAAGATAGATATTGTACTTGACATTGAATATGGTGTTATGATGTAATCAAATATGTTTTGACTTCTGCTACAATGAAATAAAGTTTTTGAATTTCCAAGTACTATTTTATATCTGTCTTGTTGTAATTTTACTGTTCTATATTCACTTAAAACCTCCATGGAAGTTAATGCATTCCCTTTGTGAGTGACATTAATGGACGTGGGGTGTTACATGTGGTATCAGAGCATAAGGTTACCAGAACAGATAAATTTTTTTTTAGAAAAATATTTTTTTTCTAAAGTATTTTTGGAAGAAGTGATTTCAAAAAAAAAAAAAAAAAACATGTTATTTAAAGAGAGTTTTTATGAAAAACATAATCCCAAATAGCCACATCCTTATCTTTATCTTTCGAATTCTCCATTTTGAATCTTTCCTTTTTCGTTTAAGCATGGCTGAAGATCTTAATCTCCCAGAAGGTGTGACGATTCCAGGGTGGTTTAGGAGATACTTGGAGGCTAGGGCCACCACTGCAGGCCCAGCGGATACTCCTCCACCCCTAGTTGCACCCATTCCTCCTCCTCCTCCTCCTCGTGTTGACACTTTTGCAAAGACGTGCAAGGAATTCAAGGCTATGGGAGGAAAAACTTTTCAAGGGACTGAGACGTTTGTGGAGGCCAGAGATTGGCTTAAGGACACTGAGGAATTGTTGGATATCTTTGAAGTGGAAGATGGGAGGAAAGTCCGTTTAGCTGCTTGGTTAATGAAGGGAGAGGCCTCGTTTTGGTGGGAGGTCACTAACGGGGAACGTCCAGTTGATTCATGGGCGGATTTCAGACGAAGGTTTGAGGCAAAATTTCTTTCAAGGGCAGAGGAGAACTTAAATATGGAAAAATTCCTGGCACTAAAGCAAGGGAGCTCATCAGTAAAGGAATATGTCAATAAATTTAATCAGTTAGCAAGGTTTGGCTTGGAGTTGGTGAACACGCCAGAGAAGAAAGCTTTGAGGTTCGTTAGAGGCTTGAATGAACCGTTGCAAGGGTTGGCTATGACCCACATCCCTATGGGAGCCACCTTTGAAAAGATAGTAGAAATGGCACTTATGCATGAGGATAAGGCAGTTGAAAAGAAAGGGGATCAGAAGAAACCCCAACAGCAAAATAAGAAGGGTGGTAAAAACAATAATGGCAAAGGGAAGAAGAAATGCTTCAATTGTGGGACGCCTGGCCATCTCAGCAAAGATTGTAGAAAGAAAAAGAAGACTGGTTGTTTTCATTGTGGAGATGCGGGACATTTAGTGAAGGACTGTCCAAAGAAGGGGCAGAGGGCAGGGTCTACCTCGGGAGGACAGGTGCAGGCTCTTATGGCACCAGGGCACGCAAGGGGGCAAGTTCAGGCTATTGCGGCCCCACCGCTGCAAGAAAGAGGTAGAACAATTTCTGTTGAAAGCTTAGTTTTTCTGTTTGATCATCCTGTCCGTACCTTATTCGATTCTGGCGCATCTCATTCGTTTATCTCTGCATCATTAGTTGAATCACTGCACTTGAACACCAGTTTAGTAGAGGATCCCTTGGTCGTTTCAAATCCAATTGGGGGTTCGGCTCATTTGACCATGATATGTTTGGATTTGAAAATCTCTATACTTAGCGTTGAATTTAGATGTGATGCTTATGTATTGGGCTTCACGGGCTATGGGCTAATTTTAGGAATGGATTGGTTGTCTTGAAATAGGGCCATTCTTGATTGTGAAAGGAGAGTAGTTAGGCTTGTGACTCGCCTTGGTAATGCTCTCGACATCTTTTGTAATCCCATAAATTCCATTATGCTAAGTTATCTTGAATCACTTGACGCGTCTGTAGAGAACCTGCGATCGGTTGAAGTGGTCCGGGAATATCCGGATGTGTTTGAGGAGGTGAAGGGCTTACCTCCAAAGCGGGAGATAGACTTTCGAATTTATCTTGTGGATAATGCTAAACCCGTATCTTTGCCAGTGCGCCACATGGCTCCTCGTGAAAGGAGGGAACTCAATAAGCAAGTAAAGGAGTTGCTTGAGAAGGGGTTCATAAGACGTAGTATATCGGAGTGGGGTGCTCCATTAGTTTTTGCCACAAAGGCAGATGGGTCTCTTAGACTTTGTATGGACTATAGAGAACTAAACAAGCTTACTAAAAAGAACCGACACCCACTGCCGAGGATTGACGATCTCTTTGATCAGTTAGTTGGCGCCTCAGTGTTTTCGCAGTTGGACTTATCCACTGGCTTTCATCAACTGAGAGTGGCAGAGGATAGTATAGATAAGACTGCTTTTAGGACTCCTGACGGATTCTATGAATGGCTAGTGATGCCCTTTGATTTGACAAACGCCCCTGCATATTTTGTTGATTTGATGAGTAGGGTGTTTAGGGAATACCTTAACAAATTCGTGGTAGTCTTTGTGGATGACATCTTAGTCTTTTCTAAGAATAAAGAAGAGCACTCCCTACATCTTAGGGAAGTGTTGGAAACCCTTCGAGCACATAACCTTAAGGCAAAATTTTCTAAGTGTCACTTCTGGAGGAAGGAAGTACGGTTCTTAGGGCACGTGATTTCCAAAGAAGGGATAGCAGTGGATCCCGCAAAGGTGGTGGCCATCCAAGATTGGAAGGCCCCTAAAAATGCAACCGAAGTAAGAAGTTTCTTAGGGTTGGCTGGCTATTATAGGAAGTTTATCAAAGACTTCGCAAAAATATCAGCTCCATTAACACGGTTAACGAAGAAGAACCTGGTTTTTACGTGGGACAAAGATTGCGATGATGCGTTCCAACGTTTAAAGAGAGCCTTAACTTCAGCCCCAGTCTTAGTGCTGCCAGACGGGAATAAACCGTTTACCATCTATACTGATGCTTGTGGGACGGGACTTGGCGCGGTCCTCATGCAAGAGGGAAGAGTAATAGCCTATGGTGGAAGGCAGTTGAGGGTTCATGAAAAGAATTACCCCACGCATGACTTAGAGCTAGCCGCAATTGTTTTCGCGCTTAAGTCTTGGCGTCACTATCTTCTTGGTGAGAAATTCGAACTGTTCACTGACCACAAATCATTAAAATACTTATTCTCTCAGAAGGATTTGAATTTAAGGCAGCAACGGTGGATGGAATTCTTAGCCTCCTACGATTTTGAAATAGCATATACCCCGGGCAAGGGTAACGTGGTGGCAGACGCCTTAAGTAGGAAAAGGTTGTCCTTGAGTCTGTTGTTTGTTAAACGACAAAGCTTAGAATTCATCTCTATGTTTGACTTTAGACCCTCCGTTGACTTAGTACCCGGTCTGTTAGCATCCTTGGAGGTTAGACCTACACTTCTAGGACGGGTTGGTGAGGCACAGCGAGACGACCCACAGTTGGTTGAGATAGTAGAAAAGCTCAAAGGGGGGGAGTCGTCAAGCCATCTTCATAGGTATACCCTAGACGATAAGGGTTGGTTACGAAGGGATAATAGACTTTGTGTACCACAAGACGAAGACTTAAGGAAGGCCATTCTTGATGATGCTCATCGCTCAAAAATGACCATTCATCCCGGCGGGGATAAGATGTACAAAGATATGAAGCGGGTTTTCTTTTGGGCCGGTATGAAAAAGGATGTAGCCGAGTACGTCGCTAGATGCTTGGTGTGCCAACGAGTTAAAGCAGAACAAAAGAAACCCGGTGGGTTGCTTCACCCATTAGAAGTTCCACTATGGAAATGGGAAAGCATCTCAATGGATTTTGTGGATGGATTACCAAGATCAAGGAAGGGTAACACGGGGATTTGGGTTATAGTAGATAGACTTACTAAAAGCGCCCATTTTATTCCCGTGAAAAGTAAGAGGACTGCTCCGTGGTTGGCTTCTGTATACATTAAGGAGATAGTTCGTTTGCACGGTATTCCTTCTAGTATAGTAAGCGACCGTGACCCCATCTTTACTAGCGAATTTTGGAAGAGTTTACAAGAGGTGGTAGGGACTCAGCTATGTTTGAGCACCGCATATCATCCTCAGACAGACGGCCAGACCGAGAGGGTGAATCGCATTCTAGAGGATCTTTTAAGGCTTTGTATCCTAGACTTTGGGGGTACATGGGAAGAGCACCTTCCGTTAGTAGAATTCGCATATAATAATAGCTTTCAGTCTAGTATTGGCATGGCACCTTTCGAAGCTCTTTATGGAAGGCCTTGCCGTTCGCATGTTGGTGGGAATCTACCGATAAAATCCTACTTGGGCCCGATATGCTTAGGGAAACCTCGGAGAAGATTGAGTTGATTCGAAGGAGGATGAAAGCAGCACAAGATAGGCAAAAATCGTATGCTGATAAGAGGAGAACATATCTTGAGTTTTACATTGGGGACATGGTTTTTATCAAAGTGTCTCCGTTACAGAATGTTGTTCGCTTTGGGTCCGTGGGGAAATTAGCACCAAGGTTTGTAGGGCCGTTTCCTGTAAAAAAACAGGATTGGGAAGATGGCATATAGGGTGGAGTTGCCTGAGAAACTTAGTGGAGTACACGACGTATTCCATGTATCACATTTGAGGAAGTGTTTGCACAAGACCGCGGAGGTGGTAGAGCCGAGCTTGCTTAAAGAGGTGGAAATAGAGCGTGACGCAACAATTAGACGAGCTCCTACATGCATTCTTGGGTCAGAGATCAAAAAGTTGAGGAATCGAGAGGTCAGACTGGTTAAAGTGCAATGGGGAGATGATGAGAGCAACGCAACTTGGGAGACAGAAGAGAAGATGCGTTCGTTGTACCCTTTTCTTTTTGAGGGTATGTCTTTTAATTTCTCCTTTATCGCTTAGCTTATCTTATCTTATCTTTAGTATGTCCTCTCATTAGTATCTTTGACCTTTAGTTAGGATAATCCTATGGTTGAAACATGTGTTTGAGACATGTTATGTATGATGGATGAAAAATGGATGCAAGTGTTTGCTAGTGGTTGCTCGTGGATGCATATATACACACACTTTAGGCACTAGATCGGCTCAGTCACTACATATTGCATATTGCATATATATGGATGTATTTAGTAAAATGGATGAACGATGGTTGTATTATCATGTGGATGCTGCATTCAGATGATGGTTGTGCACGCATATAGAAGTATTATGTAGCATTAAGAATCTTTTGCATACATAATGGATGCATGGCACGATCATAGTTGCATTAAGGAGGTCAACTGAATCAGTGGACCGCCTGATTTTGCATTAGATACGAACATATACACACACTGTGCATTTAAACATGAAAGCATTAGAAGTATGTAAGGACAATGGATGCCTGTGTATGATGGATGAGTAGATGGACGTTTGGATGGTAGGATATACATTCTTCCAGACTTGAAGATTTCGGGGACGAAATCCTAAAAGGAGGGGAGAATGTAACACCCCGAATTTTCTATTAACACTAAAGTTGCTAAAATATTAATAAGTGTGTAAGAGAGGGGATGTATCTAATATGAATATAAAAATATTAATAAGTGTGTAAGAGAGGGTATGTATCTAATATGAATATAAAAACAATAATAAGTGTGTAAAAGGGGGGGGGGATGTAACTAATATGTACATTGTAGAAAATATATATATATTTATGACATGAATAGAAGTTTATTAATATGCTGAGTGTTTGCTGAGTCACTTCTGACTCATTGCTGAGTCAACAAGATAAACCCCATCTTGTCTGAACGGCTGCGGTTATTTCTAGGTTAAATCTAATGGCCTAAATGCATTCTAAAATCTATAAATAAGTGGGTAGACCCTAAACCTAAATCACTTGTAAAATTAGAGAAGCTACCGTCATGCTGCTGCCATGGAGTTCAGCGTAGCCGTCACAAACTAAGAAGAGGAAGCCTAATCATCTACAACTAAATCTACACAAATCAAATCAAAAGATCTCTCTTTCTCTAATTCTTTTCTTTTGTTGGTGAGTATGATGATTCTCACAAGACTATTACAAACTAATTTGACTCAGTTATGAATGGATCACAAGAAAGTGATGTGATTTGTAATTGTAAATTCTATATATTGTGGATCTCTTATTATGTTATTATGTTGTCGTATGATGTAAATTATATATGCTATGTCATGCTATGTTGTAAATTCTCTTATGCTATGTCGTGCTATGTTGAGAATCATGTCAAGCTATGTTATACTATCATACTATGCCATGTTATAAATCATGCTATATTATGTTGAAAAATCATGCTGTTGGATCATGCTTAAAGTTATGTTTTTTTTCTTAATTTAAATGGATCTTGTTTATGGGAATTTGCCTATTAGGTTAGGTGTACCCTTAAACTTGAAACTATAATTAAATAAAACTTGATTATGGGAATTTGCCTATTGAGTTAGGTGTACCCATATAAAACCATGTTGTTAAAAAAATTTAGATGATGTTGATTCACACATGTTCATATGTAAGTTTATGAAAATTGATTGAGATTATATTAGGTGAATTTTGAACAAGTTGACACCTTTGGGTCCATGACATGTATAATCTATGCAAGTTGGACATATGCAAGTTTCACCCCTTATTATGATTCATTTGGTCACATATACATGTTGTATTTATGATAATCTCTTTTATGCTATGAGTTAGGCTATTCGAGTCTAACATATATTTTGCGAATAAACGTTCAAACGTGGGGTAGGGGTAATATTAGGAATTAATAAATTGGGTGCAATTTTGTAAGATTTTGCATACCATGAATGGATGTCCATAATTGAGTCAATTATGGACATTGTTAAAAATTGGAAGTAATTAATAATTCAAGTAGGGAATTATTAAAATTGGGGGAAAGTGGATTATTATTAATAATCAATGCTTAGGACACGAGGTTGGACCCGTTTGTGATGTAAACCTGCCCGGACCCGCCCGGCAAATCCAGTAGTCACAAATGTCGGCCCAATGTGAGAGGTCCTAGGCCCAAACTAATGCATAACAGTTGTAAAGACACGAGGTTAGACTCTTTTATGGTGTAAGACTGCCCGGACCCGCCCGGCAAATCCAGCTGCCATAAATGCCAGTATAATGTGAGAGGTCTTTATGAGGTTATGGCCTTAATGAACTAAGAAATACTTAACCACATAATCATGTAAGGTGGGACATGGGGGTTAAGTAGGTGCCTTGGGTGGCATGAGGAATCTGGTGGTTGCCTTTAGAGGCATTTGAAATACGATTAGACTTAACCAAACACACATGTAAATGAACATGACTAAGTGGGTTAAGTGGGATGGACTAATGGGGACAAGCTTAGGTGGAATGCTTATGGTAAATAGTGGGGGCCCATTTCAACCAGTATCCCAAAACGTATCTTTGTGGGCTCGACCCAAGTCGAGGACGGGACACGCATACTGGGTTTGACTATAAGAGGCCAAAACAGGGAGCGGTGGCAACGCAAGTCCAACGGGTTTCATATGCGTGTGTGGACCCGGGCTGGTAGGTAAGACGTTGTTGCATCGTGTAGGTATAAGCCGTGCATGTCCGTTGTATCAGGTTGCCACTTTAGGGGAGTGATACACCCCACTGTGGGGCCAGCACGGGTATCTACGAGTTAGGGAGCCGATCGAATAATGGGAAGTAGGGTACACCTAGTGGAGATAGGGGCAGGCGGCACCTATGTAGTCAGCTAGGGGTACGTAAAGCCATTGGGAAAGTTTCTAAGTGAAGCTAAGTGGGATGAATCTTTAGGGTGACTGGTGTGGTGCAGTATAGTGTTTATCCTTTAGTATTTAGGAGCGCCTATAACGTTGCCTTTAGCGATTGTCTATGTCCTTAATCTGCTCTTCATAGACATTTTCTTGTTTTCCAGCTTATGCCTTAGTCGAGTTATTTTGGTAATAGTATTGTAGAATTATCATATTCACCAGACTTTATGTCTGACCCCCTCTTTTCCATCCTTTTTCTCCCTTCAGGTCCGCAGGTTGGGCCAAGTTCTAGTGGAGTCTAGTTGGATCGCTTATCTTCTGGAAAGCTTGGACTGCTGAAGTAAAGTCCAGCTTGTTATCTTTCTTTTTAATGGCTATTCATGTAATGGGATTATGTACTTGTTTTATCAAGATAGATATTGTACTTGACATTGAATATGGTGTTATGATGTAATCAAACATGTTTTGACTTCTGCTACAATGAAATAAAGTTTTTGAATTTCCAAGTACTATTTTATATCTGTCTTGTTGTAATTTTACTGTTCTATATTCACTTAAAACCTCCATGGAAGTTAATGCATTCCCTTTGTGAGTGACATTAATGGACGTGGGGTGTTACAAAGCCAATACATACAATCATGTCCAAACCATGTCATCACCAATAAAAACCGCCATCACCATGTCCACAACATCATCACCAACACAACATCCATATATGTACAACCATGATCATAAACGTATCAAGCCTCACCAACCCTCATAGTGTGCTTGTGTGTGTGTATATATATATATACATATACATATACATATACATATATATATATATAACAAAAAAACAAACTCACCTCAACTCTCTCCACCAAAAGATGAAGGTGGCATACCGTACCGAGCAATGAACTCCGCCACTTGACGGTTAAGCTGCTCCATCTGCTCTTCTAGGCGACGATCGCGCTCATGAAGCTCTGCAATTTGTGCTCGGAGCTATGTGATCTCCTCCTTATCTTGAGCCCTCTAGTAGATCTGTTGAGATGTATGAACCTGTATATAATTTTAGATTTTCAAAATAGAAGGAGTAATAATCAGATTGATATGCCATTAATGCTAGTCTCACATTAAAATAAAATACAACATATACTTCACAATTGTTTGTCTAAAGTTTTAATAATAGCAGTTGGAGTAAATTTCAGTTTTTATTATAAATTTTAGTTTTGATACCTCTAGATTTCCAAAACCATAACGTTTATTTCAGGTAGGTGGATCCATGACAATATGAAATATCCTATCCTCGTCCTCCTTAGTCAACTCATGCCTGCCACTGGAATCCAACATCAGTGCCCTCTGTTCCTGGAATTTCTCCTGTTAAATAAAAACAATTGAATTTAGATTACACTTTAATTAAATTATAACTAATTTAAATTAACTATGTTATACTTACATATGCCTTACGCGCCTGGGCATCGGTGTCCCAATATTAGGAAACTAAGCCTGTGTCGTCGACCTCAGGCAATGCATGTGTACGCTGAAATACATCCCAGTACGACACAGGAACACCACGATGTCTCCCT
Source organism: Allium sativum (assembly GCA_030737875.1). Lineage (NCBI taxonomy): Eukaryota > Viridiplantae > Streptophyta > Magnoliopsida > Asparagales > Amaryllidaceae > Allium > Allium sativum. The sequence continues at coordinate 651,980,125 of CM060923.1, forward strand.
TGAAATAAGTGTACACACACACACACACACACACACACACATATATATATATATATGAGTGTGTGTGTGTGTGTAAATTAGAACTTAATGTTAAATCAACTATTATTTTAACAACCTATAAATTAAAATCTTTAACTATGTAATTAATAAATATACCAGGTCCTTGCGATGGTGCTGAAACGTCTTAGACCCACCTCGATGCGTAACTGGATTCTTGCTCCATTTTGCCGTATTTCTCGCGGACTTGGCCTATACATTATTAAAAAATGTTTTATTCTAAATTATATATTAATTAAATAGAAAATTTTAAATTAAATTTGAAGTGACTTTACCAGAAACTCGTCATTATTATTCCCATAAGGGTGTAGGTCATCCCACACCTTCTCGCCCAACCAGTCCGGGTTTTTTCCCACTGATTTTATGTTGTTCATTGTCTCTCTATAATTTTTTGCCACTCTAGAGTTCCAGTGGCACTTGACGAGGTCTAAATCGGTCTCCTTGAGAACCACAAATCCCTGCAATTTTTTAAAAATAGCATAAATGTTAACTGATCAAATAGGAGCATCACTACTTAATTAATGTAATAAATGATATAGCACACATGCATACCAAAAAAATCCTGCCATATCATCTCCCTGATCATGTCGGGTATCGACGTCCAAGTGGGCCAACACTCAATCGTGCGAGTCTGATAAGCGCGTCTTGATGTACTCAAGATTGTGTTTGAAGGCTCCAACTGAAAACCCCTGTGTTCAACAAAAAAACATTTCATGGGTGCTAGAACAACAATTTACATAATATACTATACAGAAATTAAATTTACATCCTTTGTTGGCTTTTGGCTTAAGCCACAGCACAAGGCAGGCTGGCTCCTGTGATGGACCACTGCCATCGCCACCTACAAGGATCTTGAGACGTCATACCTGTTATAAACAACAACATAACATTACATAAAAGAGTTATGTAAAACAAATAGTATGAGAGATAACATATATAAGAGTAATATGCGAAATAAATAATATTACATGACATAATATGAATAACATAAATAATATGGCATGATGTAACATAGAAATATAACATGATATAACATAAAAAATACGTTACTTCTTAATACAACTGTCTGATTTACATTACAAGTTTGATTCATAGAAATGTTACATATGAGTTCGATTCATAGAAATGTCCGGTTAATTAACATATGAGCTTGAGTCATAAAAATATGTTACTTGTTAATAGATAACATAAGAAATATCTACAATATAACATAATTAAAATTATTTAAAATGAGAATTATTGATTAGTCCTCATCAATTTCGGATTATGTCTCTATTTCCTCCTCTATATATTGTTCATCTGTAGTCTCAAATACTTAAATTAATGCATTTGATTCATCGCTTAGAGCTCCAAAATCTGTTCGATCATCGGTTATTACTATTCCTCTAGTTTCCTCGACATCTGCTTGATAAGTTTGATCGTCCGGAATATTACGTCCGTTAAATGTAAACCTTGCCTTTGTTTTAAAAACAACCCACTAATCTATTTTGTCTCTCCTTGTAGATGGATAAGAAGTGTAATATACTTGAAGATCTTGTTTGGCAAGTACAAAAGTATCGTACTTATAGTAACGGGAAGTCTGCCTTACTTCTATAAGAATATGTTTTGGGTGCACATTGATTCCAGAACTTGGAATATTGCTAAACTGGTTGCATTTAAGCAAAAATACTTCTTCCACGGGTTGTGTAAAATATGTCAATTGCAGAAACTGGGTTAGCACGACATAAAAATTGTGTATATTGTCATTTGGATCATCATTACCTTTAACAAATACACCGCTATTGTCAGTTAATTTTCCAGCACCATATTCTATTAGAGTTTATGCCCTAGAGGCAATCCATTTGATGAGATAGAAAACAATGTTATTGCTATTATTTTATTTGGAATAAAATTATAATTTATTATATTATGTTTACTGCGTAGTATAAATATTAATATAATAGAAGTCCTTAGAAATATAATACGGAATTATATAATTCGAGTAAGTCTTGAATTTGAGATTATGTAATATGATAGTTTTATAATTCTTAAATGTCCCTAGTCGAGTTTTATTGTTTATATAGTACAACAATAAAGCGTTGATACTAGTATGTTGATTGACTGATGATCACATCTCATTGATCATTAATATACGTGATATTAATGTCAAAACATAAATGCGTATTGCAGAATATCATATTGGGCTGACCCACCGTGAGATAACTACATGGAATATAATTAACAGTACCATAAGTTATTCTCATTGTGACAGTGATGTAGTGGTCCTTAGACCTGAAATCATTATAATTTTATTCGAGGAATTTGTGTTTAGATGTCATCTAAAGTTATTCGTAACAGAGTAACGTTATAGTGTGATTATTGGATACATATCAAATCGAATGAAAATTATGAATGATCTAGATGGAATTAACCGTACGATATATTCGTAGTGATATCCGTGGGCCTCTTGATTGAGTGAGACTGTGAAATGCATGGTCATGCTCAAATATTGATTTGTTTTAAGCAGTATACACATCGATCAAGATAAACGAATTAAATTATAATGAGGATGATACGATCCATGCCTCTAGTTTAATCCTAGATATTTTATATTACATTGATACACTGGTCACAGAAAGGTTGTATCAGATCACTGATCTTATTATAACTTGGGTAGCAGCGATGTATTGCTTGATTCCAATCACTGTTTATGATTTTAAAAATGATTTAAAATCATTGCCAATGTTGTAATAACCTATAGGGTCACACACTTAGAGCATTGTAGAGATGAAATTGTTTTGGATAAATAAAATGTCAGTATATTGATATTTTATTAAGCATTGAAAAGGTAAATCGGTCGGTTCCATATTTGATGGCATATGCTTGGTTTTAAAAGGAAGGGCAAAACTTTCCTTATAACCGACATGTAAGATAACCCTTTAAAAATATAGATTTTATTCATTTGAAACGGTTAACCCTAATTCCCTTTTCGAAACAATCTGAGGCCATTACGGCTAGCATCGCGTCGTCTCTCCACTTCTTCCATTCGATTAAGATTAACAAGCTCATGTGGATTACTTGTAGAGGCCTTACACTTGGAGGCTATCGATTCGATCTTCCATGCCCCTATTTCAAACTCAAAATTGATCTAATTATCAATCGATTAGGGAACACAGGTATGAATTCTTACCCTCAATTATTTTGATTTACCCTTTTCTTGCATAGATCATATGTTTATACATGATAAACTGTTATTAATGAATATCGATTTGATCGAAAATCCCAACAATGTTATCAGAGCCTAGTGCTTGCGAGAAAAGTAAATTGAACTTTGTTTTGGGGTTATTAGTGTTTGAATCGTTGTAAACTTTACTATTTTAGAAATAGATCTGAAATGTTTAACTGAATCTGGTATGTAGATTATTTTCTGAAATAATTTTACTTGATTAATATTAGGTGTTTATTCTGCGTTAACATTACTTATTTAGATCTGTTTAATTTATGTTAAAGATGCTGTAGTTATAGTCAAAGCTTGTTTGATTTATAAATATAATGAAACCTGACCCTGTATGCATTATAAAATTTTTAAATCTAAAATAGTTTCAGTTGAGTTCAATTATGTTACATACTAGGTATAATACACAAATTTCGGATGAAACTGTTTCATCATAAACAGAATTTTGTTCTGTTAGATAATATGAAAGGATAATAAATTAATATTTGATATTAAAATAATATTTAGATTTCCAAATTTACTTGTTAGAACATAGAAACATATTGATTAATTGTTATCTCTGTGTGTACTTGTACTAATATGCACAGTTGGTTTTCAAACTGATTTGAAAAACTGTTTGACAGTAACATGGGATATTTAAATCCAATGATTTTGAATTTGTATTTTATCAGTATAATGTTATATCTGGATATATGTATGTTAGGACATTACAAACTCTAATGGGTATTTGAGAATGCCAAATCAATTATCAAAATGTTTGATAGATTTCATAACTGGATTTTGTTTTTTTGGATTAGATTGATTCTACTAATTGATGAATCAGTAAGATATCTTTATGATGAAATTGTTTCATTATAAATGATTATATATATATATATATGGTATAAAATAAGATGGAATGGATTTGTGGATTCATTGACTGGTTGATTTTTTTTTGGCTTAAAATCTTTAAACCATACCAAATTATTATTACTATTCTAAAATGAATTGATTTCTGTATAAACTCAAACAATTTTTTTTGTTAAAAATTGAATAGAATTGCAATTAATATATATGATATTAATTCTATTAAGTTACCATTTCTTGCTCATCATATTTGGTAACGTGATCTCTAAGTGATACTGAAGATATACATATGCATCACTAATGCAAAACCCTTTTAATCGTTGATACATTTATATTTGATATAAATTGGGATGTAAATACATGGATTAATATTCTGTATTAATCCTACTTTAGTATCACTGTTTAGTAACATGAAAGTATCATGGTAATATGAGTTATTTCTATTTAACTTTAGAACTTGTTTTCAAATTTAGATTCCTTTCATTCAAAATATGAACAAAAATTGTTTTGTTGTTTGAAATGAAATCTACATTAAAACATTATATCCATTCTATAGTGCAAATCAGGATTACCAATTCTCATATGTTAAACGGTGCAATAAGAGTTGTCTGATTTAACATATTTATGAATTCATTGAGTTTGTCAATGAATACAACTCCCGTTATGTTTTGGCCTTCTTGAACATACTAAAACATGACCTGTATGTTTAATCGTTGGTTCTGAAATGATTTCAAATTGAACAAGTATGCCTTGTCTTACATTCTAAATTTTGATTATAAGTACTTTTGTTTCTTATAATATGATTATATGTATATGTTTAAAAAATATATAATTTCATTCAACGCTGAATCTAAGTGGTTTGATTTTTGAAATTGGATACTTTTGATTCAATATTTCTACTGAACTGTTTTGGCAAGTTCCAACATATATATAAATGTTTAGTGATGTGTTAATTGACATCTACTCATGCTGTTACACTTATGACATGTATATTAGTTTGATGGTGTTTAAATACAAGATACATGTTTAATGCCCTACTTGCTGTATTGTTTAGTATAAATCACAATATGTAGATACCATAATGATCCTTGTTCAACATTGCTGTATTGATATCTGCTTTGATCAGACTTGTGTTCGATCAGCAGTGGCGAATAAAATTTTATTATACAAGTCACCAGCATGTACGTATATATATATATATGCATATCATATCATGCTAAAATTTATTAAAACATCATCCAATCTCAATTTATAAACATCCGATTTAGAAATGAATTGTTTCATGACAAATAAAATTTTGTTTCTTTTACTAAATCAGAGATAATAATTGATATTAATTCACATGACTATACTGGAATGTCTATTCTTATGTAGTTAAGATATGGTTTAATTCAAAATTGAACAGTATTTGGACCCATGTTATAACGATAAGGAATTTCGCTCGATCCGAATCGATCGCTAAACCAACCAAGACTGTTCGAAACTCCTGATTGTTTTGAGAACACGACAAATTGGAACGCAAACAGAAGAACATTTCATTGCTTATTACAACAATCCCATCAGAGTACATGAACATACAGAGTATAAATCAATATTACACATTCACTAAATATCATAGATTACAATATATTTCATAGTAGCGGAAAATAATACAATACACAACTGAAATAGATAAATGGATACAGAGATTTCTAGATATCGTTCCAGCTATAAATCAGGATCATGTGAATATAAATCTGCAAAACCAAAACTACTAGCTGCCCGTGTGGAAAATACGGGCACCCAGAGTTTTGGTTAAAACAATAAACTCCAGGTCAGTCATGTGACTAGTGTGAGAACTAAAACAGTTATTAATCTTTATTTTAAAGTTAGGAAAATCAAGGCACCACGCCATATAACACGGAACGGGTTTCCTTCCAAGAGTACCAGTGCATAAAACAACAACGCAATGCTAAATAAAGAAAAATGAAGCTATTATAAGACCCAGGTCCCATCACACAATGCAACGCAAGCCGAAGGATAGGGTTTTTACCTTATAATAGCCAAGAATGCTTGGTACGTGAAATTTCATGTTTTATTATTACTATAAGTGTATAGTGTCAAAAAAAATTCAAATCCTAAGTATCAATCATAGACGGCATAAGTGCCTCATACCACTATGTCGCCATACTAGGCTCTACAATCAAAACCGCAAAGTCACATATCGGAAGTTGGACTTCCATCTGTGAAAGGAGGCAAAAGATAGTCCTCACTGAATTCGAGATGCTCTAGCCCGTGTCTCTGGATCAGAGATCGAGTGACCCTTGGATCGTCAGGGCCGGTCCACCGATGTGGATTAAAATGCCTGAACACTGCGTTTCCCCGCCCTTTGGGGCGTCAATGAGCCAAATGACTCCATCAGCTCCACACAGTCACCGATATATCCGAGGCGCCTTGCAACAACAACAACCACAATGGTGAAAATATTATAAATGTCAGGGCTGGTAGCTCACTAACACCACCCTAGCTAGAAGGAAACGCATGCCCTCCCTGAGGTCCTCTCCCGTTTTGGGTTCACAACCAGGGTGTGAGGCTCACGAATCAATGCTACACAAAGCTATGCCACACAGGCGGTGCTTTGATCATCAACCACAAGACTTTGCTTTTCAATAAAAGCCTTGATCATTTGCCACTTAGGCATGCCACACAGGCAATTCACTCCATGCGATTGATATCCACCAATATATAATCCCTGAGCTCGTACGTCTCAGAGAAGGGCATTAAGCAAGAGGATAAATTCTTCGCCGCCAAATAGATATATATATTTAATAGAAATCAATCACACAGAAAAAAATCTAATGTCAGACACATAGTCAATTTACAAGTTCGTTCTGGGTCTGAACGAAATCAGAGGCACCTTGTACCTCGCCTATCCATCAATCTAATCAAAGATTCATTAAAAATCCACTTGGTTTTAATTTTCCCAAAAATCCATATGAATGATTGTTTAACTTGGGAAATCATATCCTATCTTTAATCGGGTTAAAGAACCAATGTCATTTAAAAGAAGATTCACTATAAAACCAAAATCACATTCCATTCCAATTCAATTATTGAAAGTTCTGGTTACTTTTAAAACCCTTTCAAATCCAATTTATTTATTTAAAAATAAATTATTATTCTAGTTCCAAACTAGTTAATTTCGATAAAATTCTATTTTTATCTTTTCAAATATGGAGTTTTGCATCCCAATTCTTTCCAAATCATTTCTTATGATTTTACACAAATTATTACTATTTTTAATAATTTTATCAAGGCCCGTACGGTCGATTTCCATCAACGGCCATCGAACTGCACTTACAGCGACCTTTTCCACATTTGATTTGGACATAATTCTGTAATAACCCGTAAAATCTGAGCCAATTAATTTTTTTTAAATCGGCTATTTTAGTGGATTTTAAATACTTAAAATAAATATTTTAAATAATAATGATGAAAAGTAAGTTTGAATCGATGTTTGAAAATTAATATAATTATTTCTAATTATAAACAAGGCCTGAAATGGCGCGGCAGTTTCGAAATTTGAATTCAAACTTTGACAGACTGTACCGAGTGCAAAACAAAATGGATTTTAGTGAAACCAAAAATACTTAAAACTGTTAGTGAATATCTTTCTAACGAATCTGAAAAATCGAAGTTTCATAGCGGGAAGCAAAAGTTACGGTTAAATGAATTTTCAGAAAGGTCGCTATAGAGTTTATATAGCTCGTGGAAATGGCCATTTTGCAAACGTCCTCAGAATTCGACGAAACCACTTTTGTTGGATCCGGGATGTTAAATTATTGCTAGGTTTCAAATTTCATAATTTTTAAAGTTAATATGTGAGCGTGGCAAAGGAAAATGTGTTTTGGTCAATTATAGTTAAAATGGATCGACCAGAAAAGGGCCATTTTTCAAACGGTCTCAGAATTCGACGAAGCTAGTTTTTTTGGGACCGTATCATCAAAACATAGCTAGATTTATTTTTCTGGAATTTTTAGAATCAGTATGTGGCCCTGGCAAATTGAAATGTACATTCAAACCAAATATTGAATGTTTTATATTTTAATTTGAAGAGAAACTGACTCAAACAGTCGAGTGGGCCTGCGAAATATATCCCATTGTGTTCGGAATGGGGGTATTTAGCTAGGGACAACAGTCGTTGGGTTTGGATTGGAGTTCGTATGCGATAAGGGGTATTTTAGGATTTTTAATATATATATATATATATATATATATATATATATATATATAAATCTCTGATTGGCTCACACTTCTCTCTCTCTCCCCGATTGAAAATCGCGAACGACAGAAAAGGCTTCCAAGCTTCCCTCCTCGTTTTCTCCTCCTACACGCATCGATAGCCTTCGACCAGTTGGTTTTTTTTGAAGAGCTCCCCTCAAGCTTCAAATCCATGGTCGTTGCACGCCTCTCGTCAGGTGAATCGCGAGATCCAGGCCTCCAAAGTTGCGGCCTTTCAACCGTCGCCGCCATCAGCAGGGACCACCGAGTGGACCCCCTCCATCGCGCGCAGGTGCGCCCTCCGTCCCCCTTCAACGTTGCGTAGCCCGATCGTCCTATCGATTCATAGTTTTCGCGAAAATCCTGACCCTAGTTTTGAACAAACTGCTGAGAGGTACGACTGAATTATTTTAAACTATATTATAGCACTTTAAAGCGCTACAGTTTTTGATTTCAATATAAAAATCATATCTTTCTCGTTTGTTGACGAAATTAAGTGAAACAAGAGACGCCGGGACCGTGAGGATGTCTTCTACATTCTAGAAGAGACCGCATATTTTTCTGAGCCTTCTGCTATTTTTTGTGGAGTGGAACCCAATGTGAGATTTCTGAATTATAAACGATATGGAAAACGATGATGTATAAATTATACGGTCGATGTATGAGTTATATAAGCGTTGTACACCTCATGTATAAGCATTGATAAGTTGTACGTTCGATGTATAAGTTATATATGCGTTGTAAAAATTATATATGTGTTGAAATAGAAGTGAAATATACTTATATATATACACGCCCCTCATCCACAAACCATGGACGATATTTATTGGTTATTATTGGTGTGAAAATTGGTTGATAGTAAATGGTTGATTAGAATTGTTTGTGGTTGAAATTGATTGATTGTGGTTGAAAAATACCCATTTGTGGTTGGGAATTATTTGGTTGAAACCACATAGGATTAGTTTGTGGAAAGGAAAAGAAAAATATACATGCCGCCTACGTGCGAACTAGATGCATGAAATCCCCATTGTCAAAAGCTACGAGGCTTTAAGGTAGAGTAAGGAGCCGTACTAGGGACGGTCCCAGTTTTAACTACCCTACCGTTATACTGCCGAAATTTTCAATAATATTCATGTGTTAGAATTATTTTCATGTGTTGAAACTATATTCGTGTGTTGGATAGAAATTCATGTGTTGAATAGAAATTCATGTGTTGATTGACATTCATGTTTTGAAATAAATTGTTTTATAATAAAAATTCTATTTTTATCATCTATATGAACTATATAAAATAGTCGTGTTTTGAAAGAAATTGTTTTATAATAAAAATCCTATTTTTATCATCTATATGAACTATATAAAATAGTCGTGTTTTGAAAGAAAGGGTTTTATAATAAAAATCCTATTTTTATCATCTATATGAACTATATAAAATATTCGTGTTTTGAAATAAATTGTTTTATAATAAAAATCCTATTTTTATCATCTATATGAACTACATAAAATATTCGTGTTTTGAAATAAATTGTTTTACAATAAAAATCCCATTTTTACTATATACATGAAGTGTTAAAAATAGTGAAGTGTTGAAATAAATGTCTGTTGGATAAAATATCATTTTTATCAAATGTATGAAAAGCATATAGTTTTGAAATCGAAGAATAGATTATATTTATATATATATATGTATAAATATAATTAAAATATATTGAATAACGAAGCTGTAGTTCGTGTTTTGAAACCGTGATTTCAAACGATTAGTGCGGGAGATCCGACCATCGGATTTTCCCGAAACAGAAACCGTTGGGTTCGCTTTGGAAATATCTTTCCAACGACACCCACTTTGTGAAGATCGAACGGTTGGATTGTCTGGAATATTTAATTCAAATCTGAAGAAAAACAGCGCCAGAATCGATTATATATATGTATATATATAAATCTAATTAAATTAAATCGAATAACGACGCTGCAGTTCGTATTTTGAAATCGAAACTTCAAACGAGTGTACCGGGAGATCCGACCGTCGGATTTGCCCAAAACTGGAACCGTTGGATTCGTTTTGAAAAGATCTTTCTAATGATATAAAATTTGTGAAGATCCAACGGTTAGATTTTCAGATATGTGTAAATCAAATCTAAAGAAAAACAGCGCCACGGCTGCGTTATGGCCTGAAGCGTTGTTTGAATAAATTGGCTATTTTTAAATAAATAAAAATAGCGATAAATCGTTATAAAACATTATAAACGATATGGAATGGAAATAAACCGAATTTACCCGGTTTATTGGATATTTGATAGTTGAATGTGAAATTTATAAACTAACTGAAGGTTAGCTAAGTCGGATGGTTTACTGGGTTTTGATCTGATGTTGGTTTCGGCCTTCGGGGTTAATACTTGGGGAATCGTTCTCTTACTAATTTACGGTTAGTGAATGGTGAATTGCAATGAGGCGAATGTTGTGCTTGTGTAGCACTTGTTTATTATATACGCGAGTTGCTCAGAAAGACCTGGTTTATCCCATTCTGAATAACTGAATCGACGATAAGAAATCGATGATGAAGACGGTGATTGAAGACCAGAGATCTTCACCTCGGTTGGATGGTGACCGATGTCTTGATTGGGAGGCATCCTGAAATATAGATAATAAGTGGTGATCGTCCAGACGTACGTAGAGATCGATGGGTATGCGAGGTATATAGTGCCTCCGGTTTCGTTCAGACCCAGAACGGACTTGTAAATGGACTGTGTGTCTGACATTAGAATTCATTCTTTGTGATTAATAGCCATCAGTTGCATGGTGTGAATTGCCTGTGTGCATACTGAGATGTAGTGATCAAGGCTTTCGTTGAAAAGCAGAGTCTTGTGGTTGATGATCAAAGCACCGCCTGTGTGGCACAACTTTGTGTATAACGTTAATTCCCGAGCCTCACACCCCGGTATGAACCAGAAACGGGAGAGGACCTCAGGGAGGGCATGCGTTTCCTTCTAGCTAGAGGTGGTGTCAGTGCTTAAAACTAGCTGACATTTATACTATTTTTCACCAATGTGGTTGTTGTTGTTGCGAGGCGCCTCAGATATATCGGTCGATCCGGGACCGATGGAGTCATTCGTTGGCTCATTTACGCCCCAAAGGGCGGGGAATCGCAGTGCTCAGGCATTTTAATCCACATCGGTGGACCGGCCCTGACGATCCAAGGGTTTGACTGTGTACTTGCCCTAAGGCTCGGGCTAGAGAGTCTCGAATTCGGTAAGGACTATCTTTTGCCTTGGTTCACGACGGAAATCCAATTTCCAAATAAGTGACTGTGCGGTTTTTAGTGTATACCTATATACGGCGACATGATATATGGTTCCCATGTAACAACCCGAAATTCTGAGCCAGTTTTTTTTTTTTTTTTTTTGGAAATTTTGATGAATTTTGATTATTTAAAATGAATTATTTTAAATAATATCGACGAAAAATTTATTTTGAATAGAATTCGAACGTATATATTTATATAGCTCAACGTTGGAATATAAATATTTATTTATAATTATAAAAGGAATTGAAAATGGTGTGGTAGTTCGATAATTCGATTTCAAAATTCAAATGAATGTACCGGGTTCAAAATAAACCAGATTTTAGTGAAACAAGAAAATATTTGAATCTACTTGAGAATATATTTCCAACGAATCCGAAAAATCAAGATTTTATAGCGGGAATCAAAAGTTATGTCCTGTTGAAAATTCTGAATAGTCGCTATGAAATTCAGGCCCTTAAAAATGGAAATTTTGCAAACGACCTCGGATTTCGACGAAACCACTTTTGTTGGATCCGTGATGTCAAGTTATTGCTAGATTCCAATTTTCGTAATTTTTCGAATCAATATGTGAGCGTGGCAAAGGAAAACGCGTTTGACCAGTTTTAGTTGATTTGAATCGACTAGAAAATGACCATTTTTCAAACGATCTCAGAATTTGACGAAACTAGTTTTGTTAGGACCGTATCATCAATACAAAGCTAGAAATAATTTTTCGGGAATTTTTAGAGACTGTATGTGGCTTCGTTAAATTGAAATGTACATTTAAAATTGAATATATAGAGTTATATTTGAATTTCAACGGAAACTGATCGTAATGGCCGAATTGGCTTGCCAGACATAACCCATTGTGTTCAGAATGGGGGGATTTAGCTAGGGACAGCAGTTTTTGTGTTTGATTTGGCGTTTGGATGTGAAAACCGGCATTTTTTAAATAAAAGAATTAAATAATTAAAATAAATATATAATAGCCAATCAAAATTTTCAGAACCCTAATTCTATTATTATAAAACCAGCCGCCGCTCTTATCTCTCGTCCTACGACGATTATCGTTCCAACCAATCCTCCTCTAGATCTTCTAATCCGCTCAGCGAATCTCCACACTTCCAAAGGCAGTATTGATCAGCTTGAGGAGCTCCACGCATCCAACAGACAAGATCAGTTTTTGTATAGGAAATCGAGAGGAATTGAGCCACAAAGTGGCATCGCTCGTTCGCCATTTCTAGCACGTCGGGGGGTTCAAACTGGCATCGATGGCTAGTGCAGGGCGGAGGCGTGGGCGACTCTCGTATGGCGGTTGCTGATCGGCTTCTAGGCATCTCGTTTAGCGTGCGTTGGCATTTGTTTGATCGAGCGGTGGGTTTCTCCTTTTGGTCAGAATGGTAGGGGAGAGGGATTTGCGGTCTCCAGGTGATGAGGTAAAGAAGGGCTTGAGCCCTAATAGAGTAATTAGTTTTAACTAATTATGTTTGGTCATAAATTTAGATAATTAATGTTCATAATAGCATAAATTTTGTAAACAAAATTAGGATTTTTTTTGTATTCTTTTGAAATAAAATATAGATTAGCATTGTTTATAAAATATAGATTAGCATTGTTTATAAAATATAAATTAGCATTGTTTATAAAATATAGATTAGCGATGTTTATAAAATATAGATTAGCATTGTTTATAAAATATAAATTAGCATTGTTTATAAAATATAGATTACCATTGTTTATAAAATATAGATTAGCGATGTTTATAAAATTAACGTTGTTTTAAAAATATATATTTTTATAAGGAAAGAAGCATTGTAAAAATGTATGAAGAAGAAATAAAAATATGATTTTTATTTATTGGGATAAAGCGATGAAAATATGATTTTTACTATGAACAGTGTGAAAAGAATTACGATGGAACTGGGGGAAAACAAATCCAAATCTGAACCGTTCAGAATTAAAGAATGACGGAGTGGAAACCCAAGGTGAGAACTTCTCACTTTTAATTAAATTTTCTAGTTAAAATATATACTAGGATGCAGACGGTGTTTAGTAGCACCCGACACCCGTCGTCCACAGACCATGGACGACTTGCATGCTTGTTTGTATGATTTTGATGTGTAGTTGATTGTGTGTTGTGATGTGAAATAAAATAAAATATTTATATAGTTAAAAATATTTTATAGTTAAAAATAGAATTTTAACTTATATATGAAATCAAATAAAAATAAACAAATCGGACGATTTGCTTATATACACACATTTGACTGATATTGATTGGAATGATAAATTTTACACATCGCCCAACTGCACAAATAAAATCTGTGTTTGATTGTTTGAAACCCCACACGGGTATTGGGATGAGATATGACGTACACTGATCCCAATAATTAGCTATATGTCGATCGATTGATTGACAGACTGTTATAAGCGTTGAATATTTATATTTGATGCTTATACAGTGTAGAATGCACTTTGGATGATGGTTGATTATTTATCGTTGTTATTTTATACATGTGTTGTAGAAAAATCCATATAATTAACATTATATGGTAATTGATTGGGCCTAATTCCAATTTTGAAAATGAAATATTTGAAATAGAAATATTTGAAATAGAATATTTGAAAATAGAAACATATGAAACCGTGTTGATTAGATTGACGCCATTTTGACGTGAACGATATTTATATCGATTATATTCGTTTTTTTATAATGAATATTGAAAAGTGCTTTCAAAATCGAATATTTTGAAATGAAGTTTGAATTATATTGAAAAGAATAGAAATTCGAATTAAATTGAAAAGAATTGAAATTCGAATTAAATTGAAAAGAATTGAAATTCGAATTAAACTGAATAGAATTGAAATTCGAATTAGATTGGAATAGAATTGAAATCGTTTTGAATTGATTTTAAAACGTATTGAAATTGAACTAAAAATCGATTTGAATTGAAATCAATTTGAAATGAATTTAAAACGAATTTGTAAGGGAAGATTCAAATTTGATTTTAATTTGAAAAGGAAGTTGAAATCATTTTGAAAACGAATTTAAAACGATTTATAAAATACGTTTTAAAAGGGAATCGAAGAAGTATATAATATATATATTATATATATAATATAAAGGCCTGAATAGAACGCGCTGCGCCGCGGTAGTCCGCGAATTTCGACTATTGACTTCGAATGGATATTACAGGAGATCCGATCGCCGGATTCTCCTAAAACTGGAACCGTTGGGTTCGTATCGGAAAGAGCTTTCTAACGAATATTAGAAATTAAAAATCTAATGGTTGGATTTGGAATTATATCCAAATCAAATTTGGAAAAGGTCGCTGTAAGTGCAGTTCAATGGCCGTTGATGGAAATCGACTGTACGGGCCTTGATAAAATTATTAAAAATAGTAATAATTTGTGTAAAATCATAAGAAAAGATTTGTGAATAATTGGGATGAAAAACTCCATATTTGAAAAGATAAAAATAGATTTTTATCGAAGTGAACTAGATTTGAACTAGAATTATAATTCTATTTATTTTTAAATAAATAAATTGGATTTGAAATGGTTTTGAAAATAACCAAAATTTCCAATAATTATATTGGAATGGATCTGAATCGAAATTGTCTTCGGAATATTTCGATGTTGGATTTCGTGATGATACAGATATTGTTATGGGAGTTTGAAAGAGATATATATATATATATATATATATATATATATCGTTATTCCCAATACGATATTTGTTGGTCGTAGAATTTGACATTGAATATAAGCCGGTATATTTTCTACTAAGAGCCTTGTATTTAATATCAAATGTGATTTGGGTTTGTCGTGAATGGTGTCTTTATTAACACTGTTCTTGAACCCAGTTGAGAAAAGATTAAATCTTTTTATTTAGATTTAATGAAGTGTACCAATTAAATAATATTTAATTGGAATTGAATTGGTATTGATTTTTGGGTTTATCGTGAATAGTGTTTTAAATAACACTTGTTCTTTAACCCGATAATTAATGGAGCGTGATTTGGGTTATCGTGAACAGTATCTTCAATAATACTGTTCTTAGACCTAAAGGGGTTAAGAAAATCAGAAACTAACTGGAGATTAGTTAAGTTGAATGGTTTCAGAGGTATTGATCTGATGTTGGTTTCGGCCTTCGGGGTTAATACTTAGGGAATTGCTCACTTGCTATTTTACGGTTAGGGACTGATTGAAATGTGATGTGATTTTGGGTTTATCGTGAACCGTGATTTAAATGACATTGATTCTTTAACCCAGTTAAAGATTAAAACTAAGTGGAGTTTTAATGAATCTTTAATTAGATTTAAATGATAGAGAATGGAGTATCACCAGTTTTTCTCCAGGCGATAGTTAAATCTTTATTTAGATTTAAACGTGAAATGGTAATTGAATTTACCGATAACACCGTGGTGTTAGATATGAAGTATAACCAGTTTTACTTCATGGGATGAATAGGTTGGGGTTGGGAAATTAAAACAAATGATTACTTCGGTATGGTTTGTTAATCTCGACTAGTTTGAAGTGATATTCAAAAGGAAGATTAAAGAATAAATTTGAAAGAATTTATCTTTGATAAAATTAATGGGAACCTTTCCCTAAGAATGTGAAATTTAGAAACTAACTGTAGGTTGGCTAAGCAGAGTGATTTCCAGGGTATTGATCTGATGTTGGTTTCGTCCTTCGGGGTTAATATTTGGGGGATTATTCTGTTGATTAATTTACGGTTAGTGACTGATGAATTGGAATGAAGCGTATGTTGTGTTTGTGTAACACTTGTTTATTATATACACGAGTTATTCGGAAAGACCGGGTTTATCCCATTCTGAATAACTGATACGACGATAAGTTGAAGATGAAGACGGTGGTTGAAGACCGGAGGTCTTCACGTCGTTTGGGTGATTACTGATGATCTTTATTGGGATGTACACCCAAGAAGATGGAAACAGTTGGTGATCGTCCAGACGTACTTGGAGATCGATGGACATGCAGGGTACTAGGTGCCTCCGGTTTCGTTCAAACCTAGAACGAACTTGTAAATGGACTGTGTGTCTGACATTGGATTTTAGTCTGTGTGATTGATTTGTATTAAATATATATCTGTTTGGCAGCGGGGAATTTATTCTCTTGCTTAACGCCCTTCTCTGAGACGTACGAGCTCAAGGGTTATATAGTGATGGATATCAAACGCATAGAGTGAATTGCCTGTGTGGCATGCCTAAGTGGCAAATGATCAAGGCTTCTATTGAAAAGCAAAGTCTTGTGGTTGATGATCGAAGCACGGCCTTTGTGGCATAGCTTTGTGTAACATTTTACCTCGCGAGTTTCACACCCGGTATGAACCAGAAACGGGAGAGGACATCAGGAAGGGCATGCGTTTCCTTCTAGTTAGAAGTGGCGTCAGTGGTTTTACACGCCCTGACAAGTTTGACTTCTGTGGTTGTTGCTGTTGCGAGGCGCCTCAGATATATATATCGGTGACTATGTAAAGCCGATGGAGTCACTTGTTGGCTCGTTTACGCCCCATAGGGCGGGGAGACGTATTGTTCAGGCATAATAATCCACTCCGTGTGGACCGGCCCTGACAATCCAAGGGGCAGTTGCGGCTGTTCCTGAGGCTCGGGCTAGACAGTCTCGAATCGGTGAGGACGATCCCTAGCCTCGGTTCATATCATAAATGATAACCCAATTTCCAATACGTGACGTTTGCGGTTTTATTTGTAGAGCCTAGTATTGGCGACGTGATATATGGTACCCATGCCGCCTATGATTGATACTTATGATTTGAAGATGTTTTATACACTATGCACTTATAATAGTATCAAATGATTTGTTTTTAAAACGCACTAAGCATGTTTGGCTGTTATAAGGGAAAACCCTATCCCCCGGCTTGCGTTGCATTGTGTGATAGGACCTGGGTATTATAATAGCTTCATTGTTCTTTATTTAGCATTGCGCTGTTGTTTTATGCACTGGTATTCTTGGGAGGAAACCCGTTTCGTGTTATACGGCGTCGTCCTTTGATTTACCTAACTTTAAAAATAAAGATTAATAACTGTTTTAGTTCTCACACCAGTCCCATGATTGACCTGGAGTTTATTTTTTTAACCTAAACTCTAGGTGCCCTTATTTTGACACGCGCAGCTAGTAGTTTTGGTTTTGCAGATTTATATTCACATGATCCTGGTTTACAGCTGGAATGATATCCGGAATGCTTTGTATCCGTATATCTCCTTCAGTTGTGTATTGTAACACCCCACACCCGCTAAGGTCACTCACTAAGGGAATGCCTTAACTTCGGTGGAGCATTTTAAGTGAGTATAGAACAGAAAAATTACAACAAGACAGATATAAATACTTGAAAATCTAAAACATCATTTCATAGCAGCAGAAGGTAAACATGTTTAGTTACAACACCATAAAGAGTCAAGTACTAAATATCCATCCTGATAAAAACATAAGTACATAATCCCACTACATAAACAATAGCCATAAAAGAAAAGATAAGCTGGGCTTTACATCACGGTCCAAGCTCCAGAAGATAGATAAAGAAATCTGATCAAAGCCCACTAGTGCTAGGCCCAACCTGAGGACCTGAGGGGGAAAAGATAAAAACAACGGGGTCAGACATTAGTCTGAGTGAGCCCTATAACTTTAACAACACAATCATTAAAGTAATTAGGGTATGATATAAACTTGGCACGGGATGGCTGGGGATAAATGACTACACTAAGTAGCCAACTAGACATAAGGTGAACTAGGATAACGGTAAAGATGCATCTACCCACCCAAAGATAATTACTAACTGCACCACACCATTCATTCCTACTTAAAGGTTGATCCCTCCCAAGGACTTAGAAACTTTACCCAGTAGTTTCGTGTACCCCTAGCTGACTACATAGGTGCCGTCTGCCCCTATCTCCACTAGGTGTACCCACTACTCCCAAGCGATCGGCTCCCTACCGTAGATACCCGTGCTGGCCCCACAATGGGGTGTATTACTCCCCAAAGTGGCAACTCGATACAACAAATGGTGCACGGCTTATACATACACGATGCAACAACGTCTTACCTACCAGCCCGGGTCCACACATGCATATGAAACCCGTTGGACTTGCGTTGCCACCGCTAACCCGTTTTGGCCTCTTATAATCAAGCCCAGTGCGCGTGTCCCGTCCTCGACATGGGTCGAGCCCAATAAGATACATATGGGTTACTGGTTGAAATGGGCCCCCCACAAGCTACCACTAAGCTTGTCAATATATCTAGTGCATCCCACTTAACCCTTTAATCATGTTTAATTACATGTTTCCACTTGGTTAAGTATTCTAATCGTATTTTCTATTGGCACCCAAGGCAACCCACTAGATTTCCACATGCCACCCAAAGCACTTACTTGATTTCCACAAGCCACCCAAGGCACCCACTTAACCCCTCATGCCCACTACATGCTTATCTGGTTAAGTGTTTCTTAATTGATTAAGAACGTAACCGTTGAAAAGACCTCTCACATTAGACTATCTTTTATGGCAGCTGGATTTGCCGGTTGGGTCCGGGCAGCCTTACGCCATAACCGAGTCTAACCTCGTGTCTTTACACTTGTCACGTATGTAGTTTGTGCCTAAGACCTCTCACATTGGGCCAATCATTTGTAGCCGCTGGATTTGCCGGTCGGTTCCGGGTAGTCTTATGCTACAAAAGGGTCCAACCTCGTGTCTTAGTCGATTAATTACACCTAATTAATCACCCCCGAATTAATTTTCCGTAATTAATTCCAATTTTAACGATGTACATAATTGACTCAATTATGTCCATCCACTTTATGGTATGCATAATCATACCAACTTCACACCATTTCATTTACATGTATATTAACCCCATCGTTCCCCACGTAATTCGCTAACATGACATAAAAGGGAATATTCATCACAAATATAATGGGTTCAACTTGCATAATATTAGCATCAACATGGGTTTAAAGGTGTCAACATGCATATAGCATCAAACCCAACTAGCATAAATAATCAACCCAAACTTACATGAATCACATATGTCATAAGGAGGTTAACTTGCATAAGTTATTTATGTCATACAAAGGGGGTAAACTTGCATATGTATGTATGACATACAAAGGGGTTAACTTGCATATGTATGCATATCATACAAAGGTGTAAACTTGCACATGTTACTTGCATATAATCAAACACCATACTTGCATAACATGTCATATATGAACTTGCATATAATCATACACCAAACTTGCATACCATATCATGTATGAACTAGCATATAATCATACACCAAACTTGCATATCATGGTGTCATAATGGATCAATGTTTCTCATATGACTTGCATAACTTGCATAACATCACAAACACATAGCATATGACTTGCATAACTTGCATAACATCATGTACATGTAGCATATGACTTGCATAACTTGCATAACATCATGAACATGTAGCATATGACTTGCATAACTTGCATAACATCATGAACATGTAGCATATGACTTGCATAACTTGCATAACATCATGAACATATAGCACATAACTTGCATAACATGCATAACATCATTAACACATAGCATATAACTTGCATAACATGCATTGATCCACATTCATAGCCATAACCTCATTATATCCTATCATAATCATTTCAACAATTGATCATTAAGGCTATAGAAAACTCACAACTTGTTGATTAGCACTCTTAAGAAGAAGATTAAGTTGCTAGAGTTGATTAGAGATTGATTTGAGAAGCTATCTTCCTCTTTAGATTGATAGAGGCTCCTTCAAGTTGCATTTTGACGGCATAACGATGTTGTATCTATTTTTAGTATGAATTATTGTAGTCTTAGGGTGTATTTATAGAGTAGTTAGGTGTTTTAGGCCATTAGATTAACCCTAAATCAGATTAGAGCCGTCAGATCTCGTCCTAGCCACCAAAACACAGCCAAAAAGCCAAACTGGTGCACCCAGGTCACCTGGGCTCGACCAGGGAGGTCGACCCCTAGGTCGACACTAGGGTCGACTCCCCAGTCGACCTGGTGGGCAGGTCGACTCCCCAGTCGACCTCTAGGTCGACTCCCTGGGTCTGGCAGGAATTTTCCCGCCACTTCTGAAATGTGAAATTTTCGTTTTTAAATCTGTTTTGAATTTTCTGAAAACTTCTTTGGGCCTTAACTGGGTCATACGGACTCCGATTTTCGATAACTCGGACTCTATTTCGCGTATTTTTCCGAGACGAACGCAATGGCATAGCCCGTTTCCCCTGATTCAGATTTTAAAATTTAATTCTGCCCTGTTTTATATTATAGCAAGTTATTCAACATACGGGGTGTTACATTCTCCCCTACTTAAAGGATTTCGTCCCCGAAATCTCTAAGTCAAGAAGAACGTATCCTACCAACCAAACAACCATCTACTAAACCATCTAACACTGGCATCCATTGTCCTTAGAGTTTCTAATGCTGTATGAACATATGCAAAGAGTGTGTGTATATGTTCCCTGTCTAATGCAAAATCAGGCGGTCTACTGATTCAGTTGACCTCCTTAATGCAAACCACGATAGTGCCATGCATCCAATATGTATGCGAAAGAACCTTATTGGCACATACTATTTCTACATGAGTGCACAATCATTCACCAAAATTCATCATCCATATGATAGCACAACCATTATACATCCATTAATATAGCTACCTACACACAATTTTATGCAATATGCAATATGAAGTGATTGAGCCGATCTAGTGCCTAGAGTGTGTGTATATGCATCCACGAGCAACCACTAGAAAACACTTGCATCCACACACATCCATCAAACATAACATGTCTCAAACACATGTTTCAACCATAGGTTTTACCCTATCTAAAGGTCAAAGGTACTAATGAGAGGACATACTAAAGATAAGATAAGTACTAGACAAACGATAAAGGAGAAGTTAAAAGACATACCCTCAAAAAGGAATGGGTATAATGAACGCATCTTCGCTTCTGTCTCCCAAGTAGCATTGCTCTCATCTTCTTCCCATTGCACTTTGACTAGCCGCACCTCTCTGTTCCTCAACTTCCTCATCTCTGACCCGAGGATGCGGGTAGGAGCTCGTCGAATAGTTGCATCACGCTCTACCTCCACTTCTTTTAGCAAGCTCGGCTCTACCACCTCTGCGGTCTCATGTAGGCACTTCCTCAAATGTGACACATGGAATACGTCATGTACCCCACTAAGTCTCTCGGGTAAATCCACTCTATATGCCATCCGTCCAATCCTTTCCTTAATAGGAAACGGCCCAGCAAATCTGGGAGCTAACTTCCCAACGGACCCAAAGCGAACTACATTCCGTAATGGAGATACTTTGACAAAGACCATGTCCCCAACCTCAAACTCCAGATCCGTCCTCCTCTTGTCCGCATAAAATTTTTGCCTATCCTACGCTGCTTTCATCCTTCTTCGAATCAAATCAATCTTTTCCGAAGTCTCTCTAACCATATCGGGCCCAAGCAATATCTTATCCGTAGATTCCCACCAACATGTAGGTGATCGACAAGGCCTTCCATAAAGAGCTTCGAAAGGAGCCATACCAATACTGGACTGAAAGCTGTTATTATATGCGAACTCCACCAATAGAAGTTGCTCTTCCCATGTACCTCCAAAATCTAAGATACAAAGTCTCAAAAGGTCTTCCAGAACACGATTCACCCTCTCGGTCTGGCCGTCCGTCCGAGGATGATATGCGGTGCTCAGACACAACTGAGTCCCCACTGCTTCTTGCAAACTCTTCCAAAACTCGCTAGTGAAGATAGGATCTCGATCACTCACTAAGCTACCCCATGAAATCGAACTATCTCTCGAAGATAAACTGAAGCTAGCCATGGAGCAGTCCTCTTGCTCTTCATAGGTATGAAATGGGCGCTCTTAGTAAGTCTGTCTACCACAACCCAAATTCCCGTATTACCCTTTCTCGATCTGGGTAACCCGTCAATAAAATCCATCGAGACGCTATCCCACTTCCATTGCGGAACTTCCAATGGGTGAAGCAACCCACCTGGTATCTTTTGCTCCGCTTTCACCTGTTGGCACACCAAGCATCTAGCGACATACTCGGCCACATCCTTTTTCATACCAGCTCAAAAGAAAACTCGCTTCATGTCTAGGTACATCTTGTCCCCACCGGGATGAATGGTCATCCTAGAACGGTGTGCATCATCAAGAATAGCCTTCCTCAAACCCTCGTCTTGCGGTACACAAAGTCTACCGTCTCTACGCAAGCACCCCTGTCGTCTAGGGTGTACCTACTCAAATGGCTGGACGACTCCCCCTTATGAGCCTCTCTACCAACTCAACCAACTGTGGGTCGTCCCGCTGTGCCTCGCCAATCCGCCCCAAAAGAGTAGGTATGACCTCCAAGGATGCTATCAGACCGGGTATATAGTCAACGGAAGGTCTGAAATCAAACATTGAGATAAATTCCAAGCTTCGTCGTTCCACGAACAATGGACTCAAGGACAACCTTTTTCTACTCAAGGCGTCCGCCACCACGTTACCCTTGCCAGGGGTATACGCTATCTCGAAATCATAGGATGCTAAGAACTCCATCCACCTTTGCTGTCTCAAGTACTAATCCTTCTGAGAAAACAAGTACTTCAATGATTTGTGGTCAGTGAACAATTCGAATCTCTCACCAAGAAGATAATGGCGCCAAATCTTAAGCGCAAAAACAATAGCGGCCAACTCTAAATCATGGGTAGGGTAATTTTTCTCATGTGCTCTCAACTGCCTTCCACCATAGGATATTACCCTTCCCTCTTGCATTAAGACTGCGCCCAGTCCTGTCCCACAAGCATCGGTATAGACAACAAATGGCTTACTCCCATCTGGCAACACTAAGACTGGAGCTGTGGTTAAAGCTCTCTTTAACCGTCGGAACGCATCATCACAATCTACATCCCATGCGAAGACTAGATTCTTCTTCGTCAAGCGAGTTAATGGGGATGATATCTTCGCGAAGTCCTTGATAAACTTCCTATAGTAGCCAGCCAACCCCAAGAAACTCCTCACCTCGGTAGCATTCTTTGGAACCTTCCAATCTTGAATTGATACTACCTTCGCGGGATCCACAGCTATCCCTTCCTTGGAGACCACGTGCCCCAAGAACTGCACTTCCTTCCTCCAGAAATGACATTTAGAAAATTTAGCCTTAAGGCTATGTGCTCGAAGAGTCTTCAACACTTCCCTAAGATGTAGGGCATGCTCTTCTTCACTCTTAGAAAATACTAAGATGTCATCCACAAAGACCACCTCGAACTTATTAAGGAACTCCCTGAACACCCTACTCATCAAATCAACAAAGTATGCAGGGGCATTCGTCAACCCAAATGGCATCACATCCACTCATAGAAACCATCCGGAGTCCTAAAGGCAGTCTTGTCTATGCTATCCTCAGCCACCCACAACTGATGAAACCCCGTGGCCAAGTCCAACTGCGAAAACACTGAAGCGCCAACCAACTGATCAAAGAGACCATCAATCCTCGGCAATGGGTGTATATTCTTCTTTGTGAGCTTATTGAGTTCTCTATAGTCTACACAAAGTCTGAGGGACCCATCCGCCTTCGTAGCAAAAACTACTGGAGCACCCCACTCCGATATACTTCGTCTTATGAACCCCTTCTCAAGCAACTCCCCTACTTGCTTATGGAGTTCCCTCCTCTCACGAGGAGCCATGTGGCGCACTGGTAAAGATACAGGTTTAGCATTATCCACCAGATATATTCGGAAGTCTATCTCCCGCTTCGGAGGTAAGCCCTTCACCTCCTCAAACACATCCGAGTATTCCCGAACCACTCTAACAGATCGCAAACTCTCGACCGAAGCGTCAAGCGATTCAAGATAACTTAGCATAACAGAATCCATGGGATTACAAGAGATCTCGAGAGTGTTCCCTAAGCGGGTCATGAGCCTAACAACTCTCCTTTCGCAATCAAGAACGACACCATTACTGGATAACCAGTCCATGCCCAAAATCAACCCATAGTCCGTGAAGCCCAAAACAAAAGCATCACATCTAAACTCAATGCTAAGTATAGAAATCTTCAAACCCAAACATATCATGGACAAATAAGTGGAGCCCCCAATTGGGTTTGAAACAACCAAGGGATCATCTACTAGACTGGTGTCTAAGTGCAGTGACTCAACTAATGATGATGAGATAAACGAATGCGATGCGCCAGAGTCAAACAATGTACGGATAGGATGATCAAATAGAAAAACCAGACTTTCAACGCAAATAGTTCTACCTCTTTCCTGAGTTGGTGGAACCGCGAGAGCCTGAACTTGCCCCCTTGCCTGACCCGGTGCCATAAGAGCTTGCATATGTCCTCCTGAGGTAGATCCCGTCCTTTTCCCCTTCTTAGGGCAGTCCTTCACTAGATGCCCTGCTTCACCACAGTGGTAGCAGCCAGTCTTCTTCTTCTTCCGACAATCTTTGCTTAGGTGGCCTGGTATCCCGCAATTGAAGCACTTCTTCTTCCCCTTGCCACCGTTGCCTTTCCCACCTTTGTTTTGTTGCTGTTGAGGTCTCTTTTGATCTCCCTTCTTCTCGGGTGCCTTATTAGCATTGGGACCCTTCTCTTCCTCATGCATGAGTGCCATGTCAACTAGCTTCTCAAAGGTGGCCCCCATAGGGATATGAGTCATAGCCAATCCATGCATCGGTTCATTCAAGCCTTTAACGAACCTCAAAGCCTTCTTCTCCGGTGTATTCACCATGTTTATGCCAAACCTTGCCAATTGATTAAACTTGTTGACATATTCCTTCACCGAGAGATTTCCTTGCTTTAGAATCAAGAACCTTTCCATATACAAGTTTTCCTCCGCCCTTGAGAGAAACTTTGCCACAAATCTTTGCCTGAAATCCTCCCAAGAGTCAATGGGGCGTTCTCCATTAGTGACCTCCCACCAGAATGAGGCCTCTCCCTTCATTAACCAAGCAGCTAACTTGACTTTCTTTCCTTCTTCCATCTCAAAGATATCAATCAA
Source organism: Allium sativum (assembly GCA_030737875.1). Lineage (NCBI taxonomy): Eukaryota > Viridiplantae > Streptophyta > Magnoliopsida > Asparagales > Amaryllidaceae > Allium > Allium sativum. The sequence continues at coordinate 652,005,841 of CM060923.1, forward strand.
CTCTTCCACCTCCTTAAGCCAATCTCTAGCCTCCACAAAAGTTTCTGATCCTTGAAAAGGTTTCCCTCCCATAGCTTTAAATTCCTTGCAAGTCTTAGCAAAAGTATCCGTACGAGGAGGAGGAGGGGAAGAAGGAAGATCAGGTGCTACGGTTGGTGGAGGAACATTTGCTGGACCTGCAGTGGCGGCCCTAGCCTCCATCAATATCCTATACCATACTGGTATCGTCACACCCTCCGGAAAGTTAAGATCCTCAGCCATGCTGAAACGAAAAAGGAAAGATTCAAAACGGAGAATTCGGAAGATAAAGATATGGCTATTGGGGATTATGCTTTTCTTTCAGAAACTTTTCTCTTTAAAGACATGTTTTTGAAAATACTTCTTCCAAAAATGTTTTTAGAAAAATAGTTTTCTAAAAATTTTATCTGTTCCGGTAACCTTCGCTCTGATACCACGTGTAACACCCCACACCTGCTAAGGTCACTCACTAAGGGAATGCCTTAACTTCGGTGGAGCATTTTAAGTGAGTATAGAACAGAAAAATTACAACAGGACAAATATAAATACTTGAAAATCTAAAACATCATTTCATAGCAGCAGAAGGTAAACACGTTTAGTTACAACACCATAAAGAGTCAAGTACTAAATATCTATCCTGATAAAAACATAAGTACATAATCCCACTACATAAACAATAGCCATAAAAGAAAAGATAAGCTGGGCTTTACATCACGGTCCAAGCTCCAGAAGATAGATAAAGAAATCTGATCAAAGCCCACTAGTGCTAGGCCCAACCTGAGGACCTGAGGGGGAAAAAGATAAAAACAACGGGGTCAGACATTAGTCTGAGTGAGCCCTATAACTTTAACAACACAATCATTAAAGTAATTAGGGTATGATATAAACTTGGCACGGGATGACTGGGGATAAATGACTACACTAAGTAGCTAACTAGACATAAGGTGAACTAGGATAACGGTAAAGACGCATCTACCCACCCAAGGATAATTACCAACTGCACCACACCAGTCATTCCTACTTAAAGGTTGATCCCTCCCAAGGACATAGAAACTTTACCCAGTAGTTTCGTGTACCCCTAGCTAACTACATAGGTGCCGTCTGCCCCTATCTCCACTAGGTGTACCCACTACTCCCAAGCGATCGGCTCCCTACCGTAGATACCTATGCTGGCCCACAATGGGGTGTATCACTCCCCAAAGTGGCAACCCGAAACAAAAAATGGTGCACAGCTTATACCTACACGATGCAACAACGTCTTACCTACCAGCCCGGGTCCACACACGCATATGAAACCCGTTGGACTTGCGTTGCCACCGCTAACCCGTTTTGGCCTCTTATAATCAAGCCCAGTACGCGTGTCCCGTCCTCGACATGGGTCGAGCCCAATAAGATACATATGGGTAACTAGTTGAAATGGCCCCCCCAACAAGCTACCACCTAAGCTTGTCAATATATCTAGTGCATCCCACTTAACCCTTTAATCATTTTTAATTACATGTTTCCACTTGGTTAAGTATTCTAATCGTATTTTCTATTGCCACCGAAGGCAACCCACTAGATTTCCACATGCCACCCAAGGCACTTACTTGATTTCCACATGCCACCCAAGGCACCCACTTAACCCCTCATGCCCACTACATGCTTATCTGGTTAAGTGTTTCTTAATTGATTAAGAACGTAACCGTTGTAAAGACCTCTCACATTAGACTATCTTTTATGGCAGCTGGATTTGCCGGTTGGGTCCGGGAAGCCTTACGCCATAACCGAGTCTGACCTCATGTCTTTACACTTGTCACGTACGTAGTTTGTGCCTAAGACCTCTCACATTGGGCCAATCATTTGTAGCCGCTGGATTTGCCGGTCGGTTCCGGGCAGTCTTATGCTACAAAAGGGTCCAACCTCGTGTCTTAGTCGATTAATTACACCTAATTAATCACCCCCGAATTAATTTTCCCTAATTAATTCCAATTTTAACGATGTACATAATTGACTCAATTATGTCCATCCACTTTATGGTATGCATAATCATACCAACTTCACACCATTTCATTTACATGTATATTAACCCCATCGTTCCCCACATAATTCGCTAACATGACATAAAAGGGAATATTCATCACAAATATAATGGGTTCAACTTGCATAACATTAGCATCAACATGGGTTTAAAGGTGTCAACTTGCATATAGCATCAAACCCAACTAGCATAAATAATCAACCCAAACTTACATGAATCACATATGTCATAAGGAGGTTAACTTGCATAAGTTATTTATGTCATACAAAGGGGTAAACTTGCATATGTTTGTATGGCATACAAAGGGGTTAACTTGCATATGTATGCATATCATATAAAGGTGTAAACTTGCACATGTTACTTGCATATAATCAAACACCATACTTGCATAACATGTCATATATGAACTTGCATATAATCATATACCAAACTTGCATACCATATCATGTATGAACTAGCATATAATCATACACCAAACTTGCATATCATGGTGTCATAATGGATCAATGTTTCTCATATGACTTGCATAACTTGCATAACATAAAAAACACATAGCATATGACTTGCATAACTTGCATAACATCATGTACATGTAGCATATGACTTGCATAACTTGCATAACATCATGAACATGTAGCATATGACTTGCATAACTTGCATAACATCATGAACATGTAGCATATGACTTGCATAACATCATGAACATATAGCACATAACTTGCATAACATCATTAACACATAACATATAACTTGCATAACATGCATTGATCCACATTCATAGCCGTAACCTCATTATATCCTATCATAATCATTTCAACAATTGGTCACTAAGGCTATAGAAAACTCACAACTTGTTGATTAGCACTCCTAAGAAGAAGATTAAGTTGCTAGAGTTGATTAGAGAAGCTATCTTCCTTTTTAGATTGTTGGAGGCTCCTTCAAGTTGCATTTTGACGGCATAACGGTGTTGTATCTATTCTTAGTATGAATTAGGGTAGTCTTAGGGTGTATTTATAGAGTAGTTAGGTGTTTTAGGCCATTAGATTAACCCTAAATCAGATTAGAGCCGTCAGATCTCGTCTTAGCCACCAAAACACAGCCAAAAAGCCAAACTGGTGCACCCAGGTCACCTGGGCTCGACCAGGGAGGTCGACCCCCAGGTCGACACTAGGGTCGACTCCCCAATCGACCTGGTGGGCAGGTCAACTCCCCAGTCGACCCCCAAGTCGACTCCCTGGGTCTGGCGGGAATTTTTCCGCCACTTCTGAAATGTGAAATTTTCGTTTTTAAATCTGTTTTGAATTTTCTGAAAACTTCTTTGGGCCTTAACTGGGTCATACGGACTCCGATTTTCGAAAACTCGGACTCTATTTCGCGTATTTTTCCGAGACGAACGCAATGGCATAGCTCGTTTCCCTTGATTCAGATTTTAAAATTTAATTATGCCCCGTTTTATATTATAGCAAGTTATTCAACATACGGGGTGTTACATGTATTGTATTATTTTCCACTGCTATGTAATTTATTGTAATCTCTGATAATTTGTGATGCATATTATTTATTCATACTCTGTATATTCTTGTATCTGATGGAATTGTTGTAATTAACAATGAAATGTCCTTCCGTCTGCGTTCTGATGTGGCTTGTTCTCGACTCAATCCGGGATTTCCCGTAAGGGGGATTTCGGGTCGTTTCATCGTGGTATCAGAGCTTTGGTTTACAAAGCTCAGAGAACAAGGCACATTAGAACCATACGAAAGAATTCATCAGATATTAGATTAGTAATATCCAATGGAATGACTCATTAGAGATGGGATCAGTAGTATCCTAGAACGAGTGTGAAGAGTATATTTTTGAAAATGAAAACAAATTTTGTTTTGAAAATTTAAATCAATTATTCGTATTTGATTATTTATTTATATGAATTTGGACAATCCAATATATAAAGATTTTGCATATATGTCTTGCAAACGTGTATTCGAAGTTTTAATGTACTGGATAGTTATAGAATCACACTCTAGTGCCCGGGGATAATTCTGGTAACAGCGCACCATCGCCAGTATTTATGTTCGTGTTTCGAAAGTGGGATTTCTATATATTTCCAATTGACCGGTGTGAGAACCGAAACTAGATAGGGCTTATTTTTATGATTTGGCATCAAAAATCTGATTTTTTGACTATATATCAGAGTTATGAATTTGAAAAGATAATCAACTAATTGATTGATGGCTGTGTTGTGATTATTGGTTGATTAATTAAAATTTGTACCCTATAGCCAAAATGATCAAATAGTGAGCTGTAGTGAAAATTTATCGCATTTTCTTGCATATACATGTACTTACATTGAACAGGTCATAGCAAAGAGGCTAAAGCAGAAGAATAAAATTGTTTGCCCGACAAATAGGTACATGTTTACCATAATTTACTGTTTTGTTTGGGTGATGATGATTTTATGAGCCGATTGGCTAGCCACTTGGCTTTTTCTTTTTATTTTTGAGATCAGAGGGCCTGTATGGCAATTTTGGGATTTTCCTCCCGGTGCAGGGGAGGTTATGGAGAAATTTTTCGAAAATTTAGGGTGTTAGCCAAATTTTTGAAAAATTTGAAAAGTTTTTAGAAACTGAAAAGTTGAAAAACTTAAGCCATTGTGAAAATAGTGAAAGTTGAGTTGATTAGTTAAACGACTTTCGGCTTCGTTCCTTTTCGGGGACGAAAAGTTTTAAGTGGGGGAGATTGTAATAACCCGCAAATTCTGAGCCAATTTAAAATTTTTATTTTGGCAATTTTAGTGAATTTTGAATATTTAAAATGAATTATTTTAAATAATAACGACGAAAAATTTATTTTGAATAGAATTCGAACGTATATATTATATAGATCGTCGTTAGAATATAAATATTTATTTTAAATTATAAAAGGAATTGAAAATGGCGCGGTAGTTCGATAATTCGATTTTGAATTTCAAATGAATATACAGAATTCGTTTTAAGTCAGAATTGGACGAAACAAGAAATAATGGAATCTGTTTAACGATATCTTCCTAACGGATGTAAGAAACTGAGATTTCGTTTTAAAAATTGAAAGATATGTCCAGTTTAAAACTCAGAAAAGTCGCTGTGGAATTTATATATTTTTTAATATATATATAAAGGCCTTTGAAAATGGAAATTTTGCAAACGACCTCGGTTTTCGACGAAACCCCTTTTGTTGGATCCGGGATGTCAAATTATTGCTAGGTTTCAAAATTCGTAATTTTCTGAGTCAATATGTGAGCGTGGCGAAGTTAAACGTGTTTTGTCAGTTTCAATCAATTTCGAACAACCAGAAAATGACCATTTTTCCAACGATCTCAGAATTTGACGAAACTAGTTTTGTTAGGACCGTATCGACAATACGAAGCTAGAAATAATTTTTCGGGAATTTTTAGAGACTGTATGTGGCTTCGGTAAATTGAAATGTACGTTTAAAATTGAATATATAGAGTTATATTTGAATTTCAATGGAAACTGATCGTAATGGCCGAATTGGCTTACCAAACATAACCCATTGTGTTCAGAATGTGGGGATTTAGCTAGGGATAGTAGTTGTTGGGTTTGATTTGGCGTTTGGATGTGAAAACTGGCATTTTTGAAATAAAAGAATTAAATAATTAAAATAAATATATAATAGCCAATCAAAATTTTCAGAACCCTAATTCTATTATTATAAAACCAGCCGTCGCTCTTATCTCTCGTCCTACGACGATTATCGCTCCAACCAATCCTCCTTTAGATCTTCTAATCCGCTCAGCGAATCTCCACACTTCCAAAGGCAGTATTGATCAGCTTGAGGAGCTCCACGCATCCAACGGACAAGATCAGTTTTTGTATAGGAAATCGAGAGGAATTGAGCCACAAAGTGGCGTCGCTCGTTCGCCATTTCTAGCACGTCGGGGGGTTCGAACTGGCATCGATGGCCAGTGCAGGGCGGAGGCATGGGCGACTCTCGTATGGCGGTTGCTGATCGGCTTCTAGCCATCTCGTTTAGCGTGCGTTGGCATTTGTTTGATCGAGCGGTGGGTTTCTCCTTTTGGTCCAGGCGCGATACAGAGAACGGTAGGGGAGAGGGATTTGTGGTCTCCAGGTGATGAGGTAAAGAAGGGCTTGAGCCCTAATAGAGTAATTAGTTTAGCTAATTATGTTTGGTCATAAATTTAGATATTTAATGTTCATAATAGCATAAAATTTGTAAAGAAAATTAGGATTGTTTTTTTTTTTGCATTCTTTTGAAATAAAATATAGATTAGCATTGTTTATAAAATATAGATTAGCATTGTTTATAAAATATGGATTAGCATTGTTTATAAAATATAGATTAGCATTGTTTATAAAATATAAATTAGCGATGTTTTTAAAATTAACGTTGTTTTAAAAATATATTTTTTTATAAGGAAAGAAGCATTGTAAAAATGTATGAAGAAGAAATAAAAATATGATTTTTATTTATTGGGATAAAGCGATGAAAATATGATTTTTACTATGAACAGTGTGAAAAGAATTGCGATGGAACTGGGGGAAAACAAATCCAAATCCGAACCGTTCAGAATTAAAGAATGACGGAGTGGAAACCCAAGGTGAGAAATTCTTACTTTTAATTAAATTTTCTAGTTAAAATATATACTAGGATGCAGACGGTGTTTAGTAGCACCCGACACCCGTCGTCCACAGACCATGGACGACTTGTATGCTTGTTTGTATTATTTTGATGTGTAGTTGATTGTGTGTTGTGATGTGAAATGAAATAAAATATTTATATAGTTAAAAATATTTTATAGTTAAAAATAGAATTTTAAAGTATATATGAAATGAAATAAAAATAAGCAAATCGGACGATTTGTTTATATACACACATTTGACTGATATTGATTGGGATAATAAATTTTACACATCGCCCAACTGGACAAATAAAATCTGTGTTTGATTGTTTGAAACCCCACACGGGTATTAGGATGAGATATGACGTACCCTAATCCCATTTATTAGTTGTATGTCGATCGATTGATTGGCAGACTGTTATAAGCGTTGAATATTTATATTTGATGCTTATACATTGTAGAATGCACTTTGGATGATGGTTGATTATTTATCGTTGTTATTTTATACATGTGTTGTAGAAAAATCCATATAATTAACATTATATGGTAATTGATTGGGCCTCATTCAAGTTTTGAAAGAGAAATATTTGAAATAGAAATATTTGAAATAGAACATTTGAAAATAGAAACATATGAAGCCGTTTTGATTAGATTGACGCCATTTTGTTGTGAACGATATTTATATTGATTATATTCATTTTTTTATAATGAATATTGAAAAGTTCTTTCAAACTCGAATATTTTGAAATGAAGTTCGAATTATATTGAAAAGAATAGAAATTCGAATTAAATTGAAAAGAATTGAAATTCGAATTAAATTGAAAAGATTTGAAATTCGAATTAAACTGAATAGAATTGGAATTCGAATTAGATTGGAATAGAATTGAAATCGTTTTGAATTTAGTTTAAAACGTATTGAAATTGAGCTGAAAATCGATTTGAATTAAAATCAATTTGAAATGAATTTAAAACGAATTTGTAAGGGAAGATTCAATTTTGATTTTAATTTGAAAAGGAAGTTGAAATCGTTTTAAAAACGAATTTAAAACGATTTATAAAATACGTTTTAAAAGGGAATCGACGAAGTATATATTATATATATTATATATATAATATAATTGCCTGAATAGAACGCATCGCGCCGCGGTAGTTCGCGAATTTCGACCATTGACTTCGAACGGATATTACGGGAGATCCGACTGTCGGATTCTCCTAAAACCAGAACCCTTGGGTTCGTATCGAAAAGAGCTTTCTAATGAATATTAGAAATTAGAAATCTAACGGTTGGATTTGGAATTATGTCCAAATCAAATTTGGAAAAGGTCGCTGTAAGTGCAGTTCGATGGCCGTTGATGGAAATCGGCTGTACGGGCCTTGATAAAATTATAAAAAATAGTAATAATTTGTGTAAAATCAAAAGAAAAGATAAGTGAAGAATTGGGAAGAAAAACTCCATATTTGAAAAGATAAAAATAGATTTTTATCGAAGTGAACTAGTTTTGAACTAGAATTATAATTCTATTTATTTTTAAATAAATAAATTGGATTTGAAATGGTTTTGAAAATAACCAGAATTTCCAATAATTATATTGGAATGGATTTGAATCGAAATTGTCTTTGGAATATTTCGATGTTGGATTTCGTGATGATACAGATATTGTTATGGGAATTTGAAAGATATATATATATATATATATATATATATCTCGTTATTTCCAATACAATATTTGTTGGTCATAGAATTTGATATTGAATATAAGCCGGTATATTTTCTATTAAGAGCCTTGTATTTAATATCAAATGTGATTTGGGTTTGTCGTGAATGGTGTCTTTATTAACACTGTTCTTGAACCCAGTTGAGAAAAGATTAAATCTTTTTATTTAGATTTAATGAAGTGTACCAATTAAATAATATTTAATTGGAATTGAATTGGTATTGATTTTTGGGTTTATCGTAAACAGTGTTTTAAATAACACTTGTTCTTTAATCCGATAATTAATGGAGCGTGATTTTGGTTTGTCGTGAACGGTATCTTCAATAATATTGTTCTTAGACCTAAAGGGGTTAAGAAAATCAGAAACTAACTGGAGATTAGTTAAGTTGAATGGTTTCAGAGGTATTGATCTGATGTTGGTTTCGGCCTTCAGGGTTAATACTTAGGGAATTGCTCACTTACTATTTTACGGTTAGGGACTGATTGAAATGTGATGTGATTTTGGGTTTATCGTTAACCTTATTTTAAATGACATTGATTCTTTAACCCAGTTAAAGATTAAAACTAAGTGGAGTTTTAATGAATCTTTAATTAGATTTAAATGATCGAGAATGGAGTATCACCAGTTTTGCTCCAAGCGATAGTTAAATCTTTAATTAGATTTAAACGTGAAATGGTAATTGAATTTACCGATAACACCGTGGTGTTAGATATGAAGTATAACCAGTTTTACTTCATGGGATGAATAGGTTGGGGTTGGGAAATTAAAACAAATAATTACTTCGGTAAGGTTCGTTTATCTCGACTAGTTTGAAGTGATATTCAAAAGGAAGATTAAAAAATAAATTTGAAAGAATTTATCTTTGATAAAATTAATGGGAACCTTTCCCTAAGAATGTGAAATTTAGAAACTAACTGTAGGTTGGCTAAGCAGAGTGATTTCCTGGGTATTGATCTGATGTTGGTTTCGGCCTTCGGGGTTAATATTTGGGGGATTATTCTCTTGATTAATTTACGGTTAGTGACTGATGAATTGGAATGAGGCGTATGTTGTGTTTGTGTAACACTTGTTTATTATATACGCGAGTTATTCGGAAAGACCGGGTTTATCCCATTCTGAATAACTAATACGACGAGAAGTCGAAGATGAAGACGGTGGTTGAAGACCGGAGGTCTTCACGTCGTTTGGGTGATTACTAATGATCTTGATTGGGATGTACACCCAAGAAGATGGAAACAGTTGGTGATCGTCCAGACGTACTTGGAGATCGATGGATATGCGGGGTACTAGGTGCCTCCAGTTTCGTTCAGACCCAGAAGGAACTTGTAAATGGACTGTGTGTCTGACATTGTATTTTAGTCTGTGTGATTGATTTCTATTATATATATATGTTTGGCGGCGGGGAATTTATTCTCTTGCTTAATGCCCTTCTTTGAGACGTACGAGCTCAGGGGTTATATAGTGATGGATATCAAACGCATAGAGTGAATTGCCTGTGTGGCATGCCTAAGTGGCAAATGATCAAGGCTTTTGTTGAAAAGCAAAGTCTTGTGGTTGATGATCGAAGCACGGCCTTTGTGGCATAGCTTTGTGTAAACGTTTTACCTCGCGAGTTTCACACCCGGTATGAACCAGAAACGGGAGATGACATCAGGGAGGGCATGCGTTTCCTTCTAGTTAGAAGTGGCGTCAGTGGTTTTACACGCCCTGACGAGTTTGACTTATGTGGTTGTTGCTGTTGCGAGGCGCCTCGGATATATATATCGGTGACTATGTGAAGCTGATGGAGTCACTTGTTGGCTCATTTACGCCCCATAGGGCGGGGAGACATATTGGTCAGGCATAATAATCCACTCCGTGTGGACCGACCCTGATGATCCAAGGGGCAGTTGCGGCTGTTCCTGAGGCTCGGGCTAGACAGTCTCGAATCGATAAGGACGATCCCTAGCCTCGGTTCAAATCATAAATGATAACCCAATTTCCAATACATGACGTTTGCGGTTTTATTTGTAGAGCCTAGTATTGGCGACATGATATATGGTACCCATGCCGCCTATGATTGATACTTATGATTTGAAGTTGTTTTATACACTATGCACTTATAATAGTATCAAATGATTTGTTTTTAAAATGTACTAACCATGTTTGGCAATTATAAGGGAAAACCCTATCCCTCGGCTTGCGTTGCATTGTGTGATAGGACCTGGGTCTTGTAATAGCTTCATTGTTCTTTATTTAGCATTGCGCTGTTGTTTTATGCACCGGTATTCTTGGGAGGAAACCCGTTCCGTGTTATAAGGCATAGTCCCTTGATTTACCTAACTTTAAAAATAAAGATTAATAACTATTTTAGTTCTCACACCAGTCTCAAGACTGACCTGGAGTTTATTGTTTTAACCTAAACTCTGGGTGCCCTTATTTTGACACGGGCAGCTAGTAGTTTTGGTTTTGCAGATTTATATTCACAGGATCCTGGTTTACAGCTGGAATGATATCCGGAAGGCTTTGTATTCGTATTTCTCCTTCAGTTGTGTATTGTATTATTTTCCGCTGCTATGTAATTTATTGTAATCTCTGATAATTTGTTATGTATATTATTTATTCATACTCTCTATATTCTTGTATCTGATGGAATTGTTGTAATTAACAATGAAATGTCCTTCCGTCTGCGTTCTGATGTGGCTTGTTCTCGACTCAATCCGGGATTTCCCGTAAGGGGGATTTCAGGTCGTTTCAACCCATGCCATCTATGATTGATACTTATGATTTGAAATTGTTTTTGAAACATATAAACACTAGTAGTAATATCAAATGCTTTTGTTTTATTCGTATCAAGCATATTTTAGCCATTATAAGGTAAAAACTCTATCCTCCGGTTTGTGTTGCATTGTGTGATGGGAACTGAGTCCTATAATGGCTTCATTTTTATAAAAAGCATTGCGATGTTTAAAAGATTTACTTGTTGTAAAGGACTGGCAATCCAATGGAGTAAACCCGTTCCCCGAACGTGGCGTGGTCCTGTGATTAGCCAAATTATATAATGTGTTAAGTAGATTTCTCATACCAGTCCTTGTTGCTGGTCCTGTGTGGGCTGGGTACGCATGATAGGGGGTTCTCGCTTAGCGGTTTTGTGGCGAATGAGAGACTCTTACCCCTACATGTCCCTGTTCAGGGTTGGTTAGGCAGTGGCAGGGAGACTCGAGAGGGTTGCCGTAAAACAAGGGTACTGGGGGACCATTGTGAGCCACGGTGGGTTTTACCTGCTGTACTGGAGGATGAAGGGATGGTTGCAAAGCCTACCGGATTTCGCAGTGACGTCACAACGTGGTATCGGAGCTTTGGTTAAGCCTGGTGCTGGAATATAACATATTAACGAACTCGTCAAAAATAGAACCAGTAGTGTTCTAGGACAAGTAACACATTACTGATAGGATCATTAAGGTCCTAGTATGGGTAAAGCAGAATTAAATACACCCAATAGACACGTTTACATTCAAAGTATATGTCTCTATGTTTGAAATATCCTTTCTGTTGACCTGACACTTTGTTTGCCATTTGCAGACGTACTAGAAAATGAGTGCCAGAAACAGAAGAAGTAATACCGAACCAGATATTGAGGCTCTATTAATTAAGTATCGAAATATGGGTGGAATACCATTCTCGAGCGAAGAATCTATTATGAAAACACAAGCTTGGATTCGTTCTGCTGAGAAAATCTTTAACGGTTTAAAGCTGATAGATGACCAGAAAAGATTACTGACATCTTGGGCACTCGAAGACGAAGCCTTGTTTTTGTGGGATTCGATTATTAAGGATAACCCAAAAGGTGATATCACCTGGGATAGATTCAAAGTGATTTTCCTAGAAAGATTTACTCCTCCTGAAGCAACTGAGCGGTTATGTGACGAATTCTCTTATCTGATACAAGGAGATATGACCATTCCAGAATATCATAAGAGATTCAATGAACTTTCTCATTTTTCCCCGCATCTGATTCAAGGTCCAAAGAGGAAGAATCTGAGGTTTATTCATGGCCTGCAAAGAAAATACCAGACTAGTGTAATGAGGAATGTGAAGCTTCCTTTTTCTGAAATGATATACATGGCTTACCAGTATGAGGATCTCGACAAGAAAGGTATGTTGCGCTACGAAGAGGAAGTCAGTTCTAGTAATAAAGGTGAGTCTGAAACTGATCGTCCGGAGGCCAGTACGATGTCTGAGGTCAGTAAGAAGCCTAAAGTCAATCGAAAAAGGGCCAGGTCCGGGAAAGAACAAGTAACAACTGCCGTATGCAATAACTGCAATAAGCAGGGACATTTATCGATAAATTGCAGGGCTTCAAAGAAACAAAATAAATCTCATAGTGGGAGGAGATGCCATAAGTGTCACCAAGCAGGTCATATTGCACGGGAATGCCAACTCTCAAAGAAATCTGAAGCAGTACATATAAATGAAGTAGTAGAAACTTCTGACCCCTCAGCTAGTCAGGGAAGGCCAGATGTTTTAGAAGGCACGCTAACTGTTAAAGATATTCCAGTTAAAGCACTGTTTGACACCGGCGCGTCGCGATGCTTTGTTGCAAAGAATGCGGTTAAGAAACTGGATTTGAATTTGAAGAAGCTCAAAGAACCAATGACTGTCCATAATCTGGTTGGGGATTCCCTCGATCTCAGTTGGGTTTGTGGGGTGCCGGTTTCTTTTTCTCATTATCGGTTCCCTACCATCGCGGTCGTCATGAATTTTACAGAGTTTGATCTTATCTTGGGGTTAGACTAGTTGACCAAATATGAAGCTGAGGTTAAATGCGCCGACAGAGTCGTTAAGGTGAAGATTAAATCAGGTGATTATATAACCATTCCCTGTGAAGGTCAGAATTCTAATAGAAAAGACTTTTGGTCAGCTTTAGATGTTTCTTCTGCTCAAATAGAAAATATCACTGTAGTCACAGAGAATATACAGGAACTCATAAAAGATATTCCTGTCGTCAAGAATTATGCGGATGTGTTCGAAGAATTTGTTAGCTTACCTCCGTAGAGAGAAATTTATTTCAAGATCGCTTTAATTCCGAACGCAAGGCCAGTAGCGCACGCTATTCGGAGAATGACTCAAAAGGAGAAAGAAGAACTAGACAATCAAACTGGACAGCTTGTATGGAAGGGTCTAATCAGGACTAGTTTCTCTGATTGGGGAGCAGCAGTGGTGTTTGTCCCAAAGTCTGACGGTACTCTGCGACTATGTGTGGATTATCGTTACTTGAATAAGCAGACAATAAAGAATAAATATCCATTGTCGTGAGTCGATGATTTATTGGATTGTCTGAATGGAGCACAAGTATTTTCAAGGATGGACCTAGCTACAGGTTTCCTTCAGCTTCGTATTGCTGAAGAGTGTGTTCCTATGACAACATTCAGAGGTCTAGACTTATTCTATGAGAGGTTAGTAATGCCGTTCGGCTTATGTAACGCCATTTGATGAATCGAGTGTTCAGAGGAGTCTTGAATAAGTTTGTTCTAGTTTTTATTGACGATATTCTAATCTTCTCTAAGTCAAAAGCCGAATATGAAAAGTATTTGGAACAAGTTCTAGAAATTCTGAGATGGAACGTTTTAAAAGCCAAGCTGTCCAAATGTATATTTTGGCAAGATGAAGTGAAGTTTCTTGGCCACGTCGTATCAAAAGAGGGAATTTCTCTGGATCAAAGTAAAATCACTGCTATTCAAAATTGCAAGCAGCCTAGTACTCCCACCGAGGTCCGAAATTTTCTTGGATTGGCTAGTTATTACCGGAAGTTCGTTAAAGATTTTTCGAAGATATCTAGTCACTTAACAAAGCTTACAAAGAAGCACTCAAAATTTAAGTGGACTCCAGAATGTGAGGAGGCTTTTGAGAAGCTAAAGTTAAGATTAACAACGGCTCTAGTGTTAACGATAATTGATGGCAATCAAGACTTGAAAGTCTGGACAGATGCCTCTAGAGAAGGCCTTGGTGCAGTATTAATGCAAAGAGGCCAGGTTGTTGCTTATGCTAGCCGTCAGCTGAAGCCACATGAAAAGAACTACGTTACTCATGATGTTGAGTTGTTGGCTATCGTATTTGCTTTGAAAATTTGGAGACATTATCTTTTGGGTGAGAAATACGAACTGTTTACAGATCATCTGTCGCCAAAGTATCTGTTCACCCAGAAAGAATTGAATCTGTGGCAGCAACGTTGGCTAGAGTTCCTTGCAGCATACGATTTTGAGATTTTGTACACTCCAAGGAAAGCCAATGTCGTGACTGATGCGCTAAGTAGAAAGAATGTAATGATCGCCAGTTTTATTATTACAACTTCATTGATTGATAAAATATCTGCTTTTCAGAAGGATGATCACTTCATTCAGAAGATCAGAGAGATATTTCAGAAAGACGAGCCCTTGAGTTTTCAAGTTGATAATGATGGGATTCTAAGGCTAAAAGGTCGAATTTGTGTTCCTAACATTTCTGAGCTCCGAAAGGAAGTACTGGATGAATGCCACAAGTCAAAACTTAGTATCCATCCAGGAGTGAGCAAAGTGTATAATGACATCAAACGCACTTTCTTGTGGAGGTCGATGAAGAGAGACATTTCTTTATATGTTAGCCGATGCTCTACTTGCCAACTAGTCAAAAGCGACCAACAGAAACTTGCTGGATTGTTGCAACCGCTGGACGTTCCAGGTTGGAAGTGGGAACATATTTCCATGGACTTCATAGATGGTTTGCCTAGAACCCGAAAAGGAAATGACAGTATTTGGGTGATCGTAGATCGCTTCACGAAGACCGCCCATTTCATACCTGTCAGACCGAACAGAACTGCTCAGAGTCTGGCGCAGATTTATTTCAAGGAAATTGTTAGGCTACACGGAGTGCCGATCAGTATAGTTAGTGATAGAGATCCAATATTTACTAGCAAATTCTTGGAGGCATTTTAAGTAGAACTGGGAACGAACCTGAATCTAAGCACCACCTATCATCCTCAGACAGATGGTCAAACTGAGAGGGTGAATCATATACTAGAAGATTTATTTCGGGCTTGTGTACTTGATTTTGGTGGATCATGGGAAGACCATTTGCATTTGGCTGAGTTCTCCTACAACAATAGCTACCAAGCGAGCCTGACAATGTCACCATTTGAAGCACTGTATGGTAGATTGTGTCGATCTCCTGCTTGTTGGGTAGAACGTGGCAACAGGCTTGTATTGGGACCTGATATGATCCGTGAAGCTACCGACAAAGTCGATTTCGTTAAGAAACAATTACTCGCCGCTCAAAGCAGACAGAAGAGCTATGCAGATCCGAGAAGAAGATATTTGGCTTTTTCTGTTGGTGATTATGTGTATCTAAGGGTTTCTCCGATGAGAGAAGTGATTCAATTTGGCAAAACTGGGAAGTTGGCGTCCAGATTTATTGGACCATTCCCTATTCTTGAACGGATTGGGACTCTCGCTTATATTATTCAATTACCGGATTGGTTTCCTGGAGTGCATGATGTATTTCACGTATCTCAACTTCGAAAGCATGTTCATGACCCAGATTTGGTTGTGGAAGAGGCCGCACAACAGGATATTGAAATTACACCAGAATTTGCTGTGAGAAGAGAGCCGCTAAAGATTATCGGTAAAGAAACCAAAGAGCTGAGGAACAAGAAGGTTCACTTAGTCAAAGTGCAATGGAGTGGAGATCCGCGAGATTGTACTCGGGAAACAGAGGAAAGCATTAAGAAAGCCTATCCCAAGTGCATGGTGGATATCTCTGATTGACTCCGGTGCAAGGTACATTAACCATACTTTGCATTACCATTTGTTCTTTACTTTGTTGTTATTTTTTTTCATGGATGTGAACTTTTAATTCTATATTCTGATTATTTTAAAAGAGTATATGAATCGATTAGTATATTTTTGAAAAGTTAAAAACAAATTGATTGTTGTTTGTGTTGTGTAATAGCAGATTTGGTTAATTAAATTATTAGAATGATAGTTAATTAAATCAAGTATTGAACTGATTTAAAAATCGATGGAAATATATACATGTGCATTATATATGTTTGAACAGGAAAATGGATTAGCTGTTGAGTAAAGAATTTTTTTGCGTTCCCGACAAATAGGTAAACCTTAAACTGGATGCGCAATTTTATTATCATATCAACTCCTGTGAATGTCATTGGATGCGGAGTGCTGGTTGTTCTGTGTGTAATAATAAATGTCGCCATAGGATAGTAACAATAAATTTTGAACTACACTACATGGCATACTTCTTGAAGATAGGCATACTTCATCATATACCACATAAGCATTTGGAGCTTGTGTGACGAAGTTGAAGATTTACCATACGAGCAAGAGGCTTGTATGGCAATGACTGATATGACCATATAAAATATAAAGGTAAATTGCCAGATTAATAAAAACCCCACACGGGTCTGGAGAAGACAATAAACACGTTTCTCTGGTTATTAAGGCACAAAAACCATTTATAGTGTGACGAGAATTTATTCTCTAGAGTTATGATCTATACGCACTCCCCTGTGGAAACCGGAATATATCACTATAAATATGTGCATGATTATTAGGATTTATTGGGTACCTAATACAGCCCAATAAATTTCCAAACCCCTCCCCGTATAAAGGAGGTTATGGCGAAATTTTTCGAAAATTTCGGGTGTTAGCCAAATTTTTGAAGAATTTGAAAATTCTTAGAAACTGAAAAGTTGAAGAATGGAAGCCAGATTGAAAGTAGAGTTGATTAATCAAACCACTTTCGACTTTGTTCCTTTTCAGGGATGAAAAGTTTTAAGTGGGGGAGATTGTAACAACCCGTAAAATCTGAGCTAATTTAAAATTTTTAAATTGGCTATTTTAGTGGATTTTAAATATTTAAAATAAATATTTCAAATAATAACGATGAAAAGTAAGTTTGAATCGATGTTTGAAAATGAATATAATTATTTCTAATTATAAACAAGGCCTGAAATGGTGCGGCGGTTTCGAAATTTGAATTCAAACTTTGACTGGCTGTACCGGGTGCAAAACAAAATGGATTTTAAAGAAACCAAAAATATTTAAATCTGTTAGTGAATACCTTTCTAACGAATCTTAAAAAGCGAAGTTTCATAGCGGGAAGCAAAAGTTATGGCTAAATGAATTTTCAGAAAGGTCGCTATAGAGTTTATATAGCCCGTGGAAATGGCCATTTTGCAAACTACCTCAGAATTCGACGAAACCACTTTTGTTGGATCCGGGATGTCAAATTATTTCTAGGTTTCAAATTTCATAATTTTTGAAGTAAACATGTAAGCGTGGAAATGGAAAATGTGTTTTGCTCAATTACAGTTAAAATGGATCGACCAGAAAAGGGCCATTTTCAAATGGTCTCAGAATTTGACAAAACTAGTTTTTTTGGACCGTATCATCAAAACATAGCTAGATTTATTTTTTTGGAATTTTTAGAATTAGTATGTGGCCCTGACAAATTGAAATGTACGTTCAAACCAAATATTGAATGTTTTATATTTTAATTTGAAGAGAAACTGACTCAAACAGTCGAATGGGCCAGTGAAACATATCCCATTGTGTTCGAAATGGGGTATTTAGCTAAGGACGTTAGTCGTTGCGTTTGGATTAGAGTTCGTATGAGATAAGGCGTATTTTACGATTTTTAAAATTTATAAATAAAATAAAAATCTCTGATTGGCTCACACTTCTCTCTCTCTCTCTCTCCCCCGAAAGAAAGTCGCGAACGACGGAAAAGACTTCCAAGCTTCCCTCCTCGTTTTCTCCTCCTATACGCATCGATAGCCTTCGATCCAGTTGGGGCTTTTGAAGAGCTCCCCTCAAGCTTCAAATCCATGGTCGTTGCACCCCCTCTCGTCAGGTGAATCGCGAGATCCAGGCTTCCAAAGTCACGGCCTTTCAACCGCCGCCGCCATTAGCAGGGACCACCGAGTGGGCCCCCTCCACCGCGCGCAGGTGTGCCCTCCATCCCCCTTCGACGCTGCGTAGGCCGATCGTTCTATCGATTCATGGTTTTCGCAAAAATCGCAACCCTAGTTTTGAAAAAACTGCTGAGAGGTACGGCTGAATTATTTTAAACTATATTATAGCACTTTAAAGCGCTACAGTTTTTGATTTCACTATAAAAATCATATCTTTCTCGTTTGTTGACGAAATTCAGTGAAACAAGAGGCGCCCGGACCGTGAGGATGTCTTCTACATTCTAGAAGAGACCGCATATTTTTCTGAGCCTTCTGCTATTTTTGGTGGAGTGGAACCCAATGTGAGATTTCTGAATTATAAACGATATGGAAAACGACTATGTATAAATTATATAGTCGATGTATGAGTTATATAAGCGTTGTACACCTCATGTATAAGCGTTGTATAATTCGTATATTCGATGTATAAGTTATATATGCGTTGTAAAAATTATATATGTGTTGAAATAGAAGTGAAATATACATATATATATATGCCCCTCGTCCACAAACCATGGACGATATTTATTGGTTGTGATTGGTGTGAAAATTGGTTGATAGCGAATGGTTGATTAGAGTTGTTTGTGGTTGAAATTGATTGATTGTGTTTGAAAAATACCCGTTTATGGTTGAGAATTATTTAGTTGAAACCACATAGGATTAGTTTGTGGAAAAGAAAAAAAAATATACATGCCGCCTACGTGCGAACTGGATGCATGAAATCCCCATTGTCAAAAGCTGTGAGGCTTTAAGGTAGAGCGAGGTGTCGTACTAGGGACGGTCCCAGTTTTAACTACCCTACCGTTACGCTGCCGAAATTTTCAATAATATTCATGTGTTAGAATTATTTTCATGTATTGAAACTATATTCGTGTGTTGGATAGAAATTCATGTGTTGAATAGAAATTCATGTGTTGAATAGAAATTCATGTGTTGAACGACGTTCGTGTTTTGAAATAAATTGTTTTATAATAAAAATTCAATTTTTATCATCTATATGAACTATATAAAATAGTCGTATTTTGAAAGAAATTGTTTTATAATAAAACTCCTATTTTTATCATCTATATGAACTATATAAAATAGTCGTGTTTTGAAAGAAATTGTTTTATAATAAAAATCCTATTTTTATCATCTATATGAACTATATAAAATAGTCGTGTTTTGAAATAAATTGTTTTATAATAAAAATCCTATTTTTATCATCTATATGAACTACATAAAATATTCGTGTTTTGAAATAAATTGTTTTACAATAAAAATCCCATTTTTACTATATACATGAAGTGTTAAAAATAGTGAAGTGTTGAAATAAATGTCTGTTGGATAAAATATCATTTTTATCAAATGTATGAAAAGCATATAGTTTTGAAATCGAAGAATAGATTATATTTATATATATATATATATATGTATAAATATAATTAAAATATATTGAATAACGAAGCTGTAGTTCGTGTTTTGAAACCGTGATTTCAAACGATTAGTGCGGGAGATCCGACCATCGGATTTTCTCGAAACAGAAACCGTTGGGTTCGCTTTGGAAATATCTTTCCAACGACGCCCACTTTGTGAAGATCCAACGATTGGATTGTCTGGAATATTTAATTCAAATCTGAAGAAAAACAGCGCTAGAATCGATTATATATATGTATATATATAAATCTAATTAAATAAATCGAATAACGACGCTGCATTTCATATTTCGAAATCGAAACTTCAAACGAGTGTACCGGGAGATCCGACCGTCGTATTTTCCCAAAGCTGGAACCGTTGGATTCGTTTTGAAAAGATCTTTCTAATGATATAAAATTTGTGAAGATCCAACGGTTAGATTTTCAGATATGTGTAAATCAAATTTGAAGAAAAATAGCGCCACGGCCACGTTATGGCCTGAAGCGTCGTTTGAATAAATTGGTATTTTTAAATAAATAAAAATAACGATAAATCGTTATAAAACATTATAAACGATATGGAATGGAAATAAGCCGAATTTACCTGATTTATTGGATATTTGATAGTTGAATGTGAAAATTATAAACTAACTGAAGGTTAACTAAGTCGGATGGTTTCCTGGGTTTTGATCTAATGTTGGTTTCGGCCTTCGGGGTTAATACTTGGGAAATCGTTCTCTTACTAATTTACGGTTAGTGAATAATGAATTGCAATGAGGCGTATGTTGTGTTTGTGTAGCACTTGTTTATTATATACGCGAGTTTCTCAGAAAGACCGTGTTTATCCCATTCTGAACAACTGAATCGACGATAAGAAATCGATGATGAAGAAGGTGATTGAAGACCGGAGATCTTCACCTCGGTTGGATAGTAACCGATGTCTTGATTGGGAGGCATCCTGAAATATAGATATTAAGTGGTGATCGTCCAGACGTACGTGGAGATCGATGGGTATGCGAGGTATATAGTGCCTTCGATTTCGTTCAGACCCAGAACGGACTTGTAAATGGACTGTGTGTCTGACATTAGAATTCATTCTGTGTGATTGATAGCCATCAGTTGCATAGTGTGAATTGCCTGTGTGGCATGCTGAGATGCAGTGATCAAGGCTTTTATTGAAAAGCAGGGTCTTGTGGTTGATGATCAAAGCACCGCCTGTGTGGAATAGCTTTGTGTATAACGTTAATTCGCAAGCCTCACACCCCGGTATGAACCAGAAACAGGAGAGGACCTCAATGAGGGCATGCGTTTCCGTCTAGCTAGAGGTGGTGTCAGTGCTTAAAACTGGCTGACATTTATACTATTTTTCACCTATGTGGTTGTTGCTGTTGCGAGGCGTCTCAGATATATCGATCAATCCGGGACCGATGAAGTCATTCGTTGGCTCATTTACACCCCAAAGGGCAGGAAAACGCAGTGATCAGGCATTTTAATCCACATCGGTGGACCGACCCTGACGATCCAAGGGTTTGACTGAGTACTTGCCCTGAGGCTCGGGCTAGAGAGTCTCGAATTCGATAAGGACTATCTTTTGCCTTGGTTCATGACGGAAATCCAATTTTCAAATACGTGACTGTGCGGTTTTTAGTGTATACCTATATATGGCGACATGATATATGGTACCCATGCCGTCTATGATTGATACTTATGATTTGAAATTGTTTTTGAAACATATAAACACTAGTAATAATATCAAATGCTTTTGTTTTATTCGTATAAGCATATATTGGCCATTATAAGGTAAAAACTCTATCCTCCGATTTGCATTGCATTGTGTGATGGGAACTGAGTCTTATAATGGCTTCATTTTCATAAAAAGCATTGTGATGTTTAAAAGATTTACTTGTTGTAAAGCACTGGCAATCCAATGGAGTAAACCCGTTCCGCGAAAGTGGCGTGGTCCTGTAATTAGCCAAATTATATAATGTGTTAAGTAGATTTCTGATACCAGTCCCATGACTGACTCGTAGTTTGTTTCACTTGCAAACTCGGGTGCCCCTCTTTCTACACGGGCAGCCTTGTATTCAGGTTTTAGTAGGCTCTTTTTGGATAGCTGGAGCTGAAGATGGATTCTATCATTTATCTCTTTTTATGCCGTTCAACTCCTATTGTACATATTATGTTTGTTTTCCGCTGTAGACATTTATGTATAGATGAACTGTAATTGTACTAAGTATGATCATGTATATTATGTAGCTCTGATGATTATGTTTATCCATTGTATTATTTGTACATTATCAGGTGTATTTATTTAATTCTGTTCTGCTATTATCTGTTTATGTGTTATATTCCAAAGATTACCCTTGCCACCGTCAGTACGGGTTTTGGGGTCGTCATAAATTACAAATCCAACCGTTAGATTTCAAATCTCTAATGTTCATTTGAAAGCTCTTTTCGATACGAACCCAATGGTTCCGGTTTTAGGAGAATCCGTCGTCGGATCTCCCGTAATATCCATTTGAAGACAATGGTCAAAATTCACGAACTGCCGCAGCGCGGCGCGTTCTATTCAAGCCATTATATATATATCATCGATTTCCTTTCAAAACGTATTTTATAAAACGTTTTAAAATTCGTTTTCAAAACGATTTCAACTTCATATTCAATTTCAAATCAAAATTGAATATTCCATATCATTAATCTATAAATGACAATATTTTCAAAACGTTATATTTTGAATTCAATTCCTATTCGGTATTCATTATAAAACTGAATAAAATTGATATAAATATCGTTCACGTCAAAATGGCGTAAATCTAATCAACACGACTTTTATATATTTCAATAACTTCGTTATTCTATTCAATAAATGAATATTTCCTTCAACACATGAATATATATTTTTATTCAACAAATGAATATATATTTTTATTCAACACATGAATATTTATTTTTCTATTCAACACATGAATTTGTATTTCTATTCAACACATGAATATTTATTTTTCTATTCAACACATGAATTTGTATTTCTATTCAACACATGAATATTTATTTTTCTATTCAACACATGAATTTATATTTCTACTCAACACATGAATATTTATTCTATTCAATACATGAATTTATATTTCTATTCAACAAATGAATATTTATGCTATTCAACACACGAATTTATATTTCTATTCAACATATGAATTTTTCTATTATAATATTCCTTATATTCCAAATTGGAATGAGGCCCAATCAATTACCATATAACGTTAATTATATGGATTCCGTACAACACATGTATATAATAGCAACAATAAATAATCAACCATCATCCAGAGTGCACCACACAACTGCATAAGCATTAAATATAAATAATTAACTCTTATACAGCCTGTCAACCCATTGATTGACATACAACTAAACAATCAGGATTAGTGTACGTCAAATATCATCCCAATACCCGTGTAGGGTTTCAAATCAACAAACACAGATTTTTATTTGTGCAGTTGGGCGATGTGTAAAATTAATCGTCCCAATCAATATCAGTCAAATCGGTGTACATAAAAAAATCGTTCGATTTGTAAATGAATATTTATTTTACTTCAACACATGAATATACATTTTATTTCAACACATGAATATATTTTTTACTTCAACACATGAATATATTATTCCATTCAACACATGAATATTTTATTCTATTCAACACATGAATATATATTTTATTTCAACACATGAATATATATTTTATTTCAACTCATGAATATATAATTTTATTCGACACATGAATATTTTATTCTATTCAACACATGAATATTTTATTCTATTCAACACATGAATATATATTTTATTTCAACACATGAATATATATTTTATTTCAACACTTGAATATATATTTTATTTCAACCCATGAATATATATTTTATTTCAACACATGAATATATATTTTATTTCAACAAATGAATATATATTTTATTTCACAACCAACAGTCAATTTTCACAACACAAACAATCACACAAGTCGTCCATGGTGTGTGGACAACGGGTGTTAGGTGCTACTAAGCACCGTCTGCATCCTAGTATATATCTCAAACTAGAAATTAAAATAAAAGTGAGGAGTTCTCACCGACTAGCTAAACCAAACGCCACGACTCTTCATATGTAGAAAATCTTGCCATGTCCGTCTTTTGTCACTTTCGTTGTCCGTATCCACTACATATATAAAAACGCATTTTTATATTGTTGCTATGTATATAAAAATCACATTTTTATAACTACGCTACATGGATAAAAATTCTATTTTTATACCGCTACTATATAGATAAAAATTCTATTTTTATAACGGTGTTCATATAATAAAGACCATATTTTTGATTTACTACATATATAAAAATCACAATTTTATATTCTCTAGTATATAAAAATCATATTTTTAATCTTCACATGTAGTAAAAATCATATTTTTATTATCATACATGTATCAAAATCTCGTCTTTCTTGTTCAAAAATCCATGCTTTATGTAACTAAAGATCTTATCTTTTTCCATCTAAAAAAATCCTAACTTGATATATATATATATATATATATATATATATATATATATATATATATATAGATTACATTTTATAAAATTCCGTTTTACTTATAAATCTCTAAAGAAAATAAAATAAAAATAATGCTGTATACAAGAAAAACAACTTAAATCACTCACAGCGCTTTCAGCGAATGGGGGAAGGTCCACAGGCTGAGGTGGTGGCTGAGGATGGCTGCGCAAGGTCGGGGAGGTGGTGGTGGGTGGCCAGGTGGTTGGCGGTGGGATGTTGCTTCGATTTGGGGGCTTTGGGGATTTAAACAAGGAGATAGAAGAGAGGGAAATGCGGAGAAGATGGGAGGTAGTCGGGGAGGAGTGGCGACGGCGAGGGCGGGGCAGCGACGCCTGCGGTGGCGCTGGATGGGGAGGACGACGAGTTTGATCTTCCGGTTTTGATTTCTTTTTTTTATTTCTTTGACTGAAATGAAGAGAGAAGGGAAAGGTAGGTTTTATAATTTATTATTTTTAATTTATTTATTTCTCCCAAAAAGTTACTTTAAATTTCGATCTCCAAACGACACCCAACGACTGTTGTCCACAGCTAATTACCCCATTCCGAACATAATGGGATATGTTTCATAAGCCAATTCGATCGTTTCGATCAGTTTCCATCAAAATCAAAATATAAATCTATATATTGAATTTGAACACACATTTCAATTTACCGGGAGCACATATTAACCCTAAAAATTGCAGAAAAATATTTTCTAGCCTCGTATCGACAATACGGTTTTAAAAAAATTAATTTCATCAAATTCCGAGATCGTTTGAAAAATCGCCATTTTCTAGTCGATTAAAATCAACTAAAACTAGTCAAACGCGCTTTCCTTTGCCACGCTCACATATTGAATCAGAAAATTATGAATTTTGAAATCTAACAATAACTTGACATCCCGGATCCAACAAAAGTGGTTTCATCGAAAACCGAGGTCGTTTGGAAAATTTCCATTTTTTAAAGGCCAGAATTCCATAGCGACTATATAGAATTTTCAACTGAGCATAACTTTTTATTCCCGCTATGAAATTTCTATTTTTCGGATTCGTTGGGAAGATATTCTCAAATAGATTCAAATATTTTTGGTTACACTAAAATACGGTTTATTTTGAATCCTGTACATTCATTTAAAATTCAAAATCGAATTTTCGAACTACCGCGCCATTTTCAATCCCTTTTATAATTAAAAATAAATATTTATATTCTAACAACGATTCAAAATAAAAATATACGTTCTATTTCTATTCAAAATAAATTTCTTGTCGTTATTATTTAAAATAATTCATTTTAAATATTCAAAATTTATCAAAATAAAATTTTTAAATTGGCTCAGATTTCCGGGTTATTACAATCTCCCCCACTTAAAACTTTTCGTCCCCGAAAAGGAACGAAGCTGAAAGTTGTTTCACAAACCAACTCAACTTTCATTATTTTCTTCACGGCTTAAGTTTTTCAACTTTTCAGTTTCTAAGAACTTTTCAAAATTTTCAAAAATTTGGCTAACACCCTAAATTTTCGAAAAATTTCGCCATAACCTCCCGTGCACCGGGAGCTTTCGGATATTTCAAATAGCCTCCCATGGCCCTCACCAATCCAAAAGAAAAAGCCAATCAGTTCATAAAATCATCCAAAACGCAAGAAATACAATAAACATGTACTTATTTATCGGGAAAATAATTTTATTCCTCTTCTCTAGCCTCCTTGCTATGACCTGTTCAATGTAAGTACATGTATATGCATGAAAATGCGACTAATTTTCAATACAACTCAATATTTGGTACAATTTGGCTAGATGGTTCAAATTTTAATTAATCAACCCATAATCAAACAACACAATCATCAATCAATTAATTGATTAACTTTTCAAATTCATAACTTTGATACATAGTCCAAAGAATCACATTTTTGGTGCCAAATCACAACAATAGACCCAATCTAATTTTGGTTCTCACACCAGTCAATTGGAATCATATAGAAATCCCACTTTCGTCACTCGAACATAAATACTGATGATGCCATGGTCATTATCAGCATCATCTCCGGACGACTAGAGTGTGATTCTATATTTATCCAGTATATTAAAACTTCGAATACACGTGGATCAGGCGTATACGCTCAATCTTTATATAATGGATTGTCCAAATCAATAGAAATAAATATTCAAATACATATAAAACGATTTAAATTTCAAAACAAAATTTGTTTTCATTTTCAAAAATATACTCTTCACACTTGTTCTAGGATACTACTGATCCCATCTCTAACGAGTCAATCTCATTGGAAATTACTAATCCAATCTCTGATGAATTCTTTCGTTTAGTTCTAACGTGTCTTATTCTCGAGCTTTGTAAACCAAAGATCTGATACCAAATATAACGATAAGGAATTTTGCTCGATCCGAATCGATCGCTAAACTGACCAAGACCGTTCGAAACCCCTGATTGTTTTGAGAACACGACAAATTGGAACACAAAAAGAAGAACATTTCATTGCTTATTACAACAATCCCATCAGAGTACATGAATATACAGAGTATAAATCAATATTTCACATTCACTAAATATCAGAGATTACAATACATTTCATAGCAGTGGAAAAATAATACAATACACAACTGAAAGAGATAAACAGGTACAGAGCTTTCCGGATATCGTTCCAGCTGTAAATCAGGATCTTGTGAATATAAATCTGCAAAACCAAAACTACTAGCTGCCCGTGCGGAAAATAAGGGCACCCAGAGTTTAGGTTAAAACAATAAACTCCAGGTCAGTCATGTGTCTGGTGTGAGAACTAAAACAGTTAATAATCTTTATTTTAAAGTTAGGCAAATCAAGGGACCACGTCGTATAACACGGAACGGGTTTCCTCCCAAGAGTACCAGTGCATAAAACAACAACGCAATGCAAAATAAAGAAAAATGCAGCTATTATAAGACCCTGGTCCCATCACACAATGCAACGCAAGCCGGAGGATAGGGTTTTTATCTTATAATAGCCAAGAATGCTTGGTACGTGAAATTTCATGTTTTATTATTACTATAAGTGTATTGTGTCAAAACAATTTCAAATCCTAAGTATCAATCATAGATGGCATAAGTGCCCCATACCACTATGTCGCCATACTAGGCTCTACAATCAAAACCGCAAAGTCACGTATCAGAACTTGGATTTCCATCTGTGAAACGAGGAAAAAGATAGTCCTCACCGAATTCGAGATGCTTTAGCCCGTGTCTTAGGATCAGAGCTCGAGTGACCATTGGATCGTCACGGTCGGTCCACCAATGTGGATTAAAATGCTTGAACACTGCGTTTTCCCGCCCTTTGAGGTGTCAATGAGCCAAATGACTCCATCAACTCCACACTGTCATCGATATATCCGAGGCGCCCCGCAACAGTAACAAACACACAGGTGAAAATAATATAAATGTTAGGGCTGGTAGGTCACTGACACCACCCTAGCTAGAAGGAAACGCATGCCCTCTCTGAGGTCCTCTCCCATTTTTGGTTCACAACAAGGGTGTGGGGCTCGCGAATCAACGCTACACAAAGCTATGCCACACAGGCGGTGCTTTGATCATCAACCACAAGACTTTGCTTTTCAACAAAAGCCTTGATCATTTGCCACTTAGGCTTGCCAAACAGGCAATTCACTCGACGCGATTGATATCCAACCCCTAAGCTCGTACGTCTCAGAGAAGGGCGTTAAGCAAGAGAATAAATTCTCCGCCGCCAAACAGATATATATTTAATAGAAATCAATCACATAGAATAAAATCCAATGTCAGACACACAGTCCATTTACAAGTTCGTTCTGGGTCTGAACGAAACTGGAGGCACCTTGTACCTCGCCTATCCATCGATCTCCAAGTACGTCTGGACGATCACCAACTAATTCCCTCCTCTTGGGTGTACAACCCAATCAAGATCATCAGTAATCACCCAAACGATCTAAAGACATTCGGTCTTCAACCACTGTCTTCATCCTTGACACCACGTCGAATCAGTTATTCAGAATGGGATAAACCCGGTCTTTCTGAATAACTCGCGTATCTAATAAATAAGTGTTACACAAACATAACATACGCCTCATTCCAATTCAGAATATTCTTTTATTTAAATATTCTTATTCTTTAGGAAAGGTTCCCATTAAATTTATCAAAGATAAATTCTTTAAATTTATTCTTTAATCTTCCTTTGAATATCGATTCAATCCAAATTATGGTTTATCCAAACTAGTCTGGATTAGTGAACCACACGAAGTAATCATTTATTTTATTTCCCAATCCCAACCTATTCATCCCATGAAGTAAAACTGGTAATACTTCATATCTATAACCACGGTGTTATCGGTAAATTCAATTACCATTTGACGTTCAAATCTAATTAAAGATTTAACTATCGCCTGGAGCAAAACTGGTGATACTCCATTCTTAATCATTTCAATCTAATCAAAGATTCATTAAAAATCCACTTGGTTTTAATTTTCCCAAAAATCCTTATGAATGATTGTTTAACTTGGGAAATCATATCCTATCTTTAACCGGGTTAAAGAACCAATGTCGTTTAAAAGAAGATTCACTATAAAACCAAAATCACATTCCATTCCAATTCAATTATTGAAAGTTCTGGTTACTTTTAAAACCCTTTCAAATCCAATTTATTTATTTAAAAATAAATAAATTATTATTCTAGTTCAAAACTAGTTAATTTCAATAATAATCTATTTTTATCTTTTCAAATATGGAGTTTTTCATCCCAATTCTTTCCAAATAATTTCTTATGATTTTACACAAATTATTACTATTTTTAATAATTCTATCAAGGCCCGTACAGTCGATTTCCATCAACGGCCATCGAACTGCACTTACATCGACCTTTTCCAAATTTGATTTGGACATAATTCCAAATCCAACCGTTAGATTTCAAATCTCTAATATTCGTTAGAAAGCTCTTTTCGATACGAACCCAACGGTTCCGGTTTTAGGAGAATCCGACGGTCGGATCTCCCATAGTATCCATTCGAAGACAATGGTCGAAATTCACGAACTGCCGCAGCGCGGCGCGTTCTATTCAGGCTATTATATATATTTCGTCGATATCCTTTCAAAATGCATTTTATAAATCGGTTTAAAATTCGTTTTCAAAACGATTTCAACTTCATATTCAATTTCAAATCAAAATTGAATATTCCATATCATTAATATATAAATGATAATATTTTCAAAATGTTATATTCTGAAATCAATTCCTAGTCGATATTCATTATAAAAAAGTATAAAATCAATATAAATACCGTTCACGTAAAAATGGCGTAAATCTAATCAATACGGCTTTTATATATTTCAATAACTTCATTATTCTATTCAACACATGAATATATATTTTTATTCAACACATGAATATATATTTTTATTGAACACATGAATATTTATTTTTCTATTCAACACATGAATTTGTATTTCTATTCAACACATGAATATTTATTTTTCTGTTCAACACATGAATTTGTATTTCTGTTCAACACATGAATATTTATTTTTCTGTTCAACACATGAATTTATATTTCTATTCAACACATGAATATTTATTCTATTCAACACATGAATTTATATTTCTATTCAACACATGAATTTTTGTACTATAATATTCCTTATATTCCAAATTGGAATGAGGCCCAATCAATTACCATATAACGTTAATTATATGGATTCCATACAGCACATGTATATAATAGCAATGATAAATAATCAACCATCATCCAGAGTGCACCACACAACTGCATAAGCATTAAATATAAATTATTAACGCTTATACAGCCTGTCAACCCATCGATTGACATACAACTAAACAATCGGGATTAGTGTACGTCAAATATCATCCCAATACCCGTGTGGGGTTTCAAATCAACAAACACAGATTTTTACTTGTGCAATTGGGCGATGTGTAAAATTTATCGTCCCAATCAATATCAGTCAAATCGGGGTACATAAACAAATCGTTTGATTTGTAAATGAATATTTATTTTACTTCAACACATGAATATTTTATTCTATTCAACACATGAATATATATTTTATTTCAACACATGAATATATATTTTATTTCAACACATGAATATATATTTTATTTCAACACATGAATATATATTTTTATTCGACACATGAATATTTAATTCTATTCAACACATGAATATATATTTTATTTCAACACATGAATATATATTTTATTTCAACACATGAATGTATATTTTATTTTAGCACATGAATATATATTTTATTTCAACCCATGTATATATATTTTATTTCAACACATGACTATATATTTTATTTCACAACCAACAGTCAAATTTCACAACACAAACAATCACACAAGTCGTCCATGGTCTATGGACAACGGGTGTCGCGTGCTGCTAAGCACCGTCTGCATCATAGTATATATTTCAAACTGGAAATTAAAATAAGAGTGAGGAGTTCTCACCAACTAGCTCCGCCTTTTGTCACTTTCGTTGTCCGTATCCACTACATATATAAAAATCGCATTATTATATTGTTGCTATGTGTATAAAAATCACATTTTTATAACTACGCTACATGGATAAAAAATCTATTTTCATACCGCTACTATATAGATAAAAATTCTATTTTTATAATGGTGTTCATATAATAAAGACCATATTTTTGATTTACTACATATATAAAATCACATTTTTATATTCTCTAGTATATAAAAATCATATTTTTAATCTTCACATATAGTAAAAATCATATTTTTATTATCATACATGAATCAAAATCTCGTCTTTCTTGTTTAAAAATCCAAGCTTTATGTAACTAAAAATCTTATCTTTTTCCATCTAAAAAAAATCCTAACTTAATATATACATAAATTACATTTTATAAAATTCAGTTTTACATATAAATCTCTGAAGAAAATAAAATAAAAACAATTTTGTACATAAAAAAACAACTTAAATCACTCACAGCGCTTTCAGCGAATAGGGGAAGGTCCACAGGTTGAGGTGGCGGCTGAGGATGGCTGCGCAAGGTCAGGGAGGTGGTGGTGGTGGGTGGCCAGGTGGTCGGCAGTGGGATGTTGCGTCGATTTGGGGGTATTAGGGATTTAAACAAGGAGAGAGAAGAGAGGGAGATGTGGAGAAGAGGGGAGGTGGTCGGGGAGGAGTGGCGACGGCGAGGGCGGGGCTGTGACGCCTGCGGTGGCGCTGGACGGGTAGGACGACGAGTTCGATCTTCCGGTTTTTTTCTTTTTTCTTTTATTTTTTGATTGAAACGAAGAGAGAAGGGAAAGGTAGGTTTTATAATTTATTATTTTTAATTTATTTATTTCTCCCAAAAAGTTACTTTATATTTCGATCTCCAAATGACGCCCAACGACAGTCGTCCATAGCTAATTACCCCCATTTCAAACACAATGGGATACGTTTCATAAGCCAATTTGATCGTTTCCATCAAAATCAAAATATAAATCTATATATTGAATTTGAACGCACATTTCAATTTACCGGGACCACATATTTACCCTAAAAATTCCATAAAAATATTTTCCAGCCTCGTATCGATGATACGTTCTAACAAATCAAATTTCGTCAAATTCCGAGATCGTTTGAAAAATCGCCATTTTCCAGTCGATTAAAATCAACTAAAACTAGTCAAACAAGTTTTCCTTTGCCACGCTCACATATTGAATAAGAAAATTATGAATTCTGAAATCTAGCAATAACTTGACATCCCGAATCCAACAAAAATGGTTTCATTGAAAACCGAGGTCGTTTGCAAAATTTCCATTTTTAAGGGCTAGAATTCCATAGCGACTATTCTGAATTTTCAACTGGGCATAACTTTTTATTCCCGCTATGAAATTTCTATTTTTCGGATTCGTTGGAAAGATATTCTCAAATAGATTCAAATATTTTTAGTTTCACTAAAATCCGGTTTATTTTGAATCCTGTACATTCATTTAAAATTCAAAATTGAATTTTCGAACTACCGTGCCATTTTCAATTCCTTTTATAATTAAAAATAAATATTTATATTCTAACGACGATTCAAATAAAAATATATGTTCTATTTCTATTCGAAATAAATTTCTCGTTGTTATTATTTAAAATAATTCACTTTAAAAATTCAAAATTGCCAAAATAAAAAATTTAAATTGGCTCAGATTTCCGGGTTATTACACATGTGTAGGTCTGAAATATGGTTGTTTCGAACTCTTTTTGATATTAAGATGTAATCAAAAACCTATTGTTAAAATCAATTGAATAAATATCAAAGAATCTACTAAGTTAAAATAGTTTGTCTACCATATTCTTTGATATGAGGATATACATAGATATCTATTTATATATAGATATACATATCTATGCGATATACTATAAATGGTTATAAAATCAGGGTTATAAGTCAATGTTGAAAAACTAGGTTTTCGACCCTATGCCAGATTTGAAGATGTGTGCCAGTCACATGTTAGATTTGTTTTCATTGCTTATTATATGTTATATATTTTAAATGGTTGTATTTTGTATGGTTGGCTAGTCACTTAAATATGTAATTCTTCTACCCTTTCACAATTAGTTCATGGTTGTGACATAAGTCTGACATGGGTACAAATCTTTTGAGCAAATATAAAAGAATGAAATGCAGCAATTTATGGTAATGTTCAACTGCTGTTAGTATATGTTTATACTGATAAACATACATATACATGAATGTTTAATTCATGTTGATACATACAATGCCCAGTTAAATTTAAATGCATTCAATGTGTTTGACTTAAACGCAACATATAACATATATTTGATTATATTTAAATAGTCTAACCTTGTGATCAAAATTGTTTATACAGGGGAGCAACAGTTCCAACATAACCTAAAACTGTTTCAGGTTGAAAAGGAGCAGTTCAATGGGATGATGGGTCATCCACTACCATAATTGTAGTTTTGAAAATTAAAGAAGTTCGACTTTTTTTTCAATTTCAAAATGTTTTATATATATTATATACCGTGTGCATTTTATTGTAATTAAAACTATATAGGACAGTGGAAATATAATTCCAGTTTGTATACATTCTTGATGTAAACACAGTTGTGGGATCTGTAATATGTATTTGTAATTGTTATGCTTATATATACATATAATTAATAATGATTTGCACAGTATTGAACATACAGAATGCAAAACAGTTTTGCAATTTTGTATTAAATATATGTGTATGTGTAATTTCAATGGTAAGATCATATTGTTCAATTTTATTGTTGCATTCAGATGATTGCATTTGTGAAAGTATGATCAGTCTGAGTGTATATATAATGGTATACTCTATTTATGTAGTTGTATATCATTTTGTTTAATATGTTTTTTCCTTTGGGCTACCAATTTAATTTAGACATATTTTGAAAATTGTATATGGACTATTTGGATACATGGCTAAATACGTCAATATGATTTTGGTACCTTTTGAACAAAAGTTGCGTCTACTGAAATCTTGAAATGTTCAAAAGAAATATGAGCATCATTCCTATATTACATATATATACACACATAATTTAAATTCAACTAATATTACGAATATAAAATATATACATAGATTTTGAGATATATACACACACCAGTGACCACTTCCCTTTGCTAATCACTTTCAATAACTCCACTAATCCAGAGGGAAAACCATTTCGATACGCCAATCATTGGCATCTCGTAAAGGGGTATGCAGAAGCAGTTAACTTCTAGAATTTGACAACTCCAGAAGGTAATGACATGTACAAACTGGTTATGTTACTCAAGCAGTGCAAATCCAATCTCAAAAATTGGAACAAAATCAGACCCAAGGAAGGTGACCATATTCAAAGCATACAAGCCCAATTAGAGCACACACAGGAGTTGCTAGACAATGACCCACTTAATGAAGTACTAAATAGTGATTTCTATGAACTACAACGAAGCCTCAAGTCTGCCCTAGAGCTCAAAGCACTGGAGATTAAACAAAAAGCCAAGGAAAAATGGCCGACACGAGGAGATGAATGCACAAATTTTTTTATACAAAAATGTCACAAAGAAAACACTATAACAATCTTTTAAATTGTCTCAATGAACAGGGTGACTCTTAACAACACATCAAACAACTTGAAGACACAGCAATATCTTATTACACCGACTTGTTTAATGGCAGCTATGAAGAAAACTTACCCCATATCCAGTGTAGAAGGCAAGTCAGTGCTGAGGGAAGGTTGATGTTCGGTGGTAAGATTTGCATGAGGGAACTGCAGACTGCTGTCTTCTCGATCCACAATGACTCCAGTCCAGGGCCTAATGGAATGGGGGCGGCCTTCTTCAAACTGCATTGGGAAAACCTGAATCATCACTTGCTAGCAGCTTATCAAGAAGCATTGGACACAGGTGAATTCATTAGAGAAATTAATCACATATTTGTTTCTCTGATTCCCAAAGTTCAAAATCCAGTAAGAATAGAAGACTATAGGCCTATTGCCTATTGTAATGTGGTTTACAAAATCTTGAGTAAAATCATTTGCAATAGATTAAATAAAATTCTACCTGATCTAATTTCTCAATGTCAAAGCGCATTTATCAAAGGTAGACTCATATCAGAAAACTCTCTCACGGCACATGAATTAGTTAGATAATTCAATAAGAAGGGTGCTGATAAGCTCTGTCTCAAAATTGACTTACACAAGGCATATGATAGGGTAAATAGAAAGTTTATCTCTCACATGTTAGCTTTAATGGGTATGCCAGATAATCTGATCAAACTTATTGAATTCTGCCTAAACACCCCAACCTTTTCTGTTCTAATCAACGGGGTGCCAAAGGGTTACATTTCTAGCTCTAGAGGCGTAAGACAAGGGGATCCCCTCTTCCCCTATCTATTTGCAGTTGCAATGGAATGGTTTACACTACAAATGGAACTTGCGACTGAAAGGAATGAAATTGTGCTAGTCTACAATCATCTGCCCAAAGTCACCCATCTTATCTATGCAGATGACTTGCTAGTTGTGTTCAAAGCTTCAAACATAGTCATCAGCCAATTGAAATGCATTTTTCAAAATTTGGAGAAGTGGGTGGGTCTCAAAGTGAATGAACTCAAAACCAAGTGATACTTTAATAAGTTCACCTGGCATAAAGAAGAATACTTAGAGGCTATTGAGGTGCAGGAAGGCTCACTACCAGTTAAGTACTAGGGAGTGCCACTCTTTAACAATACCATAACTGATGCTGAATATGGGAAGTTAGTGGATGATATTAGAGATAAATTGCAAGGATGGAGGTCTAAATTGTTTTCATTTGCTGGCAAAGTTGAACTAGTTCACACAGTAATTACTTCTAAATTTAGATTCTAGCTGCAAACCTTTCAGATTCCTGATTGTTCAATTCCCAAAATCAATTCAGTGTGTGCTAACTTCATATGGAAAGGCGGTCTACACAAGATCAGTTATAATTTGCTTTGCAGACTGAAGAAAGAGGGAGGAGTTGGGCTTAAAAACTTATTTGAGCTCAAAAAGGCTTTTGGGCTTAAAATAGCCTGGAAATGTTATCTTCTAATAGTTTATGGGCTGTGTGGATGAGAGCCCGTTATATAAAGACAAATTTCTGGACTGCAATTATTGACAACAATGCATCTGTGATCTGGAAAAATTGTATGAAGCTCAGGAATGAACTTAAACCACATATACAACGTGAAATTGCAAATGGTGTTAACACAGACCTCTGGAGAGACCCATGGCTAAATGGTCAAAGCTTAATAGACAGCCTAGGCTGGGATAGCTATTCGGCTTATGAGGAACCTAATGTGTTAGTTAGCTCCATTATCTCAAATCAAAATTGCCAATGTAGTAATAACTTGGTAGTTCGCAGTTTCAATGAAGAAATATCTACACTGCCAATATACTATGAACGAAATGAAGACAAGTGGAGATGGCAAAATGGTAACATTAGGATTGGGAATGTATAGGAAAGTATCAGAACGACTCACCCTACAGTTTACTGGAGTAATATGATACGGACTCGCTAAACCCCTCCTAAGATGGCACAAAACCTATACAAGGCCATTCTAGGTAGGCTTCCTACCAAGGAAAGGTTATGTAGCTAGGGGATTATAAATGAGGAAAAATGTGTTCTTTGTAACAGATTTCCCGAAACGCATAACCACCTATTTTTCGAGTGTAGTTTTAGCAAATGATTATGGGCCATACAAAACTAAAGTGCTTCAATACTGATAAAATTGGCAACTTGGAGGAAGAAATTGAGCTTCTAAACGATGGAGGTTACATGTCGAAGTTGATGATAGAGCTCGGCAAGATTTGCTACACAGCCACAGTGTGGCAGACATGGAGAGAACGCAATTCCCATAGTTTCAAGAAGAAGAGCAGAGACGTATTAGTCAACCAAGCTATCATTAATAGAGAAATTACAATGGTAATTGGAAGGATCCATAAGAAGATACTCACTAGTGCAATGGAACGAGAACGATTGCTATTGGGGAGGTGGAGCTGAAAGGAAGCAACTGGAGAAAGGTCACGAGCGAATTTACGTCCGCCATGATTATGAACCCTAATTTTACTTTTGTGCTTTTCCAGAGAATGTCGGGGGACACAAAAAGGATCTCGTTGGAAGTTTGTGTATTATACCCGTAGCTATAAACGGGCTGTACTTTGGGCCGAGCCGGCTTTTGGGCTGCAATAAAGAATTTAACCCACTTTAAAAAAAAAACTCTAATATTATTTCCACTATGAATTATAAGTTCTCTCTAAAACAAATTTTGTTATATTAAATCATGGTGAAGTCTTCCAATAGTATACCCATCAATGTCCAATCCTATTGGATGTAGGTAATGCCAAAGTATTGTATATCCTTTATTTTGGTTATATGCGGTAGAAGTAATTATGGTGCTTCAAATGTATTATTGGGTCTGATTTAACTAGGGCTGCATAATAGTATTTATGGCCTTAGAGACAATAGCATGAATTATTCTAAATTTTGAGCACATGAATAATTCTGAACAAAATGTTCATCATGCGGTCCAAGAGCTATATATACGATATAATTGACATAAGATGTCTACCTAAAAGGTTGTTTTTGGGTTGTTGGCCTAAGCTAGGTCAAGGCATGACTAGATATGGATCTTGGAGCACCATTATATATATATGTATGTATGTATATATACTGATATGTATATATAAACAGAGGGATGTTAATTTGAGTAGGAGCGTACTTTAGTTTAAGTAATACAATTATATTAATATAAATTTTGATTGTCAAATTTTTTATATTTTACTAAATAATATTAAGAATCAGTTATTATTTATTATCTACTATAGATATTAAATAATAGATAACTGTAATAATTTAAATTAATCCTTAAGAAGGATAAACTGAATTAAATTAAATTTCTTGAGTAACATTAAAATTTGAGGATTGTCCTCAAAAACATTTGAAAGTAATCGTTTTACAAATATCAAAGATATAAAACAAAGATGAAGTGTGACTTCAATTGAATAAGATATAAATGTTATAATGATTTACTTATACATTTCTAGTATTAGATAGTAGATATAAACCATACAAATTTATGTTGATTTACAGAAATTGCAGAATAAGTAGAAATTCGATAAAAGGATAAGTGGACTTACGATTGGAAATGAAGCAAATGTTGATGGATTACCCATAGGAAGTTGATTCTTGTTGAATATACTAGCTTAATTAAATAAATAAAATAATTGTTATTATTAAATTCCACTTAAAATAAATGTTATAATTTATCTTGCTTAGACAAGTTTGAATTTCATTTGTAATAAAAGAATAACTTTTATTCGTTTTATTCAAATGAAATATCATATGGAATTTCACAAATAGTTAATGATATTTGCAAACTCATAACTATAATGTACTTAACATTAATAATGACTAGATTAAATTTAGTGATTTAAATCCAACATACCTTTAGTATTACCACTTAGCCCAGTAAACAAGAAAGTATATCAAAACTCCATAATGATGGGATTTTGAGATCATTTGATTTTGAATTATATAAAGAATACTGTGACGACCCCAAAACCCCGTAAGACGGTGGCAAGGGTAATCTATGGAACATAACACATGATCAGATAATAGCAGAACATAATTAAATGATTACACCAGATAATGTACAAATAATACACTGGATAAACATAATCATAAGAGTTACACAGTATACAGGATCATACTTAGTTCCAAAAATACAGTTCAGCTATACATAAATGTCTACAGCGGAAAACAAAACATAATATGTACAATAGGAGCTGAACAGCATAAAAAGAGATAAATGGTAGAATCCATCTTCAGCTTCAGCTATACAGAAATAGCCGGCTAAAACCTGAATAAAAGGCTGCCCGTGTAGAAAAAGGGGCATCCGAGTTTGCAAGTGAAACAAACTACGAGTCAGTCATGGGACTGGTATGAGAAATCTACTTCACATTTTATAATATGGCTAATCCCAAGAGTACGCCACTTTCTCGGAACGGGTTTACTCCATTGGATTGCCAGTGCTTTAAAATAAGTAAATCTTTTAAACATCGCAATGATTTTTATAAAAATGAAGCCATTATAAGACTCAGTTTCCATCACACAATGCCACGCAAACTGGAAGATAGAGAGTTACCTTTTAATGACCAAAATATGCTTGATACGAATAAAATAAAAGAATTTGATATTATTACTAGTGTTTATATGTTTCAAAGTATCAATCGAAGACGACATGGGTACCAAATATCATGTCACCATATATAGGTATACAATCAAAACCGCACAGTCACGTATTTGGAAATTGGATTTCCGTCATGAACCAAGGCAAAAGATAGTCCTGATAGTCCTTACCGAATTCGAGACTGTCTAGCCCGAGCCTCAGGACCCAGAAACAGATGAGCCTTTGGATCGTCAGGGCCGATCCACCGATGTGGATTAAAATGCCTGAACACTGCGTTTCCCTGCCCTTTAGGGCGTAAATGAGTACAATGACTCCATCGGCTCCACATAGTCACTGATATATCCGAGGAGCCTCGCAACAGCAACAACCACACAGGTGAAAATAATATAAATGTCAGGGCTGGTAGGTCACTGACACTACCCTAGCTAGAAGGAAACGCATGCCCTCCCTGAGGTCCTCTCCCATTTCTGGTTCATACCGGGGTGTGAGGCTTGTGAATCAACGTTATACAAAAAGCTATGCCACACAGGCCGTGCTTTGATCATCAACCACAAGACTTTGCTTTTCAACAGAAGCCTTGATCATCTGCCACTTAGGCATGCCACACAGGCAATTCACTCTATGCGACTGATTTCCATTGATATATAACCTCTGAGCTCGTACGTCTCAGAGAAGGGAATTAAGTAAGAGCATAAATTCTTCGCCGCCAAACAGATATATATTTAATAGAGATCAATCAGCACAAAATAAAATCCAATGAAAGACACACAGTCTATTTACAAGTTCGTTCTAGATCTGAACGAAACCGGAGGCACTATATACTTCGCATATCCATCGATCTCCAAGTACGTCTGGATAATCACCACTTATTATCTATATTTCGGGATGCCTCCCAATCAAGACGTCAGTTATCATCCAACCGAGGTGAAGATCTCCGGTCTTTAACCACCGTCTTCATCATCGACTTCTTATCGCCGATCAATTATTTGAAATGAGATTTAACTCGGCCTTTTCAAGTAATTCACGTATATTTAGAATTCAAATCAATTCATTTCAATGGTTAAATTATTCGACATCAATAATTCTGTTTTTAAATGTAATTTTCGTGTCAAACACATTCAACCATCAAATATCTAATAAACCGGGTAAATCTGGTTTATTTCCATTCCATATCATTTATAATATTTTATAATGACTTATCGCTATTTTTATTCATTTAAAAATAGCCAATTCTTTCAAACGACGCTTCAAGCCATAACGCGGCCGTGGCGCTGTTTTTCTTCATATTTGATTTACACATATCTGAAAATCTAACCGTTGGATCTTCACAAGTTTTCATCATTAGAAAGATCTTTTCAAAACGAATCCAACGGTTTCAGTTTTGGGAAAATCCGATGCTCGGATCTTCTGGTACAATCGTTTGAAGTTACGATTTCAAAATACGAATTGCAACGTCATTATTCGATTTAATTTAATTATATATATATAATCGATTCTGCCGCTGTTTTTCTTCAGATTTGAATTAAACATTCCAGACAATCCAACCGTTGGATCTTCACAAAGTGGGTGTCGTTGGAAAGATATTTCCAAAGCGAACCCAACGGTTTCGGTTACGGGAAAATCCGATGGTCGGATCTTCCGCACTAATCGTTTGAAATCACGGTTTCAAAACACGAACTACAGCTTCGTTATTCGATTTATTTTATTTATATTTATATTTATATATATAATTTATTCTTCGATTTCAAAACCATATTCACTTCCTATATTTGATAAAAATGATATTTTTATCATCAAAAATATTTACTCAACACATGAATATTTTTAGCACTTCATATTCACAATAAAATGTAGATTTTATTGTTCAATCTATATATTCAATACATGAATGTTTTTGACTTCACACATACAAAAAAAATATGATTTTAATCGTTCTAGTCCTTTATTCAACACATGAATATTTTCTATAGTTGATATATATAATAATAATGTGATTTTTATTGTAAAACAATTTATTTCAAAACACAATTATTTTATATAGTTTATATATAATGTAAAAATGTTATTTTTGGTGTTAAAACAATTTATTTAAAACACTAATATTTTATATAGTCTATATATATGATAAAAATGTTATTTTTATCTTTCAAAGAATTTATTCAATACACGAACTCCATTCAACACATTAATTTATTTCAACACATGAATTTCTATTCAACACATGAATTTTATTTCAACATTCAACACATGAATTTAAATCAAAAACAAAAATATTTCAGAAAATTTCGGTAGCATAACGGCAGGGTAGTTAAAACCGGCACCATCCCTTGTACAGCTCCTCGCTCTACCTTAAAGCCTCGCAGCTTTTGACAATGGGGATTTTCAATATCTAGTTCGTACGCAGACGAATTTTTCCCATATACTAATCCTATTGGGATTTCAATCACAATCAATCATTTCAAACCAACCATTCATGATATTCACCAAATTTTCACATCAACCAAAAATCCAAACAATATCACAACCAATATATATCGTCCATGGTCTGTGGACGAGGGGAGTACATATATATATATATATATACATATACATATACATATACGTATATAACTATATTTCGATTTCACTTCAATATCATATCAATTAATTTCAATGCATATATCATTTTTACAATGCATATATAACTTATACATCGAACATACAACTCATACAACGCTTATACATGAGGTGTACAACGCTTATATAACTCATACTTCGAATATATAATTTATACATTGTTATTTCCATATCGTTCATAATTCATAAATCTCACATTGGGTTCAACTCCACCAAAAATTGTAGGAGGCTCAGAAAAATATCTGGTCTCTTCTAGAATGTAGAAGACGTCCACACGAGTCCACTGTCTCTTGTTTCACTGGATTTCGACAACAAACGAAAAAGATATGATTTTTACAGTGAAATCATAAACCGTAGCGGTTTAAAGTGCTGTAGAACGGTTTAATATTATAAAGCCCTTACCTTTCAAAATTCTTCAAAACTAGGTTTAAGATTTTCGCCGAATCCTTGAAGTTGCAGCTCGATCGGACCATACAGCGTTGAAGAGGGAGAAGGGGCTTCTCGGCGGGAGTGGTGGGGTCCAGTTCGTCGTTGGCACGGAGGCGCGGCGGGCCTTCAAACGGCCGGAGTTCATGACCCTCGATCTTGGCGAACCCTCCACGATACCAGGCGAGAGGGGTACGGATTTGAAGCTCTCGATGGGATCTTCAAAAGCTTCAACTAGGTCGAGATGTGATTTTGCGTGTGGAGGGAGAAATCAAGGAGGGAAGGGGAGAGCTCAATTTCGTCGTCGGTTCTGAAGGAGTTGGGGAGAGAGAATTGTGACGGCCAATCACTTTTTTATATTTATTTATATATTTTTAAAATCCAAAAATACCCCTTGCCTATTACAAACTCCGATACAAACCCAACGACTGTCGTCCCTAGCTAAATACCCCCATTCCGAACACAATGGGATATGTTTCAAAAGCCCATTCGACTGTTACAATCAGTTTTTCTTCAAATTAAAATATAAAACATTCAATATTTGACTTGAACGTACATTTCAATTTGCCGGGGACACATACTGATTCTAAAAATTCCCGAAAAATAAATCAAGCTATGTTTTGACGATATGGTCCCAACAAAACTAGTTTCGTCGAATTCTGAGACCGTTTGAAAAATGGCCCTTTTCTGGTCGATTCAATTTAACGCAAATCGACCAAACACATTTTCCTTTGCCATGCTCACATACTAACTTCAAAAATTATGAAATTTGAAACCTAGCAATAATTTGACGTCCCGGATCCAACAAAAGTGGTTTCGTCGAGTTCTTAGGTCGTTTGCAAAATGTCAATTTTCAAGGGCTATATATATTCTATAGCGACCTTTCTGAAAATTCATTTGGCCATAACTTTTGATTCCCCCTACGAACATCGATTTTTCAGATTCGTTAGAAAGATTTTCACTAACATATTTAATTCTAAGGTAATTTGCAAAATGTCAATTTTTAAGGGCTATATATATTCTATAACGACCTTTCTGAAAATTCATTTAGCCATAACTTTGGATTCCCGCTACGAAACTTCGTTTTTCAGATTCTTTAGAAAGATATTCACTAACAGATTTAAATATTTTTGGTTTCACTAAAATCTGTTTTATTTTGCACCCGGTACAGTCACTCAAAGTTTGAATTAAAATTTTGAAACTGTCGCGCCAATTCAGGCCTTGTTTATAATTTAAAATAATTATATTTATTTTCACACGTCGATTCAAACATACTTTTCGTCGCTATTTTTTAAAATAATTTGTTTTAAATATCTAAAATTAACTAAAAT
Source organism: Allium sativum (assembly GCA_030737875.1). Taxonomy (NCBI): domain Eukaryota; kingdom Viridiplantae; phylum Streptophyta; class Magnoliopsida; order Asparagales; family Amaryllidaceae; genus Allium; species Allium sativum. The sequence continues at coordinate 652,049,272 of CM060923.1, forward strand.
AGCCAAATTAAAAAAATTTAATTGGCTCGGATTTTCCGGGTTGTTACAATCTCCCCCTTTTAAAACTTTTCGTCCTCGAAAAGGAACGAAGTCGAAAGTTGTTTAATTAACCAACTCAACTTTCCTTCTGGCTTTCATTCTTCAACTTTTCAGTTTCTAAGAATTTTCAAATTCTTCAAAATTTGGCTAACAACCTAAATTCTCGAAAAATTTCGCCATAACCTCCTTTGTACGGGGAGGAGTTTGGAAATTTATTGGGCCGTATTAGGTACCCAATAAATCCTAATAAGCATGCACATATTTATAGTGATATATTCTGTTGTCCACAGGGGAGTGCGTATAGATCATAACTCCAGAGAATAAATTCTCGTCACCCTATAAATGTTTTTTGTGCCTTAATGACCAGAGAGACGTGTTTATTGTCATCTCCAGATCCGTGTGGGTTTTTATTAATCTTGCAATTTACCATTACATTTTATATGGTCCATATCAGTCATCAGTTCAACCTGTAATATATAGTCATCACCATACAAGCCTCTCGCTCGTATAGTAAATCTTCAACCTCGTCACACAAGCTTCAAATGCTTATGTAGTATATGATGAAGTATGCCTATCTTCAAGAAGTATGCCATGTAGTGTAGTTCAAAATTAATTGTTACTATCCTATGGCGACATTTATTATTACACACAGAACAACCAGCACTCTGCATCCAATGGCATTCACAGGAGTTGATATAATAATAAAATTGCGCATCCAACTCATTAAGGTTTACCTATTTGTCGGGCACGCAAATAAATTCTTTACTCAACAACTAATCCATTTACCTGCACAAACATACATAATGCACATGTATATATTTATATCTATTTCAATACTTGATTTAATTTCATAAATTTACCATCATCCTCTTCTTGATTAAATTAACTATCGTTCTAATAATTTAATGAATCAATTCCACTATCACACAACACAAACAACAATCAATTTGTTTTTAACTTTTCAAATATATCTTTTATATATTCAAAAATCATATTTTCTAAGACTAGATTATATATATTATCACAAATACGTTATTTATAAACATATAATTCTCAACTCGTTCTGGGGCATTTCTGACCCCATCTCCAACGAGTTATACTTATTCTGCTATACTTATACTAGGATATTACTAATCCTATCTGTAATGAGTTATTCTTCCTAGGACACTACTGGTTCTATTTTTGACGAGTTCGTTAATATGTTATATTCCTGAGCTAAGCTTAACCAAAGCTCTGATACCACGTTGTGACGACCCCAAAACCCCGTAAGACGGTGGCAAGGGTAATCTTTGGAATATAACACATAATCAGATAATAGCAGAACAGAATTAAATAAATACACCAGATAATGCACAAATAATACACCGGATAAACATAATCATCAGAGTTACACAGTATACAGGATCATACTTAGTTCCAAAATACAGTTCAGCTATACATAAATGTCTACAGCAGAAAACAAAACATAATATGTACAATAGGAGCTGAACAACATAAAAAGAGATAAATGGTAGAATCCATCTTCAGCTCTAGCTATCCACAAAGAGCCTGCTAAAACCTGAATACAAGGCTGCCTATGTAGAAAAAGGGGCACCCAAGTTTGCAAGTGAAACAAACTACGAGTCAGTCATGGGACTGGTTTGAGAAATCTACTTAACACTTTTTATAATATGGCTAATCCCAGGACCACGCCACTTTAGCGGAACGGGTTTACTCTATTGGATTGACAGTGCTTCAAAACAAGTAAATATTTTAAACATTGGAACGCTTTTTATAAAAATGAAGCCATTATAAGACTCAGTTCCCATCACACAATGTCAGCAAACCGGAGGATAGAGTTTTACCTTATAATGGCCAAAATATGCTTGATACGAATAAAACAAAAGAATTTGATATTATTACTAGTGTTTATATGTTTCAAAAACAATTTCAAATCATAAGTATCAATCATAGACGACATGGGTACCATATATCATGTCGCCATATATAGGTATACAATCAAAACCGCATAGTCACGTATTTGGAAATTGGATTTCTGTCATGAACCAAGGCAAAAGATAGTGCTAACCGAATTCGAGACTGTCTAGCCCGAGCCTCAGGACCCAGACACAGATGAGCCCTTGGATCGTCAGGGCCGGTCCAATGATGTGGATTAAAATGCCTGAACACTACGTTTCCCCGCCCTTTGGGGCGTAAATGAGTCCAATGTCTCCATCGGCTCCACATAGTCACCGATATATCCGAGGCGCCTCGCAACAGCAACAACCACACAGGTGAAAATAATACAAGTGTCAGGGCTGGTAGGTCACTGACACCACCCTAGCTAGAAGGAAACGCATGCCCTCCCTGAGGTCCTCTCCCATTTCTGGTTCATACCAGGGTGTGAGGCCCGCAAATCAACGTTATACTGGCCGTGCTTTGATCATCAACCACAAGACTTTGCTTTTCAACAGAAGCCTTGATCATCTGCCACTTAGGCATGCCAAACAAGCAATTCACTCTATGCGACTGATTTCCATCGATATATAACCTCTGAGCTCGTACATCTCAGAGAAGGGTGTTAAGCAAGAGAATAAATTCTCCGCCGCCAAACAAATATATATTTAATAGAGATCAATCAGCACAGAACAAAATCCAAAGGCAGACACACAGTCCATTTAAAAGTTCCTTCTGGGTCTGAACGAAACTGGAGGAACTATATACCTCGCATATCCATCGATCTCTAAGTACGTCTGGATAATCACCACTTATTATCTATATTTTGGGATGCCTCCCAATCAACACGTCAGTTATCATCCAACTGAGGTGAAGATGTCCGTTCTTCAACCACCGTCTCCATCATCGACTTCTTATCGCCGATCAATTATTTGAAATGAGATTTAACTCGGCCTTTTCAAATAATTCACGTATATTTAGAATTTAAATCAATTCATTTCAATGGTTAAATTATTAGACATCAATAATTTTGTTTTTAAATGTAATTTTCACGCCAAACACATTCAACCATCAAATATCTAATAAACTGGGTAAATTCGGTTTATTTCCATTCCATATTGTTTATAATATTTTATAACGATTTATCGCCATTTTTGTTCATTTAAAAATTGCCAATTCATTCAAACGACGCTTCAGGCCATAACGCGGCCGTGGCGCTGTTTTTCTTCAGATTTGATTTACTCATATCTAAAAATCTAACCGTTGGATCTTCACAAATTTTACTTCATTAGAAAGATCTTTTCAAAACAAATCCAACGATTTCATTTTTGGGAAAATCCGACGGTCGGATCTCCCGGTACAATCGTTTGAAGTTACGATTTCAAAATACGAACTACAGATTTGCTATTCGATTTAATTTAATTATATATATATATATATATATATATATATAAATATAATCGATTCTGGCACTGTTTTTCTTTAGATTTGAATTAAACATTCCAGACAATCCAACCGTTGGATCTTCACAAAGTGGGTGCCATTGGAAAGATATTTCCAAAGCGAACCCAACAGTTTTGGTTTCGGGAAAATCCGACGGTCGGATCTCCCGCACTAATCGTTTGAAATCACCGTTTCAAGCACGAACCGCAGCTTCGTTATTCGATTAATTTTATATATATATATATAATTCATTTTTCGATTTCAAAACCATATTCACTTCCTATATTTGATAAAAATGATATTTTTATCATCAAAAATATTTATTCAACACATGAATATTTTTAGCACTTCATATTCACAATAAAATGTAGATTTTATTGTTCGATCTATATATTCAACACATGAATGTTTTTGACTTCACACATATGATAAAAATATGATTTTTATCGTTCTAGTCCTTTATTCAACACATGAATATTTTCTATAGTTGATATATATAATAAAAATGTGATTTTTATTGTAAAACAATTTATTTCAAAACACGATTATTTTATATAGTTTATATATAAGGTAAAAATGTTATTTTTGGTGTTAAAACAATTTATTTAAAACACTAATATTTTAAATAGTCTATATATATGATAAAAATGTTATTTTTATCTTTCGAAGAATTTATTCAATACATGAACTCCATTCAACACATGAATTTATTTCAATACATGAATTTCTATTCAACACGTGAATTTTATTTCAACATTCAACACATGAATTTAAATCAAACACAAAAATATTTCAGAAAATTTCGGCAGCATAACGGCAGGGTAGTTAAAACCGTCACCGTCCCTAGTACGGCTCCTCGCTCTACCTTAAAGCCTCGCAGCTTTTGATAATGGGGATTTTCAATATCTAGTTCGTACGCAGACGAAATTTTCCCATATACTAATCCTATTGGGATTTCAATCACAATCAATCATTTCAAACCAACCATTCATGATATTCACCAAATTTTCACATCAACCAATGATCCAAACAATATCACAACCAATATATATCGTCCATGTTCTATGGACGAGGGGAGTGTGTGTATATATATATATATACGTATATAACTATATTTCGATTTCACTTCAATATATTTCAACCCATATATCATTTTTACAACTCATATATAACTTATACATCAAACATACAACTTATACAACGCTTATACATGAGGTGTACAATGCTTATATAACTCATACTTCGAATATATAATTTATACATTGTTATTTCCATATCGCTTATAATTCAGAAATCTCACATTGGGTTCCACTCCACCAAAAATTGTAGGAGGCTCAGAAAAGTATCCGGTCTCTTCTAAAATGTAGAAGACGTCCACACGAGTCCACTGTCTCTTGTTTCACTGGATTTTGTCAACAAACGAAAAAGATATGATTTTTACAGCGAAATCATAAACCGTAGCGCTTTAAAGTGCTATAGAAAAGTTTAATTTTATAAAGCCGTTACCTTTTAAAATTCTTCAAAACTAGGTTTAAGATTTTCGCCGAATCCGTGAAGTTGCAGCTCGATCGTACCATACAACATTGAAGAGGGAGGAGGGGCTTCTCGGCGCCGGTGGTGGGGTCCAGTTCGTCGCTGGCACGAAGGCGTGGCGGGCCTTCAAACGACCGGAGTTTGTGACCCCCGATCTCAACGAACCCTCCACGATATCAGGCAAGAGTGGTACGGATTTGAAGCTCTCGATGGGATCTTCAAAAGCTTCAACTAGGTCGAGGGGTGATTTTGCGTGTGGAGGGAGAAACCAAGGAGGGAAGGGGAGAGCTCGATTTCGCCGTCGGTTCTGAAGGAGTCGGGAAGAGAGAATTGTGATGGGCCAATCAATTTTTATTTATTTATATATATATTTTTAAAAATCCAAAAATACCCATTGCCTCATACGAACTCCAATCCAAACCCAACGACTGTCGTCCCTAGCTAAATACCCCCATTCCGAACACAATGGGATATGTTTCATAGGCCCATTTGACTGTTACGGTCAGTTTTTCTTCAAATTAAAAAATAAAACATTCAATATTTGACTTGAACGTACATTTCAATTTGCCGGGGCCACATATTGATTCTAAAAATTCCAAAAAAAATCTAGCTATGTTTTGACGATGCGGTCCCAACAAAACTAGTTTTATCGAATTCTGAGGCTGTTTGAAAAATAGCGCTTTTCTGGTCGATCCAATTTAACAGAAATCGACCAAACACATTTTCCTTTGCCACGCTCACATACTAACTTCAAAAATTATGAAATTTGAAACCTAGTAATAATTTGACATCCCGGATCCAACAAAATTGGTTTCGTCGAATTTTGAGGTCGTTTGCAAAATGTCAATTTTCAAAGGCTATATATATTCTATAGCGACCTTTCTGAAAATTCATTTGGCCATAACTTTTATTCCCGCTACAAAACTTCGATTTTTAAGATTTGTTAGAAAGATATTCACTAACAGATTTAATTCTGAGGTCGTTTGTAAAATGTCAATTTTCAAGGGCTATATATTCTATAGCGACATTTCTGAAAATTCATTTGGCCATAACTTTTGATTCCCGCTACGAAACTTCGATTTTTCAGCTTCGTTAGAAAGATATTCACTAACAGATTTAAATATTTTTGGTTTCACTAAAATCTGTTTTATTTTGCGCCCGGTACAGTCAGTCAAAGATTGAATTGAAAATTTGAAACTGCCGCACCACTTCAGGCCTTGTTTATAAATTAAAATAATTATATTTATTTTCAAACATCGATTCAAACATACTTTTCGTCGCTATTATTTAAAATAATTTGTTTTAAATATCTAAAATTCGCTAAAATAGCCAAATTAAAATTTTTAAATTGGCTCAGATTTTCTGGGTTGTTACAAATACATGCGTTGTTTATTAGGCAAAATAACTGAATCACCTTTCAAAAGACACAGTGAATGAGTGATAAGTATTGGGTCTCGTGCATAATGATGTATATGGAGCAATGAATACATAAGATGGGGGTAGGTTTTATAACTTCTTTATATTTACTGATGATATCAGTAAATACATATATGTGTATCTTATGAAACACATATCAGAATTCTTTGAAAACTTCAAAGAATTCAAAATGAAATTAGAAACCAATTTTAATAGAAAATAAATACTTTTCAAACGGATCGAAAGAGAATAATTAATCCAACTATTTAATGACTATCCAGACGAGTTTGAAATTGTTTCACAACTCACTCCATCTAGAACACCATATTGGAGTAGTGTCCCTAAAAGGAGATATCACACCTTATAAGATATAGTACTGTTAATGGTAAGTCATATAGATCTTCCAATAAATTAAATTTAGAACAATTGCATTTAATCCTACCAAAATGAATTTAAAGATTGAAGACGCCGTATAAGATAGAGACTAGGAAATGTCCTAGTGTGTCTAGTGCGAAGATTTGGGATATAAGGATGTTTATTAAACATCCTTCCTCTTATAAGATCGAACCCAAATCAGATAACTATTTTGTGGATTATCCAAAAGAAACCAATGGATATTATTTCTAAAAACCTTTGAGAATAAAATGTTTATTTCTCGAATTGGTGTCCATTTAAAGAGAGCAAGATCTAAGATACGAATGGGAAGGAAATAGAATTCGAAATGTCTCGAAAACCACAAATACCATTAAATATTGTATAGACAAAAAATTGAGTGAGAGTAACACAATAATTTTAATGTTATATATTGATAACACATTAATTATTCTGAATAATGTTAGTTGCTAAAACAAGAAATATATACTAATTTTGAGGGAGAACTGTTTGGATTAAGAAGTTCGTAACTGAACTTAACTCATTGTTGATCCAATGATTTACGTTGTGATCACAATGTGGCTATTGCGCAGGCCAAAAATCTTAAACTCACTATTGATCGAAACATATATTTAAGAAATATAATTCTTATGTGAAGCTGTTCACAAAAGAAATAAACATATCTATAAAGTTGCAAAAGTTGTAATGTTGCAGACCTACTGAATTAAACTCTGTCTCAGCAGAAGTTTAATAGTCACACTAGTCTCATGGGTATATGATACGAAAATGATTGACTCTAGTGCAAGTAGGAGATTGTTAGAGTTTATGCCCTAGAGGCAATCCATTTGATGAGATAGCTAACAATGTTGTTGTTATTGTTCTTTTTTTTGGAATAAAATTATATTCTATTATATTATATTTACTGCGTAGTATAAACATTAATATAATAGAAGTCCTCTGAAAAATAATAAGGAATTATATAATTTGAGTAAGTCTTGAATTTGAGATTATATAATATGATAAGTATTTTAATTCTGAAATGTCCCTAGTCGAGTTTTATTGTTTATAGACGACAACAATATAACATTGCGACTAGTATGTTGATTGACTGATGATCACATCTCATTTATCATTAATATACGTGATATTAATGTCAAAACATAAATACGTATTGGGATGACCCACCGTGAGATAACTACATGGAATATAAATAACAGTATCATAAGTAATACTCATTGTGGCAGTGATGTAATGGTCCTCAGACCTGAAATCATTATAATTTTATTCGAGGATATTTGTGGTTAGATATCATCTAAAGTTATTCGTAACAGAGTAATGATAACGGTGGTTATTGGATACATTTCGAATCAAATGAAAATTATGAATGATCTAGTTGGAATTTAACTCTATGATATATTCATAGTGATATCCGTGGGCCTCTTGATTGAGTGAGACTATGAAATGCATGGCCGTGCTCAAATATTGATTTGTTTTAAGCAGTCGACTCATCGATCAAGAAAAACAGATTAAATTATAACGAGGATGATACGATCCAATCCTCTAGTTTAATCCTAGATATATTAGTTAAAAGGATTATATAACATTGATACACTCATCACAGAAAGGTTGTATCGAATTATTGACCTTATTATAATTTTGGTAGCAGCGACGTATTGCTAGATGCCAATCACCGTTTATGATTTTAAATACGATTTAAAATCATTACCAATGTTGTAATAACCTATAGGGTCACACACTTAGAGAGTTGTAGAGATGAAATCGTTTTGGATAAATAAAATGTCAATATGTTGATATTTTATTGAACGTTGAAAAGGTAAAACGGTCGGTTCCATATTTGATGGCATACGCTTGGTTTTAAAAGGAAGGGCTACACCTTCCTTGTAACCGACATGTAAGATAACGCTTTTAAAAAACATAGATTTTATTCGTTTAAAAGGGTTAATCCTAATTCCCTTTTCAAAACAATCTGAAACCATGACAGCTAGCATCTCGTCGTATCTCCACCTCTTCAATTCGATTAAGAAGAACAAGCTCGTGTGGATTACTTGTAGAGGCCTTACACTTGGAGAGCTATAAATTCGATCTTCCATGCCCATATTTTAGACTCGAAATTGATCTATTCATCGATCGATTCTGGAATTCAGGTATGAATTATTACCCTCAATTACTTCGATTTACCCTTTTATTGCATAGATTATATGTTTAAACATGTTAAACTGTTATTAATGGATATTGTAACGGCGCGATTTTCGACCCTCCGAAAACCGTGTCATTATTGAAAGAAATTAGAAGATGAGATAGAAAAGATAGAACTAATAGAATAGAAGAATAAGAAGTTATCAGAAATCTCACAGCAGAATTTAAAAATACAAATACATTACATCATAGGGTCTGATACATCATAATACATCAACAACTTACAACATCATAGTACATTCACATAATAATACATCATGACATGGAAATACAAATCTAACTGGATACATAGGTGTAGTTAAAACTACTAGACTTGTCCTACAACTTGAACTTCGCGAGGATCCCATTTGCCAACCTGAATTACTTGCCTACTCATAATAATCATTATGAGTACCCAAGAGTTTAGGGAAAACACAGAAAATAAACTCCGGGTCAGTCAGGGGACTGGTGTGAGTACACATAGTTAAAAAGATGTACACGGGGAAAAATAAGGGATATGGTGTTCCGTTATTAACAGATTCAATTACTTTAGAAATCTTAAGCCCAATCCATAACTACTATATGGAAAACGACCCTTGTATTTTAATATCAAAACGTTTGATATTTATGATAGTATTTATCAAATAAATAATCATCTAGTGAATCGCTTGCATCTCACGTTCACGTACATAGAATAAAATCTAAAACCGTCGAGCGCTTATTGGAAATTTGGTTTCTAACTGACAGGGTATGGGAGCACCCACCGATCAGTGTACTCTAGAGAAGATAGACTGGGGTTCAACAAGAACGTCCTGCAACCCGGCCACACATGACCGTCCACTCATTTAGCTTGATTGTAACGAATATATTACCACCTCCACGGTTGGGAATGACCCTTCCGATTACCGAAGTTACAGCAGTGAATATAGATTAAGAAACAAAAGGAATTACTCTAGATGGTGATAATATACCCTGCTTGGGTATGACCCAACTAGCCATGCTGCCTAGCCCAACTATTGTCTTTCTCGGGTTGTGAGGTTTGAAGTCACGTTACCGTTGACGGATTATTCTTCAACGTCTTTGAATATCACACCGTCCTATCTGACAGATCACTCATTTGTTTCCACAAACATATTCTGAGTATAAGGCTAAAGAAACGAATTTCTTTGCCACCAACAAAATACACTTACGTAAAGTCGATGTGTAAAATCTGATCGATATACGTTGTCAGACATCCGACTGTTCGGATCTGTTCTGGGATTAAACAGACCGTAGATACTATTTTGAAATAGTCCTTGCATTCTTCATCTTTATCGATTTCGGTATACGTCGTATAAATCCGAGTCGAAGTGAAATGTAAATTCCGGACTCTTCGAAACGATGTACGAAATATCTTTTATAGTCGATAATTTATTTTCAGCTTAACTGTCTTTAATTCAGTTTGCACATCCTGTATTTATAATTATATATACAGTATAAAATTCTCAGGTTCATATCTGGATATCTTAAATATCATTTACAATTGTGTAGTTAAAGTGTGTGCGACGCACACAAGATGTTATACAGTTTTTATCACTATTTGGAAGTGTATAGAAAAAGCCTGTGCTACGCACACGGTGTTAAATCTTGCTTATCATTGACTGTCAGACGATGTTCTATACTCTGATTTGATTTGTCAATTATTTATTTCTTTTATTTAAACTTAAATAAATTGTTTTATAATTTATTTAAGTTAAATTATCTTTTAGAACTCATGTTCTAACTCGACGAACTTCTTCGAACAACTTCGATTCTCTGACCTCACTGTCATCTTTACTGTTTCACTTGTTTATGCCATATTAAATAAAAACTCTATTTTTATTTAAATAATTAATTACTTTTAATTATTTAATTAAATTAAAATTGATTTAATTTAATTATTGTCTTTTGAAAACGATTCTTGTTTGGACTTGCCTTGCTAACTCCGGTGTTGCCAAACTCTCGTGCCCTGGTGTTGATCACTTCGAAAACGTTGCCAAACCCATGTTGCCAGACCTTCGTGCCAAGCCTTCGATCCCCCTCAAAAACATGGTGATCCACCGATGGATCACTCGAAAATCACCGTGCCGAGTCTTCCCCTTTTCTTCTCCATTTTGCCATCGACTTCCTGTGCAAACGTGCACAGCTGTGCACGTGCACCACCTTCCCCGCCACCAGATCAACGTCGATCCTCCACCCACAAACTCCACTTCATCCACCGATCATCTCTGACGCCTTGCCACCACCCATCGTCACCTCCACCTCGATTTCACCCCCTCACCGCAACTTCCAGTACACAGTTCAAAAAGTACACCCCCTACATCGAGCTCGCACCACCACCTCCGACCACCTGAACACTTCGCACCGCCGCCACCAGCTCCGCCAAGTGTCGACGCCGCTCCACGCCCAATTCTGGCCAACTCGCACCACCGTGGTTCCCCCCACGTCGTCGCCAAACTGATGAACCCATTTTTGCTTTCAAAACCTAAATCGAGTTCGTCGGCTCAAATCACTTGATGGAAAAATCATTGGGTATTTTTCTCGAGTTCCCCGATGTGAGCAGCTCCTCCACGCTCCACGATTTGGTCACCACCTTCGTCGTTCTCCGAAATTTGGTCAACATGTCATTTTCGGCCATCTCAAGCTTTCTCCCTCATCCCAACGTTTAAAATCGTGAAACCACTTTTAAAAATCATCATTTTGTTTGTTGATTACATTCATATCTCTGTAATTCAATTCTACGATGTTCGAATTTTCGGGCTGAAATGTTGATACAGAGAATCATCTGTTTCCTTTCATTCATGGTTTCAAAACATATATAGTTGATCCTTTATTCTTGCTATAATGTATATATATATATTCTCGTATACAAGGTAACTCATCAATACACTTGTATGGTTTGTGTTTTTAGATCATCAAGGTTTAGTTTCAAATAACAGAGTTGTGTTTTGACAGGAAACAAAACAACAGTATTTTCCTTGATCAAGATTAAGGTGATGAACTCCTTACTATTTTATAAACACTTGCATACATGGTTTACTGGTGATATATACTTGGTGTTCTAGCATCTAAAAGGTTGATAACAACATGATAGAACTTGCATTGACATATATGAACATGAAAGCACAAACTGTTTACAGTAAAACATGAAATCAAACTTGAACTTAGTGAGGTTTACTCACTTGAAAAGCTTTCACAAATTTCTTGCTGTGGATGGTTTTTGTTTTCAGCAAAGTGTTCTTGTGTTTGTGAAAGACGATTTGCATGGATATGATGGTGTATTTATAGGCCAACTCTTCTCTTTAAACAATAGTTTTTCCCTTATGCTTTTAATAGTAAAAACCCACGTCTTCTACCTACCCCTTTCTCTCTCATTTGAATGGTCTAAACATTATAAAGCATGTTTTTTTAAAGTACTTTCCACAAGAGATATTTCTACCAACGTCTCCTTGGTCTCTCCTAAGTACAAGACTATATGCTTTCATTAAATGCTCCCCTTGCTTGCATTAAATGCTCTCCATACTTACCATCAAAAAACTTAAGAGAAAATAGTTTTCCTCTTTTATATTTTGTTTGTCTTCATTTTTAGTTCAGCCGCAAGTAATAGTGTAGGGATTAGGTGATGATTAAATTCAAATCTATTTCTAAATGATGGGGTTTTGGACTTGATTTTGTTTAAAGGTTGGACTATACTTCTTGCAAATGAACTTGGTGTATATATATACTTAGGCCGTAGCATATGTATATAGAAATATATATATATATATGCCTATACTTTTCATGCTATACTTATATATATAAATATATAAATATATAGGTGTTAATCTCATTACTTGTTTGCTTAGTATATGACAACTTATACATGTTAGTTGTAAAATAGGAATTTCCACACTTATTTCATGTTGCTAGCTTCCCTACACTTCCTAATGTTATAAAATGTGTTGCCAATATTTTCTTAAGTTGTTAAAACATTCATACTTAATATATCTTGTAATAATTAAGTTACAGTGTAAATCATATATGTATATACATACATATAAGTGATTATACATATTAATTGTTTGAGTTCTCTAGATACATTTAAATTTTCTTATTAAAATAAAATATCAGGTGCTCGAAAAATCCAGCCATTACAGACTACCCCACTTAAAAGAATTTCGCCCCGAAATTACATAAGAAAGATAGAAAGTTTCCAAAAGAAAATACTTCATAAACTGGTTGCTTTAGTACACATACACATACGACTAGTTTTATACTATCACTAGTCTCGATACATACAATAATACTAGACTTGACTACTCAAGTTCTAAACTGCCCCAAAATATACATACGTAACTATCCTCCTCGAGTCCCTGTCCTACTACTCGTCGTCAGAGATATCTATTATCTCTACGACCTCCTCGTCATCAGATATATTAAGGACCTCAACTACGTCCTCTGCATCAGTCTCCTCCTCGTCATCCTCTATATAAATCAGGCCCACTGGTGGTATTAAATATAGCTTCACCACGGGATATCCATACTCACCGAATACTTGTACTCCTCCTCCTGCCATGCGAAACTCGACGAGAACTTGTTCCAATCTATTCCATATCGATGTCCTTTGGGCTACTTGTTCTTCTTGCTAGTTTCCCGTAGCAATGACTGGGGTTCCCGGAACAACTTGGTCTTCTTCTTCCTCATATTCTTCCTCATATTCTTCATCATATTCTTCTTCATATTCTTCCTCTTCTTCGCCATCCTCATCTCCTTCACCATAACCGTCAACACTTCCTTCATCTCCTATCACTTCATCCTCATCAGTAAAGTCTTGGTGTCCTCCATCTTGTTCTATTGGTTCGTTCCTGCCAAGCACCGATCCTTCTGATGATATGTGTGTACCTTCGTCATCGATGGGTGATCTCTCTCGGTTGTTGTCGGAATCTCCTACCCTTTGTCTCTTTGCATGTAGCATAAGGAACTGGAGTGGTGTCACCCTCTTTCTTGCTGTGGTCTTCCATACTGGAGCCATCTAACACGTAAGCAAGAATATAGAACTCATCAGTGATGTAAACATACAAGAGAGTTCATAAGTCCTAATAAATTGAATCCATAAAACACACATGCATATGCTCCCAGAAATGTAGAAATCGAAATTTCATTACATTTAACTATACCAAAGTAAATCATACCTAACTCGTAGGAAAATCTGGGTATAATTTCTTTATCTGCTTCTCGGTCTCCCACGTACAGTCTTTCGGGTTTTCGCTCCATTGGATCTTTAGTAGCCTCACCACTTTGTTGCGAAGTTGCTTTCCCTCTCGGTCAATAATACTGAATGGATGTCTAATCACTGTCAAGTCTGGCTCAATCTCTATCTCTTGCTGAACAGAGGGTTCCAGAATTAATGATGGATTGTGCATACATTTTCTCAAGTGTGATACGTGAAATACGTTGTGAATTCCAGCCATATATTCTGGTAATTCAACTTTATATGCTTGAAAACCAATTCTTTCTAAGACGCGGAAAGGTCCAACATATCTTGGTGCTAACTTTCCATATTTTCCAAATCTTACTACTCCCTTCATTGGTGAGATCTTCACAAAAACTAGATCTTCTATTTCGAATACTAAATCTCTTTGTCTTTGATCGGCATAACTTTTCTGGCGATCCTGGGCTTCTTTCATTCTCAGTTTCACTAATTCCACTTTCACTGTCACTTCTAGTATCATATCCGGACCAAGTACCAATTTGTTTCCAGACTCTACCCAACATGCTGGCGCTTTACAAGGTCTTCCATATAATGCTTCATATGGTGCCATCTGTATACTCGCCTGGTAACTGTTATTATATGAAAATTCTACTAGGTGTAAATGATCTTCCCACGACCCTCCAAAATCTAAAATACACGCTCTTAGAAGATCCTCCAATATACGATTAACTCTTTCCGTCTGACCGTCCGTTTGAGGATGGTAAGCTGTACTGAAATTTAATCTTGTTTCCAACATTCTCTGCAAAGCTTCCCAAAATCTACTTGTGAAAATGGTATCTCTGTCGCTTACAATGCTCGTTGGAATACCGTGCAGTCGTACTGTCTCTTTCATGAATACTTCGGCTAATGTTATGGCAGTGCGCGTTGGTTTCACTGGAATAAACTGCGCACTCTTAGTTAACCGATCTACGATTACCCAAATCCCTTCGTAGCCTCTCCTTGTTCTTGGCAAACCATCGATGAAGTCCATCGATATCATTTCCCACTTCCAGTTGGGATTCTCTAATGGCCGTAATAGTCCCGTAGTCTTTTGATGGTCTCCCTTGACTTGCTGACAACATAGACATTCATTTACGAATGTAATGATATCTTTATTCATTCCTGACCACCAGAATACTCGTCTCATATCGTGATTCATTTTATGAATTCCTGGATGGATGCTCAACTTTGATGCATGGCATTCTTTTAAAACCTCCTGTCTTACCCCATCCACGTCAGGTACGCATAATCTGTCGTTATTCTCAATACTCCTTGATTGTCCAACTCGAAGTCAGTCTCTTTTCCGTTTTTGACTCCTCGCATAATCTTTTCTAGTTTGGCATCCCTTTCCTGATTACTCATTATCCTTTCTTGGAGAGTCGGTGTGACTTCCAAAAGTGATAATATCGCATTTCTACTCAAGGCATCTGCCACTACGTTCGCTTTTCCGGGTGTATAAATGATATCTAAGTCATATGACGCAAGAAATTCCAACCACCGCTGTTGTCTCAGATTTAAATCTCTTTGCGTGAACAGATACTTTAATGGTTTATGATCGGTGAAAAGTTCGAATTTCCCCCCTAGCAGGTAATGTCTCCACATCTTCAATGCGAAAATGACTGCCAATAACTCCAAGTCTTGAGTTGCGTAATTTTTCTCGTGAATCTTTAACTACCTACTTGCATATGCAATCACTTGTCCCTTCTGCATTAACACCGCTCCTACTCCTCTTACACAAGCATCGGTGTATACTGCAAATCCGCTCGTTCCATCGGGAACAGCTAATGCTGGTGCTTCTGTTAATCTCTTCTTTAGTTCTTGAAACGATTTTTCACACCTTGGGTCCCACATAAACTTTTGGCCCTTCTTTTTTAACTTGGTCAGATGTGACGATATTTTGGAGTAGTCTCGGATAAATCTTCGATAGTATCCCGCCAGTCCTAGGAAACTACGAATATCTGTTGGTGTTTGAGGTTGTTTCCATAGTTGTACTGCATCTACTTTAACTGGGTCTACTGATATCCCATCTCCGTTTACTATGTGCCCCAAAAATCTCACTTCCGATTTCCAAAAGTGACATTTTGAAAACTTTGCCTTCAACATGTGTTTCCTTAGAGTTTCTAGCACTACCCTAAGATGACCACGGTGCTCTTCTTCGGTTTTTGAAAAGATTAAGATATCGTCAATGAAAACAAGAACGAATTTATTAAGAATTTTCCTAAAGACTCTGTTCATCAGATCTACGAAGAAAGCTGGTGCGTTGGTTAATCCGAACGGCATAACCAACCACTCATAAAAGAAATCTGGGCCTCTGAATGCTGTTAAAGGAATACAATCTTCAGAGATTCTCAGTTGGTGAAATCCTGTTGCTAAATCCATTTGGGAGAATACCGTTGCTCCGTGCAATTGGTCGAAAAGGTCATCAATTCTAGGTAATGGATATCTATTTCGGATGGTTACTTTATTCAATTCTCGGTAGTCTACACACAGTCGTAAGGATCCATCCGACTTCACTACAAAAACCACCGCAGAGCCCCAAGTAGAAAAACTTGGTCGGATTAAGCCTTTACTCAGCAAATCCCGAGTTTGTTTCTCTAATTCCTGAACTTCCTTGGGAGCAATCCGTCTCTTTGGTTGAATCATTTGTCTAGCTCCTGGGACTAAATCAATTCGGAATTCGATCTCTCGATGCGGAGGCAAACTTCCGACTTCCTCGAATACGTCCTTGAATTCTCTTATTACTTCCAAAGTGTCAAGACTTTCTTGAGGTGCTTCTAAAGCGTATAGAAAACTACAGGTGTGAATTCCCGGTTTCCCACAAGTTATTCTAGCTTTTCGCTCTAAGCTAGTTATAAGGGTTATGATTTCTTTATCACATTTTATCTTGGCTTGGAACTTGCTTAACCGGTCTAATCCAAGTATAAAATCGAAACTTTTGAAGTCTAGAACATAGAAGTCAAATCGAAAAGAGTGTGAGAGATATAAGAGAGTTATATCCTCACAACACATTTTAAGCTCAGTTTTTCCCCATATGGGGTTTGATACGCAAATGGGGTTCGGTGATATAATTGGTTTAAGGTCAAACTGATCTATGGTTTCGGCTGAAATAAAACTGTGTGAAGCGCCCGTATCAAATAAAACACGTAGGTAAATTCCATTAAACTGTAAAGTACCTTTTAGCACTCCCTTCCCTTTCACATTCTGAGAAGTAGACGGTTCATCTTTGATTGTAAAAACCCTAGGCTGTGGTGCCCTCTTCATCAATGGACAGTCTTTCACCATGTGTCCTGGTTGATGACAATTGAAACAGAGATTCTTCACTACCATCTCGTTCCTTTGATTCTGGTTCTGGTTCTGATTCTGTTTCTGTTGCTGAGGTTTTTATTGCTGTCGCGGGTATTGCTTGGGTTTCTGTTGCTGTTGTGGGTATTGCTGGGGTTTCTGGTTCCCCATTTGTTTGCAGAATCGTGCAATGTGTCCCTTTTGTTTGCAGTTATGGCATAGGACATTTTTAAATCTACCTTCAAGTGTCTGTTGTCCCGTCTTAGCTTGGCCCTGATTATCTTTCCAATCTGGGTTGATCTTTCTTTTCATGGCATTTCCCCCACTTGTCTCCCCAGTCTGGATCCTCGCTCCTGGTTTCTTTGCATTTAGTGCTTCATATCTAAGTGCTAGGTCTACTAGTTCCACAAATGGATCCTTCAAATGTCCCATCATCCTTCCTTGTAGATTATCTCTAAGACCAGCAACAAACATCTCGTTCTTTTTCAAAAGAGTATTTATCAGTTCCGGCCCAAAGATTGAAAGTGCATTGAACTGGTTTTCGTACTCAGCGACTGTCTTGCTTTCCTTCTTTAAGTCAATGAAGTCTCGGTACATCCTTGTCCTTCCAGTAGCAGGTAGATACTGACCTTCAAAAGCTTCTTTGAACATGGGCCAAGTAAAGTTTTCCTCAGGAGTGTTAGTAGTCTGGGCATCCCACCATATTGCTGCGGCTCCTTCCAAATTCCATGAAGCTAAGAGACGCTTATGCTCGTCATCCAACCTCAGTCCTTTAAAAATCTTCTCACATGATCTAATCCATGCTTGGACTCCGACCAGTGATTCAGTACCTCTGAAAATCTTTCCTCCCAGAGTTGTGTAATTCTTACAGACCATAGCAAAGTTAGGCTGAGTTGGTGCTCGGATTACTTCAGTAGTATCCACTTGGGTCTGGTTAACAGTGTGTCCGTTTGTCGTAGTTGCTCCGCTTGCTCCTCAGCCTCTTCCTCCACGAGAACTCATTTTCAACTCCCTGAGTACACGGATTGAAATTTTATGACTCATCGGAAAAATAGGTCAAGGGATTACCTAAGTAACTACGATCTACCTATACTAAAATATAGTTTTTAGTAAAATACGCTCTCTCGCTATTTTAAAGCCTAAATGTTTCCGAAGAACATAGGCTCTGATACCAACTGTAACGGCGCGATTTCGACCCTCCGAAAACCGTGTCATTATTGAAAGAAATTAGAAGATGAGATAGAAAAGATAGAACTAATAGAATAGAAGAATAAGAAGTTATCAGAAATCTCACAGCGGAATTTAAAAATACAAATACATTACATCATAGGGTCTGATACATCATAATACATCAACAACTTACAACATCATAGTACATTCACATAATAATACATCATGATATGGTAATACAAATCTAACTGGATACATAGGTGTAGTTAAAACTACTAGACTTGTCCTGCAACTTGAACTTCGCGAGGATTCCATTTGCCAACCTGAATTACTTGCCTACTCATAATAATCATTATGAGTACCCAAGAGTTTAGGGAAAACACAGAAAATAAACTCCGGGTCAGTCAGGGGACTGGTGTGAGTACACATAGTTAAAAAGATGTACACGGGGAAAAATAAGGGATATGGTGTTCCGTTATTAACAGATTCAATTACTTTAGAAATCTTAAGTCCAATCCATAACTACTATATGGAAAACGACCCTTGTATTTTAATATCAAAACGTTTGATATTTATGATAGTATTTATCAAATAAATAATCATCTAGTGAATCGCTTGCATCTCACGTTCACGTACGTAGAATAAAATCTAAAACCGTCGAGCGCTTATTGGAAATTTGGTTTCTAACTGACAGGGTATGGGAGCACCCACCGATCAGTGTACTCTAGAGAAGATACACTGGGGTTCAACAAGAACGTCCTGCAACCCGGCCACACATGACCGTCCACTCATTTAGCTTGATTGTAACGAATATATTACCACCTCCACGGTTGGGAATGACCCTTCCGATTACCAAAGTTACAGCAGTGAATATAGATTAAGAAACAAAAGGAATTACTCTAGATGGTGATAATATACCCTGCTTGGGTATGACCCAACTAGCCATGCTGCCTAGCCCAACTATTGTCTTTCTCGGGTCGTGAGGTTTGAAGTCACGTTACCGTTGACGGATTATTCTTCAACGTCTTTGAATATCACACCGTCCTATCTGACAGATCACTCATTTGTTTCCACAAACATATTCTGGGTATAAGGCTAAAGAAACGAATTTCTTTGCCACCAACAAAATACACTTACGTAAAGTCGATGTGTAAAATCTGATCGATATACGTTGTCAGACATCCGACTGTTCGGATCTGTTCTGGGATTAAACAGACCGTAGATACTATTTTGAAATAGTCCTTGCATTCTTCATCTTTATCGATTTCGGTATACGTCGTATAAATCCGAGTCGAAGTGAAATGTAAATTCCGGACTCTTCGAAACAATGTACGAAATATCTTTTATAGTCGATAATTTATTTTCAGCTTAACTGTCTTTAATTCAGTTTGCACATCCTGTATTTATAATTATATATACAGTATAAAATTCTCAGGTTCATATCTGGATATCTTAAATATCATTTACAATTGTGTAGTTAAAGTGTTTGCGACGCACACAAGATGTTATACAGTTTTTATCACTATTTGGAAGTGTATAGAAAAAGCCCGTGCTACGCACACGGTGTTAAATCTTGCTTATCACTGCCTGTCAGACGATGTTCTATACTCTGATTTGATTTGTCAAATATTTATTTCTTTTATTTAAACTTAAATAAATTGTTTTATAATTTATTTAAGTTAAATTATCTTTTAGAACTCATGTTCTAACTCGACGAACTTCTTCGAACAACTTTGATTCTCTAACCTCACTGTCATCTTTACTGTTTCACTTGTTTATGCCATATTAAATAAAAATTCTATTTTTATTTAAATAATTAATTACTGATTAATTACTTTTAATTATTTAATTAAATTAAAATTGATTTAATTTAATTATTGTCTTTTGAAAACGATTCTTGTTTGGACTTGCCTTGCTAACTCCGGTGTTGCCAAACTCTCGTGCCCTGGTGTTGATCACTTCGAAAACGTTGCCAAACCCATGTTGCCAGACCTTCGTGCCAAGCCTTCGATCCCCCTCAAAAACATGGTGATCCACCGATGGACCACTCGAAAATCACCGTGCCAAGTCTTCCCCTTTTCTTCTCCATTTTGCCATCGACTTCCTGTGCAAACGTGCACAGCTGTGCACGTGCACCACCTTCCCCGCCACCAGATCAACGTCGAACCTCAACCCACAAACTCCACTTCATCCACCGATCATCTCTGATGCCTTGCCACCACCCATCATCACCTCCACCTCGATTTCACCCCCTCACCGCAACTTCCAGTACACAGTTCAAAAAGTACACCCCCTACATCGAGCTCGCACCACCACCTCCGACCACCTGAACACTTCGCACCGCCGCCACCAGCTCCGCCAAGTGTCGACGCCGCTCCACGCCCAATTCTGGCCAACTCGCACCACCGTGGTTCCCCCCACGTCGTCGCCAAACCGATGAACCCATTTTTGCTTTCAAAACCTAAATCGAGTTTTTTAGCTCAAATCACTTGATGGAAAAATCATTGGGTATTTTTCTCGAGTTCCCCGATGTGAGCAGCTCCTCCACGCTCCACGATTTGGTCACCACCTTCGTCGTTCGCCGAAATTTGGTCAACATGTCATTTTCGGCCATCTCAAGCTTTCTCCCTCATCCAAACGTTTAAAATCGTGAAACCACTTTTAAAAATCATCATTTTGTTTGTTGATTACATTCATATCTCTGTAATTCAATTCTACGATGTTTGAATTTTCGGGCTGAAATGTTGATACAGAGAATCATCTGTTTCCTTGCATTCTTGGTTTCAAAACATATATAGTTGATCCTTTATTCTTGCTATAATGTATATATATATATATTCTCGTATACAAGGTAACTCATCAATACACTTGTATGGTTTGTGTTTTTAGATCATCAAGGTTTAGTTTCAAATAACAGAGTTGTGTTTTGACAGGAAACAAAACAACAGTATTTTCCTTGATCAAGATTAAGGTGATGAACTCCTTACTATTTTATAAACACTTGCATACATGGTTTACTGGTGATATATACTTGGTGTTCTAGCATCTACAAGGTTGATAACAACATGATAGAACTTGTATTGACATATATGAACATGAAAGCACAAACTGTTTACAGTAAAACATGAAATCAAACTTGAACTTAGTGAGGTTTACTCACTTGAAAAGCTTTCACAAATTTCTTGCTGTGGATGGTTTTTGTTTTCAGCAAAGTGTTCTTGTGTTTGTGAAAGACGATTTGCATGGATATGATGGTGTATTTATAGGCCAACTCTTCTCTTTAAACAATAGTTTTTCCCTTATGCTTTTAATAGTAAAAACCCACGTCTTCTACCTACCACATTCTCTCTCATTTGAATGGTCTAAACATTATACAGCATGTTTTTTTAAAGTACTTTCCACAAGAGATATTTCTACCAAAGTCTCCTTGGTCTCTCCTAAGTACAAGACTATATGCTTTCATTAAATGCTCCCCTTGCTTGCATTAAATGCTCTCCATACTTACCATCACAAAACTTAAGAGAAAATAGTTTTCCTCTTTGATATTTTGTTTGTCTTCATTTTTAGTTCAGCCGCAAGTAATAGTGTAGGGATTAGGTGATGATTAAATTCAAATCTATTTCTAAATGATGGGGTTTTGGACTTGATTTTGTTTAAAGGTTGGACTATACTTCTTGCAAATGAATTGGTGTATATATACACTTATATATATACTTAGGCCGTAGCATATGTATATAGAAATATATATATATATATATATATATGCCTATACTTTTCATGCTATACTTATATATATAAATATATAAATATGTAGGTGTTAATCTCATTACTTGTTTGCTTAGTATATGACAACTTATACATGTTAGTTGTAAAATAGGAATTTCCACACTTATTTCATGTTGCTAGCTTCCCTACACTTCCTAATGTTATAAAATGTGTCGCCAATATTTTCTTAAGTTGTTAAAACATTCATACTTAATATATCTTGTAATAATTAAGTTACAGTATAAATCATATATGTATATACATACATATAAGTGATTATACATATTAATTGTTTGAGTTCTCTAGATACATTTAAATTTTCTTATTAAAATAAAATATCAGGTGCTCGAAAAATCCAGCCATTACAGATATCAATTTAATTGAAAATCCAAACTTATTCTTTTGTGCTAAATTTGTATCCATTAAAAAAGAATATTGGATATGTCTTGACATTTCTTTTTGGTACCATTGCCAAATGTTTCAATCCTTCATCCATAACACAATTTGTTGGATCAAAAACATAATTCCTAAACTAACTAGCGAATTCTTTGCTGATATCGCCGTTTGGATACTGTTGATTCATAAATGCTGCAATTATATATAGGACAAATGTTACATATATATGGTTAAAGATATAGTACATGTATATATAGTTGTTTATTACCTAACGAACGGTTTCAGTGCAATTGACAAAAATATATGTGTGTGATGCATTATAATCTCTAACATTCAGCCTTTCTTCCACACATCTACCAAAAGGTCGACCATGTTTTTTAAAAATAGATAAAGTCGCTTGACATTTATCATGATCATTACCTTCATCATTACACGCAGTACTTGCAAATGATATGTTCACATGATCACTAATATAATGAGAGAAAAAAAACGAAGCTTCTTCTTCGACATATGATTTGCAATCAGAACCTTCAACTCAAGCTTTCTGCCTCACTTTTTTCTTTAGATGATTTAAATACATATTTAGAATTATTGTAAGTTATGTTTTTATCCGTTTCATTGACCAAAATTTAATTAACAGAATATTAATATACCTTTCAGATGGATACATCCATCTGTATTGAACAGGCCCTTAAAGATGTGTTTCTAATGGAAGATGAATAGGTAAATGCTCCATAACATTGAAAAACCTAGAGAATATTTTTTTAATTTGCAGAGCATTATGGGGACTTCTTCGTCTAGTTTATGTAGATGATCTATTTTTAATGTAGTAGAACAAAGCTCTTTATAGGACAAGCTGAGCTCTGTTACAACAGTCCATACTTTTACCGGCAACAGTTCTTTGAAAGCGACGGGCAAAAATTTTTCCATCATAACATGGCATTTGTGGCTATTCATCCCACTAAGTTTATTGTTTTTTATAATCGACACATCTACGAAGATTGGAAGATATACCATCCAGGAATCTTAATACTTCAATCCATTTTAGAAGTATTTTAACTTGATTACTGTCCAGTTCATAGCACGCTTTCGGATTTTTGGTCTCATTTAGCTTTATACGAAGCTTAGGACAATTACATATTACTTGGATATCACGTCTTGATTTCAAATCTTCTTTTGTCTTCCCCTTGACATTCAAAATAGTATTAATTACATTATCAAACATGTATTTCTCATTACACATCACGTCAATATTATGACGAATCAGGAGATATTTAAAATAAGGCAACTCCCGAAATATTCTTT
Source organism: Allium sativum (assembly GCA_030737875.1). Classification (NCBI taxonomy): domain Eukaryota; kingdom Viridiplantae; phylum Streptophyta; class Magnoliopsida; order Asparagales; family Amaryllidaceae; genus Allium; species Allium sativum. Next base: position 652,073,372 of record CM060923.1, read on the forward strand.
GTTTCCACCAATTATGAGCTGTTGGTTTACCTTGAATTTCTGTCTGTACTCTAGTTTCGTAAATCTTTGGATGATCTTGTACAAGTTCATAAATTTCTTCACTTGTCTATATTTTAGGTGGTCTCATATTTTCCTGCCTATTATCTATAAAAAATTCTTATCTCTTCTAAAAGGATGATTAATATGAAAAAAACATCTATGACTGTCAAACTATGAAATTTTCTTTCCAATACCTAAGGAAAATGCTCTTGTTTCTTCCATGCAGTATGGACAAGCTATACGACCAGCCGTACTCCAACCTAAAAGCATTGCATATCCCATAAAATCGCTAATTGTCTACAACAGAGAAGCACGCATATGAAAGTTCTCTTTTTGAGAAATATCATATATTTCTACCCCTTGGTACCACAGTTTTTTTAATTCTTCAACCAACGGTTGTAAATAAACATCGATTCCTTGTGTCGGATCTTTAGGACCTGGGACGACAATTATGAGAAACATATAAGGTGTAACAAGCCACATCCGTTAATGTCATACACAAAGGGAATGCATTAAGTTCTGTGAAGTATTATAGGTAAAAAGATGCGGATAAATTACAAGACAGATAAATAAAGCAGCGGAAAAGTGAATAAAACTTTATTTCATTTATAACAGCTTGTACAAAGATTGTTTTCCGACAACAAAGTATCCATCTTGTTTAACAAAATAAAGAAGCATAAATATACAATGATATTCCCCAATAAAACATTAGCCAGCCATAACGGTGGAAAAGAGAGTCCAAAGCAGCACATCAAAGAGTCTTCAAGCTTGGGAAGTGTAACAGGTCCATACAAATCTGAGTTATTCCCTCCCTGACTACCTGGGGGGGGGGGAACGGAAGAAAAGAAGACGAAAGAAAACATAGAGTCAGACATAAAGCCTGGTAAGTCTAGTGGTGCTTCGGTATATGAATAAGAAAAAGGACATGACAGGCATAAAATGAAAATGGGAAAAATACCATAAACTAAGGCAAAGAAGTTTAGAATCGAAATTACTATCGCATCCCATACCAATCTATGCACCACCTAACTAGTATCCCAACTAGTAATCTGTATAAAATGATAATGTGATCCCAGTCCCCGTAACAGTGGTTGCCATCAGGCGCACATTTATTTATTTCCTAGATTTAATCTAGGGATTTCTATCGAGCGTTCCCTAGATTCAACTAGGGTTTATGTGACTTGTCTACTACTACTCGGATTCAGGATTTATGCCACCTAGGTCCACTAGGGATTATGCTACCTGTCGAATGATGCCCCTAGTCTAGGACACACTACCTAGAGTGGTATATGTTCCTAGATTTTCCCCACATAAGTGTCGCGAATCGTTTATCGCTGTCTAGATGCACATGTCCTGAAATGTGCGACCCAAGTCCCGTGCCAGGGCTATTCTAGAAACATGGAACTCGGTCGGGAGCTTTCAGATATCTGCCGATGCAGATGCTAAGGTCTGTTTTTCTACCAGTGGTTATGGTCCCACGTGACCCCTCCCTCAACTAATGAAAGGCAATCCAAGACAATCGAGCACGAGAACTATACTCTTGCCACTCCATGCCCCCACTTTCCTATTGGCCAGCCTCACCCATAACTAGATAGCAAGTATATGCTCTGCTGGGAGTTCTCTGCCTTTCTGCATGGGTACTACGATTGACTCAAGATGGTAGGTAGACGACGAGTCTCTATCACAGGGCAACTGGTCTCGTCGAATCACGCTGGTCCATCCCAGTCTTTAGGTTGCCTTAAATTGCAACCAAGGCATACCCTTGGTTCTCTTGACGCAGACCTCAACCTCTGTGATCCCAGGCGGATCTTCTGCAACCTCACAGAGGGATACCAAGAGTACCCTCACGTCCCCTGAAGCTACGTGCTTCTAAACCCAGTCCGCTGGAGCCTTTTTCGAAATCGGATAAACGTTTGCTCCTTCTCATGTACTTGTTAAGCGATGATCTACCATATCGGGTTATTCATCTATTATGGACCGGCTCAGTTTTCTTGACTAAGAATTATTACTTAGTTGTTCTCAACTAAGGTTTACCACTTAGTTTATTTTCTCATAAATCTTGTTAGCTAAGGTTTATCACTTAGTTTCTTTAACTAGGGATTTCAACTTAGCTCCCGTTCTTGATTATTTCTTAACTAGGGTTTACTACTTAGCCCACTTTATCGTCAAGTTGGATTGGTTAAGTATCATTAGTCAATTCAAGATAGCTTAACCCATTCCTTTTTCATATTAAACTGGCTAAGTGTTATCAGTAGCTCATGCCGACTTAACCCTATCACAAACCAAGTTATATTAGTTAAGTATTTCTTATTACTTAACTCAACCCATTCATCTTGTATTAGTTAAGTGTCCCTTTTTACCTAACTTTGCCTATCTGTTTTAGCTAACATGTTATAACGGTTAAGTGTTCCCTTAGTTAACTTAACCCTAACATCTGTTTAATTAACATGTTCTAATGGTTAGGTATTGTCCCTTCATGTTTCAACTTAACCCTGTTCAATTTATCACACTATGATGGTTAAGTATTCCAAGTTTACTTAACCCTACCCTCTAGTCCAGCTAACATATTAAATTGGCTAAGTGTATTTACTTAACCTTACCCACTTATCTAGCTAACGTGTTATAACGGTTAAGTATTCTAAATTTACTTAACCTCACCCACTTATCTAATTATCAGGTTACAATGGTTAAGTGTCCTGAATTTACTTAACCTCACCCTCTAGTCTAGTTAATATGTTAAATTGGTTAAGTATATTAACTTTACTTAACCTCACCTTCTATTCTAGTTAACATGAAAAATTGGCTAAGTGTTTTCTTAGTTACTTAACACCTACAAGTCTTGTCTTGTTAACATGTTAAGCTGGTTAAGTGTTTTAGTTAACTTAACCCTACCATCTGTCCTTAGCCTCTTAGAGCACCTGACCACTCACATTAGACAGATTTTGCTACGGTTAGTGGATTTGCCGGTCGGTTCCAGGTAGGTTTACACCATAGCTCAGTCTAACCTCGGGTCATTATTGGGCTCAATGCTTAATCACCCACATTGGATAGGTATTGTTGTGACTACTGGACAGCTGGGCGGGTCCGGGCAGGTTTACATCACAACTCAATCCAACCTCGATTTAAGCATACTCGTATTTTCTAGATTTACACTTTTACTTATGTAAATATTTCATGTCACATGTTTTATTCCAAACTAATGGTACATAATTTATATCATTTATGGCCTTGACCCATTTCATGGGTTTTAGGCCCGCCGACATATTAACATACTTTAATTTAATAGTTAGTCCCAACGTTACCCTCGCTCGATTATTCTTACTAATCGTATGAAGATATTGGGCCCGCTAATTGGACCAATCCATAAATAAAGTAAAGAAGGGAGCATAGGTTCAATGAGCCTATACTCTGAAATTTGACCTAAACATAGTTATCGATTAGCATGTGACATAAAGGTGTAACTAGATAAATAAGGTGATCTTGCATAACTTGAATCATAACATTGCATAGCATGTCACAAACTTGCACATGAATATTGTGTCTTGTTAGATAAGCGTCATGTAAATCATAAATTCTGGACTATTATAAAGATATAACATGGTATAGCATAATAGATGTCACATGAAATGGCGTACTTTTAGACATGTTTAAACATGGTTTTATACACATATAACTAGACATAATGTCAAACACCAAACTAGCATAAAAATGTCCACTTTTTGACATAACCCAAAGGTGTAAACTAACTTTACATCAAGTAGCCTATTTCAACATGAAGCTAGTATAATTTGTGTAACCAAAAGGTACTTAAATAAACCCAATTATCACTTGCAATTAAACATAATAACGTATACAAAGGTTTTGAGTCGTGTAGGCATAAAAGGTTTCAACTTGGAACATGTTTACATGAGTCTCAACTTAGGCCTAAAAAGAATATATGCTAACCATGTTAACGACATAACATAAAGATGTCAATTCTAGTTTTTACTACAAACTTGCAAGTGATATTTTCATATACAAATGTCAATAGGTTCGCATCAACCAATTTATGCCACGAATCCCCAATACAAAATATGACATAATCAACGCATTACACAGAATTTACACCAATATTGTACGATAGTAAAACCCCAATTTCATTTACATCGAATCACATCGCAATTTCTATTCATATTCAGAAAAACCACTATACTTACAACGGGCGCTGAAACTTGTTTTCTGGTTTCTGTTATTCCGAAACTGAGATGCGCTCCTTTGGGTAGACTAACATTGCGTTGATTAATTTTGATTAAACTTTTATCTTCTTCTTAATTTGATTCGTCTCTAAGCTTTAGTGTTGGCTCGTCTCTAGGCTTTCTAATTGACGGCCATTCCTAGTTCCTTTCCAGTAGCATGACGGCTTTAGTATTCTATTATTTGTGTGAGTTTAGAGTTAGACTTGAGTTGTATTTATAGAATTTCAATCTAATTAGAGCCGTCGATGAAGCTAGAGTGAATCCATACCATCCATCTCAAGAGAAGCTAATCAGAAAGTGACATGTAAGCCCTAGTGTCTCAACCAAGCCTCAGAGTTCGACCAGACCCTGACCAAGCCAGCCAGGGCCTGACCAGCAGGTCTTTCAGACTTGGGCGCACTTGGCAGGTGCGTTAGGCTAAAATTGTATTCACGCACTTCCCAAGTGCGCCAGTTCAATTTTTTTCTGGCGCACTTCCAAAGTGCGCCAGTGCATTCTGACATGTTTTCTGGTTTTTCTACCCAACTTCGTTCGTCCATATCTTCTTCATACGATATCCGTTTTACGCAAACTTGGACTTTATCTCAAGCAGAATTTCGAGACGAATGCAATGCCGTAACCCATTTCTCTTAATTCCTTCATTTAGAATTAATTATAATTTAATTTGTGATGCTTAATGTTATAGAATTCACGGGGTGTTACATTCTCCCCCTCTTAAAAGTATTTTGTCCCCGAAATCTTCAAGTTAGGAAGAATGTGTCCTACCACCCAATCACCCATCTACTCAACCATTCAATCACAGGCATTCATTATCCTTAAAAATATTTCTAATGCTTTCATGTTCATATGCATAGTGTGTGTATATGTCTTTATCTAATGCAAAATCAGGCGGTCTACTGATTCAGTTGACCTCCTTAATGCAAATTATGTCAGTGCCATGCGTCCAATCATGTATGCAAGCATCCCTAGTTATGTAAATACTACATGTGTGCATAGCCATTCATCCATATGCAACATCCATATGATAACATCCATATGATAACATATCAAGTTAAGTCCGTTAAGCAAATAATATATACAAATGCAATACGAAAGTGACTAAGTCGTTCTAGCGCATATGGTGTGTATATGCATCCACGAGAAACCACTTGCAACCATCAATCATAACATGTTTCAAATACATGTTTACATCCATTGGCTTCTACCTAAGCATCGATGATACGTCCTAGAGGATATACCTTAAAAGCTAGAAACAAGTAGGCATAAAACGGCTAGAGAAAGGATATACCCTTAAGAAAAAGGGTATGATGCACGTATCTAGTCTTTAGTCTTCTAAGTCGCATCTTCTTGAGATTCTTTGTACTGTACCTTATCTAGTTAATCTTCACGATTGTGAAGCTTCTTGACCTCCCTTTCCAAAACCGTCGTTGATCGGATAGCTGGCTTTTCATTGTCAACTGGATATATGCGGAAGTATATCCCGCGTTTTAGGGGTAAACCCCTAACCTAATCAAAACATCTGCGTGCTCATGGACTATTCTAATAGATTGCAAATCGTCGATAAATGTATTAAGCGATTCTAAATAGCTAAGCCTAACTGATCCTTTTAGAGTCACATAATCTCGAGGGTATTTCCAAGGCAAGTCAAAAAGTCTTACTTTTGGAATTACTAGCCAACCAACCCATGCCTAGGATCAACTCATAGCCCATGGAACCAAAACATTATGCTTAAATTCAATATTAATGTGGCCGTTCTCAAATCCCTACAAACCAAAGGTAAATGGGCCGAACCACCAATTTGGATCTGAGACTAATTGGGATATTCTACTATACAAGTATCTAGGTGCAGAGACTCGGCTATGAAAGCAGGTGTAAACGAATGCGAAGCGCTAAGGTCAAAAGAGTACTAACAGGTTGATCAACTGAAAAGCTAAACTTTTATAATGGAGACGTTTACTATCTCTCTCCCAGGTATTCTGGTCGTGAAAGCACGCACTCGTCCTCTTGAAAATCCTTTCCCTCGGCCTTGTCCTTAATTATATGCCCTATTCTACCATAGAAAAGCTACTTCCTCTTGTCCTAGGTTTTATAATTCCTTCCTCGTTCGTGAGCCAAGTCCATACCCATGAATTCCTCATCCTTGGGTTGTGCCCCTTAGCCAAACTCCTCATTCTATTCCTTGTGTAGTCATGTTGACAAATCTCTCGAAAGCTGCCTCCATCGTACAGAAAACCCTACAAAGCTTGAAAGAAAACTAGCCGCAGGTGAATCTATTACGGCTATAGATGGAAATCGGGCACTACCTCACCCTTCGATGAGGTTACCTCCCAGAAAGCCAGGAGCCCCAGAGACATAAGAAAGAAGGAAACAAGGGCTCAAACATAGAATCAAAAGATAGTGCATATGGCTTTGGGTAATATGCCTTTAAAACAAAACTTTTGTTTTGAAAATGCTTCTTTTAAACCCGTTTTGAAAATAATTTTTCAAATCTTTTATCTGATCTGGTAACCTTCAGCTCTGATACCACATGTAACACCCCACATCCGTTACTGTCACTCACAAAGGGAATGCACTAAGTTCTGTGAAGTATTATAGGTAAAAAAATGCAGATAAATTACAAGAAAGATAAATAAAGCAGCAGAAAAGGGAATAAAACTTTATTTCATTTATAACAGCTTGTACAAAGATTGTTTTACACCAACAAAGTATCCATCTTGTTTAACAAAATAAAGAAGCATAAATATACAATGATATTCCCCAATAAAACATTAGCCATCCATAGCGGTGGAAAAGAGAGTCCAAAGCAGCACATCAAAGAGTCTTCAAGCTTGGGAAGAGTAACAGGTCCATACAAATCTGAACTATTCCCTCCCTGACTACCTTGGGGGGGAAACGGAAGAAAAGAAGACGAAAGAAAACATAGAGTCAGACATAAAGCCTGGTAAGTCTAGTGTTGCTTCGGTACATGAATAAGAAAAAGGACAAGACAGGCATAAAATGAAAATGGGAAAAATACCATAAACTAAGGCAAAGCAGTTTAGAATCAAAATTACTATCGCATCCAATACTAATCTATGCACCACCTAACTAGTATCCCAACTAGTAATCTGTATAAAATGATAATGTGATCCCAGTCCCTGTAACTGTGGTTGCCATTAGGCGCACATTTATTTATTTCCTAGATTTAATCTAGGGTTTTCTATCGAGCGTTCCCTAGATTCAACTAGGGTTTATGCGACTTGTCTACTACTTCTCGGATTCAGGAGTTATGCCACCTAGGTCCACTAGGGATTATGCTACCTGTCGAACGATGCCCCTTGTCTAGGACACACTACCTAGAGTGGTATATGTTCCTAGACTTTCCCCATGTAAGTGTCGCGAATCGTTTATCACTGTCTAGATGTACATGTCCTGAAATGTGCGACCCAAGTCCCGTGGCAGGTCTATTCTAGAAAAACGGAACTCGGTCGGGAGCTTTCAGATATCTGCCGATGCAGATGCTAAGGTCTGTTTTTCTACTAGTGGTTATGGTCCCACGTGACCCCTCCCTTAACTAATGAAAGGCAATCCAAGAAAATCAAGCACGAGAACTATATTCTTGCCACTCTATGCCCCACTTTCCTATTAGCCAGCCTCACCCATAACTAGATAGCAAGTATATGGTCTATTGGGAGTTCTCTACCTTTCCGCATGCGTACTATGATTGACTCAAGATGGTAGGTAGATGACGAGTCGCTATCACAGGGCTACTGGTCTTGTCGAATCACGCCGGTCCATCTCAGTCTTTAGGTTGCCTTAAATTGCAACCAAGCATACCCTTGGTTCTCCTGACGCAGACCTCAACCTCTTTGAGCCCAGGCAGATCATCTGCAACCTCACAGAGGGATACCAAGAGTACCCTCACGTCCCCTGAAGCTACGTGCTTCTAAACCCAGTCCGCTGGAGCCTTTTTCGAAATCGGATAAACGTTTGCTCCTTCTCATGTACTTGTTAAGCGATGATCTACCATATCGGGTTATTCATCTATTATGGACCGGCTCAGTTTTCTTGACTAAGAATTATTACTTAGTTGTTCTCAACTAAGGTTTACCACTTAGTTTCTTTTCTCATAAATCTTGTTAACTAAGGTTTATCACTTAGTTTCTTTAACTAGGGATTTCAACTTAGCTCCCGTTCTCGATTGTTTCTTAACTAGGGTTTACTACTTAGCCCACTTTCTCATCAAGTTGGGTTGGTTAAGTGTCATTAGTCAATTCAAGTTAGCTTAACCCATTCCTTTGTTATATTAAACTAGCTAAGTGTTATCAGTAGTTCATGCCGACTTAACCCTATCACAAACCAAGTTATATTGGTTAAGTATTTCTTATTACTTAACCCAACCCATTCATCTTGTATTAGTTAAGTGTCCTTTTTTACCTAACCTTGCCCATCTGTTTTAGCTAACATGTTATAACGGTTAAGTGTTCCCTTAGTTAACTTAACCCTAACATCTGTTTAATTAACATGTTCTAATGTTTAGGTATTGTCCCTTCATGTTTCAACTTAACCCTGTTCAATTTATCACACTATGATGGTTAAGTGTTCTAAGTTTACTTAACCCTACCCTCTAGACCAGCTAACATATTAAATTGGCTAAGTGTATTACTTAACCTTACCCACTTATCTAGCTAATGTGTTATAATGGTTAAGTATTCTAAATTTACTTAACCTCACCCACTTATCTAATTATCAGGTTATAATGGTTAAGTGTCCTGAATTTACTTAACCTCACCCTCTAGTCTAGTTAATATGTTAAATTGGTTAAGTATATTAACTTTACTTGACCTCACCTTCTAGTCTAGTTAACATGTTAAATTGGCTAAGTGTTTTCTTAGTTACTTAACCCCTACAAGTCTTGTCTTGTTAACATGTTAAGCTGGTTAAGTGTTTTAGTTAACTTAACCCTACCATCTGTCCTTAGCCTCTTAGAGCACCTGTCCACTCACATTAGACAGATATAGCTACAGTTACTGGATGTGCCGGTCGGTTCCGGGCAGGTTTACACCATAGCTCAGTCTAACATCAGGTCATTATTGGGCTCAATGCTTAACCACCCACATTGGATAGGTATTGTTGTGACTACTGGACAGCCGGGCGGGTCCGGGCAGGTTTACATCACAACTCAATCCAACCTCGGGTTAAGCATTCTCGTATTTTCTAGATTTACACTTTTACTTATGTAAATATTTCATGTCACATGTTTTATTCCAAACTAATGGTACATAATTTATATCATTTATGGCCTTGACCCATTTCATGGTTTTTAGGCCCGCCGACATATTAACATACTTTAATTTAATAGTTAGTCCCAACGTTACCCTCGCTCGATTATTCATATTAATCATATGAAGATATTGGGCCCGCTAATAGGCCCAATCCATAAACAAAGTAAAGAAGGGAGCATAGGTTCAGTGAGCCTATACTATGAAATTTGGCCTAAACATAGTTATCGATTAGCGTGTGACATAAAAGTGTAACTAGATAAATTAGGTGATCTCGCATAACATGAATCATAACATTGCATAGCATGTCACAAACTTGCACATGAATATTGGATCTAGTTAGATAGGCGTCATGTAAATCATAAATTCTGGACTATTATAAAGATATAACATGGTATAGCATAATAGGTGTCACATGAAATGGCGTACTTTTAGACATGTTTAAACATGGTTTTATACACATATAACTAGACATAATGTCAAACACCAAACTAGCATAAAAATGTCCACTTTTTGACATAACCCAAAGGTGTAAACTAACTTTACATCAAGTAGCCTATTTCAACATGAAGCTAGTATAATTTGTGTAACCAAAAGGTACTTACATAAACCCAATTATCACTTGCAATTAAACATAATAACGTATACAAAGGTTTTGGGTCGTGTAGGCATAAAATGTTTCAACTTGGAACATGTTTACATGAGTCTCAACTTAGGCCTAAAAAGAATATATGCTAACCATGTTAACGACATAACATAAAGATGTCAATTCTAATTTTTACTACAAACTTGCAAGTGATATTTTCATATACAAATGTCAATAGGTTCGCATCAACCAATTTATGCTATGAATCCCCAATACAAAATATGACATAATCAATGCAATACACAGAATTTACACCAATATTGTACGATAGTAAAACCCCAATTTCATTTACATCGAATCACATCGCAATTTCTATTCATATTCAGAAAAACCACTATACTTAGAACGGGCGCTGAAACTTGTTTTCTGGTTTCTGTTATTCTGAAACTGAGATGCGCTCCTTTGGGTAGACTAACGTTGCGTTGATTAATTTTGATTAAACTTTTATCTTCTTCTTAATTTGATTCGTCTCTAAGCTTTAGTGTTGGCTTGTCTCTAGGCTTTCTAATTGACGGTCATTCCTAGTTCCTTTCCAGCAGCAAGACAGCTTTAGTATTCTATTGTTTGTGTGAGTTTAGGGTTAGACTTGAGTTGTATTTATAGAATTTAAATCTAATTAGAGCCTTCGATGAAGCTAGAGTGAATCCATACTATCCATCTAAAGTGAAGCCAATCAGAAAGTGACATGTAAGCCCTAGTGACTCAGCCAAGCCTCAAAATTCGACCAGACCCTGACCAGGCCAGCCAGGGCCTAACCAGCAGGTCTTTCAGACCTGGGCGCACTTGGCAGGTGCGCCAAGCTAAATTTGTACTGTCACACTTCCCAATTGCGCCAGTTCAATTTTGTTCTGGCGCACTTCCCAAGTACGCCAGTGCATTCTGACCCGTTTTCGGGTTTTCCTGCCCAGCTTTGTTCGTCCATATCTTCTTCATACGGTATCCGTTTTACGCAAACTTGGACTCTATCTCAACCAGAATTTCGAGACGAACGCAATGGCGTAACCCATTTCCCTTCATTCCTTCATTTAGAATTAATTATACTGTAATTTGTGAAGCTTAAAGTTATAGAATTCACGGGGTGTTACATAAGTAGTTTTTATACACATCCACGGAGATAAACCATAAGGTGTGACAATTATAGTCCAGGACGAATATTTAGAACCAAATTGAGAAAATGGTGAAAATCCATCCGTGCATAAACCAAGTCTAATATTACGACTCTCAGATGAAAAATTGGGATCCTTTTGGTCAAAACGCTTCCATGCTTCTCCATCAGATGGATGCGTTAAATGTACCTTCTTCCCGTGTTCTCACACTGTGCCATCTCATATGTTGCACGGTCATAAATGATGCATATAACCTTTGAATTCTAGGAATAATAGGTAAATAATGCATACGTTTATACGAGATTTCCTATCCCTTTTGCTTTATCGCTTTGTATCTTTCCTGATTACATATTCTACAATTCTTAAGGTTGCTATCTTCCTTCCAAAATAGCATGCAACCCTTTGGACGTGTATCTATTTTTTGATACGGTAAACCAAAGGCAGACATCATTTTGTTTACTTCATAATGATTTTCGCACATTAAATTATTGGGAGGCATATGCCGGTTCACAGCTTGTACAATGACTGTAAATCCAGCTTCTATGAGGTTGTATTTAGATTTCATCGCTGTTAGATTAAAATTTGGACCTAACACTCAAATTATTCTGAATCTTATAGAATTTTAACTGGAGAATGAAGAAAAAGCAGAAAACACACAGGATTTATAGTGGTTCGGCGTTAACGAGCCTACGTCCACTTTATATGTTGTCGATTATACTTTGAATGCTAGTACAATCAATTATCTCTCTCTAGCTCACTTTTTCAATTGTGATTTCTCTTAATAATCTAGTAATAAAACCGATAAGAAATTGTAGTATGACAATAATGGCAGAATCAGAACTCAATATTGCCAAAGGATCCCAAAAAATGCCAAGCTCCGGGCTATTTATACCTGATTTTGTCAGGCGGATCGTGGTCACACGTGGCACGAATCCCGAGAACATCGGATCGCATCGCAGCCGATGAAGAAATAGTCAAATTAGCCGTTGTGGACAGGTGTCGCGATCCCCTTGAAAATCGGATCGAGCAAATGGGGAGAATCAATCAAAATGACGATTGGGGACGCGTGTCGCTGGATCCGTGCATCTCGGATCGCCGAAGACTAGCTCGTGCTTGAACGGGTCAGAGGCTTCGCCGTGCATCAGGGGATCAGATCGGTCTATACTGGGCAGCAATGTATGTACGGATCGGGTCGCATAGAGGTGGTCGTTTCGCTGACGAAATGGGGGAGATCTGATGACGTGCGATCCAATAAGGGGCGATCCGATGGCGCGATCCGTTCCTTCATGTACTTAGGGAACGTAGTTTCATGCTTTCTTCTTGTGAGTGGACCTGGGTGGAATGGTCAAAAAGCTAGCCAACATTTTTCCCCCTCGAAGTATGTTTTATCGATGATGGAACATGTTTCGAAACTATAAAAACGTCTTTCCGTAAAGAGACGCGAATCAGTGAACAATTCCTTTTCTGGGATCTTTCAGAGTCTTCATCATCGAATCTGTCAATCGTTTATCGGTTCGGATCGCATGCGCGAGTCGCGGTCTGTTAGCGAGTCATTCGCCTTGTCCTTTGGTGAGCATTTGGGCCGCTTTACGGAACGGAACGAGGTGGGCTTCTCTTCGAGACGTGGTGGGCTTTTGATTCGCGGCCCATCTATTTTCGCGGATCGAATAAGACAAAAAAGGGGAGACAAGCGGTCGCCCTTTTGCCTATATAAGCCAACCCTCCTCTTCACTTTCTTCTTTCTTCCCGCTTTTGTATCGTATCGCCAGCTCCATCAAGGAAAAACCTTAGTTTCGATTTCCAAATTCTTGCCTGATTTCGAACTTTAAAAAGGTAACTAGACGATTTCTCTTGAGTTTCTACCGTGTTCGCACTAGTTTAAAGAGTATGGACAGCGGGATTTTATAGGATTTGGTGAGAGTGGACATGAGCGTGCCTGGTGCGAAGAGGAGAGTTGAGGAAGGAGAAGGAAGGGATGACCATGTCGGTTCATGGGCAAAGTCTGAGTTCGGAGTGGTAGCGAGACGAGGGGAGAGCGTACGGAACTGGAAGGTTGATTTGGGTAGCGGATCAGATCGCGGAAATGACAAGGCTACGATTCGTTTGAGTGTCGGATCGCGGAGATACCAGAGCTTCGGGTCGTGGAGGATGGGGGCGATGCGGATTGCCAAGAAGCCATCGCGATCCGTTCAGGATGAGTTGGTGCGCCTCACGATTCGAAGCTTTTCCATATCCTAATACCCTTCCGCGTATCAAGTCTTTCACCGCCATCCGTTCACATGCGGCGATCCGAACCTGTCTTGCGATTCGACTGCTGACCAAATCATATGATGCGACTTTAACAAATTGATGAACAGTTAGGTTAGAGCCCTTGGTACGAACATTCCAGATCGAACAAACGCATAATCTATCAATCGAACGATGACCAATGTCTGGATGATTTTATTGCCGCTTGTATTTTTCTTTAATGCATGCACAAGCACACACCGGCACCTGGACACACGGGGGACGGGTAGTTTTAATCTCATTTTTCATGTTTTCTCGCCTAACAGTAATGTCGGATAATCAATCCTCTTCAAGATCCGTTACAGAAACGGAGTCCGAGATTCCTGAGCAATACAACCCCGAGGTCCCTCCAATTAACCCAGGAGGTGAAGATTCTGGATCTGAATACGAGGCAACGAAATCGGATCCGTCTGAAAGTACTTCATCTAGTGAAGAGTCTGAGATAGACAGGCGAGCACCCGACGAGATTCCTGGCGCGCTCGGGATAGAGAAATTTTCTGATTCTTTAGCATCTAAACTCGATGATATAAAGCTTAAAAGAATCTGCCTGAGACATGGGATCCCTTGGGATGATGTGAGGACACCCGTTAGCGAAGATAGACCCCACTTAGCTCCGGAAGGGTATATGGCAGTCAGCCGAACCATGTGCTTGGTAGGAGCTATTCCTCCGTTTCCTCCAATCGTCATCGAGACCTTAAAATGACTGGGTATCGCTCCGATGCAGCTTCATCCTAACGCCTACGCATCTCTATACACCCTATATGTTGCATACGCGGAAATCGTACATACCGAACTCACATTTAGAGATTTAACGTTCTTCTTTCTTTTCAAGCATCGCTCCTCGGCAACCCCAAATTTCTCTTTCTTTTAATCGGTGGCGAATAGGAAGGTTCTGTATGACGGATACAGCAATATAGGGGATCCCAAGTCTGATTGGTTCTATATAAAGAAATAGGCCGGGTGCTCAAGAAGATGGCTTAAATCAAGTAAACTTTAATCTTTTGACTGAATATCTTGTTCAAGAAGCCGAAGCATTAACATTCTCCCCCCTTTTTCTTTGTTTTAAACAGATCACGTCTTCCCGAAAACGGAAGGCCCGTTATACAATAATCGATTGTCTATTCTTCTACAAAGCAGATCCGACTTTCTAAGGATCAAGAAGTGCATTACTGACGAAAATCTTCATAAGCATCGTCTTCTGGATATAAGATTTGGACTTGATGCTGGCGGCAAACCCTACAAATATGTGCCCCCAACAGAGGGAGAGGGAACATTTCGGGCAGTAGAAACAACTAAATTCCGTAAGAGTCCTTCCCCGATAATCATCTTGGATGACGAGGACCTGAACATATATAGAGGAGATGAGGCTCGTGGTGACAAGCCTAAGGAAATCCTAGTCTCTCCGCGAGGTTTCCCCTCTAGGACTTCCCTTCCGATCGAACCTGCTGCTCCTGATGATTTGACAGATGAACAGCTATTTAAAGAGCTGAGCAAAATTCCTCTGCCCGATGATGTATACACAGCAGGGGACTTTGAAGGGGAGCCATTCTTCCCTGCTTCTGAAGAGACCACCGTTCCAATTAGAGAACAAGAAACTACTCAGATGAGCCTGACTTCAGGCCCGGGTCCGTTAGGGGGAATTATATGGGATGCACAAATCACACACACTGCCTGACCCCGCACTTTTATATCAACAATATTTAAGGTTTTAATATGCTCTTTTCTCTTTTGCAGGAAAGATGTCTCGTAGGCGGTCTTATTCTTATCGTTCTCTCCGTGAAGGCACACCCAGTCTTCATCCGAGCACTGAGCGCTCTCGCGGCCCTTCTCACAAGCCTACTTCTTCGCAACCCCGGTCTCCATCAAAATCGACTTCTAGCAAGCTTCCCAGTTATCCGGTAGTTCCTGCAGGGGGGAAAGAAACTTCCTAAAGAGTTAACTCCTCCGAAAAGTGCACCCTCACACAGCACGTCGTCAAAAAGGCACTACGAATCTAAGGATAAGAGCAAGGATCTGAACAAAGATTCTGAGAAGGAGAGGAGTGACATTGTCCCCACCAGCCAGCCAGAGTTAGCTGCCCCCGGGTCACGAGATTACATCCATGGTCTCGAGAATCAAGGCAGGCTGGAAAAGTTGTGGGAACAATTCCCCGACATCTTCTTCGAAAGGATGACGTTTGTTCCAGCCTTGGAACCGGTCCCTAAGAACTGGGATAATGAAGTTGTCGGGCACATTCGCCATGTAGCCAGACAGTATGAGATGATGAAGAAACATGCGGTTAATCTTTGAGAAGTCATTCGAACGCTTGAAATGGAAGCCCATAGATCTAAAGTGAAAATTGATAATAACGAAAGGGCCAGGGCAAAGATGGAGAAGGACTTGGAAGATGCTCAATCCCAACTCGCCTTAGCGCGGAGAGATGCTGAAAATTATAAGATCGAGTTGGAGAATGCTAAGAAGCGCTTTCATTCAGAACTTGACTCAAATAGCCAAGAAAAGATGGCCTTAAAGAAGGAGGTAGAAGATCTTAAAATGGCCAACATTTAGTTGAAGACAGCATAAGGCCGTTTTGAAGCTGAGAGAGCTGCTTGGGAGGCAGAAAAAGCAAGTTTGAAAGAATGTTTAGCCTTGGCTGAAGCGGAAAAGGTGATTTTGAATGATCAAGTCGTGGATGCGGAGAGACGGGCGGCTCTTGCCGAAAAGAATGTTGAAAGTGCCATTGAAATGGCTACTGCTTCTAACAACAAGCTCCTTGAAAGAGAAAAGGACATCGAAGGGTTTGAAGAGATGATTTTTGATTTCCTGGGCCAAGTCCTCAAAACCCGCAACATCTCGTGGATCCCAGACTATCACGTTACTTTAGCCAATTTATGGGATGCCATCGTTGAGGGTGAGAAGCAAAGATTGGGAATCGAAGAAATCGACGAAGATGAGCTGATGAAGACCATCCTTAGGGATAACGAGCCCGAGGATCTGGTAGAAGGTCGTCGTCTGATTCACGCGGAAATAGAAAAGGAGAGGGCCCTGGCTAAGGGTAAAAGCAAAGCTGACGAAGGTTCGTGTTCAACCGTGGAGCCCAAGACCTCCGGAGTTGAGGAATACCATCCTGATGATCCGTTAATCCCTTTGGGCCTAACTCCTGTGGTTGTTGGAGCCCCTGCACCTACCCTAGACGGAGGATCTGCGGAAGGTATCTCCTTCTTTTCCCCACAATTTATCAAAGCAATTGTGAATTGTCGTCATCTAGTAGAACAACCAATTGAATTAGTAACATGTGTTCCTCATAATACAGGTGGCGAGCCCGTCGACAAGGAGGTTGAGCAAAGGAAAGAAGCGGAGAAGGTTGTCGTCTCACCAGGTGCCGGTGTTGATATATCGAAGCAGACTGAGGGTACAACAGCAGAGAAAAGCGTCCTGGCACCCAGTGCTGATGTTCCCAAGGATGCTGAAACCATCGAGGCCTTGAAAGAAATGGATGGGAGCCATGTAGAGGATGAGGAGGATATCATTGGCGCCAAAGAGGCCGAAGACGATGACGACGAAACTTTGGCCAGCAGAAAAGCCAGGCAGGAGAAGGAGATGGCTTTGAAGAAGGTGGGACAGGAGCCTCTGAACATAGTCCCTATCGCGAAACTTGATCCCAAAACTGGGATGATTTTGAAAATCCAGCCCAAATCCATCAGCAGACAACTTCATTTCGCGAATCCTGATGATTTCCCAACTTCCCTTACTGATAAAAGGAAGAGAAAGGAGGCGGAAGAGGAATCTTCTGAAGAGTCGGATGTTCCTCTCATAGACAAAAGGAAGAGAAAGAAAGGGGATCAATCCGGCGCTGACAAGGCAAAGCTGGAGAAACAGAAGCAAGAGAAGAGGTCAAAGCATAAATAGGATATTGTCGCTTGTTTATATTTTGTCTTTAGGTTTCCCACTGGCCAGGAAATGTAATTATGAGACTGGCCCTCACTTTTGTTTTCTAGATCATTTTTCACTTTGTAGGCTTGCAGTATATAAATGAAAGTTTATCTCTTTTTGCATCATTGTGTACCTGTATTCAAATAAACTTTCCATGTTTAGTCAAAGACCACCTAATTATAACTACAAATCAGTCAAACAACAGAAAGAAAAATTAAAAAATTTCGTGCTGCATTGCTGCATTAAAGTTCATGTGTATATGCATATGGCCCCCAATCAATCGTTAATGTAGCGCTTAACTAGGGCTTATTAAAGATTGATTAGCATTATTCGCATGTTGCCCCCTATTTCTGAATATAGGGGACTTAGAAAATTTCATAAGATAACTGTTCTTGTGGTACTGAATTTCTGGCACCTTTCTCAGTGCTTAATCATAGACTCCTTTATACTCTCCTGGCGGTCGCCGAGGTTAGAGTTCAAATTCAATAGTTCAGTCGGTCCCTGTTCCTTCAGCAGGGAAGAAGTTCTTTCTCAGCACTCAATCGGAGACGCTTTCATACTCTCTCTCTCTCTCTGGAGAGTTAGAGTTCGAGCTCAGCAATTCATTCGCTCCCCGATCCTTCAGCGGGGAATGAGCTCTTTCTCAGCGCTCAATCGGAGACGCTTTTATACTCTCTCTCTCTGGAGAGTTAGAGTTCGAGCTCAGCAATTCATTCCCTCCCCGATCCTTCAGCGGGGAAGGAGCTCTTTCTCAGCGCTCAATCGGAGACGCTTTTATACTCTCTCTCTCTCTCTCTCTCTCTGGAGAGTTAGAGTTCGAGCTCAGCAATTCATTCGCTCCCCGATCCTTCAGCGGGGAAGGAGCTCTTTCTCAGCGCTCAATCGGAGACGCTTTTATACTCTCCTGGCGGTCACCGAGGTTAGAGTTCCGTCAAGGTGGTTCCGATCATGGTACACCGCCATGACTTACGGACATCGGCTTCATGTCCGTTATGCTCTCTCTCGGCTCTGGAGAGTTAGAGCGCTATCAACGATGTAATTTACTTTATTTCATCCTCAGAATTTTGACTAGTGATTGCATTCCATTTTGATGGAAGGCATCTATAATTATATGCTTCTGTGATCGTTGCATGATTCATAGTAATTTTCATAAAAATAGAAAGACGGATAAATAATGCAATAAATGTAAATGACACACAATATTTTTATAGTGGTTCGGTCGAATCATGACCTACGTCCACTTTATAATTTTTTGCTTTAAGAAATCAAACTGTTCTAGGCAAGTCGTGCCTTGTACATGGTTCTCAATAAAGCAAAAGAACAGATTTGAAACTTTTATGTTAAGTATGGCCGTAAATGTTGGGCATTCCACACTTTGGGGATTTCCTTTCCATCTATGGTTGCCAGCTTGAAGGTTCCATTATCAAGCTTTCTCAGAATGGAGTACGGTCCTTCCCATTTCGCACCCATATGAGTTAGGGGTGGAAAGACACGTTTCAGAACCAAGTCTCCAGGTTCCAAGGTTCGGGCTCGAACCTTTTTTTGTATTATCGAGCGACCTGTTGTTTGCATCTCAAGGCACGCAGGTCTGCTTCATCCCTCTTTTCCTCGATCATATCCAGGGATTCAAGGAGCAATTCGTTATTAGTCATCGGATCGTAATAAGTCACTCGGTGAGAAGGTACTTTTATCTCAACCGGGATGACTGCTTCTGCTCCAAAAGCAAGGGAGAAGGGGGTATGCCCTGTTGCCGATTTATACGTTGTCCTGTAGTCCCATAGTGCCAAGGGTAATTCATCAGCCCACATGGCTCTGGCCCGCTTCAGTCTTCTTTTCAGAATGAATTTAATCACTTTATTCGCCGCTTCGACTTGTCTGTTCGATTGCGGGTGCGCCACAGAGGTGTATCGTTTCTCAATGTGGTATTTCTAGCAGAAGTTTCTGAATTCTGTGCTATCGAACTGAGTTCCGTTATCAGTTATAACAATCTTTGGAATCCCAAATCGACAGATGATGTTTCTAACGATAAAATTGATCACTCGTTTGGTTGTGATTGTAGTCAGTGGTTCAGCCTCGACCCACTTAGTGAAATAATCTACGGCTACAATAGCGAACTTTGCTCCGCCCCTAGCTATGGGGAGACTTCCAATAATATCAATTCCCCATATAGCGAAAGGCCATGGGCTCGTCATTGTTTTCAACTGATTAGGAGGTGCTCTAGGTATCTTTGAAAATCTCTGGCACGCATCACACCATCGTGCGTATTTCGCCGCATCCTTGTTTATGGTAGGCCAGAAATAACCATGCCGCAACACCTTGTTCGCCAATGTTTGCCCTCCAGTGTGATCGCCGCATTCACCTTCGTGTACCTCCTGCAGTACATGCTTGATGTCATCATGAGCTATACACCGAAGAAGGGGCATCGAAAATCCTTGTCTGTAAAGAACTACGCCTTGCAGAACGTATCGGGCAGCTTTACGAATTACTTTACGCCTCTCGCTTTTCTTGGTCGGAAGCGCTCCATTCATCAAGAAATTCTTTATAGGGGTCATCCACGGCTCCCTTTCTGGTTCCGTCTCTAGTATTGGATCGATTTCCATTTGATCTATACTAGGGGACCGAAGTACCTCGACAGGGGCTAGCCCCGCGTCTTCAGGATGGTCGGAACTAGCCATCTTTGCCAACTTATCCGCCTGCTGATTCTCTGACCGCGGAATGTGAGATATGGTGTAGTGATCAAAGTCGTTCAGCAACTCCTTCACTTTCTTCAAGTATAAAATCAATCTTGCACTTTTGGCTTGGAATTTTCCAGTAACCTGGTTCACAACTAACTTGGAATCGCAAAAGATGTCCAGCTTTGTGACTTCTAACTCCTTTGCGATTCTTAGTCCGGCTATCAGGGCTTCATATTCGGAGTCGTTGTTAGTGGCGTGAAACTCCATTCGGATAGCATAGGATATCAATCGTTTCTCGGGAGTTTCAAGCAATATTCCAGCGCCGGATCTCTCGTTATTCCTAGCGCCATCAGTATACAATCTCCAGGCACTGGGATCGAGAAGTAATTTTGAGGGGTCAACTTCTTCGTTTGCTATATCCTCCTCCGGGACAGTAAATTCTGCTATGAAGTCGGCTATCACTTGCCCCCGAATTGACCGTCGGGGCTGAAAGTTTAGATCAAATTGGCTTAACTCAATGTTCCATTTGAGTAATCTCCCAGATGCTTCTGGTCTCTGTAGAACTTGCTTGAGTGGATGATCGGTGTATACGGTGATGGGATGCGCCTGAAAATAACGTCGAAGCTTTCTAGAGGCGATCAGTAAACTATACGCCAACTTTTCTATCCTTGGATAATTACGCTCTGCTGCCGTCAATTTTTTGCTCACGTAATATATAGGTCTTTGGACCTTATCTTCTTCTCTTACCAACGCTGAGCTGATCGCGTGGGATGACACTGCCAAGTACATGAATAAGTCCTCGTGATCCATCGGCTTAGATAATATCGGAGGTTTCTCCAGGTGCCTCAGTAAGTTCTGAAATGCTTCTACGCATTCAGGCGTCCATTTGAAGTGGCGTTTTCCCCGCTTTATTAATTCGAAGAATGGGATGCATTTGTCCGTAGCCCTGGAGATAAATCTGCTTAGTGCGGCTACTTTTCCTGCAAGGCTTTGCACATCCTTAATTTGCCTAGGTTCCTGAATGTCTCTGATTGCCGCGATTTGGTCTGGATTAATCTTAATCCCACGAGAACTGACGATGAACCCCAAGAATTTTCCGGAGGCAACACCGAATGAACATTTTGTTGGGTTGAGTTTCATCCCGTACTTTGGAAGAATGCTGAACATCTCTGCCAAGTCCGTAGTATGATGGGAGGATTGCTTGGACTTAACCAACATGTCGTCGACCTATACTTCCATTGTTTTCCCGATCTGGTTATAGAACATTCTATTGACTAACCGTTGATATGTAGCGCCTGCGTTCTTCAAGCCAAAGGGCATCACTACATAGCAATATAATCCCAGATCCGTGATAAAACTAGTGTGTTCTTGATCTAGAACATGCATTGGAATCTGGTTATATCCTGAGTAAGCATCCATAAATGAGAGAAGTTCATGGCCTGCCGTCGAGTCTACCAACTGGTCGATCCGGGGTAGCGGAAAACTGTCTTTTGGGCAGGCTTTGTTCAAATCCGAGAAATCGATACACGTTCGCCACTTCCCGTTAGCCTTCTTTACCAGGACTGGATTTGAAATCCAGTCTGGGTAGATCGAGTCTTTGATAAATCCATTACTTTTTAGCTTTCCAACTTCTTCTTTCAAGGCAGCGGACCTCTCTAGGCCCAGCATTCGCCTTTTTTGTTTTACCAGAGGATGTTTAGGGTTAATGCTTAATGAATGGCTCATGATTGATGGAAATATCCCGCACATGTCTGCGTGGGTCCAAGCAAATACATCCAAGTTATTTTTTTAGAAATTCGTCAGTTCTTTAGCGAGATTCGGATTTAACTGGGATCCAATCTTAAGGACCTTCTCTGGGTCACTATCATCGATCGGTACATCCATAGTTGTCTCGTTGGGAGTCGCCATTCTGCCCCCAGGTTCTTGGTCCTCTCTGGGATCTATATCCTCGGGCAACTCTCTGGGCGACTCTCCTACGGTTATCCTCTTTAGTTGCTATAAGGTCTCTGCTCCTGTAGGGGGAGAAGCGCCCTTGGTTTCTATGTCCCCTCCATTGCGGAGTAACTTTAGCTCGGCAACATAACATGCTCGTGCAGCAACCTGATCTCCTCTAACAATACCAACGCCGGCTTCCGTGGGGAATTTCAACAATAAGCACCTGGGGGCTATACAGGCTCTAAACTTTGCGAGGGCCGGTCGGCCCAGGAAGGCATTGTAGGGTGATTTAACATCCAAAACCACGAAGGGAAGGATTCTCACTCTCTGGCGTTCTCCTTCCCCAAGCGTAACTGGTAACTCTACATAACCCATTGGAGCGGTGGATGCTCCGTTAAATCCACGGATTCATCCCTGATAGGGCTTCAAGTCTTTTATCTCGAGGTTCATCTGGTCGAATGTCATTTTGAAAAGAATGTTGACGGAACTCCCGTTGTCCACCAAAACCTTATGAACAGTGGCCGGGCCAATAGGTACTGTGATTACGAATGGATCTTCAGTCGGAGCATAGACTCCAATACTTTCTCGTTCTCGGAAAACGACATTATCGGACATCATCTTTTGTTGCTTTATCAGGACGTTGACCTCTGGGTCGCTACACTCCCCTACCTCGAGGTGTTGCTTGGCTACATTGACATACTGATCCAACGCCTTGGAACTGTGTCCGGCGAGATAAAGCCCTCCGATTACGGTGTTGATAACGAGGTCTTTTCCCTTTTGCTGGGCAGTTGGCCTGGCAGCAAGTTGATTCTGGTTCTGATTTGGGGCCTGTACGGCTTGCCCCCTATCTCTGGGCATTACTCTGTATTCATCTAATTTTCCTTCTTGAAGAAGCCTCTCGACTACATCTCTTAGGTGACGGCATTCATTTGTCGAATGGCCATGAATCTGATGAAAGAGACAAAACTTCCCCGTCTCGCGTTCTTTCTCTGTCGACTCTCTGGGAGGTGGCCTCTTACTCTGGAGGACATTGTACGAGTCCATGAAGATATTTTCCAAAGTATCATTTATTGGCGTATAACTCTCAAAAGCCCTAGGACGAGTCCTTCTTTGGGAGTCGTTCCCTCGATTCCTCTTCCGGTTGTTGCCATTACTGTTATTATCATTGTTCCCTGACTGACGACCACCCTAATTCCGATTTCCGACATTAACTTCGACCTTCCCCGAGCTGTCTCTTGTCTGCTTGATGGCGACATTGCTCTGGATTTCCTCCTTATTGGCCATTTTTGCCTTTCGGTTCGCATATACTTCTTCCTGGCGTAAATGTACGTTAGATTTTTCGTATAATAACTCTCTAGTATGGGGTGGCTTGCCGGCCAGGTATCTCCCAAATTCAGTGTCTTTATCTACTTCGTCAATCAGAGCTGCGACAACGGTTGGCTCGTGAGGATCTTTAACTTCAGTAGCGGCCAGGTTGAAGTGGTCTAGGTACACCCTCAGACCCTCGCCTGGTCGTTGCTTGACAAGGAACAAGTCAATCACACTCTTTGTCTTTTGTGCGTAGATGCGGAACTGTTCCACGAACCTTTCACTCAACTCCCTGAAGCTGGAAATTGATCTTGCTGGTAAGCGAGTAAACCATAACAATGCTACATCCTCCAAGAATATGGGAAATGCTTTGCACTTGACAGGGTCAGAAGCTGCGGCAGCGGTCATTGACCAAGAATATCTCATCAGATGCTGGACGGGATCAGATCTACCCGCGTAACGGTTCATCTGTGGCATGTTGAAACGCCTTGGGAAAGTCGCATCCAAAATATCATCAGTGAAAGGGGTATGACTGCGGTCAATTCCCCAATCTTCATTCCGTTGTCCACGGCTATCTGCCAGAATTTGACGGATCATAGCTGCAACGTTTGCACTGGTCAACGGAGGTTCGGGGTCAGTGCTTCTTGCTCGGTGGGGTTCTCTAATCTCTCTTCCAGGAGCAGTCACAAGATTCGGGGCTCGAATAGGTCTTCGTTGCCCCCTGTTACCATGAGCGTTTGCACGACAACAGGGCTGAGGCCGTCTGTCCTGTACAGGGTTGTCCACACCCCGAGCTCTGGGAGTTGAGGCGTGATCATTCCAATTACGGTTTAAGGGCCCTGCACCCAGCGCCTCTTCTTCCCGTGACGGCAGGGTTCCAAATCGAAGCTGCTCTATGTTTTCGGGTCTCTCATATGGTCGCCGCGGAGGTCTCGGCGATTCCTCTGACGAAGAGGAGTATTCTGGGGTGAGCGGACGAACTGGTGGCGTCCTTTTCCTTACGAGATCATTAAGCCTTCTATCCATAGCGGTCAAATTCTGTCGCAGAACGAAGCTTTCCTGCCTCTGAGCAGCCAGCTCATCAAACAGCCTTTCCCACATTTCAGAAAAGCGAGAGAGGTCCCCCTCAGTAACAGGAGCAGAAGGGTCATATTGATCATCATCAATTTCTCTTATGCGCAAAGAGCTTGAGCCAGGTCGAGCGGAGGGGCCAGGACGATTGGGGCGAGCCATAGGCTCCTTTCCAGGTCTAGTTGTATTCTGATCATCAATTCGGATCGCTGTGGATCGAGGATGGTGGCTCGCAGCGCCCCCCTGGGATCGGTTCATGGTCATGGTTCGCGGAGGGTTCGAGGCGTTATCACGCGATCGAGTAACAACCCCTTCAGCAGTTCGGTTCGTCTCGTCCTCGTCGACTCGGAGCGTGGTACCTTCATCGGATCGGTTCGCCCCTAGCGCTCCGCGATCAAAAGTTCCCTCGTTGCCTAACTCGTGCACACTTTCTTCAACTGCTTCATTCGCGATTTCATTGGTTTGTGAAGCGCGTACTTCCTTAGATCTCTTTCCAGCCATGATATCAGATGTCGCTAGAATCTTCAAAGAATTGAATAGTGAAGCTTTAGGAATGTTTTCTCAGTGAATGCACCAAAATGTTAGATCAAAATTTGGACCTAACACCCAAATTATTCTGAATCTTATAGAATTTTAACTGGAGAATGAAGAAAAAGCAGAAAACACGCAGGATTTATAGTGGTTCGGCGTTAACAAGCCTACGTCCACTTTATATGTTGTCGATTATACTTTGAATGCTAGTACAATCGATTATCTCTCTCTAGCTCACTTTTTCAATTGTGATTTCTCTCAATAATCTAGTAATAAAACTGATAAGAAATGGTAGTATGACAATAATGGCGGAATCAGAACTCAGTATTGCCAAAGGATCCCAAAAAATGCCAAGCTCCGGGCTATTTATAGCTGATTTTGTCAGACGGATCGTGGTCACACGTGGCACGAATCCCGAGAACATCGGATCGCATCGCAGCCAATGAAGAAATAGTCAAATTAGCCGTTGTGGACAGGTGTCGCGATCCCCTTGAAAATCGGATCGAGCAAATGGGGAGAATTAGTCAAAATGACGGTTGGGGACACGTGTCGCTGGATCCGTGCATCTCGGATCGCCGAAGACTTGCTCGTGCTTGAACGGGTCAGACGCTTCGCCGTGCATCAGGGGATCGGATCAGTCTATACTGGGCAGCAATGTATGTACGGATCGGGTCGCATAGAGGTGGTCGTTTCGCTGATGAAATGGGGACGATCCGATGACGTGCGATCCAATGAGGGGCGATCCGATGGCGCGATCCGTTCCTTCATGTACTTAGGGAACGTAGTTTCATGCTTTCTTCTTGTGAGTGGACCTAGGTGGCTTGGTCAAAAAGCTAGCCAACAATCGCAATGTATTCAGCAGTTACTGATAATTGCATTTTTCTTCCACAGCCTTCCCAAAGGGGTTTTTTCGCTGCATCTAATCAATTATATATTTTCTGTCTTCAATATTTGGTTTTCTTCATCATTACCATCGTCATCATTCAATTTTTGAATAAGGAACATTGACTACGCAGCATCTTCAACCATTTATTCTACGAGATTCATCGTAGAACTTTCATTGTTCACTACCACCTCAACTTGTATAGAAGTAGATAATAACAGTTTTCCAATGACGATCCCAAACCAAATAGTTTGGCACAAAATCATACTGACGTAAATGAACTCTAACCATTTGTGGTATCAAGTGCTTTAATAACTTGCATCTACTACATGGACAATGGATTTCGACGTCGTTTCCATTGTTACTTAAAGCAAAATCAATAAACACGCCGACACCATTAATAAATTGTTCGTTTATTGTGCCATCAGTTTCTCTTCGTTTGTACATCCAGTTTCATTAAAATAATCGTCCATTTTTCCTAAGTACATATAAGATTAAAAAGTTTGATAAAAATAAAGCAAAACCAAAAAGGGAATATAGTCTTTTTTATTATTTTTATCACTATTAATAGATGAAATAGATTCTTAATTTTTATGTACGATCGTTAAATTCTCAAAATTCTGTGTAATTGGTATATGAGGTCACAAATTCGTATCCTAATCATGATAAATATTAAAATAATTTTATTGCTTAATGCATGTTATGTTAATTGATCATTTACCGATGGGCCATCTTATCTCCGTTACAAATACAATAACATAATTAAATCGTGTAAATATTTTCAATTTAAACGATTCAACCAAATTTCGGCAGCACTTCCCTTTAGTTCCCTAAACAATACACAATTGTGTGTACACAGGGAACATAAAGGAAGTGCTTTTGAAATTTTGAGAACCATTTAAAATGTAGTGACTGACGAGATTTAACTTCGTTATTATGTTCGTAACTTGTCCAATATGAAGGTCAAATCCAAAAAATATTGTATATGATGAATATAAATGCCCGTTCCGTTAACAAAACAAACATTCACATAACAATTATATACAATACTTACCAGACGGGCCAAAAAACTCTTTAATGCTTTATGAATATAATATATTACGATTGGTACTCTTCGATCTTTAATTATACGTATATGAATTTTATCGCATATACGTATATTTTAAACATTAACTCGAACTATATAACTGTACGTTTTAGCTAAATTTTTATAAAACATAAACTTAATTATTTCCATTTTCACTACACGTTTTCGACAAATTAATTATTGTTTTCAATGAATTGGGATGTTTACAAAATTCAGCCATATGTATATCTTCATGTGCATTAAGATACCATGAGATTATCATAATTTAACTCAGAAATACAACATTATGCATATACATATATTCATGTATACATATACAACTTAACTAACACTAAATTAGCAACATAAACAAATCAATTCATATATACATGTATTAACAACAACTACACATAAAAACATGCATGTCTAACAAACAAATTAAGCTTAAATTAGCAAACATAGGGTAAGAAACAAAATTAGGGTTCATACCTTCGAAATTGTGGAAGAATCAGAGACTAGAGAGGAAGAAGGAGAGCCTTGAAGGTGTTGGAGAGACTATAGGCACATGATGGACCTAGGAGGCCGATTTCAGAATTTAGGTGCAAGAATTTTGGAGGAAAAGAAAAAAAACATATCAAAGCGTTTTGGTAATGAGGAAGAAGGAAGCTGCTTCAGCAATTTTCTGCTCGACTATGCAACGGTGACCAACGGGATTATAATCAACGACCTCCAACATCCCTTTTTATTACGTAAAGAAATTTCCAGAATTCGGCTCCATTGGGAGTCGTTAGATAGTGCCGTTGGAGGTCATTGGAGGTCCTTGCTGCTATACTGTGCGTTTCTTGTAGTGTTAGCGCTTTGGAAATATTAAATTGCAAATATCGGTACAATTCCAAAATAAAATCCAAAAAAACTAATTTTGACTATAAAAACATATAGTTTTGCTTGGTTTGATTTTTGAAAAGAGAAACGGTAAAATAAATTATACAGTATAATTTTAGAGATATTATAGAGATCAGTTATTAAGGATTTTCCATATATTAAATTTTTCCATATTTAATAACTTCTTATTACTTTTTTTTTCGTTGCTGGTATCATTAGCGAAACATCAAATTCTTTTATCAAGCCATATACCTGAAATATTTGACTTGCATGTTTTATCTAGATTTTATTATAAATATGAATAATGGTGGCTTTGGGATGCAGGAACTGTCATATCCATATCCACGTTATTTGAAATCATTTTTGGATATTTGATATCCACATCCGTGAATATGGACGGATATTGAATAATCATCCTATCTGCTAATGATCGGTAGATGAAGAAATGTAAATGGAAATTTTAATTTAGTATAACGTTTTCAAATTCAATTGATTATTAAAGATTTAGAGACAAACAAATTATGTTAATAAATGATTTTGAGGAGTTAATCTTCATTTCGTGCATTAGATATGAACTTCAAATTTAATAAAACAATAAAAATATATTTTTTAATGCACTAGAGTATACATAATTTAAACCATAATATTGTAAAACTGAACGAATAATTTTTGAATGAGGATATCCACATTCACATTCGTTTTTTCAGTATTCGATATTTGTCCCTTTTTCAGATATGGATACAGATAGATTTTGGATTTTTCGTACATCTATTGACAACCCTAAATTTTATTATACACACATATTCTGTTGCCTTGGACACGAGAGAAGCTGGAACTCCCTGGATTTGTAATATTTAATTACACCGCATTGTAGTTGTACTAATACAACTATGCCTATTGTGTGGAGAAAGGCACATGCTTAATTACATCTGTTATCAAGCAATTAAAATGTGATGAATGTTCCGAATATAGGTACTTATAAAAATAATCTGAAAATAATAAAAGCAATTTCTCTTCAAATACCCACCGGCTTAAATTTTGTTATACATCTTTGTAATTAAAGAAAAAAGTTAAGACTTTCTCAATTTTCATTCATAAAATGTTTCTACTTTTCTAAAAAATATATGTAAAATTGAGAATGTTATTTAGGGAATTTTATTAACTTTAACATCTTTATTCAGTTATATCTTCATAACACATAGTCGTTCACAATATATGTTTTAGCAGCGACTTTAAAATTCAAAAAGGATTAAACAAAAGAGGGATTCATAAAATAATTCATCTAATGAAGGGTCTAAGATAAATATATTTCATAAGAAAAAAAGTTGTCCCTTCTTTCCATTATTTAAAACAAAACAGAAGATTGATAACAATTTGAAGTCATTAACCCGTATTTCTGTATTCATTAAACATTTTTACATTCTTTGGTAAACAAAATTTGCAAAATAACATAATATTTATATCCAACGATAATTTGAAGTTTTCAACAAAAGTATTTACAGTTTTTTTATGCAAATATATACTATAAATATTGAATTTTTTTACATGAAAGATTACAAATACTTAAAATTTTATTTTGAAAATATTTTTTTAGAACTTTTTTACTTTGTTACTGATATATATAAAATTATTTTATATCCTTAGTTGTATAAGTTCAAAACAAGTGAAACAACACTCTTCTGAAAACTCACTCGTACTGAAAGGAAATGTACAAACTAAATATACATTATCTTATGGCAGAAAGTGACAAACGAATGAAACTAAGCCAAATAGAAGACTAAGACTAAAAGATATAGAAGATAATTTATGGAGCCTCACATCCGCAATGACAATTGCGTCAAGAGCTAGAAGAGACACCTGCACCAGAGAAAGAAAGAGATGTCACTTCCAAAAATTTCTTGACTTTCTTTTTCCTTTGCTTTATTTGAGCGACCGAAGATTTCCATGCCAAATGGTCAATCACACTAGAATTCATATCTGCTTGATACTCAAAAGAAGCCTCATCTGGTAGTACCTTACGAACAACAACCTTATGTCTAGAAACTGACCAGGTTGAAGCCTTGTCATCTAATTTAGTTGTTTCCTACAGGGATTTGCATATAATCATCTGTGGCCCAAGATTGCTGTAGCGACCCGTAACTTCCCCGGTAAGGAAAGAACGGATTGCTTTGTGAACAACACACATCGGAATGCAAACAAAAGAATATTTCATTGTTTATTACAACAATTCCATCAGAATACAAGAATATATAGAGTATGAATAATTATTACATTCGACAAATATCAGAGATTACAATAAATTACATTTAAATACATAGAAACGGAAAATAATACAAAAACAACTGAAAGTAATACACGGATACAGAGCTTTCTAAGCATCGTTCCAGTTATAAATCAGGATCCTGTGAATATAGATCTACAAAACCAAAACTACTAGCTACCCTTGTGGAAAATAGGGGCACCCAGAGTTTAGGTTAAAACAATAAACTCCAGGTCAGTCACGTGACTGGTGTGAGAACTAAAATAGTTATTAATCTTTACTTTTAAAGTTAGGTAAATCATGGGACTATGCCGTATAACACGGAACGGGTTTCCTCCCAAGAATACTAGTGCATAAAACAAACAGCACAATGCTAAATAAAGGAAATGAAACTATTATAATACCTAGGTCCCATTGCACAATGCAACGCAAGCCGGAGGATAGGGTTTTACCTTATAATAGCCAAAGAATGCTTAATACGTTTGAAAATAGATTATTTTGATATTACTATACACGTATAGTTTCAAAACAATTTCAATCATAAGTATCAATCATAGATGACATAAGTGTCCCATACCACTATGTCGTCATACTAGGCTCTACAAATAAAACCGAAAGTCATGTATTGGAAATTGGATTCCATCATGAGTCGAGGCAAGGGGCAAGCTCCTCTCCATTCGAGACACTCTAGCAAATGTCTCAGGATCACACACAGCGATCCCTTGGAACCTCCAAGGCCGGTCCTCTCTTACTTTTGAGGATTGGCAATTCCTGAACACACGTTTCCCGGTCCTATAGGACCTATATATAATGGTCTGTACGTCGGCTCACATAGTGCCACTTATCGACCATATACTCGAGGCGCCTCGCATTCCAACAACCACACAGGTGAAAAGTATATAAATGTCAGCTAGTTTAAAGAACTGACACCACCACTAGCTAGAAAGAAACGTCGTGCACTACTTGGGTCCTTATCCCATTTTTGACTCATACCGAGGTGTGAGGCTCTCGAATTCACGCTATACACAAAGCTATGCCATACAGGCCGTGCTTTGATCATCAACCACAAGACTTTGCTTTTCAACAGAAGCCTTGATCATTTGCCACTTAGGCGTGCCACACAGGCAATTCACTCCATGCGACTGATGTCCATCGATATACAACCTCTGAGCTCGTACGTCTCAGAGAAGGGCGTTAAGCAAGAGAATAAATTCTCCGCCGCCAAACAGATGTATATTTAATAGAGATCAATCAACACAGAATAAAATCCAATGTCAGACACACAGTCCATTTACAAGTTCATTCTGGGTCTGAACGAAACCGGAGGCACTTTCCTCGCATATCCATCGATCAACAAGTACGTCTGAATGATCACCAACTGATTCCCTCATCTTGGGTGTACAGCCCAATCAAGATCATCAGTAATCACCCAAACGATGTGAAGATTTCCGGTCTTCAACCACCGTCTTCATCTTTGACTTATCGTCGAATCTGTTATTCAGAATGGGTATAAACCCTGCCTTTTCGAATAACTCGCGTATATAATAAACAAATGTTACACAAACACAACATACGCCTCATTCCAATTCATAATATTCTTTTATTCAAATTTTCACACTCTTAGGGAAATGTTCCCATTAGTTTTATCAAAGATAAATTCTTCTAAATTTATTATTTAATCTTCCTCTGGATATCATTTCAAACCATATTATGGTTTTCCAAACTAGTCGGGATTAGCGAACTACACCGAAGTAATTATTTATTTTATTTCCCAATCCCAACCTATTCATCCCATTGAGTAAAACTGGTAATACTCCATATCTAACACCACAGTGTTATCGGTAAATATCAATTACCATTTCACATTTAAATCTAATTAAAGATTTAACTATCGCTTTGGAGCAAAACTGGTGATACTCCATTCTGGATCACTTTAATCAAATTAAAGATTTATTAAACCCCACTTAATTTTAATCTTCACACCAATGTCATTTAAAACACGGCTCACGATAAACCCAAAATCACATTCAAATTCAATTCCAATTAAATATTATTTAATTGACACACTTCATTAAATCTAAATAGAAAGATTTAATCTTTTCTACACTGGGTCCAAGAACAGTGTTATTTAAGACACCATTCACGACGAATCCACAATCCCATTTGATATTAAATAGATGGCTCTGAATAGAAAATATATCGGCTTATATTCAATATTAAATTCTGAAATCAACAAATATGGTATTGGAAATAACGATGTAAATATATCTTTCAAAATTCCATAACCATCTCTGTATAATCACGAAATCCGACATCGAAATATTCCGAAGAAAATTACGATTCAAATCCATTCCAATTCGTATATTTGAAATTCTGATTATTTTTGAAACCTTTCAAATCTAATTTATTTATTTAAAAAATAAATAAGTTATTATTCCAGTTCAAAACTAGTTCATTTTGATAAAAATTTATTTTTATCTTTTCAAATGTGGAATTTTTCATCCTAGTTCTTTCCAATTCATATATTATGATTTTACACAAATTATTAGTATTTTTAACAAATTTATCAAGGCCCGTACTGTCGGTTTCCAATAACGGCCACCGAACTGCACTTACAACGACCTTTTCCAAATTTGATTTGGATATAATTCCAAATCCAACTGTTAGATTTCAAATTTCTACTATTCATTGGAAAGCTCTTTTCGATACGAACCCAACGGTTTCAGTTTCAGGATAATCCGACGGTCGGATCTCCCGTAACGTCAATTCGAAGTCAATGGTCGAAATTCGCGAACGGTCGCGGCGTGGTGCGTTCTATTCAGGCCATTATATATAATATATATATATTATATATTATATTTCATCGATTTCCTTTTAAAACTTATTTTATAAATCGTTTTAAATTCATTTTCGAAAAAAAATTCAACTTCATATTCAATTCCAAATCAAAATTGAATATTCCACATCATCGATATACAAATGATAATATTTTCAAAACGTTATATTTTGAAATCATTTGTTTTTCCATATTCATTATAAAAACGAATATAATCGATATAAATATCGCTCGCATTCAAATGGCGCATCTCTAATCAACACGGCTTTATATATTTCAAAATCTTCGTTACTCTATTCAACAAATGAATATTTATTCTATTCAACACATGAATCTATATTTCTTTCAACACATGAATATTCTCAATACATGAGCATCGTCAACACATGACTATTTATTTTATTTAATATATTTTGTAAAATTATGATAAAGATGTAAATTTTATTATTTAAAATATTTACTCAACACATGAATATTTTCAATACATGAATATTCTCAACACATGAGCATCGTCAACACATGACTATTTTTGTTATTTAATATATTTTATCAAATTTTGATAAAGATGTATATTTTATTGTTTAAAATATTTTACTCAGCACATGATAAGTTTCAACACATGAATATTCTCAACACATGAGCATCGTCAACACATGACTATGTATTCTGTTCAGCACATGAATCTTTATTTTATAATATTCTTTATTTTCCCAATTGGAATGAGGCCCAATCAATTACCATATAATGTTAATTATATGGATTCCATACAACACATGTATATAATAGCAATGATAAATAATCAACCATCATCCAAAGTGCACCACACAACTGCATAAGCATTAAATATAAATAATTAACGCTTACACAGTCTGTCAATCAAATGATCGACATACCACTATACAATTGGGATTAGTGTACGTCGAATATCATCCCAACACCCGTGTGGGGTTTCAATCCCTAAACACTGAATATTATTTGTGCAGTTGGGCGACGTGTAAAATTTATCATCCCAATCAATATCCTTCAAATTAGTGTACATAAACAAACCGTCCGGTTTGTAAATAGATATTTATTTATTCACATTCACATTAAAAATTATATGTTTAACGATAAATTATTTTATTTCAACACATGAATTTCTAATCAGTTCATTTATTTAATAAAATGATATTTTTATTTTTCTAACTTATTTTAGAAAATTTCGGCGGCATAATGACACGATACTAGAAACAGGACACGGCTTAGCCTTATCCCCGGTCTAATAATGGCCCACGCCATACACATACCAATTTAATCAATCCCTTTTCACATCCCAAACAAATTCAATCAAATTAATCAACCAAACAAATAAATCAATCACCAAACAATCAACTAAACAAACAAGCCGTCCATGGTCTGTGGACGACGGGTGTCGGGTGCTACTAAGCACCGTCTACATCCTAGTGTATATTTATAACTAGAAACAAGATTTAAAGTGAGAAGTTCTCACCGACTAGCTAAACCCAACGCCACGACTCTTCATATGTAGAAATCTTCGTCGTGCTCGCGTTATGTCAATTTCATTGTCCGTAGCCACTACATATATAAAAATCACATTTTTATATTGTTGCTATGTATATAAAAATCACATTTTTATACTGCTACTATATAGATAAAAATACTATTTTTATCTTGCTAGTAATATAATAAAAAATTATACTTTTATTACTCTACATAAATATTTAAAATCAAATTGAAAACTCACCATGTTTTGGAGGTGGGAATGGGTGCGGGGACTGCCGGGGGTTCGTCGGAGGTAGGTGGGGTTGCAGCAGGCGGCGCGGCGGGTTTTGGAAGGGGTGGGCGACGCGATTTGGTAAGGAGGGGTTGTGGCATGGGTTTCAGGTGGGTTTGGGTCTCGTAGTTCGTGGCGGTGGAGAGAAGAGGAAGGAAGAGGGAGCGGGAGGAAGGGGGTGGCCGCGCCTGCGGTGCGGTTGCGTGATGGTGGGAGGAACGATGGTGGCTCCTCCCCCTTTTTTTTTCTATATTGCAAAGTAACAGGGGAGGCTGAGAGTAAAGGAAAAGAGGGTTTATTTATTTATTTATTTAATTTTATTTTTTTATTTCAAAAAGCAACTTCTAATTTCGACCTCAAAATCGAACCCACCGCCTGTCGTCCATAGCTAATTACCCTCATGCCGAACACAATGGGATATGTATCGTAAGCTGATTCGATCGTTTCGATCAGTTTTCGTCAAAATCAAAATATAACTCTATATATTGAATTTGAACGCACATTTCAATTTATCAGGGCCACGTATGGACTCTAAAAATTC
This sequence comes from Allium sativum, assembly GCA_030737875.1. NCBI lineage: Eukaryota > Viridiplantae > Streptophyta > Magnoliopsida > Asparagales > Amaryllidaceae > Allium > Allium sativum. The sequence continues at coordinate 652,108,619 of CM060923.1, forward strand.
ATGAAAAATATTTTCTAGCTTCGTATTGATGATACGGTCCTAACAAAACTAATTTCGTCAAATTCTGAGACCGTTTGAAAAATGGCCATTTTCCAGTCGATTAAATCAACAAAAACTGGTCAAACGTGTTTTCCTTTGCCACGCTCACATATTGATTCAAAAAATTATAAATTTTGACACCTAGCAATAACTTTACATCGCGGATCCAACAAAAGTGGTTTCATCGAAAACCGAGGTCGTTTGCAAAAATTCCATTTTTAAGGATCAGAATTCCATAGCGACTATTCCAAATTTTCAATTGGACATAACTTTTGATTCCCGTTATGAAATTTCAATTTTTCGGATTCGTTGGAAAGATATTCTCAATTGGATTCTAATATTTTTGGTTTCGCTAAAATCCGATTTATTTTGAATCCTGTACATTCATTTGAATTTCGAAATTGAAATTTCAAACTACCGCGCCATTTTCAATTCCTTTTATAATTAAAAATAAAATATTTATATTCTAACGACGATCTATATAAATATATACGTTCGAATTCTATTAAAATAAATTTCTCGTCGCTATTATTTAAAATAATTCATTTTAAATATTCAAAATTCATCAAAATTGCCAAAATAAAAATTTTAAATTGGCTAAGAATTTCCGGGTTATTACAATCTCCCCCACTTACCGGAAAAGGAACGAAGCTGAAAGTTGTTTAACTAATCAAACATTCAATAAGTAATCCTGACATGTAAATAAAATTGGATGTAAACCTATGCATGTTAAGAATCTGATTCATACCAAAATCGATCTGCCATTACGTATACACCTGATCTACTGTTCAGTTCTTAAATGCATATTCCTGATATACCTATTTCTTTCATCATATGCTTATTCCGTTATTATGCCTATTTCTGTCATCATATGTCTATTATGTTATTATGACTATTTCTGTTATCATTTGCCTATTTTGTTATTATGTCTATTTCTGTTCTCTTCTCTCCCTCTTGCCCTTTTTATTTTTATAGTCTAGGCTACCTTCGAGCCCAGGCCTATCGCTGAAATATATGAACGGACGAAATTGGGAACGGTTGGGAAAGATAAACTAGGGCATAACTTGTACCGTGAATCAGACTAGGATTTGGAGGCATAACCTATGATGAACATGAATAATTATTTAAGAATAAATAAGCCTAAATTCACAGTGAATAGAAATTATAACTACACTGAGACATGAGGTTAAATTTGACTTATGGTAGAAGTCTGTCCGGAACCGCCCAGAAATCCAGCATCCACAAGTGGTTAATTTAATTTAAGGGGTCTAGTGCGTAAATGTACACGTAACGGTTCTAAGACACGAGGTTATGTCCAACTTGTGGTAGAAGTCTGCTGGGAACTGCCTGACATATCCAGCATCCACAAGTGGTCGACTTAATGTGAGAGATCTGGTGAATTAACATACATGAACGAGAAATGGTAATAACCTGTTAACTTCTAACACTTAATCTGTTTAAATCTGTGGGGTTTATATGAACCTATCAAATTGTGTAAGGGTTAAGTAAACTTGTTAGAATCAATGGGGGTTAAGTAAATCTGTTAAAATATGTGGGGGTTATATGTACCCGACAAACTTAAACTGTTTTATATGATGGGGTAATGCAGGCTTGTAAATTTGTTAGGCGTAACTAGTCAAAATCCTAGTAGTGGGGATGCAAGCTTAGGGGTGGCTTGTATCATCTGTTGTGTGGGACTCGTATTAGTCTGTAACCCATACTGGTACCAAAATCGGGACTCCGAACTAGGTAGGGGGCAGGGTATGCTTTCTATGCTGATTATAAGAGGTCCATATGGGTGGAGGTGTCCGATGGCGCGTTCCAACGGTGTCATGTTCGTGCATGGATCTGCCTGCTCGGGAAAATAAGATGCCATAGCACCAGTAAATATGGTTGTGTCTAGTTGGCGGTTTCCACTTTAGGAAGTGATACATCCTACTGTGGGGCCGGCATAAGGTATTTACAAAATCGGGAGTCGGTCGATTGGGGTAGTAATTAGAGTACATCTTGTCTTGCCTGTTTAGAAGCCCATTATTATCGTTTGGGGTAGCACCCGCTATTTCTATTTGGCTGCTTGTTATTATCGTTGGGGGTAAAACCCATCACTGGTGTACCCCTAAGTCTACCATTATGTCTATGTTGGGATCATTATGTTTTTGTTATACAAGTATTGGTGCAGAGAAAAGTATTTGGGAAATTAATTTATTCTGTTCGGATTATTCTTCTTATTCCTGCTCAGTCTATTATACATGTCTTATGTTACTGTTATCTCTCTCATCCGGTTTATATGTCTGTCAAGATAGTTTTACTTATTTATATGCTAAAAGTAACTGGACTCACCAGACTTTATGTCTGACCCATTTTGTTTCCTTTTCTGTCTCTTCCTTTTCCCCCTCGGTTCTCAGGGTGGGAATACTCATGCTTGATTAGGATTCTCTCTTCTGTTTCCGCTTGGAGCTGCTTAGATTTACCACTTTGATTATCTGTCCACCTTGCTATAGCTATTTTTGTGATCTATAATTTTATATTACTATACTATGATGATTTTAGTACATGAAAGATATTTTAATTTGATGTAATGAATTTTCTGTATTTATGTTGTAACTGGATTTTGGACCACAATGTTTTATGTCTGAAGAATATATTCTACATTTGTCTTTGATGTTTCTGTTCTTGTTTACCGGTAACGGTTCACGGAACTTAATGCATTCTAATAAAGTGTGACATTAATGGACATGGGGTGTCACATTTGGTATCATAGCTGAAGGTTACAAGATCGGGTAAAAGATTTTGAAAATTGTTTTCAAAAGGTTTTAAAAGAAAGCATTTTCAAAAGAAAACACTGTTTTGAAAAACATATTCCCCAAATCCATATAAAATATCACTCGATTCTCTATTTGAATCCCTTTTACCTTTTCTTTTCAGCATGTCTGGGGAATCGAATATTCCCTAGGGCATTCATATACCGGCTTGGTTCCGAAGATATCTTGAGGTTATGGCACCAGCCAGAGGCCAAGCAAATGCACCTCCCCTAGCCGTAGCCACTGTCCCTCCTCCTCCGCTAGCGGATAATTTCTCTAAGATATGCAAGGATTTCTATGTAATGGGAGGAAAGCCTTTCCGAGGAACCGAGACTTTTGTACAATCAAGGAATTGGCTTAAAGAGACGGAGGATTTGTTTGGGATTTTTGAGGTTGACGACGTAAGACCTAGTTGGCCATTTGGCAGCTAAAGGATGAGACTTCATTCAGCTACGAAGTGATGCAAACAGGGCGTCCAATTGAGACTTGCGGTGATTTCCTATAGAGATTCGAGATGAAGTTTCTTGCTCAAGCAGAAGAGAGTATGCAAATGGGAAGGTTTTGGCACTTAATCAAGAAGGCATGTCTGTCAAAGAGTATGAAAATAATTTCAATCAATTGGCAAGGTTTGGTTTGGAGCTAGTGAATATCCCGCTCAAGGAAGTTCTAAGGTTTGCAAGAGGGTTAAATGAACCCCTCCATGGGTTGGCTATGTCTCATATTCCAATGGGGGAAACTTTCAAAAAACTCGTTGATATGACATTGATGCATGAAGAAGATAAAGGAGAAAATAAAGAGGCCACGATGGATGAGACAAAAAAAAAGTGTGTCCCAAGAAAGAATAACAACAACAAAAGAAGGGTGGAAAGAACGACAAAGCCCGATAAAAGTGGAAATGTCATTGTTATGGACGCGCGAGTCATTTGAGCAAAGATTGCAAAAAAAGGAAGAATGCTTGTTTCCACTGTGGTGAGGTCAGACACTTTACTCGGGAGTGCCCAAAGAAGCAAGGGCAGGGCCAAAGGGCAGAATCTCCTAGAGGGTCGGTGCATGCTCTCGTGGCTAGTGTACCGGACAAAGGTAGGAAAGTTTTTGTTTAAGGTTTGATTTCTCTTTCCGATCATCCTATTAGAACTGTTTTTTATTTTTGCGCTTCACATTCTTTTATATCTAATTCTGTGGTTGAGTCTCTGCACCTTAGTACTAGTGTGGTTTTGGATCCTGTTGTTGTCTCAAAACCCATTGGGGGAACGACTCATCTGTCTATGATTTGTTAGGGTTTAAGGATATCTATGTTAGGCATCCAGTTTGAGTGCGACGCATATGTGCTTGGTTTCATGGGCTATGGTTTGATTCTAGGGACGGATTGGCTATCCATGTATGGTGCCATTATGGGTTGTGAGAGGAGGGTGTTAGGCTTTTGATTTGCCATGAGAGGACTCTCAGGATTTTTTGTCACCCTAAGGGGTCTGTCATGCTTAGTTTCCTAGAATCTCTTGATGTTTCTATTGATGATTTACGATTTATATGAGTAGTTTGTGAGTATCATGATGTTTTTGAGGAGGTTCGGGGCTTGCCTCCAAGGCGCGAGATTGATTTCCGGTTATACATGGTGGACAAAGCAAAGCCAGTTGCATTACCTGTGCGCCACATGGTTCCGACAAAAAGGAGGGAGCTCAGCAAGCAAGGAGGGGAGCTATTTGAGAAGGGATTTATAAGGAAAAGCATATCTGAATGGGGTGCTCCAGTCATATTCAAAACTAAGGCGGATGACTCTCTTCGCTTACGCATGGATTACAAAGGGTTGAATAAGCTCACTTATAAAAATAGGCACTGACTTTCGAGGATAGTTGATCTTTTTGACCAGCTTGTTGGTGCATCTGCTTTCTCCCAGTTAGACTTGGCCACGGGATTTCATCAATTGGGGGAAGTCGAGGATAGTATAGACAAGACCGCTTTTAGAACTCCAGACAGTTTCTTTGAGTGGCTCGTTATGCCTTTTGGCTTGGCGAATGCACCCGCCTATTTTAGGGATCTAATGAGCAGGATGTTTCGGGGTTTCTGAATAAGTTCGTTGTGGTCTTTATGGATGACATTCTGATCTTCTTGAAGAGTGAGGAAGAACATGACCTACATTTAAGGGAGGTTTTGAAGACTCTCCAGGCTCATCAGCTTACAAAATTCTCCAAATGTCATTTCCGGAGAAAGGAAGTGAGATTTCTAGAGCATGTGGTCTCTAAGGATGTGATAGTAGTGGATTCCGCGAAATTAGTTACAGTTCAAGATTGGAAGATTCTAAAGAATGCAACGGAGGTGAGGAGTTTTCTTGGTTTAGCAGGCTATTATAGGAAGTTCATTAAGGACTTCGCGAAGATATCTGCCCCACTCACCAGACCGACAAAGAGGAATCTGACCTTTTCTTGGGATATTGACTATGGGGATGCTTTTTAGCGATTGTAGAGGGCTCTAACAAAAGCCCCATTCTAGACTTTGCCTGATGGGAACAAAGTGCTCACAATATACACTGATGCATGTGGAATAGGGCTTGTGATTGTTTCGATGCAAGAAGGAAGGGTGGTATGTTACGGTGGTAGACAATTGAGAGTTCATGAGAAGAACTACGCTACCCATGACTTAGAGTTGGCTGCCATATTATTCACGCTTAAGACCTGACATCATTTTCTACTTGGAGAGAAATTCGAGTTGTATGTCGATCATAAATCTCTCAAGTATTTGTTCTCACAGAAGGATCTATATTTGAGGGAACAGAGATAAATGGAGTTCTTAGCATCTAATGATTTTGAGATTTCTTTTACCCGTGGCAAGGGTAATGTGGTGGCGGATGCATTGAGTAGGCAGATGATAACTTTGAGTCCACTATTCGTATAGAGGCAGAGCTTTGGAGTATGTATTGACCTTTGATTTTAGGCCATCTACTGACCTTATAACTAGTTTGTTGGCATTCTTAGAGGTGCGACCTACTCTTATGGATCAGATAGGAAATTCCCAGTGAGAGAACCTACAGATAGTAGACATCTTGGATAGGCTCAGTGGAGGGGAGACTTCTAGTTACGTCAGTAGATATTCCGCGGATGATAGAGGCTGGTTGCGATGAGATGGAAGGCTTTGTGTTCCCTAAGTTACGAGTCTGTTGAAGACAATCCTTGAGGAAGCCCATCATTCTAGGATGACTATCCATCGAGGTGGTGATAAGATGTATAGAGATATGAAGAGGGTTTTCTTTTGGGCTCGGATGAAGAAATATGTAGCGGAGTTTGTTTCTCGATGTTTGATTTGCCAGCAAGTCAAAGCTGAGCAAAGGAGGCCCGACGGTTTGCTTCATCCTTTGGTGGTCCCACAGTGTAAATGAGACAGCGTCTCTATAGATTTCATTGATGGTTTGCCTAGATCGAGGAAAGGAAATACCAGTATTTGGGTTATAGTTGATAGGCTTAATAATAGCGCTCATTTCATTCCTGTTAAAAGTAAGGGAACAACAACATGGTTGGCAGCAGATTATCTTCGTTAGATAGTTTGTTTACATGGAGTACCTTCCAGTATAGTGACTGATCGTGACCCTATATTCACAACTGTGTTTTGGAGGAGCTTGCAGGTGGCATTAGGTACATCGTTTTGTTTGAGCACCGCTTATCACCCTCAGACGGATGGGTAGACGGAGAGGATGAATAGAGCTCTTGAGGATCATTTATAACTGTGTATCCTAGACTCTGGAGGGACATGGGAGGAGCAACTTCCTTTGGTAGAGTTCGCCTACAACAACAGTCATCAAGCTAGTATTGGCATGGCACCCTTCAAGGCATTGTACGGTCGACCTTGTAGATCACCGACTTGCTGGTGGGAGTCTGCATATAGGCTTCTACTTGGACCTGAGATGATTAGAGAAACTTTAGAGAAGATTGATCTTATCAGCAGACGCATGAAACAGCTCATGGTAGGCAAGAGTCCTATGCAGATAAGAGAAGGACTAATATTGAGTTTGAGGTAGGAGACATGGTTTTCATCAAGGTACCTTTGAGGAATGTGGTTCGTTTTGGATCTATAGGGAAATTGGCGCCAAGGTGTATAGGGCCATTTCCTATAACAGAAAGGATTGGTCAAATGGCTTATATGGTGAAGTTACCAGAAGATTGGCGGGTGTTCCTAATGTTTTCCACGTTTCTCATTTATGGAAATGTCTGCATGATACAACAAAGGTAGTTGAGCTGAGTATGCTTGAGGAAGTAGAGGTGGAACAGGAGGTGATAGTTAGACGGGTTCCTACCCGTATTCTCGGATCATAGGTTAAGAAGCTACACAATCGTGAGGTCAAGTTGATGAAAGTTCAATGTGGAGAAGACCGTGAAGATGCAATTTGGGAGACTGAAGAAAAGATTCACGCGTCGTACCCTTCTCTTTTCAATGGTATGTTCTTAACTTCTTTTTCCAAAGCTTTTATTCGTACTTGCTACTTTCATTAAGTATATCCTATTGATCGAATATTCGACCTTTAGGTAAGGAACCAATGGCTGTAAACATGTGTTTGAGACATGTTATGTTTGATGGATGCAAGTGGATGAAAGTGTTTGCTAGTGGCTGCTCGTGGATGCATACACACACACACTAGGCACTAGATCAGCCTAATCACTCTCATACTGCATATGGATGCATGTGAATATTTTTCTTTTTATGGATGGAAATGAGTATGTCATCATATGGATGTTGTAATTAGATGGATGGTTGTGCACACATTTAAAGTTCACATGATATATTAGGATTATTTGCATACATGATTGGATTCATGGCACTAACATACATTGCATTAAGGAGGTTAACTAAATCAGCAGATCACTTGATTTTTCGCATTAACATAGGGACGTATACACTCACCTTTGCATATGTTCATATAAACATTAGAAATATTTTAAGGACAATGGATTCCTGTGATGGGTTAATCAGTAGATGGTTGATGGATGTTATTAAGCTTAGAAGTTTATATACGTACAAGAGAATTATATACGAACAAATCAAGTCCAGAAGTCAAAATCATTCAAAAATCAGAGAGGGAAATCAAAGCGGGACTCTGGCCCGTTGGGGTCGACCCTACGGTCGACCCACACAAGGGGGTGTCGACCCTCGGGTCGACCCCAGGGTCGACCCACCCCAGGTTCGGGTCAGATCCATACCCTGCACTTGGACGTGTTTTTGAACGAGATTCGTTGGCGGTAGGCTATAAATAGTACTGCATTTCTATTGTTTTATTCACCCAAAACAATGGAGACACCGAGATGTTTCCCTAGCTTGGATTGAGTTAGCTTATTATTCTGCAACAACGACTTATACGTATTCAACAATTTCTGCTGCAACATCAACATTCTTTTCTCTGTCCTTTAGATCCAGTCTCAGTGAGTTCATGTTATTTTTAGATATAAAAATTTAACAAGTAACCCTGACATGTAAATAAATCAAGATCTAAACCTATGCCTGTTAAGAATCTGATTCATGCCTAAACTGATCTGCCATTACGTATACACCTGATCTATTGTTCAGTTCTTATATGCATATTCCTGATATGCCTATTTCTATCATCATAGGCTTATTCTGTTAGTATGCCTATTTCTATCATCACATGCCTATTCTATTATTATACCTATTTCTGTCAGCATATGCCTGTTTCGTTATTATGCCTATTTCTTTTCTCTTCTCTCCCTTTTTCCCTTTTTACTTTTATAGTCTAGGCTACCTTTGAGCCTAGGCCTATCGCTAAAATATGTGAACGGACGAAATTGGGAATTGTTAGGAAAGATAAATTGGGGCATAAATTATATCGTGAATCTTATTGGGATTTATGGGCATAACCTATGATGAACATGAATAATTGTTTAAGAATTAATAGGCCAAAATTCACAATGAATAGAAATTATAATCGCACTCTGACACAAGGTTAAATTCGACTTGTGGTATAAGTTTGTCCGGGACCGCCCGACTAATCCAGCATCCACAAGTGGTAAATTTAATGAGAGGGGTCTAGTGCATAAATGTACACTTAATGGTGCTAAGACACGAGGTTAAGTCCAACTTGTGGTGGAAGTCTGCCCGGAACCGCCCAGCATATCCAACATCCACAAGTGGTCGACTTAATGTGAGAGGTCTGGTGCATTAACATACATGAACGGGAAATGATAATAACCTGTTGATATGTAATAATTAACCTGTTTAAATCTGTGAGGGTTATTTGAACCTGTCAAATTGTGTAAGGGCTAAGTAAACTTTTTAAATCAATAGGGGTTAAGTAAATCTATTTAAATCTGTGGGGGTTATTCGAACCCAACAAACTTAACTGTTTTATATGTTTGGGTTATGCGGGCTTGTAAATCTATTAGGCATAACCTATCAAAATCCTAGTGGTGAGGATGCAAGCCTAGGGGTGGCTTGTATCATCTGTTGTTTGGGATGCGTATTAGTCAGTAACCCATACTTGTACCGAAAGAAGGACCACGAACTAGGTAGGGTCGGGGCACGCTTACTGAGCTGATTATAAGAGGTCCATATGGGTGAAGGTGTCTAATGGCGCATTCCAGCGGAGTCATGTGCGTGCATGGCTCTGCTTGCTCGGGAAAATAAGATGTTATAGCACTAGTAAATATGTTTGTGTCTATCTGGGGTTGCCACTATAGGAAGTGTTACATCCACTATGGGTCGGCACAGGATATTTACGGAATAAGGAGCCGATCGGTTGGGGTAGTAATTAGGGTACATCTAGTCTTGCCTATTTAGGAGCCTGTTATTAACATTTGGGGTAACGCCCGTTATTTCTGTTCGGTCGCCTACTATTATCGTTAGGGGTAAAACCCATCACTAGAGTACCCCTAAGTCTACCATTATGTCTCTGTTGGGATGATTCTGTTTTTGTTATACTAGTATTGATGTAGAGAAAAGTATTTGGGAAGCATAATCTATTCTATATAGTTTATTCTACCTATTCTTGCTCAGTCTGTTATACATGTCTTATGATACTGTCTTCTCTCTCATCCAACTCCTATCATGACGCTTTTACTTATTTATATGCTAAAAGTAACTGGACTGGCTAGGCTTTACGTATGACCCATTTTGTTTCCTTTTCTCTCTCTTCCTTTTCCCTCAGGTTCTCAGGTGGGAATACTCAGGCTTAATTAGGATTCTCTCTTCTGTTTCTGGTTGGAGCTACTTAAATGTACTGCTTTGAATATCTATCCAACTTGCTACGGTTATTATTAGGGATTATGATTTTATATTACTGCACTCTGATGATTTTAGTATAAGGGTAGATATTTTAATTTGATGTAATGTGTTTTTTGTATTTCAGACTTATGTTGTAACTGGATTTTGGACCATGATGTTTTCTAATTAAAGATTAAAGTTTTAAGTTCTGCTGTTATTTTATATTTATCATGTGATGTTTCCGTTCTTGTTTACCTATAACGCTTCACAGAACTTAATGCATTCTGATAAAGAGTGACATTAATGGACGTGGTGTGCGACAAGTATGGTCGCTAATAGAGTTATTTAGATACTGAGAAATTAATGTAGGGAAAATAGATGAGCAACATTGATTTATGAATATTTTGTCTGTTCTAGATTGCACTTCAAAATATAAACTACCTTCTATGAAAAGAAATTTTCCTTAATACTAGACTCAATATCATTAAGTTGAGAGATACAATGAGAAGAATTGTTATTAGTTAAAGATGAAGAACGTATATAGCATTGACCCTATCATGAATATATAAAATATCATTAAAATCACCTGCAATGATCCAATGATAATTATCAGTAGGTTTATTATCCAATAAATATTTCCGAAGACGAATTCGTTGATCCTGAAAATTAGATCCATATACAGTAGAAAGGAAAAGATAAAAGCCTCCAGTATTGATGAGTTTGCAAGTAATACACCAGTGGTCTAAACTAATAATCTTATGCTTCCAATATTTTTTGTCAGGTCCAATAAGGATTCTTCTTTTATAAAGGGAAATGCTATTATTAATAAATTCCAGTTTTTAAATTTCAAAGCAAAACTAGCAATAAAAAAGAAAGCTTGTGCTCTACAATTTCCTTGAAGTTCACCTCTTTACACCGGATTAGGTCACACAAATCCTTATGTCTTGCGACCGAGTTAAGCCCTATAACATTCCAGAATAGAAGCGACATAATAACTAATTTTTTTATTGATACCCTCATTTTTGATGCCACCGGGGAGGCCTATTTTTTCTTTCATTTTTTTGATTTAGATCTATTTTTTATTTGAGATACTAAAATTTTCCATTCAGGATGAAATTCTACGAACGGCTCAGATCTATTGAAAACTTCTTTACCGTTTAAGTTATTAAAATTTACTTTGTTTCTCTTTTTTCTGAAGCTGCTAGAGGGGCTATATGAATCCTCCATGTTAATGTCTCTAGATTGTTATTATCAATTTCTTGATGTTTGGAAATGGTAGGATTATATTCATTGATATGAGAAGTATCACACAACCTGTTTTCTAAGTCGTGAACCGAACTTCCATGCACTGATTGTTTTCATGATTAGATGAGACCAGATTTATATTTTCTTCTTGCATACTGACTTCTTTGTCAACTAATGTTTCAAATGGATTTGAGGTTTTGATTTCTTTAACAAAATCAAAGATGTACATTGCGCCTTTCTTCCATTCATTTGGAGAACCAACATGGTTTTTAAAAGAGACTTAAAAAGTTTCAGCAACTGGTATCTATCTAATTATTTTACTTATTTCTTTTTCTATGATATTTGATTTATTGTTTGAGTTATTTAGAGGCAATGAACTATTATTAGTCCATTTTGTAATTGCAACATCTACATCCATGCTTATCTCCCTGAGAGAATTGTCTTTCTATCTCCAAACTTTAATAGCAAAGAAAAAAGAATTAAAGTGTCCAAATATTCTGTAGTTAGAGAAAAATGACAGGAATCCATTCGTAATTTACTTTTTGCCAAATAATTCTTCCATCGAAACAATGAATAGGGATTTCAACTGGAAATTTGAAGCTATTATTAATTTCCACTAATATTTTGGCATACGAAATGCGAATTAAATCTTCAGTGATCTGATATAATTTTATAGGACGTCCAAGTGTAGAAGCTATGTGACTAATTGCCTTCTCTGACCAGAAATGCAAGTCAAGATTAGAAAGGCGGATCCAAATACGGATGGATTGAAGAAATACTTGAGTTAATTGCATACTTGGATGCCATTTCTTCATGAAGATGAGTTTCATATTATAGAAATATGGTCCTGAAGCTAAGACTTTCTCACATTCATCTACACTGTTAAATTTTACATCAAAGATTCCATTTTCTCTTGTAAATAATTGATACTCTCCATTTACTTTCCATACATGATAAATGTAATGTTTAAATACTTGTAATATGGCTTGCTACCGTAAACATAAAAAACAATTGAATTGTGCTAATGTTATCTTGCTTTGTTAATCAAAATTTCATTAATTGAGGCGTATTTGACGTTATTTTTGACAATAGGTTCATAATGTGTGAGATGAATATAGTTGTTGTGAGCATTATTCTTTATAATAACATCTTCCAAGATTTATAAAATATGCATTTACCTAGGGGTACGACCTTGTGTGCCTTGGTGTCAAGATTAGGGAAGTCTGAAATTGGCTTTAAGCTCGGGACATTTTAGTTTTCCTGATAGAAATTAGAGGATTAAACAACATGATCAAGTATGTGAGTTTGATCAGGAGGAAAAACCCGGCTATGATCTGAAGCTAATACATTTCCTGAGAGATAAAATGCAAAAGAAGAAGAACTTAGGGTTTTGAATGCCTTTATTGCCTTTTATATCAAAAGTTATAATAAGAAAGTAAAGACCTAAGTTTAACACTTAGGGTCTACATTATAGCACTAGTTATAATAAGGAAAAACCAATACATTATTATAGTAAAAATATTATACAGGCACTTACATGGATGGTAGGTGACTACTGAATAGCGGTGTCTTTAGCATCGGCTTTTGTAGTCAGATTAGCGAAGACTAAAGGAGACGTATGGCAATTTGTTGGCTCTTTGGTTTCTATCACTAGCCGTCGAAAATCATAATTAGCCTTGAAACATAATCTGAAACAAGCCATCATCTAACCCTAGCAAGCCAGGAAACATTATACAACATTAGACGTCGTTAACCGAAACCACGCATGACTTATAGGCTGACACCAGCCGTTGCAAGCCGTCACTAGTAAGAAACTATTTCATTGCAATTCAACTTCCTTGCTACCTTCCAGCCATGATATGTAACGGCCCGAGAAATTTTCTACTTCGGTAATCGGCATACAACACCATGTCGACTATCCAAGTATCGAAAATACCAGTATGGCAATAGAAAGAAGTTAGAGGGTGAGAACAGATAAGATAGAAAATTAGAATAGAAGAAGAAGAACATAACTACAACAAAATCAGAGTAACACGAAGCTCACAGCAGAAAGACTAAAATATATTATATAACATAACTTTCGAATAAAATAGTATCGGTATACAATACTATTATCAGAGTACAACACTTATAACACAGCGGAAATAACAATAGCTATATAATCCTGAAGCCTCCTGCTCCAGCTCTCCAAGTATTTGTAAAATCCTGACTACTTGACTACCTGTACAAAATTGGGCACCCAAGAGTTTAGGGAAACAAAAGAAAATAAACTCTGGGTCAGTCATGTGACTGGTGTGAGTAAACTCCAAACACTTTGTTTAACTTTTCCAAATCTTTTTCAAAAGCAATGATAATCATAAGACAGATCCACAGATAAATACGGATGGTTTTTTCCTTACGATAACCCAAAATATTTCTGAAGATCAATATTTTCTGATATTATAATAATGTCTAAATCATGTAGATAGCAATCTAGTAGAACGCTTTCATCTCACGCTCCACATATATAATATACAATCAAAAACCGTGGATACTTATTGGGTAATGGATTTCCACTATGACAAGGTATGCAACCACCTTCCGATCAATGTACTCTAGAAGCGATACACTGGAGTTCAACATGAACATCTTGTAACTCGGCCACACATGACCGACCATTCATTTCGCTTGAATGTTCCAAATATATTATCACCTTATGGTTGGTATACCAACATAACCATTCCCGGGAGATACAGAATTGAAAGAAGTTCCAAATATAAACATTCTCTAGATGGTGACAATATACCCTACTTGGGTGCGACCCATTTAGCCATGCTGCCTGCCCGATTTCTGTCATTTCCCAGTTGATGAGGCTTGAGGTCATAACATATCTTTTAACAGATCACTCCTTCATTTACTCTGAATGCCAAATCGTCATACCCGTCAAATCACAAATTGGTTTCCCCAAAAATACCTCGAGTAGAAGCTAAGAAAATCAAATTCCTTTGCCACCAACGTAAATACGTTTGAAACGATCAACTTACGCGATCCACCAGGTATACTCTTTCAGACACTCGTCCACTCAAGTTGTCTTGGGACTGCACAATCCGAAGGAATTATTCTGTACATCCATCGTAGGAAATTTCTACCTAGGATCGCCAGAACAAACCTTGCATAAACTCTGTCTTCAATTGTCTTCGAAATATTTGATTTGAAACGATAATGCCCATACAGAGTGGTTTTCAAATAATAAATCTGATCCCGGTCTCTCCGTATTGACATTGGAAATGGTCAAAACTTTGATAGTCGGTTATTTAGCTTTTAAAGGAAAACATGTGTACAAACAATGATTGTATTCTCAAATGGAAACCTTATCGATCAATCATCATTTCATCTCCCAATTTCCCATCTGTCGTTTCCATATATTCATAAATTCCTTATTTTTTAAAATTAGAAAATATACATTATTAACATTGGAAAACGTTTCCATTTCTGATTCACGCATCAATATCTTCCTACCGCTATCACTCTCTAAATGTAAACCAGTAAGAGAACAACTTCCCAAGTATAAACCGCGAAGGCCGAAACCAACATCAGATCTATACCCAGAAAGCCATTCAACTCAACTAATTTCCCGTCAGTTTCTAATTTCAGTAATTCCATTTAAATTCCTAATTCAAACCCCAAATTCCTTTATAATAATTTATTTGCAAAATATTTACTTTAAATCCATATCACGTTACCCTCGTGTGCGAAGCACGGGTCTAAACCTTCCTAATGTAAAATTCTCTTTTTATGTAGTTATATTCATTTTCCAAATATTTCCTTTTATAATTCTATTTACTTTCCAAATAAATATTCCTTTTATAATTATATTTATTTTCCAAATAAATATTCCTTTTATAATTATATTTATTTCCTATAAATATTTCATGTATAATGTCTTATTTATTTCCTATAAATATTTCATATATAATATCATATTTATTTATTATGAATATTTCGCTTTCAAGATACAGGTTTTATATCACATCATATATCACAATACATGGAAACAAACAATATTATAAATATTGTGGAATCCAGTTGGATCCCTCCAACCTGTTTCCCTGCACCCATAGATGTTAAACAATATAAATAACATCGATTTCATTTCAATGTGGAATATTCTGAAAAACAGAATCAATATTTGATAAATGATTTATATATATCGTTATCTATAATTTCAACCAATAAATCAACAATTCAACCAAAAATCATTACACATCAATCCATCATCATTTATCACTAGATTATATTTAAAAAAAATAAACTGATAGAGTTAGTGATTTTAACTCACATTGGACGGTTATCGTTAAATAACGATAAATGTCGGTTGATTCGGACAGACAATTTATTTCGCTATAAATTGTAACGAGCTCCAGTTCACTCTCAGTCAGTTCCATTTCATAGTCGTCGTCCATACGATCCCAATGGATCCAATTTCATGTGATTCTGTTCACGTATGCAATAAATATCAACATTATAAGTTTCAACTTAATTTAGAATAATATAATCACTAATTATTCCACTAGTTTATAATTACCATTAATTAAAGTAATAAATATTTGCATAATCATGAATTAGGCAGATGATCTTCGTTCCAAAATGATTCCCGGTCACGAAATTTTAGATCCTTCCTCAATGAATAACTACCGAACTCCCTGTACAAACTCTCACCATTTTGATCACATTTCAGGCTCCCTTTCTCCTGATTTCTTCATGAAAACCAAAACGAATTTTCACCATAACCATTCTCGTTATAAATCTCAATTGCCCATTCCTCATTAGATTCCCTTTTAAAACAAATTCAAACCAGAATTATACAACTCCCCATTGCTAAAGTATTGCCTTGAACATCACCTTCTCAACTTCATCTTTGTTCTCCTATACACAAACCTTCTGAACCCAACATCTTCCCTTATTAACGTAGGTAACTGCGTTTAATCACCCTAAATACCAATTAAACACTTTATTACACATAATGCTGTCAGGCAAAAACTTGCATTGCCCTTCCATGATATCCCTTCCTCCATTTATCATAACACAAGGGGAAAAACCAGTTTGAATTATTACAAATTCCTGGAGCCTATCAGTAAACACACACCTTATGAAGCCAGTACCGCAACTCACACAGTTAACACCTCAACCATTTTGCCATTGCTTGCCAAGGCAACCCACCATTCAACTCACACGCGTCCCCTGGAGAACGATCTCGAACCTGCTCTTCTTCTTGTTCGTATAATCTGCGAAACCAAATCCCCTTTCTCTCTCCTCTGCTGCGCTTACCAGACGCCATCGGAGTTCATCACCACCCCTTCGTTTGAACATCGCTCGCCCGCCAACCCTTCTCCTGGAGAATCATGCAACTCGAAGTCTTCTGTGTTCCAGAAAACTAGATCGAAGTCAGCGACTTCGAGACAAAGTTCAGGTCGATTCTCGCCTCCACCGAAAATCATAGTCATTGGGTTTCACGAGGTCGACGAGCTGATTGTTACTGCAGTTGGGGTTTTCTCTAATTGATGAGTGAGTTTGCGAGAAAATCGAGGAAGAAAGTGGACAAATTTCGGTCGTTTAAAATTGTTGTATGGAGGCGCATTATGTGCAAACCACAGAAGACATTGAATTAGGTTTAGAGTGGGAGGGATGTTATATATAGAGGATTTTATATTATTATAAATAATATCTGAAACTTAGGCTTGAAGGTATCCTTTTTTGAATGGTCTCATTTGTTTGAACCAATTATTTAAAGGATTTGTGCCCGAAAATCCTTTTGTATAGAAGCATGTGTTAATGTATGTATTCTTTGCACTTGCTGTAACATCTATTAACATCAAATAAGATATTTTAAACCAATTCTCAGGCTATGTTTAAGCATCCACTTCAGGTTAAATTCCACTCTTTTACTAAAGTTGATCCTTGCTATTTAGCATGTTTTAAAAATATTTGTTTGAGATATATAAAGTTAAGCGTATCCCATAGGATAAAAATCCATTCACGTCCAGGCAGTTATGGACAAAAATAAAACTACAATCGTGTTGAGCAATGCGTCACGATCCCTAAAATAAAATAAAATAGACAAGATAATTTATTTTGTTGATCCCCCGAATAGCCGATTTAGGGTGCAAAACACTTCAAATAAAAAGTTTTTTATTTTCCAAAATAAAAATTACAGAAAAATTCCATAAATTAAATTATAACTACTTCTCAAATATCTTGTCCAAATTCGAAACCAGTATTTAATTAAAATTAAATATACCATTATGGTTTATAAACGATTCCATAGCGACTATTTGAAAATTTGATTTAGCCATAACTTACAATCTATAAAGTGAAATCCCCATTTTTCTTTTCCATGGAAAAACATCGTTCAACAGATTCGAACGTTTCTTTTTTCACAGAAATCCGGTTTAAAATGGATTATGTATATTCAATTGAAGTTCAAAATTCAATATTACGAATTACCGCGCCATTATGGGCTTGATTATAATTATATTATAATTAATATGCTTAACCATCGTCTATTAATATATTCGTTAATAAAAATTCAACTCTAAACTGGATTTAATATTTTTAAATAATCCAATACACACAATATTGTCAATTCTACTATATTTTAACTATTACGGAAATTAAATTTATTATTCCATTATTTATTTTAATTAAATATTCAATATTATTTAATTAAACAACCATTTAAATCTCTAAATCACTATTTAAATAATCAAATAAATTAATTATTATACCATAAAAATACGGGACGTTACATTCTTCCCCTTAAAATAATTTCGTCCTCGAAATTGCTAAGGTAGAAAACAAACCCTATTAACTGGTTTAAAAATTATTTGTTTACTTCTTTAACTTCAGTTTCAACTGAACCAATTAATTCCAATTTAAAATATTAATTTATTTCTATTAACGAATATTTTCGAAAATCCTGAAAATTTTCTTACACCCAAATTTTTCGAAAAATTTCGCCACTTCTCCTTTGTATGGCTCAATTGGTACAATTACAACTCTCCTCTTTGGGCCTTCTCTAATCCAAAAGAAAATCAAACAGCCAAGTGACTTACCAAACCGGCTCATAATCACTGGACCCATATAAAAATAAACTTTTACCTTTTTGTCGAGCATATCATTATATCCTTTCCATTTGCTACCAATTCAGCATATACAAATCCAATCCAATCAATCTCCAATCAATTCATTCTCAAACTCAATCATTTGGTTCTATCCAAGCCAAATTTCATTTCAAACTCAAATTTCATTCTTGATTCCAACTCTTATCAATCCAACTTACTTGATATCATTCTAATCCAATTCAATTTCCACTTAATTGACTTCAATTCAAATTCCAATTCGCTTTCACAAATTTCCATTTAAATTTGTATTAATTCAAACAATCTCTTCCTGGGAATTTTAAACCACTTTGTTTTTTTATTTCTAAAATCAAATATTTCTTTTTGGAATTCAAACCAACTTGCTTTTCTCAAAACAATTCAAAAATAATCTCTTTGGTAGTAATCTATCACTTACAACTCGAAAATGAACACTGATGATGTGGCCAACATCATCAGAATTATTTCTCAGCGACTGAAGTGAGTTCAATACTATAACGTTTCCAAAACTCATTTCTTAAACTCCTCCATTTTGAAATCAATTAAAAATATCATTCTCTATGCATGGAAAACATTTCTAAAATCTCCCAGGATTTTAAAATCCTCATATATTTAATCCAAGTCCATTTACAAACATCTCTCCAAATTTCCAAGGATTTAATTTCAATTCTGATTTTAATTACAGATTTAATTCATTTAATTTCATATACTAAACTTATATGAATTCTGATTGGTTATTTCCAACCTTTTCACTTTTTATAATCTCATTCGATTATAACAACAACCAATACATCCAATATATTATAACCATTCCAGTATAAATAATTCTTTTATATCAAAATATAATTGGGTAAAAATATCCCATTTACCCGCTTTTCAAAACGTACTGTGTCGGTTCATCATATTCAAGTGTTTAGAAACTCCTACCGATACAGTGGATCAAATTGATCGACCAGAACTCATAAACTATTCAACCAATAAATCTCCACAATATAATATTTTTTAATAAATCTACAAATACATTCTCTCGTATATATACGCTGAAACTCATTCTAGGGTATTGCTAACCCCATCTCTACTAAGTCACGCCACAGAGCAAGGTAATAACTTAACCTTCAGCTCTGATACAATTGTAATGGCCCAGGAAAATTTCGACTACGGTAATCGACATACAACACCATGTCCACTATCTAAGAATCGAAAATACCGGAACGTCAATAGAAAGAATTTAGAGGGTGAGAATAGATAATATAGAAAATTAGAATAGAAGAATAAAAACACAACTACAACAACATCAGAGTAACACGAATCTCACAACGGAACGAATAAATTATCTTATATAACATAACTTTGGACTAAAACAGCATCGGTATACAATAAAATAATCAAAGTACAACACTTACAACACAACAGAAATAACAATAGCTATATAATCCTAAAGCCTCCTGCTCCAGATCTCCAAGTATCTGTAAAATCCCGACTACTAGACTGCCCGTACAAAATTGGGCACCCAAGAGTTTAGGGAAAAAAAACAAAACAAAATCTAGGTCAGTCGTGTGACTAGTGTGAGTAAACTCCAAACACTTGGTTTAACTTTTACAAATCTTTTTCAAAAGAATTGATAATCGTAAGACCGATCCACACATAAATACAGATGGTTTTTACCTTATGATAACCCAAAATATTTCTTAAGATCAATATTTTCTAATATTATAATAATGTCTAAATCAAGTAGATAGAAATCTAGTAGAACGCTTTCATCTCACGCTCCACATATATAATATACGATCAAAAACTGCGGACTCTTAATGGGTAATGGATTTCCAACTATGAAAAGGTATGAAACCACCTTCCGATCAGTGTACTCTAGAAGCGATACACTGGAGTTCAATAAGAATATCTTGTAACTCAGCCACACATGATCGACCATTCATTTCTCTTGAATGTTTCGAATATATTGTCACCTTACGGTTGGTATACCAACATAACTGTTCCCGGGAGATACAGAATTGAAAGAAGCAACAAATATGAATATTCTCTAGATGGTGACAATATACCCTACTTGGGTGCAACCCACTTAGCCATGTTGCCTGCCCAATTTCCATTATTTCCCAGTTGATGAGGCTTGAGGTCATAACACATCTTTTAATGGATCACTCCTTTATTTAATTTGAATGCCACATCGTCATACCCATCAAATCACAAATTGATTTCACCAAAAATAACACGAGTATAAGCTAAGAGAAATGAATTCCTCCGCCACCAACGTAAATACGTTTGAAACGATAAACTGACGCGATCCACCAGATATACTCTATCAGACGCTCGTCCACTCAAGTTGTCCTTGGACTGGACAATCCGAAGGATTTATTCTATAAATCCATCTTAGGCAATTTCTACCTAGGATCGCCAGAATAAACCTTGCATAAACTCCGCCTTTAATTGTCTTCGATATATTTGATTCGAAACGATAATACCCATACAGAGTGGTTTTCAGATAATAAATCCGATCCCGGTCTCTCCGTATTTATAACGAAAATGGTCAAAACTTTGATAGTCGGTTATTTAACTATCAAAAGAAAACATGTGTCCAAACAACGGTCGTATTCCCAAATGGAAACCTTACCGATCAATCATCATTTCATTTCCCAATTTCCCATTTATCGTTTCCTTTAGTTCATAAATTCCTTATTTTCTAAAATTAGAAATACACTTTATTAACTTTGGAAAACATTTCCATTTCTGATTCACGCATCAATATCTTCCCACCTCTATCATTCTGTAGTTGTAAACTAGTAAGAGAATAACTTCCCAAGTATAAACCTCGAAGGCCGAAACCAACATCAGATCGATACCTAGAAAGGCATTCAACTCAACTAATTTCCAGTCAGTTTCCAATTTCAGTAATTCCATTTAAATTCCTAATTCAAACCCCAAATTCCTTTATAATATTTTATTTGCAAAATATTTACTTTAAATCCATATCATATTACACCCGTGTGTGAAGCACGGGTCTTAATCAAGGCCAATTGTACAGACTTGTAAAAAGATTTAATCAGTTCTGACAAAGGATTCCTTAAAGAGTGTCTACACGGTTGGACATATGAAAAGCTGCTTAAAATGTAGAACTACCTGAAATGGGTAAATCTACCTACGATGGTAGAAAACCCTTGTCTGCGCCAAGATGGCCAGGGCAAGGCCGTCTCCTGGAGGGAGGCGGTGTGTAATCCTTTAGTATTGCCCAAACCAAAAAGGGCTAGGTTAAAGCATCAAAAGAGTAAGCCTCTGTCCGCGCCAGCAATGGCCAGTCCGGATCATCTAAACCCATTATCACGTCTACGATGGTCAGGTTAAGGCGCCTTCTGGAAGAAGGTGCGCGTAAGCCTTTATCCATGGCCAAATCAGAAAGGGCTAGGTTAAAGCATGACAAACCCTTACCCACGCCTACGATGGCCTGGGTAAGGCACCCTTGGAGATGGGTGTGTATCCTCTATTCGCGCCTACGATGGCCAATGTAATGACCCGGTTTTTTGTCGACTTTGGTTATCGCCATAAACTCCATGATGACTAACCAAACATCGAAAAATACCAGATGATTAATGAAAGAAATTAGAGGGTGAGGATAGATAAGATAGAAATTTAGAGTAGAAGAAGAAGAAGAACACAACATTAGAGTAACACGAACCTCACAGCGGAACGAATAACATATAATATATATAACATAACTTGAAATATACATCTGTACTTGAATATACATTATTATCAACGTACAACACTTACAACATAGCGGAAATAAACTATAGCTATATGATCCTGAAGCCTCCTGTTCTAGCTCTTCAAGTATCTGTAAATCCCGACTACTTGACTGCCCGTACAAAATTGTGAACCCAAGTGTTTAGGGAAAACAAAATAAAATAAACTCTGGGTCAGTCATGGGACTGGTATGAGTAAAACAGTTTAAAACAGTTTGAACAAGTAAACGATATCTCATAAGACCACGCCGTATAACGGAGCGGGTTTTTCCCTTATGAGAATCCAAAATATCTTTATATCAAAACCTTTTGATATTATAATAATGTCTATCAACCACAATATAATAATTGTAACAACCCGTATTTTCAATAACCTGTTATAACATAAATCGAGGCAGAATTTAATTCAAAAATCTGAATCAAGGGAAACGGGCTATGCCATTGCGTTCGTCTCGGGAAAATACGCGAAATAGAATCCGAGTTTTCGAAAATCGGAGTCCGTATAACCCAGTTAAGGCCCATTGAAGTTTTCAGAAATTTCCATGTTAAAAACAGATTTAAATTTTAAATTAAAAACAAGGATTAGGGCTAACTGGCGTCAGGCGGGAAAACTCCCGCCAAGACCCCCATGTCGACAGGCATGTCGACAGGGGTCTAAGGGTGTCGACTGCCCTGTCGACAGCCCTGTCGACACGGGGTGGCCGGGCAGTTTTGCCTGGCGCACCATTTTTGATTTGGGCTTGGTTGTGTGGCTTGGTTCTGGAGAATTCCGAAATCTGATGGACCTAATTCAACCTAGGGTTAATCCTATGGTCTAAATCACTAGCCTAATCTATAAATAAGACCCTAACCTACCCTAAATCACTCATTATTCATTCTAGCAACCAAACTATGTCAAATTGAATTCTCAAATGGCCTCCACCTAAAAACCCTAGCCTCCACCCTCTTCAAAAATCATTCCTATGAAGGTTTTGTTGTTCATACAAGCATTTCTAAGTTGTATGAATGATCATTAGCTTGCATACATCATCAAGTTGCAAGCTTTAATAGCTAAGCTAGAGTTTTTGGGATTTTTGTTAATTGGAGCTTTGTTTTGGGTTTTTATATGCTTGCATAAAGGGCTTCTCAATCTTTATTAGTAGATTTGTGTCTTCATAATATTTGTAAGCCCTCTTACCTTCATTTTAGAAACTCTAAAGTTAATATGTGATGAAAGTTGGGATTTATGCATGTTTAATAAGTTATGCATGCTTATGCGAGTTCACTATGCTATGTTATGCATGTTTAATAAGTTATGCATGCTTATGCGAGTTCACTATGCTATGTTATGCATGTTTAATAAGTTATGCATGCTTATGCGAGTTCACTATGCTATGTTACACATGTTTGATAAGTTATGCATGTTTATGCAAGTTCACTATGCCATGATTTGCAAGTTTAACAAGTTATGCATGTTTATGCAAGTTCACTAGGCCATGATTTGCAAGTTTAACAAGTTATGCATGTTTATGCAAGTTCACTATGCTAAGTTATGCAAGTCCAACATGTTATGCATGTTTATTATGATATGTAAGATTCATCATGTATGTTGTGTCAAGTTCCCTCTTTCTATCCTTTATGCGTTATAACGAATATGTAAGCGATAGAATGACGTTGGGGGGGTTTGGGGTAAAACTTAAAATACATGAAAATATAAGATTGGGAATTTACCTATTAAGTTAGGTCTACCCCTTGGGAATTTACCTATTAAGTTAGGTCTACCCAAGTATTTGTTAAACTTGTAATTATGTTTTGAAAATAAAGTGGACATGACACTTAGAAAACATAAGTGTGGCCAACTCGAGGTTGGGTTGAGTTTGTAGCATAAACCTACCCGGAACCGACCGGCTTAACTAGTGGCTACAAGCAATAGGACCCAATGTGAGTAGTTGGTCATGTTGCACGTGAAACCCGAGGTTAGACTAAGTTGTGGTGTAAACCTACCCGGACCCGCCCGGCCTAACTAGTAACCACAACAAGGTCTAATGTGAGAGGTTGGGTGCATTAAATTAATTAATGCCTCATGATTAGGGTTAAGTCATGGCCCACTAATACTTAACCAATTTTGGGGATACGAGGGATTAAATGGGGTTAAGTGGTGAACTGTTGGTTACACTTAACTAATTTAGTCCATGATTAGTGAGGGGTAAAACCACACTTAACCCTCTTAGAAAACCCTAGCAACGTGGTCTGTTCCAGCAGTAATCCCAGTTTGGTATCATTCACAACCCTAGAGGCTAGGCTAGGGCGGGGCACGATTACTGGACTGATGTAAGCGACCAAAGCGACGGCTGAGTGGTACAGCGGTGCGGGTCCAGGCGGGCTACGGACGTGCACGTAGTCCGGTGTTGGACAAACTCGAGGCACGGGTACCAGTAGGTTTAGACTGTGCATTATTGCTTAGGTGTCTGGGGTTGGCACCCGAGGGCTTGATACACCCGAAGGTGGACCCAGCACAGTCTGACTACAACCGTATGTGGGCCGTATGGACACCAACACTTGACGTGTTAGGTTTATAGGGAGCCGGTCGACTAGACCGTTGGGCTGGACCTTGCATTAAGGTCACCTCATGCTATTGGGCCAAAGTTTGGGCTGAGGGATCAATACCTGTTATGTTAGTTTGCTAGTACACTGTGGTGCAAAGCTTAATCTTCTTTATGTGATGACACCTTTGTCTATTGCCAGTATGTTCATCTCAGTTTCCATCATGATGTTAACTTTATTAGTTTATAGACTGATTGTAGTAGGGCTTACCAGTCTTTTTGACTGACCTGTT
Source organism: Allium sativum (assembly GCA_030737875.1). NCBI lineage: Eukaryota > Viridiplantae > Streptophyta > Magnoliopsida > Asparagales > Amaryllidaceae > Allium > Allium sativum. Next base: position 652,133,604 of record CM060923.1, read on the forward strand.
TTCTTTCGCTTCTTTTCTTCCGTTCCCCCCCCCCCAGGTTCTCAGGGAGGGAACAGTGGTGCTTAGCTTGGATCGCTTGCTTGTTCGCTGGATAGCTCATGTATGTCTGGACATTGAGCTCGCTATGGTTTATCATCTTTATTTTGGGGATAGCACTATGTATTTCAGTATTTCTGTTTATGATGTACTAGACATGTTTATTTTTGGCAGTTGACTTTATGATGTACTAGACTTGTTTTGAGATGGTTTGAGATATTCCGCTGTTTTATTCTCACTTACTCTGTTTTACATATATATTTATGTTCTTGTTCTGCCTTGATATATCATTATGCATGATTACCCAGTTCTAACGCCCCCCAGAAGCTAGTGCCCCCGAAAGAGTGACCCTAGCGGAGGTGGGGTGTTACAAAATTGGTATCAGAGCATATGGTTTACAAGAAAGAACAAAAAGTTTTTAAAAAGACTTTTGAAAAACTATATTCAAAACAAGTATAAAGTATTTTCCAAAGAAAAGTAGTATTTTAAAAGGCTATTCCCCAAAAAGCCATTAGCGTTATCCTTCGTTCCCTTGACCTAATCTTATCTTATACTTCGTTCCAGTATGGCTGAGGATCTTGTCATCCCGGATGGAGTAAACGTACCACTCTGGTATAGGAGACTTCTAGAAGCTAGGGCGGCAGCCGGCCCCGCGAACCCTACTCCCACTCCTCCTCCTGTAGTTGAGAATCCTCCCCCTAATGTCCCTCCTCCGGTGGTTCCTGTTCCTCCTCCCGTTGCTAATGTTCCTCCTCCTCCTGTTGCTGAGGTTCCTCTTCCTCCTCCTCCCCCTCAGCATCCTCAGGTTGAGTTCACGAAGGTTTGTAAAGACTTCAAGGCGATGGGAGGCAAGAATTTCCTAGGCACGGAATCTTTTGTTGAAGCTAGGAATTGGCTGAAAGACACTGAGGACTTGTTTGCTATCTTTAGGATTGATGACGAGAGGAAGATCTTATTGACAGTGTGGCTTTTGAAGGGCGAAGCAGCCTATTGGTGGGAGGTCACCAATGGGACGAGGCCCGTCGAGACTTGGGCCGATTTGAGGGCTAGATTTGTGGCCAAGTTTCTATCTTCTGCTGAGGCGAATTTACAAATGGAGAAGTTCATTGCATTAAAGCAAGGTGATATGTCTGTTAAGGAGTATGTGAACAAGTTTAATCAGCTGGCCCGTTTTGGTTTGGATATGGTGAACACTCCTGAGAAGAAGGCTCTTCGATTTGCTAGAGGGTTGAATGAGCCGCTGCAGGGTTTGGCGATGTCACATATTCCGCGTGGGGCTACTTTTGAGAGTTTGGTCGATATGGCTCTACTTCAGGGAGATGGAAAGAAAGAGGTCAAGTCGAGTGATACTCAAGCAAAGAAGACTGATTCTTAGGGTAAAGGCAATCAAGGTAGTCAAAGCAGTCATGGGAATCAGAGCAAGAACAAGAAGGGAAACAACAACAAAGGCAAGGGAAAGTGCAATTACTGTGGTGCACCTGGGCACTTTGCTAAGGATTGTAGGAAGAAGAAAAGGAAGCTTAGTGGTGGATGTTTTTCCTGTGGTGAGACTGGACACTTCAGCAAGGAATGCCCAAAGAAGAAAGGACAGGCTGGACCTTCAGGAGGGCAAGTTCATGCTCTCAATACCGCTCCAGTTCCCGATCGAGGTAGTGTTTCTGTTGAGAACCTTGTTTATGTTTCCGATCTTCCAGTTCGTACCTTGTTTGATTCTGGTGCATCACATAGCTTTATTTCATCTGATCTTGTTGATAGTTTGCACCTTAGTACTAGCTTAGTGGATGATCCCGTTTGTGTTTCGAATCCCATTGGGGGTTCTGCTCATCTATCTATGATATGTGAGGATCTGAGGATCTCTATACTCAGTGTAGAGTTCTTGTGTAGTGCGTATGTTCTTGGTTTCAGGGGATACGGATTGATATTGGGCATGGATTGGCTGTCCAGATATGGAGCCATTCTTGATTGTGAGCATAGGGTTGTGAGGCTTGCGACTCGCCTTGGCAACACCTTAGAGATTTCATGCAATCCGAAGGATCCCGTCATGTTGTGCTATCTTGAATCTCTCGACTCGTCGGAGGAAACCCTTCAGTCTGTAAGGGTGGTCCAAGATTATCCAGATGTTTTTGAAGAAGATAAGGGGTTGCCCCCTAAACGAGAGATTGATTTTTGCATTTATCTGGTGGATAATGCTAAGCCTGTTTCTTTGCCCGTTCGGCACATGGCTCCACGTGAGAGACGGGAGCTCAGCAAGCAAGTAAAGGAGTTACTTGAGAAGAACTTCATCAGACGAAGTATATCCGAATGGGGAGCGCCTGTGGTGTTTGCTACTAAGGCAGATGGTTCTCTTCGACTCTGTGTGGACTATAGAGAATTGAATAAGCTGACTAAGAAGAACAGACACCCGTTACCGAGGATCGATGATCTCTTTGACCAGCTTGTTGGTGCTTCTGTTTTCTCTCAGCTTGATCTTGCTACTGGATTTATTCAGCTCAGAGTGGCTGAAGATAGTATAGATAAGACTGCATTCAGAACTCCAGATGGATTCTTTGAATGGCTTGTTATGCCGTTCGGTTTGACGAATGCACCCGCGTATTTCGTGGACTTGATGAGTAGGGTGTTTCGAGAGTTCTTGAACAAGTTTGTCGTGGTCTTTGTGGATGATATTCTGATCTTCTCCAAGGATGAAGAAGAGAACGCGAGGCATCTTGTAGAGGTGATGGATACGCTTAGAGCGCATCAGTTAAAGGCCAAGTTCTCCAAGTGTCACTTTTGGAGAAGGGAAGTTAGATTCCTTGGGCATATCGTATCCAAGCAAGGCTTAGCGGTGGATCCCGCTAAGGTGGTTGCAGTTCAGGATTGGAAGACTCCAAGGAATGCAACCGAGGTGAGAAGTTTTCTAGGTCTTGCGGGTTTTTACCGGAAGTTCATCAAGGACTTCGCGAAGATATCCGCTCCTCTTACTAAGTTGACGAAGAAGCACTTAGTTTTTGCTTGGGATATGGACTGTGAGCTTGCTTTTCAGAGACTCAAGAGAGCCCTTACCTCAGCACCAGTTCTAGCTTTACCCGATGGTGGTAAGATGTTTACCGTGTACACTGATGCTTGTGGCACGGGGTTGGGCGCCGTTCTGATGCAAGAAGGCAGAGTTATATGTTTTGGTGGTAGGCAACTTAAGGTGCATGAGAAGAAATATCCCATTCATGATCTAGAGCTGGCAGCGATTGTATATGCACTCAAGGCTTGGCGTCATTATCTTCTGGGAGAGAGGTTTGAGCTGTATACTGATCATAAGTCTTTGAAGTATCTCTTTTCGCAGAAGGATCTGAACTTGAGGCAGCAAAGGTGGATGGAATTCTTGGCGTCCTACGATTTTGATATAACCTATACCCCTGGCAAGGGGAATGTTGTAGCGGATGCGTTAAGTAGAAAAAGGTTGACACTAAGTCCTCTATTTGTTGAGATGAAGAATTTAGAGTTCTTGGCAACCTTTGATTTTTCTTTGACAGTTGAGTCGATGACCGGTTCTTTAGCATCTCTTGAGCTCAGGCCTACCCTTCTAGATCAAGTTGGGGCTTCGCAGGAGGAAGACCCTCAGATAATTGAGATTATGGATAAGCTGATTCGAGGGGAGACATCTAGCCACCTCGCTCGATATTCTGTTGATGACAAGGGTTGGCTGAGGAGAGATGGAAGGTTATGTGTTCCCATGGTAGAAGATTTAGTAAGAAAAGTTCTGGAGGAAGCGCATCGCTCTAAGTTGACTATACATCCAGGCGGTGATAAGATGTATAAAGATATGAAGCGTATTTTCTTTTGGCCTGGGATGAAGAAGGATGTGACAGAGTTTGTCTCTAGATGTGTCATTTGCCAGCAAGTTAAGGCCGAGTCAAGGAAGCCCGGTGGGCTATTGCATCCTCTAGATGTTCCACTTTGGAAGTGGGAGACTATCTCCATGGACTTTATTGATGGGCTTCCAAGGTCAAGGAAAGGGAATACAAGCATATGGGTCATAGTGGATAGGCTTAAGAAGAGTGCTCATTTCATTCCGGTGAAGAGCAAAAGGACCGCATCTGGACTAGCATCAGTATATCTTCGTGATATAGTACGACTACATGGAGTCCCTTCTAGTATAGTCAGTGACCGAGACCCCATCTTTACTAGTCAGTTCTGGAACAGTTTGCAGGAAGCTATGGGCACGAGGTTGAACCTGAGTACGGCTTATCACCCGCAAACGGACGGCCAAACCGAAAGGGTGAATAGGGTACTCGAGGACCTATTGAGGCTTTGTATCCTGGACTTTGGTGGTACTTGGGAAGACCATCTTCCTCTTGTTGAGGTTGCATATAATAACAGTTATCAGGCAAGCATAGGGATGGCACCATTTGAAGCTTTATATGGGAGGCCGTGCAAGTCGCCTACATGTTGGTGGGAGACTACAGAGAAGCTCATACTTGGGCCTGATATGATCAGAGATACGTCCGAGAAGATCGAGTTGATTCGGAGACGAATGAAAGCGGCCCAAGACCGACAGAAATCCTATGCTGATAAGCGAAGATCCGATTTGGAGTTTGATGTTGGGGACATGGTTTTCGTAAAGGTTTCTCCTTTGCGGAATGTGGTCCGATTTGGAGCTGTTGGGAAGTTAGCACCGAGATTTTTTGGACCCTTCCCTATCATAGAGAGAATTGGGAAGATGGCTTATAAAGTGCAATTGCCCGAGAAGCTGTCCGGAGTGCATAATGTCTTTCATGTCTCGCATCTCCGAAAGTGCCTACATGTTTCCGCTGAGGTGGTTGAACCTAGCATTCTTGAAGACGTGGAAGTAGAGAAAGAGGCAACTTTGAGGAGAGCTCCAATTCGTATCTTGGGGACGGAGACCAATAAGCTAAGGAATCGAGAGGTCAAGTTGGTGAAGGTTCAATGGGGTGAAGCCGAAGAAGACGCAACTTGGGAAACCGAGGAGAAGATGTGTGGGCTTTATCCATTCCTTTTTGAGGGTACACTCTCAATCTCTTTCCTTTGTTAGCATATCTTTCTCTTTGCTATCCATGTTTATCTAGTTATCGTGCTAATCTTGAGAACCTTAGGTAGAAACCCTTTGGATGAAACATGTGTTTGAGACATGTTATGTTTGATGGTTGCAAGTGGTTGCAAGTGTTTGCAAGTGGTTACTCGTGGATGCATGATACACATTAGGCACTAGATCGGCTCACACACTCCTCATATTGCATGTGCATGAGTGTTTATGCTTATTCTTGGATGAAATTTGTATGCCATCACATGGATGTTGCATATGGATGTATGATTGAGCACGCATGTAGATATTATACATTATGTTAGGGATTTGCATACATATGGATACATTTCACTAACATATTTTGCATTGATCTTTGCATTAGATAAGTACATATACACACACTTTTGCATATGTTCATACAGCATTTAGAATCTTTTAAGGACAATGATTGCTCGTGGATGATGCTTTGAGTAGATGGATGATTGGATGGTAGGATACGTTCTTCCTAACTTGAAGATTTCGGGGACGAAATCCTTTAAGGAGGGGAGAATGTAACAACCCGTATTTTCAATAACCTGTTATAACATAAATCGAGGCAGAATTTAATTCAAAAATCTGAATCAAGGGAAACGGGCTATGCCATTGCATTCGTCTCGGGAATATACGCGAAATAGAGTCCGAGTTTTCGAAAATCGGAGTCCGTATGACCCAGTTAAGGCCCATTGAAGTTTTCAGAAATTTCCATGTTAAAAACAGATTTATATTTTAAATTAAAAACAAGGATTAGGGCTAACCGGCGTCAGGCGGGAAAACTCCCGCCAAGACCCCCATGTCGACAGGCATGTCGACAGGGGTCTAAGGGTGTCGACTGCCCTGTCGACAGCCCTGTCGACACGGGGTGGCCGGGCAGTTTTGCCTGGCGCACCATTTTTGATTTGGGCTTGGTTGTGTGGCTTGGTTCTGGAGAATTCCGAAATCTGATGGACCTAATTCAACCTAGGGTTAATCCTATGGTCTAAATCACTAGCCTAATCTATAAATAAGACCCTAACCTACCCTAAATCACTCATTATTCATTCTAGCAACCAAACTATGTCAAATTGAATTCTCAAATGGCCTCCACCTAAAAACCCTAGCCTCCACCCTCTTCAAAAATCATTCCTATGAAGGTTTTGATGTTCATACAAGCATTTCTATGTTGTATGAATGATCATTAGCTTGCATTCATCATCAAGTTGCAAGCTTTAATTGCTAAGCTAGAGTTTTTGGGATTTTTGTTAATTGGAGCTATGTTTTGGGTTTTTATATGCTTGCATAAAGGGCTTCGCAATCTTTATTAGTAGATTTGTGTCTTCATAATATTTGTAAGCCCTCTTACCTTCATTTTAGAAACTCTAAAGTTAATATGTGATGAAAGTTGGGATTTATGCATGTTTAATAAGTTATGCATGCTTATGCGAGTTCACTATGCTATGTTATGCATGTTTAATAAGTTATGCATGCTTATGCGAGTTCACTATGCTATGTTATGCATGTTTAATAAGTTATGCATGCTTATGCGAGTTCACTATGCTATGTTACACATGTTTGATAAGTTATGCATGTTTATGCAAGTTCACTATGCCATGATTTGCAAGTTTAACAAGTTATGCATGTTTATGCAAGTTCACTAGGCCATGATTTGCAAGTTTAACAAGTTATGCATGTTTATGCAAGTTCACTATGCTAAGTTATGCAAGTCCAACATGTTATGCATGTTTATTATGATATGTAAGATTCATCATGTATGTTGTGTCAAGTTCCCTCTTTCTATCCTTTATGCGTTATAACGAATATGTAAGCGATAGAATGACGTTGGGGGGGTTTGGGGTAAAACTTAAAATACATGAAAATATAAGATTGGGAATTTACCTATTAAGTTAGGTCTACCCCTTGGGAATTTACCTATTAAGTTAGGTCTACCGAAGTATTTGTTAAACTTGTAATTATGTTTTGAAAATAAAGTGGACATGACACTTAGAAAACATAAGTGTGGCCAACTCGAGGTTGGGTTGAGTTTGTAGCATAAACCTACCCGGAACCGACCGGCTTAACTAGTGGCTACAAGCAATAGGACCCAATGTGAGTAGTTGGTCATGTTGCACGTGAAACCCGAGGTTAGACTAAGTTGTGGTGTAAACCTACCCGGACCCGCCCGGCCTAACTAGTAACCACAACAAGGTCTAATGTGAGAGGTTGGGTGCATTAAATTAATTAATGCCTCATGATTAGGGTTAAGTCATGGCCCACTAATACTTAACCAATTTTGGGGATACGAGGGATTAAATGGGGTTAAGTGGTGAACTGTTGGTTACACTTAACTAATTTAGTCCATGATTAGTGAGGGGTAAAACCACACTTAACCCTCTTAGAAAACCCTAGCAACGTGGTCTGTTCCAGCAGTAATCCCAGTTTGGTATCATTCACAACCCTAGAGGCTAGGCTAGGGCGGGGCACGATTACTGGACTGATGTAAGCGACCAAAGCGACGGCTGAGTGGTACAGCGGTGCGGGTCCAGGCGGGCTACGGACGTGCACGTAGTCCGGTGTTGGACAAACTCGAGGCACGGGTACCAGTAGGTTTAGACTGTGCATTATTGCTTAGGTGTCTGGGGTTGGCACCCGAGGGCTTGATACACCCGAAGGTGGACCCAGCACAGTCTGACTACAACCGTATGTGGGCCGTATGGACACCAACACTTGACGTGTTAGGTTTATAGGGAGCCGATCGACTAGACCGTTGGGCTGGACCTTGCATTAAGGTCACCTCATGCTATTGGGCCAAAGTTTGGGCTGAGGGATCAATACCTGTTATGTTAGTTTGCTAGTACACTGTGGTGCAAAGCTTAATCTTCTTTATGTGATGACACCTTTGTCTATTGCCAGTATGTTCATCTCAGTTTCCATCATGATGTTAACTTTATTAGTTTATAGACTGATCGTAGTAGGGCTTACCAGTCTTTTTGACTGACCTGTTTTCTTTCGCTTCTTTTCTTCCGTTTCCCCCCACCCCCCAGGTTCTCAGGGAGGGAACAGTGGTGCTTAGCTTGGATCGCTTGCTTGTTCGCTGGATAGCTCATGTATGTCTGGACATTGAGCTCGCTATGGTTTATCATCTTTATTTTGGGGATAGCACTGTGTATTTCAGTATTTCTGTTTATGATGTACTAGACATGTTTATTTTTGGCAGTTGACTTTATGATGTACTAGACTTGTTTTGAGATGGTTTGAGATATTCCGCTGTTTTATTCTCACTTACTCTGTTTTACATATATATTTATGTTCTTGTTCTGCCTTGATATATCATTATGCATGCTTACCCAGTTCTAACGCCCCCCAGAAGCTAGTGCCCCCGAAAGAGTGACCCTAGCGGAGGTGGGGTGTTACAATAATCATCTAGCCGAAATGCTTTCATCTCACATTCTACATGTATAGTATACAATCAAAACCGCAAGCACGTATTGGGTAATGGATTTCCAACTATGACAAGGTACGGAACCACCTTTCGCTAGTGTACCTCTAGAAAGAAATACACTGGGTTCAACAAGAACATCTTGCAACCTTGCCACACATGACCGACCACTCATTTCGCTTGAGTGTATCGAATGTATATCACCAACGGTTGGGATCAGCAACCGTTTCCCGAATGGGACAGCATCAACAATAGATTTTTAGAAGTAAATGAAACTCTAGATCAGGTGATTATACACCCTACTTCGAAGCGACCGACTTAACCATGCTGCCTTCCCGATTTCTATCATTTACCGGTTGATGAGGATTGAGGTTACGCTTCATCATCACATCAGATTCACTTCGAATGTCACATCGTCAAATCCATCAAATCACTGATTGACGTCTACAACCATACATTACGTATCAGCTAAAAGAAGTTTCCTTCTCCGCTTGCACTCTTGGTATGGTTGAAGAAATCAATGTTCGTGACCTTTCTGGAAATACTCTGTCAGACATTCGTCCATACAAGTCACCCAGGAACAGGATGAACCGAAGGCACTATTCAGTATATCCATCTTAGGCACTGTTATCTAAGAGTTATACAATAGCTCTTGCACTTTACTCCGTCTTTAATTATCTTTGGCATATATGATTCGCAACACTTATGCCAATACAGAGTGGTTCTTTGGATAATAATCCAACCAGTCTCTCCATATTAACAACGTTAAAATGGTCAAAACTTCGATAATCTGTGATTTAACCATCAAAGAAAAACAGATGTGCAAACAACGATATCATTTCCAAAGGGAAATTATATCGATCAAACATCATTCATATATATATATATATATATATATATATATATATATATCCTTATTTTCTATGTTTATAAAATATATGTTATTTACACTGGAAAACGTTTACATCTGCTTATTTACGTATCCTTATCCTTCCACATCTATCAAACTCTAACTATAAACTAACAAGAGAACAACTTCCTAAGTAGGCCAAAACCAACATCAGATCGATACTCAGGAAACCATTCAACTTATTAATCTCTAGTCAGTTTTCCAATTTCTGTTTAACTCCCTTTGATTAACTATATTTCAAATACTAATATTCGATAAACTCTATTTCGAATAACATTATATTCAATTAATTCTAATCGATTAATTCTAACTCGATTAATTCCTTTATATAATCCATTAAGTATCTAACACTTAAATCTTATTTAAAGTTGCCTTTTATAACTCTATTTAATTCGTAAATAAATAATTCCCTTTATAACCTTTGTTTGTAAATGTTTTACAAATATTTCTCTTCCTATATTTGTCTATTTATTTTCTAAATAAATAATTCTCTTATACTTCTATTTATTTTCTAAATAAATATCCCATTTTAATCCTATTTGTAACTGTTTTACAAATATTTCCTTTTAAATCCTATTTACAAATATTTTACTTTATATTTGTTTTACAAATTATTTCTTTTATAATTGTTTAACAAATAAATTTCTTTATATTTGTTAACAAATAAATTCTTTTAAACTCTTTTGATTTTATAATTATTTCTTTATAAAATCCTTTTTCCTTTTATATATAAAATCCAGTGATTTTATATAAATAAATTATTTTCAAAATATGTTTCGAAAATCCTCTTACTATACTCTGGTATTTCTTATGGTATTCAACACACTATATAACAACGATAAAAATCGTCCAAGCACATATAATCAACAACAGATTATATATCACAATATATATTACAATATATGAATCACAGTAAAATAAATGTTGAGGAATCCAGCTGGATTCCTCCAACCTGTCTCCATGCATCCACAAATGTTATACAATAAAAATCAACATCACTTTCAGTTCCATATGATATATTCTGTTAAATAGAATCAATATAGAAATTCAACTAACTGACTAGTAATTCAATCAAACAGTCAACACACAGTCAATCAGCTAATATTTAACAGTTCTAAAAATACAACATTAAATTATAAACTGTTCAGAGTTAGTGAGATTTACTCACTTTGGCAGTTCATCGTTAAAGAATGATAAACTGTTTGTTTGATTTGAATCAAAAAATTTATTTTGCCATAAATTCATACAAGCCCCATTCCCGTCAGCTTCATTGTGTAGTGTCCGTCCATACGATCCTAACGGATCTTGTTTCGTCAGATTCTGACATCGTATGAGCAAGTTATGAATGTTTTACTTGATACGCTATTTAATATAAAATTTAACTTGGATTTAAATAAATAATGGGCTTTACCCAACACACTTGGCCCATTTGAAAACAGACCCGCCCCTTTTTGTAACGCACCCTTCTTCTACTACCCACATTGCTCCAGTATACACCATGTAAAACAATGGCCATTTCGGTGCCCTTCTTTCCCCCATTCTTCCACTTCTCTTCACGGTTTCGAAAACCAAAAGCATCACCACTCTTCTCTTTGCAAACCCTACTCCTCGATGCCACTTCCATCCAACTCGACGTCCTCCTAGCACCTCACGTTCGAACCCCATCTTCCCTGTACTGGCGAAAACATCGAACCCCACTTTACTCTAAACTCCCTCACAATTCAAATCTGAGATTACCATAGACTTCTACATCGAAATCTCATATCAACCATACCCTTTTTCCACAGCTCGCTCGCAAGAATGGCATTCCGACGATCACAATAGCAAGACTGGAGCGACATTTTTAGTTCTGGAATCTGCTAAAAAATTTCTTACAATTTAAAATCTCCATTCTCATTACGAAATCAAAAACACATCCAAGCAACCAGGCTTCCATCCCCTGATATCACGAACCCTAGATCTCGGTTCATAAACCAGTGCGCCAGAACTGACATCGAATCAAACAAAAGTGGTATGAGCGCGGAGAGCTACTCCTATTGATTTCAAATATATATGCTTGGTGATTTTATGATTTTTTTTTTCGATTTATTCAAATTTTTAAAGCTCGCGTTTTGAAAAAGAGGAGTAAGAAGTGGCGGAAGACTCAAAATTTCAGATCCGAGAAAAGTGATTTTTGTTTAGAAAAGGTTATATATATAGGTGTATATATATGACGTGGAGTATTCTTTGCCAAGAAAAATGGTTGGTCGAGGAAACAACAAGTGAACTGGCTATGTGGATAGTCCAGGACCGTAGCAACATATAATTTAAATTATAAAGTTTCGTACATCCTATTACACAAAATTATGTTTACGTCCGAGACGCTAACGACGGAAATAAAATTACAGTCGTGTCGAGCAGGGTTCTAGGGTCTCAAAAATATTATAATACTGGTAGGTTAACTAATTTTGTGAAACCACAAAATGTTGATTACAGGGTGCAAAATACTCCAAATAAAAAGTTTCTTTTTTAATTAATTAAAAATCACAGTAAAATTCTAAAAATTAAATTATCACTACGTCTGAAAAGAACCTTGTCTAAATTCGAAACTGATATCTAGTTATATCGAATAAACCGTTACGGTCGATAAACGATTCTATAGCGACTATTTTAAAATTTGATTTGGACATAAATCAAAATCTACACGATGAAATCTCGACTTTTCCCTTCCACTAGAAAAATATCCTTCACCAGCTCCTAACGTTTCTTGTTTCACAGAAATCCGATTTAAAACGGCTTTTGTATATTCGTTTAAAGTTTGAATCGCCAAATCGCGAACTGTCGTGCCATTTCGAGCTCGATTATAATTATAATATAATTATACGTTCAAACTGTCGTCATAAATAATATATTTTTTATTCTAATTCAATTCTAAACTGAATTAAATATCACAGATGATTCAGTTCACACCATATCGCCATTTCAGCCAATTCTAATTATTTCAGAATTAAATATATTATTTAATTATTATTTTAATTAAATATTCCCAGCTATTTAATAAAACTACCATTTAATTCACAATATCACTATTTATTTAATTAAATAAATTAATTATAATCCCTCTGCAAATGTGGGTCATTACAGCCAAGGTAGAGCATCAAAAGAGTAAGCTTTTATCCATATAAAGAATCCAACCCTTAGCCGCGTCTATGATGTCTAGGTTAAGGCGCCTCCTCGAGGGAGGTCGGGTAAGTACTTCTTCCCCGCTTAAGAAAAAGCTAGCCAAGCGCAGCGGATGCACAAAACCTAAGAAGTGGCTCACAAGTCAAAACTAAGCCAAAGAGTGGCTCATAAGGCTGAAACGACCAATCAAAGCCCATAAAGTGGGTCACAAAGCTGAAATAGCGACTCCAAGCAAGGGCTACAAATACCTGAATCTAGGTTTCGGGTCTTCTGTCTTCATTTACAGAAGCGAATTTCTAGTCTTCTACTACAAAAACCCGAATATGGGTTTGGGGACTTCTATCTATATTGCCAGAAGTGGATTTATGGTTTTCTATTACAAATGCTTGGACTTTTATTATAATGCCTGAACATGGTTTCAAGTCTTCCATTCTTGTTTCCAAAAGAGGGTTTCTGGACTTCTTTTATCATGCCCAAGTTTGGAATTGGGCCTACTTTCTTATTTTCGAAAATGGAATTCTGGATTTCTAGTATAAGTGACTAAATGTGGGTTTCAGATCTTCTACTCATACTACCAGCAGTGGGTCTCCAGTTTGCTATCACAAATACCAAAATTGGGATTTCAATACGTAATTGCAAGAAAACAATCTTAGATTCCAATTATTTCAAAAGAGAATTATCTAAATATTTGAAATGATGTTTCAAGTCTTCTATTTGAAATCTCCAAGCGAAGAATATGGATTTCACACCACAAAACAGGGAATTCTCTAAACTTATGTTAGTCAAAACGATTATGTTACTCTTATCACAAATTTCATTTACTATGTGGTTTTGATCAAAACAATGCTTGGCATAATATGAGCGAAACATTAAATACTATGCAAGAGACTAACGCAAGAAGTGTTAGTTTTTGTATTTGATGTAGAAAAGTGAACAAGAAATTCAGAATGTAGATGTTTGAAACAAAGACCAAAGCCATGCACAACACAATGTATATGAAAACCATAGGTTTATTCATAAAAACATGTTACAAAATTGCAACATCCAGAAGATGGACAACAATGTAATATTTATACAAGAATTCTGATGCTTCCGTGATTTACTCCTCGAAAACATGACTACAAGTTATTTGCATGAGTCCCGAGGCAAGAAGTAGCTTTCTAAACTTGATCAAAGAATTAACGGAGAGAGTGTGGAATCGAAGGGGACTTCAAATCCTTTAGGACTATAAGCAGGTGGACATTTGTAATAATCCAATGTTCCAGTTAGAGGACCATCATAACAATGGATTGACATTGAGTGATATGTCTGAACCTCCTTCAAGATTTCATCCTTCTCTTCACCTAGAAAATCAAAGTGAAGTCGAGGGAATTGAGTTAAATGTTTTCAAGATCTCTAACAAAGCAATATCTTGCCAATTTTGAAGTCTGATAAGTGAAGACTTCTCATTATATTTCTTCTTCGGTCTAACAAAGATTCCTAAGAAATCCATAGAAAGTGAACCTGCAGTAGGGAGTGGGTTCTAAAAAAAAGTATCATGAAGCCAAGAGAAGAAAATTCATTGCATTAATATCGAAACACGAATGGATACCTATATTACAGATATTCTTCTTATTCATACAAAATAGAACTTTTGAAAGATTTAGATAAAAATCTATCTTTGTTAAATTTAAGCTTGTCTGAGGGTAAAATATAGGAATCGAATGAACTCAAGGAAGATTGTAGCAGGCTCTTGGATGAAGATTGATATTGTGATCATCTAAACATCTTATGTGAAGACGTCTGAGAAAACCTCTGCTAAGGTCACCTAGAAAATAAAAATCTACGGTTTCATATCTTCTATAAACTTTATATAAAAGATCCACCAGACGTTCTATCTTTAATTAACATCGAGAATGGAGTTGTTACTTCGACATTCTCTTTCAAAGCTCTCACAATGCAGTCTAACAATCCTTAACCTGGGAGTTACTTCTTTTGCCTTAAAGGGCCTTAGTCTAGAAGCACTTTTATCAAGCTGGTGGTACTTATCAGATAGGGCGTTATATTCACTTGTTTGCTAATTTAGCTCACTAGTGAGACGAGCTACTTCTGATCGTATCTTTTCAAGCTGGATGTTCTATATTCTAATTTTTTTCTTTTCATCTAATAAGGAGGAAGGATGATAATTACTGAAAATATGAACAAAGAAGGATATTATAAAAATTATCATACCTTAGAAATTGAAGTGGAAGATTGGTGAGTCTTAACATTTTTAGCACTCTTTGAGCTCAAAGCTATCTTTTTCTCTTGTATGTCGAAAGGGTCGATAGTTCTAATTGGAAGGGTGTCGTGATCAAGGGTCTCGAGATTGAGGCTTGGCATTTCATCCTGACCATTCACAACTTGGAAGATATCATTAGCATTATTAAAGTTGTCACTACAGTCAACTCTATTTCCAGTAATGTCACGACCTTTAAAACCATAGCTGTCATCATTAATGCAGTTGATATTTGCTGCTATTACAACATCTTCCTTACCATCAACATTTGACTCTTCCATCGGATGTCAACTATAAATAATAACTTTGCCACATAAGTCTCATCCCTCTCAGGAATGAAGATTCCATCTTTACCTGGTTTATCTTTGTCATAAACCTTTCTACCAAAACTGGATCAAGAGAGGAAAAACTTAAGTCAGGGTACTTTCTTATGTTGTATGCATAAGCAGAAATTCATCCTTGAACGAGTTGAACATGATTTCATCCAATGTGGTTTGAAGGAAACAGGAAAGCCTTTGTTTAGCATCATTTATCACACTAATAGCCTTTGTCAGGGAAGCACCATTCTTCTCAACCTTCCTCCTAAGAGAGACATTATTCTCATTGAGAAGAGAATTTTCTTCTTGTAGAGAAGAATGACTAGAATAAATTGTAATTATTTCTTCTTTAGTTCTTCCCAAGGTCTTGTTTAAAGCTTTAATTTCGTCAGTTTAAGATAAATTGATTCCTTTCTCCTCAGCTGTTGAAGATTCTGCTTCAATAAGGGCAACTTCTAGTGACTTATGTTTCTTTATCGCACCCTCTCTAACGTTGATACGGGTAGCAATTTCTTCTTTTAAGAAAAGATTTTCTTCCTTAAGCTTTGACAAATCGTAAGAAGTCACGATGACACCTCCTTGCAATAAGAACCATTGTTTGGTGACCTAAAGAAAGATATAGCAAAAATGTAGGGCACAATCACAAGACCACAAGAATTAAGAATAATACTGAGAGTTGTTGCTCGACTAGAGATTGATGATAGTTAAATAAATCAGGAATGGAAGATGGATGACTGATAACAGAAAATTAGGATGAAGACATAACCAGTTTAACCAACTTGTTAAAGCCCTCAACAGTTGAAGGTACAGAAGGTCCTTGAGAATCGAGGTCCTCAGAAGGAGAAGTAAGAGCCATTGTGTGGTGGATCATTGTAAAAACTTCAGGAGTGCCAGATAAATGGATATCTATTGGGGAACCAACCTTAAGAGAAGCAGTTATAGGAAAATCAACATTCACATTAGGACAAGAAGTTTGGTCTACAACATCCTTTGATCTCTTGGATGTAGAACTCTTAGTGATTGCATCTCCAAGTTTCCTTTTAGTGGCTTCTCAAAACTTGACTAGGGTGTCCCTCATGGAAAAAGTTCATGTTTTTGGAACCAAGGAAGGTGAATTGATTTTATTTGTTTTGGAACAGACAACACCTAATAAATCAGGAACAAAGTATATAATGCAAATGGACTGTTAGATCAAAATCTGGGCCTAACACCCAATTGCAGATCACAGATCACAGAATGCAGAAAACAGTAAATAAAGAGGAGACACATGGAGTTTTTATAGTGGTTCGGCCCAATCCAAGCCTATGTCCACTTTATAGTTTCTTATACCCTAAGAAGTTATTACAATGATGTTTGCTTGCGTTTTATACACAAAATCCTCATGTTTACAATGAAAAGGGGTAAGAAATCATAAGATTATACACGAAATCCTCGTGTTTACAATGTGGAATTTGGCTCTTTTGCTGTTGAAATTTCTTTGTAGAGAGAAATGGTGGAAGTTGTGAGGAGTTAGAGCCAAAAGATCCTTGAAAATGCCTTCCAATGGTGTATTTATAGTTGTAGGAGAGCTTCTGGGAAGACCGGTTCGTGATAGGGTACATGGCACCTGATCCGGGAAAATAGGAGACCGAATAGCCTTGAGAATAGGTCAGAACAAGCAGCGCAGGAGCAGGTTTGGGGGTCGGGTCGTGGTCACATAGGGCGAGCCGAGCTGGTGGTTCAGTGGTGACGAGCTGGAGTGGTCGGGTCGTGGTCTACATGTGCTCCACGAGTCAGGGTGCTTCGCAAGACGAGGTGCATCACGAGACGAGGGGGAGATCTGATGAGGGGCGATCCGAGGGTGCATGAGCCATACTCCGATCATGTGACGCTTCGTTGCATTATCCAGGAAATTGCCAGATTACGGAAACGAGCATAACTTTCAAACCGTAAGTCCGCTTGAGCCAAACCAATGCTCAAACTGAAGATAATTCAGAGATCAACAAGTGTTATAGAGCTTAGCTCCGTAGTTGCTGTTTTCGGACCCAAAAGAGGCCGTCTGATAGGAGTTTCGGGTCTTTCTTTGTTCGTGATGCGACTTTGACCAAATCGCTGCCTGTGTTCTGACGATGTTCTCCATGTCCGAGCGCGATGCTATCCAGATATTCAGTGTGATAGCTTTTTCCAAAAAGTGTGTCAACAAGCTTTCCCCCCAGAACATATCTTGCTGGTTGAAGGAAGATGTGTTCTGGATAGTCCAGGAAATCTATAAGCCATAGAAATTCGATAATGCCATGACCTTGCCGGGTCTGCCAGCTACAGATATAATCCATACCAGTAAAGAGATAAAGGAAAAATAATCATGCCAAATCCTGGCAATATTGCTCAAATTTTCTGAGCATAAACAATGCTTCGACGTCTAATGAGCATAAACCATTCTCAAGGGATGTTTGAGTCATCCTACCAAATCCTGGCAAGGGTGAACATTTCCAGGCATAATCCATACCCAGAAGTCCAAGTCGAGTGTAATCCATACCCGATTTCTTTTGTTACATCCTGAGAAGACCGTTTGCAGGGCATAATCCATACCCTGGAGTTCAAACCGAGTATAATCCATACTCAATTTCCTTTGTCACATCCTGACAAGACCATTTGTCGTTCTTAAGTATAATCCATACTTAAGATTCCAAAGTGAGTATAAGCCATACTCGGACCTGAAGTAGAGCTACGCTTGCCACGGTCTGACAAGATAGTCCATCCCTAGGCATAATCCATAACTAGAGTTCCATAATAAGTATAAGCCATATTTTAACCAAAGTTGAGGATCCTGCCACATCCTGACAAGATACTTAAATTCTCCAAACATAATCCATTCTTGGAAAGTCCTTCCTTATTCAATTCCAAATGCAAAACCAAAGCAAATCCTGATTGGTTTGACACCGAGTCCAGAGCACGATTTGGGGCTACATCCCCATACGTGTGTACTCCGATTCAACCAATCGGAAAACCTAATGAAAGCAAAAACAAATCTTAAAGCCTAAGAAATGCAAAAAATGAAAACTGATCTTATCCAAATTAGTTGATGATGAGCCCATGAGAGATCGATCCAGGGTCATTCCCTCTCCGGGGAGCAGGAGGTGGCAGTGCAGGTGCAGGCACTGTTGGTAGTTTCACATGCTCGTGCAGCTCTCCGCGTCTAACCCGTTCCTCAATCAAATCACGAAGACGTCTGCACTCATTCGTGTCATGTCCGTCCTTATCATGGAATAAGCAGTGCTTTCCAGAATCGCTTCTCTTTGCGATGGTTCCCTCCTGAGAGGCTTTGGGTAGGAGACAACACCGTTTGTGTCCATGTAGATGTCAGATTGTGAAGCAATGAGCTCAGTATACTTTTCATATCTAGGACTTCTCCGGGGCTGAGTGTTGCGGTCATTCTTGACGGTGACTTTTCCTTTGCCACTTCCAAAATCAGACAGTTCTTCATCTTTGAGCATGTTGACATCAAGAACTTTCTTCTCGAAAGTTGCGTCTTACTCACGCAGAAATCTATCCTATTCAAGGTAGAACTTGCTGAGACTCCATGGTGGGTCTCGATACAAAGATTTTTTGAACTTCGAGTTATCTAGAACATCGGATACTGCTGCCATCAGTACCATCGATTGTTCAGGGCGATCAACTGATGTTGCTGCAACGTTGAATCTTTCCAGGAATGAACGCAGAGTTTCTCTGGGCCTCTGCTTAATTGTAGTGAGTGACATGACGTTCTTGGGTCGAGCGGTGTGGACCCGAAACTGTTCAAGGAAGCGAGCAACCAATATATTCCAGCTGTTGATCGATTCCGTCTCTAGCTTTCGAATCCACATGGTTGCTATATCAGTTAGAAAGAGGGGAAAACACTTAGCTATTACGTTTTCTGACGTTGATTGAACTTCCATATGCCATTTGTACCGCATCAGGTGCACGGTAGGATCCGTCCTGCCGTTGTATGGCTCCAGTTGCGGGAGTTTGAAATCTGGGGGATTGTGGGAATTGCTGATTTCCTGAGTGAATGGGTTGTGATTGAAGTCATCCATGACATTCTAATAGGCACGGCCTCTCGAGAGGCGTTGAATCAGATCAGCGAGTCGATTGCCTTCAAAAAGCTGTTGCAAACTACCAAAATCAGAGCTGGTGCCCCCAGCTTTGAATGTAGGAGAGGATGGAAGCTGTTGGTGAGATGTTGCCTGGGGATCGCGGCTCGCGGATCGAGGGTGGCGACACGACCAGGTTCGACGGGGTCAGTCCGTGAGGTAGGTTCGTGAAGGCCGGATCGTGGTTCGTGGGGAGCGAACTAAGGATGGGCGATCCGGCCCGGTGCTGGTGGCCTGTCATGAGCCAATCCCTGCTGTAGTTGAGTGGGAGTTTGCTCTCTGGTATTTATCTGATCTGGAGCTGAAGTCGGTCGTTGTGCATTTCCAATAATGAGGGGGTTTCCCCTAAGTCCATGTGATGCCCGAGCCGCTTCTGTGGCTTCATTTCCAATGACTTGAGCGTTGCTCAGCCTTCCATCTATCCGAGCGAAGAATTGGTTGATCATTTCTTGTTGTTTCTGGAGGAGATTATCGTGTCGTGCCATCTGATCTCTCAGTTCAGTGAGAACTCCATCCATCTCGTCTCTGGTCAAGTACGCAGAAGGATCTCCATGAGAGGAAGCTTCCTGGCTTGCCTCGTTCCTTGTGTCTTCAGCGTCAGCATCATCGGCATGAGCAGAAGTTCCAGTCTTCTTCCTTTTATTCGCCACTGAGTCTGCTTTCAAGCTAGAAATTGAGGTTGTCGTGTGCCCTCCCCACCTGGCGCACCAAAATGTTAGACCAAAATCTGGGCCTAACACCAACTACATAGCGCAGATCACAGAATGCAGAAAAAGTAAATAAAGAGGAGACGCACGAAGTTTTATAGTGGTTTGGCTCAATCCAAGCCTACGTCCACTTTATAGTTTCTTATACCTAAGAAGCTATTATAATGTTGTTTGCTTGCGGTTTATACACAAAATCCTCGTGTTTACAATGAAAAGGGGTAAGAAATCATAGGATTATACATGAAATCCTCGTGTTTACAATGTGGAATTTGGCTCCTTTGCTGCTGAAATTGATTTGTAGAGAGAAATGGTGGAAGCTGTGAGGAGTCAAAGCCAAAAGATCCTTGAAAATGCCTTCAAATGGTGTACTTATAGTTGTAGAGAGCTTCTGGGAAGACCGGTTCGTGATGGGGTACGTGGCACCTAATCCGGGAAAATAGGAGAGCGAATAGCCTTGAGAGTAGGTCAGAACAAGCTGCACAGGAGCAGGTTTGGGGGTCAGGTCATGGTCACATAGGGCGAGCCGAGCCGGTGGTTCAGTGGTGACGAGCTGGAGTGGCGGGTCGTGGTCTACATGTGATCCACGAGTCAGGATGCTTCGTCAGACGAGGTGCTTCACGAGACGAGGGGGCGATCCGATGAGGGGCGATCCGAGGGTGCATGAGCCATACTCCGATCATGTGACGCTTCGTTGCTTTATCCAGGAAATTGCCAGATTACACCAGTTTACAGAAATAGGCATAACTTTCAAATCGTAAGTCCGATTGAGCCAAAACAAAGCTCAAACCGAAGATAATTCAGAGATCTACAAGAGTTACGGAGCCCAGCTCCATAATTGCTGTTTTCGGGCCCAAAAGAGGTCGTCTGATAGGAGTTTCGGGCCTTTCTTTGTTCGTGATGCGACTTTGACCAAATCACTGCCTGTCTTCTGACGATGTTCTCCATATCCGAGCGCGATGGTATCCAGATATTCGGTGTGACAGGTTTTACCAAAAAGTGTGTCAACATGGACATGAAGATAAAGCTATTACTAAGTTGTTTAGTTGTCACATGAATCATTTACTTGGGATGTTAGGAAATATTGCAGAATTTGAGGAGAAAACAGCATTCCTCCCCATACGTAGAGAAAGTATTCCCTTATTAAAAGAAATTATGGGGGGTTGACCAATAATATTCTGATCTGTCAGAGGAGAGAGTATTTCTGAAGGGTACTTGGTGTCAGTAAATAATGTCTATTACCCAACTTTTCTGAAGTAAAATGAAGAAGGTCTACAAATCTTTTACCCTCTAAACTAGGAAGCTTGAAGCAGTATCTAAAATTAAAACATTGTATGAACACACATGTGGACAATAAGTGTACGTTGAGTTAAGAAGAGTAAGTAAGAGATGTAGTCAAAATCCGAATGTGGAGTATTGAAATTTCCAGAAATGCCAGGAGGGAAACGTATGAAGAAAATTTGAGTTTTCCAATCTATAAATATAACTGGTCCTTTATATAGCAGTTTCTTTGAGAGATTATCGACCCCTATTGGTATAGATGTACCACTCTAGTTTCCCCTGAAGAAAACCCTAACATAGTTAGCCTGATATGTCGTCGAGTAATCATAAGTCAGATAAGATATGACGTGAATGGACAGGGCAACGAGTCAATTGTGTAGTATCATCCATTTTATTTACTTATCTTAGTTCACTTTGTACGTACAATCTTGACCTAATCAGGATAAAGTGAAAGAGGAATGAAAGAACCATTTCTTTGTTTGCTTTGCATCTTAATGTGGACGATAGAACTAGAGTAGAGTCCAATGGTTCTTTTCGATATGGCTAGACGCCCTTCCCTCCTAATAGCGAGTTGGTAGGATCCCAATTTTTACATCCCTATGCCGCCACACGAGAGGGACATGGGGCGCAAAAGGGAAAGGATATAACTATGTCACTGACTCTTTCACTCGGTAATTGAGCCCTCCCATTGGTCAGAAGCTTATTCTTTTCATTAGTAGTGCCCCAATTCCTATTCAACTATCTCGTGTAGTAGTGGACTAGTCTTTCTTGCTAAGCTTGTTGTATGATTCTCCGAGTGGCCTGGGAGCGATGAACAACTTAAATAGAATCATTAGGCCATGAGATTTTACACATCTGGTTCGTCTTGTAGTGCATTTTTTATATACCGCCAAACAGGTCCGGATCCACTAGCTCCTTAGCTCACTACTTGGTATTAATATGCCATCACTCATCGTTCGATTAAATGTCCAATGGGCACATAGATATCTTTGAATTAAAGGGCTCGCTTTGACCATTAGGGGTAGGTAACCGGTTCCTTTTCTTTGTTTCTATTGCATTCTATCTCATCGTTTCACATTCTATTCTACGATATTTGAGAATCACCTGGACTTTTTCAATTCGAAAATCTGCCTAACGCGGGGCAGAGGGTTTTTTCTCCGTCAAGAGCTTCCTCGTCCGTGCAGTCAAAATGCCTTTCTTCTATGCTAAACCATGGGAGTTGATATGGAATCCTGAGGTGATGACATCTTACAAAAAAAAAACCTGGTCCTTGGATGAAAAAAGATCCAAGGATGTTGTTTGTTCTCCTAATTGATTGCAATTAAACTAGGCCATTAGACCTATTCCCGACTGCAGAAGCTGAAGGGTGGACAGTTGGAGTTGCAGAAGAATAGCAAATCAAATGAACGAAATTCAGACCCCTTAAGAATGAATTACTAACAAGGCGGGGAGCCAAGTTAATGGGGGAAGGTAATGCGTCTAGCCTTCCAATATGGATTCATCAGCGAATGAATTTTCTTTTCCATGTTCGATTTTCGTCTATGTTAGAACATTTCTGTGAATGCTATTCCGATCAGAGTGGTCCTATTTCGTGTCCCGTGCTAGGAAGAATTAATCTTCTTTTCATTCCAATATGCTTTCTCAGCTATTGAATGTATCTAATAATAGGAGATTCCATGTCCGTTCTTAGTTATGCTTAAGACAGATAAGTCCAAGAACCATATCTATTTCAGAATCAGTAGTAAGCTAGAAGCGTATTCTTCTCTAAGGCTTTGCAAGGTAGTTCTTTCACTATGCGAGGTCTCGGGAGATGTTATGTAAGTAGCTCTCGGGTCCGGCTTGCAAGGGTAACTACTAGGAAGTCACTGGCCCGTATCAGCATATAGCGACTTAGTCCAGGGCATCATCTTTAGTTATTCATATGTAGTAGCCCCTTATTTGAATGAGCTATTCACTAATGCATTCCAATAAAGGTCACGGATCCTTTATTTGATACTCCAGGCCAGTAAGAGAAGCCTCTACAAAGTCAGTATTTTTTCGATCAATGGTGATTTATGGTCTCAAACGGGCTCCACTCGCTTTTCTCGCTTCCATTCCTCTCCTTTTAGTCAGAGTCAGCCAAAGCCCCGGAGAGATGTTGATTCTTTGCTTCGACTAAACGGGAGTCGGGGGTAATTCCAATCATCCTCATTGAGCCACATTCGATATTAATTGTGGAGACAATCAACCCTATATTAATTGGGTCGGAAGGAGCGGGCTTTCATAGAAGCCTTCGTATCTCAATGCATCTATTTAATTTAACGAATTTCTCAGTGCTGGGGCTAAGCATATTGTTCAGAACCGGCTTTAGGGATCTTCCCCGTCAAGTTTCTTGGACTGCCCCTTATTTCTACTAGACTCAAAGCCAGCAGCCATCTTATCCACTGAAAAGGCGTCAAGCTATCGCTTTAGGTCCAAACACTAAAAGAAAAAGGATCGGGAAACACGACCCAACAGTATAAACATTGGCGACCAACGGGAGGTGGAACGACTGCAGGTGATCGAAGAGCGAGTGCTAAGGAGAAAGGAAGGGGGGATTGGATGGAGGACCAAGTCAAGTACACCTAACGGTACCAACGGAACGGGAATGCTAGTGACAGCTTATAACGACCCGCATTCTATGCATCAGAGATCGTAAAATATTTATTTCATTCTCATTCGAAGTCATATGGTCGTGTAACTATGGAAAGCGACTATTGGGGTCATTTCCCACATTCACATTTTTCCTTATTTTTAAATGACCGTTTTGCCCCTGATGGATTTTGTTTCGCCTATAACTTTTGGTTAATATGGAGTTTTGATCTAAAACCACTTCCATTGAATTCGGATGATGGTTTACCTTTACGTAGAGTGGTCACATTAATAAAATGGACTTAACGTTTGGGAGATATGGATGAAATAAGGTTTGGAAGAAGAAAAACAACATAATTGGCCTTATCAAGGTAATTAGCAGCTATGCCCATAACCCATTTTGGGATTAGGGTTATGGGAGGGCTGAAAGGGTTTGGGAAAACATTTCATTTCAGTTTTCCAGCCGCCACTAACCTTCCTTGATCCCTAATAATAGCCTTCATCTTCCAAATCTCATTCTAATCGCTTCCTAATCGCTAATTGAAATTAGCATCAAATCAGAGATAGAGCTGCTGATATACATTGGAATTCATTCCATATCAGTCATAATTTCAGATCTAATATTCATTTGTGGCTAAGGTGAGTGATTTGCAATTTATTCACTAATTAGGGGTGATTAGTGATAATTAGCGAAATTAGGCATCACAAAAATCTGAAAAAATATGTAGAAATTTTAAAATATTATTTTATGTCACTGGTAAAAATTTGGGTTAATTTGGACTAAGTTTGTTAATCCTATAGTTAAAACATGGTTAAGGGAATTAAGGGGAAAATCATGCTTTTTGGGTATGTTTGATCCAAAATATTTCATGTGAATGATGTTTTAATGTTTTTGATTGATTTTATATGTTGTTACTGCTGTTTAGAATGTTTTGTGATGTCGTAGGAATGTTAGAATGGTTAAAAACGCCGTCGTTTGGCGAAATTAGCTCGTAGGAAAAACTGCAAAAATTCGGTTCTGAAGGGGGTAGGGTTCATGAACCGCCACCATTCTCATGAAATTCTCCAAGATGATGGTTATGAACCGCTCCAAGATGGTGTTCACGAACCGAGGGGTGCTCACGAACGGAGGGGGGGTGTTCACGAACCGAGGGGGGTCACAAGCCAGGGGGCCACGAGCCATGTACCAACCCTGATGAGGACCACGACCCGAACCAAGATGATGACTCCAAACCGAACTAGATCCGAACTTCGACTACACGACGACAATTGTGGATTCTTCTGAAGATCAATTCCAAACCGAACAGAACCCGAGATGCAAAGGAAGTCCAAGTGGGATGTTATTACTCAGGATCCAGATGGGAACCAACAAGTTAGCTTCTAGAGTTGGATTTTTCTACGGGACATGTGCAAAGGGGTTATCGATATCTATAACTTTGGTTCACCGTTGAAGAGAGGGGGCATGTAGACAAACCAGAGCCAGGGAAGTGTGCACTAGTTGTCCCTTAACCTAAAGCCAGGGATGTGTGGACTAGGTGGGGTTATTGACCATAGACCAGGGAAGTATAATCATAACAATAGTTGTACGGAGTTGCCATTATGGCCCCAATAGATTTGGTGATCAAAGAGGTAGATATAGTATACTTTACGCACTGAGTGAGGGACGTGAGGATGATTGCTATGTTTGATGTTTGCTATCACCATGAAACACACACTCCCATTTTTATACTTTGTGTTAGTGTTACCTTAGAGTACTGTACATCCTGTTGTGCTAACTCTTTGGTTGTTGGTCCAGGTTCAGGTATGATTATTTATACCTGTTATTGTTTTACTTTGTTACTATCGCTCATACCAGACTATCGTCTGACCCATAGTTTTATGTCTCTTCTTATTACTCTTGGTGCTCCTAAACGAGCAGACTAGAGACAAGTTAGGAGGTTATGCACGAGTAGCTGTCTAAAGATGAGCAGGAGGCTTCCACGTACTACTTACATATATTCTCCCCTGTGTTGTTGTTGGTCACTACTTTGGGAATTAGTAGTGTATCTTTTCTATTTTGCTTTAGAGACAATATTTTGAAGTTGTAATAATGATGGTTTGGATCATAAGCTGTATTTTGGATTATGCAGCTATAATGGTTTAGTTTTCAGCTTATGCACTGTCTCGCCTGTTTTATGTTAAGTATGTTATTATTATATTTTATTCCATGTGCTATGAGATATACTATAGGTTCTTTTATGATTCATAGTTTCAAACCCTTTTCTTTTGACGACTGTCATGTGCTAGTCGGGCATTGGCACAATGCATTTCGGGGAAATGTCGGCTGGTGCAGGGTGGGCCGTCACACTTGGTGTCAAAGCCTAGGTTGCGTAGTTTAACCTAGGGGAAGACATCAAGGAGAGATAGTATATGTACATAAGAGCGCATATTTGAGATATTTTGGTTTTCAAAATTTATAAATATACTATTAGTGTATCTAAGGATGAAGTCGCACTGCGCTGGCATCACTAAGGAGATGGTTAATCGTTTTCTCTTTACAGATTGCACGATGAGCCAAAATACGATGAGTACGGGGTCACGGGCCAATAGCAGGAATGTCCCTGATACGAGGACGAGGTTTACTACCTTCATGCGAGAGATTCTTAGGGATGCTCAGGGAGAAATTCCTAATGCTGCTAACGATGGTGGTGCAGCAGAGCAGGCTCCTAGGGCCGATTTCGCCAAGCTCAGCAAGGATTACAATAATCTTGGTGGAAAGTCGTTCCATAGAATGTAATCGGCTACGAAAGTTCAAGATTGGCTGGATAGTTGTGAGCGCATCTTCGAGGATTTGGGAATCGATGACGCAACGAAGAGGAAGCTAGCATCACGTCAGCTTCAGGGACGGGCTATGAATTGGTGGTATGCCATTAAAGCGGCTACTCCCGAGGATCAAGTAACTTGAGATCAGTTTAAGATTCGCTTCAGTGACAAGTTTATTCCAACTGCTCAAAAATCAGAATTGTTCAAGGAGTTTTTGGATCTTAAGCAAAATGGTAGGGCAGTCTCGGAACATATTGCTGAGTTCGATACTTTATCGAAATATGGATTATCTCTCATCGATACTGCCGAGAAGAAGAACGAGAAGTTCATAACTAGCCTAGATTGGTACTTGGGGGAAAGACTCATAAACCATATCGATGAGACATTCAAATCTATTATGGGAAAGGAATTGAGGTTTGAGAGCCTTTACCCTAAGTCAAAAACCAAGGTTGTTGTCACATCTGTAGAGGAGCCAAAGCCGTAGGCAAGCGGTGGAGGCAAGAATAATTCCCAGAATAAAAGTAAACAAAATCAGACCAAGGATGATCAGAAAAAGAAGAACAAGAAAGATATCGAGTGCTATAGCTGTGGCAAGAAGGGTCACTATGCCAAAGAGTGTCGAGCAAAGCCGGGGAAAATAAGTGCTTCAACTGTGGCCGAGTAGGGCATTTTAAGAATGAATGTCCACAATCCCCTAAGGAGAAGTAGATCGTGAAAGCATATCCAAAGGTGAAAAATTTGGTAATTCACGTCGTTAAGTTTGGAGCTGTGGATCAAGTAATCGACAAGTATGGGGATCTAAGGAAGGGTTATCAGATTCTAATGACAAAAGCTCTAGGCCTAAAAGATAGGTATGGATATTAGGAGAAAGCTGGATGGGAGCGATGTTCAAATATTGCAGGAATCTGGCAATGAAATCTGGAAAAGGGACAAAGCCTCCATTCTAGATATGGATGGCAGTATAGGCAAAATACCCTTTAGGAGGAAACATGATCGTGTTATTTATACGTGAAGGAATGACTTCCACTCCAAAAATGTTAAAATCCTGAAGAATAGCGTCAACCTCCTCCTACGAAGTGACCAAGGAATGTTTTTCAACAGCACCAATCATCTTCGAGGACAAAAGTTCAGATGGTAAGATGGAACTTTTGATGGGCTTAGTGGCGTTATGTTTCTTTCCCATGATGTGAGGTATTATCTGCCCATTTCATTAAACAAATAACATGCATAAAGGCCGTGGAAAGAGAAATTCACATAAAGATTAGTATAATTTTTTACAAAGAAAGAATTTTTTTCTAATTTTCCAAAGACATTCCAAAGTAACGACATTTGCATTGAATCATGTAATATACGCTTTCAAAAGAATGAGAAACAAAGAAAATATTTGTATTATTTGTCAACCAAACTAAAATCGATTAGCGATGATCGATTTGACAACGAGGATGAAACCAATTTTCACTAATCAATTCATTAACTGGATCAACTAAATCCAATACAATTGCTCGATATTTCTGAACAAGTAATTCAATTGGATAATTAAGTTGATGCATACTAGCAACTTTCTGAGATCATCTAATTAAAACCTAAGAATCATACACAAATTTTGATTGTTTAGGTGAATATCAAGGATTTAATGATGATCATAGAACGAAACTA
This sequence comes from Allium sativum, assembly GCA_030737875.1. Lineage (NCBI taxonomy): Eukaryota > Viridiplantae > Streptophyta > Magnoliopsida > Asparagales > Amaryllidaceae > Allium > Allium sativum. The sequence goes on from CM060923.1 coordinate 652,161,916, forward strand.
GTAAAATGCTTCGAATAATTTCGAAGAAAGTGGAATAAATTTACTTCGATTAATGCAGGAGTACGTCCCAAGAATAGTAGATTTGTTGAAGTTATTGATGCTTGCATTAGAAAAATTTTAAATGCAGGAAATTAATGAAGAAGAACAAAGGAAATTTTTATATAAAAAAAATAGTGAAAGAAAGCAGGAATGAGAATTTATAGACTGGAAGAAGCAGTCGTTGAACCCTTGACTTGTAAAGTCAGGAATACCTCTTCACTATGAGGGCTAAATGTTACTACAAAATTCATACTAGCGATACCGATACCAAGACAAGTTGAAAGGGTATCGTGATAGAATGAACATCAAATTAGAAGAATTGAGGTGTACGTTCGATACCAAAGCAGAAGACTAATAGAGGTGGAGCCAGTACCGATAACAAAAGGTCTAAAAGGAATAAAGCTGACAACGAAAAGAAAAAGACAGAGGTGGAGCCACTACCGATAGCAAAAAGCCTAAAAGGAACAAAGCTGACACCAAAGAGAAAAGGATAAAAGTAGAGCTGGCACCAAGAAGTGGAGTCATAACAAGCAGAGACTACACTAAAAACTTGTAATAATAACAACAAAACCAATACTGAAATAATAAGATTGGGAGTATAGAGTCAATACCAAGGATATAGAGGGAATCGACGAAGATGACACTGGATCAATAACTTTGTAAATGTGCTATCAGCACCAACATAGGGGAACAAACAGCTTGCGGTCGATACCAAGAAAAGAAGATAATAAAGGAACATTGTCGACACCAACATGCATTGGTAGTTAGCTTGATGTCGAAACCGAAGAATGAAGGCAAATGCATATGGATGATACAAGACAAGCAAAGTAGCTTATGTACAAGCTGACACCAAAGTCATGAATACAAAGACACGAAACCGAAGCCATGAAGGCGGAAGCCCGAATTTGGTGTTCAAAAGTGAAAGCGGCAAAGACACTGAAGCGATACCCAGCTATTAGGTGGAAGCATAGACGCGATACCAAGAACTGCAAATGGCAAAGGATTAAAGTCAGTACCGAAGCTAGAAAGTGTTGACGTGGGCTGATAATAAAAGGTTTATGCTAAGGGTGGTTTGCTACACGATTGATACAGAAGGGGGTCTAAATCTTATATAAATAAGACCCTAAGGGTCATGTTTTGAAAGACTTTTCCCCTTCCAAAATCTTGTACTCAAGTCTAAGATACTAAACCCCAATTTAGAGATCAAATTGGGGATTTCTCTTGTAGTCTTCCATGTATTTCATTAATTGAACAATAAAGGAAATATTTAGTATTTACAATCGATTGTACTTATCATTCAAATACTAACTTGGATTCAAAACCTTAAATTGGAAGTAATTACCAAACCAACCTCAATGAACATTCTAGCTTCAACTAGCAACAAACTTTTGAAATCATTATCCCAAGATAACATTGTTTCCCTAAGTATTGTAAGCATGATACTCACTTCTTGAAGGAATATTAACTAATCTTCAAACTTGGAAGATTGATATCTAAGAAAGGGCTATTAAGTACAGCTTGGAAAAAGTAGATTACACCAAGGTCCACAACTGTAACCCTACATTCGGATGTTGACAATTTTTATCTTTAACAGTTGGTTTCAAACCTTTTCGCAAGAGGAAAAACTTCTGTAAAATCAATAGGACTTGAGTTCAAAACATCCTTTCTAGTTTCTTTATTTAACATTTGTCAAGGTTGGGGGTTTGGTGTTGAATTTCTTGGAGATGCATTTCTTGGAGCTAGAGTACAAGGTTTAATAAAAGTGGTGGAGGTGGTGCATTTTGGATAGGAGGTTCTGGTGGTCGTGGAAGTGTTGGTGGTAGGTTTGGTTGCAGTTTCCTGGCTTGATCATTGAATCGTTGGTTAAGGTGGTCGAACGTGTTACTTATTATTTCAAATTTTTTATTCCAATCTTGAGTGAAACCATCGAATTTTTGATTCAAATTCAATATACTTGGTTTTAACCTTTCATTGGTTTCCTCTTGTCTTTTCCACCAATCCTGAAGTATATTTGGGTAGTTGTTTGTATTTTAGAGAGCATGCAGGAGAATTCAATAGGTGTGGAGTATTTCTTGGCTGTGGAAAGACGGTTCTTGGATCTGCTCATGGAGTTATTGTTGTAGAGGAAGCAAATGGGTTGTTCAGTAAGGTTTTAAGCTTTTGTACATGTTGTTCTGGCTGTAGAGAAACTGGTGCATGATGAATTGTGGTTTGCTACAGGTCATAAGATGGATTGGCATGAAATCTAATGCTCGATTCATGTTGTACTGGTGGAGGAATTACTAGCATAAAATGTGCAGCGTATGGATAATGATCATACGAATCTTGATAGTGTGTAGGTAGTGGTAGGGGATGTGGAGGTTGGTTCACATATCTTCCTTCTTCTTGCTTGAACAAATATGACCTTGTTCTTTATTCCGATGTGGCGTTTCAGTTATGTAATTGAAGTGTGGATCTGGTTGGTTGTCATAAGTTGCACCAGCCACTAGCTTTGATACTAGTTGGTAGGACCTTGTTATATATGTCGTCATTGCTCTGAATTTACTCAAGTGCTGGTGGAAATTCAAGTTGGATGAAGAAGAAGGTGATGTGGCCAAAGTTAGTTATAGAAGAATTTCTGAGGATGTTGGTGGTTATACAAACAAGATCAAAAATTAGAGCTCTAGATTTAGCCGTTAGCTGGTTTCGTAATAAATTATACACAAATTTCTGTATGTATATAAGAACTGGATTTTAATATAGAAAATTGTGATGTGAGTTACAAATGGAACATATTTTTGGAAATAATGCAGGAAAAAGATTGTGCAAGAATTAAAGAAGAATTAACGGTGATCAAAATAGTGATCACAATTTATCAACAAGAAAGTGATGAATTAACCTTTCAAGAATTCAAGCTTGCATCAAAAATAAACCAAATGGGGAATGGATATAATGTTGTGTGGAATTTGATATTATATGCTGATATTAGAATCCAAAGCCAAGAAAAATAGTTGGGAAATTGATGCAATATTGTGACCAATTTGCTGAAATGATTCAAGAACTAAGATATGAACAAATGAACAAAAGCAAGATGCAATGACTACAAGAAAGTAATAAGCAAAAAGTAAGGCAAATAAGTTAAAAGCATGGAAATGCAAATAATATGAACAATTACTAAAACGATAACAAGAATTTGCAGAAAGATAATATTGATCTAACATACGAACTAGAATGAAGAACTGAAAAGAACAAATTGCAGGAAAGAAGAACTATGATTTAACTAAGACAGGAATTAAATTTGCTGGAATGAAAGTACTCAGGCAAACAAATGACAGAAATAATTGCTTCAGATTTCTTCATGCTCTTACAATGCCACACTAACCACCTATGGTATTAGCACTTACAACCCGCTAATCTAACCTAAGTAGCCATGGCTCAGTCCAGAGTTTTGACCCAAACTATTACACAACACAACACTGTTACAACAAACAACACCAAAACAAAATTACATCAACCATCCATTTTAAACAATTCACACATGCACAATTCCAATAGACATGCATGACTGACACCAGCAGATTCCATCCACCTCAGCCAACTTTTTGTACATCCATCTCTTCTGACATCATCCTGACATCTTCCAGCAGCCTCTCCAATGAACAGAGGCCAATATCTGGTGAACTGGACTACTCCAGGCTTTCTCTTCCATTTTCAGGCTGTAGACATAAACAACAACTCTTGTTCTTCTCAATCTTGGCCACCATAATGGGGATGTTACACAGTAAATTAATTTAATGTTTTTTTTCTACAAAATTGGTACTTTATTATTATTTCCATACACATACATAAATATTCTACATTTGTACTGGTACAAATTCAAAACAAGTGCCATAACCCTGACTTTAAAAAAGCAATCGTGTTGAATATCTGTAAAGAATAGAGATATAGAATCTAACGACAATATTAGTCTATAACTAGCTAGACCCTAACATAAACCAACTCATAACTCACAAGAGAAAGACATAGAACTCTTTTTTCTGATGAGTTACAAACACTAAGCAATATAATAAGAACTAGGCCCAAAGATATATTAACTAGTCAGCTCCTTAAATTTCTTTGGTTTCATCTTCTTTACCTTGATCGGATTGACCATATTAATCCATGCAAGGTTGTCGATCACTCAAGCATCTACATCTTGTTGTGATATGCGATACTATATCTGTTGGATTGAAGAGGACGAAGATAGCTTCAAGTCACAGGTGACCGTTCGCAAATTGAAGCTCGTATGGAGGAGATATGAGCTGGAAGGTGCAGTTTTCAGTGGTCTGAAGCGACAGACGTCTATCATAGGGGATGACAGACGTCTAACTGCTGGGAATTGGTTTCCCGAGAGTTCAGACAGACGTCTGTCATACCCTTGGCAGATGTCTGTGCTGAGTACATTTGCCCAATGAATATCTGGAAGATGACAGACGTCTGTCAGGAGGTTCGACAGATGTCTGATCGGGTTTTAGGCTATTTTCGGGCTGAAGATTAGCAAACTGATTTGTGACTAATTCGGGGGCAATTTGGGTAATTGGCCAACCTCTATATAAGCTATTTTCTGAAGTGAATTAGGTAGAGCTTGAAGACTTGATTAGGGATCAAGGGTTATTCTTAAGGGAGAATTAGGGTTTAACCTAATTCCAATTCTTCAATTCTATTCTCCTCAAACTCTTTTCTATATTGAAATATAGTGATCGTTGGATCAATCTCTTGTATTCCTTTCATCATGTTAATTAAATACTCTCTTCAAAGTGGATGTACACTAACAAGATGTTAGTGGAACCACTATAAATCCTTGTGTGATTTATTTTTGCTACTTTGTCATTAGTTTCTTGCTTGTGATTGAGATTTGTATTGTTCGTGATTGGTTGATCTTGGTTTTGTGACTAGAGTTATTGCTTTGGTTGTTTTTGCAAGTCTAACAACGATCTAGTCTTCCGCTAGCGCATTGTGTTTTAGATATCGGATTCGAATGGTCTTGAATCGGATTAATCACAACGGTTACAACAGTTGGTATCGGAGTTGTTTGGTGCTTGTGAGGTGTTTGTGAAAATGCCGGAGATGGATAGTAGCTCAGTAAGTCCTTCAACCGGAAGTCCGAATAGTGTGGCGCCTTATGTACGGGCTTCGTATGCGGTGTTGGGTTCTCAATTGGTTATTGACAAGTGGAATAGTGATAATAACTTTGAGAAGTGGAAATGGAAAATGAAAGCGGTTCTTAGGCGGAATCGGGTGCACCGAGTAGTATTTGATACTCACTTATTGCCAAGTGATATCTCAGATGTTGATAGAGAGTAGATGAAAGAATGGGCTTACACTACTCTTTAACTTGCTATGGGGGAGAATGTGATCTCCGAAATTAGTGGTGAGACTACCGCTAAAGGTATTTGGGACAAGTTGGAAGAACATTATGTGAAGAAGTCGCTCACTAAGCGTTTGATCTTGTTGCGAACGTTTTTCACCTTCAAGATGAAGGAGGGTGATTCGCTTAAGGCACATTTGAATGCCTTTGATGACTTGCTCATGAAGATGAAGGCTGTTTATTTGAAGATTGAGGAAGAGCAAAAGGCAATGATATTATTGTGTCCGTTGTCGAACCGTTATATGGGTTTCTCAAATAGTTTGATCTATGGCCGGGATACCTTGACTCTAGATGATGTCAAGACAGGTCTTCTTAGTGAGGAGTTGAGAGATCAAATGAAGGAGATGAGTGAGGGTAGTAGTGGAGCTAGTAGTGGTCACGGGTTGCTTGTGGAGAAAGAAAAGAATGTGAAGAAAGGAAACCGGGAGCGTTCTAAATCAAGAAAACCCGGTGGAAGAGGTAAATCGAAAGAGAGAAATGGCAAGTGATTTATTTGTAAGAAACCGGGACATTGGAAAAATGAATGTCCTGACAAAGATAAGAAGGAAGTAGCATCTTCATCCGTGGCGGTAGAGAGTGAGGATGGTGAGATAGATGAGAACGTGTTGACGGCGGTAGCAACGGGTGTTTCGGGTAACAGATGGGTACTCGATTCGGGTGCGTCGTATCATATGACGCCAAGTAGAAATTATTTTTCATCCTTTGAGGTCAAAGAAGTAAATGCAATTGCTATGGGAAATGGTGCTATTTGCAAGTCGATGGGTAGTGGCTCCGGGCGAATAAGGATGTTTGATGGAGTTGTTCGCACGCTCACCAATGTTAGCTATGTTCCGTAGGGTTGCACACAACCCATATCCAACCCGACCCAACCCACCAACCCGACCCAACCCACATAAACCCAACCCAACCCATCCTAGTTCGGGTCGGATATGGGTTACAATTTGTAACCCATACTATATGCGGGTCGGGTTTGACATTTTGTTCAACCCAACCTCATTTTAACCCAACCCAAACCTATTTAAAAAAAAACTAATTTAATATCCATCCAATTAAAATTAGAATAGTATAATCCTAGAATAATGTTTATGTATTCTATAATAAACGTACAAAAAAATATTTCATGTCAATCCAAACTAGATAGAATTTGATAAATATATTTTAAAGAGCATTTTAATGTATTTTAAAATGAAACACTTGCTCAACTATGTAGTAAATTAATTTCATATGATGTGTTTTACAATGAAATTTTAATTATATGTCTTGTAATGAATCGGTTATTTTAAATGCATTATGCTAGCTAAAATCTGATATATTATGCTGAATATTTTGATATAATTTTTTGAAAAAATCCCTCATATTCTCATTTTTTATTGTATTCAAGTGACCTAACCCAACCTTACTTAACCCGACCCAACCCATACTTCAACCCAACCCATATCCAACCTCATATAGGGCCGGGTACGGGTTGAGCTACCTTAAACCCATACCTATGTGGGTCGGATAAAGTATTTGGTCTAACCCGACCCAACCCATACTTTGTGCAGCCCTAATGTTCCAGGACTTAGGAAGTCGCTTATATCTTTGGGGCAATTGGATTCTATAGGATGCAAGATCACTATCGAGAAAGATTGCTTGAGGGTTTCGAAGGGGGCACTTTTGGTTATGAAAGGTGCTAGGACTCATGGTATATATTTGCTTCAAGGTGTGACCGTAGGAGGTGAGACTTGTGTGTGTGTGTGTTGATAGATCTCATGACTGGGATGTGACACGGTTGTGGCATTTGAGATTGGGTCATGTCTCGGAGAGGAGTTTGGATATTCTTCGGAAGCGAGAGATGATCGAGGGTAAGAGTTTCAACAAACTAGATTTTTGCAAGGAATGTGTCATGGGGAATCAAACAAGGGTATCATTCGATGAAGGCAAACATGACTCAAAGGAGGTTCTTGAGTATGTTCATTCAGATGCATGGGGACCGACACCGGTTGCTTCTTTGGGAGGAGCAAGGTATTATATTTCTTTTATTGATGATTTGTCTCAAAAGGTATCGGTGTATGTAATGGGGGCCAAGTCAGAGGCATTTGCTAAGTTCAAAGTGTGGAAGGCTCTTGTTGAGAATGAGAGTGGTAAGACCTTGAAGGTGTTAAGGACCGACGTTGGCGGTGAATATGTCTCGCGTGAATTCTTGGAGTATTGTAAGCATCACGGAATCCGGAGACATTTTACTACACCGGGAGATCCGCAATCTAATGGAGTAGCAGAGAGAATGAACCGAACTCTACTTGAGAAAGCTCGATGCTTGAGATTGACATCGAGTTTGTTTAAGGGATTTTGGGCCGAAGCTTTGTCAACCGTGGTGCATATTGTAAATTGAATTCCGTGCTCGGGCATTGGTAACAAAATTACGGAGGAAGTGTGGAAAGGGAAGAGTGTTGACTTGAGATATTTCGTGTGTTTGGTAGCCCGGTTTATGTGCATGATCCGGGGTATGATAAGCTTGGAGCTAGAGCATTCAAATGGGTCTTGCTTGGTTTCACGGATGGCGTGAAAGGCTATCAGATTTGAAATCCAGAAACGAAGAAGGTTGTTAATTCTCGTCATGTCGCTTTTGATGAGTTGGCTTTATTCAAGGTGAATGAGAGCTCATTGAGCGTTCCGGATTTGGTTCATGGTGAATCAAAGGAGAAGGAAGTCATTCCCACATTCCGTCCAAGTGGTAGTAGAGTTGAAGAAGCTCGTAGGGTTCTAGCGGTTGATGAAACATCACATAGTCCACATGGTTTCACTAGTGATGTTGGTGATGTAAATGATACTAGAGAAGTTTTGACTCAAGGTGGAGCCGAAAGGGGTTTGGGTGATAATATTGCTACTCGGGTTGGTCGACGTTCAATAAGGCCTCCCGAAAGATATGGTGATTGGAACTACCTTAGCTTTTGTGATCATTTGGACTATGCTCTCAATGTAGTCCTGTAATGGCTGGATTTTTTTAAGCTTCTGACATTCATTTTAATAAGGAAATTTAAATGTATCTAGAAGACTCGACCAATTTAAATATGTATAATCACTTATATGTATGTATATACATATATGATTTACACTATAACTTAATATACACAGGATATATTAACTAAATGTTTTAATAACTTAAGAAATAATGGCGACACATTTTATAACATTAGGAAGTGTAGGGAAGCTAGCAACATGGAATAAGTGTGGAAATCCCTATTTTACAACTAACATGTATAAGTGTCATATACTAAGCAAACTAGTAATGAGATTAACACCTATATATTTCTATATTTATATATATAAGTATAGCATGAAAAGTATAGACATATATATACATTTCTATATACATATGCTACGGCCTAAGTATATATATATAAGTACATATATACACCAAGTTCATTTGCAAGAAGTATAGTCCAATCTTTAAACAAAATCAAGTCCAAAACCCCATCATTTAGAAATAGATTTGAATTTAATCATCACCTAATCCCTACACTATTACTTGCGGCTGAACTAATAATGAAGACAAACAAAATATCAAAGAGGAAAACTATTTTCTCTTAAGTTTTGTGATGGTAAGTATTGAGAGCATTTAATGCAAGCAAGGGGAGCATTTAATGAAAGCATAGAGTCTTGTACTTTGGAGAGACCAAGGAGACGTTGGTAGAAATATCTCTTGTGGAAAGTACTTTAAAAAAAACATGTTGTATAATGTTTAGGCCATACAAATGAGAGAGAAAAGGGTAGGTAGAAGACGTGGGTTTTTATTGTTAAAAGCATAAGGGAAAAACTATTGTTTAAAGAGAAAAGTTGGCCTATAAATACACAATCATATCCATGCAATCGTCTTTCACAAACGCAAGAACACTTTGCTGAAACAAAAACCATCTACGGGAAGAAATTTGTGAAAGCTTTTCAAGTGAGTAAACTCTGTTTGAATCTTTTATTTATGCGTATATATAATGATGATGCTAGATACATTAGTAGACATGTGTTTGGTTAGTTAAAATTCTGCATGCTGGACTTAAACCATTAGAATCTGGAAAACAACAGTAAACATATATATAGTAAGATACAAAGTGAGTAAACTTAATTATTTTGTTTACTGATCTTGATAATGCATATATGATTTTTTTGAATAGATTAGATTTATCTAGTTATACATTTATGTTAAACTTGAACTGTGAAGAAAAAATAGGGGACCCAAACCTAATAAGATGATTAAACTTCTCATTCTCCATTTATATGATGATGCTGACCTATTTGGATGTATGTGCTTGTGTATATTGTCATTATAAATTGCATTTGAAACCTCAAACGAAATGTAAAGAAACACAACAAAAGAGAAAAACCCTGAAGCATAATGACAGAGAATATGTCTGCTTTAAACTCCCATGCTTTAATCAATCCCATATGTATATATATGACTGTACCGTACCCCTTGAGATAAATATGAATATGAGGTTCTGATTCACCATTGGGATTAAATTAAACAAATATTTATTCCTAACCTGAAGTTAAAATAGTGTAAAAACTATGATGCTTAAGTGTATAACCTTCCCACTTAACCACTGATTTTTATATACGGTAATACAAACATTGTATATACATATGATCGGGAAAGTGGTAATCTTAGTGACTTATGTGGATGCTTGAATGGATGAAACTAGGGGAACAGTATGTAAATCGTGTAGCAGAGAGTGTAAAAACAGAGGAGGACAAAAGAAGGCATAGATGTGTGGTGTAATTCAATATATGGAAATGTACGTATTTTGCTGGCAGGACATTTACCATCAGCGTTCAATTAGTATAGGTCTTAATGGTTTCACCTGCATAAGAGTACCCTTGAATGTACATGTTCGTGTATAAAGAAGGGTGGGCAGGTTTGTAAATACAAATGGGTTTCGGTCCTGCATAAATATATAAATATATTATATATAAAGTAAAATAAAAATCTAGGCGTGAGGGCATAGCAGGAGTTAGCAACTGAAAGGAGAGAAAACAGGTTGGGAGAAGCAGGAAATATATATGTGCGCATTTTTAATATAGCTTGTGGAGCTACTGTAGTGGTCGAGGAGGAAGCAAGGCACGGAGATGCTTGGGGCAAGTGAAGAGACGTTAATGAAGCACAGGAGTAAAACTGTGGAGAGGCTAGAATTTCGAACGAGATGGAAAAACAAAGTGGTGTTGTTTAAGTCAGCGTGTGAGTGGAGTTTCGGCGACGCGCTGAAGCTGCTCTGGTCGAAGAGAAGTGACATGGTGGATCGAGTAGGCTGAAAACTCGGAGGGGATAGGCTCGTGAGGTCAAGGAGTCGGATGGCGGTGGCACAGGAGGTTGGCATGGCCAGAGGTCACTAGAATAGGTCCATAGATTAACGATCTGTAGCTGGGTTTTCTTTTTCTTCTTTTTCGAATTTATGAAACTGCAAAGGAAATTGGAGAACGAGGATCATTAGAGGCGTGGCGACAGGCGGATGATGAACCGGGTCTGAGAAGTGGTGTATCGGTACGGTTTCGGGAGACTCATGGTGGCTGGATCAGTTGCCGTGCATGTGCACGGCGCACAGAAATACAAGCATATGGAAGACCGAGTACAGAAGTTGACCGGAGAATTTCTAAGAGTTTGAGATGTAGAAATATAAAGAAAATAATTTAAATAAATTATTAAACTAATTTATTTATGATAAATTAGAAGTAATAAAATAACTTACCAGAAGAAATCGAGTATTGAACATCGTTTAAACATCGACGATGAACGAAGCAAAATACCGTGTGCGAAGCACGTGCTTCATTTATCCATTTCTAAATAATGAGCAAAACTGAATAGAGTACCGTGTGCAACGCACACACTTTAACTACTTCTATCCAGATACGAACAAGATAAAACTATACTGTTTGTGTGATGATAATTAATGTGTAAACTGAATAATAATCATGATTAAGCCGATAATTATTTATCGACTGTAAAAGACATTACGTACATCGTTTCGAAGAGTCCGGAATAAGTATTCCACTTCGACTCGAATTATACGACGCATGTCAGAGATATTGAAGACGGAGATATGCAAGGACTATTTTTCAATCTGTTCAGTCCCAGGACAAACCCGAATGGACGAGTGTCTGACAACGTATCTCAGTTAGATTCTACACATCGAATTTACGTAAGTATATTACGTTGGTGGCGGAGAAATTCGTTTCTCTTAGCTTTATTGCCCGCAATATATTTGGGTAATCGAATGAGTGTTTCTGACGGATATGACGATGTGACATTCAAAGTAATTGAAGAAATAAATCTGTCATAAGAATAAACGTGACATCAAAACCTCACAACCAGTAAGTAACAAAAGTTGGGCTAGGCAGCATGGCTAGTTGGGTCATACCCAAGCAGGGTATATTATCACCATCTATAGAATATTCATATTTGTTACTTCTTTTCAATTCTGTATCTCCCGGGAACGGTTATGTTGGTACCAACCGTAGAGGTGGTTATATATTCGTTACACTCAAGCTAAATGAGTGGACGGTCATGTGTGGCCGGGTTGCAGGATGTTCTTGTTGAACCCCAGTGTATCTTCTCTAGAGTACACTGATCGGTGGGTGCTCCCATACCCTGTCATTTAGAAACCAAATTTCCATAAGCACTCGACGGTTTTAGATTTTATTCTATGTACATGAACGTGAGATGTAAGCGATTCACTAGATGATTATTTATTTGATAAATACTATCGTAAATATCAAACATTTTGATATTAAAATACAAGGGTCGTTTTCCATATATTAGTTATGGATTGGGCATAAGATTTCTAAAGTAATTGAATCTATTAATAACGGAACACCTTATTCCTTATTTCCCTGCTTACATCTATTTAACTGTGTTTACTCACACAAGTCCCCTGACTGACCCAGAGTTTATTTTCTGTGTTTTCCCTAAACTCTTGGGTACTCATAATATTTATTATGAGTAGTCAAGTAACTCAGGTTGGCAATGGAACCTTACGAAGTTCAAGTTGCAGGACAAGTCTAGTAGTTTTAACTACACCTATGTATCCAGTTAGATTTGTATTTCCATATCATGATGTAATATGAAGTGAATGTACTATGATGTTGTAAGTTGTTGATGTATTATGATGTATCAGACCCTATGATGTAATGTATTTGTATTTTTAAATTCCGCTGTGAGATTTCTGATAACTTCTTATTCTTCTATTCTATTAGTTCTATCTTTTCTATCTCATCTTCTAATTTCTTTCAAAAATGACACGGTTTTCGGAAGGTCGAAAATCGCGCCGTTACAAGTCCAAGATGAGCCGATGGACCTTGATGATGTCATGGAGTCGAGAGAGAGAGATCGAAGTGGATTTGCGCCATAGAGGAAGAGATGCAATCGTTTATGAAGAACCGAACTTGGGAGTTGGTTCCACTTCCTCAAGGGAACTGTGCTATAGGGTGCAAATGGATTTAAAAGGTGAAGGATGATGGAAAGTACAAAGCAAGGTTAGTGGAAAAGGGGTTCTCACAAAGGAAAGGAATATGATGAAACTTTTGCACTGGTGGTTTGTCATACATCTATCCGGGTTTTACTAGCCATAGTTGTTATCTAAGACCTGGAGTTGGAGCAACTTGATGTGAAAACCGCTTTCTTGCATGGAGACTTGGATGTAGACATCTACATGGAGCAACCGGAAGGGTTTGTTGTAGATGGTAAGTCTAAATTGGTTTGCAAGTTGAAGAAATCACTATATGTGTTGAAGCAATCACCTAGACAATGGTACAAGCGATTTGATCATTTCATGCTTGAAAGTGGCTTCTATCGAAGCATCAAGGATGCTTGCGTATATTTCAAGAGGTTGGGAAATGATTGTTGGGTATATTTACTCTGGTATGTGGATGATATGTTCATTGCTTCCAAGGATCAAAATGAAATCAACAAGTTGAAGATGCTTTTGAAATCATAATTCGAAATGAAAGATCTTGGAGAAGCAAGAAAAATCTTGGGCATGGAAATTGAAAGGGACCAAAATCATTTTGAGTTAAGATTGACTCAAAAGGAATACATTAAAAAAGTGCTTTGCCGGCTTAGCATGGAGGATGCAAAGGCATTAAATACACCTTTACCTTTTCGCATGAAGCTTTCGTATAAGGGATCACCTATCGGGATAAAGATAAGGCTTATATGGCAAAGGTGCCATATGCAAGTGCGATTGGTAGTTTGATGTACGCAATGGGGTGTACTAGGCCCGATATTGCAAATGCCGTCGGGGTGGTTAGTTGGTATATGGCTAATCCGTGGAAATCGCATTGGGAAGCCGTGAAGGCTATTATGAGATACTTGGAAGTCACAACATCTCATGGACTTGTGTTTAGCGGTAGTGATGATATGAGTTGCAAGTTGGTTGGTTATTGTGACTCGGACTACGCCGGTGATAGGGATCGGCGGAAATCAAATTCTGGGTAAGTCTTCACACTTGGCGGGACAGCCATTAGTTGGAGATCGCGACTGCAAATCGTAGTTGCTTTATTCACTATGGAGGCGGAGTTGATTGCCGTTGTGGAAGCGGTCAAGGAGGCACTCTACTTGAAGCGATTGTTGTGTGACTTGGGTTTCGAACATGAGAGTGTTGATGTTCGTTGTGATAGCCAAAGTGCAATCCATTTGGCGGAGAATTTGGCATTTAGCTCACGGACCAAGCATATTGAGGTAAGGGAGTCATTTCCTGTTGCCATGGATGAGGATAAGCTAGTATACCTTCGGAAAGTGCACACAAAGGATAATGCAGCGGATATGTTTACGAAGGCATTGCCGTATGGGAAGTTCGAGCATTGCTCGAACTTAATTCGCTTGTTGAGTTGCTAGGTGCCACGGGGTGGCACGAGGTGGAGAGAGTGATTTTGTGTTTGATGGAAAAGGAATAGCGGTGAGAGATTGGAAATCTATCTTCATGGTAAGTACTTGTTTCACTATCGAGTACATTGTCTTTTGGTGAGACGGGTTTTGGTTTGAATGTTTTCAACACTACATTGGCGGGTGGGGACATTGCCTGAATTCGATGGTGTAGTGCAATGGGTGTTGGCCATGCCGGAGCTCGCTGGGAAAACATTCAAGTTGCTTGTGTAGTAACCCGTAACTTCCCCGGTCAGGAAAGAGCGGATACTTTGAGGACAAGACATATCAGAACGCAAACAGAAGAACATTTCATTGCTTATTACAACAATTCCATCAGAATACAATAATATACAGAGTATGAATAAATATTACATAGAAAATATCAGAGATTACAATACATTACATAGCAGTGGAAAATAATATAAAACACAAGTGAAGGAGATATACGGAAACAGAGCTTTCCGGATATCATTCCAGTTGTAAATCAGGATCCTGTGAATATAAATCTACAAAACCAAAACTACTAGCTGCCCATGTCAAAATAAGGGCACCCAGAGTTTAGGTTAAAACAATAAACTCCAGGTCAGTCATGTGACTGATGTGAGAACTAAAACAGTTATTAATCTTTATTTCAAAGTTAGGTAAATCAAGGGACCACGCCGTATAACACGGAATGGGTTTCTTCCCAAGAACACCAGTGCATAAAACAATAGCGCGATGCTAAATAAATAACAATGAAGCTATTATAAGACGCAGGTCCCATCACACAGTGCAACGCAAGCCGGAGGATAGAGTTTTTACCTTATAATAGCCAATGAATGCTTGATACGCTAAATTTTATGTTTTATTATTACTATAAGTGTATAGTGTCAAAACAATTTCAATCATAAGTATCAATCATAGACGTCATAAGTGCCTCATACCACTATGTTGCCATACTAGGCTCTACAATCAAAACCGCAGTCATGTATTTGGAAATTGGATTTCCGTCTGTGAATCGAGGCAAAAGATAGTCCTCTACCAATTCGAGACTCTCTAGCCCGAGCCTCAGGATCAGAGTTCGAGTGACCCTTGGATCGTCAGGGCCGGTCCACCAATGTGGATTAAAATACTTGAACACTGCGTTTCCCCACCCTTTGGGGCGTAAATGAGCCAAATGACTCCATCGACTTCACACAGTCACTGATATATCCGAGGCGCCTCGCAACAGCAACAACCACACAGGTGAAAATAATATAAATGTCAAGGCTAGTAGGTCACTGACACCACCCTAGCTAGAAGGAAACGCATGCCCTCCCTGAGGTCCTCTTCCGTTTCTGGTTCACAACCAGGGTGTGAGGCTCACGAATCAACGCTACACAAAGCTCTGCCACACAGGTGGTGCTTTGATCATCAACCACAAGACTTTGCTTTTCAACAGAAGCCTTGATCAATTGCCATTTAGGCATTCCACACAGGCAATTTCCACCATGCGACTGATGTCTATCGATATACAACCTCTAATCCCGTACGTCTCAAAGAAGGGTGAAGTAAGGGAATGAATTCCCCTTCACCAGGAAGATGTATATTTAATAGAGATCAATCAACACAGAGAAAAATCCAATGTCAGACACACAGTCCATAGAAGTTCGTTCTGAGTCTGAACGAAACCGGAGGAACCTTGTACCTCCCTTATCCATCGTTCTCCAAGTACGTCCGGACGATCACCAACTGATTCCCTCCTCTTGGGTGTACAGCCCAATCAAGATCATCAGTAATCACCCAAACGATGTGAAGACCTTCGGTCTTCGACCACCGTCTTCATCCTCGACAAACTGTCGAATTAGTTATTCATAATGGGATAAACCCGGTCTTTCTGAATAACTCGGGTACATAATAAACAAGTGTTACACAAACACAACATACGCCTCATTCCTATTCAGAATATTCTTTTTTTCAAATATTCTTATACTTTGGGAAAGGTTCCCATTAATTTTATCAAAGATAAATTCTTTAAATTTATTCTTTAATCTTCTTTTGAATATCAATTCAAACTAGTCGGGATTAGCGAACCACACCGAAGTAATCATTTATTTTATTTCCCAATCCCAACCTATTCGTCCCATGAAGTAAAACTGGTCATACTTCATATCTAACACCACGGTGTTATCGGTAAAGTCAATTACCCTTTCACGTTCAAATCTAGTTAGAGATTTAACTATCGCCTGGATCAAAACTGGTGATACCCCATTCCCGATCACTTCAATCTAATTAAAGATTCATTAAAACTCCACTTAGTTTTAATCTTCCCAAAAATCAATATCCTATCTTTAACTGGGTTAAAGAACCAATGTCATCTAAAACACGGTTCACGATAAACCCAAAATCACATTCCATTAATTATCGGGTTAAAGAACAAGTGTTATTTAAAACACCATTCATGATAAACCCAAAAATCATATCCAATTAAATACCATTTAATTGGTACATTTCATTAAATCAAAATAAAAAGAATTAATCTTTTTCTCAACTGGGTTTAAGGACAATGTTAATGAAGACACCATTCACGACAAACCCAAATCACATTTGATATTAAATACAAGGCTCTGAATAGAAAATATATCGACTTATATTCAATATCAAATTCTACGACCAACAAATATCGTATTGGAAATAACGATATAAATATATCTTTAGAATTCCCATAACAATATCTGTATCATCACGAAATCCAACATCGAAATATTCCAAAGACAATTTCGATTCAAATCCATTCCAATTTAATTATTGGAAATTCTGGTTACTTTTAAAACCATTTCAAATCCAATTTATTTATTTTAAAAATAAATAGAATTATAATTCTAGTTCAAAACTAGTTCATTTCGATAAAAACCTATTTTTATCTTTTCAAATATGGAATTTTTCATCCCAATTCTTCATGAATCATTTCTTATGATTTTACACAAATTATTACTATTTTTAATAGTTTTACAAGGCCCGTACAGTCGATTTCCATCAACGGCCATCGAACTGCACTTACAGCGATTTTTCCAAATTTGATTTGGACATAATTCCAAATCCAACCATTAGATTTTAAATCTCTTATATTCGTTAGAAAGCTCTTTTCGATACGAACCCAAGGTTTCGGTTTTAGGGGAATATGATGGTCGGATCTCCCGTAATATCCATTCGAAGTCAATGGTCGAAATTCGCGAACTGTCGTGGCGCAGCGCGTTCTATTCAGGCCATTCTATATATATAATATATATTATATATATTTCATCGATTTCCTTTCAAAATGTATTTTATAAATCGTTTTAAATTCGTTTTCAAAACGATTTCAACTTCATATTCAATTTCTATTCAAAATTGAATATTCCATATCATCGATATATATATATATATATATATATATATATATATATATGATAATATTTTCATAACGTTATATTTTGAAATCACTTCCTTTTCTATATTTATTATAAAAACGAATATAATCAATATAAATATCGTTTGCGTCAAAATGGCGCATATCTAATCAACACGGCTTTATATCTTTCAATAACTTCGTTATTATATTCAACAAATGAATATTTTCTTCAACACATGAATATATATTTTATTCAACACGTGAATTTATATTTTTATTCAACACATGAATATTTATTTTATTCAACACATGAATTTTTATTCTATTCAACACATGAATTTTTCATTCTATTCAACACATGAATATTTATTTTATTCAACACATGAATTTTCTTTCTATTCAACACATGAATTTTCTTTTATAATATTCCTTATTTTCCAAATTGGAATGAGGCCCAATCAATTACCATATAATGTTAATTATATGGATTTTCTACAACATATATATATAATAGCAACGATAAATCATCAACCATCATCCAGAGTGCACCACACAACTGTATAAGCATTAAATATAAATATTAACGCTTACACAGTCTGTCAACCCATCGACTGACATACAACTAAACAATCGGGATTAGTGTACGTCAAATATCATCCCAATACCCGTGTGGGGTTTCAAATCGACAAACACAGATTTTTGTTTATGCAGTTGGGCGATGTGTAAAATTTATCGTCCCAATCAATATCAGTCAAATGGGTGTACATAAGTAAATCGTTCGATTTGTAAATGAATATTTATTTTACTTCAACACATGAATTTTATTCTATTCAACACATGAATTTTATTCTATTCAACACATGAATTTTATTCTATTCAACATACGAATTTTATTCTATTCCACCTCATAATCAATTTTTACACAAACAAATCAATCCAAACGCAATCAAACAAACAAGTCATCCATGGTCTGTGGACGACGGGTGTCGGGTGCTGCTAAGCACCGTCTGCATCCTAGTATATATTTCAACTAGAAAATAAATTAAAAGTGAGGAGTACTCACCGATTAGCTAAACCAAACACCACGACTCTTCATGTGTAGAAAATCTTCGCCTTTTGTCACTTTCGTTGTCTGTATCCTCTACATATATAAAACCGCATCTTTATATTGTTGCTATGTGTATAAAAATCACATTTTTATTATCACTACATGTACATAAAAATGATATTTTTTTATTTTCCACTTCATATATATAAAAATCGAATTTTTATCGCTTCTTCATATATACAAAAATGGTATTTTTATATCAATGTTCATATAATAAAAATCTTATCTTTCTTATGCTAACTTCAGATTAATGATCGTATTTTTATATAAGTAAAAATCATTTTTTTAATTTATTATCAATATATAAAAATTTCATTTCTATATACATTATATATATATATATATATAAGAATCACTTATTTATTTCCATGACTACACTATAAAGATCATGTTTTTATTCCTGTAAATGAATAAATTAAAATAAATAAAACTCACATTCGGTTTTGGGTAACAGAGGTGGCTTGGGGATGTGCTAGAGTCGACGGGGGTGCCGATGGAAGGTGGGGCGGCTGTGGAGGGGTGGATTTGGTTAGGGTTAAGCGGGTTTTAGGATTTAAAACGAAGAGAGAAAAGAATGGCGGGCTGTGGTGGCGTAGGAGGGTGGCTGGGCAGTTGCGACGGAGCGGTGGAGGGCCGGAGGGGTGGCCAGCCGCTAGGGTTCGCCAGTGGCGGCGATTTCATGGCTAGGGCATGGGTTCTAGGGTAGGAGAGAGGGGGTTGGGTATGTGGCGGCTCCACCTGAGGAGGTGCGGCATGAGGGGGGGTCATCAAGGTGGAGCGGCGGGGGATGGAGCTGAGCGGCGGCGGTTTCCCGTTCTTGATTTCCTTTTTTTAATCAGATGTGAACGATGGGAGAGAAGGGTGTGAGGAAGTTGACTTTATATTTAATTTATTATCTTTAATTTCAAAAAGTAACTTTTTTATTCGAACCCCAAATCGAACCCACCAACTGTTGTCCCTAGATAATTACCCCCATTCCGAACACAATGGGATATGTTTCGTAACCCAGTTCGGCTGTTTCGTTCAATTTTCATTTAAAATCAAAATATAAATCTATATATTGAATTTGAACGCACATTTCAATTTACCGGGGCCACATACTAACTCTAAAAATTCCCGAAATATATTTTCTAGCTTTGTATTAATGATACGGTTCTAACAAAACTAATTTCATCGAATTCTGAGACCGTTTGAAAAATGGTCATTTTCCAGTCGATTAAAATCAACTAAAACTGGTCAAACGCGTTTTCCTTTTCCACGCTCACATATTGATTCAGAAAATTATGAATTTTGAAACCTACCAATAACTTGACATCGCGGATCCAACAAAAGTGGTTTCGTCGAAAACCGAAGCCGTTTGCAAAATTTCCATTTTGAAGGGCCAGAATTCCATAGCGACTATTCTGAATTTTCAACTGGGCGTGACTTTTTATCCCCGCTATGAAATTTCAATTTTTCGGATTCATTAGAAAGATATTCTCAATTAGATTCTAATATTTTTGGTTTCGCAAGAATCCGGTTTATTTTGAATCCTCCACATTCATTTGAAATTTGAAATTTGAAATCGAATTTTCGAACTACCGCGCCATTTTCAATTCCTTTTATAAATTAAAATAAATAATTAAATTCTAACGACGATCTATATAAATATATTCATTCTAATTCTAATCTAAATAAATTTCTCATCGTTATTATTTAAAATAACTCATTTTAAATAATCAAAATGCGCTAAAATTGCCAAAATAAAATTTTTAAATTGGCTCGGATTTCCGGGTTATTACAGCTTGGTCGAAGGTAGAAGGAAGTGCATGGTGCATTGGAGTTTGGAGTTGAGATAATTATAGTATCGAGGTGGAGTGTTGTGATATGCAATACTATATGTGTTGGATTGAAGAGGACGAATATAGCTTCAAGTCAGAGGTAACCGTTCGCAAATCAGAGCTCGTACAGAGGAAATATGAGCTAGAAGGTGTAGTTTTCTGTGGTCTGAAGTGGCAGACGTCTGTCATAGGGGATGTTAGATGTCTGACTGCAGGGAATTGGTTTCCCAAGAGTTCAGACATACGTCTATCATACCCTTGGCAGATGTCTGTGCTGAGTACATTTGCCGAATGAATATGTGGAAGATGATAGACATCTATCAGGAGGTTCGACAGACGTCTGATCGGGTTTTGGGCTATTTTCTGGCTGAAGATTAGCAAACTGATTTGTGACTAATTCAGGGGAAATTTGGGTAATTGGTCAACCTCTATATATGCTATTTTCTGAAGTGAATTAGGTAGAGCTTGAAGACTTTATTAGGGATCAAGGGTTATTCTCAAGGGAGAATTAGGGTTTATAACCTAATTCCAATTCTTCAATTCTATTCTCCTCAAACTCTTTTCTATATTGAAATATAGTGATCATTGGATCAATCTCTTGTATTCCTTTCATCGTGGTAATTAAATACTTTCTTCAAAGTGGATGTACACTAACAAGATGTTAGTGGAACCACTATAAATCCTTGTGTTATTTATTTTTGCTACTTTGTCATTAGTTTCTTGCTTGTGATTGAGATTTGGATTGTTCATGATTGGTTGATCTTGGTTTTGTGACTAGAGTTATTGCTTTGGTTGTTTTTGCAAGTCTAATAACGATCTAGTCTTCCGCTAGCACATTGTGGTTTAGAGATCGGATTCGAGTGGTCTTGAATTGGATTAATCACAATGGTTACAACATATCTGCTTGCATATCCGTAGCTGCCTCATCAGATCTAGCCCTACCTACTATTTTTGATCTTGTCATGACATGTTCAACAGTATTGTTTACTTTTTTATTGCCAATAGATCCTTCCATTTCATCAGCGGTAGCCATCAAGTCCATATCATCAGGCTCAGAAAAATTCATATCACGCTCAATCAACTCAGGTAATTGCTTTTGGGTCTCTACATTGTTGGCCTGTTGAACTGAAGCACAATCAAGGACTTGAGAAGAAGAATCTACATGATCTTGCAAATCAACACTTTGAGCTCTATTATTAATTTCCATAGAATTACTAGGAAATATTGGAGGTGTCGTTTGCTTGGGAATCCAGACATTGCTAAACAGGAAAACAATTTCTACATGATTAATACTATGACAGTTTGAGAACCTAGGTAGATATCACACATACTCAACATCCTTCAGAATCAGTAGGTCCTCCTCTGTCAAAACTGGAATTTACTTGGATATGAAAAGGAATTGGAAATATCTACCATCACCCGAGCATACACAATCTTTCTAATTCCTTCCGTAACTTTATCAAGCTTTAAGGGATTACTAAGGACTAACACAATACAACTTATTCCTTCTTCTATCCAATATTCTAAAGGCGGACCATGCAGAGGTACCCAAATAGGTATAGACCGTAGAATATCCTTATCAAGCTTAGTACATATCGTCCAACAATTCATTATCATTAACTTTCTATTATAAAAGTAGGGACCACCATACAAAATCTTATTACAACCATCCTTCTTATCAAATTCTATAATGTAAAACCCATCTTCTTTAAAATATATAGTAAATTCTCCTGTTGGTTTCCATATTCTACAAGTATAGGCTTTGAAAAAAGTGTTGTGAGGGTTGGAATCTACCACATAAATGACAGTATCATTGTCCCACTATTGTCTACCTTTTTGGACTAGTTCAAAGTACATTTTGAGACTGAGTTTGTTGACACCACATTATGTGGTATCAACGTGACCTCGGCTCCTTATTGGAGGAAATCGGGGGGAGGGGGTCCATATGGGTCATCTTGATTTCCTGCAATCAGGAGGTGAGGTCACCTTGACACCACATAAAGTGGTGTCAACAAACTTGTATTGGTACATTTTAGCACATAATATATTTTGAAACTGCTTAGAGCACTCCCAGCAGTAGGAAGGAAAGTTGAAATGGGGGTAAATAGGGTATTCACGCTCCCCAGCAGCGCGAGCGGTGTAGGGGAGCAATTGAAATGGCGACGCTCGCCATTTCCAATTGGAGCAGCGATAGATAAACGGTTTTGTGAAAACCGTATATATGTTAAACGGTTTTCAGAAAACCGTTTAACATATAAACGGTTTTCATAAAACCATTTATATGATATGGTCCATTGTGTTTAAATGCACATCCTTAAGCACTTTAAATCTTTCTGAATTTGTTAAACATTTTAAGTTTTTGAATTTGTTTCCTATTTTTAAATTATTTAATTATTTAAATTTTGTAGTTAATTTTTTTTAAAATTGGTTTCAATGCTTTTAAGTTCGTAAATTTGTTTCTTATTTTTAAATTCATTGATTTTTAAAGTTTGGAAATATATTTTTTAAGTTTTTAGTTCTGTTTAAGTTTGAAATTTTGTTTTTTATCTTAACGTTAGGTTACTTATATTTTATAGTTTTAAAATTATAGTTGTAACTTTGTTTTTTTATTTTTAAGCTTTAAATTTGCTTGTACATCACAGAATTACCTGAACTCCTTTTTTATTTTTGCCGTGTATTTAAAATTATATACGCCTAATTAACTGTTTTAAATCTTTTGTTTTCCTTAAGCACTTTATAACTTTCTAGTTTGTTAGTTGGCAGTTGATATTAAAAATGGTATCAACAACACTAATTCCAAAAAACACATGCGATACAACAGATGTTCATTATAACCTCACTAGCTAAACGTAGGATAGAAGAGAAATAACTAAATACTAGCCACTAAAATATAGGATACAAGAGAGGTTAAACTAGGAAATTCAGTACGCAAGCACATTAATTTTTACGCTCAATCTCAAGGGATTCTAAAGAGGTTCGAAGTCGCCTAATCTCTTGTTCAAACTTGTTGGCATAAGAAATCCCCCTTGGACATAAACGGTCGTCTATCCACTCAAAATAATTGCATCCATTAGGCCATAGCAAGCATAACTGGATCCTACGAGCAATATTCTCTCCGTCCGCCTAGACCACTACCTCCATCGCGTAACCACCACGGCAACAAACGGGACATGAGTTAACCTCCTGCTCATTAGGATACTGGTTAACTGAAACTCGTCGTACCTCTTGCTCGTTTGGAGGCCGAACTACCGAGAATTGATCTACCACTTCAACGGTCGGAGGATGGGCGACTGTAGCTGCTCGTAAGTGTTCTTCATTTACAGTTTGGACTACTTGGTGACCTACATTTAGAACATGAGCAATTAGTGGATGAATCGTCAGGCGGGCCAACTCCGGGTAGTCATGACGCAGGTCCTCGTAGTGTTGCTCTTGGTATTCGATATTCCAATCAATATCTGTTCTTGGACTTGATGGCAGATGCTAAGCAAAGTTTTGATCATAGTTCGAATCCACCGACGAGGGCCATGACCATGAAGGCATTTTTTTCTTGATGAAAATTTTGGTTCCTAATAACTAAAAAGTAGTAACCGTAGATATTTATAGCGGCAATATGTGGAGTAAACATACAAAAAATTTGATGGAGCAACCTTAGACTAGTCAATGCAGGGTTATAGTAGGGTACATGTGACGACCCCTTAAATTACGGAGTTATTAATCTTTCCTGATAAGACTAATTAGTGTAGGGTTAAAGTAGTGTACATGTAACTAAAGTTATATGACAAGTCAGTGGGCTCACTTCAGAAAATGTCTCCTATAGTGATTCTTAACACCTTAACATATGTAGCGATAGAGCACTATAGCGATAGGATCCAACTCTAAAGCGATATGAGTACTCAGGAACACTCTAACACTGCATCACTGGAGTACTAAGGTGATAGGAACACTGTAACAATACAACACTGGAGCAGTGATAGGACTACTCAGTATAATCAGTCTACATTTATATATACGTCCAAGTTTTATGCTCTGTAAGCTCATAATCCATTCACTCACCATTTATTCATACGTCCAAGTTTTATGTTTTTTAACTCCTTTGTGTAGTGAAATGTTTAAATTATATGTAGGTGGGGACGACCCAGTTTTTTTCTATATATAGCGGCTTCTCTAAAGCCACCTCCTCCATCCTCTTTCATCGTGTCGAAACACGAAAATGCAAGTGTAGGCTCCACCATGGACAAATGGGAAAATGATGATGAAGCGGTAGAAAATCAACGACCTGGAAAATAAAGGGTAGTTGAAGGGCGTGTTTTCCAGCCACTACGTCCAGGTGGATCCAACCCAATTTGCCTTTGTGGAGAAAAATCGATCGTGGTTGTTTCGAAAACGGTAAAAATTGCTGGTCGTCGATTTTTCGGTTGTGAAGCCTACAAGGACCAGAAGATTTTTCCTGACGAAATTAATTGTTGTTACTTTAAGTAGTTGATTGACCATCCGATGTGTGAACGTGGAGTTCTGTATGCACTTGAAGCGCAAGCCGAAATAAGAAGCTTGAACAAGAATTTTGCTGATGCAGCTAGAGCTAGATTTTTCCCATGTCCATGGTAGGTGTACGTGGACACTATCTTAATGTTTTTTATTTTACTTTGAATTGGATGTTTGTGTGTTTAGTTGTTGTAGTTCTTGTAATTGTAGTTTGCATTTCTTAATGTTGTAATCGTCATTATTGTAAGCTTCTCAGTGATGTAATGCAAAAATTAAACAACATAACAATACATAAAACAATAACATTATATAACATGGCATGAAAAAACAATAATTATAGTTAGCCCGTTACATTAACATTATATAATATGGCATGAAAAACATTTCAGAATGCGTACAAATAAATACTGAACTCCAACATAAACAATACACAAAACAACAAAATATTACATTACCATTAGCACCGGACAAACAAAATTACATTACCATTAGCTCCTGACAATATGCATAACTACAACAAAATATTACATTACCATTAGCACCTAACAGTAAACATAACAATATTACATTACCATTAAACTAACAAACCATTACACTAACAAACCCTTACATTAACATTAGCACCTAAAAATTCATACAAACATCTCTTCGAACTTCATTGAATGTCCTCAATGCCTGGAATGTAAATCCCATTTCCTTTCTTCTTTCCTTTTCCCTTAAATAGAGATTTCACTTTTCTGACTAAACCACTGCTCTTCTGCTTACCTTTGTCCGAACTCTTGCCTGAACATACATAAACACTTTGTTAAGTGTGAACTTTAATAAACTTAGAACTAAATAAATATTTATATGTACACAAGTTACAATTGCATATGGAGTTAAATTAACAAGTACTCGACGTCGATGATGATGTGGTTAGATCTAAGCCTGACACCATATTGATTAGTACATACATCACTGGATTGACCACCTTCATCGCTATCGTCGTCATCATCTTCCTCGTCATCACCCTCGTCATCATCACCCTCCGCATCACCCTCATCATCTTCATCGTCTTCTTCACTGTCACCATCATCTTCTTCTTCCTCCTCCGCTACCATCTATACAAGATTTTTTCTCTTTTTCCTAGATTTTATTCGACCTGTCCATTTTGTCATCATACCCAACACTGGTTCCCTAACAACCTCCATGTTCTGCACAAAATTGAAAAACAAATATAGTATCGTTACACATTATAGGGATTCTATGTTCTGAGCAAGATTGAAAAACAAACATGTATCACAAAATTTAAATCGATAACTTACAAACGTTTCTACAGCCGTGTTAATCCTATTCAATCCCTCTTCATAATACTTCGATTGTTCAAGAGCTAATTGCCACATACCCATATTCATTTCCCGTAGACTATCAACGGTGTAATGGGACGGAACCGGCGGTATATCCATCAAATGAGGAATGGGTAACGGCTCTTGTCATGTCCATTGCATGTTCCATCCAGGATACTCTACCCAACCAGATTGTTGTAGTTGTTGGTAAAACTGAGATGCATAATTAACCTTTGAAGATGTGATGATTGGGGCTTCAATTCCTGCCTTCAAAGCAGAAGGTCCGAAAAAATCCATATTACCGATACGGACTGAAGCATCTAGCAATTGACCAACATCTTTGCCCACTGACCACCAATACGTGTTGTAGTTCATGTCTGGCTCTCTCTCTCTCTCTCTATATATATATATATATATATATATATACACACACACACTGTTGACAATCATCTTGATATAAGGCTTGCTTCAACTCCGCATATGTAGAATATGTCATCTTGCAGGTCATGTGCGCAAGGGGGTCAATGGGAATAGTCGCCTAGCCTGTAAACTGCAGCATACACCTCTCTCCTAAATACATCTCATAAAAACGACCGGGTGGAACAATGAAAGGCAACCGTTTCATCGATAGGTTGCGTGCATTGACAACCTCGGCATAAGCGAATGCAACTGAATTTTGCCACGGATTCCAATCTATATGCGCTTTGTTGCGGTGATCAATATGATACCGTGTGCTAGAGAACAAAGGAGCCGAAGTATTATGCGTGATGAACCTATATTTTTTCTTCCAGGCTCTCAATATTGGATATGAAGCTTGCTTTACCTCTTCTTTGACAATATATCTACACACCGTCATGTACTCAAAAAACCAGTACTGCAAAACAGAAAGATGCAATATTAAACACTAAAAAAAAACCACTAAGACATAAAAAAATTTGTGCCTACTATAGCTCACTATACCTGCAGTAGCTCAATGAAACCAGTTACATGCCCTCCTTTAGTTACAGCAACATCCAAACTCCAGTACAGGTAACCCATAATCCCTGAACCCTAAATGAACTGTTCCGCTAAGCATAAATCAAATACGGCTTCCGAATATCCCAGACTAATAATGTCATGTGTTATCGTAAAAAATAGAGTACCCATCATATACAAAATAAAATGCGGGCAATATGTTTTTTGTTATCATTGGCCTCAAGATAATCGTCATGAAATCACTTCACAAGATGCGATAAAGCAGCATTTCCTACCCGAATATCTTTCTCCTCAAGAAGTGTCAATTGTTGCTTTGCATTTTCTAATTGCCCCCAACTCTCATCATACAGTATCGTTAAATTATTCATTCCCACGGGAATGGCTGTCAGCATGACAAAATCCAACGGTGTAAACCCGATCTCCATACTAGTAAATAAAAAGGTATGCGTAATCGACTACCAATGCTCAACAATAGCATGTATGCATCTGTTGTCAGAGTTTTTCAATTCAATTTTCATAAATTTTCCAAATATACTCACTATCTGATCTCAAACTTGAGGATACACTTTAACTTTCTTCCACCATTTCAACATTGTCGTAAATGCTCCATGACATCTCATCTTTTCGCGATTCTAGTTATAAAACTAAATCAGTTACATAATCTTTTCATATCGAATAATTTTAGTTAAAAAACTTTGAAACAAAAAAATATACCGTTAGCTCTTTTCCACTGTTGTAGATATGTGTAACTCCTCTTGTAGACTAGTGATAGACATGAATGGAAACGTCATATCAATTGTTGTCTCCTTCCTTGCTCCATAGCCACCTTATTCACTTTCAATCGTTTTTCGATTTTTTTGCGAAACTTTTCTCCTACGTAACCCGTTCGCGGCGCTAGTACCTTCATTGATTTCCTCTTCCATCATCAACCAATTCAACTAATTTGCTAAACCAACAAGATTGTCAAATATGATGGGTTTAAGGTGGAGAACGATGGAATTGATGGTGCTAAAGTGATGAGAAAGAGTAGATATTGTTTTGGTTGAAATTGTAGCAAAAATCCTTTGTTTTTCAAAGAATATTTAGATTAGGGTTTTGATATTTTGGGGGTTTTGATGGAAACCGTGGCATTTGTTTATAGAGAATAATATCTCTGTAAACAAAAGCTTGCGTTATATATATATATATATATATATATATATATATATATATATATATATATTCCCCATACTAAATGGTTGTTTAAAAACTGTTTAGTCACTAAATGGTTTTCAGAAAACCATTTAGTGTTTAATTATATATAAAAAAATATGCAGCGTCCCCCCACTGACTGCTGGAACAATAAGGGGAATCACCGCTTAAAAATAGCAATTTACGCTCCAAATTTGATTTGTTGCTGGGAATGCTCTTAGGCTTGTGAAATTTAAGAGGCATAAAAACAGGGATTTGATTACGCGATACAATATTTTTCAAGCACTTCCATTTTCTTTAGCAGAATTCCAGATGTTAAAGTGTTGAAAATTTCTTCAAATTTCATCCTTGGACTATGGAATCAATGGCAACATGAAGGAATGTTTAGGAGGTGAATTTGTTCCAAAACCTTACTGCATTTGAAAGGTCTCGCCCTCTTTCCGATTTAATGTCAGTCTTGGCCGAGTTGGAGGAAATAGACCTCTTATCCAGTGCTTGCGACTTTAGAGAATCTAAGGTGGTGTCAATCCGCTCTGTCGAACGCTAACTGATACGGCTCCCTCTAGCGCCCAACAAGCTAGATTCCCTCTTCAACGATAGGTGATTGGATTAAGGGAATCGAATTAGATGGTTCGTGGGAAGTAGGGAGCACGGATTGGAGACCCTCGTCGGAGCCATTGTTGGAAAGTCGTAGGCTAGAATCAAGGCTCGACGAATTTGGTAGAGGAAGTAAAGGCAGCAACTGTAGAGTAGGAGGAGGAAAAGGAAGCTTGAACAGTGGAGGAGGAGTAGGGTTTTACCAGACATACTTTTTCCGGCATGAAAGTCCTACCTTTGTTTTCTATATGTCATATACTTAATTTAATGTTATCTGGCCGCATGCTTGATATACAAGTATTTGTGTTTCTAGATTTTCTTTTAAATATATCTACTAATTAGAAAGGGCTTTGTTAATGACACCTCGTTTTTGGTTAAGGGCTATCACGAAATTTAGTTTTTAAAATTGTGTTAAGCGGAGTACAATACAGACTAAACACCACTTAACAATATATTAGCTTCATACAAAATTACCCTTACCCTTTATAAACTTACCCCTTAACATAAATAAACTTCGCGTACTGATTACATCGTTTGGTAAAAGTAAGAAAATAGCCATGGCTTCACTAAACCCTGGTTATGGGAAAGATGACGAAGATAAGGTAAATTGCACCCAAAAAAGTGAATTATATGAAGATGATGAAGATCAGTCTGCTAATGACAAGGTTTGGTATTTAATTTTGCATTAACACGTACAGAATTGAAGAAGAAACACGGGTTGAAAAATTCAGATGTAATGGACCATGTTTATACCGAACAATCAATATGAAGATACACAAATAATGACCGTTTTGAGTATAAAAACACGGTAGAGTATGACCGTTTTTATTAAGTACAAACTACAATTTGAAACAGAGATAGAGAAGACGTAAAAGATCCACCGTGTTTATTAATTTTAGACGGTATTATATTATCGTTTATATGGTTTTGTGGTACTAATGTTACCGTGCATGTTTTGTACTAAACAATTGTTATTTAATCTATAGGGTGATACCGTTTTAAGTTTATTTATATGAGTATTTGTTATCGTATTTTCTGTGTGGTGTGAATAATATTCAGCTGTTTTACAGATTGATGTAATCGCTCTTCTAAACGAAGTATACAGGAATGAGGATTCCTATGATACGGATGGTGTCAATGTTAATGAGAAGGGTTGTTAGTTGGTAAATGTTGACATCAACGATCTTTCACATGAGGAAGTGGGAATATTGTGTTGCGCATACCCCAACTTAACTTCCCATTTCACCACCAATAAGGTTTGAAAACTTGTTTTATGTTTTACATTAAGTATGTAGCTCTAATCGTAGTATCTTGTTTATTGATGCAGTTGTTCGATTCCAAAGAGGACGTACGAAAATGGTGCATGGATCGTGGACTTGATGTGAAATGTATCATTGTTATCAAAAGAAGTAAAACAATAAATCTCTTAGATAATGGGAAAGGCTCGTGGATGTTGCTTGCCTGTGAAAGAAGTGGAAGGTACATTGATCAAAAGGCCAAGGAGCATGTACCGAAAACCCAAAAGAAAAGGCGTAGATCGAGAAGTAGAAAATGTGGTTGTCAGTTTGAATTAAGAGCACATTGTCTAGATGATGGAAAGTGCACTATGAAAGTTAAAAACGGATGCCACAATGTAATGACCCAGAATTTTGAACCAATTTGAAATTGGATTTTTTTAATACTTAATTTAAATTTTCTAAACATAAAATAAGTTTGAGAACATTTAATAATTTTGATAGGTTAAACAATAGGTTTTATTTGAATTATAACATTTATAAATGGAAATGATTATTAACAAGTTTGGATTTACTGATATTATTTATCATTTGATCGGATTTGTCAAAAGATAACAAAAATTAATAGCATTAGTATTATGTGTTGCCCTTTGTTTTCATAACGTTTAAGGTAAATGCTACCAAAAACACATTCCTTCTCCTTTTTACAAGTGTTAAGACACTTATAATTTTGCATGCAACATTCCATGCATAAAATACACATGTCCTATGATGTGTCACTCTCTCCTTACTCCTATTTTCCTATAAATACCACCCTTTCCTTCCACTTTTTCATTCATTCTCACTTCTTTTCTTTCTCTCATCTTCTTAGAGCTTATGGCCATGGTTTCCATGGCATAAGTCTTCCTCTTTTCCACCACCACCTTGCCAAAGTTCGTAATTCTCCTCCTCCTCTTATAATATAAAGAGATACTAGTGTATATTATATTATATATATTTTTTGGTGAAGAAGACGTTGCGCTGAAATATTGTCCGATGGTTTGCTTAGCTAGGCTCGCCTACGGTGAAGATTTGGGAAGCTGTTAGGTGATAACTCTTTAACACGGCCTATATATTTAATTAGTAGCTAGACTAATTTAAATATAGTGATTGGTTAATGATGATTGATATTTTTTGTGATGGATGATGGATGTGAAGATTAGAACACACACTATTAAGCGTTAGTGTTATAACGCTTGTGCACAATTATGATTTATTGAATGATGGTTGCTATGGATGTTTAAATGGTAGTTGATGTTGTTTTGCACACACTATAACACAAAAATTATGGTATCACATTGGTTTTCGAAAAATCTCCTTCATAATTAAAAGCAATATCATTATTGAAATTGAAGGTTAATAATTGGAAAAGACCATACGTATGAATTCATATATATTGTTAAAGTCCTTTAAGTGAATAAATAAATACTGGAACATTCTAGGATGACAAGAGGATAGTGTCTAGGCTTGGGTTTGGAAATGAAGTTTCCTGCTCTCCCTGGCTATCCCTAACTGATCTGACGAATGGGATGGTTACTTTGCAGTTATTTGAATTTAGAAATGAATTAGAATTTATGAAAGTTGAATTTAAATCCAAAATAATTTGGGAAGTAAATTTAAATGATTTTAAAAGGGTTATATAAGGATATAATGGTTTTCTAAGATATTTTGAAGTATCGTAGAATAATGGTTATTATGGTTAAAATAGAGCTTGTCGCATAACGACAATTTACGTATTTTAGATGCAAACTTTAAATAATTATAACTTTTGCAATCTAAATCGGATTTCCACAAAATGAAAAAAGACTGATTTCCATTAACAAGAACTATCAAATGAGTGAAAGAAGATTTTAAATTCGAGTTATAATTTTCAAGTTATGTTTGAAACCGTTTTGGAAAGGATCGATGTAAGTACAATTGTTGACCATAGCTATAAACAGTTATTTTTAAATGTTTTAAAATTATGGAATTTTTATTATAAAATCATAATAAATTATGTAAAAGTGTTTTTAATTGTAAATTTTAAGTTTTGGCTATGATAAACGATGTTTTTATCAAAGTAGTTAAGATAACTATTTTGTAACGCTTTTGTAACACTTTTGAAGCACTATTGTAACGCTTTCTTTGAAAACAACTTATTTTGAAGTATTTAAACCACGAAATGTTTTCCGAACTTTAAGTAATCATTTGTAAATGATTTGTTGAATGTTTTCAAAGGTTTAAAAGTATTGAAAATAATCTGTTCGGAATTTAAATTGATTTATTTAATAATTAAAATGTGTTTTTCAATTTTAAATAATTGGATATGGTTGGAGGTAAATCTTCAGATGTTTGATATTAATCCGATAGATGATTACTATTTGAGGAATTTAAAAGGTAGTTCACCATTATTCCGCTTATATTATGAGTTGAATATCGAGATTAATATTAAGTATAAGTTGATGGTATTTCTATCCAGATCTAATGTCAAAGAGTTGGATAAATCTTTTAATTAAGATGCTAGTTTCCTAAGTTGACTGGGATAAGTTGGATAGAAATAATCTTCAAATATTTGATATGAAATTATGTGGTGTAAATGTATACTATTTGAGGGATTTGGAAGATATTATTATATCGTTATTCCACTTATAATATTCATTGATTATGAAAATTGATATCGAATATAAGTAGATACAATTTCTGTGTAACTCATGTTCAATATCAATTGATTTGGGTTTTGTCGTGAATCATATCTTCAAAAATATCATTGCTGAAACCCTGTGAGATTGAGTTATGCAAATTCATATTGTAATTTGAGGATTTAATCAGATTTTTTATTTGAGGAAATTAAAAGTGAGGAATTAGAAAGAAAGTGTAATCTTTTAGTTGAGATTAAAGAATGGAATGTTGGAAAATCAATTTAATTGGAAACTATGGTTCAAATATGGATTAATGATTTTCAAAGGAAACTGGATTTTTGATAACGAGTTATCAAACGAAAAAATAATTAAGGCTTTAAGGCTAAATCATCTTTGATTTAAGGGATGTGTTTTAAAAGAGAAAGGTTAAATATGGATTTTGTAATAATTTGAGAACGGGTTTAAAGAAGTTTAATTTTGACAAAATCCAAGACGTAAGGAGATTGGTAGAAAGCCTGTGTATTCAATAATTTTGTTTTTTTTTAAATTGCGCCTATTATTTGGAAAGACTAGGATCGGATGTATGTCTGAAAACCATTCCAAGTAATAATACGACATTGTGGAGCAATTGAAGACATTGGAGAATACATTTAAGATCGGGACCCTTCATGTCGTAAGGACGACTTGCTGAATGTCTCGAATGGGTCGCTCCCATTTGTAGATGGATTTTATATCAGTTAAGTGGCAAGAAGCCCGAACATATGTAAAGGAATTCCGGATTGTGTTTTCATTCAGACCCAAAACGGACTTGTATAGATTATGTGTCTGACATTGTAATTGACTGCGTAGCACTAATCATTGTTAAATATATATCTGCTTGGTGGCGGAGAATTTATTCTCTTGCTTAACACCCTTCTCAAAGACGTATGAGCTTAGAGGTTATATATTGATGAAAATTAGCGATGCGTAGTGAATGGACAATGTGGCATATTTAAGTTATGAGATGAGCTATGGATGATCAAAGCATGGCTTATTTAAGCATAGCTTTATGTATATCATGACCTCGATGAACTTCACACCCCGGATTGATGGTAAATTGGTGGTCAGATTTTTATATTCGTTTCGTATGTTTGGTGCACCGGGATGTGATGATGAAAGGGTACTACGAAGTCCCCAGTCTGGGATGCTATGGGTTGGGTACTCTGATTCATAGATGGTAGGTTAGTATAACGGAGTTCGAGTCTAGACGTTATCCGCGAGTAGTGGGATGATGCGCCCAAGAACGTTTGTGAGCCCACGAATGATCTTTCATACCAGGAACCATCATGTTGGAAACCCAATCTCCACTACGAGCTCGTACACTTTTGATTGTATAGCCTTCGGGTTACCGACAGGATTGTCAGTATAATGGGATGGGGCATTATGCTGGCTAGGATTAATACATTTATTTGCGAAAAGTTTTTTCATACTATATAAAATAGTAAAAGAGTATTTTCACGTATGAATGCATTTTTGGTTATCATAAGGCAAAACTCGCCCATTTGGTGTGTGCTTGCATTATGTGATGTGGGACGAGCTTATGATAGCTTCATTTTTCAAAAAGTCATTACAGATTTCTATGCACTGGTATCCACATAGGGTAAACCCATTCCGCATTGGCGGCGTGGTCCGGTGAATTACCTAAATTTAAAATAAACCCTAAAGACAACTGTTTTGAGTTCTCATACCAGTCCCACGACTGACCTGGAGTTTATTCTTCCCTCACCTAAACTCTGGGTGCCAATAATTTTTACACGGGCAGCCTAGTAGTTTGGTCCGCATATTTAGCCTTAGAGTTGATTGGAGCAGGATTCTAGTTTTAGGTGGAGCTATATGTTTTAGAGCAATCACAATCTTCTGCTAAATTAATATTTCTTCTGTTGTGAAATCGATGTACTCTGATGTATTCCTTGTAACTCTAATGTTATATTATGGTAATGAAATGAAAGGTTATGTTATTTTTGTGCAAATATGTTAGTACCCATAATAATCCGTCTTTATGAACGGTTTAAGTTAGTTTAATTACTAGCGAGAACCAAGCAAAAAGCCGGGTCATTACATTTTTGGTATTAGATATTTGGTTAATACAAAGCAATGGGGTACGACACATTTGAACAAAAGGAAAGACCCATCAGAGTTATATATCTCATCAGAGATAGGGTTAGTAATGCCCTAAAATGAGATTTTGGAGTATTATATTTCAGAGAGCGTATTTGAAAATATGAAATGAGTTTTGAAAAGTTATATTTTAAGAAAGAAATATATTTTGGAAATATATGGTTAATTATAACCTGGATACTTAATCAAATGATTAAGGTTAAGTTTACATTTTGTGATTATAATTACACATAAAATAACTCTTATGGCATGGTAATTAAGCCCCTTCCACTGATCAGGAAAATGATCCAAGTACAAATGCCTTTTGGATTTAATTTCACTATTGGGTAACATTTCAAAATATCGATAAACTTGGGTCAAATTTGTTAAGGTAACTAATCAATATGGTTAGAAATTAAAAATTAGAATTTGAGTATTTTATTTGATGTTGCGGTTGGACTATCGAGTATAAGAAGATTTTGCATATACGTCTGATCAACGTATATACGAAGTCTTAAGTGTACTAGATAGATATAGAATCATACTCTAGTCGCTTGAAGATAATTCTGTTGATAACTACAGCATCATCAGTATGTATTTTCGAGTTTTGAAAGTGGGATGACTATATGATTCCGATTAAAATAGCAATATATACTTAAATCAATTTAGCAAAGTGTTTGAAAATATTGGATAAATTGATGTGAATTAGAATAAATAAGCGAGATCTTGAAAATTTGATAAGTTGTAAGAATTATATCAAGTATACCTGTAATAAGGATAAGCCAGTAAAGAGTATATGAGAAAGTGCATTTGTGGTGTATATATATATATATATATATATATATATATATATATATGTATATATAGGTTTTGAAAAGATGTATAATTTGAAAACTTAGATCAAAATTTTGAGTAAGAATTGGCAGTTACTTTGGAATTGATTTTGAAAGAATATATTTTGAATATAAAGGAAAAAGATCTTTGAAAATATTTGAAAATTAAAAATTTAAGCACGGACATCTTGCGATTGGAATTTCTCAATTGATTAAAAGACATCTACGTAAAATTGGAATTTACATAAGCAATCCAAGTAGTTTGGGAAACGAGTTAAAGCCTAAGTTGGAATTACTTAATCAGGATATTTTATAATTAGTCCTCCCCAACTAATTAAATTTAAAATGCAAATATCTTGAGAATTCAGTGTGACGATATGATATTTGATGATATTTTGGTTAAGTACTACATTGTTTAAAGTTGTTTCTTTAAAGTTTGAAGGAAATAAGTTTTGTAATCTTGAATTTAGAATAATTAATGAGGATAGCCAAACTTAAACAATATAAGGAATTAAAATCTGGAATTATCGATGATTTTGGACAATCAATAAGTTTTAAAGTATATTGTGACAACAAAAGGAACTGTTTAAGTGAGCATGAATACCTTGTGAATTAAGTTTCACAATTTGATTAAAGGATATTTGAAAAGTGGGAATATTAAGAAGATATTACCTAAACTAAAACGTTTAGATAAGTTGAGTTCTGAGATGATCGAGTTTTCCATGTAAAGAATAATAGTAATTTTTGAGAACTGAAAAGGAATAAGTTTCATAACCTTTGTACTTGCAAGATAAGATCTAAGAGAATAAATTTATAACTCTGAATTTTTTTGAAAGAAGTAGATGGTTGAGTATAAGCAATTGGCCCACTGAACGATGAATCAAATATAATGGGTAAATGGAGTTTATCGTCGGAGGACATGCACATATGGTTGTCCATAAATATGTGTATTATAATATTTTACCTGGTATATCCATTATAAGAACAGGGAGCTTTGGTATAAAGAATCTTAATCTTAAATTTGTTGAATGAGTAGTCATGATTCCCTTTCCTTTTCGAGGACGAAAAGTTTAAGGGGGGGGGTGAATGTAATGATCCAGAATTTTGAACCAATTTGAAATTGGAATTTTTAATACTTAATTTAAATTTTCTGAACATAAAATAAGTTTGAGAACATTTAATAATTTTGATTGGTTAAACAATAGGTTTTATTTGAATTATAACATTTACAAATGGAAATGGTTATTAATAAGTTTGGATTTACTGATATTATTTGTCGTTTGATCGGATTTGTCAAAAGATAACATAAATTAATAGCATTAGTATTATGTGTTGCTCTTTGTTTTCATAACGTTTAAGGTAAATTTTACCGAAAACACATTCATTCTCCTTTTTACAAGTGTTAAGACAGTTGTAATTTAGCATGCAACATTCCATGCATAAAATACACATGTCCTATGATGTGTCACTCTCTCCTTACTCCTCTTTTCCTATAAATACCACCCTTTCCTTCCACTTTTTCATTCATTCTCACTTCTTCTTAGATCTTATAGCCATGGTTTCCATGGCATAAGTCTTCCTCTTTTCCACCACCACCTTGCCAAAGTTCGTCATTCTCCTCCTCCTCTTATAATATAAAGAGAGATTAGTGTATATTGTATTATGTATATTTTTTGGTGAGGAAGACGTTGCGCTGAAATACTGTCCAACGGTTCGCTTAGCTAGGATCGCCTACCATGAAGATTTGGGAAGCTGTTAGGTGAGAACTCTTTAATCACGGTTTATATATATAATTAGTAGCTAGACTAATTTGAATATAGTGATTGGTTAATGATGATTGATATTTGTTGTGATGGATGGTGGATGCGAAGTTTAGAATACACACTATTAAGCGTTAGTGTCATAATGCTTAAACACAATTATGATTTATTGAATGATGTTGATGATGGTTGCCATGAATGTTTAAATTGTTGTTGATGTTGTTTCGCACACACTATGGCACAACAATTATGGTATCACATTGGTGATCGGAAAATCTCCTTCATAATTAAAAGCAATATCATTATTGAAATTGAAGGTTAATAATTGGAAAAGGCCATATGCATGAATTTGTATATATTGTTAAAGTCCTTTAAATGAATAAATAAATATTGGAACATTCTAGGATGACAGAGAGGATAGTGTCTAGGCTTGGGTTTGGAAATGAAGTTTTCTGCTCTCCCTGGCTATCCGTAACTGATCCGACGAATGGGAAGGTTAATTTAAAGTTACTTGAATTTAGGAATGAATTGGAATTTATGAAAGTTGAATTTTAGATCCAAAAGAATTTGGGACGTAAATTTAAATGATTTTAAAAGGGTTATATAAGGATATAATGGTTTTCTAAGATATTTTGAAGTATCGTAGAATAATGGTTATTATGGTCAAAATAGAGCTTGTCGCATAACGGCAACTTACGTATTTTAGATGCAAACTTTAAAGGCTTATAACTTTTGCAATCTAAATCGGATTTCAATAAAATGAAAAACGTTTGATTTCCATTAACAAGAAGTTTCAAATGAGTGAAAGCAGATTTTAAATTCGAGTTATAATTTTCAAGTTATGTTTGAAATCGTTTTGGAAAGGATCGATGTAAGAACAATTGTTGACCATAACTATAAACAGCTATTTTTAAATGTTCTAAAATTATGGAAAAAAATGTAAAATCATGATAAATTATGTAAAAGTGTTTTGAATTGTAAATTTTAAGTTTTGGCTAAGATAAACGATGTTTTTATCAAAGTAGTTAAAATAACTGTTTTGTAACGCTTTTGAAGCACTATTGTAACGCTTTCTTTGAAAACAGCCTATTTTGGAGTATTTAAACCCCGAAATGTTTTCCGAACTATAAGTAATCATTTGTATATGATTTGTTGAATTTTTTCAAAGGTTTTAATAAATAAAATGTGTTTTACAATTTTAAATAATTGGATATGGTTGGAGGTAAATCTTCAAATGTTTGATATTAATCCGATAGATGATTCTTACTATTTGAGGAATTTAAAAGTTAGTTCACCATTATTCCGCTTATAATGTGAGTTGGATATCGAGATTAATATTAAGTATAAGTTGATGGTATTTCTATCCATATGTAATGTCAAAGAGTTGGATAAATCTTTTAATTAAGATACGAGTTTCCTAAGTTGACTGGGATAAGTTGGATAGAAATAATCTTCAGATATTTGATATGAAAGTTTCTGGTGTAAATGTATACTATTTGAGGAATTTGGAAGATATTATTATATCGTTATTCCACTTATAGTATTCGTTGATTATGAGAATTGATATCGAATATAAGTAGATACAATTTCTGTGTAACTTATGTTCAGTATCAATTGATTTGGGTTTTGTCATGAATCATATCTTCAATAATATCATTCTTGAAACACCATGAGACTGAGTTATGGCAATTCATATCGTAATTTGAGGATTTAATCAGATTTTTGATTTGAGGAAATTAAAAGTGAGGAATTGGAAAGAAAGTATAATCTTTTAGTTAAGATTAAAGAATGGATGTTGGAAAATCAATTTAATTGGAAACTATGGTTGAAATGTGGATTAAGGATTTTCAAAGAAACTGGATTTTTGATAACGAGTTATCAAACGGAAAATTAATTAAGGCTTTAAGGCAAAATCATCTTTGATTTAAAGGATGTGTTTTAAAAGAGAAAGGTTAAATATGGATTTTGTAATAATTTGAGAATGGGTTTACAGAAGTTTAATTTTGACAAAATCCAAGATGGAAGGAGATTGGTAGAAAGCCTATGTGTTCCATAGTTGTGTTTTTTTTATTTTGCGCCTATTATTTGGAAAGATCGGGATCAGATGTATGTCTGAAAAGCATTCCAAGTAATAATACGACATTGTGGAGCAATTGAAGACATTGGAGACGACATTGAAGACCGGGACCCTTCATGTCTTAAGGACGACTTGCTGAATGTCTTGAATGGGTCGCTTCCATTTGCAGATGGATTTTATATTAGTTATGTGGCAAGAAGTCCGAACGTATGTGAAGGAATTCTGGATTGTGGTTTCGTTCAGATCTAGAACGGACTTGTATGGATTGTGTGTCTGACATTGTAATTTACTGCATAGCACTGATCTTTGTTAAATATATATCTGCTTGGTGGCGGAGAATTTATTATATTGCTTAACACCCTTCTCTAAGACGTATGAGCTTAGAGGTTATATATTGATGAAAATCAGTGATGCGTAGTGAATGGACAATGTGGCACACTTAAGTTATGAGATGAGCTATGGATGATCAAAGCATGGCTTATTTAAGAGTAGCTTTGTGTATATCGTGAGCTCAACGAACCTCACACCCCAGATTGATGGTAAACTGGTGGACATATTTTTATGTTCGTTTCGTATGTTCGGTGCATCACAATGTGATGATGAAAGGGTACTACGAAGTCCCCAGTCTGGGACGCTATTTGTTGGGTACTCTGATTCATGTATGGTGGGTTAGTATAATGGAGTCCGAGTCTGGATGTTATCTGCTAGTATTGGGATGATGCGTGCAAGAAAGTTTGTGAGCCTAGAATGATCTTTTGTACCAGGAATCATCATGTTGGAAAACCAATCTCCACTACGA
Organism: Allium sativum; assembly: GCA_030737875.1. NCBI lineage: Eukaryota > Viridiplantae > Streptophyta > Magnoliopsida > Asparagales > Amaryllidaceae > Allium > Allium sativum. Next base: position 652,202,575 of record CM060923.1, read on the forward strand.
GCCTGTACGGTTTTGAATGTATAGCCTGCTGGTTACCGACAGGATTGTCAGTATATTAGGATGGGGCATTATGCTGGCTAGGATTAATACATTTATTTGTGGAAAGGTTTTTCACACTATTTATAACAGTAAAAGAAGATTTTCACATATGAATGCATTTTTGATTATCATAAGGTAAAACTTGCCTATCTGGTGTGCGCTTGCATTGTGTGATGTGGGACGAGCTTATGTTAGCTTCATTTTTCAAAAAGTCATTGTGGATTTCTATGCACTGGTATCCACATGGTGTAAACCCACTCCGCATTAGCGGTGTGGTCTGGTGAATTACCTAACTTTAAAATAAACCCTAAAGACAACTGTTTTGAGTTCTCACACCAGTCCCACCACTGACCTGGAGTTTATTGTTTCCTCACCTAAACTCTGGGTGCCTATAATTAAATATGTTAGTACCCATAACAATCCGTCTTTATGAACGGTTTAAGTTGGTTTAATTACCAGCGAGAACCGAGCAAAAAGCCGGGTCATTACCCACAATCCCAGTCCTCCTGTTTTTTTAACCGGGCATCCGTATGTTGCGCGATTAAAAGATAATGAAGTAAAGACCGTACAAAAAATGGCGAATAGTTGCATTAGGCCACAGAATATTCTTACTATTGTTAACTTGACAACCTAGAAAATAAGTCTACAATCAGAAATGTGTACAATGCTAAAGTGAAGCTTAAACTTCAGAATACAGAAGGTAGATCGATTATGCAACAGTTTATGAAGCTGGCTTGTAGTCACCACTATTCTATTCATCATAGAGTCGACGATATAAGAACTAAAGTTACCGATTTGATCTTCCGTCATCTGAAATGTGTTTTGCTTGCGCAATGTTTTTATCAAATTTTGTTTTTGGATTGCACTTTCAAGACAAATAAGTACAAGTTGTCATGTTTTCATATGGTGTCGTAAACTTCAACGAGTGTGTAGCGACCCGTGCTTCCAAGCCGGCCTAAGCCGAACAAGAAGGCGGACTACTTCCAAAAATTCCCAAAAAATAAATCTAGCTATGTTTTGACGATGTGTTCTTATAAAAATCAATTTTGTCGAATTTGAAGTCCGTTTGAAAAATGGTCATTTTCTGGTCGATCCAATTCAAACTTAAACTGACCAAACACGTTTAAATTTACCACGTTCACATATTGATTTCAAAAATTATGAAATTTGAAACCTAACAATAATTTGATATTCCGGATCCAACAAAAGTGGTTTCATCGAAAACAGAGGTCATTTGCAAAATGGCTATTTATTATATTATATTAAATTCCATAGCGACTATTTTAAATTTTAAACTGGATATAACTTTTTATTCCCGCTATGAAATTTGGATTTTTCACATTCGTTGGAAATATATTTTCAAACAGATTCAACTATTTCTTGTTTCACTAAAATCCGATTGATTTTGAATCATATACATTCATTTGAAATTTGAAATCATTTTTTAAAATCCTTTTATAATTAAATTGAAATTTTCGTTCTAACTTCGATTTAAATAAATTTATACGTTCTAATTCTATTCAAAATAAATTTCTAGTCGTTATTATTTAAAATAAATCATTTTAAATATTCAAAATTCATTAAAATTGCCAAAATAAAAATTTTAAATTGGTTCTGATTTTCTGGGTTGTTAAAGGGTGCATCCTTCACTGTTGCGCTAGCTTTTATTAGTTGGGAGACCACTGAGTCATATATATGGGCATTGGAGTGTGTTAGAAAATGTTATCAAGAAAAAGAATTTCCAAGTGTTATCATAATGGATGTGGAAATTGCTCTTGGTAATGCAGTGGCCACTGTTTTTCTAGCAGCTCGTCATATTCTTTGTGCATGGCATATTTCAAAAAACATTCAAGCAAATTGCAAACCAAATTTCATAAAAAAGAAATGGATAATGATTGAGGATATAGAGACCGTAGTAGAAGATGAGGAAGGAAAAAAAGAGTACGATTTATTTTGAGAGGGTTGAAGCAATGTGATTAGTTCGCTGTCTGAAGAAGAGTATCATCAAAACCTAAATTGTTTTTGTGAAGCATGGCGGGAGAAGAAAAAACAATCGTTGAACTATGTGTTGAAGAACTGGCTGAACAAGTATAAGGAGATGTTTGTGTTAGCTTGGACAAATGAAGTAAAACACTTTGATAATGTATCAACTATTGTAGTTGAAAGTGTGCACCATCATCTCAAACTGTGTTTTAATTCAGCTGCAGGTAGTTTTGTTCAGTGTTGGACTAGCGCGCATCTCTGCTGTGAGAATGAATTAGTTGCAATTGAACATGCGTTTGAAATGAGTTCATCAAAGTCACTTCATAGATTTCGAGATGAGCCAATGTTTAAAGAGGTGTTGGGATTTGTTTCTCATAAGGTACTTGATTTATTGTAAACCGAACTATGTAGTATTCCAAAAGGTGGCATGAGTATTCAAACTTGTGGTTGTTTTTTATGGAAAGTTAATGGTTTACCATGTGCACATATGCTAGTAGACTTTAGACATTCATACAGCTTCATACCCCTTAGTTCTATAGACTGAAACAGTTGTCATGTATTCCGCCTACACCGAATTGGTCCACTCTTGATTTTATGGACTTGCCTGAATTTCATGCGTTGAAACATAGGTATGACGTGGCTATTGATAAGTGAGGATTGATATTCAACAAGGTATGAAATTGTTAGCCTTCCCTTCTACTACGAACATTAAAGAACCTCCCAAGGCGACTATAAAAAAGGAAGACCACCTAAAAAGGAGAAGTCGACTAAACGAGATCCTTCTTACTTTGAGCATGTTGACGCTGCATTGTCTTGCAGCCCAAAACTTACTCCAGTTAGTCATTGTTTGAAGAAACTTGGAGTAAAACTAAATGCACCTAAAACTAGCCAAGTTGATGAACATTTCTTATTCAAATGCCCAAATGTCTGCGACCATATATAACTCGTATAGACGACATGGTTGCTGATGGTAATTATGGATATTGGGTAGTGGTTAAACAACTAAATCTTCATAACCGAAGACCAGAAAATCCTTGTAAGTTCGTACGTGAGGCCATGGTTGATAATTAAATACGTCATTCGGAGATGTACAAAAGCATGTGGGATGAATATGGCTTCGAAGAAATGAAAAGGAGGACACAAGGTGATAACTCATTGGGGTAAAGGATTGGATGCAAATTCCGGAATCCGGTTTTGTAATTGCAGAAAAATTTGGTACTGTTGTTGTCTTTCTTAGTAAGAATATGAGTTTATTGTTTGTTCCGACAACAATACAATTAACCTTGTTAAACTGGGACAGGATGGTCATAATGGGATACGTAGACAACTCACATTTTGTTGTCGTTACTTTGAAGTAAGAATCGCCTTTACCTAGTACTTCTCTGTTCTCATTCTTTCACCGAATTTACAACATCAATGCGCAGGATTGGATCAACACATACGCGGAGAGAATTTCTCTCTTCATGCCTACTGAAGAAGATGGACATGCTAACAAAGATAAAAACGTTATTGATTTAAGTTAATGTCGAATATTTACATATGTACGTAGTTCAGTGCTAATATAACAGAATCTTGAAATATTAATGCAACTGTTAACTTTTGTGGAAATGTGGGTTACACTTGTGAGGCAATGCAGTTCTATATTATGTTTACTTTAATCTCACATCTGGAGTGCAAGTTTGAGCTATTGTATTGAAAGTCTTGCGACACTTCTTCATTTCACTATTGAGATACTACATTTCGCTTTTAAACCAACTATGAAATGATAAAATATTATAATTGTTGGATCTAGAATAACCCTAGAGGGGGGGTGAATAGGGTTTTTCACAGTTTTTTAAACAGAATTGATTAACTGACAGGATATTAAAATAATAAACAGATCACAGAATATAGCAGAAACAGAAATACAGAAAATAAATCACACACAGATATACCCAGCTTCGGCAAAACCCTGCCTACTGCTGCATTTCTAAGGTTTCTACTAGGTGATAGAACAGCTCCCGCATACAAGACCATGTACACTCGCAAACCCTGCTCCTATTCTAACCCTACGCTCAAACGCCTAGACTGATTCAAACCCCTGAATCAGATTTTCCCCAGATTACAAACCCGTAACCTGTATTCCTAGATTTTACAGAGTCTAGTATTGTCAGTTAACTCCTAACTGAAACTCCCCTAGAGTTTTACAGACTCTATAAACTGTTCAGAATTGTTTACAAAAGAATTTAAGAACAAAAACAAAACAAAATGAAAATCAAAACAAAAGAACCCCTTAGGAGTTAAATTAAAAGGGGTCATCCCCTTATCCATTTAAAACATGGCCGGCCCATTATTTATTTTCCTTTCACCCGATCTCTTTGCTTTGTGAAAGAAAAAAATGGCGGCGGCTTAGGGTTTCTTGAATCCTTCCCCAAATCGGTCGATTGCTTGATAAAAACCGAGGCTCTGATGGCTTAATATTTCGTTGATATGTGATGCTTCGATTCGGTTTGAGATGATCAAAAACAATGGATTAAATTGTGAGTATTCTCTGAATTTTTTTCTCTTTGATTAATCTCTGGTTTTCGATGCTTGGGTTTTCGATCGTTTATTTCTTGGATGCTCAATCTCTTTGCCAATGATGAAGTGGTGTATTATAGGGTTATAGAAAAACCCTAATTGCTCTGATTTCTTGTAATTGACTCGCTCTGGTTGATTGCGTGTTTCCCCTTTTTGGCATGACGGTTTCAAATCCCTCTGTAAATCGCCTTGATGATTTTTTTGTTAAAATAGGATTATAGAATCCTTTAATATCTCTGATTTCGTAAAAACAATGACTTGGTCTGATATTTGTGGTTTCCTCTTTTGTTCCTTCGATTGAATGGGAAATTTGCGTGATTATTGCTCTTTGATTTCCACGGTTTTGATTTGGTCTGATAATTTGCGGTTTCCCTTTTTGAATTTCTTGATTTGAATAATTATCCGAGAAATGTTTTTGCCCCTTTTTGGATATAGACACCTTGGCTTGATTTGAATTCATGCTGAATGAAACATTGCTGGTCCCTTGCGTGATTGAATACATTTCAAAAAAAATCTTTCCTTTTATGTCGAACTGAATTTCTTGAAAAAAAAATTAAATACTTGCCAAAATTGTTTTGAATTAATTTCTGCAATCAAAAGAATTGATTGATTTCCCAAACAAACGTTTGCACTTGAAATTCTTTGTATAAGGACTCCTGCAGATTTCCTTAAATCACAGAGAATAAATTCATGCTCTTAAATTCCAGAAATGAATTCTTGCCATGTATTTGCTTAACATTCCTGCTTGTTTATGTTTGCTCAATCATGTAACAGCACCATTTGTTCTGTCTTGACTTGAGCACACGGTTTTGACACTTGATCCATACTTATTTACTGCAAGCACTTGCTTGATCATGCTGAAACTTTATGATCATACTGGTCCATGTTTATTTATGCTCCATGCTATAAGCTGCTCATAATATGCTGTTGTACCTGCCCATTTTGTGATGTATTTGCATTGGTTTGATATGGTCATTTTGAAACATGACTTGGCATGTGCAAAATATTTCTTGTTCGCAACCTGTTGCACCATGCACCTACACTGACTTGATACCATCATGCTGCTGTAGCCTTGTTCCACTTGTGCTTGTGACCTAACTATTTGTCTCCAGTTTTTTTTTTTTTTTTTTTTTTTTTTTTTTTTGCACCATACTTGCACCACTATGTGAATTTGCTGGACCATGTATTTGCTCTATTATGTTATGACTGATCTTGAACACTGCCGAGCCATTTGTAAAACTTGTCCCATGTCACTTGAATACATGTTCTTTCTGTGCTCACTACTTTTGGATCCATATGTATGTACATACATTACCATCCATGCTTACTTGAATTGAACATGAGCTCGGCCATTCCTGTGTGATGTTTGGTCTGTCTGCACTTCCTGTTGCCATTTACATGCTGTATATAAAACTGATTTGAATCACCTGTGTCATGTATACTACTGCCATGTGATAATTACTGTACATATCCATGCTAGCTGAACTGTTTTGTTCGAGAGCTGTCTTGTATTCTTGCTCATGACCATTTATTCTTGCTGTTTGAGCATCTCGGCTGTTGCATCTTCACTTGTACTTGAAACTTGTTGCTGAGTTGTTTTGACCATGTCTCGATCATGTTTTGATATCATGCTTTCACTGCTACACTTTTGCACTGAGTTGAGATGGTCCACGCGGCTACTCCTCAGTCGCACACTGATCGGCGAGGCAGTGCACACGTGTATTTATATACACGTGTGTATATGCAGCTATCAGACTGATTTTCCTGTTCCTGCACAAATATATTATATATACACTGACTGCCTTGTGGTATTTACAGTGTATCACTGTGAATATCACAAGCTATCTAGACACAGTTGGATTAAATCAGATCGAGTCAGAAAAATGATGAGAAACACACCGAAATTCTGAGGCAAATAAAATTTTAAAAATAAATTATATTTGCATGTATTCTGTTTTATTTCTATTGCAGTATACTGTGTGTTTCTGTTTCATGTGTGACAGGTAAGCTGGGATGACTGGACTGACTGTGATGACAGGACTGACAAGCTGAAGATAAGAAGACAGTGTGTGGTGTCAATGAATGTATGAGTCTGTATATACAAGTGGAAATGGATATATATGAAATGTAACTGTGTATATGTTGTGTGTATGTATGACTGAGTGACAATGAATGAACTATACTGAGGAGCAGTGAGAGAATTGTACAAATATATGTAATAAACAAATTTGATTGAAATAAAATATCATTTTATTGTTGTCAAACGAACTTGTCTATTATATTCTGTTTATATACAAGTACAATATACAGTGAATGTTTAAATAGTGGAGTTATACAGAGTTGTACTGTTTGAATGTTAGAGATATAATATTCAATTCAAATATTATATTCCTATCTGTGTTGTATATATAAAACATTACAATAACAAACACATTTATAATAATATATATTTGTTTGTTATCATCAAACAAAAATCATATAATTGTGTATACAACTGCGTTATATACAACAATCTCCCCCTTTTGATGATGACAAACAAATAAAAGATTTTGATTACAATTAATGTGTTTGACAGTGAATTCTGAACTCCCCCTATTTATTAGCTCCCCCTACAACAGAAACTCCCCCTATAACTGTGCATGAGTGAAAAGAATGTAAAAGGATTCAGAATTCTCAAAATGATTCAGAATTCTCAAAATTAAAATATTTATAAAATATTCATTCATAAATCAAAATCTAATCCATTCTCCCCCTTTTGTTATCATCAAAAGGATACAGAGTTTAAAATACAGATGAAAAACGACTAAAAATATAATTTCAGCTTAAGAGGAAGAATGCGATCATCATAAACCTCAATCAGTCAAACAAAAATCATAATAAACTGAGAACTAGTGGCATATTTCACATTGCAGAAAATGACTGATTTACGATGAAATTTATATAAATGAGGAGAGTTATATTAAAATGAATTTCAATTAATTTTCAAACGAATTTTTAAAAGAGTGAGGCTTAAAAAAAACAGTGATGGATTTGGATTATAATTATAATTCAATTTAAGTGACAAAATCGAATAATCTCAAGTCCTAATACCTATCAATCAACAAATCATAATACGTCATAAAATTTCAACACATTTCACAGATTAGAAAGTGGATTGATAGGCAGGTTATTATACACCAAGGAGAATTTCATATAAAAATTTATTTGTTGCAAATTATTTTCTTTTCTTTTTCTTTTGATTTAAGAGCACCCTGACCACGCATAACCAGAGCTTGGATTTTTAAATGAGGTCAGTCGCAGCATAAATTATAAGTTGTCTCTTAACCGTGCATGACCAGAGCTTGGATTTTTAAGTGAAGTTAGAGACACACTTATGTATTAATTATATTTTCATCATTTTCAGCTTTTTAAAAGGAAAAAAAACTCCTCGATATATAAAACCAATATGGATGATAGAAATGTGGTAAGTACAGAGATGGACTGTGAAATAAATTTCTAAATTAATTATATTATGAGATATGCATGAACTGTACCGGGATTATTGAAAATTTTCATTTGACACTAATTCTGAAAAATAGCATAACCACAATTCCATCACAACTATTTTCACTGTTTGTTCAAGGTGATTTTAAAAATATTAAACTCTCCACATTTAAAAAAAATTATCATGGATGGAAGAATGATGAAAGATAATGAAGATGGTCGTGAGATAATTTGCCAGTTCAAAGACATTATAATAAATGTTCAACAATCATGAAAATTAAAGAAAAAATCTCCTCTTGTTGTGAAATATATTGCAGTCCCAATTCATCACAATTTCAAAATCTAAAAATAATTTTGATGAACTACAAATACAGTTCAATTTTGATATTGATTTCAATTTCTGAATGAATAATTAGTAAATAATTCTAAAATTGAAAATCAAATACAAGAGGAATATGCTGATCTATATACAACAAGAGGGGAAAAAAATGTGTACAGGACAAAAAGAGCGTGTGGATATATACATGGTGAAGATTTGAATCTAAGTACAGATGGGTGAGATAAAAATAAGGCGCTTCTGATACCACTTGGTGTCTCTATTTACGAGGAATTTTAACATGATACTGAACAAGAATGTCATAGACAAAAGAATTATAAATACAAAGCCCATTCAGACAAGATAACAGATTATGCACATGTATCAGAGCAGCGGTCAGATTAAAGCAGGCAGTTATTTGAAAACAGTATCAGAGCAACACAGATCATAAAATCACGTCAGACTTGTCAGTGGATGGTCACATAAGATCATTCATGATCCAAGATTAGAAATACCGTTTATTTGAAATCATTTGAGGAATATGAAAAATATCAGGATTTAATAAATCAATCACACCAATTTATAAATTTTTGAATTGAGATATGTGTGAGATTTAATAAATCAACAATTTCAAATGATTTTCAACAAACAAATATTTAAATCATATAACCATGAAATAACAGAGAATTTCAAGACCGGATTTTCAAAGAATTTTCACAAGAATTTTCTGACAAGTCCTCAAGAGATTTCAGATCATCTACATCAATTTTGTGAGATATTCATGATCCAAAGAAAATAATTTATTTGAAATCATTTGAATCAATGTCAAATTTTGAGATATAATGAATCAGTCACACAAGGTTAATAATTTCAGATTTAAGTGGTGTGTGAGATTCAAAATATCAGGAATTTCAGATGATTTCAAACTAAACTAATTTCAATCATAATAATCATGAATAAGAATGAAATTCAAGATGTATCACTGATTCAACCCAAATATTTTTCAAGTCAGAAATAATCAAGCCAATCAAAAAAAAAATTAATGAGATTATCACAACTGAGAAGTAACAGTGCTGTAATGAGTATAATACTTTAAGCGTTTCCAAAATGAATTGGAAGGAACTCAAAACAGCATAAGTGTGTGAAATTTCATTAATTATTCAGATCTTCAAAAATTTAGAATTCTAGTTAACAGTGTTCAAGATATGATATGAATGCATCAACACTGTTATGAATTCAATAATCAGAAACTAAACTTCAAAAACAATTGTAGATATTTACAAGTTTAAATACAAGATCTGGAAAAGATTAAAATATCCGAATTATATTCAACTAAGGCAAATTTCCAGAAAATATGAATTCTACAATTGGAAGTTAATGAAGCCCAGAAGAAGTTACAGTGATGCGACAGTGAAAAATTAAAACAGAAGAGATAAAGTAAATACACAGAGGGGGTAGAAGGAGAAATAAACAAAAATAAAAAATATTTACAAAAATGAATTTAGAGATCATACCAGAATCCAATGTAAATCAGAATCTCTAGCTCAACAGATCTTGGCCTAAGGAACTGTAAATGACACAGAGTTATAGGCAATCTTGATTTCAAATTTCTTTTCAGCATAGCAGTTCCTCAGCCTCCTTTGGTACCTAACAGTTTAAAGGATCGAGTGGTCTAACAAAATTTGTAAAACCACTCTGATATGTGTTTACCACTTTTGGTACCCAAACCTGTCTATATAACAAACCATCTAAATTTACCTTTGTACCTTTTGGAACCCAAATCTGTTTGAAGTTAACTGAATTCGTTTTATTTCCTTTTGGGATCCAGATATGTTTAAATGGTTTATTATAAAACAATTTTTCATTTTGTTTTTGTTTCAAAAAACCTTTGGAATTTTCAAAGTTCAGATTTTCAAGTTCATTCTTTTCAAAGCTGCTTAGAGGATTTTTAAAATCGTTTGAACTTTTCTTTTCAAATAACTCAGATTTTCCAAAACCAAGTCCAATTCTATTTCCTGAAGAAAATTGATTTTTCAACAACATATTTAAAGATTTTTCACTGTTTGAAAATTTTGCCAAGGTTGTTTCAAGTTGTTGAAGTTTTGTTTTGAGATCACCGTTTTCTTTCAATAAATCTGAACCACGATTTTCAGTGATCTTATATTTTTCAAAGTCAGATTTCAAAACCAAATTTTCTTCATTAAGCAAATTAATTTTGGTTTGGAACTCAACAATCTCAGATTCAAAAAGTTTTTGTTTTTTAAACCCAAATTTCTTGGATTTTTCAATCTCGTTTTCCAGTTCTTTCAAAATCAAATCGGATTTCAACAAATTCTCCTTTTCAGCAATTTCAAATTTGGAATATATATCTGTCTTAAAAATTTCAAATTCTTTTTGTAAACAATTATTCAAACTTGATAACTCAATCTTGTTCTCTTTTAAGATCAGAATTTCTTTTTCAAACTTTTGAATATTTTTATTGAGATGAACAAGATTGGTTTTCAATTTCAAACAATTTTTACAATCTGAATTTGAGAAATTTTTAAAGTGTTCAAGTTGTGATTCCAAATCATCAATTTTGCTGGTCAACTCAAGATTTTTAGATTTCAGAGATTTGTTTCTAGATTGGAGTTTATCAACAGCTTTAGTTAGATCAGTACACATATAAACTAAATCTTCGTATGAAAAATTTCCTGTCTCATCGTCTGTTGAATCTCCTTCGATTGATTCATCTGTTTCTCCTTTTAAACACAGATCTGAATCAGAGTTGACATTCTGGGGTTTTGAGCAGTCGTCAGATTTTCCATAGAGCGTGTTTAGAGTTCTCCAGACATCCTGCGCAGTCAAACAATGAGATATGTGAATAAAATGTTCTGTACTGAGATAATCAAATATGATATTCATAGCACGAGAATCGAAAACAATGTTTCTATTATCAGACATATCACTCCCATTGATAACAGCATCCCAACATTTAATATTAACAGATTTTAAATAAAATTCCATTTCAGATTTCCAGTTTAAAAAATATGTTCCAGTGAAAATAGTTGGAGATGAACTAGACTGACTCTCTATCGACTGACAACTAGGAATCACCATTACTCTAGAGTTAAATATCTGGCTCTGATACCACTGTTGGATCTAGAATAACCCTAGAGGCGGGGTGAATAGGGTTTTTCACAGTTTTTTAAACAGAATTGATTAACTGACAGGATATTAAAATAATAAACAGATCACAGAATATAGCAGAAACAGAAATACAGAAAATAAATCACACACAGATATACCCAGCTTCGGCAAAACCCTGCCTACTGCTGCATTTCTAAGGTTTCTACTAGGTGATAGAACAGCTCCCGCATACAAGACCATGTACACTCGCAAACCCTGCTCCTATTCTAACCCTACGCTCAAACCCCTAGACTGATTCAAACCCCTGAATCAGATTTTCCCCAGATTACAAACCCGTAACCTGTATTCCTAGATTTTACAGAGTCTAGTATTGTCAGTTAACTCCTAACTGAAACTCCCCATGAGTTTTACAGACTCTATAAACTGTTCAGAATTGTTTACAAAAGAATTTAAGAACAAAAACAAAACAAAATGAAAATCAAAACAAAAGAACCCCTTAGGAGTTAAATTAAAAGGGGTCATCCCTTTATCCATTTAAAACATGGCCGGCCCATTATTTATTTTCCTTTCACCCGATCTCTTTGCTTTGTGAAAAAAAAAGAAATGGCGGCGGCTTAGGGTTTCTTGAATCCTTCCCCAAATCGGTCGATTGCTTGATAAAAACCGAGGCTCTGATGGCTTAATATTTCGTTGATATGTGATGCTTCGATTCGGTTTGAGATGATAAAAAACAATGGATTAAATTGTGAGTATTCTCTGAATTTTTTTCTCTTTGATTAATCTCTGGTTTTCGATGCTTGGGTTTTCGATCGTTTATTTCTTGGATGCTCAATCTCTTTGCCAATGATGAAGTGGTGTATTATAGGGTTATAGAAAAACCCTAATTGCTCTGATTTCTTGTAATTGACTCGCTCTGGTTGATTGCGTGTTTCCCCTTTTTGGCATGACGGTTTCAAATCCCTCTGTAAATCGCCTTGATGATTTTTTTGTTAAAATAGGATTATAGAATCCTTTAATATCTCTGATTTCGTAAAAACAATGACTTGGTCTGATATTTGTGGTTTCCTCTTTTGTTCCTTCGATTGAATGGGAAATTTGCGTGATTATTGCTCTTTGATTTCCATGGTTTTGATTTGGTCTGATAATTTGCGGTTTCCCTTTTTGAATTTCTTGATTTGAATAATTATCCGAGAAATGTTTTTGCCCCTTTTTGGATATAGACACCTTGGCTTGATTTGAATTCATGCTGAATGAAACATTGCTGGTCCCTTGCGTGATTGAATACATTTCAAAAAAAATCTTTCCTTTTATGTCGAACTGAATTTCTTGAAAAAAAAATTAAATACTTGCCAAAATTGTTTTGAATTAATTTCTGCAATCAAAAGAATTGATTGATTTCCCAAACAAACGTTTGCACTTGAAATTTTTTGTATAAGGACTCCTGCAGATTTCCTTAAATCACAGAGAATAAATTCATGCTCTTAAATTCCAGAAATGAATTCTTGCCATGTATTTGCTTAACATTCCTGCTTGTTTATGTTTGCTCAATCATGTAACAGCACCATTTGTTCTGTCTTGACTTGAGCACACGGTTTTGACACTTGATCCATACTTATTTACTGCAAGCACTTGCTTGATCATGCTGAAACTTTATGATCATACTGGTCCATGTTTATTTATGCTCCATGCTATAAGCTGCTCATAATATGTTGTTGTACCTGCCCATTTTGTGATGTATTTGCATTGGTTTGATATGGTCATTTTGAAACATGACTTGGCATGTGCAAAATATTTCTTGTTCGCAACCTGTTGCACCATGCACCTACACTGACTTGATACCATCATGCTGCTGTAGCCTTGTTCCACTTGTGCTTGTGACCTAACTATTTGTCTCCAGTTTTTTTTTTTTTTTTTTTTTTTTTTGCACCATACTTGCACCACTATGTGAAATTGCTGGACCATGTATTTGCTCTATTATGTTATGACTGGTCTTGAACACTGCCGAGCCATTTGTAAAACTTGTCCCATGTCACTTGAATACATGTTCTTTCTGTGCTCACTACTTTTGGATCCATATGTATATACATACATTACCATCCATGCTTACTTGAATTGAACATGAGCTCGGCCATTCCTGTGTGATGTTTGGTCTGTCTGCACTTCCTGTTGCCATTTACATGCTGTATATAAAACTGATTTGAATCACTTGTGTCATGTATACTACTGCCATGTGATAATTACTGTACATATCCATGCTAGCTGAACTGTTTTGTTCGAGAGCTGTCTTGTATTCTTGCTCATGACCATTTATTCTTGCTGTTTGAGCATCTCGGCTGTTGCATCTTCACTTGTACTTGAAACTTGTTGCTGAGTTGTTTTGACCATGTCTCGATCATGTTTTGATATCATGCTTTCACTGCTACACTTTTGCACTGAGTTGAGATGGTCCACGCGGCTACTCCTCAGTCGCACACTGATCGGCGAGGCAGTGCACACGTGTATTTATATACACGTGTGTATATGCAGCTATCAGACTGATTTTCCTGTTCCTGCACAAATATATTATATATACACTGACTGCCTTGTGGTATTTACAGTGTATCACTGTGAATATCACAAGCTGTCTAGACACAGTTGGATTAAATCAGATCGAGTCAGAAAAATGATGAGAAACACACCGAAATTCTGAGGCAAATAAAACTTTAAAAATAAATTATATTTGCATGTATTCTGTTTTATTTCTATTGCAGTATACTGTGTGTTTCTGTTTCATGTGTGACAGGTAAGCTGGGATGACTGGACTGACTGTGATGACAGGACTGACAAGCTGAAGATAAGAAGACAGTGTGTGGTGTCAATGAATGTATGAGTCTGTATATACAAGTGAAAATGGATATATATGAAATGTAACTGTGTATATGTTATGTGTATGTATGACTGAGTGACAATGAATGAACTGTACTGAGGAGCTGTGAGAGAATTGTACAAATATATGTAATAAACAAATTTGATTGAAATAAAATACCATTTTATTGTTGTCAAACGAACTTGTCTATTATATTCTGTTTATATACAAGTACAATATACAGTGAATGTTTAAATAGTGGAGTTATACAGAGTTGTACTGTTTGAATGTTGGAGATATAATATTCAATTCAAATATTATATTCCTATCTGTGTTGTATATATAAAACATTACAATAACAAACACATTTATAATAATATATATTTGTTTGTTATCATCAAACAAAAATCATATAATTGTGTATACAACTGCGTTATATACAACAATAATTGTATAGTTATATCAATTAAAAATGTCCAAATTACAAAAACGGTGGTAAATAACCATTTTTGTCTTAAATATATGGTTATGTTTTGCCGTCTAAGCTAAAATTTTGAAAATAAGTCATTCTCGAAAGTTTCTGGAATGAAATTACCATATTATGAAAGTAAAAATTGTATGTATTCATCGTTTATTGCTATACATGAGACCTCAAAAGTTAAATATGGTATGGTTTTGGCATTTTTGTTTAAATTAATCGGTAGATGATCATCGTCTGCACATGTTTTTTGATAATATCATAACCTGAGATATTTTGGATTGAGCACACCGATTTTCTATATGTAAAACGGTGAACATTGACCGACTAGCAGATTATAGGATCTTTAACTTTCAGATTTTTCGTAACTGAACCACCATATAAATTAATGATAAACGGTGATTACCATTGTCTGCATATTTTGTTTGTAACCTGAGATATTTTGGAATACACTGACCGAATTTCTGTACGTAGAACGGTATTTTGTAACCGTTTAGCCAATTATAGGTCTTTTAACTGATTGATCGGTGATCAAGTACCCTTTTTGAATCTTAAAAACAAAATACCATATCCAAATTTCAACTACAAGGTTGATTATTTCAAACAAACAATCCAAATTTTCGTGCATCTTACGCCATAAAAAAAATTGAAACTAGTACATGCATCTTTGATCATACAAATAGTTGAAACTTTTACATGCATCTTCGATCATACAAATAATTGAAATTTGTACATGCATCTTCGACCATAGAAATAAACAAAAACATAGTCATAACACATTTCATATGTTAATCTTCCATCCAAAGTACCCTTAATACAGTAATGCCGAAAGCAAGTCACCAACCAAAATACATAAATAATTCGCTAACATAAAGTGCTGTACAAAAGATGCACCAAGTCTTATAATAGTGACATACTGTTAACCAAAATAATACGTAATGCTACCAAGTTAAACTATTTTTTCCTTGCTCCACCTTACTTCTTGGTTGCAATCTTTTTCCCTTTCCTTCTTTACCTCGACTTGTCGTAGCCTCAACAATCTCATCACCTTCATCGGCTACCAAGTTATCTCCATACAGAGCAGATGGTTCTAGGTCCTTTATACGCTCTATCATTTGCAAAGCTTTAACAATTGCCTTACCACGTCCAAATGAACGGATTGTATCAGCAACTAGTCCTAGTCGATTTTTCTGAAATTCAAGTGTAATTTAGTATAAAAACAATCAACGACAATTTTTTTACAATTAACAAATATAACAAACTTACAACACGGATAGGTAGTGACTTCTCCTCGGTTTCATTCGCAGGCTCAGTTATTCTTCTTGATGGATTTGCAACAATCGGATGTGAAGCTTGCTGATACCACTGTATATAGCCGTCCTCCCAGTACCAGGGGTTAACCACTTATTTTGACGTTATACTTTCATTCAGCAGGTGATTAGCCCATTCAGCCCAGACAAAATCCCCGATATTAAAGTAAGTGGCTTTGAAACTTTTACTAGACGACTTGTACTTCTTTCTTGTTAAGCGTGAAGGGATTAGTTGGGATGCGTTGAACAATTCCAAACTGGCGCAGAAATCACTAGGGTAGGTACAATTCTTCAGTTTTAAAACAAATAACAGGGTCATTATACAATGAACATTCATGAAATGGATACAAATCACGTTTATCTCTAAAGCAATCCCATATAATTTCATTGCACTTCAAATCATCAATTCTTTCTCTTAGTGTGACTAAATCGGATGCTAACTGCGAACTCTTGTTCTTTGCAAAGTAGAATGCGGCTCTAATTTCTCCTTCGCATATACCAATAAGAGGATCATGTCATCGAAGAACTGGGAAATGCTCAAATATCCATACCTGCATTAAGGTACATCATGTACACACATATAATAAGACTACACTATTTACATATAGTTACAATACAAAGGTAGCAAAATAATTCTTCGAATTTACCTATAGTAAGGTCATGCAACTAGTCATTTGATGAACATCACTTCGAGTTGTTATATCAAGATTACGTAATAACCAACTCAAACATGCAGTAACCAATGAATATGAACCCACCTCATTTAAATTCTTCAAACACTGCAGAAAATGAACTGGCACTTTATTCCCGAACTTGTCACAACAAACTAAGCTACCAATTGTGCACAAAAGATATGTTATCGCACAAAGCATCTTTCGTTCTTCAGTATCATCCTCCTTCGAACATTCAAACTTACCTCGTAACCATTCAAATCTAATTTTTTTTATCGCCTCCTAATACTTCAATTGCAGTTGTTCTGTCAATACCAAGGCGGTCTTCAAGTAGTTTGTACACATCTTCATAACCAGTACCCCTCGAGCCACCAAGAGAACCAGCAACTGCTCTTCCTTCCACTGGAGGGCCAGTTATGTGCACTCTTCGTCAATGGTTATCCCTAACTCACCAAATGGAAGGTGAAATGTGTTTGTCTTCGGATAAAATCTTTCAACGAATGCATTGCTTAGAACTTTGTCTAATGTCTCATAAGCATGTAGCGCTAGCTTATGGAATCCCAACTAAACTAGCACCTCCTTAACAAAAGAACACTCTTTTCCATAATCCTACAATCGTTGCGTGCCAACAAGAGTATGGACTCTCACCAGTCTGACTTCTCCTCGAGGTTTCTATACGGTATGTACATAAATACATTATATATTTAAAAACAGGTAACAATACACGCGTTGTCATAAGTATAAATAAAATCTAAGAAATAATATAAGAAAAACTTACAGCAGATTTCCGTATTTTATGAGCAATGTGATCTTTGAATGCTAACAACATTGTCCATTCATCTTTGGGGGTGGATGATTCTGGATCTTTCCGCTTTCGCTTGGCTTTAATTGTACGTTTTCTCTTTTCCACATGTTCCGCCTCTTTCTCTCCGACCCTTCCTTCCTCACTATCAAGTTCCTCACTACCACTTTCATTCCCACTGTATTTAGACTCAGATTCTTCATCGGAAACTTGTTCCATACGTCTCTTACCATCTCTTACATGTGCCACGGTGGCGTCACCTTCTTTATCTGCTTCCCCCTCAACTACATCACCTCCTTCTTCTCACTCACTCTCATCTCCATTTCTATCTTCTACATCATCCTCTTCTTCATGCTCCCTACCTTCTCTGTTGCCCTCTTCTCTATCGTCGTCTTCTTCATGTTCAATACCAGCTTTGTCGCCCTCTTCTCTATCATCGTCTTGTTCCTAATCAGTACCACCTTTGTTACCCTTTTCTCTGTTATCATCTCATTCCTGATCACTACCACTCATGTTGCCCTCATCTACTCTGTCATCAACTTCTTCTTGTACGCGTACATCTGCTTCTTCATGGCCGCTATGATCACTACTGTTTTCACCTCCATCAGAACTACTGCCTTCGTTGGACTCTTCTCTTTCACTTGAATTATGCTCGGAGTTATTCGCTTTAAATTCAACTGCTTTCCTTTTCTTTTGCTCTTCCAATATGTGTTTCCTTTCCTTAGCAAGTTTATTCCTATTAGAAGTAGTAGGCGGTACACGACCAGACGTAGACGAAGTCGGTTTCCTGCAATCAATCACGTAAACAATTTAATTATACGTCGTCAACAGACAATGGCAACATATAACCTACTTTAATAGTAAAAGACGGTACAACCATGTAAACATCATGTAAAACTGAATGTGTAATCTAAATTTCGACAACAAGTAACCTAATTTATAACACATAAAAACAATGCACTGTCGTATGAATATGTACTTAAATTCCAAACCATAGAACCATATCTCGACCATAAGTCGACACCAATCAACCATTTTTAATACCTATATTTGGACAACATAAACTGAAACCAAATTACACAAAACTTTGAAGAAATGAAAATTATATATGGAAAACAGAAGCCGATTTTGAACGATAATAATGGTGACAACATGCCAAATACCAGAAAGGACAAGCTTTCATATGTAATTAAAAATACACAAATCATAGAACTCTTTTTCAACCATAAGTCGATATCAATCAACCATTTTTAATACCTACATTCGGACAACACAAACCGAAACCAAAATACAAAACAATTCGAAGAAAAGAAAATTATATATGGAAAACAGTAGCCAATTTTGAATTATAAAGACGGTGACAACATGTCAAATACTAAAAGGGACAAGCTTTCATACTTCAGGAGATTTACCCATCCAAAAACATATCCTACCAACCATATTCTCTGCAAATCGAACAAAATTTCCCACCGTTTTGCCTTTCTTCCCCACCAAACCCCACTAACCACAAACCCATTGCTCATGATTGATAATCCCAAGCCCTAACGTACCATACATCCTCTAATACCAACTGAAATTACCATTAATCTACTACAAACATACCTCTTTTCCACGACTTGCTTCTTACCAACGAACTCCTTCATCTTCCTCGCAGTATGCTTGAATCACACCATGTTAATGCCAAACCATAGCTTTAAAAACAATAGTGTGAGCACTGAAGAACCGTAGCTCTAAAGAATGGAAGTTAGAATTTTTGGAAAACGCGAGTGGAATATAGAGCGCGCGCTTTGAAAAGAGTGAATGAATTTGATGTAGGGTTATTTTTTTCCCATAAAAGTATAACTGGTGTTGCCCCTTACATTAAAATATTGGATGAGTGTGTATTTAAAATGTGACACCCCTTAACCAAAAACGAGGTGTCATTAACAAAGCCCATTAGAAAATGATGAGTTTTTGATGGTGAATTTAAAATAAAGAGCCATCATTTTGTATTTCTAGTGTATTGAAATATACTGTGCAACGGAGGTGTTATCCTTGAGATTAATATCGATATCACTTTCTTTAGTTTTCAGTTTTAGAAAAGAAAAGAAACCCTCTACCTCAACGAAGTAAAATTTGTCAACATAATTATAATGCTCGGTTTGATTACTGTTATATTCTTAAGCTTCACATTTAAGGTGATTTGTTAAGACTCTCATTTGAACTGAATTTGAGTTAGCTTAATTTTTATGTATTTATATTATATATAAGTCATATTTTGTTATTATTATCCCAGGCATGCATAGAAAAAGACAAATTGGGTATATCAAATTAAATCTTATTTATTTGTTCTATGAAATTGTGATGCTAAGTCTAGCTTGATTTATAAAGTGTAGGACAACCCGAAAACCCAAATTAAAAATTTTAGTATGTGTTAATCCAGTTTAAAAACCCACGACTTAAACAATGTGAAACATGGAAAAACTATTCATGATCATGGATCATTCTTCATGAATCACCCGCGATCCATAAACCTGGATAATAAAATCATCTATACCTCGAAATAACTTACATCACTGCATGAACCATGGGTGGATCGACATGGATCCTTTATGATCCAATCCAGCTAGCACATACTTACACAATGCACGGATTATCCCCTAACTGGCCTAGTTTGCATTTGATCCATGAATCAGTATCATCTTGGGTCGTAGCACAATGTCTGATCGATCGTGCATGACATGTACATGGATCACAGGCAAGATCGGATCATGGCACATAATGGATCGCCTGCATACATGGACATGATCATGGCACATAATGGTAATCAAAGATCGGGTCGGCATCCATTGATCAGTTGTGTTTCACATCTGGTCGTTATTTATGGATCGCCTGTGTGTGGATCATTCATTGATATAAGTAACATTCCAAGAGATGCAATAGATGGGTCGATCAAGGAGATGGATGGATCGTGGCACAAATACATGGATCGTGGCAAACATATGTTTAGATTATGAAACACACAGTCAGGTCATTAGTGGAACACAAGTGGTCCATGTATGGATCGGTTATATTATAATGTATACGAGTTAACAAGGAACGCCACTTAAAAGCACAATTCAAGAGTCACGTATGTGGACTGGATAACTTACATCTTATTATGAATGAGAGAAAACGCACAACCGATGGCCATATGAATAGTTGTTTTATCTCACACGGATTGTTTACCTGGCAGCCTCTCAACCGCTCATCACAATCATCATCAGCCACATGTTTTTATTTATCCAAACCATTACATTGTAACCATTATTCTTTTAGCCCATGGCCCAGTTAACTTTGTATGTATACTCTGGGCTTCGCATTTTGTAAAGTATGAAAAACAATTCTGTTGAATAAAAATCTTACTTTTAGTTTTACAATACTTCATCTATAAAACTTTGATTTGGTATCGAAGCATTAAAAAAACCAGAGCCTAACGGCATCAAATTCTTGTAAGTTTTTTTAGTAAAAGATATCCATCAGAATGAATTCATCATTTGGGTATAAATTCTCTCATCAGTTAAGTTTTCATCATTTGAGAGAATAAAGTATAGTATGATCATCGGTGTTATGCCAGAATTACTAAGAATTTGGCTGCATCTCGATAAAACATACTATACCTATTGAAATTCGGCATCGATCGCCAAGAATCTAATTCAATAAAGTAAAAGAAACTCACCAAAACTCAGTTGAAGCCTTGCCAGAGAGTTCTCATCATCAAACCCTCGGCTGCTCCTCTCTGAGCTTCATCTATTTCTTACTTTCGATCAGAAGCGATATTCGATTCAGAATTTCTTGAACTTCTTGAAGTTCTTGTTATCTTTTTATCATGGGGGACACACTCACTTCTTCCACATCAGGCATAGGAACAGACGCTGGATCAAATCCAGAAAACCCACCAAATCCACCAAATCCGCCATCAGGACCTGTACATCAATTAGTTAAAACAGGTATAAGTCCTCAAAGTCAGCTAATTACTATTCAATTGCAAGAAGAAAACTACTTGCTATGGAAGCTACAAGTCGAAACTGCCATTCAAGGCTACGGTCAAGAAGGATTTGTACTTGGCACCACTCCTATTCCTGCCAAAATTATTACTGATCAAGACAACAGGACTATAGCTAATGAAGCGTATGTTCAGTATCATCACCAAGTTCGGCTAATAAGTTCTTTGCTCTTATCTTCAATAAGTGAAGATCTGTTACCAACAGTTATTGGATGATCATCAGCCAATGATATATGGACCACTATAGAGAAAGAATTCAATAACCAGTCATCGGCAAAGGTTTTACATTTTAAAAGACAGCTTCAGAATATAAAAATGGAAAATCTAAGCATGAGAGAGTACATAGCTAAGGTCAAGAATCTGTGTGATTTACTTGGTGCTACAGGCAATAGAGTATCTAATGGAGATCATGTTCTTTACTTACTAAACGGATTAAATGAGGAATATGAGGCAGTTGTTGCAGTCATTACTACACAAAGAGTTGTTCCTCCTATCGATGAAGTCCATGCCATCTTATTATCTCATGAATCAAGAATAAGCAGCAAAAGAATTCAAGAAATTGACCTTAATGCAAATCTTTCTACAGGAAGCAAGAACAAAAATCAAACCACAAGTAACAGAACTGAATCATCTTACCAGAGAGGTGGTGGTGCAAACAGAGGAAGAGGCAGATGGAACAACAATAACATACCCAAGTGTCAGATCTGCGAGAAATTTGGTCATACTGCCCTAAAATGTTACTTCAGATATTCCAATAATAATCAGATTCAGAAAAACAGCAATAATCCTAGTGCAAATGTTGCACAAATAGATCAAGAATCAAGCAGTCAAAGCAAAGGGAATGATACAGCTAGAACAGAGCACTTGCAAGATGATAGCTGGTATCTAGATTCAGGGGCAACTAATCATCTCACAAGCAATCTGGACTTGGATGCAAGGAATATCGAGGTAATAAATCTATTTCTATTGCTAATGGTAATGGTAATCACATTCAAATCACTCACATTGGAAACACTTACATAATTGGCAGTAAACAATTACGCTCATGCAACCTTCTTAGAGTGCCAAGAATCACCAAGAATTTAATTAGTGTATCCCAATGTGCTAGAGATAACAATGTCTATTTTGAATTTTTCCCTAAGTATTGCCTTGTCAGGGATATTCTAACTAAAAAAAATCATTTTACAGGGTGAACTGGCAAATGGTCTATACAAGTTTAATTCTGTTAAATGCAAGAATGATGTTAATCAAGGAAAATGCAATGCCACATGTAATTTAAATGTTAAAACTGATAATAGTATGAATGTATTTGACTTTTGGCATTGCAAACTTGGGCATCCGAGTGTTAAAATTGTTCAGACAATACTGAATGACAATCATATCAAGTTTGATCCAGTATCCTTGCCTTATATTTGTGAGTTTTGTCAAATAGGGAAAAATCATAAATTACCATTCACTTATTCTAATCCTATATATACTGAACCTTTACAATTAATTGCCATAGATCTATGGGGTCCATCACCAGTTTGTTCCGACTATGGTTATAAGTATTATGTGTCATTTGTTGATGCCTATACTAGATTTACATGGATATATTTTTTAAAAACCAAATCCGAAACTCGTAATGCTATTGTAAATTACATTACCATGGCTGAAAAGCAGTATGATCACAAGGTTAAAATCATTCAAAATGATGGTGGTAGTGAGTTTAAAACCTTACATAAATTCTTTCAGAAAAAGGGCAGTATTCATAGAACTACTTGTCCATATACTTCACAATAGAATGGGCTGGTGGAAAGGAAACACAGACACTTAGTTGAATCTGGGTTGACATTGCTTGCACAAGCATGTATGCCACTAAAATTTTGGCCAGAAGCCTTAAATACAGTTGTTTATTTAATTAACAGGCAACCAACCTCTGTATTAAAGGACATGTCCCCACATGAGAAATTGTACAATGTCAAACCTGATTACAAACAACTTAAAATGTTTGGATATCTGTGTTTTCCATATTTAAGGCCTTATATTACAAATAAATTAAACTTCAGATCAAAACAGTGCACTTTTATAGGGTATGCCACTAACCAAAAGGGGTATAAGTGCATTGATAACACTGGAAGAATATATATAAGTAGGCATGTCGTGTTTGATGAAAAAGTGTTTCCATATAGTACAAAAGATATAAGTACTACAGGTAAGGTTAGAAATCCAAAAATTTTGATACCTGTTGTGCCTTATGTCAATGAAAGCTGGAAGCAAATAGAGAGTCATCAACAATATGATGCTCAAAGCTCACCAACTAATGATGACCATGCAAGCTTTGAACCACCCAGTGTGACCTCTCATTCACCTGCACAAAGTCAAAATCAAAAAGATGATGAGTCCAACAATCAACTTCAGAAAGATCTGAAAGTAACAATGACTCCTCACCAACCAGACAACCAGCTTTCACAGGCCATCCTATGATTACCAGATCAAAAAGTGGTATCTTTAAACCCAAAGTATTTACTGTTACATCCAGCACTGATGAACCTAACTTTTTTGATCATGCAATCAAAAATCAGCACTGGAAAGCAGCAATGGATGAAGAGTATAATGCTCTAATTAAAAATAATACTTGGGACATTGTATGCCCACCTGCTAATAAGAATATAGTAGGTTGCAGGTAGACATACAAATTAAAAAGGAACCCAAATGGGTCCATAAACAAGTACAAAGCCAGACTCATAGCTAAAGGGTTTACACAAGAGTATGGGTTTGATTTTAATCAAACCTTTTCTCCAGTAGTAAAACCAACAACTATAAGACTTGTTTTGACTATTGCTATAAGTAAGAACTGGCATATTAGACACTTAGATGTCAATAATGCCTTTTTAAATTGTGTACTCAAGGAAGAGATTTACATGAGTCAGCCACCAGGATATAGTGTCAATTCAAACTATGTCTGTAAACTAAACAAGGCCATATATGGTCTGAAACAATCCACTCGTGTATGGTTTGATAGCCTGAAAAATACCTTAAGTAAATTAGGATTTCAGTCCACCAAATCAGACAATCCTTTGTTCACAAAAGTTAATCAGTCATCTACAACATATATACTGATATATGTAGATGACTTGATAATAACTGGTGACAATAGTAAAGACATAGATGAATTAACACTATATTTAGATAAGCAATTTTCTATTAAAAATCTGGGTAACATCAAGTATTTCTTAGGCATAGAAGTAACCAGATCTAATAATAAGATATTTTTATGCCAAAGAAAATACATTACTGAATTACTCCATAAAACAAAGATGTTGAACGCTAATCCTCAACCAACTCCTATGATAAGCAGTCAGCAGTATTCTAAGTTAAGAGAAGAAGTTATTTCCAACATCACATAATATAGAATGGTTGTAGGGTCATTACAATATGCTACTATAACCAGGCCTGACATTGCCTACAGTGTTAATAAAGTATCTCAGTTTATGCATAATCCATTGGACACACACTGGAAGGCAGTTAAGAGGATCATAAGATACCTCAAGGGAACTATCAACTATTGTAACACCCCGAATTTCAGTTAACACTGATATTCACTAATTACAGAATTAGTAATCTTAGATGTGAGAATCAGGGGAAACGGGTTACGTCATTGTGTTCGTCTCGGAAAAATACGCGAAATAGAGTCCGAAATTTTGTAAATCGGAGTCCGTATGACCCGGTTAAGGCCCAAAGAAGTTTTCGGGAAACTTGAATTTCGAAACATGCAGAAATGGGGGCCAGGCGGGAAATATCCCGCCCAGCCAAGTCGACTTGGCTGTCGATAGGGCTGTCGACTTGCCTGTCGACATGCCTGTCGACTTGGTAGTGGACAGGGCTGTCGACTTGCCTTGTCGGCTGATTCTGGCTTGGGTGCACCAGTTTGAGTTTTGGGCTGTGTTTTGGAGGGCTGGACGAAATCTGATGGCTCTAAATAGAATTAGGGTTAATCTAAGGGTTAGAAACACATC
Organism: Allium sativum; assembly: GCA_030737875.1. Taxonomy (NCBI): domain Eukaryota; kingdom Viridiplantae; phylum Streptophyta; class Magnoliopsida; order Asparagales; family Amaryllidaceae; genus Allium; species Allium sativum. Next base: position 652,228,212 of record CM060923.1, read on the forward strand.
CTAATCCTATAAATAAGACCCTAAGCTAGCCCTAAATGATCATAATCCTATCCTCTAACTAAACTATGCCAAAACTTTCTATGATCATGGCCTCCACTCAAAATCCTAGCCTCCATCCTCTTTCTAAACTATTTCTATGAAGGCTTTCATGTTCATACAAGCATTTTTAAGTTGTATGAGTGATCATTAGCTTGCATTCATCATCAAGTTGCAAGCTTTATTTTCAAGGCTAGAGTTTTTGGGTGATTTTTGGCAAGGGTTTGCTTATTGGAGTTTAGTTGTGAGTTTCTATCACTTTAATAACCAATTGCTAAACTAAGTAGATGAGATGTGATGAGATCATATGGTTTTGCTTGCGGATCAATGGGTTTTAGGTCATATGTTATGATGCTAGTTTGCTAATCACTATGTTTAACTCTTATTCATAATGACACTATGTTTATGCAAGTTAACTGTTTGGGTTTATGCATGTTAAGTGGTGGGTTTTATGCATGCTAAGTATTCGGTTTTATGCATGCTAAGTGTTTGGTTTTATGCAAGTTAAATGCTTGGTTTTATGCTAGAATCATGTGTGAAATAAGTGACATGACATGCAAGTTTAACCTATGAGTTTGGATCTATAATATGCATAATCTATGCAAGTTGTTTGGATTAGTGATATGCATAACATATGCGAGTTTACCTTTGTATGTCATACATACATATGTAAGTTCATATGTAACATGTAATGCAAGTTATGTGCATGATTATATGCAAGTTCATATGTAACATGTTATGCAAGTTATGTGTTTGGTTATATGCAAGTTATGTGCATGATTATATGCAAGTTCATATGTAACATGTTATGCAAGTTATGTGTTTGGTTATATGCAAGTTATGTGCATGATTATATGCAAGTTCATATGTAACATGTTATGCAAGTTATGTGTTTGGTTATATGCAAGTTATGTGCATGATTATATGCAAGTTCATATGTAACATGTTATGCAAGTTATGTGTTTGGTTATATACAAGTTAACATGTGACATGCTATGCAAGTTTACCCCTTTGTATGACATAAGTACATGTGCAAGTTCATCCCTTTTAGACCTATGACATGTATGCAAGTTGACACCTTTATGATAGGTCTATGACATGAACATTTACGCAAGTTACCATCTTTATGACATATGTGATTCATGCAAGTTTGGGTTGGTTATTTATGCAAGTTGGGTTTATGGTCATATATGCAAGTTGACACCTTTTAAACCCATGATGATGCTAATGATATGCTAAGTTGAACCCATTGTGTGTATGATGAATCTTCTCTTTTGAAGTATGTCATGTTAACGTATTTACGTGGGGACGATGGGGTAAAAGTTAATGAACACATAAAATTGTGTGAAGTGGGTATGATTAAACATACCATAAAGTGGATGGACATAATTGGGAATTTACCTATTAAGTTAGGTCTACCCATATTATGGAATTGGGAATTTACCTATTGAGTTAGGTCTACCCATATTCTTAAATATTTTTAATTAATTAGGGATGATTAATACAAATTATGGGGGTGATTAATTAGGTGTAATTAATCTACTAAGACACGAGGTTGGACCCTTTTTGTAGCATAAGACTGCCCGGAACCGACCGGCAAATCCAGCGGCTACAAATGATTGGCCCAATGTGAGAGGTCTTAGTCTTAAACTAAATACGTGACAAGTGTAAAGACACGAGGTTAGACTCTGTTATGGTGTAAGGCTGCCTGGAACCAACCGGCATATCCAGCTGCCATAAAAGACAGTCTAATGTGAGAGGTCTTTACAAAGGTTACGATCTTAATTAATTAAGAAACACTTAACCAAATTAGCATGTAGTGAGGCATGAGGGGTTAAGTGGGTGCCTTGGGTGGCATGTAGTAACTAGTGGGGGTGCCTTGGGTGGCATAAGGAAACTAGTGGGTTGCCTTGGGTGGCAATAGAAAATACGATTAGAATACTTAACCAAAGTGGAACATGTAATTAAACATGATTAAAGGGTTAAGTAAGTGCCTTGGCTGGCATGTGGGAATCAAATAAGTGCCTTGGGTGGCATGTGGAAATCTAGTGGGTGCCTTAAGTGGCAATTGAAATATGATTAAATGACAAGCTTAAGTAGTAGCTTGTGGGGGCCTTAAGTGGCAATTGAAATATGATTAAATGACAAGCTTAAGTAGTAGCTTGTGGGGGCCTTGAGTGGCAATTGAAATATGATTAGATGACTTAACCAAACCTTAACATGTAAGTGGGCATGATTATAAAAAGGGGTTAAGTGGGATGCACTAGATAAAATGACAAGCTTAAGTAGTAGCTTGTGGGGGCCCATTTCAACCAATATCCCAAACGTATCTTTGTGGGCTCGAACCAAGTCGAGGACGGGACACGCATATTGGGCTTGACTGTAAGAGGCCAAAACGGGGTAGCGGTGGCAACGCAAGTCCAACGGGTTTCATATGCGTGTGTGGACCCAGGCTGGTAAGTAAGACGTTGTTGTATCGTGTAGGTATAAGCCGTGCACCATTGATATTATCAGGTTTCCACTTTGGGGAATGATACACCCCACTATGGGGCCAGCACGGGTATCTACGTTAGGGAGCCAATCGCTTGGGGAGTAGTGGGTACACCTAGTGGAGATAGGGGCAGACGGCACCTGTGTAGTCAGCTAGGGGTACATGAAACTACTATTAAAAATTACTAAGTACACTTAGTGGGATCAACCTTAAGTAGGAATTACCCTTGGGTGGGTAGAACTGGTGTGGTGCAGTGTAGTAATTATCCTCGGGTGGGTAAATGCGTCTTTACGGTTATCTTAGTTCATCCTAAGTCTAGTTGGCTGCTTGGTGTAGCCATTTATCCCCAGTCGTTACCGTATATCAAGCTCATGTCTTACTCTGGTTACCTTAATGATTGTATTGTTAAAGTTATAGGACTCGCTCAGACTTATGTCTGACCCCGTTGTTTTTATCTTTTTCCCAACCCTCAGGTTATCAGAATGGGCCTAGCACTAGTGGGCTTTGATCAGACTGCTTTATCTATCTTTTGGAGCTTGGACCGTGGATGTAAAGCTCAGTTTATCTTTTCTAGTATGGCTATTAAGTTATGTAGTGGGATTATGTACTTTTGTTTTATCAGGATGGATATTATGTACTTGACTCTTGTTTATGGTTTTGGTGTAACCAAACATGTTTTACTTTCCGCTGCAATGAAATGATGTTTTAAATTCTCAAGTATTACTTATATCTGTCTTGTTGTAATTTTTCTGTTCTATATTCACTTAAAATACTCCACCGATGTTATGGCATTCCCTTAGTGAGTGACCGTAGCGGGTGTGGGGTGTTACACGTGGTATCAGAGCTTAAGGTTACCAGAACAGATAAAATTTTTAGAAAAATTATTTTCTAAGAATATTTTTGAAAGGAGTATTTTCAAAAACATGTCTTTTAAGAGAAAAGTTTTTGAAAGAAAAGCATGATCACCAATAGCCATATCTATATCTTTCAAATTTTCCGTTTTGAATCTCTTCCTCTCTCGTTTTGAGTTTCCCCTCCGCGTATAGATGATCTTTCTAAGATAGATAAGAATGGAAAACCACTTCAAGGGACTTAGACATTAGTCGGACTAGAAGTTGGTTCAAGAAGGAGGAGGACTTGTAGGTACCTATTGGATAGACGATGGGAGGAAGGCTCAAATAGTTGTTGTTTAATGAAGGACGAAACCTCATTTTGATGGGAGGTTACGAGTGGAGAATGGGAAGAAGAGGGCTAGTAGTTATCCTTTTGGAGGAATAGGACACCTTATTAGGATTGTCCAAAGGGGCATGGGAAAGGTATGGAATCTCCTGGAGGGTAGTTGTATTCCCTCACTGCTAGTGTACCAGATGGGGATAGGACCGTTTAGGTTGGAATTTGGATTTCTTTATTATCCGGTTCGAACTTTATTTGATTCTGACGCATCGAGTTCGTTTATCTCATCGTTGTTAGTTGAGTCACTGCACTTAGACACCAGTTTAGTTGATGATCCCTTGGTTGTTTCAAACCCAATTGGGGGCTCCATGATGTGTTTGGGTTTGAAAGTTTCTATACTTAGCGTTGAGTTTAGATGTGATGCTTTTTGGGCTTCACGGGCTATGCGTTAGTTTTGGGCATGGACTGCTTATCCAGTAATGGTGCCGTTCTTGTTTGTGGAAGGAGAGTTGTTAGGCTTACGACCCGCTTGGGTAACACTCTCGAGATCTCTAGTAATCCCATGGAACCTGTTATGCTAAGTTATCTAGAATCGCTTGACACGTCGGTCTAGAGTTTGCGATCTGTTAGAGTGGTCCGGGAATACTCGGATGTGTTTGAGGAGGTGAAGGGCTTACCTCCGGAGCGGGAGATTGACTTCCGAATATATCTGGTAGACAATGCCAAACCAGTATCTTGGCCAGTGTGCCACATGGCTCCTCGTGAGAGGAGGGAACTCCATAAGCAAGTAGGCGATTTGCTTGAGAAGGGGTTCATAAGACGAAGTATATCGGAGTGGGATGCTCCAGTAGTTTTTGCCACGAAGGCGGATGGGTCCCTCAGACTTTGTGTAGGCTAAAGAGAACTAAATAAACTCACAAAGAAGAATAGACACCCATTGCCGAGGATTGATGATCTCTTTGATCAGTTAGTTGGCGCCTCAGTATTTTCGCAGTTGGACTTAGCCACGGGGTTTCGTCAGTGAGAGTGGTTGAGGATAGTATAGAGAAGACTGCCTTTAGGACTCCGGATGGTTTTTTTTATGAGTGGCTGGTGATGCCATTTGGTTTGACGAACGCCCCCGCATACTTTATTGATTTGATGAGAAGGGTGTTTAGGGAGTATCTAAATAAGTTCGTGATGGTCTTTGTAAATGACATCTTGGTCTTTTCTAGGAGTGAAATAAGTTTTCGTATATGCTCAATAGGTTGAGCAAAGCCAGTTATGGGATAAACGGTGGTTTTGGAGCGAGACTGGCAAGGACATCCAGAGTTGGACAAGGGCTTAATTATTTAGCCGTTTTTACTAGTATCATCTCACGTAGGTCGTCTGAATTCGAAGGAGGTATCCCTTGGGTGTTTGTCTGATATTGGTTTAGGCCTTTGGGGCTTACATTTGGGGGATGTCGAGTTTGACTAGGGTGGTCTGCGTGAGAGATGGACAGTTGTGATGATTTTGGATGGGATTCATAGCATCCTATGAGTTTGAGATAGCGTATACCCATGGCAAGGGTAACGTGGTAGCGGACGCCTTAAGTAGAAAAAGGTTTTCCTTGAGTTCATTGTTCGTTGAACGACGGAGCTTAGAGTTTATTTCTATGTTTGACTTTAAACCTCCCATTGACTTTGAACCCGGTTTGCTAGCCTCCTTGGAGGTTAGGCCTACTCTTTTGGGGCGTATTGGCGGAGCACAGCGGGACGACCCACAGTTGGTTGAGTTAGTAGAGAAGCTCATGAGGAGGGGGAGTCGTCCAGCCATTTGAGTAGGTACACCCTAGATGGTAAGGGGTGGTTGCGTAGAGACGATAGACTTTGGGTACCGCAAGACGAGGGTTTGAGGAAGGCTATACTTGATGATGCACATCGGTCGAAGCTGACCATTCATCCCGGTGGGGACAAGATGTACCAAGACATGAAGCGAGTTTTCTTTTGGGCCGGTATGAAGAAAGACGCGGCCGAGTATGTCGCTAGATGCTTGGTGTGCCAACAAGTAAAAGTGGAGCAAAAGAAACCCGGTGGGTTGCTTCACCCATTGGAGGTTCCGCTATGGAAGTGGGATAGTATCTCGATGGATTACCGAGATCGAGGAAGGGTAATACGGGAATTTGGGTTGTGGTAGACAGACTTACTAAGAGCGCCCATTTTATACCCGTGGAGAGTAAGAGAACTGCTCCATGGTTAGCTTCAGTTTACATTCGAGAGATCATTAGATTGCATGGTGTACCTTCCAGTATAGTGAGCGATCGAGATCCTATCTTCACTAGAGAGTTTTGGAAGAGTTTGCAAGAGGCGGTAGGGACTCAGTTGTGTTTGAGTACCGCATATCATCCTCAGACGGACGGCCAGACCGAGAGGGTGAATTGTATTTTAGAAGACCTTTTGAGGCTATGTATCTTAGATTTTGGAGGTACATGAGAAGAGCATCTTCCATTGGTGGAGTTGCCTGACAGACTTAGTGGTGTACATGATGTATTCCATGTGAGGAAGTGCCTACATGAGACCGCAGAGGTGGTAGAGCCGAGCTTGCTTAGAGAAGTAGAGATAGAGCGTGATGCGACTATTCGACGAGCTCCTACACGCATCCTTGGGTCAGAGATTAAGAGGTTGAGAAACAGGGAGGTTCAACTAGTCAAAGTGCAATGGGGAGAAGATGAGAGCAACGCTACTTGGGAGACGGAAGCGAAAATGCTTTCATTATACCCATTCCTTTTTGAGGGTATGTCTTTTAACTTCTCCTTTATCGTTTGTCTAGTACTTATCTTATCTTTAGTATGTCCTCTTGTTAGTGCCTTTGACCTTTAGATAGGGTAAACCTATGGTTGAAACATGTGTTTGAGACATGTTATGATTGATGGATGCATGTGGATGCAAGTGTTTGCTAGTGGTTGCTCGTGGATGCATATACACACACTCTAGACACTAGATCGGCTCAGTCACTTCATATTGCATATTGCATATAATTGTGTGTAGGTAGCTATATTTATGGATGTATAATGATTGTGTTATCATATGGATGATGCATTTTGGTGAATGATTGTGCACTCATGTAGATATTGTATGTGTCGATAGGGTTCTCTCGCATACATAATGGATGCATGGCACTATCATGGTTTGCATATGTTCATACATTAGATAGGGAACATATACACACACTTTTTGCATATGCTCATACATCAGTAGAAATTGTTTTTAAGGACAATGGATGCCCGTGTTTGATGGATTGAGTAGATGGTTGTTTGGATGGTAGGATATGCATTCTCCTTAACTTGTAGATTTCGGGGACGAAATCCTTTAAGGAGGGGAGAATGTAACACCCCGAATTTCAGTTAACACTGATATTCACTAATTACAGAATTAATAATCTCAGATGTGAGAATCAGGGGAAACGGGTTACGTCATTGTGTTCGTCTCGGAAAAATACGCGAAATAGAGTCCGAAATTTTGTAAATCGGAGTCCGTATGACCCGGTTAAGGCCCAAAGAAGTTTTCGGGAAACTTGAATTTCGAAACATGCAGAAATGGGGGCCAGGCGGGAAATATCCCGCCCAGCCAAGTCGACTTGGCTGTCGACAGGGCTGTCGACTTGCCTGTCGACTTGGTAGTGGACAGGGCTGTCGACTTGCCCTGTCGGCTGATTCTGGCCTGGGTGCACCAGTTTGAGTTTTGGGCTGTGTTTTGGAGGGCTGGACGAAATCTGATGGCTCTAAATAGAATTAGGGTTAATCTAAGGGTTAGAAACACATCCTAATCCTATAAATAAGACCCTAAGCTAGCCCTAAATGATCATAATCCTATCCTCTAACTAAACTATGCCAAAATTTTCTATGATCATGGCCTCCACTCAAAATCCTAGCCTCCATCCTCTTTCTAAACTATTTCTATGAAGGCTTTCATGTTCATACAAGCATTTTTAAGTTGTATGAGTGATCATTAGCTTGCATTCATCATCAAGTTGCAAGCTTTATTTTCAAGGCTAGAGTTTTTGGGTGATTTTTGGCAAGGGTTTGCTTATTAGAGTTTAGTTGTGAGTTTCTATCACTTTAATAACCAATTGCTAAACTAAGTAGATTAGATGTGATGAGATCATATGGTTTTGCTTGCGGATCAATGGGTTTTAGGTCATATGTTATGATGCTAGTTTGCTAATCACTATGTTTAACACTTATTCATAATGACACTATGTTTATGCAAGTTAAGTGTTTGGGTTTATGCATGTTAAGTGGTGGGTTTTATGCATGCTAAGTATTCGGTTTTATGCATGCTAAGTGTTTGGTTTTATGCAAGTTAAATGCTTGGTTTTATGCTAGAATCATGTGTGAAATAAGTGACATGACATGCAAGTTTAACCTATGAGTTTGGATCTATAATATGCATAATCTATGCAAGTTGTTTGGATTAGTGATATGCATAACATATGCGAGTTTACCTTTGAATGTCATACATACATATGTAAGTTCATATGTAACATGTAATGCAAGTTATGTGCATGATTATATGCAAGTTCATATGTAACATGTTATGCAATTTATGTGTTTGGTTATATGCAAGTTATGTGCATGATTATATGCAAGTTCATATGTAACATGTTATGCAAGTTATGTGTTTGGTTATATGCAAGTTATGTGCATGATTATATGCAAGTTCATATGTAACATGTTATGCAAGTTATGTGTTTGGCTATATGCAAGTTATGTGCATGATTATATGCAAGTTCATATGTAACTTGTTATGCAAGTTATGTGTTTGGTTATATGCAAGTTAACATGTGACATGCTATGCAAGTTTACCCCTTTGTATGACATAAGTACATGTGGAAGTTCATCCCTTTTAGACCTATGACATGTATGCAAGTTGACACCTTTATGATAGGTCTATGACATGAACATTTACGCAAGTTACCATCTTTATGACATATGTGATTCATGCAAGTTTGGGTTGGTTATTTATGCAAGTTGGGTTTATGGTCATATATGCAAGTTGACACCTTTTAAACCCATGATGATGCTAATGATATGCTAAGTTGAACCCATTGTGTGTATGATGAATCTTCTCTTTTGAAGTATGTCATGTTAACGTATTTACGTGGGGACGATGGGGTAAAAGTTAATGAACACATAAAATTGTGTGAAGTGGGTATGATTAAACATACCATAAAGTGGATGGACATAATTGGGAATTTACCTATTAAGTTAGGTCTACCCATATTATGGAATTGGGAATTTACCTATTGAGTTAGGTCTACCCATATTCTTAAATATTTGTAATTAATTAGGGATAATTAATACAAATTATGGGGGTGATTAATTAGGTGTAATTAATCTACTAAGACACGAGGTTGGACCCTTTTTGTAGCATAAGACTGCCCGGAACCGACCGGCAAATCCAGCGGCTACAAATGATTGGCCCAATGTGAGAGGTCTTAGTCTTAAACTAAATATGTGACAAGTCTAAAGACATGAGGTTAGACTTTGTTATGGTGTAAGGCTGCCCGGAACCAACCGACATATCCAGCTGCCATAAAAGACAGTCTAATGTGAGAGGTCTTTACAAAGGTTACGATCTTAATTAATTAAGAAACACTTAACCAAATTAGCATGTAGTGAGGCATGAGGGGTTAAGTGGGTGCCTTGGGTGGCATGTAGTTACTAGTGGGGGTGCCTTGGGTGGCATAAGGAAACTAGTGGGTTGCCTTGGGTGGCAATAGAAAATACGATTAGAATACTTAACCAAAGTGGAACATGTAATTAAACATGATTAAAGGGTTAGGTAAGTGCCTTGGGTGGCATGTGGGAATCAAATAAGTGCCTTGGGTGGCATGTGGAAATCTAGTGGGTGCCTTAAGTGGCAATTGAAATATGATTAAATGACAAGCTTAAGTAGTAACATGTGGGGGCCTTATGTGGCAATTGAAATATGATTAAATGACAAGCTTAAGTAGTAGCTTGTGGGGGCCTTGAGTGGCAATTGAAATATGATTAGATGACTTAACCAAACCTTAACATGTAAGTGGGCATGATTATAAAAAGGGGTTAAGTGGGATGCACTAGATAAAATGACAAGCTTAAGTAGTAGCTTGTGGGGGCCCATTTCAACCAATATCCCAAACGTATCTTTGTGGGCTCGACCCAAGTCGAGGACGGGACACGCATATTGGGCTTGACTGTAAGAGGCCAAAACGGGGTAGCGGTGGCAACGCAAGTCCAACGGGTTTCATATGCGTGTGTGGACCTGGGCTAGTAAGTAAGACGTTGTTGCATCGTGTTGGTATAAGCCGTGCACCATTGATATTATCAGGTTGCCACTTTGGGGAATGATACACCCCACTGTGGGGCTAGCACGGGTATCTACGTTAGGGAGCCGATCGCTTGGGGAGTAGTGGGTACACCTAGTGGAGATAGGGGCAGACAGCACGTATGTAGTCAGCTAGGGGTACACGAAACTACTATTAAAAATTACTAAGTACACTTAGTGGGATCAACCTTAAGTAGGAATTACCCTTGGGTGGGTAGAACTGGTGTGGTGCAGTGTAGTAATTATCCTTGGGTGGGTAAATGCGTCTTTACGGTTATCTTAGTTCATCCTAAGTCTAGTTGGCTGCTTGGTGTAGCCATTTATCCCCAGTCGTTACCGTATATCAAGCTCATGTCTTACTCTGGTTACTTTAATGATTGTATTGTTAAAGTTATAGGACTCGCTCAGACTTATGTCTGACCCCGTTGTTTTTATCTTTTTCCCAACCCTCAGGTTATCAGAATGGGCCTAGCACTAGTGGGCTTTGATCAGACTGCTTTATCTATCTTTTGGAGCTTGGACCGTGGATGTAAAGCTCAGTTTATCTTTTCTAGTATGGCTATTAAGTTATGTAGTGGGATTATGTACTTTTGTTTTATCAGGATGGATATTATGTACTTGACTCTTGTTTATGGTTTTGGTGTAACCAAACATGTTTTACTTTCCGCTGCAATGAAATGATGTTTTAAATTCTCAAGTATTATTTATATCTGTCTTGTTGTAATTTTTCTGTTCTATATTCACTTAAAATACTCCACCGATGTTATGGCATTCCCTTAGTGAGTGACTGTAGCGGGTGTGGGGTGTTACAACTATGGTCTTATACTAGGAAACAGTTAGCATCTGAATATAGTGGGGGTATGCAGACGCTGACTGGGCCTCAGATCCAGATGATAGAAGATCCACAAGTGGATACTGTGTTTATGTTGGTCAGAATCTTATCTCATGGAGCTCTAAAAAGCAAACTACAATCTCAAGATCGAGTACAGAATCTGAATATAGAAGCATAGCCAACGCAGCAGCAGAAATAAAATGGGTTCAATCTATGCTAAAAGAACTTCAAATCGAAACTACAGCAAAACCAGTACTATGGTGTGACAACGAAAGTGCTGTATACATGACTGAGAACCCAATACAACATGCTAGGATGAAACACATCGAGATAGATCTACACTTTGTCAGAGAAATGGTTCAAAGAGGAGAAATCGAAGTCAATCACATACCTGATACTTAGCAGAAGGCCGACGTACTAACAAAGGCAATGAGTGTGAAGAACTTTACCAGATTCCGCTCAGAATTCAACGTTGGTGAACTCAGGGATGAAGCCGAACCAGAATCCGACAATAGCAGAAGACTGAGCACGCATAACAACGATGAACACTCGCCCATGCTCAAATCAGAAGACGATAAAGCCAGAGTGAGGCAATTTGAAAGCAATTTGGAGGGGCCGCCATGATTACTATGAAAACTAGGGTTTGGGAAACCCTAGTTTCCAGAGGGGTATATTATGAATCAGAGAAAACACATAACTGATGACCATATGAAGAGTTGTTTTATCTCACACGGATTGTTTACCTGGCAGCCTCTCAACCGCTCATCACAATCATCATCAGCCACATGTTTTTATTTATCCAAACCATTACATTGTAACCAATTTCTTTTAGCCCATGGCCCAGTTAACTTTCTATATAAACTCTGGGCTTCGCATTTTGTAAAGTATGAAAAACAATTCTGTTGAATAAAAATCTTACTTTCAGTTTTACAATACTTCGTCAGTAAAACATAGATTCATCTGGATCATGTACATATGTGGATCGTGTGCATTTCAATGCAAGCTCCCGAACATTGCTACCTCCGGCTATAAATACCATACCATATCTCCCTTAAAAGGGGTTAGAATTTCTCCCGTTGAGGTTCTGCCACTATTGATCTCAATTTTTTCAAGCATCATTCTTCTCCAGAAACCAATGAGCTTCTTCATCGAACTTGGTTATTGAGATCGATTCTGATAATCATTAGTATTCGTGGAATTCGAGTGCATTTCTACTGTTGAATTAGAGAAACATTTGTAAATCATTGAGAATTGTTGTAATTGAAGATCAAATTGTAAATTGATATGTAGAAATCAAATAAATGCACATTCAAAGTGGACGTAGGCCTATATAGCGGCTGAACTACTATAAATTATGTGTGCTTTACTTCTATGCTAATTCATGCTTTTAATCTTGTTTTTCTACAATTAAATGTGTTTCTACACCTCTCAGGGTGGTAGCCCGATTTCTTTGTTAAGAGTATGGAAAACGAACTCACCTTTGCCTACAGCTTTACTTGCTGGTGTTGCTTTTTCTCTTCTAGGAAAGTTATATCTTTGCCTTTAATTTTATTTTAAATTTATTTATATTCAAAAGTTGCAAGCATTAGTTTCATGTGGTTATTATTTCCTTGTAGCATGTGTGGTGTTGAGAAGTTAAATTTCATTAAGTTCATGACTACTTTCCTTTAGATCCTAAGGTGCACAAATGACATGTTGTAATGTTTCTTTACCAATGTTTTCATCATGCTCATTCAGTACATCAGTAATTGCATGGAATCATGATCGATGTGATCTACATAATAGAATGTTGAGCTAGTACTTTACTAAAATAAATAAATAATATTCTTGATGATTTCAATCTGTTACAATATTGATTACGGGGTGCCCACAACGGCTGCTCAATAATTATTATTTTTATTTTTCATGACAATTCTTTTTTTCTAGATAATGATACTTACCCTTTTTTAGTACATGATGATGAAACTATGATAACATGATATACCTTGTAATACTTTACAATTAAGCTCTTGATTAAATTCCTTGGTCAAATTTTACTGTACATGCTGGTGACCTATTTAGATAATTAACATAGAGACAAACCAATAATTTATTTCCTGAGTTTTAATATTATGAGAATGTCTGAAAATTAGTGAAGTGCATGAATCTCAATCAAGGAGAAGATTAAATACCCATGCCTGGTTGAAATGAGTAATCTATAACAATATTACAGAATAAAGCTTGCAGTTTGAACTATATATGAAATGTTACTTTGTCAACATTGATGCTTATAGTTTTACTCCATCGATGTTGTTTAGTATTCATGTTTGTAATTTTTTATTTAATTGTCATCTTGTGAGTAGCTTTTTTTTGATAAAAACGGGAAGTGATAGTGTAGTTACCATGTAATATGACAACAAACAAACTATTAATTAATATTGTTCATATATGCCCTTGTAGAATATCTTGCCACTACTAGAAAGCATTCTAATTTCCTACGCAAAATTTCCTATGCCTTTCCTACGCGATAAGGCGGGGCGTAGGAATGGCGTAGGAAATTGGTAGGCAGAGTTTATGGTGTAGGAAAGTCGCCAACCATCTCTTACGTCATATCTACACCTTCAAAAGGTGTAGAAATCTTCTAATTTCGTACGCGAAATTTTCTACGCCTTTCCTACGCCATAAGGCAGGGTGTAGGAATGACATAGGAAAATGATAGGAAATTTCCTCCCTCTTATCTACGCCATAAGGCGAGAAGTAGGAGCAAAATCCACGACGCGAAATTTTCTACGCCTTTCCTACGCCATAAGACATGGCGTCGGTTTGGCGTAGGAAACTGATAGGAAATTTCCTTCACCTTTCCTACGCCATAAGGAGGGGCATAGAAATGACACTGGAAACTGATAGGCCGATTTTATGGTGTATGAAAGACATCAACCATCTCTTATGTCTTACCTACGCCTGTAGAAGGTGCAGAAATCTCTTATGCAATTTCAATGCCGTTGTAGAAAACATTCTAATTTCATTCGTGAAATTTCCTACGTCTTTCCTACGTCATAAGGCGTGGCGTAGGAGTGTCCTAGGAAATTGATAGACAGAATTCACGGTGTAGAAAAGACGTCAACCATCTCTTATGTATTAACTACACCTGTCAAGGTGTAGAAATCTTCTGCGCTATTTCTACGCCATTGTAGAAAACATTCTAAATTCATAGGCGAAATTTCCTACGCCTTTCCAACGCCACAAGGCAGGATGTAGGATTGTCATAGGAAATGGATAGGCAGAGTTTACGATGTAGGAAAGGCATCAACCATCTCTTATGTCTTACCTATGCTTGTAGAAGGTGTACAAATCTCTTAGGTCATTTACATGCCATTGTAGAAAACATTCTAATTTCATTCACTAAATTTCCTACGTCTTTCCTACGCGATAAGGCATGGCATAGGAATGACGTAAGAAATTGATAGGCAGAATTCGTTGCATAAAAAAGACGTCAACCGTCTCTTATGTCTTAACTACTCATGTCGAAGGCGTATAAATCTTCTGTGCTATTTCCATGCCATTGTAGAAAACATTCTAAATTCATATGCAAAAAAATTTACACCTTTCCTACGCCACAAAGCAGGGCGTAGGATATTGCCATCTCTTATGTTTTACCTACGCCTGTAAAAGGCGTAGAAATCTCTTACGCCATTTCTATCCCACTGTAGAAAACATTCTAATTTAATTCGCGAAATTTCCTACGCCTTTCCTATGCCATATGGCATGGTGTAGGAATGTCGTAGAAGATCGATAGGCAGAATTCATGGCATAGAAAAGACGTCAACTATCTCTTATGTCTTAACTACACCTGTCGAAGGCGTAGAAATCTTCTACGCTATTACCACGCCAATGTAGAAATATTCTTATTCCATATGAAAATTTTCCTACTCCATAAGGAAGGGCGTAGGATTGGCATAGGAAATAGATAGGTAGAGTTTACGATATAGGAAAGGTATCGACCATCTCTTATGTCTTACCTACGCTTGTTGAAGGCGTAGAAATCTCTTACGCCATTTCCATGCCATTGTTGAAAACTTTCTAATTTCATTCTCAAAATTTCCTATGCCTTCCCTACGTCATAAGGCGTGGCGTAAGAAATTGATAAGCAGAATTTGCGGCGTAGAAAAGACGTCAACCATCTCTTATGTCTTAACTATACCTTCCGAAGGCATAGAAATCTTCTGCGCTATTTGTAACATCCCATATTTTCTATAAACATAAAAGTAACAAAACAAAGTATAATTAATTTTTAAAGAATAATTAAGGAAAACGGCTTACGCTATTGCGTTTGTCTCGGAATTCTGCTGGAGATAGAGTCCGAGTTTGCATAAATCAGACTTCGTATGAAGAAGTTATGGCACTTAGAAGTTTCAGGGATATTGAATAAAAACCAGTCCAAATTCAAAATTCAAAGTTCGAAATTCAAAACGCACACCCAGGCTAGGCGGGAAATTTCCCACCCAGGACCCAGGTTGACCAGGGGGTTGACATGGGGGTCGACCTGGGTAGAACAAGTCGACCATGGGGTCGACCTCCCCTCTATTTCCAGATCCATGTACAGATTCGTTTTTCTGTATTTAGACGCCTGTTCTGACCAGATTCATTGCTCCTAAGCTATTTAAACACCCCCAAACATCACTTTCTCTCCACACAATTTCATTATGTCTATACTCTGCCCTAATTCACATTAAAATAAATCAATAGCATCGCTACTCTGCTGAAACTTCAGCTAGAACAAGTACTCCTTCTTCTTCAAATCTGAGTAGGATTAAAAGAGAACAACAACAACCCCTTTTTCTTTTAGAATCCAACCAAGATGAGTACAGTTATTTTCATATATGAAATTTAATTATGATATTGACATGGTTATAAATCTGAATTGGAGATTATGCATATTCTTGTTTACCAAATCTGTTTTCCTGTGTAGATCTATCTTATTCCTGTTTATCTGATTTGTTTTTCTGTGTAGATCTATCTTATTATTGTAACTATTCTATATCTCTTCCTTCCTTCTGTTCTATAGCTAGGCTACCACGAGCCTGAGCGAAATCTCATAAGAGATTGACGCATGAACGCTATATTTGGGGAAAATAATGAATGATGCATAATTGGACATGATTGATTTGTGACTAATTTAAGAAAAGGGCATATGTTGTAATTTAAGATCTAGATCTAGGCATACTATATATGATGGTTTATGATTTGGAAGAAGGAGAATTATTGTATGATAGCATATGACTTGTAATTTGGGGACATAATGCATGTTATAATTCAAGATCTGATTTTGAGGACATAGTACATGTTGTAATTTAAGATCTAGATTCGGGGCGTATTTTATATGACGATCTATGACTTGGAAGAAAAGGATATGTGACTTAGGCCTGAAAAACCTATATTACAATAGGGATAATTATAAATGTGAATATGCCTAATTCGGATTTTTAGATATTTGACATACGCGGTAATCAACGGCTATAATTTGGCATAATTTATATTGTGCATCATGATTTGGGGTTTAGAGAATATTCTGTACAGTGCAAATTTAACTAAAAATTTGGGGCATATGTTGTATTGTGAATTATGACCATAATTTAGGCATGTAAAATTAGGCTTAATTTTATGACTAAGCGAGGTATGTCAATGAAATTTTAAGGGATGATTAAATCTGTTAAATTGCCTAATCTGCTAAATCTGTTGAAATTGAATACGGTAATTTGGGGTATGAAAATATGTAGGCTCGATCTATAATTGAGCAAATATGTTAATAGAACTTTGGATAATCTGCTGTAACTTGTAAAGAAGTTAATTGGTAGAATTGACATAAGTAGTCTGATATTGGGATAATCTGTGAATGAATGCTTTAGCTAAAAAAATAAGAATGCTGAGACACTAGGTTAGACTCTGTTTGCGGTAGAAGCCTGCCGGGACCCAACCGAATTAACCATTCACCGCAAACTGTTAGTCTAATGTGAGAGGTCATAGGCATAAAGATGCTTAGACACGAAGTTAGGTCTGACTTGTGGCAGAAGTCTGCCCGGAACCGCCCGGCACATCCAGCGGCCACAAGCTACCGACATAATGTGAGAGGTCTGTGCATTAATATTTAATTAATGAAAATCTAGGATAAATATGATGCTTAAAAACGTGTTGGGTGGATTAGGTTTAATCAACCGGACTGATGAATCTAATAAAACCGTTTGAAAATCTGTAGGCCCTATAGGTAAGGTGAAATAATTTGTAAGTCTGTTAATCTGTATAAATGATCCGTTAGTCTGAAAACTTGTTAATCTGTATATCTGATCCGTTAGTCTGAAAACTTGTTAACCTATATGTCTGATATGAGAACTAGTTAATCTGGACTTTGTACATCTGAAATCTATAAGCAAGTTAATTTGAAATCTGTTATCTGGGGACACAAGGTTAGGAAGGGTAATTACTTGTGTCATTTGTTGTTTGGGACCCATATTAGTCCGTAACCCGTTCTGGTATCAAAATTATGACCCAACACTAGGTAGGGGTCCAGGGCACGCTTACTGAACTAATTGTAAGAGGTTCACTCTGATAATGGCGAGGAGTGTTGATGACGCATTCCAACCAGGTCATGTGCGTGCATGGATCCGGTCTGCTCTGAGGATGTAAGACACCGTGAAATCTGTAAATAGGTCTGTGTCTATAGGTTGCCACTTTAGAGAGTGATACACCCTTCTGTGGGGCTGGCACAGGGTATTTATGTATTAAGGAGCCGATCGCTTGGGGTAGAATTTAGGGTACACTTAGTTTTGTCTATTTCTGTTGGGGTACCGTCTATTTCTGTTGGGGTACCGTCTATTTCTGTTGGGGTGGTAACACCTGTCTGTTTCTTGTGGTACCATCTATTGGGGTGGTAAAGGTCCATTACTAGTGTACACCTAATTCTAATATTCCATTTCCGTAGGGATTATGCTGTTTCTATCTCCAATTTCGTTCCTGCTTCTGTTCTGTACGTCTGTCTCTGTTAGGACGGTAAAGGCCCATTTCTGGCATCGTGTTTCTGAAGAGATCATTCTGTTTTCTGTTTAGACATTAGGACAACAACTAATTCTATTATACTAGTATTAGCACAAAGAAGTGAAAACCAAGTAAGAAGCTTAGTTTAGCCTATATTATTATGTCTCTTCTGTTAACCTCCTACTCCTGTTATGGTTATCTCTCACCCAATTTTATTTACATGTCATGATACTGTTATCTGTTTATATGCTGAAAGTCACTGGACTCACCAGACTTATGTCTGACCTAGCTTGTTTTGCCTCTTTTCTTTTGTTCCCCCCTCCAGGTTCTCAGGGTGAAAACATAGGCGCTTAATTCAGGTTCCAACTGCTTGAAGTGCTTGAAATATTGCTTGGCTTTGATTCTACCTACTTATGGCATTCTCTGTTGGGGATTATGGCTTTAAAATTATGCATTCTGAAGGATTTTGTATAAGACCGATATTTGTGTACTTGGGTTTTGGTATTGTGATGTAACCAAGCCTCATTTTGGTGGGAGGTCACAAATGGAGAGCATCCGGTAGAGAGATGGACGGATTTCAAGCATAGGTTCAAGATGAAATTCATCTTACGAGCAGAAGAGAATTTATACATGGAGAGGTTCTTAGCATTGAAGCAAGGGAATTCTTCAGTGAAGGAATACGTCAACAAGTTCAATTAGTTGGCGAAATTCGGCTTAGACTTGGTGAACACACCTGAGAAGAAGGCCCTGAGAATCGTTAAAGGCTTGAATGAGTCGCTACATGGGTTGGCTATGACCCACGTTCCTATGGGGACTACCTTCGAGAAATTGGTTGACATGGCGTTAATGCATGAAGAGGAAGCGAAAAGTGAGAAGAAAGAAGAAAAGCTCGAAGGACCACAGAACAAGAAAAAGTGGCCTAAAAAAGGAAACACAAAAGAAGAATGAAAAGTCTGAAGATAAGAAGGAGAAAAAGTGCTTTACTTGTGGAAGCTTGACTCATCTGAACAAGGATTGCAGAAAGAGGAAGGGTGCTTGCTTCAACTGTGGAGAAATGGGACACATCATTAGGGACTGCCCAAAGAAACGTGGGCAAGGGCAGAGGGAAGAACCTACTTCTGGAGGGCAGGCGAATGCTCTCATGACTGGTGGATAGGGAAGAGATAGGAAAATTTCTGTAGAAGGTTTAATTTCTTTATCTGATTATTGATATAAAACTCTTTTTGATTCTGGCATTAAGATTCTACAATTGAGACTCTGCACTTTAATACTAGTATTGTTTCTGATCCCGCTATGGTCTCAAACCCCATAAGGGTTACGACTTATCTGTTTTGGGGTTTGAGGGCATCTGTGTTAGGCATTTAGTTGACTATGACGCATACATTTAGGTTTTGTGGGATATACTGGGGTTTTATCATGCTTAGTTTCCTAAGAATCAATTGATAATCTGATCTGTACTAGTAGTCTGTAAGTATCTGAATATTTCTGAAAAGGATAGGTTTTTTTACTCGAAGCATGAAGTAGATTTCCAGTTTTGACATTGTTTAATAGGAGTAATTCTCTGAGTGTTAATCTGATATTGATTTCGATCTTCGGGGTTGATACTTAGGGATTTATTCTCTTAACCGATCTCTAATGGGAATAGAACTTTTGTACTTGCTTATATCACTCGGCTGTATCCTATCGATCAATTCTTCGACCTTTAGGTAGAAACTAATAGGTGTAAACATGTGTTTGAGACATGTTATGTTTGATAGTTGCAAGTGGATGCAAGTGTTTGCTAGTGGTTGCTTGTGGATGCATACACGCACCCTAGGCACTAGATCGGCTCGAAAACACTCTCATAATGCATATGGATGTGTGTGCATTTTTCAATTTTTCTGGATGCAAAATGATTGAATCATCACATAGATGTTGCATTCGGATGAATGGTTATGCACTCGTATAGAAATGACGTGTATCAAATAGGATTTCTTGCATACATAATTGGACCATGGCACTAACATAATTTGCATTAAGGAGGTCAACTGAATCAGTAGACCGCCCGATCCTTGCATTAGATAAGAGACATATACACACACTTTTGCATATGTTCATACAACATTAGAAGTTTTCTAAGAAAATGGATGATAGTTGCGTAGATGAGTGATTGGATGGTAGGACACATTCTTCTTAACTTGAAGATTTCAGGGACGAAATCCTTTAAGGAGGGGAGAATGTAACACCCCGTATTTTCTGTGAACATAAAAGTAACAAAACAAAGTATAATTAATTTTTAAAAGAAGAATTAAGGAAAAAGGGTTACGCCATTGCGTTTGTCTTGGAATTCTTCTTGAGATAGAGTCCGAGTTTGTGTAAATCGAACTCCGTATGAAGAAGTTATGGCACTTAGAAGTTTCAGGGATTTAGAATAAAAACCAGCCCGAATTCAAAATTCAAAGTTCGAAATTCAAAACACACACCCAGGCTGGGCGGCAAATTTCCCGCCTAGGACCCAGGTCGACCTGGGGGTCGACCTAGGTAGAACAAGTTGACCATGGGGTCGACCTCCCCTCTATTTCCAGATCCGTGGACTGATTCGTTTTTCTGTATTTAGACGCCCGTTCTGACCAGATTCGTTGCTCCTAAGCTATTTAAACACCACCAAACCTCACTTTCTCTCCGCACAATTTCATTATGCCTATACTCTGCCCTAATTCATATTAAAATAAATCAATGGCGTCGCTACTCTGTTGAAACCTCAGCTAGAACAAGTGCTCCTTCTTCTTCCAATCTGAATACGATTAAAAGAGAACAACTACAACCCCTTTTTCTTTTAGAATCCAACCAAGGTGAGTACAGTTATTTTCAAATATGAAATTTAATTATGGTCTTGACATGGTTATAAATCTGAATTGGAGATTATGCATATTCTTGTTTATCAGATCTGT
The DNA here is from genome assembly GCA_030737875.1 of Allium sativum. Lineage (NCBI taxonomy): Eukaryota > Viridiplantae > Streptophyta > Magnoliopsida > Asparagales > Amaryllidaceae > Allium > Allium sativum. The sequence continues at coordinate 652,249,011 of CM060923.1, forward strand.
TTTCCTGTGTAGATCTATCTTATTCATGTTTATCAGATCTGTTTTTCTGTGTAGATCTATCTTATTATTGTAACTATTATGTATCTCTTCCTTCCTTCTGTTCTATAGCCAGGCTACCACGAGCCTGAGCCAAATCTCATAAGAGATTGACGCACGAACGCTAAATTTGGGGAAAATAATGAATGATGCATAATTGGACATGACTGATTTGTGACTGATTTAAGAAAAGGGCATATGTTGTAATTTAAGATCTAGATCTAGGCATACTATATATGATGATTTATGATTTGGAAGAAGGAGAATTATTGTATGATAGCATATGACTTGTAATTTGGGGACACAATGCATGCTATAATTCAAGATCTTATTTTGAGGAAATAATACATGTTGTAATTTAAGATCTAGATTTGGGGCGTATATTATATGACGATCTATGACTTGGAATAAAAGGATATGTGACTTAGGCCTGAAAAAGCTATATTATAATAGGGATAATTATAAATGTGAATACGCCTAATTCGGATTTTTGGATATTTGACATACACGGTAATTAACGGTTATAATTTGGCATAATTTATATTGTGCATCATGATTTGGGGTTTTAGGGAATATTCTGTACGGTGCAAATTTAACTAAAAATTTGGGGCATATGTTATATTGTGAATTATGACAACAATTTAGGCATGTAAAATGAGGCTTAGTTTAATGATTAAGCGAGGTATGTCAATGGAATTTTAAGGGATGATTAAATATGTTAAGTTGCCTAATCTGCTAAATCTGTTGAAACTGAATACGGTAATTTGGGGTATGAAAATCTGTAGACGCGATCTAAAATTGAGCAAAACATGTTAATAGAACTTTGGATAATCTGCTGTAACTTGTAAAGAAGTTAATTTGTTGAATTAGCATAATTAATCTGATATTGGCATAATCTGTGAGTGGATGCTTCAGCTAAAAAAATAATAATGTTGAGACAAAAGGTTAGATCTGTTTGCGGTAGAAGCCTGCCCTGACCCAACCGGCTTAACCAGCAACCACAAACTGTTAGTCTAATTCGAGACGTCGTAGGCATAAAGATGCTTAGACACAAGGTTAGGTCTGGCTTGTGGCAGAAGTCTGCCCGGAACCGCCTGGCACATCCAGCGGCCACAAGCTACCGACTTAATGTGAGAGGTCTGTGCATTAATATTTAATTAATGCAAATCTAGGATAAATATGATGCCTAAAAACGTGTTGGGTAGATAAGGTTAAATCAACTGGACTGATGAATCTAATAAAACCGTTTGAAAATCTGTAGGCCCAATACAAGGTTACGTGAAACAATCTGTAAGTCTGTTAATCAGTATATTTGATCCGTTAGTCTGAAAACTTGTTAATCAGTATATATGATCCGTTAGTCTGAAAACTTGTAAACATGTAAGTCTGATCTAAGAACTAGTTAATCTGGACTTTGTACATCTGAAATCTATAAGCAAGTTAATCCGAAACCTGTTAGTCTGGGGACACAAGGTTAGGAGGGGTAATTACTTGTGTCATTTGTTGCTTGGGAACATATTAGTCAGTAACCCTTTCTGGTATCAAAATTATGACCCAACACTAGGTAGGGGTCCAGGGCATGCTTACTGAACTAATTGTAAGAGGTTCACTCTGATAATGACGAGGGTTTTGATGGCGCATCCAACCGAGTCATGTGCGTGCATGGATCCGGTCTGCTCTGAGAATGTAAGACACCGTGAAATCTGTAAATATGTCTGTGTCTATAGGTTGCAACTTTAGGGAGTGATACACCCTTCTGCGGGGCTAGCACAGGGTATTTATGTATTAAGGAGCCGATCGCTTGGGGTAGAATTTAGGGTACACTTAGTTTTATCTGTTTCTGTTGGGGTACCGTCTATTTCTGTTGGGGTGGTAACACCTGTCTGTTTCTGTGTGGTACCATCTATTGGGGTGGTAAAGGCCCATTACTAGTGTACACCTAATTCTAATATTCTGTTTCCATTGGGATTATTCTATTTCTGTCTCTGGTTTCGTTCCTACTTCTGTTTCTGTACGTCTATCTCTGTTACGGTGGTAAAGGCCCATTTCTAGCATCGTGTTTCTGAAGAGATCATTCTGTTTTCTGTTTATACATTAGGACAACAACTAATTTTGTTATACTAGTATTAGTGCAGAGAAGTGAAAACTAAGTAAGAAGCTTAGTTTAGCCTATATCGTTCTGTCTCTTCTATTAACCTGCTACTCCTGTTATGGTTATCTCTCATCCAGTTTTATTTACATGTCATGATATTATTATCGATTTATATGCTGAAAGTCACTGGACTCACCAGACTTATGCCTGACCTAGTTTGTTACGCCTCTTTTCTTTTGTTCCCCCCCCCCTCTAGGTTCTCAAGGTGAAAACATAGGAGCTTGATTCAGGTTCCAACTGCTTGAAGTGCTAGAAGTGCTTGAAATATTGCTTGGCTTTGATTCTACCTATTTATAGCATTCTCTGTTGGGGATTATGGCTTTAAAATTATGCATTCTGAAGGATTTTGTATAAGACTGATATTTGTGTACTTGGGTTTTGGTATTGTGATGTAACCAAACTTACTTCTGTTTCCACTGTAATAAAGTTATAAATTTTTCAAGTACTGCTTCACATATATGTCTTGTAAATTTCTGTGTTGTTTACTTATAACGTTCCACCGAAGTTAAGGTATTCCCTTTGTGAGTGACCTTAATGGAAGTGGGGTGTTACACTATTTCCACACCATTGTAGAAAACATTCTGATTTCATATGCAAATTTTTTTATGCTTTTCCTAAACCATAAAGCAGGGTGTAGGATTGGCATAGAAAATTGATGAAATTGATAGATAGAGTATACGGTACAGGAAATTGATTACAGTTATTTTTCCTTTTTGAGTTATGAAGGAAAATTGTTTGATATTGCATTGATTATTTTAGGAGGTGTTGTAAAAAGGTTGAGGGGTGGATTCGAGTACTTCAAAACTGAGATCTATGAGTGAGTTTTTTTTTCTTCTATAACTAAATGTATCGTCATTAATTTCCAATCTATGCGTGTTGATGATAAGAATGAAGATAGAAAACTATGTTACTTAATTAATACTATTTCAATCCCAGTTGTATATTTTTACCTTTTATTTGTAGTAGTATGATTACCATGGTTTTATGTTTAGACTAATTACCATTTTATTTTGTTTTCCACTTTCATTGTAAATTTAGCAAAAAGCTTGAGGCTAAAAATGAGCATGCAAAAGGACAAAGCTTGAAGGTGAGAATTCAAACATTTATAATAATCATAATAAAATTAAGAGATTATTTGATTAATCTTAGTTAGATATTTTGGATCTGAGTGTTACTTTTTTATCAGAAATTGCAACTCTGACCGAACTTATAATTCATGAAAATCAACACTTTGGACTCCTGGTTAAAAAGGTAGATAAATGACAATTGCTCCTTTGTTTTTGTTTTGTTAACAAGAATAGAATTTTATATTGATTGATGTTAGTGAGAACTGCAATGAAAATCTAAGGTGTTGCTAGCTACAATGTAACGATAGCTATGCTAATTTTGTTCTATTGCAACACATGCTTCAAGGTGTTAACATAGATATTAGCACGATGTTGTAGTAGCTATAGGTATATTATAAATTAAAAAATTTTAAAAAATTACACCTCAGCTATCTGCGTCATTGGTTAAAACAAAATCTCAACCATCCATCAACTACATAGCACACCTCCTCTATTTTCCGCTAACGTTTTCATTCAGCGCTTTTTTCATTTGGTTCTCCCCTAAATCACCAAATTCTAGATCTGGACTTAGGGTTCTTTGGAGAATAAAAAATGGTGCCAATTGCTTTCGATTTCCGTCGAAATTTCTTTAATGGCGAACCAAAGTTTAATGGCTTGGTCTCATTTTTGGGTAACCCGAACTCTAGGAACCTAATCTTTAGTTCACGTGTGCTCTATCCCGGGTAAGTTTATTCTCACCAGTTCATGCTTGCGTCTGAAGGGGAAACATTGTTTAGCGCAGGTTCTAGATTTACACTTCATAATTCTTTTTGATTTCACGCTTTACTTCTAGTGCTGCTCTCACTATATTTCCCCTAATAATGATTCCAACCAGTTTACCGTCTTCATTTACTACAGGAAGACGTCTGTATTTTATTTCGAGTAACCTTGCGGCATCTTCAAGATTGGTTGTTTCACGCACAGCGAGTGGAGCAGGTGTCATTAGCTCACCAATGACTTTACCATTAGTTTTGCTCAGTAGCTTCTGAATCTCGTTAAATGTCTTCCATGTGCTATCAACCTCAGGGAACATGCTTGTATCTGAGCGTACACTTCCTGATATGGAATCCAAGGGTAACAAATCATAGTGCAGATATGCTAGATGCACTCATTCAGTCTCTATTGGTCAGTTCAATTTTTGTAATTTCTTATTTTTTGTAGACCGTGCATGAAAGTTAAACCTTGCGTTATACTGCATAACTTATTATGCTAGATAAACCCTTGGAGAAGTTCAGTATGTCTACTTCCTTCATAATAGAATGGTAGCTGAGTCATATTTTTTGGCTAAACTAAATTGTAATACTGGATTTCTGTTCACTGTCATTCGATCATGTTCTTCCCCTCATCACGAACCGAGGTACATTGTGATGCCTGAGGAAGTTAGTACCAATTAGTGAAACATGAATAGCGATAGCATCTAATTAATACTGAAATGCCTGATTAGGATGCATGGCAGCTAGGTGATGTCTTTTGCTCGAACGTTGACTTTAAAATTAACTTTTGGCTTAAAATGTAATGCTTAATAAAGCATTTCAAATTGGTTGACCTTTTTGATGAGCTTATAACGTTTGTTACTTTGTACGGTGCCATCAGGTTATTATTCACATTTTACTGCATACCATGCAAGGTACTATGCTGATGAGGATTCAAACTCTGGCAGTACTCCAAGCGGTGGAATTAATTATTAGAGGAATTAATTATATGAGAGGAATTAATTATGAGAGGAATTAATTATGTTTTGGTAGTATATATGAAAGGAATTAATTATACCATTACATAGAGTTGCATAACAATAGCTCAGTGGGCTTCTTGTGTTAGTCTGAATACTCCTGAAACTTTGCATGTATTATTTTATTTAAATTGGTTATATACAAACATGCAAATGGACTTTGGAGTGTTTATCTCCACACAATCACGGACAGAAATTTGTAATAGCAGTCGACTGATCTATTCTTGTTCTGTGAGAGAAAAGCACTAACTATGGATATGCTTGCTCTAATGATAGAATTGTAACATTCTTGATATCCTATACAAAGCGATATATTCTCTGTTTTAATTTTTATGATCTTGCTAATTCATTTTCTTCCACTGTACTTTTGACTGATTTTCCATTTCCTGTTGGTAGTAGAAAAGATATGCTTAGACTGATTTCGAATCTCTTTTCATGCTTTTTGAGATCTAATATTGAAAATGTGTCTGGATTTAATAGCTCACTACATATTTTAGTAACAACTGAAGGATTTGTTGTTAAGGATGCATTTACAGTTTAATCAATGTTACATTTTACGATATCATATTCATGTATTATAATTATTTGGAAGGCACACTGAAGAATATTTTATTACTCTATTACATCGTTCATGTTGTTAATACTTATTTCATTTTTTAATGTAATCTGCGAGCAATGAAGCATTTCAAGCATGTAGACAATCAAAGGCAGACACTGGTTGGTCTGTCACATTTACATACATTACATAGAAAAGATTTCAATGCAACTTGGTCAGTCACTGTTTAGGAATGAGAATGTTGATGATGAATCATGGGGAGAAGTTATAGCTGAAGTCCATTCAGATGCGAACCGCTTGTTCAAAATGATAGGAGACGCATATGCCACATTGTCCTACCCCTCAGAAGTATAAGCTATTCCTTGTATTTATTTGATTGTATACTATGTAGGTGGAACATGAGATGCAAACGTTATGCTAGATTACTATTTATTTGATTTAGACACTATTATAATATCAAAATAATTTTGATAGCGAGAAATGTTTTGAACGTTAAATCATGTTGTTTTTAAGTCGTTTACTCACACCAGTCCCATGACTGACCCGAAGTTTATTTTTCTATGCTTCCCTTAACTCTTGGGTGCCCAAATTTGTACGGGAAGTCAAGTAGTTCAGGATTTTTTAGATATTCTTGGATGAGCTCGGAGCAGGAGGCTTCAATGTTAGATATATAGAGTTTATTTCCATTGTATTGCAATTGTATTATACTCTTATGACATATGTAAGTACAAATACCAGTTGTATTTCAAGTACTGTTAGATATTATATATTTTTTCGGTTCCGCTATAAGATTCGTGATACTCTGATTCTGTTGTGTTATGTTCTTTTTTTCCTTTCTATTCTAACCTTTTTTCTTTCTATTTCTCTCCCTCTAACTTCTTTCTATTAACGATCTGTTAATTTCTGGTGTTTGATTGGTCAATATGTGATACAGGATATGTGTTAGTATCGGTGATCAGGATTGGCAATTTTCGGGCTTTTACAATCAAAGACACATACGATTATCCAAACGCAAGTTGCAGGTTTACCCAAGTATATCGCTTTAACTGCTTTTGAACCTTTCTAGAAAAGCATCTTTGAATATAAAAAATTGTTAATATTTCAAGTTCATTCTTGTAAAACAAAAGGAAAAATAGATGATTTAATTCCACGGCTATTATCCCCGCCCCTAATTAAATCTCATATAAAGAATAAACTTAATGAATAAATTTATAACTAAATCATCAATACGACACATCAGTGCATATTTTTTCCGTTAACTTCCATCAAATGCAATCTATTTTTCTATTATGATATCATCGAAGGCTGAATGGTTTAGTAACATTCTACCGAATCCAATTTCCTCTTAGTTGTACACTATATATCATATTACAAACTATGTTCTATTATTTTTTATAGTTCTGTCAATTCATGATATGCATAACAAGAAAGACATTCACTTTCTAAGTTTCTAGTCATGTAATATCATTTCAGAATGTGCATGCTATTATTTTCAGAACACACAGAAGATTCAAATAGGTAAAAGCATGATTTTTCTAGCAGTTGTGCACTTTTTGGCCGAATAACATCTCCAAATTTTGTTATTGAATTAGCTTTTATTATTAGGCATTTAATTTAAGAATAAATCAATGGTATTCTTCTTTTGAACTACAAACTATAACAGGCATATTGGATAACCCTACATTTATATATTTTTTCGACCAAGAACAAAATGTTTAAAAAATAAATAACATTACACAAAATCCAATTTTTGAAACAACCGGTTTTTCATCTTAGCTCTAGTATCATAAACATCTTTATCTTCAAAATCAAAAGCCAGAACCTCAAATTTTAAATCACAAAAAGAATAAATACACCTTTCTTCTACTGTTCTATACAAAGCACACAGCTAGCAACAAAAATACCACTGAAACTTTTCGATAGTGTCGCAGTGCTAAAGCTCATGATAGAGGGTCTTGGATCTGGCCTATGATGGTCTTAGGGCAGTGACAAGTGAATGAGCCACAGGAGATGGTTGATATTGCTGAAGATGCCATTTTAGATGGGTGACGTCTGAAGGATTCGACGAAATGGCGTTCATTCCTATGTTTTGCTCTAGGTTTTATGTAATTATTGAATATATTTTTCTTATAGGCTAGTTATATGTGTTTAGTCATTTTAGTTTGTTTATTTAGTAGAAAAAATATCACAGGTCTAATGGACATCAAAATGTTTTGTTACAAGATTTAGAATCACTATCAAGAATATAGAGGCCTCCTGCTAAATGTTTGTGTGTTCATCTCATTCACTTTGTTTCTTTTAATATTATCTACCACTTTCGATACATTAATAATAGCAGAAAGTGAAGCATTGTGCACAAATTTATCTTTTTCCTTTGTAGTACGAAGAATAAAACAATTTGTATTATCTTATCTCCTACCAAGTACCCAAGCAAATCAAATCTTAACTAGCGTAACAACAAATACATGTGCTAAAGTAAGTAGAATATCTTAAAATTTGGTAATTGTTGTATTTTATTCTTATAACCAAAGAAGTTGTCTTTGTATATTTTTGGAGCCCTTGGATTACAAATACTCATATTCAAACTTTGAATTCCATTGAAAATCCTAACTCAAATTCTTTTTGTCTGATGATCAAAAATGACCATTCATACTATGCTCTCTCATTAATCAAGAACCAATATTGATATTTCTCTTGTATTTATTTATAAGGTTTGAAGCGTACTGGCAAGAATTATAGGTTTTGGTGGAAAAATTATCAACAATCGAATATGCATAGAGGAAATATCACACCGGAGAAGTAGCTTCTTATTATGGACTTGCATATATAAATGAGGTAATAGGCGAGGTATCTTTCATTTTGGTTTGGTTATTTGGACGAATTCACGTAATCTAATTATTTTTTAAATTTATTTCTGAGTTGGTCAAAAATTACACGATAGCTACCAAGGAGAACTGAAAATGAGTGATTCATCATGTGTTGGATTCTTTGCGTTCAATCTCTAAGTTCTAGATACTTTGGAAAATCGGCATGGTCTAACATAAATATATTGATATTTCAAGTTAATTGTTAATGTAGTTAATTCATTGTTTGTTTATTTCACATGGAACAACTAATGCTTTTAAAATGATTGAAATTTTTGAAATGGTCGTATTTTCTATAGATACGATATTCGCTGTGCTCACTACAATATTATTCAACGTAAATCAAGCTATTATCCAAATGGTATCCATAGAAAGAATGTCGTCTATTCAAATTAGGCCTTGACACCCTATTTTAGATAAATCTATTTTCCAGAGTAATTAAAAAGTTTATCATAAGTAATTAATAAGTTTGTTGTGCACAAATTGATAATTTGGTTAAGGGAGCGTCAGGACAAGCCTTGCAAAACCTAGATCTAATGGTTGGATACAAGGAGAATTTGTGCTTCGGTTTTAGCACTTTTAGTCTTTCAAATAATAATTGTATATTTTTAAGTGACTTATTTAAATAGATTACTTCAATAATTTTGTGATTGATTTATTACATCTATTCATGCATTTTTTATTTTAGTTAAATATTCACGAATATAATAATATAATTTGAACTATATTAGTTTCGTTTCACCTTTTAATATTTTAATCCATTAATGATTTAGAGCTATAAAAAAACTAAACATTAAGAGGGGCTAAATAACCATGGTATATATGATAAAAATACGTTATGAATGATTAATATGAATACATTTTGAGAGCATATTTCTAGTCTTAGAATGACTTACATGTACAATTCATGGTGTAATTGAATTTGATTTTTTTCCATTACTTCAATTTTTTCTAAAATTATTCTATAATTTTTCATTAAAATTCGATTTAAAATAAATTACAATAATAAATTTATATTTTATATCAAATATTTTAAGGTCGGGTTTCCCAACATTGTGCATCAATACTAGTGATTTTTTAAAATTAATTTTAATAATAAGAATAATTTTTTCTTTAAAATCTAATGTGCATTTAATTGAAAATAAGGAAAAATTACATTATTTTATTTTAATTTAATTATAATGGAAAATCACCATACATATTTTTTTCCTTCAAAATTATAAACTAAACGATTCGTTCATTCAAATTGATGCGTTCATCCATATCCCCCAATGCAGACACCCATTAAACCTTAGTTGTCAAACCGCATTCCCAATCCAAACCCTATTCAACCTTAATCAAAACCGCATCCCCAGTTCAAGCGCACAAATCTCAGTACTCGCCCCGAATTCAATGATTTTGTATCATGTTCCAATTTGCACCCGCTGTTTGTTATTTCGCCGGTTGAAGAAGCGAAGTCCGTTAACAAGAACAACAATCTCTTCAATCTTTACCTCCGATTAGGGTCTCGATCCATTGATCTTTCTGTCTGAGATACATAGCCTATTTGTTAAATTTTACGGTAAGGATATGTTGATTATACAGTGATAAATTTTAATTCCGGTAAGAATTTTACAATGATAATTTTTTTGTTAAATTCTATTTGTTGATTTAGGTGTCAATCTCTCGATCTGCAGATTTGTATATGTAAGGAACTAAATTCACATAGTTAGGAATCAAATTCATGCGGTAACACGTTAAATTCGAAGAATTTTTTATACGTTTTATGCTTAATTCTTGATATGTTGATTTATTGTTTAATATATGTGATGTTCATATCATGTTTGATCACTTTCACGAATATTGAAAACTTCTACCTCCTCCTCTGCCAAAACATAAGCAGTCACTGAAATGGTCATTATGAGAGTACTGATGTTTTACATAAGCACACTGTTGATTTAAGGGTGCGCTGAAGGGTGACTATTGATATGCGTAATGGCGGATATATACATGTTCATGATGTGTCAAGTGACATGCCATTATTCTCAAAAAGTAAAAAAAACAAAAAACAAGATGAATTAATTTTGTAGTTCTAGTCAAGATTTATAACTGCTTCATATATCCATTTTGTAAGACCTGGATGAATTAATTTAAGTAGTTCTAGTCAAGATTTCTTTTATTGCTACTTCCACTTGTCTGAATTTTTCTTCGGCCTTGAGTGGCACAACTTCTTCCGGTGCAAAGCAATCTGCTTCCCCATATGTTAATTTAAAGCCTCCTGACCATCTAATTCTTCCTCCTCCAGCTATTGATTCTTCTAAGTTGTCCTTTGCTGTATCTATGAGTGCCTATCCCTCAACAAAATCCAAAGGCAAGAAACTTAAAGGTAAATTTTGGGCGGAAGATGACCTTGATGAGGGACATGAGTCCACACTTGAAGACATACTACTTGCTGGAAGCAATGTGTTATCGCAGAAACGACACACTAGGCGCAATCCTGGCCCTTTATTTGATAAATTCATCATGTGAGTAGTTCTTGTGCTTAGTGTCAGATCTGAAGGAATGTCGTGAGTTTATGTTGGTCATGTAATGCTTTCTTGAGTTTTATGAGTGAGTATTAGTGAATTTGAAGAGTATATTGAAGGATGGTTATATGTCATAGCATACTTGTATATGTTAATATGTGTAAGTAATTATATTGGAGATTAATAAAATTTGCTCTTAACTTTCAAAAAAAAAAGATTTCTTTTATTGCCTCGTTTTGTAAGACTTGGATAGCTTAGGTTGGTAAATCAGAAATCAGTCTTTAAAGTTAAAGAATGTTTAGATTAGATGGATAAAATTTTAATACGATGAGATTAGAAAATGGATAATGAATTTAATATTTTATGACTATTTATGCGAATGCGTCTAGTACTTTGAAAACCTATTATTACTTTTTCTCCTTTTTGCGGTGATCTGAGATTAGAATTATATAATTCTTAACGAATGCTCCATAAGTGCCATAACATATTGTTGCTTGGTCAAGGATAAAAATAATCAGTTTTAACTCTAAAAATGTTGGTCAAAATATATATCACATCCAATGCATTTCTAGTCGTTGCATACCTAAAAGAAACAAATTCCTTGGAAATTTTGGCCTCGTCTAGCGAGTATTTTATATGATTGTTATATAGATATTTGTTTTTATCACAAAAGGGATATCTGTATTCATCTGATACAATATTTGTTGGATTTGTCCTAGTATTGGACAAGTTGCTATCATAATAATATATGCATTTCATAAATCATTTTAACTCAAGTGTTTCACAAAATTCTAGTTGTACTTTCTTTTATTTCTTGTGCACGTGCATTTGCGTACGGTACGCGAAATAAAGGGAGGTGCTGCCGAAATTTTGTTGAACTTTGAATTAAAATATTTTGCAAAATGAAAATATTATTATGATTGCAATGGTAAGTAGGATGACCGATTTTTAAATATTACATCAAGAATATATATTAATATACTGAAAGCATTAAAGTACAATAGAGTAATAGCAATTATGAAGTTTTATTTATAATAGATGTCATAATATTATAAGTTATTAACTGTAATAATAATTAACAGTATATTTATCAAAAAATGATGCACCAATAAATAAAAATATTTAAAACAATAAAAAATAAGTTGAATTTACAACAAAAAAATGTCTAAGTTAATAAAATATTAATATATTCAGAGATTATGTAAAGTGGAATTAATAATAATAATAAACGTTTTAATATATTGCATGATGTCGTAGCTAAAAGAAACAAATTCTTTAGAAATCTTGGCTCCGTTTGGCGAGTATTGTATGATCGTTATATAGATATTTGTTTTTAACACAAAACTGGATATCGATATTCATCTGATGCAATACTTGCTGGATTTGTCCTAGTATTGGACAAGTTGCTATCACAATAATATTTGCATTTCGTAAATCATTTTAACTCAAATGTTATACAAAATTTCAGTTGTACTTTCTTTTATTTCCCGTGTACGTGCATTTACGTACGATACGGGAAATAAAGGGAGAAGTTGCCGAAATTTTGTTGAACTTTGGAATTAAAATATTTTGCGAAATGAAAATATTATTGTGATTGCAATGGAAAGTAGATGACTGACCTTTAAATATTACATCAAGAATATATATTAATATACAGAAAGCATTAAAGTACGATATAGTAATGGCAATTATAAAGTTTTATTTATAATAGATGTCATAATATTTGAAGTTCTTAATTGTAATAATAATCAACAATATTTTTGTCAAAACATAATGTACCAATAAATAAAAATATTTAAAACAATAAAAATAATAAGTTGAATTTACAAAAAATATTGTCTAAGTTAATAAAATATTAACATATTCGTTGATTATATAAAGTGTAAATAATAATAATAAATGTGTTAATATATTGCATGATGTCGTAGCTAAAAGAAACAAATTCCTTAGAAATTTTGGCCTCACCTGGCGAGTATTGTGTATGATCGTTATACGGATATTCGTTTTTAACACAAAATGGATATCGATATTCATTCGATACAATATTTGCCGGATTTGTCCTAATATTGGACAAGTTGCTATCACACAAATATTTGCATTTCATATATCATTTTAACTCGAATGTTTTACAAAATTTCAGTTGTATTTTCTTTTTATTTCCCATGTATGTGCATTTGCGTACATTACGGCAAATAAATGGAGATGCTTCCGAAATTTTATTAAACTTTTAAATTGAAATATTTTACGAAATGAAAATATTTTCGTGATTGCGATGGGAAGTAGGATGACCGACCTTTAAATATTACTTCAAGAGTATATATTAATATACTGAAAACTTTAGAATTAGATATAGTAATAGCAATTATGTAAATATTGGCAAGTTTTATTTTTAATAAATGTCATAATATTATAAATTCCTAATAATAATAATAATTAATAGTACATTATCAAAACATAATAATAATGTACCAATAAATAAAAGTATTTAAAACAACAGCAAAAATAAGTTGAATTACAAAAAATATTTGCAAAAATAGTACATGTATGTGCATTTGCTTACAGTAAAAGGAGATGTGGAAATTTTGTGAACATTTGATTTGAAGTATTTTGCGAAATGAAAATACTCTCGCAATTGCAATGGAAAGTAGGATGACCAAACTTTAAATATTATGTTAAATATATATTATATTGAGACATTAAAGTTACGGTATAACAAAAGCAATTGTAAACAACGGTAAGTCATTTTTAATAAATATCACAATACTATAGATTCTTAATAATACTAATGATAATTACTAGTACATTTATCAAAATAATGTGCTAATAAATAAAAATATTTAATACAATGAAAAAATAAGTTGAATTTACAAAAATTATTTGCTCTAGTTAATAAAATGAATACATACACTAATATATTTATTTTACTTGCACAGTAAAATATGGATTATTTGAAAGAACGAAGCTGGATGTAGAAGAATGCAGGAAAGCAAGAAGGATCGATACCGGTGCATTTTCAAAATGGGTTGGAAGTAACCATGAAAGTAGCTTCGAATAATAAAACAAACATGGCAGAAATACAGTGTCCTTGTATGAAATGTCGTGCTTTAAAACTGCTCGACTATGACACAGTATTTTTACATTTGCTTCAAAAAGGATTTATGATTGACTATTTAGTGTGGAAATTTCATGGTGAAGGGGTGAATAAGCATAATATAACAACTATTGATGAAGGTGAAACTGAGAACATTGATATAGATTTTAGTGAAGTTAGCCTAGAGAATAGAATAACGAAAATAGTACATGATGCCGCTGGTCCGAGCATGTGGGTTAATTCATCCGAAGTAGATGAAGAACTTAATTCAGGGGCTAAATATTTTTTTGATTTGTTAGAAGCATCAAAATGACCACTTTATAAAGGATGTACAATGACACACTTATCAGTGACATCTAGATTAATTGTTATAAAATCTGAATATAATGAATGCAATTATGGGTTTATGTAAAGAAACGCTTCCACCTGACAACCTACCGGCGGAAATATGTATACATTAAAAAAAGAGATGTCCACATTTGGTTTGCCATATGAAAAGATTGACACATGTCGAAGTGGAAGCATGATTTATCGGAAAGAGGATAAAAATCCCAAGAGATGTAAATTTTGCGATGAGCCTAGATATAGATTGAGAAAAAATGGTGGTAAAGGTAAACCTTTCACCCATATGCAATATTTCCCTCTTACAGCTAGGTTACCAAGATTATATGCATCTCGTGCTATTGCAGAACACATGCGGTGGCATCGTGAACGACGTCAAGAAGAAGGAGTTTTAGGTCATCCTTTAAATGGCGAAGCATGGTAGCATTTAAATAGAGTATATCCTACTTATGCTCGCGAAGCAAAAAATGTTAGACTTGGTTTGTGTAAAGATGGTTTTGCACCATTTAGTTCATTCGGCAAATCGTACTCAACTTGGCCAATTATTCTAACACCGTACAAATTACCTCCTTGGATGTGTATGAAAGCCATATATGTTCTTAACTACCATTGTTGCTGGACCAAAAAATCCCAAAAATGGAACAGATGTATATTTGCAACCTTTGATTAATGAGTTGAAAAAACTATGGATTGAAGGAGTTGTTACTTACGATGTGTCAAAGAAATGTTTTTTTAGGATGTTCACTTCCTTATTATGGATAGTAGTGATTTTCCAGCGTATGGGATGCTTTCTAGATGGAGTACCAGTGGGAAACATGCTTTTTCTATTTGCATGGACTCGACAAAATCATTTCGACTTAAATACGGCGGCAAACAATGTTGGTTGAATCTTCATCGTCATTTTTTTTGCATCAAAACGATCATTTTCGATATGACAAGAAAAACTTCAGAGCAAATACAATTATTACTTTAGGACCACCAAATATTATAGATAGTGAAGATGAGTATGACCTTATGCAAGATTATCCCAAAATATATGAGAATGGAAAAAAGCCAAAAATTGTTGGTAAAGGGCAACATCATAATTGGTGTAAACATAGTATATTTTGGGAGTTACCTTACTGGAGGAATCTTAAACTTCGACACAACTTGGATGTAATGCATAATGAAAAAAAATGTGTTTGAGATCTTTTTTAACACAATAATGAATGTGAAAGGAAAAACCAAAGATGATTTGAAGTCAAGACGCGATATTGCATTGTATTGCAATCCTCCGGAACTTAAACTTGATCATGGACGTCCTAACTTCAAACGAATTGCTTGTTATGAGTTGGAAAATGAACGCTGTCGAAAACTATTAGAGTGGATCAAAAATTTGAAGTTTTCAGATGGAATTGCTTCTAATATGAAACGATATGTTGATATGAAGGAACTTCAGTTATCCGGTATGAAGAGTCATGATTGCCATGTATTTCTCGAGACTCTTTTTTCGATAGCATTTAAGGAGCTATTACCACATAAGGTCTTGTTGCCTATAACAGAACTTAGTTTATTTTACAAAGATTTATGCTCTACCACTCTTAGCCAAAATCATTTGGAAAAGCTAGAGAAAGATATAACGAAGCTGTTGTGTAAACTGGAGAAAATATTTCCTCTTGGTGTTTTTAATTGCATGGAACATCTTCCTATACATTTACCGACGGAAGCATTAATGCGAGGTCCAGTTCAATATGGATGGATGTATCCATTTGAGAGGTACATATAATGAAACATATTATCATATTTAATTTTCTAGTTAACACAAGCATGATATATTTTGTATCATACTTCATCAAATTCAGTTACTTAGGCCACTTAAAAAAAGTGAAACAAAAAGCGCGTATTGAAGGTTCAATTTGTCAAGCATACATAATTGAAGAAGCATCCACATTTTTCAATTACTATTTTGAAGACCATGTTAAACCACTTTTTACTAGTGATCATTGTAATGATGAACTATGGATGATTCAGTGGACATTTCCTTAAATGTCTTCCAAAAACGAGGATACCCATGCGGTAAGTGGAAAGATTGTGGTTTTCAGACGCTTAAGGATTTTTGTTTAGCTAAGTCAACAGTGCTTCTTAATTGTGAAGATTTGTCAGGTCTCATTTGGTACTTAACACAATTATTGTTTAATTAATGTCAGTTGTGTTCTAGATTAAAATTTGACCTTATTATTAATAATCATTTAACAGTAAATTCGAAGAAGAAAATCCAACTGGTTCACCTAGTAGACAATTCGAGCATTGGTTCAAGAAATATGTAAGCATTTTTTTTAAATCTTTTGCTTAATTTTTACTCTATGTTAATTTGTATTTTATGCATTCAATAGGTTGATGATAACGGAATAACCAATGTTTGTTACAAAAAGCTTGCATTTGGTCCGATGATGAAATATAGAAAATGCCTAGTCATGTACGTGAACGACTTTAAATTTCATAAAGCTGATTTTGGAGCACATAAAACAACCAACAACAGTGGGGTATGTGTTAAAGGAGAAAACGATGATGATGATTTACATGATTATTATGGCGTATTACTCAAAATAACTGAGCTTACTTACTCAGTGCTACCAGAGCTTAAAACATTTCTATTCAAATGTAAGTGGTTTGACAGTAGTAGGAAAGATGTGGGAGTGTGATGCATACATAAGGATTATCCTCTTATTGAGATAAACAACAAGAGAAAATATCAAGGTTATGATCCATTCGTGTTAGCCACACTAGCAACAACAGTTTATTATGTGCCTTATCCCGCTATGAATAATAGTAAGCCAAATTGGTGGGCTGTCGTTAAAACAAAGCCGATATGGTCATTCAACTCAAACATGAACAGAAGTGGCGATCAACCTTATCAAAGTGATTTGGATCTCGATGAATCACTGCAAATCACCAAAGAAAATGAGGATGTAGAATCACTTCACAATGAGATATTTGATGGAGTTGAGATAAACGAAGATGATGTCAAAGTTGAATATAATGTTGAAGTCGAAGATGATGTCGAATTTGATGAAGACGAACATAATAGTGTAAATAATGAGAGTGACGATGATAATGTAGATTGGTAGCATGTTAAATTGATCTTATTTGTTCATGTGTAGATCTATATGAGTATGAAGATGAAAATAACAGTGTAAATGATGAGATTGATGATAATAATCTAGTTTGTTAGCATATCAAATTGATTTTGTTTGTTTTGTTCTTGTACAAATTTATGTGAGTATGAACATGAAGATAGCAAAGCTTGATGATAGTTATATGGATTGGAAGCATGCTAAATTGATATGGTTTGTTTTGTTCATGTACAATTATTTGATTTTCAATTATTGTCTTATGATTTGTTATACATATAATTGTCTAATTCATGTTATTTTGTTGTTGAATTGTTCTTTTCACATACACTTTATAATTGGTTATTAGATTTTATGTGCTTGCATGTTTTTAGTTGTTCAATTTATGTTTTGTTAATCGTATGTTTTTTCTTGGTACTTAATAATTTATATAGCTCTACGTATTGAATTCTTATAACAGATATGTCTACTCGTGGTCGTCATATGAGTCGTATTGTGCATAGTACTAATAGCACACGATATGTCGATCCTCCTTTTGATGACCGATCACCATCATCAGATTAGAGATCACACTCACTACATCAGGGGGTTCACGATCGGAGGACCATTGTAATAACCCGGAATGTCCGAGCCAATTTAAAATTTTTATTTTGGTAATTTTAGTGCATTTTGAATATCTAAAACGAATTATTTTAAATATTAACGACGAGAAATTTATTTTGAATAGAAATAGAATGTATATATTTATTTGCATCGTCGTTAGAATATAAATATTTTATTTTAAATATAAAAGGAATTGAAAATGGTGTGGTAGTTCGAAAATTCGATTTCGAATTTCAAATGAATTGCAGGATTCAAAATAAACCGGATTTTAGTGAAACCAAAAATATTAGAATCTAATTGAGAATATCTTTCCAACGAATCCGAAAAATTGAAATTTCATAGCGGGGATAAAAAGTTATGCCCAAGTGAAAATTCAGAATAATCGCTATGGGATTTTGGCCCTTAGAAATCGAAATTTTGCATACGGCCTTGGGTTTCGACGAAACTGGATCCGGGATGTATAGTTATAGCTAGATTCCAAAATTCGCAAATTTCTGAATCAATATGTGAGCATGGCGAAGGAAAATGTGTTTTAATAGTTTTAGTCAATTTTAATCGATTGGAAAA
The DNA here is from genome assembly GCA_030737875.1 of Allium sativum. NCBI lineage: Eukaryota > Viridiplantae > Streptophyta > Magnoliopsida > Asparagales > Amaryllidaceae > Allium > Allium sativum. The sequence goes on from CM060923.1 coordinate 652,267,671, forward strand.
TGGCCATTTTTCAAACGGTCTCAAAATTCGACGAAATTAGTTTTGTTAGGACCATATCGTCAATACAAAGCTAGAAAATATTTTTCGGGAATTTTTAAGGTTCGTATTTGGTCCCGGTAAATTGAAATGTGCATTCAAATTCAATATATAGAGTTATATTTTGATTTTGACGAAAACTGGTCGAAACAGCCGAATCGGCTTACGATACATATCCCATTGTGTTCGGAATGGGGGTAATTAGCTAGGGGCAACAGTCGTTGGGTCTTGTTTGGTGCTTGGATTAAAAGTCAACTTTTGGATTAAATATAATATAAAATTAAAATAAATAAAACTCTTCCCCACCCCTTTTTCTCTCTCCGAAAAGGAAAAAAACCCATGAAAGAAACTCGTCGCCTCCTGGATCAGCCGCCACTTCACCTCGCGCGCACCCATTAATGGCGTCGTGTAACACCCCGCCTCCGCTAGGGTCACTCGCAAAGGAATGCACTAGCTTTAGAGGGGCATTATTGGTAAACATGCACAGAAATATCACAAGACAGAACATATAAAATAGCGGAAGTAAAATCAAACTTTCATAACATGAATAAATAAGGTCTAAAGCCTTTTACATCAGAGTACATCAAAACCTGTCTTGCAATAGTAAAGAAGCATAAAGACTTTTTCATAAATTATTCCCCAAGTAAAAACAGTAAAGTAGCCATAGCCAAGAGAAGTCCAAGCCATCCATGATGACCTTCAAGCAGAAGAAGTCCGAACTAAACAACAGTATTTCCTCCCTGTAACCTGGGGGGAAACGGAAGAAAAGAGGCGAAACAAAACGGGTCAGTCAAAAAGACTGAATAAGCCCTATCTACTATCAGCATAAGAACTAGTAAAGTTAACTGACATGAGAAACTGAGATGAACATAAGCATGATGACAAGATAGATAAGCTAAATCAAAATAACAGGATGAACTACTGAACTCAGATAAACTAAGGTGTCATGATAAATTACGATGTCAAGATAAAACAAGGTATCACATCGTCAGGTTTCTATCAAGTATAATATCCCCAAGATATCTGTCACGTATAACGCCCCGTGATATCTATCCTGTATTTTAGCTCTGCACCTACCGTACTAGTATCCCCACCGTGTCATGTCTTAACCGTGAATGACCCTTACTCAATAGTCGTGTAATGGTCCATGTCAACCTAATATATCGCATATATAGATTACTCAACTCGTATGTTTTATCCCATGTAAGTGTTCAGTCCCTTGCCGTAGACCATACGGGCTTTTCCCATGAGGTTCTATACTACTTTAACATAGTTCCATGATCCTTAAGATCGGTTTGGACTGTTACCCTAAACCTAGCTAGGGTCTTCCAACATGAATTATCGTTTGTACAACTACGACTTATGCTACCTAGGGCTACTAGGGATTATGCTTACCTATTGCACGTTTTCGTATCTCGGTTTGGGTTCGACCACCTAGGGCCACTAGGGATTACGCTAACCGCAAACCGCGCCCTTTTTCCCACGCATTCATCGTGAATCGCTTTTCCATAACTGTATGCACATGTATCACATCATGCCATCCGAGTCCTGTCACAGGGCAAATCAAGAAATACAGGACTCGGTCGGGAGCTTTCGATTTATCTGCCGATGCAGATGCTAAGGTCTGTTTTTCTATACGTGGCTATGGTCCCACGCGACCCCTCCCTCAACTAGTGAAAGACAAGACAGGATAAATCCTGTATGAGAACACAACACTGGCCAACTCACATCCTAGCCTTACCGCAACCATAATTAGATAGCAATTATGGTCTTTTGGGTGTTCTCTGCCTTTCCGTACGTACACGCTTGACCAAAGATGGTAGGTAGCCTGACGAAATGCTATGTAGGGTACGACCGTGCATCGTCGACTATCCCCTATCCATCCCCGTCTTTACGTCGCTCGTATAGCAACCAAGGCATACTCTTGGCTCTTCTAACGCAGACCTTAACCTCTCACGAGCCTAGTATAATCACCTGGCAGCTCACAGAGGGATACCAAGAATATCCTCACGTTCCCCGAAGCCGCTGCTTCGTTACCCAGTTCGCTGGAGCCTTTATCTAAATCAGATAACTTGCTCTTAATCGTGTGCTTAAACGATGACCTACCGTATTAGGTTACTCATCTATCTATGAACTGGTCTAAATTTTCTTGACTAAGAATTATTACTTAGTTATCCTTCAACTAAGGTTTACCACTTAGCCTTATTCCCGTTATCCTTGTTAACTACGGTTATCCACCAAATCCTCCGAACTAAGGTTTACATAATGGATTAAGTGTCACTTAAGTTCATGACTTAACCCGTCTACAAATCATGTCAAAATTGGCTAAGTATCCAAGTCCAAGACTTAACCCTACAAACCATGCTCACGCTGGTTAAGTATGTATTAAGCAATTCACGACTTAACCTCGTCCAATTATCATTCTAGATTGGTTAAGTATATATTAACTTGACCCTGTCAATTTACTTAGTCAAATCGGTCAAGTGTATTCAAGCGATTCGTGACTTAGCCTTATCATGTTTTCACGTTCGATCGGTTAAGTATAGGTTAACTTAAACTTAACCTCAATAAATTCACGAGTTAGATTGGTTAAGTATAGGTCACTTAACCACCTCCAATCATCATGTTAGATTAGTTAAGTGTTTAACTTAACTCCATTAAACTACCAAGTGGGATTAATTAAGTCTAGGCTAACTTAACCCCATCCGATTTCCATGTTTAGACTAGTTGAGTCTAATCTTAACCCCATCCATTAACCGTATTTTTCGGTTAAGCGCCATTAAGAAAACTTAGTTAACCTTACCAAATTATCGTGTTGGATTGGTTAAGTGTTGGTTAACTTAACCCCGTCCACTAGTCGTATAAAAATGGTTAAGTGTCATTAGGCAAATCAAGTTACTTAATCTACCCAACCTTGTCATGTTTTGTTAAGTATCATTAGCCTAATCAAATTACTTAACCCATTTGTCCATGTCATATTTGGTTAAGAGTCATTAATCAAATAAACTTAACCCTATCATGTGGCATTAATTACTTAATGCACCTTCACCTCTCACATTAGACTTTGTTGTGGTTACTAGTTAAGTCGGTCGGTTCCGGGTAGCTTTACACCACAACTTGGTCTAACCTTGGGTTCAAGCACAACATGACCAACTTCTCACATTGGGTCCTATTGTTTGCAACTACTAGTTAGGCCGGTCAGTTCCGGGTAGTTTTACGTTGCAAACTCAACCCAACCTCGAGTTGGCCACACTTATATTATCTAAGTGTCATGTCCATCATGTTTCCAAAACATGTTACAAGTTTTCAAGCATTTGGGTAGACCTAACTTAATAGGTAAATTCCCAAAGGGTAGACCTAACTTAATAGGTAAATTCCCAAGCTTATGTTTTTATGCATACTTACATGTCAACTTCCATGTTATATTTCAAGTCATGTTTTCAAGTATAAACACATGTCATATTTAACATTACATGTTGTCATGTTTATACCCATTTACCCAAATCATGTTCACGTTATTATGTTTTCCCATAATGTGACCCCAACGCTTTTAAACTCGCCTAATGGATTCAAAGAAGGAACTTGTCAAAGGCATGACAAAAGGGGGTATAAAGCCACTAGTTGAACATGGTGGCAAATGAGACATAATGTGTTCATTAACTTGCATGTTACATTCTTAAGCCTCAAAAACATGCATAACGTTCAAACTTGGCAAATAAGCGAATCATGATGATAAATGACATAGAAAGATGGCTAGAAGTTCGCATATGACATTACATGCAAGCTATCATAAGGGGTATGATAGTTCTCATGTTGCCAAAATGCAACATTTAACATAAAGGCCAAAGCTTTATGACCACAAGATCAAGATGAAGACTTCATAAACTTGCATGACATGATAGCATGTATTATACTCAATGATCAAACCCAAACTTGCACATGAACATTTAACTTCATAGTTAATATCTAAGAGTAGGGAAAGGGCTTACATTGCTATGAAGGCACAAATCGATTAAATGAAAGATTGAGACAAAGCCTATGCATGTCATCATCCTAAAACCCAAAGATGAAAGCTCCAAATCCATCAACACTCCATCTTTATGAACAAAGATCAAAGCTTTAGCCTTGAAATCAACTTGAGAGGCTCTCATACTAACATAGAAACTCTCTAACACTCTCATGATCATGAAACCTCTCATAGGAATTTACTTAGGATTTTTAGAATGAGGGTAGAGGCCATGAGAGTGAAAATTTTGCCATAGTTTAGTTGCATGAATGAATAATGAGGATTTAGGAGAGGGTTAGGGGCTTATTTATAGAGATTAGGATTAGTTAGGACCCTTAGATTAACCCTAGGACCAACCTGAACCGTCAGATTTCAAACCAGGCCCAAAAACCTAGCCAAGACAGGAAATAGGTGCACCAGGCAGAACTGCCCGGCTGGACCAAGTCGACAGGGCTGTTGACTTGGGTCCAACCAAGTCGACTCCCAAGTCGACAGGGCTGTCGACTTGGGTGCTCTCGCGGGAATTTTCCCGCCTGGCCCAAATTGGCCCAAATTTCCAAATTCAAACTTGAAATTGAAATCTGTTTTTACTTTGAAATTTTCTGAAAACTTCGTTGGGCCTTAATCGGGTCATACGGACTCCGATTTTCGAAAACTCGGACTCTATTTCGCGTATTTTTCCGAGATGAACGCAATGGCATATCCCGTTTTACTTGATTCAGAATTTATAATTAAATTCTGCCTTGATTCTCGTCTTAACACGTTATCGAAATACGGGTTGTTACATTCTCCCCACCTTTTAGGATTTCGTCCCCGAAATCTCCAAGTTAGGAAGAACATATCCTACCATCCATCATTCATCTACTCAAAACATCATCCACAAGCAACCATTGTCCTTAGATGATTTCTAATGCTGTATGAATATATGCAAAATGTGTGTGTACATGTTCCTTAGCTAATGCTAATGATCAGGCCTGAATAATCTTTCTAATGCAAAAATATGTATAGTGCCATGAATCCAACATGTATGCAAATAGTCCTAATCATATAGAGACTATATGCATGCACAATCATTCATTCATATGCAACAACCGCATGATAGTACATTCGATTTCATCCATAAAAAAGTATAAATACTCGTGCATATGCAATATGAAATGTGACCGAGTCGAGCTAGTATCTAATGTGTATTCGCGCATCCACGAGCAACCACTTGCAACCACTTGCAACCATATCAATCATAACATGTTTCAAATACATGTTTACATCCATAGGGTTCTACCTAGGATTCCCTGAAACAGGGCCGAGAAGATAAACAAGACAAACTCCTTATGGGGTTTGTAACAGAAAATAAGACCGAGAGGATGTCCACAAAAGATAGCCTACAAGTAAGCCCTACAGAAACAGGGATCAAGGATATACTCCCAAAAAGAGCTATCATGCGCGTATCTAGTCTTTGACCATCAAGTCGTATTTCCTCGGGCTAAATTCCATTGTGCCTTGACCGTCTTTTAACTTCGCGATTTCGTAGCTTCTTATTTCCTGTTTCCATAACATGAGCTGGAACTCATTTCTTCGTCGCCTCTCGTTCCACTTGCACTTATCCTTTTTCTAGAATACTTGGCGCAGACGTGACTGCGTACTCATGATCTCATGCAAGCTTTCCAAAATTCACTAGTGAATCTTGGATCTCGTTTATATACTATAAGGTATTCCATGTAGAAGAACTTTCTCTTGAAAGTAAACAGATGTCAACCAGGTTATCATGCGCACTTACTAGGATGACCTCTATAACCCATGCATAAAGGAAGTAAACCATCCGTCTTATTGGCGAACACCACTCGATCGGGCTTCAAATTTCCAATAAAGGCATCAAGGGATTCTAAGTAACTAGTCATGACAGAACCTCAAAAAGGTTACACGATACTTCGAGGGTATTACCAAAGCTAGTCGAAAGGTCTAACTACCCTCCTATCAAAAACCGAGAGTGGCACCCCCTACTGGATAACCACTTCATCCCTAGAATCCATCCATAGCTTATAAACATAAGCATTATTTCCAAACTCAACACTTGGCATATACATTCTCAAATCCAAACAGGTCATGTATAAATGGACTGATTCTCCAATAGGACTTTGAGACAAAAAATGGGATCCTCTATTACGCTAGTACTTAAGGTGCAGAGACTCAACTACCGAAGCGGACTTAAATGATGCGGGGATCAAAACAAAGTCTTGGCGGGATGATAGAAAAGAATAACTAGATCTTCAACAAGGATGTTATCCCCCTACTCAGGTACTCTAGTGAGGGAATACAATTATCTTCACGATGATCTTGTCCTTGTCCCATAATACATAACTATCCACCCCGTTTTACCATGACAAAGGTACTCTCTCGTCATGGGTTTCATTGTTCATCTTTCTCCCTCCTTTGAGGACTAAGCCATACCATCAAGTTGCTCATCCTTAAGCTCGTATCCTTTATCCTCTTTCTCACTATCCTTTCTTATAACGCGGCCACTGGTCTCTCGAGAACCACCTCCATCGTATGGAAAGCACTTTCGTAGATAGAAAAGACTAGTCGCAGTTAAAACCACTGTGACTACAGATGGAGGAAAGAAAGGAAAAGAGATTCAATTAAGGAAAAAAGGATAGTGCTAATGGCCTTTGGGGAATAGCCTTTTTCTTTTAAAAGAAAATTTTCTTGAAAAATGCTTCTTTATAAACGATTTTAAAATAGTTTTCAGAAGGTCTTTAAAAACTTTTGCCCAGTCTGGTAACCTTCTGCTCTGATACCAAATGTAACACCCCGCCTCCGCTAGGGTCACTCGCAAAGGAATGCACTAGCTTTATAGGGGCATTATTGGTAAACATGCACAGAAATATCACAAGACAAAACATATAAAATAGCGGAAGTAAAATCAAACTTTCATAACATGAATAAATAAGGTCTAAAGCCTTTTACATCAGAGTACATCAAAACCTGTCTTGCAATAGTAAAGAAGCATAAAGACTTTTTCATAAATTATTCCCCAAGTAAAAACAGTAAAGTAGCCATAGCCAAGAGAAGTCCAAGCCATCCATGATGACCTTCAAGCAGAAGAAGTCCGAACTAAACAACAGTATTTCCTCCCTGTAACCTGGGGGGAAACGGAAGAAAAGAGGCGAAACAAAACGGGTCAGTCAAAAAGACTGAATAAGCCCTATCTACTATCAGCATAAAAACTAGTAAAGTTAACTGACATGAGAAACTGAGATGAACATAAGCATGATGACAAGATAGATAAGCTAAATCAAAATAACAGGATGAACTACTGAACTCAGATAAACTAAGGTGTCATGATAAATTACGATGTCAAGATAAAACAAGGTATCACATCGTCAGGTTTCTATCAAGTATAATATCCCCAAGATATCTGTCACGTATAACGCCCCGTGATATCTATCATGTATTTTAGCTCTGCACCTACCGTACTAGTATCCCCACCGTGTCATGTGTTAACCGTGAATGACCCTTACTCAATAGTCGTGTAATGGTCCATGTCAACCTAATATATCGCATATATAGGTTACTCAACTCGTATGTTTTATCCCATGCAAGTGTTCAGTCCCTTGCCGTAGACCATACGGGCTTTTCCCATGAGGTTCTATACTACTTTAACATAGTTCCATGATCCTTAAGATCGGTTTGGACTGTTACCCTAAACCTAGCTAGGGTCTTCCAACATGAATTATCGTTTGTACAACTAGGACTTATGCTACCTAGGGCTACAAGGGATTATTCTTACCTATTGCACGTTTTCGTATCTCGGTTTGGGTTCAACCACCTAGGGCCACTAGGGATTAAGCTAACCGCCAACCGCGCCCTTTTTCCCACGCATTCATCGTGAATCGCTTTTCCATGACTGTATGCACATGTATCACATCGTGCCATCCGAGTCCTGTCACAGGGCAAATCAAGAAATACAGGACTCGGTCGGGAGCTTTCGATTTATCTGCCGATGCAGATGCTAAGGTCTGTTTTTCTATACGTGGCTATGGTCCCACGCGACCCCTCCCTCAACTAGTGAAAGACAAGACAGGATAAATCCTGTATGAGAACACAACACTGGCCAACCCACATCCTAGCCTTACCGCAACCATAATTAGATAGCAATTATGGTCTTTTGGGTGTTCTCTGCCTTTCCGTATGTACACGCTTGACCAAAGATGGTAGGTAGCCTGACGAAATGCTATCTAGTGTACGACCGTGTATCGTCGACTATCCCCTATCCATCCCCGTCTTTAGGTCGCTCGTATAGCAACCAAGGCATACTCTTGGCTCTTCTAACGCAGACCTTAACCTCTCATGAGCCTAGTATAATCACCTGGCAGCTCACAGAGGGATACCAAGAATATCCTCACGTTCCCCGAAGCCGCTGCTTCGTTACCTAGTTCGCTGGAGCCTTTATCTAAATCAAATAACTTGCTCCTACTCGTGTGCTTAAACGATGACCTACCGTATTAGGTTACTCATCTATCTATGAACTGGTCTAAATTTTCTTGACTAAGAATTATTACTTAGTTATCCTTCAACTATGGTTTAACACTTAGCCTTATTCCCGTTATCCTTGTTAACTACGGTTATCCACCTAATCCTCCGAACTAGGGTTTACATAATGGATTAAGTGTCACTTAAGTTCATGACTTAACCCGTCTACAAATCATGTCAAAATTGGCTAAGTATCCAAGTCCAAGACTTAACCCTACAAACCATGCTCACGCTGGTTAAGTATGTATTAAGCAATTCACGACTTAACCTCGTCCAATTATCATTCTAGATTGGTTAAGTATATATTAACTTGACCCTGTCAATTTACTTAGTCAAATCGGTCAAGTGTATTCAAGCGATTCGTGACTTAGCCTTATCATGTTTTCACGTTCGATCGGTTAAGTATAGGTTAACTTAAACTTAACCTCAATAAATTCACGAGTTAGATTGGTTAAGTATAGGTCACTTAACCACCTCCAATCATCATGTTAGATTAGTTAAGTGTTTAACTTAACTCCATTAAACTACCAAGTGGGATTAATTAAGTCTAGGCTAACTTAACCCCATCCGATTTCCATGTTTAGACTAGATGAGTCTAATCTTAACCCCATCCATTAACTGTATTTTTCGGTTAAGCGCCATTAAGAAAACTTACTTAACCTTACCAAATTATCGTGTTGGATTGGTTAAGTGTTGGTTAACTTAACCCCGTCCACTAGTCGTATAAAAATGGTTAAGTGTCATTAGGCAAATCAAGTTACTTAACCTACCCAACCTTGTCATGTTTTGTTAAGTATCATTAGCCTAATCAAATTACTTAACCCATTTGTCCATGTCATATGTCGTTAAGAGTCGTTAATCAAATTAACTTAACCCTATCATGTGGCATTAATTACTTAATGCACCTTCACCTCTCACATTAGACTTTGTTGTGGTTACTAGTTAAGCCGGTCGGTTCCGGGTAGCATTACACCACAACTTGGTCTAACCTCGGGTTCAAGCACAACATGACCAACTTCTCACATTGGGTCCTATTGTTTGCAACTACTAGTTAGGCCGGTCGGTTCCGGGTAGTTTTACGTTGCAAACTCAACCCAACCTCGAGTTGGCCACACTTATATTATCTAAGTGTCATGTCCATCATGTTTCCAAAACATGTTACAAGTTTTCAAGCATTTGGGTAGACCTAACTTAATAGGTAAATTCCCAAAGGGTAGACCCAACTTAATAGGTAAATTCCCAAGCTTATGTTTTTATGCATACTTACATGACAACTTCCATGTTATATTTCAAGTCATGTTTTCAAGTATAAACACATGTCATATTTAACGTTACATGTTGTCATGTTTATACCCATTTACCCAAATCATGTTCACGTTATTATGTTTTCCCATAATGTGACCCCAACGCTTTTAAACTCGCCTAATGGATTCAAAGAAGGAACTTGTCAAAGGCATGACAAAAGGGGGTATAAAGCCACTAGTTGAACATGGTGGCAAATGAGACATAATGTGTTCATTAACTTGCATGTTACATTCTTAAGCCTCAAAAACATGCATAACGTTCAAACTTGGCAAATAAGCGAATCATGATGATAAATGACATAGAAATATAGCTAGAAGTTCGCATATGACACTACATGCAAGCTATCATAAGGGGTATGATAGTTCTCATGTTGCCAAAATGCAACATTTAACATAAAGGCCAAAGCTTTATGACCACAAGATCAAGATGAAGAATTCATAAACTTACATGACATGATAGCATGTATTATACTCAATGATCAAACCCAAACTTGCACATGAACATTTAACTTCATAGTTAATATCTAAGAGTAGGGAAAGGGCTTACATTGCTATGAAGGCACAAATCGATTAAATGAAAGATTGAGACAAAGCCTATGCATGTCATCATCCTAAAACCCAAAGATGAAAGCTCCAAATCCATCAAAACCCCATCTTTATGAACAAAGATCAAAGCTTTAGCCTTGAAATCAACTTAAGAGGCTCTCATACTAACATAGAAACTCTCTAACACTCTCATGATCATGAAACCTCTCATAGGAATTTACTTAGGATTTTTCGAATGAGGGTAGAGGCCATGAGAGTGAAAATTTTGCCATAGTTTAGTTGCATGAATGAATAATGAGGATTTAGGAGAGGGTTAGGGGCTTATTTATAGAGATTAGGATTAGTTAGGACCCTTAGATTAACCCTAGGACCAACCTGAACCGTCAGATTTCAAACCAGGCCCAAAAACCTAGCCAAGACAGGAAATAGGTGCACCAGGCAGAACTGCCCGGCTGGACCAAGTCGACAGCCAAGTCGACAGGGCTGTCGACTTGGGTCCAACCAAGTCGACAGGGCTGTCGACTTGGGTGCTCTCGCGGGAATTTTCCCGCCTGTCCCAAACTGGCCCAAATTTCCAAATTCAAACTTGAAATTGAAATCTGTTTTTACTTTGAAATTTTCTGAAAACTTCGTTGGGCCTTAATCGGGTCATACGGACTCCGATTTTCGAAAACTCGGACTCTATTTCGCGTATTTTTCCGAGATGAACGCAATGGCATAGCCCGTTTTACTTGATTCAGAATTTATAATTAAATTCTGCTTTGATTCTCGTCTTAACACGTTATTGAAATACGGGTTGTTACATTCTCCCCACCTTTTAGGATTTCGTCCCCGAAATCTCCAAGTTAGGAAGAACATATCCTACCATCCATCATTCATCTACTCAAAACATCATCCAAAAGCAACCATTGTCCTTAGATGATTTCTAATGCTGTATGAATATATGCAAAATGTGTGTGTACATGTTCCTTAGCTAATGCTAATGATCAGGCCTGAATAATCTTTCTAATGCAAAAATATGTATAGTGCCATGAATCCAACATGTATGCAAATAGTCCTAATCATATAGAGACTATATGCGTGCACAATCATTCATTCATATGCAACAACCGCATGATAATACATTCGATTTCATCCATAAACAAGTAAAAATACTCGTGCATATGCAATATGAAATGTGACCGAGTCGAGCTAGTATCTAATGTGTATTCGCGCATCCACGAGCAACCACTTGCAACCACTTGCAACCATATCAATCATAACATGTTTCAAATACATGTTTACATCCATAGGGTTCTACCTAGGATTCCCTGAAACAGGGCCGAGAAGATAAACAAGACAAACTCCTTACGGGGTTTGTAACAGAAAATAAGACCGAGAGGATGTCCACAAAAGATAGCCTACAAGTAAGCCCTACAGAAACAGGGATCAAGGATATACTCCCAAAAAGAGCTATCATGCGCGTATCTAGTCTTTGACCATCAAAGTCGTATTTCCTCGGGCTAAATTCCATTGTGCCTTGACCGTCTTTTAACTTCGCGATTTCGTAGCTTCGTATTTCCTGTTTCCATAACATGAGCTGGAACTCATTTCTTCGTCGCCTCTCGTTCCACTTGCACTTATCCTTTTTCTGGAATACTTGGCGCAGACGTTACTGCGTACTCATGATCTCATGCAAGCTTTCCAAAATTCACTAGTGAATCTTGGATCTCGTTTATATACTATAAGGTATTCCATGTAGAAGAACTTTCTCTTGAAAGTAAACAGATGTCAACCAGGTTATCATGCGCACTTACTAGGATGACCTCTATAACCCATGCATAAAGGAAGTAAACCATCCGTCTTATTGGCGAACACCACTCGATCGGGCTTCAAATTTCCAATAAAGGCATCAAGGGATTCTAAGTAACTAGTCATGACAGAACCTCAAAAAGGTTACACGATACTTCGAGGGTATTACCAAAGCTAGTCGAAAGGTCTAACTGCCCTCCTATCAAAAACCGAGAGTGGCACCCCCTACTGGATAACCACTTCATCCCTAGAATCCATCCATAGCTTATAAACATAAGCATTATTTCCAAACTCAACACTTGGCATATACATTCTCAAATCCAAACAGGTCATGTATAAATGGACTGATTCTCCAATAGGACTTTGAGACAAAAAATGGGATCCTTTATTACGCTAGTACTTAAGGTGCAGAGACTCAACTACCGAAGCGGACTTAAATGATGCGGGGATCAAAACAAAGTCTTGGCGGGATGATAGAAAAGAATAACTAGATCTTCAACAAGGATGTTATCCCCCTACTCAGGTACTCTAGTGAGGGAATACAATTATCTTCACGATGATCTTGTCCTTGTCCCATAATACTTAACTATCCGCCCCGTTTTACCGTGCCAAAGGTACTCTCTCGTCATGGGTTTCATTGTTCATCTTTCTCCCTCCTTTGAGGACTAAACCATACCATCAAGTTGCTCATCCTTAAGCTCGTATCCTTTATCCTCTTTCTCACTATCCTTTCTTATAACGCGGCCACTGGTCTCTCGAGAACCACCTCCATCGTATGGAAATCACTTTCGTAGATAGAAAAGACTAGTCGCAGTTAAAACCACTGTGACTACAGATGGAGGAAAGAAAGGAAAAGAGATTCAATTAAGGAAACAAGGATAGTGCTAATGCCCTTTGGGGAATAGCCTTTTCTTTTAAAAGAAAATTTTCTTGAAAAATGCTTCTTTATAAACGATTTTCAAATAGTTTTCAGAAGGTCTTTAAAAACTTTTGCCCAGTCTGGTAACCTTCTGCTCTGATACCAAATGTAACACCCCGCCTCCGCTAGGGTCACTCGCAAAGGAATGCACTAGCTTTAGAGGGGCATTATTGGTAAACATGCACAGAAATATCACAAGACAGAACATATAAAATAGCGGAAGTAAAATCAAACTTTCATAACATGAATAAATAAGGTCTAAGGCCTTTTACATCAGAGTACATCAAAACCTGTCTTGCAATAGTAAAGAAGCATAAAGACTTTTTCATAAATTATTCCCCAAGTAAAAACAGTAAAGTAGCCATAGCCAAGAGAAGTCCAAGCCATCCATGATGACCTTCAAGCAGAAGAAGTTCGAACTAAACAACAGTATTTCCTCCCTGTAACCTGGGGGGGAAACGGAAGAAAAGAGGCGAAACAAAACGGGTCAGTCAAAAAGACTGAATAAGCCCTATCTACTATCAGCATAAAAACTAGTAAAGTTAACTGACATGAGAAACTGAGATGAACATAAGCATGATGACAAGATAGATAAGCTAAATCAAAATAACAGGATGAACTACTGAACTCAGATAAACTAAGGTGTCATGATAAATTACGATGTCAAGAAAAAACAAGGTATCACATCGTCAGGTTTCTATCAAGTATAATATCCCCAAGATATCTGTCATGTATAACGCCCCGTGATATCTATCCTGTATTTTAGCTCTGCACCTACCGTACTAGTATCCCCACCGTGTCATGTCTTAACCGTGAATGACCCTTACTCAATAGTCGTGTAATGGTCCATGTCAACCTAATATATCGCATATATAGGTTACTCAACTCGTATGTTTTATCCCATGTAAGTGTTCAGTCCCTTGCCGTAGACCATACGGGCTTTTCCCATGAGGTTCTATACTACTTTAACATAGTTCCATGATCCTTAAGATCGGTTTGGACTGTTACCCTAAACCTATCTAGGGTCTTCCAACATGAATTATCGTTTGTACAACTAGGACTTATGCTACCTAGGGCTACTAGGGATTATGCTTACCTATTGCACGTTTTCGTATCTCGGTTTGGGTTCAACCACCTACGGCCACTAGGGATTACGCTAACCGCCAACCGCGCCCTTTTTCCCACGCATTCATCGTGAATCGCTTTTCCATGACTGTATGCACATGTATCACATCGTGCCATCCGAGTCCTGTCACAGGGCAAATCAAGAAATACAGGACTCGGTCGGGAGCTTTCGATTTATCTGCCGATGCAGATGCTAAGGTCTGTTTTTCTATACGTGGCTATGGTCCCACGCGACCCCTCCCTCAACTAGTGAAAGATAAGATAGGATAAATCCTGTATGAGAACACAACACTGGCCAACCCACATCCTAGCCTTACCGCAACCATAATTAGATAGCAATTATGGTCTTTTGGGTGTTCTCTGCCTTTCCGTACGTACACGCTTGACCAAAGATGGTAGGTAGCCTGACGAAATGCTATCTAGGGTACGACCGTGTATCGTCGACTATCCCCTATCCATCCCCGTCTTTAGGTCGCTCGTATAGCAACCAAGGCATACTCTTGGCTCTTCTAACGCAGACCTTAACCTCTCATGAGCCTAGTATAATCACCTGGCAGCTCACAGAGGGATACCAAGAATATCCTCACGTTCCCCGAAGCCGCTGCTTCGTTACCCAGTTCGCTGGAGCCTTTATCTAAATCAGATAACTTGCTCCTACTCGTGTGCTTAAACGATGACCTACCGTATTAGGTTACTCATCTATCTATGAACTGGTCTAAATTTTCTTGACTAAGAATTATTACTTAGTTATCCTTCAACTAAGGTTTACCACTTAGCCTTATTCCCGTTATCCTTGTTAACTACGGTTATCCACCTAATCCTCCGAACTAGGGTTTACATAATGGATTAAGTGTCACTTAAGTTCATGACTTAACCCGTCTACAAATCATGTCAAAATTGGCTAAGTATCCAAGTCCAAGACTTAACCCTACAAACCATGCTCACGCTGGTTAAGTATGTATTAAGCAATTCACGACTTAACCTCGTCCAATTATCATTCTAGATTGGTTAAGTATATATTAACTTGACCCTGTCAATTTACTTAGTCAAATCGGTCAAGTGTATTCAAGCGATTCGTGACTTAGCCTTATCATGTTTTCACGTTCGATCGGTTAAGTATAGGTTAACTTAAACTTAACCTCAATAAATTCACGAGTTAGATTGGTTAAGTATAGGTCACTTAACCACCTCCAATCATCATGTTAGATTAGTTAAGTGTTTAACTTAACTCCATTAAACTACCAAGTGGGATTAATTAAGTCTAGGCTAACTTAACCCCATCCGATTTCCATGTTTAGACTAGTTGAGTCTAATCTTAACCCCATCCATTAACTGTATTTTTCGGTTAAGCGCCATTAAGAAAACTTACTTAACCTTACCAAATTATCGTGTTGGATTGGTTAAGTGTTGGTTAACTTAACCCCATCCACTAGTCGTATAAAAATGGTTAAGTGTCATTAGGCAAATCAAGTTACTTAACCTACCCAACCTTGTCATGTTTTGTTAAGTATTATTAGCCTAATCAAATTACTTAACCCATTTGTCCATGTCATATTTGGTTAAGAGTCATTAATCAAATAAACTTAACCCTATCATGTGGCATTAATTACTTAATGCACCTTCACCTCTCACATTAGACTTTGTTTTGTTACTAGTTAAGTCGGTCGGTTCCGGGTAGCTTTACACCACAACTTGGTCTAACCTTGGGTTCAAGCACAACATGACCAACTTCTCACATTGGGTCCTATTGTTTGCAACTACTAGTTAGGCCGGTCGGTTCCGGGTAGTTTTACGTTGCAAACTCAACCCAACCTCGAGTTGTCCACACTTATATTATCTAAGTGTCATGTCCATCATGTTTCCAAAACATGTTACAAGTTTTCAAGCATTTGGGTAGACCTAACTTAATAGGTAAATTCCCAAAGGGTAGACCTAACTTAATAGGTAAATTCCCAGGCTTATGTTTTTATGCATACTTACATGTCAACTTCCATGTTATATTTCAAGTCATATTTTCAAGTATAAACACATGTCATATTTAACGTTACATGTTGTCATGTTTATACCCATTTACCCAAATCATGTTCACGTTATTATGTTTTCCCATAATGTGACCCCAACGCTTTTAAACTCGCCTAATGGATTCAAAGAAGGAACTTGTCAAAGGCATGACAAAAGGGGGTATAAAGCCACTAGTTGAACATGGTGGCAAATGAGACATAATGTGTTCATTAACTTGCATGTTACATTCTTAAGCCTCAAAAACATGCATAACGTTCAAACTTGGCAAATAAGCGAATCATGATGATAAATGACATAGAAAGATGGCTAGAAGTTCACATATGACATTACATGCAAGCTATCATAAGGGGATTGATAGTTCTCATGTTGCCAAAATGCAACATTTAATATAAAGGCCAAAGCTTTATGACCACAAGATCAAGATGAAGACTTCATAAACTTGCATGACATGGTAGCATGTATTATACTCAATGATCAAACCCAAACTTGCACATGAACATTTAACTTCATAGTTAATATCTAAGAGTAGGGAAAGGGCTTACATTGCTATGAAGGCACAAATCGATTAAATGAAAGATTGAGACAAAGCCTATGCATGTCATCATCCTAAAACCCAAAGATGAAAGCTCCAAATCCATCAAAACCCCATCTTTATGAACAAAGATCAAAGCTTTAGCCTTGAAATCAACTTAAGAGGCTCTCATACTAACATAGAAACTCTCTAACACTCTCATGATCATGAAACCTCTCATAGGAATTTACTTAGGATTTTTAGAATGAGGGTAGAGGCCATGAGAGTGAAAATTTTGCCATAGTTTAGTTGCATGAATGAATAATGAGGATTTAGGAGAGGGTTAGGGGCTTATTTATAGAGATTAGGATTAGTTAGGACCCTTAGATTAACCCTAGGACCAACCTGAACCGTCAGATTTCAAACCAGGCCCAAAAACCTAGCCAAGACAAGAAATAGGTGCACCAGGCAGAACTGCCCGGCTGGACCAAGTCGACAGCCAAGTCGACAGGGCTGTCGACTTGGGTCCAACCAAGTCGACTCCCAAGTCGACAGGGCTGTCGACTTGGGTGCTCTGGCGGGAACTTTCCCGCCTGGCCCAAACTGGCCCAAATTTCCAAATTCAAACTTGAAATTGAAATCTGTTTTTACTTTGAAATTTTCTGAAAACTTCGTTAGGCCTTAATCGGGTCATACGGACTCCGATTTTCGAAAACTCGGACTCTATTTCTCGTATTTTTCCGAGATGAACGCAATGGCATAGCCCGTTTTACTTGATTCAGAATTTATAATTAAATTAGGCCTTGATTCTCGTCTTAACACGTTATCGAAATACGGGTTGTTACACGTCGCACCTAGCCCTGACCCCACGCCTCCACTTCCTCATCCTCTTGCCCCTCCCCCCCCCCCCGGTCGAGCACCGTTAAACCCTAAACCCCCAATTTGAAGACCGCACCCCATCACCGCCGAACCCCCTCCTACACCTCGCGCGACCTCCCCCTCTTCTCCCGTTGCCGTTCGAACACCCCCTCCTCCTCTGGGAATCAATGTAAGTTTTACTTTTAATTTTAAATAGTTTTTAGATGTTAAAAATATATATTCTTTTAAATCAGTTTTTTTAGGAGCATAGAAGGAAAACTGAATTTTTATATATTCGAATAGCGAAGAAAAATTGAATTTTATTATATGTGAAGTATAAAAATATAATTTTTATATTAGTGGCATATTAAAAATATAATTTTTATACAAGTGGCATATTAAAAATATAATTTTTATACTAGCGGCATATTAAAAATATAATTTTTATATAAATATGATTATAAAAATATGATTTTTATCCATGTAGAGTAATAAAAATATAATTTTTATTATATTACTAGCAAGATAAAAAATATAATTTTAACCATGGAAGTAGCGGTGTAAAGGAGTGATTTTTTACATATGTAGAAGCGATATAAAAATATAATTTTTATTATGAAGTTAGCGTGATAAAAATATGATCTTTATCATATGAACACCATTATAAAAATAGAATTTTTATCTATATAGTAGTGGTACAAAAATAGAATTTTTATTTGTATAGTAGCGGTATAAAAATGTGATTTTTACCCATATAGCGTAGTTATAAAAATGTGATTTTTATATACATAGCAACAATATAAAAATGTGATTTTTATATATGTAGTGAATATGGGCAACGAAAGTGACAAAAGGCAAGCACGACGAAGGTTTCCTACATATGAAGAGTCGTGGCGTTTGGTTTAGCTAATATGTGAGAACTTCCCACTTTAATTCTTATTTTCTAATTAAAAATACATACTAGGATACAGACGATGCTTAGCAGCACCCGATACCCATCGTCCACAGACCATGGACGGCTTGTATGCTTATTTGATGTGTTGTGAAGTGTGTTTGTGACATTGATGTGAAATGGATCATAAAATATTCATGTGTGAAATAAAATATTTTATAGTTAAAAATATAAAAAAAAAATTAACGTGTATATGAATAAAATAAATATTCATTTACAAACCGGGCGGTTTGTTTATGTACATCCATTTGAAGGATATTGATTGGGACGATAAATTTTGCACATCGCCCAACTGCTCAAATAATATTCAGTGTTTGTTGATTTGAAACCCCACACGGTGTTGAGGTGAGATTTGATGTACACTAATCCCAATTATTTAGTAGTATGTCGATCGATTGGTCGACAGACTGTGTAAGAGTTAATTATTTATATTTAATGCTTATGCAGTTGTGTAGTGCACTTTGGATGATGGTTAATTATTTATCATTGCTATTATATACATGTGTTGTATGGAATCCATATAGTTAACATTATGTGGTTATTGATTGGGCCTCATTCCAATTGCGAAAATAAAGAATATTATAAAATATAGATTCATGTGTTGAATATAATAAATATTCATGTGTTGAATAAAATATATATTCATGGGTTGAATAGAATAAATATTCATGTGTTGAATAAAATATATATTCATGTGTTGAAAATATTCATGTGTTGAGTAAAATATTTTAACAATAAAATTTACATCTTTAACGTATATAAAATTAGAGTCTGATTAAGAATTAAACGATATAAAACACAATTTTATCAAATATATTAAATAACAAAAATAGTCATATGTGTTGACAATACTCATGTGTTGAGAATATTCATGTGTTGAAAGAAATATATATTCATGTGTTGAAGAATATATTCATTTATTGAATAGAATAACGAAGTTATTAAAATATATAAAGCCGTGTTGATTAGATTTACGCCATTTTGACGCGAACGGTATTTATATCGATTAAATTCGTATTTATAATGAATATAGAAAAAATAGTGATTTCAAAATATAACGTTTTGAAAATATTATCGTTTATATATTAATGATAGGAAATATTCAATTTTGATTGGAAATTAAATATGAAGTTGAAATTCTTTTGAAAACGAATTTAAAATGATTTATAAAATACGTTTTGAATAGAAATCGATGAAATATATATAATATATATATTAAGTAGCCTGAATAGAACGCGCCGCGCCGCGGCAGTTCGCGAATTTAGACCATTGACTTCGAATTGATGTTACGGGAGATCCGACCATCGGATTCTCCTGAATCTGGAACCGTTGGGTTCGTATCGAAAAGAGCTTTCCAATGAATATTGGAAATTTGAAATCTAATGGTTGTATTTGGAATTATGTCCAAATCAAATTTGGAAAAGGTCGTTGTAATTGCAGTTCGACGACCGTTATTGGAAATCGACTGAACGGGCCTTGATAAAATTATTAAAAATATTAATAATTTGTGTAAAATCATAATATATGAATTGGAAAGGACTGGGATGAAAAATTCCACATTTGTAAGGATAAAAATATATTTTTATCGAAATGAACTAATTATGAACTAGAAATATAATCCAATATTTTCGAATAAATAAATTGGATTCGAAGTGGTTCTAAAAATAATCAGAATTTCCAATACGTGAATTGGAATGGATTTGAATCGAAATTATCTTCGGAATATTTCGACGTTGGATTTCGTGATTATACAGATATGGTGGTGGAAATTTGAAAGATATATTTATATCGTTATTTCCAATACGATATTTGTTTGTTTCAGAATTTGATGTTGAATATAAGCCGATATATTTTCTATTTAGAGCCTTGTATTTAATATCAAATGGGATTTTTGGTTCGTCGTGAATGGTGTCTTAAATAACACTGTCCTTGAACCCAGTTTAGAAAAGAATAAATCTTTTAAGTAAGATTTAGTGAAATTGTCCAATTAATTAGTATTTAATTGGAATTGAATTTAAATTGGTTTTTTGGGTTTATCGTGAGCGGTGTTTTGGATAACACCTGTTCTTTAACCTGATTAACAATGGAAAGTGATTTTGGGTTTATCGTGAACCATGTTTTAGATGGCATTGGTTCTTTAACCCAGTTAAAGATAGGATATTGATTTTTGGGAAGATTAAAACTAAGTGGGGTTTAATGAATCTTTAATTAGATTGAAATGATCGAGAATGGAGTATCACTAGTTTTGCTCCAAAGCGATAGTTCAATCTTTAATTAGATTTAAACGTGAAATGGTAATTAATATTTACCGATAACACCGTGGTGTTAGATAGGGAGTATTACCAGTTTTGCTCCAAGGAATAAGTAGGTTGGGATTGGGAATTAAAATAAATAATTACTTCGGTGTGGTTCGTTGATCCCGACGAGTTTGGAAAACCTTAACATGGTTTGAAATGATATCCAAAGGAAGATTGAAGAATAAATTCAGAAGAATTTATCTTTGATAAAATTAATGGGAACCTTTCCCTAAGAATGTGAAGATTTGAATAAAATAATATTCTGAATTGGAATGAGGCGTATGTTGCGTTTGTGTAATACCTGTTTATTATATACGCGGGTTATTTGGAAAGGTCGGGTTTATACCCATTCTGAATAATCGATTCGACGATAAGCCGAAGATGAAGACGGTCGTTGAAGTCCAGAGGTCTTCAAATCGTTTGGATGATTACTGATGATCTTAATTGGGCTGTACACCCAAGAGGAGGGAATCAGTTGGTGATCGTCCAGACGTACTTGGAGATCGATGGATATGCAAGGAATAAGGTTCCTCCGTTTCCGTTCAGACCCAGACCGTACTTGTAAATGGACTGTGTGTCTAACATTGGATTTTATTCTGTGTGATTGATTTCTATTAAATATACATCTGTTTGACAGCGGAGAATTTATTCTCTTGCTTAACGCCCTTCTCTGAGACGTACGAGCTTAAAGGTTGTATATTGATGGGTATCAATCGCATTGCATGAATTGCCTGTATGGCATGCCTAAGTGGCAGATGATCAAGGCTTCTGTTGAAAAAGCAAAGTCTTGTGGTTGATGATCAAAGCACGGCCTATGTGGCATAGCCTTGTGTATAACGTGAATTCATGAGTCTCACAACTCGGTATGAGTCAAAAACGGGATAAGGACCGTTGGGAGAACACGACGTTTCTTTCTAGCTATGGGTGATGTCAATGACCTACCAGCCCTGACATTTATATACTATTTACCTGTGTGGTTATTGGAATGCGAGGCGCCTCGGATATAGGTCTGATAAGACCGGGAAACATGTGTTCAGGAATTGCCAATCCTTAAAAGTAAGAGAGGACCGGCCCAACCGATTCTAAGGATCGCTGTGTGTGGTCCTGAGACATTTGCTAGAGTGTCTCGAACGGAGAGGAGCTTGCCCCTTGCCTCGACTCATGACGGAAATCCAATTTCCAATATGTGACATTGCAGTTTTAATTGTAGAACTAGCATGGCGAAATAGTGGGATGGGGCACTTATGCCGTCTATGATTGATACTTATGATTGAAATTGTTTTGACACCATACACTTATAATAGTATCAAATGATTTGTTTTAAACGTATCAAACATGTTTGTCTATTATAAGGTAAAACCATATCCTCCGGCTTGCGTTGCATTGTGTGATGGGACCGGGGTTTTATAATAGCTTCATTTTTTCCAAAAAGCATGACGCTGTTTTATTATATGCCCTAGTGTTCTTGGGAGGAAACCTGTTCCGTGTTATACGGCGTGGTCCCTCGAATTACTCTCTTTTAAAATAAAATTTTACATAACTGTTTTAGTTCTCACACTAGTCACATGATATGACCTAGAGTTTTTTGTTTTAACCTAAACTCTGGGTGCCCTTATTTTCCGCACGGGCAGCTAGTAGTTTTGGTTTTGCAGATTTATATTCACAGGATCCTGGTTTACAGCTGGAATGATATTCGGAAAGCTCTGTATCCGTATATCTCCTTTCAGTTGTGTTTTGTATTATTTTTCCGCTGCATTGTAATTTGTAAATCTCTAATATTTATCAAATGTGTAATGTTTATTCATACTCTGTGGTATTCCTGTATTCTGATGGAATTGTTGTAATAAGAAATGAACTGTTCTTCTGTTTGTGTTCTGATTTGTCGTGTTCTCATTTCAATCCGGGCTTTCCTTTACGGGGAAGTTCAGGTCGTTATAGAGTGGTATCAGAGCTTTGGTTTACAGAGCTCGAGAACAAGACACAATAGAACTATATGAAAGAATTCGTCGGATATTGGACTAGTAATATCCAATTAGAATGACTCGTTAGAGATAGGATCAGTTATATCCTAGAATGAGTGTGAAGAGTGTTATTTTTCGAATTGAAAACAAATTTTGTTTTGAAAGTTAAATTCAAGTATACGTATTTGAATATTTTATTTGTATTGAATTTGGACAATCGGGTATATAAAGATTTTGCATATACGAGTCATGAACGTATATTCAAAGTTTTAATATACAGGATAGATAAAGAATCGCACTCTAGTCGCCCGGAGATGATTCTGATGATTGATGCATCGTAATAAGAGTTGATGTTCGATTGCCGAAAGTGGGATATCTATATATTTCCATTAGACGGGTGTGAGAACCAAAATTAGATAGGTTTATTGTTGTGATTTGGCACCAAAAACATGATTTTCTGTATATGTATCAAAGTTATGAATTTGAAACGTTAATTTACTAATTGATTGATGGTTGTGTTGTTTGATTATTGGTTTGAAATTTTGAACCATTCAGCCTAATGGAACCAAATATTGAACTGTATTGAAAAATGATTACAATTGCAGGCATATACATGTATATACATTGAACAGGTCATAGCAAGGAGGCTAGAGCAGAAGAATAAAATTGTTTGCCCGACAAATAGGTACATGCTTACAAATTTCTTGGGTTTTGGATGATTTCATGAGCCGATTGGCTTTTTCTTTTTCTTTTGGATTGGTCAGCGCCTTGGGAGGCTATTTGAATTATCCCGAAGCTCCTGGTGCAGGGGAGGTTATGCGAAATTTTTCAAAAATTTAGGGTGTTAGCCAAATTTTTGAAAAATTTGAGAAGTTCTTAGAAACTGAAAAGTTGAAGAACTTAAGTCGTAATGAAAATAATGAAAGTTGAGTTGGTTAGTTAAACAACTTTCAGCTTCGTTCCTTTTCGAGGATGAAAAGTTTTAAGTGGGGGAGATTGTAATAACCCGGAAAATCCGAGCCAATTTAAAAATTTTATTTTGGAAATTTTAGTGAATTTTGAATATTTAAAATGAATTATTTTAAATATTAACAACGAGAAATTTATTTTGTATAGAAATAGAACGTATATATTTATTCGCATCATCGTTAGAATATAAATATTTTATTTTAAATATAAAAGGAATTGAAAATGGCAAGGTAGTTCAAAATTTTGATTTCGAATTTCAAATGAATGTGCAGGATTCAAAATAAATCAGATTTTAGTGAAACCAAAAATATTAGAATCTAATTGAGAATATCTTTCCAACGAATCTGAAAATTTGAAATTTCATAGCGGGAATAAAAGGTTATGCCCAGTTGAAAATTCAGAATAGTCGCTATGGGATTTTGGCCCTTAAAATGGAAATTTTGCAAACAGCCTCGGTTTTCGATGAAACCACTTTTGTTGGATCTGAAATGTAGAGTTATTGCGAGATTCCTAAATTCGCAATTTTATGAATCAATATGTGAGCTTGGCGAAGGAAAACGTGTTTTAACAGTTTTAGTCAACTTTAATCGACTAGAAAATGGCCATTTTTCAAATGGTCTCGGAATTCGACGAAATTAGTTTCGTTAGGACCGTACCGTCAATACGAAGCTAGAAAATATTTTTCAGGAATTATTAGAGTTCGTATGTGGTCCCGGTAAATTGAAATGTGCGTTCAAATTCAATATATAGAGTTATATTTTGATTTTGATGAAAACTGGTCAAAACAGCCGAATCGGCTTACGATACATATCCCATTGTGTTTGGAATGGGGGTAATTAGCTAGGGGCGACAATCGTTGGGTCTCATTTGGTGTTCGGATTAAAAGTCAACTTTTGGAACTAAATATAATATAAAATTAAAATAAATAAAACCCCTCCCCACCCCTTTTTCTCTCTCCCCGACCATTTCTGAAAAGAAAAAAAAACCACGAAAGAAACCAGTCGCCCCCCTTGGATCAACCGCCGCTCCTCCTCGCGGGACCCCACCAACAGCGCCGCACCTAGCCCTGACCCCGCGCCTCCACTCCCTCATCCTCTCGCTCCTCCCCCTCACCCCCTCCCCCCTGGTCGAGTACCCTGAAACCGTAAACCCCCAATTTGAAGACCGCAACCCCTCACCGTCTGAACGCCCTCCTGCACCTCATGCAACCTCCCCCTCTTCTCCCGTTGACGTTCGAACACCCCCTCCTCCTATAAGAATCAATGTAAGTTTTATTTTAAATTTTAAACAGTTTTTAGATGTTAAATATATATTCTTTTAAATCAGTTTTTCTAGGAGTATAGAAGGAAAACTGAAGTTTTATATATTCGAATAGCGAAGAAAAGTTGAATTTTGACTATATGTGAAGTATAAATTATAATTTTTATACTAGTGGCATATTAAAAATATAATTTTTATACTAGCGGCATATTAAAAATATAATTTTTATATAAATATGATAATAAAAATATGATTTTTATTCGTGTAGAGTAATAAAAATATAATTTTTATTATATTACTAGCAAGATAAAAATATAATTTTTATCATGGAAGTAGCGGTGTAAAGGAGTGATTTCTACGTATGTAGAAGCGATATAAAAATATAATTTTTATTATGAAGTTAGCATGATAAAAATATGATCTTTATTATATGAACACCGTTATAAAAATCGAATTTTCATCTATATAGTTGAGGTATAAAAATAGAATTTTTATCTATATTGTAGCTGTATAAAAATGTGATTTTTACCCATATAGCGTAGTTATAAAAATGTGATTTTATATACATAGCAACAATATAAAAATGTGATTTTGATATATGTAGTGAATACGGGCAACGAAAGTGACAAAAGGCGAGCATGACGAAGGTTTCCTACATATGAAGAGTCATGGCGTTTGGTTTAGCTAATCTTTGAGAACTTCTCACTTTAATTCTTATTTTCTAGTTAAAAATATATACTAGGATGCAGACGGTGCTTAGCAGCACCCGACACCCGTCGTCCACAGACCATGGACGGCTTGTATGCTTGTTTGATGTGTTGTGAAGTTTGTTTGTGATGTTGATGTGAAATGGATCATAAAATATTCATATGTGAAATAAAATATTTTATCGTTAAAAATATAAATTTTTTGTAACGTGTATGTGAATAAAATAAATATTGATTTACAAACCGGACGGTTTGTTTATGTACACCCATTTGAAGGATATTGATTGGGATGATAAATTTGACACGTCGCCCAACTGCACAAATAATATTCAGTGTTTGTTTATTTGAAACCCCACACGGGTGTTGGGATGAGATTTGGCGTACACTAATCCCGATTATTTAGTAGTATGTCGATCAATTGGTCGACAGACTGTGTAAGCATTAATTATTTATTTTTAATGCTTATGCAGTTGTGTAGTGCACTTTGGATGATGGTTGATTATTTATCATTGCTATTATGTATATGTGTTGTATGGAATCCATATAATTAACATTTTGTGGTAATTGATTGGGCTTCATTCCAATTGGGAAAATAAAGAATATTATAAAATACAGATTCATGTGTTGAATAGAATAAATATTCATGTGTTGAATAAAATATATATTCATGGGTTGAATAGAATAAATATTCATGGTTTGAATAAAATATATATTCATGTGTTGAAAATATGTAACAACCCGTAAAATGCGAGCCAGTTTGAAATTTTTATTTTGGCCATTTTAGCGAATTTTGATTATTTAAAATGAATTATTTTAAATAATATCGACGAGAAATTTATTTTGAATATAATTCGAACGTATATATTATACGCGTCGTCGTTAGAATATAAATATTTATATATAATTATAAACAGAATTGAAAATGGCGCGGTAGTTCGATAATTCGATTTCAAACTTCAATTGAATGTACCGGGTGCAAAACAATCCGGATTTTAGTGAAACCGAAAACATTAGGATCTATTTGATAATATCTTTCCAACAAATCCGAAAGATCAAGATTTCATAGCGGGAATAAAAAGATATGTCCAGTTGAAAATTCTGAATAGTCGCTATGGAATTCAGGCCCTTAAAAATGGACATTTTGCAAACGACCTCGGATTTCGACGAAACCACTTTTGTTGGGTCCGTGATGTTAAGTTATTGCTAGATTCCAAATTTCATAATTTTTCGAATCAATATGTGAGCGTGGCAAAGGAAAACGCATTTGACCAGTTTTAGTTGATTTTAATCGACTGAAAAATGGCCATTTTTCTAACGGTCTCAGAATTCGACGAAACTAGTTTTGTTAGGACCGTATTGTCAATACGAAGCTAGAAAATATTTTTCTGGAATTTTTCTAGTTAGTATGCGACCCCGGTAAATTGAAATGCGCGTTCAAATTCAATATATAGAGTTATATGTTGATTTTAACGGAAACTGATCGAAACGATCAAATCAACGTACGATACATATCCCATTGTGTTCGGAATGGGGGTAAAACGCTATGGACGACAGGCGGTAGGCCTTGTTTCGAGGACATATGTAAAAGTCAACCTTTTTACCAAAATTAAATAATTAATTAATGAAAAAAAAAATATATTATTTTAATTTTCGTTTCCCCCCTTTTTCTTCATTGGCCCCCCCCCCCCCCGTTTTCGTTTAACAGAAAGAGGAAAAAAAAAAAGAAAAAAAAACCTAAAACCCGCCCCTTCCTCGATAACCTCCGTCGCCCCTTGTATAGCCGCCGCCCACCTCCATCGGACCGCGCCACCACCCACGGACCCCACCCCGTCAGGCCGCACTCCCCCTCTCTCCTCCTCCCCCGTGTAAACAACACCACCCCCCCAATGCCCAAATCGAGGTTCGAGCTCGATTTCCTCCGCCTGAGGACCGCCGAACTGGCAGCGGTGGCCAGTGCTGACAAGCACCGTCGAGGCGCAGGAGGGGGACGCCTCCGATCAGACTTCGGCACCTCGGATTGCGGGCGGGTTGAAGTGCTAATGGATGAGTTCTTCGAAGCAAACGTCTTAAGCGTGATAATCGGGGATGAAGGTGGTTTATTTCTTCTTTTATTGTTATTATTTACAATCATATACCTTGTTGATTGTTTTTGAAGTATATATAAATTTGTTTTGAAAAGAAAATCAACATTTGTTTTGAAAAGAAAATCAACATTTGTTTTGAAAAGAAATAGGAGAAAATTTAGATCTTTATATATGAAAGCGAAGAATAAAAATTAGTTTTTTTATATTGAATGGCGAAATAAAAATTCGATTTTTATATATTGAACTTCGAACTAAAAATTCGATTTTTATATATTGAACTTTGTAATAAAAATTCGATTTTTATATATTGAACTTTGAAATAAAAATTCGATTTTTATATATTGAACTTCGAACTAAAAATTCGATTTTTATATATTGAATAGCGAAGTAAAAATGTGATTTTTACGTATGTAGTGAAAGCAGCAACGAAGGTGACAAAAAGGCGAAACGACGAAGACTTCTGCAAAAGAAGAGTCGAGATGGTTGGATAGCTAAAGGTGAGAATTTCTCACCCTTCAATTTATTTTTCTAGTTATATATATACTAGGATGCAGACGGTGCTTAGTAGCACCCGACACCCGTCCACAGACCATGGACTTGTTTGTTTGACTGTTTGGTGATTGATTGTGATATTGGTTTGAATGTGGTTTGTGGTGTGAAAAATCGAATCGATAAATTGGTTAGGATTAGACGTGCGCCGTTATAAGGCGAAGGAGTAAGGCTAGGTTAGACCCTTACTCCAAAGTTTATGGTTTGCATAACGAATTGATTTGATTGATGTGTGAATGGCGTAGGCCTTCACTAGACCGGGGATAAGGCTAGGCCTTGTCCCGTTTCTAGTATCGTGCCGTTATGCCGCCGAAATTTTCTAAAATAAGTTAGAAAAATAAAAATAGCATTTTATTTAACGAATGAACTGAATATAAATTCATATGTTAAAATAAAATGTGTTATCGTTAAAAATATAATTTTTAACGTGAATGTGAATAAATAAATATTCATTTACAAACCAAACGGTTTGTTTATGTACACCTATTTGAATGACGTTGATTGGGTCGATAAATTTTACACATCGCCTAACTGCACAAATAAAATATGTGTTTGATTGTTTGAAACCCCACACGGGTGTTAGGATGAAATTTGAAGTTCACTCATCCTGATTTATTAAATATGTCGATCGATTGATTGACAAGCTGCTATAAGCGTTAAATGTCTATATTTGATGCTTATACAGTGTAGTGCACTTTGGTTGATGGTTGATTATTCATCATTGTTGATATATACATGTGTTGTAGAAAATCCATATAATTAACATTATATGGTAATTGATTGGGCCTCATTCCAGTTTCGAGAAAAAAAGAAATATTTGAAATAGAAATATTTGAAATAGAAATATTTGAAATAGAATATTTGAAAATAGAAATATGTGAAGCCGTGAGGATTAGATTGACGCCATTTTGACGTGAACGATATTTATATCGATTTTATTCATTTTAAAATGAATATTGAAACGTGATTTCGAAATCGAATATTTTGAAATGAATTGAATTGAAAACGATTTCGAAATGAATTGAATTGAAAACGATTTCGAAATGAATTGAATTGAAAACGATTTCGAAATGAATTGAATTGAAAACGATTTCGAAATGAATTGAATTGAAAACGATTTCGAAATGAATTGAATTGAAAACGATTTCGAAATGAATTGAATTGAAAACGAT
The DNA here is from genome assembly GCA_030737875.1 of Allium sativum. Classification (NCBI taxonomy): domain Eukaryota; kingdom Viridiplantae; phylum Streptophyta; class Magnoliopsida; order Asparagales; family Amaryllidaceae; genus Allium; species Allium sativum. The sequence goes on from CM060923.1 coordinate 652,297,270, forward strand.
TTCGAAATGAATTGAATTGAAAACGATTTCGAAATGAATTGAATTGAAAACGATTTCGAAATGAATTGAATTGAAAACGATTTCGAAATGAATTGAATTGAAAACGATTTCGAAATGAATTGAATTGAAAACGATTTCGAAATGAATTGAATTGAAAACGATTTCGAAATGAATTGAATTGAAAACGATTTCGAAATGAATTGAATTGAAAACGATTTCGAAATGAATTGAATTGAAAACGATTTCGAAATGAATTGAATTGAAAACGATTTCGAAATGAATTGAATTGAAAACGATTTCGAAATGAATTGAATTGAAAACGATTTCGAAATGAATTGAATTGAAAACGATTTCGAAATGAATTGAACTGAAAACGATTTCGAAATGAATTGAACTGAAAACGATTTCGAAATGAATTGAACTGAAAACGATTTCGAAATGAATTGAATTGAAAACGATTTCGAATTGAATTGAAAGCGAAGTGAAATAAATTCAAATTGAATTGAAATTTGAATTGAATGGAAATGGATTTTGAAACGAATTTATAAAGAAGAATTCAATTTTGATTTGAATTGAAATGGAAGTTGAAAATGTTTTTGAAACGAATTCAAAACTATTTATATAATTCGTTTTAAATAGAAATCGACGAAATATATATTATATATATTATATATAATATAATGGCCTGAATAGAACGCGCCGCGTCGCGGCAGTTCGCGAATTTCGACCATTTATTTCGAACGGACATTACGGGAGATCCGACCGTCGGATTCTCCTAAAACCGGAACCGTTGGGTTCGTATCGAAAAGAGCTTTCTAATGAATGTTAGAAATTTGAAATCTAACGGTTGGATTTGGAGATACGTCCAAATCAAATTCGAAAAAGGTCGCTGTAAGTGCAGTTCGATGGCCGTTAATGGAAATCGACTGTATGGGCCTTGATAAAATTATTAAAAATAGCAATAATTTGTGTAAAATCATAAGAAATGATTTAGAAAGAATTGGGATGAAAAACTCCATATTTGAAAAGATAAAAATGGATTTTTATCGAAATGAACTAGTTTTGAACTAGAATTATAATTCTATTTATTTTTAAATAAATAAATTGAATTCGAAAAGGGTTTTAAAAATAACCAAAATTTCCAATGATTGCATTGGAGTGGATTTGAATCGAAATTGTCTTCGGAATATTTCGATGTTGGAATTCGTGATTATACAGGTGTTGTTATGGAAATTTGAAAGATATATATTGATATCGTTATTTCCAATACGACATTTGTTAGTCGTAGAATTCGATATTGAATATAAGCCGATATATTTTCTATTCAGAGCCTTGTATTGAATATCGAATGTGATTTGGGTTTGTCGTGAATGGTGTCTTCACTAACACTATTCTTGAACCCAGTTGAGAAAAGATTAAATCTTTTTATTTAGATTTAATGAAGTGTACCAATTAAATAATATTTAATTGGAATTGAATTGATATTGATTTTTGGGTTTATCGTGAGCAGTGTTTTAAATAACACTCGTTCTTTAACCCGATAATTAATGAATGTGATTTTGGGTTTATCGTGAACCGTGTTTTAAATGACACTGATTCTTTAACCCAGTCGAAGATTAAAACTAAGTGGAGTTTTAATGAATCTTTAATTAGATTGAAATGATCGAAAGTGGAGTATCACCAGTTTTGCTCCAGGCGATAGTTAAATCTTTAATTAGATTTGAACGTGAAATGGTAATTGAATTTACCGATAACACTGTGGTGTTAGATATGAAGTATTACCAGTTTTACTTCATGGGATGAATAGGTTGGGATTGGGAAATTAAAACAAATGATTACTTCGGTAAGGTTCGCTAATCCCGACTAGTTTGAATTGATATTCAAAAATGGATTAAAGAATAAATTCAAGGAATTTATCTTTTATAAAATTAATGGGAATCTTTCCCTATGAATGTGAAATTTAGAAACTAACTGTCGGTTAGCCAAGCAGAATGGTTTTCTGGATATTGATCTGATGTTGGTTTCGGCCTTCGGGGTTAATATTTGGGGAATTATTCTCTTGATTAATTTACGGTTAGTGACTAATGAATTGGAATGAGGCGTATGTTGTGTTTGTGTAACACTTTTATAAAATATACGCGAGTTATTCGGGAAGACCGGGTTTATCCCATTCTGAATAACTGATACGACGATAAGTCGAAGATGAAGACGATAGTCGAAGACCGGAAGTCTTCACGTCGTTTGGGTGATAACTGATGATCTTGATTGGGCTGTACACCCAAGAAGATGGAAACAGTTAGTGATCGTCCAGACGTGCTTGGAGATCGATGGATATGCGGGGTACTAGGTGCCTCCGGTTTCGTTCAGACCCAGAACGGACTTGTAAATGGACTGTGTGTCTGACATCGGATTTCATTCTGTGTGACTGATATCGGTTGCATAGGATGGCTTGCCTGTGTGGCATGCTAAGATGCAAATGATCAAGGCTTCTGTTGAAAAGCAAAGTCTTGTGGTGATGATCAAAGCACGGCCTTTGTGGCGTAGCTTTGTGTAACGTTTACCTCGCGTGTTTCACACCCGGTATGAACCAAAAACGGGAGACGGACCTCAGGGAGGACTTGCGTTTCTTTCTAGCTAGAAGTGGCGTCAGTGGTTTTACACGCCCTGACGAGTTTGACTTATGTGGTTGTTGCGGTTGCGAGGCGCCTCGGTTATATCGGTTTCGGCCGAATGCATTCTGGTCGGCTGACGGACCAGACTTACACCCCATAGGGTGGGGAGACGTAGTGTTCAGGCATTTTAATCCACATCGGTGGACCGGCCCTGTCGCTCCAAGGCTTGACTGAGTACTTGCCGGTGGCTCGGGCTAGAGAGTCACGAATAGGTTGAGGACTATCTTTTGCCTCGGTTCATAGATGGAAATCCAATTTCCAAATACGTGACATTTGCGGTTTTAATTGTAACCCTATATATGGCGACATAGTGGGATGGGGCGCTTATGCCGCCTATGATTGATACTTATGATTTGAAGTTGTTTTATACACTTATAATAGTATCAAATGATTTGTTTTAAAACGTATCAAGCATTCTTTGGCTGTTATAAGGGAAAACCCTATCCTCGACTGCGTTGCATTGTGTGATGGGACCTGGGTCTTATAACAGCTTCATTTTTCTTTATTTAGCATTGCGCTGTTTGTTTTATGCACTGGTATTCTTGGGAGGAAACCCGTTCCGTGTTATACGGCGTGGTCCCTTGATTTACCTAACTTTGAAAATAAAGATTAACTGTTTTAGTTCTCACACCAGTCCCATGACTGACCTGGAGTTTATTGTTTTAACCTAAACTCTGGGTGCCCTTATTTTGACACGGGCAGCTAGTAGTTTTGGTTTTGCAGATTTATATTCACAGGATCCTGGTTTACAGCTGGAACGATATCCGGAAAGCTTTGTATCCGTATATCTCTTCTAGTTGTGTATTGTATTATTTTCCGCTGCTATGTATTTAAATGTAATTTAAATCTCTGATATTTCTGTGTAATATTCGTTTATACTCTGTATATTCTTGTAATCTGATGCATTGTTGTAATATACAATGAAATGTCCTTCTGTATGCGTTCTGCTGTGGTTTGTTCTCGAACTATCCGACGCTTTCCTTTACGGGGAAGTTGCGGGTCTTTACATTTGGTATCAGAGCTTTGGTTTACAAAGCAGAGAACAAGGCACGTTAGAACCATACGAAAGAATTCATCAGATATTGGATTAGTAATATCCAATGGGATGACTCGTTAGAGATAGGATCAGTAGTATCCTAGAACGAGTGTGAAGAGTATATTTTTGAAAATGAAAACAAATTTTTGTTTTGAAAATTTAAATCACTTATTCGTATTTGATTATTTAATTATATTGAGTTGGACAGTCCAGTATATAAAGATTTTGCGTATACGTCTGATCCGCGTGTATTCGAAGTTTTAATATATTGGATAGATATGGAATCATACTCTAGTGGCCCGAAGATGATTCTGATGGTTGAGTACTCATCGTCAGAATTTATATTCGAGTGACGAACGTGTAATATCTATATATTTCCTATTGATTGGTGTGAGAACCAAAATTAGATAGGGCCTATTGTTGTGATTTGGCATCAAAATCTAATTTTTGACTATATATCAAAGTTATGCATTTGAAAAGCTAATCAACTAATTGATTGATGTTTGTGTTGTTAGTTTATTTGTTTGCTAATTTTGAACTATTATGCCTAATTGAATCAAATATTGAATTGTATTGAAAATTGGTCGCATCTGTTTGCATATACATGTATATCATTGAACAGGTCATAGCAAGGAGGCTAGAGCCAGAGAATAAAATTTGTTTGCCCGACAAATAGGTACATGTTTACTACATAATTTCCTGTTTTGTTTGGGTGATGATGATTTTGTGAGCCTATTGGCTAGCCGCTTGGCTTTTTCTTTTTCTTTTTGAGATCTGAAGGACCGGGGAAGCTATTTGAAATTCCCCGATGCTCCCGGTGCAGGGGAGGTTATGGCGAAATTTTTCAAAAATTTAGGGTGTTAGCCAAATTTTTGAAATTTTGAAAATTCTCAGAAACTGAAAAGTTAGAGAATGAAAGCCAGATCGAATGTAGAGCTTAATAATCCAACCACTTTCGACTTTGTTCCTTTTCGGGGACGAAAAGTTTTAAGTGGGGGAGATTGTAACAACCCGTAAAATGCGAGCCAGTTTGAAATTTTTATTTTGGCCATTTTAGCGAATTTTGATTATTTAAAATGAATTATTTTAAATAATATCGACGAGAAATTTATTTTGAATATAATTCGAACGTATATATTATACGCGTCGTCGTTAGAATATAAATATTTATATATAATTATAAACAGAATTGAAAATGGCGCGGTAGTTCGATAATTCGATTTCAAACTTCAATTGAATGTACCGGGTGCAAAACAATCCGGATTTTAGTGAAACCGAAAACATTAGGATCTATTTGATAATATCTTTCCAACAAATCCGAAAGATCAAGATTTCATAGCGGGAATAAAAAGATATGTCCAGTTGAAAATTCTGAATAGTCGCTATGGAATTCAGGCCCTTAAAAATGGACATTTTGCAAACGACCTCGGATTTCGACGAAACCACTTTTGTTGGGTCCGTGATGTTAAGTTATTGCTAGATTCCAAATTTCATAATTTTTCGAATCAATATGTGAGCGTGGCAAAGGAAAACGCATTTGACCAGTTTTAGTTGATTTTAATCGACTGAAAAATGGCCATTTTTCTAACGGTCTCAGAATTCGACGAAACTAGTTTTGTTAGGACCGTATTGTCAATACGAAGCTAGAAAATATTTTTCTGGAATTTTTCTAGTTAGTATGCGACCCCGGTAAATTGAAATGCGCGTTCAAATTCAATATATAGAGTTATATGTTGATTTTAACGGAAACTGATCGAAACGATCAAATCAACGTACGATACATATCCCATTGTGTTCGGAATGGGGGTAAAACGCTATGGACGACAGGCGGTAGGCCTTGTTTCGAGGACATATGTAAAAGTCAACCTTTTTACCAAAATTAAATAATTAATTAATGAAAAAAAAAATATATTATTTTAATTTTCGTTTCCCCCCTTTTTCTTCATTGGCCCCCCCCCCCCGTTTTCGTTTAACAGAAAGAGGAAAAAAAAAAAGAAAAAAAAACCTAAAACCCGCCCCTTCCTCGATAACCTCCGTCGCCCCTTGTATAGCCGCCGCCCACCTCCATCGGACCGCGCCACCACCCACGGACCCCACCCCGTCAGGCCGCACTCCCCCTCTCTCCTCCTCCCCCGTGTAAACAACACCACCCCCCCAATGCCCAAATCGAGGTTCGAGCTCGATTTCCTCCGCCTGAGGACCGCCGAACTGGCAGCGGTGGCCAGTGCTGACAAGCACCGTCGAGGCGCAGGAGGGGGACGCCTCCGATCAGACTTCGGCACCTCGGATTGCGGGCGGGTTGAAGTGCTAATGGATGAGTTCTTCGAAGCAAACGTCTTAAGCGTGATAATCGGGGATGAAGGTGGTTTATTTCTTCTTTTATTGTTATTATTTACAATCATATACCTTGTTGATTGTTTTTGAAGTATATATAAATTTGTTTTGAAAAGAAAATCAACATTTGTTTTGAAAAGAAAATCAACATTTGTTTTGAAAAGAAAATCAACATTTGTTTTGAAAAGAAAATCAACATTTGTTTTGAAAAGAAAATCAACATTTGTTTTGAAAAGAAAACCAACATTTGTTATGAAAAGAAAATCAACATTTGTTTTGAAAAGAAAATCAACATTTGTTTTGAAAAGAAAATCAACATTTGTTTTGAAAAGAAAATCAACATTTGTTTTGAAAAGAAATAGGAGAAAATTTAGATCTTTATATATGAAAGCGAAGAATAAAAATTAGTTTTTTTATATTGAATGGCGAAATAAAAATTCGATTTTTATATATTGAACTTCGAACTAAAAATTCGATTTTTATATATTGAACTTTGTAATAAAAATTCGATTTTTATATATTGAACTTTGAAATAAAAATTCGATTTTTATATATTGAACTTCGAACTAAAAATTCGATTTTTATATATTGAATAGCGAAGTAAAAATGTGATTTTTACGTATGTAGTGAAAGCAGCAACGAAGGTGACAAAAAGGCGAAACGACGAAGACTTCTGCAAAAGAAGAGTCGAGATGGTTGGATAGCTAAAGGTGAGAATTTCTCACCCTTCAATTTATTTTTCTAGTTATATATATACTAGGATGCAGACGGTGCTTAGTAGCACCCGACACCCGTCCACAGACCATGGACTTGTTTGTTTGACTGTTTGGTGATTGATTGTGATATTGGTTTGAATGTGGTTTGTGGTGTGAAAAATCGAATCGATAAATTGGTTAGGATTAGACGTGCGCCGTTATAAGGCGAAGGAGTAAGGCTAGGTTAGACCCTTACTCCAAAGTTTATGGTTTGCATAACGAATTGATTTGATTGATGTGTGAATGGCGTAGGCCTTCACTAGACCGGGGATAAGGCTAGGCCTTGTCCCGTTTCTAGTATCGTGCCGTTATGCCGCCGAAATTTTCTAAAATAAGTTAGAAAAATAAAAATAGCATTTTATTTAACGAATGAACTGAATATAAATTCATATGTTAAAATAAAATGTGTTATCGTTAAAAATATAATTTTTAACGTGAATGTGAATAAATAAATATTCATTTACAAACCAAACGGTTTGTTTATGTACACCTATTTGAATGACGTTGATTGGGTCGATAAATTTTACACATCGCCTAACTGCACAAATAAAATATGTGTTTGATTGTTTGAAACCCCACACGGGTGTTAGGATGAAATTTGAAGTTCACTCATCCTGATTTATTAAATATGTCGATCGATTGATTGACAAGCTGCTATAAGCGTTAAATGTCTATATTTGATGCTTATACAGTGTAGTGCACTTTGGTTGATGGTTGATTATTCATCATTGTTGATATATACATGTGTTGTAGAAAATCCATATAATTAACATTATATGGTAATTGATTGGGCCTCATTCCAGTTTCGAGAAAAAAAGAAATATTTGAAATAGAAATATTTGAAATAGAAATATTTGAAATAGAATATTTGAAAATAGAAATATGTGAAGCCGTGAGGATTAGATTGACGCCATTTTGACGTGAACGATATTTATATCGATTTTATTCATTTTAAAATGAATATTGAAACGTGATTTCGAAATCGAATATTTTGAAATGAATTGAATTGAAAACGATTTCGAAATGAATTGAATTGAAAACGATTTCGAAATGAATTGAATTGAAAACGATTTCGAAATGAATTGAATTGAAAACGATTTCGAAATGAATTGAATTGAAAACGATTTCGAAATGAATTGAATTGAAAACGATTTCGAAATGAATTGAATTGAAAACGATTTCGAAATGAATTGAATTGAAAACGATTTCGAAATGAATTGAATTGAAAACGATTTCGAAATGAATTGAATTGAAAACGATTTCGAAATGAATTGAATTGAAAACGATTTCGAAATGAATTGAATTGAAAACGATTTCGAAATGAATTGAATTGAAAACGATTTCGAAATGAATTGAATTGAAAACGATTTCGAAATGAATTGAATTGAAAACGATTTCGAAATGAATTGAATTGAAAACGATTTCGAAATGAATTGAATTGAAAACGATTTCGAAATGAATTGAATTGAAAACGATTTCGAAATGAATTGAATTGAAAACGATTTCGAAATGAATTGAATTGAAAACGATTTCGAAATGAATTGAACTGAAAACGATTTCGAAATGAATTGAACTGAAAACGATTTCGAAATGAATTGAACTGAAAACGATTTCGAAATGAATTGAATTGAAAACGATTTCGAATTGAATTGAAAGCGAAGTGAAATAAATTCAAATTGAATTGAAATTTGAATTGAATGGAAATGGATTTTGAAACGAATTTATAAAGAAGAATTCAATTTTGATTTGAATTGAAATGGAAGTTGAAAATGTTTTTGAAACGAATTCAAAACTATTTATATAATTCGTTTTAAATAGAAATCGACGAAATATATATTATATATATTATATATAATATAATGGCCTGAATAGAACGCGCCGCGTCGCGGCAGTTCGCGAATTTCGACCATTTATTTCGAACGGACATTACGGGAGATCCGACCGTCGGATTCTCCTAAAACCGGAACCGTTGGGTTCGTATCGAAAAGAGCTTTCTAATGAATGTTAGAAATTTGAAATCTAACGGTTGGATTTGGAGATACGTCCAAATCAAATTCGAAAAAGGTCGCTGTAAGTGCAGTTCGATGGCCGTTAATGGAAATCGACTGTATGGGCCTTGATAAAATTATTAAAAATAGCAATAATTTGTGTAAAATCATAAGAAATGATTTAGAAAGAATTGGGATGAAAAACTCCATATTTGAAAAGATAAAAATGGATTTTTATCGAAATGAACTAGTTTTGAACTAGAATTATAATTCTATTTATTTTTAAATAAATAAATTGAATTCGAAAAGGGTTTTAAAAATAACCAAAATTTCCAATGATTGCATTGGAGTGGATTTGAATCGAAATTGTCTTCGGAATATTTCGATGTTGGAATTCGTGATTATACAGGTGTTGTTATGGAAATTTGAAAGATATATATTGATATCGTTATTTCCAATACGACATTTGTTAGTCGTAGAATTCGATATTGAATATAAGCCGATATATTTTCTATTCAGAGCCTTGTATTGAATATCGAATGTGATTTGGGTTTGTCGTGAATGGTGTCTTCACTAACACTATTCTTGAACCCAGTTGAGAAAAGATTAAATCTTTTTATTTAGATTTAATGAAGTGTACCAATTAAATAATATTTAATTGGAATTGAATTGATATTGATTTTTGGGTTTATCGTGAGCAGTGTTTTAAATAACACTCGTTCTTTAACCCGATAATTAATGAATGTGATTTTGGGTTTATCGTGAACCGTGTTTTAAATGACACTGATTCTTTAACCCAGTCGAAGATTAAAACTAAGTGGAGTTTTAATGAATCTTTAATTAGATTGAAATGATCGAAAGTGGAGTATCACCAGTTTTGCTCCAGGCGATAGTTAAATCTTTAATTAGATTTGAACGTGAAATGGTAATTGAATTTACCGATAACACTGTGGTGTTAGATATGAAGTATTACCAGTTTTACTTCATGGGATGAATAGGTTGGGATTGGGAAATTAAAACAAATGATTACTTCGGTAAGGTTCGCTAATCCCGACTAGTTTGAATTGATATTCAAAAATGGATTAAAGAATAAATTCAAGGAATTTATCTTTTATAAAATTAATGGGAATCTTTCCCTATGAATGTGAAATTTAGAAACTAACTGTCGGTTAGCCAAGCAGAATGGTTTTCTGGATATTGATCTGATGTTGGTTTCGGCCTTCGGGGTTAATATTTGGGGAATTATTCTCTTGATTAATTTACGGTTAGTGACTAATGAATTGGAATGAGGCGTATGTTGTGTTTGTGTAACACTTTTATAAAATATACGCGAGTTATTCGGGAAGACCGGGTTTATCCCATTCTGAATAACTGATACGACGATAAGTCGAAGATGAAGACGATAGTCGAAGACCGGAAGTCTTCACGTCGTTTGGGTGATAACTGATGATCTTGATTGGGCTGTACACCCAAGAAGATGGAAACAGTTAGTGATCGTCCAGACGTGCTTGGAGATCGATGGATATGCGGGGTACTAGGTGCCTCCGGTTTCGTTCAGACCCAGAACGGACTTGTAAATGGACTGTGTGTCTGACATCGGATTTCATTCTGTGTGACTGATATCGGTTGCATAGGATGGCTTGCCTGTGTGGCATGCTAAGATGCAAATGATCAAGGCTTCTGTTGAAAAGCAAAGTCTTGTGGTGATGATCAAAGCACGGCCTTTGTGGCGTAGCTTTGTGTAACGTTTACCTCGCGTGTTTCACACCCGGTATGAACCAAAAACGGGAGACGGACCTCAGGGAGGACTTGCGTTTCTTTCTAGCTAGAAGTGGCGTCAGTGGTTTTACACGCCCTGACGAGTTTGACTTATGTGGTTGTTGCGGTTGCGAGGCGCCTCGGTTATATCGGTTTCGGCCGAATGCATTCTGGTCGGCTGACGGACCAGACTTACACCCCATAGGGTGGGGAGACGTAGTGTTCAGGCATTTTAATCCACATCGGTGGACCGGCCCTGTCGCTCCAAGGCTTGACTGAGTACTTGCCGGTGGCTCGGGCTAGAGAGTCACGAATAGGTTGAGGACTATCTTTTGCCTCGGTTCATAGATGGAAATCCAATTTCCAAATACGTGACATTTGCGGTTTTAATTGTAACCCTATATATGGCGACATAGTGGGATGGGGCGCTTATGCCGCCTATGATTGATACTTATGATTTGAAGTTGTTTTATACACTTATAATAGTATCAAATGATTTGTTTTAAAACGTATCAAGCATTCTTTGGCTGTTATAAGGGAAAACCCTATCCTCGACTGCGTTGCATTGTGTGATGGGACCTGGGTCTTATAACAGCTTCATTTTTCTTTATTTAGCATTGCGCTGTTTGTTTTATGCACTGGTATTCTTGGGAGGAAACCCGTTCCGTGTTATACGGCGTGGTCCCTTGATTTACCTAACTTTGAAAATAAAGATTAACTGTTTTAGTTCTCACACCAGTCCCATGACTGACCTGGAGTTTATTGTTTTAACCTAAACTCTGGGTGCCCTTATTTTGACACGGGCAGCTAGTAGTTTTGGTTTTGCAGATTTATATTCACAGGATCCTGGTTTACAGCTGGAACGATATCCGGAAAGCTTTGTATCCGTATATCTCTTCTAGTTGTGTATTGTATTATTTTCCGCTGCTATGTATTTAAATGTAATTTAAATCTCTGATATTTCTGTGTAATATTCGTTTATACTCTGTATATTCTTGTAATCTGATGCATTGTTGTAATATACAATGAAATGTCCTTCTGTATGCGTTCTGCTGTGGTTTGTTCTCGAACTATCCGACGCTTTCCTTTACGGGGAAGTTGCGGGTCTTTACAAAATATTCATGTGTTGAGTAAAATATTTTAACAATAAAATTTACATCTTTTATCATATATAAAATTAGAGTCTGATTAAGAATTAAACGATATAAAACACAATTTTATAAAATATATTAAATAACAAAAATAGTCAAGTATTGACAATACTCATGTGTTGAGAATATTCATATGTTGAAAGAAATATATATTCATGCATTGAAGAAAATATTCATTTGTTGAATAGAATAACGAAGTTATTAAAATATATAAAGCCGTGTTGATTAGATTTCGCCATTTTGACGCGAACAATATTTATATCGATTATATTAGTTCTTATAATGAATATAGAAAAGAAAGTGATTTCAAAATATATTGTTTTGAAAATATTATCATTTATATATTAAATAGGAAATATTCGATTTTGATTGGAAATTGAATATGAAGTTGAAATTGTTTTGAAAACGAATTTAAAACGATTTATAAAATACGTTTTGAACTGAAATCGACGAAATATATATAATATATATATTATATATATTAAATGGCCTGAATAGAACACGCCGCGCCGCGGTAGTTCGCGAATTTAGACCATTTACTTCGAATTGATGTTGCGGGAGATCCGACCGTCGGATTCTCCTGAATCTGGAATTGTTGGGTTCGTATCGAAAAGAGCTTTCCAATGAATCTTCAATTAGATTGAACTGATCAAGAATGGAGTATCACCAGTTTTGCTCCAAAGCGATAGTTAAATCTTTAATTAGATTTGAACGTGAAATGGTAATTAATATTTACTAATAACACCGTGGTGTTAGATAGGGAGTATTACCAGTTTTGCTCCATGGAATAAGTAGGTTGGGATTGGGAATTAAAATAAATAATTACTTCGGTGTGGTTCGCTAATCCCGACTAGTTTGGAAGACCTTAACATGGTTTGAAATGATATACAAAGGAAGATTAAAGAAGAATTTTAGAAGAATTTATCTTTGATAAAATTAATGGGAACCTTTCCCTAAGAATGTGAAGATTTGAATAAAAGAATATTCTGAATTGGAATGAGGCGTATGTTGCGTTTGTGTAACACTTGTTTATTATATATGTGGGTTTTTTGGAAAAGCCAGGTTTATACCCATTCTGAATAACTGATTCGATGATAAGTTGAAGATGAAGATGGTGGTTGAAGACCGAAGGTCTTTACATCGTTTGGATGATTATTGATGATCTTGATTGGGCTATACAACCAAGAGGAGGGAATCAGTTGGTGATCATCCAGACGTACTTGGAGATCGATGGATATGCGAGGAATAAAGTTCCTCCGGTTTCGTTCAGACCCAGAACTTACTTGTAAATGGACTATGTGTCTGACATTGGATTTTATTCTGTGTGATTGATTTCTATTAAATATACATCTGTTTGGCGGCGGAGAATTTATTCTCTTGCTTAACGCCCTTCTCTGAGACGTACGAGCTTAGATGTTGTATATTGATGGGTATCAATCGCATGGCATGAATTGCCTGTGTGGCATGCCTAAGTGGCAGATGATCAAGGCTTCTGTTGAAAAGCAAAGTCTTGTGGTTGATGATCAAAGAACAGCCTATGTGGCATAGCTTTGTGTATAACGTGAATTCGCAAGCGTCACACCTCGATATGAGCCAAAGACGGGATAGTGACCGTTGGGAAAACACGATGTTTCTTTCTAGCTATGGGTGCTGTCAGTGACCTACCATCCCTGACATCTATATATTTTTTACCTGTGTGGTTGTTGGAATGCGAGGTGCCTCGGATATAGGTCTGAAATGACCGGGAAACGTGTGTTTAGTAATTGCCAATCCTCAAAAATAAGAGAGGACCAGCCCAACCGATTTCAAGGATCAATGTGTGTGGCCCTGAGACATTTGCTAGTCTCGAACGGAGAGGAGCTTGCCCCTTGCCTCGACTCATGACGGAAATCCAATTTCCAATAGGTTACAATGCGGTTTTAATTGTAGAACTAGTATGGCGACATAGTGGGATGGGGCACTTATGCCGTCTATGATTGATAGTTATGATTGAAATTGTTTTGACAACATACACTTATAATAGTATCAAATGATTTGCTTTAAATGTATCAAGCATGTTTGTCTATTATAAGGTGAAATCCTATCGTCCGGCATGCGTTGCATTGTGTGATGGAACCTGGGTCTTATAATAGCATCATCTTTCCTAAAAGCATGGCACTATTTTGTTATATGCACTAGTGTCCTTGGGAGGAAACCCGTTCCGTGTTATACGGCGTGGTCCCTTGAATTACACTTTTTTAAAGTAAAGTTTTACATAATTGTTTTATTTCTCATGCAGGTCACATGACTGACCTGGAGTTTATTGTTTTAACCTAAACTCCGGGTGCCTTATTTTCCGCACGGGCAGCTTGTAGTTTCTGTTTTGCAGATTTATATTCACAGGATCCTGGTTTACAGCTTGAATGATATTCGGAAAGCTCTGTATCTGTATATCTCCTTTCAGTTGTGTTTTGTATTATTTTTACGTTGCATTGTAATTTGTAAATCTCTGATATTTATCAAATGTGTAATGTTTATTCATACTCTGTGGTATTCCTGTATTCTGATGGAATTGTTGTAATAAGAAATGAATTGTTCTTCTGTTTGCGTTCTGATTTGTCATGTTCTCATTTCAATCCGGGCTTTCCTATACGGGGAATTTTGAGTCATTATAGAGTGGTATCAGAGCTTTGGTTTACAGATGTAACAACCCGAAAATCTAGGCCAGTTTAAAATTTTTATTTTGGCAATTTTAGTGAATTTTGAACATTTATAATAGATTATTTTAAATAATATCAAAGAAAAATTTATTTTGAATAGAAATCGAACGTATATATTATATACGTCGTCGTTAGAATATAATAATTATATATAATAATAAATAGAATTGAAAATGGCGCGGTAGTTCGATAATTCGATTTCAAACTTCAATTGAATGTACCGGGTGCAAAACTAACCGGATTTTAGCAAAACCAAAAACAATAGGATCTATTTGTGAATATCTTTCCAACGAATCCGAAAAATTGAGATTTCATAGCGGGAATCAAAAGATATGTCCAGTTGAAAATTCTGAATAGTCGCTATGGAATTCAGGCCCTTAAAAATGGGAATTTTGCAAACGACCTCGGATTTCAACGAAACCACTTTTGTTGGATCCGTGATGTCAAATTATTGTTAGATTCCAAATTTCATAATTTTCGAATCAATATGTGAGCGTGGCGAAGGAAAACGCGTTTGACCAGTTTCAGTTGATTTTAATCGACTGGAAAACGGCCATTTTTCTAACGGTCTCAGAATTTGACGAAATTAGTTTTGTTAGGACCGTATTGTCAATACGAAGCTAGAAAATATTTTTTTGGGATTTATAGAGTTAGTATATGACCCCAGTAAATTGAAATGCGCGTTCAAATTCAATATATAGAGTTATATATCGATTTTGACGAAAACTGATCGAAACAATCAAATTGGTTTTCAATACATATCCCATTGTTTTCGGAATGGGGGTAAAACGCTAAGGACGACAGTCGGTGGGCCTCGTTTCGAGTTCGAATTAAAAAGTCAACTTTTAAATTAAAAAAAATAATAAAATTAAAAATATAAAACCTATATCCCCCCCTCTCAGTCTTCTCTCTCCCCGATCTGATTTAAAAGTAAAAAAAACGCGATTAGCCCAAGGGGCGCCGCCACCGCCGGAGGCGCTGTCCTCCAACCGCCCCACCGATCCACGCGCCCCCTCCCTCACCTCTTTCTTCTCCTATCCTCCCTCTACACTCTCGTTGAAGACCCTCCGTAGCCCACCCAACGCCCAAAACCCGCGAGCCACCGCCACTGGAAGCCCACCCCCGCCGTCCCAGTCGAAGCCCCCACACAGATGGCCAGCTCCGCCGCGAAGAGCAACAGCACACCCCCCCCTTTTTTTTCTTCTTTCGAACGTTGTAAGTGTTTTCACTTATTTATTTATATTTATTTATACTTTTCAGTTTATAAAAAACATAGTTTTCAGTTTATAAAAAAAACAAAATATAAATATAGAAAAAGGGATTAGATTTTTGTTTGTATTATTAGGAAAGATTAGAATTTTTATTAGCAAAGGGTATGATTTTTAACCAATTAAAAATGTGATTTTTATACGTATAACCTTAGATGAAAAAGTACATTTTTATTTGTTAAACACGAGTGACAAAAATATAATTTTTATATTATAGAAAGGTTAAAAATATAATTTTTATATTATAGGAAGGTTCAAAATATAATTTTTATATTATAGAAAGGCTAAAGATATAATTTTTATTCAAGTGGTAAGGTAGAAATATAATTTTTATATAAGTATGAATATAAAAATACGATTTTTATATGTGTTGTAGCGAAATAAGAATTCAATTTTGATATGAGTAGCGATGTAAAAATAGAATTTTTATCTATACAGTAGCGATGTAAAAATAGAATTTTATCTATATAGTAACGATATAAAAATATGATTTTTATATACATAGCAACAATATAAAAATGAGATTTTTTATATATGTAGTGGCTACGGGCAGCGAAAGTGACAAAAGGCGAGAACGACGAAGATTTCTACTTAACAAGAGTCGAGGCGTTTGGATTAGCTATTGGTGAGAACTTCTCACTCTAAATTTTTTTGTCTGGTTACATATATATACTAGGATGCAGACGGCGCTTAGCAGCACCCGACACCTGTCATCCACAGACCATGGATGGCTTGTTTGTTTGTTTGATGTATCGTGAAATTTGTTTGTGATGTGGATGTGAAATCGATAATATAGATTAATGTGTTGAAATAAATTAATTATCGTTAAAAATATAATTTTTAACGTGAATGTGAATAAATAAATATTTATAAACAAATCGGCCGATTTGTTTATATACACTGATTTGACTGATATTGATTGGGATGATAAATTTTACACATCGCCCAACTGCACGAATAAAAATCTGTGTTTGTTGATTTGAAACCCCACACGGGTGTTGGGATGATATTTGGGTACACTAATCCCGATTATTAAATTGTATGTCGATCGATTGGTCGACAGACTGTGTAAGCGTCGATTATTTATATTTGATGCTTATGCAGTTGTGTGGTGCACTTTGGATGATGGTTGATTGTTTATCGTTGCTATTATATACATGTGTTGTGTGGAATCCATATAATTAACGTTATATGGTAATTGATTGGGCCTCATTCCAATTGGGAAAATAATGAATATTTTAAAAGAAAATTCATGTGTTGAATATAAAAATAGTCATGTGTTGAAGATGTTCATGTGTTGAAACTATTTATGTGTTGAGTAAAATATTTTAAACAATAAAATTTACATCTTTATCATATTTAAAATTAGAACTACTTCACGGTGGAGTCTAATTGAAAATCAAACGATAGATACCATAATTTTATAAAATATTTTACATAACAAAAATAGTGATGTGTTGACAGTACTCATGTGTTGAGATTAGTCGTGTGTTGAAAGAAATATAGATTCATGTGTTGAATAGAATAAATATTCATTTGTTGAATAGAATAAAGAAGTTTTTGAAAAATATAAAGCCGTGTGGATTAGAGATGCGTTATTTTGACGCGAACGATATTTATATCGATTTTATTCGTTTTATAATGAATATTGAAAAGCGATTTCAAAATTTAATATTTTGAAATGAAATTCAAATTAAATTAGATTAAAATTCAAATTGAAATTTTATTGAATCAATTTGAAATGAATTCGAATCGAATAGAAAATCATTCGATTCGAATTGAATAGAAAGTCAATTTGAATTCAAACCAATTAGAAATGAATTCAAATTGAATTAAATTGAAATTGAATTAAAACGAATAGAAATCGTTTTGAATGAAATTTAAAACGAACTGAAATTGAATTGAAATCAATTTGAAATGAATTCGAATTGAATTAAATAGAAGGTAAATTCAAATTGAATTGAATTGAAACGAATTAGAATTTGAATTGAATTGAAACGAATTTGAATTCGAATTAAATAAAATTGAAATGAATTCGAATTGAATTGAATTCAAATCGATTTGAAATTGAATATAGGGTTGAAATGGTTTTGAAAATGAATTTAAAACGATTTATAAAATACGTTTTAAAAAGGAAATCGACGAAATATATATAATATATATATTATATATATAATGGCCTGAATAGCACGGCGCGCCGCGGCAGTTCGTGAATTTCGACCATTGACTTCGCATTAACGTTGTGGGAGATCCGTCCCTCGGATTCTCCTAAAACCGGAACCGTTGGGTTCGTATCGAAAAGAGCTTTGCAATGAATGTTAGAAATTTGAAATACAACGGTTGGATTTGGAATTATGTCCAAATCAAATTTGGAAAAGGTCGTTGTAAGTGCAATTCGACGGCCGTTGATGGAAATCGACTGTACGGGCCTTGATAAAATTATTAAAAATATTTATAATTTGTTAAAAATCATAAGAAATGATTTGGGAAGAACTGGGATGTAAAATTCCACATTTGAAAGGATAAAAATAGATTTTTATCGAAATGAACTAGTTTTGAACTAGAATTAAAATCAATTTATTTTTGAAATAAATAAATTGAATTTGAAAGTGATTTTAAAAATAATCAATATTCCCAATACGTGAATTGGACTGGAGTTGAATCGAAATTATCTTCGGAATATTTCGATGTTGGATTTCGTGACTATACAGATATTGTTATGGGAATTTGAAAGATATATTTTATATCGTTATTTCCAATACGATATTTGTTGGTTTCAGGATTTGATATTGAATATAAGCCGGTATATTTTCTATTCAGAGCCTTGTATTTAATATCAAATGTGATTTGGGTTTATCGTGGATCGTGTTTTAGATGACATTGGTTCTTCAACCCAGTTAAAGACAGGATATTGATTTTTGAAAAGATTAAAACTAAGTGGAGTTTTAATGAATCTCTAATTAGATTGAAATGTGAATTGATAATTTAAATTATCAAATCTGAAAGGTGATCGAGAATGGAGTATCACCAGTTTTGCTCCAATGCGATAGTTAAATCTTTAATTAGATTTGAACGTTAAATGGTAATTAATTTTATTGATAATACTGTGGTGTTAGATATGGAGTATTACCAGTTTTGCTCCAGGGGATGAATAAGTTGGAATTGGGAAATAAAATAAATAATTACTTCGGTGTGGTTCGCTAATCCCGACTAGTTTGAAATGATATCCAAAGGAAGATTAAAGAATAAATTTAGAAGAATTTATCTTGGAAAAAATTAATGGGAACATTTCCCAAAGAATGTGATTTTGTGAAGAAAAGAATATCTCGAATTGGAATGAGGCGTTCGTTGTGTTTGTGTAACATTTGTTTATTATATACGTGGGTTATTCAGAAAGGCCGGGTTTATACCCATTCTGAATAACCGATTCGATGAGATGTCGAAGATGAAGACGGTGGTTGAAGACCGGAAGTCTTCACATCGTTTGGGTGATTACTGATGATCTTGATTGGGCTGTACACCCAAGATGAGGGAAACAGTTGGTGATCGTCCAGACGTACTTGGAAATCGATGGATATACGAGGAAAGTGCCTCCGGTTTCGTTCAGACCTAGAACGAACTTGTAAATGGATTGTTTGTCTGACATTGGATTTTATTCTGTGTTGATTGATCTCGATTAAATATACATCTGTTTGGCGGCGGAGAATTTATTCTCTTGCTTAACGCCCTTCTCTGAGACGTACGAGCTCAGAGGTTGTATATCGATGGACATCAGTCGCATGGAGTGAATTGCCATTGTGGCACCCGTAAGTGGCAATTGATCAAGGCTTCTGTTGAAAAGCAAAGTCTTGTGGTTGATGATCAAAGCACGGCCTGTGTGGCGTAGCTTTGTGTATAACGTGAATTCGCGAGCCTCACACCTCGGTATGATTCAAAAACGGGAGACGGACCGCTCGAAGAGCACGACGTTTCTTTCTAGCTATGGTGGTGTCAGTGACCTACCAGCACTGACATTTATATACTTTTCACCTGTGTGGTTGTTGTAATGCGAGGCGCCTCGGATATAGGTCTATTAGGACCGGGAAACGTGTGTTCAGGAATAACTAATCCTCCAAAGTTAGGTGAGGACCGGCCCAGCCGATTCCAAGGATCAAAGTGGGGTCCTGGGACATTTGCTATAGTGCCTCGAACGGAGAGGAGCTTGCCCCTTGCCTCGACTCATGACGGGAATCCAATTTCCAATACATGATATTGCGGTTTTAATTGTAGAACTAGTATGGCGACATGATATATGGTACCCATGCCGTCTATGATTGATATTTATGATTGAAATTGTTTTGACAATACACCTACAATAGTATCAAATGATTTGTTTTAAACGTACCAAGCATTATTTGGCTATTATAAGGGAAAACCCTATCCTCCGGCTTGCGTTGCATTGTGTGATGGGACCTGGGTCTTATAATAGCTTCATTTTTCCAAAGAGCATTGTGCTGTTTGTTTTATGCACTGGTATTCTTGGGAGGAAACCCGTTCCGTGTTATACGGCGTGGTCCCTTGAATTACTCTCTTTTAAAGTAATGTTTTAAATAACTGTTTTAGTTCTCATACTAGTCACATGACTGACCTGGAGTTTATTGTTTTAACCTAAACTCTGGGTGCCCCTATTTTCCACACGGGTAGCTAGTAGTTTTGGTTTTGCAGATTTATATTCACAGGATCCTGATTTACAGCTGGAACGATGCTCGGAAAGCTCTGTATCCGTGTATCACTTTCAGTTGTGTTTTGTATATTTTTCCGCTACTATGTAATTTATTGTAATCTCTGATGTTTATCGAATGTAAATTATTCATTTATACTCTGTATATTCTTGTATCTGATGGAATTGTTGTAAATCACAATGAAATGTTCTTCTGTCAGCGTTCTGATTTGTCCTGTTCTCAAACGATCAGGGGTTTCGAACGGTCTTAGTCGGTTTAACGATCGATTCGGATCGAGCGAAATTCCTTGCCGTTACAACAGAGCTCGGGAACAAGACACATCAGAACCATACGAAAGAATTCATCAGATATTTGATTAGTAATATCCAATTAGAATGACTCGTTAGAGATAGGATCAGTTATATCCTAGAACGAGTGTGAAGAGTGTTATTTTTCAAATTGAAAACAAATTTTGTTTTGAAAGTTAAATTCAAGTATACGTATTTGAATATTTTATCAGCATTGAATTTGGACAATCGAGTATATAAAGACTTTGCATATATGCGTCATGAACGTATATTCAAAGTTTTAATATACTGGATAGATATAGAATTGCACTCTAGTCGCCCGGAGATGATTCTGATGATTGATGCATCGTAATAAGAGTTGATGTTCGATTGCCGAAAGTGGGATATCTATATATTTCCATTAGACGGGTGTGAGAACCAAAATTAGGTAGGTTTATTGTTGTGATTTGGCACCAAAAACATGATTTTCTGTATATGTATCAAAGTTATGAATTTGAAACGTTAATTTACTACTTGATTGATGGTTGTGTTGTTTGATTCTTGGTTTGAAATTTTGAACCATTTAGCCTAATGGAACCAAATATTGAACTGTATTGAAAAATGATTACAATTGCATGCATATACATGTATATAAATTGAATAGGTCATAGCAAGGAGGCTAGAGCAGAAGAATAAAATTGTTTGCCCGACAAATAGGTACATGTTTACAAATTTCTTGGGTTTTGGATGATTTTATGAGCCGATTGGCTTTTTCTTTTTCTTTAGGAATGGTGAGGGCCTTGGGAGGCTATTTGAAATATCCCGAAGCTCCTGGTGCAGGGGAGGTTATGGCGAAATTTTTCTAAAATTTAGGGTGTTAGCCAAATTTTTGAAAAAATTGAAAAGTTCTTAGAAACTGAAAAGTTGAAGAACTTAAGCCATAATGAAAATAATGAAGGTTGGGTTGCTTAGTTAAACAACTTTCAGCTTCGTTTCTTTTCGAGGACGAAAAGTTTTAAGTGGGGGAGATTGTAATAACCCCGAAAATCCGAGCCAATTTAAAATTTTTATTTTGGCAATTTTAGTGAATTTTGAATATTTAAAATGAATTATTTTAAATATTAACGACGAGAAATTTATTTTGAATAGAAATAGAACGTATATATTTATTCGCATCATCGTTAGAATATAAACCTTTTATTTTAAATATAAAAGGAATTGAAAATGGCGCGGTAGTTCGAAAATTAGATTTCGAAATTTCAAATGAATGTGCAGGAATCAAATAAACTATATTTTAGTGAAACCAAAAATATTAGAATCTAATTGAGGATATCTTTCCAACAAATCTGAAAAATATAAATTTCATAGCGGGGATAAAAAGATAAGCCCAGTTGAAAATTCCGAATAGTCGCAATGGGATTTTGGCCCTTAAAATTGGAAATTTTGTAAACGACCTCTGTTTTCGACGAAACCACTTTCCTTGGATCCGAAATGTAGAGTTATTGCTAGATTCTAATTCGCAATTTTCTGAATCAATATGTGAGCGTGGCGAAGGAAAACGTGTTTTAACAGTTTTAGTCAATTTTAATCTACTGGAAAATGGCCATTTTTCAAACGGTCTCAGAATTCGACGAAATTAGTTTTGTTAGAACCGTATCATCAATACGAAGCTAAAAAATATTTTTCGGGAATTATTAGAGTTCGTATGTGGTCCCGGTAAATTGAAATGTGCGTTCAAATTTAATATATAGAGTTATATTTTGATTTTGACGAAGACTGGTCGAAACAGCCGAATCGGCTTATGATACATATCCCATTGTGTTCGGAATGGGGGTAATTAGATAGGAGCGACAGTCATTGGGTCTCGTTTGGTGTTCGGATTAAAAGTCAACTTTTGGAATTAAATATAATATAAAATTAAAATAAATAAAACCCCTCCCCACCCCTTTTTCTCTCTCCCCGACCATTTCTAAAAAGAAAAAAAACCCCACGAAAGAAACCCGTCACCCCCCTAGATCAACCGCCGCTCCTCCTCGTGGGCCCCCACCAACGACGCCGCACCAAACCTTGACCTCGCGCCTCCACTTCCTCATCCTCTCGCTCCTCCCCCTTCCCCCCTCCCGATCGAGCACCCTGAAACCCTAAACCCCCAATTTGAAGACCACACCCCCTTACCGCCTGAACCTCCTCCTGCACCTCGCGCGACCTCCCCCTCTTCTCCCCTTGTCGTTCGAACACCCCTCCACCTCTGGGAATCAATGTAAGTTTTACTTTCAATTTTAAACAGTATTTAGATGTTAAAAATATATTCTTTTAAATCATTTTTTTAGGAGTATATAAGGAAAACTGAATTTTTATATATTCGAATAGCGAAGAAAAATTGAATTTTTATTATATGTGAAGTATAAACATATAATTTTTATACTAGTGGCATATTAAAAATATAATTTTTATACTAGTGGCATATTAAAAATATAATTTTTATACTAGCGACATATTAAAAATATAATTTTTATATAAATATGATAATAAAAATATGATTTTTATTCAAGTAGAGTAATAAAAATATAATTTTTATTATATTACTAGCAAGATAAAAATATAATTTTTATCATGGAAGTAGTGGTGTAAAGGAGTGATTTATACATATATAGAAGCGATATAAAAATATAATTTTTATTATGAAGTTAGCGTGATAAAAATATGATCTTTATTATATGAACACCGTTATAAAAATAGAATTTTTATCTATATAGTAGAGGTACAAAAATAGAATTTTTATCTATATAGTAGCGGTATAAAAATGTGATTTTCACCCATATAGCATAGTTATAAAAATGTGATTTTTATATACATAGCAACAATATAAAAATGTGATTTTTATATATGCAGTGAATACGGGCAACGAAAGTGACAAAAGGCGAGCACGACAAAGGTTTCCTACATATGAAGAGTCGTGGCGTTTGGTTTAGCTAATCTGTGCGAACTTCTCACTTTAATTCTTATTTTCTAGTTAAAAATATATACTAGGATGCAGACGGTGCTTAGCAGCACCCGACACCCGTCGTCCACAGACCATGGACGGCTTGTATGCTTATTTCATATGTTGTGAAGTTTGTTTGTGATGTTGATGTGAAATGGATCATAAAATATTCATGTGTGAAATAAAATATTTTATCGTTAAAAATATAATATTTTTTAACGTGTATGTGAATAAAATAAATATTGATTTACAAACCGGACGGTTTGTTTATGTACACCCATTTGAAGGATACTGATTGGGACGATAAATTTTACACATCGCCCAACTGCACAAATAATATTCCGTGTTTGTTGATTTGAAACCCCACATGGGTCTTGGGATGAGATTTGGCGTACACTAATCCCAATTATTTAGTAGTATGTCAATCGATTGGTCGACAGACTGTGTAAGCGTTAATTATTTATATTTAATGCTTATGCAGTTGTGTAGTGCACTTTGGAAGATGGTTGATTATTTATCATTGCTATTATATACATGTGTTGTATGGAATCCATATAATTAACATTTTGTGGTAATTGATTGGGCCTCATTCCAATTGGGAAAACAAAGAATATTATAAAATATAGATTCATGTGTTGAATAGAATAAATATTTATGTGTTGAATAAAATATATATTCATGGGTTGAATAGAATAAATATTCATGTTTTGAATAAAATATATATTCATGTGTTGAAAATATTCATGTGTTGAGTAAAATATTTTAACAATAAAATTTACATCTTTATCATATATAAAATTAGAGTCTGATTAAGAATTAAACGATATAAAACACAATTTTATAAAATATATTAAATAACAAAAATAGTCATGTGTTGACAATACTCATGTGTTGAGAATATTCATATGTTGAAAGAAATATATATTCATGTGTTGAAGAAAATATTCATTTGTTGAATAGTAAAATATATAAAGCCGTGTTGATTAGATTTCGCCATTTTGACACGAACGATATTTATATCGATTATATTCATTTTTATAATGAATATAGAAAAGAAAGTGATTTCAAAATATAACGTTTTGAAAATATTATCATTTATATATTAATGATAGGAAATATTCAATTTTGATTGGAAATTGAATATGAAGTTGAAATTAGTTTGGAAACGAATTTAAAACGATTTATAAAATACGTTTTGAATTGAAATCGACGAAATATATATAGTATATACATTATATATATTAAATGGCCTGAATAGAATGCGTCGCGCTGCGGCAGTTCGCGAATTTAGACCATTGACTTCGAATTGACGTTGCGGGAGATCCGACCGTCGGATTCTCCTGAATCCGGAACCGTTGGGTTCGTATCGAAAAGAGCTTTCCAATGAATCTTTAATTAGACTGAAATGATCGAGAATGGAGTATCACCAGTTTTGCTCCAAAGCGATAGTTAAATCTTTAATTAGATTTGAACGTGAAATGATAACTAATATTTACTGATAACACCGTGGTGTTAGATAGGGAGTATTACCAGTTTTGCTCCATGGAATACGTAGGTTGGGATTGGGAATTAAAATAAATAATTACTTCGGTGTGGTTCGCTAATCCCGACAAGTTTGGAAAACCTTAACATGGTTGGAAATGATATCCAAAGGAAGATTAAAGAATAAATTTAGAAGAATTTATCTTTGATAAAATTAATGGGAACCTTTCCCTAAGAATGTGATGATTTGAATAAAAAAATATTCTGAATTGGAATGAGGCGTATGTTGCGTTTTTGTAACACTTGTTTATTATATATGCGGGTTATTTGGAAAAGCTGGGTTTATACCCATTCTGAATAACCGATTCGACGATAAGTCGAAGATGAAGACGATGGTTGAAGACCGGAGGTCTTCACATCGTTTGGATGATTACCGATGATCTTGATTGGGCTGTACAACCAAGAGGAGGAAATCAGTTGGTGATCGTCCAGACATACTTGGAGATCGATGGATATGCGAGGAATAAGCTTCCTCCGGTTTCGTTTAGACCCAGAACGTACTTGTAAATGGACTGTGTGTATGACATTGGATTTTACTCTGTGTGATTGATTTCTATTAAATATACATCTGTTTGGCGGCGGAGAATTTATTCTCTTGCTTAACGCCCTTCTCTGAGAAGTACGAGCTCAGAGGTTGTATATTGATGGGTATCAATCGCATGGCATGAATTGCCTATGTAACATGCCTAAGTGGCAGATGATCAAGGCTTCTGTTGAAAAGCAAAGTCTTGTGGTTGATGATCAAAGAAAGGCCTATGTGGCATAGCTTTGTGTATAACGTGAATTTGCAAGCCTCACACCTCGGTATGTGTCGAAAACGGGATAAGGACCGTTGGAAGAACACGACGTTTCTTTCTAGCTATGGGTGATGTCAGTGACCTACCAACCCTGACACTTATATATTTTTTACCTGTATGGTTGTTGGAATGTGAGGCGCCTCGGATATAGGTCTGATAGGACCGGGGAACGTGTGTTCAGTAATTACCAATCCCCAAAAGTAAGAGAGGACCGGCCCAACCGATTCCAAGGATCGCTGTGTGTGGCCCTGAGACATTTGCTAGAGTGTCTTGAACGGAGAGGAGCTTGCCCCTTGCCTCGACTCATGACGGAAATCCAATTTCCAATACGTGACGTTGCGGTTTTAATTGTAGAACTAGTATGGCGACATAGTGGGATGGGGCACTTATGCCGTCTATGATTGATACTTATGATTGAAATTTTTTTGACACCATACACTTATAATAGTATCAAATGATTTGTTTTAAACGTATCAAGCATGTTTGTCTATTATAAGGTAAAACCCTATCCTCCGGCTTGCGTTGCATTTTGTGATGGAACCTGAGTCTTATAATAGCTTCATTTTTCCAAAAAGCATGGCGCTATTTTGTTATATGCACTAGTGTTCTTGGGAGGAAACCCGTTCCGTGTTATACGGTGTGGTCCCTTGAATTACTCTTTTTTAAAATAAAGTTTTACATAACTATTTTAGTTCTCACACTAGTCACATGACTGACCTGGAGTTTATTGTTTTAACCTAAACTCTGGTTGCCTTATTTTCTGCATGGGCAGCTAGTAGTTTCTGTTTTGCAGATTTATATTCACAGGATCCTGGTTTACAGCTGGAATGATATTCGGAAAGCTCTGTATCCATATATCTCCTTTCAGTTTTGTTTTGTATTATTTTTCCGCTGCATTGTAATTTGTAAATCTCTGATATTTATCAAATGTGTAATGTTTATTCATACTCTGTGGTATTCCTGTATTCTGATGGAATTGTTGTAATAAGCAATGAAATGTTCTTCTGTTTGCGTTCTGATTTGTCGTGTTCTCATTTCAATCTGGGCTTTCCTTTACGGGGAAGTTCGGGTCATTATAACTCTCTACTTTCAGACCAGAGGGTCTTATCTCCTATCGATGATCATGCTATCCCTCCACCGACCGGTGGTGCTGCAGGAGCATTGACTCATGTGTCTAGGATAAACTCCAGCGTCTCTGTTTCGTTGGTCAGTATTTTCAAGACAGGGAATGGGTAAGTAAGATTAGAACATTATTATGTGCTCACATGTAAATTTTGTAAGCAATATTATTACTTATATTAGATATGCAACACTTTGAACTGAAAGCAAATTGAATACAAATAGCTCGGTTCATATTTAAATGTTATCTGGATGCATTAAATAATGTTAATCATATAAGTGTATTTTTTTCTTTCATGCATGGTGTGTTTGAAAAAACTTCTTCACTGGGCAAGGTTGATAGTGGGAAGGTTATCGGTTATGGTAAGGGTAATAAACCAGAGGTACTATTAAACTTGTTATGCATACTGGTACTACTAATTCAAATTGCTTGCTAAAGTAGTGCACCATGAATTATAGCTTGGTTAGAACTAGGTACATGCATATATGTTGTATTGGGGGTTACTTGATTATTGACACTAACATTTAATTACATATTTACTATTGTTTCACTCCCTTCAACCTTTTCAATGGTAGCAATAGTTTCTCGATTATTTTTCCCATTTCACATTGCTTCTCACTCATTTTAATTAGTTCTTCATTATTTATCTATTTTAAATCCAAATTGTTAACATTTATATCTCCTTTATCAAATTTAACCACACACAGATAATAAATTGCTCCACTAGTTTTTAAAGGTTTTACTGCATGTTTGTACCGCATGTTTGTACTGCATATATCCACCAGTTTTTAAATCCAAAATGTTGACACTTATATCTCTTTTATCAAACTGAACCATGCATATATCAATCTTTTACTATGTGTTTGTACTGCAAAAGATTTCACAATAAATTGTCGAGCAGATTACATAAAACTTCCCAATAACAAAATACATTGTGTTGTTGTTATTTGGCAATACCAAAATGCATTCTTTGGGCATTTAACCCTCATGGAACCTGTAAAAAAGACTGCTAGAGTAGTATGCTACTAACCGACAATGACAAAATGAAGTACCTACTGTTGTCCTATGTTTATTAGCCATTTACATTTTTTCAAAGCATATTTGTCAAATTTCGACTAGGACTATAAAGTGCACACAGTTAGAATCATCTTCCCTATTTGCATCTTCAAGCTTTGTAATTTTTGAGCTGGTTGACCGATTTACTAGAAATTTTGGCTTTTATTCATTATTTTGCTATTTGAGTTACAAGCATCAGTAATTTCTATCTTTGTTGATTCAGGTAAAATAAACAGGGCGCATGTAAATATTTGCATTTTTGTTGCATTTTCTATTTGAAATAATTATTATAAAGACACATTACTGACATCTTTATGATTCGAGTCCATATAAGTATGTGTTCCTACAAGTTAAATATGTGGCAAATTATACGTTCTATCCTTATACTGATTTCTTGATACAAGACTATATGATACCTTGTACATGCTGCTAGGATATTGCAAAGCCTGTATTAATTATTTATAGTCATTAGGTAGTGCTTTATTAGTGCTAAAACATTTCCCACCGATGCCTCAATTTGTTTATAAACTTTTTAACACTGGTGTTGATATGAAATAACATTTTAACCAGGAAAGCTATGAGAGTGATTGAAACTGACAGATTTTTATGCTTTACACATGGTATAAATTTGTTTACAACCTAGCGACAATGATCAGCTACTTTCAATGTAAATGTAACAACAATGTTAATGAGTTAATCAGTATTTATTTTTGGATTTATATCAGAAAATGGTAGATATCAGTATTAATGATACTGAAACTTTGATGAATGTTGCCGACGATTGCATATCATTAATTCGTTCAATGCTTGTTCCACCATAGTTATTGTAGTTCTTTTAACTTGATTATAATTTTAAAATGATTGATATTAACATGCTAAAAATATGTGCATATATGACTTCAGCTGTAGTGAAACATCTTCGGCCATCCGTGAAAGAATTTTAGCACAGATAAATGATTTTTGGCCCACATTCTCTTCGATTCCTGATTCAGTTAAGAATGTGATGTTCAATGGGTTTCAGGTAAAATATATTTTGTTTCTTAAGTAACTTTTTTAAACCCTTTTTTATTATAACATATTTGAATATAAAAACAGAAGTGATTTTGATGGAGAGATGATGTTTCACTTGCATTTGTGTGAAAGTTGTGGAATGCAAAAGGTAGTTTGAAGTATCGGGATTGGGTATCTCACATGAAAGAAACTAAGAAATAACCCTAGTGTCTCCCTCAAGAGATATTCAATCAATTCTTGACATATTAGGAGCTACTCGATGTTCGATTACTTTCAGAGAAAAACTCTGAACGAAGAAGAAAAAATCCAAAATTACATCGTGGTGGTTCGAGATCCACTGCGGATTATACAAATGATTTGGTGTGTGTTTCTAAAATTTATTTAGCATTTGGATTAATCCATAATAAATTTGTGATAGCATATATTTTTATTTACTTTCAGTTTGATGAGTAATAGAGAGCCTACCTCGTGGGAGGTGTATGTTAGCACTCATAGGCTCGAGTCAGGGGATAACTCAATCAATGATGGATGGGTTGATAATGCTTCAGCTCAATTTGCAGTATAATTACTCTCTATGATAGGAAATTTGATATGTATATATATATACATACAAGTGCTAAATATGAACCGTACATTACAGGGAAAGTATCAAGCTAGACTAGATGAGTTGCATGGTCAAGGCACTGAAATAACATAGGATATCGAAGAGGAAGTTTTTAGCGCTCTTAGCGTTGGCGCTTGAAGGGATCGTAGGCCTAACTACGACAATGCTCCCAAGGTAGTTTTTTTAACTTCATTAACTATCGGAATTTCTCAGATCTTTTTTGTAAGGATCCTCGACCCTCATTCTCATCCGTTGTGCCTGCTTGCTTTCGGCCTTATTGGAATTAGTCAGACTTTGAATTACTGCAATCTACAGTCAATAACAGTAAAAATCGAGATTGTATTGGAATTCAACAATTTAATTATTGTGATTTGGCTGAATTCGTGATATAGGGTTTGATTTTAAATTTTGGGTAGGGTTTTCACAATTTTCAAGATTTTTGGTTGAAATCATGTTAATTTATGGTAGGATGGCTGCTGAGGGAACATGTTTAGCATGTTAAAAAATGAATCGCTAAGATAAAGAATAATAGTACCACATCAGCATGTTCATGTTGTTGTTTATGTTTAAGTAATATATTTATGGAGAATCTGGCTGTGTAATATCTAGTAGTTTAGAGACAATGACTAATATCTAGTAGCTTTTTTCCCCAATCAAACGCATCAATAAATTAACCAAAAATTTAAACAATGCATCGTGGTGGAGAATATAAAAGTGATAACGATATACAAAATTTGGCAGTTTACTGGGTTTATCTAAAATTAATTTGACCTTCTGGTTATTGATATGATATAAGGCCGAAAAAGTTTGATGTTGGGTGTGGATAGTTGCAATTTTACTATTGTCATTTGATATTTACACATAATCTTGGGCCCATATAAATTTTTGGTCTAGGTCCCCATCTACACATGGCCGGCACTACGTATGTATACATATTTTCATTTCAAATTTCACTTTAGGGACAAGTGAGCAACTGTTAAAGTCGTCAGTTTAAGAGATCAAGCATGTCTTATTGCAATTTAAGTACTAAAATTTCCAGTGTGGGCAGTTCTGAATGCACCGTAAGAAGAACTCTAATTTACCCATAAATTGATAATATACATAATTGGTACATTTTGATTTCAAATCATTTTTGGATGTGACTGCAAAGATTACCCTAGTTTTTCACAATTCAAATAACTTATTTTTTTAGTGCAAAATTAAAAATCAACTAATGATGTGAGACTTTAAAATGTACCGGGTATGCTTTTAGATTTCAAAAGATAAAACATTATTTTAGTGATTTATAAATTTTTAGTAAATATTTAACATTATTTTGGTAATATAAGTTAGTATCCATGTTAAAGAGAAGAAAGAGCTACAACACACCTTCATCTATATTGTAGTTTTTATTTCCATCAATAAAAAAGTACACAAACATATTTGATGAGGAAATATTGATATTTATTGGATAAAAAAAATTATTTATCATATGTAAAACATAGCATTTTTTTGGTTAAATTATGCTGAATTTACTAGTAAATAACACTGAGTGGTAAACCAATAGGGATTAAATCAATGATTGACATAAGAATTTAAATTTGAAATATTCTTAATCTAATCTGACCTGTTCTTACCTATGAGTGCAACATGAAATCTTAAATCCAACTTGTGCTTAACATGAAATTCGAAGAAGTAGAGGTGAATTCAAACTCCACAATAATGCTTTTTTCTCCCTAGGGGAATGATTCATAAACTTATGCATGTATATAAAGATGTTAATTTATTAGCCATATCGTCTACTATTTGGTTATATGGTATTAGATATACTGGGCGATGATATGCATTCTATAGAATTTTAGAAAAATATATTCTTAATTACTCCTTGATGCCTTAACATGAAATCTGATTTGTTCTTAGCATGAAAATTATACGAGCCAAACTCAAGAACTATGAGTGAATATGTTACAATTGATTTGTTCTTAACTTAAAAATTATATGAGTCAAACTCCACAACTGCAAGTGAATATATTGAATTTTATTTGTTCTTAACATGAAATATGGAGAAGGTGAGGCAAACTCCGCAATAGTGCCTTTTATTCCTAGGTGAACGATTTATAAACTTGCGTACATATATAATGATGTTAATTTAGTGGCCATATCATCTACTATTCGTTTATACGGTACTACTGGATATTTTGGGCGATGATTTGCATTTTGCAGAAATCTTGGAAAAAAATCTTTATATAATATTATTTTGAGTTTTCATTTTTTTATGTCCAGCTTATTTTGATATCCACAACATTAGAGCACCCAAAATATGAACATTGCATTTCATTCCAGCATTTTTAGATGTTGGCATATCTGTAAGTATAATGAGAGATTTAAACATAATTCCTCTTATGTCAACATAATTCCTCTTATGCCACATTGACGAGAAATTTAAACATAATTCCATTTAGAGTTAACAAAGATATATGATCGTAGATCTTAGTTTTTAATTTCATAACAATTCTTACCTGTATAGTCCGTGGGATCAGTTTAAAATTTTAAACCACACTTATCTTGGCCATTGCTGCGTTTTCCTCAAGAGTATTGAAGTGGTATTTCTACGACCTGAAATCAGAATGAATCATGACAGTTGTAAGCATATTGATTGAATTTCGATATGTGAAGCATTTGTTCCTTTCTTAACTATATATATATATATATATATATATATATATATATTTATCGGGCTGTTGAGTTATATTTACTTGAAGGGTCATTAATGCATTTCTTGACAAACACACTTAAATTTTTTTCATGTAAGGGAGAATAGGGTACATAATTATAAATGGTACTTTTTTGCATTAATTAAAACATTAACTGAATCTCATTTCTGTTTGAGTAGTTAGTGAAATTAGATGTCATGTCAAAATCATTAATGACCACAAATCTAGTAAGGGGTTACATGATTTAACGCAAATGACATTTGATTTCGAAATGAGATCCGATCCGGTCTCTTAATTGCCTATTTTAAATAAAAAATACTATTGGACTTCACACTTGTTGTTTTCTTGCTTTTGATTTTTCTTTACTTGTTTAGGGAACATCGGCTTAGATAAGATAATAGTCCTTTTTCAGCTTTCATGTACTGAGGTTAATTAGGATTTGCTTAACCTTGCAAAATGTGTAAACAAAGCTTGTACTATAAAGAAAAATATTATTTGTTCTACTTGTGAAACCAAGATCAACCGTGTACTCTTTACCATCAATTTTTGGTAAGGAAATGTGTGATATACTATTTTATATTGATTGGTTACCATTACTTTTCTATGCTCAGATATTGTTTCTCCTACCAAGAACAGCAAAGCGTTTTTCCTAATCTTCCTTAGTCACTCAGTCATATATAGAGAAGGATGACCAAATACAATTTGGTTATTTTTCTTGTAAATGTTTGTCTTCTAACATAAATTTTCTAAGAGAAGACTTTTCTCTATATCCTTTCATCAAATGGAAGAGTGGATCACATCAAGGTTTTGGTCTCAACACTGCATTTGTATTGGATCATCACTTGCCAGTACTAATAGCAATTATATTTTGTTTTGGATCATTTAAACAACAAAAAAGTTAAAAAATACATCGAAACTTAATTATGTATGAAACAAATTAAAATGCCGAATTAACATTACATATGAAATGATTAAAATGTTTGTTATGAAAACAAAGACATTCTGGTACAAGAAAAGAAACACATTGGTTGGCAGTACAATACCAGACGGAAAATCAGATGTGAAATTATGCATTGTCGGGCAATTTGAATTAACACTTCATCGCTGAAATAATCTACAACCAAAAGAAAATATCTTCATAAAATTTCTTCTTATATACTGATTTAATTTGGGTGAAAAATAGAAACTAGGCCACTTATTGTTTGCATTCATCAGCGTTCGTCTATATAAATATTGTATATAATGAACTACTACCCCGAGTACCTAGTCTAGAATGTATTCATTGAAGAAAACTGGTGGTTGTCCGTAAATATTTAACCTGTGGAGTAAACCAAATTAAAGAAAATGTTGTTTATACATGTCTTTCTTAATGATGCATACTAAGACCTTCCATCATTTTTGCTATCAGCTCAAAAGTTCATTTTAACTTTCAGGACTGAAGTTTTCAAGCTGCCATGCAAAACGTGTTGTAATTGATGATTCAAATATTTGTAGAGAAGGAAAGATTAATTGTCAATCATGTAATTGGCTCCTATATGGAATAACTTGGGTGCCAAGTTTACTTGGAGGTCAAGAAAACTTGGGTGCCAAGTTTACTTGGAAGTCAAGAAAACTTGGGTGCCAAGTTTACTTGGAGGTCAAGAAATCCCTCTATATAAATAGAGGTCATGTTATTGTAAGAAGAAGGCAATCCACTATTAATCTTCTCTCTATTGTAATCTTCCTCCTCTCTTATGTACTCATTTCTTCATTGAGAAATAAATGTTGTTGGGTCTCCATGGACGTAGGATATTCATATCCGAACCACGTTAAATCTTCTGTGTCCTTTTTTGTTCTTTGTTTTTCGTGAGATTTCATAATTATTTTTTTTATACTCCATTGGTATCTAAATAAACAATACTATATCCTCATCAAAATTCCGCATAAATCACTATAGTTTGGTATCAGAGCTGGTGTTATTGTTTCTATTTGGATATTAATGGCTACTTCTAGTAAGTCTGTTGGAAGATCTGGCATCAATTATGGAGTAACACGTTTTGATGGAAAAGGAGATTTTGGTACTTGGAAGATAAAGATGGAGGCCGTATTGAAAAAGGAGAAGATTTTTAAAGTTGTTTCTACGCCGGAGAAATTGAAAGATGTTGATGCAGCTGAATTGGAGGAAATCGAAGAAGAAGCTCTCACAACAATTCAGTTGAGTCTTTCAGATGAAGTCCTTTGAGAATTTTCTCAGAAGAAGACGGCGAAGGAACTACGGGATGCATTATCAGATGCATATCAAGACAAGTCTCTCACAAATCGGATTATTCTACAACAACAACTTTATTCGTTTAAGATGAAGCCTGGAGCCGATCTTATGGAGCATGTAGATGCCTTGACCACTTTAGTTATGAATCTGAAGGCAGCAGATGTTGATATTACTGATGAGGCTCAAGCTGTGATCCTCCTTTGTTCCTTGCCTAAAGAATATACTTCTTTTGTCAATTCTATGATTTATGGCCGCAGTAAAATTAGCCTTTTTGATGTAAAGGCTGGCCTTCATAATGAAGTGTTAAGAGGTAGATTGGCAAGCACTAGCATTGATTGTGATACCGAAGGCTTATCTGTTCAGAGAGGTAGAAGTCAAAGCAAGTCAAAGAAAGGTGAAGAACAGAATTCTTCGAGGTCCCAGTCTAGGTGGCCTAAGAAATTGACTTGCCATTATTGTAAGAAGCCCGGGCACTTTATTGCACAATGTCCCAAGCTTGAAGGAAAAAGAAAAGGCCCAAAGCAAGCTTCAGCCTCTACAGCGGAGAAATCAGATACAGAGAGTGACACTGATGTGTTTACAGCTTCTAGTTCTTCTGGGAAAAGCACCCTATGGTTGATTGATTCTGGCACATCCTATCATATGACACCTGATAGGAACTCTTTTTCCACTTACCGTGATATTGATGGAGGAGAAGTTCTGATGGGAAATGACGCTTCTTGTCGTATGGTTGGTGTTGGTAGTGTAAAGATCAGGATGTTTGACGGTGTTATTCGAACCATTACTGATGTTAGGCATGTACCTGATTTAAGGAGGAGCTTGATTTCTTTTGGGGCGTTGAGTAGACTTGGACTAAAGATTGTAGTTGAAGAAGAGAAGATGAAAATATCTAAGGGTTCCATGATCGTTATGAAAGGAGTGAGGGCAGGAAATCTCTATTTACTAAAGGGCACTACTGTAGTTGGTGAATCAGCTTCAGTTACTTCAGCTGATTCAGATTCTTCCAGATTATGGCACTTGCGGATGGGCCACATTGGCGAGCGCAGCATGGATGAGCTAAGAAAGCGAGGTTTGATTGAAGGAGTTCGGCATTCAAAGCTTGGTTTTTGTGAAGAGTGTGTTCTTGGTAAGCAGACGAAGATTTCTTTTGGTGTTGGTGAGCATAAGGCAAAAGCTGTTTTGGATTATGTTCACACTGATGTTTGGGGACCTTCCCCTTGCCCATCCTTAGGTGGAGCCAGTTATTTTGTTTCATTTATAGACGATTTCTCTTGTAAAGTATGGGTATACTTTCTGAAGTCCAAAAGTGAAACCTTTACTAGATTTCGTAAATGGAAATCCATGGTGGAGAAGCAGTCAGGGAAGAAGTTGAAAGTTCTTCGTTCAATAATGGTGGTGAATTCATATCACAGGAATTCATCGATTATTGTGAGTCCGAAGGCATTAAGAGGCATTACACCACACCAGGCGACCCCCAGTCCAATGGAGTTGTAGAAAGGATGAATCAGACATTATTGGAGAGAACTAGGTGCCTCAGATTGACTGCTAAGTTAAAGAAGGGATTTTGGGCCGAAGCTTTATCTATGGCGACTTTCCTCATCAACCGCACACCTTCTACTGCCATAGATATGAAGATCCCTGAAGAAGTATGGAAAGGAGAGCCTGTTAGCTATTCATTTCTCAAGGTGTTTGGTTTTCCAGTTTATGTGCATGAGAGTCGAGGAAAGCTGGAACCTAGAGCTCGCAAGTGTATCTTTCTAGGTTATAAAAGAGGAGTAAAAGGATATA
This sequence comes from Allium sativum, assembly GCA_030737875.1. NCBI lineage: Eukaryota > Viridiplantae > Streptophyta > Magnoliopsida > Asparagales > Amaryllidaceae > Allium > Allium sativum. The sequence continues at coordinate 652,333,760 of CM060923.1, forward strand.
GGTTGTGGTGTCCTATTAGCAAGAAACTTATTATAAGCAGGCATGTAACTTTTGATGAGAAGGCTATGTTGAAGGTGGAGCCTTCCTCATCGGATGATGATGAGAGGACATGTGAAGAATACCAAACACAAAGCAAATCATCTGTTAATTCTTTCCATAGACATTCAAATGGCGTTTCCGATGATGCCGTGGTTGATGAGGATAGTATGGATACTGGCACAGAAGATCAAACTCAAGGTGGAGCTCATACAGAGACTAGACCTGTTACAGAAAGAAGAAAGCCCAGATGGCTTGATGAGTTTGTTGGTTTGAGCATCAAAGACATTGACTTTGATGATATGGCAACATATGCATTAAATGTTGTCCATGATGAGCACAGAGATTATAGAGACGCTATTGCATCAGTTGACAGTTCCAGTTGGTTAGTAGCAATGGAAGAGGAGATCGAATCTTTACGGAAAAATCACACTTGGGATTTGGTGCAACTTCCTGCCGACAAGAGAGATATTGGATGTAAGTGGATCTATAGAGTAAAAGACGGCGGCAGTGGAGATTTTAGATATAAAGCAAGACTAGTAGCAAAGGGGTATGTTCAGAAGAAAGGGGTAGAGTATCATGACATCTTTGCTCCAGTTGTTAGACATACTTCCATTCGTATTCTCTTGGCATTAGTTGCTCATTATGACATGGAGTTAGAGCAACTAGATGTCAAAACTGCTTTCTTGCATGGTGATCTGGATGAAGAGATTTATTTGTGGCAGCCAGAAGGGTTCACTGATAGCAGCAGGCCAGACTATGTTTGTAAACTTAACAAATCTCTTTATGGACTGAAGCAGTCTCCTAGACTATGGTACAAGAAAATTGATAAGTTTATGCTTTCACAGGGATACTCCAGAAGCTTCAAAGACCAATGTGTTTATTTTAGGAGATGTGATGATGACATGATTAATTTGTTGTTATATGTTGATGATATGTTGATTGCATCCCAGAGTATGGTCAAAATTAAGGAGTTGAAAGCAGAGCTCAGTAGAGAGTTTGATATGAAGGATTTGGGAAAGGCACAAAGAATATTGGGTATGGAGATAAGCAGGGATAGGAAGCGGAGAGAGTTAAGGCTCACTCAGGCACAGTACATCGAGAAAGTCCTCGCTCGATTTGGGATGGAGAAAGCCAAACCGGTAGGCACTCCTTTAGGCTCTCATTTTAAGTTGTCGAAAGACCATTCTCCTACATCGGAAGAAGATAAAAGGTATATGGCTAATATACCTTATTCTAGTGTTGTTGGTAGTCTCATGTATGCGATGGTGTGCACGAGACCAGATTTGGCCCATGCAGTTGGTGTTGTCAGTCGATATATGTCTAACCCAGGAAAAGAACATTGGCAAGCAGTGAAGTGGATTCTTAGATATCTTCGAGGCACTTCTTCGGTGGGTTTGCTATATGGTGGAGTAGATGGTGACATCTTTCTTAGAGGATACTGTGATTCTGATTATGCTGGGGATAGAGGTGCTAGAAGGTCAGTGTCGGGCTATGTTTTTACACTGGCATAGGCTCGATTTCATGGAGATCAAAGCTGCAATCTATCGTAGCTTTGTCGACTACCGAAGCAGAGTTGATATCGACTGTGGAAGCAACAAAGGAAGGATTGTACTTACTTCAGTTATTGGATGATCTTTCAATGGTGCAGCGGACAGTGGAGCTATTTTCAGACAGTCAAAGTGCTATTCATCTTGTTGAGAATCAAGCCTATAGTTCACGGACAAAGCACATTGATGTTAGAGGTTTCTTTCTTATGCTTGAGGAAGAACGGAGCACGTTCAAATTATTGAAGGTGGGTACTTCGGATAATCCTTCAGATATGATGACCAAGTCACTTCCAAAGGACAAGTTTGAGCATTTCTCAAACTTGATCAATTTGCTTCCTGTTACTTGAGCGCCATGGGGTGTTGGGCCCAACGACTTCTATGTTGATTGTTGAAGATGAGATGATGAAGAAAGACTATCATATTTGAATCAAGGTAGAGTGTTGAAATTGATGATTCAAATATTTGTAGAGAAGGAAAGATTAATTGTCAATCATGTAATTGGCTCCTATATGGAATAACTTGGGTGCCAAGTTTACTTGGAGGTCAAGAAAACTTGGGTGCCAAGTTTACTTGGAAGTCAAGAAAACTTGGGTGCCAAGTTTACTTGGAGGTCAAGAAATCCCTCTATATAAATAGAGGTCATGTTATTGTATGAAGAAGGCAATCCACCATTAATCTTCTCTCTATTGTAATCTTCCTCCTCACTTATGTACTCATTTCTTCATTGAGAAATAAAAGTTGTTGGGTCTCTGTGGACGTAGGATATTCATATCCGAACCACGTTAAATCATCTGTGTTCTTTTTTATTCTTTGTTTTTCGTGAGATTTCATAATTATTTTTGTTATACTCCATTGGTATCTAAATAAACAATACTAGATCCTCATCAAAATTCCGCATAAATCACTACAAAACGCATCATAAGCTAAGCAAATCTAATATCATTAGAACATCCTGGAACTAGAGTTGCATGCAATTGGGATCAAACCCAACAACTTGACTCAATTTACATTAACCTAATACAACCCAAGTTACATCAGGTCGAACATACATTACAATTTTCAACCCATAACATAAATGGGTTGGATGTTTATTATTATTATTTCTCAATCGAACTCTTTTTTAATCCGGCCCAACCTTTTTATAAACAAATTAGCTAATCTAGTAGCACTGTATGGACACAACAATTATCCGGTAAGGTCCTATAGTGCTGATAGAATAATCCTCGGTCACAATTTTGATTATGGTAAGGGTTGATTGACTGAAAGCGCATATGATTGCATGAAACATTTTGATGTATTTTTTCAAAATACTCCAGTGGTGTATGGTTAATATATTAGTTATGAAACTCTATTGAGATACAGGACTTCTACATTTATGTAATGTATTTTTTAGTGCACAATGAGGATACAAAAAAATAATAGTCAATTCATATTATGATAATTTATTTATTTATTTAAAAGCATACTTGTGGTTTTAATAACTCTATTGAAATCCGTGACGTTCTGGTTTATGTGATGTATTTTGCAGTGCACAACGAGGATAAAGTACATCTTATATTTACTCTTAGAAACATGTTTGGCTTATGCTTACAGGAGAAAATTAGAGATAAACTTATATATGCAAACAATGTTGGAAATAAATCTGATGTTCAAGCTCTGCTTAACCAAAAGCATCGTAAATATTAACACTAGGTCCTATAACAATGACAATCAGAAGGCGATGTCGATGTAAACACGGGAATTAATTTTAGATGGCAGTGAAACTGATTGTGGGTATCCCACCAATGGAAGCTCACATAGTTTTAGTTTAGCAGGGGAGACCTAGTTAGGTTGATCATAACATGTTTGTCATTTTGATACATAGGCTAACTACATTTGAGCCATGCTCTTTAATTATCATTGTGCAGAAAACAAACTGTTTTTTGCTAGTACTTTTATAATTTTTAGTGCTATTTATTTTTATACTAAGAGTGATATGCTGAAAATTGTGTCATACTTGCTCAGAAGAGTTATTTTTTTCTTAAGAAAGATTAAAATGTATGGGTTGATGGCTCCTTTTTTATAGCATGCTTTAGGTAGTTGCATGTATTTCAGATCTTGATCTGATCGTGTTCCAGAAGCTTTACATACTTGCTTTTAGCTTCTTTGTTATGAATAAGTTGATTGCACTGTGGTGGTTGTAGGCTTTACTCTATGAATAAGAGAAGCTTATATCCAACTTATTGCTTTCCTGTTTGGTCAGTGGCTTATAATTTATATGTCAAGGGAAATAGTTTTAGATTGTAAACAAATACCCTTTATAGTCACTACTATTTCAATTATTGCAAACAATTCACAAAATCTAAAATTGCTCGCTCTTTCATTTCCATAAGGCGCCATGAACCATCTATGGAAGCTCTCTTATCTAAGCCTGTGTAACAACCTAGAAAAATTGACATCTAAAATATAAATTAAATTAAAATTCAATGTAAAATAAATATTTTTATTCGAGATTTTGTCAATTCTTGAACAATAGGTGTGAACCATTTCATAAATTTATAAATAAATGTGATTTACATTAATAACCGGTTGAATATTTAGCGTTGTCTTATAATAAATAGAAAACAAAACTTATTACTGTTATTAATTATTTTGATCTTGTAATTTGATTTATAGAAGAAAATATATGCTTATATTCGACATTCCAATTATAACATGTGCATTTATTTATTTTGAACAAAGTATCCACTTTTAACGGTAATTGTAAACATAAGCTCAGCTTAAATATTTTGCCAGAATTAACGTTATTAACTTGAGTTGATTATGAAAGTAAAAACTACAAATTTAGAGTTGTTGAATATTAAATTTAACAATATACTAGAGGTACAATTTAAAACGTGGACTTTTTATTTAATTTGAATGTAGTGTTCATTCCATAATTTAAAAGCACACTGTGAATATAACATCAATATTTACGATGCTAACAAATGGTAAGCCATTTGGAATATTTGACATTAGAACAAGGAAAAAGAGAAAAGAATCAATTTTTAATAAGTTTTGTTTAACGATTTATTAAACAATGAATCTAATCGCATAGTAATATATGGTTAAGATTAATTTATTACAAACCAAACAATTGAGTACAAATGGTAATTAAACATTGAATTAACATAAATATTGGTGATTAATTTTGCAAGCCGTTCACCGTGTTGTTTATGGTACAATTAATATAATAGAAACAAATCATTAAATTCGAAATTGAGAACTTTGGCGCAAAATAAAATATCGTCAACATATATTCATTTCAAACCGTTAAGTAAAAAGCATAATAAAACACTTAAATCAATTCCAAATTCTAAGTTTAAATATTATATAGATAGTAATAAATTTTGTTGAGTCTAAATTTATGATGGTACAAATTGTGATATAGTTAATGTAATGAAAGCGAAGGATGAATTTTTGAAGTGCAGACGGTGAAATTGAACTAATATATATATATATATATATATATATATATAAAGAATATATAATGCACATTTATGAAAGGAATGCGTATTGAAAGGAAATAAAATCGCGTAATCAATTCTATATTTTTCATTACTATTTAATTTACAGTGTATGACGGGTAAGTTTATAACATTCAGATAATACCATAAACAATGTTGTTAGTTCATGTGTTAGCCTAATATATTGCCCATAGAAAACAAATCCAATTTTTTTTTTAAGGAGAAATGGTGGACAACCAAATCTGAGAAAATCTAATTTTAAATCTTGCCATATCAGTGCAAAACTTTTGAAGCAGTGGCCTAAGATTATGAACAGTTCGTATTTACAGAACCCAATACCACGCGATATTCTCTATCACCTCTTCTCTGTATTATAAATGTGTGCCTCCTGCTTCAATGCACAAACCAAATTTCTTTTCTTCTCGGAAACAATCCTATTTCTTCTTTCTTCTTGCGAATAGTCCGTCCCAACAAGCTCCACTCCAACAGTCATCCGTCCAGTATAGAATTCGCGGCCTTTTCTTGTGCCAAGAGGTTAACAAAAACGTAGAGTAGTGTGGAGAGTGTATATATCCATATACGTGTTAGTAGACGAGGAGCAGTGCGCGACGCATGTGTAAGAGATAACAGGTCATTCGAGGCTGACGGAGTTGATTTGGAACTTGACGGTGAAAGTTTGGAAAGCAAATATAGGTGAGAACTCTAATTTGATAAATTTTATGTCTCTTAGGAAATTAATGGTATGTAGTTATATTGATGGTATATGCCTGCTAATGATTCTTAAATGGATTCATGGTGTAAAAATGACATCTTTATGGAATTTGGAAGTGAAACACCTTATGTTAGTTCACAAAATTACACTTGTATGGAATATTAGTCATATACATGCCTTAGTTGATTTGTGGTTGTATGTTTGAATTATTTGCAAGCGATTTGATGTGGTAAATAAAATTAAACCCTTAAATATTCAATCTTTAAGTAGAATTTATGCAGTCACTTAAATATGTGAGAAATCTAAATTCAATTTAGAAAAGGGGTAGATTAGAAAATTATTTTCATGAAACTTAATTGTTGGTTAGAACCATTATTGTTAGTGGTAAATAAAAATTTATTAAGTCATGAAATAATTTTTAGTTAGTTAAAAATATGATTTTTATCAAATGTATGATATAAAAAATAATTTTTAGTTAGTTAAAAATGTGATTTTTAACTAATGTGTGCGATAAACATTAGAAATGTGATGCAAATAAAACTATATTGATGTCATAGAATTGTAACTTGAATTGATTAAGTAAAATTAATGATTTAAGCGTTGATTTGTTGTAATTAAAAATAAAGTTAACTGCAAAGTAATACGATGGACATGGAATAATAATAAACAACCATTATGATTTTAGTAAGCGATTAACAATGTAAAAATATATATTTTTATCGTTATATAAGTGAATATTTAATTGTGTGCCAAACTAGAATTGGCAAAACAATGAAGTGAATTTATTTGATTAAGTAATCATGATTAAAAAAAATTAATCATGTTGTTGATGTTCATTATTGCTTACATGCATGCATATAATTTTTTTTTTTAAATATGTTCCAAATTTAAGGTGTGATTTTGAGTTCCATTAGTTTACATAAACATTTGGTTCTTTGTTATCCATAAGTTTTAATTCTAACAAAAATGTGATTTTTGAGTCGAATACAAATGTTTAGTTCATAGCCATCCATAAGCATTAAAATTTAATTATGGAAAATTTGATTAGAGTATGTAACTAAACATTAATTTACAAAATACACTTGGTTTCTTTTTTTAAAGGCCATTTGTATGTTTTAATAATTAAACAAATTTGGAAATATTATGTTAAGTTTCCAATGAAAGTTGGACTACGATTTTAATTGAAACTTTAATTAGAAAAGGAGAAATTTTGAACCATTGCCTAATGCATAAATATTTATATATATATTAATGACATTTCTTCTAGTAACATATACACCAGAACGTTCTAGGGTGACAGAGAGGATAGTGTCTAAGGCTTGGGTTTGGAAAATACAAATTTCCTGCTCTCTCTGGCTATCCCTAACTGATCCGACGGACGGGATGGTTATTTTTGAAATCTAATTTGGCAGTCAATTAAAACCCCTTGATTTAGAACGAATTTTGGAATCTTATAAGCGTCATTTATTATTTAGAATATTTTGAGTAAAATATTTGAACCCTTAAATGATGTTGAACCTATTTGGTAAATGGCTAATCTATAATACTTAAGAAACGTTTTACCATTCCATGAAAATGATTAAATTTGAGAACTATTATATATATATATATGTATATTTTAAAAAAAAATGTGTATAAAGCTTTTAATCCAAATTTGAAAAAACGAACGGAAATGATAAAAACGAATAGAGAGTTTTGAACAGGGGATTTGTAAAGAAGAGATAAGACGGAAATTAAGGAAATTAATTCAACCTTATCCAAAAATGGATTGATAACAAATTGAAGGTATAGTCCATAGCTTTTGTTTTTAAAATACGCTTATTACTTGGAAAGACCGGGATTGGATTTAAGTCCCAAAAACATTCCAAGTAAAAATAAAACGATGTTTGAAGACTTAGAAAGGACAAATGAAGACCGGGAATCTTTGGATTATTTGGATTGATTGTTGATGTCTTAAATTAGGCCGTACACCTGAAATGAGGTTATAAGTGGCATGAGGTCTGAATATATTTAAGGATTTTCGGAGTTGTTCCATTCAAACCTAGAATGGACTTGAATGGATTGTGTGTCTGACATTGTAATTGACTGCGTAACACTAATTTTTATTAATATATATATCGGGTTGTGGCAATTAATTATTCCCGTCTCTAAGTTTTACGTGCTTAGAGGTATGTATTAATGGAAATCAGTGACATGTTGTATATTGAAAATGTAACATACTCAAATTATGAAATGAGCTAATGATCATAGCATTGTGTATATCGTGACTTCGACGAACCTCTCACCCCGGATTGATGGTAAACTGGCAGTTAGGTTGTATACATTTTATTGAAACTTGAAAGCTTCGGCGGTAGATCTACTTTGAAACTTGCAGAAAAAAGGTATGTTTGGCGTCCGTATCTGGGTGTTAACCGGTGATTTACCTGATGTTTGGTGTTCGAGCCTGGATGAAAACCATGAACCGTAAGGTTGCTCCTAGTTTCGGATTGATCTTACGTGTCAGGAACCATCATATTGGAACCCAGCTACCAATACGAGCCTTTCGTTTTGTTTGTAAACTTTGTATGTGAGCATAGTCACTATGCTTGCTAAGATTAATATATTTATTTGTGAAATGGTTTTCAATACTATGCACTAATTATAGTATTAAAAGAAGACTTTCACGTATGATAGCATTTTTGGTTATCATAAGACAACTCGCCCATCTGGTATGCGCTTGCATTGTGTGATGTGGGACGAGCTTATGATAGCTTCATTTTTCAAAAGTCAATACGAATTTATATGCATGGGCATTCACATGGAGTAAACTCGTTCCGCATTAGCGGCGTAGTCCAGTGAATCTCCCAACTTTTAATTAAATCGTAAAAATAAATGTTCTATGTTCTCACAACAGTTCCATGACTGACCTGGAGTTTATTGTTCTTTCCTAAACTTTGGGTGCCCACTAATTTCCACACGGGCAGCTAGAGGTTTAGTTTTACAGTTATAGACCCTTGGAGCAAGAGTTGGAGCACTTTCTGAATTGGAGCTTTGAGCTAAATTTGGAGTTTTCGCTATATCACATCGCTTCTTCCGCTGAGAGTATATTTATGTTTCCGCTGCTATATGTACGTAACTCTGATATTCTATGTAACTCTGATGAAATATTGTATAATGATATAAAAAGTTATGTTGTTTCATTCAATATATGTCAGTACCCATAACACTCTGCCTTTGTGAACGGTTTAAGTTGGTTTAATTACCGGTGAAAACCGGGAAGAAAGACGGTATGTTACAGTTGGTATCAGAGCTTTGGTTATACAAAGCTAAGGATACGACATATGTTGAACACAACACAAATATAAAACTCATCGGAGTTATAACATCTCATTTGAGATAGGGTTAGGAATGCCCTAGAATGATATTCTAGAATATTTCGTTGAGAAGGCGTATTTGAAACCCCAAAATTTTATTTTTAAAACTAAGTAAATGGTTTTGGAAAACATGACTATTTTGAAATACAACTTTTAATAAGAATTTTCAAGTATTTTACTCGATGTTGCAATTGGACTATTGGTATATATGATGATTTCGAATATATGCTTGGCCGGCACATAAACGAAGTCTTATATGTACTAGATAAATACAGAATCACACTCTAGTCCCTTAGGGATGACTCTGTTGATGACTACAGCATCATCAGTATTTGTTTTCGAGTTTCGAAAGTGGGATGACTATATAATTCTAGTCGAAACGTCGAAGAAAGACTTAAAATCATCTAGCTCGGTATTTTAATAAATAAATCTTAATAAAATGATTTGATATTTTAAATGAGTAACATTTTGTTATAAGAAAACGGAATTTAAAACAAAGCCAAGAGAAAATTTTACAGCTCTCCCTTTCGAGGACGAAAAGTTTTAAGTGGAGGAGATTGCAACAACTAGAAAAATTGACGTTTAAAACATAAATTAAATTTAGATTCAATGTAAAATAAATATTTTTATTTGAGATTTTGTCAATTCTTGAACAATAGGTGCGAACCATTTCATAAATTTATAACTAAATGTGATTTACATTAATAACCGGTTGAATATTTAGCGTTGTCTTATAATAAATAGAAAACAAAACTTATTACTGTTATTAATTATTTTGATCTTGTAATTTGATTTATAGAAGAAAATACATGCTTTTATTCGACATTCCAATTATAACATGTGCATTTATTTATTTTGAAAAAAGTATCCACTTTTAACGGTAATTGTAAACATAAGCTCACCTTAAATATTTTGCCAGAATTAACGTTATTAACTTGAGTTGATTATGAAAGTAAAAACTACAAATTTAGAATTGTTGAATATTAAATTTAACAATATACTAGAGGAACAATTTAAAACTTGGACTTTCTATTTAATTTGAATGTAATGTTCATTCTAGAATTTAAAAGCACATTGTGAATATAACATCAGTATTTACGATGCTAACAAATGGTAAGCCATTTGGAATATTTGACATTAGAACAAGAAAAAGAGAAAAGAATCAATTTTTAAATAAGTTCTGTTTAACAATTTATTGAACAAAGAATCTATTCTCATAGCAATATATGGTTAAGATTAATTTATTACAAATCAAACCATTGAGTACAAGTGTTAATTAAACATTGAATTAACATAAATTTTGTGATTAATTTTGCAAGCCGTTTACCGTGTTATTTATGGTATAATTAATATAATAGAAACAAACCATTAATTTCGAAATTGAGAACTTTGGCGCAAAATAAAATATCGTCAAGATAAATTCGTTTCAAACCGTTAAGTAAAAAAGCATAACTAATTCCTTAAATCAATTCCAACTTCTAAGTTGAAATTTTATATAGATAGTAATAAATTTTCTTGAGTCTAAATTTATGATGGTACAAATTGTGATATAGTTAATGTAATGAAAGAGAAGGATGAATTTTTGAAGTGCAAACGGTTATATATATATATATATATATATAATATATATAATGCACATTTATGAAAGGAATGCGTAATGAAAGGAAATAAAATAAAATCGCGCAATCAATTCTATATTTTTCATTACTATTTAATTTACGGTGTATGATGGGTAAGTTTATAACGTTCAGATAATACCATAAACAACGTTATTAGTTCATGTGTTAGCCTAACATATTGTCCATAGAAAACAAATCCAATTTTTCTTTTTTTTAAGGAGATATGGTAGACAACCAAATCTGAGAAAATCTAATTTTAAATCTTGCCATATCAGTGCAAATTTTTTGAAATAGTGGCCTAAGATTATGAACAGTTCGTATTCACAGAACCCAATACCACGCGATATTTTGTATCCCCTCTTCTCTACATTATAAATGTGCGCCTCCCGCTTCTATGCACAAACCAAATTTCTTTTCTTCTCGGAAACAATCCTATTTCTTCTTTCTTCTTGCGAATAAATCTTCCCGACAAGGTCCACTCCAACAGTCCACCATCCAGTATAGAAGTCACGGCCTTTTCTTGTGCCAAGAGGTTAACACAAACATAGAGTAGTGTGGACAGTGTATATATCCATATACGCATTAGTTGACGAGGAGCAGTGCGCGACGCAATTGTAAGAGATAACAGATCATCTGAGGCTGACGGAGTTGATTTGGAACTTGACGGTGAAAGTTGGGAAAGCAAATATAGGTGAGAACTCTAATTTAATAAATTTTATGTCTCTTAGGAAATTAATGGTTTGTATGTATTTATATTGATGGTATATATTTGGTAATGATTTTTAAATAGATTCATGGTGTAAAAATACAGCTTTATGGAATTTGGAAGTGAAACACCTTATGTTAGTTCACAAAATTACACTTGTATGGAATATTAGTCATATACATGCCTTAGTTGATCTGTGGTGGTATGTTTGAATTATTTGCAAGTGATTTGATGTGGTAAATAAAATTGAACCCTTAAATATTTGATCTTTAAGTAGAATTTATGTAGTCACTTAAATATGTGAGAAATTTAAATTCAATTTAGAAAAGGGGTAGATTAGAAGATTATTTTCATGAAACTTAGTTATTGGTTAAAACCATTATTGTTAATGGTAAATAAAAATTTATCAAGTCATGAAATAATTTTAGTTAGTCAAACATATGATTTTTATCTAATGTATGATATGAAATAATTTTTAGTTAGTTAAAAATGTGATTTTTAACTAATGTGTGCGATAAACATTAGAAATGTGATATGCAAATAAAACTATATTGATATCATGGAATTGTAACTTGAATTGATTAAGTCAAATTAATGATTTAAGCGTTGATTGGTTGTAAATAAAAATAAAGTTAATTGCGAAGTAATACGATGGACATGGAATAATAATAAACAACCATTATGATTTTAGTAAGCGATCAACGATGTAAAAATATTATTATTTTTATCGTTATGTAAGTGAATATTTACTTATGTGCCAAACTAGAATTGGAAAAACAATGAAGTGAATTTATTTGATTAAGTAACGGTGATTAAAAATATTTAATCATGTTGTTGATGTTCATTATTGCTTACATGCATGCATATAATTTTTTTTTTTTTGTTAAAATATGTTCCAAATTTAAGTTGTGATTTTGAGTTCCATTAGTTTACATAAACATTTGGTTCCTTGTTGTCCGTAAGTTTTAATTCTAATAAAAATGTGATTTTTGAGTCGCATACAAATGTTTAGTTCATAGCCATCCATAAGCATTAAAATTTAATTATGGAAAATTTGATTAGAGTACGTAACTAAGCATTAATTTGCTAAATACACTTTGTTTCTTTTTTTTTTAAGTTTGTAATCATCACTAACTCTAACCAACCCTAATCGGATAAAGATTGAAACAAATCTCACACATGCAGCGCAAACTTCATTGAAACCCCACTGCACCACCACTGCCACCGCCGCCCTCAGGAACCCTAGGCAATTCCGACGCTTTCTTCCCCAAACTGTGCTTGTTGTTGTGCATCCACACCTTCAAAACGTGCCTTTTGATCCTGGTCTCGTTGGAGAATTCTTGTACGGCAGCCTCGTCGTGCTTCTGAATCCGTCACCCCAACCTCTCCCCCAAGTCCAGTATCCGATCCTTCTGCTCCTGCATGAACTTCGTCCTGAATCGCTTCCAACTTTTTTTAAAAGACCATTTGTAAGTTTTAATAATTAAACAAACTTGGAAATATTATGTTAAGTTTCCAATGAAAGCTGGACTATGATTTTAATTGAAACTTTAATTAGAAAAGGACAATTTTTGAACCATTACCTATTGCATAAAAATTTATGTATATATTAATGACATTTCTTCTAATAACACATACACCAGAACATTCTAGGGTGACAGAGAGGATAGTGTCTAAGGCTTAGGTTTGGAAAATACAAGTTTCCTGCTCTCCCTGGCTATCCCTAACTGATCCGACGGACGAGATGGTTATTTTCGAAATCTAATTTGGAAGTCAATTAAAACCCTTTGATTTAGAACAAATTTTGGAATTTTATAAGCGTCATTTATTATTTAGAATATTTTGAGTAAAATATTTGAACCCTTAAATGATGTTGAACCTATTTGGTAAATGGCTAATCTATAGTACTTATGAAATGTCTTACCATTCCATGAAAATGATTAATTTTGAGAACTATTATATATATATATATGTATGTATGTATGTATATGTATATTTTTTTTAAAAAAATGTGTATAAGGCTTTTAATCCAAATTTGAAAAGACGAATGGAAATGATAAAAACGAATAGAGAGTTTTGAACAGGGGATTTGTACAGAAGAGATAAGACAAAAATTAAGGAAATTAATTCAACCGTATCCAAAAATGGATTGATAACAAATTGAAGGTATAGTCCATAGCTTTTGTTTTTAAAATACGCTTATTACTTGGAAAGACAGGGATTGGATTTAACTCCTAAAAACATTCCAAGTAAAAATACAACGCTATTTGAGGACTTAGAAAGGGCAAATGAAGTCCGAGAATCTTTGGATTGATTGTTGATGTATTGAATCAGGCCGTACACCTGAAACGAGGTCATAAGTGGCATGAGGTCTGAATATATTTAAGGGTTTTTGGAGTTGTTCCATTCAAACCTAGAATGGACTTGTATGGATTGTGTGTCTGACATTGTAATTGACTGCGTAACACTAATTTTTATTAATATATATATCGGGTTGTGGCAATTAATTATTCATGTCTCTAAGTTTTACGTTCTTAGAGGTTATGTATTGATGGAAATCAGTGACATACTGTAAATTGATAATGTGACATACTCAAGTTATGAAATGAGCTAGTGATGATAGCATTGTGTATATTGTGACTTCGACGAACCTCACACCCTGTATTGATGGTAAACTGGCGGTTATGTTGTATACATTTTTTTGAAACTTGAAAACTTCGGCGGTTGATCTACTTTGAAACTTGCCGAAAAAAGGTATGATCGGTGTCCGTGTCTTGATGTTAATCGGTGATTTACCTGGTGTTTGGTGTCCGAGCCCGGATGAAAACCACGAACCGTAAGGATGCACCTAGTTCCGAATTGATATTTCGTGTCAGGAACCATCTTATTGGAACCTAGCTACCAATATGAGGCTTTCGTTTTGTCTATAAACTATGTATGTGAGCATAGTCACTATGCTTGCTAAGATTAATATATTTATTTGTGAAATGGTTTTCAATACTATGCACTAATTATAGCATTAAAAGAAGATTTTCACATACGAAAGCATGTTTGGTTATCATAAGACAAAACTCGCCCATCTGGTGTCCGCTTGCATTGTGTGATGTGGGACGAGCTTATGATAGTTTCACTTTCCAAAAGTCAGTACGAATTTATATGCACGGGCATTCACATGGAGTAAACCCGTTCTGCATTAGCGGCGTAGTCCGGTGAATCTCCCAACTTTAAATTAAATCGTAAAAATAACTGTTTTATGTTCTCGCACTAGTCCCATGACTGACCTGGAGTTTATTATTCTTTCCTAAACTCTAGATGCCAACTAATTTCCACACGGGCAGCTAGAGGTTTAGTTTTACAGTTAGAGACCTTTGAAGCAAGAGTTGGAGCGCTTTCTGAATTGGAGCTTTGAGATAAAGTTGGAGTTTCCGCTATATCACATCGCTTCTTCTGCTGAGAGTATATTTATGTTTCCGCTGCTATATGTATGTAACTCTGATATTCTATGTAACTCTGATGAAATATTGCATAATGATATAAAAATTTCTGGTTTTTTGTTCAATATATGTTAGTTCCCATGACAATCCGCCTTTGTGAACGGTTTAAGTTGGTTTAATTACCGGCGTAAACCAGGAAGAAAGATGGTATGTTACAACCTGCAACTGACAGGGAGTCAAAGTTCCTGATTTTGAATAATAAAAAAAAAATTGTGATTCCATGTAAGAGCATACTTTTGTGATATAAGTAAGAATAGTAATGTACATATACCGATTTTGGAATTCAGTAGATGTGTTATCACAAGATTCGGTGAAGCCTATGCAGTTTTGAAATATTGATTCTAGGCCTTTGGCATGCTTTTCTGTCATTTCTTTTATATAGCGTTTACTGTTATTTTGATGAATTCGTTAACCATTGCTTTTGCTGGCTCCACAGATCTATAGTTTGTTGTGCATAAGGCTTTACTCTACGAATAAGAGAAGCTTACATCCAACTTATTGCTCGCTTATTTGGTTAGTGGCTTATAATTGATAGGATTATTATGATTACAATATTGGTTTATGTTAATATTTAATGAAACACAGAGATATAAAGATGCTATGTATAGCATAAGCGAGACTGATGCACAAGAGAGAACTCAGTTGAAGGAAGAACTGAAGCACACTAAAAATGAGTTGCAAGAACTTAAAAAAACTTTTTCGGAGTTCAAAGATCTGATGTGTCAGGGTTTAAATGGAGATGCAAGCCAAAATCAACCGAAGCAATCTTGAAGTTATTCATTTTATGGTATGCATGTGTTTAACATTTAAGCTTGTTATGTATCATTATTGATGCTAGTTTAAAATCATGGATGTAGCAACATATTTACTTAAATAGATATTATTGAGTATTGTTTATCATATTTAATGATCATGAAATTGTGTCTTGTTGATGTAATTTAGTATTATTGTTGATTATGTTACATATAAGTTTATCATATTGATTTATGATGGATTAAAATATAAGCTATAATAATATGGCAGAAAATATTTAATATGGGATAAGAAAGGCGTAGGATTAAGGCATAGGAAACATTTTAATTGTATTTATTGCAGTTAAGTATGTATGGCGTAACTAATGAGTAGGAAATATTTGTCGTAACACCAACGTAGGAGAGTTTTTTGGTGCAGCAATGGCGTAGGAAATGGGTGGTCGCCGAAGGAAATATAGTGTGGGTACGGCATAAGAAATAGGAATAGGTAACGCGTGGGAAAAAATTTGGCATAGGAAAAAATTTATTTGTATTTATTGAAGTTGAATATGTATGGCGTGACTAACGAGTACGAAATCTTTGCTGTAACACCGGCATAGGAACTTTTCTGGTGTAGCAATGGTGTAGGGAATGGTTGGACGCAGAAAGAAATATGGCATAGGAAAGGCGTAGGATATTTGGCATAGGGAAGACGTGGAAAACTGCACTACGCATGAAGCTGGAATGACGTAGGGAATTTTTTGCCACGCTTGGATTTTTGACACTATATTCGGCATAGGAAATTATGGTTTCCTACGCCAATTAGGCGTAGGAAAATCAGAAAATTCTTGTAGTGTACACATTCATTCATTTTCAGATGTTATGATGTTTTACGGATCGATCACAAATCATCAAGTAGGTTGTGTGCTAGTCGTCCTTTCAGCACACAATCCATAATTCATTCTATTTTGAGAATGATTTTATGGGTACTAAGAGGTTGATCAAAATCAAAAAATGGGCTTTCAAGGCCTATTAATGTCAACAAGAGAAGAAACATTTACCATTAAATTCATATCGGATGTAATCTAATGCACCACTTAAAATTTCGAAGTAGTAAAACTAGAGCTAGTTGACAATGTATAATTCCTTGTTTCCCTTATTTTATGAACAACTTCGTTTTATATTAAAAGCACACACCTGTCTTTTAGCCGGCGTTTGCATTATCTAAATTTTATTAGTGTATTGCCTTCATATGATGTTATGTATTTGGAATGTTCCTTTAGTCAAGTTCAATTTTTTGCAATTGTTTTAATCGACATCAATGAACCCAATTAAGGGTAACATTCTATGAATAGGAAGTTGTGTATCAATGCAATTTTATATTTTATCGTACATGGTTGTTTGTTTGATATTATACATACACTGTTGCATATTAAATAAATTATATATTTAGCAGATGATGTAAATTCTGTAAGTATTATGTTTTCTTTTCTTTTTTTCTTTTTTTCTTTTTTTTTGCAGTTTGACCACTTAGGAAAAGAAACTTGAACTTGTCGCATTCATGTACAAGAACAACCAGCATTAAGAAGTGGTAAACATCTTAAACTTTGTACATTATGGCATTTTCACTATCTTAAGGGTTCATGTTTTCACTATGTTAATCGAACTTGTTATAGTAGTTGTTAATGTTTTTTTGGGCATAGCATAGTTGTTGTTGTTGTTAATGTTTAATCCCATCATATAAATATTAAGTTGTGCAAAATTTGTCAACTAAGACCGTAATTATCACATCATAAGTTCATCAATTCAGTTGGGTTTTTTGCACAGATATCATCTAGTGGAATAGTTCATTACATCAAGAGAAGCTTTGAAACGTTCATTATTACGCTGTTGGATTTGAAGTTTTCATCAAAGCTAATTGATCATATTTTAGGATCCATAGGTTTCATTCTCAAGTTTCTTAATTGATACATTTTTTCCTTTTCATTTTTATAGAGAAATTGTTTTTTATATGATGTATTTTGAGCTTGATGCAATTCAATATACAATTCTGATGGCATACAAATTTATTTTAAAAAATCATTGAAATTTTACAAGCTAGCCTTACTATTACATAAATTTATTTAAGACTCAATTCTTTCATCCTAATGCAATGAAGAACTTGATTTTATTTATTTTTACTTTTTCTACCAAAAAAGATAGCATGGTTTACAAAGGTAGCCCAGTTGGTTTGAACATAGGATGCTCGCATGTAAGGTCGAGATGAGAATTAAACCAATTTTCAAAGAAGGGCTTTTATTTTTAAATTTGGGAATTTGCTTTATAAAAAGAGAAGGTAGCCATAGGAATTTGCCTTAGTTTGTACATTAACACTTAGAGTTTATTTCCTACAAAAAAAAATCGATTGTCGTTAACTTATGGTAATGAACTAGATCCAGAATAGGGAAGATACCATAGGAAAGGTAGCAAGAAATAACATTGTTTGAAAGATGCATATGAAACTCGAAATATTAGAAGTGCCACTTGAATAGTGGATGATATCATTTAAGAAAGCATGTGGTTTCAAGCGAAAATCCTGTTTCTTAATCCCATTACTCATCTTCATCTTCATCCACTTCTACACTTAATGCAGTTACGTTAGCTGATACAGGAAGTAATCATAACTTTCGACTTGATTCCGTACAGTTATGCTCATCTCAACTTTTTCTATGGAGTGGTGGCTATGGATATGTAATACAAATCCCAAGTATAATTACTTGACATTTCAGTTATGACATTTAGTGAGATTACATGCATGTGAGTTCATCTAGATATGTGTTATATTCATCTTCTTTGATCATTAATTTTCCTACACCTTGGAATATATTTTGTAGCAAACTGAGGATTAAGATCCAGCCGGGAAACAATTTCATTTTATTTAAAGGGGAAAAAATTATGTTGTAACATTGTGAAGAGGTTTAAGTAATTTGTAAATAGTTGAAGGATTTGGGTGCAAGGTTTAAAAAAACCCGGTTTTCGTTTCCGTTTCCGTTTCCGTCACTCGAAATTTTTAAAGTTCTGGTTTCATTTCGGAAATTCCATTTTAGTTCTGGTTCCCGTTTTCATGATTTTTAATTACAAGTATGTACAAAAGCAAAGATATGTATTCTAACTACTCAATAAGTCTACATTTATTAGCTAAGACCTAAAGCCCAATTTATTAATTATGGCCTAAAGCCCATCTAGATGTATGTTACCCACTAAGCAGCCTAAGCATTCACTGAAGAACGTACATTTTCATCTTCCTCAACTCTCACAAAGCCTTAGAAACTTCTCTGCGCCGATGGAAAAAAATTGAATATCAAGATCGTCGAATCCCTAAATTAAATCCGCATCTGCTCTAAACGTTTTCTGGTTTTCTTTTTAGTTTTTTCCTTTCTTTTCCTTTAGTTTCCATAAATCCACATCTTGGAATCCTTCTCTCTTTTACAATTGCTTCGAAATTCTGGTTTTTTACATCAAATTTCCACCATTTTCTACTGTATTTTCCGGAATCGGGTTTTCAAGCGTATTCCGGTCCGGTCAACGCCAGAACCGGACCTGAATGCCCGGATTTCCGATGTGCCGGCCGGACTTTTGAACTTTGGTTGGTTGACTTACCTGAAAATATTGAAGATTTTTTTGTTAGAAAAATTGAAGAACAGCAAGGGAACATATGAAAACACAGTTTCCTTTCTTTTTAAGTTGCCAACCTTTTTTTTATTATTGCATTTTTCTGTGTAGTCCAAAAGCAGGGGCTGAATACATTTATAAGCTTTGAAACAACACTTCAGTACAAAAAACTAAGCAAGTAATTAATTATGACACTTGGCTACTAAGAGACATGTCAATTAGACTTCTTATCCAAATAGCCTTTTGCCCCTTCAGCTTCTCATTTGACCAGACTTTAAACCTGAACAGCCTTTGGATTACCTTCAACACCCCCCCCCCCCTCCCTTAATCCAAAGTCTAACACATTCATCATGTCACGATACCAGCTGAACTTTTCTTGAGTAAGTGATTTCGTCAATACATCTGCAACTTGCTTGTCTGTCTTCACATACTGCAGCTCAATCACTCTTTGCTCAATCAAGTCGCATACAAAATGGAGTCCGATGTCGATATGCTTTGTCCTGCTGTGTTGCACTGGGTTGGAGGCAATTGCAATTGTTGATTGATTATCACAATAGAGAATTGTTGCATTCTTCTGCTCACAATTTAGCTCCTCTAACAAGCGCCTTAACCATACTCCCTGACATGCAGCTGCTATTACTGCATTGTACTCAGCTTCAGTGGTTGATAGTGCAATCGTTGATTGCTTCTTCGAGCTCCAACTAATTATGTTACTGCCATAGAAATAACAATGATCTGTTGTGCTTTTTCGATCATCAATGCTTCCAGCCAAGTCGCTGTCGATGTAACCTTTTAAGCAAGGCTCATCAACTGCATTGTACCATAGACCATAACTTGTTGTTCCTGCAATATATCGGAGAATTCTTTTTGCTGCTCCCATATTATTTTTAGTCGGGTTGTGCATATATCTTGCAACCATTCCAACTGCATGTGTGATGTCTGGTCTTGTGTGTGTAAAATACATCAGTCCTCCAACTAAACTTCTAAATCGAGTTGCATCTGCTGCTCCGGATCTGTCAACTGCTGTCAACTTCTCATTTGTACTCATCGGTGTATATACCGGATTGCAGCTTTTTAGCCCAAACTTTTCTATTAAATCTTTTGCATATTTGCGTTGGGATACAAATATTTTTCCCTTCTCTTGTTCAACTTCTAGACCTAGGAAGTAATGCATTTTTCCTAAGTCAGTCATCTCAAATATATTCATCATCTGCTCCTTAAACTCCTTCACCATTGCATCATCCGTGCCGAAATAAATCATATCATCAACGTAGAGACATACAGCTATAAAGCCTCCTTTTTCTTTGTTTTTGACGTATAGATTAGGCTCATTTTTTTTCTTTCAAAACCCAGTTTATGAAAATGTGCATCAATCTTGTTGTACCATGCACGGGGGGCTTGCTTCAAACCATACAGTGCCTTAAATAGACGGTACACGCACTGCTCTTTTCCTTTTACTTCAAAACCTTCCGGCTGCTCAACATACACTTCTTCTTTCAGTTCACCATTGAGGAATGCTAATTTCATATCAAATTGATAGATAGGTTGTTTCAGCTGAGCTGCAAATGCCATTAGTAGTGGAACCGTCTCAAATCTAACCACTGGAGAAAATGTCTCCTCATAATCAATGCCTTGCTTTTGTGCATATCCTTTTACTACTAACCTTGCTTTGTATTTCAATACGTGACCACCTCGGCCTCTTCCGTTTCCTCGGCCTCTGCCTTGCTGCTGCCTGCTTGAGAACTCATTCTTGGTATAAAAAGCTTTAGTGTCATCATTTACTTCTGATCGACTGAGACGGGCTTCATGGACCTGCAGTGATCCCATCAACTCATCAAACGTATAAGTGGACAGGTCTTTGGACTCGTCAATCGCTGCCACAACATGATCAAACTTGGTTGTCAAACTACGCAACACTTTCATCACAACTATTTGCTCAGAAAGATCTTCTCCACAACTTCGGATTTGGTTGACAATTGTTGTAACACGCGTGAGAAACGATTGAACTGTTTCACCTTGATTCATGTTTAGTGTCTTAAATATTTGTCTCAACCCCTGTAACTTGATGGCTACTACCTTAGAACTTCCTTGAAATGCACTCTTCAGAATAGTCCAGGCCCCCTTTGCTGTTTTCGTTGTTGCAATCTTTGCAAATACCGAATCATGTACGGCTTGCTAAATATAGTACAACGCCTTTGCATCTTGCTTGGCTGTTTCAATTAGTCTCGGATCAGGATTTGGTGCTCATGTTTCTACAAGTTGCCACAAGCCACGAGATTTCAACATCGTCTGCATCTTGATGCTCCAAAACTCGTAATTTTCATCCTTGAACAGAGGTAAAGTCTGATTGATGACGGTAGTGTTGCTGTCTGCGTCGGCCATGGCTCTGATACCACAATGTTAGAAAAATTGAAGAACATCAAGGGAACAGATGAAAACACAATTTCCTTTCTTTTTAAGTTGCCAACCTTTTTTTTTATTATTGCATTTTTCTGCATAGTCCAAAAGCAGGGGCTGAATACATTTATAAGCTTTGAAACAACACTTCAGTACAAAAAGCTAAGCAAGTAATTAATTATGACACTTGGTTACTAAGAGACATGTCAATTAGACTCCTTATCCAAATAGCCTTTTGCCCTTTCAGCTTCTCATTTGATCAGACTTTAAACTTGAACAACCTTTGGATTACCTTCAACATTTGTTCCCTAAAATGCAGAATGAAATAAGAAACTATTTTCTGCTTATTCCTTTGACATATATATTTGCGTACCACCACTACCAGCGGTATACAAACATATAATCTGTTTAGAATTATATCAAAGAAGATTGCACATTTTTTGTTGATCTAAACATGAGACAGCTTCGTTCATTACTCTACCCTAACAACGAATCTCACTGGTAGGTAGCCAGACCTAAAGAGTGTATTCATACATAGTACATCGGAGAAATTTCAAAGCATTACAAATTGAAATCATAATATATATATATATATATATATATATATATATATATATATATATATATATATATATATATATATATATATATCTCTGAGATATGATATTCAAAAATTTGAATGACCTAGTACACGCAAAATACTATTATATCTCTTTCCTAACCCATCATGCATGTTGACCTAAACAAGCTTAGTGCATTAAGACATAATGCACTAGGGAAAGGAAAGAATGCAACTAGCTCCTTTTTGGAGTTCAATCAACTCTCACCCACGAACTAAAAATCGTAAATCCAAATCAATGCTAGCTGGTTTATTCGGTTCAAATGATCTAAGTGTTGCAGTCTGACTGTGTTCTACTACTTAATTTTTAGTTCTTAATTTTGATTCATTTTTTCCTATGAATAAGAGCCGATATAAAAATCGAAATGAGTCCATTAATGGCCTTGTGTCCAATAAAACTAAGCATATTTCCACTTACTTAGTTATGCTTAGAATGTGATTATAGCATATTGTTAACGTATCCATGATCTACCTCAAATTGTTGTAATTCTGAGACTGCTACATGTATAAAGTTGGCAACCGCACATTTCAATCCTTCAAGTTGTGTCACTTTCTTTCTGTACTAACATTATGATCTATACAATGCAGTAGGATTAAAATCCAACATTCAGTCCTTGTGACACAAACTTGCTTACAGGTTGCGTCTAATGTGAGTTTTTGTAATTATAGTTTAGATGGCCAAATGCATGCTTTATATTTTACGTTGCTCTTTGTTGTAAAGATTACGATTCTTCTTTTACAGCGGATATTAAAGAAAGAAATCGTCAAGAATAACTGAGGAAATTGATTATCGAATACTGGAAGAAAGCAAGACGGTGGTGTAGTTGTTAATTTCATTTTGTAAATGGTTCTACCTTCGATAAGTATGTCTATCTTTGTGGAATGATTTGTTCATGGAAGTAGGTGAGAATTTTCTAGAATGGCTGATAAAGCTCCCATGCTTTTTATAAAATCTCATAATATATGTATTGTCAAGATTTATCATTGTTTATTTTAAGCAAAATAGGTTACTGGCACAAAGCTTACCTACTTATCGAGATATACCATAACTGTATTCGGTCCATCAGTTGCAGCTTGAATTCAAATTATCAATGAACAAGCAAAGCAAATCACTAATATATCATGACAGAGTGAAGAATTAGATACTGGATTCTACCATGTCCAGAATTATCAGTGCTTATTTAAAACTTTATATGGTCGCGACATAGGCCAGCTGCTTGCATATCAAACTAAAAAAAGCTTGTTTAAAGACCCAAAAAATCAGTTTTTGTTAGACCAAAAAGTGGTTCTAGCACCCAAATTGTCTAAAATTACGATATAGTGAGATCAAAAACAGAAAAGAGACACAAGATTTATAGTGGTTCGGCGTTAAAGAGCCTACGTCCACTTTATATCACTTTGTTTGATGATGTAGATGAAAATACAACAAGATATTCACTCAATCTCACTCATTTTTCATATACATTCACTCAATTATCCGCAAAATACACTTTGAATGATGATTTGGATTGTTTGGGAGTGCTGGAATTCGGTTCTCAAAGATACTTAAACTCTCAGAGTACCAAAAGATCCTTTCAAACGACCCTTGGGGGTCTATTTATAGGTGGAAACTTCTCCAGAATTCAGTTCGGATCGGGTACACGTGTCCTCCATTCCATGACTTTCGGGATCGGATGAGTTCTGGTGTTGCCAGCACATCAAGTTAGTGGCCATCGTGGGTTGAAAGTGGGTGTAACTGCCTCGAATATTCAGGAGATCGTGGTGCGGAATAGCAGGGTGCACTGGGTTCGGATCGGATGGGCTAGCAGATGGGGTTCGGATCGGCCCTGCTACATCTGACCGATCCGAAAACTTTCCTTCCTCCTTTGTCTTGCTTTTGTTCCTACTCCTGTAATTCCGATCCGAACCGGATGTACAACACAGTGTCCTTCGTTTACTTGATCTTCTAACTTTTTGACTTTGTGTAGCCTAGTTCACAAAGTGGGCTAACATTTTGCCCCCTCAAAGGACGCTTCTGTTGAAGACGAAGCGTGCTTTGACATCATCTGCACATCGGTCTTTGATTTTGAATCGTTGAGAAGTCATTTTTACTGATGTATAAAGATACGTTGTTTCAGAAAGTTGCGTCTTTTGATGTCTATATATATACGTCATATAGCGTTTGGATTATTTCTTTTATTTTTTAACAAATTTGAGAATCCTTTGCAATTTCCAGCAGTCCCTCCAGGTAATCTTTTTCTCTATTTTTCTTTAAACCAAGTTTAAATATCACTTCAGTGCGCACTATTCCATCCGGGTTCGGATCATATAAGCTCGCACTCCGGTCCGGATGGCTATTTCTCTTCGACTTGTGATTGCTTAAACCAATGGGCCACGAGTATGTACATGGGCTTATGTTCTAGTCTGGATAATTCCCTTTTAAATCCGCCATCACCAAAATAACGGGCCAGACATATGTTTAGGGGTTCGGATTCCAGTCCGAACGGAGTGAAAAGTGGGAATACTAAGGGTCATCTCACACCCTATATAAATCCATTGCCCCATTTCCATCTTTCCTTCTTCTTTTTATTTCCATCACTTCTCCAGAAATTGCCCCAACAAGAGAACGAAACCCTAGACGCCTAAAACCCCAAAACTCTCGCTCTAATTCCTGAATCAATCATATAGGTAGTTTTATAATCTTAAATCATCTCGCTATAATCGTTTTCAGTTTGGACTTGTGGTAAATTCGAGTGATTTGGGGTTTTGGAGACGGGATTGAGTTCGGTGTTGGTTGAGGAGGAAGAAGAATATGAAGAGCGTGGGGGATCGGTTCGGATGAGGAAGCATGGAAGATGGAGGAGGAGAAAAGGAAGAGAGGTTCACAAGACCGGATCGGGTCGGAGAAAAAGTCAGAAAGGGAAACAGAGCTCACTTGACCGGATTGGGTCGGACTAGCATACAAAGAAGAGGACATTACTCTCCCAACTGGATCGGACCGGAAAGTGAAACAAAGGAGGAGAGGTGCATGGTTGCTTAATTCGATCCGGACCGTTCCAGAAGTCCACCTCCGAACCGATCCGACTTTGATCCTTGAGCTCTACTGTTTGTCCGAGGCCAAGACAAGTTTGTGCCCCCCGATCTGATCCCAATGAACGCAACCGAACCGAAGAATAATTCAACTTAATGCATGAGAATTTGCTTAACTGGCCAAATCAATTCTTGATGTAGTCTACAACTTAATGGACAGTCAGGATAGTGCCCTGCGAACATAAACAAACATCAAGGACTATTCTGAACACCGCTTTGCCCAAATTTTGCGTTATACTTTCAAGCGTTTACTTTATATCTTCTGCACACACCGTACAAACTTTAGTTCACATATGCATAGGGGGACACGGGCTAATTTACTCGAATTTCTATTATTGCTTCTTCGATAATTTAGTGATCATGGCCGAAAGACGTTCTTCTAGACTGGCAGAAAAGAAAGAGGTCCCAGAGGCATCCAATAAAATCACTCTTGACGACCTATCTTCTTCCTCAGACCCTGAATGGGACGACGAGGGATCAGATTATGAAGTAGAGGCGCATAACAGCGAAACGCCATCTGACAGTGAAGTTTCTCTGGGCTATGAAGAGGAAGGAAGGGTTGGAGATAATCGAGCTCCTGACGAATTTGAATCTGCCATCATATTGGAATCACCTCAAGATTCTGTTGAATCGACGGTTGACAATGACAGACTTACTCGAATACGCTTAAAGCACGAGATACTGAAAAAGGATACCCTGGTGCCGTCGAAGACTGACCGTCCTCATAATCCTCCGGAGGGATTTATGGCAATCACCCGGTTGATGTGCATGGTTGGAGCTATTCCACCGTTTTCTCCTTTTGTCGTCGACTTTCTAAGACAGATGCGGATTGCCCCTATGCAGCTGCATCCCAACTCCTAAGCTTACCTGTATACCTTATATGTAGCATACCGCGAGAAATTAGGCACAGAGCTCGCTTTTGATGACGTTCATTTCTTTTATAACTTCAAGCATTGGACTCGAGAAACTCCTTCTTTCCCCTACTTCGAGTCTGTCCCAAAAAGGAAAATAATTTTAGCACCGTTCAGCAGCAAGGCCGGCGATTCCAAGCTGGAATGGTTTTATATAAGGCAACAGCCGGGATGTGCTAGGCGATGGACAAAATCAATTAAAGCATTGGTTTTCTAAATCTCAACTCTGAGTGTCCATGCCAATACATTAATCTGTTTTCCTTTTGTTTGCAGTTGATAATCCCAAACAAATATCGGATCAAGTGTATTTTAATCGGATGCATCATCTCCTCAGTGGTGACCAAAAATTTCTAACTATTGATGAGGTCCTTAAGGACGAATATCTTCATCACCACGGGCTATTGTCCATTACCCGTAGCATAGGTCATGGGTGTAACAACCCGTATTTTCAATAACCTGTAATAACATAAATCGAGGCAGAATTTAATTCTAAAATGGGAATCAAGGGAAACGGGCTATGCCATTGCGTTCGTCTCGGAAAAATACGCGAAATAGAGTCCGAGTTTTCGAAAATCGGAGTCCGTATGACCAAGATATGGCCTCGCGAAGTTTCACGAAAATTCCCAAATTAAAGTATACTTAATTAAGTGAAATGGGTTGTGTAGATATATATATATATATATATATATTGATATATATATATATATATATATAATTGAAAATTTAATAAATAAATATGCAAAAATGCTCAAAACAGCGAATTGGGAGAGGGGAATAACCGAACCGGCCGATTTTTGAAGTCGACCCGAGCCCGCTGGGTCGACTAGGGGTTAATCCAGGGTGTTTGGCTGTCAACCCGTGGGCCGATTCGCTCAAGTGCAGATTTTGCATTTGAATGGTTCTCATGGTCCATCTTTAATCTAAAGGCCCTAGATGGTTCCTACACTTGACTTCTTCCCCAAGACATGCTTTGATGGCTTGGATTGAATCTAGGGTTAATCCTATGGCCTAAAACACTTGCCTAATCTATAAATAAGACCCTAACCTACCCTAATTCATTCATAATTAAACCTAGTGACTAAACTATGGCAAAATGCTAGCTCTCATGGCCTCCACTAATTTTATGAAGAGGGTTGCATACTAATCACTCTCTAATCAACTTCTAATCCCTTCTTAGCATCTTAATCTTCTTCATTTGGTGTTCAAAGTTGCTAGTTGTGAGTTTCTATCACTTTGATGATCTTTTGGTAAACTAATTAGATGAGATGTGATGAGATTTATGGTTTTGTATGTGGGTTAATGAGCTTTGAATCATATGATATGATGTTAGCATTAATCTTATGTTTATGCATGTTGAGTATGTAAGCTTATGCAAGTTTAATATGATGTATGTTATGTTTGCATGATGCTAAATATGCAAGTTGTGGGCTATGTAATCATATGCATGTTATGCAAGTTCATGGTAATATGCTATGCAAGTTACATGTATGTAAATATGCAAGTTACATGTTTGTTAATATGCAAGTTACATGTATGTAAATATGCAAGTTACATGTTTGTTAATATGCAAGTTACATGTTTGTTAATATGCAAGTTACATGTATGTAAATATGCAAGTTACATGTTTCTTTATATGCAAGTTACATGTTTGTTAATATGCGAGTTACATGTATGTAAATATGCAAGTTACATGTTTATTAATATGCAAGTTCATGATGACACATTATGCAAGTCTATAAGCTAATATGCAAGTTTGTTATGCAAAATGAATATGTAAGTTATGTGACATATTATATGCAAGTTATGTGACATGTTATGCAAGTTCATATGCAAGTTATGTGTTTGTTAATATGCAAGATGGCACCTTTGAAACATGTTCATTCATATGCAAGTTGACACCTTTTATATGTGTTATATCATGAACGAAATTACGTGGGAACGATGGGGTAATTAAATGCATAAGTTAATAAGATTGTGTGAAATTAATATAATTATGCATAACACAAAATAAATAAACATAGTATGGGAATTTGCCTATTTGGTTAGGTGTACCCATACTATGTGTTGGGAATTTACCTATTGAGTTAGGTCTACCCCATGGGAATTTACCTATTAAGTTAGGTCTACCCATGTTAAGAAAACTTGATTAATTAGGGATAATTAATATAAAATTATGAGGGTGATTAATTAGGTGTAATTAATTGACTAAGACACGAGGTTGGACTCAGTTGTAGCGTAAAACTGCCCGGACCCAACCGGCTTAACCAGTTGCTACAAATGTTAGCCCAATGTGAGAGGTCTTAGGCACAAACTAAATACGTAATTAATGTAAAGACACGAGGTTAGACTCTGTTATGACATAAGGCTGCCCGGACCCAACCGGCTTAACCAGCGGTCATAAAAGACAGTCTAATGTGAGAGGTCTTTACAAAGGTTACGTTCTTAATTAATTAATTAAGAAACACTTAACCATATTAGCATGTAGAGGGACATGAGGGGTTAAGTGGGTGCCTCGGGTGGCATGAGAAAATCTAGTGGTTGCCTTGGGTGGCAATAGAAAATACGATTAGAATACTTAACCAAAATGGAACATGTAATTAAAACATGATTAAAGGGTTAAGTGGGATATACTAGAAAAAGGGACAAGCTTAGGTGGGTAGCTTGTGGAGGCCCATTTCAACCAGTAACCCATACGTATCTTTGTGGGCTCGACCCATGTCGAGGACGGGACACGCATACTGGGCTTGACTGTAAGAGGCAAACGGGTTAGCGGTGGCAACGCAAGTCCAACGGGCTTCATATGCGTGAGTGGGCCCGGGCTGGTAGGTAAGCCGTTGTTGCATCGAGTAGATATAAGCCGTGCACCTTTAGTTTCATCAGGTTGCCACATTGGGGAATGATACATCCCACGGTGGGGCCAGCACGGGTATCTACGTTAGGGAGCCGATCGAATGGGAAGTAGTGTGTACACCTAGTGGATTGTAGGGCCCCGTGGCGCCTACTTGGTCACCTAGGGGTACGCAAGTACTATTAGGTTAATTTTAAAAGTCCTTGGGTGGGATCAACCTTTAAGTTAGGAACGACTGGTGTGGTGCAGTTTAGTAATTTACCTTAGGAAGGGTAGATGCGTCTTTATCTTTTATCTTGGTTTAGTTAACTGCTTAGTATAGCCGTTCATCCCTATATGTTACCGTATATCAAGTTATGTCTTCTCTGGTTACTTTAACGATTGTATTGTTAAAGTTATAGGACTCACTCAGACTTATGTCTGACCCCGTTGTTTTTACCTTTTTCCCAACCCTCAGGTCCTACGGTGGATCCTAGCAGTAGTGGAGCTTGATCGGATTGCTGTCCCAGTCTTTAGGAGCTTGGATAGATGTAAAGCTCCAGTTATCCAGTTATCTTTTCTTTTGTTTTGGCTATTGTGTGAGAGTGGGATTATGTACTTCTTTATTTTGATGGATATTGTACTTGACTTTTATTTTGGTTTTATGATGTAACCAGACATGTTTTACTTCCGTTGTTATGAGAAGATGTTTTAAAATTTCAAGTACTGTTTATATCTGTCTTGTTGTAATTTTTCTGTTCTATATTCACTAAAATACTCCACCGATGCTATGGCATTCCCTTAGTGAGTGACCCTAGCGGGAGTGGGGTGTTACACGTGGTATCAGAGCTTAAGGTTACCAGAACAGATAAAATTTTTGAGAAAAACTACTTTCTAAGAGTATTTTCGAAGAAAGGATTTTTAAAAGCATGTCTTCTAAGAGAAAAAGTTTTTGAAAAAGAAAAGCATAATCCCCAATAGCCATATCTTTATCTTTCGGAATCTCCTTTTTGAATCTTTCCTCTTTCGTTTCAGCATGGCTGAAGATCTTAACATCCCGGAGGGTTTAGTTATACCACTATGGTATAGGAGGTTGCAAGAGGCTAGGGCCGCGGCTGCGGGTCCGGCCAATGCTACTACACCAGAGACAACCGCTCCTCCTCCTCAGCCTAGAGTGGATAATTTTGCTAAGGTTTGCAAGGAGTTCAAGGCTATAGGAGGAAAACCTTTTCTTGGTTCAGAGACTTTCGTAGAGGCTAGAGATTGGCTTAAGGAAGTGGAAGAGTTGCTAGATATCTTTGAAGTGGAAGAGGGAAAGAAAGTCAAGTTGGCGGCTTGGTTAATGAAGGGAGAGGCCTCATTCTGGTGGGAGGTCACTAATGGAGAACGCCCTGTTGACTCTTGGGCAGATTTTAAGCAAAGGTTTGGGGCTAAGTTTCTCTCAAGGGCGGAAGAGAATCTGTTTATGGAGAAGTTCTTGAATTTGAAGCAAGGGAATCTCACGGTGAAAGAATATGTCAACAAATTCAATCAATTAGCAAGGTTTGGCATAGAGTTGGTGAATACACCGGAGAAGAAGGCTTTGAGGTTCGTTAGAGGCTTGAACGAACCATTGCAAGGAATAGCTATGACTCACATTCCTATGGGGGCCACTTTTGAGAAGCTTGTCTACATGGCACTTATGCATGAGGATGATAAGAATTCTAAGGCACCAGAGAAAAAGGGGGATCAGAAGAAACCGCAACAGCAACAACAAGGCAAGGGCGGAAAAGGCAATGGTGACAAAAAGAAGACGAAGAAGAAGTGCTTCAATTGTGGAACACCAGGACACCTTAGTAAGGATTGTCGCAAAAAGAAGAAGACCGGTTGCTTTCATTGTGGTGAAGCAGGGCATCTTGTGAAAAACTGCCCAAAGAAGGGGCAGAAGACGGGGTCTACCTCAGGAGGCCAGGTGCAAGCTCTTATAGCACCACCTCAGTCAGGGGGGCAAGTTCAGGTTCTCTCAGTTCCACCGATTCAGCAGAGAGGTAGAACTATTTCCGTTGAAAGTCTGGTTTTTCTGTTTGATCATCCAGTTCGTACTTTGTTTGACTCTGGCGCATCGCATTCTTTTATCTCATCATCGTTAGTTGAGTCACTGCACTTAGACACCAGTCTAGTTGATGATCCCTTGGTTGTCTCAAACCCAATTGGGGGCTCCATATATCTGTCTATGATATGTTTGGGTTTGAAGATTTCTATACTTAGCGTTGAGTTTAGATGTGATGCTTTTGTATTGGGCTTCACGGGCTATGGGTTGATCTTGGGCATGGACTGGTTATCCAGTAATGGTGCCGTTCTTGATTGCGAAAGGAGAGTTGTCAGGCTCATGACCCGCTTGGGTAACACTCTCGAGATCTCTTGCAATCCCATGGAATCTGTTTTGCTAAGTTATCTTGAATCGCTCGATGCTTCGGTCGAGAGTTTGTGTTCTGTCAGAGTAGTCCGGGAATATCCGGATGTGTTTGAAGAAGTAAAGGGTTTGCCTCCGAAGCGGGAGATAGATTTCCGAATTTATTTGGTGGATAATGCCAAACCAGTGTCTTTGCCAGTACGCCACATGGCTCCTCGTGAGAGAAGAGAACTTCATAAGCAAGTAGGGGAGTTGCTTGAGAAGGGGTTCATAAGGCGAAGTATATCGGAGTGGGGAGCTCCAGTAGTGTTTGCCACGAAGGCGGATGGGTCCCTCAGACTTTGTGTGGATTATAGGGAACTTAATAAGCTCACGAAGAAGAATAGACACCCATTACCGAGGATAGATGATCTCTTTGATCAGTTGGTTGGCGCGTCAGTATTTTCGCAGATGGACTTAGCTACAGGGTTTCATCAGTTAAGAGTGGCGGAGGACAGTATAGAGAAGACTGCTTTCCGGACTCCGGATGGTTTTTATGAGTGGCTAGTGATGCCATTTGGGTTGACAAACGCCCCCGCATACTTTGTTGATCTCATGAGTAGAGTGTTCAGAGAGTATCTGAATAAGTTTGTAGTAGTTTTTGTGGATGACATCTTGGTCTTTTCCAAGAATGAAGAAGAGCATGCCTTACATCTCAAGGAAGTGTTGGAGACTCTTCGAGCGCATAGTCTTAAAGCTAAATTCTCTAAATGCCATTTTTGGAGAAGAGAAGTGCGATTCTTAGGGCATGTGGTCTCTAAGGAAGGGATAGCTGTGGATCCCGCAAAGATAGTATCTATCCAGGATTGGAAAGTTCCTAGAAATGCTACCGAGGTAAGAAGTTTCTTGGGGTTGGCAGGATATTATAGGAAGTTCATCAAAGACTTCGCGAAGATATCAGCCCCATTAACCCGCTTGACGAAAAAGAATCTGGTTTTCTCGTGGGATGTAGATTGTGATGATGCTTTCCGACGGTTAAAGAGAGCTTTGACCACCGCTCCAGTTTTAGTGCTCCCGGATGGGAGTAAGCCGTTTGTTGTTTATACCGATGCTTGTGGAACAGGATTAGGCGCAGTCTTGATGCAGGAGGGAAGGGTAATAGCCTATGGAGGGAGACAATTGAGAGTGCATGAGAAGAATTACCCTACCCATGATCTAGAGTTGGCCGCGATTGTTTTCGCACTTAAGTCTTGGCGCCATTATCTTCTTGGTGAGAGATTCGAGTTGTTCACCGACCATAAATCATTGAAGTACTTATTCTCTCAGAAGGATTTAAATTTAAGACAGCAAAGGTGGATGGAGTTCTTAGCATCCTATGATTTTGAGATAGCGTATACCCCTGGCAAGGGTAACGTGGTGGCAGACGCCTTGAGTAGAAAAAGGCTATCTTTGAGTCCATTGTTCGTGGAACGGCGAAGCTTGGAGTTTCTTTCTTTGTTTGACTTCAGACCTTCTGTTGATTTTGTACCTGGTTTGTTGGCATCCTTGGAAGTTAGACCTACCCTTTTGGGACGGATTGGCGAGGCTCAGCGAGACGACCCACAGTTGGTTGAGTTGGTAGAGAAGCTTATAAGAGGGGAGTCGTCCAGCCATTTGGGTAGATACACCATAGATGATAAAGGATGGTTGCATAGAGACGGTAGACTTTGTGTACCGCAAGATGAGGGTTTGAAGAAGGCTATTTTGGATGATGCACATCGTTCAAGAATGACTATTCATCCCGGTGGAGACAAAATGTACCAAGACATGAAGAGAGTTCTCTTTTGGGCCGGTATGAAGAAAGATGTGGCCGAGTATGTGGCTAGATGCTTAGTGTGCCAACAAGTTAAAGTGGAGCAAAGGAAACCCGGTGGGTTGCTACACCCATTGGAAGTTCCACAGTGGAAGTGGGATAGTGTCTCGATGGATTTCATCGACGGGTTACCGAGATCGAGGAAGGGCAATACGGGAATTTGGGTTGTGGTAGACAGACTTACCAAGAGTGCCCATTTTATACCCGTAAAGAGTAAGAGGACCGCTCCATGGCTTGCTTCAGTCTATGTTAGAGAGATTGTTAGATTGCATGGCGTACCATCCAGCATTGTGAGTGATCGAGATCCTATTTTCACTAGTGAGTTTTGGAGAAGTTTGCAAGAGGCGGTAGGGACTCAGTTGTGTTTGAGCACCGCATATCATCCTCAGACGGACGGTCAGACTGAGAGGGTGAACCGTATCTTAGAAGATCTTTTGAGGCTTTGTATCTTGGATTTTGGAGGTACATGGGAAGAACATCTTCCTTTGGTGGAGTTCGCATATAATAACAGCTTTCAGTCCAGTATTGGTATGGCTCCTTTCGAAGCTCTTTATGGAAGGCCTTGTCGATCTCCTACATGTTGGTGGGAATCTACGGATAGGATCTTGCTTGGGCCGGATATGGTTAGAGAGACTTCAGAGAAGATTGATTTAATTCGAAAAAGGATGAAAGCAGCGCAAGATAGACAGAAATCTTATGCGGATCGGAGAAGGACGGATCTTGAGTTTGAGGTTGGGGACATGGTTTTTGTCAAAGTATCTCCATTGAGAAATGTTGTTCGCTTTGGGTCCGTAGGGAAGTTAGCACCGAGATTTGTTGGGCCGTTTCCTATTAAGGAAAGGATTGGACGGATGGCATATAGGGTGGAGTTGCCCGACAGACTTAGTGGTGTTCATGATGTATTCCATATATCACATTTGAGGAAGTGCTTACATGAGACCGCGGAGGTGGTAGAGCCGAGCTTGCTTAGAGATGTAGAGGTAGAGCGTGATGCGACGATTCGACGAGCTCCTACTCGCATCCTTGGGTCAGAAACTAGGAAGTTGAGGAACAGAGAAGTTCAGCTAGTTAAAGTGCAATGGGGAGATGACGAAAGCAATGCTACTTGGGAGACGGAAGCAAAGATGCGTTCTTTGTATCCATTTCTTTTTGAGAGTATGTCTTTTAACTTCTCCTTTATTGCTTGTCTAGTACTTATCTTATCTTTAGTATATCCTCTCGCTAATACCTATGACCTTTAGATAGGGTAAAACCTATGGTTGAAACATGTGTTTGAAACATGTTATGGTTGATGGATGCATATGGATGCAATTGTTTGCTAGTGGTTGCTCGTGGATGCATATACACACACATTAGGCACTAGATCGGCTCAGTCACTTCATGTTGCATATTGCATAAATGGATGTGGTAGTTAGATTGATGGATGTATCATGGCTGTGTTATCATATGGATGATGCATTTTTGTGTATGGTTGTGCACGCATGTAGAAATTTGTATGTGTCAATAGGGTTTCGCATACATATTGGATGCATGGCACTATCATGGTTTGCATTAAGGAGGTTTACTGTATCAGTAACCGCCTGATTTTTGCATTAGGTAAGTACATATACACACACTTTTGCATATATCCATCCAGCATTTAGAATCTTGTAAGGACAATGATTGCTCGTGGATGATGCTTTGAGTAGATGGATGATTGGATGGTAGGATACGTTCTTCCTAACTTGAAGATTTCGGGGACGAAATCCTTTAAGGAGGGGAGAATGTAACAACCCGTATTTTCAATAACCTGTAATAACATAAATCGAGGCAGAATTTAATTCTAAAATGGGAATCAAGGGAAACGGGCTATGCCATTGCGTTCGTCTCGGAAAAATACGCGAAATAGAGTCCGAGTTTTCGAAAATCGGAGTCCGTATGACCAAGATATGGCCTCGCGAAGTTTCACGAAAATTCCCAAATTAAAGTATACTTAATTAAGTGAAATGGGTTGTGTAGATATATATATATATATATATATATAATTGAAAATTTAATAAATAAATATGCAAAAATGCTCAAAACAGCGAATTGGGAGAGGGGAATAACCGAACCGGCCGATTTTTGAAGTCGACCCGAGCCCGCTGGGTCGACTAGGGGTTAATCCAGGGTGTTTGGCTGTCAACCCGTGGGCCGATTCGCTCAAGTGCAGATTTTGCATTTGAATGGTTCTCATGGTCCATCTTTAATCTAAAGGCCCTAGATGGTTCCTACACTTGACTTCTTCCCCAAGACATGCTTTGATGGCTTGGATTGAATCTAGGGTTAATCCTATGGCCTAAAACACTTGCCTAATCTATAAATAAGACCCTAACCTACCCTAATTCATTCATAATTAAACCTAGTGACTAAACTATGGCAAAATGCTAGCTCTCATGGCCTCCACTAATTTTATGAAGAGGGTTGCATACTGATCACTCTCTAATCAACTTCTAATCCCTTCTTAGCATCTTAATCTTCTTCATTTGGTGTTCAAAGTTGCTAGTTGTGAGTTTCTATCACTTTGATGATCTTTTGGTAAACTAATTAGATGAGATGTGATGAGATTTATGGTTTTGTATGTGGGTTAATGAGCTTTGAATCATATGATATGATGTTAGCATTAATCTTATGTTTATGCATGTTGAGTATGTAAGCTTATGCAAGTTTAATATGATGTATGTTATGTTTGCATGATGCTAAATATGCAAGTTGTGGGCTATGTAATCATATGCATGTTATGCAAGTTCATGGTAATATGCTATGCAAGTTACATGTATGTAAATATGCAAGTTACATGTTTGTTAATATGCAAGTTACATGTATGTAAATATGCAAGTTACATGTTTGTTAATATGCAAGTTACATGTTTGTTAATATGCAAGTTACATGTATGTAAATATGCAAGTTACATGTTTCTTTATATGCAAGTTACATGTTTGTTAATATGCGAGTTACATGTATGTAAATATGCAAGTTACATGTTTATTAATATGCAAGTTCATGATGACACATTATGCAAGTCTATAAGCTAATATGCAAGTTTGTTATGCAAAATGAATATGTAAGTTATGTGACATATTATATGCAAGTTATGTGACATGTTATGCAAGTTCATATGCAAGTTATGTGTTTGTTAATATGCAAGATGGCACCTTTGAAACATGTTCATTCATATGCAAGTTGACACCTTTTATATGTGTTATATCATGAACGAAATTACGTGGGAACGATGGGGTAATTAAATGCATAAGTTAATAAGATTGTGTGAAATTAATATAATTATGCATAACACAAAATAAATAAACATAGTATGGGAATTTGCCTATTTGGTTAGGTGTACCCATACTATGTGTTGGGAATTTACCTATTGAGTTAGGTCTACCCCATGGGAATTTACCTATTAAGTTAGGTCTACCCATGTTAAGAAAACTTGATTAATTAGGGATAATTAATATAAAATTATGAGGGTGATTAATTAGGTGTAATTAATTGACTAAGACACGAGGTTGGACTCAGTTGTAGCGTAAAACTGCCCGGACCCAACCGGCTTAACCAGTTGCTACAAATGTTAGCCCAATGTGAGAGGTCTTAGGCACAAACTAAATACGTAATTAATGTAAAGACACGAGGTTAGACTCTGTTATGACATAAGGCTGCCCGGACCCAACCGGCTTAACCAGCGGTCATAAAAGACAGTCTAATGTGAGAGGTCTTTACAAAGGTTACGTTCTTAATTAATTAATTAAGAAACACTTAACCATATTAGCATGTAGAGGGACATGAGGGGTTAAGTGGGTGCCTCGGGTGGCATGAGAAAATCTAGTGGTTGCCTTGGGTGGCAATAGAAAATACGATTAGAATACTTAACCAAAATGGAACATGTAATTAAAACATGATTAAAGGGTTAAGTGGGATATACTAGAAAAAGGGACAAGCTTAGGTGGGTAGCTTGTGGAGGCCCATTTCAACCAGTAACCCATACGTATCTTTGTGGGCTCGACCCATGTCGAGGACGGGACACGCATACTGGGCTTGACTGTAAGAGGCAAACGGGTTAGCGGTGGCAACGCAAGTCCAACGGGCTTCATATGCGTGAGTGGGCCCGGGCTGGTAGGTAAGCCGTTGTTGCATCGAGTAGATATAAGCCGTGCACCTTTAGTTTCATCAGGTTGCCACATTGGGGAATGATACATCCCACGGTGGGGCCAGCACGGGTATCTACGTTAGGGAGCCGATCGAATGGGAAGTAGTGTGTACACCTAGTGGATTGTAGGGCCCCGTGGCGCCTACTTGGTCACCTAGGGGTACGCAAGTACTATTAGGTTAATTTTAAAAGTCCTTGGGTGGGATCAACCTTTAAGTTAGGAACGACTGGTGTGGTGCAGTTTAGTAATTTACCTTAGGAAGGGTAGATGCGTCTTTATCTTTTATCTTGGTTTAGTTAACTGCTTAGTATAGCCGTTCATCCCTATATGTTACCGTATATCAAGTTATGTCTTCTCTGGTTACTTTAACAATTGTATTGTTAAAGTTATAGGACTCACTCAGACTTATGTCTGACCCCGTTGTTTTTACCTTTTTCCCAACCCTCAGGTCCTACGGTGGATCCTAGCAGTAGTGGAGCTTGATCGGATTGCTGTCCCAGTCTTTAGGAGCTTGGATAGATGTAAAGCTCCAGTTATCCAGTTATCTTTTCTTTTGTTTTGGCTATTGTGTGAGAGTGGGATTATGTACTTCTTTATTTTGATGGATATTGTACTTGACTTTTATTTTGGTTTTATGATGTAACCAGACATGTTTTACTTCCGTTGTTATGAGAAGATGTTTTAAAATTTCAAGTACTGTTTATATCTGTCTTGTTGTAATTTTTCTGTTCTATATTCACTAAAATACTCCACCGATGCTATGGCATTCCCTTAGTGAGTGACCCTAGCGGGAGTGGGGTGTTACAATGGGTCAGGTCCATATGTATATATCCCTCAAGTGGATGTGATTCCAGAAATGGGCGAGAGCTCGAAAGGCCCCACCATGCCACTTCGAACTTCACCTTCTCCAAGTTCGACTCAAGAAGATGAGCTGGCTAATATACCTGAAAAGCACCGAGAAGGGTACATCACCCCTGGGGATGCTATTTCTCCTGAAAAATCAGTGTCTCCTAAAGAACTGCCAGTAGATGCTTCCCAAGGAGATGCCCATACTACTGATAACCCTATATTCCAGGGTTTGGGAGATCTCCCCTTACCTGAAACTATCTACACTTCCGAGGATTTTGGCACAAATCCTTTAGTTTTTACATCTTCAGAGGAGACTACTCCTGTTAAGGCCAAAGAGCCCACTCGCACTGGCTTGGCTTCAGACTCTGGTTTGTCGGAGGGGGGACACCACTTAGGATGCACTTAACACAATAGCGCCCCACTTCACAGCACTTACTTCTTATGAGAATACTGGTTCTGAATTCCACTTAATTGTTGTGCAGGTACAATGTCTCGTGCTCACTATGACATCAGGAAACTACGCCGCAACATGACCAGACCCCCTCATGATGTTGAGCATGATCGCCGCAAAATCCGCGGTAGGGAGGATAGAAGGCCTTATGATTCTTATTAGTCGCGGACCTCGCTCTCCCGTTCGGTCGGATCCAAAGCGATACAAAGGCTACTAAGGTCGTCGAGAAGATGACAAGTTGCGGTCAAAAGACCCAATTTCTACTCAAGAAAAACTCAGTAGGGAAAGGAGCCCGCCGAGAGACACCGACTCGCGAAACAAGGGCAAGATTCCTACTAAGCGGCCTAGACAGGGTGAGGAGGCCATTGAGCCCTCCACACATAAGGATACCGAGCTGACATTCCCCGCACCTCCACCATTGGACGCTGAAACTGCAGTTAAGCGAGCATACCTGGTGGAGCAGTTCCCCGATCACTATTTTGAGAACTTAACTTTCTTACCTGCCCTCGAGCCCATTTCCTGAAGGTGGGCGGACGAGGCCAAGGCGAAAATTGACGCAGTCGAGAAACAATATTCAGAGATGTTCAAGTATTCGTGTAACCTTTCCAGAATCATCTAAACTCTAATCATGGATGCTAACTCGATGAAGAAGACTGCAGAAGCTGACGCAAAGGCCTTGAAAATTTTGGGGAAAGACCATGAGGATACATAGGCAAAACTTGCTATCGCTCAACGGGATGTTGCTAGCTTCAAGCAACAATTTGAAGATCTACAGAAACGTTATCATGACTTGCTCGAGTCTCATACTCAAGAGCGCTCGGAGCAGAAAAAGCAAGCAGAAGACGCCAAGTCGGATAGCGCAAGAATACAACTTGCTTATGCTACTCTTGAGCGAGAAAAAGCCAAGTTAGCGAGGAAGAACGCCGAATTGGAGAAGAAAAACGCTGACTTGGCTTCCATGTTGATGGAGGCCGAAAACAGGGCTGCCCTAGCGGAGGGCAATGTTGAAAGTGTCATCAAGTCGGCCGAAGAGTCCCGCAAGTAGCTGGCAGAGGCCCAGGAGGATGTGCAGGGCTTTGGTGAATTACTGATCGAATTTTTTGCACATATAATTCATCACTGAAACATCTCTTGGATCGATGATTATCTGACTACCTTGGTCCATGTGTAGAGCCAAATTGTTGAATGGCAGAAAGAAGAACTCAAGGTAGATTCCATCGACGAGGACAAACTCATGGAAAAAATATCTAAGAGATGACGAGCCGGCAAGTCTGGCTGAGGGGCGTTGCCTGATTGCTGCTGCCATGGAGGAGGAAAAGCGGAAGGCTAAACAAAAGAACATCTTGGAGGCTGGTTCTTCTTCCACTGGCGCTGAAGCTTCTAAAGTAGAGGGATATGACCCCAAAAATCCGGCGATTCCTCGGGCATCTCTCTTATCCCCTATTCCTGAGACGGCGTCAGAGACGGCAGTTACTCCAGGTGACAAATCATCGGAAGGTATTTCTACCTTTTTCACCCCAATTCGTCAAAGCTGCCTTCACTTTCCATCACATAGTTGGGCAATCGATGAAGGACCCTTTGTTTTCTCCCCAGTTGATAAATGTTGCTTCTCATTCCGCAGGTGCTGAACCGTCCGAGAAGGCAGACGTGCCTCAGGGAACCACTGCCGAAGCAAAGTCGACGGAGAAGGCTGAAGGAGACAAGGTTAAGGCCGACGCTCCTCACGATGGCGAGATGATAGACGCCTTAAAGGATGACAGTGACAATGAGGGACATGAGGAAGACCCTGAGGTGGCTATAGTTGGGGAGTCAAAAAGCGCTGATGACATCACTTTAGCTGCCTTGAAAGCCGAACAAGAAAAGCGTATGCAGCTTAAAGTTGAAGACCATGACCCCGAAAGCCTTAATCCTCTCGCAGTAGTGGATGCTGGATCAAGGTTAGTTGTTAAGATTTCGACTAGATCTATTACAGAAGAACTTGCTAAAAAGTCTTCTCTTGATTCCAACATTCCGACTCCCGGGAAAAAATGAACCGATTCCAGCACTTCAGTCTCAGGTTGGAAAAAACCAAAGCGCATCTTAACTGATGCTGAAAAACAGGCGAAGGATGCTCAGAAGGCTGCTAAAAAATCCAAGTCCACATCAACGTCTAAGTGATGAAGTGTTCTGCTTTATTTTAGCATTTAATTGGCCCACAATTGTTGCAGCGAGTGTGGCCCTCGCATCTTCTTTTTGCCTGTTTTCCTGTACAAACTCATACGTTTATAAATAAAAAATAATTCATTTCCTGCAATGCCTGTTAGTCGTTAGTTCAGTACTTATGTAAAATACAAATGCATGTCCTACTAAAGTTGTGTAATGGAGTCATAGTGGAGGGGAATATGTGTGTACATGTACGCCCCCAGTCAATCTTGAAAAACAATTCAAGATTAAATTAAAAGGTCTGAATGTCCCCGATTCTCTGACGGGGGTCGCATTCCTTTCGTCATTGATGCCTGTTCTTTTCTGGCATCTTTTATACTCTCCTGACTTATATCCAGGTTAGAGTTCTTGCTGAGGCGGTCTCTCATCTGGGTGCACCTTCACGCCTCAGAGGACGTCGTCTTCCCGTCCTTTATACGCTCTCTCAATTCTTGAGAGTTAGAGTTAAGAACGTCGTCTTTCCATTCTTTTATGTCTTATTGTACAAACAGTCGTTGTGTTTGTTCTTGCATATAAGCCATCTCCAACTTTCCAGATTTTAATTTAACATCTTGTATTCCACTGTCACAATAGAATAATAGTTGAAGATATAAATAATGCAGGAAAGTAAATGGCACACGATATTTTTATAGTGGTTCGGCTAAGTCGTAGCCTACATCCACTTTATAGTCCTTTGTTCGCATCAACAGACTTTTCTAAGGCAAGTCGTGCCTTTTTACAGGGTTCATAAAAAAAACAAAAGAAAATACAACATCCCTAATTCAAATATCGCATCAAGTGTTGGGCATTCCAGGCTCTAGGCACTTCTTCGCCATCTACGGTCGTTAACTTGAAGGCTCCTGTCTCAAGTTCCCATTGGACGGCAAATGGTCCTTCCCACTTTGGACCGAGATGAGGAAGGGATGGAAAAACTTGCTTTAGCACCAAATCCCCTAGCTCAAAGGTTCTAAAGCAAACTTTCTTGTCATAATAACATGTCATCTGACGTCGATGCCTTGACGCACGCAGGTCTGCCTCATCCCTTTTCTCTTTGACTTCATCAAGGGACTCGAG
Organism: Allium sativum; assembly: GCA_030737875.1. NCBI lineage: Eukaryota > Viridiplantae > Streptophyta > Magnoliopsida > Asparagales > Amaryllidaceae > Allium > Allium sativum. The sequence continues at coordinate 652,375,864 of CM060923.1, forward strand.
GAGGAGTTCCCGATTCATCATCGGGTCATAATATATCACCTTGTGAGAGGGAACTTCAAGCTCTACCGGGATTACCGCTTCTGAACCAAATGAGAGAAAGAAAGGAGTATGGCCGGTAGCTGTCTTAAACGTTGTCCAATATGCCCACAAAGCCAAGGGCAATTCATCCACCCATTTTGCTTTTTCACGTTCCAACCGCTTCTTGAGGATGGACTTTATGACTTTATTTATTGCTTCTACTTTCCCATTCGACTGTGGATGGGCGACTGCAGTGTCCCGCTTGTCAATCTTGTATTTCTGGCAGAAATTCTGAATTTGGCGCCATCGAACTGGCTTCCATTATCAATTATAATGGTCCTTGGAATCCCAAATCGGCATATGATATTTCTAACCACGAAACTTATCACCTTTCTTGCTGTGATTTTGGTTAAGGGCTCAGCTTCCACCCACTTCGTAAAATAGTCCACGGCGACTATTGCATACTTCGCTCCTCCTTTGGCAATCGGTATAACTTCGATGATATCAATTCCCCACATGGAAAACGTCCATGGACTCACCATCGACTTGAGCTGGGTCGGTGGTGCTCTGGGGATCTTGGCGAACATCTGGCATTTGTCGCAGCGTCGTGAGTAATTAGCTGCATCTTTATTAATAGTGGGCCAGCAATACCCATACTGCAACACCTTTTTTGCTAAAGTCTGACCCCCCGTATGATCTCCACACTCACCTTCGTGTACTTCCCTTAGTACACGCTTGATGTCGTCGTGCGCTATACATCGTAACAGGGGCATAGAAAATCCTTGCTGATAAAGGGTATTATCTTGAAGGACGTATCTGGTAGCTTTGCGAACTATGGCTCGCCTCTCACTCTTCTTTGACGGGAGTACTCCATTTCTAAGGAAATTCTTGATTGGGGTCATCCACGACTCCCTCTCCGGTTCTGTTTCGAAAGCTAACTCGGTTTCCATTAATTCAAAGCTGGGCGATCCCAACGTCTCAATTGGAACCATTTCGGTTTCCTCCGGATTGTCGGAGCTTGCCAGCTTCGCTAGCTGATCTGCCTACTGGTTTTCGGCTCTTGGGATATGCGTTATGTTATACCGATCCAAGTTGCTCAACAGCTCCTTCACTTTTCCAAGATAGGTAACAAGTCGAGGTCCCCGGGACACAAACTCCTTTCGCACCTGGCAGACGACTATTTTGGAATCGCAGAATATATCTAATGCCTTTATTCCGAATTCCTTGGCAAGTTTCAGCCCGGCAATCAGGGCTTCATATTCAGAGTCATTATTGGTCGCTAAAAATTCTAGTCGCAGAGCATAATATAACGAGACGACTCGAGCTCCGGACCTTCGGTCGTTCTTGGCTCCGTCTGTATACAACTTCCATGGATCTAATTTTAATTCGTCCTCTGATTTGACCACCTTATCATTGATCGTCTCTTCCTCCGGAATTGTGAACTCTGCTATAAAGTCAGCCAAAGCTTGCCCCCTGATCGATCTCCGCGGCTGAAAATTTAAATCAAACTAACTTAATTCAATATTCCACTTAATCAACCGTCCCGATGCTTTGGGTCTTTGCAACACCTGTCTCAGAGGCTGATCAGTGTATATGATTATTGGGTGAGCTTGAAAATAATGGCGAAGTTTTTGGGAGGCGATCAGAAGGCTGTAAGCAAGCTTCTCAATCCTTGGATAGTTACGTTCTATAGCTGCCAATTTCTTACTTACGTAATATACCAGCCTTTGCACCCTCTCTTCTTACCTGACTAAGGCGGTACTAACGGCATGAGCCGATACTGCTAGATAAACAAACAGCTCTTCATGATCCACCGGCTTCGACAAAATCGGTGGTCTCTTTAGTAAGTCCAATAGATTTCGAAGGGCCTCAACACAGTCCGGAGTCCATTTGAAATTTTTCTTTCCCCTTTTTATCAGGTCAAAAAAGGGACGCATTTGTCTGTTGCTTTGGAGATACATCTACTCAACGCAGCCACTTTCCCCGTAAGACTTTGGATATTTTTGATTCTTCGTGGTTCCTCAATGTTCCTTATCGCTGCTATTTGACTGGGATTAATTTCAATTCCTCGAGAGCTCACGATGAAACCTAGAAACTTTCCAGATGCCACCCCAAACGAGCACTTCAAAAGATTAAGCTTCATCCGATACTTTCGTAGGATATCGAACATCTCTGCCAAGTCTTGCATATGGCTAGAGGACTGTCTCGATTTGACAAGCATATCGTCCACATAAACCTCCATAATCTTTTCTATTTGGTTATAAAACATCCTGTTCACCAAGCGTTGGTAGGTAGCTCCAGCATGTTTCAATCTGAAAGGCATGACCACATAGCAATACAACCCCAAATTTGTAATGAAGCTCGTGTGCTCTTGATCGGGCACATGCATGGTAATCTGGTTGTATCCAGAATATGCGTCCATAAAAGAAAGAAGTTCATGTCCCGCCGTCGAATCCACAAGCTGGTCTATTCTGGGGAGTGGGAAGCTATCTTTCGGGCAGGCTTTGTTCAAGTCTGAAAAATCAATACACGTCCTCCACTTTCCATTTGACTTCTTTACCAAAACATGATTTGATATCCAGTCGGGATATGTCGAATCTCTAATAAATCCATTCTCTTTCAGCTTCTCCACTTCTTCTTTCAGAGCTGCCGACCTCTCTGGGCCCAGCACACGTCTCTTTTGCTTTACAGGCGGGTGTTTCGGGTTTATACTCAGCGAATGACTCATGATGGATGGTGATATCCCACACATGTCAGCGTGGGTCCAGGCAAACACATCCAAGTTTTCCTTCAGAAAGTTAGCCAGTTCTTTGGCTCGGTGCGGATCCAACTGGGATCCAATCTTCAAAACTTTTGTTGGACCAGCTTCATCAATGGATATATCCACTATCGTTTCGTTAGGAGTTGCTTTTCTATCCTCAGGTTCCTCATCTTCTCTGGGATCCAGGTCCTCAGGCATTCCCTTGGGCAACTCCTTCGGGGCTGATCCATCTAATTGCTACGCCGAACCCTCCTTTGGAGGAGGTGAAGTACTTTTAGTCTCGATGTTGAGTCCCTTCATCAGCATCTTTAATTCAGCAATATAACAAGCTCGCCCAGAGACTTGGTATCCCCTCATTACTCCTGTTCCGGCTTCAGTTGGGAACTTTAGTAATAAGCACCGTAGTGCAATACAAGCCCTGAACTCTGCTAGGCAGGCCTTCCTAAAAATGCGTTGTAGGGCGAATCTACATCTAGCACTACGAACTAAAGCATTCGTACTCTTCGACGATCCCCTTGTCCCAATGTTAAAGGTAATTCTATATACCCCATTGGAGCTGTCGATGCCCCATTGAAGCCTCGGATCCAACCTTCATAGGGCTTCAAATCTCCAGACTCGAGTCTCATCTGGTCAAACGACTTCTTAAACAAAATGTTGACAGAGCTTCCATTGTCTACTAGTACCTTATGAACTAGTGTTGGCCCAATAGTAGTGGTAATAACCAACGGATCTTCGGTAGGTGATTGGATTCCGGTGTCGTCTCTGCTACGGAACACCACATCATCGAACATTGTCCTCTGCTGTTTCACAGGGGTGATATCTTCCAAATCATTGCACTCGCCCACATCTTTGTGCTTAACTGCATTAACGTATTGGTCCATTGCTCTGAAACTGTGGATAGCTGGATGGAGTACACCTACTATGGTGTTAATGACAATCCCTTTGCCCTTTTGTTGCGCTGTAGGCTTGGGAGCAGACTGATTCTGGTTTGGGGCCTGTCCTCCTTGGCCCCTATCCCTTGGGGCAGCCTTATACTCATCCAACTTACCTTCACGCAACAACTTCTCAACTACATCTCTCAAGTGTCGACATTCGTTCGTTGAATGTCCGTGAGTTTTGTAAAATAAACAAAATTTTCCGGTAGCAATTTCTTTCTCTGTCGAATCTCGTGGCGGTGTTTTTTTGTATTGCAAAACATTATACATGTCCAAATAAATGTTCTCTAATGTATCATTCAACGGTGAATAATTTTCGATAATCTGGAACGGGGTCTTTTGTCAGAATTACTTCCTCGGTTCCTGTTTCTCCTATTACCATTCCCATTACGGTTGTTGTTGCCCCCGTTTCCATTATTAGTGTTTCCATTCTTGTTTCCAACATTCAATTCGACTTTCCCAGAGCTTTCTCCAGACTGATTTACAGCAACATTACTCTGAACAGCTTCTTTTGAGGCCGCTCCGGACTTCCTCTTTCTGTTTTCCCTTGCTTCCTCCCGTCTTAACTGAATATTGGCCTTCTCATAAAACAACTCTCATGTGGGAGGTGGCTTCCCAGAAAGATAATCTCCAAACTCTGAATCAGGATCGACTCCTTCCATTAAGGCCATCAAGATGGTAGGCTCATGAGGGTCGCTGACTTCTGTTACAGCTAAATTGAAACGGTCTAGATACGACTTCAAGAACTCACCCGGCGCTTGCTTAATTCTCGATAATTCGATAACAGTCTTAGACTTTCGGGTGTGAAGTCGGAATTGATTCATAAAACGTTCACTTTACTCTTTGAAATTCGATATCGATCGAGGAAGAAGTCGGGTAAACCATAGTAATGCTACGTCTTCTAAGTAAATCGGGATAGCCTTACACTTCACAGCATCAGGAGTAGCTGCAGCATTCATAAACCATGCGTATCTCATCAGATGTTGTCCCGGGTCAGTTCTCCCGTTATATCTGTCCATCTGCGGCAAATTAAACCGTCGGGGGAACTGAAAGTCAAGAATGTCATCGGTAAAGGGAGTATGGCTTCGCTCAATACCATCATCTTCATTGGTGTAGTTTTGACTCTCAGACATGATCTGGCGCACCATAGCCCATACATCAGCATTGGTCAAGAGCCGTTCAGGCTCCCTGGCTCTGATGTTCGGGTTTCCTCTAGGCTCCTGATCAGGGGACACCCTCCTTCTTCTAGCGACTTCTGCTCTGCTTTGCTCCCTACGTTCCCGGTCGATCTCGGGAGGAAGCGGCTGAAGCATTTGTCCCTGAGTGGGGTTGGTGAGGTTAGGATCTCTAGGCAGAACATGGGATCCTCGCATTGGTAATAGCATAGGTTCTCTCAAGCTCGGGTCATCGGGTCCTAACACACGAGCAGCGTCTTCGCGGGATCCCAGAGATTCGAAAGTCATTTGTTCCAAATTCTGAGGTCGTTCGAGCGGCCTTCTTTCACGAGGCCGTTCTTCCTCAGAAGAAGAAGACTGATCCATTGCAGTGCGATGAACTGGGGAAGGGGTTCTCTGCCTGCGAAGCTTGCCAATTTCCCTACTCATGATTCTTATATTCTCTTGCATCATAAGGTTGGTGCGCTCGTGGATTCTCATAGCCTCCCTAGTGCTCTCAAGCATGTCGAGAAGGAGCGAAAAATCTCCTTGGGTGACAGGTGTAGATGGATTGATCTGGTCATTGGTCCTGGTGGCTGGAGTCGGAGCATTTGGAGGGGCTCAAGTAGAGGTTCCAGCATCACCTAGAGTCGGTTCGGATCGGAGCAAAGTGACCTAGCCGGATCATTTCGGGTTGGGGGAGCGCACCTCTTCAACATCTTCTACTCGGATCGGATCGGAACTTTCCCTCTGCAACCGGTTCGGATTTCCTGAGCCAGTCCGATCCGCACCCGATCTTTGCCCACGAGACCTCGTCACGACCGCATTTTGCTGATCTTCACCAACTTCATTCCCTCGACTGGTTTGAACTTCCTTGCCTTTTCCTTTGGCCATAATTCTTCAACAATCAACCAATAAGCACTTAAAAGCGTCGGAAATTGGGGATTAACTTCTTTGAACTCAACGGTCCAAAAAGTAGAACGATAATCCAGAAAAACAGAGAATTCAAATGATTCTCAGTGAAAGCACCAAAATGTTAGACCAAAAAGTGGTTTTAACACCCAAATTGACTAAAATTACGATAAAGTGAGATCAAAAACAGAAAAGAGACACAAGATTTATAGTGGTTCGGCGTTAAAGAGCCTACGTCCACTTTATATCACTTTTTTTGATGATGTAGATGAAAATACAATAAGATATTCACTCAATCTCACTCATTTTTCATATACATTCACTCAATTATCCTCAAAATACACTTTGAATGATGATTTGGATTGTTTAGGAGTGCTGGAATTCGGTTCTCAAAGATACTCAAACTCTCAGAGTGCCAAAAGATCCTTTCAAACGACCCTTGGGGGTCTATTTATAGGTGGAAACTTCTCCAGAGTTCGGTTCGGATCGGGTACACGTGTCCTCCATTCCATGACTTTCGGGATCGGATGAGTTCAGGTGTTGCCAGCACATCAAGTTAGTGGCCATCGTGGGTAGAAAGTGGCTGTAACTACCTCGAATATTCAGGAGATCGTGGTGCGGAGTAGCAGGGTGCACTGGGTTCGGATCGGATGGGCTAGCAGATGGGGTACGGATCGACCTTGCTACATCCGATCCGATCTGAATACTTTCCTTCCTCCTTTGCCTTGCTTTTGTTCCTACTCCTGTAATTCCGATCCGAACCGGATGTACAACAGAGTGCCCTTCGTTTACTTGATCTTCTAACTTTTTGACTTTGTGTAGCCTAGTTCACAAAGTGGGCTAACAGTTTTTAAATAGATGTTTCAGTCTTTAAATGACATTTTAATACCGACTAAAGACCAGAGTGATTAGTCACTAATTTTCAACTCTCAAATACATTTAAAACTGAAGAAATTCGGTATATTGAAACTGAAAATTAGTCTCAACGTTATGAAAAACTGAATTTTAAAGACTACGATGGGTTTGTAATTAGTCTTTATGTATATGTACATATATGTTTATGCGTGTATATATAAACATACCTACGCGCTATATATATAAATGTGTATGCCGTCATTGTCATATAATATTTAATTTTATATCTTCAACCGGCTTTATGATTTTATTTCAAAACAAAACAGTACATGATATAATATCATGGTTAGTATTGTGTTCGTGTATACCCCAACATCAAGAATAAAAAATACAACAAATGTAGGAAAAGGTGAACTTCCATTTCAATAAACATGCACATCAAGACAATAGTACAATATAAAAAACTTTCTTTCCTACATTCTAGGAAGAAGTCGAACTGTACAATATAATTTTACAGTGTAGAACATTGGCTGAAATTTTCTAGATCGAAATAATTTCATCTACACTATTTTCTTGATCTAAATCATTATGGAGGACAAGGCTGAAGTCTGATAGCTGATTCCACCAGACCTTACGCCTATACCAGAACCTGATTCAGACCTTCATACTACCACTAAAAACCACGAAACACCCAACCCAACCGCCGACGCAACCCAGGAAATCTCCTTCCACGCTCTAATTGGCTCCAACCATCCCCGTTCCATTCGCCTCCTAGCCAGGGTCAATGGAAACCCAATCTCCATACTGGTCGATACGGGTTTCACCCACAATTACATGCACCTGAAAACAACAAAATTCTTAGGGCTCGAAGTACTTCAATCGACATCGTTCGTGGTTACTGTTGGCAACAGTGAGTAATTAAGAAGCGCAGGCAGTTGTCAAGGGGTAAAAATCGTCATACAAGACAATCGATTCAAGATCGATTTCCATCTTTTGGAAATTGTGGGATCCGACATTGTATGCAGCATCCAATGGTTAGAGAAGCTTGGTCCAGTAACTCTTGATCATAAATAACTTACGATGGAATTCACTTATGATAATCGGGCTGTACGCCTAATTGGGCTTGGCCCAAATATTTTACCGTCACAAATTTCTTTGAACTAGCTCCGCAGATTAGAAAACACCGCCTCTATTACCAAATACCTTTTTCTCCAAGCCCACATGATAAGCCAACCACCGGACCAAACACGATTACCCACCCGAACCCCAAATTACATAACCTCTTATCCATATACCAACACATTTTCCACAACCCAGCCGATCTCCCAGCCAATCTTGAACTAAATCACCACGTAAATTTACTACCTAATTCCAAACCGATCAACACAAAACCATAACGTTGCCCGTATTTTCAAAAAAAATGAAATTGAGCGTCAAATTTGGGAAATTACTCTAAACTAATACAACCATCCACTAGTCCTTTCTCCTCACCAGTCTTCTTAGTTAAAAAGAAAGACAGGTCATAGCGATTTTGCGTTAATTATATAGCACTCAATACCATCACCATTAAAGATCGCTTTCCCATCCCAACAGTAGACGAGTTATTAGACGAACTCTATGGTGCTTTTTTTTTTCAAACTTGATCTTCGCAGTGGCTATTTTCAAATTCGCTTATACCCACTCTATATCCCAAAAATAGCTTTTCCCACCCATGAAGGCCAATACGAATTTCTAGTCATGTCGTTTGGCCTAACCAACGCCCCGTCAACATTCCAAGCGACCATGAATATCATTTTCCGGCCTCAGCTACGGAAATTTGTGCTTGTCTTTTTCGACGATATTTTCGCCTATAGCCCGTCCTGGGATTCCCACTTAAACCATCTCCACACAACCCTATCCATTCTTGATAAACACCAATTTTTCATCAACTTGAACAAATGCACCTTTGGCATGACCGATCTTACGTATTTGGGCCACATCATATCCACTAGAGGCGTCTACGTTGACCCCGCAAAAATCGACGCCATGATTAACTGGCCTGTTCCAAGAAATGTCACGGATGTTCGAGGCTTTATAGGCCTAACGGGCTACAACAGGCATTTTATACACCAATATGCAGCGATCACAAGCCCAATCTCAGATTTACTTAAGGACGAAATATTTCATTCGACCGATAAAGCCCAACAAGCATTGAATAACTTGAAACAAACCCTTACCAGCACACCGATCCTCTCCCTTCCTAATTTCTCCAAAACTTTTGCCATAACCACCGACGCCTCATCCACCGCCGTTGGCGCAGTGCTTTCCCAAAATGACCATCCGATCGCCTATGTCATCTTAAAACTTCCCCGTTACTTACAAAAATCATCAACCTATTCGCGCGAGATGTTCGCGATTACGTCAGCCGTGAAAAAGTGGTGCCATTATTTGTTACGGCAACGAATCCATATTTTTACCGACCATCGGAGCTTGCATCAGTTAGTATCACAATCGATTCAGACACCAGAGCAACATAAGTGGCTTACTAAATTGCTCAGCTTTGATTTCTCCATCCACTATAGTCCAGGCAAAGATAATAAGGTCGCGGATGGCCTTTCCTGATTCACAGAAGCGGCAGCGATGAATGCGATTTCAGGGCTGACATTTCCCATCATAGCCGACATCAACAAAGCTTTACAACAAGATTTGAAGTCAAAAGAAACAATCGACGAGATACAGGCAGGGTAACAACCCTAACCATAATTTTTAGTGGCGTAATAATCTTTTGTTTTGGGGTGATAGGATTTACGTCCCTGATGATGCACAATTGCAACACCAAATCATAACCGATTTCCATGACTATAAAACTAGAGGAAACTCGGGGATTAAGGGGACAATCGCCCGTACTTCCAGTAATTTTTTTAGGCCCAAATTAGCTTCCGCAGTTCAAGAATTTGTCCACCACTGCCCCGTCTGCTTGCAAACCAAACCCGATAACTCCTCTTACAAAGGATTTCTCCAACCATCCATCTCTGACCAGATATGGGAAGACATAGCCATAATTTCATCACACACACCTCCCATCGTCCACTGGCAAAATAGTAATTTGGGTCATTGCCGACAGACTTTCCAAATATGCTCACTTCTGCGCCCTTCCATTGTCCATTTCCACCACCCAATTAGCCTCATACTTCCTCCACGAATACGTCTGCTTACATGGCTTTCCCCGTTCCATAGTATCCGACCGCGACCGACTTTTCATGAGTCAATTTTGGAAAGAGCTTTTTAAACTTTACAGCACTAAGCTCTGTATGAGCAGCGCATACCATCCGCAAACCGGCGACCAATCAGAAGTTGTCAACCGGTGTTTAGAGAATTACTTGAGAGCAATCACAGGAGATATTCCTATGAAATGGGCAAAATGCCTTCCTTGGAAGGAACGGTGGTATAATACATCCAAGCACACTTACCTACGTTTACCTCCCTTTCAAGCAGTATACGGTCGAACTCCACCTACCCTCTCTAATTATATATCTCGCACAACTCACATCCCTCAACTCAATGACTGGGCTACATCACGCAATCAGCTCCTCCAAACCATAAAGACTAACCTACAAAAATCCCAAAACTGCATAAAGAACTTCGCTGATCAATACCGCACCGATAAGCAATTCGAGGTAGGATCATGGGTCTTTCTCAATCTCCAACCGTATTGGCAAACCACATTGAGGAACAATCACCATAAACTCACCAAACGATACCTTGGACCCTTTAAAATTCTGGAATGCATCGGACCTGTAGCCTACAAGTTCCTCCTCCCACTGGATTCCCGCATACACCTTGTTTTTCATGTTTTCTTACTCATGCTATGCCCAAAATCCTACATCGCCACAACAGTACCGCTATCACCAAGTTCAGTCTCGCACAACCTCGATGACAAGGTCGATATTGAAGGGATGAGCATTGATACGCATGATAATCATGCAGCACCTCCACAAGGATGTACAAGGCCGAGGAGACTCATGAGGATGCACAACAGGTATCTGGATTGATTGCAGAGGAAAGCACGCGGTTAGAAGAAAGTTGTGTGGCTAATAAATATCACTAGTATTTTACTATTTCCAGTATTTACTTATTTCCAGTACTTTTCATTTTCTTTTGCTACAAGTTGTATCATGGCAACAGTGGCGGAGCTAGCCATGTGGATCAGCTGGGGCATAAAGTGAATTTTAGTTAGGGGAAAATCACGTGTGTAGCCCTGTTCATGGAAAATATAACACGAATAGGCTTGTTTTCAAATTAATTACAGATTTAGGCCTGTTTGTTTTCTGAAAGCGAGTTTTGGAAACTCGTCTTCAGAAAAATACGAAGGCGAGTTTCCAAAACTCGCCTTCGGAAAAACCCTGCATACCAGAAAACCTGCATACACATACCTGCACATATTTGCCTTCAACAAACACAAGCACTAGGTCCATACACAAAGAAAATTCATACATAAAGACTACCATCCAATTAATAAACGTACCAAAACAAGTTCATATACAAAACAAAAACATGCACTAAGTTCATCCATGAATACGAAATAAGTAAACGTACCAAAACATAGCAAATTCATACACAAAGACTATCATCCAATGTATTAGACAGACCAATCTAACATGCACTAGGTTCGCCTCGGCCTGACTAGTGGTGTGGAAGTTGAAGACGAACCACTGTCGCTGCTGCTCCTAGTGCGTCGTGCACTTCTGGTACGTGGTAATGTAGGTGCAGGTTGAGATGGACCATGCACAAATTATTTGTGCTTTGCTGGAGGTGGAGGAGAACCGGCAGGAGGAGGAGAACCTGCAGGAGGAGGAGGAGGTGGAGGAGATGGTGGTTTCGGCTTATCTAGCTTGTTCCTGCGTAAAATCACGTCTAAAATCTTCTGTATGTTCGTGCACATTGTCTGTCCCTCGTCGTCAGTCTGCCTCTCTCTAAGCTTTTCTGCTTCCTCCCATGCACGGTTGATACCTGCAACCTGCAAATTTAAAAGAAAATTAGATAGAATGAATAAATGAAACTGATTGTATTTAATAGTACACACATTAACTTACCACGTTCCTCTCTAGTGGTGCTCTAGGAACATACGGTGCCAACGCAGTATCTACTCTAGGATTAAGGACGTAGCGTCGTGTTATGTTCCAATACCACCTCATGTACTGCGCCGCGGATATGGGGGGCTCCCTCTCGAACTCAATATGGTTATCGCGGTCATCCCACATAGCATGATGCAGGTGCCCTCAATGTAAGGCGGTGCATTATTCGGTATATGCTGCTTCAAGCCGAACTACCTCATAACCCTATCGAGAACGTGTCAAGCGGTGAAGGTGTAGGCTATAATAGGTACTCTCGTCGTCCAAAGGTACCTATGAGCTCTGCAAGTGATTGGTAGTGGGGCAAGTACCTCTGGAGTGTACGGATACCATGTAACCTTTTCGTCTGTAAGGATGTCCAACTCATTGCGGTAAAAGTACAACTCTCGTCGTGGTGTATATCATGTATCCTTTTTTCCAACCCACCTGTTACATGATAATAAAAGGTACATACATTGGAAATGTTATGTGTTGTGTTTAATAAAATAAACGATCAAATAAGTATATCTAGCTCCAAGCGGCATCGATGGGTCGATGAGATCAGACGTCACTGCTAATCTTCCGATGGGAAGATAAGTCCAGGACCAAAGCTATGTACACAAAAATATACTATTAATAAAAGAGAATGATGCATCACATTGTATAACAATAAATTATAGACATTCGGTTCATACCTGAAGTAGCGTCGGGCAACCGGCAAAATAGTTATACTGTTGCAGCGCGACCTTGGACAATTCCTGATATGCATAGGCCAACAATGCACTACCCCACGAATATGATGCGCACTGCCCGAGATCAGCTAAAAACGGTAGCCATCTCAAATCTATACGGGTCTTGGCATGATCGACCATCATTCTATAGAAAATAATATGTAGTAAAATACAACGAGCTCATTGCTCAACCTCTAACTGGGCGGCTTCCGCAGAAACATCACTCGCCAACTGATTACGGAACCATCTGATATGAATCGAATTTTGACCCCTTACTTGATTGGCTGGTGGATCCCGCCCTAGTAGGTCGTGACATAGCTACAAATAATCATGTCGCGCACCATCAAACGCAACAACATTGCCATCAATAGGCAATCCTAGCAAAATCGCAACATCCGCCAAGGTGATAGTCATCTCAACGACTGGTAGATGAAATGTGGATGTCTCAGGCCTCCACCTATCCAGTAAAGCACCGACAAGGCTATGATCGAGCTGGATGTAACCTAAGCGAAAATATGTATGAATCCAGCCCTCTCGATCTCGGTGATGACGCGAGGATCCTCAGATGTCACTTTCGAAACGGAGCACGAGTAGTCAATGACAAACTCTGTACTGACACTCCGCAAATTTAATACATAACAAAAATTGGGGTTTGACGTCTAAAAAACTAAACATCAAAATATGAAAATAGTAACAAATTGCTACCTGCGTCCGATTAGCATTTGATGTCCTGTGTTGGGCCTGCATATATAATACTCTCGGATCTACTGGTCCAGGCTCCATCTCAAAATACTCTGCAAAAACGCAGGATTAACTTCATCAAACAGTTCCAAACCATTAAAATGATTTTCACAGTCATTCAATTAAATGCATAGGGGACAAGTTTAATATCATGTACTTCTTTTTGCCACGTCTACACAGTATCATAGTACAAAGCTTACACGCGTCGTCATACACAAAAACCCGAATACCTCGATTTATAGTATATCCAATACATAACATCCAATACCCATCATTTAATCAAAAAACTCAATTCAATCATGTGAACAATATAAACACAAAAACCCCTAAATCGTAAATGCGAACAATATACACAAAAATGTACAAATTAGGGTTTAGAAAATTGAACATGTATGACCTAATTTCAATGTTGTGTACACAAAATTGAACATGTATGACAATAATGTGAACAATGTACACAACATTGCTTTATGCCAAAACCCCTATAACTAATAATTCTTAAACATGTATGACCTAATTTCAAAATTAAAATTTAGGGTTTAGAATCTTACCGATTTCGTGTTGTACGCCGGATGTGCTAGACATTGTTGTCTTTTAGGAATGGATTGGATGAAAAATGAACGAAAATGAAGTAGATTTGATTTTTTTTTTCCGCAGCAGTTCAAAGAAGAGAACGGGAGAACTAAAGTGAAAAGGAGGAAGAAGAGTCTCGAGTTGGGGTATTTTGTGTGCAGGGGCTGAAGGCGTGTTTTGGAAACATGCCTTCGTATTTTATTGAAGGCGTGTTTCAAAACTCGCCTTCAGTAACTTGACAGACCAAAACAGGTCTATTTGTGTTATTAAATTTATCTGTTCTTGTCTATTTCATCTTCTTCTACAATTTCTTCTACCTCTCTACTGAACACCATATCACAAGCTTGGAATGTTACTTTAGGGCCTATGCAGTTTCTGTTTATGGCTTTATGTACGAGTTCTTTCACTCAATATTGGGTACTGGTTGGTTGGTTGCTTGTTAGAAAAGTCAGAGTGAGAAGTGCTTGAACTGACTTTGCTACTGGGGTACTTCTGAGCTAGTGCTAAGGCAATCCGCAATCTGTTGTGAGTACTAGTTTCGTTTTTTAATTTTTAATTTTCATGTTACTTTTTAGTTAAGGGCTAGTTTTGGAGGTTTGCAGCGTGTTATGAGGATTTGCAGTTGCAGATGTCTTTACGGCCTGATGTTCGGTAGATGATGTGCAGTGCGTATTGTACTGATGCGTGTTATTCAATAATTGATGACAGAAAACATCTAGACTATTCGGGCATCTCCAACATGATTCAAGAAAAGAATATTGCATTCTGTAAGATTACACAGAAAGATGAATTTTCCCCAACAGTGACAAACTGATTTTATCGACGTGGGAGAACTCGAACTATTTCTCAATTTTCTTATTACGTGACGAGCCGTTTTTTTGGGACGTGCCTTTTTTTGCTTGAGAAATTGCTGCGAGGCGATAAAATCGGCTTGCATGCTAATTTTTACATTAGAATTGAACCCATAATATTTTACTGAATATTACTAATTGTAATATTCGTTGGAGACGATTTCTCCTTTGATTCATGATTCAAGAGATGAATCAATGTTCTGTTGGAGATGCTCTTATTTTTATCCTTAATGAAAAGTCGAAATAGAAGGCAACTCCAATAGTGAATATAAATCAAATGTTTCTGGCAAATTTTCAGGTATATGTTTACTTCCATTATCTGAGTTGAACTTGTTCAATAGTTAATTATTCATTTCAATAGCCGTACTTTGTTGACTGGGAAAAATAAATCGTCTTCCTTTCTAACCAATATCATCAATTAGGAAAAATTAAGCACAATGTAATCGTAGCATACAACTAAAATTTAGTATGAAAAACAAACGCCATTATATTATTTCTACCATCTGCTTTAGATTAAAAACTCCCTTGCCTGGTGGCCAGAAACCAAAAATTGTTAAATTGAACCAAGAAAAAAGAAAAGAGGCTTAAACCCCAAAAATGACAACTGCCTTACCAAGTACGCAATAATTAAGAAGCGAAAGCATAAATAAATTTAACAGCACCTAAATCAGTTACTACCAACTAATAAGAAGACCGACCAGTTGATCCATATGTTTGACAATTTAAAGTTTGAATCCAATATGATCCATTATTTAAATTGGATTGGCTTTTATCATAGCACTCAAATAATTAAATTACAGTAACAACTACAAATTATTTTGCTGCTTGGTCATTAAGTAACTCGACGTGAGAATTAGACATTAGAATGATCCCCATGACAATCATTTGATCAAAGATATAAAAAGCGGATTTGATTTGATAAATAATGGAGTAAATAAGAAAATGAATACCGGGTTGTTAAATCAAACATCATGTGGCATAGGGTGTTATGGAAAAATAATCTCAATAACTTTCTACTCAGTATCACAGCGAAAACTCTTCGAAAAGTCTTCCATTAAAACTGTAATTAATCTGGACAAAAATCAAGGTTGATACACATCGGGAAGCTGAAGGCCAACACTAGCAGCTGATTTAAGAAGCGTCTTCTTCACCTCATCCGATCTGTCCACAGCAATGTTATATGAGAACAGCAGCTCCTGGAAAGAGAATATTAAAGGAAAGGGATTAAAATAACGAAATGATTCAAATCTATTGACAGCACTACTCCATTGTTATTTACTGGATAGGTCAAAAAATACTTCAACATTCAGTGGCCGACTTTTTTTCACCAGAAAATACATATTGGTAACCAAGGGGGACTAGCACGTTTGTTTGCCGATCAGTGAACAAAAAACATCCAAGTAGTGCAATACACATGCATGTTTTACACATATACACACACACATATATATATATATATATATATATATATATATATATATATATATGTATGTATGTATGTATGTATGTAAAACATGCATGTGTATTGCATATCATGTGGCATTACGGATGGATATCAGATATTTAACCGCTCCGCCAGTAATTAATAAATTTAAGAGTATAAATAAAAAAGTTTGAATCAACATAAAATAATTTTTATATAAAATAATACTAATGTTTATAAAAAATCAGGAAATAAAGAAATGTGACGATGAAACATTGTTTTATAATAATATTCATAAGCATATCCAAAAATATTCCAAAATTAAACACTAAAACTACCATTTTTCACTAAAAATGGACAAAAATCTATATCATACTAACATCCAACAGTTATAAAATAATTACTAACTCTATTTTTCTGTTTTGGATTATATATATTACATCAATTAGTCAGACGGATATTTTTCGAATACGGATACCACTATAACCTTATCCATATCTGAAAAGCTTATAAGATATCCGTGTCCGCTTTTCAGATAATGCCGAATAATAGATGTTTTTCATATTTTCAGATATGGATTCGGACGGATATCGGATTTTTTGGGTATTCATTGACATCCCTAGTTTCAACTGACTAGTTCGACCCACCTTGCCACCAAGCATGCAGGAGCAAGACAACAAAGGTACAACCAAGCGCACCTCAACTTCTGGCAAGAACCATTTTTTGTTTTCCCCAAGCATACCGCAAGTACAAGCGCGCATCTAATGCAATGTATGGAAAAACATGTTGACCTACATCTCAACCATGCATTCCTCTCTTTCCTTGATTGTCTCTAGTCAAATCAATTCAACCATAAAAATGATCATACGCGCTTCATGCATGCTTTGCAACACGATTTAATCGTCCAAGCGTCAGTTCAACTTACCATAAGAACCACAAGCTTGGCACTCCAAAAGGGTTGGGCCTTGAAAGGTTTAAAACTCAAATCTCATGAACAACTCTCAAAAAGGGACAACTTCATTAGTCCTAGATGCATCATCTTTTTTTTATTCTCTTGTAATTACCTGTAATTTTAAGAGAATTACATAGTAAGAGATCGTCATGGTGGTCCAGTGAACGTAGGAAGCTTTGCTGATCTACTTCCTCTTATGTTATTTAACTTTAAATGTTCTTTTCCTTTAATTTTCCGTTATTAAATCTAAGCGACTAACAAGCAATTGTTGCTCTTCACAACGCATTATCATAACTCCGAGGTTGACAAAAAATTCTGAATACCCAAAAAATCCGAAATACGTCTACATCCGCATCTCAAAAAGGATAGATATTTGATATCCGGAAAAGCAGATGTCGATGCGGATACATATGGGCACATCCGCATCCGAAAATTATCCGTTCGCTTTTTTTATGATCATAGTTTAAATTATATGTATTTTAGCATAATGAAATATATGCTAATTAATGATTTTATTAAGTTGAAATTCTATATTATACACGTTACGCGCGTGTTAATTTCTCAAAATTATTTTTATCGTCATACATATGTTAAACTAAAATTTTCTATTTATGTAACATCATTTATGTATCGCTGACGAATCGAGTAATTCTTCGATATCCATCCGTATTCGCGGATGCGAATATCCGATATCCGAAAATGACTTCGGATGCGGATATTGCACCATCCGAATCTGAAAGCAACCATACAACCCTACAAAAAATTTGGTCAACAATGTCACACTATGATATTGCAGCCATCAAACGTGGATCAGCTAGCCTACGAAGTGAACTGTTAGAGGGTGTGCTTGGACGTCCAAACTACGTCCTACTATCTCCTACAGCCAACCTAGTCGATATGCATGACCACAACCTCATGTTTCCTAGCCCCTATGAACTCATGGATATTATAGATGCCCAATAAAGAATAGCGTTTGCCACCCGGATGTTCACGCTCATCCCATGAGTATGTTGTGCAACATGCCCAACCAATTTGACATCGCCCTACATGTGTTTCGGCATATAAATCCAAGGCATCATCGTTCTCATTCGTCGAAATGATTGCTGTTTTTTATTTTTTGTTGTCTCAATGGCGATTCCCCCACCGTTGGCATGTTGCATGTGGTTCTCTCAAGACCACTCCAGAACTCATATTGGTATGGCCAATAATATATCGAGAGAAAGGCAGGCAGCGCATTCCACGTCGCCCCTTAAAGTGAGGCCTCCCAGCCATCATCATCATTCTCCATCTTGTCGCCAATCTCTTACTTTGCCACGGCATAGGTCGAGTCCTTAGCTATTGCTAGTCAGGACATAACTAAACGGGTCGATGTCGGTCTCAAGAGAGAGATGCATATAATCCGCCAATAAATCAACTGAATGCAAGCCCGAAATACCAAGAGTGAAGCATTCTCTGGTGGCAAGAACAGAGAGCTCGTCTCCAATGAAATTTCATACTCGCATCCACCGATTGTATGCCTTGCCGTCTATTGACAAGTATGATGTGAGTGCGAACCCATCCGACCACGAAACTACTTTCAATTCCATCACCCGAACCGATCAGCTTTCCAGCTCAGCAAAATGTTAGCTCCTTCCCCCCATTCTTACAGGATCAACCTCTCATTCGTTCTTGCATGGCAAGTAGGCAATGTAACAACCCATAATTTTAATTATCGAATTTTAAACATTTAACTAATTTTAAATATTTAAATAATTGAATTTTGGTATTTAATAACTTGAATTCAAAAAATGTGATTAATTAATATCTTAAATGTGAATTAAATACTAATTAAATGGATTTAATAGCTTTATTTAACTCTTTTAAATTAATAAATAATAATGGTGAACCCATTCTAATATTTATTTATTTAAAATAATAAATAGTTGAATAAATAACAAGAAAATCAATCGCCAATAAAATGACTTAAATATTATCGTAGTATATCCAATTTAATTTATTTGAATTTTTCCATAATTCTTAATTTGGAAAATACTCAAATTGTTGTAAGTCGATTTTTCAGCAAACAACAGTATTTTGTGATTTTGCAGAACAAGATAATCATTGTAGGTCACAATGTCACACTGTTGTTTTGAGCACAATCGTATTTTTGTTTAGTCGTTCGGGATTCGTATGCGAACAAAAACCTATGCGACAGAACGTCGGAAATTGTTCTATATTACTAACATTATAAAGACAAAAGGAAAACCCCGGAAAAGACCGATAAGAATGTAAAATTCCAAAATGGACTAATTTCATTGATGAAGCTCGCGATCTTGATTGTCAAGCTCAATGGAACCAAGCATGAGAGATAGACTCAACAAGACTATGATGACTATTTCGGATTATGCCAAATCATGAAACAAAGGAGCTCGGATATCTCCCTACCAACATCCCTCACTTGCATGATTGACGAACATACTCAACTCTGTGGCTGATGCGAGGAGAGTATCTAAATTCGCTGACACTCGATAAGGCAATCCTCACTTTCCGACTGAAGAGACGAGATGACACCAAAGCGAATGTGATTCGACCATTCACGTACACAACTTCAACTCTTGCTGATTTGTGAAAGATTATAGAACGACTTGGGTCGACTAAGGTTGCCGAACCTACAGCTCTAACCCGATGCGATAATGGAAAGTAAAATGGTTAGAAGACTAGATATCTGATTGACCTGGTCCAACCCCCATCGATGCTGGAGGCATAACATTGACTTCATTTGTCCTCCACTGACGTTAGGAGCACGAGCTTTAACTCGCAAACTGAATTTGAATATGACCCTGACTTTGTGCATAATTCAGAACATATAAGCTATATCTTTGGAATATGATATGATTCATCTTGACCGTTCAAGAAATCCAACTAACGGATCAATCATGAATCCAAAGACTTGATCTGCAACTGCATCGAATGAAGAGTGTGATAAACTCCTTTGCTACCTTACAATTGTGATAATCCTACCGACTACTGACTTGCATATTTTCAACATCTCGTGCTGACTCGTATATGATCACAGGATTATAAAATGATCCAGAGTGTCATGGCTTTCGGATGCCTTATTGTAATGATTTGATGTAATCAGCGAGCCCTAGATTAATATCCTGATATCGAGATAGTCCAAATCCAAGCACAAATGACAGATCCATATGCCAATTCTGAAGCACTATATCACAATAAGCTAGATGCTAGCTCAAGGCCCGAAGATTCTGATACTACCCTATGACTTGAATGACTACTCCATACATTGACTCGCACATAAAAGAAAATTAGACTCGGCCATGCACTTGAATTTCACAGGAAGACGACGACACTTGGAAACGACCTGTTTGTGTGAAATCACATTCGGGAGCTAATGATCCAGCACAACTTATGGTGAAAGAGTTGAGCCCCTTGATTCAACGAAGTCTAAACAATTACTTGATCATTTTGTCCACTCTGGCTATAGAATATGACCCGATGAACACTCATGGAAGCGGTGCGATATATGAAAACCGTCTATACAACAAAGAGTCGAAATATCACAAACCTACAAGAGGACACGACAAGATGATAACGCCTTCACAAGAATGGATGACATTCCTGAAAGATTCAGTTAAACTTATTCAAAGCATGTCTCATCTTCGATGAGACATACTTTGGAGGGCAAAATGTTAGCCTGTTTTGTGACCAGGCCACCCAAAACCCAGACGATCTGGATTACATATGTTAGAGGTTAAAGATCTTATACATTCTAAAGCCAGAGCTCGGATCGGATCAGAATGGAGAGCTCGATTCGGATCGGAGAGCTCGGATCGGATCTGAATGGAAAGCTCGGATCCGATCGGATGGGGACAACAGCACCGGTTCGGATCATATCTAGGCCTCCCACCCGAACCGCCTGAAGCACGCAACTTCCCTTCATTGGAGACCTATTCTCGTGCCTATTTACCTGTATCGAATGATATTAGTAAGCTCACGGATGAAGCCATGTTCCCCACTTTCTCCACTACTTTCGAGACTTTCCCTGATGTTGTCATGTGGCCATTCAGCCCAACCAACTTTCTTCCCATAAGTACAGGAAAACGCATCACATTAAGGGGTCTTTGGCATTTCGGTTCCTCATCTCTGTCATGGCCGCACCTCTTCAATAAGAAACCACCTTCTTCTTCAATAAAGTCAATTAATTCGGAGATCATTATTCATTTTATTCAAGTGATTGAGCGGTTATATTAATTATTGTTGAAATTTCGGAATGAAATGAGAAACTATAAAGTGGACGTAGGCTCGTTAACGCCGAACCACTATAAATTTCGTGTCTCTGCTTGATTTTCTGTGTTTTAAATTATTATTCTTCACAAATCCTATTCAATTGGGTGTTAGGACCATTTTTTGATCTAACAATTGGTTTGGTTGGTTTATTTGGTTTAACCAAATAATGCTCACCCCTGCATGAACGAATATCGGACATTCGTACAAAATTTACAGCCTAGCTTCCCTTTTCCATTTCTTTTCGGTTATAAGATCCTTATTTGTCAAACCTGTATTGACAGCATATCCATTAAAATAGGATGTTATAAAATATGTCATTCTACGTAGGCAATTGTGCATCGGTTGAGAATGATAACTTGGATTCAATGCGTGCTTTACCCTAACTTTATACTGGATGCCCCTTTGCTCGAATTTACTCGATGTGAGATCCCTGTTGAGATAACTTCATTTACGCTGAATCATTTTACGAGACACCCTTTTATTCTTTAAAGATTAGATAGCCACCTCGCTAGATATGTGATGTTCATGATGCACATACAAACATTTCAATTATGGTTGGTTATTGGATCTTTGTCAAAACTGTCATGGAACACAACTTGAATGAAGACTGTTTTTATTATGTACCTTTGGGTTGCCTTTGGGAACGTGGATAGGTAAGATATGAACCGGTGATAAATTGGGCTGCCTTTGGGCTTTAATCATTTAATTAAATATGTGGGTGAAGTTGTTTTGGTAGACAGTAAATTAACGTTAAGTATATGGATAGGCAATGACTGACGTTAACCTTTTTTGAGCCAAAAACCTAAACCTGGACTTTTATTAACGTTAAGCAAGTTAATAAGCAATGAACTTTTGTTTATGGGTACCGCAAATCTAAAAAAAAAACCACAAAAACCTGAAATTTGAACCGAAACTTCCGAAATAATCCGAAACTAACAAAATTCAAATGACCGAAACCGAGTTCGAAACCGAGTTCTTGAACCTTGATTGGAACATCCTAATCAATACAACAACTGGAAGAAGAGATAAGAGAAGATAGATCTTGATATTTTCCAAAAGGTGGAAAATACGATAGTTGTTCTCAGTTTTAAATGTTAAAAACATTTTTCAGACTGATCCTTTCCTACCCTTCCACCATTTCATAATATTTTTTTAGTACAAATTGAAAATTACAGACATATAAATCAATTTTTAACGAAACAATACCTAAAGTTCCATTTGAAACTATATACTATATGGTATGTGACAAAATCGCTCATGAAGCTAACCTATTGGTGATTTACAGCATACGACTTCAGCAATTACATTTTAGGGTCCAACAACACTGGGAGTGAAGGATGCATACCTTAAAGTTGAGATAACTTCATTTCTCATGAATGTTAATGTTGAGGTAAACTATAGCTATGCCTACCTTTAAAAAAACTCTCAGCGATTCACGTTCACGGGATATGGTTTCCACGATTA
The DNA here is from genome assembly GCA_030737875.1 of Allium sativum. Lineage (NCBI taxonomy): Eukaryota > Viridiplantae > Streptophyta > Magnoliopsida > Asparagales > Amaryllidaceae > Allium > Allium sativum. Next base: position 652,398,611 of record CM060923.1, read on the forward strand.
GCAAAAATGCAAAATTGAGGAAAGGGTGCAATATTTTTTAACACTCACATAAGACTTGATAATTTCATATGTGAAAAAAACAATAACAGTTTATTCATTCATGTATGTGCGCCTGTATGTATATATGCATATGCATATGTGCATGTATGCACATAGCACGTGCATACATAAAACTCGTATAAACTGAAACAAAACAAATGAAAATTTGCTCCATCACAAACCTTATGGTGATGCACACTATTGATCATGAAGACATAATCACGAGCAAGATTCAGCTTCTTTTGAATCATGGATAAATCAGTAAGCATAGAATTAGAGTGGAACTCGTCCCTTATAAAATCTGTGAAGTGCCTTTTGTTGCCATCTTTACCAATGTGCTTATTAACAGCTCTGAGAAGCTCACGATACACCTTTGTAGCCTGCATTTTCTACAAATATGGGAGGTATTGTCAGTTTGTAACTTGGTGAACTTAACTGAAGGGGTAAGCTTTTTCCAGTCATGATTGACAACTATGGGTATCATCCACAAACATACAAAAATTAATAGTCTTGGCATAATAAGAGAATTAAACTTTGTTTAAAATGAAGGAAATTTGTTTTCTCATTAGACAAATGGTATTTTTAGCATTGTACTGAATTGATATTTATAATAAAGAGTAAAAGTAATAAACTTCCAAATTTCTGTTTATAATAAAAGTTAAAAAAATGATTTGTAGTAAATTGTACAGAATTAATATTTATTTGTTGCCTATATGAAATAATTGTGGAAAATACTTATGATTGGCCCATATAGTATATGGGGTTATAATTCCTGACATGTCCTTGTTTAAGGGTGCCACATATAAATATAAAAAATATTAAAAAATACTATACTACTTACACTTTTTACCGCACTGTTAAACAAAAAATTTCCACCAGTGGTAAGATCTATACATATCAAAGTCATTGACTCGTATATTGATTGCCATCACTCGATTGAACACTGGCCTCTATATCAAGACAACTCCTTGCATTAATCGATAGTATAATACCCAAAAAAAAAAGTACACTTCTTACTTGAAACGGAAAAGGAAGAAAAGTGTCTGAATGTTTCTAGCTTATCATCCAAACGCTTATCATGAAGAGTTCTTTCATTTGCATTTGTTGCCTTTTGCATATAAAATTTATACTATCAATGGTTATTTGCACACAATCAGATGCGTCATACGAGAAATTATGTTGTTACTTCAGCAATGAAGATGCATGATGCTTTCAAAAATCAAATAGTTACTTGACAAACTCGACATTGGTTGGCACATAAACCATTTATTTATATACAAAAACGTACACTGAAATAACAAAGTATCAGGACACAAAGTATTAGCTATATTATAAAGTAATATCACAAACCCCCGACTACAACATTGAGCAAACGAGAACATCATTTGAAATGTATATAGATGTAGCGAGGACCATGATTTCATAGCAACCAAATTATCCACATCGATCAAATCAAAGAAGCTCCATAAATGTAATTCTAGCAAACACTAAATAAGCCAAAGAAATTCCAAAGCAAATGAAAAAGAGCACAATTCAACATCATATGGTTCATAAAGTATAATATCCGTATAAAAGACATAATTCAATTACACAGTAAAAAATTAAAGAAGCTTCAAACCATATGAAAAAAGGATAATCTTATGTCATATAGTTCACAAAACGTAACACATAATCTTGTAACACGGTTCGACAAATCAAAGAAATATCCGACTGATGGATATCATGATTCAATCAGAAAAAGAAGATAACTTTTCTTCAAACATAAAATTCCATTGTCACTTGTCAAAATTATAAGCTCAACATGAAACTCCGGAATATTTAAGGAATTTGAATAAAAGCTGATGACAACAAACTTGTTTGTGTATCAATTTATACTATAGAAAAATATCATTTATCTAAGGTGAATGAGGTTTAGCAAATGTCCGCATAAGCATGAGCTATTGAGCATGTAGAACGGTGTACACTTAAACTAGCTCCCTGAACCTTCTGATATTCTAATGTCCTGTGTGTAGCTTAGAATTCCTATATGGTTACAATCACCATTATAGGATATTATCTTTGTCATTTAAATATATATATATATATATATATATATATATATATATATTGAAAATTATATATATATATATATATATATATATGTGTGTGTGTGTGTGTGCATTTATGAATGTATATACACACACACATAGAGGAAGGTTATATGGTACCTCTGTTTCAGAGTACCCCTTTTGCATTCTAAACACGACCACTCGGTTATATTTAAATAATGAATGGAGGGAGAGTTAGTGGGAAGAGAAGGGATTGTGTGATGGAAATCAGGAAGCATTTAGCGCTGCTGCATTGTTTATGAACATTCCGTTGCACCCCCCAAACAATGCAGCACCCTAAATGTCCCATGATTTCAAACATAAATTATGTTCCTTTCTCAATCCACTTGTGTGTGTGTGAACAAACTGAAACCTTGATACGTTCTTAAAACCGACAATTGAACATAAAATATTTCAGATGAACATAACATTTCAAAGCATATGCATACTGCATCAATATCGACTCTCAGCCAATAACCAAAGATGCACCGTTTGAGTCCTCCTTGGACTACAACGTAAAACATTGTAGATATGAACAAGTGCAAATAATGAAAGCAGCAACACTCGTTCTGAATTCACACACAGTAATCACAGTAATGTAACTTGGTTAAAAAAATCAGTTATAAAATCTTGGCCAAGAGCTATATATTGGGCTTTGGCAGCATTTACATGCACATGAATTTAACCACAAATATAAATTACTAACATGACAGTTATCTCCCATATATATTCTAATCCAACCGTTCACTTGAATTCCTTGTGATATGCATCTTAACTATCAAGTCAACCTTTCTACGCTATAGAAGATAGTATCTGATGGATTTCCGTGTTTGGACTGACAAACGTGCTACTGAGATGACTGATAAACCATGACTGCAGAGCAAAATAAAGCAGAAAAAACAAAAAAGAGCACAAAATGGGCTTATGGTGGTCGAAGTACGAAAAGGAGTCGAGATGAAGATAATATACAGTATTTTAAGTTTCAACACAGCTGAACCCAAACCCAATTTCTATTGCTCAACAAGAATCAGAAAAAATCAATTGCAAAATCGCACACAATAATTATTTGCATCCCAGCGGCAGAATAAAGTGTATGCAGCAATAACGAATTCTAACCCTGGTTGGCAGCAGTGCGGTCGGTAGCAAAGAAGCTTTACAGGAGCTGACAGGTAGTTGGTTCGTTGATAGACAAAAGAGGCGACGGTGGACGCGAATTGGGGCAACCTTCAGGGTTTTGTAAATCGATTTCGAGAAATTTTATACCAATCGTGCGACAGGGCCCAAAAGACGATGCCCGCAAGTCGGGATCTAAAAAATTGGAGGGAGGAGAGAAAAATAAATGGTCTGTTTCATATGCTCCCCCTTTCCCCCTTTTATACACAAACAATGGAAAAACCGACCGTTAAACTATATAATAAAAAATAAAAATATATTTGATCAATTGTATTTCATTTATAACCCCAAACCATTAAAAACACGTTTCCTCGTTTTATAATTATGAAACAAGAAAAAAGAAATTATAGCATGCCACAAGTTTTGAAATATAGTAAAACATTTGTATTAGTTGATTTTGCCGGTTTGAGAAAAAATTGATAAAGCAGTTTATATCATTAATAAACCAAATACCTCTATCACATGTCAAATCATAAAAAAAATATTAAAGCATGCAAAGTGAATATTAAAACTACTCTGCTGTAAAATCACATGCATTCATCCTCACTATACCACACTTTAGTCTATATAGCACATGCTTTCTGAACATTGAGAGAACACTTTAGTTCATATAACACAACACCAGCACAAATTATTTGGAGGCCCCCAAATGGGACTCAAATCTATGAAATAATTTTTGAGTGATGTAAGAAACATATTAAAAAACATGTAAGAATGTCGTTCATGATTAGCACATTTATCAAATAACAATCTGGATGCAAGTTTTCTACACTTATTTTAATGAACAGGTGGATACATAACCATGAGTAACGAACTAGTTAAGTGGTATTATTCTTTGGATTACGTATAAAACTCATCTAACAGCTCACTACTGTTAATATATGTAGGTAACCTGGAATCTTTATTGACAGTCTCCCTAATATATATATATATATATATATATATATATATATATATATATATATATATATATATCGTAAGTTTGCAAATAAAACATCTTGTTAAAATATCAGCATTGAATATTTTGCATACAAACATACATACATGTACAAATATGTATCATCTTAATGCTTAGAAATTGAAAATTTTCATTATCTTTGTTGTTGTTGTTGCCTGATGGTAACTTCGCTCCCCACCTTCCAATTTACTGGAGTGGCCAAGTTTTCTCCTATCGCATGTTATGACAACTGGTAGCAATGTCAAAGCTTTTGTCTCCATTTGTTCATGCTTTTTCTAAAGTAATATATGCTTGTTAAGGTTTAATCCCTTCGCTGTAAATACTCAAGAAAATGTCAATTGTATTCTAAATGTAAATAACAGAAACGTAAATGCAATATCATGTAAATGGCTAGATAAAACAGGAGATTGTTTCTTCTTTGTTTCTTTTTTTGGAACCATTCCAAATGTTACTTCGATTTATCTTCATCATCGTTTTTTTAATAGCAAGCCCTCATTTTGATATTATACCGAAATGCAACATTTCAACACCGATATAATGAACGAGAATGGTCTATTGTAGACAAAAATTGAATATAAGACACAAGGCAAATATAAGATACATATCACAAGCTCAGAAGAAAATAGTAAGCTCATCAAATTGGTCTCTAATGTCAAAAGGCAACTAGTAGCTTTTTAAGGGAAAGGTCACATATGGATCTACCTCTGAGAAAAGCTTACAGATAAGGGAACTCAACTTCAAAGGAGGAACAAGTGCACCATTGTTCTTCAACAACATTTACAAGCTCGAGCTAAATCAAGGACAAATTATTATCTTCTTTAATAGTAAAATCGGCAGCATCTATGCAGGCTCAACACTGCCCGATTTGTCAAATGCTAGCCTCATTGATCCTTTGAACATGTCGGCTTTTGCATTCCGTAGTGTAACAGTTGCCCGTCTTCATGATATCCACATTTTGCATTTCTAGCTGCAAAGACTATGATTCCAGTTTCATCCCCAAGCATTCAGCGATACACATTTGGCGACCCTGGCGTCCGTCATTTTGTCCCCTGGCATCATCATCTTTGCATTCACAGCTTTCACTATGATTGTGTGACCACTGGTGCCTGGTCGAAGCTGATCAATTTTTGCCGCAGGTTTTTTTCATCTCTGTGTTTGACTCGACAATTATTTTCAACCTGTGAATTCTCGTACGAAGACTGCAGCGGAGATTAAAAAAAAGTTACCTTGATTGATCAGTTTGCAGTAGAAACTTACGAATGCAAACCAATTTTTTTTCAATAACTAATGGAATAAAATATTATGTCCTTATTACATGAATCAATATAAAATAGTCTGCATATCTGTCCTTTTTCTATGAATAAAACGGTAACATGGTTATTACCTTTAAATCTTCTTCATTAAAAACTTTATAACCTAGCAATCTATTAATACAAAATAATTTTTTAAAACATTGAACAAACCCGAGACCCAAGATATAATAATGAAAGCCAGGACTATAATTTTGTGCTACACACACATATATAAGTAGCAGAGGAAAATGGCATTACAACAAATTGAAGTTATGCAATAAATGACCACTATCCTAGCGGTATAAGATTATGATAACAGTAATTGGGAAATAATTTTTATTAAAAACAATTCTAATGTAGGAGACTATTAATTAGTGATCAAAAATATTACAGGAAATAATTAATAGCAAAAAACCAATATAAATATTGCTAAATATTGGCAGCCTGATGCATAAAGTTGTAAAAAGAAATAATAAATATTCAGGTTTCATTAAATTTTCATTCAACATTCAAACATTTCTTCTTTGTTTAGGAAACCACCTGGATGTAAAAAAAATAAATCTCAGTTACAAAGATAATAAATTCCATTAAAAGTACCAACGGATTCATTAAAAGCAGCACTCCAATTTAATCAGCTTCAATCTAAAACCATTGTATGTTCCTTATCTTCAAGTGGCTGTGCGAAATGTATTCTCGGTTAACAGTGTAACAAAAGTCATTTAAGGTTCTGAATTAACCTCAACAAAACCGGAATATCTTACAACCCAACTCAAAATTAACCAGGTGGGTTTCTAACAAAATCATATTCAGATATAATTAAAGCGGACATTTGGCTTACGTTCTGTTGGGCGTAGAAGAGTAGAAACATAATTTCTTTTCTTTATGTTGAGTGTTGTTGGGTTCCCTTCTGCAAGTACATCACATCACATGGAAACTAACATGACTCCTTTAGTGCTTGTCTTAAACCTTCTGTTCATGTAGTATTTTGTATGATGCAATATTCCATTTGAATTACAAATATGACATGTGCCTTTCACAAGATGGAAACTAATATGATATTCTCGGTTATAATAAAGTTATATGACTTAGGAAATGTTTGGATGTATTGTGATTTATTTGACTGCTATGAGTTTGTCACCAAAACTACTTACAAATTTGGATTGTCACAATTTCCACCAAAACCTGACATAATTAGTGCTCCTTTCTAACACAGGAGATATTATAATAAGTCAAAGGTTCAAAGAGAAATAGTCAAAAAATTGCTTCAACCATTGAGAACATGAACAATAATGTTGAGAATAATTGATGTGCAAATAATTTAATGGATCCTAGCACTTCACATCACCAACTGGTTTCGTGATAAGCAATTATCAATTTTGACATGGCGCTAGAGCAGGGTTATCCATGTATGTTTAACTGCTAGTGTGATTAGCTATCACACGTCAATCTTGCTTAACTGTCATGTATTCTATGATAACAAGTGGTTGACAAAATCGACATGTATCAATTGGACGCATAAATATTTCTTTTGAAGAAGCATCCGTATATTTTGAATTTCAAATTGATAAAGAATCAAGCTCCTCTTTTATCATTTTATAAAACATACGCGTCTGCATAACTGTTTCAAACTTGGATCATCAAAGTACAATAGTTTTTGAAGAGATGCTCTGTTAACCAATTTGATCTAGAAAATCTTCGAAGGGATGCTCTGTTAACCAACCAAGAAGTAAGAGTTTTTTCCTTATTAAACTACACATTCGTATCAATGTAAAAGTATAAAATGGTATTGAGAAATTAGTATTTAGACATTAACTTCTTCAATTATGTGAAGACAAAATTCATTTTTCAATAAGCGATCAAGCATAAGAAGTGTCGACAAAATAAACTACTCTCTACAATATTATTATAGCAAACTTCATACAATCCTCCGATTTAAACATGTGGCATTCATTAGGATGTATATCATAGTTATCAAAGCACGCGCTTAGGCATGCCAAAGCGCAGAAAAGCCCAAGGCTCAAGGGTTGCGCCTTTTTGCAGTTTGAAGCGCTTTTTTTGCTAAATTCAAGATTTTGTTTTTAAATAATTAAATAAAATTTTTAGTTGTTTAATAAATTATAAAATATGGCTTAAAATTTAAATCTTATTAACAAAATACGTAGATAATTGAATATGGTTTAAAAATTAATTTGTAGTTAGTAAAATAGCAGATCAAACTCATATAAAAGGCACACAAAAAAGCGTCTGGCTCAATGCTTGCACCTTTTTGCGCCTTTGCGCCTTGATTACTATGTTGTATATGCTATAAAACTTAATACTTGAGCATCACCTAAATCTTTCCAAAATTAACCAGCATTAATTGAAATTATTTAAGCATAGTATTGTTATACCTATACCTTATAACAATTCAAGAATGAATAGTTTTAACTTATTTTTATTTTTTATGGACGAAGGATGAGTAGACCAAAAAGATTGGAGATGAAAATGTGTATATTCATACCAAAACGAATAGCGTGTGAACAAACTGAATACCAGAGGAAGAAGGAAAATAAATGATAAAAGAGATGAAAGAAAAAATATACAAAAAGTAAAGCAAGAAAAAAATTACCTCAAAAAATCGAACTGGCAAACCTCCCTTACTTTCTGCATTATGGATAGAACAAGCCTCTCTTAAATTGGTAAGAAAGGCTACCCTCCCACCTTTTGTGCAGCCAATTAAACTATATTCAGTCCCCAATTTCGTCTCGCCCTCTTAATATCTTTTTATCATTTCCAACCTACCTCTCTACAGGCTTTGTGGGTCTGTCATTCAATACATATAAAGTAAAATATCTACATTCAGTAGTAAGAAGAACGTGTTAATAATAAGAAACGACATAATCGTATTTTGAAATTAGCCTTTTTATAATTTCTGCATGTTGATTGTCAATCAGTATCGCAGTAAACATGTTATGAACATTGTAAGAGCATCCCAAGCGTGGGGGGTTGGTCGCAGTCAAATCGAAGCCGGTTGACCCGAGCAACCCCCTAACGGAGGGGAGAGTCATGAAGCCTTGCCCAGCTTATACAAAGCCGGGTAAGGTACTGTACCTCCTTAGAAGGCTTCGGGGGTATTCCTTAGAAGGCTTTGTAAAAGTCTTCTAAGGGGTAAGGGGGGAGAATTTTTAGTAATTCTCCCTCCCTTGGCCGGCTTTAACCAAGCCGGCCAAGGTGGGGACAGAAATGTCCCCGCTTAGCCGGCTTGTCTTAGCCGACTTTAATCAAGCCGGCTAAGCCCGTGTCATTAGAGTAACCAGTCGGTTGCTCCAACAACCCCCAGTGTTGCCACGACAACACTGGCCAGGGGTTTAACCCAACCGTTGAGGGTCGGTTGGAAAGCAACTGACCCCCCGTTGGGGATGCCCTAAGAGCCATAAATATATATCTAATTTTCTTGAAGATGAAGATCGAATTAAGCATGCAAGAAGATGAATTTAACTAAATGACAAACAAAAGAAGTTGTTGAATATGCTTATTTCCAACCTAATCTATGCCACTTCCATTGTTTGCTGAAATTACAACTCTTCATTTGTTTATCTATTATTTGTTTCATTTTTCTTTATTATTATTTTTGTTGTACATGATGCAGGTTTTTTTTTTTGGACAGCCAAAATAATAAATGAAACTATCATAACCTTCAACTCAAATAAATCTATTTTTCCTAATCAATTCAAGGCCATTAAAATGTCAAATAACGCAATGAATACCTGATCTTATCAGCCTTGCTTGACGATCTCGAGGCGTTGACATTGAAGGAGAGACAAGTCGCGAAGATCGTTAGGTCCATGTCGTCTTTCAACAACGAAGCGGCCATTGATTATTATTTGCGGATTGATTATCTAGGGTTGAAACTTGAGATCGGGGATCCACAAAAGAGAGGAGTATCTGGATTTGAGCTTGGAGAGATAGTAATTCAATTTTTTTGCGTGAGAAATAAGTGACGGAATTTGAGCGAGAAACAACTGGAATTCAGCAAACATTGGATACGAACGTATGGAAAATTTTAGGGATTGGAGAACTAATCAAAATGCCAGGAAATTGGGAAATGCAAGAGGAAAACGAAGCCGACGAACTAGGGAAGCGAACAACAGATGTCATGTGTCCATGTTTTTTTGGCTCGAGGATAACTGTAGCAAATGATTTGGGATAATTTCGAAGTGGAAGGTTGCAGCGATTTCGTAATGCATGGAGATGATTTGGAATCAATTTAATGAAGATAAGAAAATCGAAAGAGAAAATGGCGTTGAAGTAGGCAATCAACCCGAGAATAATTGCAGCGAGAAAAATGGGAAGAAAGCAGAAGATGGTGAACGCTGAATACGAGAGAGAAAAGCGCGTTGTTTTGTGGCTTTAGAGAACTCTATTTTGGCCAACAGCAAGCAAATCTCCCTAACCGTCGGTTTGATTAAAAAAATGATAAATTGACATCATAAATCTCGAGTTTTACCTGTATTTTCATATTAATCCAGATTTTGAATTATTTTCAGTTAATCCAAGTATTGAGGGTTCCCTTCACATATTCATCTGATTTACCTATTAACTTGTTATAGTTGGTTTAAGTTTTAATTTTCCTAAATCACGAGAATTCGGTTCTTCGGTACCATCATTATCAATGCGTCTTCTTCCTCCGGAATCCTAAACCGATCTATGATTATCTACATATCAAAACGAGAGAAATCAGAAAATTAAAAACTGGAATAGGGAATTTTAATTTGGTACTTCGGTTGATTGAGCTTGCGATACCAGACCTCAACTTATTATTTTACTAAGGAACACGAACAGGATTTGCGAAACCAGATCGCGATGGGGGGATTTCAACTCGATGTTTTGAGGAGAAGGGTAGTAGGGGAATTGCGCGGTTTAGGCACTGGATTCGATCTGAGGTTGTTGTGATTCAGTTTGAGGTTGCACAAAGCAGTGATTGTGTATTAACGATGTTGGGGTGAGAGGGAGCTTGGGATTTGGGTTTTGTGTCGACGTAGATGGGTTAAATTAGAGATGGTGAAAATAAGGGAGTTATGTTGTGATTTGGTGATGTTAAATTTGCAGAGGGGAATGGTGGCTTGTAGACTCGTTTAAGTGACTTTTGGTGATGGAAATTGGGGTTTGTTGTTCTGTATAAGGTGAACGTGGCAGTAGGGTTCCAAAAGTGAACGAAGAGGAGGTAGTAGTAGGTGACTTGCAGAGAAAATTGGTTGTGCTTTGAACGTTTACGTGGAGGATTCTACGCGTTACAGTGAGGAGAAGTTGACATTGGGATGTTTTGTTTTGTGCATAGGAGGGAAAGTGATGGATGCTTGTTTGTTTGATGCAGAGGAGAAGGTTGGTTGTAGGAGATGGAGTATGCTTTTGAGTTGCACTACGCGTAGGAGTTGAGTTGAAATGAGAAGCAATTGTGGGATAGTATGTGATGGTGAAGTGGTAGTGGGCAAGTAGTGTGTTGTTTGTTGAGTTTGGATGGAGTTTTGTGGTAGTTTTGTCAAGGATGGATGTAGGTGATGGTATTGTACTGTGGTGTGGAAGGAGCTGATTGTGGAAGAAGATAGTAGTAATTTGGTGAAGTGATTTTAGTTGCGAGGGGAAGGCAGGTGGATGAACTGGTTGTCGAAATGAGGATGAGTTCAGATTGAAGGTTGAGTCTATGCTGTTGTGAATGTGAGTTGTTTTGTGTATGTAAGATAGCTAGGAAGAATGGAGTTTAAGTTCAAAGATGAATGTAATGTATATGCAGAATGCAATGTAATAAAAAATTTAATGAAGTTTCACGTGTCTTCCCATATTGATCTGATTTACCAGCTAAACAGGTTAATAGGTAAATGAGATCAATATGGGAAGGGATCCCCCTCCCCCGCCAATACTTTGGATTAACTAAAAATAATCCAAACCCTGGATTAATATGGAAAGACACGTGAAACTTGGGATTAATCGTATCAATTTACCCTATAAAAAAATAATCACATTTCACTTTTTCTCTTTCATCTCCTGTTCATTCCAAAATTACACTTAAATTTTCTAAATCACGTTCAAAAGGGGCATTGTTTGTTTAAAAACCTTGCTTTGTTTGAATTAGATAATTATACAGACCTCGCTCGACCTTAATAGGTTAACATATGAATCTGGCTCGGTTCAGACTAGGTTTATACATGAACCTCACTCGAAGCGCACTATGTTTGTACAGAGATGTAGCCCAATTGAAGCTTATAACGTGGTTATTTCTACTAAACGTGACTTGATGTTTTTTGAAGACAGACAATTTCGAAAAATCTAAAAATAGATAAAGTAGTGGGGTGTGAAAAGGAAAATTGGGTTTTGAATGGAACTGGCCAAAATAAATAGCAACGGTACCGTACTCGGAAAAACCATACCCGGTTAAATAGTAAAGATTCATATGTGCAAAAACCATATCCAATTATCTTGAATTTCCTCCCTTCATTTCCAAATTATGACTTCTCTAACATTGTTTTCTCAAACTCTCTATCATTATACAATAAAACGTGAAGAAATACAGGCAAAACAACATAAATTGTTAGAAAATATTATTTGGAATAAATTGCTACTTCAATCGAAAACTTATAAGTCGTTGTATATGAATGAATTTGAACCCTAAGATTATTGATCCCTTAATCCTCCTTCATCCGTCTCCTTATCCGAACTTTTTGACTACTTTTTATTTGATCGTTTTAGTATCTTCCTAATTTATAAGTTGTAGTTCAACATAACTAGCCGGGGTACAAATCAAAACGATTCAACGTACGAATGAAGGCCAGACAAGTAGTATTAGTTCTCATCCGTACATTTCTTTTTTCCTTAAAAGTAATAAATCAAGAGGTAAAACTAAAATGGAGAAAACAATAAAGAAATTACTACCCATGATATAAGAAAAGATAGATAAAGTCTCATTTGGATTGACTTATATAAGTCACTTTTTAACTTTTTAAATTCTAAAATGTGATGATTTTGACTTCAAAATAACAAAAAGAAGATTTGTATAAGTCGAAGGCGTCAAACCATAGGAGTGAATCGCCCTTCACGGGGAAGGAGAAAATGGTTTAAGGCGTTTGATAGCACGTAGAAATATCTCGATATAGTTTAAGTTGTAGAAAGGCGAAATACCCAACTTAGTCGTTTTCTTGGACAAAAGCACGTGGACATATCAAGATTGTTAATCCTAAATCAACCAATATACTAAAATATGACATGCATCTTGCATATTTAATTCTAACAAAATCATTAAATAATTTGGATAACTAAGAAATCAGTTGTATTTTTATTTTATTTTTACTTTACATGTTCATAATAACCTTTAAAGACCCTTTAGAAAATTGATGTATTCCGATAAAAGTAAAATTCAATTTCTCAAGCACCCAAGAAATCACTTTTGTTATCCAATAATTTGTTCTAACCTCCCCAAATGACAGAGATCCAAACAATATATGAAAATTTATAAGAAAAAATATGAAAGAGAAAAATAACATTATCCTTTATGATGATTCGGTTAATTTTTGATAGTATTCACTCCACAAATTTGTTTTCTTTGATTATCGCTTGTAGGGCCAGGTTTACAATCGTTTCTCGAAGAAGGATCTTGAGGTACAAAAACATCAAAGTTTCTTATAATTTTCGATAAACAAAGCCTAAATACTCCAAAAAAAAAAATATTAGATATAATTTTCTACTTATAGTTGGATTAGGATATTCTAATTCTTTAGTTCATTAGATTCGCATTTGAGTTCTTTAGCCATTCACATTTAGCGTATATAGAGGAGATGGGGTCAAATATATATCTAATCTCAAGGCTTAATGAATTAGCACTGGTATATTGTTTTTTTCCAAAATTTTGTAACTTACTTGAAAATGCATAAGTCTCGTTGTCTTTGCTTAAAAGCTTGTGTTTGTTGGGAAATGTGGATTAATGATTTTAAGGTGAACTTAGCACTAGAAGAGGGGTGAACAGTGTTTAATGGAATCTTACAGCTTTATGAAATCTTTTTAAATTTATCAAAAATAGATGAAAATCACAAATATATAACAATCACAGAACCAAACATAGATGCAGAATAAAAAGTAAAAGCAGTAAAGGAAAGAAAACACCAGGATTTTTATACTGGTTCGGAGTTACTCTACATCTAGTCTCAAACATTTCTTGGTTGATGTGGATTTATTTTCAATATAATATTCAGATACAATCCTCGATTTCACATGCCATGAGGTACACCCCACCTGTTTCTAAAGTACAATGAGACTCCATTGATTTCTGGGCTACTATCACACCCAGTTGATTTGTATGGGCTACAACCACACATTTTCAGTATCGGTTATTGGGAGGAAGACTCGATAGAACTTGATCTTGCGATCTTTGATTACATAAACTCCTATAACTCTGAATAGCACTTAAAATCTTTAGAGAGTTTGATAGAGAATCAAACTAGAGTAGAAATGGTTTAATTCTCTTTGAATTCGGCAGAGTTTAATTGTAAAATTTAGAAAATTAAGAGTATAAATGGAGAGGAGAAAGGAGAGAAGAAGATAAAATGAAACTGGTTACGAAAAAATTGAATTCAGAAGCCTATTTATAGTTGTCCAATAGTCATAACCTTTCAGGAAAAGATTCAAACAAATAGATACAACGTTTGAAATTCAAATTTTGAAAACAACGGTACCTATGTCGAGATGCCTAAGGAAAAATTTGAAATTTGAATTCTTTTGAAAATAATGTAAACGAAGTTGAAATAAATCAAGGTAGTTCTGGAGTTTGTGATGGTTATGTAATGCTAAAGGCACCATGTTTTGTGCTTTTGACTAACACACTATGGTGTTAGGAAGCACAAACTTGGGTGCTTTTCGCAGTACACAAAATAAATGGTCAGTTCCATGTGCTCCCCTCTTTCCCCCTTTTACACCCCATATAATTTTAAAAAAATGCTAAATTAACACGATAAATCTCGAGTTTTATGCATCTTCCCATATTAATTCATAGTTTGGATTATTTTTAGTTAATCCAGATATTGGGGGCTCCCTTCCCATATTGATCTCATTTACCTATTAACTTGTTATAGCCGGTTTAAGTTTTAACTTTCTCAAATCACGTGAATTCATTTCTTCGCTACCGTCATTATCATTGCGTCTTATTCCTCCGGAACTCTAAACCATTATGTGATTATCTGCATATCAAAATGAGACAAATCAAAAAATTAAAAACTGGAATAGGGAATCTCAATGGTACTTCGGTTGATTGAGGTTGCAAAATCGGACCTCAACTTATTATTTTGCCGAGGAACACGAAAAAGATTTGCGAAACCAGATCACGATAGGGAGATTTCATCTCAATGTTTTAAGGATAAGGGTATTAGGGAAATTGCGTGATTTAGGCCCTGGATTCGATCTGATGTTGTTGTGATTCAATTTGAGGTTGCTCAAAGAGGTCATTGTGTATTGACGATGTTGAGGTGAGAGAGAGCTAGGGATTCGGGTTTTGTGTCGGCGCAGATCGGTTAAACTAGAGATGGTGAAAATGAGGGAGTTATTTGGTGACGTTGAATTTGCAAAGGGAAATGGTGGCTTGTGGACTCGATTGAGTGACTTTTGATTATGGGAGTTGGCGTTTGTTGTTTTGTAGAAGGTGAATGTGGCAGTGGGGTTCCAAAGGTGAACGAAGAGGAGATAGTAGTAAGTGATTTACAGAGAAAATTGGTTGTTCTTTGGTCGTTTATGTGGAAGATTCTACACGTTACAGTAAGGAGAAGTTGACATTGGGATGTTTTGTTTTGTGCACAGAAAGGAAAGTGGTGGATGCTTGTTTGTTCGATGCAGAGGAGTGGGTTAGTTGTAGGAGATGGAGTATGCTTTTGAGTTGCACTACGCGTAGGAGTTGAGTTGAGGTGAGAAGCAGTTGTAGGATAGTATGTGATGGTGAAGTGGCAGTAGGCGAGTAGTGTGTTGTATGTTGATTTTGGTTGGAGTTTTGTGGTAGTTTTGTTGAGGATGGATGTAGATGATGGTATTGTACTGTGGTGTGGATGGACCTGATTGTGGAAGAAGATTGTGGTAATTTGGTGAAGCGATTTTAGTTGTGAGGCAAAGGCAGGTGGATGAATTGGTTGTCGAAATGAGGATGAGTTCAGATTGAAGGTTGAGTCTATGCTGTTGTGAATGTGGGTTGTTTTATGTATGTAAGATAGCTCTGAAGAATGGAGTTTAAGTTGAAAGATGGATGTCATGTATGCAGAATGCAATGTAATTAAAAAAATTAATGAAGTTCACATGTCTTCCCATATTTTACCGGCTAAATAGGTTAATGGATAAATGAGATCAATATGGGAAGAGGCCCCCAATACTCAAGATTAACTAAAAATAATCCAAACTCTAGATTAATATAGAAAGACACATGAAACTTGGGATTAATAGTGTCAATTTACCCTATAAAAAACCACACATTTCACTTTTTCCCTTTCATCTCCTGTTCATTCCAAAACTACCCTTAAATTTTCTAAATCACGCTCAAAAGGGACATTGTTTGTTCAACAACCTCGCTTTGTCTGAATTAGATTATTATACAAAGCTCGCTCGACCTAAATAGTTTAACATATGAATCTGGCTCAGTTTAGACTAGGTTTATACATGAACCTCACTTGAACTGCACTATGTTTGTACAAGGATGTCGCCCCATTAAACCTTATAACGTGATTATTTATTTTAAACATGACTTGTTGTTGTTTGAAGATAGACAATTTCAAAAAATCTAAAAATAGATAAAATAGTGGGTGTGAAAAAGAAAATTAGGTTTGATAGAATTGACCAAAATAAATAGCAACGATACCATCCTCAGAAAAACCATACCCAATTAAATAGTAAAGATTCATATATGCAAAAACCATATCCAATTATCTTGAATTTCCTCCCTTCATTTTCAAATTCTGACTTCTCTAACATTTTTTTTTTCGAACTCTCTGGCATTATACAATAGAATGTGAAGAAATATAGGCAAAACAACATAAATTGTTAGGAAGATATTATTTAGAATAAATTGCTACTTCAATCGAAAACCTATAACTTATTGCATATGAATGAATTTGAACCCTAAAATTATTTGGTCCCTTAATCCCCCTTCGTCCATTTCCTTATCCAAACTTTTTGACCGCTTTTTATTCAATCGTTTTAGCATCTTCCTAATTTATAAGTTGTAGTTCAACATAACTAGCTGGGGTACGAATCAAAGCGATTAAATGTACTAATGATGGCCAATCAATGGTTTTAGGTATGATAGCACATAGGAATATCTCAATATAGTCTAAGTTATAGAAAGGTGAAATACCCAATTTAGTCGTTTTCTTGAACAAAAGCATATGGACATATCAAGATTGCTAACCCTAAAATCAACCAGAATACTAAAATATGACATGCATCTTGCATATTTAATTATAACAAAATCATTAAATATTTGGAACATTAAGAAATCAGTTGTATTTTCTTGTACTATACATGTTCATAATAACCTCTAAAGACCTTTTAGAAAATTGATGTACTCCGGTAAAAGTAAAATTCAATTCATTAAGCACCCAAGGAATCACTTTTGTTATCCAATAATTTGTTCTAACATCCCCAAATGACAGAGATCCAAACAGTAAACGAAAATTTATAAGAAAAAGTATAAAAGAGGAAAATAACATTATCCTTTATTAAGGTTCGATTAATTTTTTGTAGCATTCACTCCACAAATTTGTTTGCTTTGACTATCGCTTGTAGGGCCAGGTTTACAATCGTTTCTCGAAGAAGGATCTTGAGGTACAAAAACATCAAAAGTTTCATATAGTTTTCGATAAGCAAAGTCTAAATACTTCGAATATTATTATTTTTTATTAGATATAATTTTCTATTTATAGTTGGATTAGAATATTCTAATCCTTTAATTCATTAGATTCGCATTTGAGTTCTTTAGCCATTCACATTTAGTGTATAGGGAAGAAGATGGGGTCAAATATACATCTAATCTCAAGGCCTAATTAATTAGCACCAGTATACTGTTTTTGTACAAAAATTTGTAACTTACTTGAAAATTCATAAGTCTCGTCGTCTTTGCTTAAACACTTGTGTTTGTTGGGAAATGCAGATTAATCATCTTAAGGCGAACTTAACACTAGAAGAGGGGTGAACAGTGTTTAATGGAATCTTATAGTTTTATGAAATCTTTTTAAATTAATCAGAAATAGATGAAAATCACAATTATATAACAATCACAGAATCAAACATAGATGTAGAATAAAAAGTAAAAGCTATAAAGGAAAGAATACACAAGAATTTTTATACTAGTTCGGATTTACCCTACATTTAGTCTCAAACTTTTCTGGGTTGATGTGGATTCCATTTCAATATAATCTTTAAATACAATCCTCGATTTCACAGTCCATCTGGTACACCCTACTTATTTCTAAAGTACAACTAGACTCAATTGATTTTCGGTCTACTATCACACCCATTTGATTTGTATGGGTTACAACCACACCTTTTCAGTATCGGTTTTTAGGCAGAAGAGACTCGATAGAATTTGATCTTGTGATCTTTGATTATATAAACTCCTATAACTCTGAATAGCACTTAAAATCTTGAGAGAGATTGATAGAGAATCAAACTAGAGTAGAATTGGTTTAATTCTCTTTGATATTCGGCAAAGTTCGATTGTAAAATTTAGAAAATTAAGAGTATAAATGGAGAGGAGAAAGGAGAGAAGAAGATAAAATGAAACTAATTATGAAAACTCGAATTTAGAAGCCTACTTATAGTTGTCCAACAATCATAACCTTTCAGGAAAAGATTCAAACAAATAGACACAACGTTTGAAATTCAAATTTTGAAAATAACGGTACCCATGTCGACATGCGTAAGGCAAAATTTGAAATTTGAATTCTTTTGAAAATAATGTAAACAATGTTGAAATAAACCAAGGTAGTTCTAGAGTTTAAACATATTATTGTTCTATATAATAAAATAGTATACTAGAGTAAAAATATTGTAACGGTCTGTCCTTTCGACCATTTCAAGTATGTAATTAAACCACCAAGAACCATTAAAAACAACGGGTTATTATCGCTTATGAGGTTTAATCAGAGTCAGTGACAGAATCATAGACACAAAATAAAATTATATCTCACAACAGGAAAATTTTATACAATATTTAAAAATTATACAAATTTTTACGCAATGAAAATTTAATACATAAAATCTTAATTAAACAAAATACACAGAGATTATCGGGCCCAAGAGCGAGCATCTTCGCGAATTCCAAATTTGATAGTTGCAAACATAAGCTGTAATACTCGATCTGACCCAAGCATTTATGTAAAAAAAACACTTGAGTTAGGATTAACTTTATTCAGGTAAATCAACTTCAATTAATACTAAATTTAATAGTTAATCCTACATAAAATTAAATATGTGTCCATATTTCAGAATTTACACCTAGCATAATAATTTTACGCATAAGCAAAGCAACATGCATTTCAAGGATATAAGGTAAGGCCTAGGATATGTTTCTTTTACCAATAAAATAGGGCTTATATTCAGGTTTTACAAGCAAGGACAAGCGTATGTTTCAGGTTTTTCAAAAAAAAGCCAAGATATACACTTAATATGCAGTTTATATATTACTTTTTTCAATCATGTGCAATGCCAAATTTTCGGGTTCTTAGGTCATGGTAGAAAACCAAAGCAACTAGTGAACAAATTCAATGGGTACCATCTCAATAAACAATAATGATTAGCATAACAGTGAGTACAAGATGGTCAAGAATGGTAACCACACATCAAGAACAAAAGGGACAGTGCACAATACCAAGAGTTTTAGGTCAGATGAAATACACCAAGCTAGTGCAGCAACATCACATGGCTGCTAAACAAAATGCCATCAACCCAAAGCAATGACATCACCGACAAACCAAGGTCACAAGACCAGGACAGTGCACAAGTATGGGATAGTGCATCGACACAGGGATGCATGGTTTAAAGGCACTAAGACAAGTTTGGTTACACAGTTAAATGCACCAACAATTTAAGTCACAATAATAATGACAAGAGCATGTAAAACGTAACAGGATGTCGAATGTAATAACCCGTATTTTAAAACATGAAAAAAGAGATAATTAAAGAATAATTAATAAAAAAAGAATTAAGTGAAATGGGTTACGCCATTGCGTTCGTCTTGAAATTTTTCTTGAGACAGAGTTCGAGTTTGCGTAAAACGGATACCGTATAAAGGAGTTGCGGATGATAGAAGTTGGGCAGAAAAATTAGAAAACAAGCCAGGATAACTGGCGCACTTGTGAAGTGTGCTAGAACAAAATTGCACTTGCGCACCTGGGAAGTGCGCCCAGGCCGAGCCAGAATCTACAGAATTCTGGAGAGTTCCATTGATGACGTGTCTTTCTGCGATTGGCTGGATGACATGTCTTTTTGATCTAAGTGGTTCAGATGGTCTCTAATCTAATCTAAAGGCCCTAATTCACCTAATATATCTATAAATAAGCACCTAAACCTAACCCTAATCTTATTGTTATCATCCATGGCGCCTCAATGCTGCTCTAATCTAAACTAGCCTTTCTTCTCCACTAAAACAAATCAGAATAGGAGTATTCCAGTTAGAAGACCAGATCTACAAATCAAAGTAGAGATTATTCAAGATCAGAATTGCTACAACAACACCTAATTCTCTTTTCTAAGAATCCTATCGCTGTGAGTCTTTGTTACTTTCACATATAATTGAATTAAAAATTAATTGTGATAGGATTGTAAATTGGATCTGATGTATATGCTTGTAAATAAGATGAATCATATCAAGTCTTGTAATTTGTTATCCTTTAGATTCATACCCAATTGTTATTATCATATGCCTATCTGATCTACTTTTTCATTATTCATTTCGCATGTTCATTTATTTATTTATGCCAGTTTTGATGTTTTGATTCCCTTCCCTTCTTCTTTTCCTTTTTCTTTATGAGATTAGGCTAACTTCAAGCCTAACATATTGTGTTGAGATTTATGTACGAATAACGTTGGAACGATTGGGAAAAGTTTGGGAAATATGTAATGAAATGAGATTTGGCATAAATTGCTGATGGTTAGGGAAATTGGTTTGGGCATAAATTGGCATAAATTGTGCACATGAGATTATAGGCATAATATGGTTTGAAATAAACATAATTTAGATTAGAAATAATGGGCGACTGAATATATATTATCCAAGATTTGAAATTGGGGCTTGAATCAAGAAAGTGATAATAAATGCCTAAGACATGAGGTTAGATTCGGATTGCGGTATAAGCCTACCCGGAACCGTCCGGCATATCCAGCAATCATAATTTCGTAATCTAATGTGTGAGGTCAAAGATAGAAACTAGATGCATAATAATGCAAAGACACGAGGTTAGATTCGGATTGCGGTATAAGCCTGCACGGAACCGCCCAGCAAATCCAGCAACCACAAAACAACAATCTAATGTGGGAGGTCTTGCAAGATTACTATTATAATGAATTAATGAACACTTAACCAAGATAAGACAAGTGGGAAAACATGGGAACACTAAAAGGGTTAAGTGGGTGACATGGGTAGCATGTGAAATATAATAAAAGCACTTAACCAAGATGAGACATGTGATTAGACATGGGAATAAAGAGGGGTTAAATGGGAATTCCTAGTGGGGACCAAGCTTAGGAGGGAAGCTTGTGTCAAATATGTGGACCCTTTTAAACCAGTAACCCATTTTAGTATCTATATGAGCTCGAACTAGGTCGAGGATAGGGACACGCTTACTAGGGTTGATTGTAAGAGGTCAATAAAGAGTTAGCGATGTCAGTGCAAGTCCAATGGAGCATGTGCATGCGTGGGTCCGGGCTGGTAGGTAAGAAGTTGTTGCATCGTGTAGGTATAAGCTGTGCATTTCAGTAGTATCGGGGTTGCCACCTTAGGGAGTGATACACCCTATTGTGGGACCAACACAGGTATCTACAAGGTTAGGGAGCCGATCGAATGGGAAGGGTAGTGGGTACAACTAGTGGTGGTAAGAGCAAGTGGAGCACCTACGAGAGCAGATAGGAGTACACGAAGCTACCATTATTATGATTAGTAGGGAGGGATCATCTCTTAATATGTAACTAGTATGTTGGTATGATGCAGAGCATATCTTATAGTGGTAGGAGTGCAGTCGATGTTCTATCTTGCTTACCTTGTTTACCTTGTCATACCTGCTTATGTTGCAGTCATCTCTTATATCCAGTTTATGTTCTTATCTTGTTACTTTGCTGATTATATTGTTAAAGTCACTAGACTCGCCAGACTTATGTCTGACCCTTTTTGTTCCGCCTTTTTTCTTTCTCCCCCCCGGTCCTCGGGGTGGGATTAGTGAAGCTTGACTTGAATCTCTTTCTTCTTGAAGTGCTTGGAAGTGTTGAAAGTAATGCTCAGCTTTATCTCTTTTTCATTATGGCTATTTGGAGTGGGATTATGGTTTTGCTTTTATGTACTCTGATAATAATTTTGTTCAAGATTAATATTTGTGTACTTGGCTTTAGTATGTGGTTTTGATGTTGTAACCAAACATGTTTTGCTTTTCTGCTGTAATGAATAAATTTTGAGTTTTTTAAGTACCATTTTATATATTTGTCCTGTGATGTTCTGTTCTATACTCTTATAACGCTCCATGAAAGTTACTGCATTCCTTTAGTGAGTGACATTAACGGACGTGGGGTGTTACACGTGGTATCAAAACTGAAGATTACCAGAACAGATAAAAGATTTTGAAAACCGTTTTCAAAAACATGTTTTAAAGAAGGTATTTTCAAGAGAAAGGTTTACTATGAAAAACATAATCCCTACAAGCCATATATCTCTCTTTCAGTTCACTGTTTTGAATCTCTTCCTTTTTCCTTTTAGCATGTCTAGGGAATCCGATATACCTGAGGGCGTACAGATACCAGGCTGTTTCAGAAGGTATCTGGAGGCTACGGCTACTACTGCAGGCCCATCAAATGTTCCTCCTCCCCCAGCTGCAGCTGCTCCTCCTCCTCCTACACGTGTAGATGCTTTTTCTAAGATATGCAAAGACTTCCGTGCGATGGGCGGAAAACCGTTTTATGGAACTAAACGTTTGTTGAGGCTTGGAATTGGCTTAAGGAAGTGGAGGATTTGTTTGGTATCTTTGAGATAGACAATGGAAGGACGTTTTAGCTAGCTACTTGGTTAATGAAGGATGAAGCTTCCTTTTAGTGGGAAGTAATTACTGGAGGACATGCAGTGGAGACATGGATGGATTTTAGACAAAGTTGAAATTTCTTTCACATGCGGAGGAGAGTTTATACATGGAGAGGTTCTTGGCTTTGAAACAAGGGAGTTTGTCTGTGAAGGAGTGCGTTACTAAATTTAACTAGTTAGCAAGATTAGGTGTGGAATTAGTTAATACACCACATAAGAAGGCTTTGAGATTTGCCAAGGGTCTGAATGAACCATTATAGGGGTTGGCTATGTCCCACATTCCTATGGGGGCTACTTTCGAGAATCTTGTTGATATGGCGTTGATACGTGAAGAGGAGAAAGGTGTTAATGCATAGGATAAGAAATGGGATCCAAAGAAGGCACAACAACAACAAAAGAAGGGCAGTAAGGATAACAAGGGCTCAGGCAAAAGAAAGTGTCCCAATTGTAGAATACCTAGACATTTGAAGAAGGACTGTAGGAAGAAGAAGAGGACTGGTTGCTTCTAATGTGGTGAGGCAGGACATATGATTAAAGACTGCCCAAGGAGGCAATGACAAGGGCAAGGACAGAGGACAGGATCTACTTCTAGAGAGCAGGTTCATGCTCTCATGGAAGCTACGCAAGAGAGAGGTAGAAACATTTCTATTGAAAGTTTGATTTTCCTTTTCGATCATCCTGTACGTACTTTCTTTGATTCTGGCGCTTCACATTCGTTTATATCTGCTCTGTTTTTGAGTCTTTGCACCTAGATACTAGTATAGTAGTGGATCTCATTGTTGTCACAAATTCTATTGGGGGTACGGCTCATCTATCTATGTTATGTCAGGATTTGAGAATATCTATGTATGGCATTGAATTCGAATGCAACGTTTATGTGCTTGGTTTCACGGGCTATGGGTTGATTCTAGGAATGGATTGGCTAGCTAAGTATGGTGCAATTCTCGACTGTGAAAAGAGGGTAGTTAGACTGTTGACTAGTTTGGGGAATACTCTTGATATCTCATGCGACCCTAAGGGTTCTGTTTTGCTTAGCTACCTATAATCTCTTGACACATCTATTGATGATTTGCAATCTGTTTGAGTAGTCTGTGAATATGCAGATATCTTTGGGAAGGTTAGGGGCTTACCTCCAAAATGCGAGATAGATTTCCGTATATATTTGGTGGACAATGCAAAGCCAGTTGCGTTGCCTGTGCGCCACATGGCTCCAAGAGAAAGGAGGGAGCTTAGTAAACAAGTGAAAGAGTTGCTTGAGAAAGGGTTCATTAGAAGAAGTATCTCAGAGTGGGGTGCTCCAGTTGTTTTTGCCACGAAGGCTAATGGTTCGCTCAGATTGTACGTGGACTATAAGGAGCTGAATAAGCTCACGAAGAAGAACAGACACCCATTACCGAGGATAGATGACTTGTTCGATCAGTTGGTTGGTGCTTCGGTTTTCTCACAGTTGGATTTAGCTACAGGATTTCATCAGCTAAGGGTGGCTAAGGACAACATAGATAAAACAGTATTTAGAACTCCAGATGGTTTCTTTGAATGGCTCGTCATGCATTTTGGTTTGACAAATGCACTCGCATATTTCGTGGACTTGATAAGTAGAGTGTTTAGGGAGTTTCTAAACAAATTTGTAGTAGTTTTTGTAGATGATATCCTGATCTTCTTAAGAAACGAGGAAGAGCATGCCTTACATCTTAAGGAAGTTTTAGAGACCCTTCGAGTACATCAGCTTAAGGCTAAGTTCTCCAATGTCACTTTTGGAGGAAGGAGGTAAGATTCTTAGGGCACGTGGTCTCTAAAGAAGGGATAGCAGTGGATCCCGCGAAGGTAATGGCAATCCAAGATTGGAAGATTCCTAAGAATGCAACAGAAGTAAGAAGTTTTCTTGGTTTGGCGGGCTATTATAGGAAGTTCATTAAGGACTTTGTTAAGATATCAACCCCACTTACTCGGTTAACGAAAAAGAATTTGATCTTTTCTTGGGATGTTGACTGTGATGATGCTTTTCAACGATTGAAGAGGGCATTGACGATAGCTCCAGTTTTAGTTTTGCCGCATGGGAGTAAACTGTTCACAGTGTATACCGATGCTTGCGGGACAGGGCTTGGCGCAGTTCTGATGCAAGAGGTAAGGGTGATATGTTATGTTGGAAGGCAGTTGAAGGTCCATGAGAGGAATCACCCTACCCACGACTTAGAATTAGCTGCCATAATTTTTGCACTTAAGTCTTGGCACCATAACTTGCTTGGTGAGAGGTTTGAGTTGTATACAGACCATAAGTCACTAAAATACTTATTTTCTCAAAAAGATCTAAACTTAAGGCAACAGAGGTTGATGAAGTTCTTAGCATCCTACGATTTTGAGATTGCGTATACCCCTGGCAAGGGTAACGTTGTAGCTGACGCCTTGAGTAGAAAGAAGTTGACTTTGAGTCCTTTGTTTGTCGAGCGGCAAAGTTTAGAGTATCTCTACCTTTGACTTTAGACCCTCTATCGATTATGTACCCGGTTTGTTGGCATCATTAGAGGTGCAACCTACGCTTTTGGGACAGATAGGTGCAGCACATCGAGATGAACCACAGCTGATAGAGATGGTAGACAAGCTTATAAAAGGGGAATCTTCGAGCCATCTTAGTAGATATACTATAAATGAAAAAGGTTGGTTGCGTAGGGATGGAAGACTTTGCGTATCACGAGACGAGAGTTTGAGAAGGACAATCCTTGAAGAAGCACATCGTTGTAAGATGACCATACATCCCGATGGTGACAAGATGTATAAGGACATGAAGCGAGTTTTCTTTTGGGCCGAAATGAAGAAGGATGTGGCTGAGTTTGTTTGTAGATGCTTAGTGTGCCAGCAAGTTAAGGCTGAGCAAAAGAAGCCTGGTGGTTTGCTTCACCCTTTAGAGGTTCCACAGTGGAAATGGAAAAGTGTTTCCATGGATTTCATCGATGGGTCACCGAGGTCAAGGAAGGGTAATACGGGAATTTGGGTAGTAGTAGACAGACTTACCAAGAGCGCCCATTTCATTCCCGTTAAGAGTAAAAGAACAGCGACATGGTTAGCATCTGTTTATCTCCGAGAGATATTTCGTCTACATGGCATACCTTCTAGTATTGTGAGCGATTGAGATCCCATTTTAACTAGTGAGTTTTGGAAGAGCTTGCAAGAGGCGGTAGGAACGCAATTGTATTTAAGCACCGCTTATTACCCTCAGACGGACGACCAAACAGAAAGAGTAAATCGGATTCTAGAAGATCTTTTGAGGTTATGCATCTTGGACTTTGGAGGGACATGAGAGGAACACCTTTTATTAGTAGAGTTCGCCTACAACAACAGCTATCGGACTAGTATTGGCATGGCACCTTTTGAAGCTCTATATGGACGACCTTAGCGATCACCGATTTGTTGGTGGGATTCTATGGATAAGATTTTGCTTAGGCCAGAGATGATCAGAGAAACTTCAGAGAAGATAGACTTGTTTCAAAGATGCATGAAGACGGCACAAGACTGGCAAAAGTCATACGCTGATAAGAGAAGAACCGATCTTGAGTTCGAGGTTGGAGACACGGTTTTTATTAAAGTATCACTATTGAGGAATGTAGTTCGTTTTGGATCTGTAGGGAAATTAGCACCAAGATTCATGGGGCCATTCCTCATTACAGAAAGAATTGGACAGATGGCCTACAGAGTGAAGTTTCTTGAGAAGCTTAGTGGTGTTCATGACGTATTTCATGTGTCGCATTTGAGTAAGTGTTTACACGATAATGCGGAAGTGGTAGAGCCGAGCATGCTTAGAGAAGTGGAAGTAGAGCGAGATGCCACGGTTAGACGAGTTCCTACATGCATCCTTGGATCGGAGGTCAAGAAATTACGCAATCGAGAGGTCAAGTTGGTTAAAGTTCAATGGGGAGATGATCAAGGAGACGCGACTTGGGAAACGGAAGACAAGATACGTGCGTCGTACCCTTTCCTTTTTGAGGGCATGATCTTAACTTCTCCTTTTTCTACGGCTTTGTTTATACTTGTTCTATCATTTAGTGTATCCTCTCAATTATATCTTTGATCTTTAGGTAGAAAATCCTATGGTTGTAAACATGTGTTTGAGAAATGTTATGTTTGGTGGATGCAAGTGGATGTAAGTGTTTGCTAATGGATGCTCGTGGATGCATTTACACACATATTAGGAACTAGATTGGCTCAATCACTTTCATATTGCATATGGGTGAGTGTGCATATTTAAATTAATGGATGTATATTGAACGTGTTATCATATGGATGTTGCATTTGGATGAATGGTTGTGCACTCATGTAGAAATGATATGTATCATTAGCATTCTTTTGCATATATAATGGACGCATAGCACTATCATGTTTTGCATTAAGGAGGTCAACTGAATCAGTGGACCGCCTGATTTTGCATTTGGATAAGGACATATACACACACTTTGCATATGTTCATGAAAGCTTTAGAAATCTTTTAAGGATAATGGACGCCCGTGATTGATGGATGAGTAGATGGATGATCGATGGTAGGACATACATTCCTTTCAGCTTCGAGATTTCGGGGACGAAATCCTTTAAGTAGGGGGGAATGTAACAACCCGTAATTTTAAAACGTGACAAAAGAGATAATTAAAGAATAATTATTTTTTTTGAAAAAAGAATTAAGTGAAATGGGTTACGCCGTTACGTTCGTCTCGGAATTCTGCTTGTGATAAAGTTTGAGATTGCGTAAAATAGATAACGTATGAAGGAGTTACGCACGATGGAAGTTGAGCAGAAAAATCAGAAAACAGGCCAGGATGCGCACTTGTGAAGTGCGCCAGAACAAAATTGCAATGACGCACTTGGGAAGTGCGCCCAGGCCAAGCCAGAATCTGCAGAATTCTTGAGAGTTCCATTGGTGACGTGTCTTTCTAGGATTGGCTAGATGACGTGTCTTTTTGATCTGAGTGGTTCAGATGGTCTCTAATCTAATCTAAAGGCCCTAATACACCTAGAACATCTATAAATAAACACTTAAACCTAACCCTAATCTCCTTGTTATCATCCATGGCGCCTCCATGCTGCTCTAATCTAAACTAGCGTTTCTTATCCACTAAAACAAATAAGAATAGGAGTATTCCAATTAGAAGATCAGATCTACAAATCAAAGTAGAGATTATTCAAGATCAGAATTGCTACAATAACACCTAATTCTCTTTTCTAAGAATCCTATCGCTGTGAGCCTATGTTACTTTCAGATATAATTAAATTAAAAAGTGATTATGATAGGATTGTAAATTGGATCTGATGTATATGCCTGTAAATAAGATGAATCGTATCAAGTCTTGTAATTTGTTATCCTTTAGATTCATACCCAATTGATATTATTATATGCCTATCTGATCTACTTTGTCGTTATTCATTTCACATGCTCATTTATATGTTTATGCTAGTTTTGATTCTCTTCCCTTCTTCTTTACCTTTTTCTTTATGAGATTAGGCTAACTTCGAGCCTAACATATTGCTTTGAGATTTACGTACAGATAACGTTGGAACGATTGGGAAAAGTTTGGGAAATATGTAATGAAATGAGATTTGGCATAAATTATTGATGGTTAGGGAAATTGGTTTGGGCATAAATTGGCATAAATTGTACACATGAGATTATAGGCATAATTTGGATTGAAATAAACATAATTTAGATTGGAAATTATGGGCGATTGGAATATATATTATCCAAGATTTGAAATTGGGGCTTGAATCAAGAAAGTGATAATAAACGCCTAAGACACGAGGTTAGATTCAGATCACGGTATATGACTGCCTGGAACCGCCTGGCATATCCAGCAATCGCAATTTGGTAATCTAATGTGAGAGGTTAAAGGCAGAAACTAGATGTGTAATAATGCAAAGACACGAGGTCAAAGCCAGAAACTAGACTCGCCAGACTTATGTCTGACCCATTTTGTTTCGCCTCTTTTCTTTCTTTCCCCACAGGTCCTCAGGGTGGGATTAGTGAAGCTTGACTTTGATCTCTTTCTTCTTGAAGTGCTTGGAAGTGTTGAAAGTAATGCTCAGCTTTATCTCTTTTTTTATATGGCTATTTTGAGTGGGATTATGGTTTTGCTTTTATGTACTCTGATAATAATTTTGTTCAAGATGGATATTTATGTACTTGGCTTTAGTATGTGGTTTTTATGTTGTAACCAAACAAGTTTTGCTTTTCCGCTGCAATGAATAAATTTTGAGTTTTTTTAAGTACCATTTTATATATCTGTCTTGTGATGTTCTGTTCTATACTCTTATAATGCTGCATGAAAGTTAATGCATTCCCTTAGTGAGTGACATTAACGGACGTGGGTGTTACACCGAAGATGTAACATAACAAAGCAAATAACGGGTAACATGGTGTGGCAAGGACATGGCAACAACTCAAGCAAAAAAGACACAACCAACATGACAGATGAAAACATATACAAGACCATACCAAAGAAATAACAGGGTGAAACATGTCACAATGAACAGGGGACAGTGAGTTTCAAGAGAGTAGCAGGTCAACGCCAAATAAATCATGGCAGATGCAATGTCATAGTGGCCAGCAAACCAGGTAGCAGCAAAGCCATGAAATTCAGGCCAACAACTCAAGGCACTTCACGTGAAACAAGTCAAAATGCACATCATCAAGGGACAACCAAATGGTACAAGTATTAGACAAGACATTCAACACAACGGTGTATACATACAAACATACATACACACATACATACATACATACATACATGTGCTGACCCATTTATATATACACAGTCAGGGAAAAATCTCAAAATTCGGTGGCAAAATTCAACTTTTGAGTGTGACCAACATTACATATATGTGTACACATACATATGTATGTATACACATATACAAATAAGGAGTATAGTGCATGAGGAAACAAAATTTTAGGTAGTACACTCGATCAGATACTTCAACAATAAGATATGGTGCAGCCAAAAAGGATATGGTGTGAGATTGAAGATATGTAGTAATTGTTACTAGTACAATAGGCGCCAGGTTAAAGCTAAATGTAGTAACAAATGTAGTAACACATGTAATTGCTACCTGAATATGTATATTTGGACACAATAGTATATAGGAAATATTAGTAAACACGGTATTCACCAAATGGTTCACGCCTTATAAAATGGAGCAGGAGATTTCATTGATACACAGAGACAAAGGAGCAATAATGTGACGGCCCGCCCCGAACCAGCCGATGTTTCCTTTGAAATGCGCTGCACCGATGTCCAACTAGCATGGGACAGTCGTCGGAACAAAAGAAAAGAAAAGAGAAGAAAGGAATATGAAACTATGAACTAGGAACCTGTAGAATGTCTCACAGCGCATGGGATAAAATATAATAATAACATAACTTTGACATAAAACAGGAGAGACAGTGCATAAGATGAAATCAAGTTATCATAGCAGCGGAAATCCATTTCAGCTTATGTTCCACATCATCATTATTACAACTTTTCAAACTGTCTCTAAAGCAAAGTAAAGGAAAAGTGCGCTACTAATGCCCAAAGTAGTGACCAACAACGACATAGGGAGAATATATATAGAGGACAATACGTGTAAGCCTCCTGCTCATCTCCGGACAGCTACTCGTGCAAAACCAGCTAACCTATCTCAAGTTTGCCCGTATAGGAGCACCCAGAGTAATAAGAAGTGACATAAAACTCTGGGTCAGACAAAAGTCAGGTACGAGCGATAAGCAACAAAACAGAACAATAACAGTATAATCCAATCATACTTGAACCTGGATCTGCAACCAAAGAGTTAGCACAACAAGATGTACAATACTCTAAGGTGACACTATTATATTGTGTGAAGATACGGGGGTGGGGGTGTGCATGTCATAATGATGGCAAACAATCAAGAATTGCAACCATCCTCACATCTCTCATTTAGTGCGTAAAGCATACGATATCCATTGCTTTGATCACCCAAATTCTTGCTATGATCACTCTGCCCCATGAAGTCATAGCGGCTCCACTGCACTGATCCATAGCCAATATCTGTCTCTCAGTGGTGAGTCAAAACTATAGACATCGGTAACCCCTTTGCACATGTTCCGTAGAAAATCCCAATCATGAAGTTAACTCGTCGGTTCCCATATGGATCTTGAGTGATCACTTCTCATTTGGACTACCTTTGCATCTCAGGTTTTGGTCTCCATCGCGGTTTGGTCTTCAACTGGTTCGGTTCGTGACCGTCATATGGGTTCCGGCCGTGATTATCCTACTGGGTCAGGTCAGGCGTATCCATCCAGGTCGATTCGGGTAGTGGTACATACTCCGGGTCGGGTCGAGCTCCTTCACTGATTCGGGTTGTGCTCCATCGGTTCGTGGTCAAGCTCCAGGTCTGCTCCTCCTGGCGGTGCGGCTCGTGAGCACTCTATGGTTCAGGTCGATTCGTGACAACCTCTCCGGATCGAGTCGTGATTCTCCAACTCGTGGCATCGACTCGTGGATGTTGTGCGGTCTGGGTTCAAAGTAGCATATCAGCTTGTGATAGGGTGTGCCTCACAGGCAGTTCAAGTCGAGCTTCCATCACAGGTTCGTGATACGTGCTTCGTGAGGGGGGGGGGGGAGGGGAGGGGAGGGGCGATCCGATCCGATCCTGCACAATTTTCTGCAACTTTGTCTAGCGGGCTGTTTACGCCATTCGACGGCCTTTTCGACCAATCTAACTTTTCTATGCAATCACAAATCACTCCAAACAGTCATAGCAACATGTATAATTAACCATAAACACCAAAACAATAATATAACATGTCAAAATGAATCAAACATACCCAAAACCCATGTTTTCCCCTTAATCCCCCATAATCATTTTTAAGCATACTATTAGCAAAACTTATCCAAATTAGCCCAAATTTCTACCAGAGCCCTAAAATAATATTTTAGAATTTTACAAATTTTCCAGATTTTTTTGAACCATAATTTCGCTAATTATCACTAATCACCCCTAATTAGCCGTAATTAGTGAAAAACAATGCAAATCACTCACCTTAGCCACAGATTAATCTTAGATCTAAAAATATCTCTGATTTGGGCCGAATCTCTATGCAACACAGCAACTCGAACTCAGATTTGATGTTATTTTAACTTGATTTGATGTTGGTTAGCTTAATCCTTGATTATAAGGTGGTTAAAGATGTTTTTAAAAGGTTGAAGCCATTATTAGGGTTGAAGGAATGAAAGTGGTGGCCGCAAAAATGACAAAGAAGGGTTTCTCTAGTCCCTTTCAGTCCTTAAGTACCCCTAATCCCGAAATCCCCCAATGGGCCTAGCTGCTAATCACCCGGTTAAGCCCAATTAAGATGTTTTTCACCTTCTAAATCTTAATTCAGCCATATCTCCTAAACGGTAAGTCCGTTTGACTAATGTGACCACTCTACGGAAAGGTAAACCATCATCTGGATCTAATGGAAGTGGTTTCAGGTCAAAACTCCTTACCAATAAAAAATTATGGGCAAAACAAGAATTTCTAGGGGACAAATGGTCATTTAAAAATCGGCAAAAATCATGAACATGGGAAATGACCCCAATAGTCGTTTCCTAAGGTTACACGACCATACGACTTCGTATGAGAAAGAAATAAATATTCTACGATCCTTCGATACGTAGAATGCGGGTCGTTACACTCTCCCCCCTTAAGAAATTTCGCCCCCGAAATTCCTCAACTAAGGAACAACCAATGGGTCTTGCATGCCTACCAGCCATATCTCGCAATCAAACATACAAAACAAACAAAACAAACATATCCTAGCATATGGAAAGACTAAATCGAAATGAAAACCTTACTAGGCAAAGAGTTCTGGATATGTTTCCTTAATGCTCTCCACTGTCTCCGAAGTACAGTCATTCTCATCCCCGCCCCACTGAACCTTGACTAGAATCACCATTTTCCTTCGAAGTTTCTTTGTATTGTGCTCGACAATACGAATCGGCTTGTGGTTCCCAACCGCCTCGGGTTCTACTTCAATATCATCCAACTGATAAGGTAAAATAGTCAGTCGGGGTTGTGCAAGAATTTCCTTAACTGGGAAACATGAAATACGTTGTGAACTCCAGCCATCTTGTCAGGCAACTTAACTTTATAAGCCAAATTCCTAACTTGTTCGAGAACTGGGAATGGACCAACAAATCTTGGTGCTAACTTGCCTTTCCTACCAAATCGAATCACGCTCTTTAATGGAGAAATCTTGACAATACCAAGTCACCAACGGAGAATTTCAATTCTCCTCGTCTCTTATCAGCATAACTACTCTATCTATCTTGAGCAGCCTTCATTCGCTGTCGAATAACCTTGATCTTATCGGAAGTTTCTCTTATTACTTCTGGTCCAAGCACATATTTCTCACCGGTCTCTAACCAACATGACGGTGAGTTGCACGGTCTTCCACACAAAGCTTCATATGGAGACATACCAATACTAGATTGATAACTATTATTATATGCAAACTCAACCAGATGCAAATGGTCATCCCATGATCCACCAAAATCCAATATACAAGCTCTCAAGAGATCTTCTAATATACAATTCATCCTCTCTGTCTGACCATCGGTTTGAGGATGATACGTGGTACTGAGATGTAACTCTGATCCTAACGCCTCTTGTAAGCTCTTCCAAAATCCACTAATAAACAATGGATCTTGGTCGCTCACAATGCCTTTGTGTATTCCATGAAATCTCACTACCCACTTCATAGACAGTTCTGCTAATTTAGCTGCTATTCTATTCGACTTGACGGGTATAAACCTTACACTCTTGGTTAATCGGTCCACAATCACCCAAATGCTACCATGGCCCGATCTAGTCCTTAGTAACCCATCAATGAATTCATTGAGACTTGTTCCCATTTCCATTCTGGAATTTCTAATGGTTGTAACAACCACTAGGCTCCTTCTGTTTAGTTTTAACTAACTGGCAATTCATGCACTTGGATATAAACTTCTCGACGTCTCTCTTCATCCCTTCCCAGTAATAGGTCTGCTTCATGTCTCGATACATTTTGTTACCTCCGGGATGCATAGTCAGTTTTGAGTGATGATGTTCTCTAAGAACTTCATCTCTCAATCAATTAACGTTGGTTACAACTAGTCTCCCATTATTTCGAAGCCATCTTCCTCGATCAAGTCCATACTTGTCCATCTTCTCACTGTCGATGCCCGTCTCTACCTTGGAGATGATTTTCAGTAGATTAGGATCGTCCCTCTGACTGGAACCAATCCGCTCAATCAGAGTCGATCTGATCGTCTAACTTGCTAACATTTTTGGATCCAATCCATACTTACGTCTGAGATCATATCCCATGACATACTCCAGTTGCTTCGATTCAGGAAACATAGCATCTAAACTGTCATGTCTCCTATTCAATGCATCAGCTATCGCACCTAGTTCGGTAGCACAGGCATCCTTGTATGCCGTTATCTCTTCATTCTCTATTACCAGAATCCTACAGATGATAGTCTCAAGGGAACAAAAAAGTAGGAACAAACATAGCAACCATAGCATCCATCAAACATGTCCTATCTATCAACTGCTAAACCAAATCCAACGCTAATGGAAGCCCCGCCTCCATACAGACTACAGTACGTCCAACATACATTCATCCTCCAAGGATAACTAGATCATGTCCAACTGATCCAAGGTAACGGGCGTCCCTAGATACCCCTGCTTCGAGTCTGCCTAGAACGCTCTAAGTATCGACGATTTCTTGGTACTCTCATCAGAAGAGCTACCCACATACTCAGACCCAGTCTTGAGTATCCATTACCCACAAACTCGAGCACAAACTCAAGTCCAGCATGAGTCGTCTCCTTATTCATTGCATCTCCAAGATCAATGAACAACCGTTTTTCCTTTACGAGTTCAAGTCCAACTTGAATCGTCCTAACCTTTGTTGTATCTCTACGATCAACGAGCAAATCTTACCCCTTCAAAGTTCTACCATTCTTGAACCAAAGGTAACATCAACATAGGGTCCTAAACAATCCATTACCTTGCAGCTTCCTCAAGTCCCACTCGAGTCATCTCCTAGCCCTATCCAGTCCAACTCGGGGCAATCCATACCACTGAACATATTTATCATGCCACGGCTGCACATCACTCCTTGAGTAAGCCGAGATATCATTTAATGGAATCACAACAACTACTTATATCTCATGCAAACCATCCTAGTCGAACTTGACATTCCCTAAGCACAATCCCCAAAGGCCTAAACCAATATCGGACAAGCACTCGAAGAACATCTCCTCCGAATTCAGACAATCTACGTGAGATGATACTAGCAAAGCAACGAAGCAATCACAAGCAAACATACATCCATAACTCGATAAGACCACATTACAACAAATCATGCAAAAACTAGTCGAACCACCTATCGGGTTCATCACAACTAAAGGTCTATTGACTATCTCAGGTTCCAATCCCAACTTATCTACCAGGTCACTAAATATGAAGGAATGGGATGCCTCGCTATCAACAAAACTAGAACAAAAACGTCATAAATAGAAAGCATACCTCGAATAATGACGCCCTTTCCCTTCTCCACTGCAGTTGGGGCATTCGACGAAGAAGAAACAGTGTTGATAGCATATGCTTTCACAATCTGTTTCTCTTTAGGGGTTGCCGGCAATTATCCTTATGATGTCCCACCTGGCCGCAATTGAAGCACTTCCTTTCCCCAGGCTTTTCCTGACAATCTCTAGCATAGTGGCCTTTCTTTCCACAACTAAAGCACTCTTTATATTTCTTGTCCTTCTTTTTCGGACCACCCTTGGTCTGATTCTGTTTTCTCTTATTTGAGACTCCTTCTTACCTCCACCGCTTTCTTGCGGCTTTGGTTCCTCTATAGGTGCAATGGCAACATCAGCCTTTGATTTAGGGTAAAGACTCTCCGATCTCAATGCTTTCCCCACTATAGACTTGAACGTCTCATCGATGTGGTTTATCAGCCTTTCCCCTAAGTATTCATCTAAGCTGGTTATGAACTTCTCATTCTTCTTTTCGGCAGTTTCAATAAGAGGTAATCCATACTTCAATGAAGTATTGAATACAACAATATATTCCGAGACTGCCCTACCGTTCTGTTTAAGCTCTAAGAACTTCCTAAACAATTCAGATTTGTAAGCAGCTGGAATGAACTTATAGCTGAAACTAGTTATAAACTGATTCCAAGTAACTTGATCTTCAGGAGTAGCTGCTTTAATAGCATTCCACTAATTCATAGCTCGTCCTTGAAGCTGACGCGATGCTAACTTTCTCTTCATGGAATCATCGATTTCCAAGTCCTCGAAGATGCGCTCACAACTATCCAACCAATCTTGAACATCCGTAGCCGACTCCGTTCCGTGGAACGGCTTCCCGTCAAGACTAGTATAATCCTTTAAGCTTGGCGAAATCAGCCCTAGGCGCCTGCACTACTGCACCACCACCGTTAGCAACATTAGGAACTGCTCCCCGAGCATCCCTAAGCATCTCTCGCATGAAGGTAGTAAACATCGTCCTCATGTCAGGAACATACCTATTGTTTTCTCCTGAACCTGTACTCCTCGTATATCGACTCATCGTTCAGTCTATAAAGAGAAAACGATTAACCATCTCAATGTGGTACCAGTGAAGTGCGACTCCATCCTTAGATATACTAATAGTATATATATATATATAGCTTTTGAAAACCAAAATATCACAAATACGCGCTCTCATATACGTATAATATCTCTCTCTGGTGTCTTTCCCTAAGTTAACTATGCAACCAAGAGCTCTGATACCAAGTGTGACAGCCCTCCCCGAACCAGCCGACATTTCCTTCGAAATGCGCTGTACCGATGTCCAACTAGCACGGTATGGTCGTCGAAAAAAAAGAAAAGAGAAGAAAGGAATTTGAAACTATGAACTAGGAACCTATAGAATGTCTCACAGCACATGGGATAAAATATAATAATAACATAACTTTGACATAAAACAGACGAGACAGTGCATAGCTGAAAACTAAACTATCATACTAGCGGAAATCCAATTACAGCTTATGTTCCACATCATCATTATTACAACTTTTCAAACTGTCTCTAAAGCAAAGTAAAGGAAAAGTACACTACTAATGCCTAAAGTGGTGACCAACAGCGACACATGGAGAATATATATAGAGGATAGTACGTGTAAGCCTCCTGCTCGTCTCCGGACAACTACTCATGCACAACCAGCTAACCTATCTCTAGTCTGCCCGTTTAAGAGCATCCATAGTAATAAGAAGAGACATAAAACTTTGGGTCAGACAAAAGTCTTGTATGAGCGATAAGCAACAAAACAAAAAATAACAGGTATAATCCAATCATACCTGAACCTGGACCTGCAACCAAAGAGTTATAACAACAAGATGTACAATACTCTAAGGTGACACTATCATATTGTGTAAAGATATGGGGGTGGGTGTGTGCATGTCATAATGATGGCAAACAATCAAGAATAGCAACCATCCTCACATCTCTCACTCAGTGCGTAAAGCATATGATATCCATTGCTTTGATCACCCAAATCCTTGCTATGATCACTCTGCCCCATGGAGTCATAGCGGCTCCACTGCACTGATCCATAGCCAATATCCGTCTCTCAGTGGTGATTCAAAGCTATAGACATCGGTAACCCCTTTGCACACGTTCCGCAACAAATCCCAATTATGAAGTTAACTCATCAGTTCCCATATTGATCCTGATTGCTAACTTCTCATTTGAACTACCTTTGCATCTTGGATTTTGGTCTCCATCGCGGTTTAGTCTCCAACTGGTTCGTTTCTTGACCGTCATATGGGTTCGTGTCGTGATTACCCAATCGGGTCAGGTCAGGCGTATCCATCCAGGTCGATTCGGGTTGTGGTACATACTCCGGGTTGGGTCGAGCTCCTTCACTGATTCGGGTCGTGCTCCATCAGCTTGTGGTCAAGCTCCGGGTTTACTCCTCCTAGCGGTGTAGCTCGTGAGCACTCCATGGTCCAGGTCGGTTCGTGACAACCCCTCCGGGTCTGGTCGTGATTCTCCAGCCCGTGGCACGACTCGTGGATGTTGTGTGGTCTGGGTTCGAAGCAGCAGATCAGCACGTGATGGGGGTGTGCCTCACAGGCGGTTCGGGTCGAGCTTCCATCACTGGTTCGTAATATGTGCTTCGCGAGTAGGAGGGGGGGAGGGGGTAATCCGATCCGATCCTGCACAATTTTCTGCAACTTTGTCCAACGAGTTGTTTACGCCATTCGACGGCGTTTTCGACCAATATAACTTTTCTATGCAATCACAAATCGCTTCAAACAATCATAGCAACATGTATAATCAACCGTAAACACCAAAACAACAATATAACATGTCAAAATGGATCAAACATACCTAAAACACTTGTTTTCCCCTTAATCCCCCTTAATCATGTTTAAGCATACTATTAGCAAAACTTATCCAAATTAGCCCAAATTTCTACCAGAGGCCTAAAATAATATTTTAGAATTTACAAATTTTTCCAGATTTTTCTGAGCCATAATTTCTCTAATTATCACTAGTCACCCCTAATTAGCCGTAATTAGTGAAAAACAATGCAAATCACTTACCTTAGCCACAAATCAATCTTAGATCTGAAAAGTCTCTGATTTGGGTCGAATCTCTATGCAATACCACAGCTCCAACTCTAATTTGATGCTATTTTAACTTGATTTGATGTTGATTAGCTTAATCCTTGATTAGAAGGTGATTAGAGGTGTTTTTAGAAGGTAGAAGCCATTACTACGGTTGAAGGAATGAAAGTGGCGGCTGCAAAAATGACAAAAAAGGGTTTCTCTAGTCCCTTTAGTCCTTAAATACCCCTAATTCCGAAATCTCTCAATGGGCCTAGCTGCTAATCACCCGGTTAAACCCAATTAAGCTGTTTTTCACCTTCTAAATCTTAATTCAGCCATATCTCCCAAACGGTAAGTCTGTTTGATTAATGTGACCACTCTACGGAAAGGTAAACCATCATCCGGATTTAATGGAAGTGGTTTCAGATCAAAACTCCTTAGCAATAAAAAATTATGGGCAAAACAAGAATCTCTAGGGGTAAAATGGTCATTTAAAAATTGGCAAAAATCATAAACATGTGAAATGACCCCAATAGTCGTTTCCCCAAAGTTACGTGACCATACGACCTCGTATGAGAAAGAAAGAAATATTCTACGATCCTTTGATACGTAGAATGCGGGTCGTTACAAATAATATGACAATTACCAAGAGAAAATGGATATGAACAAAGGTAATGAAAAATTAGATATAGGTTAGGCAATGTTAGTTATGCCAACATGCAACAAAATAACATGCTCAAGTTTGGAAATAACTACAAAGTAGTACAAGGCCAAGGGGTATGAATAATTCCAAAATATATGATACAATGTACACGGTATACTCATCAAAGCAACAAACCAAACAACATAAGCATGGATTCAAGCTAATCATTACAGAGTCAAACAAATCCATCCATGACATCAGTAGTCAACAAGCATCAATTAATATACTTAGTTTATATTAGGGTTAATCTACTTGAAATAAAATAATCGTGAGTGAGTATTGTAATGACCTGCTTTTTACGTATCTGAGGATCGTAAAATATTTTTATTTAATTCCTTGAGGGTTGGATCATTCTCATATTTTGATAAGTTGGTTATGAGGATGTGAGACATGTGCATAATTTTTATCAATTTTATTTGTGATCGTTTTGCCCCAATCAGTTTTGTACATGGAATAAATTTTGAATGGGATTGAATCAGGTGCTAAGATTGATTTCGTTGGATAGGAAATGATGTTTCGAATTCCGTAGAGTGGTCACATTAAATATTTGATTCAGCGGTTTGGGAGGAATTGCTGTTTTAGTGCTAATTATTTCTTGACAGGTTAATTAGTCATTAGTGGGCTGATTTGTGGGGCCCATTAAGGCTTGGGGTTGTGGTTATAAATAGGGGATTAGATGCATGGAGAATAGTATAGTTTCTTTATTTCTCTATTTGGTTGGGGTTTAACATTCTCCCTACTCTAATCAAATACATCTCTACTCCATTAATTCCTTAGATCTAGATTGGAAGACCAAAGATCAACATTGAATAAAGGTGGATCACATCAAAGTGATTGATTCAGAGATCATTCTTTGCTGTTTGGATTTGTAGATACTTGATTTCAAGCTAGTTTTTGGATTTAGTGAGTGATAAGAATCTCTCACACTGATTCAATCAAGTATATGGATTGATTGATCTTATTTTCATCATTTCAAGTAGTTTTCACCTAGATCAACATCACGGTAAGTATATTTTCATTCGAATCACCACAGGATCTAATCTAGCAAAATTATAATAGTAAATTCTTATGTTAATTCTACGTTATCCAAGTTTAGATCTAGTTATTTGGTTTATTCATTTTTCTATCATGAATTGGTGAATCTAATATAATTGTGTGATGATTATTTGATGCACAAAGTTGTAATTGATGATTGTTTGATCGATGTTTGATCGTATATTCGGTTGTTTGATTAAGTAAATTGGTTTGATTGAGTTGGATGGTGGATCTCAGCAAACAATGCGTGGATCGTTCAAATTTGTGATGGATCGACCAATTCATGGATCGACACACGTGTACATTATGGATCAGGCAAGACTAGATGGATCAGAGGGGTTCTTGCTGATGGATTGGGAAGGCAATTTTTGATCGATCGGAGGAGTTTCTTCGATGGATCGTTGTGGTGCATGTGGCGATCGATCGGGGCTCATTTGGTTGGTCAAATAAGGGTGAACACGACAAAAAGGGTAATCGGTCTGAGGTGCATCTGATGGATCGGTTTAAATATATGGATCACCAAGGCAAGTATTTTAGTAGAGTTTCAAAATTGTTGTAGCCAAGGCATGGATCGTGCATTGATCGGGCATGCTATTTTTGATGGATAAGGCATGCGCAAAACATGGATTGGAGGGCGCATTTGATGGATTCGGGAACTCTGAACAGCGTTTTGGAAATGCTGTGAATTGCTGGATCGGACAAAGGTCGACCAAGTGATCAACTGTAGTGCGCACGTGGAAAAACTTGATCGGGCAAGGGGCACTCCAATGGATAGTGTGATCGGATGGATCGGGCGTGGCTGACAAATGACAGTGTTTGAGAATGGTATGAAATGAAAATAAACGCTGTGGATGTGACTCATAGCAAAAGTGTGAAACACTGTGAATCGAATATCGACCAAACGAAGTGTGTTTTTGGTTCGATGATGGTCGTAGCTTCAAAGTGAATTCAAGACAGAATATTCGAAGTGTTGTGAAGTGTTCGTTGATCGTCGAAATGCAACGAACGTGAAGATGACTCAACGTTGTGAGTTCGTGGATAATAGTTGCTCAAGACGGGATCTGAGCTTATGGATTGTCATAAAGTCGGATGACTAGAGATATTGAAGGCTGAGAGATTATCATTGTCGTAGGTTCTATCAGGCCCAAAGCAGCGGTATAATAGAGACGCCTAAAAGACTAGTGAGACTAGTCGAGTACCCTGGGCATTCATGATGGGCCTAGTTGTCTTAGGGAGGCAAATATACATGGGATGTGTAGTAGTCTGAATAGATACGGGGTTACCATTAGCCCTTAACGAATGGCAAGGTCGACCAGTCATACGATTAACAATAGTTTCAAAGCAAGATTGGCGGTGATAGCAAGAGTCATGGATGATGTTTGTTTTGCTTGTATCGTCCCAACATCAAAGGAGATGTCTCTAGGGTGCTTGTCTGATGTTGGTTTATGCCTTCAGGGCTTGTGCTTGGTGGATGCCAATATCAATTAGGATGGTCTACGCTTGATAACTTGTTGCTATGAATGTACTGTTTGTTTCTGTCTGATTGTTGTAAAGGCTACCACTGTCGGATGTGGAGGAGACGGGTTGGGTTCTTCTTTGATGTGTTATTAGATTAGTTGATTGATCTACCTATTTCTCATATACTTTATTGATGATGTTATATAGCTGTTTTATCGCTTATTAAGACTATTGTCTGATTCAAGGTTTTATGTCTCCCTCTTATTACCTTGGGTTGTTCATTCATGTAATGAATGGGCAGACTGAGTAGTAGGTGACAGGCAGTAGATCTTGATGAGGACGATGCTTCTGAGTGATGAAGAGCGGGAGGCCGGCGCATTATTTCCTACATCTACTGTTTGTTGATTTCCGCTGTTTGATGTAT
The DNA here is from genome assembly GCA_030737875.1 of Allium sativum. Classification (NCBI taxonomy): domain Eukaryota; kingdom Viridiplantae; phylum Streptophyta; class Magnoliopsida; order Asparagales; family Amaryllidaceae; genus Allium; species Allium sativum. Next base: position 652,440,686 of record CM060923.1, read on the forward strand.
TCTCCGAGTGACTTGCAGTGAGGCATTTTGTACAGACTTTTATAGTGTAATCCAATGTTGTATGGATATTTCATGACGATATAGAAAGTTTAAGATTCTGCTCAATTCTGCTTCACTATTATTTGCTGTTGTATATGTTCTATTGTATTTTATCCTTGTGCTGTGATTTATACGACAGGTTTCGCTTATGTTATTCTATGTCGATGATCGTCCATAGCTGTCTGGCACGTCATTCAGCGCATTATCTCTTGTTAAGTGAAGGAGTTATGGGCGGTCTTCACATTTGGTATCAGATCTCTAGTTAATCGATTTTAGCCGAAGTTTGATGACATAATAACGTATGAGAGACGTATTTGTAGATTTCTGATGGATGTATACTATATATTAGTATATAGTATAATGGTGCTTGAACTACATTTGCAGTTTTTCTCACGTGTGGACTAATCATTCTATTTTCCAGATTTAGAATGAGTCATCGAGCGTCGAGACATACTGCTAAGGAGGAGACCATAACTGGACGGGGAGATGGCAGTATACCAGATTACCCAGCTATGTTCGTGGCCATGATGGTAACGATCATGAGAAGGGAACTCGCTCCAGAGACAACTACGGTAGATGTGGGGGTTCATGTGCAAGTGCTTACGGTTGTGAACTTCACGAAGCTATGAAAAGACTTCACTACTCTAGGAGGGAAGTCGTTTAAAGGGACAGAACCGATTGTAGAGATTCAGGGGTGGCTTGATTCTTGCATTCAGATACTTGGAGACTTAGGAATTAAGGATGCGACTAAGAGGAAGCTTGCATCAAGACAGCTACATGGCAAAGCTATGGATTGGTGGAACTCTGTCACTTTAGAGACCCCCGAAGATGAGATCGCGTGGGATCAGTTCCAAGTCAGGTTTAAGACTAAGTTCATTTCTACCGTTCAGAAGTCTATTATGTTCAAGAGATTCGTTGAGCTGAAGCAGAATAGTAGACTAGTGTTGGTATATGTTTCAGATTTTGAAGCTTTATCCAAATATGCTCATTCGTATATTGAGACCCTTACTAGAAGAACAAGAAGTTTGTCATGGGCTTGGACAAATATCATGGGAATCAACTAGCGGATTACTTGGATGATACTTATGAGAAGATCATGGATAAAGCTCTAAGGCACGAGAGTTTGTTTCCCAAGGAAGTGACTATTATTGCAGCTAAAGAGGAACCGAAACCACAATAGGGTGGTAATAATAAGAAGAGGAAGCAGCAATAGCAGAAAGGAAAAGATAGTCAAAAGAAGCAAAAAAGTGAGGTGATATGCTTTAACTGCCAGCAGAAGGGCCATTATTACAAGGATTGCAAGAATCCAAAAGATCAGAAGAAATGCTTCAACAGTGGGAAGCCTGGGCATAACAAGAAGGATTGTCCAGAACCAGCTAAAGAAAAGAAGATTGTGAAGGCGTATGCTTTGGAAGTTGTGCCATCCTCTTTGAGGGCTTCTATGGCGGAGGAGAAAGGGAAGAGTGTCATCGTTCAAGGTATTCTGCGTTAGAGATGTTTCAGTTTGAGTATTGTTTGATATTGGAGCAACACATTCTTTCATTTGTAATGAGCTTGTGCGATGCTTAGGTTTGGAATCCGAGATTTGTGATAAGCCAATGATTGTGACTAATCTAGTTGGGGGTTCGTCCAGTTTGTGTATGATTTGTCATGGTCTTGTGTTTTGAGTCATGGTTGCTCCTGTGTGTGATTGCTTTGTTTTGAACTTCGCTGGGTTTAGGATTACTTTAGGTATGAATTGGCTTAAGAGGTATGCATCAAAAGTGGATTGCGAGGAGCTCGAGGTGACAGTCGAGAATGTGGAAGGGTGAATGGTTGTGAATAGATGTAAGCCAGAAGACGGGGTCTTCTTAAGCTATATATTTCGCTTGTGATTCCACGGGAAGACTTGTCATCGGTGCTGATCGCTAGTGAGTTCGATGATGTCTTTGATGAGGTCAAAGGGTTGTCTCTGCATCATGAGATTGAGTTCAGAATCGATCTGGTCGAAGGTATTAGACCTATTATTATGCCTCTTAGGCGGATGACGCCTAAGGAGCACCGAGAGTTAGAGGTGCAAGTACTTGACCTTTTGGGAAAAGGATTCATTCGGAGGAGTGTGTCCAAACGGGGTAGACTAGTTGTGTTTCCAACCAAGGCTGATGCATCTTTGAGATTGTGTGTGGATTATTGTGAGCTTAACAAGGCGATTAAGAAGAACAAGTATCCGTTGCTGAGGATAGATGACTTGTTCGATCAACTTCACGAGGCCAAGGTATTTTCTCAGATGGATTTGGCAATGGGATTCCACCAGTTGAGGGTGGTAAAGGATAGTGTGCCAAAGAGTGCTTTTAGGACACCATCCGGTTTCTTCGAGTGGACAGTGATGCCATTCGGATTAACTAACGCGCCAAGATATTTTGTGGATCTTATGAATAGGGTATTCAGAGATCAGTTGAACAAGTTTGTGCTTGTGTTAATAGACGATATTCTTGTTTACTCTCGGAATGAGGAAGAGCATAAGACGCACTTGCGAGTTGTTTTGGAAATCTTGCGAAAGCATTAGCTGAGAGCTAAGTTTTTGAAGTGTCACTTCTGGAAGAGTGAAGTGAGGCTCTTAGGCCAAGTTGTTTCTGGAAATGGTATAGCGGTCGACCCCGCTAAGGTGGTAGAAATCCAGGATTGGGATAGGTGTAAGAAAGTGACAGATGTTCGGAGTTTCCTTGGGTTGGCAGGATATTATCATTGTTTTTTCAAGGATTTCTCCAAGGTAGCTGCACTATTAATAGGATTGATGAAGAACAATCAAGTGTTCGCATAGGATGCGAAGTGTGAGAAAGCTTTTGGAAATCTGAAAGAGAGACTGATGAGTGCTTCTGTTCTGACCATTCCAAGTGGGAATGAAGAGATGGTGGTATACATCGATGCATGTAGTACTGGACTTGGAGCAGTACTGATGTAAAAGGATAGATTGTGACCTACGCAAGTCGGCGGCTGAAGCCGCATGAAAGGAATTATCCAAATCATGATTTGGAGCTGGTAACGATTATGTTTGCTCTGAAGATGTGGAGATGTTATCTATTGGTAGTTCGATTCGAGTTGTTTACGGATCACAAGTTGTTGAAGTATCTTTTCTCCCAAAAGGATTTAAATCTTCGGCAGCAGCGATGGTTAGAGTTTCTGGCATCATATGGTTTTAGTATAGCCTATACTCCTGGTAAAAGTAACACAATGGAAGATTCGTTGAGCTGAAGACACGCAAATTTGGGGTAATGTTTTCAGAATGGAAGCACCTCGAGTATTTGGCAGGATTTGATTTCAGGCATAGGTATGAGTTCGAGCCTGAGATGGTTGCAAGCTTATCGATAAGACCTACTCTCATCGAAAGGATTGGCGAAAGCCAGAAGCGTGATGCAGAGCTTGTCGAGATTATCCCAAAGTTGGAACCATAAAATAACAAATTTGAGGTAAATCGAGAAGGTTGGCTTCGAAAGCAAGGACAACTGGTTGTTCCTGATATTGATGGCTTGAGGGATGAGGTTCTGAGGGAACGTCATCACTGGAAGTTGACGAGATACATCCTGGTGGTAATAAGATGTATCAGGACATGAAGCAAGCCTACTACTGGGAAGGGATGAAAATGGATGTTGGAAAGTTTATTTCCAAATGTATGAACTGACAATTTGTGAAAGCTGAATAGAAGGAGCCGAGTGGATTGCTCCAGCCATTGGAAGTTCGTACGTGGAAGTGGGAGAAGGTATCAATGGATTTTATCGATGGTCTACTTGGAACCAGTGCAGGAAATCAAGGGATTTGGCTCACCATGGATCGTTTGACCAAAAGCGCAAGGTGTATTCCTGTCATATCGACTAGAGCAACATCGAAGCTGGTTGAGCTTTATATTAAATGGATAGTTCGATTCCATGGTATCATGAAGACCATAGTGAGTGATCGAGATCTGTTGTTCACGAGTGGATTTTGGAAGAGTTTGCAAGAGACTTTGGGAACCGAGTTGTGTTTGAGTACGGCTTATCATCTCCAAACTAATGGTCAAACCGAGAGGGTTAACCGAGTTTTGGAAGATCTCCAAAGAGCTTGTGTATTAGACTTCGGGGGATCGTAGGAAGACCATCTACATCTAGTTGAGTTTGCATAAAACAACAACTACTAGTCAAGCATTGGAATGGCACCATATGAGGCGTTGTATGGTAGACCGTGTAATTCTCCGGCATGTTAGTTAGAAACTAGAGATAAATTGATGCTTGGGCCAGAGATGATCAGAGAGACATCAAATTGTATCGGGATCATACGATAACGAATGAAGGCAGCCCAAGATCGTCAGAAAAGTTACGCTGACAATTGTTGAAAGGATTTGGAGTTTGATGTTGGTGATATGGTTTTCGTGAAGATTTCGCCATTGAAGAATGTTGTTTGGTTCAGAAGTAACGGAAACTTAGCTCCAAAATTCGTTGGACCGTTTCCGATAGTCGAGCGGATTGGAAAGCTCGCGTATAGATTGGATTTACCCAAGAAGATATAGAGTGTGCACAATGTTTTCCATGTGTCATTTCTACGGAAGTGCATGCACGATTCAAATGTGGTGGTATCTTTGGAATAGTATGAAGACCTAGAAGTCGAGTCCGTTGTTACGAGACCTTGTAAGCCACTTCACGTTGTGGGGAATGACATGAAACAACTTAGGAGGAAGACAGTTAAGCTAGTCAAGTTGCAATGGAGTGAGGATGATGACGATTGTACGTGGGAAACGAAAGAGAGTATGAAGATAAACCATCCATAACTCTTCGTTGGTATGACCCATTAATGTCGTGTCACCTTATGCCATTGTAACTTGTACTATTCGTTAGAATTCCGCTTGTTAAGTCAAGGCTATGGATGCATGGCATGATGGATGCTAGTTTGGATGGTACATTGGCTGCTCGTGGATGACAGGCATGCAGAATGGTTTTGGTGGCTTGTGTTTGCTTGGGATTTCAGGGGGGAAATTCCTAAAGGGGGAGAATGTAACGATGCGCATTTTGCTTATCAAACAATCCTAAAATATTTTTATTTAATTCCCTGAAGGTTGGATCATTCTCATATTTTGATATGTTGGTTATGGGGATGTGAGACATGTCCATAATTTTTATCAATTTTATTTGTAACCATTTTACCCTTGTCAGTTTTGTACAGGGAATAACTTTTGGCTGTAATCGAATCAGGTGTTGAGATCGATTTCATTGAAAAGGAAATGATATTTCAAATTCCAAAGAGTGGCAAAGATATAGTTTAGCAATTTGGGAAAAAATGCTGTTTTAGTGCTACACTATTTTTGAATAGGTTAGTTAGTCATTAATGGCCTAATTTGTGGGGTTAACTAAGGCTTGGGGCTATGCTATAAATAGGGGGTTAGATGCATGGAGAATAGTTTAGTTTCTTCATTTCTCTATTTGGTTAAGGTTCGAGATTCTCGCTACTCCATCCAAATGCATCTCTACTCCATTAATTTCTTAAATCTAGATTGGAAGATTGAAGATCAACATCGAAGAAAGGTAGATCGCATCATGGTGATTGATTTAGAGATCATTCTTCATTGTCCGGATTTGTAGATCGTTGATTTCAAGCTATTTTGGGGATTTGATGAGTGATAAGCATCTCTCACACGGATTCAATCAAGTATATGGGTTATTTGATCGTACTTTCATCATTTCAAGTTGTTTTCACCTATATCACATCATGTTAAGTATATTTTCATTTGAATCACCATAATATCCAATCTAGCAAGATAATAACGGTAAATTCTTAAGTTAATTCTACGTTATGCAATTTAGATATAGTTATTTGGTTTATTTATTATCCTTTCATGAATTGGTGTATCTAATATAATTGTGTGATGGTTATTTGATGTGCAAAGTTGTAATTGATGATTGTTTGATCGTTGTTTGATCGTAATATTGGTTGTTTGATAAAGTAAATTGGTTTGTTTTGATTTCAATTGAGTTGTATGGAGGATCTTGCCAAATAATGCATGGATCGTTCGAATTTTTGATGGATTGGCCAATTCATGGATCGACACACGTGCACATTGTGGATAGGGCAAGACCAAGGCACTGGATCAAATCACTTGTGGGTAGGTGGATCGGAGGGGTTCTTGTTGTTGGATCGGGCATGCAATTTTTGATGGATCAATGGAGTTTCTTCGATCGATCGCTACAGTGCATGTGGCGATGGATCGGGGCTCATTTGATTGATCAAGGGTGAATACGGCAGAAAGGGTGATCAATTTGAGGTGTGTCTGGTGGATTGGTTTAAATCCATGGATCATTAAGGCAAGTATTTTAGTAGCGTTTTAGAAGTGTTGTGGCCAGGGCATGGATCAGGCAAGGATCTGGCATTGATCGGGCATGCTATTTTTGATGGATTGAGAGTACGCAACACAATGGATTGGAGGGTGGGTTTGATGGATTGGGCAACTCTGGACAGCGTTTTGGAAACGCTGTGCATTGATGGATCGGTCAAAGATCGACCAAGTTATCAACTGGAGTGCGCACGTCGAAAAACTTGATCGGGCAAGGGGAGCTCCGATGGATTGTGTGATCGGATGGACGAGGTATGGATGACAAACAACAACATTTGAGAAATGCTATGAAATGAAAATAAAACGTTATGGATGTGACTCATAGCAAAAGTGTGAAACACTGTGAATCGAATATCGACCAAACGAAGTGTGTTTTTGGTTCGATGATGGTCGTGGCTTCGAAGTGAATTCAAGATGGAATTTTTGAAGTGCTGTGAAGTGTTCGTTAATCGTCAAATTCAACGAACGCTCAAAGTTGTGAGTTCGTGGATAATGGTTGCTCGAGACGGGTCTGAGCTTACAGATAGTCATCAAGTCGGATGGCTAGAGATATTGAAGGTTGAGAGATTATCATTGTCGTAGATTCTAGCAGGCTCAAATCTGGGGTATAATAGGGACGCCTAGTAAAACTAGTCGAGTACCCTGGGCAGTCATGATGGGCCTAGTTGTCTTGGAGAGGCAAATGTACGTGGGACGTGCAGTAGTCTGACTAGAACCGGGGTTACCATTAGCCCTTGACGGATGGCAAGGTCGACTAGTCATACGATTAACAATGGTTTCAAAGCAGGATTGGTGGTGATAGAAAGAGTCATGGATGATGTTTGTTTTGCTTGTATTGTCCCAACGTCGAAGGAGATGTCTTAAGGGTGCTTGTATGATGTTGGTTTATGCCTTCAGGGCTTGTGCTTGGGGGATGTCGATATCAATTAGGATGGTCTACGCTTGATAACTGGTTGCCATGAATGTACTGTTTGTTTCTATCTGATTGTTCTGAAGGCTATCACTGTCGGTTGTGGAGGAGACAGGTTGGGTTCTTCTCTGATATGTTTTCAGATTAGTTGATTGATCTACCTATTTTTCATATACTTTATTGATGATGTTAGATATTTGTTTTATCACTCATTAAGATTATTATCTAACTCAAGGTTTTATGTCTCCTTCTTTTTACCTTGGGTTGTTCATTCAGCAATGAATGATAGACTGAGTAGCGGGTGGTAGGTAGTAGATCTTGAAGAGGATGGTGCTGCTGAGCGATGACAAGCAGGAGGCTGGCGTATTATTTATGTAACAACCCGTAAAATGCGAGCCAGTTTGAAATTTTTATTTTGGCGATTTTAGCGAGTTTTGAATATTTAAAATAGATTATTTTAAATAGTATCGACGAGAAAATTTATTTTGAATATAATTATAACGTATATATTATACGCGTCGTCGTTAGAATATAAATATTTATATATAATTATAAATAGAATTGAAAATGGCGCGGTAGTTCGATAATTCGATTTCAAACTTCAATTGAATGTACCGGGTGCAAAACAATCCGGATTTTAGTGAAACCAAAAATAATGGAATCTAATAGTGAATATCTTTCCAACGAATCCGAATGATCAAAAGTTCGTAGCGGGAATCAAAAGATATGTCCAGTTGAAAATTCTGAATAGTCGCTATGGAATTCAGGCCCTTAAAAATAGACATTTTGCAAATGACCTCGGATTTCGACGAAACCACTTTTGTTGGATCCGCAGTGTAAAGTTATTGCTAGATTCCAAATTTCATAATTTTTCGAATCAATATGTGAGCGTGGCAAAGGAAAACGCGTTTGACCAGTTTCAGTTGATTTTAATCGACTGGAAATTGGCCATTTTTCTAACGGTCTCAGAATTCGACGAAACTAGTTTTGTTAGGACCGTATCGTCAATACGAAGCTAGAAAATATTTTTCTGGAATTTTTAAAGTTAGCATGTGACCCCGGTAATTTGAAATGTACGTTTAAAATCCAATATAATGATTTAAATGTAAATGCAACGGAAACTGATCGAAACGGTCGATTCAGCTTGCGATACATATCCCATTGTGTTCGGAAGGGGGGTGGAACGCTATGGGCGACAGGCGGTGGGCCTCGTTTCGAGGTCATGTGTAAAAGTCAACCCTTGTGCAAATATAAATAATTAAATAATAAAATAAAATAATAAAAAAAAAACATACTTTCTCCCCCCCCCCCTTTTTCTTCTTCACTGCCCCCCCCGATCATTACCAGAAAGAGAAATAAAAAAAAAAAAAAAAAAGCAAACCTAATTCTAAATCGCCGCCGCCCTCCTGACCCACGAACCCACCGACGAAGGCCTCGCCGAAGCCCCCACCGCCCGACCCCCTCCTTCCGTCGAGACATCGCGACACCTCCTGGAACCATCGAGCAACCCTCGACACCCGAAGACGACGCACCCTGCCGCGAACCTCCGAACGCCGCCTCAGAGCCGCCGCCGACGCCTCCTCCCCTTCGCAGCTACATCGGTGAGCATTTGCTATTTTTATTTATTTATTTTATTTTCTTTTTATTTATTCTGTAAAACTGTTTTTATGTTAAAAGTTTAAAAATTGTTTAAAGATTAAAACTGAAATTTTTAAAAGAATAAAACTGATTTTAAAGATTTTAAAACTGAAATTTTCAAAAAGAGAAAAACTGTTTTTTTCTTTCTTTTCAAAGATTTTAAAACTGAATTTTTAAAAAAGGATTAAAAACAGATTTTTTTTGGAAAAAAAAAGAAGTAAAAACTGTTTTATGTTAAAAGTTTAAAAACTATTTTATGTTAAAGGTTTAAAAACTGTTTTATGTTTAAAGTTAAAAACTGATTTATTTATAAAGATTAAAACTGTTTATTTTAGAAATAAAAGAATTAAACTGAATTAGAATATAAAAACTGATTTTTGAATTAGAATATAAAAGCTGATTTTTGAAAAAGAATTAAAACTGATTTTATTTTAATTTTAAGATTAAAGAAAAAGGTTTAAACTTTAAGAAGATCAGATTTGTAGAAAGGAAAATCATATTTTTATATATAGAAAGTCGAGATAAAAATCATATTTTTATGTATAGAAAGTCGAGATAAAAATCATATTTTTATGTATAGAAAGTCGAGATAAAAATCATATTTTTATGTATAGAAAAGTCGAGATAAAAATCATATTTTTATGTATAGAAAGTCGAGATAAAAATCATATTTTTATGTATAGAAAGTCGAGATAAAAATCATATTTTTATGTATAGAAAGTCGAGATAAAAATCATATTTTTATATATTGAATAGCATCGTAAAAATTCGATTTTTACATATGTAGAGGATACGGGCAACGAAGATGACGAAGATGCGATAGCGATGAAGTTTTCTATCAGTGAAGTGCCGTGGAGCTAGGATAGCTATAGGTGAGAATTTCTCACTCTTCAATTTATTTTCTAGTTATATATATATACTAGGATGCAGACGGTGCTTAGTAGCACCCGACACAATCGTCCACAGACCATGGACTTGTTTGTTTGATTGTTTGGTGATTGATTGCGATATTGGTTTGAATGTGGTTTGTGATGTGAAAAATCGAATCGATAAATTGGTTAGGATTAGACGTGCGCCGTTATAAGGCGAAGGAGTAAGGCTAGGTTAGACCCTTACTCCAAGTTTTGTGGTTTGCAAAATGAAATTGATTTGATTGATGTGTGAATGGCGTGGGCCTTCACTAGACCGGGGATAAGGCTAGGCCTTGTCCCGTTTCTAGTATCGTGCCGTTATGCCGCCGAAATTTTCTAAAATAAGTTAGAAAAATAAAAATAGCATTTTATTTAAAGAATGAACTGAATAGAAATTCATATGTTAAAATAAAATGTGTTATCGTTAAAAATATAATTTTTAACGTGAATGTGAATAAATAAATATTCATTTACAAACCAGACGGTTTGTTTATGTACACCTATTTGAATGACGTTGATTGGGTCGATAAATTTTACACATCGCCTAACTGCACAAATAAAATATGTGTTTGATTGTTTGAAATCCCACACGGGTGTTAGGATGAAATTTGAAGTTCACTCATCCTGATTGATTGAATATGTCGATCGGTTGATTGACAGGCTGTTTTAAGCGTTGGATATCTATATTTGATGCTTATACAGTGTAGTGCACTTTGGTTGATGGTTGATTATTTTTCCATGCTATTATATACATGTGTTGTATGAAAATCCATATAATTAACTTTATATGGTAATGGATTGGGCCTCATTCCAGTTTAGAAATAGAAATATTTGAAAAAGAAATATTTGAAATAGAATATTTGAAAATAGAAATTTATGAAGCCGTGTTGATTAGATTGACGCCATTTTGACGTAAACGATATTTATATCGATTTATTCGATTTCGAATAGAATTGAATTGAAAACGATTTCGAATAGAAATGAATTGAAAACGATTTCGAATAGAAATGAATTGAAAACGATTTCGAATAGAATTGAATTGAAAACGATTTCGAATAGAATTGAATTGAAAACGATTTCGAATAGAATTGAATTGAAAACGATTTCGAATAGAATTGAATTGAAAACGAATTCAAATTGAATTGAAAACGAATTCAAATTGAATTGAAAACGATTTCGAAATGAATTGAATTGAAAACGATTTCGAAATGAAATGAATTGAAAACGAATTCAAATTGAATTGAAATTTGAATTGAATAGAAATGAATTTTGAAACGAATTTATAAAGAAGAATTCAATTTTGATTTGAATTGAAAAGGAAGTTGAAATTGCTTTTGAAACGAATTTAAAACTATTTATATAATTCGTTTTAAATAGAAATCGACGAAATATATATTATATATATTATATATATAATATAATGGCCTGAATAGAACGCGCCGCGCCGCGGTAGTTCGCGAATTTCGACCATTTATTTCAAACGGACATTACGGGAGATCCGACCGTCGGATTCTCCTAAAACCGGAACCGTTGGGTTCGTATCGAAAAGAGCTTTCTAACGAATATTAGAAATTTAAAATCTAACGGTTGGATTTGGAGATACGTCCAAATCAAATTCGAAAAAGGTCGCTGTAAGTGCAGTTCGATGGCCATTGTTGGAAATCGACTGTACAGGCCTTGATAAAATTATTAAAAATAGTAATAATTTGTGTAAAATCATAAGAAATGATTTGTGAAGAATTGGGATGAAAAACTCCCTATTTGAAAAGATAAAAATAGATTTTTATCGAAATGAACTAGTTTTGAACTAGAATTATAATTCTATTTATTTTTAAATAAATAAATTGAATTTGAAAAGGGTTTTGAAAATAACCAAAATTTCCAATGATTGCATTGGAGTGGATTTGAATCGAAATTGTCTTCGGAATATTTCGATGTTGGAATTCGTGATATTACAGGTGTTGTTATGGAAATTTGAAAGATATATATTTGTATCGTTATTTCCAATACGACATTTGTTAGTCGTAGAATTCGATATTGAATATAAGCCGATATATTTTCTATTCAGAGCCTTGTATTGAATATCGAATGTGATTTGGGTTTGTCGTGAGTAGTGTCTTCACTAACACTGTTCTTGAACCCAGTTGAGAAAAGATTAAATCTTTTTATTTAGATTTAATGAAGTGTACCAATTAAATGATATTTAATTGGAATTGAATTGGTATTGATTTTTGGGTTTATCGTGAACAGTGTTTTAAATAACACTTGTTCTTTAACCCGATAATTAATCGAATGTGATTTGGGTTTGTCGTGAATGGTGTCTTCACTAACACTGTTCTTGAACCCAGTTGAGAAAAGATTGAATCTTTTTATTTAGATTTAATGAAGTGTACCAATTAAATAATATTTAATTGGAATTGAATTGATATTGATTTTTGGGTTTATCGTGAACAGTGTTTTAAATAACACTTGTTCTTTAACCCGATAATTAATCGAATGTGATTTGGGTTTGTCGTGAATGGTGTCTTCACTAACACTGTTCTTGAACCCAGTTGAGAAAAGATTGAATCTTTTTATTTAGATTTAATGAAGTGTACCAATTAAATAATATTTAATTGGAATTGAATTGATATTGATTTTTGGGTTTATCGTGAACAGTGTTTTAAATAACACTTGTTCTTTAACCCGATAATTAATGAATGTGATTTTGGGTTTATCGTGAACCGTGTTTTTAAATGACACTGATTCTTTAACCCAGTCAAAAATTAAAACTAAGTGGAGTTTTAATGAATCTTTAATTAGATTGAAAAGATCGAGAATGGAGTATCACCAGTTTTGCTCCAGGCGATAGTTAAATCTTTAATTAGATTTGAATGTGAAATTTAGAAACTAACTGTCGGTTAGCCAAGCAGAATGGTTTTCTGGATATTGATCTGATGTTGGTTTCGGCCTTCGGGGTTTATATTTGGGAAATTATTCTCTTGATTAATTTACGGTTAGTGACTGATGAGTTGGAATGAGGCGTATGTTGTGTTTGTGTAACACTTTTATAAAATATACGCGAGTTATTCAGAAAGACCGGGTTTATCCCATTCTGAATAACTGATACGACGATAAGTCGAAGATGAAGACGGTGGTCGAAGACCGGAAGTCTTCACGTCGTTTGGGTGATAACTGATGATCTTGATTGGGCTGTACACCCAAGAAGATGGAAACAGTTGGTGATCGTCCAGACGTACTTGGAGATCGATGGATATGCGGGGTACTAGGTGCCTCCGGTTTCGTTCAGACCCAGAACGGACTTGTAAATGGACTGTGTGTCTGACATTGGATTTTAGTCCGTGTGATTGATCTCTATTAAATATATATCTGTTTGGCGGCGGAGAGTTTATTCTCTTGCTTAACGCCCTTCTCTGAGACGTACGAGCTCAGGGGTTATATATTGATGGATATCAATCGCATGGAGTGAATTGCCTGTGTGGCATGCCTAAGTGGCAATTGATCAAGGCTTCTGTTGAAAAGCAAAGTCTTGTGGTTGATGATCGAAGCACGGCCTTGTGTGGCGTAGCTTTGTGTAACGTTGATTCGCGAGTATCACACCCGGTATGAATCAAAAACGGGAGACGGACCTCAGGGAGGACTTGCGTTTCTTTCTAGTTAGAAGTGGCGTCAGTGGTTTTACACGCCCTGACGAGTTTGACTTATGTGGTTGTTGCTGTTGCGAGGCGCCTCGGTTATATCGGTTTCGGCCGATGCTTCTGGTCGGCTGACGGACCAGACTTACACCCCATAGGGTGGGGAAACGTAGTGTTCAGGCATAATAATCCACATCGGTGGACCGGCCCTGTCGCTCCAAGGCTTGCCTGCGCGCTTGCCTGTGGCTCGGGCTAGAGAGTCACGAATCGGTGGAGGACGATCCCTAGCCTCGGTTCATACCATAAATGATAACCCAACTTCCAATACGTGCCATTTGCGGTTTTATTTGTAAACCTATATATGGCGACATAGTGGTATGGGGCATTCATGCCGCCTATGATTGATACTTATGATTTGAAGTTGTTTTATACTCTATGCACTTATAATAGTATCAAATGATTTGTTTTAAACGTATCAAGCATTCTTTAGCTGTTATAAGGGAAAACCCTATCCCCCGGCTTGCGATTGCATTGTGTGATAGGACCTGGGTCTTATAACAGCTTCATTTTTCTTTATTTAGCATTGCGCTGTTGTTTATGCACTGGTATTCTTGGGAGGAAACCCGTTCCGTGTTATACGGCGTGGTCCCTTGATTTACCTAATGATTTAAAATAAAGATTAATAACCGTTTTAGTTCTCACACCAGTCACATGACTGACCTGGAGTTTATTGTTTTAACCTAAACTCTGGGTGCCCTTATTTTGACACGGGCAGCTAGTAGTTTTGGTTTTGCAGATTTATATTCACAGGATCCTGGTTTACAGCTGGAACGATATCCGGAAAGCTTTGTATCCGTATATCTCATTCTAGTTGTGTATTGTATTATTTTCCGCTGCTATGTATTTAAATGTAATTTAAATCTCTGATATTTCTGTGTAATATTTATACTCTGTATATTCTTGTAATCTGATGCATTGTTGTAATAAGCAATGAAACGTTCTTCTGTTTGCGTTCTGTTGTGGCTTGTTCTCGAACTATCCGACGCTTTCCTTTACGGGGAAGTTGCGGGTCTTCACACGTGGTATCAGAGCTTTGGTTTACAAAGCTCAGAGAACAAGACACATTAGAACCATACGAAAGAATTCATCAGATATTGGATTAGCAATATCCAATGGAATGACTCGTTAGAGATAGGATCAGTAGTATCCTAGAACGAGTGTGAAGAGTATATTTTTGAAAATGAAAACAAATTTTGTTTTGAAAATTTAATTCAATTATTCGTAGTTGATTATTTATTTATATAGATTTGGACAATTCAGTATATAAAGAATTTGCATATACGCCTTGCAAACGTATATTCAAAGTTTTAATATATTGAATAGATATAGAATCACACTCTAGTCGCCCGAAGATGGTATTGATGATAGCGATCGCATCATCAACATTTATGTTCGAGTTTCGAAGGTGTGACTTTCTATATATTTCCATTAGACTGGTGTGAGAACCAAAGCTTATATAGTTAGGATACATTGTTGTGATTTGGCATCAAAAATCTGATTTTTGACTATGTATCAAAGTTATGGATTTGAAACTCTAATTCACTAATTGATTGATGTTTGCGTTGTTTGTTTATTTGTTTGCTAATTTTTAGCCATTATGCCTAATTGAACCAAATATTGAACTATATTGAAAATTGGTCGCATCTGCTTGCATATACATGTATATCATTGAACAGGTCATAGCAAGGAGGCTAGAGCCAGAGAATAAAATTTGTTTGCCCGACAAATAGGTACATGTTTACTACATAATTTCCTGTTTTGTTTGGGTGATGATGATTTTGTGAGCCTATTGGCTAGCCGCTTGGCTTTTTCTTTTTCTTTTTGAGATCTGAAGGACCGGGGAAGCTATTTGAAATTCCCCGATGCTCCCGGTGCAGGGGAGGTTATGGCGAAATTTTTCGAAAATTTAGGGAGTTAGCCAAATTTTTGAAATTTTGAAAATTCTCAGAAACTAAAGAGTTGGAGAATGGAAGCCAGACCGAGCGTAGAGTTGATTAATCAAACCACTTTCGACTTTGTTCCTTTTCGGGGACGAAAAGTTTTAAGTGGAGGAGATTGTAACAACCCGTAAAATGCGAGCCAGTTTGAAATTTTTATTTTGGCGATTTTAGCGAGTTTTGAATATTTAAAATAGATTATTTTAAATAGTATCGACGAGAAAATTTATTTTGAATATAATTATAACGTATATATTATACGCGTCGTCGTTAGAATATAAATATTTATATATAATTATAAATAGAATTGAAAATGGCGCGGTAGTTCGATAATTCGATTTCAAACTTCAATTGAATGTACCGGGTGCAAAACAATCCGGATTTTAGTGAAACCAAAAATAATGGAATCTAATAGTGAATATCTTTCCAACGAATCCGAATGATCAAAAGTTCGTAGCGGGAATCAAAAGATATGTCCAGTTGAAAATTCTGAATAGTCGCTATGGAATTCAGGCCCTTAAAAATAGACATTTTGCAAATGACCTCGGATTTCGACGAAACCACTTTTGTTGGATCCGCAGTGTAAAGTTATTGCTAGATTCCAAATTTCATAATTTTTCGAATCAATATGTGAGCGTGGCAAAGGAAAACGCGTTTGACCAGTTTCAGTTGATTTTAATCGACTGGAAATTGGCCATTTTTCTAACGGTCTCAGAATTCGACGAAACTAGTTTTGTTAGGACCGTATCGTCAATACGAAGCTAGAAAATATTTTTCTGGAATTTTTAAAGTTAGCATGTGACCCCGGTAATTTGAAATGTACGTTTAAAATCCAATATAATGATTTAAATGTAAATGCAACGGAAACTGATCGAAACGGTCGATTCAGCTTGCGATACATATCCCATTGTGTTCGGAAGGGGGGTGGAACGCTATGGGCGACAGGCGGTGGGCCTCGTTTCGAGGTCATGTGTAAAAGTCAACCCTTGTGCAAATATAAATAATTAAATAATAAAATAAAATAATAAAAAAAAAACATACTTTCTCCCCCCCCCTTTTTCTTCTTCACTGGCCCCCCCCCCGATCATTACCAGAAAGAGAAATAAAAAAAAAAAAAAAAAAAGCAAACCTAATTCTAAATCGCCGCCGCCCTCCTGACCCACGAACCCACCGACGAAGGCCTCGCCGAAGCCCCCACCGCCCGACCCCCTCCTTCCGTCGAGACATCGCGACACCTCCTGGAACCATCGAGCAACCCTCGACACCCGAAGACGACGCACCCTGCCGCGAACCTCCGAACGCCGCCTCAGAGCCGCCGCCGACGCCTCCTCCCCTTCGCAGCTACATCGGTGAGCATTTGCTATTTTTATTTATTTATTTTATTTTCTTTTTATTTATTCTGTAAAACTGTTTTTATGTTAAAAGTTTAAAAATTGTTTAAAGATTAAAACTGAAATTTTTAAAAGAATAAAACTGATTTTAAAGATTTTAAAACTGAAATTTTCAAAAAGAGAAAAACTGTTTTTTTCTTTCTTTTCAAAGATTTTAAAACTGAATTTTTAAAAAAGGATTAAAAACAGATTTTTTTTGGAAAAAAAAAGAAGTAAAAACTGTTTTATGTTAAAAGTTTAAAAACTATTTTATGTTAAAGGTTTAAAAACTGTTTTATGTTTAAAGTTAAAAACTGATTTATTTATAAAGATTAAAACTGTTTATTTTAGAAATAAAAGAATTAAACTGAATTAGAATATAAAAACTGATTTTTGAATTAGAATATAAAAGCTGATTTTTGAAAAAGAATTAAAACTGATTTTATTTTAATTTTAAGATTAAAGAAAAAGGTTTAAACTTTAAGAAGATCAGATTTGTAGAAAGGAAAATCATATTTTTATATATAGAAAGTCGAGATAAAAATCATATTTTTATGTATAGAAAGTCGAGATAAAAATCATATTTTTATGTATAGAAAGTCGAGATAAAAATCATATTTTTATGTATAGAAAAGTCGAGATAAAAATCATATTTTTATGTATAGAAAGTCGAGATAAAAATCATATTTTTATGTATAGAAAGTCGAGATAAAAATCATATTTTTATGTATAGAAAGTCGAGATAAAAATCATATTTTTATATATTGAATAGCATCGTAAAAATTCGATTTTTACATATGTAGAGGATACGGGCAACGAAGATGACGAAGATGCGATAGCGATGAAGTTTTCTATCAGTGAAGTGCCGTGGAGCTAGGATAGCTATAGGTGAGAATTTCTCACTCTTCAATTTATTTTCTAGTTATATATATATACTAGGATGCAGACGGTGCTTAGTAGCACCCGACACAATCGTCCACAGACCATGGACTTGTTTGTTTGATTGTTTGGTGATTGATTGCGATATTGGTTTGAATGTGGTTTGTGATGTGAAAAATCGAATCGATAAATTGGTTAGGATTAGACGTGCGCCGTTATAAGGCGAAGGAGTAAGGCTAGGTTAGACCCTTACTCCAAGTTTTGTGGTTTGCAAAATGAAATTGATTTGATTGATGTGTGAATGGCGTGGGCCTTCACTAGACCGGGGATAAGGCTAGGCCTTGTCCCGTTTCTAGTATCGTGCCGTTATGCCGCCGAAATTTTCTAAAATAAGTTAGAAAAATAAAAATAGCATTTTATTTAAAGAATGAACTGAATAGAAATTCATATGTTAAAATAAAATGTGTTATCGTTAAAAATATAATTTTTAACGTGAATGTGAATAAATAAATATTCATTTACAAACCAGACGGTTTGTTTATGTACACCTATTTGAATGACGTTGATTGGGTCGATAAATTTTACACATCGCCTAACTGCACAAATAAAATATGTGTTTGATTGTTTGAAACCCCACACGGGTGTTAGGATGAAATTTGAAGTTCACTCATCCTGATTGATTGAATATGTCGATCGGTTGATTGACAGGCTGTTTTAAGCGTTGGATATCTATATTTGATGCTTATACAGTGTAGTGCACTTTGGTTGATGGTTGATTATTTTTCCATGCTATTATATACATGTGTTGTATGAAAATCCATATAATTAACTTTATATGGTAATGGATTGGGCCTCATTCCAGTTTAGAAATAGAAATATTTGAAAAAGAAATATTTGAAATAGAATATTTGAAAATAGAAAATTTATGAAGCCGTGTTGATTAGATTGACGCCATTTTGACGTAAACGATATTTATATCGATTTATTCGATTTCGAATAGAATTGAATTGAAAACGATTTCGAATAGAAATGAATTGAAAACGATTTCGAATAGAAATGAATTGAAAACGATTTCGAATAGAATTGAATTGAAAACGATTTCGAATAGAATTGAATTGAAAACGATTTCGAATAGAATTGAATTGAAAACGATTTCGAATAGAATTGAATTGAAAACGAATTCAAATTGAATTGAAAACGAATTCAAATTGAATTGAAAACGATTTCGAAATGAATTGAATTGAAAACGATTTCGAAATGAAATGAATTGAAAACGAATTCAAATTGAATTGAAATTTGAATTGAATAGAAATGAATTTTGAAACGAATTTATAAAGAAGAATTCAATTTTGATTTGAATTGAAAAGGAAGTTGAAATTGCTTTTGAAACGAATTTAAAACTATTTATATAATTCGTTTTAAATAGAAATCGACGAAATATATACTATATATATTATATATATATAATATAATGGCCTGAATAGAACGCGCCGCGCCGCGGCAGTTCGCGAATTTCGACCATTTATTTCAAACGGACATTACGGGAGATCCGACCGTCGGATTCTCCTAAAACCGGAACCGTTGGGTTCGTATCGAAAAGAGCTTTCTAACGAATATTAGAAATTTAAAATCTAACGGTTGGATTTGGAGATACGTCCAAATCAAATTCGAAAAAGGTCGCTGTAAGTGCAGTTCGATGGCCATTGTTGGAAATCGACTGTACAGGCCTTGATAAAATTATTAAAAATAGTAATAATTTGTGTAAAATCATAAGAAATGATTTGTGAAGAATTGGGATGAAAAACTCCCTATTTGAAAAGATAAAAATAGATTTTTATCGAAATGAACTAGTTTTGAACTAGAATTATAATTCTATTTATTTTTAAATAAATAAATTGAATTTGAAAAGGGTTTTGAAAATAACCAAAATTTCCAATGATTGCATTGGAGTGGATTTGAATCGAAATTGTCTTCGGAATATTTCGATGTTGGAATTCGTGATATTACAGGTGTTGTTATGGAAATTTGAAAGATATATATTTGTATCGTTATTTCCAATACGACATTTGTTAGTCGTAGAATTCGATATTGAATATAAGCCGATATATTTTCTATTCAGAGCCTTGTATTGAATATCGAATGTGATTTGGGTTTGTCGTGAGTAGTGTCTTCACTAACACTGTTCTTGAACCCAGTTGAGAAAAGATTAAATCTTTTTATTTAGATTTAATGAAGTGTACCAATTAAATGATATTTAATTGGAATTGAATTGGTATTGATTTTTGGGTTTATCGTGAACAGTGTTTTAAATAACACTTGTTCTTTAACCCGATAATTAATCGAATGTGATTTGGGTTTGTCGTGAATGGTGTCTTCACTAACACTGTTCTTGAACCCAGTTGAGAAAAGATTGAATCTTTTTATTTAGATTTAATGAAGTGTACCAATTAAATAATATTTAATTGGAATTGAATTGATATTGATTTTTGGGTTTATCGTGAACAGTGTTTTAAATAACACTTGTTCTTTAACCCGATAATTAATCGAATGTGATTTGGGTTTGTCGTGAATGGTGTCTTCACTAACACTGTTCTTGAACCCAGTTGAGAAAAGATTGAATCTTTTTATTTAGATTTAATGAAGTGTACCAATTAAATAATATTTAATTGGAATTGAATTGATATTGATTTTTGGGTTTATCGTGAACAGTGTTTTAAATAACACTTGTTCTTTAACCCGATAATTAATGAATGTGATTTTGGGTTTATCGTGAACCGTGTTTTTAAATGACACTGATTCTTTAACCCAGTCAAAAATTAAAACTAAGTGGAGTTTTAATGAATCTTTAATTAGATTGAAAAGATCGAGAATGGAGTATCACCAGTTTTGCTCCAGGCGATAGTTAAATCTTTAATTAGATTTGAATGTGAAATTTAGAAACTAACTGTCGGTTAGCCAAGCAGAATGGTTTTCTGGATATTGATCTGATGTTGGTTTCGGCCTTCGGGGTTTATATTTGGGAAATTATTCTCTTGATTAATTTACGGTTAGTGACTGATGAGTTGGAATGAGGCGTATGTTGTGTTTGTGTAACACTTTTATAAAATATACGCGAGTTATTCAGAAAGACCGGGTTTATCCCATTCTGAATAACTGATACGACGATAAGTCGAAGATGAAGACGGTGGTCGAAGACCGGAAGTCTTCACGTCGTTTGGGTGATAACTGATGATCTTGATTGGGCTGTACACCCAAGAAGATGGAAACAGTTGGTGATCGTCCAGACGTACTTGGAGATCGATGGATATGCGGGGTACTAGGTGCCTCCGGTTTCGTTCAGACCCAGAACGGACTTGTAAATGGACTGTGTGTCTGACATTGGATTTTAGTCCGTGTGATTGATCTCTATTAAATATATATCTGTTTGGCGGCGGAGAGTTTATTCTCTTGCTTAACGCCCTTCTCTGAGACGTACGAGCTCAGGGGTTATATATTGATGGATATCAATCGCATGGAGTGAATTGCCTGTGTGGCATGCCTAAGTGGCAATTGATCAAGGCTTCTGTTGAAAAGCAAAGTCTTGTGGTTGATGATCGAAGCACGGCCTTGTGTGGCGTAGCTTTGTGTAACGTTGATTCGCGAGTATCACACCCGGTATGAATCAAAAACGGGAGACGGACCTCAGGGAGGACTTGCGTTTCTTTCTAGTTAGAAGTGGCGTCAGTGGTTTTACACGCCCTGACGAGTTTGACTTATGTGGTTGTTGCTGTTGCGAGGCGCCTCGGTTATATCGGTTTCGGCCGATGCTTCTGGTCGGCTGACGGACCAGACTTACACCCCATAGGGTGGGGAAACGTAGTGTTCAGGCATAATAATCCACATCGGTGGACCGGCCCTGTCGCTCCAAGGCTTGCCTGCGCGCTTGCCTGTGGCTCGGGCTAGAGAGTCACGAATCGGTGGAGGACGATCCCTAGCCTCGGTTCATACCATAAATGATAACCCAACTTCCAATACGTGCCATTTGCGGTTTTATTTGTAAACCTATATATGGCGACATAGTGGTATGGGGCATTCATGCCGCCTATGATTGATACTTATGATTTGAAGTTGTTTTATACTCTATGCACTTATAATAGTATCAAATGATTTGTTTTAAACGTATCAAGCATTCTTTAGCTGTTATAAGGGAAAACCCTATCCCCCGGCTTGCGATTGCATTGTGTGATAGGACCTGGGTCTTATAACAGCTTCATTTTTCTTTATTTAGCATTGCGCTGTTGTTTATGCACTGGTATTCTTGGGAGGAAACCCGTTCCGTGTTATACGGCGTGGTCCCTTGATTTACCTAATGATTTAAAATAAAGATTAATAACCGTTTTAGTTCTCACACCAGTCACATGACTGACCTGAAGTTTATTGTTTTAACCTAAACTCTGGGTGCCCTTATTTTGACACGGGCAGCTAGTAGTTTTGGTTTTGCAGATTTATATTCACAGGATCCTGGTTTACAGCTGGAACGATATCCGGAAAGCTTTGTATCCGTATATCTCATTCTAGTTGTGTATTGTATTATTTTCCGCTGCTATGTATTTAAATGTAATTTAAATCTCTGATATTTCTGTGTAATATTTATACTCTGTATATTCTTGTAATCTGATGCATTGTTGTAATAAGCAATGAAACGTTCTTCTGTTTGCGTTCTGTTGTGGCTTGTTCTCGAACTATCCGACGCTTTCCTTTACGGGGAAGTTGCGGGTCTTCACAATTTACTACTATTTGCTATTTGTTGTTTTCCACTGTTTGATGTATTCTTTGAGTAACTTGTAGTGAGGAATTTTATACAGACTCTTATAGTGTAATCCAATGTTGTAGGGATATTTCATGATGATATGAAAAGTTTACGATTCTTCTCAATTCTGCTTTAATATAATTGCCTATTGTATATGTTCTATTATATTTTTCCTTGTGCTGTGAGTTATACGACAGGTTCCGCTTGTGTTATTATACCCAGATGATCGTCCATAACTGCCTAGCACGCCTTTTAGCGCATTATTCCTCTTATTAAGTGCAGGAGTTATGGGAGGTCTTCACAACCTTGCAACAACAGTGATTAAAAGGGGCAGGTGACAAGGTTGCTAGGAAGCGAAGTTGGGGACATGGACAATGGAAGAAGTAGCGATCCAGCAGAGGTGGTGGTTGTTGACATTAGGTTCGAATCCGATGTGAAAGCTTCTAGCAGGGGAAGAGAAAAGAGGGGAGAATTCGTGAATTGGAAGAGGAGCAAGGTTGGAAGTCGAGTACGCTTCATTGATTGGTGTCGGCGCTAGTAGAAGCCCATCGGTTGCCTGTGGAGTTGATCGGCGTTGAGGCAGTGGGATGTGATCCTGGGTTTGAGGTGGAAGCGATTTCGTTTCGGTGGACAAAAAGAAGAAAGGGGAGGAGATAGGGTTTTTCTTTTTCATTCGATTGAAATAATAAAGTAAGGGAAGAGAGAAATGGCAAGAAAAGCAAAAGAACATGTGGAGAATTCTCGGAAGCAAGATTACATGTGTTTAAGGAGTTGCTTTAAATTTTCCCCAAGTGTAATGTAATGTTAACAAAAAAAATCTCTTTTAACAATTTTGATATCAAACGACTTCTCTTTATATTAATTCAAATTTGAGTGATGAAACAATTTATAGTATTTTAAGTTTGAATTTGTTCAAATTTCAAAATGTTAAATTTCTACAATTTATTTAGATTTATGAATCAACATTGTATAAGAGTTCGATTTCATGCTCATTTTAACAAGTTCTAAATCAAATTATTGTTTACATTTTATATTATTAAACGAAAACATATATTTTGATTTCATTCAGAAATAAAATTCAAAAATAAATAAATTAGATTTCGAATTCTTAAATTGGATTTTTTTTATATTTCAAAAATCAAGTTCCAAAGTACAAACAAATTAGATTTCAATTAGTTATACTTGATTTAGCTAAACCATTCATATTTAAATATCGAAATTTTATTTATACTTAAGATTTTATTAAAAAGGAAGCAAGCTCAAATAAACTAGAATTTATATTTTTAAACGAAATTTCAAGTATAAATATTCATTTTAACATTAGATTTTAAACCGATTAAAATGTCAAAATTATTGGGTTATTGCAATCTCCCCTACTCAAAGCTTTTCATCCTTGAAAAGGAGAGGTTGTATAAATTGTAATTATGTAAACAAAATTTTTGCTCTTAATTTTTTTTATAAATTTTGTGATTTTACACCCGAAAATATACAATTCATTCTTAAATTAATTTATAAGGTTCATTTATCCATTAGATTTTCCCAAATCTTTATTTAAAGCTATTTTTGTTAAAACTAAAATTTTGGTTATACAAAACTTAAATTTTAGCATATGATTCTCGTGTCGAAATAACTTTGAAGTAAGAAATTGGTACTTTATTAAATTTCACAGCTGTGGACTTTCAAAACCTTTAAACCACTTTCTTAGTTTATTATGTTGAAGTCATATGATTTTAATTTCAGATTATATATTTGCTACTTAAAGTTGAAAATACTTGATAACTCGAAGTCTAACAAGTCTATGTTTTTCCTTATAGAAATTCAGGCATACATGGTCTTGACCCATGATTCAGAATCCACATGTACTTAATGTACTTGTTTAAACTACTAGTGAAAATATTTAAACTTTTTAAAACAATAAACAAGGAAAGTTCCAACCGACGCCGACGCTGAAACTATCCATGATCCGTAAGTACACAATGGTTGTGCCTGGGTCCCCCAAGAAGCATCCGTACCTATAAGAAATCACTTCCCTGCGAGTTTTGTCATGACCAAATCAACGAAGCGCTACCCCGGGGACCGCTCTATCACGTAGTCGAGTGGACAAAGTGTCGTGGCCAAAGGTGGCTAAGAAATCATTGTAATACGCATTTCTCCATAATACCAACACATTCACAAGGATCACAGTCTACTTCTAGCAAGTTGGGTGGTTAAATTTCTTTCACCTATAGAACATAATTAGACCTTCACTGTCCTATGAATTACGCCATGTGGACCATAAATACGCAATGGTTGCGCCTGTATCCCCAGGAAACATCCGTGGCCATAGGCTTTCGCAGCCGTGCAGACTTCGCCATCATAAAACAACCATAAACCACAACAAACACAATGGTTTCCCCTGGTTCCTTAGGAAACACCCGTCGTCGTAGGCCTTCGCACCCCTGTGGATTCCACTATACAGCAGAGTTCAAGGGAAAACTCATGAGTATTATGTCTGGACAACCAAACATCACACGCAACACCTATCGTAGATTGCCACCATTTCGAAAGAAGGTACTTCCTTTACCCTAATTTTTTAAGGAAAAACCATACATATGTCATAGTGTCAAGTATCAATTTCATATAAATTCCACTATTTGAGCTTTCGAGTTCCAAACGAGTACCCTCAAATCTGCAATTTTTGAATTTATTTCATACCAATCATATACATAATTTTGAAACTTTAATTTTCAACATTAAAAATTTCCAAAATTTCATTTTATCATGTCTCCGAAATATGATTCCCTTAATCAATTCTTATTTGAATCTTTTAAGCTTTCCAAATGTCAAATTTAATTCGAAATTCGCTTGTAATATCACACTTTCAAATATAGTTTCCTTTCCAAATCGAAAGTTCTGAATTAACCACATATTTTATTAAAGTTCAATATATAAGGTTCAAATACTTATATCAAATATCCAAAAATCCAAGTTTCCGTTTCAACTTTGATTTCTCAATCGATTTAGAAGTCCAATATCATTTCAACATAAATTTATATTCACAAATCAATTTATCATCAAACTTTACATTCAATTTGGATTACACATTCCCAAATATCATTATTCAAGTGGACCTTTATATAAAATTATTTCTGACTTAAATTGCTTAGATCTGAAATATATACTTTTATCTCAAAATAGTTAAATACAAAAATAGTTTAAGTAAAATATTAGCTTGAAATAAAATAGGTTTGAATAAATAAGTTTTAGGTAAAATAGGTTTGAATAATTTAAATATGTTTTGGTGTAAAATAGTTTAAATAACTTAGACATGTTTGATAAAAATAGGTTTGAATAAATTAAATAGGTTTAGTAAAACAGGTTTGAATATATTAGATAGGTTTTGGTATAAAATAGTTGTAACAACCCGGATTTTCAGAACCAATTTAATTTTTTTATTTTAGCTATTTCAAAAGATTTTGGATATTTAAAATGATTTATTTTAAATAATAACGACTAAAAATTATTTAAATCGAAGTTAAAATGTATAATTTTATTTTAATTATAAAACGAACTCAAAATGGCACGGTAGTTTGAAAATTCGATTTTAAACATTAACTAAATGTACAGGATTCAAAATAAATCGGATATCGGTAAAACAAGAAATATTTGAATCTGTTTAATTATATCTTTCTAACGAATGTGAAAAACTGAGATTTCATAATATAAATTGAAAGTTATGTCCAGTTTAAAATTTATAATAGTCGCCATGGAATTTGTATATATTTTAGTATAATATGTAGCCCTTAAAAATAGCTATCTCGCAAACGACCACTGTTTTCAATGAAACCACTTTTGTTGGATCCGAAATGTCAAATTATTGCTAGCTCCCAATTTTAATAATTTTCGAAATTAATATGTGAGTGTGGTGAATTTAAACATTTTTGGCAATCTCAGTTTGAATTTAATTGACTGGAAAATGACCATTTTTCAAATGGCCTCCAAATTTGACGAAATTATTTTTGTTAGGACCGTATCATCAAATCGTAGCTAGATTTATTTTTCTGTAATTTTTGGAGTCAATATGTGTCCCGGTAAATTAAAATGTATGTTCAAAATTCAATATATAGATTTATATTTTAATTTAAAGAAAAATTGAGCGAAACAGTCGAATTTGCTTGCGGGACATATCCCATTGCGTTTAGAATGGGGGTATTTGGCTAGGAACGACAGTTATTGGGCTTGATTTGGAGTTCGGATTGATAAACCACTAATATTAGGAATAAAATAATATTAAATATAATATATACTAATATAAAACCCTAGCTAACCCTAGTTTCTAGAATCGGCCGTCATTCAAAATCGAGGGCCGATATTTTCGGATTTTCTCAACCAAAATTCACGAAATTCATTAAACAAATTCAAAAACTTCCAATACGAAGATTCAAGAGGTTTCTTCGATCTTTAAATCCATACCACCTTCATCGTGTTTTGTGGACCAAGGAGCACGAATTTTGGTGCCAAAGCGCCATCGTTTACAGGCGTTTATGGGCCACGTGGGGCCATTGAGCGAGATGTGCTTCCGGGTGGAGGAGGAGGCGGGCGGGGCTTTGTCGTGGCACAGTCAGATGGGGTTCCGACACCCCCTGGTGGCAAGCGACAGCGGAAATAGGATTGGAGGGTTCAGTTTTTTGCGGTTTCCGGAATTGAATACGAAGAAGACGGGGTTAAAGAGGGATTAACAAAGTAATTAAGATTTTAATTATATTTTAACTATTTTAATTATGCAATAAATGTTTGTAACGCAAATATGATCATAACTTCTTCATACGAGGTCCAAATCGCACGAAACTGGATCAGTTGCAATCGTGGGGACGAGAGCTTCACAATGAGACTAACTAGACCCAATTTGGAGCTACTTAGAAATCCAGGCAAATTCAAATCCAAACATTACGAAATTCAGAAATAAAAGCACGGCGGAGTGGATCCCAACGTAAGAACTCCTTCTCACTCTACTTATTTTACAGTTAAATATATATTAGGATTCAGATGGGGCTTAGAAGCCCTCGACACTATTTACTGTACAAACCATGGTTGTTTGTTTGGTTGAATTGTGGTTGTAAATTTGGTTGTGTTGAATAAAATGTTTGAACGATAAGATATCATTTTTATTGAATGAACTAACTATTAAAAATATTCACATGCTGAATAAAATGTTTGAACGATAAAAATATCATTTTTATTGAATGAATGAAGTGTTAAAAATATTCATGTGTTGAATAAAATGTTCGAACGATAAAAATATCATTTTTATTGAATAAATGGACTGTTAAAAATATTCATGTGTTGAATAAAATGTTTGAACGATAAAAATATCATTTTATTAAATGAATGAACTATTAAAAATATTCATGTGTTGAATGAAATATTTGAACAATGAAAATATCATTTTTATTGAATGCATGAACTGCTAAAATTATTCATGTATTGTATAAAATGTTTGAACAATAAAAGTATCATTTTTATTAAAAGTTTGAACTATATAAAATAGTCAAGTGTTGAAATAAATATTTTATCATTATAATAGTTTGCAGAATTTGTTCAGAATCAAAATCAGGTTTGGTATAGAATAGTTAAATAAGATAGTTAAACTTAGATACAAAGTATTTTAAATAGGATAGTTAAATTTAACACCTTAGTTCAAGTAAAATAGCGGTAAACATATAATAGTTGTAAATAAATAATAATACTAATTTCAAGCAATAATCAAGTCCGAATCAATTTTCTGAACTTTTCCAAAATTTAGCTAACATTGATTCCGATGTTGAAGTTATTCAACTTAAGATTCAATTGATAACATTTCAAGTTGAACCAAGTGTTCAAGTGAGATCATAACTCAAATTCCCCATTCAATTTCTCAACTTCAATTTGATTTGAAATTTGAATTCTTCATTCATTCCATATCGTTGGTTTTATCCAACTTTCAAATTTCCAAATATTAAGTTCGTCGCTTAAATCAATTCTTTACAAGTTAAATTTTTCATCGTTTGGATCTATTAACCCATTAAACTTAATAAATCCTCATATTAATAAACTCAAATTCAAATTTAAACATCATATAAACCTTGCATATCTGCAACTTTCAAAACAACTAACTAATTTTCTAATAAAACTGTTCATTAAGTTCGTTCAATTAGTTTTATACCTTCAAATTTGACTATTTTGAAACATTATTCGAAGCTTGAAATATAAGTTTAATATCAAAACCAGTTTGATTTGTAAATTAAAGTATGTACAAAATAAATTTTCTTTTAAAATGCTATTTTGTTAAGATATTTCTTGAAACCAAATCTCATTAAAATATGTCAAAGCCTTCATATTTATAAAATTTCCTTCATTTGCATTTCTGATATTTTAATTGCTTTGAGTTTATTTAGATTATACTAAACTTAAAACTCAAATCTCATTTAGCAAAAGGTTGGATTATTCAAATAATCAAAAAAACTTTCGATTTCAAAAATTGGAATCAAGAATTTGATCATTTCTTTAAGACATCTCTTCAAGATGTACAATTACATTATCCGAATACATAGGACTATCATTCAACCAAACTCAAAAATCAATTTCAAATTTTCTTTCAATCATTCAAAGTATTCATATATTTGTATATCAAACTATGCTTTACAAACCAAATTTGTTCGATAAAGATAAATGAACTAGCAAAGCTGCCAAAAATTTTCTCACCCATTTTGAAACTCAATAATAAATTCCGATGACGTAAAATTATCATTGAAACTATTTTCTAGCGACAATAGTGGGTTCTCCATTCATATGTTTTCTATTTGAAAATATTTTGGAAAAACATTTGAAATATTTCTATTCAAAAATACTTGTATACACTACTAGTATTGTTTTCAAACCTTAGAAATCAATTTCAAAATTGAATTGATAAGCTTTAGTTAAATGATCTCCTCAGTTATGACTAAATTGTTATGTCATTTTATTCCAAAATTTGCCTTCATTGGTAAAACAGGATACACACTTCTTATTTCTATAGTTTAACGTCATCAACTTATTGACCCATTCATTACACATATTTAATTAGTTAGCATTTCCAAAATTGCAACAAATCATCTTACACAACCACTTGTTCTTACAATAAGTGTGATGACCGCCCATAACTCCTGCACTAAACTAAAAGAATAATGCGCTGAAGGGTGTACCAGGCATCTATGGACGATCATCAGAGTAGGTAAACAACGTCGGATCTTGTCATAAAACTCACACCGCAAGGATAAAATATAATAGACAAATACAACAGGTAATAGTAATGAAGCATCATATAGCAAACTTTTGAAACTTTCTCAACATCCTGAAAGATTATCTAACTGATACCAAAGTTGTACATAAGGCCTCACTACAACCCTCATAGAGCAATCAAACAACGAAAATAGAAATACTAGATAGTAATAAAACTGGTACGCCAGCCTCCTGGTCGCCTCTGCACAGCAGCACCATCCTCACTAATCACCTGTAACCTGCTACTTAGTCTGCCTATCCACATTCAGATGAACAACCCAAGGTAATAAGGGGAGACATAAAACCTTGAGTCAAACAACAGCCTTAGTGAGTGATAAAACAGCTAACAAACTTCAACAATAAAATATATGAGCATGGGTAGATAAGCAGATCTACCCGCAACACCAGAGAAGAACTCAACCCAACCTTCCCTACATCGGACAGTGATAGCCTTTACAATAACATTTCAACCATACACTCATGGAAACTAGAGCATCCATTCAATCATGGAAAAGCACTTACGACATCTAAATTATAGGTATCTCATGTAAACCATCCTAATCGAATTTAACATTTCTCAAGCACAAGCCCCAGAGGCCTAAACGAATATCAAACAAGTACCCAAGAAACATATCCTTCAACGATGAACAATTTACATGAGATAGTGCAAACAAGGCAACTAATCAACCATGACAGACTCTGGCTATCACCGCCAATCCTGCTTCAAAACCATCGCAATCGCATGAGGGCCAACCTTGCCATATGTCAACCCCACTTCTAGCATAAACTCCATATGTTCAACCTTGACAATGTCCAACCTTGACAACTAGGCCTTTCTACAAGACCCAGGGTACTCGACCTACAACCGGTCTTTTAGATGTCTCTAATGTACCCCTGCTTCGAGCCTACTAGAACTTACGACAATCTCTCAGCCTTCGCATATCTAGTCATCCAACCCGACGACTTTTCATAGCTCAACAAACCTTCTAGTGCAACCATTATCCACCAACTCACGACCTTTGAGTTGTCACCTCATTCATTGTTTTACACCGATCAACACTTTGAACCTTCCTACTTGAATTTACTTCGAAGTCACATCAACACCGATCGACCTCCCCTTCCTAGAGCACACCGATCGTTCCCCCTTCCTGAAGCACACCGATCGGTCCCCCCTCTTCTTTGAGCACACCCACTAAGCACACCCACCGATCGGTTCCTGTAGCACACCCACTAAGCACTGCCGATCGGTTCCTATAGCACACCCACCAATCAGTCCTAGAAGCACACCACCGATCAGTCCTAGAAGCACACCACCGATAGGTCCTGACTTATTTCCCAAGACGAGATTCTTGACCGATCGGTCCACTGTACAGCCCCATTCCAACTCTAATTTCGACCAAAACTCCACCAAACAACGAATTTGACGAAACCAACTCATCCAATACATCCAATAGAATCATAAGCATGTCATGGAACCACTAACATCACGAAAATGACAATTATCATCAAATTATACGAATTCACCAAAAAACCATAATAAATGAACATATGATCTAAATTATGAATCTAACTTGCATAAACATATCAAATGGCATCGGAATTACCAGATTAAACTTGCTAAATTAGATCATAGGGTGATTCATATGTAAATGGACTTAACATGTTATAGATCAATGGTTAAACACTTGAATTTGATGAAAAACATGAAAAAACACTCATATGCTTTATTGAATCCATGTGAGAGATGTATATCACTCACCGATTACCTAAAACAAGCTAAAATTGACGAAATAAGAATCCAGACAGCAAGCACCTTGAACCAAACCTCTTGATCCGATGAACTCTTGTCTCAGTTGATGTAGATCTAGCCTCCAATGGTGTAGATCTATGATTTCCCTCCTTGGATTTTGACTTATAATGGTAAAAGGTGTTAGAGGAAAGAGGAGCTCAAGGCCTTCAAATGAGAGAATGGAAAACCAAAACCATTTTCCATATCCCTTACCCCTTATTTATAGTTTCCACTAGCCCACTAATGGGCCTCTCCCAAATCAGCCCATTAGGCTCCCAAAACCTGGACAACCAACTGAAAAACCTTAAAACAACGATTTCTCCCAAACCACTGAGCCAAATCTTTAATGTAACCACTCTACAGAAAGGAAATCATCAATTCCTTTCCAATGGCATAGGTCTCACCCTCTGATATGACTTGGGTCAAAGTTATGCCTTGTACAATACTGATAGGGGCAAAAAGGTCACAAACAAAATTGGTAAAAATTATGGACATGTCTCACATCCCCAGAAGCAACATATAAAACATGAGAATGATCCAACCCTCAGAGAATAAAATAGAAATGTTTTATGATCTTCCGATACGTAAAATGCGGGCTGTTACAATAAGTATTTTCAAAATACTTGATTCAAATACGATAGTGAATAACTAACTTTATTAATTCACTTAACCAATGCTTATATTTCTCGATAAGTCACGGGCAACTTGATGACTGATTTCGAATGGAATCGAGATCTAAACTAAGGAAATCTTATCGAAGAGTAGCTATCAAGTGAATGGATAAAAAGAGTTAGAAATTTGGAAAGGATTTTAAATTTCGAAATAATTTACGTTACAAAATAATTTATACTTTCAAAATACTTTATTTTTCGAGATATGCTTGACGATCCATTCATTATAGGGTATTATAAACCTATCACTAATGAGTTTTATTCCCTATGTGATAAGGTTTTTATCAAACAAAAGCTTTGATACCAAATTATAACAACCTATCCTTTCGATCGTTTCAAGTCGGTAATCAGACTAACTTGAACCATCAAAGGACGCATTGTTATTGCTCATGAGGTTTAATCAGAGTCAGTTACAAAATCACAGACACAAAATAAAATAATATCTCGCAACAGGAAATTTTTATACAATATTTCAAAGTTATACAAATTTTTATGCAATGGAAATTAAATACATAAAATCTTAATTAAATAAAATATATAGATATTGTTGGGCCTAAGTGCAAGCGTCTTTGCAAATTCCATATTTGACAACTGTAATACTCGTGCTGACCCGAGCGTTTATGCAAAACACAAAAACTCTCGGCTTAGGATTAACTTTATTCAAGTAAATCAACTTCAGTAAAAATACTAAATTTAATAGTTAGTCTTGCATAATTTTTTTTCCATATACCAATGATTATGCCTAACATAATAATTTTGCGTATCAGCAAAGCAATATGCATTTTAAGGATATACACATATGTTTCTTTTACCAATAAAACGAGGCATATATTCAGGTTTCACGAGCAAGGACAAAAACGTATTTTAGGTTTACAAGCAAGGAGAACTAACATGTTCCAGGTTTTTCAAAAACAAAGCCAAGATATACATTTAATATGCGGTTTATATATTATTATTTTCAATTATATGCAATGCCAAATTTTAAAGTACTTAGGCCATGGTAGCAAACCAAAGAAACTTGTAATCAAATTGAATGACCACCATCTCAATAAACATAAATGATCAGCATGAAGGTGAGTACATGATCAAGGAAAAGCAATGGTAGTTAAGTCAAGACAGGTAACCTCACAGCAAGAACAAAAGGGACAGTGCACAATACTAAGAGTAGTAGGTCAGATGAAATACACCAAACCAGTGTAGCATCACTTCACGACTGCTAAACAACATGGCATAAACAAAAAGCAATGACATCACCGATAAACCAAGGACACAAGACTGGGACAAAGCACAGGTATGGGATGGTGCATTAACATAAGGCAACATGTTTTAAAGGCATTGGGACAAGTCTGATTACACTGCGAAATGCACCAATAATTTAAGTCATAGCAACAATGAAAAGAGCATGTAACAGGATGCTGAAGATGTAACAAGGAAAGCAAATGTAACATGGTGCAACAGGGACATGGAAGCAACTCAAGCAAACAAGACACAATCCACATTACAGATTAAAACGTGTACAAGATCCTACCAAAGTAATAACTGGGTGAAACAGGTCAAAATGAACATGGGACAATGAGTTGTAAGGGGAGTAGCAGGTCAATGCCAAACAAATCATGGCAGATGCAATATCATAATTTCCAGCAAACTAGGTAGCAGCAAAACCATGGAACTCAAGCCAACAACTCAAGGCACTTCAGGTGAAACAAGTCACAGTGCACATCATCAAGGGACATCCAAATGGTGAAATAAGTATCAAAGAGGCAATTCAACACAACCGCGTATACATGTGTGATACTACGTGTGTATACATAAACACATAATATATATATGTATATACATACATACATATACGTGATGACCCACTCACATATTCACAATCAGGGAGAAATTTCAAATTTCAGTGGTCAAGTTCAACACTTAAGTCTGATCATCACCACATATATGTGTATACACATATATCGATAAGGTGCGCAGTGCATGTGGCAACAAATATTTCTGGCAGTACACTCAATCAGATACTACAACAATAAGATAGGGTGTAACCAAAAAGGACATGGTGTGAGATCGAAGACATGCAATAATTGTTACCAGTACATTAAGCTCCAGGCTTAAGTTAAATATAATAACACATGTAATTGCTACTTGAATATGTATATTTGGACACTAGGGGTGAGCAATATTCGGTTCAAACCGAATTAACCGACCAAACCGGTTCATTTCAGTCGGTTCGGCTCGGTTTTAAAACTAAAACGGTTTGAATTCGTTTTGTAAAATAATTTATTTTGGTTATCGGTTTAACCGAATTAACCTAACTTTTAGTTTATTATGTAATTTTACGGTCAAGTACCTTAAATAATTAATTTAGTTATATAATACAAAGGCATTTGTTGCAAACAGATCAAATCTTATCATAAACATAAATTTTACTATATAAATTTCTCCAAACATGAATTTATGTTTTACCTTTAGTGAATCCATCATTTGAATAATAATACATCCGTCAAGTTTGGTTAAATCAGTTACCGACTGAATTAACCGAAATTATTTTGGTTCGGTTCAGTTTGGTTTGAAAAAAAATCGGTTCCAATTCGGTTTGAGTTTTTTTAGCTCCAAACAAACCGAATCGACTGAACGCTCATCCCTACTGGACACAATAGTGAATAGGAAAGTGTTACAAAATAGGGTATTTACCAAATGGTTCAGGCTTACAGAATGAAATAGGAGATTTCATTGATACTCAGAGACAAAGGAGCAATAATATGACAATTACCAAGGGAAAATGTCCATGAACCAAGGTCATGGAAAATCAGATATAAGTTAGGCAATGTTAGTCATGCAAGAATGCAACAAAATGATATGCTCAAGATTAGTAAATAAAGATACAATAGTACAAGGTCAAGGGGCATGAATAAGGCCAAAATACATGATAGAATGTACATGGTATACTCATCAAAGCAACATACCGAACAACATAAGCATGGGTTCAATCTAATCATTACAGTGTCAACAAATTCAAGCATGGCATTAGTAGTCAACAAGCATCGATTAATATACTAATATTGTGGCAAATCAACTTGAAATAAAGTAATCGTGAGTGACTCTCACCATGAAACAACAATGATTAAAAGGGGTAGGCGACGGGGTTGGTCGGAAGCGAAGCTGGGGACATGGATGATGGAAGAAGCAACGATCCAACATAATTGGTGGCATTAGGTTCGAATCCGATGTGAAAGCTTCTGGCAGAGGAAGGAAAAAAAGGGGGAAATTCGCGGATGGATGAGAAGTGAGGTTGGAAGTCGAACGCGCTTCATTGATTGGTGCCGGAGATGGTAAAAGGCCATCGATGGCCTTGGAGTTGACCGGCGTGGAGGCAGTGGGATGCAGTCCTGGGTTTGAGGTGGAAGAGATTTCGCTTTAGTGAGTAAAAAGAAGAAGGGGGTGTAGATGAGGTTTTTCTTCTTTATTCAATTGAAATAAGAAAATAAGTGAAAAGAGAAAAGGAAACGAAAGCAAATGAACGCGTGGAGAATTGTCATAAGCAAGATTACACGTGTTTAATGGGTTGCTTTAAATTTTTACCAAGTGTAATGTAATCTTAA
Organism: Allium sativum; assembly: GCA_030737875.1. Lineage (NCBI taxonomy): Eukaryota > Viridiplantae > Streptophyta > Magnoliopsida > Asparagales > Amaryllidaceae > Allium > Allium sativum. Next base: position 652,476,522 of record CM060923.1, read on the forward strand.
CAAAAAATCACTTTTAACAAGTTTAAAATTAAATGACTGCTGTAACAACCTGCATATTTAATGATAATATATTTAAATTTTTTATTTAAATATAACGACGTTAATTATTAATCGAGTGAAAAGTCACATTTTGCATATGGATGAATTTGGACTCGAAACCACTTCCATTGAGTCCAGATCATCGTTTACAATCTTTTTAACTACAAACATCGACATGTTTGGAGCTATGGAAATTTGGGTTTTGGGCGTGTGCTTTGAACTAGGCTAGACTAGCCCACTTGGATCCTTAAAACCAGCCGAGCCCTCCCCCTATCAGCCCACTCTCCTCATTTCCTCTTCCTCTTCTAAAATGAAAGCAAAAATGGGGATAAGAATGGGAATATTAAATCCCTAAACTATTGTTTTTAATCTAAATCTCAATTCATGTGCAAATCCAATTCTAAGACATGGGTAAGCTTCTCTATCCTCTTCTCTATCTCCATAGTTCATCAATTTTGGATTTTTGCTCTTTCCCTAAAGCATTTATTCCCTTATGAATGTGTTTGTGGTGATTTCGGAGGAGCTAATGAAGAGATGGATTTCTTTTCAGCTTATGTGTGTGCTTCTCCTTCAACCATTCATTGTATGATGTAAAAAGGGTTTTAATTATTAGTGTATACCAAATCTTTTACTAAGCGGTTTTAAACTCCACTTCATTGTATGAAGTTATTTTCCAAATTGGTTTCTAATCCGAATTCATTATATGAAGTTATTTTATAAATTGTTTTACAAATCTACTAGTAATATTTGATAAACTTTTTCTCGTTCATATGAGAAATCTAATTAAACGCCTTAGAAAAACAAGGACTATGACCCCTTGTGTTTAGTTTGATGGTTAATTCTTGAACTGGTTCCGTTGAACACCGTGGCAATGGTATTTCGTATTTCTAGTGGAATATACAACTTTTTTCTAAATATTCGAGTATGGCAAGTGGTTATAGGACATGTAGCTCGACTCTTATATTTACTAGCTTGGCGTAGTTTACACTAAACTTGTCAAATATGATCAATCCGACCATCAGGTCACATCGATGATCTTCGGATCATCCTGAGGAGCTTTAGCTCATGCGATCTCCGGGTTCGCGATGATCTTCGGATCATCCTAAGGAACTTCGGTTCATTTGTTTATATCATTGAGCTTTGGATCATTTTGTATCGACGAGATATGCGATATAATATTTTCTATTTCATGTGGACTTGATGGGAGATATTATTTCTCATGAATATCCTCCTGTTGTTATCGTATATTGCTTGATGGGTGACATCATTTCTCATGAATATCCTTGTGTTGAAATCGTATTTCCTAATTTCATATGGATTTGATGGGAGACATCATTTTCTCATGAATAATCATTTGTTGAGATCTTGTTATCTATATTGCATCGACTTGATGGGTGTTATCATTTCTCGTAAATAGATATATCTTTAGAGTGTGATAATTTATCAGTTAGCTTTGAGATTTTCTTTGACATATTTTATGGACACCTCCGATACTTCACATTAATTAGGGATTATTGTTATTATTGCTCCTATGTCATTATCTGTGCATATCTCTATTTCTGTCTCAGTTTAACATGATGAGTATAGCTAGATTGATCCGTTTATTGTTTATTCTTATAAATAATACTCGAGTTAGACCGAGGTATTACAGGTGCATCTCCTTAACTATATCATGGGATCGAATTTCCTTTTGGCTAACTGAACTTATTAGTAGTTTTACCTTTTATGTATTTGAGAAAGTAGCTCCTTATGTATAATTTTTTTTTGGGCTTTCACTTGTATCTATTCCTATGTCGTGTAGCGGTTGGAAAATGACCACTAACCTTGTATTTATACTCTTATGTGTCTTATTCATATCTATTTCCGCCTTAGTGATATGAATATCTCTGTGTCTAACTTTGATTTTATTGTTATGTATTTTATATTGCTTTGCAAAATATATATATATATATCCATTGTATAGTAGATTTGGAATTGATTTAGATGTGTCGGATTTCCTCACGAGATTTTAAAAGTTAGACCACATTATCTGATATATTTAACACTCATTCAAAGCTAATATACAAATGGTTACTCCTCAACAACCTTATTCTTCGAGTTAGTTGACACCATTTCTTGCAATGGCCTTGTCTAACGTGAGTATAGAAGTGGGAGGTTACACTTGGTATCGGAGCTAAGTTCGGAACAATATAAGATGTTATGGCGAGGGTCATTGTCCTAAGTCTCTCCTAGGAAATCGTGTTTAAGATTCAGCTCGAGTCCCAGTACCCGTTATATTCTATCTTATACCATGATCCTTGTTTGACCAATCAAATTTATTTGAGTTCATCTTTGTGACATCTTGGCGTTGACAAACCTAGAGTCCCATCCATTTCCAGTGTAGGAATTCAAATTGTTTTCATTTGTGTTGAAATAACTTTTGGGACTTAGTTTTGAAGATTTCTTAATTGTTTTATAATACGAAATAATTTTAGGCAAGTAAAATACTAATCCATTTGAGATTAGCTTTGCGAGGCTAAAATGAGTAAATTATTTCCGCTAAGAACTATGAAATGTTTTCATGTATCAATTTATGATTAAAAATTTAGTTCATAAATAAATGGTTGGACCTTTGATTATTTATTTACAAATTTGCGCCCCTATTTGGATGTAATTTGTTTTAACATGTTGAGTTGCCCATTGAGTATGTTAGGAGTTCTAATTGAGAAGTGGGGCGCCACGATATCGGTAAGAGTTTCTGAACACTCCAATGAGATGATTCTGACACAACCCTTATATTAAATATTAATGATGTTCATCGCCATTGAACCATAGCATTAACAACTTTAAATAAATAAATGGAGAGGCAAATCATTAGTATTGATCGTTAATTTGCAACCGTTGGGATTTTAATAAGATAATGATTTGAGTATGGGAATCATATATACCTTTTACACCTTTCATAGTTTGAGATTTTAACTATGAGTTTGAGATATCTTATTTTGGCAAAGAAACTAATGCCTATAAGGGTACTATCCTCGTTGATCATTATTGATGATGATTACCGTGATCATCTCGTTCGAGTTCTTTTGAATTGTGACCATTTGCCTTCTTTGCGTCCAGGGAACTTGGGGACACCATGTCCTTATGAATTCGAGGACGTTTGTTTAATATCCATGTATGTAGATTTTCCAAACCTATGTTTGTGAAAATTCATACATGCTACCTTGAGTTTTCGTTACCCATTCATTTTCCTATCGAGAAGATTTTAGTTTTTTTTGGGTAATGATTGAGTATTCTCTATTTTACTTTTGAGTATTACTTGTTTCAAACAAGTAATTTCGTCTTTTCGGTTGAGTAAGGAATTTAATTAAATGCCTTGGTAAAAACTAGTAGGTCGACATACTTTTGTTTACCTCATTGGTTAATTTTTGGACTTAGTCAGTTGAAATTCGCTTTCCGTTTTCGCATATTTAGTGGAATATACAACTCGTTCGTAAATGTTCGAGTAGAGCTATTGATTATGGGACATATAACTAAACTCTTATGGTTACTAACTTGGTGTAGTTGCACTATATTTGATCTTCATATCATTCCGATCTTCGGGTCATCTTGAGGGGTGTGTAGTCACCTCTTTTGACAGAATACTATGAGGGGTGTATAGTCACCTTGTCGGAAGGAATACTATAAGGGGTGTATAGTCACCTTGTCTTCGAACGGAATACTATGAGGGGTGTATAGTCACCTCGTCAGAAAGAATACTATGAGTGGTGTATAGTCACCTCGTCAGAAGAAACACTACGAGCTGTGTGTAGCCACCTTGTCTTCAGATGAAATGCTTATTCCAATTTCTTTGTGATCTTTAGACCACCGGAGTTAGTTACCTCTTCAGACAGAATACTCTGAGGGGTGTATAGTCACCTCGTAAGATGGAATACTATGAGTGGTGTATCGTCACCTCATCTTTAGATGAAATACTATGAGTGGTGTATAGTCACCTCATCAGACGGAATACTATGAGTGGTGTACAGTCACCTCGTCGGAAGAAAACACTATGGGTGGTGCGAAGCCATCACGTTGGTGAGACGGAAGGCTTAACTAGAATTCTTTGTGATGTTGGACCACCTTATTGAAAGACAAAATACTATGAGTGGTGTATAGATCTTGTCGGAAGAAAACACTATGGGTGGTGCGAAGCCATCACGTTGGTGAGATGGAAGGCTTAACTAGAATTCTTTGCGATGTTGGACCACCTTGTCGAAAGACAAAAAGTTATGTTTGTTGATTTGTAACTTTGTGGTGAATGAAGTAATTTATCCCTTCACCAAGTTTTAAACTAATCAGTTGGTGACTTTCGATTTGGAATAGGTCATTTCTCCCTTTGGTTACTTCCATGTTCATGGATGTTCAAACTCTTTCCTTGAAGAAAGAATATTCTCTCCATGCTTATTTGCCTATCTTGTTTGTTCGGTGTTACGGTGATTTCTTGGAATGAATTGGCCTAATCACTTGAAGGTCTATGTTTAATATCCAAAAGAATCATCCATCTTCGACATCCCTTGTTAGTGATGAAGTTTCCTGCCTTCTTAATGATTCTAATTTAGATTCGTTAGCTTTCTTGTGTTTCTAAAATTCTCATAATGAGAGTGACATCAAGGAAAATGAGTTTCTATGGATCATATTACATGTGAAATTTTGAAAATCTTTACACCTATTTTAGGATGTATGCCTTAATGGGTAATCGAGTTCAAAATTGAATATCGATTCCATAGCTCAGTCTAGTTGTGCTTTAGTCATTCCACTATTTGACTTAGTGATCTGTTTCCGCCAACTCTTTATTATTGCGCTTTCTTGGTCATTGGGGATTAACAAATATTCCAGTTTATTTGCTAACCTTAATGAACAAAAATTTTGAGATCATGACCCGACTGGTTTGCCCTCACGCGTGTTGCTGGTATCTTTGTGAATTTGAAAACCATCTTTTTCAAGTTTTACGAAATTCTTCCAACTTCTACCATTTGTCATGTTTTCATGATTTAGAAGTTGTTTGTGGAATATTAGAGGACGTGCTAATATTTCAAATTTGAGTTTTTTAGGGTCTATACTTAGAAGTTCCAATTTATTTGTTTTCGAAATATTAGAGAACGTTCTAATATTTCTAATTTAGGGTATATAGCTCGGATTTATTTTATGATCTTGTTTCCCTAAATGATCACTTATTCATGTTAATGGGATATATGTGACCATCATATACATCCTATTCAATGTAAGAAAATTTTATAAGCTAGTACTTTTAAGAAATTTTATAAAGGATAAAATTTTCTAGCTAAAATGTGACAAGGAATGTTCGACGATTTCGAATAGTCGATATTTCCAACTTTTTTTATTTGATTGATTAACTATTTTGTGTTGAAAACGTAAGAGTAAAGGTTTATGTTTTATAAAATTATTGAACGTGAAACGAGTTAAATAAATTTAATTAAAAAAGAGCTTTCCGCATAGTAGTAGTTCGTAATTTTTGGAAATGGAATCCAATATAAGTCGGAATTCTTCGAAACAGGAATTATCCGGACCTATTGGATTATTATTTTCTAGTGCAAGAAAAATATTTGAATTTCGTCTTATAGATTTTGAGATATGACTAAACTAAGTTTCCAGAAAAATTGCGATAAGGTAGTTCGAGATTAAAAATTTAAATAAGTATTAAAATTGAGGTATTGAGTATATACAATTTGAGTAAGAAAATTCTAATTTCTTAAAAACACTTATGGAAAAAATAAGTTAGTTGCTCGTATATGTTCGTGACTTTTATTTGAACATTATATGTGTATAAAATTAAGTTAAATAGTGATTTATAACTCGAATTTAAATTTTATTCAAAAGAGAATTTTGATTTAATATAGATCTAGTTGATGCGCGGTTTTTTTGACTATAAACATTGATATTTTTGGAGCTATGAAAATTTGGGTTTTGGGCATGTGCTTTGAACTGGGCTAGACTAGCCCACTTGGATCCTTAAAACCAGTCAAGCCCTCCCCTTATCATCCCACTCTCCTCATTTCCTCTTCCTCTTCTAAAATGAAAGCAAAAATGGGGATATGAATGGGAAAATTAAATTCCCTAAGTTAGGGTTTTCAGTCTAACGCTCAATTCCTGTGCAAATCGAATTCTAAGACATGGGTAAGCCTCTCTATCCTCTTCTCTACCTCCATAGTTCATCAATTTCGGATTTTTTTCTCTTTCCCTAAAACATATATTCCCTTATGTATGTGTTTGTGGTGATTTTGGAAGAGCTAATTAAGGGGGATTGCTTTCTATCTTATGTGTATGCTTCTCCTTCAACCATTCAAATCAAAGGTGAGTTTTTTTTGAACTCACTTCTATGCCTCAAGCTTCAAGCTTGTATAGTGTGCCTATGGCATGTTTGTATTATATATATGTTGTGTATCCATTTAGTTAGTAGCTTACTTTGTTGATTTCCTTGCGTTTTGTGTAATGGAAATACTATTATACTCTATGTTCAGATTGTGCATGATTCACACAAGTCCTTACAATCTCCCTTTAGCATTGCCAAACCATTGTGTCGTAGTTTGAGTTGCATTTGATTGATTTAGTTAGAGAGTTTATTCGTTTTGGAATATATACTAAAAAATCATTGCAATCTTATGTATATATGTTTCTGTATGTGAATATGGTGTTGTGAGTTGCCTCGGCAAGTCTTAGAAGCTTCATTTTCATGTATATAACATCATAGCCCTTTGGGCAATTGTCGATATGATTTTAAACAAGTTTTCTAGGAAATACTATGCTCAGAAACAGGTTCATATGTCTGAACCTTTTAGGCCAGACGTCTGACCTGGTTCAAATAATTATAAAAATAAGAAGAACAAAATTCAGATGTCTGAATTTTTTAACTCAGACGTCTGGATTTTAATTCATACGTCTGGTCAAAATGATTCAGATGTCTAAAACAGATCAAAAATGAACTAAATCCTTGCTGGTTCAGAATATGCAAATTCAGACGTCTGAATTTTTAATTCAGACGTCTGAATCCTATTTTTGGTCTGTTGACTAGTGGAGACTACGGCCAACCGTTTAGGTCCACTTGAGCTCATTCCCAGCCAAGTTTCATCCCATTTCGCCTTCATTTGTGACTTTGCAGTTTCTCTGGTTTGTAGATATCTAAATCTCGATTTCATGAACTTTTGATTCTTTCATGGTGAACACATATTATAATCGATAGTCATGGGGTTTCGCCTACGCTATTAAAATGTGAATTCTTCGTTTGATCGTTAATTCGATCTATATCACACGAGATTTGCCACTTTGAAATGATATAAAAAGGGTTTTTAATTATTAGTAGATACCAAATCTTTTACTAAATGGTTTCTAACTCCACTTCATTATATGAAGTTATTTCCCAAATTGGTTTCTAATCCGGCTTCGTTATATGAAGTTATTTTATAAATCAATTTACAAATCTACTAGTATATATTTGATAAACCTTTTTCTCGTTTGTATGAGAAATCTAATTAAACACCTTAGTAAAAACAAGGATTATGACCTCTTGTGTTTGCTTTGATGGTTAGTTCTTGGATTCGTTCGATTGAACACCGTGGAAATGATTGTCGTGTATTTCTAGTGGAATATACAACTTGTTTGCAAATATTCGAGTAGAGCAAGTGGTTATGGGACATGTAGCTCAACTCTTATATTTACTAACTTGGCATAGTTTACACTAAAATTGGTCAAATCTGATCAATCCGACCTTTGGGTTACATCGATGATCTTCGGATCATCCTGAGGAGCTTCAGCTCATGCGATCTTCGGATTCACGATGATTTTCGGATTAACCTGAGGAACTACGGTTCATTCATTTATATCGTTGAGCTTCAAATATTTTCGCATCAACGAGATACGCGATATAATATTTTCTATTTCATGTGGACATAATGGGAGACATCATTTCTCATGAATATCCTCCTATTGTTATCGTATATCTAATTTATGTAGACTTGATGGGTGACATCATTTCTAATGAATATCCTTGTGTTTAAATCGTATTTCCTAATTTCAAGTGGATTTGATGGGAGACATAATTTCTCATGAATAATCATTTGTTGAGATCTTGTTATCTATATTGCATCGACATGATGGGTGTTATCATTTCTCGTAAATAGCTATATCTTTAGAGTGTGATAATCTATTAGTTAGCATTGAGATTTTCTTTGACATATTTTATGGACACCCCGAGACTTCACATTTATTAGGGATTATTTTGTTGTTATTGCTCCTATGTCATTATCTGTGCATATCTCTATTTCTATCTCTGTTTATCATGATGAGTACTGCTAGACTGATCAGTTTATTGTTTATTCTTATAAATAATACTCGGGTCAGACTAAGGTATTACAGGTGCATCTCCTTGACTATATCATGGGCTAGCTTCTCCTTTTAGCTAACTAAACTTATTAGTAGTTTTACCTTTTATGTATTTGAGATAGTGACTCCTTATGTATAATATTTTTTTGAGCTTGCACTTGTATCTATTCCTATGTTGTGTAGTGGTTGGACAATGACCACTAACCTTGTATTTGTACTCTTATGTGTCTTATTCATATCTATTACCGAATATCTCTGTGTTTGACTCTGATTTTATTGTTATGTATTTTATATTTCTTTCTGAATTATATATAGTCACTGTGTAGTAGATTTGGAATTGATTTAGACGTGTAGGATTTCCTCATGAGATTTTAAAAGTTAGACCATATTATCCGACATATTTAACACCCGTTCAAAGCTAATATACATACGGTCACTCCTCAACGGCCTTATTCTTCAGGTTAGTTGACACCTTTGCTTGCCATGGCCTTGGCTAACGCGAGTATAGAGGTCGGGCGTTACAATTTATCTCCATAATAATTCAAATTTGAGTGATGAAACAATTTGTAGTGATTTAAATTTGAATTTGGTCAAATTTCAAAATGTTAAATTTCTATAATTTATTCAGATTTACGAATCAACGTTGTATGAGTGTTCAATTTCAAGCTTATTTTTATAAAGTTCTAAATTGACTTATTGTATATATTTTATATTATTAAACGAACACATATATTTTGATTTCATTCAAAATTTTTAATAAGCTAGATTTCGAATTCCTAAATTGGATTTTTGTTTATATTTCAAAAATCAAGTTCCAAAATTCAAACAAATTAGATTTCAATTAGTTATACTTGATTTTACTAAACCATTCATATTTAAATATTGAAATTTTATTTATATATAAGATTTAATTCAAAAAGAACCAAGTTCAGTTAAACTAGATTTTGGTTTTTTAAATGAAATCGCAAGTATAAATATTCATTTCAACACTAGATTTTAAACTAATTCAAATGTTAAAATTATTAGGTCGTTACAAATATAATTTAAAAACATTTAATTTTAATTTATAAAAGTTAATTTAAATTATAAATATAAGTACAAATATAAAAACTATAAAACTTAATATACGAAGCTATAAATATAAATAAGAAACTTAAAACTTAATATATAAATCTATGAATATAAGAAAATAATAATATTAAAACTTAAGTAATCATGTTAAACCTTAAAATATAAGTAAGAAAACCTATAATATTAAATTAGGAGTTAAATTTAAAATCCAAGAAATAAATTTAAACATTGGAAGTTATATACTTATTTTAGATAGGAAGTAATTTTGAAATTAATTTGAAAATAAGAAGATTTAAAATAAGGTAAAAATGATAAGATATTTGAAATAGACACATAGTGCTATTATGGAGTTCAACAATAAAATCTAGATTTTACAACTTATGTTGTTTTCGTGAACTCTTGAACTCTTGTTAGTCATGGGTCTTCCATCTTGAACTCTTCTTCTTCTTTGAAATCTTTATTCTTGAATCTCTAAACTGTATGGTCTTCAAATCAGTACCTATATATTATTCCTTTATATAGCCTTACATAATTCTAGAGATAAAAAGTGTTAGTATATATTTTATAACAATAATAATTAAAACAAGGTTGTTGTCATCAAAATCATCATCACCAACATCTCGGTCCCTAACAATCTCCCCCTTTTGATGATGACAACATTTGTTTGTAAGTATACTCACCTGGTGTCTTGATACTTTAGTTACTCCCTCTTACTCCAATAATTTCTTCCAAAAACTACTAATTCCCCCTTACTATAAGCATATTTTATAATTCTCCCCCTTTTTCATCAATAAAAACTATATTCTAGTAATTAATCTATAAAAATCCCCTTAAACTAATACAAGACTAAGCCTAGTCCAAGAACTAACTTTAATACTCTTAAAACTATGATATAACTGAATATAATTAATATAAGGCAAGCAATATTAAGACTAAATTAATGATAAGTCAATATTTAACCAATCCAATCCAAACAACCAATACAAACTATTTTAAATCTTATTCTTACAAACTATAAGTTAAATCAAATTCAAATTTGAATCAGCCCTAAAATAACACTACATTAATAAGATTCATGCGTTTCTTGGAACTTCTACCCATCCTTCTTCTCCAAAGATTGGATCACCCTTTAAAGCCTCCCATTCTTCATTTTCCTTGATGAAATTTCCTTTTGAGTTGTTATTTTCTTCTTCTTTGCTAAGTGCAGAAATCATCAAACGCATGTTATCGAAATGCCTCTCTTGATTCTTAATCCTCTGCATTTGAATCAACCCTAAGTGACGATGCTTAAGAATGATGATAGAGATAATATTTTTGAAGGAATTAAGATTTTCTTCTAGATTTTCGCTTAAACTATGAATTGGAGAAGCCATGGAATGATAAAATTGAAAATATAATGAATGGATATTAAGGAGGAAGAAAACAGTAAGTTTCAAGTTATTACATGTTTTAAAATATAAATTTAAGAATTAGCAATTTGTTATTAGCGATTAAATCGCCTAGCGATTTACCATTTCTCTCACGCAAATTCCTTCACCTTGATTCTCCATTCCTTGCTTCGAGCCCTAGCATCTGGTTTTTAGTTCTACCCTAATGTGTTTTTGTGATGGCTCGCAAGAAGAAGCCAGCGCCGCCCATATTTGTCCTACCTACTTCGTCTACAACTAGTTCTGGTTGTTGTTTTTCTATGCCACCTCCTATGGTTACCCCTGCTGGTTTTGGATCCAGGTCCATCCCTGTGGTCCCTGTTGATCCTCTGTCATCGATGATACTGATGATGCCTGAAACCCCTTGTCTGAACTATTGGATGTTATTAGTCTCACCCAATCTATGGCTGCCATGCCCAGTCCTCTTGCTAAGGCTGGCTGTTACTACCAAAATTAACATCGAAGCAGGCTGGCAATAAAGGGGTATCGAGTAACCCGAGAAACTATGTCAACCAAAACCCTCCTAAAGGAAAGGGTCGTGAAAGGTACAAGAGGTGACCAGAGGGATTAGTCAGCCAAGATCAACCCGACAAGATCTCTCCGACAGCCCTAACCTGGAAGAAATTCTCATAACAAAGAAGCTAACATAGTACGAAATCAAGTAAGCCAATAAAAAAACCTGACGGACAAAGCCCAAAGGAATCTTCAATAATGACTTTCCTGAATGCCAATACACTCGAAGACCGAAGCATCAAAGGCTCTAAACCGAAAGGACGGGAAAGCCACCCAGAATCTACTTTTGGAGCATCTACCACATGAATGCCGAAAGGCCACCTCCAAGAATACAGGCTACCATGAAGGCCCTACCGAAAGGCTAGCAGAGACCCGAGCAGGATACAGGCTGCTCGTACTCGGCTACCTAGTACCGAAACCCACAGTGGTTTCGATCAGGCAGCTACCAGCATACACCACGAAGTCAAGCCCATCTAAGCACTCACGGTAAAGCCGAGAGCCTACTTCTGAAGCTCATGTCCGCAAGCCTACATTCAGGAACTGCTTTCGAGAATTCAATCGTCATCTGGGATTATGATCGAGTACGTCAAAAGCGGCCGAAGGCACAAAGCCAAGAATAAAACATCTAACAAAGACCTATGCGGGTCTGACAGCCCTCCGACGGGAGTGGTCCTGAACCACTATAAATAAGACCCCAAAGGTCACATTAGGGGGGATCTTTTTCCCTAACTTTTTGTACCATTAGAAATAACTTGAGAAAGAAGATTAATCGAGAATTCCTCCATATGGCATTCATGTACTTCCAATAAAAGCTTAATGAAAAGGGATCTTTCTATGTGGAAACTACTCTGTAAGTGTGTATTATTATTTCCCTAGTCATAGTATCCTCAGTTTATCATTAATTCTATAGAGAAACACGTGTTATACCCTTCAATTTCCTTGAATGGCGGTCGAACCTCATCCACTGAGCTTGGATCTGACCTGATAGTTCTCAGCGACCCTATATCCTTGAGCCCTAGCCTCTTAAGTTCCTATAAGAATAGATTGGAGAAGTGAGCTAATCCTCTTGATTTCCCTTTGGGTTCGTCCCTGTTGACCCACTTTCGGTGTTTACGAAAAATATCGTTAACATTTTGGCGCTAAAAGGAGGGCCCGAACCTCCGACGTTGTGGTTAACAACCACACATCCACCTATGTTGTTTTGTCCTGGATCGGACTAGAAGCGAAGTTATGAGAAAGAAACCCAGACGAAGTCTTTCAGGATCTCGAGTGGATAAGTCGAGAACCACCAGCCGTAGGGTAATGGAGGAACAAGAGTTAAGAGCAGAGGCTTTGCGAATAATAAAGCGGAAGAAGCAAATGAGACTTCATGCTTATGAGATGGGGAACAACAACTCCCACATAGGACAAACCATGTCGTTCCCATCCAGTGGATCTACATCAGAGGACATTAGCGTTTTCCCCCCACTTAAAGGATGCTCTCTACAGGCAAGTTAAGGGAATGACACTCAAACGTTAAATAATGGATGGTTTCAACCACTTCGTCGACAAATGGACTAAGGAGATGACAACTCGACTCCGAAATGTTCCGGAAAAAGAGGACGAAAGTATAGGAACCACAACTAGGATGATCCACAGGAGGATTAGAGCCCATCAGCGAAAAGGGAAGTGTCCGCCAAAGATACCCTAGGAATAGCACCTCACTACTTCATGGGAGAATGTTTACTTCCTAACCAAACACGAACTCGACTATTGGACTTCCACGAAGAAGACGCCTAAATAGAAAGAAAGACAGGAGGACATTATTGTCATTACCACTTGATGAATGGACACGAGACTAATCACTACAGAACTCTTGGGGAAGCCATTGTCAAATTCGCCAGTCAAGGCCAATTGCGAGAGTTCATCAAAAAATTGAGATGAGTCTGAGAAAATCCTCAGGAAAAGGATTAATACACATCTGCCAATATATGGAAAGCCCATCCCTCAGAATTTTAAAAGGAACACCCAAAAGGGTTAAATCACCAACGGATTAAATCCCTCGTCACCGCCAAACTGGCCGGGGCGAGGCATCCCTCGGAGGGGGATGGTGTTAGTATTTCTCCATGCCCAAATCAGAGGTGGAAGGATTAAAGCACCAAAAGCGTAAGACGTCATTTCACACTAGAAATGGTCATGGTGATGCATCTAAAATTAGCACGCCCTGCCTCTGCTCGTAGAAGAGTACGCTCTGCCTCTACTAGAACTAATCACGTCCTACCTCTGCTCGCAGAAGAGCACGTCCTACCTATGCTTATGTTACGCATTACCAGCAGAAGAGAATGCAAACCCCTATCATTTCCTACGATGGTATGGATAGGGAACCCCTTGGAGGGGGAGTGGCGCATAAGCCTCTATCAGTGCCTATGATGACCCGCATAGAGCGTCAAAAGAGTAGACCTTAGCTTTGTGTCTAATATGGTCCCATCTAATTTTCCAAACCCTTATCAACGCCTACGATGGTCAGGATAAGGCACCTCCTGGAAGGCGGTCGGGTATGTCCTTGCGCCCTGCTTGTGGATGAGCTAGCCAAGCGCTCCGGCGCACAGGCCCAGAGAGTGGCCAACAAAAGCACGTACATCCTCTGCTTTGACACCGAAAGCCCAAGTGGAGGCTCAAGAAGCACGTACAACCTCTTCTTCCGAAATCAAATCCACAGGGGATACTCAGTTCTTTAATGCCGGAGGAGGTTCCAGTATGCTATGCTAAATTCCCAAATTTGGGTCGATTTGGCACTTCATTAATACTAGAGGGGGTTCCGGCCACCTACATATCAATACCCGAATCTGGGTCCATTTAGTTCTTTATAGAAGCAGGAAAGGGTTCTGGTCATCTACATATTAATACCTAAATGGGGGTCCATTCAGCTTTTTACAGAAGCTGGAAAGGGTTCGACTGCCTATATGTTAATGCCCAAATATGGGTCTGCTCGGCTCTTTGCAGAAACCGGAAGGGGTTTCGATCCCTACATATTAATGTCGAATCTAGGTCTAATCGATTTTTCGAAAAAGTCTTAAAACAAGCCGACGGTCTTACATACCACAACCTAGAACAATCCTGCAAAAAAAAAAAAAAAAAAATCACCACCAGATGTGGTGCCATTAAGGCCGCACCAAACCCGTGAAGAACCCAATTCCTGATTCAAACAAGAAAGAATTGCTTGCCCCTCTTGGGAAATCAAGTGAGGGCTCAAGGTTTGCCACCAAAGTTGGGCTCATAAACCTCTCAGGGAGGTACTTTTAACCTATACATCTATTAGTTGTTCTCCTTTTTCAGTATATCAATTCTTTACACAACTTTGAAAAACGATGTCATATCATAACATCAGTTCAAAGAGCAATCAGGGAGAAGATTTTGAATGGTTTCAATAACATCCTATGAGGGACTATCCCTTTATTTGTTCTAGGTGATTTTTCATTAGAAATATTTCAAGGATAATTGTTTCGAGAAGAAGTTTCCTTATTAACACGCAGTACTGGTAGGTTTCCTTTCATTGCAACGCCTTTGGAACATGATGATATTGTTTCTAACAAAATAAAAAAAAAAGAATATCGTGTGATAGACGGTCAATTCCACCGGAAATCGTGATATAAGCCATTACATATACACAGTTTTTGTTCTAAGAAATAAAATTTCGACAACCCAAACATGCAATAAAAATCTCTCATTCCAAATCAGGGTTTTGCAAAGAGAACTCCAAAGAAGCGCAATCCTCTTTAGCTTTCTTCAACTCATCCTCTAACTTATCTATTTGTTGATATAATTTACCAACCACCGTGTCTGTGCTTTCGGAGGATCTCGTTGCTAAACTACGCTGTAAATTATGCATAGCCTCGTCTTTCTCTTTCAGTTGCTTTTCCAAATAAGACACTTGTTCCTTGAAGTTTATGATTGTCACCTTTTGGAGGTAATACATCTTTTTGTACCCTGACAGAGGAGCATCGCTAAAAGTATCTCTGCCACCGGCGACGTTTAGACTTTCCTCCCTAAATTGAGAAGAAGGGGTCTGGAAGGAATACTCCTAGCCATAGACAAGTTAAAACATTGTAATATGAAAATCGCAAACATCTAGTGTGTTAACTACATCTTACTTCCAAAAATAAAAAACAGTCACATTACGCTTATTGGTTCATGCACATTATAGGTACCACGTCCGCACTAGCACATTATCATGACACCACACACTAACGAGAATCACAAAATCAACACGAATCATGAAACAAACCACAAGAGAATGTATACTTAATACAATGACATTCAAAATCCCATGTTAAAATTGCCTGTGCTGAACCAAGCTTCTTGAGTTTTTCCTTAAAATTCTAAAACAAAGAGTTCAAAACAAAACTGCAATTAGTCTTTAGAGAAACAGACGATTGCTATAATATGGGAAAATTAGTTGTTAATGAAACCCAAGGGGAGAAAAAGACACCTTGAAAGCTAAAGCCATACCTGTGTGACATCAAAATCAAAATGACCAGGAGCCATCCTTTTCTTGAAGCCCAAAGAGCTTTCATCCTCGGGGACCAGCTCTTGAGATGTAAGGGTAGGTTCTTCAGCACCTCTTTCAGAACCATCTGCATGGTCCATTTGACCTCCTGCCTCTCCATCTGCTGTATTGAACTCCCCTCCATCTTCCTCGTAATATTCAACAAACTCATCAATAAACAACAGTGATGCGGGATTTATTTTATCGGTCAAGGGGACACTATGCTCCCGTTTCATATGCTCAATTTTTTTTAGGACTTTGTCTTTGATAAGGGGTCAATTGAAGTAAAGCTAAATTCCGAATGTCTTTCATAATTGTCCGAAAAGGCAAGGAGGAGAGCATCCTCGTAATACTCCATGGCGATATTGTCGTGGTGGACATTCAATTTTTTTGAAATTCTACTGGTGGCTTCATAAATAATCCTCTTCGCAATGGAAAGCGGGGTGCTCATCTTTTCCATCTCAAAGGCATAGTCAATCTCCAGTTCCATTTTCTGTGCTTTAAGGTCTTCAACCTTCTTCGGCAACTCCTCGTTGACCTTCCTCACCTTCTCTAATGAAGTCGTCAACTCCTTGCGTTCATTATCTCCCTCTGTACGCTATCGCTGCATAGCATCCACTTTATCTGCCAACACTTTATTCTCTTCCCTTAGAATATTGACCTCAGTCATCAAAGTGGAAGCTGGTCCTCGGGAGACATACCAAGTTTTCATCATCTAAAGAAGAAGAATAAGTTAAAGATAAAATAAAAAGAGAGAGAAAAGTGATAAGGGTGAACATGCATATAATGCCAAGAGGAAATCCATGATTTTTTGTCTGTAGAGATCTATTGGGTTCAAGGTAGCAGAAGTTGAGGCAATATCCACTACTTAAGGGGGAAAAAGAGCCGATCCCACATGCTTCTCAAAATCCAAGGCAGAAGAAGGAGGTGTAGGATGAGAAACATACTGGGAGGAAGATGGTGCCGAAAGATCGAGCCTTCCCTCAGCCACCTCATCGACAGCATCAAGAAGGGTAGGATCACCCGTAGATTTACCTTTCGGAGAAGCATCCGGGGAAGCATCAATATTTACCACATGTTCGACAGCTATAACGGAAGGGTCAAATGTTCGCTTTGTTCTTGGAGTAACGACATTATATCTTGAAGAGCTATCCAACTCGTCACACTTGGATTTCTTCGATGGGAGGTCAACGACGAGTTGAGCAAGCCTCTTCACGACCAGGGCACTGGCCCGGCTATAAGCAACATTGATAGTGGTATCCTGAGAAACTGAGCATCCTAAGTAAAGGGAAGGATGAATGAGAAAATGCAACAACCGAAAAACCAGAAAAAAGATGGCGGAGGTTGCCGAGACAAATGAACTATTCTCATCTAAAAGTACCTTGGCGGAGAGGATATCCTACATTAAACACATAAGAACCCTGCAACAGTCCTTTTGGACTAGGGAATTAAATGTGGGGCTGCCCCAGAATCTTCTGACCAGGAGGAAGTAAACCATACTCACGGAGTCTATCAACATTCAAAAGAAATGACCTACACCTATGTTTTACTAATAACTTAAAGTTGGCATTGACCACTTGAGCCTCCCCCGGAGTCAAAATCACATCTTTGGAAGGAGGTTCTGCAACAGTAAGAGAGTCAAAAAAAATAACCAAGAAAACCCACCTTCGTCAATAAATTGTCCTGATATGCTGGGTGGACATTGGAAAAGGAAATATTGGTCTTCCCATGGCCTGTTTTATTGATGACACCAGTGATCAACCTTTTAACTGGGTTGGTCCTCCAGATCGGCGATTCTGAGGTCTTGGAGAACCGGATCATGTGGCGGATAAGGTTAGGACTTAAAGAACATGGACCCGAAGCAAGCATCAGGGCCTCTGCGCACAAAAGGGTCGTATATGTGTTTGGCAAAAGTTGAATAGGAGCAACTTTCAAATCTACTAAAAGCTTATGTAGAAAATAGGTAAAAGGAAGAAAACCCCCATGCAAAATATGAATAGCCGAATACGACAAGAAACTTTCTGGAGTATTCTTAAGGAAGTTTGGAGAAGCCGTAACCCTGGCCTCCACGCCCACTATGCCAAAATCATCCAATATGGCATCCATAGACTGCTAAGATATAATCAAGGATGACATGGGCGCAAATGCCTTCTTAGGACGGGGAACCTTGGAATCCTTGACCTTCTCCTTAACAGGGCTTTTATGAAACTTGACTCTGCCAGGTAGCATCGTTCCATAATAATACGATCAGTACGAGTATCTCTTACACAAATGTGCATACCACTGGCATTATCAATATTATTAAATGCCATTACACCTCAATTAACAGAGGTCAAGCGGGTGGAAACCTAAATCAATCCCAGATGAGGGATGCAGGAGAAATCACGCCTTTTTCATATCTTAACTAATGTATGATTGTGCCTAACACGAATGTCTTAAAGACCTAAGCAAAACCGACATAATTACAGAAGGAGACGATCCTGATAACATTATAGTCCTTTCAAGAGTGACGTTAAAATTAGCACCTGGACCTATTTTTATAAATAAGCATAACCTTAGTTAACCATCGTGTCGATTTTGACGCATAATTAGGATTGCAATTTATATGAAATATGAAAATACTCCCCAGTAATCAAGTTAGAGTCTTCAGGAAAGAGGAGGATTGAGCATTTTCTTTCATGTGAATAGCAATCTAGTCCAAGAATTTGGTTTGCAGATGAAAGACGGAAGTGATGAGGAAGAAGGATTTATGTTCAAATTTCGAGATCAATCTGGGCCGCACAAATGAAAGCCAACCAATGCTTCTGATTGAGGAAGACCAAAAGACTCTGACATGACATTTGGAAATAGGCCAGATGTTTGACTTGAAAAGTCGAAAACAACCCTTCACCAAAAGGAGGGGAATGTTACTATCAAAATTAACATCGAAGCATGCTTGCAGTGAAGGGGTGTCGAGTAACCCGAGAAACTACGTCAAACGAAACCCTCCTAAAGGAAAGGGTCGTGAAAGCTACAAGAGGTGACTGAAGGGATTAATCCGCTACGGTCAACCCGACAAGATCTCTCCGTCAACCCCAACCTGGAAGAAATTCTCGTAATAAAGAAGCTAATATAGTCCGAAATTAAGTAATATAGAAACAATAAACCTAACGGACAAAGCCCAAAGGAATCTTCAATAATGACCTGCCCGAATGCCAATACACCCGAAGATGGAAGCATCGAAGGCCCCAAACCGAAAGGACGGGAAAGCCACCCAGAATCGACTTTCAGAGCATCTACTGCATGAATGCCGGAAGGCCACCTCCAAGAATATAGGCTACCATAAAGGCCCTACCGAAGGGCTAGCAGAGACCCAAGTAGGATACAGGCTACCCGTACTAGGCTACCTAGTACCGAAACCCAAAGCTTTTTCGATTCGGCAGCTACCAGCATACACCACGAGGTCAAGCCCCTCTAAGCACTTGCAGTAAAGCCAAGAGCCTACATCCGAAAGCTCATGTCCGCAAGCCTACATTCAGGAACTTCTTTCTAGAATGCAAGCATCATCCTAGGTTTATGATCGAATACATCGAAAGCAACTGAAGGTCAAGTACCCAAAGGAAAGAATAATACAGCCAACAAAGACCCATGCGGGTTCGACAACCCTCCGACGGGAGGGGTCCTGAAACACTATAAATAAGACCCCAAAGGTCACCTTAGGGGGGGATCTTTTTCCCTAAATTTTTGTACCATTATAAATAACTTGAGAAAGAAGATTAATGGTGAATTCCTCCATATAGCATTCGTGTACTTCCAATAAAAGCTAAATGAAAAGGGATCTTCCTATTTGAAAACTGCTTTGTAAGTGTGTATTATTATTTCACTAGTCATAGTAGCCACAATTTATCATTAATTCTGCAGAGAAACATGGGTTCCACCCTTCAATTTCCTCGAATGGCGGTCGAACCTCATACGCTGAGCTTAGATCCGACCTGATAGTTCTCAGCATTCCTACATCCTTGAGCCCTAGCCTCTTAATTTCCCACCAGAATTGATTTCAGAAGTGAGCTATCCTCTTGATTTCCCTTTGGGTCTGTCCCTGTTGACCTATTTCCGCTATTGGTGAAAAATATCATTAATGCTAGCAATGTTGGTGTGCTATCCTCTTGTGAAAATCTTGCTAATCTCACTGATGCCATGCATCCTGAATCTCGTTATGTAAACATTTATGTTCCTTCTTTTTTCGCTGATGAGATTGTGCTTAAGGCAAACTCCTTAAATAACAATGCTCATGTTGATATTACTGATTGTGTGGGTTTAGACAGTGTAGTGAATATTGGGCTTGATGTTGAAATTGGGTTGAGCCCTGTAAATGTTGTCAAGCCTGAAAGTAATACTAAGTCTCAACCTAAATGGGTTTCACTCTTTGACAACTACCCTAAAAAATAAATTCAATTTTGAACCTCGTGAATTTGAATAATGTGAAAAGGATGGTGTGGATGATATCCCGTCTGAACTTATTGAGGGTGGTAATGATTTTTTGACCGACTACCTAGTGAGTTTCTTCTTGGTCCGTCCACCTCCATATTTGGATGTGAAGGTATTATGTGACAAAAAGTGGCAAATAACGGGTAGACTCAAGGTTCGATTAGACATAACCATGTTTTTTCTGAATTTCTCACTTCTAGGGGAAATATACGTGTCTTAAGTCTTAAACAAATCATTATTAAAGGTAAACTTTTCATTATTATTCCTTGGAGTCCCAAAGTTTATAGAGCTAGGAAGCAGATTCTATCTATGCCAGTCTGGACCTATTTCTCTTATATTCCATCTGTGCTTCAATCCTTTATTGGACTAAATTGGCTTTCGAAAAAGATTAGGAGATTTAAATGCTTTGATGCTAGTATTGTGGTAAGGGAGAAGCTATTTTATTCTAAGGCACTTATTAAGATCTCCCTTGATAAACCCCTTCCTATACCTATCAAAGTTAGATTAGATACAGATTATGTGGCTGAAGTACGTGTTAGTTATGGATAGAGGCCGGATATTTGCACAACTTGTCACACTTTTGGTCATCTTTAGGATATCTATAATTAGGTCCAATCGACTGATGCTCCTCCTATTCCTCTAGCTGCTTGTACTCCACTTCCTCATCCCTCTATGAGGTGGGTACGCAACGATCTTGTTACTCTTCCTCCTCAGTCGAAAAGTTCTTCTATTGTTATTTCAACTAAGCCTGCTGATTCAGAGTCTTCAGATTGTGATTCTATTGGAGATGGTATTTTATGGTATGCGAGAGAATGTGTGTGTGCTCATGAACCTTATGGTATGCGATATTCACCCACTGAAGCTTTATTTTTCAAGTATGTAACTGATAATGATAACGATGATAGGAAACTGTTTTATAACATTGTTGGTGATGATTTTGAGCTCATCTAAGTGGGTGAGCTATGAGATTTGAACATGTCTATGTTACATGATCCTACTTGGGCTAGCAACCGTGAGTTTTGTAGTCCTAATCAGTGCTATATTCGTAGTCTTATTGTTCTTTTCACTGAGTACATCAATATCATTGATAGCGACACTTCTAGTTGTTCCTCTTTTATTAGGGGTTAGCTAGATTTTTTAGTAGTTGAAGCAATTTGTTTCACTCCTGTTTTTAACTAGTGTCCTGGCACATCAAACCAAATTGTAGCAATTGGATATATTGTCTAATCCTGCTTTTCATGTATTCGTTATTTGTTATAATGAAACCGGTGGCAGCCACTATAAAACCGGCTTAGCTTTGCTAAACAATAAAAAGGTAAGTTTTTTCTACAAGAAATAAGTATTTATAAACTTTGGAATTCATTTAAAATAAATAGAAGCAAGTTGGTTAAGATAGTTTTTCAATTCAAACAATTCTGAAAAATTGACAGTCATATGTCGTCATGTGGGGTAGCCCATGTCGTCATATCTCTTGTAATTTTTGAATTTTGAATTTTTTTTGTATTGTGTTGAATTTTTATTTATATAAACTTGATTTTAACCAACTATTAATCATTCCAGAGATGTTTTTGTAATAACCCACCCAGAGTGGGCCTAAATTCCAACCAAGAAAGGGCTTATCGAAACTTAGAGCCACTCTAAATGGATCGTTGGTTCCTATAGGGAAATACTAAATAAGAATCACAAAGCAGTATAAATGATAATCAGAATCTCGCACAAAGGAAGGGATAAAATATAATAGCATAAAATAGATGTACCATTATTAAAACTACAAATTCAGTTACAATAAGTCTCAAAGGTACAAGGTACATCAATTATTCATTATCCTAATTTCATAACAAGAACAAAAATAAGGCTACTACCACTATAACTAAATCTTTGGGAGACTCCTCCTCCATGCGATCGTTTCTCATTCTCAGTCAACAGTCTCACCTACTAACCTGTTAATATTAAGAGGAGGGAGGTTAGAACATAAAGTTCAGGTGAATGAAATGCAAATGAGTTTAGGAATGACTATTCCCTAAATTTGGCAGTATAAACTCTTCATGCTATGTCTACATAAACAAACATACAAACAATCAAATATATAAGGCGGACATCTTAAAGGCCTATATGTAAATATAAGGGCAGACATTCTTTATAGTCACTTAATACCCCACGAGGCGAGCTATACCTAGTCACCTTAGACCATTCACTAGTTTATTAAGGGCCCTATAGCGGACCCTTAGCCACTTAAGACCACGTCTCTAATGTCAATGTCATAATGTATATACTCTCATTGTAGGTCGTGAAATAGTAACAACCACTTGTTACCAGATTAGGGTCAGGAACTCATTTTTATTTTAAGATAACCCTCCCGGGGGACCCTATTGTTACTATCTAGCTGTACTTATGAGTGAACTCCCAACCACTTAACAATTCCCTTAGACAGTGGTTCCTTCAGGCCATATATATACACACACACACTATCCCTAGGTCATCCCTTACTAGCCTCTAGATAAGAAGCGGACATTACTTGGAGAACTACCCTAATCATGTTATCATCTAATAAAACCATTTAATACCTTATAGGAGAAAGGCCGACCCAATAGCCATTTAAAACATTGAAGGGCATGTCCTATGACTTGGGTCCTGAACCAAGGAGTGAAACTTAGGAATGGACCTAGTCCTAACAATTTAATACCCAAAAAGAGGTAGGTCAGGCACTTAATACTTTTTTCCTAAGGCATGCCTACTTTACACACACACAACACTATATATATATAAACTAGACACTTCACATTAGACCAACCACTTGTAGATGTTGGATTTATCGGGTGATTCCGGGCAGGCTTCTACTACAAGTTGGGCCTAACCTCGTGTCATAATGTATTAATTATAATGACCTATGCACATTAACATGTCTTACATGTAGATGCTAGATATGCCGGTCAATTCTGGGCAGACTTCAACTACAAGTAACAATTAACCTCGTGTCTAAATGTCATTATTATATCTAAGGCCATTAACACACACACAAACGTAAAATTCCTATAGGAACATTCATATTCAAATTCTTAATTTAACCATATTTATTATGCATTTAATACATATTAATATTACGTTCTTTACGCTATACCCACATACGCGGGCGCGTGCACACACACACACACACACACACACACACACACACACACACACACATATATATATATATATATATATAAAGAGAGAGAGAGATGTGAATCAAGCAAACAAGATTAACATCCTACCTGCACTTGAAATGTCAATCCCTACTCAAATTAAAGGTGTATAATTTATTCCCATATTCCCTTCAATCATGGCATAAATGTGCATATTGTAACAACCCGGAATTTGGGGCCAATTTAAAATTTTTATTTTAGAGATTTTAAGGGATTTTAAATATCTGAAATAAATTATTTTAAATAATAACAACTAGAAATTTATTTTAATCGAAGTTAGTACGAATATATTTAATTTAATTATAAAAGGAATTAGAAATAACACGGTAGTTTGAAAAGTCAAATCTGAACTTTGACTGACTGTACAGGATGCAGAATAAATCGAATTCTGGTGAAACCAAAAATATTAGAATCTATTTAAAAATATCTTTCTAACGAATCCAAAAAATCGAAATTTCATAACGGGAATCAAAAGTTATGGCCAGTTGAAATTTCAGAATAGTCATTGTAGAATTTCTATATATTTTTAATATTAAAAATAGCCATTTTGCAAACGACCTCGGTTTTCGACGAATCCACTTTTGTTGGATTCGGAATGTTAAATTATTGCTAAATTTAATTTTTCATAATTTTCAGAATTAATTTGTGACCGTGGCAAAAGATTTCAGTTTGGTCAATTTCGGTTGATTTTAATCGACTTGAAAAGGCCATTTTCAAACAGTCTCATAATTCAACGAAATTAATTTTGTTAGGACAGTATCGTCAAAGGAAAGCCAGAAATAATTTTTTGGGATTTTTCTGAGTTCGTATGTGGCCCTTGTAAAATTAAAAAGTACGTTCATATTTAATATTAAAGATTTATTTTAAAAATAAAAGAAACATGCTGTAAACTTCGGAATTAGACTTCGGCACTAGCGCCATTGCGTTCAGAAGACGTCAAAACCTATTGTTCGATAGTCGTTGGGCTCCGTTTGGAGATCGGACGGAAAAACCCTAATTTTTGGAATTAATTAAATTACAAATAAAAAAGGAGAATTAAAATACGGTCTATGGTATAAAAACCCGTATACCACTGTACACCCTCTCTCTCGTTTCAAAGCCGCCGCCCCCATTTTCTTCATCAAATTTTCTTGCTCCGATTTCTCCTCCTCCACTCGATTTCAGACCTCGCCGTAGTGTAACTTTCCGAAGCCCTCTCTCCTCTCTTCGATCTCATACCAAAACCGAACCTTCCAGTACTTGTAGCCGCCACCCCCACCCCCTAAACACCGCCGCTGTCGAACTATGCTGGGCCCACAGACGCAGCCGCAACCCCCATCCTTCTGGCGATCGTTCTCCCCTCCCAGCCCTCCGACGTCGCGCAAACATATCTGAAAACCATTGATCCAATCTTGAGTTATTTTGATTCAAACCAATTTATGAAATAAATGGCTTGTTCTTGAGGTATCATTTCTTGAGATTCCAGCACTTATAAGTGTTGCAAATTGAAATTTAATAATTAAAAGTTCATAATTAATTCATACGAACCCCGAATCTGATAATTTCAGAACCGACAGAACCGTGAAGACGTATAGAGGTGGCTGAAATTGATTGCGACCATTTCTGAATTTATTTGGATTTTTATTTCGTCTTAAATCAATGTGAGTATTTTGATTTAAATAACTAATAATTAATTGCCTGCTCATAAATCATGTTGCATATGTGAGTAGTTCTGATTTGTAATGTTATGATTATGTGTTGATTTGTTTTGGGATGTTGTATTACCACATTTCTAGTTAGTGATAATTATAGATCGGAAATCATATGTTGTTTCATACACGTGAATGTAAATTAAATACTTTCTAGTGGGATCTAAAATATAGAACTATGTTTCTGCCCCCTAGATCTACTCTTCTGTTATGCAGATCTATCTTATTTAGTTCACGTACATATCCTGTATTAGAATAAAGATCTAACTTTTGGTATAATTCATAGATCTTGATTGGTTTATTAAATAAAAGTGAAAATGTTAACAGTATGAAAAGATTCAATTTTTATTGAAAATAAAAGTGAAAATGTTAACCGTATGAAAAGATTCATTTTTTTATTGAAAATAAAAGTGAAAATGTTAACGGTATGAAAAGATTAAATTTTTATTGAAAATAAAAGTGAAAATGCTAACGGTATGAAAAGATTCAATTTTTATTGAAAATAAAAGTGAAAATGTTAACGGTATGAAAAGATTCAATTTTTATTGAAAATAAAAGTTAATATTTGATATTGAATTAAAAGTACATTTTTATATATAACTAAAGGTTGAGAATTTACATGATAAATTAAAAGTACATTTTATATGTAATAAAAGAATAAGAATTTGCATTGTAAATAAAATTATAGTTTAAATGGAATTAAAGAATAAGACTATACCATTGTAATTAAAATTACAATTTTAATGTAATTAAAAGACAAGATCTCGACATGAAACAAAATTACATTTTTAAGGTAATTAAAAAGAAAAATTGGACATTAGAATAAAATTTACCTTTTTAATGTAAATAAAAAGATGAGATTTTTGAAATGTAAATAAAAAGATGAGATTTTTCCAATGTAAATAAAAAGATTAGATTTTTGTAATATAAATAAAAAGAAGAGATTTTTGCAATGTAAATAAAAAGATGAGATTTTGCAATGTAAATAAAAAGATGAGATTTTTGCAATGTAAATAAAAAGATGAGATTTTTGCAGTGTAAATAAAAAGATGATATTTTTGCATTGTAAATAAAAAGATTAGTTTTTTGCATCGTAAATAAAAAGTTTAGGTTATTACAAAGACATGAAATTTATACCGCATAGAATTACATTTTTATGTGTAATTATAGAAATAGTATTTACATGTAAATTGAAATTACATTTTTATATGTAAATTAAGAATGAGGAGTTGCATTGAAAATAAAATTACAATTTTATATGTATATAAAAAATAGGATTTTACATTGTAAATTGAAACCAAGACTTGACATGCAATATTAATTACATTTTTAATGTAATTAAAAGGTAGAATTTGACGGTGTAATTAAAATCACATTTTTAATGTAATTTATAAAGATGGGTTTTTTCACCATTATGTTAATTACATTTTTAATGTAATAAATAAGAAAATTTTTACAATGTAATTAAAGGATAGAAATTCTACATTATAATGTCAGTTACAATTTACATTGTAATAAAATTTTTTTTTACATTGTGATAAATGAATGGAATTCAACATTGTAATATAATTTGCATTTCTATGTGAATATAAGAATATAAGAATAAAAGGAGAAATTGGACTTTGAATTTTAATTTACATTTTTAATGTAAATATAGAAATAAAAGAATGTTTTTAAGATGTTGAAATATTGTCTTCATTTTTAAGTGATTTAAAATTGAATGGAGATCGGTAGTTGTTGAGCTCGTTGTTAAATTGAACGACGTATTATGGTTGAACGGTTTATATTTATATTAATATATATAAATATAATTAAATTTAAACGAATTGAGCGCGGTAGTTCGCGTTTTGAAATCGTACCTTTAAACGACTATATCAAAAGATTCGACCGTCGGATTTTCCCAAAACGAAAACCGTTAGGACCACTTTGGGAAGATCTTTCCAACGATATAAACTACGTTAAAATACATGGTTAGATTTTGAGAAATGTGTAAATCAAAATTGGTTGAAAACAGAGCCAGGGTCGCACCTTTGACCCGAAGCATCGTTAATTGAAGATTTAATTATTTTAAATAATTAAGGTAAGAATTAATCGTTATAAAATAATATAACGACATGAAATGGGTTTTCTCAAATTATATATGCGAGAATTATCTAGAAAGTCAGAGTTAATCTCATTCCAAATAATCAAACGACGTTAAAGATCAAAGTGTGAAGACGGCAAACGAAGACCGTAAATCTTCCCTCGAATGGACAATGATCAAGACCCTGAATTGACATGCTCCCAATTCAAGGGTCAGGGTAATTGGCCAAACGTACATGTTGATTTCACGGATATGCGGGTACCTCCTTTCCGTACTAGACATACTGGACGAGAGTATCTCTAGTTTCATTCAGACCCAGAACGGGCTTATAAACGGAATGTGTATCCAACATTGTACTCCTTTATATACTGAATTTATTAATTTTCTGCCAAATGTATGAATGATTGGTGGTGGAGAATTCATTCTCTTGCTTAATACTCTTTTGTATATTTTGGCAAAGGATTGATAGTGTGATATGGAGTGACGGTGTGGCATACCAAGATGCAATGATCAAGGTTTCTTATTGAAAAGAAGAACCTTGTGGTGACGATCAAAGCATAGCTTGAATAGGCATAGCTTTGTGTATGACTTAGCTTCACGAACCTCACAACCCGGTTGAGTCTAAAACGGGAGAAGGGAACGCAGGAAGAGCAACATGTTTCTTTCTAGCTAGAAATGATGTTTGGGTTTTTACACGGCCCGACATTTTATTTATGTGGATGATAGAACGAGGCACCTCGGATATTAGGTCCTATAGGACCGGGAAACGTGTGTTCAGGAATTGCCAATCCGCAAAAGCGTATGTGCGGACCGGCCCTGCAGCTTTCTAAGGGTTCACTACGGGGGATCCTGAGACATTAGCTAGAGTGTCTCGAATCGGTAAGGAGCTCCTCACTAGCCTTGACTCATGATGGAAAACCAAATTCTCAATATGACCCTACGGAGTTGATTGTATTACTAGTATGGAGGCATAGTTTATGGTAGCTATGCTTCCTAGGATTGATACATTTAC
Source organism: Allium sativum (assembly GCA_030737875.1). Classification (NCBI taxonomy): domain Eukaryota; kingdom Viridiplantae; phylum Streptophyta; class Magnoliopsida; order Asparagales; family Amaryllidaceae; genus Allium; species Allium sativum. The sequence goes on from CM060923.1 coordinate 652,504,890, forward strand.
TTTGAAATGTTTTTTTTTGAAACATGTATACACTAATAATAATATCAAAATTCGTTTTTATCGTACCAAGCATGTTTAATCATCATAAGGTAAAACTCTATCCTCTGGTTTGTGTTGCATTGTGTGATGAGACTTGAGTCTTTTGATGATTCCATTTTTCCAAAAGCATTGCGTTGTTTTTACGATTTACTCACTTATATGTTCAGCCACCTTAAATTATGCATGACAATCCATTGGAATAAACCCGTTCCGCACTAGTTTGCCTTATTACTATTAGTTAGAGTAGTTAAGAATTCTCACACAAGTCCCATGACTGACCTGTAGTTTGTTTTCACCTTTGCAAACTAGGTGCCCTCTTTCCTACACGGGCAACCAAGTAATAGGTTTCACTTTCTTTGGAGTTGCTGTCTTTGGAGCTTTCTTGGCGTTGCTTAGTTGAGGTGATGATTTGGAGCTATGAAGACTATCTATCATTTACCTTTCGTTGCATTTTATCTTTAGACTTTGAGACATCTAAACTTATTTTAATGCCAGTTGTTCTATTTTGAAGTTGAAACTTATTTCCTTTTGCTGAAACTTGATGTAATAATTTAGGACTCTGTGACTGTGGGATTCTGTGGTTGATGATATTCATTTTTCCGCTGCTATGATGTTGTTATTCTATAGTTTTCCTATGGTATGTTGTACCTATGATCTGTATTGTTGTATTTATGTTGTATTCCAAAATGATTATTCCTTACTTTCATTCCGTTGAAGTTTGGGGTTATCACAATTGGTATCAGAGCTTTGGTTAAATATAGCTTTGGAATATAACATATTTATAATAATTCGTTTACATAGAATTACAATATTCTATGGCGAACATTTCATGAGAATACATAATAGTCAGTCATTTTATAGCCATCCTTTTATCCATCCTTTATCTTTATCATTTCTTAAAATCACCATTACGATTGTTCTAACTCTTTCCTGGATCGTACAGAACTAACTAAAAATGAGTACTGCTGTCGCCAGAGCCGCTAGAGCCTTCCACCAGAATGTGTGCTTTATATCGTTATACATTTTGCTCACACCAGGATGGATACTTAATTTGGACTTGTGGCATTCATCTAGCACTTCTCTCTTTAGTTCGGAGATGTCGGGAACACAAATTCTTCCTTTTAATCTCAGAACCCCCTCACTATCCACTTGGAAGTTGGAGTCTATGCCGTCATTGATTCTTTTGATCATCACTTTTACAAAATTATCCTCTTTTTGAAGGGTCGAGATCCTGTCAATTAAAGAAGACGTAATGATAAAACTGGCAATGATTTCATTCTTTCTACTGAGCGCATCTGCTACAACATTGGCTTTCCCTGGAGTGTATAGAATTTCAAAATCATATGCCGCAAGGAATTCTAACCAACGCTGTTGTCTCAAGTTTAGATCTTTCTGAGTGAATAGATATTTCAAGGATTGATGATCCGTGATAGTTCGAACTTCTCGCCCAGCAAATAATGTCTCCAGATTCTTAAAGCAAACACGATAGCTAATAACTCAAGATCATGAGTTGCATAGTTTCTCTCATGCGCCTTCAGCTGACGGCTGGTATATGCGACCACTTGGCCTTTTTGCATCAATACTGCGCCTAGCCCTCTAATAGAAGCGTCTGTCCATACAGTCAAGTCTTGGTTGCCTTCTATAATTGTCAATACTGGAGCGGTCGTCAATTTCAGTTTCAGCTCCTGGAAGGCTTCTTCACATTCGGGAGTCCATTTAAATTTCTCATGATTCTTTGTAAGCTTTGTCAATACACCAGATATCTTTGAAAAATCCTGAACGAATTTCCGATAGTAACTAGCCAATCCAAGGAAACTTCAAACTTCTGTGGGGGTAGTAGGTTGTTTCCAGTTCTGAATCGCTGTAATTTTGCTTGGATCTACAGCAATCCCTTCTTTTGATACGACATGGCCTAGGAACTTAACTTCATCCTGCCAGAAGACACACTTAGAAAATTTAGCTTTCAAGACATTTCTCCTAAGAATTTTCAACACTTATTCTAAATGTTTTGCATGCTCGCCTTCCGACTTGGAGTAGATTAAAATGTCATCGATGAAGACTAGCACAAATTTATTCAATACACAACGGAACAATCTATTCATAAGATCGACGAAGTATGCCAGAGCGTTACACAAGCCGAACGGCATTACTAACCATTCATAGAATAAATCGGGACCCCTGAAGGCTGTCTAAGGAATACAGTCTTCTGCTATACGTAATTGGTGGAAACCGGTAGCTAGGTCCATTCTGGAGAATACTGTTGCTCCATTTAATTGATCTAGCAGATCGTCTATTCGGGGCAAGGGATATTTGTTCTTCAGTGTCTGCTTATTGAGATCTCGGTAATCAACGCAAAGTCTTAGAGTACCGTCTGATTTCGGGACAAATACTATTGCTGCTCCCCACGCTGAAAAGCTCGGTATGATTAGACCTTTCCAAAGCAATTCTCGGGTTTGACTACCTAACTCTTCTTTTTCTTTCTGGGCCATTCTTCTAATTGGATGTACTACTGGTCGGGCATTCGGAATTAGATCTATTCTAAATTCAATCTCTCTTTGCGGCGGTAAGTTTTCTACTTCTTCAAACACATCCGCATAGTTTTTAACGACCGGTATCTTTTGTAGTGAAGGGGGAGTAACTTCTAAAGTAGACCAAAATTCTGTTCGATTAATTTCTGAGCCATGACATGGTATATATATAGGTCCAAGCTTCGTTTCGACTTTATCGATTCTTTCGGCACATCTAACTTCGGCCTTATATTTGGTTAACCATTCCAAACCGAGAATAACATCGAATTCCGATAAATCCATGACGATTAAGTGGATGGGAAACTTGTAACATGCATAAGAGATAGGCACTCTACAGTATGAACTAAGACTAACAGAACCTCCTATCGGATTTTGAACTTTAATTGGGTCTTTAAGCTTTCTTTGTTTCAATTTTAACTTGTGAACAATGTTACCAGAAATGAAGCTACGTGATGCACCAATATCAAAAAGTACATAAACAGGAATATTTTTAATGGTAAGGGTACCTCCCAAGAAGTCGGGTTTACCTGATCCATCGGTGGTAGCTGGCGGGTCTTCCCGTCGTACACATGAGCCACTTGTGCATTCTGCTCCAGGGGACAGTTCCTGGTATAGTGCCCTTTCTTATGGCAGTTGTAGCATTCGGCGGAGTCTGGATTTGCCTTAGGCTTCCTCGGAGCTTTGCACACATTTGAAAAATGACCTGACTTCCCGCAGTTGTAGCAATTTCCTTTGAGGATCTTTCCAGGTTTCTGAGTAGCGGCCGCTTTAATGCTAGACTCAGGCTGATCTGCTGAAGCCTTGCGCTTATTTCCTGCTTGGCTTTTGGCGCGGTCTTGGCTGGCATGCCTTTCATCCATATCTTCATAATTGCAAGCCATTTCTACCAATTCTGAGAAGGAGAGTTTGATGTTGCTCATGGCTCTGTCATGGTACTTGCGCTTTAGTCCAAATATGAATCTCTTGTTCTTTGCTTTGTTGGTCATAATAAGCTCTGGAGCACAGCGCGACAACTGGGTGAATTTATTGAGGTAATCTTGAATAGAGAGATCTCCCTGCTGGAGATTAGCAAACTGCTCTCGCATCCTCTCTAAAGCCTGTTCAGGTACAAACTTCTCATTGAACATGGTTTTGAATTGCTCCCAGGTCCTGATAGTACCTGCTGCATCTTCTGAGATGATGACATCCCACCACAGCTCTGCTTCTTCCTGTAGGAGCCAAATACCTAGTCGTGCTTTGTTGTTGGTTCCCAAACCCATGCCTTCAAAGATCTTTTCACAGGTCTTTAACCAAGCAATAGCTTCTATCACTGTACCCGTGCCAGAAAAGGGTTTTCCCCCAAGGTTCCTATACCTCTTCGCTACTCTGTCTAGCTCGAAGTCCTCGGGTGTTGGTGGCTGAACAATAGGGCCTCCCTTAGCTACGGGGATATTCCCCCGTCCTCCTGCTACTCCTGCTCGGCCTCCATGGCCTCCTCTAGCTGCTGCTGCTCATTTAGCCATATAAGAGTACTGTATAAGCAAGAAAAGAGTCAAGCTCACAGATTTGATAATTTTCATATATGATAAAGCAGGGGAATATAAGGAAAGGTAATGATGTACTGATCAAATTGTTTTGCTAATCTGCTTAGCTCATTCTAGGATATTTCTAATCCTATCTCTAATGAGCTACTCGCCTTAGAACCCTATTGATACTATTCTGACGAGGTGTTTAATGTGTTAGATCCCGGAACTAAGGTTAACCAAAGCTCTGATACCAACTGTGACGATCCCAAAATCCGAGGGGCGGTATTAAGGATAGTCATTGGAATATAACACATTAATCATCATAGCAGAGTACAGATAATAGCAGAACAATAAATAGAATAATTTTACATGGATATGACAGCGGAATCACAACATGTAACAACATCAGAATAGCACACCGTAGGATATAACTTAGTAGATAAAAAGGGAAGTGATCAGTCATCATCGCCAGAGGCGGAATACATACATGCAGTGAGACATAATAAGGGTATCAGTCTACATCGCCGAAGGCGGTACATATACATACAATAAGAAGTACTGAAAGTAAAGCAGTCAGCATCACCAGTGGCGGAATCATAATATAAGTACAATAATGGCGGAAAATGTCAAAGTCGTCTCTGTGAAGTCAGCCTCGCCATGAGCCAAAATGCACTCTATTCAACAGTGCAGAGCCAAAAACAACCTGTCACCTATGAACTAGGTTGCCCGTGTGAAAATAAGGGCACCCGAGTTTGCCAAGTGAAACAAACAATGAGTCAGTCATGGGGACTGGTATGAGGAATCTATTTAACAGTTTAAACAACAGTAATAAGCAAATCATAGGACCACGCCACTTTCGCGGAACGGGTTTACTCCAGTGATTGCTAGTACATTTAAAACAAAGTAAATTCTTTAAAACAACGCAATGCTTTTTAAAAGAATGAAGCCATAAGACTCAGGTCCCATCATACAATGCAACGCAAGCCGGAGGATAGAGTTTTACCTTATAATGAACAAATATGCTTGATACGTGTAAAGCAAAATCAATTGATATTATTACTAGTGCATATATGTTTCAAAAATGAATAGCATCATAAATATCAATCATAGGCGGCATAAGTGCCCCATACCACTATGTCGCCATACTAGTTCTACAATCGAGTCCGTTATTTTGTATTGGAAAATGGATTTCCGTCATGAGTCGAGGCAAGGGGTAAGCTCCTCTCCGCTTCGAGACATTCTAGCAAATGCCTCAGGACTACGCACTCTGGGTAACCCCTGGATGGTTCAGGGCCAGTCCTCTCTTACGTTTGAGGATTAATTATGCCTGAACACACGTTTCCCGGTCCTTACAGACCTATAATCGAGGCGCCACACATTCCAACAACCACAAAGGTGAAAAGTAGATATATATGTCAAGGCTGGTAAATCACTGACACCACCATAGCTAGAATGAAACGTCGTGCTCTCCCTGCAGTCCGTATCCCGTTTTTAACTCATACCGAGGTGTGAGGCTCGCGAATCCACGCTATACACAAAGCCAGGCCATGCAGACCGTGCTTTGATCATCATCCACAAGACTTTGCTTTGCAACATAAGCCTTGATCACAGCATCTTGGCATGCCACATAGGCAGTCCACTCCATACGATTGATTTCCATCGATATATAACCTCTGAGCTCGTATGTCTCAGGGAAGGGCGTTAAGCAAAAGAATAAATTCTCCGTGGCCAAACAGATATATATTTAGCAGAGATCAACCAGTATAGAACAAAATCCAATGTCAGACACACAGTCCATTTACAAGTCCGTTCTGGGTCTGAACGAAGCCGGAGGCGTCAAATTCCTCGTATATCCGTCCAATCAACACATGCGTTCAGACGGCTACTACTTCCGTCCCTTTCCGGTAGCTACTCCGGTCAGGAACTGCAGCAGCGCCCATCCAACAGATACGAAGATCGTCGGTCTTGAATCGTCTTTGCATTTTCCAATTCGAATCGGTCGATAAATTATTTGAAATGAGGGTTAGCTCGGCCTTTTCAAATAATCCATGTAATTAGAATTTAAATCGATTCTTTCCATGGTTATATTATTCGACATCCATCTTTTAGTTCTTTAGTGTTATTTTTGTGTCAAACACATACAACCATCAAATATTAAACAATTCAAGCCCAATTGGTTTATTTGCAATCTATGTTGCTTACAATATTTTATAACGATATTTCGCCATTTTTATTTGTTTAAAAATGGCTATAAACGACGTTTCAGGTCGTGTCGTGGCACTGGCGCTGTTTTTCCCCTAATTTGATTTACACATATCGGAAAATCTAACCGTTGGATTTCTACGAAGTCCATATCAGTGGGAAGGTGTCCCCAAAGCGAACCCAACGGTTCTAGTTTCGTGAAAATCCGACAGTCGGATCTCCCACACTAGTCGTTTGAAGTTATGGTTTCAAAATTCGAACTGCAGCGTCGTTATTCGATTTAATTTAATTATATTTATATTTATATATAAATATAAACGATTCTGGCGCTGTTTTTCTTCAGATTTGAATTAAACATTCTGGACAATCCAACCGTTCGATTTTCACAAGGTTGGTGCCGTTGGGAAGATATTTCCAAGGCGAACCCAGCGTTGCGGTTTCGGGAAAATCCGATGGTCGGATTTCTCGTACTAATCGTTTCAAATTACGATTCCGAAACACGAACTGCACTGCTTCGATTCCTTTTAATTATATTTATATTTATATATATAAATATAGTTCATTCTATAATTCCAACTATAGCTCATTCTATATTTTCAACTTCGTTTTCACTTCAAATATTTCACTAACGCCTTAATATTTCGAAAAATTTCGCCATAACCTCCTTTGTACGGGGAGGGATTTGGAAATTTATTGGGCCGTGTTAGGTACCCAATAAATCCTAAAAAGCATCCACATATTTATAGTGATATATTCTGGTGTTTACGGGGTATGTACAGATAATCACTCCAGAGAATAAATTCTCGTCACCCCGTTTCCGTGTGGAAATAAATAGTCCATGTTCCGTATCTAATAACTAGAGCGTCGTGATTATTGTCAACTCCAGACCCGTGTGGGGTTTTTATTAATCTGGCAATTTATCGTTATATTTTATAAAGTCCATATCAGTCATCAGTTCAACCTGTAGTATAAAATCATCGCCATACAAGCCTCTCGCTCGTATGGTAAAACTTCCACCTCGTCACACAAGCTCCAATTGCTTATGTGGAATATGATGAAGTATGCCTATCATCAAGAAGTATGCCATGTAGTGTAGTTCAAAATTAATTGTTACTATCCTATGGCGATGTTTATTATTTCACACAGAATAACCAGCACTCCGCATCCAATGGCATTCACAGGAGTTGATACAAAAATAAAATTGCGCAGCCAACTCATCAAGGCTTACCTATTTGTCGGGCACGTAAATAATTTCTTTACTCTACAGCTAATCCATTTTTCCTGTTCAACACATGTATATATATGCAGAACAAAGCTAATAATAATATTTCTAGCAAACTATTATTTATTTCAACACGTGTGTATTTTTATCAAAGCGTATACATGATAAAAGAAATATTTTTATCATCAAAAATATTTATTCGACACGTGAATGTTTTTAACACTTCATATTCACAATAAAAATGTAGTTTTTATTGTCTATTCATTTTATTTTGAAATATGATAACATTCAACACATGAATTTCAACCCGACGAACGGATTTCAATTCAACACATGAATATTCTATATAGTTTGTATATATATATATATATATATATATATAAAAATGTGATTTTTATCGCTAAAGCTATTTGTTTAAATTTGAATAATATTCAATACATGAATTTCAACTCAACGAATGAATTGCAACTCAACACATGAATATTCTACATAGTTTGTATATATATATATATAAAAATGTGATTTTTATCGCTAAAGCTATTTGTTTAAATTCAAATAATATTCAACACATGAATTTCAACTCAACGAATGAATTGCAACTCAACACATGAATATTCGCTATAGTTTGAATATATATAAAAATGTGATTTTTATCGCTAAAGCTATTTGTTTAAATTCAAATAATATTCAACACATGAATTTCAACTCAACGAATGAATTGCAACTCAACACATGAATATTCGCTATAGATGAATTTCAACTCAACGAATGAATTTCAACTCAACACATGAATATTCGCTTCAACATATGTAATTTATTTCAACGAATGAAAATTTTTCTAACACATGTATATTTCAGAAAATTTCGGCGGCATAACGGCAGGGTAGTTAAAACAGGGACCGTCCCTAGTACGGCTCCTAGCTCTGCCTTAAAACCTCGCGGTTTTTGACAATGGGGATCATGCATCTAGTTCGCACGCAGGCGGCATGTTTTATTTTCAATTCCATAATCCTATTCTAATTTGTTTCAACCACAAGAAGTTATTTTTCAACCGCAAAGGTATTTTTCAACCACAATATCAACCACAAACAATTATTTCCAACCATTCGTCATACCATATAATATCACGTCAATCACAAGCAATAAATATCGTCCATGGTCTGTGGACGAGGGGAGTATGTATATATGTATATATATATATATATATATAATAATTCACTTGCATTTCATCACAATTCAAAGCATATATGTTTCATTCAACGCTTGTATAATTTATACATCGCTAATATAACTTATACAACACATGTACATGAGGTATACAATGCGTATATAATTTACAATTCGCTTATATAATTTATACAACGCGATTCCATTCACACAATTTAGTTTAGATTCCTCACATTGGTTATTGCAGTGCTAAAAATCCTAGGAAGATCAGAAAAATCCACGGCTTCTTCTAGAATGTAGAGAGCCTCCTTACGGTCACGGTGCCTCCTGTTTCATCGAATTTCGTTAATGAACGGAAAAGATATTATTTTTCAAAGTCTTGCAACGCTTTATAGTGTTATTTTCATTTCAGAATAATAAAGGTCGTACCCTTATTTTTGATTCAAAACTAGGGTTGAAAAATTCGTGAAATCTATCGATCGTTGCTTCGATCAAGTGGTGCCACGTGGAAGAGCTACGAACCAGCTCCCTGTCGGTGGTGGTGCGGTCCCCTTCGGTGGACGGAGGAAGGCGGCGCGGCGTTAGAAAGGCGGCGACTTCGTGGAGATGGTTCGGGCGATACAGGCGATGGTGGCGGGTGAGGTTTGGTCGGATATGGAGAGGGGAGGAAGGGCTGTCGAACGGCGGTGGTGGCGCGGCCTATAGGTGGAGGTGGCAGCGGTAAAGTCGAGGCGAAGTCTCGAACTTCCTGGATCGTCGATTTCGCCTGGGCGGCTAGGGTTTCGTAGGTTTTTTTTTTAAAGAAAATTTCCTATTGGTCGAGACTTAATAGGAAAATTTAAATAGTGTTTTTACAAATGAACTCGAAATCAAACCCAACGACTGTCGCCCCTAGCTAATACCCCCATTCCGGACATAATGGGATATGTTTTGCTGGCCAATTCGACTTTAACAGTCAGTTATTTTTCAAATTAAAGTATAAAACATTTAATATTTAATTTGAACGTACATTTCAATTTGCCAGGGCCACAAACTGACTCGAAAAATTCCAGAAAAATAAATCTAGCTTTGTTTTGACGATACGGTCCTAACAAAACCAGTTTCGTCGAATTTTGAGCTCGTTTGAAAAACGACCATTTTTAGGTCGACCCATTTTAACAGAAATTGACCAATCACATTTTCTTTTTCCCTGCTCACATACTAGCTTCAAAAATTATGAAATTTGAAACCTAGCAATAGTTTGACATCCCGGACCCAACAAAAGTGGTTTCGTCGAATTCCAAGTTCGTATGCAAAATATCTATTTTCAAGGGCTATATATGCTATATAGCGACCTTTCTGAAAATTCATTTGGTCATAACTTTTGATTCCCGCTATGAAACTTCGATTTTTCAGATTCGTTAGAAAGATATTCATAAACAGATTTAAATATTTTTAGTTTCGCTAAAATCCGTTATATTTTCCACCCGGTAAAGTCAGACAAAGTTTGTATTCAAAATTTCAAACTGCAATACTATACCCAATTCTCTATTTTATTGAAATATGCTATTTCAATTATTCAAATTCTTTGGTAATAACCAAATTTAAAAATTTTAAACTGGTTCACATTTTCCGGGTTATTACAATCTCCCCTACTTAAAACTTTTCGTCCTCGAAAAGGAAATAACAGCTAAGTAGGAAATAAAATGTAAATGCAAAGTATTGTAAAGGTACCTTGCACCGGAGTTAGTCAGAGATGTCCGCTCTGCATTTGGGGTAGGCTTGTTTAATGCTTTCCTCAGTCTCCCAAGTACAGTCTCTAGGATCACTACTCCACTGCACTTTGACTAAATGAATCTTTTTCCTCCTTAGCTCTCTAGTTTCTTTGCCAACTATCTTTAATGGCTCTCTTCTGAGCGCTAATTCTGGAGTTATGTCTATATCATGTTGCGCTGCTTCTTCTACAACAAGATCTAGATCATGAACATGTTTTCTAAGTTGAGACACGTGGAGCACATCATGAACACCAGGCAACCAATCAGGTAATGAAACCCTATATGCAAGAGTTCCAATCCGTTCAAGTATAGGAAAGGGACCAATAAATCTCGGTGCCAACTTCCCAGTCTTGCCAAATCTGATTACTCCCCGCATTAGAGAAACTCTTAAATAAACATAATCGCCAACGACAAATGATAAATCTCTTCTTCTAGCATCAGCATAACTTTTCTGTCGGCTCTGTGCGGTTTTCAATCGCTTCTTAATGAAATCGACTTTATCCGATACTTCTCGAATCATATCGGGCCCTAACACAAGTCTGTTGCCAGGTTCTACCCAACATGCAGGAGATCTGCACGGTCTACCATATAATGCTTCAAATGGAGACATTCCCAAACTTGCTTGATAGCTATTGTTGTAAGAGAATTCGGCTAAATGTAAGTGATCTTCGGTGAGCCTCCAAAATCAATTACGCAAGCCCGCAGTAAATCTTCTAGAATTCTATTCACCCGCTCTGTTTGGCCGTCTGTCTGTGGGTGATAAGCGGTGCTTAAATTTAATTTGGTTCCCAATTCTGTCTGGAATGCTTCCCAGAATTTGCTAGTAAACAGGGGAGATATTGAGCGACACTCCATGTAGTTTAACTATTTTTTTGAAGTAAATCTGTGCTAAACTTTGAGCCGTTCTGTTGGATCGGACAGGTATGAAATGGGCAATCTTCGTGAAGCGATCTACGATTACCCATATACTGTCGTTTCCTTTCTTAGTTCGAGGCAAGCCATCAATGAAATCCATCGAAATTTGCTCCCACTTCCATCCTGGAATTTTTAATGGTTGTAATAGCCCAGCTAATTTCTGCTGATCGCTCTTAACAAGCTGACATGTGGGGCATCTACTAACATATAATGAAATATCTCTTTTCATCGCCTTCCACCAGAATGTGCGCTTTATATCGTTATACATTTTGCTCACACCGGGATGGATACTTAATTTGGACTTGTGGCATTCATCTAGCACTTCTCTCTTTAGTTCGGAGATGTCGGGAACACAAATTCTTCCTTTTAATCTCAGAACCCCCTCACTATCCACTTGGAAGCTGGAGTCTATGCCGTCATTGATTCTTTTGATCATCACTTTTACAAAATTATCCTCTTTTTGAAGGGTCGAGATCCTGTCAATTAAAGAAGACGTAATGATAAAACCGGCAATGATTTCATTCTTTCTGCTGAGCGCATCTGCTACAACATTGGCTTTCCATGGAGTGTATAGAATTTCAAAATCATATGCCGCAAGGAATTCTAACCAACGCTGTTGTCTCAAGTTTAGATCTTTCTGAGTGAATAGATATTTCAAGGATTGATGATCCGTGAATAGTTCGAACTTCTCGCCCAGTAAATAATGCCTCCAGATTCTTAAAGCAAACACGATAGCTAATAACTCAAGATCATGAGTTGCATAGTTTCTCTCATGCGGCTTCAGCTGACGGCTGGCATATGCGTCCACTTGGCCTTTTTGCATCAATACTGCGCCTAGCCCTCTAATAGAAGCGTCTGTCCATACAGTCAAGTCTTGGTTGCCTTCTATAATTGTCAATACTGGAGCGGTCGTCAATTTCAGTTTCAGCTCCTGGAAGGCTTCTTCACATTCGAGAGTCCATTTGAATTTCTCATGCTTCTTTGTAAGCTTTGTCAATACACCAGATATCTTTGAAAAATCCTGAACGAATTTCCGATAGTAACTAGCCAATCCAAGGTAACTTCAAACCTCGTGGGGGTAGTAGGTTGTTTCCAGTTCTGAATCGCTGTAATTTTGCTTGGATCTACAGCAATCCCTTCTTTTGATACGACATGGCCTAGGAACTTAACTTCATCCTGCCAGAAGACACATTTAGAAAATTTATCTTTCAAGACATTTCTCCTAAGAATTTTCAACACTTGTTCTAAATGTTTTGCATGCTCGCCTTCCGACTTGGAGTAGATTAAAATGTCATCGATGAAGACTAGCACAAATTTATTCAATACACCACGGAACACTCTATTCATAAGATCGACGAAGTATGCCGGAGCATTACACAAGCCGAATGGCATTACTAACCATTCGTAGAATAAATCGGGACCCCTGAAGGCTGTCAAAGGAACACAGTCTTCTGCTATATGTAATTGGTGGAAACCGGTAGCTAGGTCCATTCTGGAGAATACTGTTGCTCCATTTAATTGATCTAGCAGATCATCTATTCGGGGCAAGGGATATTTGTTCTTCAGTGTCTGCTTATTGAGATCTCGGTAATCAATGCAAAGTCTTAGAGTACCGTCTGATTTCGGGACAAATACTACTGCTGCTCCCCACGCTGAAAAGCTCGGTCTGATTAGACCTTTCCAAAGCAATTCTCGGGTTTGACTACCTAACTCTTGTTTTTCTTTCTGGGCCATTCTTCTAATTGGACGTACTACTGGTCGGGCATTCGGAATTAGATCTATTCTAAATTCAATCTCTCTTTGCGGCGGTAAGTTTTCTACTTCTTCAAACACATCCGCATAGTTTTTAACGACCGGTATCTTTTGTAGTGAAGGGGGAGTAACTTCTAAAGAAGACCAAAATTCTGTTCGATTAATTTCTGAGCCATGACATGGTATATATATAGGTCCAAGCTTCGTTTCAACTTTAACGATTCTTTCGGCACATCTAACTTCGGTCTTATATTTGGTTAACCATTCCAAACCGAGAATAACATCGAATTCCGATAAATCCATGACGATTAAGTGGATGGGAAACTTGTAACATGCATAAGAGATAGGCACTCTGCAGTATGAACTGAGACTAACAGAACCTCCTATCGGATTTTGAACTTTAATTGGTTCTTTAAGCTTTCTTTGTTTCAATTTTAACTTGTGAACAATGTTACCAGAAATGAAGCTACGTGATGCACCAATATCAAAAAGTACAGAAACAAGAATATTTTTAATGGTAAGGGTACCTCCCAAGACGTCGGGTTTACCTGATCCATCGGTGGTAGCTGGCGGGGTCTTCCCGTCGTACACATGACCCACTTGCGCATTCTGCTTCAGAGGACAGTTCCTGCTATAGTGCCCTTTCTTATGGTAGTTGTAGCATTCGGCGGAGTCTGGATTTGCCTTAGGCTTCCTCGGAGCTTTGCACACATTAGAAAAATGACCTGATTTCCCGCAGTTGTAGCAATTTCCTTTGGGGATCTTACCAGGTTTCTGAGAAGTGGCCGCTGTAATGCTAGACTCGGGCTGATCTGCTGAAGCCTTGCGCTTATTTCCCGCTTGGCTTTTGGCGCGGTCTTGGCTGGCGTGCCTTTCATCCATATCTTCATAATTGCAAGCCATTTCTACCAATTCTGAGAAGGGGAGTTTGATGTTGCTCATGGCTCTGTCATGGTACTTGCGCTTTAGCCCAAATATGAATCTCTTGTTCTTTCCTTTGTTGGTCATAATAAGCTCTGGAGCATAGCGCGACAACTGGGTGAATTTATTGAGGTAATCTTGAATAGAGAGATCTCCCTGCTGGAGATTAGCAAACTGCTCTCGCATCCTCTCTAAAGCCTGTTCAGGTACAAACTTCTCATTGAACATGGTTTTGAATTGCTACCAGGTCCTGACAGTACCTGCTGCATCTTGTGAGGTGATGGCATCCCACCACAGCTCTGCTTCTTCCTGTAGGAGCCAAATACCTAGTCGTGCTTTGTTGTTGGTTCCCAAACCCATGCCTTCAAAGATCTTTTCATAGGTCTTTAACCAAGCAATAGCTTCTGTCACTGTACCCGTGCCAGAAAAGGGTTTTCCCCTAAGGTTCCTATACGTCTTCGCTACTCTGTTTAGCTCGAAGTCCTCGGGTGCTGGTGGCTGAACAATAGGGCCTCCCTCAACTACGGGGATATTCCTCTGTCCTCCTGCTACTCCTGCTCGGCCTCCACGGCCTCCTCTAGCTGTTGTTTCTCGTGTAGCCATCTAAGAGTACTGTATAAGAAAGAAAAGAGTCAAGCTCACAGATTTGATAATTTTCATATTTGATAAAGCAGGGGAATATAAGGAAAGGTAATGATGTACTGATAAATTGTTTTGCTAATCTGCTTAGCTCATTCTAGGATATTGCTAATCCTATCTCTAATGAGCTACTCGCCTTAGAACCCTATTGATTCTATTCTGACGAGGTGTTTAATGTGTTAGATCCCGGAACTAAGGTTAACCAAAGCTCTGATACCAACTGTGACGATCCCAAAATCCGAGGGGCAGTATTAAGGATAATCATTGGAATATAACACATTAATCATCATAGCAGAGTACAGATAATAGCAGAATAATAAATTGAATAATTTTACATGGATATGACAGCGGAATCACAACATGTAACAACATTAGAATAGCACAGCGTAGGATATAACTTAGTAGATAAAAAGGGAAGTGTTCAGTCATCATCGCCAGAGGCGGAATACATACATGCAGTGAGACATAATAAGGGTATCAGTCTACATCGCCGAAGGCGGTACATATACATACAATAAGAAGTATTGAAAGTAAAGTAGTTAGCATCGCCAGTGGCGGAATCATAATATAAGTACAATAATTACGAAAAATGTCAAAGTCGTCTCTGTGAAGTCAGCCTCGCCATGAGCCAAAATGCACTCTATGCAACAGTGCAGAGCCAAAAACAACCTGTCACCTGTGAACTAGGCTGCCCGTGTGAAAATAAGGGCACCCACGTTTGCAAAGTGAAACAAACAACGAGTCAGTCATGGGGACTGGTATGAGGAATCTATTTATCAGTTTAAACAACAGTAATAAGCAAATCATAGGACCACGCCACTTTCGTGGAACGGGTTTACTCCAGTGATTGCTAGTACATTTAAAACAAAGTAAATTCTTTAACACAACGCAATGCTTTTTAAAAGAATGAAGCCATTATAAGACTCAGGTCCCATCATACAATGCAACGCAAGCCGGAGGATAGAGTTTTACCTTATAATGGCCAAATATTCTTGATACGTGTAAAGCAAAATCAATTGATATTATTACTAGTGCATATATGTTTCAAAAATGAATAGCATCATAAATATCAATCATAGGCGGCGTAAGTGCCCCATACCACTATGTCGCCATACTAGTTCTACAATCGAGTCTGTTATTTCGTATTGGAAATTGGATTTCCATCATGAGTCGAGGCAAGGGGCAAGCTCCTCTCCGCTTCGAGACATTCTAGCAAATGCCTCAGGACTACGCACTCTGGGTAACCCCTGGATGCTTCAGGGCCGGTCCTCTCTTACGTTTGAGGATTAATTATGCCTGATCACACGTTTCCCGGTCCTTACAGACCTATAATCGAGGCGCCTCGCCTTCCAACAACCACAAAGGTGAAAAGTAGATATATATGTCAGGGCTGGTAAGTCACTGACACCACCATAGCTAGAAAGAAACGTCGTGCTCTCCCTGTAGTCCGTATCTCGTTTTTAACTCATACCGGGGTGTGAGGCTTGTGAATCCACGCTATACACAAAGCCAGGCCACGCAGACCGTGCTTTGATCATCATCCACAAGACTTTGCTTTGCAACAGAAGCCTTGATCACACCATCTTGGCATGCCACATAGGCAGTCCACTCCATACGATTGATTTCCATCGATATATAACCTCTGAGCTCGTATGTCTCAGAAAAGGGTGTTAAGCAAAAGAATAAATTCTCCGCCGCCAAACAAATATATATTTAACAGAGGTCAACCAGTATAGAACAAAATCCAATGTCAGACACACAGTCCATTTACAAGTCCGTTCTGGGTCTGAACGAAACCGGAGGCGTCAAATTCCTCGTATATCCGTCCAATCAACACATGCGTTCAGACGGCTACTACTTCCGTCCCTTTCCGGTGGCTACTCCGGTCAGGAGCCTCAGCAGCGCCCATCCAACCGATACGAAGATCGTCGGTCTTGAATCGTCTTTGCATTTTCCAATTCGAATCGCTCGATAAATTATTTGAAACGAGGGTTAGCTCGGCCTTTTCAAATAATCCACGTAATTAGAATTTAAATCGATTCTTTCCATGGTTATATTATTCGACATCCATCTTTCAGTTCTTTAGTGTTATTTTCGTGTCAAACACATACAACCATAAAATATCAAACAATTCAAGCCCAATTGGTTTATTTGCAATATATGTTGCTTACAATATTTTATAACGATTTTTCGGCATTTTTATTTGTTTAAAAATTGCCATATTTAATTAAACGACGTTTCAGGTCGTGTCTTGGCACTGGAGCTGTTTTTCCCCTAATTTGTTTTACACATATCGGAAAATCTAACCGTTGGATTTCTACGAAGTCCATATCATTGGGAAGGTGTCCCCAAAGCGAACCCAACGGTTCCAGTTTCGTGAAAATCCGACGGTCGGATCTCCCACACTAGTCGTTTGAAGTTATGGTTTCAAAATTCGAACTGCAGCGTCGTTATTCGATTTAATTTAATTATATATATATTTATATATAAATATAAACGATTCTAGCGCTGTTTTTCTTCAGATTTGAATTAAACATTCCGGACAATCCAACCGTTGGATTTTTACAAGGTTGGTGCCGTTGGGAAGATATTTCCAAGGCGAACCCAGTGGTTGCGGTTTCGGGAAAATCCGATGGTCGGATATCTCGTACTAATCGTTTCAGATTACGATTCCGAAACACGAACTGCACCGCTTCGATTCCTTTTAATTATATTTATATTTATATATATATAAATATAGTTCATTCTATAATTCCAACTATAGCTCATTCTATATTTTCAACTTCGTTTTCACTTCAAATATTTCACTAACGCCTTAATATTTCGAAAAATTTCGCCATAACCTCCTTTGTACGGGGAGGGGTTTGGAAATTTATTGGGCCGTGTTAGGTACGCAATAAATCCTAAAAAGCATCCACATATTTATAGTGATATATTCTGGTGTTTATGGGGGAGTATGTACAAATAATCACTCCAGAGAATAAATTCTCGTCACCCTGTTTCCGTGTGGAAATAAATAGTCCATGTGCCGTATCTAATAACTAGAGCGACGTGATTATTGTCAACTCCAGACCCGTGTGGTGTTTTTATTAATCTGGCAATTTTTCGTTATATTTTATATAGTCCATATCAGTCATCAGTTCAACCTGTAGTATAAAATCATCGCCATACAAGCCTCTTGCTCGTATGGTAAAACTTCCACCTCATCACACAAGCTCCAATTGCATATGTGGAATATGATGAAGTGTGCCTATCATCAAGAAGTATGCCATGTAGTGTAGTTCAAAATTAATTATTACTATCCTATGGCGACGTTTATTATTTCACACAGAATAACCAGCACTCCGCATCCAATGGCATTCACAGGAGTTGATATAAAAATAAAATTGCGCAGCCAACTCATCAAGGCTTACCTATTTGTCGGGCACGCAAATAATTTCTTTACTCTACAGCTAATCCATTTTTCCTGTTCAACACATGTATATATATGCAGAACAAAGCTAATAATAATATTTCTAGCAAACTATTATTTATTTCAACACATGTGTGTTTTTATCAAAGCGTATACATGATAAAAGAAATATTTTTATCATCAAAAATATTTATTCGACACGTGAATGTTTTTAACACTTCATATTCACAATAAAAATGTAGTTTTTATTGTCTATTCATTTTATTTTGAAATACGATAACATTCAACACATGAATTTCAGCCCGACGAACGGATTTCAATTCAACACATGAATATTCTATATAGTTTGTATATATATATAAAAATGTGATTTTTATCGCTAAAGCTATTTGTTTAAATTCGAATAATATTCAACACATGAATTTCAACTCAACGAATGAATTGCAACTCAACACATGAATATTCTATATAGTTTGTATATATATATATATAAAAATGTGATTTTTATCGCTAAAGCTATTTGTTTAAATTCAAATAATATTCAACACATGAATTTCAACTCAACGAATGAATTGCAACTCAACACATGAATATTCGCTATAGTTTGAATATATATAAAAATGTGATTTTTATCGCTAAAGCTATTTGTTTAAATTCAAATAATATTCAACACATGAATTTCAACTCAACGAATGAATTGCAACTCAACACATGAATATTCGCTATAGTTTGAATATATATAAAAATGTGATTTTTATCGCTAAAGCTATTTGTTTAAATTCAAATAATATTCAACACATGAATTTCAACTCAACGAATGAATTTCAACACAACACATGAATATTCGCTTCAACATATATAATTTATTTCAACGAATGAAAATTATTCTATCACATGTATATTTCAGAAAATTTCGGCGGCATAACGGCAGGGTAGTTAAAACTGGGACCGTCCCTAGTACGGCTCCTCGCTCTACCTTAAAACCTCGCGGTTTTTGACAATGGGGATCATGCATCTAGTTCGCAGGCAGGCGGCATGTTTTATTTTCAATTCCATAATCCTATTCTAATTTGTTTCAACCACAAGAGGGTATTTTTCAACCACGAAGGTATTTTTCAACCACAATATCAACCACAAACAATTATTTCCAACCATCCGTCATACCATATAATATCACGTCGATCACAAGCAATAAATATCGTCCATGGTCTGTGGACGAGGGGTGTGTGTGTATATATATATATATATTATAATTCACTTGCATTTCATCACAATTCAAAGCATATATGTTTCATTCAACGCTTGTATAATTTATACATCGCTAATATAACTTATACAACACATGTACATGAGGTATACAATGCGTATATAATTTACACTTCGCTTATATAATTTATACAACGCGATTTCATTCACACAATTTAGTTTAGATTCCTCACATTGGTTATTGCAGTGCTAAAAATCCTAGGAAGATCAGAAAAATCCGCGGCTTCTCCTAGAATGTAGAGAGGCTCCTTGCAGTCACGGTGCCTCCTGTTTCATCGAATTTCGTTAAAAAATGAAAAAGATATTATTTTTCAAAGTTTTGCAACGCTTTATAGTGTTATTTTCATTTCAGAATAATAAATTTTTGATTCGAAACTAGGGTTGAAAAATTCGTGAAATCTATCGATTGTTGCTTCGATCAGGTGGTGCCACATGGAAGAGCTACGAACCAGCTCCCTGTCGGTGGTGGTGCGGTCCCCTTTGGTGGTCAGAGGAAGGCGACGCGACGTCAGAAAGGCGGCGAATTCGTGGAGGTGGTTCGGGCGATACAGGCGATGGTGGCGGGTGAGGTTTGGTCGGATGTGGAGAGGGGAGGAAGGGCTGTCGAACGGCGGTGGTGGCGCGGCCTATAGGTGGCGGCGGTAAAGTCGAGGCGAAGTCTCGAACTCCTTAGATCGTCGATTTCGCCTGGGCGGCTAGGGTTTCGTAGTTTTTTTTAAAGAAAAATTCCTATTGGTCGAGACTTTATAGGAAAATTTAAATAGTGTTTTTACAAACGAACTCGAAATCAAACCCAACGACTGTCGCCCCCAGCTAAATACCCCCATTCCGGACACAATGGGACATGTTTAGCTGGCCAATTCGACTGTTACAGTCAGTTATTTTTCAAATTAAAGTATAAAACATTCAATATTTGATTTGAACGTACATTTCAATTTGCCAGGGCCACAAACTGACTCGAAAAATTCCAAAAAAATAAATCTAGCTTTGTTTTGACGATACGGTCCTAACAAAACCAGTTTCGTCGAATTCTGAGCTCGTTTGAAAAACGACCATTTTTAGGTCGACCCATTTTAATAGAAATTGACCAATCACATTTTCTTTTGCCCCGCTCATGTACTAGCTTCAAAAATTATGAAATTTGAAACCTAGCAATAGTTTGACATCCCGGACCCAACAAAAGTGGTTTCGTCGAATTCCGAGGTCGTATGCAAAATATCTATTTTCAAGGGCTATATATGCTATATAGCGACCTTTCTGAAAATTCATTTGTCCATAACTTTTGATTCCCGCTATGATACTTCGATTTTTCAGATTCGTTAGAATGGTATTCATAAAAAGATTTAAATATTTTCTGTTTCGCTAAAATCCGTTATATTTTCCACCCGGTACAGTCAGACAAAGTTTGTATTCAAAATTTCAAACTGCAATACTATACCCAATTCTCTATTTTAAACTGGTTCACATTTTCCGGGTTATTACATTTATTTCTAGCAACACGGCTAAGAAATTGAAATTAAAACAAAGAAGCCTTAAAGAGCCAATTAATGTTCATAACCCTGTAGGAGGTTCGGTCGACCTTGATTTGTACGGGTGCCTATTTCCTACTCTTACTTTCAGTTTCCTTTTGACTTGACTATCATGAATTTTTTCGAGTTTGATATCATCCTTGGTCTTGATTGGCTAACAAAATATGACGCTGAAGTGGTATGCTCAGAAAGAGTAGTGAAGGCAAAAACAGGATTCGGAAATACTATTGCTACACCTTGCTATGGTTCAAAATCTGATAGAAAGGCATTTTGGTTTTCTCTTGAGATCACTCCCATTCCTTTAGAAAATATTCTTGTGGTCAAAAATTACGCGGATGTATTTGAAGAAGTAGACAATTTACCCCCGCGAAGGGAAATCGATTTCAGAATTGATCTTGTTCCAAATGCAAGGCCTATAGTCCATGCTATCCGAAGGATGGCCCCTAAAGAAAAAGAAGAGTTGAAAACCCAAACTAAGCAACTCTTATGGAAGGGACTCATCCGGCCTAGTTTTTCCAATTGGGGTGCAGCTGTGGCGTTTGTTCCCAAGTCTGACGGTACTCTAAGGCTCTGTGTGGATTACCATGACTTTTATAAGCAAACATTGAAGAACAAATACCCCTTGCCTCGCATAGATGATTTAATGGACCAATTAAATGCAGCCAAGGTGTTTTCTAAGATGGACCTAGCCACAGGCTTCCATCAACTTCGCATAGCCGAAGAATGCATACCTTTGACTGCCTTCAGAGGTCCTGACATATTCTACGAATGGCTGGTAATGCCGTTCGGCCTATTCAATGCTCCAGCCTACTTTGTTGACTTGATGAATAGAGTCTTCCGAGATGTTTTAAACAAATTCATCCTAGTCTTCGTTGATCTTAATCTATTCTAATACTAAGGAGGAGCAGGAAGGACATTTAAGGGAAGTATTGGAGATTCTGCGAAGAAATGTTCTAAAAGAGAAATTTTCCAAATGCACATTTTGGCAAGAGGAAGTAGAATTCTTGGGCCATGTCGTGTCGAAAGAAGGAATTGCTGTTTACCCAAGTAAAATTGCTGCCATTCGAGATTGGAAGCAACCCAGTACACCCA
The DNA here is from genome assembly GCA_030737875.1 of Allium sativum. Classification (NCBI taxonomy): domain Eukaryota; kingdom Viridiplantae; phylum Streptophyta; class Magnoliopsida; order Asparagales; family Amaryllidaceae; genus Allium; species Allium sativum. The sequence goes on from CM060923.1 coordinate 652,526,833, forward strand.
CTGAAGTAAGAAGCTTCCTAGGATTGGCTGGATATTATAGGAAGTTCGTCAAAGACTTCTCCAAACTATCTGGCCCACTAACAAAATTCACCAAGAAACACACCAAGTTCATCTAGACAACGGAGTGTGAGGAGGCCTTCCAAAAGCTAAAGACGAGTCTGACCACTGCTCCCGTACTTACCATCATCGATGGCAACCAAGAATTAGCCGTCTACACCGATGCTTCTCAAAGTGGTGGTCTTGGCGCGGTATTGATGCAAAGAGGCAAAGTTGTTGCTTATGCAAGTCGTCAATTAAAGCCGCATGAGAAAAATTATTGTGTCCATGACTTAGAGTTGTTGGCCGTAGCATTTGCTTTAAAGATTTGGAGACATTATCTTTTGGGAGAAAGGTTTGAATTATTCACAGACCATCAATCTTTGAAATATCTCTTCGATCAAAAGGATTTGAATTTAAGGTAGCAACGATGGCTAGAATTTCTTGCGGCATACGATCTTGACATCTTATATACGCCGGGGAAAGCCAATGTTGTGGCTGACGCACTCAGTAGAAAGAATGGCATTGTTGCAAGCCTCATCATTACCCCTTCTTTGATTGATAAAATTTCTTCTCTTCAGAAGGATGATGAGTTTATTCAAAGAATTATTAAGAATATTCAAGAAGGTGAAAACATGAGCTTCCAAATAGATGGCAAGGGAATTCTTAAACTGCAAGGGCGGATTTGTGTTCCACATATCCCAGAGCTCATAAGGGAAGTTATAGATGAAGGTCATACATCAAAGCTTAGCATCCATCCAGGCATGAGCAAGATGTTTCAAGATCTAAAGCGCACGTTTTGGTGGAGATCTATTAAGAGGGATATATCCACTTATGTAAGTAGATGTCCCACATGCCAACAAGTAAAGAGCGACCAACAAAAGCTGGCAGGATTGTTGCAACCGTTGGAGGTTCCAAATTGGAAGTGGGACCAAATATCCATGGATTTTATAGATGGTTTGCCCCGTACTAGGAAAGGAAATGACATCATATGGGTGATCGTGGATTGCTTCACCAAGGCCGCTCATTTCATACCTGTCAAGTCCACTAGAACTGCTCAAAGTTTGGCACAAATATATTGCAAAGAAATAGTCAGGCTACATGGAGTTCCTAGTTTCATTGTTAGCGCCTACCTTCGCTAGCAAGTTTTGGGAAGCATTCCAAAATGAGTTGGGAACGAAGTTAAACCTTAGTACCGCATATCATACTCAGACAGATGGCCAAATTGAGAGGGTGAATCGCATTCTTGAGGATTTATTGCGAGCTTGCATACTCAATTTTGGAGGTTTTTGGGATGATCACTTTCATTTAGTTGAATTCTCATATAACAATAACTATCAAGCAAGTTTGAAAATGTCCCCATTTGAAGCCTTATATTGTAGGCCATGTAGATCGCCGGCATGCTGGTTTGAAAAAGGAAATCGTATTGTTTTGGGTCCTGACATGGTTCGAGAAGCTTCAGACAAAGTTGATTATCTTAAGAAGCGATTATTGGTGGCCAAAAGTAGACAAAAGAGCTATGTAGATGTAAGAAGAAGAGAGTTGGCTTTTGAAGTGGGTGACTATGTCTATTTGAAAGTTGCTCCAATGCGAGGTGTAATCCGTTTTGGAAAGACAGGAAATTTAGCACCTAAATTCATTGGCCCCTTTCCTATTCTTGAAAAGATTGGTACCCTAGCTTATAGAATTCAGATGCACGACTGGTTGCCTGGGGTGCAAAATGTATTCCATGTATCTCAACTTAGAAGGCATATCCATGATTCGGAACTAGTTGTGGGGGAAGTAGCACATCAAGATTTGGAGATTACCCCAAGCCTTGCAGTGAGCATGGAGCCACTGAAAATTATTGGCAAAGAGACTAGAGAGCTGAGAAATAAAAGAATCAACCTAGTCAAAGTACAGTGGAGCAGTGATCCTAGAGACTGCACTTGGGAAACTGAGGAGAGTATCAAACAAGCCTATCCCAATTGCAGGGTGGATATCTCCGATTAGATCTTGTTTTGAGGTACGCTTAAAATATTTTACATTCTCTGTGTTGGTTCCTACTCTTCTATTTTCCTTTTTCCTTTTCGAGGACGAAAAGTCCTTAAGCGGGGGAGATTGTAACAACCCGGAATTTGGGGTCAATTTAAATTTTTTATTTTAGAGATTTTAAGGGATTATAAATATTTGAAATAAATTATTTTAAATAATAACGACTACAAATTTATTTTAATCAAAGTTAATACGAATATATTTAATTTAATTATAAAAGGAATTACAAATAACACGGTAGTTTGAAAAGTCAAATCTAAACTTTGACTAACTGTACAGGATGCAGAATAAATCGGATTTTGGTGAAACCAAAAATATTAGAATCTATTTTAAAATATCTTTCCAACGAATCTGAAAAATTTAAATTTCATAGCGGGAATCAAAAGTTATGGCCAGTTGAAATTTCAAAATAGTCGTTGTAGAATTTCTATATATTTTTAATAATAAAAATAGCCATTTTGCAAACGACCTCAGTTTTTGACGAAACCACTTTTGTTGGATTCAGAATGTCAAATTATTGCTAATTTTTTTTTCATAATTTTTAGAATTATTTATGACCATGGCAAAAGATTTCAGTTTGGTCAACTTCAGTCGATTTTAATCGACTTGAAAAAGGCCATTTTTCAAACAGTCTCAGATTTCAACGAAATTAATTTTGATAGGACCGTACGTCAAAACAAAGCCAGAAATAATTTTTCTGGATTTTTCTGAGTTCGTATGTGGCCCCGGTATAATTAAAAATTACGTTCGTATTTAATATTAAAGAATTATTTTAAAAATAAAAAAAACATGATATAAACTTTGGAATTAGACTTTGACATTAGCGCCATTACGTTCAAAAGACGTCAAAACCTATTGTTCGACAGTCATTGGGCTCCGTTTAGAGATCGGTCGGAAAAACCCTAATTTCTGGAATTAATTAAATTAAAAATAAAAAAGGAGAATTAAAATACGGCCTACGGTATAAATACCTGTATACCACTGTTCACTCTCTCTCTCTCTCGTTTCAAAGCCGCCGCCCCCTTTTCTTCATCAAATTTTCTTGTCCAATTTCTCCTTCTCCACTCGATTTCAGACCTCGCCATAGTGTAACTTTCCGAAGCCCCCTCTCCTCTCTTTGATCTCATACCAAAACCGAACCTTCCTGTACCCTGTAGTCGCCGCCCCACCCCCCTAAACATCGCCGACGTCAACCTGTGCTGGGCCTCACAGACGCAGCCACGACCCCCCATCTCCTGGCGATCGTTCCCCCTCCTAGCCCTCCGACGTCGCGCAAACATCTCTGAAAACCATTGATCCAATCTCAAGTTATTTTGATTCAAAGTTCTGAACCAATTTCTGAAATAAACGGCTTGTTCTTGAGGTATCATTTCTTGAGATTCCAACACTTATAAGTGTTGCAAATTGAAATTTAATAATTAAAAATTCATAATTAATTGATACAAACTCCGAATCTGATAATTTCAGATCCGACGGAGTCGTGAAGATGTATAGACGTTGCTGATTGATTGGGACCATTTCTGAATTTATTTGGATTTTTAATTCTTCTTAAATCAATGTGAGTATTCTGATTTAAATAACGAATAATTAATTGCCTGCTCATAAATCATGCTGCATATGTGAGTAGTTCTGATTTGTAATGTTATGATTATGTGTTGATTTGTTTTGGGATGTTGTATGACCACATTTCTCGTTAGTGATAATTATAGATTGGAAATCATATTTTGTTTCATGCACATGAATGTCAATTAAAAACTTTCTAGCGGGATCTAAAATATAGAACCATGCTTCTACCTCCAAGATCTACTCTTATGTTATGCAGATCTATCTTATTTAGTTCACGTACATATCCTGTACTAGAATAAAATCTAACTTTTGGTATAATTCATAGATCTTGAATTGGTTTACTAAATAAAAGTGAAAGATTCAATTTTATTGAAAATAAAAGCGAAAATGTTAACAGTATGAAAAGATTCAATTTTTATTGAAAATAAAAGTGAAAATGTTAACGGTATGAAGAGATTCAATTTTTATTGAAAATAAAAGTGAAAATGTTAACTGTATGAAAAGATTCAATTTTATTGAAAATAAAAGGTAAGAATTGATATTGAATTAAAAGTACATTTTTGTATGTAACTAAAGGTTGAGAATTTACATCGTAAATTAAAAGTACATTTTATATGTAATAAAAGAATAAGAATTTGCATTGTAAATAAAATTATAGTTTAAATGGAATTAAAGAATAAAATTATACCATTGTAATTAAAATTACAATTTTAATGTAATTAAAAGACAAGATCTCAACGTGGAACAAAAATTACATTTTTAAGGTAATTAAAAAGAAGAATTGGACGTTAGAATAAATTTTATCTTTTTAATGTAAATAAAAAGATGAGATTTTTGCAGTGTAAATAAAAAGACGAGATTTTTGCAATGTAAATAAAAAGATTAGATCTTTGTAATGTAAATAAAAAGATGAGATTTTTGCAATGTAAATAAAAAGATGAGATTTTTGCAATGTAAATAAAAAGATGAGATTTTTGCAATGTAAATAAAAAGATGAGATTTTTGCATTGTATGTAAAAAGATTAGATTTTTGCATCATAAATAAAAAGATTAGGTTATTACAAAGACATGAAATTTATACCGCACAGAATTACATTTTTATGTGTAATTATAGAAATAGAATTTACATTTTAAATTAAAATTACATTTTATATGTAAACTAAGAATGAGGAGTTGCATTAAAAATAAAAATACATTTTTATATGTATTTAAAAAAATAGGATTTTACATTGTAAATTGAAACCAAGACCTGACATGCAATATTAATTACATTTTCAATGTAATTAAAAGGTAGAATTTGACGGTGTAATTAAAATCACATTTTTAATGTAATTTATAAAGATGGAATTTTTCTCCATTTTGTTAACTACATTTTTAATGTAATTAATAAGAGAAATTTTATAATGTAATTAAAGGATAGAAATTCTACATTATAATGTTTGTTACAATTTACATTGTAATAAAAAAAAGATTTTACATTGTGATAAAAGAATGGAATTCAACATTGTAATATAATTTGCATTTCTATGTGAATATAAGAATTTATGAATAAAAGGAGAAATTGGACTTTGAATTTTAATTTACATTTTTAATGTAAATATAGAAATAAAAGAATGTATTTAAGGTGTTGAAATATTGTCTTCACTTTTAAGTGAATTAAGTTTGAATGGAGATCCGTAGTTGTTGAGCTCGTTGTTAAATTGAACGACGTATTATGGTTGAACGGTTTATATTTATATTAATATATATAAAAATAATTAAATTGAAACGAATCAAGCGCGGTAGTTCGTGTTTTGAAATCGTACCTTTAAACGGCTATATCAAAAGATCCGACCATCGGATTTTCCCAAAACGAAAACCGTTAGGACCGCTTTGGGAAGATCTTTCCAACGATATAAACTACGTTAAAATCCAACGGTTAGATTTTGGGAAATGTGTAAATCAAAATTGGTTGAAAACAGCGCCAGGGTCGCATCTTTGACCCGAAGCGTCGTTAGTTGAAGATTTAATTATTTATTAAGGTAAGAATTAATCGTTATAAAATAATATAACGACATGAAATGGGTTTTCTCAAATTATATATGCGAGAACTATTTAGAAAGTCCGAGTTAATCTCATTCCAAAAAATCAAATGACGTTAAAGATCGAAGTGTGAAGACGGTAAATGGAGACCGTAAATCCTCCCTCCAATGGACAACGATCAAGACCCTGAATTGACTTGCTCCCAATTCAAGGGTTGGGGTAATTGGCCAAACATACATGTTGATTTCACGGATATGCGGGTACCTCCTTTCCGTACTGGACATACGGGACGAGAGTATCTCCAGTTTCATTCAGACCTAGAACGGGCTTATAAATGGAATGTGTGTCCGACATTGTACTCCTTTATATATTGTATTTATTAATTTTCTGCCAAATGTATGAATGATTGGTGGCGGAGAATTCATTTTCTTGCTTAACACCCTTTTGTATATTTTGGCAAAGGATTGATAGTGTGATATGGAGTGACGGTGTGGCATACCAAGATGCAATGATCAAGGTTTCTTGTTGAAAAGCAGAACCTTGTGGTGACGATCAAAGCACATCTTGAATATGCATAGCTTTGTGTATTACGTAGCTTCACGAACCTCACAACCCAGTTGAGTCTAAAACGGGAGAAGGGAACGCAGGGAGAGCAACATGTTTCTTTCTAGCTAGAAATGATGTTTGGGTTTTTACACGGCCCGACATTTTATTTATGTGGATGATGGAACGAGGCGCATCGGATATTAGGTCCTATAGGACCGGGAAACGTGTGTTCAGGAATTGCCAATCCGCAAAATCGTATGTGTAAACCGACCTTGCAGCTTTCCAAGGGTTCACTGCGGGGGATCCTGAGACATTAGCTAGAGTGTCTCGAATCAGTAAGGAGCTCCTCACTAGCCTTGACTCATGATGGAAAACCAAATTCCCAATACGACCCTACAGACTTGATTGTATTATTAGTATAGAGGCATAGTTTATGGTAGCTTTGCTTCCTAGGATTGATACATTTACTTTGAATTGTTTTTTTTGAAACATGTATACACTAATAATAATATCAAAATTCATTTTTATCGTACCAAGCATGTTTAATCATCATAAGGTAAAACTCCATCCTCTGGTTTGCGTTGCATTGTGTGATGGGACTTGAGTCTTATGGTGATTCCATTTTTCCAAAAGCATTGCGTTGTTTTTACGATTTACTCACTTATATGTTCGGTCACCTTAAATTATGCACGACAATCCATTGGAATAAACCCGTTTCGCATTAGCGGCGTGGTCCTTGGATTTGCCTTACAACTATTAGTTAGAGTAGTTAAGAATTCTCACACCAGTCCCATGACTGACCTGTAGTTTGTTTTCACCTTTGAAAACTAGGTGCCCTCTTTCCTACATGGGCAGCTAAGTAATAGGTTTCAGTTTCTTTGGAGTTGCTGTCTTTAGAGCTTTCTTGGTGTTGCTTAGTTGAGGTGATGATTTGGAGCTATGAAGACTATCTATCATTTACCTTTCGTTGCATTTTATCTTTAGACTTTGAGACATCCAAACTTATTTTATTTCCAGTTGTTCTATTTTGAAGTTGAAACTATTTCCTTTTGCTGAAACTTGATGTAATAATTTAGGACTCTTTGACTGTGGGATTCTATGGTTGATGATATTCATATTTCCGCTGCTATGATTTTGTTATCCTATAGTTTTCCTATGCTATGTTGTACCTATGATCTGTATTGTTGTATTTATGTTGTATTCCAAAATGATTATTCCTTACTTTCATTCCGTGGAAGTTTGGGGTTATCACAGTTGGTATCAGAGCTTTGGTTAAACATAGCTTTGGAATATAACATATTTATAATAATTCGTTTACATAGAATCACAATATTCTATAGCGAACATTTCATGAGAATACATAATAGTCAGTCATTTTATCGCCATCCTTTTATCCATCCTTTATCTTTATCATTTCTTAAAATCACCATTACAGTTGTTCTAACTCTTTCCTGGATCGTACAGAACTAACTAAAAATGAGTACTGCTGCCACCGGAGTCGTTAGAGCTAGAGCAAGGAGACAAAATGTTGCTGAATCTGAGGAGGCCACAATTCAACAGCCACCACCACCACCGCAGCCCTTTGACATGGATAAGGTAGGGAAGAAGTTTAAGAATTTAGGCAGAGTTCCATTCACTGGTACGGAGACTGTGACACAGGCTCAGGCATGGCTTAAGAATTATGACAAGATATTCAGAGGGCTAGGGCTAGAAGATCAAAGGAAGAGATTTACAGCTTCATGACTGCTCCAAGGCGAAACACATAATTGGTGGGAATTGGTCAATGTAGGAGGTGATGAAGAAAATATGTCTTGGACCAAGTTTAAAGAGCTGTTCAATGAAAAATACGTTCCAAGGCAAGAAGTGGAAAGGCTGCATGAGGAGTTCACCAACTTGAAGCAAGGCGACAAAACTATCTCTGAGTATGTGAGAAGATTTGAAGACCTCTCTTGCTATGCCCCAGAATTGATTTTGGATGATTTTCAAAAGAAAAAGAGGTTCATTAATGGACTTGTTAGGAAGTACACTGACAGGGTTACTGCTCACATTGTCCATTATTTCAATAAGCTGATTGAGTTTGCTTGTCGCTATGAGGAGAATGACAAAAGGGTTTCACAACAAGATAGAGAAAGAAGCTTGGCCAACAACAATAATAAAAGGAAGCAAGCCGAAAAGAAGAATGAAGGAAGCAGTTCTGGAGCTGCTAAAACCAATGATAAGACAAAGATGCAATGCTAAAATTGCCAAAAGTTTGGACACTACAGCAAGGACCGCAGAAATCCAAAGAAGGCCAGAAGTGATGAAACTAAAGAATGCTATAACTGCCACAAAAAGGGTCATGTCAAGCCTAATTGTCCACTGTTGAGAGGAGTTCAGATAGCACTTGTGTACGAGGGGGCAAGTGCACCATCTTCTACCGCACCTACTTCTTCTGAAGGAGCAGGTAAGCCTGATGTTTTAGGTGGTACAATTTCTATTAAAAACATTCCTGTTACTGCTTTATTTGATACGGGTGCCTTAAGGAGCTTTATTTCTAGCAACACGATCAAGAAATTGAAATTAAAAAAAGGAGCCTTAAAGAGCCAGTTAATGTTCATAATCCTGTAGGAGGTTCTGTCGTCCTTGATTTATATGGTAGGGTGCCTATTTGCTACTCTTACTTTCAGTTTCCTTTTGACTTGACTATCATGAATTTTTCCGAGTTTGATATCATCCTTGGTCTTGATTGGCTAACAAAATATGACGCTGAAGTGCTATGCTCAGAAAGAGTAGTGAAGGCGAAAACAGAATTCGGAAATACTATTTCTACACCTTGCCATGGTTCAAAATCTGATAAAAAGGCATTTTGGTCTTCTCTTGAGATCACTCCCATTCCTTTAGAAAATATTCCTATGGTCAAAAATTACGCAGATGTATTTGAAGAAGTAGACAATTTACCCCTGCGAAGGGAAATCGATTTCAGAATTGATCTTGTTCCAAATGCAAGGACTATAGTTCATGCTATCCGAAGGATGACCCCTAAAGAAAAAGAAGAGTTGAAAACCCAAACTAAGCAGCTCTTATGGAAGGGACTCATCCGGCCTAGTTTTTCCAATTGGGGTGCAGCTGTGGTGTTTGTTCCCAAGTCTGATGGTACTCTAAGGCTTTGTGTGGATTACCACGACTTTAATAAGCAAACATTGAAGAACAAATACCCCTTGCCTCGCATAGATGATTTAATGGACCAATTAAATGGAGCCAAGGTGTTTTCTAAGATGGACCCAGCCACAGGTTTCCATCAACTTCGCATAGCCGAAGAATGCATACCTTTGACTGCCTTCAGAGGTCCTGACATATTCTATGAGTGGCTGGTTGTGCCGTTCGGCCTGTGCAGTGCTCTAGCCTACTTTGTTGACTTGATGAATAAAGTCTTCCGAGATGTTTTAAACAAATTCATCCTAGTCTTCATTGACGATATCTTAATCTATTCTAAAACTAAGGAGGAACATGAAGGACATTTAAGGGAAGTATTGGAGATTCTACGAAGAAATGTTCTAAAAGTGAAATTTTCTAAATGCACATTTTGGCAAGCGGAAGTAAAATTCTTGGGCCATGTTGTGTCGAAAGAAGGAATTGCTGTTGACCCAAGTAAAATTGCCGCCATTCGAGATTGGAAGCAACCCAGTACACCCACTGAATTAAGAAGCTTCCTAAGATTGGCTGGATATTGTAGGAAGTTCGTCAAAGACTTCTCCAAACTATCTGGCCCACTAACAAAATTCACCAAGAAACACACCAAGTTCATCTGGACAATGGAGTGTGAGGAGGCCTTCCAAAAGCTAAAGGTGAGTCTGACCACTGCTCCCGTACTTACCATCATCGATGGCAACCAAGAATTAACCGTCTACACCGATGCTTCTCAAAGTGGTGGTCTTGGAACGGTATTGATGCAAAGAGGCAAAGTTATTGCTTATGCATGTCGTCAATTAAAGCCGCATAAGAAAAATTATCATGTCCATGACTTAGAGTTGTTGGCCGTAGCCTTTACTTTAAAGATTTGGAGACCTTATCTTTTGGGAGAAAAGTTTGAATTATTCACAGACCATCAATCTTTGAAATATCTCTTCGATCAAAAGGATTTTAATTTAAGGCAGCAACGATGGCTAGAATTTCTTGCGGCATACGATCTTGACATCTTATATACGCTAGGGAAAGCCAATGTTGTGGCTGACGCACTCAGTAGAAAGAATGCCATTGTCGCAAGCCTCATCATTACCCCTTCTTTGATTGATAAAATTTCTTCTCTTCAGAAGGATGATGAGTTTATTCAAAGAATTATTAAGAATATTCAAGAAGGTGAAAACACGAACTTCCAAATAGATGGCAAGGGAAATCTTAAATTGCAAGGGCGGATTAGTGTTCCACATATTCCAGAGCTCATAGGGGAAGTTTTAGATGAAGGTCACACATTAAAGCTAAACATCCATCCAGGCTTGAGCAAGATGTATCAAGATCTAAAGCGCACGTTTTGGGGGATATCTACGAAGAGGGATATATCGATTTATGTAAGTAGATGTCCCACATGCCAACAAGTAAAGAGCGATCAACAAAAGCTGGTAGGATTGTTGCAACCGTTGGAGGTTCCAAATTGGAAGTGGGACCAAACCTCCATGGATTTTATAGATGATTTGCCCCGTACTAGGAAAGGAAATGACAGCATATGAGTGATCGTGGATCGCTTCACCAAGACCGCTCATTTCATACCTGTCAAGTCCACTAAAACTGCTCAAAGTTCGGCGCAAATATATTGCAAAGAAATAGTCAGGCTACATGGAGTTCCTAGTTGCATTGTTAGCGACCGTGATCCTATCTTCGCAAGCAAGCTTTGGGAAGCATTCCAAAATGAGTTGGGAATGAAGTTAAACCTTAGTACCACATATCATCCTCAAACAGATGGCCAAACTGAGAGGGTGAATTGCAGTCTTGAGGATTTATTGCGAGCTTGCATACTCGATTTTGGAGGTTCTTGGGAGGATCACTTGCATTTAGTTGAATTCTTATAACAATAGCTATCATGCAAGTTTGAAAATGTCCCCATTTGAAGCCTTATATGGTAGGCCATGTAGATCGCCGGCATGCTGGGTTGAAAAAGGAAATCGTCTTGTTTTGGGTCTTGACATGGTTCAAGAAGCTTCAGACAAAGTTGATTATATTAAGAATCGATTATAGGTGGCCCAAAGCAGACAAAAGAGCTATGCAGATGTAAGAAGAATAGAGTTGGCTTTTGAAGTGGGTGACTATGTCTATTTGAAAGTGGCTCCAATGCGAGGTGTAATCCGTTTTGGAAAGACAGGAAAATTAGAACCTAAATTCATCATCCCCTTTCCTATTCTTGAAAAGATTGGTACCCTAGCTTACAGAATTCAGATGCCCGACTGGTTGCCTGGGGTCCACGATGTATTCCATGTATCTCAACTTCGAAGGCATATCCATGATCTGGAACTAGTTGTGGAGAAAGCAGCACAACAAGATTTGGAGATTACCCCAAGCCTTGCAGTGTGAAGGGAGCCACTGAAAATTATTGGCAATGAGACTAGAAAGCTGAGAAATAAAAGAATCAACCTAGTCAAAGTACAATGGAGCAGTGATCCTAGAGACTACACTTGGGAAACTGAGGAAAGTATCAAACAAGCCTATCCCAATTGCAGGGTGGATATCTCCGATTAGATCTTGTTTTGAGGTACGCTTAAAATATTTTACATTCTCTGTGTTGGTTCCTACTCTTTATTTTCCTTTTTCCTTTTCGAGGACGAAAAGTTCTTAAGTGGGGGAGATTGTAACAATCCGGAATTTAGGGCCAATTTAATTTTTTTATTTTAGATATTTTAAGGGATTTTAAATATTTGAAATAAATTATTTTAAATAATAATGACTATAAATTTATTTTAATCGAAGTTAATACGAATATATTTAATTTAATTATAAAAGGAATTAGAAATAACACGATAATTTGAAAAGTCAAATCTGAACTTTGACTGACTGTAAAGGATGCAAAATAAATCGGATTTTGGTGAAACCAAAAATATTAGAATCTATTTAAAAATATCTTTCCAACGAATCTGAAAAATCGAAATTTCATAGCGGGAATCAAAAGTTATGGCCAGTTGAAATTTCAAATAGTCGTAGAATTTCTATATATTTTTAATATTAAAAATAGCCATTTTGCAAACGACCTCGGTTTTCGACGAAACCACTTTTGTTGGATTCGGAATGTCAAATTATTGCTAAATTTATTTTTTCATAATTTTTAGAATTAATTTGTGACCATGGCAAAATATTTCAGTTTGGTCAATTTCGATCGATTTTAATCGACTTGAAAAAGGCCATTTTTCAAATAGTCTCAGAATTCTACGAAATTAATTTTGTTAGGACCGTATCGTCAAAACAAAGCCAAAAATAATTTTTCTGGATTTTTCTGAGTTCGTATATGGCCCCGTAAAATTAAAAATTACGTCTGTATTTAATATTATTGATTTATTTTAAAAATAAAAGAAACATGCTGTAAACTTTGGAATTAGACTTTGGCACTAACGCCATTGCGTTCAGAAGAAGTCAAAACCTATTGTTCGATAGTCGTTGGGCTCCACTTAGAGATCGGATGGAAAAACCCTAATTTCTGGAATTAATTAAATAAAAAATAAAAAAGGAGAATTAAAATACGACCTATGGTATAAATACCCGTATACCACTGTTCACCCTCTCTCTCGTTTCAAAGCCGCCGCCCCCCTTTTCTTCATCAAATTTTCTTGCTCCGATTTCTCCTACTCCACTCGATTTCAGACCTCGCCATAGTGTAACTTTTCGAAGCCCTCTCTCCCCTCTTCGATCTCATACCAAAACCGGACCTTCCTGTACCCTATAGCCGCCACCCCCCCATAAACACCGCCGCCGTCAAACTGTGCTGGGCCCAACAAACGTAGCCGCGACCCCCCTTCACCCCGACGATCGTTCCCCTCCTAGCCCTCCGACGTCGCGCAAACATCTCTGAAAACCATTGATCCAATCTCAAATTATTTTGATTCGAAGTTCTGAACCAGTTTCTGAAATAAAAGGCTTGTTCTTGAGGTACCATTTCTTGAGATTCCAGCACTTATAAGTGTTGCAAATTGAAATTTAATAATTAAAAATTCATAAATAATTGATATGAACTCCGAATCTGATAATTTCAGATCCGACGGAGTCATGAAGACGTATAGAGGTTACTGAAATTGATTGCGACCATTTCTAAATTTATTTGGATTTTTAATTCTGCTTAAATCAATGTGAGTATTCTGATTTAAATAACTAATAATTAATTGCCTGCTCATAAATCATGCTGCATATGTGAGTAGTTCTGATTTGTAATTTTATGATTATGTGTTGATTTGTTTTGGGATGTTGTATGACCACATTTCTAGTTAGTGATAATTATAGATCGGAAATCATATGTTGTTTCACGCACATGAATGTCAATTAAAAACTTTCTAGTGGGATCTAAAATATAGAACCATGCTTCTACCCCCTAGATCTACTCTTCTGTTATGCAGATCTATTTTATTTAGTTCACGTACATATCCTGTATTAGAATAAAGATCTAACTTTTGGTATAATTCATAGATCTTGAATTGGTTTATTAAATAAAAGTGAAAATGTTAACGATATGAAAAGATTCAATTTTTACTGAAAATAAAAGTGAAAATGTTAACAGTATGAAAAGATTCAATTTTTATTGAAAATAAAAGTGAAAATGTTAACGGTATGAAAAGATTCAATTTTTATTGAAAATAAAAGCAAAAATGTTAGCGGTATGAAAAGATTCAATTTTTATTGAAAATAAAAGGTAAGATTTGATATTGAATTAAAAGTACATTTTTATATGTAACTAAAGGTTGAGAATTTACATCGTAAATTAAAAGTACATTTTATATGTAATAAAAGAATAAGAATTTGCATTATAAATAAAATTATAGTTTAAATGGAATTAAAGAATAAGATTATACCATTGTAATTAAAATTACAATTTTAATGTAATTAAAAGACAAGATCTCGACATGAAACAAAAATTACATTTTTAAGGTAATTAAAAAGAAGAATTGGACATTAGAATAAATTTTATCTTTTTAATGTAAATAAAAAGACGAAATTTTTGCAATGTAAATAAAAAGACGAGATTTTTTGCAATGTAAATAAAAAGCTTAGATTTTTGCAATGTAAATAAAAAGATGAGATTTTGTCAATGTAAATAAAAAGATGAGATTTTTGCATCGTAAATAAAAAGATTAGGTTATTACAAGGACATGAAATTTATACCGCATAGAATTACATTTTTATGTGTAATTATAGAAATAGAATTTACATGTAAATTAAAATTACATTTTATATGTAAATTAAGAATGAGGAGTTGCATTGAAAATAAAATTACATTTTTATATGTATTTAAAAAATAGGATTTTACATTGTAAATTGAAACCAAGACCTGACATGCAATATTAATTACATTTTCAATGTAATTAAAAGATAGAATTTGACGGTGTAATTAAAATCACATTTTTAATGTAATTTATGAGGATGGAATTTTTCACCATTATGTTATTTACATTTTTAATGTAATTAATAAGAGAAATTCTACAATGTAATTAAAGGATAGAAATTCTACATTATAATGTTAGTTACAATTTACATTGTAATAAAAAAAAGATTTTACATTGTGATAAAAGAATGGAATTCAACATTGTAATATAATTTGCGTTTCTATGTGAATATAAGAATTTAAGAATAAAAGGAGAAATTGGACTTTGAATTTTAATTTACATTTTTAATGTAAATATAGAAATAAAAGAATGTATTTAAGATGTTGAAATATTGTCTTCATTTTTAAGTGAATTAAAATTGAATGGAGATCCGTAGTTGTTGAGCTCGTTGTTAAATTGAACGACGTATTATGGTTGAACGGCTTATATTTATATTAATATATATAACTATAATTAAATTTAAACGAATCAAGCGCGGTAGTTCGCGTTTTGAAATCGTACCTTTAAACGACAATATCAAAAGATCCGACCATCGGATTTTCCCAAAATGAAACCATTAGGACCGCTATGGGAAGATCTTTCCAACGATATAAACTACTTTAAAATCCAACAGTTAGATTTTGGGAAATGTTGAAATCAAAATTGGTTGAAAACAGCGCTAGGGTCACACCTTTGACCCGAAGCGTCGTTATTTAATAAGGTAAGAATTAATCGTTATAAAATAATATAACGACATGAAATGGGTTTTCTCAAATTATATATGCGAGAATTATTTAGAAAGTCCGAGTTAATCTCATTCCAAATAATCAAACGACGCTAAAGATCGAAGTGTGAAGACGGCAAATGAAGACCGTAAATCTTCCCCCCAATGGACAACGATCAAGACCCTGAATTGACTTGCTCCCAATTCAAGGGTCGGGGTAATTGGCCAAACGTAAATGTTGATTTCACGGATATGCGGGTACCTCCTTTCCGTACTGGACATACGGGACGAGAGTATCTCCAGTTTCGTTCAGACCCAGAACGGGCTTATAAATGGAATGTGTATCCAACATTGTACTCCTTTATATATTGTATTTATTAATTTTCTGCCAAATGTATGAATGATTGGTGGCGGAGAATTCATTCTCTTGCTTAACACCCTTTTGTGTATTTTAGCAAAGGATTGATAGTGTGATATGGAGTGACGGTGTGGCATACCAAGATGCAATGATCAAGGTTTCTTGTTGAAAAGCAGAACCTTGTGGTGACGATCAAAGCACAGCTTGAATAGGCATAGCTTTGTGTATTACGTAGCTTCACGAACCTCACAACCCGGTTGAGTCTAAAACGGGAGAAGGGGACGCAGGGAGAGAAGCATGTTTCTTTCTAGCTAGAAATGATGTTTGGGTTTTTACATGGCCCGGCATTTTATTTATGTGGATGATGGAACGAGGCGCCTCGGATATTAGGTCCTATAGGACCGGGAAACGTGTGTTCAGGAATTGCCAATCCGCAAAATCGTATGTGCGGACCGACCTTGCAGCTTTCCAAGGGTTCACTACGGGGGATCCTGAGACATTAGCTAGAGTGTCTCGAATCGGTAAGGAGCTCCTCACTAGCCTTTACTCATGATGGAAAACCAAATTCCCAATACGACCCTATAGACTTGATTGTATTACTAGTATGGAGGCATAGTATATGGTAGCTATGCTTCCTAGGATTGATACATTTACTTTGAAATGTTTTTTTTTGAAACATGTATACACTAATAATAATATCAAAATTCATTTTTATCGTACCAAGCATGTTTAATCATCATAAGGTAAAAATCTATCCTCTGGTATGCGTTGCATTGTGTGATGGGACTTGAGTCTTATGATGATTCCATTTTTCCAAAAAGCATTGCGTTGTTTTTACGATTTACTCACTTATATGTTCGGTCACCTTAAATTATGCAAGACAATCCATTGGAATAAACCCGTTCCGCATTAGCGGCGTGGTCCTTGGATTTGCCTTATTAGTATTAGTTAGAGTAGTTAGGAATTCTCACACCAGTCCCATGACTGACCTGTAGTTTTTTTTTCACCTTTGCAAACTCGGTGCCCTCTTTCCTACATGGGCAGCCAAGTAACAGGTTTCAGTTTCTTTGGAGTTGCTGTCTTTGGAGCTTTCTTGGCATTGCTTAGTTGAGGTGATGATTTGGAGCTATGAAGACTATCTATCATTTACCTTTCATTGCATTTTATCTTTAGACTTTGAGACATCCAAACTTATTTTATTTTCAGTTGTTCTATTTTGAAGTTGAAACTTATTTCCTTTCGCTGAAACTTGATGTAATAATTTAGGACTCTGTGACTGTGGGATTATGTCGTTGATGATATTCATATTTCCGCTACTATGGTGTTGGTATTCTATAGTTTTCCTATGCTATGTTGTACCTATGATCTGTATTGTTGTATTTATGTTGTATTCCAAAATGATTATTCCTTACTTTCATTCCGTGGAAGTTTGGGGTTATCACAATTGGTATCAGAACTTTGGTTAAACATAGCTTTCGAATATAACATATTTATAATAATTCGTTTACATAGATTCACAATATTCTATGGCGAACATTTCAAGAGAATACATAATAGTCAGTCATTTCATCGCCATCCTTTTATCCATCCTTTATCTTTATCATTTCTTAAAATCACCATTATGATTGTTCTAACTCTTTCCTGGATCGTACAGAACTAACTAAAAATGAGTACTGCTGTCGCCAGAGCCGCTAGAGCTAGAGCAAGGAGGCAAAATGTTGCTAAACTGAGGAGGCCATAGTTCAACATCCACCACCACCACCGTATCCCTTTGACTTGGATAAGGTAGGGAAGAAGTTCAAGAATTTAGGCGGAGTTTCATTCACTGGTACGGAGACCGTGACACAGGCTCAGGCATGGCTTAAGAATTGTGAGAAGATATTTAGAGGGCTAGGGCTATAAGATCAAAGGAAGAGATTTACGGCTTCATGGCTGCTCCAAGGCGAAGCACATAATTGGTGGGAATTGGTCAATGTAGGAGGTGATGAAGAAAATATGTCTTGGACCAAGTTTAAAGAGCTGTTCAATGAAAAATACGTTCCAAGGCAAGAAGTGGAAAGGCTGCATGAGGAGTTCGCCAACTTGAAGCAAGGCGACAAAACTATCTCTGAGTATGTGAGAAGATTTGAAGACCTCTCTCCTTATGCCCCAGAATTGATTCAGGATGATTTTCAAAAGAACAAGAGGTTCATTAATGGACTTGATAGGAAGTACACTGACAGGGTTACTGCTCACATTGTCCTTTCTTTCAATATTCTGATTGAGTTTGCTTGTCGCTATGAGGAGAACGACAAAAGGGTTTCATAACAAGATATAGAAAGAAGCTTGGCCAACAACAATAATAAAAGGAAGCAAGCCGAAAAGAAGAATGAAGGAAGCGGTTCTGGAGCTCCTAAAACCCATGATAAGACAAAGGTGCAATGCTACAACTGCCAGAAGTTTGGACACTACAGCAAGGACCGCACAAATCCAATGAAGGCCAGAAGTGATGACACTAAAGAATGCTATAACTGCCACAAAAAGAGTCATATCAAGCCTAATTGTCCACTATTGAGAGGAGCTCAGATTGCACATGTGTACGAGGGGGCAAGTGCACCATATTCTTCCGCACCTACTTCTTCCGAAGGAGCAGGCAAGCCTGATGTTTTAAGTGGTACAATTTCTGTTAAAAACATTCCTGTTACTGCTTTGTTTGATACGGATGCGTCAAGGAGCTTTATTTCTAGAAACACGGTAAAGAAATTGAAATTAAAACAAACAAGCCTTAAAGAGCCAATTAATGTTCATAATCCTGTAGGAGGTTCTATTGTCCTTGATTTATACGGTAGGGTGCCTATTTATTACTCTTACTTTCAGTTTCCTTTTGACTTGACTATCATGATTTTTTCCGAGTTTGATATCATCCTTGCTCTTGATTGGCTAACAAAATGTGATGCTGAAGTGCTATGCTCAGAAAGAGTAGTGAAGGCGAAAACAGGATTCGGAAATACTATTGCTATACCTTACTTTGGTTCAAAATCTGATAGAAGGGCATTTTGGTCTTCTCTTGAGATCACTCCCATTCCTTTAGAAAATATTCTTGTGGTCAAAAATTACACAGATGAATTTGAAGAAGTAGACAATTTAACCCCGCGAAGGGAAATCGGTTTCAGAATTGATCTTGTTCCAAAAGCAAGGCCTGTAGTCCATGCTATCGAAGGATGACGCTAAAGAAAAAGAAGAGTTGAAAACCCAAACTAAGCAGCTCTTATGGAAGGGACTCATCCAGCCTAATTTTTCAAATTGGGGTGCAACTGTGGTGTTTGTTCCCAAGTCTGACGGTACTCTAAGGCTCTGTGTGGATTATCGCGACCTTAATAAGCAAACATTGAACAACAAATACCCCTTACCTCGCATAGATGATTTAATGGACCAATTAAATGGAGCCAAGGTGTTTTCTAAGATGGACCTGGCCATAGGTTTCCATCAACTTTGCATGGCCGAAGAATGCATACCTTTGACAGCCTTCAGAGGTCCTGACATATTCTACGAATGGATGGTAATGCCGTTCAGCCTATGCAATGCTCTAGCCTACTTTATTGAGTTGATGAATAGAGTCTTCCGAGATGTTTTAAACAAATTCGTCCCAGTCTTCATTGATGATATCTTGATCTATTCGAAAACAAAGGAGGAGCATGAAAGACATTTAAGGGAAGTATTGGAGATTCTACGAAGAATTGTTCTAAAAGCGAAATTTTCCAAAGGCTCATTTGGGCAAGAGGAAGTAAAATTCTTGGGCCATGTTGTGTCGAAAGAAGGAATTGCTGTTGACCCAAGTAAAATTGCCGCCATTCGAGATTGGAAGCAACACAGTACACCCACTGAAGTAAGAAGCTTCCTAGGATTGGCTAGAAATTCATCAAAGACTTCTCCAAACTGTATGGACCATTAACAAAACTCACCAAGAAACACACCAAGTTCATCTGGACAACGGAGTGTGAGGAGGCCTTCCAAAAGCTAAAGGTGAGTCTGACCACTGCTCCCGTACTTACCATCATCGATGGCAACCAAGATTTAGCCGTCTACACCGATTCTTCTCAAAGTGGTGGTCTTGGCGCGGTATTGATGCAAAGAGGAAAAGCTGTTGCTTATGCAAGTCGTCAATTAAAGCCGCATGAGAAAAATTATCATGTCCATGACGTAGAGTTATTGGCCGTAGTCTTTGCTTTAAAGATTCGGAGACATTATCTTTTGGAAGAAAAGTTTGAATTATTCACAGACCATAAATCATTGAAATGTCTCTTCGATCAAAAGGATTTGAATTTAAGGCAGCAATGATGGCTAGAATTTCTTATGGCATACGATCTTGACATCTTACATACGCCGGGGAAAGCCAATGTTGTGGCTGACGCACTCAGTAGAAAGAATGCCATTGTCGCAAGCCTCATCATTACCCCTTCTTTGATTGATAAAATTTCTTCTCTTTAGAAGAATGATGAGTTTATTCAAAGAATTATTAAGAATATTCAAGAAGGTGAAAACACGATCTTCCAAATAGATGGCAAAGGAATTCTTAGATTGCAAGGGCGGATTTGTGTTCCACATATCCCAGAGCTCATAAGGGAAGTTTTAGATGAAGGTCACACATCAAAGCTTAGCATCCGTCCAGGCGTGAGCAATATGTATCAAGATCTAAAGCGCACGTTTTGGTGGAGATCTATGAAGAGGGATATATCCATTTATGTAAGTAGATGTCCCACATGCCAACAAGTAAAGAGCGATCAACTAAAGCTGGCAGGATTGTTGCAACCGTTGGAGGTTCCAAATTGGAAGTGGGACCAAATCTCCAAGGATTTTATAGATGGTTTGCCCCGTATTAGGAAAGGAAATGACAGAATATAGGTGATCGTGGATCGCTTCACCAAGACCGCTCATTTCATACCTGTCAAGTCCACTAGAACTGCTCGAAGTTTGGCACAAATATATTGCAAAGAAATAGTCAGGCTACATGGAGTTCCTAGTTGCATTGTTAGCGACCGTGATCCTATCTTCGCTAGCAAGTTTTGGGAAGCATTCCAAAATGAGTTGGGAACGAAGTTAAACCTTAGTACCGCATATCATCCTCAAACAGATGGCCAAACTGAGAGGATGAATCGCATTCTTGAGGATTTATTGCAAGCTTGCATACTCGATTTTAGAGGTTCTTGGGAGGATCACTTGTATTTAGTTGAATTCTCATATAACAATAGCTATCAAGCAAGTTTGAAAATGTTCCTATTTGAATCCTTATACGGTTGGCCATGTAGATCGCCGGCATGCTGGGTTGAAAAAGGAAATCGTCTTGTTTTGGGTCCTGACATAGTTCGAGAAGCTTCAGACAAAGTTGATTATATTAAGAAGCGATTATTGGCGGCCCAAAGCAGACAAAAGAGCTATGCAGATGTAAGAAGAAGAGATTTGGCTTTGGAAGTGGGTGACTATGTCTATTTGAAAGTTGCTCCAATGCGAGGTGTAATCCGTTTTGGAAAGACAGGAAAATTAGCACCTAAATTCATTGGCCCCTTTCCTATTCTTGATAAGATTGGTACCCTAGCTTACAGAATTTAGATGCCCAACTGGTTGCCTGGGGTGCACGATGTATTCTATGTATCTCAACTTCGAAGGCAAATCCATGATCTGAATCTAGTTGTGGAGGAAGCAGCACAACAAGATTTGGAGATTACCCCAAGCCTTGTAGTGAGAAGGGAGCCACTGAAAATTATTGGCAAAGAGACTAGAGAGCTGAGAAATAAAAGAATCAACCTAGTCAAAGTACAATGGAGCAGTGATCCTAGAGACTACACTTGGGAAACTGAGAAGAGTATCAAACAAGCCTATCCCAATTGCTGGGTGGATATCTACGATTAGATCTTGTTTTGAGGTACGCTTAAAATATTTTACATTCTCTGTGTTGGTTCCTACTCTTCTATTTTCCTTTTTCCTTTTCGAGGATGAAAAGTTCTTAAGCGGGGGAGATTGTAGCAACCCGGAATTTGGGGCCAATTTAATTTTTTTATTTTAGAGATTTTAAGGGATTTTAAATATTTGAAATAAATTATTTTAAATAATAACGACTAGAAATTTATTTTAATCAAAGTTAATACGAATATATTTAATTTAATCATAAAAGGAATTAGAAATAACACAGTAGTTTGAAAAGTCAAATTTGAACTTTGACTGACTGTACATGATGCAGAATAAATCGGATTTTGGTGAAACACAAAATATTAGAATCTATTTCAAAATATCTTTCCAAGAATCCGAAAAATCGAAATTTCATAGCGGAAATCAAAAGTTATAGCCAGTTGATATTTCAGAATAGTCGCTGTAGAATTTCTATATATTTTTAATATTAAAAATAGCCATTTTGCATACGACCTCAGTTTTCGATGAAACCACTTTTGTTGGATTCGAAATGTCAAATTATTGCTAAGTTTATTTTTTTATAATTTTTAGAATTAATTTAAGACCATGGCAAAAGATTTCAATTTGGTCAATTTCGATCAATTTTAATCGACTTGAAAAAGGCCATTTTTCAAACAGTCTCAGAATTCGACGAAATTAATTTTGTTAGGACCGTATCGTCAAAACAAAGCCAAAAATATTTTTTCTGGATTTTTCTGAGTTTGTATGTGGCCCCTGTAAAATTAAAAAGTACGTTTGTATTTAATATTAAAGATTTATTTTAAAAATAAAAGAAACATGCTGTAAACTTCAGAATTAGACTTCGGCACTAGCGCCATTGCGTTCAGAAGATGTCAAAACCTTTTGTTCGACAATCGTTGGGCTCCGTTTGGGGATCGGACGGAAAAACCCTAATTTCTGGAATTAATTAAATTAAAAATAAAAAAGGAGAATTAAAATACGGCCTACGGTATAAATACCCGTATACCACTGTTCAGCCTCTCTCTCGTTTCAAAGCAACCGCCCCCCTTTTCTTCATCAAAATTTCTTGCTCCGATTTCTCCTCCTCCACTTGATTTCAGACCTCGCCGTAGTGTAACTTTCCGAAGCCCTCTCTCCCCTCTCCGATCTCATACCAAAACCGAACCTTCCCTTACCCAGTAGCCGCTTCCACA
Organism: Allium sativum; assembly: GCA_030737875.1. Classification (NCBI taxonomy): domain Eukaryota; kingdom Viridiplantae; phylum Streptophyta; class Magnoliopsida; order Asparagales; family Amaryllidaceae; genus Allium; species Allium sativum. The sequence continues at coordinate 652,549,744 of CM060923.1, forward strand.
CCCCCCTAAACACTGCTGAAACACCCCACCTCCGTTAGGGTCACTCTCAAAGGGAATGCCCTAATTTTGGTGGAGGTTTATAAGTATAAGTCACAGATATACAAGACAGATATAAGAACACATATTTGTAAATAGCGGAAAAACAACAACTTTTATTTCATAAAAGCAAATACGTGTTACAACAACATCACCATGATTGTCTTACATCCTTTCCAAAAACATAACATAACATTTTCATAATCTGTCTTGATTACATTATTTAAAGAAGCATAAAGAAAACATAGATAAACTGCAAAAGCCCCATAGTGGTTGTCCAAAGCCATAGTTCAAAACGAAAAGGTCCAAGCAATACATTTCTCCTCTTCAAGCTGGATGTTAAGGCTGGTCAAGCTGCTGTGTTCCCTCCCTGTGGACCTAGGGGGGGGGGGGGAAACGGAAGAAAAGAAGACGAAAGAAAAGTAGAGTCAGACATAAAGCCTGAGTAAGTCTAGTACTATTCTGTCTATGAATAAAAAACTGGGTATGATAAGTATAAACAAGAAGTGGGAAAGCACTATAAACTTGGTTAAGTTGTCTAGGGTCGAATATACTATCGTACCCCATGTTAATCTCTGAACCTATATAAACTAGTTCCCAACTGGCACCCCATAATCAGGGTGATGTGATCCATCCTATGATGATCGGCTCCTACTCGCATAGTTACATGTGTCTTACGGCCCCCGATGTTGTAGTTACCTATGCTGGTCCCACCATGGGGTGTATCAAGTCCCATGGTGGCGGCCCGACACAATCCTAGAATGCACAGGTATGCTACTGGTGTCCAGTGCCTTATTTTTCTGCGCCGGAGTGTGTGCACGCCCGCACCCCGTTAGAACCTACACTGCTACACCACCGCCGTCGATTTGACCTCTTACAATCAGCCCAGTAATCGTGCCCCACCCTGCCTAGTTTCAGGGAATCCTGATACACCTTCTAGGGTTACTGCTGAAAAGGGTCCCCCATTACTAGGTTTTCTATCTCTAGCCAACATGCTAAGTTGGTTAAGTGTTTACTAACCTAACCCCCACCAGTCCGTTTAGTTTAGCATGTTCCATTTTGATTAAGTCTTTAGTTCACTTAATCCTAACAATCCTGACTCAGCCTTAATTGTCTTATTAAAGCCTTGACCTCTCACATTAGTCAGGTATTGTTGTGGCTGCCTGTTGCCGGTTGGTTCCGGGCAGTCTTACACCACAACTCAGTCTAACCTCGGGTCCTTATTGGGCTCCATGTTTAACCTCCCACATTGGATAGGTATTGTTGTGACTACTGGACAGCAGGGCGGTTCCGGGCAGGTTTACATCACAACTCAATCCAACCTCGGGTTAAACACATCGTATTTTCTACATTTACATATTTTGTCTTTCTTCTTTATTTTTCTTATATGTAAATATTTGCGGCCCATTACTAAGTTAATGGTGTAAAGGTTACACCAATCATGGGCCCAACCCATACTTGAATTTGGGCCCTTCTACTTTATGTTTTCATTTATTAATTAAATTTAACCCAACGTTATTTTCCCCCATTTAACACGTCCGTTTATTATATATATGTTGGGCTTAGCCTTTTTAAGCCCAACCTAGCCATGCGAAAAGGGGAGGCTTAAAGCGTGATTACATACACAAAAAGGGGAATGTGAACGCATGAACTTGCAACGTGACGTTGGAACTACAAAATAGAAACTGGTGTACTTGCATAGTGGTAACATATACTTTGGTCATAAAGCATAGGTGACATGAATCAAACCATGTAAACTTATAGTTAAGTTAAGAATATCACTATAGGCTTAACTACAACATAAACCTATTTTTTATTTAGGCATAATATCAAACATAAGCAAATCATGTTCATAAGATTACTACATGTTTACAAAGGTGCTTACTTTTGTTACTAACACAAAAGTATAGTTCAACTTAATCATGATTTTAAATCTATTCACATAGCATAAATATTTCTAACATGAAATCATGATTTTTACTTTAGTCATGCAAACTTGCAAAAAGGGATTTTGAATCTAACCTAGCTATGAACCACATATGTCATCATATAATTCTTGTTAACAATATAGACTTAACATGGATTTCAATTATGCCAAATATCAATCATAGCCTAGTCGTATTCATAAGTTTGCAAATAGGTTTTCTAGTACAAAAGCATGTCTTAATACATAGATCATGGTGCCAAAATTTCAACATAGTTTCATATGAACTATAATAACCCAAATTTGTTCCAATTACGTACAAAATGATTTTTGTACAAAAATATACATTATGATGGCATAGTAGCAAAACCCCAAACTTGCATGAATTTCAATTAATCAACTACATACATGTAGCTTCAACATGGATTACATAATTTACGAATATTCCAAACGTATACTTACATAAAACTACCACATGTAGTTTATAATGAATAACATAATTCGAGAATATCCAAACGTATACAATATTCCAAATCGATAAGAATCATAGAATCGCACAAATATGAATTACTTTATTGCCACAAATCAAGTATACAAACCAACACAATTATTTGTTCATACCAAAATAATACTCTACTTACAATGGTGTGGCGAATTCTCCAATTTAGGGATTTGGAGATGCGATTCCTTGTTGATTTGATTTGTTTAGGTTGCTTTATGCTTTAGAATTTGCCTCCTAATCCTCTCTCCAATTGGCGGCTACTCTTAGTCGTTCCTCAGCAACATGACGGCTTTGTTCTTATTTTTGAATGAATAGATTAGGGTGAGTCTAGGGTCATTTTTATAGGGTTTATGAACTGATTAGGACCATTGATGTTGCTTGGATTGATCGTAGCCATTCATTCGAAAGAGAGACCAATTAGAGCCTGCCACCTAGCCCTAATGACAAAGCAAGCTTCTGAAAATCAGCCAAACACAGACCTGGCCAGCCAGGACTAGACCAGACCTGACCAGCAGGTCATTTTTGACCTGGGCGCACTTGGCAGGTGCGCCAGGTCAAAAATGTACTGGCGCACTTCACAAGTGCGCCAGTTCATTTTTGTTCTGGCGCACTTCCCAAGTGCGCCAGTGCATTCTGACCCTTCTCCGGTTTTTCTCCCAACTTCGTTCGTCCATAACTTCTTCATACGATATCCGTTTTTCGAAAACTCGGACTCTATTTCGCGTATTTTTCCGAGACGAACGCAATGGCGTATCCCGTTTCCCTTAGTTCTTTGATTTAAAATTAATTATACTTTAATTTGTAAATTTCACAGTTATAGAATTCACGGGGTGTTACATTCTCCCCCACTTAAAAGGATTTCGTCCCCGAAATCTTCAAGTTCAGGAAGAATGTACATCCTAACATCCAAACATCCATCTACTCATCCATCAAACACGAGCATCCATTGTCCTTAAAAGACTTCTAATGCTTCATGATCATATGCGAAGTGTGTGTGTACATGTACTTATCTAATGCACAATCAGGCGGTCTACTGATTCAGTTGACCTCCTTAATGCGCGAATTATGTAAGTGCCATGAATCCATTATGTATGCAAATTTTCCCTATTCATGAGTCTACATGAGTGCACAATCATTCATACAAATGCAACATCCATATGACGACACATTAAAGTCCAACCATATACGAACGCAAACATATATGCATATGCAATATGAAGTGACTGAGCCGATCTAAAACCTAGATTGTGTGTGTATATGCAACCACGAGCAACCACTAGCAATCACTTGCAACCACTTGCAACCATCATCCATAACATGTTTCAATTACATGTTTCCATCCAAAGGGTTTCTACCTAAAAGATAAGGTCGAGGAAATATACCTAAAAAGATAGATAAAAGCGCAACTTAAGGAAAAGGAAAGATCAAGGATGTACCCTCGAACAGAAAAGGGTAGGCAGTGCGTATTCTAGCTTCAGTTTCCCAAGTCGCGTCTCCCTCGGCGTCGCTCCACTGAACTTTGACGAGCTTGACTTCGCGGTTGCGTAGCTTCTTCACTTCCGTTCCTAATATGCGGGTTGGAACTTTTCTTATGGTTGCTTCGCGTTCCACTTCGGCCTCTTCGAGGATATTTGGCTCTACCACTTCAGCAGACTCATGTAGACATTTTCGGAGATGTGAAACGTGAAAAACGTTGTGGACTCCGGCCAACTTCTCGGGTAGCTCTAATCTATAGGCCATTTTCCCAATTTTCTCGATGATAGGGAATGGCCCTACGAACCTCGGTGCCAGTTTTCCTGTGGTTCCAAAATGAACAACGTTTCTTAGCGGTGATACCTTGAGAAAAACTCTGTCTCCAACCTCAAATTCAAGGTCGGTCCTTCTCTTGTCGGCATAGGACTTTTGTCTGTCTTAGGCCGTCTTCATCCTTCTTCGTATTAAGTCTATTTTCTCTGAAGTCTCTCGGATCATATCTGGTCCAAGTATGAGCTTATCAGTAGACTCCCACCAACAAGTGGGCGATCGGCACGGTCTTCCATATAAAGCTTCGAAGGGCGCCATTCCGATGGTTGCTTGATAGCTGTTGTTGTAGGCAAATTCCACCAAAGGAAGGTGGTCTTCCCATGTCCCTCCGAAGTCGAGGACGCATAGCCTTAAAAGGTCTTCCAAAACTCTGTTCACTCTCTCTGTTTGGCCGTCGGTTTGGGGATGATAGGCTGTGCTCAAGCATAACTGCGTTCCTACTGCTTCTTGCAGACTCCGCCAAAACTCACTGGTGAAGATGGGGTCTCGGTCACTAACAATGCTAGATGGTATTCCATGGAGTCGAACGATTTCCTTGAGGTAAAGTGATGCTAGGGATGAGGCAGTCCTTTTACTTTTGACAGGTAAAAAGTGGGCGCTTTTAGTAAGCCTGTCCACTATTACCCAAATGCTAGTGTTGCCTCTCCTAGACCTAGGCAGCCCATCGATGAAGTCCATTGAGATGCTATCCCACTTCCACTGCGGGACCTCCAGAGGATGTAGCAGTCCTCCAGGCTTTTTCTGTTCCGCCTTAACCTGTTGGCACACCATGCACTTAGAAACGAATTCTGCCACGTCCTTTTTCACGCCGTTCCAGAAGAAAGTCCTTTTTATGTCTTTGTACATTTTATCTCCGCCTGGGTGTATCGTCATCTTGGAGTGATGTGCTTCCTCGAGAACCTTCTTTATTAAATCCTTTGTTTGTGGGACGCATAGTCTTCCGTCTCGCCTTAGCAAACCCTTATCGTCGATGGAGTATCTGTTGAGGTGACTTGAAGTCTCACCCCTAATTAGCCTATCAATTGTTTCCACAAGCTGAGGGTCTTCGCGTTGTGCTGTCCCTACTGAATCCACTAAAGTTGGGCGCACTTCGAGAGATGCTAGCAAGCCTGGTACGAAATCGGAGGAAGGCCTAAAGTCGAAGCTGGCTATAAACTCTAGGCTTTGTCTTTCAACAAACAACGGGCTTAGGGTCCATTTCTTTCGGCTCAACGCGTCTGCCACTACGTTGCCTTTGCCCGGAGTGTAGGAGATTTCGAAATCGTACGAGGCAAGAAACTCCATCCATCTCTGTTGCCTCAAGTTAAGATCCTTCTACGAGAAAAGATATTTCAACGATTTATGGTCAGTGTAAAGTTCGAACTTCTCACCTAGGAGATAGTGTCGCCAAGACTTGAGTGCAAAGACGATGGCGGCTAACTCAAGATCGTGGGTTGGGTAGTTCTTTTCGTGCACCTTCAACTGCCTCCCGCCATAAGCTACTACCCTTCCTTCTTGCATTAAGACGGCGCCTAGCCCTGTCCCACATGCATCCGTATAAACAGTGAACATCTTGCTCCCATCTGGCAGCGTCAAAACTGGGGCTGTTGTGAGAGCCCTTTTCAGTCGTTGGAAAGCAAACTCGCAATCCAAATCCCAATTGAACACTAGATTCTTCTTGGTCAATTTTGTGAGTGGAGCTGAGATTTTCGCAAAATCCCTTATGAATTTTCGATAGAAACCTGCTAGTCCTAGAAAGCTTCGGACCTCAGTTGCATTCCTTGGTGTCTTCCAATCCTGTACCGCCACTACCTTAGCAGGGTCCACTGCTAACCCTTGTTTGGATACTATGTGCCCAAGGAACCTCACCTCTTCTCTCCAAAAGTGGCATTTGGAGAATTTGGCTTTTAGTTGATGGACTCGCAAAGTTTCCATGATTGCCCTTAAGTGTTGAGCATGTTCCTCTTCACTCTTTGAGAAGATAAGGATATCATCTACGAAGACCACTACGAATTTGTTGAGGAAATCTCTAAATACCCTACTCATCAGGTCCACGAAGTAAGCAGGTGCATTTGTCAAGCCGAAAGGCATGACAAGCCATTCAAAGAAGCCGTCTGGGGTTCTGAATGCCATTTTATCGATGCTATCTTCAGCCACCCTTAGCTGATGAAAACCGGTTGCTAAATCGAGTTGGGAGAAAACAGACGCTCCTACAAGCTGGTCAAACAAATCGTCAATTCTAGGGAGCGGGTGCCTATTCTTTTTCGTTAGCTTGATGAGCTCCCTATAGTCAACACATAGACGGAGTGAACCATCCGCCTTTGTAGCGAACACCACTGGAGCGCCCCATTCTGAAATGCTCCTCCTAATGAACCCCTTTTCTAGAAGCTCTTTAATCTGTTTACTGAGCTCTTTCCTTTCTCGTGGAGCCATGTGTCTAACGGGTAACGCAACGGGCTTTGCATTATCCACAAGATATATGCAGAAGTCTATTTCCCGCTTCGGAGGCAAGCCCTTCACCTCTTCGAAGACATCCGGATATTCCCGGACCACTTTAACTGATTGCAAATTTTCAACAGAGGCATCTAGCGATTCAAGGTAACTAAGCATAACCGCGTATGAGGGATTACAAGAAATTTCCAAAGTATTACCGAGCTGGGTTAGGAGCCTAACAACCCTTTTCTCACAATCAAGGATGGCCCCATTACTGGATAGCCAATCCATACCCAAAATCAAACCATAACCCGAAAAGCCCAAAACAAAGGCACTACATTGAAATTCTACGCTTAGAATAGAAATTTTCAATCCCAAACAGATCATAGACAAATGAGCTGGGCCCCCAATTGGGTTTGAAACAATTAAGGGGTCCTCTACCATACTAGTTTTTAGGTGCAGAGATTCTACTAAAGCAGACGAGATAAAGGAGTGTGATGCGCCAGAATCAAATAAAGTGCGAACGGGGTGATCATAAAGATAAACTACACTTTCTACAGAAGTATTTATACCTCGCTGTTGCAGAGGTGGCGCTTCCAACACATGAACCTGAGCCCCTGGGGTGGATCCAGCCCTCTGCCCCTGTCCTCGTTTCTTTGGGCAGTCCTTAGCCCTGTGGCCTGTCTCTCCGCAAGAAAAACACCCACCATTCTCCTTGGCCTTCTTTTTCCGGCAGTACTTAACTAAGTGCCCCACTTTGCCACAGAAATTTACACTTCCTCTTCTCTCGGGACTTGTTGTCTTTCCTGCCCTTCTCAAAGTCTGTCTTCTCAGGGCAGCCTTTACTGATGTGTCCAGTCTCCCCACAATGAAAACATTCTCCTTGCTTTCTTTTCCTCTTTCTACAATCCGTGGCTATGTGCCCCTCCGTACCACAAAAATTGCATTTCCTTTTTTTCTCGTTTCTTATTATTACTGTTACGATCCTTTCTTGTTTGACTATTACTCGTCTTCCTACTCTGGGACTCTTCCGCTTGCTGGTTCACGTGGAGGAGGAGGAGTGAAAGCGTCAGCAGCTGGGGAGTAAGGTCTCCAGACATGCTGAAACAGAAAGGATAGATTCAAAACGAAGGATAAGAGATAGTACCTATGGCTTTGGGGGGGGGGGGGACTTTGCCTTTTTAAAATAAAAATAATATTTTTTTCTTTTAAAAATGCTTCTTTAAATTTCCTTTTTGAAAATAAATTTTCAAAACTTTTTATCTTATCTGGTAAACCTATGCTCTGATACCAAGTGAAACACCCCACCTCCATTAGGGTCACTCTCAAAGGGAATGCCCTAATTTTGGTGGAGGTTTATAAGTATAAGTCACAGATATACAAGACAGATATAAGAACACATATTTGTAAACAGCGGAAAAACAACAACTTTTATTTCATAAAAGCAAATACGTGTTACAACAACATCACCATGATTGTCTTACATCCTTTCCAAAAACATAACATAACATTTTCATAATCTGTCTTGATTACATTATTTAAAGAAGCATAAAGAAAACATAGATAAACTGCAAAAGCCCCATAGTGGTTGTCCAAAGCCATAGTTCAAAACGAAAAGGTCCAAGCAATACATTTCTCCTCTTCAAGCTGGATGTTAAGGCTGGTCAAGCTGCTGTGTTCCCTCCCTGTGGACCTGGGTGGGGGGGGGGGAACGGAAGAAAAGAAGACGAAAGAAAAGTAGAGTCAGACATAAAGCCTGAGTAAGTCTAGTACTATTCTGTCTATGAATAAAGAACTGGGTATGATAAGTATAAACAAGAAGTGGGAAAGCACTATAAACTTGGTTAAGTTTTCTAGGGTCGAATATACTATCGTACCCCATGTTAATCTCTGAACCCATATAAACTAGTTCCCAACTGGCACCCCATAATCAGGGTGATGTGATCCATCCTATGATGATCGGCTCCTACTCGCATAGTTACATGTGTCTTACGGCCCCCGATGTTGTAGTTACCTATGCTGGTCCCAACATGGGGTGTATCAAGTCCCATGGTGGCGGCCCAACACAATCCTAGAATGCACAGGTATGCTACTGGTGTCCAGTGCCTTATTTTTCTGCGCCAGAGTGTGTGCACGCCCGCACCCCATTAGAACCTAAACTGCTACACCACCGCCGTCGATTTGACCTCTTACAATCAGCCCAGTAATCGTGCCCCACCCTGCCTAGTTTCAGGGCATCCTGATACACCTTCTAGGGTTACTGCTGAAAAGGGTCCCCCATTACTAGGTTTTCTATCTCTAGCCAACATGCTAAGTTGGTTAAGTGTTTACTAACCTAACCCCCACCAGTCCGTTTAGTTTAGCATGTTCCATTTTGATTAAGTCTTTAGTTCACTTAATCCTAACAATCCTGACTCAGCCTTAATTGTCTTATTAAAGCCTTGACCTCTCACATTAGACAGGTATTGTTGTGGCTGCCTGTTGCCGGTTGGTTCCGGGCAGTCTTACGCCCCAACTCAGTCTAACCTCGGGTCCTTATTGGGCTCCATGTTTAACCTCCCACATTGGATAGGTATTGTTGTGACTACTGGACAGCCGGGCGGTTCCGGGCAGGTTTACATCACAACTCAATCCAACCTCGGGTTAAACACATCGTATTTTCTACATTTACATATTTTGTCTTTCTTCTTTATTTTTCTTATATGTAAATATTTGCGGCCCATTACTAAGTTAATGGTGTAAAGGTTACACCAATCATGGGCCCAACCCATACTTGAATTTGGGCCCTTCTACTTTATGTTTTCATTTATTAATTAAATTTAACCCAACGTTATTTTCCCCCGTTTAACACGTCCGTTTATTATATATATGTTGGGCTTAGCCTTTTTAAGCCCAACCTAGCCATGCGAAAAGGGGAGGCTTAAAGCGTGATTTCATACACAAAAAGGGGAATGTGAACGCATGAACTTGCAACGTGACGTTGGAACTACAAAATAGAAACTGGTGTACTTGCATAGTGGTAACATATACTTTGGTCATAAAGCATAGGTGACATGAATCAAACCATGTAAACTTATAGTTAAGTTAAGAATATCACTATAGGCTTAACTACAACATAAACCTATTTTTTATTTAGGCATAATATCAAACATAAGCAAATCATGTTCATAAGATTACTACATGTTTACAAAGGTGCTTACTTTTGTTACTAACACAAAAGTATAGTTCAACTTAATCATGATTTTAAATCTATTCACATGGCATAAATATTTCTAACATGAAATCATGATTTTTACTTTAGTCATGCAAACTTGCAAAAAGGGATTTTGAATCTAACCTAGCTATGTACCACATATGTCATCATATAATTCTTGTTAACAATATAGACTTAACATGGATTTCAATTATGCCAAATATCAATCATAGCCTAGTCGTATTCATAAGTTTGCAAATAGGTTTTCTAGTACAAAAGCATGTCTTAATACATAGATCATGGTGCCAAAATTTCAACATAGTTTCATATGAACTATAATAACCCAAATTTGTTCCAATTACGTACAAAATTATTTTTGTACAAAAATATACATTATGATGGCATAGTAGCAAAACCCCAAACTTGCATGAATTTCAATTAATCAACTACATACATGTAGCTTCAACATGGATTACATAATTTACGAATATTCCAAACGTATACTTACATAAAACTACCGCATGTAGTTTATAATGAATAACATAATTCGAGAATATCCAAACGTATACAATATTCCAAATCGATAAGAATCATAGAATCGCACAAATATGAATTACTTTATTGCCACAAATCAAGTATACAAACCAACACAATTATTTGTTCATACCAAAATAATACTCTACTTACAATGGTGTGGCGAATTCTCCAATTTAGGGATTTGGAGATGCGATTCCTTGTTGATTTGATTTGTTTAGGTTGCTTTATGCTTTAGAATTTGCCTCCTAATCCTCTCTCCAATTGGCGGCTACTCTCAGTCGTTCCTCAGCAACATGACGGCTTTGTTCTTATTTTTGAATGAATAGATTAGGGCGAGTCTAGGGTCATTTTTATAGGGTTTATGAACTGATTAGGACCATTGATGTTGCTTGGATTGATCGTAGCCATTCATTCGAAAGAGAGACCAATTAGAGCCTGCCACCTAGCCCTAATGACAAAGCAAGCTTCTGAAAATCAGCCAAACACAGACCTGGCCAGCCAGGACTAGACCAGACCTGACCAGCAGGTCATTTTTGACCTGGGCGCACTTGGCAGGTGCGCCAGGTCAAAAATGTACTGGCGCACTTCACAAGTGCGCCAGTTCATTTTTGTTCTGGCGCACTTCCCAAGTGCGCCAGTGCATTTTGACCCTTCTCCGGTTTTTCTCCCAACTTCGTTCGTCCATAACTTCTTCATACGATATCCGTTTTTCGAAAACTCGGACTCTATTTCGCGTATTTTTCCGAGACGAACGCAATGGCGTATCCCGTTTCCCTTAGTTCTTTGATTTAAAATTAATTATACTTTAATTTGTAAATTTCACAGTTATAGAATTCACGGGGTGTTACAACTGCCGCCGACGAACTATGCTGGGCCCCACAGACGCAGCCGCAAGCCCCCATCTCCCCGGTGATCGTTCCCCCTCCTAACCCTCCGACGTCGCGCAAACATCTCCGAAAACCATTGATCCAATCTCGAGTTATTTTGATTCAAAGTTCTGAACAAATTTCTGAAAGAAACGGCTTGTTCTTGAGGTATCATTTCATGAGATTCTAGCACTTATAAGTGTTGCAAATTGAAATTTAATAATTAAAAATTCATAGTTAATTGATACGAACTCCGAATCTGATAATTTTAGATCCGATGGAATCGTGAAGACGTATAGAGGTTGCTGAAATTGATTGCGACCATTTCTGAATTTATTTGGATTTTTAATTCTGCTTAATTCAATGCAAGTATTCTGATTTAAATAACTAATAATTATTTTATTATATTGCCTACTCATAAATCATGCTACATTTGTGAGTAGTTCTGATTTGTAATGTTATGATTACGTGTTGATTTGTTTTGGGATGTTGTATGACCACATTTCTAGCTAGTGATAATTATAGATCGAAAATCATATGTTGTTTCATACACATGAATGTCAATTAAAAACTTTCTAGTGGGATCTAAAATACATAACCATGCTTCTACCCCCTAGATCTACTCTTATGTTATGTAGATCTAACTTATTTAGTTCATGTACATATCCTGTATTAGAATAAAGATCTAACTTTCGGTATAATTCATAGATCTTGAATTGGTTTACTAAATAAAAGTGAAAATGTTAACGGTATGAAAAGATTCAATTTTTATTGAAAATAAAAGTGAAAATATTAACAGTATGAAAAGATTCATTTTGTATTGAAAATAAAAGTGAAAATGTTAACGGTGTGAAAAGATTCAATTTTTATTGAAAATAAAAGTGAAAATATTAACGGTATGAAAAGATTCAATTTTTATTGAAAATAAAAGGTAAGATTTGATATTGAATTAAAAGTACATTTTTATATGTAACTAAAGGTTGAGAATTTACATCGTAAATTAAAAGTACATTTTATATGTAATAAAAGAATAAGAATTTGCATTGTAAATAAAATTACAGTTTAAATGGAATTAAAGAATAAGATTATACAATTGTAATTAAAATTACAATTTTAATGTAATTAAAAGACAAGATCTCGACATGAAACAAAAATTACATTTTTAAGGTAATTAAACAGAAGAATTGGACATTAGAATAAAATTTATCTTTTTAATATAAATAAAAAGATGAGATTTTTACAATGAAAATAAAAAGATGAGATTTTTGCAATGTAAATGAAAAGATGAGATTTTTGCAATGTAAATAAAAAGATGAGATTTTTGTAATGTAAATAAAAAGATGAGATTTTTGCAATATAAATAAAAAGATGAGATTTTTGCAATGTAAATAAAAAGATGAGATTTTTGCATTGTAAATAAAAAGATTAGATTTTTGCATCGTAAATAAAAAGATTAGGTTATTACAAAGACATGAAATTTATACCGCATAGAATTACATTTTTATGTGTTATTACAGAAATAGAATTTACATGTAAATTAAAATTACATTTTTATATGTAAATTAAGAATGAGGAGTTGCATTGAAAATAAAATTACATTTTTATATGTATTTAAAAAATAGGATTTTACATTGTAAATTGAAACGAAGACTTGACATGCAATATTAATTACATTTTCAATGTAATTAAAAGGTAGAATTTGACGGTGTAATTAAAATCACATTTTTAATGTAATTTATAAAGATGGAATTTTTCACCATTATGTTAATTACATTTTTAATGTAATTAATAAGAGAAATTTTACAATGTAATTAAAGGATAGAAATTCTACATTATAATGTTTGTTACAATTTACATTGTAATAAAAAAAAGATTTTACATTGTGATAAAAGAATGGAATTCAACGTTGTAATATAATTTGCTTTTCTATGTGAATATAAGAATTTAAGAATAAAAGGAGAAATTGGACTTTGAATTTTAATTTACATTTTTAATATAAATATAGTAATAAAAGAATGTATTTAAGATGTTGAAATATTGTCTTCATTTTTAAGTGAATTAAAATTGAATGGAGATCGGTAGTTGTTGAGCTCGTTGTTAAATTGAACGACGTACTATGGTTGAATGGTTTATATTTATATTAATATATATAAGTATAATTAAATTTAAATGAATCGAGCACGGTAGTTCGCGTTTTGAAATCGTACCTTAAAATGACTATATCAAAGGATCCGACCGTCGGATTTTCCTAAAACAAAAACCGTTAGGACCGCTTTGGGAAGATCTTTCCAATGATATAAACTACGTTAAAATCCAACGGTTAGATTTTGAGAAATGTGTAAATCAAAATTGGTTAAAAACAACGCCAGGGTCGAACCTTTGACCCGAAGTGTCGTTAACTAAAGTTTTAATTATTTTAAATAATTAAGGTAAGAATTAATCGTTATAAAATAATATAACAACATGAAATGGGTTTTCTCGAAATATATATGCGAGAATTATTTAGAAAGTCCGAGTTAATCTCATTCCAAATAATCAAACGACGTTAAAGATCAAAGTGTGAAGAAGGCAAATGAAGACCGTAAATCTTCCCTCGAATGGACAATGATCAAGACCCTGAATTGACTTGCTCCCAATTCAAGGGTCGGAGTAATTGGCCAAACGTACATGTTGATTTCATGGATATGTGGGTACCTCCTTTCCGTACTGGACATACGGGACAAGAGTATCTCCAGTTTCGTTCAGACTCAGAATGGGCTTATAAATGGAATGTGTGTTCGACATTGTACTCCTTTATATATTGTATTTATTAATTTTCTGCCAAATGTATGAATGATTTGTGGCGGAGAATTCATTCTCTTGCTTAACACCCTTTTGTATATTTTGGCAAAGGATTGATAGTGTGATATGGAGTGACAGTGTGGCCTACCAAGATGCAATGATCAAGGTTTCTTGTTGAAAAGAAGAACCTTGTGGTGACGATCAAAGCATAGCTTGAATAGGCATAGCTTTGTGTATTACGTAGCTTCACGAACCTCACAACCCGGTTGAGTCTAAAATGGGAGAAGGGAATGCAGGGAGAGCAACACGTTTCTTTCTAGCTAGAAATGATGTTTGGGTTTTTACACGGCCCAACATTTTATTTATGTGGATGATGGAATGAGGCGCCTTGGATATTATGTCCTATAGGACCCGGAAATGTGTGTTCAGGAATTGCCAATCCGCAAAATCGTATGTACGGACCGGCCCTGCAGCTTTCTAAGGGTTCACTGTGGGGGATCCTGAGACATTAGCTAGAGTGTCTCCAATCGGTAAGGAGCTCCTCCCTAGCCTTGACTCATGATGGAAAAAACCAAATTCCCATTACGACCCTACGGACTTGATTGTATTACTAGTATGGAAGCATAGTATATGGTAGCTATGCTTCCTAGGATTGATACATTTACTTTGAAATGTTTTTTTTTGAAACATGTATACACTAATAATAATATCAAAATTCGTTTTTATCGTACCAAGCATGTTTAATCTTCATAAGGTAAAACTCTATCCTCTGGTTTGCGTTGCATTGTGTGATGGGACTTGAGTCTTATGATGATTCCATTTTTCGAAAAGCATTGCGTTGTTTTTACAATTTACTCACGTATATGTTCCGTCACCTTAAATTATGCATGGAAATCCATTGGAATAAATCCGTTCCGCATTAGCGGCGTGGTCCTTGGATTTGCCTTATTCCTATTTATTAGAGTAGTTAAGAATTCTCGCACCATTCCCATGACTAACCTGTAGTTTGTTTTCACCTTTGCAAACTCGGGTGCTCTCTTTCCTACACGGGCAACCAAGTAACAAGTTTCACTTTCTTTGGAGTTGCTGTCTTTGTAGCTTTCTTGGCGTTGCTTAGTTGAGGTGATGATTTGGAGCTATGAAGACTATCTATCATTTACCTTTCGTTGCATTTTATCTTTAGACTTTGAGACATCCAAACTTATTTTATTTCTAGTTGCTCTATTTAGAAGTTGAAACTTATTTCCTTTTGCGAAACATGATGTAGTAATTTAGGACCCTGTGACTGTGGGATTCTGTGGCTGATGACATTCATGTTTCCGCTGCTATGATGTTGTTATTCTATAGTTTTCCTATGCCATGTTGTACCTGTGATCTGTATTGTTGTATTTATGTTGTATTCCAAAATGGTTTTTCCTTACTTTCATTCCGTGGAAGTTTGCAGTTATCACACATATTAACATGTAACAATCAAAATGGAAAAAACAAAGATATCAATACAAAACTTGTAACCTAGGTCTGATTTGATTATTTCATCAATAAAAAATGAACAAAATGCCATATGACAATATATATATATATATATTGTTCTAGAACAGATTCACATTTCATGTAAGTTTATAAGCAAAATCTTAATATTCGGAAATCTTGTAAATAATTCATTCAAATGCTCCATTTAGAAAGTGTAGATTTAAACCTAATCAAATTTACAATTTCTCCAAATCTTAACCTTTTAACCATACATACGAATTTACACAAAAATTAAATTAAATAAATCTGTCTAATATAGATAATAATACAACACCACATGTTTCTCTTTTGTTATTACAATAATTCAAACCCGCATATACAAATAGATTGAACATTCCATCGTAAAAACATAAACAAAATGGAATATTTGACGGGTTTTAATGTTGTGTTCTTTTCGTATGAACTCAAACCTCCTAGGCACAATAATCCAAGTCTTCACCTAACAAATTATAAGAAAATAGCAAACTCGGATGGATTCCACTAACAATGCTATAAGAGAGAGTAACAACATAATTGAGTAAAATAAGATATAGACTTGGCCTTTAAAAACAATCCTGCTCCAACCTTTCCAATCTATATGTGTTTATATATATATATATATATATATATATATCAAAATCACATATTAGAATCTTATATATATGAATACAAATTCCAGAATAAATCTAATTCTATGTTAGAATAGAATAGAGGATATACAATAGGTTAGGGAGATAGAAGATAACCTAAGCCCTTTTTATTTTCTGGAATTAGAGATAGTAGAAAGGCATCACGAAGGCATGGAGAAGAATAGTTGTAGGGTTTTGAGTAAGGGTTGAGGGTTATATTTATAGTTGACATCGTGTATATAGGCTGCTAGATTCAATAGGTTAAATCTAAGCGGTCTGTTTGATGAAAATATAAATAAGTCCCTTTTTAAAACAACCCTCATAGGGCTTCCCTATAGGAGGGCGGTCAACCCCTTCTATGGGGTGGTCGACCAATCTTCTGGGGTTGAGCCTATGAGAGGTATTCTCTTATACGTTTCTTTTTATTAGTTCATTGATTGATTTTGATTGATTTATTACCTTAATTCAATTATTCTTGTCCCCATTAAGCATAAATGTATATACCTAAGTTTGAATTCAAAAGGAATATTCTTTTCACGCTGATCCAAATTAATATATTCTAGTTTGTATATTTATTTGTTTGAAATTCAAACTTTCTACGTTAATATATACATACAAGTTAATTTATTAATATCTTTTACATACAGACTTCGTTTCCATTAAATAAAATATGAAAATGGATCAGAATCTCGCCCCAAAAACAACTAAAATACTTTCGTGGCCCAATTCCTAATTGTCCAAAAATTCATTTTCTACCCATTAGACTATTATTAATTATTTATTTTAAATTAAATAAACTTATGGCTAACTTACATACATTTCACGGGGATTTACATTCTCCCTTCTTATTAGAGATTTCGTCCCAAAATATTTTAAAGGGGCAAACAACACGACTCGCTCCAAGCAACCATGTTGTACACCCATGTTTTTTTATAAACATCCATATACATCCATAACTCATTGTGATTATGAATTGCGGTCTTGCTAATAATGGGGTTAGTCCAAGCGTGTATATGTATTGTGTAATAAGTGATGTAATATGTATGCAAAACATCCAAATATACATATAATTCTATAAGAGTGCGTTGTTCATTTGTGTTGCAATCATCTCATACCGTCCAATCTAGCAACCACAATGCAACCAAAAACGAGAAATTAGGAGAAAATAATTACCCAAGCAAAGCTCTGGATGAATAAGCCTAATCTTATCCTCAGTTTCTTTGGTGCTTTCCGCAGGGTATCTCCCCACTGAACTCGGACTGTGCAAATAGACTTGTTGTAGAGTCGTTTGATTTCATGCTCTTTACGGTGGCACAAATCACCCTAAACTCCAACTCGTAGCTTTCTATGTTCCCAATATCATTAAGCTCGAGTCCGTCGGCTGAATCATGAAGGCATTTACGAAGATGAGAAACATGGAAAACATTTTGAATCCCTGGTAAATGCTCGGGAAGCTCCACATGGTAAGACATCTTTCCAATCCAATCCAAAATCCGAAGAAAGCCCAATAAACCTGGGAGCCAACCTCCCGCTCTTCCCAAACCGAACCGTGTTTTTAAGAGGATAAAATTTAACAAATACCAAGTCCACAACAACAAATTCTAATTCTTTCCTTCTCTTATCAGCATATGACATCTGCCGGTCTCGGGAAACCTTCATACTCTGCCGAGTCAAAGCAATAATCTCCATGGACTTATGGATAATGTCTTGTCCGAGTCAAAAACTTGTCAGTAGTTTCCCACCAACAAGTTGGAGATTTGCTTGGATGTCCATACCAAGCTTCATAAGGAGCCATATCAATCGTCTCTTGGTTACTGTTATTATATGAAAACTCAACCAAAGTTATGTGTTGCTTCCAAGATCCTCTGAAATCAATTATGCTGGCTCTGAGCAGATCTTCCAAGACTCTATTGGTTCTCTCTGGCTGGCTGTCTATTTGCGGATGATAGGCTGCACCATAACCCAGGGTCGTTTCCAAAGCTTTTGAGGAATCTTCCAAAATTTGCTAGTAAATAATGGGATTCTATCACTGACTATAGCGGTTGGAATACCACGTAGCCTAATAATCTCCATAACTCACAACTGTGCTAATAAATTGGCAATCCTTCTCTTTTTTATCAGAATAATAAAAGCGCTCTTCGTTAATCAGTCCATTATGACCCAAATGGCTTCATTTTCCCTTCTTACTCCTAGGAAGCCCATTAATAAAATAATGTGTTCCCATTTCCAAGTGGGTATCTCCAAGGGTAATAAAATTCCTCTAGGCTTTCCTTGATCCTCCTTCACTCTTTGACAAGTTAAGCATCTAAAAACAAACTCCGCCATGTCTCTTTTCATTCCTTCCCAATAAAAGCTTCTCTTCATGTCCCTAAACATTTGGTCACCTCCAGGGTGTATGATCATCCTTGACCTATGGCATTCTTCAGGGATCTCCTTCCTAAGATCCACACTCCTAGGGACACAAATCTGGCCATCTCTCCTCAAGCTACCACTATCACCAACAGAATATCTATTAGAATAAGGGAAAGATTCTCCCCTAGAAAATTTTCCCTTTAACTCGTCATCGTGGTCTTGCTCACTCTTGGTCCTTTTCAATAGAAATGGTCTTATATTCATAACACCAAGAAATCATTGAGCTACCACATATGGTGGTTGCAAATTGAAACTATAGAGAAACTCTAAATATCTTCATTTGGTGATTGCACTAAGGACAGCGTGCTTCTGACTTAATGTGTCGACCACGACATTACCCTACCTAGGGGTATACTAGATGGAAAAAATTAAAAGATGCAAGGTATTCCATCCATCTTTGCCATTGAAGGTTCAGATATCTCTAAGAAAACAAATATCTAAGAGACTTATGATCGGTGAACAACTAAAACTTCTCTCTAAAAAGAGAATACCTCCATATCTTAATGGTGAAAACCACCGCTGCTTTGTCTAAATCATGGACGGTGTACCTTTTCTCATGGCCATCGAGTTGTTTATTTGCGTAGGTAACTACTCTACCATCCTGCATGACTATCGCTCGTAAACCCGTCCCACATGCATTTATAAAAAATGTGAACATCTTAGTTCCATTCGGGAGAATAAGAATAGGTACACTTGTCAGAGATTCCTTCAAACTCTCAAAAGCAATTCCACATTTCTAAATACATACAAACTTATGATCCTTTTTTGTCAATTGGGTTAAAGATGTTGCAATCATGGAAAAGTCCTTAATAAATTTCCGATAATAACCTGCTAACCCAAGGAAACTTCTTGCTTATATCGCATTATGAGGTATCTTCCACTCTTGGACTGGCTCTACCTTTGCGAGGTCTGCTGCTAACCCTTTTCCCGAAACAACATGCTCTAGAAACTTAACTTGTTTCTTCCAAAAGAGGCATTTCGAGAATTTTGCTTTAAGTTGGTTCTCTCTCAGAAATTCCTAGGACCTTTGTCAAGTGATCCTTATGCTCATTATGGTCCTTGGAAAAGATAAGGATACCGTCCATAAAAACTACCACAATCTTATTGAGTATGCATCGAACTACCGTATTCATAAGGTCTACAAAGAAAGCGGGGACATTCATTGAACCAAAAGGCGTAACCTCCCATTAGAAATGTCCATCTGGTGTCTTAAATGTTGTCTTGGTCTTACTTTCTTCCGAAAACCTTAATTGTTGAAATCCAGTAGCCAAGTCTAACTGGGAAAATATTTGGGTTGCTCCTAAATGGTCAAACAAGTTGCCAATGCTTGGTAAGGGATATCTGTTCTTCTTAGTCAGCCTATTAAGATCCATATAATCCACATAAAATCTTAAAGATCCATCAGATTTTGTGGAAAAGACTATTGGTCCACCGCACTCAGAGGTACTCCTACGAATAAACTCTTTCTGCAATAATTCCGAGATTTGTTTCTCAAGTTCTCTCCTTTCCTTAGGAGCCATATGCCTTAAAGGCAATGCTATAGGCCTTGCATCCATTTCGAGGTCTATTCTAAATGATATTTCTCGATGAGGTGGGAGTTCTATGACCTCTTCAAAAACATCGGGAAACTCACATACTATCAGTACCAAAGATGGTCCTTCTAACTCAGAAGAGAAGGAAAATAAAGCTGAATTCCTTTTCCCTGTCCTACTAGGAATCTCTAAGTTGCAGCCTCTATGGCTTCTTAAACTAACCACTCTCCTATTGCAAGTAGGACAACCCTATAAAACGAGATCTGGTCATTTTCAAAATATGACCATAACCTTCAAATTCTAGTACCTATGGATCACAAAATAAATTGACATCACCGATGTCTAATACTAGGTCTTTAGAAACAACGAAAAATTGCATAGTATCTCTATAAGGACCTCTATCAGATGACTAGCTGAGGATAATGGAAGTTTCAAAGAATCAAGAATCTTCCTAGCAATGAAGGAGCGGGTGGCTCTAGAATCAAATAAGGTACGCAAAGAAATTACTAGGATAGAAATTATACCTTCCAACATAGGTTTCCCTTGATCACTAGGAGGCCAACTATGAACCGACGCTACTTCCATGGCATAGCTTTGACCACTCTACACTACTTTCGGCTTAGGTAAGTTCCTTTCCAAGTTCCCATCCTAATGACAGTTAAAGCAATTTCCTTTGAATTATGCTTTTGCTAGATTCACTTTGCAGTCCTTCACCACATGCCCTTTCTTGTGGCATCTAGAACATGTCTTGGCCTCCTTCTTAAATTTGCCTGCCTTCTTCTTCTTAAGCCAGAATTCTTGTTCTTCCCAATACTCGATGTACCTTCTCCCTTATCAGTCTTAACCTCCTTAACATTCTCAGTTGAATATAGAATAATTGCCTCAACATGGGATTCAAACATAACTTAGGCCAAAAGCATATCCCTTAACGGATAATTCAATCCTTTAACAAACCTAAGAGCTTTATCCATTGGGGTGTCTACTAGTCCTCTTCCAAACTTAGATAATTATGTAAACTTTTCCATGTACTCTTTCAGCTCCAACTCCCTTTGCTTTAAATGGATAAAAATTTCTAGTTGCAGGCTCTTCTCCATATTAGTCAAGAACTTAGTCTCAAAAGGAGTTCTAAACTATGCCCAAGTAAATATTCTAGCTACATTCTCTTGTGAAATTAGGTTGCATCATTCCAGGGCCTTTCCCTTCAAATGCCAGGCTACTGCCCTACGCCTATGTTGATCATCCCATCAGGTAGCTTCAAAGATCCTTTGGCACTCAGATATCCAAGCTTTATCTTCAAAAAGGTTTTCAATTCCCAAAGAAGACTTGCCTCCTAAACTTACAAAATCTCTGTAAAGACGAGGGAAGTTAAGGCCCCCTTCAATGGGCTACGCTGCTGGTTCCGCTGGGGAAGGATTGGCAATAGAGACCTGTTCCACAATCCTAAGATATTGTTGGAACCATTCTAGCAAATAATGAGGCCTTGCTTGGTTTCCCTGCTCGGGCAAATCGTTAGTCATTTCTACTATCTAAAAAAGGAATACCTTCAGTGGACGTCCTATGATAATATCAAGGCCCAAAAGAAACAAAGATAAGACTACCTAGTATAGTAGCGTATGTTTTTACGGTATAGTAGTTCTGAAACCTTTTCAAATAACAAGTACATCTCTCATACGTATATTTCCTCGTAATCAGGTAACCTATGCTCTAATACCAAATGTAAGAACCCACCGGGAGTGGGCCAAAATTCCGACCTAGAAAAGGCCCATCGTAACTTATAGCCACTCTAAAAAGATTTTTGGTTCCTATAAGAAAATACTAAACAGGTATCACGGAGCAATATAAACGATAATCACAATCTCGTACAGCGGAAGAGATAAAGTATAATAGCATAAAATAGGTGTACCATTATTAAAACCATAAATTCAGATATGATAAGTCTCAAAGGTACAAGATACATCAATTATTCATTATCCCAATTACATAACTACAACAATAAGGCTTATGCCACTATACCTAAATCTTCGAGAAGCTCCTTTTCCAAGCAATCATTCCTCATCCTCAGTCAACAGTCTCACCAACTAACTTGTTAATGTTAAGAGGCGAGAGGTCAGAACATAAAGTTCTGGTGAATGAAATGCATACGAGTTTAGGAATGACTATTGCCTAAATTTGGCAGATAAACTCTTCATGTTATGTCTACGTAAACAAACATACACACGATCAAACATATAAGACAGACATCCTAAAAGTCACTTAAGGCCTATATGTAAATCTAAGGACGAACATTCTTTATAGTCACTTAATACCCTACGAGGCGAGATATTCTAAGTCGCTTAAGGTGATTTACTAATTAATTAAGGGTGGATATCCCTACAATCACTTAATACCTTATGGCGGACCCCTAGCCACTTAAGTTCTCATCTCCAACACCAACGTCATAATGAGTATACTCTCTTTGTAGGTCAAGAAATAGTAACGATCACTTATTACAAGGTTAGGGTCAGGAATTCATTTTAATTTTAAGAGAGTCCTCCCAATGGGCCCTCTTGTTACTATGTAGCTGTCCCTACGGGTGAACTCCTAACCACTTAATACTTCCCTTAGACGGTGACTCCTTTAGGCCGTATATGTACTGTCCCTAGGTAAGCCCTCACTAACCCTTAGATAAGAAGCGGACATTACATGGAGAGCTACCCTACTCACGTTATCGTCAAATAAGGCCATTCAATACCTTATAGGAAAAAGGTGGACCCAATAACCACTTAAATCCTCGAAGGGCGAGTTCTATGATCCCGGCCCTAAACCAAGGAGTGAACCTTAGGAATAGACCTAGTCCTAACCACTTAACACAAACATGAGGTAGGTCAGCCAACTAATATCTCATTTCCAGTGCAGGCCTACTTTACACACACACTATATATATATATGTATATATATATATACACACAATAGACTAACCACTTGTAGATACTAGATTTCCTAGGCAGTTCTATGCAGGCTTCTACTAAAAGTCAGGCCTGGCCTCGTGTCATAATCTATTAACTATAATATCCCATGTAAATTAGACCACTCACATTAACCGAGATTACTTGTAGATGCTAGGTATGCCGGTCGGTTCTGGGCAGACTTCTACTACAAGTAATAATTAACCTCGTGTCTAAGTTTCATTAATATATCTAAGGCTATTAACACACATACAAACATACAAATTCCTATGGGGACATTTAAACCATATTTATTACGCACTTAATACATATTAATATTACATAGTTTACGCTATATATATATATGTGTGTGTGTGTAAATTAAGAAAACGAGATTAATGTCCTAACTATGTTTGAAGTGTCAATCCCCAATCAAATTAAAGGTGTACAAGTTATTTTCCATATTCCCTTCAATCATGGCATAAATGTACATATTATCAGGTAACAATCAAAGTGGGAAAAACAACAATATCAACGCAAAACTTGCAACTTAGTTCTGATTTTATTATTTCTACAATAAAAGATGAACAAAGTGTTGTATGTCAACTTATATATATATATATATATATATATATATATATATACACATATAATTTCTATTCTGGAACATATTCATTTTTCATGTAAGTTTATAAGGAAAATCTTAATATTTGGAAATCTTGTTAACAATACGTTCAAATGCTCCATTTAGAAAATAAAGATTTAAACCTATTCTAATATACAATTTCTCCAAATCTTAACCTTTTGCAGCAAAACCATACATATGAATTTACAGAAAAATGAAATAAGATAAATCTATCCAATATAGATGATTATACAATACCAAATGTTCCTCATTTATTATTACAATTATTCAAACCCATATATATAAACAAACAGAACATCACATCAGATAAACATAAACAAAATGGAAGATTTAAAATGTTTTACTGTTGTCTTCTTTTGGTATGAATTCAAACCTTCCTAGGCATAGTAATCCATGTCTTAAACTAAAAAATTATAGAAAAATAGCAGACTCTGATGGATTCTACTCACAGTGATATAAGAGAGAGTGACAACAAAATTGAGTATAATAAAATTTGGATTTGGCTTCGTAAACCATCGTGGTCCATCCCTTCAAATCTCTATATATTATTTGAAGGTCGATTTTGTTTTTCTGGATATGGACGATCTCTTTTCAGGTTCCCTGGTTCATCACAGTTGAAGCATCTGATGTGGTTTGGAATCTCATTATTCTTTGCGGAATTTTTATGGTCATTCCTTTAGTAATTATTTATCTTTCTGTATTTTTAGAAATTTTCTAAAATTCCTTGTCATAAAAGCTATTTCTTCATCATTGTCGTTATCTGAGTCTGAATGTTCGGTTATTGCCTTGAATGCTATTGTTTTTTTTTCTATTGGTTTATTTTCTCTCCTTCCTTGCATCTGGACTTCAAATGACATTAAATTTCCTACTACCCATTCAATTTTCATAGCACTGATACCGTTGGCCTCTTCAATTGCGATAGTATTTTGATCTCATTCTTGTGTCAACGAATTTAGAAATTTTCTAACTTGGTCTTCCTTAGAATATATCATTCTTAAGACCATTAGTGAATGCATGATTTCTTGGAACATGAAGTCAATATCAGAGATAGACTCCTTCGGATTCATTTTAAATAGTTAAAACTGATCAGTTAACATAGACATCTGGTATGTTTAACTTTGCTTGTTCCTTCATGAGTCACTTGCAAAGTTTTTCAGATTTCATTTGTAGAATTACATACACACACCCTATTAAATTCATTTCTATCAAGTGAACAAAATAAAATATTAATGGCTTTTGAACTATTTTGTGCAATAGCCTTTTTCTGAACAGACCATTGTACAAAATTAGTTGTAAGTTTAACATACTCTTTTTGAGTGATATTCCAAGTATCTAATCCTACAAGTGTAAATATATTTTATTCTACAAGCCCAATATGCATAATTAGTACCATTAAATAGTGGTGGTCTAACAGTGGACTGACCCTTTATAAAAGAACTAGGATTACTAGAGTTGAATTACCAGTGTTGGTTGCCATTTAAACTTTTCAAAAATTAGATTATGATCACTTTGAAAACCATAGATCTGATACCAATTATTGCAGATTAAGGACCTTAAGGAGAACTTAACAATAGATGGGAGATGAATTATGTTTAGTGAAATCTTATAGTTTTTATGAAATCTTTTTGAATTAATCTAAAATAGATGCAAATAAAAAATATATAATAATCACAGAATCAAAAACAAATGCATAGTAACAAGTAAAAGCAGTAAAGGAAATAACACACTAGGATATTTATACTAGTTCGAAGTTACCGTACATCCAGTTGAAAGGATTTCGGATCAAATCGATATCTATGTTTAACGATTTTAACAACTTAAAATTCTAAGATCTATGCAAAATAATAAATCGAACGTGTATGGAATTTAGGGTTTATACCTGTCACTCGCGATTCAAGGATGAATAATCCTATTCGAGCTTTAATTTTCCAGATTCGTGAATACATGCGAGAGTCAAAAGGGTTGAATCGATCTGTGCTCCCAAATTATCGAGCCTCCATAGTTGTCCACAAACGCCTGTTCTCCAAGATGTCGAACAACATTAGGAGGAAGGACGGATGGTTCTATCCATTTTGGGTTTTAGGGTTTTGTTAATTTTTTTTGGTGGCGGCTCTGATCTATACACAAATGAATGATATAAAAATATATGTAAGAAGGATCGGCCTTCCTTTTAACATTTGGCCCACAAAAATCTAAATTAACTAACACTACTAAAACCCTTATACCAATTCAACAATTAAAGAAAAGGTCAACATTTTGATTTCCTTTTATTCTGAACGGCTCTCATCCTCTTCAAGCGATCTAATGTGTGACCCTATAGGTTATTACAACGTTGGCAATAATTTTAAATCGTATTTAAAACCATAAACACAGATTGGCATCTAGCAATACGTCACTGCTACCCAAGCTGTAATAAGATCAACGATTCGATTCAACCAGTTATGTGACTAGTGTCTCAATGTAATATAATCCTTTTAACCAATATATCCAGAAACTAACTAGAGGCATGGATCGTATCATCCTCGTTATAATTTAATCCGTTTTCTTGATCGATGAGTAGACTGTTTTAAAACAAATCAGTATTTGAGCACGGCCATGCATTTCACAGTCTCAATCAATCAAAGAGGCCCATGGATATCACTACGAATATATCGTAGGGTTAAATTCCATCTAGATCATTCACAATTTTCATTCGACTTGAGATGTATCCAGTAATCACCGTTATCGTTATTCTGTTATGAATAACTTTAGATGATATCAAAACACGAATGTCCTCGAATAAAATTATAATGATTTAAGGTCTGATGACCATTACATCACTGTCACTATGAGAATAACTTATGATACTGTTAATTATACTCCATGGAGTTATCTTACGGTGAGTCAGCCCAATACGCTATTCTTCAATGCGTATTTATATCTTGACTTTAATATCACGTATATTAATGATTAATGAGATGTGATCATCAGTCAATCAATATACTAGTCTCAACACTTTATTGTTGTCCTATATAAACAATAAAACTCGACTAGGGACATTTAAGAATTATAATACTTATAACATTATATAATCTCAAGTTCAGTCTTACTAGAACTATATAATTCTGTATTATTATTCTAAGGACTTCTATTATGTTAATAATTATATTACGCAGTAAATATAACATAACATAATATTTTATTTTATTCCAAATAAAATAATAACATCAACAGTGTTATCTATCTCATCAAATGAATTGCCTCTAGGGCATAAACTCTAACAATCTCCCACTTGCACTAGAGTCAATCATTCACGTATCGTATACTCATGAAACTAGTGTGACTATTAAACTTCTGCTGCGACAAAGTTTAATTCAGTAGGTCTGCAACATTACAACGTTTGTAACTTTGCAGATATGTTTATTTCCTCTATGAACAAATTCACATAGGAATTATATTTCTTAAATATATGTTTGGATAGATAATGAGTTTAATGTTTTTGGTCTGAGCAACATCCATATTGTTATCGCAATGTATATCATTGGATCAATAATGAATTAAGTTCAATCATGAACTTCTTAATCCAAACATTTTCTTTCTTAGAATTAGTATTTATTTCTTGTTTTAAAACTAACATAATTTACAATAATAAATGTGTTATCAAATAACATTAGAATTATTGTCTCACTCCTACTCAATTTCTTGTCTATACAAGATTCAGTGACATTTTGTGGTTTCGAGATATTTCGACTTCTATTTCATTCCTATCGGTATCTTAGAGACTAGTTCTCCTTTATAAAGGATATCAATTTGAGCAATAAATATTTTATTCTCAGAGAATTTATAGAAATAATATCCATTTATATCCCATGGATATTACAAAAAATAGTTATCTTATTTAGGTCCGGTCTTATCACAGGGAGGACGTTTAATAAACGCTTTGCATCCAAATCTGCGCATTTAGACACACTAGGACATTTCCTAGTCCATATCTTATATGGCATCCTTCAAATTATTTTAGTAGGATTAAATGCAATTGTTCCAAATTTAATTTATTGGAAGATCTATATGACTTATCTTGGTCGTATCATATCTTATAAGGTGCGAGTACTCCTTTCGGACACACCATTTCAATGTGGTGTTCTAGATGGAGTGAGTCGCAAAACAATTTCAAACTCATCTGGATAGTCATTAAATAGTTGGCTTAAATATTCCTTTTTCGACCTGTTCGAAAAGTATTTATTTTCTACTAAAATTGGTTTCTGTCTCCATTTTGAATTCTTTGAACTTTTCAAAGGATTCTGCTATGTGTTTCATAAGATACACATATATGTATCTACTGATATCATCAGTAAATATAATGAAGTAATAAAACCTACCTCTAGTTTGTGTATTCATTGCTCCATATACATTATTATGTACGAGACTCAATACTTATCACATTCACTGTGTCAAGTGAAAAGGTAACTCAGTTATTTTGCCTAATAAACAAGATCTGTATTCTTCAACGACCCAGAAATCTGAACCAATTTAAAAAAATTTAAATTGGCCGAAATAATGGATTTTAAATATTTAAAATAAATATTTTAAATAATGGAAATGAAAAGTGAGTTTGAATCGATAATTGAAAACGAATATAATTAGTTATAATTATAAACAAGGCCTGAAATGGAGCTGCAGTTTCAAAAATTGAATTCAAACTTTGTCGGACTGTACCGGGTGCAAAACAAAACTGATTTTAGTGAAACCAAAAATATTTAAATCTGTTAGTGAATACCTTTCTAACGAATCAGAAAAATCGAATTTTCATAGTGGAAAGCAAAAGTTATGGCCGAATGAATTTTCAGAAAGGTCCCTATGGAATTTATATAGCCCGTGAAATTGGCCATTTTGCATACGACCTCAGAATTCGACGAAACTAGTTTTGTTGGATCCGGGATGTGAAGTTATCGCTAGGTTTCAAATTTCATAATTTTTGAAGCTAGTATGTGAGCGCGGCAAAGGAAAATGTGTTTTGGTCAATTACAGTTAAATTGGATCGACCAGAAATGGGCCTTTTTGCAAACGGTCTCAGAATTCGAAGAAACTAGTTTTGTTGGGACCTTATCGTCAAAATATAGCTAGATTTATTTTTCTGGAATTTTTCGAATCAGTTTGTGGCCATGGCAAATTGAAATGTACGTTCAAATTAAATATTGAATGTTTTATATTTTAATTTGAAGGAAAACTGACTGAAACAGTCGAATGGGCCTACGAAACATATCCCATTGTGTTCAGAATGGGGGTAAAACGCTAAGGACGACAGTCGTTGGGTTTAGATTGGTGGTCGTGTCAGAAAACCCCTTTAAAACTCCATGGACCAATCAGAATTTTTTTTTTAAAAAAGAAAATACTTTCTCTCTCCCCGACGATCGAAGGCGGAAACCTATTCGCCAGTTCCCGAGCTTTTTCCGGCCGCCACACGCCTCGTTGACCCCCGACCCTTTGGAACTTTTTGTAGATCTCTCCGAGAGCTTCACATCCATAGCTGGTACGCCACCCCTCGTCGCCCCATCAGCGAGATCTCCTCCTCCAAAGTTGCGCCGTTCGTGGTCGATTTCCTCCTCCTCGCCGCCGCCAAGTTCGCCGCCGTCAGGGGTGCAGGTGCGCCTCTCCAAGCTCGTCGACGTGGCATGGGCTGATCGGCATATCGTGCTTCGGATTGGGAGAAAAGATCAAACCTAGTTTTGAACCATACTGAAAGGTATACGGCCAGATTTATTTTCAACAGTTTTAACATCTTTAAACCGTTGCAAACTTTGGAAAATCATATCTTTTTCGTTTCTTGACGAAATTCGATGAAATAGGAAACATCGTGACCGTGTGGACGCCTTCTACATTGCAGAAGAGACCGCATATTTTTCTGAGCCATCTGCTATTTTTGGTGGAGTGGAACCCAATGTGAGATTTCTAATTTATAAACGATATGGAAAACGATGATGTATAAATTATATAGTCGATGTATGAGTTATATAAGCATTGTACACCTCTTGTATAAGCGTTGTATAAGTTGTACGTTCGATGTATAAGTTATATATGCATTGTAAAAATTACATATGCATTGTAAAAATTATATATGTGTTGAAATAGAAGTGAATTGCTATATATATATATATATATATATATATATATATATATATATATATATACGCCCCTCGTCCACAAACCATGGACGATATTTATTGATTGTGATTGGTGTGAAAATTGATTGATAGCGAATGGTTGTTTGGGATTGTTTGTGGTTGATATTGATTGATTGTGGTTGAAAAATACCCATTTGTGGTTGAGAAATATTTGGTTGAAACCACATAGGATTAGTTTGTGGAAATGAAATAAATATATACATGCCGCCTGCGTGCGAACTAGATGCATGATCCCCATTGTCAAAAACCGCGAGGTTTTAAGGTAGAGCGAGGAGCCGTACTAGGGACGGTCCCGGTTTTAACTACCCTGCCGTTATGCTGCCGAAATTTTGAATAATATTCATGTGTTTGAATTATTTTCATTTGCTGAAACTATATTTATTCATTGAAAATAAAACCTTCATGTGTTGAATCGATATTCATTCGTTGATTAGAAATTCATATGTTGAATGGTATTCATGTTTTAAATATAAAAATCACATTTTTATCTATATATAGAAACTATAGAAAACCTTCATGTGTTGAATTGATATTCATTCGTTGATTAGAAATTCATGTGTTGAATGGTACTCGTGTTTTAAATATAAAAATCACATTTTTATCTATATATAGAAACTATAGAAAACCTTCATGTGTTGAATCGATATTCATTCGTTGATTAGAAATTCATGTGTTGAATGGTATTCGTGTTTTAAATATAAAAATCACATTTTTATCTATATATATAAACTATAGAAAACCTTCATGTGTTGAATCGATATTCATTCATTGATTAGAAATTCATGTGTTGAATGGTATTCATATTTTGAAATAAATTATTTTATAATAAAAAACACCTTTTTATCAACTATATAAACTATATAAAATAATAGTGTTTTGAAATGAATTGTTTTACAATAAAAATCACATTTTTATTATATACATGAATGGTTGAAATGTGAAGTGTTAAAAATAGCAACTCGTTCAAATAAATATGCAAGAGTCGAAATATTCATTAATTAGCTAATGATATGATTTTTGCCTATGCATGCAACATTAGAATGAATGGTGTTTTTAAATCAAATGGAATCAAATATGAAGTTGAATGGAAAATGATAAGTGAGAAGAACTGTATATATGTACATGCATATTTATTGAACAGGTTATAGCAAAGGGGCTAGAGAAGAGGAATAAAATTTTGTGCCCGACAAATAGGTACACATTACTGTTTTGTTTGGGTGATGATTTTATGAGCCTATTGGCTAGCCGCTTGGCTTTTTCTTTTTCTTTTTGGCGTGAGACGCTCGTGTGGTTATTTGGGAATTTTCCCAGCCCCTCCCGTACAAAGGAGGTTATGGCGAAATTTTCAAAAATTTAAACGCGTTAGTGAAATATTTGAAGTGAAAACGATATTGAAATTGTTGAGTGAACTATATTTATATAAATATATAAATATAAATAAAATTAAAACGAAACATGGCCACGCCGTTCGTGTTTTGAAACCGTGATTTCAAACAACTAGTGCGGGAAATCCGACCATTGGATTTTCCCGAAACCGCAACCGTCGGCTCCGCCTTGGAAATATCTTTCCAACGGCACCAACCTTGTAAAAATCCAACGGTTGGATTGTCTGGAATGTTTAATTCAAATCTAAAGAAAAACAGCGCCAGAAACGATTATATATATATATATATAATTATATTTAATCGAATAACGACGCTGCAGTTCGTATTTTGAAATCGAAACTTCAAACGATTGTACCGGGAGATCCGACCATCGGATTTTCCCGAAACTGGAACCGTTGGATTCGTTTCGAAAAGATCTTTCTAATGATGTAAATTTTGTGAAGATCCAACGGCTAGATTTTCAGATATGTGTAAATCAAATCTGAAGAAAAACAGCGCCACGGTCGCGTTATGGCCCGAAGGGTCGTTTTGAATAAATTGGCTATTTTAGAATAAATAAAAATAGTGATAAATCGTTATAAAATATTATAAACAATATGGATGTGATTTAGAAATTAACTGAAGGTTGGCTAAGTCGAATGGTTTCCTGACTGTTGATCTGATGATGGTTTCGGCCTTCGGGGTTAATATTTGGGAAATCGTTCTCTTACTGATTGACGGTTAGTGACTAATGAATTGAAATGATGCGTGTATATGTTAGTGTTGCACTTGTTTATTATATACGCGAGTTGCTCAGAAAGACCGGGTTTATCCCATTCTGAATAACTGAATCGACGATAAGAAATCGAAGATGAAGACGGTGGTCGAAGACCGGAGATCTTCACCTCGTTTGGATGGTAACCGAGGTCCTGATTGGGAGGCATCCCGAAATATGGATAATGAGTGCTGATCGTCCAGACGTACATGGTGATCGATGGGTTTGCGAGGTATTTAGTGCCTCCGGTTTCGTTCAGACCCAGAACGGACTTGTAAATGGACTGTGTGTCTGACATGGGATTTTATTCTGTGTTGATTGATCTCTATTAAATATACATCTGTATGGCGGTGGAGAATTTATTCTTTTACTTAACGCCCTTCTCTGAAACGCACGAGCTTAGAGGTTGTATGTCGGTGGACATCAGTCGCATGGCATGAATTGCCTGTGTGGCACGCTAAGATGCAATGATCAGGGCTTTTGTTGAAAAGAAAAGTCTTGTGGTGATGATCAAAGCACCGCCTGTGTGGCATAGCTTTGTGTATAACGTGAATTCGCGAGCCTCACACCCCTGGTGAACCAGAAACGGGAGAAGGACCTCAGGGAGGGCATGCGTTTCTTTCTAGCTAGGGTGGTGTCAGTGACCTACCAGCCCTGACATTTATATACTTTTCACTTATGTGGTTGTTGCTGTTGCGAGGCGCCTCGGTTTGATCGGACGATCCGGGTCCGATGGAGTCATTCGTTGGCTCGTTGACGCCCCAAAGGGCGGGGAAACGAAGAGTTCAGGCATAATAATCCACATCGGTGGACCGACCCTGACGATCCAAGGGGCAGTAGCGGCTGTTCTTGAGGGGCGGGCTAGAGCGTCTCGAATTCGGTAAGGACTATCTTTTGCCTTGGTTCAGGACGGAAATCCAATTTCCAAATACGACATCGTGCGGTTTTGATTGTATACCTATATATGGCGACATAGTGGTATGGGGCATTAATGCCGTCTATGATTGATAGTTATGATTTGAAATTGTTTTCAAAACATATAAACATTAGCAATAATATCAAATGCCTTTGTTTTATTCGTATCAAGCATATTTTTGCCGTTATAAGGTAAAAACTCTATCCTCCGGTTTGCGTTGCATTGTGTGATGGGAACTGAGTCATATAATGGCTTCATTTTTATAAAAAGCATTGCGATGGTTAAAAGAATGATTTGTTTTAAAGCACTGGCAATCCAATGGAGTAAACCCGTTCCACGAAAGTGGCGTGGCCCTGTGATTAGCCAAATTATATATGTGTTGAGTAGATTTCTCACATCAGTCCCATGACTGACTCGTAGTTTGTTTCACTTTCAAACTCGGGTGCCCCCTTTTTCTACACGGGCAGCCATGTATTCAGGTTTAGCTGGTTCTTTCTGGATAGCTGGAGCAGAAGATGGATTCTATCATTTATCTCTTTTTATGCTGTTCAGCTCCTATTGTACATATTTTGTTTGTTTCCGCAGTAGACATATATGTATAGCTGAACTGTATTTGTACTAAGTAAGATCCTGTATACTATGTAACTCTGATGATTACTTTTATCCAGTATATTCTATTGTTCTTTATCTGGTGTATTTATTTAATTCTGTTCTGCTATTATCTGTTTCTGTGTTATATTCCACGAATTACCCTTGCCACCGTCAGCACGAGGTTTGGGGTCTTCTCATTTGGTAAAGCTCTGATACCAAATGAAGCGACCCGAACTTCCCCGGTCTCCGAAGAGATGAGAAAGAACGAATTACTGTGAGGACAAGACAAATCAGAACGCAGACGGAAGAACATTTTATTGTTATTACAACAATTCCATCAGATACAAGAATATACAGAGTATAAATGAATAAATTACATTCGATAATTATCAGAGATTACAATAAATTACATAGCAGTGGAAAATAATACAAAGCACAACTGAAGGTGATATACGGATACAGAGCTTTTCGGATATCATTCCAGCTGTAAACCAGGATCCTGTGAATGTAAATCTGCAAAACCAAAACTACTAGCTGCCCGTGTCGAAAATAAGGGCACCCAGAGTTTAGGTTAAAACAATAAACTCCAGGTCAGTCATGTGACTGGTGTGAGAACTAAAACAGTTATTAATATTGGTTTTAAAGTTAGGTAAATCAAGGGACCACGCCGTATAACATGGAACGGGTTTCCTCCCAAGAATACCAGTGCATATCAATAAACAACGCAATGCTTTTTCGAAAAATGAAGCTATTATAAGACTCAGGTCCCATCACACAATGCAACGCAAGCCGGAGGATAGGGTTTTCCCTTATAATAGCCAAACATGCTTGGTACGTTTTAAAACAAATCATTTGATACTATAATAAGTGTATAGTGTCAAAACAATTTCAATCATAAATATAAATCATATGCGGCATAGCTACCATCTACTATGTCGCCATACTAGTTCTACAATTAAAACTGCAATATCATGTATTGGAAATTGGATTCCGTCATGAGTCGAGGCAAGGGGCAAGCTCCTCTCCACGTTCGAGACACTCTAGCAAATGCCTCAGGACTACACACTCTGGTCAATCCTGGATCTTCAGGGACGGTCCTCACTTACGTTAGAGGATTATTTATTCCTGAACACACGTTTCCCGGTCCTTACAAACCTATAATCGAGGCGCCTCATCCAACAACCACAAAGGTGAAAAGTATATAAATGTCAGGGCTGGAAAGTCACTGACACCACCAAAGCTAGAAAGAAACGTTGTGCTCTCCCTGCAGTCCGTATCCCGTTTTTGACTCATACCGAGGTGTGAGGCTCGCGAATTCACGTTATACACAAAGCTGCCACGTAGGTCGTGCTTTGATCATCAACCACAAGACTCTGCTTTTCAAAAAAAGCCTTGATCCATGCAACTCAGCGTGTCACACAGGCAATTCATGCCATGCGATTGATATCTATCGATATATAACCTCTAAGCTCCTACGTCTCAGAGAAGGGCGTTAAGCAAGAGAATAAATTCTCCGCTGCCAAAAAGATATATATTTAACAGAAATCAATCAACACAGAATAAAATCCAATGTCAGACACACAATCCATTTACAAGTTCGTTCTGGGACTGAACGAAACCGGAGGCACTTTCCTCGCATATCCATCTATCTCCAAGTACGTCTGGACGACAACCAACTGATTCCCTCATCTTGGGTGTACAGCCCAATCAAGATCATCAGTAATCACCCAAACGATGTGAAGACTTTCGGTCTTCAACCACCGTCTTCATCTTTGACATATCGTCGAATCGGTTATTCAGAATGGGTGTAAACCCGGCCTTTCCGAACAACTCGCGTACATTAAAAACAAATGTTACACAAACACGACATACGCCTCATTCCAATTCATATTCTCAGGGAGAGGTTCCCATTAATTTTATCGAAGATAAATTCTTTAAAATTTATCCTTTAATCTTCCTTTGGATGTCGTTTCAAACCAAATTATGGTTTTCTAAACTAGTCGAGATTAGCGAACCACACTGAAGTAATTATTTATTTTATTTCCCAATCCCAACCTATTCATCCCACGAAGCAAAGCTGGTAATACTCCATATCTAACACCGTGGTATTATCGGTAAAATTAATTACCATTCCACGTTCAGATTTAATTAAAGATTTAACTATCGTTTTGGAGCAAAACTGGTAATACTCCATCCTCGCTCACTTTCTAAATTTGATAATTTAGATTATCAATTCACATTTCAATTTAATTGCAGATTCATTAAAACTCCTTTTACTGGGTTAAAGAACTAATGTCATTTAAAACACAGTTCACGATAAACCCAAATCACATTCTATTTATTATCGGGTTAAAGAACTAGTGTTATTTAAAACACCGTTCACGATAAACCCATGAATCAATTCTATTTAAACCCATTTCAAATCCAGTTTATTTATTTAAAAATAAATGGGTTTTAATTTTAGTTCAAAACTAGTTCATTTCGATAAAATCAATTTTATCTTTTCAAATATGGAGTTTTTCATCCCAATTTTTCTCAAATCATTTCTTATGATTTTACACAAATTATTGTTATTTTTAATAATTTTATCAAGGCCCGTACAGTCGATTTCCATCAACGGCCATCGAACTACACTTACAGTGACCTTTTTTGAATTTGATTTGGACGTATCTCCAAATCCAACGTTAGATTTCAAATTTCTAATATTCGTTAGAAAGCTCTTTTCGATACGAACCCAACGGTTCCGGTTTTAGGATAATCCGACGGTCGGATCTCCCGTAATGTCCGTTTGAAATAAATGGTCGAAATTCATGAACTACCGCGGCGCGTTCTATTCAGGCCATTATATTATATATATATATATAATATGTATTTCGTCGATTTCTATTTAAAACGAATTTTATAAATCGTTTTTAATTCGTTTCAAAAACAATTTCAACTTCCATTTCAATTCAAATCAAAATTGAATTCTTCCTTATAAATTCGTTTTAAAATTCATTTCTATTCAATTCAAATTTCAATTCAATTTGAATTCATTTCAATTCGTTTTCAATTCAATTCGAATTCATTTTCAATTCGGTTCAATTCAAATTCGTTTTCTATTCGGTTCAATTCAAATTCGTTTTCTATTCGATTCAATTCAAATTCGTTTTCTATTCGGTTCAATTCAAATTCGTTTTCTATTCGATTCAATTCAAATTCGTTTTCTATTCTATTCAATTCAAATTTGTTTTCTATTCGATTCAATTCAAATTGGTTTTCTATTCGGTTCAATTCAAATTCGTTTTCTATTCGATTCAATTCAAATTGGTTTTCTATTTAAATCAAATTCGTTTCGTTTTCTAATTAAATCAAATTCGTTTCGTTTTCTAATTAAATCAAATTCATTTTCTTTTCAAATCCAATTCAATTCGAATATAATCGATGTAAATATCGTTCGCGTCAAAATAGCGCATCTCTAATCAACACGGCTTTATATTCAACAAATGAATCTATATTTCTTTCAATACAGGACTCTATATCTTTGCCAACACACGACTAATCTCAACGAATGAGTACTGCCCACGTGTGACTATTTTTGTTATTTAATATATTTTATAAAAATTATGGTATCTATCGTTTGATTTAAAATCAAACTCCAACCGTAAACTAGTAAGAGAACGATTCCCTGAATATTAACCCCGAAGGCCGAAACCAACATCAGATCAATATCCATGAGACCACACATCTTATCTATTTTCCAGTTAGTTTCTAATTTCAAATATGATAAAGATGTAAATTTTATTGTTAAAATATTTCGTTCAACACATGACTAATCTCAACGGATGAGTACGGTCAACACATGAACCTTTATTTTCCTGATTGGAATGAGGCCCAATCAATTACCATATAAAGTTAATTATATGGATTCCATATAACACATGTATATAATAGCAACGATAAATAATCAACCATCATCCAAAGTGCACTACACTGTATAAGCATCAAATATAGATATTTAACGCTTATAACAGCCTGTCAATCAATCAATTGACATACAACCAATTATTGGGATTAGTGTATGTCGTATTTTATCCCAATACCCGTGTGGGGTTTCAAATCAACAAACACAGATTTTATTTGTGCAGTTGGGCGATGTGTAAAATTTATCGTCGCAATCAATGTCCTTCAAATAGGTGTACATAAACAAACCGTCTGGTTTGTAAATGAATATTTATTTATTCACATTCACGTTAAAAATTACATTTTTAACGATAAAATATTTTATTTTAACACATGAATTTTTATTTAGTTCATTTACAAAATAAAAACGATATTTTTATTTTTCTAACTTATTTTAGAAAATTTCGGCGGCATAACGGCACGATCCTAGAAACGGGACAAGGCCTAGCCTTATCCCCGGTCTAGTGAAGGCCCACGCCATTCACACATCAATCAAATCCATTCCATTTCACCAAACAATTCAATTCAACCCAAATATTCTAACTAACTACACAACCAAACAATTTAACAAACAAGCCATCCATGGTCTGTGGATGACGGGTGTCGGGTGCTACTAAACACCGTCTGCATCCTAGTATATATATAATTAGAAAAAGAAATTGGAGAGTGAGAAATTCTCACTGAAAACTTCACGACACTTCTATTGTAGAAAATCTTGTCGTTCTCGCCTTTTGCCAATTTCGTTGCTCGTAGCCGCTACATATATAAAAATCGAATTTTTTACTTTTTTATTCAATATATAAAAATCGAATTTTTACTTCGCTGTTCAATATATAAAAATCGAATTTTTTACTTTGTTATTCAATATATAAAAATCGAATTTTTACAGCTACTTATATATATATAAATGGAATTTTTATTTCACTATTCAATATAGAAGAATCGTATTTTCACTTCACTTGTTTTATATGTAAAAATTATATTTTTACATCGCTAATGTCATAACAAAAATTGTATTTTTATTATAAATAAAAATCATATCTTTCTTCGAATAAAAATCTCACCTTCATGAATATAAAATTTCAACTTTTATATTATTGAAAATCATTTCTTTTTGCTGTGAAAAATCGCTTCTTTACAATGATAAAAATATCGTCTTTACAATGGTAAAAATATCCGATCTTTCCATAGTTAAAAATCAAACTTTTTCAAATTTTAAAATCAAATTCCTTTATAGTTTAAAGATCTAATCTTTATTCGCTTTCATTTATATATAAAAACTGAAAATGAATTTCATTTTATTTTCAAAAATTCCATCTTTCTACTTACATTAAAAATCTAAATTTAAATTACTTCCTATTAGCTATAAAAATAAGTAAGTAAAAAGAAAATATAAAACGAAAGAAAGGAAATACTCACAGGTATTTCTAGCGCGAGGGGGGGGGGGGTTTGAATCGCGGTGATGGCCTAGGCAGGTGGCGGCGCTGGTGGAGCTCCGGCGTCGGGGTTCAAGCAGTGGAGGCAGCGACTTTTGGGTGATGGGGTTTCTAGGGTTTCGGGGTGCGGTTTCTCCCTAAATCGATTTTGGGGCTGCTCGTTTTCGGTGGAGGAGGAGGGAGGGTTCACGGTGACGCGGGGAGGCGGCGCAGGGGGGGCGACGCCGGGAGAGGCGGCGGTGGAGGCCGTCGCGCTGGGGAGATCGTGTTTTTTTTCTTTTTTCTTTTTTTGCTATCGGGTTTTGAAAGAGGAAAGGGAGGAGGGCCGTTGACTTTGAATAGGGGAAAGGGTTATTATTATTTTTAATTTATATTATTTTAATTCTAAAAGTAACTTTTTCATTCGACTTCGAAACAAGGCCCACCGCCTGTCGTCCATAGCTAATAACCCCCATTCCGAACATAATGGGATATGTATCGTAGGCTGATTCGATCATTTCGATCAGTTTCCATCAAAATCAACATATAACTCTGTATATTGAATTTGAACGCGCATTTCAATTTACTGGGGTCACATACTAACTCTAAAATTTTCCGAAAAATATTTTTTTGGCTTCGTATTGACGATACAGTCCTAACAAAACTAGTTTCGTCGAATTCTGAGACCATTGGAAAAATGGCCATTTTCCAGTCGATTAAGATCAACTGAAACTGGTCAAACGCGTTTTCCTTTGCCACGCTCACATGTTGATTCAAAAAATTATGAAATTTGAAACCTAGCAATAGTTTGACATCACGGACCCAACAAAAGTGGTTTCGTCGAAATCCGAGGTCGTTTGCAAAATTTCCATTTTAAGGGCCTGATTTCCATAGCGACTATTCAGAATTTTCAACTGGACATATCTTTTGATTCCCGCTATTAAATTTTGATTTTTCGGATTCGTTGGAAAGATATTCTCAAATAGATCCTAATGTTTTTGGTTTCACTAAAATCCAGTTTATTTTGCACCCGGTATGTTCAATTGAAGTTTGAAATCGAATTATCGAACTACTGCGCCATTTTCAATTCTATTTATAATTATATATAATTATTTATATTCTAACGACGATCTATATAACTATATACGTTTGATTCCTTTTAAAATGAATTTCTCGTAGATATTATTTAAAATAATCTATTTTGAATATGCAAAATTCGCTAAAATTGCCAAAATAAAAATTTTAAACTTGCCTAGATTTTCCGGGTTATTACAATTCAAAATCAAATGATCTCAAAATTTCATCATTATAGAGTTTTGATATACTTCCTTGTTTACTGGGCTAACTGGTAATACTAAAGGTGTGTTGGATTTAATTATAAAATTTAATCCACTCATATGTCAAGTGCATTATAGTAAACAATTTATAAAGATCATTAATTATTTGTGAAATTCCATAAGATATAAAATGAATAACAATTGTTCTTTTATTATAAATGAAATTTAAGCTTGTCTGAACAAGATTCATAATAACATTTATTTTATATGAAATTTCATAATAACAATTATTTTATTTATTTAAGCCAGTATATTTATATAACAAGAATTAACTTCCCATTGATAATCCAACAATATTTGCTTCATTTTCAATCGTAAGTTCACTTGTCATTTCAGATTTCTACTTATTTTACAATTACTGTAAATTCACATATATTTATGTGATTTATATCCAGTATCTAATACTAGAGATGTATAAGTAGATTTTATAACATTTATATCTTATTCAGTTGAAGTCACACTTCAGCTTTGTTTTAGATCTTCGATATTTGAAAAACAACTACATTGATATTTGTTTGAGGACAATACTCAAAATTTAATGTTAGTCAAGAAATTTAATTTAATTTATCCTTCTTAAAGATTAATTTAAATTATCGTTGTTACTTATTATTTAATACCTACATTAGATAATAATAACTAATTCTGTAATATTTATATAATACAAAATTTTGACAATCAAAATTTATATTAACATAAATATGTAATTTAAACTAAAATACGCTCCCACTCAAATTAACATCCCTCTGTTCATATATGTATATCATTATATACATATAATGGTGTTCCAAGATCCATATCTAGTCATGCCTTGACCTAGCTTTGGCTAAACCCAAAACACAACCTTTTAGGTAGACATCTTTTGTCAATTATATCGTCTATATAACTCTTGGATCGCATGTTGAACAATTTGTTCAGTATTATTCATTTGCTCAAGATATATAGAATAATTCATGCTTTTGTCTCTAAGGCCATTATCCTATTATGCAGCCTAGTTAAGTCAGACCAAATAATAGGTTGGAGCACCACATTTTACTCCATCGCATATAACCAAAATAAAAGGTGCACAACGCTTTGGCGTTAGTTACAACCATTGATCTTCGACAGTGATGAGTATATAAGTGGAAGACCTCACCATGACTTAATATAGCAAAATTTTGCTTTAGAGGAAATTTATAATTCGTAGTGAAAAACGATATCAGAGTTGTTTACACATACCAAAAAAATGTGTCCGTTATATTCATAATATAGGTTCGATATAAATATATATAAAACGATATATATATATATTTAAATTCATTGTTATATAAGAATCAAGTTTATCTTACTCGAACGTTTCAAATAAAATAATTGGTTAGCTTAAAACTTATACATAGAAAATAAGAAATTTAATACTCAACAATTTGATATTAAATTCCAAATAATCAATTCTATTTCTAGATACATAACAACATGTAGGCCCGAACATCTTAAGATCCGGTTATGTACAAAAGACTTTGACTGGACTCATTAGTAGGTTCAAATCAATCCATGATCACAATTAATAGTACTTATGTACATTATATATCAATATTGCATTTATATATATCATATATATTAAGACTGAAAAACACTTTAAGGTATATAAACAAAACCAAACTACACCACTAAGACATTATATACAGTTCAGACCTTCCCAAAAGTAAACCATACAAGTACCATTGAATTTTACATATACAACATAATAGGCTATAACCTCCTCACAGATATACAATCACATGTTTATAAACATGTACAAGTCAAATACTAATAACATAAACATTTATACATATCGAATCATCACTAAAATATACAAATACAGACTTGCAACTTTCAGCAATTGCCGAACTCTGATTTCTGGAGTCACACTCCCACTGAACAACTTCAGCAATCAGAACAATTACCCTATTAAAACAGTTGCATAAGTTAAATACATCAAATGTATTTATATCTAAATATATATGGCAATTCAAATATGTATTTACAGTAAATCACACATACATCAAATGTATGTATTGCTAATGTAGTAGTCCACATGCATCACTATGTTTCAACAGACTAGTATAAATATATATGAAACAGGTTTAGAAGCATGAAATATCATGAAATTAATAATAATCATTAGGTTGTAATATGAATCAACATATTGATTCATATTTATGGATTTAATGTATTATTTATCTACCTATACAGGAAGCCCAACATTACTATAGAAAGGCAAACATTTTGATTCTGCTAAACACCTAATAGGAGAAAGCAGAACAGTAATCTTAGCGGCCATAATCAAGATTATAGACAAACAAATTTTTTACTTTTGAGGTAAGATTATCAAAATCATTTAAAGGGAATTAAAACCAAATCAGACAGGAAGGCATATATATATATATATATATATATATATATACACATACAACATTTAAGCCCAATATTCAAACTGTATTATTTTTCGACTAATTTTACTTCCTGTCTTGACAGGAATGCCTGTAATTTCAAGCACAAAACATCAATAACCTGAAAACTAAATTAAATACATGCAAATATTAAAATTGGTAGGCCCATATATATATACATACATATATATACACATTTAATGTTCAAAACTAGGAAACTAGTTATTAAATAAATACAAACAGTATTTAAATTCCTGCAACTTATTGTTAAATATAATATACATCTATATGCATATTCTATATGTTCATATAACATTATAAACTGATCTAAAGTTTATATACAACTGTGCAGTTGCTATTTTACATATATCATAATGTGCATGACTTAGGGATTATCCTGCAAACATTCTTTGCAACATATAAAATATTTGGCTGTTAGTAAAATTCCAAAACTGAAAGAAACAAGCAATGTAAATATTGATATTGGAAGATAATTTGGAGTTATCATTCCAGCTCAAACAAATTTGATCATGTTTAAATTGTGAGTATTGATCTGTACATTTATAATATATGTATACAATATACATATATGATTTAACATCAGCAGACTTATTATCAAACTGTTTGATATATATATATATATAAGTATCTGAAATCTTATTTAAGTCAGTACAGAGCATTTAATACCTCCAGAATTCAATAGGTTTGATCCTGAGCATCCCCATGTATTATATAATCTTAATTGTATAATACTATGGTTATTTATATATAACTATTATATTATAAATTATTATATCCGAGTTGATAGCATCGCTCATCATATCACTTATATGAATGTGATGTCACTCAGTTATGTATAACCAATATA
This sequence comes from Allium sativum, assembly GCA_030737875.1. NCBI lineage: Eukaryota > Viridiplantae > Streptophyta > Magnoliopsida > Asparagales > Amaryllidaceae > Allium > Allium sativum. The sequence continues at coordinate 652,593,224 of CM060923.1, forward strand.
CTCATTCAACCCTATAAATACTCAGGCATTTAAATAGAAACAGCTTTCAAAATACGTAACCAATATACTCATTCATATAACCGTAAACCAAGTATGAATGATAACAGTTTATTATTATGCCTTTTAAAATTAATAATATATGGAACTGTACACTTACAGTTTGTAAATGCATGCATATTCATTGATTCAAAACATGTGAAAAGTAAACCTGAAAAACACATGTTTATCTTGTCAATGCATAATATCCAGAAACAAGTCATATTTTCTGGTAATGACAGCCATCCTTTGCATTACATTTATCAATATAAATATCAATGGTTCACTTAAACATGGGACCAAGTTATTTACAACAATTTGTAAATTTAGCAGATATTATATATCATTATATATATACACGCTGTAGGGCGTTGGATGTCATATAACATATGATTAAAATTTAACCTTTCTATAAACCATTTTACTAAATATAGTGGTAATGTGTGTATCAAGAAAAGAAAACTGGTAGATACATATGAATCTGAATAGGTGTAACTATGAAGGATTTAAATCATATTTATAATACAGCAAATCATATCATTTTTGAATCATGCACCTGTAATTAAACAGATATCAATACAGATTACAAAACAGGACTATGAAATGCTCTCAGGTTAATTTTAACGACAGGAATCATAATTTGAAAGTCAAACTTTCAATAGTGTATGCTATCCTATTAGTAAAACAACCCTGTTATAAAATCCAGTCAAGATATAAATTAGCATATCTACCTATATAGTCAAAATAACCCAACTTAATTGTTAAAATAGCAATAAATTTGGCATCTAAAAACGTATTAGAAACTTGCTATGAACTTATCATGTCCCAAACAATTAAACAAAGTCAGTCATAATTGATTTGAATTCACACATGTTTAAGGATGATAATTACAGATCCACTCACATTTTAAATTACACAGTATCAACTTCATAATCTATATGTTCATAACTTAACATTGAAAAATTTAGCAATGATAAAATAGAGTTAATATCAAATATTAATCCATAACATCATCTCATACTGTGTATTAAATATTAGCCAAATACATGGTTAAACCGTTTCATTTCAGAAATGAAATTGCATCAGTATCTCTAATACTAATCAGGTTTGGATATGAAACTATCAAACTACAAAATTTTATATGCTTTTAAATAGAGTTAATTTGCTAAATCAACAATGAATTCTTTTCAAAGTTATAAATCGAAATTAATAAATTTTTGGGTACTGTAAAACAATTTTACATTCGCAACTTTTACATTTTTCAGATCAGCGAAACAATTTCGCTGTATGAAAATCAATAGCCCCTAAATCAGAAATCTTTGATTTCAATATTATCAATTAACCAAGAAATCAAAAACAGAACCCAAATTTTAGAACGAAGTATAAATTTTGCAAGCAAGCTCTGATACCATTGAAAGGATTTCGGATCAAATCGATATCCATGTTTAACGATTTTAACAACTTAAAATTCTAAGATCTATGCAAAATAATAAATCGAACGTGTATGGAATTTAGGGTGTATATCTGTCACTCGCGATTCAAGGATGAATAATCCTATTCGAGCTTTCATTTTCCAGATTCGTGAATACATGCGAGAGTCAAAAGGGTTGAATCGATCTGTGCTCCCAAATTAGCGTGCCTCCATAGTTGTCCACGAATGCCTGTTCTCCAAGATGTCGAACATCATTAGGAGGAAGGACGGATGGTGCTAGCCATTTTGGGTTTTGTTAATTTTTTTGTGGTGGCTCTGATCTATACACAAATGAATGATAGAAAAATATATATAAGAAGGGTCGGCCTTCCTTTTAACATTTGGCCCACAAAAATCTAAATTAACTAACACTACTAAAACCCTTATACCAATTCAACAATTAAAGAAAAGGTCAACATTTCGATTTCCTTTTATTGTGAACGGCTCTCATCCTCCTCAAGCGATCTAATGTGTGACCCTATAGGTTATTACAACGTTGGCAATAATTTTAAATCGTATTTAAAACCATAAACAGAGATTGGCATCAAGCAATACGTCACTGCTACCCAAGCTGTAATAAGATCAACAATTCGATACAACCAGTTATGTGACCAGTGTCTCAATGTAAAATAATCCTTTTAACCAATATATCCAGAATTAAACTAGAGGCATGGATTGTATCATCCTCGTTATAATTTAATCCGTTTTCTTGATCGATGAGTAAACTGTTTTAAAACAAATCAGTATTTGAGCACGGCCATGCATTTCACAGTCTCACTCAATCAAAGAGGCCCATGGATATCACTACGAATATATCGTAGGGTTAAATTCCATCTAGATCATTCACAATTTTCATTCGACTTGAGATGTATCCAATAATCACCGTTATCGTTACTCTGTTACGAATAATTTTAGATGATATCAAAACACAAATGTCCTCGAATAAAATTATAATGATTTAAGGTCTGAGGACCATTACATCACTGTCACTATGAGAGCAACTTATGATACTGTTAATTGTATTCCATGGAGTTATCTCACGGTGGGTCAGCCCAATACGCTATTCTCCAATGCGTATTTATATCTTGACTTTAATATCACGTATATTAATGATCAATGAGATGTGATCATCAGTCAATCAATATACTAGCCTCAACGCTTTATTGTTGTCCTATATAAACAATAAAACTCGACTAGGGACATTTAAGAATTATAATACTTATCACATTATATAATCTCAAGTTAAGTCTTACTCGAACTATATAATTCAGTATTATTATTCTAAGGACTTCTATTATGTTAATAATTATATTACGCAGTAAATATAACATAACAGAATATTTTATTTTATTCCAAATAAAGTAATAACATCAACAGTGTTATCTATCTCATCAAATGAATTGCCTCTAGGGCATAAACTCTAACACCAGTCCCATACAACTCTGGGTTGATGCATATTTCTTTTCAATTTATTCTTCACATGCAATCCTTGATTTCACAAACCATAAGGTACACCCCACCTGTTTCCGAAGTACAGTGAGAATCAATTGATTTTCGAGCTACAATCACACCTAGATGATTTATATGGGCTACAACCGCACCTTTTCAGTATTTTCTTTTAGAAGGAAGACTCGATAAAACCTGATATTGCGATCTTTGATTGCACAAACTCCTATAACTCTGAATAGCACTTGAAATCTTAAGAGAGTTTGATAGGGAATCAAATTAGGATAGAAGTGGTTTATTTCTATCTGAATTTCGATAGAGTTTTATTATAGAATTTAGAAAATTAAGAGTACAAATGGAGAGGAGAAAGGAGAGAAGAAGATTAAATGAAATAAGTTATGAAAATTTGAATTTAGAAACCAATTTATAGTTGTCCAACGGTCATAACCTTTCAGGAAAAGATTCAAACCAATAGATAAAACTTTTGAAATTCAGAATTTGAAAGTAACAGAATACTATTTCATGGAATGAGCTGGAGAAATCTTGGCATGATCTACATTCAGATTTGAGTTATGATCCCCGCAAGAAGGTCTATTACTTATTTATTGGTGAAGATCTCGGTGAGACTGCATGCTTGCACTACAAAGTAGTAAATGATGACATATCTCTCATTTTTGATTGCCATTATGGAAATTTCAATAAGACAATATTAAAAGCTAATTATTTGGACAAAAAATTCCAATATAGTAAGGATTATCCTAATTATGTTCCTAACCTCGCTGCTCTTTTTACCATGGTGCTACTTGAGTCGTAGACTGGATGCCGCCTCACCTTATCCTCCTCTGCATTAGAGGAATTGATCTCTATCTAGCATAGTAGTTAAATCCGTAAGCTTCACTCCTGTTTTCACTGTATAGTGCGTTGGTCACTTCAACCAGTTATGTAGTGATAAATACACTCTTTTTCTCTCATGTATTGTATAAATATAGTGTTTTGGCACTTCAAACTAGATGGGGATGCTATGCCTATGCGGTATTCCTTTTCTTTCTTCCACCTTCTAAAAAAAGTTGTACGAGCACTATAAAACTGGCATTGCTTTGCCATTTGTTTTGAAAATAATGATAACCATATCGACATGTAGGGTGCACCATGTCGACATGCCTTAGGAAAAATTTGAATTTTGAATTCTTTTGAAAATAATGTAAACGATGTTGAGATAAATCAATGTGATTCTGGAGTTTAAAAATACTATTGTTCTATATAATAAAATAGTATAATAGAGTAAAACTATAAACTAAAAGCATTGAATCTCTAAAGTAGTAAAGTCTTCAAATTCAAGACCTATATATAATTCCTGCATATATACTTATATATAGTTCTACATAAAAGGTGTTAGTATATATTTTATAACAATAATAGTTAAAACAAGGTTGTTGTCATCAAAACTATCATCACATACATCTTGGTATCCAATAATTTTTTCTTCTGTTTGGCTGGAGATCCACTGCATTCGAGTTTGAGGAGCAAATTGTCCATTTTTTCTCCCTTTTTATTTCTCCATAGTTGATCATCTCCAAGTCAACAATATATCCCCTCATTATTTCATACTCCGATTCAATTGAAATATCTATTGGAAAAATGATATAAAACAATTATTCTATGAAGTATGCTCATGTCAACACAATGTACGTTTTGAATTAAGATTTATGGTCAAATTTAGATCTACAAGATGTGTATGTTCCTTGGTTTGTTGCTTATAACATCCAGTCTTCATTGGGACTTCATTTACTTCGTCCCAAACATTGTTCTAGTCTCATTTTCTAAGCATATATGAAAGATGTAATTTTGGTCCATGAACTTCATTCATCCTACTAAACATCGAGAATTTTTTAAAAGCTACCATGTTCCATAGTCAGATAAACAGCTTCATTCACCTTTTTTGACAACATTCTTTTAGTGCTTTGGTGTCAATCCATGCTCCTTTCTTTCCATTTAATATACGTAATTTAAATTCTTTCCTTTTTCCTCTGCAATGGGTCTTGTTGGTCCCAAATTGGGGCTTCCATGGAGGTGCATTCATCATTCAATGAGTTTTAGCACTGATATATTTTTGGCTATGAATCCTATCAAGAGAATGCTTAATTGTTCAAGAATACTACAAATTGTGTTATCTCTTCGAGATTAGATGTTGAAAGTTTATATTCCAATTCACGTTGAAATCTATCTGTTGCTAACGTAATTCTTATGTTGATAGGTAATAACCGACACATGATTCCATCACATGTCAAAACTCATATGCCAGTAAAAGATGACTTTCTCCGTAAAGTGCTTGTATATAATTCACAAAATACATAATACACATACTACATGAGACATGAAATCTACCATTAATCAATGTACAAAATCCAGTGTGGTTATACAAGTCAACATTTAATAGATGTTACTTATCGACCAAACATGGGGACTTGATGCTTACATACACAAGGATGAAACTTTCAGAATTACTTGAACGTGCTTGTCATCCAGTGCTTTGGTTAAATTGGGGAATCTTGACAATCTTTTCCTCTTTATATAAATGCAATAGTCGCATTTGTTTCCACATCGCCTATGATGTTTTACAACTCCGTGAAGGCATCTACTCCTATAATCATTGGCCCTTCTCGTACTTGCCTGTATCATTGGACTATAACTTATGCAGCTACATGATGATCATTGAGGAGCCACCCATGAAAAAGTCTTTTAAATTCCAACTTGCATGAGCTATGGTTTTGGTCATTCCACCATACTCCGATGCTTCCCAATTGTCTTCTGATGAACTCAAACAAATTTACAGTAGAGATGAAATTCCAATAAGCCATGTAACAATCCAGGTCGAGATTACCTACTGACTTAATCTAAAAATATAATTTAGATTATCTTAACTAAGATGGATTCACTACAAGAAAATTGATTTTTTATTGCAAAAATCAGTGTCGTTTATTTGCAAGTGCAAGAAAAAATGTTTTCACTCACAATGTAAATACGACAACAAATATTTTACTTTCCTGCTTAAGAAAAATAGTGCGTGCTTAGTTCAAAATAAACGTAACCCTCTATTTTGTGCTCCCTCCCTTGTACTTGCAATTTTTTAACTTCCGTTCCTCCCTCCAAATCGCGAAACCCTAACCACCTTCCTCGTGACAATTTTTCCTCATCACAATTTTTTAACTCTCGCTCCTTTTAATTTTGGCATTTACCTAATAATCAACTGTGATGCACTCCAGATTTTGGAAGGGAAAATTTACTGGCAGTCCTACTACGACGGTGACAATTTTTCTGGGTTTTACACATGAATTGGGGTGAGATTTCCTAAATCTAGTATTAATTTAAGTTGGCAAATTTCCTTATAGCCCACAAAATTTCACTGTCTCTACTTCGGGTGAGTGTTATTTCGGCAGACACAACGTCCTCATCTTTCACTGCTTATGATTTTCCACTGTAACTTTAGTTTATGGATCTCATGGTTTCGATCAACAAATATACGTATGGATTTGAATCCAACAGCGTTTTGCTGTGGATTCAAATTCCTCTTGTTTTGGGTTTGTGTTAGCTGTTTGTATCCTAGAACCAAGTCCAAACCTTTCCCCATTTTGGATGCCAACAAGTTTGAAATTATATTTACAATTTAATTTTAGATAAAGATTTTTCTATTGAAGGATATGTTTTGTTTTCTATCAAAGATAATTCAACTTGATTGTATCATTGTATTCGTATATTATTACATCTATGTTTTCTCATTATTTCTAGGATGTATTACCATGCAAGTATTGTTTTTTGGCATTGAATTTCTGGCATTCTCAATGAAATCTTATTTTGATTTAAACCTTTAGTCAAAAAACTACCTATGCTTTAGACAAAAGTATGATTTAAAAAATGTATGAAAATAGAGTTGGGTTCAGGAAATGATGTGAAATGGAGCAACATGCTAATGTATACCTACCATGTTACGGACTCATATTAATAATATCAAGCATTAAGTGCATATCTTTTGTTTATGGATAGTGACAAAGTTTTATGTCAAATTTTCATTCTCAAAACATTTAGCTCTATTTTATATTCTGCAACTATGTTGCCAAACACTGCAATATTCGTTTCTTCTTCTCTAGTAAATTTTATTGGCACCTTAGGATATTCTGGGTCATATGTGGAATAGAGAGATTAATTAAAATCAAAAATTCACTCTCCAATTTTGCTATTAATAGATACAGTCTTCTATAGATGGAGGTGTTCATGGATATGTTGTCTTAGATTAATAATAAAGTTGCATCCAAAGTGGGCTTGGAATTGTTTATTTTTATTTGGAAGTAGTTTTTTCTTACTCGTAATTGTTTTGTTGTTATCTGATTGATCTGCATGTTGTATCCATAATCTAGCATTGCCAACTTGAGTTAGACATATATTACATATAATTTATGTAATTCTACCTAAATGCTTCACAATTGAAACAACAAAACAAATATAGCGCACCTTCCCTTCTAAATATCACTCGCTGCAGACTATGCTATTTGGAATATCCCCATTAAATAATACTTTGTCTGTGCAGGTGCTTGTTGAAAAACTTCTAGAATTACTTGATTTCCCTAAGGATCTTGTTAGCCTAGAAGCTGCGTCTAAGGTACTTATACATAACTCTTTTAATCATAGTGTTTCACTGACAATTTAGATAATATTCGACACCAAATTATTTTATAGATACAACTCAAGGCATTAGCTGACGAAATTGAATCAATATACAAAGGTTTGGAAAAAGGTTGAGCAGGAATGAACAGGATCTGAGAACGATGGCCATATTTTGGAAAGTTTTCGGAAGGTATATTCCATTCAATATACATTTGATATAATGCTATGACATAAGAGGTATATGCTAAAAACAAATTAAATATCAATTGTCCTTAAGTAATGAGAGGGATATGAGATTATTTTTTAAAAAAATAAGCCAAAATACCAGAATATGCATGCTTTTCAGTTGTATATGTATAATGCAAGTAGGTTTAAATGCTTTTTCTAGAAGCTTGCAGAACTTCAAGATTGTACTTAGTTTATGATATTATGGAACTAACAGTGTGGTGCTTGTAACGAAATGTAAATTGTTTAGCTGATTACTACTAAGTATATAAAAAATCAATAAATCATGACTTCTACCATCAATAAGGAAAATTCAATTATATTTGTCCCCTTCGCTACTTATTTACCATCAATAAGGAAAATTGGTTGCATATGACTTCTACCTTGGAAATATTCTATGGAGTTATCTAATTGTGCAAGTACACTTTTGATTTTGATCCTTCTTCTTCTTCTTCCCCCTTCTGAGGATGGATTAGAGGAATTAAGAGTGACTGAAGACTACTTCTAAACAGTGTAAATAAGATTGTTTACTTCAAATTTAAACTACTTGAGTATGTTTATGCATGCGCATATCATGGGTGCAAACATACTATTCTCCAATGTTTCCATATTCGCTAAATGAACTCTAGACAGTAAGTTCAGACAATTGATTAATCGTCTAAAGGAGGGGTAATCAGAACTTTAGGGTATTATTGTATATGAGCTTCATATGGCTATCGTGCTTCTGTATAATAAGTTAATAACTCAAGTTCTAATGTTAGTCAGAAAAAAGTTATTAGATAGTTGATTCTATCTTCTTCTTCTTTTTTTGAAAAGTTTGCACCGACTCTGCTCCGATAGCAACAAAATGATCATCTCACAATATGCAACTGCAAAAATATACAACATAACACATAAATAGCACAAGATATGAATAAAAAAACATTCCTACAGAGACATTATATAGTCCATCACATTAAAACATAGCTATGATAGCATCCATTGGCATATGTTTGAAAACCCACAGACCATTTCAATGTAAGAGTGCAACAAGTCTATTTAACATATTAAGTCCAAATGTTGTTTCTTCACAGTTGATCTTCACGGTGACCTTAAAAGGCTCCAGGCAGTTACCTTCTGTGACTAGAGTTATCAAGCATGGTTTTAAACTACTTAAAATTTCACTACTAAACCTCAAGCGTAAACCTGACGCGTCGTCTATATTAAATGACATAGGCAAATCTGTAGAAACGAGGCCCATATTTGCATTACTGAGGAATTTTGAGGCAAGACAGCGAGAAACAAAGACGATGCTATCGTCTTAAACCAAAATCTTTTCCTTCTACAGCCTTCCAACATGGTCATCAAATGTATTGCTTTTAGAATACTCGAACATCCCTCGCAAATGAGATTCCATTTCAGTAAGAGATTCCACGCTCATTGAAAGTGGTCTCATAAAATAACCAATCTCTGGCCATAATTTGGTTGAATACTTTTTCTCATTGCAGAGTACACCTATTTTGATAGGTAATAAATGATGAGGAAATCAGATATGAAGAATTTTCTTTTCCGTCTCTCCTGGAGTCAAAAATGCAACTTTTTCCGGTGGTACAAATGTTGGCACATCACTTTCTGGCTTTCCGGCACAAGGTTTACAGACTCTGAGTTTCCATCTTGGTTGCCATCTACTAAAAATATGCTATTCATCTATTCAGTCAAATGGTTGTAATAGAAAACCTCTACACACACTAGTAAAGGTGATATGTTTGAAACTTCAATTGAGAAAGAATAGTCTACTTTCAACCCATTTCCATTTGTAGGATCAAGAAATGTGTGAAGTTTAGGCTCAACTGCAATATGAAGATCATTGATAGAAACTCTTGGCGTAAACTGCTGTTCAACGTTTTGTTCTGTTGGTACACTAGGGGGGTGTTCTTTGTGTCCAAACAGATACGTTGGCTAACGGACGCCTCTGACGCGTCGGAGGCATCCGTTGGCCAACGGTCTTATTTGGACCGTTGAGCCAACGGCTCAAAATTGAGCCGTTGGCTCTATGCCTTCATAAACCCCCCCTTTCATTCTTTTCCTCACTTCTCCTACCTTCTTCCTCCTTCTTCTCCTTTCTGCTTCTACCAAGGTACCTTTTTTTTTATTTTTTATTTTTACGTTTTGTTTTTTGTTCATATTTTTCTGCTTTCCAGTCTAATGGCACATTCGTCTGCTTCTGGCTCTTCCAACGCCCCAAATGCTTTATGGCCAGTGGACCGCACTGAGGCTTTTATAGATATTTGCCTCAACAATATTGGTCTTCGAGGAACGAACAGATTCATCGGTGCGGTGCAGGCTGAGTTCAATGAGATGTTTGAAGACGAATATACGCAGATACAAATAAAAAACAAATGGGACAATCTGAAGAGGGTTTGGACAGCATGGAATGCGCTTTTACAAATACCTGGCGGTTATTGGGATGTTGTGCAGGACCGCTTGGATGGATCAGACGACGGTGGAATGGGCCTGCACGCTTGTATCAGAAGTTTAGGAGACAGCCACCTCTGAAGTTTCGTGAGCAGGACCAGCTTTTTAGGGGCTGCATTGGCGCAGGAACTTGCAGTCGAGAAATGCTTTGTCCTTCTGTCGTCCATAATTGATGTAAGCCGGTGGGAGATCGTTGAGATTTTTCGTCGCGACAGGTCTATTATGGAGGTGGTTGAGACCTTGTCTGATTTGGATTTGTTGGGGTTCATGTCTTATCATCTTTCTGTATTCCGCAGACAGTAGTAGTTTGTTGTACGTTTTTATGTTATTATTAGATAGTTGCTCGCATGTGTCTATTATTATGTAGTGAACTAGTATGAAATATTATTATGTACTGAACTGTTATGTATGGTTAAATGTGTTATTTTGCATTAATCATATTGTTAAGTTTTAATCATTTAATAATTAAATTACGAAATAAAAATAAAATACTCCGCTTAAATGCTCCGCTAAAATTCTCCGCTTAACGCAAAGAACACATTCTCCGCTAACTACTATTCTCTGCTATAATACTCCGCTCAAATTCTCCGCTTAAATTCTCCGCTTCCGCTTGCAAAGAAACACACCCTAGGTTTATCATCTAACCATGATTCCAATGCTGACTTGGACTTCATATCTGCTAAACCTGAAAAGACAGATGCAGAAACATTCTCTGGGTACTTTTACTTAGCTTATTATTCACCTCATTTATAGACACCAACGCATAAGTGTATTTACCATTGACATCATCATTCCTTCCAGATTCCTCGCTAGAAACAGAACTGACCTATGTTCAGAATCATAAATAGAACCACTTTCTTCGTAAGAAGATCCAGGATCACTCTTGTTGTTATCTCCAGAAGCAAGATCAAGCATTTCATTATTTAACACTACAAGGTTTTGGATGTGGTGCATATCCAGGAGCAGCATGGAGAACAATTTGTGAAGGAGATCCAGTTAGGTAAGCACGAATGTTTTTATCCAAAAATGTCCAATGTGATATGTTACTCCTAAATAAATTCTTTGTAGCCTCCTGAGATGGGTCTTCTTGTAATAGAGAATTTATATGAATGGGTATAATCTTCTCAAAATTTCTAGCATGGTCACGAATATCTTAGGCTACGTCATATTTTACTAGCTCAATGACATATTCAAATATCTTTTTAAATAGTGATAACTTGTCTGGTTGGGTTGATAATGCAGCCTTTGCCACAATATTTAAAATCTACTGCTTTGTACCAAGGTCTTCCATAGTGAAACAATGAGCAAGACACTGAAGTATGGTCGGCAATACTTTGCGAATAATCTGTCTAATTGAGCAGTATTCTCCAGCAATCCATACAATCAATGGTTGATTTTCTCTTCTGCATGACTGCATCCATATATATCTAATTCTGTATGAAAAGGGCCTTGTAACATCGAGGTTAATGGATCAGTTCTATATCTCAATGAAAAAAAAGGCATACACTAAGTTCAATCCAGATTTTGAAACAAAGCAAGTTTCCTACCATAGCAGGCCATTGTTGACATCACTCTTATGAATACATGATATAGGTAGTTGTTGGTGGTGGTGCTGTGGAGTCTGCATTATCGAGTACCTTGCCACAACATTAGGTCCAAGGGAGCAATTAGCAATTGCTGAGTTTGCCGATGCTCTTCTAGTTATTCCTAAGGTATTTTCTTGTGCGCTGAATACTTGGTTATGTTCCATGGTTTTGGTAAATCCTGAATGTTATTCTCTTTAGGTCCTTGTTGTAAATGCTGCCAAGGATGCAATTGAGCTAGTTGCAAAACTCAGATCCTATCACCATGTCGCTCAGACAAAAGAAGATAAGCAGAACTAAAATTCACCATATTTAAATTGCAACCTACCAAATATGATAACAATGGCTGAAGTATCAAAAAATAGTAGCATTATTTGTCTAACTTTACATCAGAATACCTCTTTAAACCAAAGTACAAATAAGTACACCCACCATGCTCTTCAAAATATTCAAAATGATCATGCAGGTCCGATAAAATCAGTTCCAATTGGTTGTTAAGATCATGCAGACAGTAAGAATTTTTCACTATGAAATCTACACCCACTTGTCCTAACTTAAGCTTGGATGAAATTATAACAAACTCTCCATATTACCTTTTAGCACTAGCTCAAACTGATCTGCTTAGGACATATACATACATTTTTGCAGTTTCCATGATTATTAAAGCTTCTTGTTTCAATTATTTTATTAAACTCCACTTAGCACTACCTTCCCTCTCATCAAATGTCGATATATCTTCAGAATATCCTTTAAATTGAACAGTTATATTCTTGGCTCTTTCAGGTTCCACACAAAAGGTCAAAGAGAACTTTTTTTGCTAAAGAGTATGGATTAAAGTATATTTGCAAGGTGCTTTAGGGGTAAAATTTTGCGTAAGTTGCCATTCTTTTCAGAATAGTCATCTACAATCATCAGGTGCATTTCCTTGATGGCATATCCTGGGGAAGCTTGGACTTGTGCGTTATAATGCTAAAAAGGAGTTTATTTTTATTGTTTACATATTGTGTTTGAGATTTTTCTGTTTGGAAACAATAATTATTTAAGACTGAATTAGATGTTCCAAAGGAATGTATATCTTTTTCTTTGGCTCATGCTGGTAATAAAACTTCCCTTGTGCTTTTTCTTGACGAGATCACTAATCTCTTTGGGAAAGGAATGTAAATAAACATGATGGTCTAGTATTAGCTATCTTGGGTGAAATGTTGGATGAAATTTTGATGCAATTATTTTAATTAGCTATTTGGGAATTAATTGTGCAGTATGGTCAAAATAAATAATGTATTTGACGACTAAAATGTACTTTTTTCCAGACATTGTCGCAGCTGTAGTGCTTTCCATTAACAGGAATTTTATAGGACGTGTACATCGTTTGACAAGAGCAAATTATCTAGCATCTCCTTCGCTGGTTGTGGTATATGCTCTTGGTGGAATAGTATGTATTTAACATCCCATCTTACATCTGTATTTTTCGATAGTTGTCGGTCAACGTCGACGCTCAAAGTGCAAATTGAACTTTTATGGTGCATACAACAAAGAATTATGGGTAATCAGGCGTTTTGTAAGTACTAGTTATATAACATTTTCTTTGTACTAGATGTGTAAATTTGTATATCAATGGTTATTGTATGTGAGTTCGGTCATTTATTTAGAAAACTATTGTATTGAAATGGTTATGCATATTCTATTTGAATATATATATTTTTAATTGTTTGAACATGATGATTATGTGAATGATTGTTGATTGATATTGTAGAAACAAAACATACAATTAATAAGAAATAATTGCATGAAAAAATACAGCAAATAAATCAATAATTTTTAGTAGCATTTTAAAAATGCTACTAAAATACATGTAGTGGCGTTGAGTAAACGCAACCGTAAATCAGAGGTAAAATTGGAAATTTTATTAATAGCAACAAAAAGCTTTTTTATGGCGTTTTTAAAGAGCTACAGAAATATTTATTGTGGCGTTTGGAAAACGTTACAATAAAAGTATTTACAGTGGCGTTTTTTAAAAGTACAACAAATATTTTTTATTTTTAGTGGCATGTTTTCTCGTAACGATTATCGAAACACCACCAAAACTGTTTGATAGCGTTTTTTGAGCGCTACAAAAAAATCATTTTTCTTGTAGTTATTTAGCGATTTTATGTTAATTTCCAAACTAAAATGGACATGAAATTAAATAAAATGAGAAATCTATAAAACATATGTAAAAAAATTTACAAATAAAAATGGGAATAATAATAATAATCCATTCACTTAAAATTTTAAATGAAGATTCATGATAAATATTTTCCACTATAACCATTACAGTAAAAGTAATGTAAATTCATTAGTTATATCGACATTTTTGCTTAAAAAACGAAACTTTTGGTCATTGTTAATTTATTTTTGTCAAAGTAGTAAGGGTAAATCCTATTTTTAGGGTTATACTGAATATACGATTGTACATCTTAATACTAGTAAAATTCGGCGATTTCGATAGTTTTGGGTGTTTAGTAAATTTAAAGAAAGAAATCTATTTAAAACATTATTTTAGTTTTAAATAACTATTTGCAAGAGTGATTGTAACACCTCAATCTTCAAGGTCTAAAGTTAAGGCACTACAGATGTTGTAGTCATCTATAATATTAACTTCCGTTGATAGAGAATAGATTGCTAAATAATTATAACATCCGATAGCATGGGAACATGAATTTTTTTGAAACAACATCCATTGATAAATATTCATTGTATTACATTTCTATGCGAAACCCCATTTCGATCAATATATACTTACTACAAAATACTATATCCAAGAGTTACATATAAATAAACCCTTTTGGTTGATCAGAGCTCTAAATATAGGCAATTACAACTTTTCCTTGGATACAACCAAAAAACACAAATACACATATCAAAACAAGCTCATAATTAACTATAATGTCTTGCTCGCCTTTAGAATCTCATTTATAAGAAGTTGAACCTGAAAGATCTTAACTCTTAGTCTACTCAAAAAAGTACCCAAGAGTTTAAGGAAAAGAAACATAAATTACGGATCAGTAAAAAAGATTGGTGTGAATAATATTCTTTCTACCCGACACAATGGATATCTAGTGAGACCACGCTGTGACATGGGTTTCCCTCTCACTAGTATTAAGCAATAATATATTAACCAAACATGTTCCCTTACACTTTAATGGTTAGTATGGTAGCGATAATGCAAATAGCAATAGAAACATGCAGAATGTAACATACAGCAGGTTTCCCCATCCCTGTTATACTGACTAGTTGTCTTAATGATTTCTTTGTTTTGATTCTCATCATAGAATATCCCTCCCTTAGGCATCAGAACCAAATACGACTTTTACCTTGGTTCATGTACCGTGCATTCATATAGTATCTCTCCCTAAGGCAACATAACCAAATCTTGCTTCCTTTATTTATACTTCCATATTGCTTCACAGTGGAACCCTGATTAGACGATGGAATCAAATTCTAAGTTAGTTTTATCCTTCAAACTACTAAGAACTGCATAGTTTTATCCTTTCGATAACTAAAAAACTGCAGAGTTTTGTCTTTTGATTGACTATGTACCCCTTGGCATGCATCGACTATTACATGCCTCATAATTTTGTTCTTTGATTGACTATAAACATCTCAATTATTACTTATTTCATTTATAAGTTCAAGTTAATTGGCGTCTCCCTAATCTATTCTCTCATTGGTCCCTCTAATGTTTTCACACAAATGTAGTGTCATAGAAATGGTTGTCTACTAAACAACATTAGCATCTTAATGGTTTCCTTCCGAAATATGGTGTATATTCTATGGGTATGACATTCTCATTGTTCCCAATCACCCTCGACTCCATTTTGGGGTGTCAAATCAATATTCATACTCTCACGATAAGAAAAACCCTATCGACTTCATGTATACAAGTAGTTAAGCTTTATTTTCAAATACAATGGCGAGAGGAAATAAAGGCAGAAGCCTATAATTCATTTAGAAAACATTTCCAATTAAAGGTTCTCCTTTTAAGGTTAAATGTGACTAACACACGATGAATTTCTAAACACTGCTGATAACAACAAGCCATGGAGGCAAAGCCTCAATGATTTTAGTTTAATAAAAAAAACCTTTTTGTCGGTCGCTTATCAACCACAAATGCATTCAAGGAAGTAAGTTAGAAAAAAGTTTATAAAGGCCATTTGTTGAAGGCAATGACTCTAAATGTTTTGGAAGCTAACCTTCAAATTAGAAACTAGACCCTATCGCTATTGGCAATGTCGGCATTGTTATTTGCATAAGCCGTAATTTCAAAAACTATTTATATAAAGCAATTTTATACAAACATCCCCTTCGGTAGCACCTGCATCAGAGGATTCAATGGCAAGGAACCTCTTACTTTATGAATAAACTTGGCTAACAACATCTGTGTCAACCCAACTTCAGTGCAAAGAGCTATAAGCAATTCCCTGTCGATAACAACAGTGCCGACAAACTCAATGAGTAATAGCCTGAAATTTTTTGCAATCAAGCAGTTGAATAAGTTAAAGCTTATGTTGAAAGACTAAAGCTTCCACATTTTCGAAATGATGTTGAGACGACAGTCTCTAGTTTTAAGTTTAAGGTTATAAAAAACCATTTTGGTTCCTTCGAAAGGAAGTAAGGTTTTAACCTATTTTTCTTCAGATACAATAAAGTTAAAAATATAACAAGCCATTTTGATTTCCTCGAAGGGTTGGAGGCGATAACCTCTAAGATTTCTTTTAGGTTTCGTCGAAAAGTGCAAAGATGTTAGCTCCTTTTCTTTTTTAAAACAATATTTTTTTAAGTAAAATAACATTTCGACTAAGGCGAATGACACCAAGGCTTTCAGAACTTAGGTTCTTCTATAAAAAAGTTCTTACAAGAGAAAAACCCTTTCAACCATATCGAAGAAGTTTAGGCATAGACTTTTGTGGAGTGGCTAACTTTCAAAATAGAAAATACATAAGTATGCGGAAGTCTGAATACTTCAAATACCGTACTTGTGGCATTTCAAGCATCCCCCCTATTGAAAAGTGGCTTCCGAGACAATAGGATGGTACTTCTGAATCTAGTAATACTACTGTTAGTAAATACTAGTAAACCTGGTTTATTTCATTATAAAGTCATACATTATACCAACTCCACTACATTTGTTGTAATATCGTTGGTTTAAAGAAGTTAGATTGACAAAATACAGCCATTTTTATTACTTTGTACCTCCAAGGTATAAAATTTGTATACGAAGGTTTTATCCCTTAATTACGCTTAAATCTTCTTGAGTGAAATTAATTTTAGGAAATACATAATAATTAATTAAAACATGGAAAAAATCCATAATTTCATGGAAGGAAAAATATATCTTCTTCTATCTTTCATAAAATTTTCTAGTCAAAATAATTTATTTTGTCATTTTAAACAATAAAACCCAAAATAATCGATTATCCAAATTGGTAAATTCATAAAATATTCATATATGCTTGGAAATTTATGAAATTCAAAACCCAACTTTAAAATCATGTAACCTATATTATATAAAATTTGTAGCATTTGAAGAACTCTAACTATAGGTTTTGGACCTAAAACTTACTCATTTTCATGCAAGTCAAGCATATAATCTAAGTCCGTACATGGGTTTTTCTAGACAATCAGATAGCATGATTTTGAACATGAAAGAAATCATGAACACACATAAAATATGGATGTCAACAAATAACAAAATCAACCTTGGGTAGGAAGTATTGTTCGCCTTGTTTAGATTGAAGACTTGAGATTTGCAGAAATTGATTCCTTAAACTTTAATCTTCTAACTTCCTTTAGTTTTTCTTCTTCTTCCCAAAGTTTTATGGCCGACCTCTACTTGGTCCTCGAATGTGAAAGGGTAAAATGGGGGAAAATATGTATTTATTCCTTGAATTTCCTACTTTGTCTCTCTTATATCCTTCTTATTTTACTTGTACATATTTCAAATTACTTAATTTCTAAAGCCAACCTGTTAATTTATTAAGCATATATCTCATCTTTTCATCCACTACATTATTCTTATTTAATTTGTCTAATTAAATCTTTAATAATGTTCACTAAATATTGGGGGCGTTATTTGCTCCCTTTTTAAAAGAATTCCATCATTGAAATTCGGCCAAGGACTAAAATAATCATAAAAGCCATAACAACAAAGCAAGCAATACTGTCTATTCTAGCATATCTCTCTAGTAATTAATCTATAAAGCAATATAGATAGTACTTCACAAAAATTAAGAAAAATATCCCTAATCTTGTCTTTTATTTCCTAAGTATTATCCTTTTATTAGTACTCCATTGGACTTTTATAACAACTAGTGCGAACCCGTGCTACGCACACGGGATTCACAACATCTTTTTTTTATGTTTCTTAGTTTTTTAAATTTCAATGATCAATAAGTATGTTTATATATTTTATACTTTTGAAATGGATTACATTTTTTAAACACTATTGTAAATATCTGCTGAAAAATGTATTTAAGTAATCTCAAAGCATACAACATATAACACATTTTTAACTCACATTATCTGCATACAACAAAAGATAATGTTAGCCATTAATTATTCTTAATATGTTAAGAAGTGCATTACTATGTTATGTTTTCCAATGTAAGAAATATATAGCCAATATAGGTTTATTCTATAATACATACTTATATACGTAGACACATAGTTCGGTTAATAGAAGTTTTCCATACTTAACTAAAAATAACACTTAAGTCGAATTATTGTTAAAATTTTGTTTTAAAAAATACTGTCTAAGATTAGATCATGTCCGCTTTTCGACATTATTCGATACTAAATGCATTATAAAAATGTTATAGTAACTTTAGCACATCATATTTCTTAACATTCATAGGATAATATGACATAAAAAATATGTGTAGAATACGAATATACAATTAAAATTCTAGAACAACTTGAGAATAATCATCTTCTATTAATTTGATTATTCATACATGAAGCAACTAAACCAACATAGCAATTAACGTAATTTAATACAAAATTGTACATCATAAAATGGAATACACGCAACATGCATAAACCTAATTTTTGATGACATTTCATTAAAAAAACAGAATAAGATGAACGGTGTAAAGAACAACAATTAACACGTTGAGTTGTTAGAAATAAAGTCAAGAACCTCTAGTATCAGTGGTTAGAAGTTTGGCGTTTTAGACGATGGTTCTAGATGTATGGTTTGGATCTCTAGAGATATCATAATGAGAGCACAACTTAATTAAAGTATCAACCTTATTATAAAAATATATATTAAATTCATATTATTATCAAAATGATTTTTGTAGAAGAGTTTATTGTGAAGGATAAATTCCATAATTTTTTTAAGTTCAAGAACAACCCATCAAAAATTTATTTTCAAGGACAATACACTGTAAAACTGATACCATACACACCGTAAAACTGATACTTAAAAATTGATATTTAAATTCTGATACCATACACATTATAAAACTTTTACTTAAAAACTGTAGTCAAATTCTGATACCATGCACACTATAAAACTGAGACGTAAAATCTGATGCTTTGTCCTTTAGTATAAAATTTCAGCAGGGCATCCTTACAATTGAAAAACCTGTAATTTTGTCCTTGACACTATTTTCCTTTTTCTATGGATAGGTGTATTGTAAACAACAGAAATATGAGATTATATTTGCATAGAAAGAAGATATTAAATAGAAGTTGGAATGTTATGTACCAAAATGTCAAAAGTTGCCCAAATAATTTCGTTTTAGTATGAATCAAATTTCGTAGTAACTATAACTTATCTGGACATTAAATTCAATATATTTGATGATAGAAAGTTAAAAAATGGTCACCATGTTATTAATGATATTGGGTAATTATTGCACCTAAGAACAACGTTAAGAAAACCACTGAATATTTGAAAGGTGCAAATAAAAATTATAAATTGGGATTTAGAAGAATTTAGTTTTTAAGGTGAAAATGATAGAGGTGAGAGACAAATACTGGAACCATATTCAATTTATGTATAATAGAAATATTCATGTGTATCATAATATTCGGATCAATAATTAGAAAAATATTGTATATCTAAATCATACTTCAAGTCTATAAAAACTATAGAAGAACTATACATGAAATACAATTAAAAAAATTCTAACTAATAAAATTTGGATTCATGCAACATTTTCATTTTGAAGAAAAATCTCACAATTCGAAGGCATAATGTTACAAATTTAACCATGTTAACAACAAATCTGCATTCTAGTCTATGCATTATTGGCACTTTTTTTTTTTTTCAAATTTCACGATTTTTGCTACAAAATATGATCAACTTCTGTATCATGCTTCTATTTACCTTTCAAACCATGAAACTTTCACAGTCTGTTACAGATCAATTGATTCCACCCTTGGCATAAGAAATATTCTTTAAATAATTATGAAGCATAGAGCAAAATGGAAAGACACAAATTATGAAGGACAAAATTTTCGGGAAAGAGAAAGATACAACTTTAAATTTAGTAGAAAAAAATTGATGTACTGTACACGCATGAGGAATAATCCCAAAAACATATGAACTTATTGGAACTTTTCTGGGAATATAAATGAGTAACCAATTTTTATCCAACATCATACAGCAAGTAGCTTTCAAATCCATAGTATGTCTAAGTACAAACGTCTTTGGAAATATAAAGCCAATTTACTCATCGCTTACTACCTAAGCACCACTTCATCATACAATCAACCAAATTAGTAGCTTCAAGCAATCATTGAATTCAAAATTCTAATACCACGTCTATTTCTAAATGTAATAGAGTTATAATGAATTAAGCAATTTCTAACATACCATTAGTTAAATGTAAAAAATCATTATAAATAATAACTTGAAATTTTAAATATCCTAATAACAAACAAATCATTATATAGAACTAAAAATTTATGATGTTATTTGACAAATATTTGTATAATTTAAAATTCAAAAGTAATAGATCTCAAAATCATAATGGACCTATTCTCAAGGAGGAATGCCTATGATAAATAAAATAAATATTTTTCCAGTTCATAGCAATGTCAAGACATCGTGTACTTACAAAAAAAATTAGAACATTGGTTTTTTTGCAAATATAATTTATTAGTCAGCTTACAAACAAACAAATAGCAAAATAGTATGTTTATGTGCATTAAGATGAATATGCATATGATTTTAAATCCCATATGCATATTCATTTAGTTTGATGTAGAACAAAATGATAATTTCTAAAATTAGAAGGTAATAAATACTTGAAAACAAAATTATAACCAATGAAAGGAATAAAGAAGGATGACATTTGTCTATTTAAGATATAAAATGAATTAGCAACCGAAATATGACTGGTGAAGATACAAAAAAGATAAAATAGTAGAACATAATTGAAGGAAATACGTACCAATAATTGAGCAAGAAATCGACATATATTCAACCTATATTTATTTTCTCATATAATAAAGTAGATTTGAAGAAAGGTATTAAAATTTTATCTTATAGTATTGAAAATAGTAATTGAGAATGGAATTTTACAAATGAAAATGAAATAAATAAACAATTTAATAGATTGAAAGTTAAATTTAGCTTAAGATGAAATCTAAAGCATTGATTATAAGAGAACATAAGAGGGAAAATTTAAGTCGAGCATTTTTTAAGATAGAAAATCTAAGAATGGAAGTAGTCATAATTAATAATATTGAGCAATTTGCATGTAAGGACAATGCTAAGGTAACTATTGAATACATGTTTGAAAGAGGTAAATGAAAATTATAAGTTAAAAATTAGGATAATTCAATTTTTGTGTATAGGGATAATTAGAACACAATGAACAAAAATGGAGCATTATAACTTCAAACAGAAATCCAAAAGGAACGATGAAACTTATGCTTTAAAATAGTTTATAAAATAGATGTTATTAAGTCAACCATTGAAGCGACCAATAGATAAACAAACATCATAAAATTTTCAAAGTCATTGAAATCATTAATTATATTTAGAGAAACCTACATACTGAAGATCTATAAAATTAAAAAGTAGTGAATACCTGGAAACAAAGCCGATGTCCAAAAACAGAAATGAAGAAGAATGACGTCTACCTATCTAGAGTAGACAGTCAATTAGATCACGATCGAGACATGAATATTAGTGATGAACCAAAAAGCATAATACAGTGGAACATAACAAAAGGAAGAGCATACCTGAAGTTAGGCAAAAAATTAAGTGGATTAATATGAATAATATAAATTTTACTGAAGAAACAAAAAGTATAAAGCAATAGAACTTAATCAAAGGAAGAAATACCTAAACTTGAGTTGGAAATCGATAACCAGTCAACAATTATTTGATTTCTTGTATAGTGAACTATATTTGAGAGGAGAAATTAACAATTGATATTAGAAAATAGTAATTGGAAAATGAATTTAGTAAATGAGAATAAAATCAACTAATAATGCCAACATGTAAGAAATGAAAATAGAAGATTGAGAACGAAAAGGCCACATTTAGGGATAGAATATAAAGAAAAGTAAGGGTCATCATTAATGATCTTGGACAATTTTTGCAAATAAGGACAATGTGAAAACCATTTAATAAATGTTTAAAGCGGGTAAGTGAAAAGTTTGAGCTAGAAATATAGAAAGAATTCTTGTATTTAAGAAGAAAAGTTAGAAATAAATATTAGAGCTATAGTTAATATTTTTTATATTATTATAATATGTATCTTGCCATGAAAAAGCCGAAATTGGAAGAAAATAAAATATAAAATCCTAATTATTGGCAGAGACAACAGTAATTAAAGAGAAAAAACAAAAAAGATGAATTTTATTGTATTTTAAAGATCGTTATCATATTACATTGAAATTTTACCTATTACTTTAATATTTTTTCATAAAATTGAAAATTAGAAAAATATTAAAGTAGAAAAATAAATAAAACCTAGTGATAGTATTTGAATATTAATTGTTGAATTTATATTAGAATGGAGTAGTGATGGAAGGGAAAAAATGAGGAGCCAAAATATGAATACAAATTATGTAGATTTGAAAGAATTAAAATTAATTCTAATGAATTTTAAGCATATAATAACATTAATAATGATAATGGTAAAAAAGCATTCAATTCATTATAAATTTTGCAAGTATGCGAAAAGAATATATGGATTGTAAGTTTTTAACATGAATCGGGGAATCTCAAATTGTTAATGTTTAAAAGTGGGTGCAAGGAACAGTACTGTGGAAAACCAAGAGTTGCATATGTTTTAAACTCACTTAAAGAAGCATTCAATTGATAATAACAATTTTAGCAAGTATGTGATTTTTTTAGGGATTGTACGTTTTTAACATTAATAAGGGAATTCTCAAATTGTTAATGTCCAAAAGTGGGTGGAAGAAACATTATTGTAGAAAACTAAGAGTTGCATATGTTTTAAACTCACTTTTCCACTATTTATTAATTTCTCTGAACACAGGTTAGCGTATTGAATTTTGACATATATAGTAGAATATATACATGTGATTAACAACAATTCGAATTTGTAGATGTTAAAAATATAGAAGTCAAAACTTTTGAATGTTTATAGCTTAAGAATGGAGCAAGGAGACAAACTATGAAGAAATAATGCTTAAATATGAAAGAATTACAATCAATTCTCTTGAACTTTATTTATATATAATAAAATTAATAATAAGAATGATAAATAAGCATTCAATTGGCAATAATTTTAGCAAGTATGTCAAAAACAATTGGGATTGTAAGTTTAACATTAATGGGGGAAGTTTCAAATTGTGAATGTCTAACAATGGAAGGAACGTTACTGTAGAAAACCAAGGGACGCATATGTTTAAACTCATTTTCTACCATTGATTAATTTCTTTGGACACATGTCAGTGTATTGATTTTTTGGCAGAAATGGAACTGAAAGGTCATTGGAGGAAGATTGTGCTTTCATATAATATAATAGATCCAAATTTTAGCAGACCTGAATTTTTCGCAAAATGCTGAAAATACAAGTCTACTGGAACACAAGTTTGTTTTTCTAGTATCCTAAAGAAAGGAAAAGACAAAATATATCATAACTCATAATTAAATATCTCATAGAGGAATGAATGAAATATGATAGTAAGTAAATACTTACCATAATAATGACACAGTCTAACAAGTGTCTCTAAACTAAATAATATCCTTCACCTGTCTAACCTGCGGGTTTGCTACGAGAAGCGGGTCAGAATAAAAGTTTTAGTGAATGGACAAATTATATTTTCTATAAATAACACTACATATACTGTTCTATCACTGTTTACCTTTATTAAGTTATTTGGTTTTATTACACATTACACTTCTAATTTCCTGCATAAATCGTACCCATCTACTCGTAAGTAGATTAATCTAATAAATCTATATATGTAGCTATATACCCAGTATATCAAGGTATTCCCCATAGTACCTTCCTTAAGGGGTCTCCATCGTCATACTGTGAAAACGTACATGACCTTCACTGCTATGCTACGAAAACATACTATATCATGTTGCGAAAATGCACAATGTCTCCATCACTATGCCATTAAAGCATACTAAGTTGCGCTATAAAAGTGAATAGGCTCCTACTGCTATGCCATAAAGGCGCCCAAAACCTGAGTTTTCCACAGAACTCAAGCAGGGAATTTTTTATACCTGTCAAGAATGGCCTCATTTAGCCCACAATACAGATATCAAAGATTTGTCCATCTCTTTCGATGGCTATGGCCCCACCTGGCCTCTCTAACTAATGAAAGACCATCATAAAGCTAGGTGACCATGACCCTAACAAACAATCTAAGCGTCCAAATTGGCGTTGTCCCTCATCTAGTGTCCCGATAGTAAAATATCGTTGGCCTCTTTGTTTAGCTCCAGTCTTTCCCGTACTCGCTATGACTGACGATGAAAGGTGTCCGACGACCTACTAGCTTTGTTTGGTCCTGACCACGAAGCCTCCCACGCTAACGTACCCACTAAATCATCCTAAATTCATTCCAATAAGTCTTTATGATAGCCACAACCATAAATGCATCCAAGGCATACTCCCCGGATGGAACCGCACATATAATGCCTTTGTGGGTACAGCTTCATTCGACCAACTATCATTGTTGGGTTCTTTTGACCAGTTCCTGAATTATTCATATTTGCAAATGTATCATGTCTATTTATTATGATTTCCCTAATTTTCATATTTATGCAAATATAAGTGGTATTTGCAGGTTTATAATAAACCTCACATATTCCTTTTACCTTTCATAAAGTCTTTCAGTTATGTTACCCTTTTTCTTTCCGTCTTTACAACTTACTTTTTAGGAAATTAGACCTATTCCTAATTGATTGGTTATTAAAATTGTACAAAAATCTATTTCCATAGCTTAAGGTTATTACTGTAATAGAAACCCATAATTGCAAGGCATCTCTTTTAATTATTTTTAGGCTATTGAATAGTGATAATTCAGCTAAATCTCTGTTTCGCACTAATCCACACCTTTATTTAATTTTAAACGTGCAATTATATTTTCTACTTCTTTTTCAAACCAAACTAATGAAATATATTTCTTTTTTCCTAACCAATCAATCTAGGTTATTTCTAACTTCCTATTTTAATTGGTATATTTTAATTCCTATTTTCAATGTATTTTCCTCTTTTTACATAATTACAGTAAATGTGGAAATAACTGGGTTATGTCCCTTTTTAAATCTCTCAAATTTATATATTCATCCCATTCTAAATTTGAAAGGTAATCTTTTCAACTAACAAATAAATTCTCAAATTTACCATTTAATAGCAAATTTAATGTCTATAATATTAATCATGTCATGTCCACAATTATCAAATCCTCTTTTGTTCATAATTCGTATTAAATTACGTTTTCAATGCGTGCAAACAAAAAGGATTATAATCAGTCGTATAAATTAAATGCACAATTCAATTATGTATATGTCAACATTTCAAGTTTTTATATATTTTGCACATAACTAAAATTCAACGTAAACTATGTATATATTCTGACACAGAAAAAGGGAAAAGAAAAAGAATAGTACATATTTCTTACAGGAATCAAACGTTGTCATATACTATTATGTAAAAAAAAATTAAATCCACTCACTAGGGATTTGATCTCCCATGAAATCTAAGGGGCAACGTCTGCCCACACACGCATGGAACCGGCTTATCGTCTCCAATCGTGTCCAGGATTGGACTATCGACTGGTGCAATCTTCGGTCCCCACACTGGAGCCGTCCAGTATAAACAGAGGTTGCGGCCCTTACACTGGATCCGTCCAATATAAACTTAGGCTCTGGCCCTCACATTGGATCTGTCCAGTATAAACATAGGCGCTGACCCCCATACTTGATCTGTCCAGTATGAACATAAGACTCTGGTCTCCCCACACTAGATCCATCCTGTATAAACATAGGCTCCGGCCCACATACTGGATCTGTCCAGTATAAGTATAAGACTCTGGTCTCCCCGCACTGGATCCATCTGTTATAAACATAAGACTCTGGTCTCCCCCGCACTAGATCCATCTAGTATAAACATAAGACTCTGGTCTCCCCCTCCCTGATCAGTCAGGCATAACCTTTGAACTCTGGTTCTCAACTTTGAACTTTGGTTCTCAACATTGAACTCTGGTCCACGACTTCCCCAAAGATTGGGTATATCGAATGTTAAGATCCTCCATGAGGGTTTACCAAGCGTAAGAACTACCTGACCTGGTCTGCCAAGTCTAGGAGTTCCTTTCCTTAACCCTTTTAGCACGAAAATCTTAAAAACCTAGCCTATCAAGTACACAATATTACTTAATTTGATCCTCCAAGTACAGAATTCTCTTTGCTAGTACAAACTTGCTCCGACAAGGCTCAGCAAGCTGTAACAACCCGTAAAATGCGAGCCAGTTTAAAATTTTTATTTTGGCCATTTTAGCGAATTTTGAATATTCAAAATGAATTATTTTAAATAATATCGTCGAAAAATTTATTTTGAATAGAATTCGAACGAATATATTTATATATGTCGTCGTTAGAATATATAATAATTATATATAATTATAAAAGGAATTGAAAATGACGCGGTAGTTCGAAAATTCGATTTCTAATTTCAAATGAATATATAGAATTCAATATAAGTCAGAATTGAACGAAACAAGAAATATTTGAATCTGTATAACTATATCTTTGTAACGAAGTTAACAAACTGAGATTTCATTTTAGAAATGATAAGATATGTCCAGTTTAAAATTAGAAATAGTCGCTGTGGAATTTATATATATTTTTATATATATAAGGCCCTTAAAAATAGCAATTTTGCAAACGACCTCGGATTTCGACGAAACCAGTTTTGTTGGGTCCGTGGTGTCGAGTTATTGCTAGGTTTCAAATTTCATAATTTTTCGAATCAATATGTGAGCGTGGCAAAGGAAAACGCGTTTGACCAGTTTCAGTTGATTTTAATCGACTGGAAATTGGCCATTTTTCCAACGGTCTCAGAATTCGACGAAACTAGTTTTGTTAGGACCGTATCGTCAATACGAAGCTAGAAAATATTTTTCTGGAATTTTTCTATTTAGTATGTGACCCCGGTAATTTGAAATGTACGTTTAAAATTCAATATAGTGGTTTAAATGTAAATTTAACGGAAACTGATTCAAACGATCAAATCAACCTGTGATGCATATCCCATTGTGTTCGGAATGGGGGTAATTAGCTAGGGGCGACAGTCGGTGGGCTTGATTTCGAGTTAAAACAGAAAGTCAACTTTAAATTGAATTAAATAATTAAATTAAAATAAAAAATAAATAAAACCCTTCCTCCTTATCAGCCGACCCCCCCCCCCTTATTCTCATTTCAGAAATTAGAGAAAAGAAAAAGAAAAAGAAGAAGACGGAGGCGCGCGGCCACCGTCCAACCACCGCCGCCACTTCGCCCCCCAGAGCCGCCGCTTCCTCCCTTCTTCCCTTCCTCCAGCTCCCCCTCAGATGCGAAAAACCACCGCGACCCCCCCTTGCATCGAAGAACGCGAACGCCCTAAAACCCCAGCCCCCTTTTCTCGCGCCGACACCCTGACCAACCACCGCACCCTCCCCCTCTTGCCTCAGCCGCATCGACGAGCCCCCCTGTAAGTTTGCTGTTTGTTTTTTTTACTTTAAAACTGTTTTTATTTATTTATTTTTAATTTATGAAAGTTAGGATTTTTAATTTATGAAAGTTAGGATTTTTAATTTATGAAAGTTAGGATTTTTAATTTATAAAAGTTAGGATTTTTAATTTATAAAAGTTAGGATTTTTAATTTATGAAAGTTAGGATTTTTAATTTATGGAAGTTAGGATTTTTAATTTATGAAAGTTAGGATTTTTAATTTATGAAAGTTAGGATTTTTAATTTATAAAAGTTAGGATTTTTAATTTATAAAAGTTAGGATTTTTAATTTATAAAAGTTAGGATTTTTAATTTATAAAAGTTAGGATTTTTAATTTATGAAAGTTAGGATTTTTAATTTAAATAAAAATTCGTTTTTTATATATTGAACTTTGAAATAAAAATTCGATTTTTATATATTGAACTTCGATAGGAAAATAGAATTTTTATGTATTGAACTTCGATAGGAAAATAGAATTTTTATGTATTGAACTTCGATAGGAAAATAGAATTTTTATGTATTGAACTTCGATAGGAAAATAGAATTTTTATGTATTGAACTTCGATAGGAAAATAGAATTTTTATGTATTGAACTTCGATAGGAAAATAGAATTTTTATGTATTGAACTTCGATAGGAAAATAGAATTTTTATGTATTGAACTTCGATAGGAAAATAGAATTTTTATGTATTGAACTTCGATAGGAAAATAGAATTTTTATATATTGAACTTCGATAGGAAAATAGAATTTTTATATATTGAACTTCGATAGAAAAATAGAATTTTTATATATTGAACTTCGATAGAACAATATGATTTTTATATATGGAATAGCGAAGTAAAAATTCGATTTTTACATATGTAGTGAAAGCGGACAACGAAGGTGACAAAAAGGCGAGGACGAAGAAGATTTCTATCAATGAAGTGCCGTGGAGCTAGGATAGCTATATGTGAGAATTTCTCACCTTTCAATTTCTTTTTCTAGTTATATATATACTAGGATGCAGACGGTGTTTAGTAGCACCCGACACAATCGTCCACAGACCATGGACTTGTTTGTTTGACTGTTTGGTGATTGATTGCGATATTGGTTTGAATGTGGTTTGTGGTGTGAAAAATCGAATCGATAAATTGGTTAGGATTAGACGTGCGCCGTTATAAGGCGAAGGAGTAAGGCTAGGTTAGACTCTTACTCCAAATTTTGTGGTTTACATAACGAATTGATTTGATTGATGTGTGAATGGCGTGGGCCTTCACTAGACCGGGGATAAGGCTAGGCCTTGTCCCGTTTCTAGTATCGTGCCGTTATGCCGCCGAAATTTTCTAAAATGTGTTAGAAAAATAAAAATATCATTTTATAGAATAAATGAATTGAATAGAAATTCATAGGTTGAAATAAAATGTTTTATCGTTAAAAATATAATTTTTAACGTGAATGTGAATAAATGAATAGTTATAAACAAATCGGCTGATTTGTTTGTATATACACTGATTTGACTGATATTGATTGGGTCGATAAATTTCACACTTCGCCCAACTGCACAAATAAAGTCTGTGTTTGATTGTTTGAAACCCCACACGGGTGTTGGGATGAAATTTGAAGTTCACCCATCCTGATTGATTAAATATGTCGATCGATTGATTGACAGGCTGTTATAAGCGTTAGATATCTATATTTGATGCTTATACAGTGTAGTGCACTTTGGTTGATGGTTGATTATTTTTCAATGCTATTATACATGTGTTGTATGAAAATCCATATAATAACTTTATATGGTAATTGATTGGGCCTCATTCCAGTTTTAAAATAGAAATATTCGAAATAGAAATATTTGAAATAGAAATATTCGAAATGGAATATTTGAAAATATCAATATATGAAGCCGTGTTGATTAGGTTGACGCCATTTTGATGTGAACGATATTTATATCGATTTTATCCATTTTAAAATGAATATTGAAAGGGATTTCGAAATGAATTGAATTGAAAACGATTTCGAAATGAATTGAATTGAAAACGATTTCGAAATGAATTGAATTGAAAACGATTTCGAAATGAATTGAATTGAAAACGATTTCGAAATGAATTGAATTGAAAACGATTTCGAAATGAATTGAATTGAAAACGATTTCGAAATGAATTGAATTGAAAACGAATTGAAATGAATTCAAATTGAATTGAAATTTGAATTGAATAGAAATGAATTTTCAAACGAATTTATAAAGAAGAATTCAATTTTGATTTGAATTGAAATGGAAGTTGAAAATGTTTTTGAAACGAATTCAAAACCATTTATATAATTCGTTTTAAATAGAAATCGACGAAGTATATATTATATATATAATATAATGGCCTGAATAGAACGCGCCGCGCCGCGGCAGTTCGCGAATTTCGACCATTGATTTCAAACGGACATTACGGGAGATCCGACCGTCGGATTCTCCTAAAACCGGAACCGTTGGGTTCGTATCGAAGAGAGCTTTCTAATGAATGTGAGAAATTAGAAATCTAACGGTTGGATTTGGAATTATGTCCAAATCAAATTTGAAAAAGGTCGCTGTAAGTGCAGTTCGATGGCCATTGGTGGAAATCGACTGTACGGACCTTGATAAAATTATTAAAAATAGTAATAATTTGTGTAAAATCATAAGAAATGATTTGTGAAGTTTGGGATGAAAAACTCCATATTTGAAAAGATAAAAATAGATTTTTATCGAAATGAACTAGTTTTGAACTAGAATTATAATTCTATTTATTTTTAAATAAATAAATTGAATTTGAAAAAGGGGTTTGAAAATAACCAAAATTTCCAATGATTGCATTGGAGTGGATTTGAATCGAAATTGTCTTCGGAATATTTCGATGTTGGAATTCGTGATTATACAGATGTTGTTATGGAAATTTGAAAGATATATATTTATATCGTTATTTCCAATACGACATTTGTTAGTCGTAGAATTTGATATTGAATATAAGCCGATATATTTTCTATTCAGAGCCTTGTATTGAATATCAAATGTGATTTGGGTTTGTCGCGAATGGTGTCTTCACTAACACTGTTCTTGAACCTAGTTGTGAAAAGATTAAATCTTTTATTTAGATTTAATGAAGTGTACCAATTAAATAATATTTAATTGGAATTGAATTGATATTGATTTTTGGGTTTATCGTGGACAGTGTTTTAAATAACACTCGTTCTTTAACCCGATAATTAATGAATGTGATTTTAGGTTTATCGTGAACCGTGTTTTTAAATGACACTGATTCTTTGACCCAGTTGAAGATTGAAACTAAGTGGAGTTTTAATGAATCTTTA
This sequence comes from Allium sativum, assembly GCA_030737875.1. Taxonomy (NCBI): domain Eukaryota; kingdom Viridiplantae; phylum Streptophyta; class Magnoliopsida; order Asparagales; family Amaryllidaceae; genus Allium; species Allium sativum. The sequence goes on from CM060923.1 coordinate 652,624,611, forward strand.
ATTAAGATTGAAATGATCGAGAATGGAGTATCACCAGTTTTACTCCAGGCGATAATTAAATCTTTAATTAGATTTGAACGTGAAATGGTAATTGAATTACCGATAACACTGTGGTGTTAGATATGAAGTACTACCAGTTTTACTTCATGGGATGAATAGGTTGGGATTGGGAAATAAAATAAATGATTACTTCGGTGTGGTTCGCTAATCCCGACTAGTTTGAATTGATATTCAAAGGAGATTAAAGAATAAATTTAAAGAATTTATCTTGGATAAAATTAATGGGAACTTTTCCCAAAGTATAGGAATATTTGAATAAAAGAATATTCTGAATTGGAATGAGGCGTATGTTGTGTTTGTGTAACACTTTTATAATATATACGCGAGTTATTCAGAAAGACCGGGTTTATCCCATTCTGAATAACTGATTCGACGTGGTGTCGAAGGTGAAGACGGTGGTCGAAGACCGGAAGTCTTCACGTCGTTTGGGTGATAACTGATGATCTTGATTGGGCTGTACACCCAAGAAGATGGAAACAGTTGGTGATCGTCCAGACGTACTTGGAGATTGATGGATATGCGGGGTACTAGGTGCCTCCGGTTTCGTTCAGCCCCAGAACGGACTTGTAAATGGACTGTGTGTCTGACATTGGATTTTAGTCTGTGCGATTGATTTCTATTAAATATATATCTGTTTGGCGGCGGAGAATTTATTCTCTTGCTTAACGCCCTTCTCTGAGACGTACGAGCTCAGGGGTTATATATTGATGGATATCAAACGCATGGAGTGAATTGCCTGTGTGGCATGCCTAAGTGGCAATTGATCGAGGCTTCTGTTGAAAAGCAAAGTCTTGTGGTGATGATCAAAGCACGGCCTTTGTGGCGTAGCTTTGTGTAACGTTTACTTCGCGTGTTTCACACCCGGTATGGACCAAAAACGGGAGACGGACCTCAGGGAGGACTTGCGTTTCTTTCTAGCTAGAAGTGGTGTCAGTTGTTTTACACGCCCTGACGAGTTTGACTTATGTGGTTGTTGCTGTTGCGAGGCGCCTCGGTTATATCGGTTTCGGCCGATGCATTCTGGTCGGCAGACGGACCAGACTTACACCCCATAGGGTGGGGAAACGTGTTGTTCAGGCACTATAATCCACATCGGTGGACCGGCCCTGACGATCCAAGGGGCAGTTGCGGCTGTTCCGGTGGCTCGGGCTAGAGAGTCACGAATCGGTTGAGGACTATCTTTTGCCTCGGTTCATAGACGGAAATCCAATTTCCAAATACGTGACATTTGCGGTTTTATTTGTAGAGCCTAGTATGGCGACATAGTGGGATGGGGCACTTATGCCGCCTATGATTGATATTTATGATTTGAAGTGTTTTATACACTATGCACTTATAATAATATCAAATGATTTGTTTTAAAACGTATCAAGCATTCTTTGGCTGTTATAAGGGAAAACCCTATCCTCGACTGCGTTGCATTGTGTGATGGGACCTGGGTCTTATAACAGCTGCATTTTTCTTTATTTAGCATTGCGCTGTTGGTTTTATGCACTGGTATTCTTGGGAGGAAATCCGTTCCGTGTTATACGGCGTGGTCCCTTGATTTACCTAATGATTTAAAACAAAGATTAATGACTGTTTTAGTTCTCACACCAGTCCCATGACTGACCTGGAGTTTATTGTTTTAACCTAAACTCTGGGTGCCCCTATTTTGACACGGGCAGCTAGTAGTTTTGGTTTTGCAGATTTATATTCACAGGATCCTGGTTTACAGCTGGAACGATATCCGGAAAGCTTTGTATCCGTATATCTCATTCAAGTTGTGTATTGTATTATTTTCCGCTGCGATGTATTTAAATGTAATTTAAATCTCTGATATTTCTGTGTAATATTTATTGGTTTATACTCTGTATATTCTTGTAATCTGATGCACTGTTGTAATATACAATGAAATGTTCTTCTGTATGCGTTCTGTTGTGGCTTGTTCTCGAACTATCCGACGCTTTCCTTTACGGGGAAGTTACGGGTCTTTACACGTGGTATCAGAGCTTTGGTTTACAAAGCTCAGAGAACAAGGCACATTAGAACCTTACGAAAGAATTCATCAGATATTGGATTAGTAATATCCAATTAGAATGACTCGTTAGAGATGGGATCAGTAGTATCCTAGAACGAGTGTGAAGAGTATATTTTTGAAAATGAAAACAAATTTTTGTTTTGAAAATTTAAATCACTTATTCGTATTTGATTATTTAATTATATTGATGTGGACAATCCAGTATATATAGATTTTGCGTATACGTCTGATCCGCGTGTATTTGAAATTTTAATATATTGGATAGATATAGAATCACACTCTAGTCGCCCGAAGATGATATTGATGATAGCGATCGCATCATCAACATTTATGTTCGAGTTTCGAAGGTGTGATTTCTATATATTTCCATTAGGCTGGTGTGAGAACCAAAATATATATAGTTAGAACACATTGTTGTAAATTGGCATCAAAAACAAGATTTTTTGTATATGTATCAAAATTATGAATTGGAAACTCTAATTCACTAATTGATTGATGTTTGTGTTGTTTGTTCATTTGTTTGCTAATTTTGAATCATTTAGCCTAATTGAATCAAATGTTGAACTGTATAGAAAATTGGTTGCATTTGCTTGCATATACATATATATAATTGAACAGGTCATAGCAAGGAGGCTAGAGCAGAGAATAAAATTTGTTTGCCCGACAAATAGGTACATGTTTACTACATAATTTCCTGTTTTGTTTGGGTGATGATGATTTTGTGAGCCTATTGGCTAGCCGCTTGGCTTTTTCTTTTTCTTTTTGAGATCTGAAGGACCGGGGAAGCTATTTGAAATTCCCCGATGCTCCCGGTGCAGGGGAGGTTATGGCGAAATTTTTCGGAAATTTAGGGTGTTAGCCAAATTTTTGAAATTTTGAAAATTCTCAGAAACTGAAAAGTTGGAGAATGGAAGCCAGATCGAACGTAGAGTTGATTAATCAAACCACTTTCGACTTTGTTCCTTTTCGGGGACGAAAAGTTTTAAGTGGGGGAGATTGTAACAACCCGTAAAATGCGAGCCAGTTTGAAATTTTTATTTTGGCCATTTTAGCGAATTTTGAATATTCAAAATGAATTATTTTAAATAATATCGTCGAAAAATTTATTTTGAATAGAATTCGAACGAATATATTTATATACGTCGTCGTTAGAATATATAATAATTGTATATAATTATAAAAGGAATTGAAAATGACGCGGTAGTTCGAAAATTCGATTTCTAATTTCAAATGAATATACAGAATTCAATATAAGTCAGAATTGAACGAAACAAGAAATATTTGAATCTGTATAACTATATCTTTGTAACGAAGTTAACAAACTGAGATTTCATTTTAGAAATGATAAGATATGTCCAGTTTAAAATTAGAAATAGTCGCTGTGGAATTTATATATATTTTTATATATATAAGGCCCTTAAAAATAGCAATTTTGCAAACGACCTCGGATTTCGACGAAACCAGTTTTGTTGGGTCCGTGGTGTCGAGTTATTGCTAGGTTTCAAATTTCATAATTTTTCGAATCAATATGTGAGCGTGGCAAAGGAAAACGCGTTTGACCAGTTTCAGTTGATTTTAATCGACTGGAAATTGGCCATTTTTCCAACGGTCTCAGAATTCGACGAAACTAGTTTTGTTAGGACCGTATCGTCAATACGAAGCTAGAAAATATTTTTCTGGAATTTTTCTATTTAGTATGTGACCCCGGTAATTTGAAATGTACGTTTAAAATTCAATATAGTGGTTTAAATGTAAATTTAACAGAAACTGATTCAAACAGTCGAATCTGCCTACGATACATATCCCATTGTGCTCGGAATGGGGGTAAAACGCTATGGACGACAGGCGGTGGGCCTCGTTTCGAGGTCGTATGTGAAAGTCAACTCTTTAGGTTAAAATAAATTAATAAATTAATAATAAAAAAAATATATTCTCTTTCCCTATAACCTTTGGCCCCCCCCCGTTTTCGTTTAACAGAAAGAAAAGAAAAAAAAAACGATGGACGCTCTGCCCTAGGCGCCGCCGCGCCCTAGCCATCGCACCCCTCCCCTCCGTTCTCCTCCATCCCGCCTCCCAGCTCCGGCGTCACTCGACGCCACATCTCCCCACCCCTGCCCTCCTCGACGAAGACGAGACGCCCCCCCAGATTCGAATAGAACGCCGCCGCTAGCCCTAGGGGGGCCCAAAGCCGACAGCGCCGCCTGCGCCTGGGCAACTCCGACCCTCCAACGTCGAACTCACCCACCCCTCTGTAAGTTCACTGATTGATTTTTTTTTTTACTTTAAAATTGATTTTTTGTTTGTTTACTTTAAAACTGATTTTCAAAACATTTAAAAACTGATTTTTAAAAGCATTCAAAAACTGATTTATATGTTTTTAAAAGCTGATTTGAAAAGAGAAAATAAAAACTGATTTAATAGGATATTTAAAAACTGATTTTTATAAGATTTAAAAACTGAAATGGTTTTTAGAAAAGTTAAAACCTGATTTTTTTAAAAAAAAAAGAAGTAAAAACTGAAATTTTTAGAAAAGATTGGAAACTGAATTTTTTTTAAAAAAGAAAGAAAACTGAAAACTGATTTCTTTAAAAAGAAAAATCATATCTTTATATATCGAAAGTCGATAGAAAAATAGAATTTTTATATATTGAACTTCGATAGGAAAATAGAATTTTTATATATTGAACTTCGATAGGAAAATAGAATTTTTATGTATTGAACTTCGATAGGAAAATAGAATTCTTTTTCTAGTTATATATGTACTAGGATGCAGACGGTGTTTAGTAGCACCCGACACAATCGTCCACAGACCATGGACTTGTTTGTTTGACTGTTTGGTGATTGATTGCGATATTGGTTTGAATGTGGTTTGTGGAGTGAAAAATCGAATCGATAAATTGGTTAGGATTAGACGTGCGCCGTTATAAGGCGAAGGAGTAAGGCTAGGTTAGACTCTTACTCCAAATTTTGTGGTTTACATAACGAATTGATTTGATTGATGTGTGAATGGCGTGGGCCTTCACTAGACCGGGGATAAGGCTAGGCCTTGTCCCGTTTCTAGTATCGTGCCGTTATGCCGCCGAAATTTTCTAAAATGTGTTAGAAAAATAAAAATATCATTTTATAGAATAAATGAATTGAATAGAAATTCATAGGTTGAAATAAAATGTTTTATCGTTAAAAATATAATTTTTAACGTGAATGTGAATAAACGAATAGTTATAAACAAATCGGCTGATTTGTTTGTATATACACTGATTTGACTGATATTGATTGGGTCGATAAATTTCACACTTCGCCCAACTGCACAAATAAAGTCTGTGTTTGATTATTTGAAACCCCACACGGGTGTTGGGATGAAATTTGAAGTTCACTCATCCTGATCGATTAAATATGTCGATCGATTGATTGACAGGCTGTTATAAGCGTTAGATATCTATATTTGATGCTTATACAGTGTAGTGCACTTTGGTTGATGGTTGATTATTTTTCAATGCTATTATACATGTGTTGTATGAAAATCCATATAATAACTTTATATGGTAATTGATTGGGCCTCATTCCAGTTTTAAAATAGAAATATTCGAAATAGAAATATTTGAAATAGAAATATTCGAAATGGAATATTTGAAAATATCAATATATGAAGCCGTGTTGATTAGGTTGACGCCATTTTGACGTGAACGATATTTATATCGATTTTATCCATTTTAAAATGAATATTGAAAGGGATTTCGAAATGAATTGAATTGAAAACGATTTCGAAATGAATTGAATTGAAAACGATTTCGAAATGAATTGAATTGAAAACGATTTCGAAATGAATTGAATTGAAAACGATTTCGAAATGAATTGAATTGAAAACGATTTCGAAATGAATTGAATTGAAAACGATTTCGAAATGAATTGAATTGAAAACGATTTCGAAATGAATTGAATTGAAAACGATTTCGAAATGAATTGAATTGAAAACGATTTCGAAATGAATTGAATTGAAAACGATTTCGAAATGAATTGAATTGAAAACGAATTGAAATGAATTCAAATTGAATTGAAATTTGAATTGAATAGAAATGAATTTTGAAACGAATTTATAAAGAAGAATTCAATTTTGATTTGAATTGAAATGGAAGTTGAAAATGTTTTTGAAACGAATTCAAAACCATTTATATAATTCGTTTTAAATAGAAATCGACGAAGTATATATTATATATATATTATATATATAATATAATGGCCTGAATAGAACGCGCCGCGCCGCGGCAGTTCGCGAATTTCGACCATTGATTTCAAACGGACATTACGGGAGATCTGACCGTCGGATTCTCCTAAAACCGGAACCGTTGGGTTCGTATCGAAGAGAGCTTTCTAATGAATGTGAGAAATTAGAAATCTAATGGTTGGATTTGGAATTATGTCCAAATCAAATTTGAAAAAGGTCGTTGTAAGTGCAGTTCGATGGCCATTGGTGGAAATCGACTGTACGGGCCTTGATAAAATTATTAAAAATAGTAATAATTTGTGTAAAATCATAAGAAATGATTTGTGAAGTTTGGGATGAAAAACTCCATATTTGAAAAGATAAAAATAGATTTTTATCGAAATGAACTAGTTTTGAACTAGAATTATAATTCTATTTATTTTTAAATAAATAAATTGAATTTGAAAAAGGGGTTTGAAAATAACCAAAATTTCCAATGATTGCATTGGAGTGGATTTGAATCGAAATTGTCTTCGGAATATTTCGATGTTGGAATTCGTGATTATACAGATGTTGTTATGGAAATTTGAAAGATATATATTTATATCGTTATTTCCAATACGACATTTGTTAGTCGTAGAATTTGGTATTGAATATAAGCCGATATATTTTCCATTCAGAGCCTTGTATTGAATATCAAATGTGATTTGGGTTTGTCGCGAATGGTGTCTTCACTAACACTGTTCTTGAACCTAGTTGTGAAAAGATTAAATCTTTTATTTAGATTTAATGAAGTGTACCAATTAAATAATATTTAATTGGAATTGAATTGATATTGATTTTTGGGTTTATCGTGGACAGTGTTTTAAATAACACTCGTTCTTTAACCCGATAATTAATGAATGTGATTTTGGGTTTATCGTGAACCGTGTTTTTAAATGACACTGATTCTTTGACCCAGTTGAAGATTGAAACTAAGTGGAGTTTTAATGAATCTTTAATTAAGATTGAAATGATCGAGAATGGAGTATCACCAGTTTTACTCCAGGCGATAATTAAATCTTTAATTAGATTTGAACGTGAAATGGTAATTGAATTACCGATAACACTGTGGTGTTAGATATGAAGTACTACCAGTTTTACTTCATGGGATGAATAGGTTGGGATTGGGAAATAAAATAAATGATTACTTCGGTGTGGTTCGCTAATCCCGACTAGTTTGAATTGATATTCAAAGGAGATTAAAGAATAAATTTAAAGAATTTATCTTGGATAAAATTAATGGGAACTTTTCCAAAAGTATAGGAATATTTGAATAAAAGAATATTCTGAATTGGAATGAGGCGTATGTTGTGTTTGTGTAACACTTTTATAATATATACGCGAGTTATTCAGAAAGACCGGCTTTATCCCATTCTGAATAACTGATTCGACGTGGTGTCGAAGGTGAAGACGGTGGTCGAAGACCGGAAGTCTTCACGTCGTTTGGGTGATAACTGATGATCTTGATTGGGCTGTACACCCAAGAAGATGGAAACAGTTGGTGATCGTCCAGACGTACTTGGAGATTGATGGATATGCGGGGTACTAGGTGCCTCCGGTTTCGTTCAGCCCCAGAACGGACTTGTAAATGGACTGTGTGTCTGACATTGGATTTTAGTCTGTGCGATTGATTTCTATTAAATATATATCTGTTTGGCGGCGGAGAATTTATTCTCTTGCTTAACGCCCTTCTCTGAGACGTACGAGCTCAGGGGTTATATATTGATGGATATCAAATGCATGGAGTGAATTGCCTGTGTGGCATGCCTAAGTGGCAATTGATCGAGGCTTCTGTTGAAAAGCAAAGTCTTGTGGTGATGATCAAAGCACGGCCTTTGTGGCGTAGCTTTGTGTAACGTTTACTTCGCGTGTTTCACACCCGGTATGGACCAAAAACGGGAGACGGACCTCAGGGAGGACTTGCGTTTCTTTCTAGCTAGAAGTGGCGTCAGTGGTTTTACACGCCCTGACGAGTTTGACTTATGTGGTTGTTGCTGTTGCGAGGCGCCTCGGTTATATCGGTTTCGGCCGATGCATTCTGGTCGGCAGACGGACCAGACTTACACCCCATAGGGTGGGGAAACGTGTTGTTCAGGCACTATAATCCACATCGGTGGACCGGCCCTGACGATCCAAGGGGCAGTTGCGGCTGTTCCGGTGGCTCGGGCTAGAGAGTCACGAATCGGTTGAGGACTATCTTTTGCCTCGGTTCATAGACGGAAATCCAATTTCCAAATACGTGACATTTGCGGTTTTATTTGTAGAGCCTAGTATGGCGACATAGTGGGATGGGGCACTTATGCCGCCTATGATTGATATTTATGATTTGAAGTGTTTTATACACTATGCACTTATAATAATATCAAATGATTTGTTTTAAAACGTATCAAGCATTCTTTGGCTGTTATAAGGGAAAACCCTATCCTCGACTGCGTTGCATTGTGTGATGGGACCTGGGTCTTATAACAGCTGCATTTTTCTTTATTTAGCATTGCGCTGTTGGTTTTATGCACTGGTATTCTTGGGAGGAAACCCGTTCCGTGTTATACGGCGTGGTCCCTTGATTTACCTAATGATTTAAAACAAAGATTAATGACTGTTTTAGTTCTCACACCAGTCCCATGACTGACCTGGAGTTTATTGTTTTAACCTAAACTCTGGGTGCCCCTATTTTGACACGGGCAGCTAGTAGTTTTGGTTTTGCAGATTTATATTCACAGGATCCTGGTTTACAGCTGGAACGATATCCGGAAAGCTTTGTATCCGTATATCTCATTCTAGTTGTGTATTGTATTATTTTCCGCTGCGATGTATTTAAATGTAATTTAAATCTCTGATATTTCTGTGTAATATTTATTGGTTTATACTCTGTATATTCTTGTAATCTGATGCACTGTTGTAATATACAATGAAATGTTCTTCTGTATGCGTTCTGTTGTGGCTTGTTCTCGAACTATCCGACGCTTTCCTTTACGGGGAAGTTACGGGTCTTTACACAAGCCCATGACTATCTTCTGGGTTCTTAGCATCACTGGCCTGCCACACCATCCTATTACGATCTCAATGATCGTTGGAAGTTCCATTCTAAATACGGTCCCAACGATTGTCGAAGTTCTATTGTATTACGAATTCAGTGGTCGTTGGAATTATATTATGGCCTGCCCTTGGCCGTCTTTCCTCGGCAAGGTCATCTTGTACTCCTCTGGCTTATTCTTGGTCGTATTGCCTTGGCAAGGCCGCCACGTATCCATTTGAATATTTGGCTATTTTATTATTATTTACTTTGGATTTACATATTTCGGGTTTTCCCGACTTCCTGGCTGTTGACTTTCCGGTTATTCAAATAGTTGGACTCTCGCAGTCCCACAGTTATTATGGCTATGTTGGCTATTCTGGTTACCTCTCATAAAACGATCTTGAGCGATCATCGGCTTTCATTGGATTTTAGGTTTTTTGGATTTTAGGTTTATGGATAATACGATCTGATGCGATCATGGCTCTTCAGTTTTCTGGTTATAGGAGTTCGCTTCGGACTTCCTCTAACTATGGTTTCTGAATTCCTAGAATTCTGGTTTTTTTTAAAACACATCCTCCTTTGATCAAGCAAGATATGTTTTGGGGGGGGGTGGAGTGTTGACATTCTTTTTGGTCAAAGTGGTCACACATCAAGATTTTTGTTAACAACACACTCAACTCTCGAGAACATTGTCAGTAAACACAAAGCGATTAAGTCAAAGTAGCAACGTATTCGAGAAAGGTTGGAAACAACGTCGATTTGTGAAATCATCATTAATAAACTTGGAAAAACTGACATGTATTAAAAATACGTGATCGACTAGGTTCGAATAGAGCTAAAAATCCTTGAGCATGTCGGTCTGATCACATGGCAAAATTCATCGTGGAAAAATATATGGATTTCATTAAAATCTAGTTTCATGCACTCAGAAATACCTGATCGACATGGCACGATCACAAAAAACCAAACCAAACACTCGCTAAGCCCTTCCATCCTCATCCTAAACCTGAGAGTTGTTATGAGGAGGGCCATAACAACAATTCCTAGTGAGCAGAAAATGTATAACACCGTTTAAAATACAAAAATGTATCCCGTTTGGTCAGAACCAAAACATATGTCTAACAAGGCAAGCCGTTCTAACCTAACCTTGAAAAAATTTGCGCACGACAACTAACTACCATACCTAAGGTGGTATTCCCAAAGGTAACGACATCGCAATACTGAGATATAACGTTTATGCATAAGTATGAAACCTTTAAACACCATTAAACCAACTAATCACTAAAGACTAAGAGGCGGGACCCGACAACTCACTATTCCATAAGGAGTATAATTATTTCCATGTATCCAATTGAGACCTCGTTATCTATATAAGATAAGGATGGATCCTTTCGATAACTTAAGTCCCAAGGTAGATCTGTCGATCACTCAATACCTTACACAATGGTTTACTCCACACTTATATAAGTTAGGGGACACAAGCTACTAAGTCCTACTAATTTAAGGCTTCCATCATTCACACATATACCCAAAACCCAACATAAGGCTAGAGATAGTAACTATCCTCTTAATACCAGGTTTAGGTAGGAGAGCGACACCATTTAAGGTCGTCTTAGAGGACCCCCATGTTACTATCTAGATGACCTTATTAGATATTCCACTAGTTACTCAATACTTCCCGCAGGATATGAAGACTTATGGTACCTCCTTAACTATCATTTAGTACCTAATCCCAAGGTGGACTCTCATCCTAGTCACTTACTACCTTGAGGAAGTAGACGTACGCGGGGATTACCAAACTCGTACCCAATAGCCATTTAATACTTCTTACTTATGGGAAGGCGAGCTAAGCAATCACTTAATGCCCTTTTATTGGTGGATCTAACAACTTAATACTTCTAATCCTGAAGAAGGCTATGCTTAAGAATTATTTCATTAATGATTTCTCTTTTCGGAGAATCTATTTTAGGAAATAATCCTCGCTACATAATTAACTATCGTTACAGGTTCCTAAGTTAAGGATATCTCACATCAGTCGTACATATATCCAACTGCTAAAATGTGCAGATTTCGGTCAAATAAAGCAACTGACCTGGCACCATTAATGCACCAAGTCTAACTCTTATTTCAAATTATATTAATTCTTGATTAACTAAAATAAAATAATGAAAATCTATAACTTTCTATCCAAGGATGTTTAATTATTTATTTACTTATTGGACTTAGCATTTACTATGCCAATCAATGCGTATTATTTCACTTTTTAATTTTATTTATTACTATTATCTAGATAATCAGCTATTTATGAAACTAGCAGCCACATTTTCCTAAGGTATTTACTATCCTATTAAATGTCATTTATATCAGTCCTATTTTAATTCTAATCTAATCATTGTAATACACAAATATTACTATAATCTTAATTCCGTTTAATTCTTATTTGAATATATAAATATATTTATATTATTTATTTATTTCACTAGTTGGAGTTACAATCTCTATTCCTAAATATCAATTTAAATTTAACCATTTAGGAATTTAATTTCCTATTCAGTTAATTCTCCCAAAACATTCATGGCTACAATTGTTATTGTTTTATTCATAACCTTTTAATTATAGCAATAATTCCATATTTAATGCTACAACGGTCACACACATTTAATTTCCATTCATTATGGGAGTTATTAACATACATTTGTTCCAATGAAATGGAAACACTTTCAAATTCAAACACAAAACGACAACAAACATTTATTTAATATAATAGCGTCAATTACATAGATTTGGACGGATAGGACTAATATATATTTGTATTTATAATTTAAACACGAAGTAAATATAGTTACTAATTTATATTTTATTATTATTTACTATTTATGTCCTAGTCTCAACTAATGACCAAAACAACCCTTTTGTGTTTAAGCTTGTTTTGAGATTCAAAATCTTATAAAAGATTATTTACTGTAATTATTGTAAATTTTTTCCTAAAATATTTAAGGAAAATTGACACATTTCAAATCGTATAGAAATAAGTTAATATCTAATTTAGAATAGATTTTGCAAACTACATACAAAAATACATAAATTTGCACATCTCTTCTTATTTGATTTATTTATGTTCCTTGTAAATATCTAATAATGCCTTTTAATGCAAAAACGAGAAAACTACAATAACCATGTAAAACCGCAACATTATCAAATGCAAACAGGATTATTATTATAATCAAACTACACAAACTACAAACCAACACCAAAATCCTATGGATCTAGAATAAAACACTATACTTTTAATCAAAGTTTTAAGACTGATTTCCATATTCTAGTATTTATAATAACCACAAACAACTTAAGAGCAATTATAGGCAAGATGGTGATAATAAATTAATAGGCCTACAAATCCATACTTATCATGTATTCATAATATTTTAGATTTGACAAAATAAACAAATCTGACAACTTTTAGGCATATAGTTCAAATTCAACTCAAATGAATTATATAAGTTATTACAAACAATGTATATATTTCCCACTCACTTGAAAGCTATCCAAATCCGAATCTGACATGACTTGTAGGCTTATAATTCCCAAATCATTCAAATCTACAATTTTTTTCCAATCAGGATTTGCAAACTCAGATTTAGATTATAGATCTAAAAGAAGAATATGAAAACAAAAAGGAAATCCAATAATATAAATTACCTAATCATAGAACCATCCCTTTTGTGCAGATCTGGATTCAGTATCTCCAATTCTTGTTAATTTAATATGAATATATTTATAATTTAAAATTTTAGGAGAGATTGGAGAAATGGAAATGGCAGAAGCTCAACAATACCAGACCATAGAAAATGGAAAAGGTAAAAGACATAGATTTTTTTATAGTGGCTGGTAATCGGACCCTACATCCACTTGCATAATCAATCCTTCATACAATAGATCTCAGTTAGATTTACCTAAGAAATTGGAAGTCTGAAAGTGTTTATTTCCAAAATGGAAGCCTCTAGACTGAAAGTATTGCATAATCAATCCTTCATACAATACAGTCCGGTTCAGCATGATGAAGTGGCATGAAACTTAGAGTCATAAAGGTAGTGGAGGAAATGGAGGAAGTGACGGGAAGTAGTGGGGCACGTTACTGGATATATCTAGGCCTGTTCAGCATAGTAGATTCGACCCATTGCCGATCATAGGCAAGGCCGAAGCCATAGCCAAACCGGAGACACCATTCTTAGCCAAACCAATTTCACTCTTCCTAGTTAAACTGAAGTCCTTCCTCTGGCTGAACCAAATCTATCTCTCAAGGCCGAACCAAAGATTCACCGATCCAATGTAGTGACGCATGCTGACTCGAGGTGATCATCGGCACTGAGTCAGGCCCCATCGTATCAAGACCCCAAGCATTTGTGAAGTTTGTTGTTCAAATCTTAAACTTCTTCGAGTTTGGATAAGTCCACTCTCTAGTTCCGAGTGATCTGGATGTTGTAAATATAAAGTATGATACCCTTGCAAGAAAGGAGGTTCAATAGCAGTTCATCGACGAAATCCACGGATATCAAATCTCATTTCCAAATGTGAATATCTAATGGTTGTAACAAACCACTAGGCTTCCAATATTCTATTTTCACCTTTTGTCAATTCATACACTGCTTCAACTACAAGCAAACATCCTTCCTCATCCCTTCCTAGAAGAAGTTTCTCTTCATTTCACGGTACATCTCGGTTTTCCCAGTATGTATCGTGAACTTAGAGTGTTGACACTATCTAAGAACTTTCCTTCTCATATCACTAAACTTTGGAATACGTAACCTTATGTTCCTTCAAAACCAACCATTCAGGCCGAAAGAAAACTTTCCAAGGCTATTCCCTTTGTCAAGGTTTTAAGCTCTTTTATCCTTTCGGCCAATGAAGGAACCTCTAGAAGCGGTCTTCTCAATCAAAGATAGTCAAATCTCCAAGCATGACACCATCAGTATGCTTCACTAGAACTTGTTATCGATCTAAACTTTACGTTACATGTGACTAAAGCTTTTGAGTCTTTCAACTCATTCAGCATAGCCGACACCATCATTTTGTATTTCCTCCTAAGGGCATCAAAATTCTCAGAGTTACACTCTATGGTGAAGTTATAAGTCGCCAAGAACTCCAACCATCTTTTTCTTCGCATATTCAATTCCTTCTGAGAAAACAAATGTCTCAAGGACTTATGGATTGTGAACAACCAAAACCTTTCACTTAATAAGTAATGTCTTTAAAACTTCATAGCAAAAGCTATAACAGTTAACTCAAGATCATGAGTTACGTATTGGACTTCATGATTTCTTAACTGTCAGGAAGCATAAGCAATAACCTTTCCCTTTTACATAAGAAAAACACCTAACCCTATTTCCAAGCAGCAGCGAAATAACAACCAAACCTTTGTTTCATACCGACACTATTAACATAGGAGCATCGATCAACAAGTGCTTCAAATTCTAAAATGCTTCCTCACACTTATTAGACCAAACAAACTAAACATCGCTTCTGGTTAGCTTTGTGAGCGATGTCTCTATCTATGAAAAGTCCTTGATAAACCTTCGATAGTATCCGGCCAATCCCAGAAAGCTTCAAACCTCCACAACACTTTCAAGACTATTCCAACTAACGATGACATCAACCTTAGCTGGACCTACTGACAATCCCTCTTTTGACACCAGTGACAAAGGAAGTTCACTTTCTTCTCCCAAAAACGAAACTTATAAAACAAGGCTCTTAAATAAGTGCCTCTATAAAGTTTCCTGCACAATCCGAATGTGAGTTCCATGCTCTCTACATCCTTTTTATACACCAATATCCTCAACGAATACCAATACAAATCTTTTTAGGTGTTCACAAAACATTCGGTTCATCATATCCAAGAAAAAAGATGGCGCGTTCAGCAATAAAAATGGAATAACCATTCATTCTTATGATCCATACCTAATACGAAACGCTGTCAATGAAACACTATGTTCCCCTTACCTCAGCTGATAAAACTCAGTAGCCAAATGCAGTTGAGAAAAAACTTTTGCTCCACTCAACTGATCAAACAGAACATCAATATGAGGCAAAGGATGCTTGTGCCTCATTGTCCTTTCATTGAGCTTTAAGTAATCAATACTCATTCTCCATGACCATCAGGCTTCTTCACAAACACTGCTGATGTACCCCAAGGAGAACTTGTAACACCCCACACTTTTTTAAGCTTGAATTTCGATAAAAATCAAAGCTCAAACTCATCCAAGAATGGACAACATAAATATAGTGTAACACCCCGCCTCCACTAGGGTCACTCGCAAAGGAATGCACTAGCTTTAGAGGGGCATTATTGGTAAACATGCACAGAAATATCACAAGACAGAACATATATAAATAGCGGAAGTACAATCAAACTTTCATGACATGAATAAATAAGGTCTAAAGCCTTTTACATCAGAGTACATCAAAACCTGTCTTGCAATAGTAAAGAAGCATAAAGACTTTTTAATAAATTATTCCCCAAGTAAAACAGTAAAGTAGCCATAGCCAAGAGAAGTCCAAGCCATCCATGATGACCTTCAAGCAGAAGAAGTCCGAACTAAACAACATTGTTTCCTCCCTGAAACCTGGGGGGGGGAAACGGAAGAAAAGAGGCGAAACAAAACGGGTCAGTCAAAAAGACTGAGTAAGTCCTATCTACTTTCAGTATAAAAACAGGTAAAGGTAACATGACATGCATAAACTGAAAGTAAACATAAGGATAACTACAAGATAGATAAACCAGGGTAGTCGGTTGAACTACTGCGGCAAGGTAAACTAAGGTGTCATGATAAACTACGGTGTTATGATAAGTCAAGGTATCACATCGTCAGATTTCTATCGAGTACATTATCCCAAGGTATCTACCCCGTCTAACATCCCACGGTATCTATTATGTATATTCTTCCTAGTTCTAACATGTATATTTGCTCTGCATCTCTCGTACTAGTACCCCTACCCGCGTCATGTGTTAACCATGAATGTCTCTTGCTCAAAGTCGTGTAATGGTCCATGTCGACCTAATATATCGCATATATAGGTTACTCAAATCATATGTTTCTTTCCATGTATATATAAGTTCAGTCCTTTGCCGTACCTCGTACGGGCTTCCGCATGTCGTATTATCCTTGAAATCGTTTGGACTGTCACCCTTGTTCTAGCTAGGCTCTTCCATATGAATCATCGTTTGAACTACTAGGACTTACGCCACCTAGCACCACTAGGGATTACGCTTACCTATTGCACGCTTTCGTATTTCGGTTTGGGTTAAACCACCTAGGCCACTAGGGATTACACTAACCCTCAACCGCGCCCTTTTTCCCACGCATTAATCGTGAATCATTTTTCTATAACTGTATGCACATGTATCACATCGTGCCATCCGAGTCCTGTCACAGGGCAAAACAAGAAATACAGGGCTCGGTCGGGAGCTTTAGATTTATCTGCTGATGCAGATACTAAGGTCTGCTTTTCTACACGTGGCTATGGTCCCACGAGACACCTCCCTCAACTAATGAAAGGCAACACAAGAGAAAATCTTGCATGAGAACTACACTCCGGCCAGCCCACATCCTAGGGCCTACCTCACCCATAATTAGATAGCAAATTATGGTCTGTTGGGTGTTCCCTGCCTTTCCGTACGTACACGCTTGACTCAAGATGGTAGATGATCGACGAACTTGCTATCTCGGGCACCTTATGTATCCGCCGACTCACTGCTATCCACCCCAGTCTTTAGGTCGCTCGCATAGCAACCAAGGCATATTCTTGGTTCTTCTACCGCAGACCTCAACCTCTCGTGAGCCTAGTATAATGACCTGGCAGCTCACAGAGGGATCCCAAGAATATCCTCACGTTCCCCGAAGCCGCTGCTTCGTTACCCAGTTCGTTGGAGCCTTTATCTAAATCAGATAGCCTGCTCCTTCACGCATACTTAAATGTTGACCTAACGTATCGGGTTACTAATCTATCTAAGAAATGGTCCAAATTTCCTTGACTAAGAATTATTACTTAGTTTCCCTTAACTAAGGTTTACCACTTAGCCTTATTTCCATAATCCTTGTTAACTATGGTTATTTACCTAATCCTCCGAATTAGGGTTTACCTAATGGGTTAAGTGTCACTTAAGTTCATAACTTAGCCCGTCTACAAACCATGTCAAAATTGGCTAAGTATCCAAGTCCAAGACCTAACCCTACAAACCATGTGTCAAGTTGGCTAAGTATATTAAGCAATCCATAACTTAACCTCGTCTAATTATCATTTTAGATTGGTTAACTATATAAATTAGCTTGACCTTGTTAAATTACCGAGTCAAATCGGTCAAGCGTATTCAAGTGATTCGTGACTTAGCCTTATCATGTTTTCACGTTAGATTGGTTAAGTATAGATTAACTTAACCTATCAAATTAACGAGTTGGATTGGTTAAGTATAGGTCACTTAACCTCATCTAATTAACGAGTTGGATTGGTAAAGTATAGGTCACTTAACCTCATCAAATCATCGTGTTAAATTAGTTAAGTGTTTAACTTAACCCCATTAAATTACTAAGTTGGATTAATTAAGTCTAGGCTAACTCAACCCCATCCGATTACCATGTTTAGATTAGTTAAGCCTAATCTTAACCCCATCCATTAACTGTATTATACGGTTAAGTGTCATTAAGAAAATTTACTTAACCTTATCACGTTATCGTGTTGGATTGATTAAGTGTTGGTTAACTTAATCCCGTCCACTAGTCGTATAAAAATGGTCAAGTGTCATTAGGCAAATCAAGTTACTTAACCTACCCAAGCTTATCATGTTTTGTTAAGTATCATTAGCCTAATCAAATTACTTAACCCATTTGTCCATATCATATTTGGTTAAGCCTCATTAATCAAATTAACTTAACCCTATTATGTGGCATTAATTTAATTAATGCACCCTCAACCTCTCACATTAGACCTTGTTGTGGTTACTAGTTAAGCCGGGCGGGTCCGGGTAGATTTACACCACAACCTAGTCTAACCTCAGGTCTTAACCGCGACATGACCAACTTCTCACATTGGGTCCTACTGCTTGCAACTACTAGTTAGGCCGGTCGGTTCCGGGTAGTTTTACGTTGCAAACTCAACCCAACCTCGAGTTGGCCACACTCATATTATCTAAGTTCATCATGTTTCCAAAACATGTTACAAGTTTTTCAAGCATTTGGGTAGACCTAACTTAATAGGTAAATTCCCAAAGGGTAGACCTAACTTAATAGGTAAATTCCCAAGCTCATGTTTTTATGCATACTTACATGCCAACTTCCATGTTTTCTTTCAAGTCATATTTTCAAGTATAAACAAATGTCATATTCAAGTTAAGATTTTGCGACATGCTCATGTTTATCTAACTACCCAAAATCGTGTTTTCCCAACGCAAGCAAAGCGAGTCAACATAGTAAGGATACTATGTCACATATTGGTCTCAAAACATGCATGATGCCAAAAAGGGCTTGGCTTCCACATGCATAACATCATAAAGGGATTGGCCATAAACATGCATATTGTCATAAGGTAATTTGGCCACATACATGCATATTATCAAAAAGGGTTTGGCCATAAACATGCACGACTTAAAAGAGGGGATTTGGCCACGAGCATGCATAATCTCATAAAGGATTTGGCCACAAACTTGCATGTTAGCATAAGGGGTTCGGGTTCATAAACATGCATAAGCCCCAAAATCTTGTCTTAGCCAATGTTTCACAAGTAAAGTGGTTCCTAAAGGTTCATGCTAGCATTTCATGCATAAAGATCCAAACTTGCAAGTTAAACTAGGTTATGCGTAGCATGAGAAGCATGATTAAGTTACTTACATGGCCTAAAATCATAAACATGAACACAAGAGGCAAGGTAAGGTTCCTATAGGTTCGCATAATCATGTTTAGCCTCATTTTATCCCATGTCAACATTAAAAATACCGTTTTGATCCAAAAG
This sequence comes from Allium sativum, assembly GCA_030737875.1. Classification (NCBI taxonomy): domain Eukaryota; kingdom Viridiplantae; phylum Streptophyta; class Magnoliopsida; order Asparagales; family Amaryllidaceae; genus Allium; species Allium sativum. The sequence continues at coordinate 652,643,949 of CM060923.1, forward strand.
TATCTAGAACTTACATAGTTAGGCCTAGGGAAAGAAGCATGAATCATCTTGGCTAAGAAAGGTGCCTCCTTTGTTGAAGAATCGTCATGGAACTCGCATAGCAATGTTGATTTGGCCTTGATTTGGTGTAGCAAGCTTGCACCTTTTGATTTGAACTTGATTTGGATGCATAGGCTCTAGGGATTTGAGATGGAGGCCATGATCAATGAAGATTTTGGCAGCACTTAGTTGCTAGGTTTGATTTTTAGGGATTTAGGTTAGGTTTAGGGTCTTTTTATAGAGATTAGGATAGTTTTAGGCCCTTAGATTAACCCTAGGATAGATTAGGACCATCAGATCTCGGAAGCTTCCAGACCCAGCCCAAGAACAAGACCAGGTGAGACAAACAGGTGCGCCAGGCTACTTGCCCCGGCCACCCCCTATCGACAGGCAAGTCGACAGGGCTGTCGACTTGGTCTGGGCCCAAGTCGACAGGCCTGTCGACAGCCCTGTCGACATGGCCTAGGCGGGAAACTTCCCGCTTGGCCCCAGATCTGATTTCCAAAACTGTTTCCAAAATTCAAATTTCCAGAAATCTTCTTTGGGCCTTAACCGGGTCATACGGACTCCGATTTTCGAAAACGTGGACTCTATTTCGCGTATTTTTCCGAGACGAACGCAATGGCATAGCCCATTTCACTTGATTCAGAATTTAAAATTAAATTCTGCCTTGATTCTCGTTTTAACATGTTATCGAAAAATACGGGTTGTTACATATAGCACCTGCAAAAAATGAGCATGAGCATAATTAAAGTAGAATAAAACTAACTCACAGCAGAAACAAAATAAGATAACTGATATTGACTAAGGAGACTACCTCAAAGCATATCGCCACATCGATATTGAGCATGAGAGAACGAGAATCAAAAACCAAAATGAAGATCTGCTACACCCTTCCTTCCCCAAGCTAAAACCTGAGAGTTGTTATGAGGAGGGGGTCGGAACAACAAGTCATGGTGAGCAGAAAATGTATAACATTGTCTATAATACAGAATGTATCCTGTCAGGTAAGAATCAAAACATATGTCTAATAAGGCTAGCAGTTCTAACATAACCTTGAAAATATTTATGCACAACGACTAACTACCATACCCAAGGTAGAATTCCCAAAGGTAATGATATTGCAATATTGAGATAGAACATTTACGCATAAGTATGAAGCCTCTAAACCACCACTAAACCAACTAATTACCAAAGGCTAAGAGGCGGGCTCCCAACTACTCACTATTCCATAAGAAGGATAATTATTTCTATATAGCTACTTAAGACCTCACTATCCATATAAGATAAGGGTGGATACTTTGATCACTTAATACCTAAGGTGGATCTATTGATCACTTAATACCTTACTCATTGGTTTACTCTACACTGATATAAGTTAGAGGACACTGACTACTAAATCCTACTAATTTAAGGCTTCTGTCATTCACGTATATACCCAAAACCCCGCATAACGCGAGAGATAGTAACTAGCCACTTAATACCATGTTTAGGTAGGAGCAAAACACCTTTTGAGACCCTCCAGGCGGACCCCCATGTTACTATCTAGATGACCTTATTTGATAATCCCTTAGCCACTTAATACTTCCCACAGGATAGGCAGACCCATGGTACATCCTTAACTATCATTTAATACCTAATCCTAAGGCGGACTCTTACCCCAGTCACTTACTGCCGAAAGGAAGCGGACCTACGCGGGGATTACCAAACTCGTACCCAATAGTCATTTAATACTTCTTACTTATAGGAAGTCGAGCTACACGATCACTTAATACCCTTTTATGGGTGGATCTAACTACTTAATACCTCCAATCCCGAAGCAGGCTTCGCTTGCGAATTATTCCCTTAAAGGTTTCTATTTTTGGAGTACCTATTTTAGGAAATAATCCAATCCCCATTATTTCACTTTTAAATTCTGTTTATTACTATTATCTATATAATCTGCCATTTATGACACTAACGATCATATTTTTCAAAGGCATTCATTATGCTATTAAATATCATTTATATCGGTCCTATTTAAATTCTAATCTAATTATTGTAACTCCCAAATATTACTATAATCTTAATTATGTTTAGTTCTTTTTTTGCAAAGCAAGCGGGGTTGAGTGGACCCCACCACCTTTAATAAGCAAAACAAAACAAACAAAAGTGCACAAAGGAGAAATCCTTGCACAACTCAGCACACAGACACTAGAAACTACAAACACACGCACAAAAATAATAATAAGAAAGAACAGACATCCAACAGTCCACATAGGAGCTATAAAAATGTACTATACAAGAGGAAAGCTCTCTCCTAATACCAAGCTTTAGTTTGCTCCAAATTTCATCATAGCTTTTATTCCTTTGCTTGAACAACATATGTAAAAATTTATTATTTACATTGAGCCAGTAAACTATCATTTTGATCTTTCTCAAAAATGGTTTCCTCTTCTATTACCGTTGCTGTAACAACCCGCAAAATCAGAACCAATTTAAAATTTTTATTTTAGAAAATTTTAATGAGTTTTGACAATATAAAATAATTTATTTAAATAATAATGATCACAAATTTGATTTAAATCGAAGTTAGAATGAATGATTTAATTTTAATTAACAAAAGAGTTAGAAATAACGCGGTAGTTTGAAAAGTCAAACTTGAACTTTGACTGACCATACGGGATGCAAAATTTAACGAATTTTAGTGAAACCAAAAATATTAGAATCTATTTAAAAATATCTTTCTAACGAATCTGAAAAATCGAAATTTCATAGCGGAAATCAAAAGTTATGGCCAATTCAATTTTTAGAAAGGTCGTTGTAGGATATATATAGGGCCCGAAAGGCTACTTTTCACATATATAGGAATTTGAACTCGAAACCACTTCCATTGAGTTCGGAATGATGTTTTTGCATTGAAAAACAGTAAACACTTATATATTTTGAGTTTCGAAAATTATTTGTTTAAAATTGTATTTTTAATATTAAATATATTGGCCTTGAAAATAGTCATTTTTCAAACGACCTCCGTTTTCGACGAAACCACTTTTGTTGGAACCGGAATGTCAAATTATTGCTAGGTTTCAATTTTCAGAATTTTTCGAATTAATATGTGAGCGTGGCGAAATAAAATGTGTTTTGACTATTTACAGTTAAATTTGAACGCCTTAAAAATAGCCATTTTTCAAACAGTCTCAGAATTCGACGAAAATAATTTTGTTGGATTCGTATCGTCATAAGAAAGCTAAAAATATTTTTTTTAGAATTTTCTGAGGTCGTATGTGGCCCCGGCACATTTAAATGTACGGTAGGAATTAAATAATTAATTTAATATTGTATTTTCAATTAAAACCGAAAATAAAACGTGTAGACATCAGAATTGGACATTGGAACATAGCCCATCGCGTTCAGAAGGCCTCAAAACGTTAAGATCGACAGTAAGCAGGCCCAAATCCGAGAAAGTTCAAAAATCCACTTTATTTCACGAAATTCGGAATTTAATATTAAAATAATATAAAAATCCGAAAACCCTAACCCTAACACTGTTCATGGCGGCCGCCGCCCAGAAAATGGAAGGCCAGAATTGCTCCAACTTCAAACGCTAATATCTCTCAATCCGTTCGTCGGAATTTGACGTATGACCTACCAAATCGAAGAGAATTCAGAGACCTTTCAATCTATACGGCTATGATCATCATTAGGTTCACGGATTTCACGAATTTCGAGGCCAAAGTCGCTGCGTTTTTGGGTGTTTTCTGGGCAAGATAGGGGACCGGAATTCGAGGGGTTCAGGCCGTGGGTGTGTCTCGAGATGGTCTTCGCGGTGGTGGTGTTGGATCGGCGAACGGGGGCTTCGTTGGTGGTGCGTGCAGAAATGGGAGGGAGCGGCTTTGGGTTTTGTTTCGGCCGTGCGTTTCACGACGGGGAAGAAGGTCCTTTTCCTTTTTTTAATATTATTTTATTATTTAAATATTTAAATTATCCGATGTTTAAAAATTCATAACTCTCTCATACGAGGTCCGTTTGACAAACCGTAAATTGCGCTGGACTCGTCTTTCCGAGCTCTTCGCGATGGCGCAGACCACACCTGATTCTGAGACAGTTGATTTTCAGCCAAAATTTGAGGTGAGAGTTCAAATTCTATTATTTAATTAATTATTAATTTATTTTCCCACATGAAAATAATTGTATGATGATGATGATTTAGTTCTGAAATGTTTTGGGTGTATGAATTATCGATTGTTGCTTGTGGTGTGCTTATTGTTCATGTTATGCTTAAATCCGTCTTTAAATTGTATATGTTATTGAGTTTAAATTGCAGTTGGAAAATTAAATCTAAATTTAGATTTAAAACATATGTTATTCAGATCTAGACGTTCTAATTTATTTTATTTTAATGTCATTTTCATTCTTCTGAAATGAACAAAGAAATGGAACGACAAATAAAACTTTATTTTTATTTGTTGATGTTACAATGAAATTTGAACGACAAATAGAATATTATTTTTATTTGTTTGTTAACAATAGACTATGAACAACGAATAAAATATATTTCTTTTTGTTTGCCTTAAAGGTTAATTAACAAAGTTCTCATTTTTGGCTGCATAAAAAGAAAACAAAAACTCTCAATTTTGTTGCATTAAAAGTTAACAAACAAAAATTCGTATTTTTGTCATTGAATAAAAATGAAACAAAAATTTATATTTTTGTCATTGAATAAAGATGAAACAAAAATCCATACTTTTGTCATTGGAAAAAAGAAAAAGAAATTTTCCTTTTATTTGAATTGATGTGAAATATCAATTCAATATTGAAAAAAAAAGGATTGTGTTTTGTTTGCATTTCTCAAACAGAAATGTACGAAGGAACAAAAAGATTGTATTTTGTTTGCATCCCTTGATGCGAACAAAATGACAAAATATAGATTTACATTTAAAATAAAAAGAATTATATTCTTCTTGCATTTCTCAATGCAAACAAAATGTTTAAATAAAAAGAGAATTATATTTTGTTTTGCATCCCTTGACGCGAACAAAGTATTGAAATAAAGATTTACATTAAAATTTATATTTTTATTTGTGTTTTCAAGACACAAATGACCTTGAAACATACTTTTTATCTTTATTTTATTTATTTACATTTCATAATGTAAATATCACTTGAAAATAAAACTTACCTTTTTATTTATATTTTATAATGTAAATATGACCTGAAAACTAAAACTTATCTTATTATTTGCATATTATAATGCAAATGAGACTTGAAAACAAAACTTACATTTTTGTTAACATTTCATGATGTGAATATAACTTGATGATAAAGCTATTTTTATTATTTGCATACTATAATGAAAATAGAACTTGAAAATAAAATTTACATTTTTATTTGCACTTTATAATACGAATATAACATTGAAAATAAAACTTACCTTTTCATTTGCATTTTATAATGCAAATACAACATAAGGATAGAATCTACTTTTTATATGCAATTTACAATGTAAAATAAAAAGTACATTTTTATATGTAATTAGAAAGGGAATTTGCAATAAAATATAAAATTACATTTTTATATGTAATTTATAATGGGATATATAATTGTAAAATAAAGTTTACATTTTTATATGTAGTAAGAAATTGAAAATTCGCATTGATAATAAGATAACACTTTTGTTAAGATATTGCAAAAGATAATTTTTGTCGCTTTTTCTTTTAGAAAAAAAAAAACATATTTTGTCACTCTTTTCTTTTTAACATGAAAAAGGTCATTTTGTCGCTTCTTCTTTTTAATATTAAAAGAACATTTTTATGTCATGTTTCTTTTTAGCATTAAAGGAAGCATCTTTGTTGTTTTTCCTTTTAGTAATAAAAAGAACATTTTGCTTTCATTTCTTATGATAATATTTTATCGTCATTTTGAATGCGGTAAAATTAGAATTGTTAATGTTGAATATTTTATCGTCATTTTGAATGCGGTAAAATTAGAATTGTTAATGTTGAATATTTTATCGTCATTTTGAATGCGGTAAAATTAGAATTGTTAATGTTGAATATTTTATCGTCATTTTGAATGCGGTAAAATTAGAATTGTTAATGTTGAATATTTTATCGTCATTTTGAATGCGGTAAAAATAGAATTGTTAATGTTGAATATTTTATCGTCATTTTGGATGCGGTGAAAATAGAATGGTTAATGTTGTCATTTTTATCGACATTTTTGGTGCGATAAAAATAGACAATGTTAGTGATTCATTTTTATCGACATTTTTGGTGCGATAAAAATAGATAATGTTAGTGATTCATTTTTATCGACATTTTTGGTGCGATAAAAATAGACAATGTTAGTGATTCTTTTTATCGACATTTTTGGTGCGATAAAAATAGACAATGTTAGTGATTCTTTTTATCGACATTTTTGGTGCGATAAAAATAGACAATGTTAGTGATTCATTTTATCGACATTTTTGGTGCGATAAAAATAGACAATGTTAGTGATTCATTTTTATCGGCATTTTTGATGCGATAAAAATAGCAATGTTAATGTTACTTTTTTATCATCATTTTAGATGCAATAAAAAGAATATATTTTTGTGTTACATTTTATTGTCTTTCTAGAGACAATAAAAAAAGAATAAAATTAAAGAATTACAATTTTATGTAAAATTGCTTTCATTGAAAAGAATAAATATAGAAGACGAGATTTTTGTTGTTAATAATAAACAATGAAAAAGGGAACATTTACATTTTGATGTAAATAAACAATAAAAAGGAAAATTACATTCAAAATGTAAGTTAGAATAGAAAGAACATTTTGTTAAGTAAAAATGTAAATTACAATAAAAAGTATAGAAATAAAGATCACATTTTTATTGACCGCTCATAGGCAATAAAAGGAATACAATTAAAAGAGGCATTTTTATCGTCGTGTTACATATTGTATAATACACTTCCATAGACAAGTTACCCGACTTGTGTATGTGATTGGGACGATAATTTTCACACATCGCCCAAGTGCACAAATTAGTTTATCATTTGCTTGATTGGTTGAAAACCCCACACGGGTGTTGGGATGAAAATTTACATACACTAATCCCAATATTAGTTGTATGTTGATCATTAGATCGACGGGCTGTGATGAGCGTTATTATTTAATTTTAACGCTTACACAGTGGAAAATTACACTGTGGATGTAATGGATGACTTGATGATTGTACTGTTATTGTCATATATATGATGTGTGTGAAATCCATATAATCCAAATTATATGGTAAATGTTTTGAGTCGCATTTCGATTCAAGTGTTCTTTTAAATAAGACTATTTTTACATTAGAAATCCTTTTTATATAAAGTATATATATTTTAAAAAAAATATAGAATTTTAATTAAGTATATGTTAAAACAAGGAATATTTGTAGAAGATAAAGATTTGTAAAATAAAGAATACTTCTCATTTAGAATCTTTTATATAAAGAATATTTTTATGATTATTTTAAAATATGTTTTTAAAGAGATTATTAGCATTTGCAATCATATTTTGTGATATGTAATAAATTGAGATGTGAAGTGGGTTTACCGTGGACGATGTTTTAAACGACATCTATCCTTTAATCCAATTTGCATTGAAATCATTATTTGGAACTTATAAATCTATTTTATAGAATTAAAAAGACATTTTCTATAAATCAAGTTTTTCAACTAATATATTAAATAGGAACTAAGTGGAAATTCTATTGGTAATAATTGAGATGGGCTTCTGTAAAAGAAGACCGATATTATATATGGAGTTTAAGAGGCTTTGCCGTTATTCCATTTATACTATTAGTCTGATACAGAAATCTATATCGATTATGTATTGATTGGATTTCTGTGGAATTCCATATTTTTAGAAATTGATTTATAGATTGTATTTTAAATATTTATCTTTGATAAAATTAATGAGAATCTTCAAAAACGAATATCTTATTAAAAGAATATTCTGAGTTGAGATGTGACGAAATGTGTGATTTTCCAACATTTGTTTAATCCCAAATTACGCAAGTTATTTAGAAAGACCGGGTTTAACCCATTCTGAATAATCAACACGACGATCAAGAGTCGAAGACGAAGACGATGATTGAAGACCGAAGATTTTCACATCGTTGGGATGATGATGACTAGTATCTTGAATTGGGATTGGCCTTCCAAGACAAGGTATTTGGTAATGATCGTCCAAACGCATTTGGAGATCGACGGACACGATGTTTCGTTCAGACCCAGAACGGACTTATAAATGGATAGCATGCCTGACATTGAAATTTATTTCATGTAATTAAATCGGTTTTTATTTAATATATAAATGCATGGTGGCGGAGGATTTATTCTCTTGCTTAACACCCTTTTGTATGTTAAATAATTACCGATCGCATGATATGAGTTGTTGATGTGGCACGCCAAGTTGCAATTGAACAAAGCTTATTGTTGCAAAGCAGAGCCTTGTATGATGATCAAAGCATAGTCCGGTATGGACATAGCTTTGTGTAATACGTTACTTCGCGAGCCTCACACCCCGGTTGAGTCTAAAACGGAGTAAGGGAACGCAGGGAGTGCGCACGTTTCTTTCTAGCTAGAAGTGGTGTCGGTGCTTAAACTGGCTGACATTTTACTTATGTGGTTGTTGGATTTGAGGTACCTCAGGTATATTGGTCGTATTGTGGCCAATCAGAGATCCGTTAGGATCGGGAAACGTGTGTTCAGGAATAACTAATCCAGTCCATTGCACCAGTTGGACAGAGTACCAACACGGGGACGGACCGGCCCTGCAGGATCCAAGGGTTGGACAGAGTACCAATCCTGGGGCATTGCTAGAGTGTCTCGAATCGGTAAGGAATTCGCTCCTAGCCTTGACTCAGATGGAAACCCAAATTTCCAATACGACATCACGCGGTTTTGATTGTATACCTATACATGGCGACATAGTGGGATGGGGCACTCATGCCGTCTAGGATTGATATATTTACTTTAATGTATTTCAAATTGGTTGCACACTATTATTATATACTACCGTGTTTATCGTATCAAGCATCTTTTGGTCATTATAAGGTAAAACCCTATCCTCCGGTTTGCGTTGCATTGTGTGATGGGACATGGGTCTTATAATGGTTTCATTTTTCTAAAAAGCATTGCGTTATTTTGACGATTTACTTTAGTCATGCACTGGCAATCCATAGAAGAAAACCCGTTCCGCGAAAGTGGCGTGGTCCTGTGATTAGCCTTATTATATTATATAGGTTAAGTAGAATTCTCACACCAGTCCCACGACTGACCTGTAGTTTGTTTCACTTTGCAAACTCGGGTGCCCTCTTTCCACACGGGCAGTCGAGTAGCTTATTTGACAGATAGATAAAACAAGATCCTGGATTGAAGATTGAAGCTGTGGCCATAGTGTTGATAGCCTTCCACCGAGATTTGTTCCGCTGCAATGTATTCATTTATTGTAATTTATTCTTCCGCTGTAATTATTTTCCAATGTACTCTGATATGTATATTCTGTACTCTGATGTAACATTTATTATTGATGTTATAAAAGTCTGTGTTTTTGTTCTGATGTGTTGTATGCCCAAAGTTAAAGTATTCGTAGGTTTCCGCTTTTTGGATCAGACCTGTGTGGTTTATGGTCGATTCAAAGGGTGGGAATTTGCGGGTCTTTACAGTTGGTATCAGAGCTCAGGTTAGCTCAAATCTTTGGGGTACAACTCGTTAGAACTGAACGGAAGACTCATCAGAGATTGGATTAGTAATGTCCAATAAGAATACTCATTAGAGATAGGATCAGCAGTATCCTAGAATGAGTGAGCTCGTTAGAGATGGGGTTAGTAATGCCCTAGAACGAGTTAAGAGTTACGAATTTATAATTAACGTATTTTTGATATTTATAATCTATTCTTTGAAATATGATTTTTATAAATATAAAGTTATATATATTTTGAAAAGATAATTAACCATTAAAATTAAAATTGAGATAGTTAATTTTACAATTTTTAGCTACGTTCCTTTTCGAGGACGAAAAGTTTTTAAGTGGGGGCGATTGTAACAACCCGCAAAATCAGAACCAATTTAAAATTTTTATTTTAGAAAATTTTAATGAGTTTTGACAATATAAAATAATTTATTTAAATAATAATGATCACAAATTTGATTTAAATCGAAGTTAGAATGAATGATTTAATTTTAATTAACAAAAGAGTTAGAAATAACGCGGTAGTTTGAAAAGTCAAACTTGAACTTTGACTGACCATACGGGATGCAAAATTTAACGAATTTTAGTGAAACCAAAAATATTAGAATCTATTTAAAAATATCTTTCTAACGAATCTGAAAAATCGAAATTTCATAGCGGAAATCAAAAGTTATGGCCAATTCAATTTTTAGAAAGGTCGTTGTAGGATATATATAGGGCCCGAAAGGCTACTTTTCACATATATAGGAATTTGAACTCGAAACCACTTCCATTGAGTTCGGAATGATGTTTTTGCATTGAAAAACAGTAAACACTTATATATTTTGAGTTTCGAAAATTATTTGTTTAAAATTGTATTTTTAATATTAAATATATTGGCCTTGAAAATAGTCATTTTTCAAACGACCTCCGTTTTCGACGAAACCACTTTTGTTGGAACCGGAATGTCAAATTATTGCTAGGTTTCAATTTTCAGAATTTTTCGAATTAATATGTGAGCGTGGCGAAATAAAATGTGTTTTGACTATTTACAGTTAAATTTGAACGCCTTAAAAATAGCCATTTTTCAAACAGTCTCAGAATTCGACGAAAATAATTTTGTTGGATTCGTATCGTCATAAGAAAGCTAAAAATATTTTTTTTAGAATTTTCTGAGGTCGTATGTGGCCCCGGCTCATTTAAATGTACGGTAGGAATTAAATAATTAATTTAATATTGTATTTTCAATTAAAACCGAAAATAAAACGTGTAGACATCAGAATTGGACATTGGAACATAGCCCATCGCGTTCAGAAGGCCTCAAAACGTTAAGATCGACAGTAAGCAGGCCCAAATCCGAGAAAGTTCAAAAATCCACTTTATTTCACGAAATTCGGAATTTAATATTAAAATAATATAAAAATCCGAAAACCCTAACCCTAACACTGTTCATGGCGGCCGCCGCCCAGAAAATGGAAGGCCAGAATTGCTCCAACTTCAAACGCTAATATCTCTCAATCCGTTCGTCGGAATTTGACGTATGACCTACCAAATCGAAGAGAATTCAGAGACCTTTCAATCTATACGGCTATGATCATCATTAGGTTCACGGATTTCACGAATTTCGAGGCCAAAGTCGCTGCGTTTTTGGGTGTTTTCTGGGCAAGATAGGGGACCGGAATTCGAGGGGTTCAGGCCGTGGGTGTGTCTCGAGATGGTCTTCGCGGTGGTGGTGTTGGATCGGCGAACGGGGGCTTCGTTGGTGGTGCGTGCAGAAATGGGAGGGAGCGGCTTTGGGTTTTGTTTCGGCCGTGCGTTTCACGACGGGGAAGAAGGTCCTTTTCCTTTTTTTAATATTATTTTATTATTTAAATATTTAAATTATCCGATGTTTAAAAATTCATAACTCTCTCATACGAGGTCCGTTTGACAAACCGTAAATTGCGCTGGACTCGTCTTTCCGAGCTCTTCGCGATGGCGCAGACCACACCTGATTCTGAGACAGTTGATTTTCAGCCAAAATTTGAGGTGAGAGTTCAAATTCTATTATTTAATTAATTATTAATTTATTTTCCCACATGAAAATAATTGTATGATGATGATGATTTAGTTCTGAAATGTTTTGGGTGTATGAATTATCGATTGTTGCTTGTGGTGTGCTTATTGTTCATGTTATGCTTAAATCCGTCTTTAAATTGTATATGTTATTGAGTTTAAATTGCAGTTGGAAAATTAAATCTAAATTTAGATTTAAAACATATGTTATTCAGATCTAGACGTTCTAATTTATTTTATTTTAATGTCATTTTCATTCTTCTGAAATGAACAAAGAAATGGAACGACAAATAAAACTTTATTTTTATTTGTTGATGTTACAATGAAATTTGAACGACAAATAGAATATTATTTTTATTTGTTTGTTTACAATAGACTATGAACAACGAATAAAATATATTTCTTTTTGTTTGCCTTAAAGGTTAATTAACAAAGTTCTCATTTTTGGCTGCATAAAAAGAAAACAAAAACTCTCAATTTTGTTGCATTAAAAGTTAACAAACAAAAATTCGTATTTTTGTCATTGAATAAAAATGAAACAAAAATTTATATTTTTGTCATTGAATAAAGATGAAACAAAAATCCATACTTTTGTCATTGGAAAAAAGAAAAAGAAATTTTCCTTTTATTTGAATTGATGTGAAATATCAATTCAATATTGAAAAAAAAAGGATTGTGTTTTGTTTGCATTTCTCAAACAGAAATGTACGAAGGAACAAAAAGATTGTATTTTGTTTGCATCCCTTGATGCGAACAAAATGACAAAATATAGATTTACATTTAAAATAAAAAGAATTATATTCTTCTTGCATTTCTCAATGCAAACAAAATGTTTAAATAAAAAGAGAATTATATTTTGTTTTGCATCCCTTGACGCGAACAAAGTATTGAAATAAAGATTTACATTAAAATTTATATTTTTATTTGTGTTTTCAAGACACAAATGAACTTGAAACATACTTTTTATCTTTATTTTATTTATTTACATTTCATAATGTAAATATCACTTGAAAATAAAACTTACCTTTTTATTTATATTTTATAATGTAAATATGACCTGAAAACTAAAACTTATCTTATTATTTGCATATTATAATGCAAATGAGACTTGAAAACAAAACTTACATTTTTGTTAACATTTCATGATGTGAATATAACTTGATGATAAAGCTATTTTTATTATTTGCATACTATAATGAAAATAGAACTTGAAAATAAAATTTACATTTTTATTTGCACTTTATAATACGAATATAACATTGAAAATAAAACTTACCTTTTCATTTGCATTTTATAATGCAAATACAACATAAGGATAGAATCTACTTTTTATATGCAATTTACAATGTAAAATAAAAAGTACATTTTTATATGTAATTAGAAAGGGAATTTGCAATAAAATATAAAATTACATTTTTATATGTAATTTATAATGGGATATATAATTGTAAAATAAAGTTTACATTTTTATATGTAGTAAGAAATTGAAAATTCGCATTGATAATAAGATAACACTTTTGTTAAGATATTGCAAAAGATAATTTTTGTCGCTTTTTCTTTTAGAAAAAAAAAAACATATTTTGTCACTCTTTTCTTTTTAACATGAAAAAGGTCATTTTGTCGCTTCTTCTTTTTAATATTAAAAGAACATTTTTATGTCATGTTTCTTTTTAGCATTAAAGGAAGCATCTTTGTTGTTTTTCCTTTTAGTAATAAAAAGAACATTTTGCTTTCATTTCTTATGATAATATTTTATCGTCATTTTGAATGCGGTAAAATTAGAATTGTTAATGTTGAATATTTTATCGTCATTTTGAATGCGGTAAAATTAGAATTGTTAATGTTGAATATTTTATCGTCATTTTGAATGCGGTAAAATTAGAATTGTTAATGTTGAATATTTTATCGTCATTTTGAATGCGGTAAAATTAGAATTGTTAATGTTGAATATTTTATCGTCATTTTGAATGCGGTAAAATTAGAATTGTTAATGTTGAATATTTTATCGTCATTTTGAATGCGGTAAAAATAGAATTGTTAATGTTGAATATTTTATCGTCATTTTGGATGCGGTGAAAATAGAATGGTTAATGTTGTCATTTTTATCGACATTTTTGGTGCGATAAAAATAGACAATGTTAGTGATTCATTTTTATCGACATTTTTGGTGCGATAAAAATAGACAATGTTAGTGATTCATTTTTATCGACATTTTTGGTGCGATAAAAATAGACAATGTTAGTGATTCTTTTTATCGACATTTTTGGTGCGATAAAAATAGACAATGTTAGTGATTCTTTTTATCGACATTTTTGGTGCGATAAAAATAGACAATGTTAGTGATTCATTTTATCGACATTTTTGGTGCGATAAAAATAGACAATGTTAGTGATTCATTTTTATCGGCATTTTTGATGCGATAAAAATAGCAATGTTAATGTTACTTTTTTATCATCATTTTAGATGCAATAAAAAGAATATATTTTTGTGTTACATTTTATTGTCTTTCTAGAGACAATAAAAAAAGAATAAAATTAAAGAATTACAATTTTATGTAAAATTGCTTTCATTGAAAAGAATAAATATAGAAGACGAGATTTTTGTTGTTAATAATAAACAATGAAAAAGGGAACATTTACATTTTGATGTAAATAAACAATAAAAAGGAAAATTACATTCAAAATGTAAGTTAGAATAGAAAGAACATTTTGTTAAGTAAAAATGTAAATTACAATAAAAAGTATAGAAATAAAGATCACATTTTTATTGACCGCTCATAGGCAATAAAAGGAATACAATTAAAAGAGGCATTTTTATCGTCGTGTTACATATTGTATAATACACTTCCATAGACAAGTTACCCGACTTGTGTATGTGATTGGGACGATAATTTTCACACATCGCCCAAGTGCACAAATTAGTTTATCATTTGCTTGATTGGTTGAAAACCCCACACGGGTGTTGGGATGAAAATTTACATACACTAATCCCAATATTAGTTGTATGTTGATCATTAGATCGACGGGCTGTGATGAGCGTTATTATTTAATTTTAACGCTTACACAGTGGAAAATTACACTGTGGATGTAATGGATGACTTGATGATTGTACTGTTATTGTCATATATATGATGTGTGTGAAATCCATATAATCCAAATTATATGGTAAATGTTTTGAGTCGCATTTCGATTCAAGTGTTCTTTTAAATAAGACTATTTTTACATTAGAAATCCTTTTTATATAAAGTATATATATTTTAAAAAAAATATAGAATTTTAATTAAGTATATGTTAAAACAAGGAATATTTGTAGAAGATAAAGATTTGTAAAATAAAGAATACTTCTCATTTAGAATCTTTTATATAAAGAATATTTTTATGATTATTTTAAAATATGTTTTTAAAGAGATTATTAGCATTTGCAATCATATTTTGTGATATGTAATAAATTGAGATGTGAAGTGGGTTTACCGTGGACGATGTTTTAAATGACATCTATCCTTTAATCCAATTTGCATTGAAATCATTATTTGGAACTTATAAATCTATTTTATAGAATTAAAAAGACATTTTCTATAAATCAAGTTTTTCAACTAATATATTAAATAGGAACTAAGTGGAAATTCTATTGGTAATAATTGAGATGGGCTTCTGTAAAAGAAGACCGATATTATATATGGAGTTTAAGAGGCTTTGCCGTTATTCCATTTATACTATTAGTCTGATACAGAAATCTATATCGATTATGTATTGATTGGATTTCTGTGGAATTCCATATTTTTAGAAATTGATTTATAGATTGTATTTTAAATATTTATCTTTGATAAAATTAATGAGAATCTTCAAAAACGAATATCTTATTAAAAGAATATTCTGAGTTGAGATGTGACGAAATGTGTGATTTTCCAACATTTGTTTAATCCCAAATTACGCAAGTTATTTAGAAAGACCGGGTTTAACCCATTCTGAATAATCAACACGACGATCAAGAGTCGAAGACGAAGACGATGATTGAAGACCGAAGATTTTCACATCGTTGGGATGATGATGACTAGTATCTTGAATTGGGATTGGCCTTCCAAGACAAGGTATTTGGTAATGATCGTCCAAACGCATTTGGAGATCGACGGACACGATGTTTCGTTCAGACCCAGAACGGACTTATAAATGGATAGCATGCCTGACATTGAAATTTATTTCATGTAATTAAATCGGTTTTTATTTAATATATAAATGCATGGTGGCGGAGGATTTATTCTCTTGCTTAACACCCTTTTGTATGTTAAATAATTACCGATCGCATGATATGAGTTGTTGATGTGGCACGCCAAGTTGCAATTGAACAAAGCTTATTGTTGCAAAGCAGAGCCTTGTATGATGATCAAAGCATAGTCCGGTATGGACATAGCTTTGTGTAATACGTTACTTCGCGAGCCTCACACCCCGGTTGAGTCTAAAACGGAGTAAGGGAATGCAGGGAGTG
This sequence comes from Allium sativum, assembly GCA_030737875.1. Classification (NCBI taxonomy): domain Eukaryota; kingdom Viridiplantae; phylum Streptophyta; class Magnoliopsida; order Asparagales; family Amaryllidaceae; genus Allium; species Allium sativum. The sequence goes on from CM060923.1 coordinate 652,660,200, forward strand.
CGCACGTTTCTTTCTAGCTAGAAGTGGTGTCGGTGCTTAAACTGGCTGACATTTTACTTATGTGGTTGTTGGATTTGAGGTACCTCAGGTATATTGGTCGTATTGTGGCCAATCAGAGATCCGTTAGGATCGGGAAACGTGTGTTCAGGAATAACTAATCCAGTCCATTGCACCAGTTGGACAGAGTACCAACACGGGGACGGACCGGCCCTGCAGGATCCAAGGGTTGGACAGAGTACCAATCCTGGGGCATTGCTAGAGTGTCTCGAATCGGTAAGGAATTCGCTCCTAGCCTTGACTCAGATGGAAACCCAAATTTCCAATACGACATCACGCGGTTTTGATTGTATACCTATACATGGCGACATAGTGGGATGGGGCACTCATGCCGTCTAGGATTGATATATTTACTTTAATGTATTTCAAATTGGTTGCACACTATTATTATATACTACCGTGTTTATCGTATCAAGCATCTTTTGGTCATTATAAGGTAAAACCCTATCCTCCGGTTTGCGTTGCATTGTGTGATGGGACATGGGTCTTATAATGGTTTCATTTTTCTAAAAAGCATTGCGTTATTTTGACGATTTACTTTAGTCATGCACTGGCAATCCATAGAAGAAAACCCGTTCCGCGAAAGTGGCGTGGTCCTGTGATTAGCCTTATTATATTATATAGGTTAAGTAGAATTCTCACACCAGTCCCACGACTGACCTGTAGTTTGTTTCACTTTGCAAACTCGGGTGCCCTCTTTCCACACGGGCAGTCGAGTAGCTTATTTGACAGATAGATAAAACAAGATCCTGGATTGAAGATTGAAGCTGTGGCCATAGTGTTGATAGCCTTCCACCGAGATTTGTTCCGCTGCAATGTATTCATTTATTGTAATTTATTCTTCCGCTGTAATTATTTTCCAATGTACTCTGATATGTATATTCTGTACTCTGATGTAACATTTATTATTGATGTTATAAAAGTCTGTGTTTTTGTTCTGATGTGTTGTATGCCCAAAGTTAAAGTATTCGTAGGTTTCCGCTTTTTGGATCAGACCTGTGTGGTTTATGGTCGATTCAAAGGGTGGGAATTTGCGGGTCTTTACAGTTGCTATTGCAACTGTCGTTTTAGAGACATTGAGCCATGCAAACATCACATCCTATGCCATCCTTCCCAAACCCATTCCTCCTCATATACATCCTAACCCACCGCCCCACATCCAATAGTCTCCTTCACCCCCTCCTCCTCTGCCCCACCATTTCTCACCATTAATCAACCGACATGGACTTTCACGTTTAAGCATCGCCCTCACAATGTCGGGATGTACATACTGGTTGATACGGTGCCAACATTATCTGGTGGTGCCTTGGAGTTCACCAACAATGTCATTGAAGTGGGTAACAGACAATGGAGCGAGGCATTGGTCGGTTTCTTCTTGGACCAACCTCTATCTTACGAATGAAAGAGCAGCCTACCGTTGATCGACCATGAAGAGATCCCCATAGAGATGCCTGCCCGGCCAACCAGGTACCTGCACTCTGGGCAAACACACTAAGAACAAGGAAGCCAACAACATCGGGACAGGAAGAGGAAACACTTCCTTCTACAACAAGAACAATCAAACGAAAAGTCATTCAGGTATTAAACTACAGGTCCTGCGCCAAAGTGGGTTCTGAGCAATATGCTGGGTTTTAGGCAATCAAAAGAGGGTTGCGGTTCTATTATTTAAAAGTTAAAAATGATCTGGAAATTTAAAGGTGACATTAAAGTCAAATCGAATGGTACAATTTATCTTTTCAAATTCACGTGCCAAGATGACAAAGAGAAGATTCTACAGAGTGACCCGATAATTATGAAAAACAAAACTATTTATCATTATGTAGTATGATTTGGCCATGAGCAATGTCTAGGGTAGTATCCACTATGTTTCTATCTCGGTACACTTATTGAACATCCCGATATTTGCGTGGTCTCACTTGGGCATAGATTGGCTGTCGAGTAGGCTAGGCATGGATGAAACTATAGAAAAGATAGACATGCTGGTTTACGATAAATGTTTAATTGAAGTAAACGCCTATGCTGAGCTTCCTCATGAGTTTGATGTAAAATTATTGAAGGAGGAACTCAAAACATCAACGTTGAATATCTCTGAAAGCCTGATATATGTGTATAATGCAAAACTTTTAGGCATAGAACTATTTCCTGCAAAAACAAGAAAAGTGTGATAGATCCGGCCAAAGGTAAAGACAAGAAGGAAGAAATAACAAGAAGGAAGAAGTAGTAGAAAAAGTAGAAAAGCTGGGAGAAAACGTTTTAAAAAGAACTAGAGTTCGTGAATGGCAGAAAGTTGGGCATAACAAGAAAAAAAATCAAGTTAAGAAGTATAGAGTCAAGACTACCTCCAAGGAAGATGAAGAGGGAAAAGGTTCACAACCCAACACGAAGGAAAATTATGAAGAAGTTGATAAAGGAGAATTAAGTAAGGAACATTATAATGAAACAACTACCAGTCTTGCACATAAGCAGGTAAGTAACAAGGATAAAATCGAGGAAGATGACTTTTGAAATAATCTTGGAAGCTTAGAATTTAATACAGGGGTAAGAGAAAAAACACCCAAGAGCCTTATGAAATCTGAGGTAGGAAAGAGTTTGAGGCTTATGCGTCATGAAGATGGAAAAGTTAAGATCTGAATGGTGAAGAGTACAATTAATTGTTATGCCGAGGAGATAATAATAGGCACATTCAACAACTTTGAAGCATTGATGGAAATAGAAGAAAGAACGAATTAGTGTGAAGTGGAAGAGCGACAGGGAAAAATGGTTACTGGTAATCATTCTTCCAATTTAAATACAAGTTGGAAAAATGGTGATGATCCTTATACATTGCCACATAATGCAGATCTACCATACAAGCAAAAAGATAGTGGAGAAAAATGTAATAAAGGATTAAACATAATAAAGACATAATTATCACTTCTATTTAAGTCCTAGCAAGTCTTCCTATGGTTGGGTATTTTGCTGATTGTTCTTCTAATCAAAAACTCTCCTTGATTAATGGCAAACTATATTCCCCACAAACTACCAATCCTAATCAATATTCATACAAAACCTCCTCTAAACAGGACAATTATATATCAGGAATTAACATTGAGATGCACAAATTCAAAAAACTAGAGAAGTTAAAGACAAGGGAAAACCTGTGCACGTGCACGTGCACAACCAATAGAAAGAAAAGCAACAAACACTGGGATTCAAAAGGACCCAGGACTAAGCAAAAAAGCAGATAATCGTCAAGGAAGTGCTCCAAATACTTCAAACATCAATCATTATGAGCATCCAATCCCTTCATTAGCATACAAATCCCCACCAGTTATCACATATTCATTTGAAGAAACCCGGTCAGTAACCATAGTTAGTGGCAACACAATTGAAGTGAATTTCCACAATAAAAACCTCACCCCATCAAAAGTTAAAACATCTAGGGGTATAGGACTCACAACTCTAACTGAGACTCCTGTTTCTAGAGTCCTTCCAGGCATCTCTGATTCAAACAAGCCAATCACAAGGAGTATGTCAGAAAAATGAAGGCAAGGAAAAACTGTACCTTCTCTGCAGTTTAATAAATGACACACAACCTAGCAGTCTGGAATATAAGTGGTGCACACCTAGATATTAAACTGGACCAGTGCAAGGCTCTCATCTTTAATCACTCTTTGAGTATGCTTGATAGTTCTTGAGACGAAATTGAACCTTGAGTTAACCATGAGAGAAGCTAGATATATCAACACTAGCTAGAAAATAATTCGCAACATTTAGGAAGCACCTTATGGAAGAATCTTTATAGTATATGATCCTATCATCCACCATTTGTCTACCATTACTTCGTCTCAGCAAATGATATGCTGCCACAACATATATATCCCCTCCTTCACCTCATACTATTTAACCTTTACAATAGCTGATAATTCGAGCAATGCCAGACAACACCTTTATGAATCACTTCACTCTTTTCTGTTGGAAACCCATCATTGGATTTCTTGCGGTGATTTCAATAGTTCCTTGAAATTTATTGACAAAATTGGAGGGAATTCCTTCTCTCTGAATGAAGTTGGTGTTATGAAAACCGCGCCTTTGTGGAAGTGACCAGGATCTTCTTCACCTAATTACTTAAATACGATTTCTATGGAAACAAACACAGATATGAAATCACATGTGCAAACACAAGATATTCCACCCAACCACCCTCTTTATTGATACACAAAAACAATTTTTTTTTACACTCAATGGATCAAAACCAACAATAAACAAAATTACAAGAATCAATAACCTTATTGAGAAAGGGAAAGAATATCTAGATGACTAACACTCTTTGTTGGAGTAGGAGAACAATGAAGAACGACAGCTAATCCTTGGATTAACTGGAGGCACCAATCATCTCTAGGGCACCAAGCCCTAGAGGCACGCAGCTGCCACTCTATTCGGTCATACATTAATCCAACCCAATGTGCTGCTTTTATAGGAGAATAGTAGGCCTAGGAAAAATATCCAATTTTCCTTTTAGAGATATATTAGGAATATGCCCCCTCAATACTTGTAGATAAGTCACAGAAAGACCGGGTCAAAATCTAGCAATAAATCCGTTCAAACGCCGAACTTCTCCTTCTAACCTTCTTTCTGTTGATGCACCATCTCCTCTACCGCCAAGCACATCCACGCCTCGTCTCTACCAACATATGTGATTTTATGTCACAAATCACAACACTCCACCTTGATATGAAATCACATCAACAACAAGTCAACCCACTTCCATGGACATGTGAAATCACCATCACAATGCTCCACCTTAATCTGAAATCATATCAACACTCCAACAATCATCAACCAAATCAACCTAGCTCTTTCAACGACACCTTCTCTCAATTAAACCAACCTCGATTTCCGGGCAACGAGATACACCCCACAACCTCGATTTCAGGGAAACGAGATACGCCCAGTCGATTTGAAAGGACTACGACCACACCTCAATTACAAACACAACTCACCGACTGCAAAAGATGCATCTACCACCTGAGCTGCATTGTGCATCAACCAACGGTCTAAAAGTGCTTGTAATTACACAACAACACTCGTCTACCACTTGATCTAAGCTCCTTCCTCGATCACTCCGGATCCCTCGAGCATCATCAACGTGAAGACCCCTGTCGAAAACATGAACCGAATCACCAAGGTATAGGCAAATCAAACCAATTGCCAACATCTTCGCCTTCTTCCATCCTCCCTCATCCACATCTAAGGGCTTATCTTCATCTCCATCAACCAAACAATTGAGGCATTCAAATCCCCAATCAAAATTAGTCATCACCAACAGCGCCATCATGTCCGACATAAAAAAAACACCAATTTTTTCAACAAAAAATCAATGTTTTCCGAACAAAAATCATTTTTTTTTTCAATCCAAAATCACTCTAAGCTTTGTGATGATCTAGCTCTGATACCAACTGTTATGAAAACTGCGCCTTTGCGGAAGCGACCAGGATCTTCTTCACCTAATTACTTAAAGATGATTTCTATGGAAACAAACATAGATATGAAATCACATGTGCAAACACAAGATATTCCACCCAACCACCCTCTTTATTGATTCACAAAAACAAATTTTGTTTACACTCAATGGATCAAAACCAACAATAAACAAAATTACAAGAATCAATAACCTTACTGAGAAATGGAAAGAATATCTAGATGACTAATACTCTTTGTTGGAGAAGGAGAACAATGAAGAATGACGGCTAAGCCTTGGATTAACTGGAGGCACCAATCATTCCTAGGGCACCAAGTCCTAGAGGCACGCAGCCGCCACTCTATTCGGTCATACATTAATCCAACCCAATGTGCTGCTTTTATAGGAGAATAGTAGGCCTAGGAAAAATATCCAATTTTCCTCTTAGAGATATATTAGGAATATATCCCCTCAATACTTGCAGATAAGTCACAGAAAGATAGGGTCAAAATCCAGCAATAAATCTATTCAAACGCAGAACTGCTCCTTCTAACCTTCTTTCTGTTGCTGCACCATCTCCTCTACCGCCAATCACATCCACGCCTCGTCTCTATCAACATATGTGATTTTATGTCACAAATCACAACAGTCAGACCTCTCAATAAAGCTATAAAGTCTTATGAACCTATAGAGATTAAAACTACTGGTGCGTACTATACTTGGAACAACGAGGAAAGACGGGGACCAAGAACGTTCTCTAAAACTGACTTTGCCTTTTCGAATCTCTGCACTATACAGAAATGGCCAGAAATGACTAATCACAAGATGGCTCCTCCATTATCTGATCATACTCCTCAGATAATCTCTCTTGGCAACAAATATTTCAGGGGAAAATGTAGCTTTAAATATTTCAACTCCTTGTCTCATGAAACTGAGTATTGTTATTTGTTGATGAGGTTTAGAGGAAAACTAATTATGGAAACCCGTGTTTATTTTGCAAAAAATAATTAGATCTATCAAAGAAAATCTTATTTCATAGTCTAGAAACAAGTATGGTAAAGAGAATAACATGTCTGAGCAATGGAGAAGCAGGCTAGAAGTGATATATAATAAAATACAGGATAATCCCTTAAACCGCCTCTATGCTCAAGAGGAGACAAAACTAAATAAAAGTTATCTTGATGCTTTAATCATAGAAAGCAAGAAGATAAAGCAAAATGCAAGACTTCAATGGGGAGAAGAACGTGATAGAAACACAACTTATTTTCATGAAAAACTCAAAGTAAAACAAACATATAGCAACATTGTAACATCCCCACTCTGTTATACTTATCCAGAAGCGGCGATGCCACATATAAGCCATGGTGCTATCATAACTTGACATAAGCTTATCGAAATATAAAATCGTTCATAGTACATGATTTTAAATGGAAGAGCTATTATACAATCATCCCATCATAGAATATCGTTACAAAGATCCAAGGGACTAGTCATAAATAATTATATATAGGGATACATAGAAAGATAATATACATAATAAAAGTCATCACTTCAAAGCATCCAACTAACCATTTAAACCTGAAAAGTTTTAAGTGTAGCATCATGTAACACCCCACACCCGTTAAGGTCACTCACTAAGGAAATGCCTTAACTTTGGTGGAGCATTTTAAGTGAATATAGAACAGAAAAATTACACAAGACAGATATAAATAATACTTGAAACTTGAAACATCATTTCATTGCAGCAGAAGGTAAACATGTTTGGTTACATCTCAAAAACCAACAAGAGTCAAGTACAAAATATCCATCTCGTTAAAACATAAGTACATAATCCCACTACATACTAATAGCCATAATAGAAAAGATAACCGAGCTTTTCTTCAAGAGTCCAAGCTCCAAAAGATAGATAAAGCAATCTGATCAAAGCCCACTAGTGCTAGGCCCACTCTGAGAACCTGAGTGTTGGGGAAAAAGATAAAAACAACGGGGTCAGACATAAGTCTGAGTGAGCCCTATAACCTTAACAATACAATCATTAAAGTAATTAGGGTATGATATAAACCTGGTACGGTACGACTGGGGATTAATGACTACACTAAGTAGCCAACTAGACTTAGGATAAACTAAGATAACGGTAAAGACGCGCCTATCCACCTAAGGATAACTACTACACTGCACCACCCCAGATCTACCCACCCAAGGGTAATTCCTATACTACACCACACCAGTTCTACCCACCCAAGGGTAATTCCTACTTAAAGGTTGATCCCACTAAGTGTACTTAGTAATTTTTAATAGTAGTTTCGTGTACCCCTAGCTGACTACATAGGTGCCGTCTGCCCATATCTCCACTAGGTGTACCCACAAGTTAGTAATTTTATTAGTAGTCTCTTGTACCCCTAGCTGACTACATAGGTGCCGTCTGCCCCTATCTCCACTAGGTGTACCCACTACTCCCAAAGCGATCGGCTCCCTACCGTAGATACCCGTGCTGGACCCACAGTGGGGTGTATCACTCCCCAAAGTGGCAACCCGAAAATGGTGCACGGCTTATATCTAAACGATGCAACAATGTCTTACCTACCAGCCCGGGTCCACACACGCATATGAAACCCGTTGGACTCACGTTGCCACTGCTACCCCGTTTTGGCCTCTTATAGTCAAGCCCAGTACGCGTGTCCCGTCCTCGACATGGGTCGAGCCCAATAAGATACATATGGGTTACTGGTTGAAATGGGCCCCTACAAGCTACTACTTAAGCTTGTCATTTTATCTAGTGTATCCCACTTAACCCCTTTTTATAATCATGCCCACTTACATGTTAAGGTTTGGTTAAGTCATCTAATCATATTTCAATTGCCACTCAAGGCCCCCACAAGCTACTACTTAAGCTTGTCATTTAATCTAGTGCATCCCCACAAGCTACTACTTAAGCTTGTCAATTAATCTAGTGCATCCCACTTAACCCCCTTTTTCATAATCATGCACACCTACATGTTAAGGTTTGGTTAAGTCATCTAATCATATTTCAATTGCCACTCAAGGCACCCACTAGATTTCTACATGCCACCCAAGGCACCCACTTGATTTCCACATGCCACCCAAGGCACCCACTTAACACTTTAATCATGTTTAGTTACATGTTCCACTTTGGTTAAGTATTCTAGTCGTATTCTCTATTGCCACCCAAGGCAACCCACTAGATTTTTCCACATGCCACCCAAGGCTCCCACTTAATCCTTTAATCATGTTTAATTACATGTCCCACTTTGGTTAAGTATTCTAATCTTATCTTCTATTGCCACCCAAGGAAACCACTAGATTTTCCCATGCCACCCAAGGCACTTACTTAACCCTTTAATCATGTTTAATTACATGTTCCACTTCGGTTAAGTATTCTAATCGTATTTTCTATTGCCACCCAAGGCAACTACTAGATTTTTCCACATGCCACCCAAGGCACCCAATTAACCCCTCATGTCCTCTACATGCTAATATGGTTAAGTGTTTCTTAATTGATTAAGAACGTAACCGTTGTAGAAACCTCTCACATTAGACTATCTCTTATGGCAGCTGGATTTGCCGGTCGGGTCCGGGCAGCCTTACGCCATAACCGAGTCTAACCTCGTTTCTTTACACTTGTCACATATATAGTTTGTGCCTAAGACCTCTCACATTGGGCCAATCATTTGTAGCCGCTGGATTTGCCGGTCGGTCCCGGGCAGTCTTATGCTACAAAAGGGTCCAACCTCGTGTCTTAGTCGATTAATTACACCTAATTAATCACCCCCGAATTAATTTTCCCTAATTAATTCCAATTTTAACGATGTACATAATTGACTCAATTATGTCCATCCACTTTGTGGTATGCATATTCATACCAACTTCACACAATTTCATTAGCATGTTTATTAACCCCATCGCTCCCCACGTAATTCGCTAACATGACATAAAAGGGAAGATTCATCACAAATACAATGGGTTCAACTTGCATAACACATTAGCATCAACATGGGTTTAAAGGTGTCAACATGCATATAGAATCAAACCCAACTAGCATAAATAATCAACCCAAACTTGCATGAATCACATATGTCATAAAGAGGTTAACTTGCATAAGTTTCTTATGTCATACAAAGGGGTAAACTTGCATATGTATGTATGACATGTAAAGGGGTTAACTTGCATATGTATGCATATCATACTAAGTTGTAAACTTGCACATGTTACTTGCATAAAATCAAACACCATACTTGCATAACATGTCATATATGGACTTGCATATAATCATACACCAAACTTGCATAACATATCATATATGAGCTTGCATATAATCATACACCAAACTTGCATAATATATCATATATGAGCTTGCATATAATCATACACCAAACTTGCATAATCATGGTGTCATAGTGGATCAATGTTTATCATAGCAACTAGCATCATGAACACTTGCATAACTTGCATAACATCATGATCATATAGCATGTAGCTTGCATAACTTGCATAACATCATGAACATGTAACATATGACTTGCATAACTTGCATAACAACATGAACATGTAGCATATGACTTGCATAACTTGCATAACATCATGAACATGTAGCATATGGCTTGCATAACTTGCATAACATCTCAAACTCATAGCGTATAACTTGCATAACATGCATAACATCTCAAACACATAGCATATAACTTGCATAACATGCATAACATCATTAACACATAGCATATAACTTGCATAACTTGCATTGATCCACATTCATAGCCATAACCTCATTATATCCTATCATAATCATTTCAATAATTGGTCATTAAGGCTATAGAAAACTCACAACTTGTTGATTAGCACTCCTAAGAAGAAGATTAAGTTGCTAGAGTTGATTAGAGATTGATTTGAGAAACCATCTTCCTCTTTAGATTGATGGAGGCTCCTTCAATTTGCATTTTGATGGCATAACGGTGTTCTAACTATTTTTAGTATGAATTAGGGTAGTCTTAGGGTGTATTTATAGATTAGTTAGGTGTTTTAGGCCCTTAGATTAACCCTAAATTAGATTAGAGCCGTCAGATCACGTCACAAGCCACCAGACTCAGCCCAAAAGCCAAACTGATGCACCCAGGTCACCTGGGCTCGACCAGGGAGGTCGACTCCCAGGTCGACCTGGGGGGGGGGGGTCGACTCACCAGTCGACCCCCAGGTCGATCCCCTGGGTCTGGCGGGAGTTTTCCCGCCACTTCTGAAAATCTATTTTTAAATTTCTGAAAACTTCTTTGGGCCTTACCGGGGTCATACGGACTCCGATTTTCGAAAACTCGGACTCTATTTCGCGTATTTTTCCGAGACGAACGCAATGGCATAGCCCGTTTCCCCTGATTCAGATTTTAAAGTTTAATTCTGCCCAGTTTTATATTATAGCAAGTTATTCAACATACGGGGTGTTACATTCTCCCCTACTTAAAGGATTTCATCCCCGAAATCTCTAAGTCAAGAAGAACGTATCCTACCAACCAAACAACCATCTACTCAAACCATCAAACACTGGCATCCATTGTCCTTAGAGCTTCTAATGCTGTATGAACATATGCAAAGAGTGTGTGTATATGTTCCCTGTCTAATGCAAAATTAGGCGGTCTACTAATTCAGTTGACCTCCTTAATGCAAACCATGATAGTGCCATGCATCCAATATGTATGCGAAAGAACCTTATCGACACACACTATTTCTACGTGTGTGCACAACCATTCACCAAAATGCATCATCCATGTGATAACACAACCATTATACATCCATTAATATAGCTACCTACACACAATTATATGCAATATGCAATATGAAGTGATTGAGCCGATCTAGTGCCTAGAGTGTGTGTATATGCATCCACGAGCAACCACTAGCAACCACTTGCATCCACACGCATCCATCAAACATAACATGTCTCAAACACATGTTTCAATCATAGGTTTTACCCTATCTAAAGGTCAAAGGTACTAATGAGAGGACATACTAAAGATAAGATAAGTACTAGACAAACGATAAAGGAGAAATTAAAAGACACACCCTCAAAAAGAAATGGGTACAATGAACGCATCTTCATTTCTGTCTCCCAAGTAGCATTACTCTCCTCTTCTCCCCTTGGCACTTTGACTAGTTGAACCTCTCTGTTTCTCAACTTCCTAATCTCTGACCCAAGGATGCGGGTAGGAGCTTGTCGAATAGTCGCATCACGCTCTACCTCCACTTCTCTCAGCAAGCTCGGCTCTACCACCTCTGCGGTCTCATGTAGGCACTACCTCAAATGTGACACATGGAATACGTCATGCTCCCTATGCAACCGAACTATCTCTCGAAGATAAACTGAAGCTAGCCATGGAGCCGTCCTCTTGCTCTTCACGGGTATGAAATGGGCACTCTTAGTAAGTCTGTCTACCACAACCCAAATTCCCGTATTACCCTTCTTCGACCTAGGTAACCTATCAATAGAATCCATCGAGACGCCATTCCACTTCCATTGCGGAACTTTCAATTGGTGAAATAACCCACCGGATTTCTTTTGCTCCGTCTTTCAATTGTTGGCACACCAAGCATCTAGCGACATACTCGGCCACATCTTTCTTCATATCGACCCAAAAGAAAACTCGCTTCATGTCCTGGTACATCTTGTCCCCACCGGGATAAATGGTCATCCTAGAATGGTGTGCATCATCAAGAATAGTCTTCCTTAAACCCTCGTCTTGCGGTAAACAAAGTCTACCGTCTCTACGCAAGCACCCCCTATTGTCTAAGGTATACCTACTCAAATGGCTGGACGACTCCCCTTTTATGAGCCTCTATACCAACTCGACCAACTGTGGGTCGTCCCTCTGTGCCTCGCCAATCCGTCTCAAAAGAGTAGGTCTGACCTCCAAGGATGCTAGGAAACCGGGTATAAAGTCAACGGAAGGTCTGAAATCAAACATCAAGGTAAATTCCAAGCTTCGTCGTTCCACGAATCATGAACTCAAGGACAACTTTTTTTTCTACTCAAGGCTTCCGCCACCACGTTACCCTTGCCAGGTGTATACGCTATCTCGAAATCTTAAGATGCTAAGAACTCCATCCACCTTTGCTGTCTTAAGACTATGCGCTCGAAGAGTCTCCAACACTTCCCTAAGATATAGAGCATGCTTTTCTCCACTTCTGGAGAAATACCAGGATATTCTCTCATACAAAATCGTCACAACTATCCATCTCTCACGCAGACCATCCTAGTCGAACTCGACATCCCCCAAGTGCAAGCCCCAAAGGCCTAAACCAATATCAGACAAACACCCAAGAGACACCTCCTTCGAATTCAGACGTCCTACATGAGATGATACTAGTAAAAACGGCTGAATAATTAAGCCCTTGTCCAACTCTGGATGTCCTTGCCAATCTCGCTCCAAAACCACCGTTGATCAAATGACTGGCTTTGCTTAACCTATTAAGCACACACGAAAACTTATTTCGCTTTTAGAAAAGACCAAGATGTCATCCACAAAGACCACTACGAAGTTATTTAGGTACTCCTTGAGCACTCTACAAAGTATGCGGGGGCGTTTGTCAAACCAAATGGCATCACAAGCCACTCATAGAAACCGTCCGGAGTCCTAAAGTCGGTCTTCTCTATACTATCCTCAGTCACTCCCAACTGATGAAATTCCGTGGCCGAGTCCCACGGCGAAAACACTGAGGCGCCAACTAACTGATCAAAAAGATCCTCAATCCTCGGCAATGGGTGTTTATTCTTCTTTGTGAGCTTGTTGAGTTTTCTATGGTCTACACAAAGTCTGAGGGACCCATCCGCCTTCGTGGCAAAAACTACTGGAGCTCCTCACTCCGATATACTTCGTCTTATGAACCCCTTCCCAACCAGCTCCCCTACTTGCTTATGGAGTTCCCTCCTCTCACGAGGAGCCATGTGGCGCACTGACAAAGATACTGGTTTAGCATCATCTACCAGATATATTCGGAGGTCTATCTCCCACTTCGGAGGTAAGCCCTTTACCTCCCCAAACACATCCGAGTATTCCCGGACCACTCTAACAGATCGCAAACTCTTGACCGAAGCGTCAAGCGATTCAAGATAACTTAGCATAACAAAATCTATGGGATTACAAGAGATCTCCAGAGTGTTCCCCAAACGGGTCATGAGCCTAACAACTCTCCTTTCGCAATCAATAATGGCACCATTACTGGATAACCAGTCCATGCCCAAAGTCAACCCATAGCCCGTGAAGCCCAAACAAAAGCATCACCTCTAAACTCAACGCTAAGTATGGAAATCTTCAAACCCAAACATATCATGGACAAATAAGTGGAGCCCCCAATTGGGTTTGAAACAACCACGGGATCATCTACCAAACTGGTGTCTAGGTGCAGTGACTCAACTAATGATGATGAGATGAACGAATGTGGTGCGCCAGAGTCGAATAAAGTTCGAACAGGATGATCGAGAGAACCAAATTTCAACTTAGACGGTCCTACCCCCATCAGGTATACCCGTCGTAAGGGAATACATCTACCCTCCAGAAGATCCTGTACTTCGTCCTTACTTCTTTGGACAACCCCAAGGTGTACTATTTCTCCAAAACAACTAGCCTTCCCCTTCACATTCTCCTTTCGTGGCCTTCTTACCACGATGAGGTTTCGTCCTTTATTTACCTAATAGCTATTTGAACCCTCCTCTCTCGTCCATCTTAAAGGTACCTATAAGCCCTCCACCTCCTTGGACTAACTTCTTGGCCTGGAAAATGTCTTAGTCCCTTGAAGTGGTTCTTCCGCCCTTCATACGGAAGTCCTTATTTATCTTAAAAAGACATCTACACGCGGAGGGGAAATTCAAAAAAGAGAAAGAGGAAGAGATTCAAAACGGAGAATCCGAAGGATAAAGATATGGCTATTGGGGATTATGCTTTTCTTTCAAAAACTTTTCTCTTAAAAGACATGTTTTTGAAAATACTTCTTCCGAAAATGTTTTTAGAAAAATAATTTTCTAAAAAATTTATTTGTTCTGGTAACCTTAAGCTCTGATACCACGTGTAACACCCCACACCCGTTAAGGTCACTCACAAAGGGAATGCCTTAACTTTGGTGGAGCATTTTAAGTGAATATAGAACAGAAAAATTACACAAGAAAGATATAAATAATACTTGAAACTTGAAACATCATTTCATTGCAGCAGAAGGTAAACATGTTTGGTTACATCTCAAAATCCAACAAGAGTCAAGTACAAAATATCCATGTCGTTAAAACATAAGTACATAATCCCACTACATACTAATAGCCATAATAGAAAAGATAACCAAGCTTTTATTCAAGAGTCCAAGCTCCAAAAGATAGATAAAGCAATATGATCAAAGCCCACTAGTGCTAGGCCCATTCTGAGAACCTGAGGGTTGGGGAAAAAGATAAAAACAACGGGGTCAGACATAAGTTTGAGTGAGCCCTATAACCTTAACAATACAACCATTAAAGTAATTAGGGTATGATATAAACCTGGTACGGTACGACTGGGGATTAATGACTACACTAAGTAGCCAACTAGACTTAGGATAAACTAAGATAACGGTAAAGACGCGCCTATCCACCTAAGGATAACTACTACACTGCACCACCCCAGATCTACCCACCCAAGGGTAATTCCTACACTGCACCACACCAGTTCTACCCACCCAAGGGTAATTCCTACTTAAAGGTTGATCCCACTAAGTGTACTTAGTAATTTTTAATAGTAGTTTCGTGTACCCCTAGCTGACTACATAGGTGCTGTCTGCCCCTATCTCCACTAGGTGTGCCCACAACTTAGTAATTTTATTAGTAGTCTCTTGTACCCCTAGCTGACTACATAGGTGCCGTCTGCCCCTATCTCCTCTAGGTGTACCCACTACTCCCAAAGCGATTGGCTCCCTACCGTAGATACCCATGCTGGCCCCACAGTGGGGTGTATCACTCCCCAAAGTGGCAACCCGAAAATGGTGCACGGCTTATATCTACACGATGCAACAACGTCTTACCTACCAGCCCGGGTCCACACACGCATATGAAACCCGTTGGACTCGCGTTGCCACCGCTACCCCGTTTTGGCCTCTTATAGTCAAGCCCAGTACGCGTGTCCCGTCCTCGACATGGGTCGAGCCCAATAAGATACATATGGGTTACTGGTTGAAATGGGCCCCCACAAGCTACTACTTAAGCTTGTCATTTTATCTAGTGTATCCCACTTAACCCCTTTTTATAATCATGCCCACTTACATGTTAAGGTTTGGTTAAGTCATCTAATCATATTTCAATTGCCACTCAAGGCCCCCACAAGCTACTACTTAAGCTTGTCATTTAATCTAGTGCATCCCCACAAGCTACTACTTAAGCTTGTCATTTAATCTAGTGCATCCCACTTAACCCCCTTTTTCATAATCATGCCCACCTACATGTTAAGGTTTGGTTAAGTCATCTAATCATATTTCAATTGCCACTCAAGGCACCCACTAGATTTCTACATGCCACCCAAGGCACCCAC
This sequence comes from Allium sativum, assembly GCA_030737875.1. Taxonomy (NCBI): domain Eukaryota; kingdom Viridiplantae; phylum Streptophyta; class Magnoliopsida; order Asparagales; family Amaryllidaceae; genus Allium; species Allium sativum. The sequence continues at coordinate 652,676,241 of CM060923.1, forward strand.
TTGATTTCCACATGCCACCCAAGGCACCCACTTAACCCTTTAATCATGTTTAGTTACATGTTCCACTTTGGTTAAGTATTCTAGTCGTATTCTCTATTGCCACCCAAGGCAACCCACTAGATTTTTCCATATGCCACCCAAGGCTCGCACTTAACCCTTTAATCATGTTTAATTACATGTCCCACTTTGGTTAAGTATTCTAATCTTATCTTCTATTTCCACCCAAGGCAACCACTAGATTTTCCCATGCCACCCAAGGCACTTACTTAACCCTTTAATCATGTTTAATTACATGTTCCACTTCGGTTAAGTATTCTAATCGTATTTTCTATTGCCACCCAAGGCAACTACTAGATTTTTCCACATGCCACCCAAGGCACCCACTTAACCCCTCATGTCCTCTACATGCTAATATGGTTAAGTGTTTCTTAATCGATTAAGAACGTAACCGTTGTAGAGACCTCTTACATTAGACTATCTCTTATGGCAGCTGGATTTGCCGGTCGGGTCCGGGCAGCCTTACGCGATAACCGAGTCTAACCTCATGTCTTTACACTTGTCACGTATATAGTTTGTGCTTAAGACCTCTCACATTGGGCCAATCATTTGTAGCCGCTGGATTTGCCGGTCGGTTCCGGGCAGTCTTATGCTACAAAAGCGTCCAACCTCGTGTCTTAGTCGATTAATTACACCTAATTAATCACCCCCGAATTAATTTTCCCTAATTAATTCCAATTTTAACGGTGTACATAATTGACTCAATTATGTCCATCCACTTTGTGGTATGCATAATCATACCAACTTCACACAATTTCATTAGCATGTTTATTAACCCCATCGTTCCCCACGTAATTCGCTAACATGACATAAAAGGGAAGATTCATTACAAATACAATGGGTTCAAATTGCATAACACATTAGCATCAACATGGGTTTAAAGGTGTCAACATGCATATAGCATCAAACCCAACTAGCATAAATAATCAACCCAAACTTGCATGAATCACATATGTCATAAAGAGGTTAACTTGCATAAGTTTCTTATGTCATACAAAGGGGTAAACTTGCATATGTATGTATGACATGTAAAGGGGTTAACTTGCATATGTATGCATATCATACTAAGGTGTAAACTTGCACATGTTACTTGCATAAAATCAAACACCATACTTGCATAACATGTCATATATGGACTTGCATATAATCATGCACCAAACTTGCATAACATATCATATATGAGCTTGCATATAATCATACACCAAACTTGCATAATATATCATATATGAGCTTGCATATAATCATACACCAAACTTGCATAATCATGGTGTCATAGTGGATCAATGTTTATCATAGCAACTAGCATCATGAACACTTGCATAACTTGAATAACATCATGATCATATAACATATAGCTTGCATAACTTGCATAACATCATGAACATGTAACATATGACTTGCATAACTTGCATAACATCATGAACATGTAGCATATGACTTGCATAACTTGCATAACATCATGAACATGTAGCATATGGCTTGCATAACTTGCATAACATCTCAAACTCATAGCATATAACTTGCATAACATGCATAACATCTCAAACACATAGCATATAACTTGCATAACATGCATAACATCATTAACATATAGCATATAACTTGCATAACTTGCATTGATCCACATTCATAGCCATAACCTCATTATATCCTATCATAATCATTTCAATAATTGGTCTTTAAGGCTATAGAAAAATCACAACTTGTTGATTAGCACTCCTAAGAGGAAGATTAAGTAGCTAGAGTTGATTAGAGATTGATTTGAGAAGCCATCTTCCTCTTTAGATTGATGGAGGTTCCTTCAAGTTGCATTTTGACGGCATAACGGTGTTCGAACTATTTTTAGTATGAATTAGGGTAGTCTTAGGGTGTGTTTATAGATTAGTTAGGTGTTTTAGGCCCTTAGATTAACCATAAATTAGATTAGAGCCGTCAGATCACGTCACAAGCCACCAGACTCAGCCCAAAAGCCAAACTGATGCACCCAGGTCACCTGGGCTCGACCAGGGAGGTCGACTCCCAGGTCGACCCTAGGGTCGACTCCCCAGTCGACCAGGGGGGGAGGTCGACTCCCCAGTCGACCCCCAGGTCAACCCCCTGGGTCTGGCGGGATTTTTCCCGCCACTTCTGAAAATCTGTTTTTAAATTTCTGAAAACTTCTTTGGGCCTTACCGGGGTCATACGGACTCCGATTTTCGAAAACTCAGACTCTATTTCGTGTATTTTTCCGAGACGAACGCAATGACATATCCCGTTTCCCCTGATTCATATTTTAAAGTTTAATTCTGCCCAATTTTATATTATAGCAAGTTATTCAACATACGGGGTGTTACACATCATGAGCAACACAGACCCAGTGAGATAGCTATTTAAACTTAGTTTAAAGTCATTTCTTAATGGATTGTAGTATAGTTTCATCATGATTCTTCTCTTCCGAAGTTTCATCAAACCAAAGTTTAAAACAAAAATCAAGGAAGACTTCAATATATTAAATCAAACAAGTATATAATAACATCATTCCATCAAAAACCGATAATTTATCAAATATTTATAGTTATGAATTTAAGCTACACCCTTGACTTGGTTTAGATATTAGGATATGTTATCTTATTGCGATCGGCATCCCATCACTAAGTAGGGATGCACTCTACTCGGCTCAATGCCATCATAGAGTAATAATGCACTACCCAAGATCTATTGTCTTATACCGCACCCCGTCGAATAATTATAATTAGGAATATGTTTCTCAAAAGTAATCTTAAATTATTTTCAAATTCATACTTTTAAGGGTTAAGACAAACACAAACTACCTCAAAATTATTCCGATCTATGTTAAGAAGAACCTCAAAACTACTTCTTAAAGTTTTAAAATTAAAAAAAAGGAAAATGTAGCATTTAAAAAAATGTTGTAAAACATTTCGGCATCAAAAAAAATAAAAAATGTAGCATTTAAAAGTGCTTAGGAAAGTTTTGGGCTTATTATAGTGCTTTATTAGCAGTTCCGAGAAAAGACAACTTTTTCAGAAATGCTATGAAAATTTCTGGGTCGTTTTATGCTTAAAACAACTGTCACAGCCTTTCAGGCACGCTATGAAAAGTTCTGTTCATGTTAAAGGAATTTATATTCAATTCAGATAAAAGACAGGCTTCAAAAATGCTACAGAAAGCTCGGGTTAGTTTAGAATTGTTTAAAACCGATACTGCAGCGTTTCAGATGCGTTATGACAAATAGTGCATTATAATTAATTTAGAAAAAAATAGCACTTCAGAAATGCTATAGAAAGCTCTAGTTTGAAACAATTAAAGGTTAGAAACATTTAAAAAGTGTTTCAAATTCCAGAAGTTTTTCAAATTTCTCAAATTCTGATTTTCTGCCAATTTTTCGGCAAAATGTTTGATGTTATTTCTCTATGATAGAAATAGATCTTTGACCCCAAATTTTCTACAGTGAGAAGCTCTCTTTGTATACTCATTTATCATAAAAATAAACCATCAATTTTTTTTGGTCTATTTGACAAATAAAATTCAACAATACAACGCATTTTTAACAAGTCGATTTTGGGCTGATTTTTACCTGACTTTGCATCCAGTTTATATACAACGAACTAGAAAAAGTGCAAAAGATGAAAGTCGTAGGCATTTGAATTAGCTTTCCAAATTGACAGGGAAATCGAAATTTCATTAAGAATTGCAAAAGTTATGCCTAAAATACTGAACGTCATTTTCAGGGGTTCAAGCCTAATTATTCATTCTTAAATTTCACAACTTTTGTTCAAAATATGAAATGAATACATGAAATTAAATATTTTTTCTCACCTTAGACTTGTATCTTGGTCTTTCATTTATCCTCTTGGCTTCTCCTAAACTTCTCCTTTTTATCTTATCTTATTTTTGTTTTGTGAATGCATGAAAAGAAGTGAACCTTTCCACCCTACATGTAGTAATTTTCAAGGCTAGTTTGGTAATTTAGTTTTGGACACATTTCCTCCTTATCTTTAGGCAAGCTTTAAGATGAAGACACATGCCACCTTAGATGTCTTTATATGTTTCTACACATGGACACCTAATGTGTTTATGTGTCTTTACCATATTTACTTACAAGACATGTATGCAATTTGTTTAATGACATGTACCCTTATCATTTTATGCCATTTTTTCATATTCTAGAATTTGTACACATATACCATTCGTATCTTATTTATAAACTATGTGTTATATATATATTTATACATATGTATACATCTGTATGTATTTATATTTAAATATTTGAATCAGATTGAACAAATATATTCAAAATTTCAACAAACTTTTTCATGCTTGGATTTTCCAGTTAGGCTGTTACACTCTACCACCCTTAGAAAAAGATTTCGTCCTCGAAATCTAAGCTTCAAACAATTCTGGATAATCTTTATGAATTTCTGACTCTACTTCCCATGATGCTTCGTCTTCATTATGATGGTTCCATTGAATTTTTACTAAGGGAATTTCTTTCATTCTTAGTTTCTTAACTTTTCTGTCAAGAATTCTAATAGGTCTTTCAATGTACTTCGTCCCCTTTTTAACTTCATTGTCGCTTAAATCATTTACATGAGATGGGTGAAGAATGTACTTTCGTAGCATTGATATGTGAAACACGTTATGTATATCTGATAATCTCTCAGATAAATCGAGTTTGTATGCAACTTTTCCAATTTTCTTGGTAATACGAAATGGTCTGATAAATCTTGGTGATAGTTTTGCCTTCTTCTTTCCAAATCGCATTACCCCTCGTATTGGAGAAACCTTAAGAAGGAATTGATCTTGTACTTCGAATTCCAAATATTTTCTTCTATGATCTGCCTAACTCTTTTTCCTGCATTGAGATTCTTGCAATCTTTCCCTTATGATAGAAATCTTCTCGATTGTTTCCTTTACTAGGTCTGGACCAAGAAGCCAACGATCTCCAAATTCTACCTAACATACTAGCGAACGACAAGGCCCTCCATACAAAGCTTCATATGTGTGACGGCCCGCCCCGCACCAACCGACATTTACTCCAAAAGTGCGTTGTACACATGTTCAGTTAGCACGTGACGGTCGTCAGAAGGAAAGGAAAAAGACAAAGAATCAACAAGGAACCTGTAGAATGTCTCACAACGCATAGAACAAAATATAATAACAACATACTTGACATAAAACAGGTGAGACAGTGCATAAGCTGGAAACAAACTATTATAGCAGCGGAAAATCCAAATACAACTTATGTTCCACATCATCATTATTACAACTTTTCAAACTGTCTCTAAAGGTAAAAGCAAGATAAGGGAAGTACACTACTAATGCCCAAGTAGTGACCACCAACAACACAGGGAGAATATCTTATATATATATATATATATCATACGTGGAAGCCTCCCGCTCGCCTTCGGATTAGCTACTCGTGCATCACCAGCTAACTTATCTCTAGTATGCTCGTTTAGGAGCACCCAGAGTAATAAGAAGAGAAATAAAACTCTGGGTCAGACAAAAGTCTGGTGTGAGCGATAAGCAGCTAAACAGAACAATAACAGGTATACTAAATTATACCTAAACCTGGACCTGCAACCAAAGAGTTAGCACTGCATACTGTACAACACTCTAAGGTGCCACTGAATAAATGGTGTAAAGATAACGGGGGTGGGGGTGGGCATGTCATAGTGATGGCAAACAATCAAGCATAACAACCATCCTCACATCTCTCACTCAGTGCGTAAAGCGTACGATATCCACTACTTCGATCACCCAATACTTTGTTATGATCACTCTTGTAACGACCCGGATTTTCGGCGACTTTGGTTATCGACATAAGCTCGATGTCTATAACCAAAACATCGAAAAATCCTGATAATTATTGAAAGAAATTAGAGGGTGAGGAAAGATAAGATAGAAACTTAGAATAGAAGAAGAAGAAGAACACAACATCAGAGTAACACGAACCTCACAGCGGAACGAATAAAATATAATAGATAACATAACTTTGAAATATAACAGTTATGTATAAAATAGCACTTATCAGAGTACAGCACTTACAACACAGCGGAAATAAACTATAGCTATATGATCTTGAAACCTCCTGCTCCAAGCTCTCCTAGTGTATCTGTAAAATCCCGACTACTTGACTGCCCGTACAAATTTAGGCATCCAAGAGTTTAGGGAAAACAAAAAAGTAAACTCTGGGTCAGTCATGGGACTGGTATGAGTAAAACAGTTTAAACAGGTATATGAACAAGTAAACGATATCTCATAAGACCACGCCGCAGAACGGAACAGGTTTTTCCCTTATGAGAATCCAAAATATCTTTATATCAAAAACCTTTTGATATTATAATAATGTCTATGTACAAATAGATATCAACTAGCAGAAACGCTTTCATCTCACGTTCTACATATATAGTATACAATCAAAATCGCAAGCTCGTATTGGATAATGGATTTCCAACTATGGCAAGGTATGGAACCACCTTCCGATCAGTGTACTCTAGGAATGATACACTGGAGTTCAACAAGAACATCTTGTAACTCAGCCACACATGACCGACCACTCATTTCGCTTGAGTGTATCGAATGTACATCACCAACGGTTGGGATCAGCAACCGTTCCTGTATATATATGGGACATCATTGATAGATTTAAAAAACAAATGAATATTCTCTAGATAGGTGATTATACACCCTACTTCGGTGCGACCGACTTAGCCATGCTGCCTGCCCGATTTCTGTCATTTACCGGTTGATGAGGCTAGAAGATACGCTTTATCATTACATCAGATTCACTTTGAATGCCACATTGTCAGATCCATCGAAAATCACTAATTGGCGTCTACAACAGTACGTTACGTGTTAGCTAAAGAAGTTTCCTTCTCCGCTTTCACTCTTGGTAAAGTTGAAGAAATCAATGTACGTGACCTTTCTGGAAATACTCTGTCAGACATTCATCAACACAAGTCATCCTCATTCACTTAGAATGTCACATCGTCATACCCGCTAAATCACAAATTGATTTATCCAAAAGTAACACGGGTATACAGCTTAGAGAAACAAATTCCTCCGCCACCAAACGTGAATACGTTTGAACAGATCAACTTACGCGATCCATTGGATATACTCTGTCAGACCTTCGTCCATACAAGTTGTCCTGGGACTGGACAAACCGAAGGCACTATTCAGTATATCCATCTTAGTCACTGTTATCTAAGACTTATACAATAGCCCTTGCATTTTTTACTCCATCTTCAATTATATTTAGCATATATGATTCACAATGCTTATGCCAATACAGAGTGGTTCTTTGGATAATAATCCAACCGGTCTCTCCATATTAACAACGTTAAAAATGGTCAAAACTTCGATAGTCTGTGATTTAACTATCAAAGAAAAACAATTGTGCAAATAATGATATTATTTCCAAGTGGAAATTATATCGGTAAATCATCAACATATATCTATATATATATTCACATTTCCTTATTTTCTATGTTTAGAAAATATATGTTATTAACACTGGAAAACGTTTTCCATTTTCTTATTTACAAATCACTACTCTTCCCCAACTATCAGTCCCTGACTGTGAACTAGTATGAGAACAATTCCCTAAGTATAAATCCCGAAGGCCGAAACCAACATCAGATAGACACTTAGAAAACCGTTCAATTTACTAATCTCTAGTCAGTTCTAATTTTACTTAACTCTATTTGATTAACTCTGATTGATTAACTCTAACTGGTTAATTCTATCCGATCAACTCTAACTGGTCAACCTTAATTAATTAACTCTAACTGGTTTTACTTGGTTTGACTAACTCAATTTATTAACTCAACTGACTAATTCAACTCGATTAACCTAAATTGATTTACTTATCTCGATTAACTGAACTAATCACTTTGATTAACTCGATTAATTCACTTTGGTTAACTTAACCAATTCACTTAACTAATTCACTTAGTTTAACTTAACTAATTCATTTAACTCCTATCGAATAAACTATATTCGATAACTCCTCTAACTCTATTCGAATAAACTATATTCGATTAACTCATTTACTCTATTCTAATAAACTATATTCGATTAACTCCTTTTCTCTATTCGAATAAACTATATTCGATTAACTCAATTTAACTCCGTTCGAATAACTAATATTCGATAACTCTATTTAACACCATTCGCTTGACTCTAGATCGCAGCGATCACAATGGTTACGCCTGATTCCCTCAGGAAACATCCGACCGCCTTAGGCTATTTACAGCCCTGCGAATTACGCTAGCAGTCGTACGAGATGGCAACTTACCCTGAATACTATGTTTGACTAACTCTATCTCAAATAACTATATTTGATTAACTCTAGTTCGTTTTAACTCTAATCGATTAACTCTAACTGAGTAACTCAAACTCGATCAACTCGACTTGATTAACTTGACTTACTTAACCCAACTGGTTAACTTGACTTACTTAACTCACTGGTTAACTTGACTTACTTAACTCACTGGTTAACTTGACTTACTTAACCCAACTGGTTAACTTGACTTACATAACCCGACTGGTTAACTTGACTTACTTAACCCAACTGGTTAAATTGACTTACATAGCCCAACTGGTTAACTTGACTTACATAACCCAACTAGTTAACTCTATTGAACTGGTTAACTCTACTGAACTGGTTAACTCTACTGAACTAGTTAACTCTACTGAACTAGTTAAGTTTATTCAACTAACTCGACTCGACTAACCCCTTTCGAATAGCATATTCGTTTTACTAACTTTCGAATACCATATTCGATTTACTCCCTTCGAATACCATATTCGATTTAACTCCTTTCGAATACCATATTCGATTTAACTCCTTTCGAATACCATATTCGATTTACTTTATTCACTTTATAAAGATTTCCTTTTTAACAATGTTTTATTCATTTGAAAAGATTTACTTTTAAATAACGGTTCTACACTTTAAAAATGATTTCCTTTTTATAACGTTTCGTTTTCAATTCTATTTGTAAATGGTTTACAAATATTTCCTTTTCAAATTTATTCTTGAAATATTCTAACTCCTTAAATTCTCTGAAAAATTCGCCATAACCCCTTTTGTAACGGGAGCATCGGGAAAATCCCCAAACCCGCCACACAGGCCTTTCCATTCAAAAAGAAAATGGTTTGTAATTATTTCCTTTTTGAATATCTCCTATTTATAAATATTCCAATTTATAAACATTTCTTATTTATAAATATTCCACTTTATAAATATCTCTTATTTATAAATATCCCATTTTATAAATATTCTATTTTCAATATCACTTTGAAAATCCCCTTATCAACATTTCGGTATGTTATGGTATTCAATCATATCAAATCACGATGTTCAATATCGTCCAAGCATATATAATCGCCGACAGATTTTATATCACATCATATAACAATATATGAAAAACAATAAAATAACTATTGAGGAATCCAGTCGGATTCCTCCAACCTGTCTCCCTGCATCCACAGATGTTACACAATATGATTATCTTCACTTTCAGTTCAATATAAATTATTCTGATAGCAGAATCAATGTATAAATATTTAACGGTTTATATATATATATATATATATATATATATTTCTCACTAACTGACTAGCAATTCAATCAATCAACCAACACACAGCAATCAACAGATGATTAACAGTTCTAAAAATATATTATAAAAATATATCTGTTCAGAGCTGGTGAGTTTTACTCACATTGGCAGTTCATCGTTAAAGAACGATAAACTATTGTTTGATTTGAATCAAACAATTTATTTCGCCATAAATTATAACGAGCTCCAATCCACTCCCAAATCAGTTCCATAACGCATATATTGTCGTTACGATTCCAATGATATCGACTTCGTCTGATTCTGATGCAGTATGATCAATATATGATTTATACAAGTTCATGATATACATTTAAATTAAAATAAAACTTAACAAACTTCAATTTCGGCTTAACCTTTCAATTTTGACCTTTCTTCTTCACCGATTAGAACAGAACGCTGCTCCTTGATTCGAAATCATCACTGCACCATAAATCATCTCGTTCTTCACCGATTCCTAAGTCACAAACTCCAGTTCCATGAACCCTCCCATGACCGAACATTCATCTCACCTTTCCCCTTCTATACATCACAAAAATCACGAACCAATTCCCACCACCTCCTCCTATTAACACGGTACTCGATCTCCATTTGTCTGTCACCATTCAGGTCACCTCATCGCAGCAGGAAATCGCACCGCTAAATACCCATCGACAAAAGATGTCACCGACCTCACAAAACTTTGCCCTAGAAGCTCGCACTCCTTGAATCCATGACGCGAGATCAGCCCTACAGTAGTGACTCGCGACCCTTTTCCGGCTCCAGATCTCACGAGACATTGTGGTAAGGTGCGATTTCACACAACAAACCCAAATACGGTCTTCATTGCACCAATCGAAGCTTAACCCTCGTCGATTTGCCAACCCTAATTTTCGCAGTGAAAATCCAATGACCCAAAACATGGATCGCGACACATGAAAACGCTATGAAATTGAAGAGAAAAGTAAGGGGAGTTGGAATATACACAGACTTGGGTTTATCGGAATTTATTGTTTTTGTTTGAGAAATTTTGAAGATTAAACTTTTTACTGGAAATGAAAACCGACGGCAGAACTTTGGTTGACCGCTGGAATGAATAAAATTTAGGGTTAGAGAATAGCTCAGGGTATTTATAGGCACGGAAAATATCTAGATATTTTTTTATTAATATTTTAATATTTTATTAAATCCTTTATATTCGTTTCTGACTTCTAAAAATCCGTGTGATCACACACAATGCCCAAAAATCACAAAAACTGACATGCAGTTAGAGTTCGACATTACGGTCCCAACGAAACTGGTTTCGTCGAATTCCGACTCCGTATGCTCACACAGCGTATTTTTAACTGTCAAAATACTGACTGTTTTACACTATAAAAATCCGTACGGCCACACAGTGACTCTAAAAATCACGAAACTGGATATCTAACAACTATTTGATATTGCGGATCCAACAAAACTGGTTTCGTCGAATTCCGACTTCGTTTGCAAAACCGGCTATTTTTAAAGCTCTGGATGACCCATTTAAATATATAAATATATTTAAATATAATTAAATTAAATATAAATAAATTTATATTATCGTATATCTTCACATATGATATCGTACAGCTCCAGAATATCATATCAGAATTTACAGTTTGATATTTCAGATTTCAGATTTATCCCGATATTCAGTTTATATCGAAAATCCATTTAAAACGTAATTAAAGCATCGCAAATTTTAAAGGAATTCCGCAGCGACTTTTCTGAAATTTGATTTGGACGTAAATCAAAATATACCCGACGAAATCCCGATTTTTCTCTTCCACTAGAAAGATATGCTCCACCAGCTCCACATGTTTCTTGTTTCACAGAAATCCGATTTAAAACGGACCCGGTACACTCAGTTGAAGTCTGAATCGCCAAATCGCGAACTGCAGCGCCATTTCAAGCTCGATTTTAATTATAATATAATTATACATTCAAACTGTCATCGATTGAATATATTCGTCAATATAATTCAACTCCAAGCTGAATTAAATCTAAGGGACGACCCCGTTCACAGAATATTGTGATTACCAATATTTTTGATTATTTCTGAATTAAATATATTATTTAATCATTTAATTTAATTAAATATTCATTATAATTTAATTAACGTCGATTTAATTCCCTAAATCACTATTTATATAATTAAATAATTTAATTATAACATCCCTGACAATGCGGGTCATTACATTCTTCCCCACTTAAAATAATTTCGTTCTCGAAATTGCTAAGTTAGAGGACGACCCTCTCTATTTGAAATTCCTAATATTTGTTTACCCCTTATTTCTGATTTCAACTGAACCAACTAATATCGATTTCAATATTAATTCCTTCCGACTAACTGAAATTTTCAAAAATTCTGAAAATTTTCTAACACTTTAAAACTTTCAAAAAATTTCGCCAGCACCTCCTTTGTACTGGTCAATAGCTCAAACTCCAACTCGCCTCTCTGGGCCTTCTTCAACCCAAAAGAAAATCGAAACGCCAAACGGCTTGCCAATTCGGCTCATAAATCTCATACTGATATCAAATATAAACTTGTACCTTTTTGTCGGGCATATCGTTATATCCCTTCCATCTGTTACTACTTCAGCATATACTAATGCCATTTCAATCAAACTCCAATCAATTTATCTTTAACACAACCATTCGCTTATATCTAAGTCGAATTTCATTTCAAACTCAAGAACTATTCTTGATTTCCAATCATTAACTCACCAGCCCAATATAATTACAGATTATCACTAATCAAGTCTAATTCCACTTGACATCAATCTATTTCAATACGATTTTCACTTACTGGCTTTTAATTCAATCTCAATTTTATTGGATTTTACAAGTTTTACTTTAATTTTTTTAAATTCAAACAACCTTTTCTTCCTGGAAGTTTTTAAACAATTTACCTCTTTCAAAAATCAAAATTTCCCTTTTGAAATTCAACACAACTTGTTTTCCCAAAACAAATTCAAAACAAAATCCTTGGTAGTAATCCGTCACTTACATACTCAAAAATGAACACCGATGATGTCATGATCAACATCGGAATCTATTTTCCAGCTATCGAAGTGAGTTCAATACTATATCACTTTCAAATCCATTTCTATATACTTTCATTTTTGAAATCACTTTCAAAACATCCTTCACAAGGCTTGTAAACAATTTAAAATATCCCAGGATCTTAAAATTTCCTTATACTTAATCCAGATTCCTTTACAAACACTTTCACAATTTCTGGGATTTTAACTCCAATTCTGATTTAAATTCAGCTTTAATTCATTTCAATTTCATATATTTTACTTATATCATTCTGATTGGTTATATATAACAATTTCACTTTATAATCTTACTCGATTATAATAACAACCAATATATCCAATATATTATAATTTTGATATATATATCTTCTCTATATCAAGATATACCTTGGGTAAACTTATTTTAATTTACCCTCTTTTCAAAACATATCGTGACGACCCATCGTATTCAAGTGTTTAGTAACTCCTACCGATACAGTGGATCAAACTGATCGACCAGAATTCATAAACAACTCAGCCAATGAATCTCCACAATATAAAACCATTATTATATCAAATACATATACGCACTCGTATATATACACTCAAACTCAATCTAGGGTATTACTAACCCTATCTCTACCGAATCACGCCACAGAGCCAAGGTAATTCTTAACTTAAGCTCTGATACCAACTGTAACGACCCGGATTTTGAGTAGGCTTTGCAACCGTCCCCATCCTCCAAAGCAGCAGGTAAAACCCACTGTGGCTTACACTGGTACCCCAATACCATAATTTACGGCCAGCCTTTCGACTTCACAACCAACACTACCAAAGGGACATGTAGGAGTAAGAGTCTCCCGTTCGCCACCTAACGAAAAGCGAGAACCCCCTATCATGCGACACATGCAAAGCACGCAACATGGACTGGTGTGAGTAAAACAGTTTAAACTGGTATATGAACAAGTAAACGATATCTCATAAGACCATGCCGCAGAACGGAACGGGTTTTTCCCTTATGAGAATCCAAAATATCTTTATATCAAAAACCTTTTGATATTATAATAATGTCTATGTACAAATAGATATCAACTAGCAGAAACGCTTTCATCTCACGTTCAACATATATAGTATACAATCAAAATCGCAAGCTCGTATTCGATAATGGATTTCCAACTATGACAAGGTATGGAACCACCTTCCGATCAGTGTACTCTAGGAACGATACACTGGAGTTCAACAAGAACATCTTGTAACTCAGCCACACATGACCGACCACTCATTTCACTTGAGTGTATCGAATGTACATCACCAACGGTTGGGATCAGCAACCGTTCCCGTAAATATATATATATATATATATATATATATATATATATATAAGGGACAACATTGATAGATTTAAGTAACAAATGAATATTCTCTAGATAGGTGATTATACACCCTACTTCGGTGCGACCGACTTAGCCATGCTGCCTGCCCGATTTCTGTCATTTACGGGTTGATGAGGCTAGAAGCTACGCTTTATCATTACATCAGATTCACTTCTAATGCCACATTGTTAGATCCATCGAAAATCACTAATTGGCGTCTACAACAGTATGTTACGTGTTAGCTAAAGAAGTTTCCTTCTCCGCTTTCACTCTTGGTAAAGTTGAAGAAATCAATGTACGTGACCATTCTGGAAATACTCTGTCAGACATTCATCAACACAAGTCATCCTCATTCACTTAGAATGTCACATCGTCATACCCGCCAAATCACAAATTGATTTATCCAAAAGTAACACGGGTATACAGCTTAGAGAAACGAATTCCTCCGCCACCAAACGTGAATACGTTTGAACAGATCAACTTACGCGATCCATTGGATATACTCTGTCAGACCTTCGTCCATACAAGTTGTCCTGGGACTGGACAAACCGAAGGCACTATTCAGTATATCCATCTTAGTCACTGTTATCTAAGACTTATACAATAGCCCTTGCAATTTTTACTCCGTCTTCAATTATCTTTGGCATATATGATTTGGAATGCTTATGCCAATACATAGTGGTTCTTTGGATAATAATCCAACCGGTCTCTCCATATTAACAACGTTAAAAATGGTCAAAACTTCGATAGTCTGTGATTTAACTATCAAAGAAAAACAAGTGTGCAAACAACGATATTATTTCCAAGTGGAAATTATATCAGTAAATCATCAACATATATCTATATATATATTCACATTGTCTTATTTTCTATGTTTAGAAAATATATGTTATTAACACTGGAAAACGTTTTCCATTTGCTTATTTACAAATCACTACTCTTCCCCAACTATCAATCCCTGACTGTGAACTACTATGAGAACAATTCCCTAAGTATAAATCCCGAAGGCCGAAACCAACATCAGATAGACACTTAGAAAACCGTTCAATTTACTAATCTCTTGTCAGTTCTAATTTTACTTAACTCTATTTGATTAACTCTGATTGATTAACTCTAACTGGTTAATTCTAACCGATCAACTCTAACTGGTCAACCTTAATTAATTAACTCTAACTGGTTTTACTTGGTTTGACTAACTCAATTTATTAACTCAACTGACTAACTCAACTCGATTAACCAAACTTGATTTACTTATCTCGATTAACAGAACTAATCACTTTGATTAACTCGACTAATTCACTTTGGTTAACTTAACCAATTCACTTAACTAATTCACTTAGTTTAACTTAACTAATTCACTTAACTCCTATCGAATAAACTATATTCGATAACTCCTCTAACTCTATTCGAATAAACTATATTCGATTAACTCATTTACTCTATTCGAATAAACTATATTCGACTAACTCCTTTTCTCTATTCGAATAAACTATATTCGATTAACTCCTTTTCTCTATTCGAATAAACTATATTCGATTAACTACTTTTCTCTATTCGAATAAATTATATTCGATTAACTCAATTTAACTCCGTTCGAATAACTAATATTCGATAACTCTATTTAACTCCATTCGCTTGACTCTAGATCGCAGCGATCACAATGGTTACGCCTGATTCCCTCAGGAAACATCCGACCGCCTTAGGCTATTTACAGCCCTGCGAATTACGCTAGCAGTCGTACGAGATGGCAACTTACCCTGAATACTATGTTTGACTAACTCTGTCTCAAATAACTATATTTGATTAACTCTAGTTCGTTTTAACTCTAATCGATTAACTCTAACTGAGTAACTCAAACTCGATCAACTCGACTTGATTAACTCGACTTACTTAACTCAACTGGTTAACTTGACTTACCTAACTCACTGGTTAACTTGACTTACCTAACTCACTGGTTAACTTGACTTACTTAACTCACTGGTTAATTTGACTTACTTAACCCAACTGGTTAACTTGACTTACATAACCCAACTGGTTAACTTGACTTACTTAACCCAACTGGTTAACTTGACTTACATAACCCAACTGGTTAACTTTACTTACATAACCCAACTGGTTAACTCTACTGAACTGGTTAACTCTACTGAACTGGTTAACTCTACTGAACTGGTTAACTCAACTGAACTAGTTAAGTCTATTCAACTAACTCGACTCGACTAACCCCTTTCGAATAGCATATTCGTTTTACTAACTTTCGAATACCATATTCGATTTACTCCCTTCGAATACCATATTCGATTTAACTCCTTTCGAATACCATATTCGATTTAACTCCTTTCGAATACCATATTCGATTTAACTCCTTTCGAATACCATATTCGATTTACTTTATTCACTTTATAAAGATTTCCTTTTAAACAACGTTTTATTCATTTGAAAAGATTTACTTTTAAATAACGGTTCTACACTTTAAAAATGATTTCCTTTTTATAACGTTTCCTTTTCAATTCTATTTGTAAATGGTTTACAAATATTTCCTTTTCAAATTTATTCTTGAAATATTCTAACTCCTTAAATTCTCTGAAAAATTCGCCATAACCCCCTTTGTAACGGGAGCATCGGGAAAATCCCCAAACCCGCCACACAGGCCTTTCCATTCAAAAAGAAAATGGTTTGCAATTATTTCCTTTTTGAATATCTCCTATTTATAAATATTCCAATTTATAAACATTTCTTATTTATAAATATTCCACTTTATAAATATCCCATTTTATAAATATTCTATTTTCAATATCACTTTGAAAATCCCCTTATCAACATTTCGGTATGTTATGGTACTCAATCATATCAAATCACGATGTTCAATATCGTCGAAGCACATATAATCGCCCACAGATTTTATATCACATCATATAACAATATGTGAAAAATAATAAAATAACTGTTGAGGAATCCAGTCGGATTCCTCCAACCTGTCTCCCTGCATCCACAGATGTTACACAATATGATGATCATCACTTTCAGTTCAATATAAATTATTCCGATAGCAGAATCAATGTATAAATATTTAACAGTTTATATATATATTTATATATATATATAATTCTCACTAACTGACTAGCAGTTCAATCAATCAACCAACACACAGCAATCAACAGATGATTAACAGTTCTAAAAATACATTATAAAAATATAACTGTTCAGAGTTGGTGAGTTTTACTCACATTGGCAGTTCATCGTTAAAGAACGATAAACTATTGTTTGATTTGAATCAAACAATTTATTTTGCCATAAATCATAACGAGCTCCAATCCACTCCCAAATCAGTTCCATAACGCATATATCGTCGTTACGATTCCAATGATATTGACTTCGTCTGATTCTGATGCAGTATGATCAATATATGATTTATACAAGTTCATGATATACATTTAAATTAAAATAAAACTTAACAAATTTCAATTTCGTCTTAACCTTTCAATTTTGACCTTTCTTCTTCACCGATTAGAATAGAACACTGCTCCTTGATTCGAAATCATCACTGCACCATAAATCATCTCGTTCTTCACCGATTCCTAAGTCACAAACTCCAGTTCCATGAACCCTCCCATGACCGAACATTCATCTCACCTTTCCCCTTCTATACATCACAAAAATCATGAACCAATTCCCACCACCTCCTCCTATTAACACGGTACTCGATCTCCATTTGTCTGTCACCATTCAGGTCACCTCATCGCAGCAGGAAATCGCACCGCTAAATACCCATCGACAAAAGATGTCACCGACCTCACAAAACTTTGCCCTAGAAGCTCACACTCCTTGAATCCACGACGCGACATCAGCCCTACAACAGTGACTCGCGACCCTTTTCCGGCTCCAGATCTCACGAGACATTGTGGTAAGGTGCTATTTCACACATAAAACCCAAATACGGTCTTCATTGCACCAATCGAAGCTTAACCCTCGTCGATTTGCCAACCCTAATTTTCGCAGTGTAAACCCAGTGACCCAAAACGTGGATCACGACACATGAAAACGCTATGAAATTGAAGAGAAAAGTAAGGTGAGTCGGAATATATACAGACTTGGGTTTATCGGAATTTATTGTTTTTGTTTGAGAAATTTTGAAGATTAAACTTTTTACTGGAAATGAAAACCGACGGCAGAACTTTGGTTGACCGCTGGAATGAATAAAATTTAGGGTTAGAGAATAGCTCAGGGTATTTATAGGCTCGAAAAATATCTAGATATTTTTTTATTAATATTTTAATATTTTATTAAATCCTTTATATTCGTTTCTGACTTCTAAAAATCCGTGTTATCACACACGATTCCCAAAAATCACGAAAACTGACATGCAGTTAGAGTTCGACATTACGGTCCCAACGAAATTGGTTTCGTCGAATTCCGACTCCGTATGCTCACACAACGTATTTTTAACTGTCAAAATACTGACTGTTTTACACTCTAAAAATCCATACAGCCACATAGTGACTCTAAAAATCACGAAACTGGATATCTAATAACTATTTGATATTGCGGATCCAACAAAACTGGTTTCGTCGAATTCCGACTTCGTTTGCAAAACCGGCTATTTTTAAAGCTCTGGATGACCCATTTAAATATATAAATATATTTAAATACAATTAAATTAAATATAAATAAATTTATATTATCATATATCTTCACATATGATATCGTACATCTCCAGAATATCATATCAGAATTTACAGTTTGATATTTCAGATTTATCCCGATATTCAATTTATATCGAAAATCCATTTATAATGTAATTAAAGCGTCGCAAATTATAAAGGAATTCCACAGCGACTTTTCTGAAATTTGATTTGGACGTAAATCAAAATCTACCCGACGAAATCCCGATTTTTCTCTTCCATTAGAAAGATATGCTCCACCAGCTCCACACGTTTCTTGTTTCACAGAAATCCGATTTAAAACGGACCCGGTACACTCAGTTGAAGTCTGAATCGCCAAATCGCGAACTACAGCGCCATTTCAAGCTCGATTTTAATTATAATATAATTATACGTTCAAACTGTCGTCGATTGAATATATTCGTCAATATAATTCAACTCCAAGCTGAATTAAATCTAAGGGACGATCCCGTTCATAGAATATTGTGATTACCAATATTTTTGATTATTTCTGAATTAAATATATTATTTAATTATTTAATATAATTAAATATTCACTATAATTTAATCAACGACGATTTAATTCCCTAAATCACTATTTATATAATTAAATAATTTAATTATAACATCCCTGACAATGCGGGTCATTACAACTCTGCCCCATGAAGTCACAACGGCTTCATTGCACTGATCCATAGCCACTAATCCTTCGCTATGTCCACTTTGCCCCATGGAGTCACAATGGCTCCACTACACTGGCTCATAGTCTTACTACGATCACTTTGCCCCTCGAGTCATGATGACTCTACTGTAATGATACGTAGTCCTTCATTCCTTTTCAGTGGTGAATCGAAGTTATAAATGTCGACAACTCCTTAGCACACGTTCCGCAGCAAAGCCCAATCATGAAGTGAACTCAGTGGTTCCCAACTGGATCCTGAGCTCTAACTTCCATTTGGACTACCTTTGCATCTCGGGTTATTGGTCATCAAAGGATCGGTTCGGATCCTCAGTCCTTCTTCTCTATCGGTTCGGATCGGCCTCCTTCCAAGTGCTCCGGGTCGGGCCGTGGCCTCCAAGTCCCTTCGTAGTACATCGGTTCAGTTCGGGTGCCCTCTGGCCGGTCGGGTCGGGTAGATGCATCTTGGTTCGGTTCGGCTCGGTAGGTCTCCTCCTTTGGATGTTGGCCCCTTCGGTTGTGATGCTCCGATCCGATCCCAGTTTAACCATAATGGCCTTACTTTTTGCCAAACTTTCTCTTATGCCAAGCCTCGGTTCGGTGATCCCTTGCCCAGCCCATTATATGGTCCGAGCCCATCCATCCGATCCGATCTGAAAACCTACACCGTCTTCCTGCAACTTTTCCAGCGAGTGTTTTACGCCATTTGACGGCATTTTCGACCATTCTAACTATTCTAATCAATCACAAAGCATACACATACAGTCATAGCAACAAGTAGAAGTAACCTCAAACACCAAAACATCGTTATGATAGGTTAAAATGGATCAAACATTTCCAAAACCCCATATTTTCCCTTAAGCATGTTTAAGCAAAACTAGTGACATGATTAGTAAAACTTAACCAAATTAGCCAAATTTTCTAACAGAGGTCTAAAAAAATATTTCATAATTTTTGAATATTTTTCCAGATTTTTATGACGCATAATTTCGCTAATTATCACTAATCACCCCTTAATCTCCTAAATTCCGGGATTAGCAAAATTAGTCCAAATTAACCTAAATTCATACCAGAGGCATAAAATAATATTTTGGAATTTTACAATTTTTTCTAGATTTTTCTGAGTTATAATTTCGCTAATCTTCGCTAATTACCCTAATTAGCCGTAATTAGTGAAAAACAATTCAAATCGCTCACCTTAGCCACAAATAAACTTTAGATCTGAAATAACTCTCTGATATGGCGCGAATACCAATGCTAAACAACAACTCTAATCTTGATTTGGTGAAGATCTCCCTTAATTTTATGTTGCTAAGCTTAATCCTTGATTAGAAAGTGTTTTGGAGGTGATTTAGAGGTTGAAGGCCATTTTTAGGGTTTCTAAGAGGTAAGTGAAGGCTAGAAAACTGAAATGGAATGAAACCCTAACTCTTTTCAGCCTCCCCATAACCCTATTCCCGAAATGGGTTATGGGCCCATTCACTAATCACCCTATTTGGCCCGGTTAAGCAGTTTTTCACCTTCCAAACCTTATTTCGGCCATTTCTCCCAAACGGTAAGTCCGTTTTCCAGATGTGACCACTCTACGGAAAGGTAAACCATCATCCGAAGATAATGGAAGTGGTTTCAGGTCAAAACTCCTTTCCAGTCAAAAGTTATGGCCGAAACAAGATCAGCTAGGGGCAAAACTGTCATTTAAAAATCGAAAAAAATCATGAACATAGGAAATGACCCCAATGGTCGTTTCCCAAAGCCACATGACCATACGACTTCATATAAGAAAGAAATAAATATTCTATGATCCTCGATGCGTAGAATGTGGGTTGTTACATTCTCTCCTCCTTAAGAAATTTTGCTCTCGAAATTCCCAAACCAAAACACACAATGGGTCCCTCATGCCTATCAGTCATAAAATAACAATCAAACATGCAAAACAAGCAAAACAAGTCTATTCTAGAATGCCGAATAACTAAATTGCAAAGTAAGTCTTACCAGGCAAAGAGTTCTGGATACGTTTTCCTAATGCTCACCTCTGTCTCCCAAGTACAGTCATTCTCGTTCTCGCCCCACTGATCCTTGACTAGCTTCACCACCTTCCTTCAAAGTTGCTACGTATTGTGCTCGACAATACGAATTGGCTTGCGGTTCCCAACCGCCTCGGGTTCCACTTTGAAGTTCTCTAACTGATCAGGTGAAATAGTCATATCTGGGTTATGCACGAATTTCCTTAGTTGGGAAACATGAAATACGTTGTGAACTCCCGCCATCTTCTCGGGTAAGTCAACTCTATACGCCAAATTCCCAACTTGTTCGAGAACTGGGAATGGGCCAACAAATCTTGGTGCCAACATGCCTCTCCTGCCAAATCATATCACGCTCTTCAACGGAGAAATCTTGACAAACACCAAGTCACCAATGGAGAATTTTAAGTATCTTCTCCTCTTATCAACATAACTCTTCTGCCTATCCTAGGCAGTCTTCATATGTTGTTGAATGATCTTAATCTTATCTGAAGTTTCCCTTACTACATCTGGTCCAAGCACAAAATTCTCACCGGTCTCTATCCAACATGATGGTGAGTTGCACGGTCTTCCGTACAAAGCTTCATACGGAGCCATACCGATAATGGATTGGTAGCTATTATTATATGCAAACTCTACTAGATGAAAATGGTCATCCCATGATCCACCAAAATCCAATATACAAGCTTTCAAGAGATCTTCTAATATACGATTCACCCTCTCTGTCTGACCACCAGTTTGAGGATGATACGCGGTACTGAGATATAATTCCGACCCTAGAGCCTCTTGTAAGCTCTTCCAAAACCCACTAGTAAACAACGGGTCTCGATCACTCACAATGCTTTTTGGCACTCAATGAAATCTCACTACCCACTTCATATACAGTTCTGCTAACTTAGATGCCGTTCTGGTCGATTTGATTGGTATAAATCTTGCACTCTTGGTCAATCGATCCACAATTACCCAAATGCTATCATGTCCCGATCTAGTTCTTGGTAAACCATCTATGAAATCCATCGAGACTTGCTCCCATTTCCATTCGGGAATCTCTAATGGTTGCAACAAACCACTAGGCTTCTTTTGCTCGGCTTTAACTAGCTGGCAATTCATGCACTTGGATATAAACTTCCCAACGTCTCTTTTCATCCCTTCCCAATAGTAAGTCTGCTTCATATCTCGATACATCTTATCACCACCGGGGTGTATAGTCAGTTTTGAGTGATGACATTCCCTAAGCACTTCATCTCTCAAACCATTCACGTTGGGTACAACTAGTCTTTCATTCTTTCGAAGCCATCCTTCTCGATCAAGCCCATACAAATTCATCTCCACACCATCGATATTCATCTCTAACTTGGGGATGATTTCCAATAGATTAGGATCGTCCCTCTGACTGGAACAATCCGCTCAATCAAGATGGGTCTGATCGTCAAACTAGCTAATATCTCTGGATCCAATTCGCACTTTGGTCTGAAATCATACCCTGCGATATACTCCAGTTGCCTCCATTCAAGAAACATAGCCCCTAAACTGGCATGTCTCCTACTCAAGGCATCGTCTACCGCATTGCCTTTCCCAGGTGTATGTGCGATATCAAAATCATACGAAGCCAAGAACTCAAACCATCTCTGCTGACGGAGATTCAGATCCTTCTGAGAGAAGAGATACATTAACGATTTATGATCGGTAAACAACTCAAATCTCTCTCCCAAGAGATAATGTCTCCACATCTTCAACGCGAACACGATCGCTGCCAGTTCCAAATCATGGGTAGGATACCTTTTCTCATGCGGCTTTAGTTGCCGACTAGCATAAGCTATAACCCTACCTCCTTGCATCAATACAGCACCTAGTCCGGTACCACAAGCATCCGTGAATACCGTCATCTCTTCATTCCCTTTAGGAATGACTAACACTGGCGCATGCGTCAACTTTTCTTTTAGACTCTTGAATGCATTCTCACACACACTGTCCCAGATGAAGGCTTGATTCTTCTTAGTCAACTGAGTCAACGGTGCTGCTATCTTGGAGAAGTCCTGGATAAACTTACGATAATATCCAGCTAACCCCAAGAAGCTTCTTACGTCTGTTGCATTCTTGGGCGTAGGCCAATCCTGTACCGTAGCCACCTTCGCAGGGTCCACGGCAATACCATTCTCTGAAACAACATGGCCCAAGAATCTCACTTCCCTCCTCCAGAAGTGACACTTGGAAAATTTCGCTTTCAATTGGTGTTTTCTCAACACCTCCATCACTATCCTCAAATGCCCCTTGTGTTCTTCCTCTGTCCTCGAGTAAACAAGGATGTCGTCTACGAACACAAGAACAAACTTATTCAACTGATCTCTGAATACCCAATTCATAAGATCCACGAAGTATGCTGGTGCATTGGTCGACCCAAATGGCATGACCAACCACTCATAGAATCCAGACGGCGTCCTAAATGCCGTTTTCCGAACACTCTCAGCCGCTACGCGGAGCTGATGAAATCCTATCGTGAGGTACAACTGGGAGAACACTCTTGCTCCTTCCAGTTGATCAAACAAATCATCTATCCGCGGCAGAGGATACTTATTCTTTCTCGACACCTTATTCAACTCGCGATAGTCCACACACAAACGAAGGGAACCATCTGCCTTAGTGGAAAACACAACTGGTGCTCCCCACTCGGAGACACTTCTTCTAATAAACCCCTTCTTCAAAAGATCGCTTACTTGCACCCCTAGCTCTCGCTGCTCCCTTGGTGCCATACGACGAGTGGCATCACTATAGGTCTGGCATCTTTCACTAAATCAATACGGAACTCAATCTCTCGGTGTGGTGGAAGCCCAGTCACTTCCTCGAAGACGTCCGGATACTGGCCAATCACGGGCACGTCTAACAACTCATCATGCGAGATGTCGAGGGAATTTATAAAACTAGCCATTACCCCATCACTAGGTAGACTACCAAACACTACCCTTCGCCCATCATCCGCCCTAACCGTCACCAAAAAGCCCTCACAGTCTACCACCACCCCATAACATTGGAGCCAATCGACCCCCAATATAATTCCATACCCAGTAAAGCCCAAAACAAAGCAATCACAAACAAACATACATCCATGACTCGATAAGACCAAATTTCGGCAAATCATACTAAGGTTAGTAGAACCACCAATTGGGTTCGTCACAACCAACGGTCTATCGACTATCTCGGGTTCCAGTTCCAACCTATCTACCAGGTCACTAGATATGAAGGAACGGGAAGTCCCAGTATCAAACAAAACTCGAACAGGTACATCATGAATAGAAAGCATACCTTGAATGACGACATTCTTTCCTTTCTCCGCCGCAGTTGGGGCATTCGACGAAGAAGGAACAACATCGATAACATATGCTTTCACAATCAGCTTCTCCTTAAGAGGTTGAGGACATTTATCCTTATGATGTCCCACTTGGCCACAGTTGTAGCACTTCCTATCCGTTGGCTTATCCTGACACTCTTTGGCATAATGGCCCTTCTTACCACAGCTGAAGCACTCAACATCTTTCTTGCTCTTTTTCTGGCCATCCTTAGTTTGGTTCTGCTTCCTCTTGTTTTGAGTGTTATTCTTACCTCCACCGCCTACTTGCGGCTTCAGCCCTTCTGCAGATGCAACTTCAGTCTTTGACTTAGGGTAAAGACTCTCTGATCTCAAAGCTTTCCCCACAATCGATTCAAAAGTCTCATCGATGTGGATGATAAGCCTTTCCCCCAAGTATCCATCCAAACCAATAATGAACTTCTCATTCTTCTTCTCAGGATTATCGATAAGGGATAACCCATACTTCGACAAAGTGTCGAACTCAACAATATAGTCCGAGACTGCCCTACCGTTCTGCTTAAGCTCCAAGAACTTCCTAAACAATTCCGACTTCTGAGAAGCTGGGATAAACTTGTCGCTAAAGCGAGCCTTAAGCTGATCCCAAGTAACCTGATCCTCTGGAGTGGCTATCTTAATAGCATTTCACCAATTCATCGCTCACCCTTGCAGCTGACGAGACGCTAGCCCCCTCTTCATCGCATCCTCGATACCCAAGTCGTCAAAGATACGATCACAACTATCCAACCAATCCTAAACATCCGTGGCCAACTACGTTCCGTGGAACGGATTCCCACCAAGGTTAGTGTAATCCTTGCACAGCTTGGCAAAATCGGCCCTACGCGCCTGCACTACTGGACCACCACCATTACCGGCATTGGGAGCTGCCCCTTACACATCCCTAAGCATTTCTCTCATGAGGTCAGTAAACATTGCCCTCATGTCAGCAACATTCCCATTATTGGCTCCTCTACCAGCACCTCTTGTGTATCGGTTCATCGTTCAAACTGTAAAGAGAGAACGATTAACCATCTCCATAGTGGTGCTAGTGCAGTGCGACTTCATCCTTAGCTATACTAATAGTATATATATATAGCTTTTGAAAACCAAAGTAATCACAAATACGCACTCTCATATACGTACTATCTCTCCCTGGTGTCTTTTCCTAGGTTAACTATGCAACCTAGAGCTCTGATACCAAATGCGACGGCCCGCCCAACACCAACCGACATTTACACCAAAAGTGCGTTGTACACATGTTCTGTTAGCACGGGACGGCCGTCAGAAGGAAAGGAAGAAGGCAAAGAATCAACAAGGAACTTGTAGAATGTCTCACAGCGCATAGAACAAATTATAATAACAACATACTTGACATAAAACAGGTGAGACAGTGCATAAGCTGGTAACAAACTATCATAGCAGCGGAAAATCCAAATACCGCTTATGTTCCACATCATCATTATTACAACTTTTCAAACTGTCTCTAAAGTTAAAAGCAAGATAAGGGAGGTACACTACTAATGCCCATGTAGTGACCACCAACGACACAGGGAGAATATCTTATATATATATATATATATATATATATATATATATATCATACGTGGAAGCCTCCTGCTCGCCTCCGGATCAGCTACTCGTGCATCACCAGCTAGCCTGTCTCTAGTCTGCTCTTTTAGAAGCACCCAGAGTAATAAGAAGAGACATAAAACTCTGGGTCAGACAAAAGTCTGGTGTGAGCGATAATAAGCTAAATAGAACAATAACAGGTATACTAAACCATACCTGAACCTGGACCTGCAACCAAAGAGTTAGCACTACATACTGTACAACACTCTAAGGTGCCACTGAATAAATGGTGTAAAGATAACGGGGGTGGGGTGTGCATGTCATAGTGATGGTAAACAATCAAGCATAGCAACCATCCTCACATCTCTCACTCAGTGCGTAAAGCATACGATATCCACCACTTCGATCACCCAATACTTTGCTATAATCACTCTGCCCCATGAAGTAACAACGGCTTCATTGCACTGATTCATAGCCACTAATCCTTCGCTATGTCCACTTTGCCCCATGGAGTCACAATGGCTCCACTGCACTAGCTCATAGTCTTACTACATTCACTTTTCCCCTCGAGTCACGATGACTCTACTGCATTGATATGTAGTCCTTCATTCCTTTTCAGTGGTGAATCGAAGTTATGAACGTCGACAACTCCTTAGCACACGTTCCACAGCAAAGCCCAATCATGAAGTGAACTCAGTGGTCCCCAACTGGATCCTGAACTTTAACTTCCATTTGGACTACCTTTGCATCTCGGGTTATTGGTCATCACTGGATCGGTTCGGATCCTCAGTCCTTCTTCTCTGTCGGTTCGGATCGGCCTCCTTCCAAGTGCTCCGGGTCGGGTCATGGCCTCCAAGTCCCTTCGTAGTACATCGGGTCGGGTGGATGCATCTTGGTTCGGTTCAGCTCGGTAGCTCTCCTCCTTTAGATGTTGTCCCCTTCGGTTGTGATGCTCCGATCCGATCCCAGTTTAACCATAATGGCCTTCCTTTTTGCCAAACTTTCTCTTATACCAAGCCTTGGTTCGGTTCGTTGATCCCTTGCCCATTATCCGGTCCGAGCCCATCCATCTGATCCGATCCGAAAACCTGCACCATCTTCCTGCAACTTTTCCAGCGATTGTTTTACGCCATTCGACGGCATTTTCGACCATTCTAACCATTCTAATCAATCATAAAGCATACCATACAGTCATAGCATGTAACAACCCCTATTTTTTGATAATTTAGATTATTAAATTTTATATGACTTTTGAATATATATCAAAATTTAATGATTTAACTATATATTTTAATAAATTCAATAAATTCTGTTTTAATTACAAACTATTTATTTTCAAACTATTTCAATTATGTATCTAATTTATTTTAAATCTACTGCTAACTATTTTAATATTCAAATAATTAAATTTGGAATCGTTTCAAGATTTTAATTTGGTTTAAATGGAGATTTTAGCATGAATAATATCCTATCTTGAATATTGAATGATTTTGAAAATCTGATATTTTGATATGAAGTATGAACCTCTTCGAAATGTAAAAGAACAGACCGGTGTGAAAAATGTAACGATTGGTTGTTAAAGAGACCGGGATCAGATATTGTCATACTCTCTGCCAATACCGAAAACCACCTTAACAACTGTGTACGCGGTGGAGTTCCATAAATGGCGTTGGATGGATTTGGAGGCGATTACTGGATTTGAAGAAAGAGAACGATGATGGATATCCTTGACCTTCGGGTCATAATTAAATGACTAAAACAGGGCTATATCGTGACCAAGTGCGGTTAGCTACCTCCATCAGCAACACTTCTTCCTTTATTAATATAGTCCCTTGGTTTGATTGATTTGACACGCATCCGTGATTTGGGAGTGTTGTCCGAGATGGGCGGTAGTCGCGGCTATGCGTTACCACCAGTCCGGGCATGCAACTAGTTTATTCATACTCTGGGCATTCCTCGTGTGCCTTGTCATATTATCCTGATCGAGCCCCCTACGATTTTGATTTAACGTTGTCGTATCACGGCGCATCCCTATCCGCCGACGTACTGGTGTGTTATATGCAAAATGTACGGCAACAGTATAAACAGTGTAAGGGTAATAATGGTAATCCCGCTTACATTATTTTATTATGTTATATTTAACCATAGACATTATTATAATAGCGTATTATATTATATGGTATTAGTTTAACGGATTCTTAAGAGATGGAAATTCCCGTAACATCTCTTAAGTTATTGCACTCATATTATTACATGAAATTTGATTTAACTAATATGAGAATGATTTAGTTCTGATCCGAGTGTTTGTTGTGTTTCTTTTTTTTGCAATACGCTCGGGTCAGGCCGAGTTGCAGTTAGCGAAGTTTCACTTGCTTTGAAGATACCATTATGAAGATGAAGATGGAGCTCAACAGGCGTATAATTATTATTCCGCTGCAAATGCATTGGTATGTTGTATGTTAATTTACTCTGATAATCATTGTAAAATATAATAAAATGTATGTTTTAACAGCTTCATGAACTGTTATTTATTTATTAATTATATTTTGTCCTTCCGCTGCGAGATTCTGTATTTGTTTTCTTCTTTCTTCTTTTTCTTATTTTAATCCCAATAACTATCCGTATTTTTGATCTATTTATGTCAACATTAAGGATCATTGTCGATTTGAACGGTCAAAAATCTTGGATGTTACATTTTGTAACACCCCACCTCCGCTAGGGTCACTCGCAAAGGGAATGCACTAGGTTTGGTGAAGTATTATCGAGGTAAACATGCACAGAAATATTACAAGACAGAACATATATAAAACAGCGGAAGTAAAACAAATTTCATTACCTTATAAAATAAGGTCTAAAGCCTTTTTACATCAGAATACATCAAAACCTGTCTTGCAATAGTAAAGAAGCATAAAACCTTTTCATAAATTATTCCCCAAAATAAAGCGGTGAAGCAGCCATAGCCAAGAGAAGACCAAGCTATACATGATGACCTTCGAGCATAAGAGGTCCGAACTAAACAACATCATTTCCTCCCTGAAAACTTGGGGGGGGGGGGGGGAAACAGAAGACAAAGAGGCGAAACAAAACGGGGTTAGTCATAAAGACTGGTAAGTCCTATCTACTTCCAGTATAAAAACAGGCAAAGGTAAGATGACATGCATAAACTGAAAGTAAACATAAGGATGCCGACAAGATAGATAAGCTAAACCAAGATAACTGGATGATCTACTGTAACAAGATAAACTAAGGTATCATGGTAAACTTACGGCGTCAAGATGGATCAAGGTATCACATCGTCAGGTTTCTATCAAGTATACTATCCCAAGGTATCTATCATGTACAACATCCCGCGGTATTTATCATGTATATTTGCCCTGCACCTCTCGTACTAGTATCCCAACCCGCGTCATGTGTTAACTATGAATGTCCCTTGCCCAATGTCATGTAATGGTCCATGTCAACCTAATATATAACATATGTAGGTTTTCCCAACTCGTATGTTTCTTTCCATGTATAAGTTCAGTCCTTTGCCGTAGGCCGTACGGGCTTTCCCATGTAAATCTATACTACCTCAACGTAGTACCATTTTATCCTTGAAGTTGTTTTGGACTGCTACCCTTGATCTGGTTATGTTTTCTTACCATGAACTATCGCGTGTTCACTTAGAATTTATGCCACCTAGGACCACCAGGGATTATGCTACCTAATGAACGTTTCCGTTTCTCGATTTGGGTTCAAGCCACCTGGGGCCACTAGGGATTATGCCACTCGTCAACCGCGCCCTTTATCCCACGTATGTATCGTGAACCGTTTTCCATGTCTAGATGCACATGTATCTCAATGTGCCATCCGAGTTCCGTGCCAGGTCAGATCGAGAAATACGAAACTCGGTCGGGAGCTTTAAGTCGCTTGCTGATGCAGATATCAAGGTCTATTTTTGTATCCGTGGCTATGGTCCCATGCGACCCCTACCTCAACTACTGAAAGGCAATCCAAGAAAAATCATGTATGAGAACCACATCCTGGCCCCACTATAGCCCCACTTTCCTATGGGCCAACCTCACCCATGAATCGATAGCAAGAACATGGTCTGTTGGGGGTTCTCTGCCTTTCCGTTCGTACACGATTGACTAAAGATGGTAGGTAGTCGGCGACGTGCTATCCAGGGCAAAAACAAGTATCGTCGACTCCACGCTAATCCATCCCAGCCTTTAGGTCGCTCACATAGCAACCAAGGCATACTCTTGGCTCTTCTACCGCAGACCTTAACCTCTGTGAGGCCAGGTTTCATGGACCATCTGCCACCTCACAGAGGGATACCAAGATTACCCTCACGTCCCCTGAAGCTACCACTTCGTCACCCAGTTCGTTGGAGCCTTTATCTAAGTCAGATAATTCGCTCCTCCACGTGTGTTCAAGCGATGACCTACCGTATCGGGTTATCTATTTATGAACTAGTCCCATGTCCTTGGCTAAGAATTATTACTTAGTTATTCTTAACTAAGGTTTACCACTTAGCTTCTTTTCCCGTTATCCTTGTTAATCCCGGCTTTCCACCTAGTCCCCTGAACTAGGGTTTTGTCTAATGGGTTAAGTATTGTCGTTTAAGTTCATGACTTAACCTGCCTACGAATCATGTCAAGATTTGGCTAAGTATACAAGTCCAAGACCTAGCCCTACAAGTTGGTTAAGTATACCAAGAAGCTCATGACTTAACCATATTCAATCATCAAGTCAAATTGGTTAAGTATTTGTTTATCTTAACCCTATCAGATTATCGTGTTAGATTGGTTAAGCATAGGTTATCTTAACCTCATCGGATTATCGAGTCGGATTGGTTAAGTATAGGTTAACTTAACCCCATCCACTAATCGTATTAGAATGGTTAAGTATATTTAAACGGTCTTGTGACTTAACCCTATCAAGTCCTCATATTAGATTGGTTAAGTACGGTTGCTTAACCTCATCAAATCATCATGTATAATTGATTAAGTATAAGTTACTTAACCCCATTAAATTATCATGTTAAGTTGGTTAAGTATTGGTTACTTAACCACATTGAATTACCAAGTTTAGATTGGTTAACTGTTTAACTTAACCCCATCTAATTACCGTGTTTAGATTAGTTAAGTGTAGGTTACTTAACCCCATCTAATTACCGTGTTTAGATTAGTTAAGTGTAGGTTACTTAACCCCATCTAATTACCGTGTTTAGATTAGTTAAGTGTAGGTTAATTAACCCCATCTAATTACCGTGTTCAGATTAGTTAAGTGTAGGTTACTTAACCCCATCTAATTACCAAGTCGGATTAGTTAAGTGTAAATTACTTAACCCCATCCCCTAATCGTCTTATATGGTTAAGTGTCATTAAGAAATCAAGTCCGGTTCCACTTAACCTACCCATTCGTGTCATATCGGTTAAGTGTCATTAGTCAAAATTACTTAACCTTTTCAAGTAGCATTAATTAGATTAATGCACCCCAACCTCTCACATTAGACTTTGTTGTGGTTACTAGTTAAGCCGGGCGGGTCCGAGTAGATTTCCACCACAACCTGGTCTAACCTCGGGTTTTAAGTGCTATATGACCAACTACTCACATTGGGTCCTATTGTTTGTAGCCATTAGTTAAGCCAGGCGGGTTCGGGTAGATTTATGCTACAAACTCATCCCAACCTCGAGTTGGCCACTTTCATGTTTGGTCTAGTGTCATATTACACTTACAACCCATACGTGTCTAGTTTCAAGTCCCATGTTTACCCCACATGTCACGTCCCCATTTAGGTGTATCATGAGTGTCATATTTTCATGAAATCCCATGTCAAATTATCATGTCATAATCATGCTCGTCTATCCTACCCCAAATCGTGTTTCCAACCCAAGTAAAATCGAATCAACATAGTAAGGCTACTATGCTACATATTGGCCTCAAAACATGCATGATGCCAAAAAGGGGTTGGCCACAAATATGCATGGTATCATAAGGGGGTTTGGCCTCAAAATATGCATAGCATCATAAGGGGGTTTTGGCCACAAACATGCATAGTATCATAAGGGAATTTGGCCACAAACATGCATAGTATCATAAGGGAATTTGGCCACAAACATGCATAGTATCATAAGGGGATGTGGCCATAAACATGCCTAGTATCATATGGGAATTTGGCGACAAACATGCATAGTATCATAAGGGGTTTGGGTTCATTTACATGCATAAGCTCCAAAGTCAAATCTTTGCCAATGCTTCACAAGTCAAATGGTTCCCAAAGGTTCATGCTAGCATTCCATAGATAAAGATTCAAACTTGCAAGATAAACTAGGTTAATCATAACATGAATAGCATGATTTAGTCATTAAGCATAGCCAAAAGTCATAGGTTCAAGCAAAAGAGGCATGACAAGGTTCATATAGGCTAGCACACTTAGTTTAATTTCGTTTTATTCCATGCCATCATTAAAACTACCGTTTAGATCTAGAAGTAGCTAGAACTTACATAGCGTGGCTTAGAGATTTAGGAGCATGAATCGTCTTGTCGTAGAATCCATGTTGAGACGATGATCAAAACCCTTGATTTGGTGTAGAAAGCTTGCACCTTCGTCTTGAATCTTTTTTGCAAGCACAAGCTCTTGAATTTTGGGATGGAGGCCATGATCAATGTAGATTTGGGCAGCACTTCGTTGCAAGAGTGATTTGTGAGGGTTTAGGGTAGGCCTAGGGGTCTTTTTATAGAGATTAGGACTAGTTTAGGCCCTTAGATTAACCCTAGGATAGATCTGAACCCCTCAAAATCCGTCGTAGGCCCATAAAACATGTCTTGAGAAACAAGTCAGGTGCACCCAGGCACAGGTGGTCGGACCACCCAGGTCGACAGGGGGGTCGACAGGGCAGTCGACACCACCTGGGGGGTGTCGACTCCCAAGTCGACTTGGGGGTGGCGGGAATTTTTCCCGCCTCTTCTGCTTGGCTGAATTTGAAATATGAATTCAAATTTGAACTGTTTCTGAACTTGAAATTTTCTGAAAATTTTGACGGGCCATAACTTGGTCATACGGACTCCGATTTTCGAAAACTCGGACTCTATTTCGCGTATTTTTCCGACGCGAACGCAATGGCTTAGCCCGTTTCCCTTGATTCAGATTTTATAATTAAATTCTGCCTTGATTCTTGTCTTAGCATGTTGTAAAAATCCGGGTTGTTACACATTTGGTATCAGAGCTTTGGTTTAGCGAAAACCTT
Organism: Allium sativum; assembly: GCA_030737875.1. NCBI lineage: Eukaryota > Viridiplantae > Streptophyta > Magnoliopsida > Asparagales > Amaryllidaceae > Allium > Allium sativum. Next base: position 652,709,828 of record CM060923.1, read on the forward strand.
GGCTCTATTTGGGACTAACTCATTAGTGATAGAGTAGTAATACTCTAGAATGAGTTTGAGTGTATATGAGAGAACGTATTTGTATGTTGATATAAAAATGGTTTTATATTGTGTTGGTTGTTCTGTTGAGTATTTATGAATTCTGGTCAGTACTTGGGACGCCAAGGCATCAATAGGGATTTCTACGCACTCGAACATGGCTTATCGACCTAATATTGTTTTGAATTATATTTCATATATATACAGAGTTATTTGAAAATATATGAATTTTGATTTTGCTGATGATAATATTAAATTTTTCATCATTTATCATTAGATTAATTAATAATTAGAACCATTGATTATTGAACGGTTATAGAAAATAAAATATTGAAAATTTATTGATAATGAGACAAGAAGTTAAATACAAATTTTGGAATTTAATTTTGGGTGGTTTTGCAATATTAATTTAAAATGATTTTTTATGTCATTATGTTTTAAAAGTTGTTTCATATAGAAATTGTTTTCAAATGAATTTTTGAAATATGTGTATACTTCCCTCTTGCCTTTGGAAAATGATTTCGGTGATGAGCGCACGCATCATCGACATTTATTTTCAAGAGACTATGTGAGGGAGATCACTTAGAACTTTTATACTTTATTTTGTGAAACTGGATTTCATTTAAATCTTTTATACTATGGTTTTATATAAAAGATATAAAATATTTATTATTTGAAAGTTGATTTGGAAATGAACCTGAGGTTAAATTCTTAGGTTCTAGAATAATTGAAGAAATGAACAATAAAATTATTGAACTGTGAAATGAATCTAAGAGAAATAAATAAAGTGGGAACTCTTAGAAATTTTAAATGTGAATTTGAATCAAATTGAAATGGTTGAACTTTTGTAATAAATTAGAGAAATGATGAAATATACAATAATTTAAGGAATATGGAATGAAATTGATGTAATAAGGTAATGAATCTAATTTGCGAAGTTAAACAAAAATAGTGAACATAGATGATTGTAAATAAGTCAATTGGATATGAATTAATATGCATAAATTGAATATGAATTCATTATAAGAAAATAAATTATATAAACCAAATAAATTGAAATGGATCAAATTTGAAAAGAATGAAAACAACTAAAGTGCAATAAAAATGAATGCTACTGTTATCCTACTTTGTGAACTAGGCAACACAAAGTCGAGATGTCAAGCGTTGAAGAACATTTCTTCTTAGAAAGTATCGGGTCGGATCGGAGGGCTACTACCAGTCGGATCGGAGGGCTACTACCAGCTCGGGACGGAACAGAGCAAAATGGACAAGGACTCAGGTTCAACTCAGGTCGGGTCGGATCGGATGCCCCGATCCGAACCCCTTCTGCTCGCTCCTCCGAACCGAACCCAACGTACCATATCACTTCACCCCACGATCTCCAGAATGTTCGGAGTAGTTATGACCATTTTCTGCCCATGATGACCACTAATCTGATGCGCTGTCAACACTGGAACCCATCCGAGCCAGATAACGATGGGATGAAAGACACGCAGCTCCGACCCAAGCCAAATTCTGAGTGAATTTCCACCTATAAATACCCCGTCAAGATACATTGGAAAGGATCTTTTTTTTGGCACTTTGAGAGTTCAAACACTTTCAAGAACCGAATTCCAGCATTCCCAGATAATCCAAATCGTCATTCAACATATATTTTGAGATAATTGAATGAATGTACGTGAAAAGTGTGTGAAATTGAGTGAAAATCTCATTCTATTTACATCTATATTATCGAAGAAAGTGATTATAAAGTGGAAATAGGCTTTTCGACGCCGAACCACTATAAATTCTGTGTCTCTATTTTACTTTTGATCTTATTTTATTTCGATTTTAGTCAATTTGGGTGTTAGAACCACTTTTTGCTCTAACATTTTGGTGCTTTCACTGAGAACCATTTGAATTCTCTGTTTTTCCGAATTATCGTTCTACTTTTTGGACCGTTGAGTTCAAAGAAGTTAATTCTCAAGTTTCGACGCTTTTGAATATTTGTTGGTTGATTGTTGAAGAACTATGGACAAAGAAAAAGGCAAGGAAGTTCAAACCAGTCGAGGGAACGGAGTTGGTGAAGATCAGCAAAACCCGGTTGTGACAAGGTCTCGTGGGCAGAGCTCGGGAGTGGATCAGACAGGTACAGTAAATCCGAACCGAACTCAAGGAGAGAGCTCCGATCCGATCCGAGTAGGAGAATCTAAAGCAGTGCACTCCCCTAACCCGAACCGATCCGAACAAGTTTCTCTGCTCCAATCCGAACAAGTTTCCCAGCTCCGACCCGAACAGATTGCTCAGCTCCGATCCGATCCGTCGCTAGGTGATGCTGGAACCTCTACTCGAGCTCCTCCAAATGCTCCGACTCCAGCCACCAGGATCAATGATCAGATCAATCCATCTGCGCCTATTACCCAAGGAGATTTTTCGCGCCTTCTTGACATGCTTGAGAGCACTAGGGAGGCTATGAAAATCCACGAGCGCACCAATCTCATGATGCAAGAGAACATGAGAATCATGAGCAGGGAAATTAGCGAACTCCGCAGACAGAGAACCCCATCCCCGGTTCATCACACATCAATGGATCATTCTTCTTCTTCTAAGGAATAACGGCCCCGTGAAAGAAGGCCTCTTGAACGACCTCAGAATTTGGAGCAGATGACGTTCGTATCTTTGGGGTCCCGCGAGGACGCTGCACGGGTACTAGGACCCAATGATCCGAGCTTGAGAGAGCCTATGTTGTTACCAATGCGGGGATCCCATGTATTACATAGAGACCCTAACCTTACCAATCCCACCCAGGGACAAATGCTCCAGCCTCTTCCTCCCGAGATCGACCGGGAACGTAGGGAACAAAGCAGAGCAGAAGCGGCTCGAAGTAGGAGGGCGTCCCATGATCAGGAGCCCATAGGAAACCCGAACATCAGAAGGAGGGTGTCCCCTGATCAAGAGCCCAGAGGAAACCCGGATATCAGAGCCAGGGAGCCTGAACGACCCTTGACCAATGCTGACGTATGGACTATGGTACGCCAGATCATGTCTGAAAGTCGGAACTACACCAATGAAGATTATGGCATTGAGTGAAGCCATACTCCCTTTACTGATGACATCCTCAACTTTCAGCTTCCCCGACGTTTTAACCTGCCGCAGATTGACATGTACAACGGGAGAACCGACCCGGGACAACATTTAATGCGATACGCATGGCTCATGAATGCTGCTGCTGCTCCTGACGTAGTGAAGTGTAAAGCCTTCCCAATCTATTTAGAAGACGTGGCGCTGCTATGGTTTACCCGACTTCCTCCTCGGTCGATATCGAATTTTAGGTAATTAAGCGAACGTTTTATGAATCAGTTCCGACTCCATGCCCGAAAGTCTAAGAATATTATTGAATTATCAAGAATTAAGCAAGCGCCGGGTGAGTCTTTGAAGTCATATCTCGACCGTTTCAACTTAGCTGTGACAGAAGTCAATGACCCGCACGAGCCCACCATCTTGATGGCTTTGATGGAAGGAGTCGATCCTGACTCCGAGTTTGGAGATTATCTTTCTGGGAAGCCACCTCCCACGAGAGAGTTATTTTATGAAAAGGCTGATATTCACTTAAGACGAGAGGAGGCAAGGGCAAACAGAAAGAGAAAGTCCGGAGCGGCTTCAAAAGAAACTGTTCAGAGTAATGTCGCCGTGAAGCAGTCTGGAGAAAGTTCCGGGAAAGTTGAGGTGAATATGGGAAACAAGTGCGAAAATGATAATAATGGAAACAGGGGCGACAACAACCGTAACGCGAATGGAAACAGGAGAAATAGGAACCGAGGAAGGAATTCTAACAAAAGACCCCGGTTCCAGACCTATGAGAATTATTCACCGCTGAACGACACTCTGGAGAATATTTACTTGGATACATACAATGTTTTGCAATACAAAAGACCGCCGCCTCGAGACTCAATGGAGAAAGAAATCGCAACTGGAAAATTTTGTTTATTTCATGGAACTCATGGGCATTCAACGAATGAATGTCGACATTTGAGAGATGTGATTGAGAAGCTGCTGCGCGAAGGAAAATTGGATGAATGTAAGGCTGCGCCAAGAGACAGGGGGCAAGGAGAATAGGCTCCAAACTAGAACCAATCTTCTCCCAAGCCTATAGCGCAGCAGAAAGGCAAGGGAATTGTTATTAACACTATAGTAGGTAGACCCCACCCAGCTATCCACAGTTTTAGAGCAATGGACCAATACGTTAATGCAGCTAAGCACGTAGATGTGGATGAATGTGATGACTCGGAAGATATCGCCCCTGTGAAACAGCAGAGGACAATGTTTGATGATGTGGTGTTCCGTAGCAGAGACAATACCGGAATCCAGTCACCCACCGACGATCCGTTGGTCATTACCACTACCATTGGACCGGCATTGGTTCATAAGGTGCTAGTAGACAATGGAAGCTCTGTTAATATTTTGTTTAAAAAGTCATTCGATCTGATGAAACTTGAGTTTGAAGATTTGAAGCCATGCGAAGGTTGGATCCGAGGCTTCAACGGAGCGTCGACAGCTCCAATGGGGTATATAGAATTGCCCATAACATTGGGGCAAGGAGAACGTCGAAGAGTACGAATGCTTCAATTCGTAGTGTTGGACGTGGATTCGCCCTACAACGCATTTTTGGGAAGGCCTGCCCTTGTAGAGTTCAGGGCTTGAATCGCCCCTTGGTGTTTATTGCTTAAGTTCCCAACTGAAGCTGGAAAAAGAGTAATGAGAGGAGATCAAGTCTCCGGACGGGCTTGCTATGTTGCCAAATTAAAGATGTTGATGAAGGGACTCAACATCGAGAGTAAAGGTGCCTTGCCTCCTCCACAGGAGGGTTCGGCGTAGCAATTAGAGGGATCAGCCCCGAAGGAGTTACCCAAAGGAACGCCTGAAGACTTGGATCGCAGAAAAGATGAGGAACCAGAGGCTAGAAATACAACTCCTAACGAAGCGACAGTGGACATACCCATTGACGAAGCTGATCCAACAAGAGTTTTGAAGATTGGATCCCAGTTGGATCCACATCGAGCCAAAGAACTAACTGACTTCCTGAAGGCAAACCTGGATGTGTTTGCCTGGACCCATGCCGACATGTGTGCGATATCGCCATCCATCATGTGTCATTCACTAAATATAAACCCAAAACACCCGCCTGTAAAGCAAAAGAGGTGTGTGCTGGGCCCAGAGAGTTCGGCAGCTCTGAAAGAAGAAGTGGAGAAGCTGAAAGAGAACGGATTTATTAGAGATTCGACATATCCCGACTGGATATCGAATCCTGTTTTAGTAAAGAAGCCAAACGGAAAGTGGCGGACATGCATTGATTTTTCAGACTTGAACAAAGCTTGCCCGAAAGATAGTTTCCCACTCCCCAGAATTGACCAGCTTGTAGATTCGACAGTGGGACACGAACTTCTTTCTTTCATGGACGCATATTCCGGGTACAACCAGATTCCTATGCACGTGCCAGATCAAGAACACACGAGCTTCGTTACAAATTTGGGGTTGTATTGCTATGTGGTCATGCCGTTCGGATTGAAAAACGCTGGAGCCACCTATCAACGCTTGGTGAACATGATGTTTTATAACCAAATAGGGAAGACTATGGAAGTTTATGTGGATGATATGCTTGTCAAATCGAAATAGTCCTCTAGCCATACACAAGACTTGGCAGAGATGTTTGGTATCCTGCGAAAGTATCGGATGAAGTTAAATCCTTTGAAATGCTCATTTGGAGTGGCATCGGGAAAGTTTCTAGGTTTCATTGTGAGCTCTTGAGGGATTGAAATCAATCCCAACCAAATAGCAGCCAAATCCCAGCCAAATAGCCAAATCCCAGCCAAACATTGAAGAACCGAGGAGAATCAAAGGTGTCCAAAGTCTTGCAGGGAAAGTAGCCGCGTTGAGTAGATTTATCTCCAAAGAAACGGACAAATGCATCCCATTTTTTGACTTGATTAAAAAGGGAAAGAAGATCTTCGAATGGACTCTGGACTGTGTTGAGGCCTTTCGAAATTTATTGGAATTACTAGAGAAACCACCGATTTTGTCAAAGCCAGTGGATCATGAAGAGTTATTTGTTTACCTAGCGGTTTCGGCTCATGCTGTTAGCACAGCCTTGCTCCGAGAAGAAGACAAAGTGCAAAGGCCGGTGTATTATGTAAGCAAGAAATTGGCAGCTGCAGAACGCAACTACCCAAGGATTGAGAAGCTTGCTTAGAGCCTCCTGATCGCCTCCCGAAAACTTCGTCACTATTTCCAAGCTCACCCAATAACCATATACACTGACCAGCCTCTGAGGCAGGTGTTGCAGAGACCTAAAGCATCGGGGCGTTTGATCAAATGGAATATTGAATTAAGTCAGTTTGATTTAAATTTTCAGCCGCGGAGGTCAATCAGGGGGCAAGCTCTGGCTGACTTTATAGCAGAATTCACAATCCCAGAGGAGGAAATGATCGATGACAAGGTGGTCAAGTCAGAGGACGAGTTAAAATTAGATCCATGGAAGCTGTACACAGACGAAGCCAAGAACGACCGAAGGTCCGGAGCAGGAATCGTCTTAGTTACTCCTGAGGGACGATCGTTATATTACGCTCTACGATTAGAATTTTCAGCGACTAATAACGCCTCTGAATATGAAGCCCTGATTGCCGGGCTGAAACTTGCTAAAGAACCCGGAATAAAGACATTGGATATATTCTGCGACTCCAAAATAGTTGTTTGCCAAGTGCAAAAGGAGTTTGTGGCTCGGGATCCTCGACTTATCGCCTATCTCGGGGAAGTGGAAAAGCTGTTGAGCAACTTGGATTGGTATAACATAACGCATATCCCAAGAGCCGATAACCAGAAGGCAGACAGGCTAGCAAAGCTAGCCAGTTCCGACAATCCGGAAGGAACCGAAATGATTCCAATTGAAACATTGGGATCGCCAAGCTTGGAGTCGATGGAAATTGAATTTTCTTTCGAAGCAGAACCGGAGAAGGAGTCGTGGATGACCCCAATTAAGAATTTCCTTAAGAATGGGATACTCCCGTCAAAGAAGAGTGAGAGGCGGGCCATAGCTCGCAAGGCCACCAGATACATCCTTCAAGATGATACTCTTTATAGACAAGGATTTTCTATGCCCATGTTACGATGTATAGCACACAACGACATCAAACGTGTACTAAGAGGAGTACACGAAGGTGAGTGTGGAGATCATACAGGAGGTCAGACCTTAGCAAAAAAGATATTGCGATATGGATACTTCTGGCCCACAATTAATAAAGATGCAGCTGATTATTCACGACGCTGCGACAAGTACCAGAGATTGGCCAAAATCCCCAGAGCACCACCAACCCAACTCAGATCGATGGTGAGTCCTTGGCCGTTTGCCATGTGGGGAATTGACATCATCGGAGTTCTACCAATTGCTAAAGGAGGAGCGAAATATGCAATAGTCGCCGTGGACTATTTTACGAAGTGGGTGGAAGCTGAGCCCCTGACCAAAATCACGACGAGAAAGGTGATAAGTTTCATGGTTAGATATATTATTTGCCGATTTGGGATCCCAAGGACCATTATAACTGATAACGGAACCCAGTTCGATGGTGCCGAATTCAGAAATTTCTGCCAGAAATATAAGATCGACAAACGGTACACTGCGGTCGCTCATCCACAGTCAAACGGGCAAGTAGAAGCAATAAACAAAGTCATAAAATCCATCCTCAAGAAACGATTAGAACGCGCAAAGGCAAAATGGGTGGATGAATTGCCCTTAGCTTTGTGGGCATATCGGACAACGTTTAAGACCGCTACCGGTCATACCCCTTTCTCTCTCTCATTTGGTTCAGAAGCAGTAATCCCAGTAGAGCTTGAAGTTCCCTCTCACAGGGTAACATATTATGACCCGATGACGAATCAGGCACTCTTACTCGAGTCTCTTGATGAAATCGAAGAAAAAAGGGATGAGGCAGACTTGCGTGCGTCAAGACATCGACGTCAGGTGGCACGCTATTATGACAAAAAAGTTCGTTTTAGGACTTTTGAACCGGGAGATTTGGTGCTAAAGCGAGTCTTTCCATCCCTTCCTCACCTCGGTCCAAAGTGGGAAGGACCCTTTGTCATCCAACGGAAACTTGAAACAGGAACCTTCAAGTTAACGACCGTAGATGGCGAAGAGGTACCTAGGGCTTGGAATGCCCAACACTTGATGCGATATTTGAATTAGGAATGTTGTACTCTTTGCTGTTTTCCTTATGAACTTTGTAAAAAGGCACGACTTGCCTTATAAAAGTCTGTTGATATGAACAAAGAACTATAAAGTGGATGTAGGCTACGACTTAGCCGAACCACTATAAAAATATCGTGTGTCATTTACTTTCCGGCATTATATATACCTTCAACTACTATTCCGTTACGATTATGGAATATAAGATGATTTAAAACCTGAAAGGTTGAAAACAGCTTATATGCAGGGACAAGCACAACGACTGTTTGTGCGATAAGACATGAAAGAATGGGAAGACGACATTCTTAACTCTAACTCTTGAGAATTGAGAGAGAGTATAAAGGACGGGAAGATGACGTCCTCTGAGGCGTGAAGGTGCACCCAGACAAGAGACCGCCTCAGTAAGAACTCTAACCTGAGTATAAGACAGGAGAGTATAAAAAATGCCAGAAAAAACGACAGGCATCAACGACACAAAGAATGTGACCCCGTCGGAGAATCGGGGACATTCAGACTGTTTGACTAAATCTTGAATAGTTTTTCAAGATTGACTGGGGGCATACATGTACACACATATTTCCCCCCACCATAACTTCATTACACAACTATAGTAGGACATGCATTTTTACATAAGTACAGAACTGATAACTAACAGACATTGCAGAAAACGAATTATTTTTATTTACAAATGAATGAATTTGTATAGGAAAACAGGCAAAAAGAGGATGCAAGGGCCACCCTTGCAGCAACAATCATGGGTCAATCAAATGCTAAAATAACGCAAGACATTCCATCATTTAGACTTTGAAGTGGGCTTGGACTTCTTAGCAGCCTTCCCCGCATCCCTTGCCTCTTTTTCGGCCTCCGTAAAGATGCGCTTTGACTTTTTCTTCCCTGAAGCTGAAGTGCTGGAATCAGTTGACTTTTTCCCGGAAGGCGGAACGCTGGAATCAAGAGAAGACTTTTTAGCAAGTTCCTCTGTAATAGATCTAGTCGAAAGCTTAACAACTAACCTTGATCCCGCATCCACTACTGCGAGGGGCTTAAGGCTTTCAGGGTCTAAGTCTTCAGCTTTAAGCGGCATGCGTTTATCTTGTTCGGCTTTCAGTGCATCTAAGGTAACATCATCGGCGTTTTTTGACTCCCCGACTATAGCCACCTCAGGGTCTTCCTCATGTCCCCCGTTGCCGCCATCATCTTTTAAGGCATCTATCATTTCGTCATCATGAGGAGTGTCAGCCTTAGACAGTTCAATTCCTTCTCCCGAATCTATGGGGGCAGCCTTATCTTTTCCCCCTTTAGCCTTCTCCGTAGGCTCTGCTCCAGAGGCGGTTCCCTGGGACACATCTGTCTTTTCGGATGGTTCAATACCTACAGAATGTGAAGCAACAGTTATCAACTCAGGAGAAAATAATGGGTTCTTCATCGATTGCTCAATTACGTGATGAAAGGTAGAGATAGCTTTGACGAATTGAGGTGAAAATGTAGAGATACCTTTCGACGACTTCTCGGCTGGAGTGACCACTGTCTCCGATGCTGTTTCGGGTATGGGGGATAAAAGAGATGCCCGAGGGATCCCCGGGTTTTCAGGATCATATCCCTCTACTTCAGAAGTTTCAGAGGCAGTAGAGGAAGAACCATCCTCAGGAATGTTCTTTTGCTTAGCCTTCCGCCTCTCTTCGTCCATAACAGCAGCAATGAGGTGGCGTCCTTCGGCTAGGCGTTCTGGTTCATCATCTCGTAGATATTTCTCCATCACCTTGTCCTCGTCAATAGAATCAACCTTGAGCTCCTCTTTCTCCCATTCAATGATTTGACTCCATACTTGGACTAGGGTAGATGGATAATCTTCAATCCAAGAAATGTTCCGGCGGCGAATGATATGCGCAAAGAATTCAATCATTAATTCGCCGAAACCATGCACCTCTCCCTCAACCTCCGACAGTTGTTTGCAGGTCTCTTCAACGGACTTGATAGCACATTCGACGTTACCCTCCGCTAGGGCAGCCCTGTTCTCCGCCTCCGCTAGCTTAGAAGCCAAGTCAGCGTTTTTCTTTTCCAATTCAGCATTCTTCCTCGCTAACTCGGCCTTCTTCCGCTCAAGGTCAGCGTAAGCAAGTCGCGATTTGGCAGCATCTGACTTGGCATCTTCGGCTTGTTTTTTCAATTCCGAACGCTCTTGGGTATGGGACTCAAGCAAATCATGGTAGCGTTTTTGCAGATCTTCAAATTGTTGCTTGAAGCTAGTAGCATCCCGTTGAGCAACAACAAGTTAAGCCTGTGTATCCTCCAATTCTTTTCCTAAATTTTTTAAGGCCCTTGCATCGTCTTCTGCGGTTTTTTGCATCGAGTCAGCATTCGTGATTAAAGTGCGGGTGATTCTGGAAAGGCTGCACGAATACTTGAACATTTCTGAATACTATTTCTCGACCGCATCTATTTTTGCTTTGGCCTCATCTGCCCACCTCGAAGAAATAGGCTCAAGAGCAGGTAAAAAAGTCAAGTTTCCGAAGTAATGTTCAGGAAATTGCTCCTCCAGACATGCCCGCTTAACTGCAGTTTCAGCATCTAGCGGTGGAGGTGCGGGGAATGTCAGCTCGGTATCCCTGTGCGTGGAGGGCTCAGTGGCCTCTTCATCATTTCCAGACCGTATAGCGGGAACCTTATGCTTGCTTCGTGATTCGGTATCCCTTGGCGGGCTCCTCTCCCTACTGCGCTTTTCTTGAGAAGAGATTGAACCTTTTGACTACGGCCTATCCTCTTCCCGACGACCTTGGTTACCTTTATACCGCTCTGGGTCTGCTCGGACAGGAGAGCGAGAGCGTGAGGACCGCGAACGATAAGGATCATAGGGCCTTCTATCCTCCCTACTGCGATCTTCGCGACGATAATACTCAGTATCATGGGGCGGATTAGACATGTTGCGGCGAAGTTTCTTGATATCATAATAGGATCGGGACATCGTACCTGCACAACAAGACAAATGAAATTCAGGATCAATATTTTCACAAAAAGAAAGATGCTATGAGTTGTGGTGCTATTGTGTTAAGTGCATCCTAAGTGGTGTTTTCCCCCCGACAAACCCGAGTCCGAAGCCAGACTAGTACGAGCGGGCTCTTTGGCCTTAGCAGGAGTGGTCTCTTCGGAAGAAGGGAAAACTAAAGGATTCTTCCCAAAATCCTCTGAAGTGTAAATAGTTTCAGGTAAGGGGAGATCCCCCAAACCCTGAAATAGTGGGTCATCGGTACTAGGGACATCTCCCTCAGATGCATCAATCGGCAGATCTTTGGAAGACGTTGACCTTTCCGGAGAAATGGCATCCTCGGGAACAATATACCCCTCGCGGTGCTTTTCGGCCTTGTTAGACAATTCATCATCTTGAGTAGAAGATGGAGAGGGTGAAGTCTGAAGAGGCTCTGTAGGAGCTCTCGAACCTTCGCCCATTTCTGGGACTACGTCCACTGGGGGAATATATACATATGGACCCGTCCCATGAACAATGCTACGGGTAATGGACAGCAACCCATGAAGATGAAGATATTCGTCCTTAAGGACTTCATCAATAGTTAAAAGCTTTTGATCACCATTAAGGAGCCGGTGCATCCGATCAAAGAACGCTTGATCCGATATTTGCTTTGGGTTATCAACTGCAAACAAAAAGAAAACGGGTTAATGTGATGGTTTGGATGTACAGAGTCAAGATTTAGAAAACCAGTGCTTTACTTGATTTCGTCCATCTCCTAGCACACCCTGGTTTTTGCTTTACATAAAACCATTCCAGCCTGGAGTCACCCGCTTTACTACTGAACGGTGCTGGAATTATTTTCCTCTTAGGGACAGACTCGAAGTAACAAAAAGAAGGAGTTTCTCGAGTTCGGTGCTTGAAGTTATAAAAGAAGTGAACTTCGTCAAAAGTGAGCTCTATGCGTAAGATCTCACGGTACGCTACATATAGGGTGTACAAGTAAGCATAGGAATTGGGATGCAGCTGCATGGGGGCAATCCGCATTTGTCTTAGAAAATCGACGACGAAAGGAGAAAATGGAGGGATAGCCCCGACCATGCACATCAATCGAGTGATTGCCATATACCCCTCTGGAGGGTTGTGAGGACGATCAACTTTTGATGGCAACAAGGTATCCCCTTTGGGTATCCCGTACTTCGGTCGTATTCGGATAAGTCTGTCATTGTCGATCGTCGATTCAACTGAATCTTGAGGTGATTCCAGTATGATGGCAGACTCAAATTCATCAGGAGCTCGATCATCTCCAATCCCTCCTTCCTCTTCACAACCCAGGGAAACTCCACCCTCAGAAGACACATTATCGCTTTTGTGAGTTTCAACCTCGTAGTCTGAGCCCTCATCATCCCATTCTGGATTCGAGGAAGAAGATATGTCTTCAAGAATAATTTTGTTGGATATCTCTGGGACCTCCTTCTTTTCTGCTAATCTAGAGGAGCGTCTGGATGTCATGGTCACGAAACTATCTAAGAAGCAATAGCACAAGTTAGAGTAAATGAGCCCGTATCCCCCCGTGTATGTGTATAAACTAAAGTGTGAACAGTGTATGCAGAAAATGTAAAGTTAACGCTCGAAAGTGCGACGCAAAATCTTGGCAAAGTAATAATGTTCAAGGCAGTTCTTGATGTCCATTTATGTTCGCAGGGCACTATCCTAACTGTTCATGAAGTTGGAAGTTATGTCAATTATTGATTTGGCCAATCAGGCAGACTCTTGTGTATTAAGCTGGGGCTGCTTCGGATCGGTTCGGGTATAAATGATGGGATTGGATCAGAGGCAAGGCTTTGTTTTGGTCAGAAGTAGGTATCTAATCGGACCGGTTCGGGATTGTGTGTTCGAAGCGGATCGGATGGACTTGATTCCCAATGCCCCTACTTTCTTGATCCATATTCCGACCCGATCCGGCTAGGTAGACTTCGCCTTCCCTCTTTCAAATTTAACCCCGACCCGATCCAATGCCGAAAACCTCGTATCCTTTTCTTCTCCTGCATCCCCCATACTTCTTCACCCGAACCGATCCTCCATGTTCTGTATCTTCTTCTTCATCCTCAACCACAGTCGAACCCAATTCGATTTCCAAAACTCCATATAGGGATGAGCATATATCCTCTCCAACCTCCCCGCGCCTCGAGGTGGTGGCAGAGCCAGCAGCTACGACGGCGAGGAAGGAGATAACCATGGCGTCGAAGCCATGCTATGGACATGCCAAATTTGTTCAAATTAATCGCAAAATCTTAATTAAAGGTAGTTACAACGATAAGATTCAGGGTTTCGAGACTACCTATATGTTTATTTCAAGAATCGAAGCAAGAATTTTGAGATTTTTTTAGGATTAGGGTTTCGGTATGTGAATTAAAAAACGAGAATTGTAGAAAAGGAAGAAGAAAGAAGACGAGTGATGGATTTATGTATATAATAGCACTGACCCCTCGTATTCCTGCCCTATCTTCCCGCTCGGACCGGATCAAGAGCCCAGCAGCACAGTTTAGCCTGCTAGCCCAATACGAAACAGAAAAAGAAAAGGAGCCATTCGGGTCGAAGCCCGAACCGAACAGAATTCCATATGTCAACTTGGCATTTAAATTAAATTAAAATTCGAAAAGGAAAATAAAATCACAAGGAAAATCAAAAGGAAAATTACCTGGAAGGATAATCGAATGTTAACAAGAGTTCTCCCAGCTATTTGAAAATGAAGAAAGGGGTTTACATACTATGTGAAGTACATATATAAACATCAAAAGATGCAACTCCCTGAAGCAGCGTGTCTCTATATGTCAATGGGTACAACTTTTCAACGATTCAACTTTAGGAAGGCACTGTGCAATGACAATCAAAGCATGCTCCATATCCAACATAAGCATCCTTTGAGGGGGCAAAATGTTAGCCTACTTTGTGAATTAGGCAACACAAAGTCGAGATGTCAAGCGTTGAAGAACATTTCTTCTTAGAAAGTATCGGGTCGGATCGGAGGGCTACTACCAGTCGGATCGGAGGGCTACTACCAGCTCAGGACGGAACAGAGCAAAATGGACAAGGACTCAGGTTCAGCTCACGTCGGGTCGGATCGGATGCCCCGATTCGAACCCCTTCTGCTCGCTCCTCCGAACCGAACCCAAAGTACCATATCACTTCACCCTACAATCTCCTGAATGTTCGGAGTAGTTATGACCATTTCCTGCCCATGATGACCACTAATCTGATGCGCTGTCAACACTAGAACCCATCCGAGCCCGAGAACGATGGAATGAAAGACACGTAGCTCCGACCCGAGCCAAATTCTGAGTGAATTTCCACCAATAAATACCCCGTCAAGATACATTGGAAAGGATCTTTTTTTTTGGCACTTTGAGAGTTCAAACACTTTCAAGAACCGAATTCCAGCATTCCCAGATAATCCAAATCGTCATTCAACATATATTTTGACATAATTGAATGAATGTACGTGAAAAGTGAGTGAAATTGAGTGAATATCTCATTGTATTTACATCTATATTATCGAAGAAAGTGACTATAAAGTGGACGTAGGCTTTTCGACGCCGAACCACTATAAATTCTGTGTCTCCATTTTACTTTTGATCTTATTTTATTTCGATTTTAGTCAATTTGGGTGTTAGAACCACTTTTTGGTCTAACAGCTACCAATAAGTGTAATTAATTGTATATTTGTAAGAAATGGTAGTGTAATAGATTAAATATTGATATTAGAAAGTTTAAATGAAAATTATTGTTAAATTTTTGGATGAATACAAGTTAGAAGTTTGTCAGGTGTATTTGTTAAGCCTTAAATAATTTTCTACATATATTGCTTAATATATTGCTTAATATATATATAAGATTTGTTTTATAGATTGACAACTTCCTTACTACGCCTTTTCGAGGACGAAAAGTTTTAAGTGGAGGAGAGTGTAACAACCCCTATTTTTCGATAATTTAGATTATTAAATTTAATATGACTTTTGAATATATATTTTGTTACAAACAAAATTTAATGATTTAACTATATATTTTAATAAATTCAATAAATTCTGTTTTAATTACAAACTATTTATTTTCAAACTATTTCAATTATGTATCTAATTTATTTTAAATCTACTGTTAACTATTTTAATATTCAAATAATTAAAGTTGGAATCGTTTCAAGATTTTAATTTGGTTTAATTGGAGATTTTAGTATGAATAATATCCTATCTTGAATATTGAATGATTTTGAAAATATGATATTTTGATATGAAGTATGAACCTCTTCGAAATGTAAAAGAACAGACCGGTGTGAAAAATGTAACAATTGGTTGTTAAAGAGACCGGGTTCGGATATTGTCATACTCTCTGCCAATACCGAAAACCACCTTAACAACTGTGTATGCGGTGGAGTTCCAGAAATGGTGTTGGATGGATTTGGAGGCGATTACTGGATTTGAAGAAAGAGAACGATGATGGATATCCTTGACCTTCAGGTCATAATTAAAATGACTAAAACAGGGCTATACCGTGACCAAGTGGGGTTAGCTACCTCCATTAGCAACACTTCTTCCTTTATAACTATAGTCCCTTGGTTTGATTGATTTAATGCGCATCCTGATTTGGGAGTGTTGTCCGAGGTGGGCGGTAGTCGCGGCTATGCGTTACCACCAGTCCGGGCGTGCAACTAGTATATTCATACTCTGGGCATTCCTCGTGTGCCTTGTCATATTATCCTGATCGAGCCCCCTACGATTTTGATTTAACGTTGTCGTATCACGGCGCATCCCTATCCGCCGACGTACTGGTGTGTTATATGCAAACTGTACGACAACGGTGTAAACGGTGTAAGGGTAATAATGGTAATCCCGCTTACATTATTTTATTATGTTATATTTAACCATAGACATTATTATAATTGCGTATTATATTATATAGTATTAGTTTGATGGATCCTTAAGAGATGGAAATTCCCGTAACATCTCTTAAGTTATTGCACTCATATTATTACATGAAATTTGATTTAACTAATATGAGAATGATTTAGTTCTGATCCGAGTGTTTGTTGTGTTTCTTTTTTTTGCAATACGCTCGGGTCAGACCGAGTTGCAGTTAGCGAAGTTTCACTTGCTTTGAAGATACCATTATGAAGATGAAGATGAAGATAGAGCTCAACAGACGTATTATTATTATTCGCTGCAAATGCATTGGTATGTTGTATGTTAATTTACTCTGATAATCGTTGTAAAATATAATAAAATGTACGTTTTAACAGCTTCATGAACTGTTATTTATTTATTATATTTTGTCCTTCCGCTACGAGATTCTGTATTTGTTTTCTTCTTTCTTCTTTTTCTTATTTTAATCCTAATAACTATCCGTATTTTTGATCTGTTTATGTCGACATTAAGGATCATTGTCGATTTGAATGGTCAAAAATCTTGGATGTTACATAGCAACAAGTAGAAGTGACCTCAAACACAAAAACATCAATATGATAGGTTAAAATGGATCAAACATAGCAAAAACCCCATATTATCCCTTAAGCATGTTTAAGCAAAACTAGTGACATGATTAGTAAAATTTAACCAAATTAGCCAAATTTTCTAACAGAGTTCTAAAACAATATTTTAGAATTTTTGAATATTTTTCCAGATTTTTATGACGCATAATTTCGCTAATTATCACTAATCACCCCTTAATCCCCTAAATTCTGGGATTACCAAAATTAGTCCAAATTAACCCAAATTCATACCAGAGGCATAAAATAATATTCTGGAATTTTTCTAGATTTTTGAGTTATAATTTCGCTAATCTTCGCTAATTACCCTAATTAGCCGTAATTAGTGAAAAACAATGCAAATCGCTCACCTCAGCCACAAATAAACTTTAGATCTGAAATAACTCTCTGATATGGCACGAATACCAATGCTAAACAGCAGCTCTAATCTTGATTTGGTGAAGATCTCCCTTAATTTTATGTTGCTAAGCTTAATCCTTGATTAGAAAGTGATTTGGAGGTGATTTAGAGGTTGGAGGCAATTTTTAGGGTTTCTAAGAGGTAAGTGGAGGCTAGAAAACTGAAATGGAATGAAACCCTAACACTTTTCAACCTCCCCATAACCCTATTCCCGAAATGGGTTATGGGCCCATTCACTAATCACCCTATTTTGCCCGGTTAAGCAGTTTTTCACCTTCCAAACCTTATTTCAGCCATTTCTCCCAAACGGTGTGTCCATTTTCCACATGTGACCACTCTACGGAAAGGTAAACCATCATCCGAAGACAATGGAAGTGGTTTCAGGTCAAAACTCCTTTCCAGTCAAAAGTTATGGCCGAAACAAGATCAGCAAGGGGTAAAACTGTCATTTAAAAATCGGCAAAAATCATGAACATAGGAAATGACCCCAATGGTCGTTTCCCAAAGCCACATGACCATACGACTTCATATAAGAAATAAATAAATATTCTACGATTCTCCGATGCGTAGAATGCGGGTTGTTACAATATGGGGCCGTACCAATACTTGCATGATAACTATTGTTATATTCAAATTTGATTAATGGTATGTGAGTTTCCCATGTGATTTAAAATTTCAATTATACAAGACCTGAACATATCTTCTATGATTCGGTTCACCCTTTCAGTTTGTCCATCTGTTTGAGGATGAAAGGCTGTACTCAGATTTAGTAATGTACCTAGTGCTTTTTGAAGGCTTCTCCAAAACCTTGAAGTGAATCGTGAATCTTTATCTGAAACTATGGTAACATGTATACTATGTAGTCGAACAATTTCCCTCAAATAGGGTCTACTCAATTTGTTCATTGAGTAGGTCATGCTATAAGGTATGAAATATGCTGACTTTGTCAAGCAATCCACCATTACCCATATTTCATTATAACCTTGTTTTGCCATTGGTAATCCAGTGATAAAATCCTTTGTTATATGCTCCCATTTCCTTTGAGCAATAGGAATTGGTTGTAGAAGTCCTGCTCGTCGTTGCTGCTCTGCTTTAGTTTGTTGGCACACAAAACATTTTGCCACAAATTCAGCAACATCCTTCTTTATTCTGTTCCACCAAAACCGACACTTAAGATCCTTAAAATTTTTGTGCTTCCTGGATCCACCGTAAGCCTTGAACGATGTGCTTCACTAATAATTTCATTTTTCAATTTAGTTTGATTTTGAATGCAAAGTCGATTTTTGAATCGATAACCTCCATCTTTACTTATGTTCCAATCTATAGGTTCCTTATCCTTCATTTTCACAAATAACTCCTTTAATTCCTCATCTACTTATTAGGCTTTTAATATTCTACTTATCAAAGTTGGCTGAATAACAAAGTAACATAGAAGTGCTATTTTGTTAACCATGACCCCATTAATCATCCTTTGTGCAAGCGTTCATATCAGCAAGTGTCTTTAGAGCCCTCCATTCTCTTATCATCAAATGAGCTACTACGCCATAGCTCTTTCGACTTAATGCATCTGCAACTATATTTTACTTTCCTGGATGATAATGTAATGTAAAATCATAATCTTTTATGAATTCCATCCACCTTCTTTGTCTCATATTTAATTCGTTTTGAGAGAACAAATATTTTAAACTCTTATGGTCCGATTAAACATGGAATTGTTCTCCATTAAGGTAATGCCTCCAAATTTTTAAGGCAGACATAATCGCAGCTAATTCTAAGTCATGAGCTGATAATTGGCTTCATGTGGCTTTAATTGACAAGAGCCATATGTGATAACTTTGTGTTCCTACATTAGGACACATCCTAATCCTTATCCGCATGCATTAGAATATACTTTGTATGGGACTTCACTCCTTGGCAAAGATAGAATCGATGCCTCAGTCAATCTTTTCTTTAAGGTTTCAAATGCTGTCTTACATTTTTCATCCCAAATAAACTTGGTTTCCTTACAAGTTTGTTTTGTTTATGGAGATGCTATTTTTGAGAAATCTTGACTAAATCTTTGGTAATAACCAGTCAATCCTAGGAAACTTCGAACTTCTGTTGGTGTTGTTAGAGGGTTCCATTCCAACACTGCCTCAAATTTTGATGGGTCCTCTCATATTCCATTCATTGAGACAACATGTGCAAGAAATTTTACTTCCTCCAACCAGAATTCAAATTTACTTAATTTTGCAAATAGCTGATGCTCTTTCAGTGTTTAGAGACATAAACACAAACGGTATTCATGTTCCTCCTTGTAGATAAGGATATCATCAGTAAACACAATAACAAAATGATCAAGATATGGACGGAACACATGATTCATTAGATCCATGAATACTGCTGGAGCATTGGTAAGGCAAAAAGGCATCACCAAGAATTTGTAGTGTTCGTACCGTGTTCGGAAATCTGTCTTTAGAATATCATCTTCTTTTATTCTTAACTGATGATAATCTTAAGTCAATTTTTTAAAATATAGTAGCTCCTTGGAGTTGATCAAATAAATAATTGATCTGAGATGATGGGTATTTGTTCTTAACTGTTACCTTGTTAAGCTCTCGGTAATCTACGCACAAGCGTAATGTTCCATCATGTTTCTTTACAAACAACACTGGTGCCCCCCAAGGAGATCTACAAGGTCTAATAAATCCTTGATCCTCCATCTCCTTAATATGTCACTTTAATTCTTGATTTTTTGTAGGAGACATATGATAAGCTACTTTAGCAATAGGAGTCGTACTAGGGATTAAGTCGAAACTCAAATCAATTTCTCATTTTGGTTGTAATCCTGGTACTTCCTGAAAAACTTCTTTAAATTCCTATACTGTCGGGATTTGATCCACCATTGGACCCTTATCCTCAATATTGATATGAGCGATATATCCAGATACAAAAGCATCTTCAACCATATCACATGAATAAACAAAGGTTTCGTGCTCTCGAATTTTCAAACATATGGTCTTGTTGTGACAATCTAAGATGGCTTGATATTTTGAGGGCCAATCCATCCCAAGGATGATATCAAATTGTTCCATTGGAAAGATAATTAAATTAGCCACCATATCCTTACCTTTAAAGTTAAGGATACAGTTCCTACACACACTATCAATTGTTCTCCCTCCTACTACGTTGTCTATTATCAAAAGGTTTGATAGTTTCTTAATAGGTAATCCTATCTTAGTAGCAAATATTTCAGATATAAGAAAATGTATAGCACCAGTATTGAATAAAATTCAAGCATGAAAGTAAAAAAAAAGTACGCTCTACCTTCTACTTGAGATTGTTCAAAAACAACTGCATACAACCGTCCTTGTTGTCCCTTGTTGTCCTTCCTTGGCTTCTTTTAATTTTGACTAATGTGCCCAGACTCATTGCAATTGTAACATACAATTGCCTTAGTACAGTTTGGAGAAATGTGTCATGTTTCGTTGCACCGGTAACATCTCTTTACTTTGTTAGGCTCCTTTTCTTGTCCCATCGTCCTTTACTTTCTCCGTTTTGTTTCTACTTTTTCTCATCTAGTTTATTTTGATTGTCAGAAAGATTGTTTGGTTTCCTTTTATTTGAAACCTTCCTTTCTTGTTGGAATTGAAGATAGTCTTCTTCCATATTTAAAGCTTCGACTACTATCATCTCATAAGTTTTGCGTTTATCCCCAATAACATGTCTTCTTATGGGACAGATTAATCCCTTTGCAAATCATCTAGCATGCTTTTCGGGTGTATCAATTAAATGAATCGTGAATTAAGATAATGTTTCAAACTTATTTTAATATTAGGCTATGACATACCTTCTTGAGTAAGATTTTGAAATTTTGTCTCCATCTTCTCTCTCTCATTCTCTGGGAAATACTTATCCAAAAACTTCACCTTAAATTCTTCCCATGTCATTAGTTCCATCTCATTTGGACTATTGTCGCTCGAACTAGCTCCCACCAATTTTGAGCTTCCTCTGATAATTGAAACATTGCCAACTTCCTCTTGTCGACTTCATTACATTCTAGAACTTCGAGTATATCTCCAGATATTGAATCCATTGCTCATCCTTAACTGGATCTGCATCTCCAACAAATTTTTTAGTTTTCAAACATTTAAAATGGCTTAAAAGGATGTTTATTGAAGATGTTGAAGAAACTTGCTCCATCTGCTTGATGAAAGATGCAAATAGTTCCATAGCATTTGTTTGTGCGGAGGGTCGAGCCTCTTGACTATGGGTTGTCGAGTTGTTTTGATTTGTCATGATCTTCAATAAAGAAAATCTGGGTAAGGTCATGGATGAAATATACTTCAGTTATAAAATATATCTATTGACATACTCAATCCATGAACACACAAACATGTTATATTACTTGTAACCCTTACTTACAAACAAAATTTGGGTGTTTATGCATAACCTCCCCAGAAATATACATAGCCATTCATACTACTTAATATATTAACTAATACTTAACTTCCTATTTCATTCTTAATCTATCACTATTATTTCCTTTGATGATGAAGGACCCGTTTCATTCTCTACTGCTCGAGAATATCCGTGACTTCTTGAGAGTAATCATTTGAGCCCACTGTCTCAGACTCCACTTCATCATAGTTCCACTATTTTATTTGGAAGTCTTGTACGTCTTATATTCCCTTATTATGGTGGTAATGCTCCTTCTTTCATTAGAAATTCTAAAGAATCTTCGTAGTCAGTACGTTCTACCAGTTTACTCGCCATTGCAAATGGTTTCATCTTCTGGCGCAGACAGTTAAACCGCCTTCATAATAATTAGCTCTATGACAAAATTCATATATTTCATTGAGGATAATCGTCCTTTCTTTCGTTTTAAGCACATGCTTTTCTGTTGTGCGTCTTGCAGCAACTAATCATTCGTTTAGTATGGTGGTGCACTTAACACCACCCCATGAATCCCCCGTACACGAAGTTCTGTTGCTTTCCATAACTTATAAATGCAGACAGTCAAAAGGATTTTAATAATTGTATAAACTTCCTATTCCGACGAATTAAATTGTGATACTATAAAGTTTTTCCAAAAGCACCGTTTAAACCTCGGCTCTTATACAAATAGTTGTGACATCCCCACTCTAGTATACCTATCCAGAAGTGGCGATGCTACATATAAGCCATGGCGCTAATAGAACAATATCACAGCTTAACATAAGCTTATCGGAATATAAAATCATTCATAGTACATGATTTTAAATGGAAGAGCTATTATAAAATCATCTCATCATAGAATATGGTTACAAAGATCCAAGGGACTAGTCATAAATAATTATACAGGGGGATACATAAAGCGATAATATACATAGTAAAAGCCTTCACTTCAAAGCATCCAACTAACCATTTAAACCTGAAAAGTTTTAAGTGTAACATCATGAGAAACAAAGAGCCAGTGAGATAGCTATTTGAGCTTAGTTTCAAGTCATTTTTTATGGAATGTAGTATAGTTTCATCATGATTCTTCTCTACAAAGGTTTCATCAATACAAAGTTTAAAACAAAAATAAACGAAGACTTCAAGATATTAAATCAAACAAGTTTACAATAATTTCATTCCATCAAAAACCCATAATTTATCAAATATATATAGTTATGAATCTAAGCCACGCCTTGAATTGTCTTAGATGTTAGGATATGTTATCCTATTGCGGTCAGCGTCCTGTTACTAAGTAGAGATGTACTCTACTCGGCTCAATACCAACATAGAGTAATAGTTCACTACCCAAGATCTATTGTCTTATACCGCACAATTAGGAATATGTTTCTCAAAATTAATCTTAAATTATTTTCAAATTCATACTTTTAAGGGTTTAAGATAAACCCAAACTACCTCAAAATTATTCCAATCTATGTAAAGAAGAACCTCAAAACTTGTAACGACCCGGAAAATCTGAACCAATTTAAAAAATTTAAATTGGCTAAAATAGTGAATTTTAAATATGTAAAATAAATATTTTAAATAATAGCAATAAAAAGTGAGTTTGAATCGACGTTTGAAAATGAATATAATTAATTCTAATTATAAACAAGGCCGGAAATGGCGCGGTAGTTTCAAAATTTGAATTCAAACTTTGACTGACTGTACCAGGTGCAAAACAAAACGGATTTGAGTGAAACCAAAAATATTTAAATTTGTTAGTGAATACCTTTCTAACGAATCTGAAAAATCGAAGTTTCATAGCGGGAAGCAAAAGTTATGGCCAAATGAATTTTCTGAAAGGCCGCTATGGAATTTATATAGCCCGTGAAATTGGCCATTTTGCAAACGACCTCGGAATTCGATGAAACCATTTTTGTTGGATCCGGGATGTGAAGTTATGGCTAGGTTTCAAATTTCATAATTTTTGAAGCTAGTATGCGAGTGTGGCAAAGGGAAACGTGTTTCGGTCAATTACAGTTAAATTGGATCGACCAGAAATGGGCCTTTTTGCAAACGGTCTCAGAATTCGACGAAACTAGTTTTGTTGGGACCGTATCATCAAAACATAGCTAGATTTATTTTTCTGGAATTTTTCGAATCAGTTTGTTGCCCTGGCAGATTGAAATGTACGTTCAAATCAAATATTGAATGTTATATATTTTAAATTGAATGAAAACTAACTGAAACGGTCAAATGGGCCTACGAAACATATCCCATTGTGTTCGGAATAGGGGTAAAACGCTAGGGACGACATTCGTTGGGTTTGAATTAGTGTTTGTGTGTGGAAGAGGGTATTTTAGAGATGTTAAAATTTATAAATAAAAAAAATTCATTGGTCGATGCTTTTCTCTCTCCCCGCTCCTCTCAGAAACCCGACGGCGGAAATAGCTACAGACCTTCTCTCCTCTTTTTCTTTTGATCCGCTCAATGAAATCCAACACCACAGTTATGGTTTTTGTGGTACTTCTCATGATCTTCAAATCCATATAAGTATTGGATTTTTTCGTGTAGAATTGATGGAGAATTTAAGCTCGAAAGTCGAGCCCTTTATCTCGCTACCGCCGTCAACCAGGGCCACTGAAGTGGGCCTCGCTCCAGGCGCCAGTGTGCCTCTCTCCCCTCTTCCTCGCTGCGAAGGCCGATCATCGATCCGCTTCACCGTTTGATCAAAAAGATCAAATCTAGTTTTGAAGAATTCAGAGAGGTAACGGCTGAGTTAATTTTCAACTGTTTTAACACCTTTAAACTGTTGCAAACTTTGAAAAATCATATCTTTTTCGTGTATTGACGAAATTCGATGAATCAGGAAACATCGTGACCGTGTGGACGTCTTCTACATTCTAGAAGAGACCGCATATTTTTCTGAGCCTTCTGCTATTTTTAGTGGAGTGGAACCCAATGTGAGATTTCTAATTTATAAACGATATGGAAAACGACGATGTATAAATTATATAGTCGATGTATGAGTTATATAAGCATTGTACACCTCTTGTATAAGCGTTGTATAAGTTGAACGTTCGATGTATAAGTTGTATATGCGATGTAAAAATTATATATGTGTTGAAATAGAAGTGAAATGCTATATATATATATATATATATATATATATATATATATATATATATATATATATATGCCCCTCGTCCACAAACCATGGACGATATTTATTGGTTGTGATTGGTGTGAAAATTGATTGATAGCGAATGGTTGATTGGAATTGATTGTGGTTGAAAAATACCCATTTGTGGTTGAGAAATATTTGGTTGAAACCACATAGGATTAGTTTGTGGAAATGAAATAAATATACATGCCGCCTGTGTGCGAACTAGATGCATGATTCCCCATTATCAAAACCTGCAAGGCTTTAAGGTAGAGCGAGGAGCCGTACTAGGGACGGTCCCGGTTTTAACTACCCTGCCGTTATGCTGCCGAAATTTTGAATAATATTCATGTGTTAGAATTATTTTCCGGTATTGAAACTATATTCGTCTGTTGAATAGAAAACCTTCATGTGTTGAATCGAAATTCATTCGTTGAATTGAAATTCATGTGTTGAATGGTATTTGTGTTTTAAATATAAAAATCACCTTTTTATCTATATATTCAAACAATAGAAAACCTTCATGTGTTGAATCAAAATTCATTCGTTGAATTGAAATTCATGTGTTGAATGGTATTCGTGTTTTAAATATAAAAATCACCTTTTTATCTATATATCTAAACTATAGAAAACCTTCATGAGTTGAATCGATATTCATTCGTTGAACTAAAATTCATATGTTGAATGGTATTCGTGTTTTAAATATAAAAATCACCTTTTTATCTATATATACAAACTATAGAAAACCTTCATGTGTTGAATCGAAATTCATTCGTTGAATTGAAATTCATGTGTTGAATTGTATTCGTGTTTTAAGTATAAAAATCACCTTTTTATCTATATATACAAACTATAGAAAACCTTCATGTGTTGAATCGAAATTCATTCGTTGAATTGAAATTCATGTGTTGAATGGTATTCGTGTTTTTAAATATAAAAATCACCTTTTTATCTACATATACAAACTATAGAAAACCTTCATGTGTTGAATCGGTATTCATTCGTTGAATTGAAATTCATGTGTTGAATGGTATTCATATTTTGAAAGAAATTGTTTTATAATAAAAATCCCATTTTTAGGATCAATATGAAATATATAAAATAATCTTGTTTTGAAATAAATTGTTTTGTAATAAAAATCCTATTTTTATCACCTATATTAACTATATAAAATAGTCGAGTTTTGAAATAAATTGTTTTACATTAAAAATCACATTTTTATTATATACATGAATTGTTAAAAATAGTGAAGTGTTGAAATAAAAGACAGTTGGATAAAAATATAATTTTTATCAAATGTATGAAAAGAATATAGCTTTGAAATCGAAGAATCGATATATATATATATATATATATATATATATAAATAGAATTAAAATATATCGAATAACGAAGCTGCAGTTCGTATTTTGAAATCGAAAATTCAAACGATTATACCGGGAGATCCGGCCATCGGATTTTCCCGAAACCACAACCGTTGGGTTCACTTTGGAAATATCTTTCCAACGGCACCAACTTTGTAAAAATCCAATGGTTGGATTGTCTGGAATGTTTAGTCAAATTTGAAGAAAAACAGTGCCAGAATCGATTTTATATATATATATATATAATTATATTTAATCGAATAACGACGCTGCAGTTCATATTTTGAAATCGAAACTTCAAACGATTATACCGGGAGATCCGACCGTCGGATTTTCCCGAAACTGGAACCGTTGGATTCGTTTTGAAAAGATCTTTCTAATGATGTAAATTTTGTGAAGATCCAATGGTTAGATTTTCAGATATGTGTAAATCAAATCTGAAGAAAAACAGCGGCACGGCCGCGTTATGGCCCGAAGCATCGTTTTGAATAAATTGGCTATTTTAAAATAAATAAAAATAGCGATAAATCGTTATAAAATATTATAAACGACATGGATGTGAAATTTAGAAACTAACTGAAGGTTGGCTAAGTCGAATGGTTTCTTGGGTATTGATCTGACATTGGTTTCGGCCTTCGGGGTTAATATTTGGGAAATCGTTCTCTTACAGATTGACGGTTAGTGACTAATGAATTGAAATGATGCGTAGTAGTGTTTGTGTAGCACTTGTTCATTATATACGCGAGTTGCTCAGAAAGACCGGGTTTATCCTATTCTGAATAACTGAATCGATGATAAGAAATCGAAGATGAAGACGGTGGTCGAAGACTGGAGATCTTCACCTCGTTTGGATGGTAACCGAGGTCCTGATTGGGAGGCATCCCGAAATATGGATAATGAGTGGTGATCGTCCAGACGTACGTGGTGAACAATGGGTTTGTGAGGTATATAGTGCCTCCGGTTTCGTTCAGACCTAGAACGGACTTGCAAATGAATAGTGTGTCTGAAATTGGAATTTATTCTGTGTGATTGATTGACATCAGTTGCACGGTGTGAATTGCCTGTGTGGTATGCTAAGATGCAGTGATCAGGGCTTCGGTTGAAAAGCAAAGTCTTGTGGTGATGATCAAAGCACCGCCTATGTGGCGTAGTTTTGTGTATAACTTGAAATCGCGAGCCTCACACCCGGTATGAACCAGAAACGGGAGAAAGGACCTCAAGGAGGGCATGGGTTTCCTTTTAGCTAGGAGTGGCGTCAGTGGTTTTACACGCCCTGACGAGTTTGACTTATGTGGTTGTTGCTGTTGCGAGGCGCCTCGGTTAGATCGTACGATCCGGGTCCGATGGAGTCATTCGTTGGCTCATTTAAGCCCCATAGGGCGGGGAAACGCATTGTTCAGGCATTTTAATCCACATCGGTGGACCGGCCCTGACGATCCAAGGGTTTGACTGAGTACTTGCCTTGAGACTCGGGCAAGACAGTCTCGAATTCGGTAAGGACTATCTTTTGCCTTGGTTCATGACGGAAATCCAATTTCCAAATACGTGACTGTGCGGTTTTGATTATATAACTATATATGGCGACATAGTGGTATGGGGCATTAATGCCGTCTATAGTTGATACTTATGATTTGAAATTGTTTTTGAAACATATAAACACTAGTAATAATATCAAATGCTTTTGTTTTATTCATATCAAGCATATATTGGCCGTTATAAGGTAAAACTCTATCCTCCGGTTTGCGTTGTGTGATGGGAACTGAGTCTTATAATGGCTTCATTTTTATAAAAAGGATTGCGATGTTTAAAAGAAAGATTTGTTTTTAAAGCACTGGCAATCCAATGGAGTAAACCCGTTCCACGAAAGTGGCGTGGTCCTGTGATTAGCCATATTATAAATGTGTTGAGTAGATTTCTCATACCAGTCCCATGACTGACTCGTAGTTTGTTTCACTTTCAAACTCGGGTGCCCCTTTTTCTACACGGGCAGCCTTGTATTCAGGTTTTAGCTGGCTTTATCCGGATAGATGGAGCTGAAGATGGATTCTATCATTTATCTATTTTATGTTGTTCAGCTCCAATTGTACATATTTTGTTTGTTTTCCGCTGTAGACATTTATGTATAACTGAACTGTATTTGTACTAAGTATGATCCTATATACTGTGTAACTCTGATGATTACGTTTATTCAGTGCATTATTTGTGCATTATCTGGTGTATTTATTTATTTCTGTTCTACTATTATCTGTTTCTGTGCTATATTCCAAGGATTACCCTTACCGCCGTCCGTACGGGGTTTGGGGTCGTCTCATTTGGTATCAGAGCCAGGTTTCGATCCTGGGACCTGTGGGTTATGGGCCCACTTCGCTTCCGCGAAGCTTTGTTGCAAAGAATGCCGCTAAGAAGCTGGATTTGAATTTGAAGAAGCTCAAGGAACCAATGACTGTCCAGAATCTGGTTGGGGGTTCCATTGATCTCAGTTGGGTTTGTGGAGTGCCGGTTTCTTTTTCTCGTTATCGGTTTCCTACCATCGCGGTCGTCATGAATTTTACAGAGTTTGATCTTATCTTGGGGTTAGACTGGTTGACCAAGTATGAAGCTGAGGTTAAATGCGCCGACAGAGTCGTTAAGGCGAAGATTAAATCAGGTGATTATATAACCATTCCCTATGAAGGTCAGAATGATAATAGAAAAGACTTCTGGGCAGCTTTGGTTGTTTCTCCTGTTCAAATAGAAAATATCCCTGAAGTCACAGAGAATATTCCTGACCTCATCAAAGACATTCCTATCGTCGGGAACTATGCAGATATGTTCGAAGAAGTTGTTCGCTTACCCCCGCAGAGAGAAATTGATTTCAAAATTTGTTTAATTCCGAATGCAAGGTCGGTAGTTCACGCTGTTCGAAGAATGTCCTTGAAAGAGAAAGAAGAACTTGACAATCAAACACGACAGCTAGTATGGAAGGGTCTGATCAAGCCTAGTTTCTCTGATTGGGGTGCAGCAGTGGTGTTTGTCCCAAAATCTGACGGTACTCTACGTCTATTTGTGGATTATCGTGATCTGAACAAACAGACAATAAAGAATAAATATCCATTGCCGCGGATTGATGATTTGTTGGATCGATTAAATGGCGCACAAGTATTTTCACGAATGGACCTAGCTACAGGTTTCCATCAGCTTCGTATCGCCGAGGAGTGTGTTCCTTTGACAACACTCAGAGGTCCAAACTTATTCTACGAGTGGTTAGTGATGCCCTTCGGCCTATGTAATGCTCCAGCCTATTTCGTCGATCTAATGAACAAAGTATTCAGAGGAGTTTTGAATAAATTTGTTTTGGTTTTCACTGATGATATCCTTATCTTCTCTAAGTCAGAAAGCGAGCACAAAAAACATTTGGAACAAGTGTTAGAAATTCTCAGAAAGAATGTGTTGAAAGCAAAGTTTTCCAAATGTATATTCTGGCAAGAAGAAGTCAAATTTCTTGGCCACGTAGTGTCAAAGCAAGGAATTTCAGTGGATCCAGTAAAATCACTGCTATTCAGAATTGGAAACAGCCTCGTATGCCAATAGAAGTTAGAAGTTTTCTCGGGTTAGCCAGTTATTATCGGAAATTCATTAAAGATTTCGTGAAGACATCTAGTTCCTTAAAAAAACTGACTAAGAAACATTCGAGATTCAATTGGACTTGGGTATGTGAGGAAGCTTTCCAAGAGCTGAAATTAAAACTGACAACTGCTCCAATGTTAACAATAATAGATGGCAATGAGGACTTGAAAGTCTGGACTGACGCTTCTAGAGAAGGCCTTGGCGCAGTGTTAATGCAAAGTGGTCAAGTGATTGCGTATGCTAGCCGTCAGTTGAAGCCGCACGAGAAAAACTACGTCACTCATGATCTTGAGTTATTGGCTATAGTATTCGCTTTGAAAATCTGGAGACATTATCTTCTGGGTAAGAGATTTGAACTGTTTACAGACCACCAGTCGCTAAAGTATCTGTTCACCCAGAAGGACTTGAATCTGAGGCAGCAACGTTGGCTAGAGTTCCTTGTAGCATACGACTTTGAGATTATATACACTCCAGGGAAAGCCAATGTCATGGCCGATGCGCTGAGTCGAAAGAATGTAATGATCGCCAGCTTTATTATTACGAATTCCTTGATTGACAAAATATCTATTCTTCAGAAGGAGGATAACTTTATTAAGGATATGATCAAAAGGATTCAGAAAGGCGAATCCTTGTGTTTTCAAATAGATAGCGACAAGACCCTGAGGTTGAAAGGAAGGATTTGTGTTCCTGACATCCCAGAGTTAAAAAGGGAAGTGTTAGACTAGAGTCACAAGTCCAAGCTGAGTATCCATCCCGGTGTGGCCAAAATGTACAACGATCTCAAGCGAACATTCTGGAGGAAGGCTATGAAAAGAGACGTTTCAATATATGTTAGCCGATGCCCTACTTGCCAGCTAGTCAAAAGCGACCAACAGAAACTGGCTGGATTGTTGCAACCGCTGGACATTCCAGGTTGGAAGTGGGAACATATTTCCATGGACTTCATTGATGGTTTGCCCAAAACCAGAAAAGGGAATGACAGTATTTGGGTGATCGTAGATCGCTTCACAAAGATCACTCATTTCATACCTGTCAGATCAAACAGAACTGCTCAGAGTCTGGCGCAAATATATTTCAAGGAAATTGTTAGACTACATGGAGTGCCGCTCAGTATAGTCAGTGATAGGGATACAATATTTACTAGCAAATTCTGGGAGGCGTTTCAAGTAGAGCTGGGAACAAAACTGAACTTGAGCACCACTTATCATCCTCAGACAGATGGTCGGACTGAGAGGGTGAATCGTATTTTAGAAGATCTATTGCGGGTTTATGTTCTAGATTTCGGTGGATCATGGGAAGACCATCTGCATTTGGCTGAATTCTCTTATAACAACAGCTACCAGGCAAGCCTGACAATGTCACCATTCGAAGTGTTGTATGGTAGACCGTGCCGATCTCCTGCTTGTTGGGTCGAACCCGGAAATAGACTTGTATTGGGACCAGATATGATCCGAGAAGCTGCCGACAAAGTCGATTTCGTTAAGAAATGATTACTCGCTGCCCAAAGGCGACAAAAGAGCTATGCCGATAGGAGTAGAAGAGATATATCATTTGCTTTTGGCGACTATGTATATCTGAAAGTATCGCCGATGAGAGGAGTTATCCGATTTGGTAAAACTGAGAAGTTGGCGCCCAAATTCATTGGTCTGTTTCCTATTCTCGAACGGATCGGAACTCTTGCTTATAGGGTTAAATTGCCAGATTGGTTGCCTGGGGTGCATGATGTATTTCATATATCTCAACGTCGAAAGCACGTTCATGATCCAGACTTGATCGTGGAAGAAGCAACTCAACAGGATATTGAAATTACTCTAGAACTAGCTGTGAGAAGAGAGCCGCTCAAGATTATCGGCAAAGAAACCAAAGAGCTAAGGAACAAGAAAGTTCACTTAGTCAAAGTGCAATGGAGTGGAGATCCGCGAGATTGTACTTGGGAAACTGAGGAGAGCATCCAGAAAGCCTATCCTAGATGCCGAGTAGATATCTCTGATTGACTCCGGTGCAAGGTACATTTACCATACTTTGCATTACCAATTAGTTCACTACTCTGTTGTTATTTTCTTTCCATGGATGTGCATTTTTAATTCTATAGTCTGAATGATTTTTTTTAAAAAAAGAGTGTATGAATTAATTTGTATGATTTTGAAAAGTTAAAAACAATTTGATTGTTGTTTGTGTTGTGTGATAGTAGATTTGATTAATTAAATTATTGAAACGATAGTTAATTTAATCAATAGAGAATGAATGGTAGGATTTATTCGATTAACTCACACATTGATCTGATTAGAAAATAGATAGAAATATATACTTATGCATTATATATGTTTGAACAGGTAAATGGATTAGCTGTTGAGTAAAGATTTTATTTGCGTGCCCAACAAATAGGTAAACCTTAATGAGTTGGATGCGAAATATTATTATATCAACTCCTGTGAATGCCATTGGATGCAGAGTGCTGGTTGTTCTGTGTGAAAAAATAAACATAGCCATAGGATAGTAACAATTAATTTTGAACTACATTACATGGCATACGTCTGAAGATAGGCATACTTCATCATATACCACATAAGCATTTGGAGCTTGTGTGACGAGGTGGAAGATTTACCGTACGAGCGAGAGGCGTGTATGGCGATAAATATATTTTACAGGTTGAACTGATGACTGATATGGACTAAAATTGTAACGATAAAATTGCCAGATTAATAAAAACCCCACACGGGTCTGGAGTTGACAATAATCACGTCTCTCTAGTTATTAGATACGGAACATGGACTATTTATTTCCCATACGGGACGAGGTGACGAGGATTTATCCTCTGGAGCAATTAAAATACACACTCCCTCAGGCTTTGACAGGGTAACGAGAATTTATTCTCTAGAGTTATTATCAATACACGCTCCCCTGTAAACACCAGAATATATCACTATAAATATGTGTATGCTTATTAGGATTTATTGGGTACCTAATACGGCCCAATAAATTTCCAAACCTCTCCCCGTACAAAGGAGGTTATGGCGATTTTTTTCGAAAATTCCGGGTGTTAGACAAATTTTTGAAGAATTTGAAAATTCTCAGAAACTGAAAAGTTGGAGAATGGAAGCCGGATTGAACGTAGAGTTGATTAATCAAACCACTTTCGACTTTGTTCCTTTTCGGGGACGAAAAGTTTTAAGTGGGGGAGATTGTAACGACCCAGAAAATCTGAACCAATTTAAAATTTTTAAATCGGCTAAAATAGTGGATTTTAAATATGTAAAATAAATATTTTAAATAATAGCAATGAAAAGTGAGTTTGAATCGACATTTGAAAACGAATATAATTAATTCTAATTATAAACAAGGCCGGAAATGGCGCGGTAGTTTCAAAATTTGAATTCAAACTTTGACTGACTGTACAGGGTGCAAAACAAAACGGATTTGAGTGAAACCAAAAATATTTAAATTCGTTAGTGAGTACCTTTCTAACAAATCTGAAAAATCAAAGTTTCATAGCGGGAAGCAAAAGTTATGGCCAAATGAATTTTCAGAAAGGTCGCTATGGAATTTATATAGCCCGTGAAATTGGCCATTTTGCAAACGACCTCGGAATTCGACGAAACCATTTTTGTTAGATCCGGGATGTGAAGTTATGGCTAGGTTTCAAATTTCATAATTTTTGAAGATAGTATGTGAGCGTGGCAAAGGGAAACGTGTTTTGGTCAATTACAGTTAAATTTGATCGACCAGAAATGGGCCTTTTTGCAAACGGTCTTAGAATTCGACGAAACTAGTTTTGTTGGGACCATATCATCAAAACATAGCAAGATTTATTTTTCTGGAATTTTTCGAATCAGTTTGTGGCCTTGGCAAATTGAAATGTACGTTCAAATCAAATATTGAATGTTATATAATTTAAATTGAATGAAAACTGACTGAAACAGTCAAATGGGCCTACAAAACATATCCCATTGTGTTCGGAATGGGGGTAAAATGCTAGGGACGATAGTCATTGGGTTTGAATTGGTGTTCGTGTGTGGAAGAGGGTATTTTAGAGATTTTAAAATTTATAAATAAATAAAAAAAATCATTGGTCGATGCTTTTCTCTCTCCCCGCTTCTCTCAGAAACCCGATGGCGGAAATAGCTACAGACCTTCTCTCCTCTTTTTCTTTTGATCCGCTCAATGAAATCCAACACCACAGTTATGGTTTTTGTAGTACTTCTCATGATCTTCAAATCCATATAAGTATTGGATTTTTTCGTGTAGAATTGAAGGAGAATTTGAGTTCGAAAGTCAAGCCCTTCATCTCGCCGCCGCCGTCAACCAGGGCCACCGAAGTGGGCCCCGCTCCAGACGCCAGTGCGCCTCTCTCCCCTCTTCCTCGCTGCGAAGGCCGATCGTCGATCTGCTTCACCGTTTGATCGAAAAGATCAAACCTAGTTTTGAAGAATTCAGAGAGGTAACGGCTGAGTTAATTTTCAACTATTTTAACACCTTTAAACCGTTGCAAACTTTGAAAAATCATATGTTTTTCGTGTATTGACGAAATTTGATGAAACAGGAAACATCGTGACCGTGCGGACTCTTCTACATTCTAGAAGAGAACGCATATTTTTCTGAGCCTTCTGCTATTTTTGGTGGAGTGGAACCCAATGTGAGATTTCTAATTTATAAACTATATGGAAAACGATGATGTATAAATTATATAGTCGATGTATGAGTTATATAAGCGTTGTACACCTCTTGTATAAGCGTTGTATAAGTTGAACGTTCGATGTATAAGTTGTATATGCATTTTAAAAATTATATATGTGTTGAAATAGAAGTGAAATGCTATATATATATATATATATATATATATATATATATATATATATATATACGCCCCTCGTCCACAAACCATGGACGATATTTATTGGTTGTGATTGGTGTGAAAATTGATTGATAGCGAATGGTTGATTGGAATTGATTGTGGTTGATATTGATTGATTGTGTTTGAAAAATACCCGTTTGTGGTTGAGAAATATTTGGTTGAAACCACATAGGATTAGTTTGTGGAAATAAAATAAATATACATGCCGCCTTCGTGCGAACTAGATGCAGGATTCCCCATTGTCAAAAGCTGTGAGGCTTTAAGGTAGAGTGAGGAGCCGTACTAGGGACGGTCCCGGTTTTAACTACCCTGCCGTTATGCTGTTGAAATTTTGAATAATATTTATGTGTTAGAATTATTTTCCTGTATTGAAACTATATTCGTCTGTTGAATAGAAAACCTTCATGTGTTGAATCGAAATTCATTTGTTGAATTGAAATTCATGTGTTGAATGGTATTCATGTTTTAAATATAAAAATCACCTTTTTATCTATATATACAAACTATAGAAAACCTTCATGTGTTGAATCGAAATTCATTCGTTGAATTGAAATTCATGTGTTGAATGGTATTCGTGTTTTAAATATAAAAATCACCTTTTTATCTATATATACAAACTATAGAAAACCTTCATGTGTTGAATCGATATTCATTCGTTGAATTGAAATTCATGTGTTGAATGGTATTCGTGTTTTAAATATAAAAATCACCTTTTTATCTATATATACAAACTATAGAAAACCTTCATGTGTTGAATCGAAATTCATTCGTTGAATTGAAATTCATGTGTTGAATGGTATTCGTATTTTTAAATATAAAAATCACCTTTTTATCTACATATACAAACTATAGAAAACCTTCATGTGTTGAATCGATATTCATTCGTTGAATTGAAATTCATGTGTTGAAATTCATATTTTGAAAGAAATTGTTTTATAATAAAAACCCCATTTTTAGGATCAATATGAAATATATACAATAATCTTGTTTTGAAATAAATTGTTTTATAATAAAAATCCTATTTTTATCACCTAGATTAACTATATAAAATAGTCGAGTTTTGAAATAAAATGTTTTACATTAAAAATCACATTTTTATTATATACATGAATTGTTAAAAATAGTGAAGTGTTGAAATAGAAGACAGTTGGATAAAAATATAATTTTTATCAAATGTATGAAAAGAATATAGCTTTGAAATCGAAGAATCGATATATATATATAAATAGAATTAAAATATATCGAATAACGAAGCTGCAGTCCGTATTTTGAAATCGAAAATTCAAACGATTATACCGGGAGATCCGACCATCGGATTTTCCCTAAACCGCAACCGTTGGGTTCGCTTTCGAAATATCTTTCCAACGGCACCAACTTTGTAAAAATCCAACGGTTGGATTGTCTGGAATGTTTAATTCAAATCTGAAGAAAACAGCGCCAGAATCGATTATATTTATATATATATATATAAATATAATTATATTTAATCGAATAACGACGCTGTAGTTCGTATTTTGAAATCGAAACATCAAACGATTATACCGGGAGATCCGACCGTCGGATTTTTCCAAAACTGGAACCGTTGGATTCGTTTTGAAAAGATCTTTCTAATGATGTAAATTTTGTGAAGATTCAACGGTTAGATTTTCAGATATGTGTAAATCAAATCTAAAGAAAAACAGCGCCACGACCGCGTTATGGCCCGAAGCGTCGTTTTAAATAGATTGGCTATTTTAAAATAAATAAAAATAGCGATAAATCATTATAAAATAATATAAACGATTTGGATGTGAAATTTAGAAACTAACTGAAGGTTGGCTAAGTCGAATGGTTTCTTGGGTATTGATCTGATGTTGGTTTCGGCCTTCGGGGTTAATATTTGGGAAATCGTTCTCTTACTGATTGACGTTTAGTGACTAATGAATTGAAATGATGCGTAGTAGTGTTTGTGTAGCACTTGTTCATTATATACGCGAGTTGCTCAGAAAGACCGGGTTTATCCCATTCTGAATAACTGAATCGACGATACGAAATCGAAGATGAAGACGGTGGTCGAAGACCGGAGATCTTCACCTCGTTTGGATGGTAACCGAGGTCTTGATTGGGAGGCATCCCGAAATATGGATTATGAGTGGTGATCGTCCAGACGTACATGGTGATTGATGGATTTGCGAGGTATATAGTGCCTCCGGTTTCGTTCAAACCCAGAACGGACTTCCAAATGGACAGTGTGTGTGACATTGGAATTTATTCTGTGTGATTGATAGACATCAGTTGCACGGTGTTAATTGCCTGTGTGGCATGCTAAGATGCAGTGATTAGGGCTTCTATTGAAAAGTAAAGTCTTGTAGTGATGATCAAAGCACCGCCTGTGTGGCGTAGCTTTGTGTATAACGTGAAATCGCGAGCCTCACACCCGGTATGAACCAGAAACGGTAGAAAGGACCTCAGGGAGGGCATGCGTTTCCTTCTAGCTAGGAGTGGCATCAGTGGTTTTACACGCCCTGACGAGTTTGACTTATGTGGTTGTTGCTGTTGCGAGGCGCCTCGTTTAGATCGGACGATCCGGGTCCGATGGAGACATTCGTTGGCTCATTTACGCCCCCATAGGGCGGGGAAATGCATTGTTCCGGCATTTTAATCCACATCGGTGGACCGGCCCTGACTATCCAAGGGTTTGACTGAGTACTTGCCCTGAGACTCGGGCTAGACAGTCTCAAATTCGGTAAGGACTATCTTTTGCCTTGGTTCATGACGGAAATCGAATTTCGAAATACGTGACTGTGCGGTTTTGATTGTATACCTATATTTGGCGACATAGTGGTATGGGGCATTAATGCCATCTATAGTTGATACTTATGATTTGAAATTGTTTTTGAAACATATAAACACTAGTAATAATATCAAATGCTTTTTTTTATTCGTATCAAGCATATTTTGGCCGTTATAAGGTAAAACTCTATCCTCCGGTTTGCGTTGCATTGTGTGATGGGAACTGAGTCTTATAATGGATTCATTTTTATAAAAAGCATTGCGATGTTTAAAAGAAAGATTTGTTTTTAAAGCACTGGCAATCAAATGGAGTAAACCCGTTCCACGAAAGTGGCGTGGTCCTGTGATTAGCCATATTATAAATGTGTTGAGTAGATTTCTCATACCAGTCCCATGACTGACTCGTAGTTTGTTTCACTTTCTAACACGGGTGCCCCTTTTTCTACACGGGCAGCCTTGTATTCAGGTTTTAGCTGGCTTTATCCGTATAGCTGGAGCTGAAGATGGATTCTATCATTTATCTATTTTATGCTGTTCAGCTCCTATTGTACATATTTTGTTTGTTTTTCGCTGTAGACATTTATGTATAGCTGAACTGTATTTGTACTAAGTATGATCCTGTATACTGTGTAACTCTGATGATTACGTTTATTCAGTGTATTATTTGTGCATTATCTGGTGTATTTATTTAATTATTTCTATTCTGCTATTATCTATTTCTGTGTTATATTCCAAGGATTACCCCTACCGTCGTCCATACGGGGTTTGGGGTCATCTCAAAACTACTTATTAAAGTTTTAAAATTCAAAAGAAAAAGAAAAGATAGAATTTAAAAAAACGCTATAAAAAGTTTTGGCATAAAAAAAAACTACAACGTTTAAAAGTGCTATGGAAAGTTCCTGGCTTATTAGATTGCTTTATAAGTAATTCCGAGAAAAGACAATGTTTTCAGAAATGTTATAAAAAGTTCTGGGTTGTTTTAGGCTTAAAACAGCTACCATAGCATTTCAGGCACGCTGTAAAAAGTTCTGTTCATGCTAAAGGACTTTATAATCAATTCATAGAAAGACAACGCTTCAGAAATGCTACAAAAATCTCGGGTTAGTTTAGAATGGTTTAAAATGGATACTGCAGCGTTAGATGTGCTATGACAAGTTCTGGTCTTGTTATGGTGCTTTGTAAATAATTTAGAAAATGGTAGCGCTTTAGATATGCTATAGAAAGCTCTAGTTTGAAACACTTAAAGGTCAGAAACATTTAAAAAGCGTTTCAAATTCGAGAAGAGTTTCAAATTTCTGAAATTCTGATTTTCTGCCAGTTTTTCGGCAAAATGTTTGATGCTATTTCTCTGTGATAAAAATAGTTTTTGACCCTAAAATTTCTATAGTAAAAATAAATATTTGTCTACTTAATTATCATAAAAAGAAACCCTTAGAATTATTTATCTATTTATTAAATAAAATTCAACAACACATGGCATTTTTAACATATCCGTTTCGGGCTGATTTTAACTTGTCTTTGCATCCAGTTTTCGGGTATACAAACAGTCAAGTTAGAAAAATTGCAAAAGGTGAATGTTGTAGGTGTGTGAATTAGATTTCCATATTGATAGAGAAGTCGAAATTTCGTAAAGAATTGCAAAAGTTTAACCCAAAATACCGAATGTCATTTTCAGGTATTCAAGTCCAATCATTCGTTCTTAGATTTCACAACTTTTGTTCAAAATATTAAATGAATACATGAAATTAAATAATTTTTTCACCTTAGACTTGTATCTTGATCTTTCATTTATCCTCTTGGCTTCTCCTAAACTTCTCCTTTTTATCTTATCTTATTTTTGTTTTGTGAAAGCATGAAAAGAAGTGAACCGTTCCACCCTTTGCATAGTAATTTTCAAGGCTACTTTGGTAATTTAGTTTTGGACACTTGTCCTTCTTATCTTCATGCAAGATTTAGGATGAAGACACATGCCTCCTTAGTTGCCTTTAGATGTTTCTACACATGGACACCTAATGTGTTTATGTGTCTTCACCTTATTTACTTACAAGACATGTGTACCATTTACTTAATGACACATGTCCCTTCCATTTTAATCCATTCTTCATATTCTAGAATTTGTACACATATGCCATTTGTATATTATTTATAAACTATGTGTTATGTATATATTTATACATATATATATATATATACATACATATGTATATATATATGTATGCATTTATCATACTTAAGTTTTTGAATAGGATTGAACTAATATATTCAAAATTTCTTGAAACTTTTTCATACCCGGATTTTAGAGTTAGGCTGCTAAAAACATCAATAGAATTGTACATAAAGATGGCCGGTCTCAGACTACCCCTTTCATTAACACTGCCTTCATCAACTACTTCAAGGATTTACTGGGTAATGCTGAAAATTTTATCCCAAGGACTGATGCCATTGATCCATAATTCTGCCTCAAATAACATGGATGATAATACCATGTTATCTAAAAAAGTTATTGTACAAAAAATAAAGCATGAATTCTTTATCTTAAACAAAGAACCCTGCAATGGAACTGATGGTTTCAATACTCACCTCAATCAAACCACTGGGAGTGTTTGATGCTATGGAAATTTTTATTTAATCAAAAATTCCGTCCCATAAATTGAAATAAACTGGAAGCGCACGACATACACTTATAGTACGTTGCGAATACGAGTCAATCCGTAGGGAAAGAAATAATTTATAAATTCTACTCAATCAAATTTATCCAACTTGAGATCTTGTTAAAACTAAAAAAACTAGAAACAACAGGTAAGCTAAAATTGAGATTAAACTACAGGATTAAAAACCAATTTAGTGGTAAATTCACTTTCCTCTTTCTAAATATAGATCAAAAAAAATAATAATATAATGATCTCTCTTTAATCTAAGTAGGATGAGTGATGTAATTATCATAAGCGTGGTCTATTTGAGTTATTAGTTAACAAAACATAAGCCATGAAACTATAATACACAACTATTCTTACATTTTCACTTTCATGAAACATGACTTAGATAATGAAACAAAATCTAGTTTAAGTACGATATATTACTATTAATTAGTAACATAGATCACCAAATTTCAATAAAAACATGACTTAGATAATGTAACAAATACACAAAACACCCGTTTTCGTTAAACACAAAAGAGATCATTAGCATTTATTGTTGTTGAATCTACGTAAGCTAGAGAGAAAGCTTCATTACCCCTAAACTGTAGGGGTTTAGCTCCTCATTTGTGTTATCATATTAATACAAATATATTTCAACATGAAAAACAATAAAAGTAGAGACAAAAGAAATGAAAGAAAATAAATTAACGACTAAACTAATTGCATAAAAATGAAACTACACTACTGGCATGAAAGGAAATCTAATTTACTAACATAAGAAAGGAAGCATATGAATAGACATGAACATAAAAGAAGCATGTAAATAAAAAGATAACATAAAAGAGAAGGTTAGAAAGCCATTTTTATTATTCACCTCAACTTACACTTGCATGTATTTTGATAGAAGGTGAAATAAGATACATACAACATAAGGGGTATTTATACATGACTAAACCATAATCCTCATTGTTGGGAACTACCCAAAATGCATTCTTTATGAAGCTTCTATGTTGTCTTTAGCCACTAATGATCCATCAAAAGCGCATGAAGCCTTTTTGTCTCCAATAGCCAATACATTTGCCTCTAATTTTAGCATTAAGGGAAGAGGGATGGGTGGGTAGTGTTGTATATAAGAATTCTATTATTTTTATTTGATGATAACATATATATATATATATATATATATATATATATATATATATAATAAATGTGTTTCCTATTGTACTATTCCACTACATCACAGATAGAATAAAATATTTATATTTAAATAAAGTACTATTGCACAAGAATTTAAATATTCAAACAATATTTTATTAAAATATAATATTTTATTTCTACATTTGAATAGTACAGTGTTCATAACTCCACTATTTGTACACCTCAGGAATACAATACATTCCATTTCACATTCAATTTGATTTGTTACATCGGTTCCTCACTACAACACTATGTCACTCAGTTGCACATATACATTCAATATCTCTTAGTCACTTATATACATTCATTAGTACATACACTGGCACTCTCACTGGTATTCTGTCTTCAGCCTGCTTTTCATCAGTTAGTCCAGCATTCTCCTTACCTATCACAGGATCACACACAGTAAACTGAAACAAAATAACAAAATAGTTTTAAATTCTAGCAAATATAATTTTATTTTTAAAATTTATTTGCCTCATAATTTTGGTGTGTTTCTCGTCATTTTTCATGACTTGATGTGAGATGTATATATATATAACTATCTAAGTCTAGACAGCTTGTGATATTCACAGTGATTCATTGTAAATATCACAAGGTAAACATGTTTGTAGTGCTCACACACATATATATATATTCTGCACGTGTACTATACATGTATACATATACATATGTATATACACATATTTTTGTGCAGGGGCAATATGGTCAAATCAGTGAGAGGGCATTAACCAAGAAATCCCGTATAAATTAAGACACAAACACACACACACACACACACATATATATATATATATATATATATATATAGACACACACACATCTGTGCATATATATATGTATGTATGTATGTATATACATAGTAGAAACAATGGTTCAGCAAGATCAAAATGACAACAAAATGCTCAAACGCAAGAATGCCAAACACAAGTCAAACAGTTCAATCCAATGTGGACCATTAGCTTTTACATGGCAAGTTCAAGCCCAAAGAAGAACACACAAGTCAGTGCACATATGTGAAAACAAATGCACAAGGCAGGAAGCTCATGTCAATGAATACAAAATAGTGTACACAATGCAAAATTGGGATAGTGCACAAGTTTACAAGCGTCAAGTGAAAATAACAGGCAACTACATGTTTACATGCATTAAAATACACACTCGAATGCACAAGCATTCATGGATGCAGTCATGGTCCAGATCAGCTCGAGCATGTACACAAGCAAGCAAACGCAAACACAT
Organism: Allium sativum; assembly: GCA_030737875.1. Taxonomy (NCBI): domain Eukaryota; kingdom Viridiplantae; phylum Streptophyta; class Magnoliopsida; order Asparagales; family Amaryllidaceae; genus Allium; species Allium sativum. The sequence continues at coordinate 652,752,215 of CM060923.1, forward strand.
GCATATATATATATATATATATATATATATATATATATGTATGTATGTATGTATTTATGTACACTTCATGGGTCAAGCCAAATACAAGTCAGCATTTTTCAACATGACAACAAAAACAAGTAGGCAACATCATTTACATATAGTTAAGGAAAAATACATGGCAGCATGAATATTTATGGCCTGAAATGTGCACAAGAAGCTATGCATGAATGGTGACAAGAACACCGCAACAATTTAGTTTCAAACATGACGAGTTGAGCCAGATCTAACCAAGTGATCACATGTTAATCATAGTGAAAATAGGCTAGTGAGAACCATTAGGAAACATCACATGCAAGTTGCCACAAAACTGAACAATCAAACATCGAAATACTGTGATCTTTCATGTGAAACAAGGCAGTAATATTGATATGCATATACACATGCACACACTTTAGTGTATATATATGTACATATACACATGATGTAACAACATTTATAAACTGATACAAACAAAGCTCAATAAGGAGGCATGGGTGATAAGATCCAAAAGTATACACGACATGCATATACATGACATGATCAAGACATCAATTTTCATGTGCAACTTGAATGGTTATGCATGCTATGTATATTAAAGTGTTTACATGACAATGTCAAGACAAAGTCAAGCCAACAAAAGGAATATTTTTTTAATCGACTTCTTCCAAAAACCACAAACAAATTTTGGGCATAAAACATATTGTTGTAATTCCAGAAATCGTTCAAGAATTCATACAAGTTTTTATCAACCATATCGAAAACAATTTTTTTGTGGCAAGAATTTAATCTTGCCAAGAATTTCATTTAGTCTTTCGAAGGAAGTAAGATGGGAAAGTATTAATTCAGCAAGAACATATTTGGCATGAATGCATCAAACACAATCTATTTGGGAAATAATAAATTGGCAAGGCAGACAATTTTGGTCAGAATTTCGTTTAATCAACTCTTTCTGGGAAACTGATTTTATTTCCAGCAAATTAATTTAGTTCTTGGTGCAAAAAAAATCTTTCTAGTCTTTCCAAAAACCCAAAGATTGTTTCAAGTTTTAAAACATTCCATCACAATATTGGGCAAGGAATCAGACAACTGTTTTCAGAAATACAATATGTATATTTTTTTAAAGCATGGAAAATTCATAGAATATTTTTTCAGGCAAGAAATCAATCAACATTCCAAAAATCAAATTTGTCACTCTCGTCAAGGAAGTCAATCAGTGATACATTGCAACAATTCAAGAAATTTAATCATGCAACAATCATTAAAGCCGTGGGAACAGAAAGGCAAAATCATGCAACAATCAGGTCAAGCCATTCATGGAAATCAGAGAGTAAATTGGATTTCTAAATCCTATTTATACACCTATATCATCATTGGAAAATATGATCAAAAAACCAAGCAACATTTTGAGAGCAACAAATTCAAAGAATCAAATCAAAGTACTCACAGATGTTTTTCGATCGCGAGCCCCAAATCGAAGTACCAGAAGCAAAAAACCCACGCAGCTTAAGAGAATCAATCTAAATCATTTTCGAAGTCGAGATTTGGGATTTCAGAAAAACCTTAATTTGATTTAGAGTCAGCCGACATTAAAGTACATAAAGGAAGCAAGAATTCCTTTGAAAAGTCAAATGAAATAAATAAAAAAGGGGTCGGACAAAGTTATATTAGAAAAAGGGATTTTCTATTATCTTATTGTTTTTATGTTTTTATTTGTAATCATTCAATCAGTTTCTAGTGTTTATCAAACTAGGGTTTACCAGATATGGATTTGTAGCTGAGGGAAAATCTGGTTTCGAGGATAGAAATCAGTGCAGGGTTTTGAGCGTAGGATTAGAACACCAACATCTTTTGTGAGTGCACAAAACTGTATAGGCGGTAGGAGAGGGGTTCGCGAGTTTATAGGTTTTTGTATGAGGGTGTTTGTTCAATTCTAGTAAAAACCTTGGGGAATGCAGTAGTAGGCAGGGTTTGCCGAAGCTTGGTAAAATTTGTGTTATTTACTTTCTGCATTTATTTTCATTATTGCAGTTTATGTTCTGATATTTTTAATATTCTTATAAAAATTGAATAAACCCTATTCACCCCCCACTAGGGTTAATCTAGATCCAACAAGTGGTATCAGAGCTGGTATTAGGTAACAACATGATATGGGGTTCTCGCTATATGATCAAGTGGCGAAGTATTGACTCTTCCTCTTTATGCCCCGCTAGGTTGTTCTGTGTAGAGAGGCCGAACGTAAAATCAGTCTTTGAGATACCCTTGTTAGCCACCGGGGTGGTATTAAAATCCCCGTTAGCAGAGATAACAAGTGGTATTAGAGCTTGGTATTTTCATTAACTCTAGAGTAATGGTGATCTCTAATTGTCGGTATAGCGAGAGTCAGTCCAATGATATTCCAACTATTCTCAGTGAAACGAATTTTTTAATTTGGAAGTCGAAAATCAAATTCTATTTAAAATCTGTTAATTTTGAATATTGGAATATTACTAAAAATATGGGAGATATGCTAGATAAGAGGAATAAGGTTTTCAATGGTCATGCTATGCATATTATTTATTCCTATCTTAGTAATGATCAGTTAAAATTTATCTCTCATTATTTTACTGCACAAGATATCTGGAAAACTCTCGACTCGTTGTATGGAAAAGACAACAACCATTTTAAAACCCCAGAATGTCCAATCAAGCTCGTATTTGTGTTTAATAGGAGTTACTGATGGAGATTTAGATAGATCAAACATTGAAGAATCAACATATGATGAGACAGGAAATTTCTCAAATGAAGATTTAGTTTATATGGTCTTGGTTTTGGGAAAATTAATGGGGTTGAAAAGCTGAATTCTGATGATTTAAAAGTCCTTCAATTTGCTTTGCAAATGTTCAATTTGAGAACTTTAATTCAAATAATTTCAAGGGATTTTCAAAACATAAACAAATTGAAAACTTGTTTAGAAACAATTCATTTTGGACCCCAAAAAGAAATGAAGTGAGCTCGTCTAAATTCAAACAGATTTGGGTTCCTAAAGGTACAAAGATAGATTCAAATGGATTGTTATACAAACAGGTCTGGGTACCAAAAGATGTGAACAAAACTATGAGCGGTTTTACTAACGTAAAGTTTTAAGTAGGGGAGACTGCAACAACCAGGAAAATCAAAACCAATTTATGTTAGACCATTTGATCCCTTAAACTGTTAGGTACCGGAGGAGGCTGAGGAACCGCTTTGGAAAAGAGAAATTGAATACAAGTTGTTCCACATCTTTGAGTTATTCATAGTTCCTTAGCCATGTTTGTTGATTTAGAGATTCATCGGTTCACATTGATTACAGGTATGATCTCTAAACTCATCTCTGTTAATATTCTCTATTTTTATCCTTCTTTGTTTATTCCGCCTTCTTTCCCTTTTATTTATTTTCTTTTGAGTATTCTGATCTATTTTAACACTACCACAATTTTTTGTATTTGAGCTTTCTTAACTTCAAATTGCAGAATTCGTGATTTGCTGGAAATCTGCTTCATTTGTATAAAACTCTCATGTTTTAATGATTTCTAGATCTTGAAGTCAAATTTGTAAATTTCTGCAATTATTTTAAAGTTTGATTTCTTATGAATTCCCAGCAGTGCTAAAGCATTCTTATCATATCTTGAACACTGTTAATTTGAATTCTAAATTTTTTAAAGATCTGAAAAATTAATGAAATTTCTCACATCTCTGTTGTTTTGAGTTTCTTCTATTTGGAGAGGCCCGTCTTTTTGCCCTGTTTTCGCTGGTAATTAAACCAACTTAAACCGTTCATAAAGACGGATTGTTAGGAGTACTTAAGCATTTGTGCAAAATAAAAAGAAATTTCCATTGTCATTAAAATAATATTACATCAGAGTTACGAGAGATACATCAGTTTTACGAGAGATGCATCAGATTATATCGATTACAACGCGGAAGAGAAACTAAACTAAGTGGATGAATATGCATGCTCCAAGATATAACAGCTCCAGCTAAACCACCATCCTGCTCCAATCAACTCCAAGACTAAGTCTGCGAACCAAACTACTAGGCTGTCCATGCAAAAATTATGGGAACCCAGAGTTTAGGTGTGGGAATAACAAACTCCAGGTCAGTCATGGGACTAGTATGAGAACTCAAAACTGTTGTCTTTAGGGTTAATTTTGAAGTTAGGTGATTCACCGGACCACACCGCTAATACGGAACGGGTTTACTCTATGTGAATACCAGTGCATAGAAATTTGTAATGACATTTTGAAAAATGAAACTAATATAAGGTCTCGCGGCACACACACAATGCAAACGCACACATTGGCGGGGTTTCTCCTTATGCAGTCAAAATGCTTGATACGAGAAAATCCTCTTCCAATACTATAATATAGTGTGAAAACAATTTCGAAAGTAAATGTATCAATCCTACCCAGAATAGGTACCATATACTATACTGACGTATGGTATACAATCAAAATCGTACGGGCTCATAGCGGAGATTGGGTTTCCAACAATGACCAGGCAAAGGAACTTCCTTTCGATCCGAATTTTAAACACCTCTAGGGGGATGTCCGAGGATCAACAGTGATGCTCCTCATGCTAACACAAGGCTGGGTGACCTCTGCAACTAAGCAAGTTAGAGTTTTCCTGAGTATGTCATCTCTCGGTCGTTACCGACCTTTTCGAGCATGCCCCAACAACAACCACAAAAGTAAATGCTTTTACCACATAGGTTAATGCCTGGGCTCCATACCATAATACACCTTTTATCTAGAAGGAGACAACACCCCATAACCCTATTGCATTTCTTTCTGTTTTGGCCATTTATCGAGTTATGAGGCTTGCCAAGGTCATGATATATGCAAAGCTATGCGTAAATAAGTCATGCTTTGATCATCCACAGCTCACGACATAACTTAAGTATGGCACATTGTCCATTCACAATGCATCACTGATTTCTTGAGACGACCCCGAACACCGTACTGGCGGTGGCATGGGTAATCCTTGGAATATAACACAGAAATGGATAACAGCAGAACAGAAATAAATAAATACACCAGATAATGAATAATAGAATATACTGGATAAACGTAATCATCAGAGTTACACAGTATACAGGATCATACTTAGTACAAATATAGTTCAACTATACATAAATGTCTGTATACAGTTCGAATTTCTCACCCAGAAGATAGTGTCTCTAGATTTTCAAGGAGAATACTATAGCCAATAACTCAAGATCATGAGTGACATAGTTTTTCTCGTGCAGCTTCAGCTGACGGCTAGCATAAGCGATCACTTGACCTCTTTGCATTAACACTGCTCCAAGGCCTTCTCTAGAGGCATCTGTCCAGACTTTTAAATCCTGATTGCCGTCGATAATCGTTAACACTGGAGCAATCGTTAATCTTAACTTTAGCTCTTCAAAGCCTCCTCACATTCTGGAGTCCATTTGAATTTAGAGTGCTACTTTGTAAGCTTCGTTAAGTGACCAGATATCTTCGAAAAGTTTTTAACGTTATACACAAAGCTCTGCCACACAGGCGGGGCTTTGATCATCACCACAAGACTTTGCTTTTCAACAGAAGCCCTGATCACTACATCTTAGCATGCCACACAGGCAATTCATGCCGTGCAACTGATGTCTATCAATCACACAGAATAAATTCCAATGTCAGACACATTATCCATTTGCAAGTCCGTTCTGGGTCTGAACGAAACCGGAGGCACTATATACCTCGCAAACCCATCGATCACCACGAACGTCTGGACGATCACAACTCATTATCCATATTTCAGGATGCCTCCCAATCAGGACCTCGGTTACCATCCAAACGAGGTGAAGATCTCCGGTCTTCGACCACCGTCTTCATCTTCGATTTCTTATCGTCGATTCAGTTATTCAGAATGGGATAAACCCGATCTTTCTGAGCAACTCGCGTATATAATGAACAAGTGCTACACAAACACTACTACGCATCATTTCAATTCATTAGTCACTAACCGTCAATCAGTAAGAGAACGATTTCCCAAATATTAACCCCGAAGGCCGAAACCAACATCAGATCAATACCCAAGAAACCATTCGACTTAGCCAACCTTCAATTAGTTTCTAAATTTCACATCCATATCGTTTATAATATTTTATAACGATTTATCGCTATTTTTATTTATTTTAAAATAGCCAATCTATTCAAAACGACGCTTCGGGCCATAACGCGGCCGTGGCGCTGTTTTTCTTCAGATTTGATTTACACATATCTGAAAATCTAACCATTGGATCTTCCCAAAATTTACATCATTAGAAAGATCTTTTCAAAACGAATCCAACGGTTCCAGTTTCGGGAAAATCCGACGGTCGGATCTCCCGGTATAATCGTTTGAAGTTTCGATTTCAAAATACGAACTGCAGCGTCGTTATTCGATTAAATATAATTATATATATATATATATATATATATAAATATAGTCGATTCTGGCACTGTTTTTCTTCAAATTTAAATTAAACATTCCAGACAATCCAACAGTTGGATTTTTACAAAGTTGGTGCCGTTGGAAAGATATTTCCAAAGCGAACCCAACGGTTGCGGTTTCGAGAAAATCCGATGGTCAGATCTCCTAGTATAATCGTTTGAATTTTCGATTTCAAAATACGAACTGCAGCTTCGTTATTCGATATATTTTAATTCTATTTATATATATATATATATATATATATATATCGATTCTTCGATTTCAAAGCTATATTCTTTTCATACATTTGATAAAAATTATATTTTTATCCAACTGTCTTCTATTTCAACACTTCACTATTTTTAACAAATCATGTATATAATAAAAATGTGATTTTTAATGTAAAACAATTTATTTCAAAACTCGACTATTTTATATAGTTAATATAGGTGATAAAAATAGGATTTTTATTATAAAACAATTTATTTCAAAATAAGATTATTTTATATATTTCATATTGATCCTAAAAATGGGATTTTTATTATAAAACAATTTCTTTCAAAATATGAATACCATTCAACACATGAATTTCAATTCAACGAATGAATATCGATTCAACACATGAAGGTTTTCTATAGTTTGTATATCTAGATAAAAAGGTGATTTTTATATTTAAAAACACGAATACCATTCAACACATGAATTTCAATTCAACGAATGAATTTCGATTCAACACATGAAGGTTTTCTATAGTTTGTATATATAGATAAAAAGGTGATTTTTATATTTAAAACACGAATACCATTCAATACACGTATTTAAATTCAACGAATGAATTTCGATTCAACACATGAAGGTTTTCTATAGTTTGTATATATAGATAAAAAGGTGTTTTTTATATTAAAAACACGAATACCATTCAACACATAAATTTCAAATCAACGAATGAATTTCGATTCAACACATGAAGGTTTTCTATAGTTTGTATATATAGATAAAAAGGTGATTTTTATATTTAAAACACGAATACCATTCAACACATGAATTTCAATTCAACGAATGAATTTCGATTCAACACATGAAGGTTTTCTACTCAATAGACAAATATAGTTTCAATACAGGAAAATAATTCTAACACATGAATATTATTCAAAATTTCGGCAGCATAACGGCAGGGTAGTTAAAACCGGCACCGTCCCTAGTACGGCTCCTCGATCTACCTTAAAGCCTCGCAGCTTTTGACAATGGGGAATCATGCATCTAGTTCGCACGCAGGAGGCATGCATATTTTTTCATTTCCACAAACTAATCCTATGTGGTTTCAACCAAATATTTCTCAACCACAAACGGGTATTTTTCAACCACAATCAATCAATTTCAACCACAAACAATTCTAATCAACCATTCGTAATCATCAATTTTCACACCAATCACAACCAATAAATATCGTCCATGGTTTGTGGACGAGGGGCGTATATATGTATATATATATATATATTTATATATAGCATTTCACTTCTATTTCAACACATATATAATTTTTACAATGCATAGATAACTTATACATCGAATGTACAACTTATATAACTCATACATCGACTATATAATTTATACGTCGTCGTTTTCCATATCGTTTATAGATTAGAAATCTCACATTGGGTTCCACTCCACCAAAAATAACAGAAGGCTCAGAAAAATATGCAGTCTCTTCTAGAATGTAGAAGACGTCCACACGAGTCCACTGTCTCTTGTTTCACTGAATTTCGATAACATGGCAAAAAGATATGATTTTTATTTGATAATCATAGTTTGCGACGGTTTTAAACTGTTGAAATCAGTTAAATAATTATCAGCCGTATACCTTCCTTTTGATTCAAAACTAGGTTTTGAATTTTCTTCCGATTCGTTGCACTTGAAGTCGATCGGCCTATGCCACCTTGTAGTGCTTGGAGAGGCGCACAAAACAAGGGTAAGGGGTCCCACTCGGTGCGGCGGTCAAGGCGTGGCGGGCTTCGTAGCGGCGCAACTTCAGGGTGGTGGTTCTCGGTGATGGAGCGATGATAGGAGGAACAACAGGTATGGATTTGAAGAGGAGGAGGAGCTCTTCAAAAACTTCAACTGGGGAGGGGCTAATAGTGGCTGTGGCGGTCGGAATATGGCCTGGAAGCGGCGAACGTTTTCCGCCTTCAACGTAGCAGCAGGGAGAGAGAAAATGGGGGGGGTGGTTTCTGACGTGGCCCAATACTTATTTATTTATTTATATATATTTTTTTTCCAAAAATACACCCTTTCACACACAAACCCCAATATAAACCCAACGACTATCATCCCTAGCGTTTTACCCCCATTCCGAACACAATGGGATATGTTTCGTAGGCCCATTCGACTGTTTCAGTTAGTTTTCCTTTAAATTAAAGTATAAAACATTCAATATTTGATTTGAACGTACATTTCAATTTTCCAGGGCCACAAACTGATTCAAAAAATTCCAGAAAAATAAATCTAGCTATGTTTTGACGATACTGTCCCAACAAAACTAGTTTCGTCGAATTCTGAGACCATTTGAAAAATGGCCCATTTCTGGTCGATCCAATTTAACTGTAATTGATCAAAACACATTTTCCTTTTCCACGCTCACATACTAGCTTCAAAAATTATGAAATTTGAAACCTAGTAATAACTTCACATCCCGGATCCAACAAAAGCAGTTTCGTCGAATTCCGAGGTCGTTTGCAAAATGGCCAATTTCACGGGCTATATAAATTCCATAGCGACCTTTCAGAAATTCATTTGGCCATAACTTTTGCTTTCCGCTTTGAAACTTTGATTTTTCAGATTCGTTAGAAAGGTATTCACTAACAGATTTAAATATTTTTGGTTTCACTCAAATCCGTTTTGTTTTGCACTCGGTACAGTCCGTCAAAGTTTGAATTCAAATTTTGAAACTACCGCGCCATTTCAGGCCTTGTTTATAATTAGAATTAATTATATTCCTTTTCAATTGTTGATTCAAACTCAGTTTTCACCTTTATTATTTAAAATATTTATTTTAAATATTTAAAATCCACTAAAATAGCCAATTTAAATTTTTTAAATTGGTTCAGATTTTCCGGGTCATTACATTTCTATCAGTATATAACCTCTAAGCTCATACATCTTAGAGAAAGGTGTTAAGCAGGAGAATAAATTCTCCACCACCAAGAAGATATATATTTAATAGAGATCAGTGCTATGTAGTCAATTACAATGTCAGACACACAATCCATACAAGTCTATTCTGGGTTTGAACGAAACCACAAATCCGGAATTCCTTCACATACGTTTGGGTTTCTTGCCACTTAGCTGATGTAAAATCCATCTGCAAATGGGAGCTACCCATTTGGGTCATTCAACAAGTCGTCCTTACGATATGAAGGGTCCCGGTCTTCAATATTGTCTTCAACGTCTTCAATTGCTCCGCAACGACGTATTATTACTTGGAATGGTTTTCGGACATACATCTGATCCAAGTCTATCCAAATAATAAGCACAATTAAAAAAACACAATTATAGAACACACTAGCTTTCAGCCAATCTCCTTCCATCTTGGATTTTGTTAAATTAAATTTCTTTAAAACCATATTCACATTAACTTTAACAGAACATATGTCTAACTTTTCTTCTTTAAAACACATCCTTTAAATAAAAGATAATCTTGCCTCAAAACCTAAATTAACCTTTTGTTTGATAACATGTTATCCCAATCCAATTTATATTGAAAATCTTTAATTCATATTTCAACCATGGTTTCCAATTAAATCGATTTCCCAACATTATATTCTTTAACCTTAATTGAAAGATTATACTTCCTTCCGAATTCCTAACTTCTAATTTCCTCAATCGAAGATTTGATTAAACCCCCAATTTACGATATGAATTTCCATAACTCGGTCTCATTGAGTTTCAAGAATGATATTATTAGGGATACGATTCACGATAATACCCAAGTTAACCGATATTTTATATCAATTCTCATAATCAACGACTATAAGTTGAATAACGATATATTAATAATATCTTCCAAATTCCTCAAATAGTATACGTTTGCACCACAGAATTTCATATCAAATATCTGAAGATTATTTCTGTCCAACATATCTCAACCAGATTGGGAAACCCGTATCTTAATTGAAAGATTTATCCAACTCTTTGGCATTAGATTTGGATAGAAATATCATCAACTTATCCTCAATATTAACCTCCGTATCCAACTCACACTATAAGCGAAATAACAGTGATCTACCATTTAAATTCCTCAAATAGTAAGAGTTATCATCAACTGAATTAATATTAAACATCCGATGATTTATCTCCAACCATATCCAATTATTCAAAATTGAAGACCCGTATTAATACCAATTTAAATTCCATATGAAATATTTTCAATAATTTTAAAGCTTTGAAAATATTCCACAAATCATTACTTATAGTTCGGAAAATAGTTTGCGGGTTAAAACATCAAAATAGTTTGTTTCCGAAGACAGCGTTACGATAGAGTTTCAAAAGTGTTATAAAGTCATTACAAAACAGTTATCTTAACTATTTTGATCAAAATATCGTTTATCTTAGCCAAAACTTAAACTTTACAACTCAAAACACCTTTTTATAATTTATAATGATTTTACAATTTTTTTTCATATTTTTAAAACATTTAAAATAGCTGTTTATAGTTATGGTCGACAACTGCTGTTATAGCGATCTTTTCCAAAACAGTTTTAAACATAACTTGAAAATTATAAGTTAAAATTAAAATCTTCTTTCACTCATTTGAAAGCTCTTGGTAATGGAAATCAAATATTTTTCGTTTCATGGAAACCCGATTTGGATTACAAAAGTTATAAGCGTTTAAAGTTTGCATCTAAAATACACGAACTACCACTGTGCGACAACCTCTAATTTGACCGTAATGACCATTATTCTGCAATACTTCAAAATACCTTAGAAAACCATTATATACTTATATAGTCCTTTTAAAATCATTTAAATTTACTTTCCAAATTATTTTGGATCTATTCAACTTTTATTTTTCACATAATATATTATTAACAATCAAATTTTATTTCTAAATTCAAATAACTTCAAATTAACCATCCCATCCATCGGATCGATTACGGATTGCCAGAGAGAGCAGAAAACTAATTTCCAAACCCAAGCCTAGACACTATCCTCTATGTCATCCTAGAACGTTTTGGTATTTTTTTTATTTTGAAAAAGACTTCATCGATATATATATATATATATATATATATATATATATATATATATATATATATATATATATGCATATATATTCATACATAGTGTCATTCCCAACCATTAACCTTCGATTTCAATAATAATATTGTTTTCAATTATGAAGGAGATTTACATATCACCAATGTGATACCATAATTGTTGTGTCATATTCTGTGCGAAACAACATCAACAACCATTATAAACATCCATAACACCCATCATAAACATAATTAAATAAATCATAACTGTGCATAAGTGTCATAACACTACGCTTTATAGTGTGTGTTCTAAACTACGCATCCATCACAACATACATCAACCGTCATTAACCACTAATAATCCATCACTATATTTAAATTAGTCTAACTGCAAATTAAATGTATAAATTGTAGTTAAAGAGTTCTCATCGAACAGCTTTCCAATCTTCATGGTAGGCGAGCCTAGTTGAGCGAACCATCAGACAGTATTTCAGCGCACTGTCTTATTCACCAAAATATGTATTATATAATATATACTGATCTTTATCTCTATACATATTATAAGAGGGGGAGGAGGACGATGACAACGAACTTTGGCAAGGCGGTGGTGGAAAAGAAGAAGACTTATGCCATGGAAACCATGACCATAAGCATTAAAAAGAAGATGAAAAGGAGAAAATGGGATGAAATGGTAAAAAAATGGAGAAAAGGCCTCATTATAAAGGAATGAAGGGTCAAGGAGGTAACGACACATCTGGGGCAAGCGGATGGCATGCATGAAAGGTGGCATGCAAAAATACAAGTGTCCTTACACTTGTCTTAAGGAGGAAAAGTGAACTTTTGGTAGCACTTACCTTAAAATGCTATGAAAACTAAGAGCAAAACTTAATTCTAACGCTACTAATTCATGTTATGGTTTGAAAAATCCGATCAAATGACAAATAATATTAATAAATCCAAACTTACTAATAATCATTCTCATTTATAATTCAAATAAAATCTATCATATAACTTATCAAAATTACTATATATTCTTAACTATATATATTTATGTCCAATTCAAATTTAAATTCAAATTGAGTAATAAAAATTCCAATTTTAAATTGGTTAAAAATTCTGGATCGTTAAATTCACCCTCCCTTAAATTTTTTTTCCTTGAAAACGAAAAGGAATCGTAACTACTCATTCGACATTTTGTAGAATTTCAAATTCTAGATTAAAATTCTATATATCAGAACTCCCATTTCTCATAATGGATATATCGGGTAGAATATTCTAACACATATTTACATATAACCATATTTACCATGTCCTCCAGCGATAACTTTCAATTGCCCATTATATTTGATTCATCGTTTACTGGACCAATTACTTATACTTAACCATTTACTGCCTTCCAGAAAATTCAGAGTTATAAATTATTCTTTTTGATCTTATCTTGCAAATACAATCTTTATGGGACTTATTCCCTTTCAATTCCCCCAACTTACTGTTGGATCTAGAATAACCCTAGAGGGGGGGGGGGGGGTGAATAGGATTTTTCACAGTTTATAACTGAATTAAAAATCTAACGAGATATATATATATATATATATATTAATAAACTGATCACAGAATATAGCAGAAACACAAATGCAGAAAATAAATCACACACAGATATACCCAGCTTCGGAAAATTCCTGCCTACTGCTGCATTTCTAAGGTTTCTACTAGGTGATAGAACAGATCCCGCATACAAGACCATGTACACTTGCAAACCCTGCTCCTATTCTAACCCTACGCTCAAAAACCTAGACTGATTCAATCCCCTGAATCAAATTTCCCCTAGTTTTACAGACACTAGTAAACTGCCAGTTAAATCCCTAACTGGTTCCCCTTAGATTTTTACAGAATCTATAAACTATTCGGTTACAAAGAAATTGAAAGAAAATACAATGAAAACAAATTAAAACTAAAACAAAAGAAACCCTAGGAGATTAAAAGAAAAGGGTCATCCCCTTTAACATGTGTTGGCCTGGTCAAGAGAAAATAGGCCGGCCCATTCACTAATCATTTGCCCAATCTCCCTCTTTGCTCTGGGAATTAAAAATGGTGGCGTCGGCTATGGAAATTCCCTAGGGTTTCCTCTTTAATCCCCAAATCGAGTTGCTTGATTAATCAAATCTGTCTCTCTGATGTTCAAGTCTTTATGGCTTTCTATTGCTCCGATTTGGGATGAGTTCTTGATCGAAAATCCTCTAGAAAATATGTGAGTAAATCTGAATTTTATTCTCTGCTCTTTTGATTATTGATGCTTGGTTTTTTTTTCGATCAATCTTGCCGATGATGAAATGGTTGTGTACATATAGGATTATCAATCCGAAAACTTCTCTGATTTCGTTAATTGATTTGCTCTGAAATTGTGGTTTCCCTTTTTCTGAAAAAACTTGATTGTAATTGAAATTTGTTGCCTTGGTTGTTGTAATGAATCTAGACACGATTCTGGCTTCCAAAACAGATTGTCCCCCTAGAATTTGAAATGCATCGGCTTTGATTTAAAGATGGTAATTCTGGAAAATTTATTTGCTGTCCCCCTTTAACAACATTGCCAAACATTTGATTACTGAAAAATAACATTTCTGCTGGCTTTCCCCTTTTGGAATCTCGGCTTTGAATTGCTTATTTGTTGCCATACATTTTCTCTGATTTCTTGCCAAGAAACAAAAGAGTTTCTGAAATCTGAAAGTAAATGAACACTTGCCACATATGATACAACATCTCAAACATTTAAAATATTTTGTTAGATCAATTTTTCAGAAATAAAAATATGCTTTGACTTCTTTCCTTCTTTTTCAATGAAAGTTATTTGCTAAACTAATTTAGCACCATTTTAGGAAAGAATTGATCTCTTAACAAAAATGTTTTGCTGTTTATTACTGAAAGCACCAATTCTTCATTCTTTGCTTGATTCACTTGAGTGTTTGTGTTTTAGCTTGTACACTGACTTGAATTTGTTGAGATGCATGATCATGATATACTCGGACACTTGCAACTTGACTGCCCAGAAATGTGTTATTTTTCATTTGCCATTTTGACATATATATATATATATATATATATATATAATCTTGAAAATTGCCTTATCGCTATGTATTTACATCCTAGCTTGAATGTCTGATCATGCTGTTGCTATATTGGTTTGTAGTTGTATCATGCTGTGAGCTCGACCATTTTGATTTCACTTTGTTCCTTCATGCATGTAACATTTTGACCATGCTTGAACTGATGCTTCAAGTCCCATTCATTTTAAATTAGCTGTTTACTTGTGCACTTGAACCAAATCCCTCACATTGCTGTACTGACTTGGTGTTGCATTTGAAACTTGTACATC
Organism: Allium sativum; assembly: GCA_030737875.1. Lineage (NCBI taxonomy): Eukaryota > Viridiplantae > Streptophyta > Magnoliopsida > Asparagales > Amaryllidaceae > Allium > Allium sativum. The sequence goes on from CM060923.1 coordinate 652,767,305, forward strand.
CCTTGTGATTGCATGTTGACCTTGTCACTCTGCGTGCTTGATGTATTGATCCATTTAGCATGTACATGCTCCATTGCCACATACTTAGCTGCTATATTTATTTCCATTTTTCCTCGACACTCTATTGTGTATACACTATAAAAACTTGTCCATATCTCCAAGTATATATGATCCTGACTGTCTGTGTTAGCTCCATATACATGTGTATGCATGCATGTATATTTGCTGAAACATCTTGCTGCATGTCCATTTTGAGTTGCCATATATAAGCTCCATGTTATTGAACCTTGCATGTATATGCAGTATCATCCTGAATCTTGGCTTACACCATGCTATAATGTTGATACTTGATCTTCATCATTATGTCTTGTGCCCTTGGTCTCACTATATTGAGTTATATTCATGTTATTTGCTGCTGTAAGCTTGATCATTTTACCACGCTTGAGCTGTTTCTTTGTGCATATGCACATTGAACTTGACCTGAACCATTTGATTGCTATTGTGTTCACCATGACTTCAGTTTTGAGCTGCTCCATGTATATATGAGTTTGTACCATCCTGTTGCACCTGAAACTTGTGTATCTCATTTGCATGTATATGTGATGCACCATCCATATTGACCCACTCTGAACTTTGGCTTGTGCTGCTTGACCTTGTATATGGACTTGATCATGGATGAACTGTTTTGACCATGCATGTGCTTGACCATTTTCATATGCTGAGTATGTTTTGTTGCATGTTTGTCGCGTGTGCACTGAGTCGAGATGTTCCACGTGGCTACTCCTCAGTTGCATACTGAATTGGCGTGGCAGTGCACACGTGTATATGCAGCCATTCAGAAAATTTCGTGTCCTTGTACATTTACAAACTGTCTGCCTAGACACAGATGAATCGGATCAAGTCATGAAAAATGATGAGAAACACACCAGAAAACTGAGGCAAAAAAAAAATTAAAAAAAAAATTTATATACACATGTATTCAGTTTTATTTCTATTGCAGTGTACTATGTGTTTCTGTTTCATGTGACAGGTAAGAGGATGAGACTGGACTGAAGTGACTGGACTGAAAGCTGTGAAGACAGAAGACAAGAAGACAGAAAGCAGTGAATAAGTGCAGTGTTAGTAAATGTGTATATATATGAGTCTGTGTAAATGAATGTATATATGAAATTAGTGATAGAGTGATTCTATAGTGAGGAGCTGTGTATATGAAATCTGTTATGATATGAAATATAATGCAGAGATGTTCAAATAATGGAGTATAAAATTTGTACTGTTTGATATTGAAATAAAATATTCTATTCAAATAAAATACTGTGAATATTTAAATTTCCGTTCAGTTGTATTTTATTTAAATAGAAATATTATATTCATGTATGCTGTGCAGTATACGAAACAGTACAATTACAAATGCATATCTAACAATATATATTTGGTTGTTATCATCAAACAAAAATCATAATATTGTGTATACAACACTGTTATATACAACAATCTCCCCCTTTTGATGATGACAAACAAATATAAGATTTTGAGAATGTGTTTGAAATATATATTACTCCCCCTATTTGAATGCTCCCCCTACAAGTGTGCATGAGTGAAAGAACTGAGAAGTAATAAATTATCAAAATTAAAAATATTTATAAAGTATTCACTCATAAATCAAAATCTCAATCCATTCTCCCCCTTTTGTTATCATCAAAAGGATTCAGAAATTAAAATATAGATGATAAATGGCTAAATAATATAATTTCAGCTTAAGAGGAAGAGCAGTCATCAAAAATCTCAATCAGTCAAACAAAAATCATAATAAACTAAGAACAGGTGGCATATTTCACATTGTAGAGAATGACGGTTACACGATGAATTTTATATAAAATGGAGAGAGAAAAAAATATGAATATTTTTCAGTTATTTTTCAATTTTTTTTTTAAGAAATTGAAGCAAAATACAGTGATGGATTGGACTATAATTATAAATTCAACTTAAGTGACAAAATCAGATAGTCTCAAATCCCAGTAGCTATCAATCAACAAATCGTAATACTTCACATTTCACAGATTAGAACATGGATTGATAGGCTGGTTTTTATACACTGAGAAGAATTTTAAATTTATTTCTATTTTCAGCACTTTATTTCCTTTTCTTTTATCTTTTATTTAAGAGCACACTGACCACGCATAACCAGAGCTTGGATTTTTAAATGAGGTCAATCGCAGCTTAAATTATAAGTTGTCTCTTAACCATGCATGACCAGAGCTTGGATTTTTAAATGAGGTTAGAGACACACATATATATTTATTATATATGTTTATCATTTTAACTTTTAAAAAGAAAAACTCCTCGGTACAAAACCAATATATGGATGATAGAAAATGTGGTAGGTACAGAAATGGACTGTGAAATAAATTTCTAAATTAATTATATTATGAAATATGACCAACTGTACGGGGATTATTGAAAATTTTCAATTATCACTAATTCTGAATAATAATATAACCACAATTCCATCACAAATATTAAACTCTCCACATTAATTAAAAAAAAACATGATGGATGGCAGAATGATGATAGATAATGAAGATGATCGTGAAATAATTGCCAGTTCAAAGATATTATAATAAACGTTCAACCATCATGAAAAAAAATTAAATCAAATCCCCTCTTGTTGTGAAATATACTGCAGTCACAATTCATCACAATTTCGAATTCTGATAATATTTTTTAATGAATTATAAATACAGTTCAATTCGGATATTGATTTCAATTTCTGAATGAATAATCAATAAATAATTTTAAAATTGAAAATCAATTACAAGAGGAAATTAGGTAGATTTATACAAAAAAAATTGAAACTATACAGGGTGATAATTTGAATCTCAGTACAGATGGGTGAGACAAATATAAGGCGCTTCTGATACCACTTGGTGTCTCTATTTACGAGGAATTTATTCACACCCTAGATATCTCATATTTAAGAAATTTCAAACACAAAGCCCAAACAAATTTGGCACAATTATCAGAGCAGCAGTCAGATTAAAGCAGGCAGTTATTTGAAGACAGTATCAGAGCAGCACAGCAGAAACAATTTCAAATCAGACTTGTTAAGATGTTGCTCACACAAGATGATTCATGATCCAATGATTAAAAAATACCATTTATTTAAAATCATTTGAGAATTATGAAAAGCTCTAGATTCAATGAATCAATCACACCAAATTATTAGTTTCAGATTCAAGATATGTGTGTGATTCAATAAATCAATGATTTCAAATGATTTTAAAACAAACAAATATTTAAATCAAATAATCATGAAATAACAGTGATTTTCAGAACCAAATTTTCAAATAATTTTTCAAAATATTTCCGACAAGCCCAAAAAAAAATTTACATCAGGTTTGATAGATATTCATGATCCAAAAATAATTTATTTGAAATCACTTGAATTAATGTCAGGTTTTGAAATATAATAAACCAGTCACACAAGATTGATAATTTCAAATTTAGGACATGTGTGTGATTCAAAATATCAAGGATTTCAAATGATTTCAAACAAGCAAATTTCAACCATAATAATCATGAATAAAGATGAATTTCAGGATGTATCACTATTCAAGATAAATCAACATATTCAAGCCAATCTGAAATTTAATGAAATTATCACGACTGAGAAGTAGTAGTGTGCTGTATAATATTTTAAGCTTTTCTAAAATGAATTAGAAGAAACTCAAAACAACAGAGGTGTGTGAAACTTCGTCAAATTTTAAGATCTTCAAAAAAATTTAGAATTCTAATTAACAGTGTTCAAGATATGGCACGAATACATCAACACTGTTATGAATTCAGAAATAAAAATATACTTCAAAACAATTGCAGATATTTACAAGATTAAGTACAAGATCTGGAAATAATTAAAAACATTAGATTTCTATACACGCAAAACAAATTTCCAGAATATCATGAATACTGCAATTCAAGAAGCACAAAAAGAATATGGCAGTGATAAATCAAATCAGAATAGACAGAAGAAAGAGATAAAAGGGAGAAGAAGAAGAAATAAACAAAAGAAAAAGAATCAAAACAGAAAAATATTTACAGAGGTGAGTTTAGAGATCATACCAGAATCCAGTGTAAATCAGAATCTCTAACTCAACAGATTTTGGCTAAAGGAACTATAAATGATACAGAAGTATAAATCAGCTTGATTTCAAATTTCTTTTCAGCACGGTAGTTCCTCAGCCACCCTTCTTCGGTACCTAACAGTTGAGAGGATTGAGTGGTCTAACAAAACTAGAAAAACCACTCGCAGTTTTATTAACATCTTTCGGTACCCAGACTTGCTTGTATAACAATCCATCTGAATTTACCTTTGTTTCGTTTGGAACCCATATCTGTTTGAATTTAACGAGGTTTGTTTTATCTCTTTTTGGGATCCAGGATTGTTTAGATGAATTATTACAAAACAAATTCAAATTTTGCTTTTGATTCAAAAATCCTTTGGAATTAACAAAGTTCAAATTATCAAGACGATTTTTTTCAAAGAAAGTTGAGGGATTTTTAAAATCGTTTGAGCTTCTCCTTTCAGAAAACTCAGATTTCCCAAAACCAAGTCCATTACTATTTCCCAATGAAAATTGATTTTTCAACAACATATTTAGAGATTTCTCACCATTTGAAAATTTTGTCAGGGTTGTTTTAAGTTGTTGAATTTTAGTTTTAAGATCACCATTTTCTTTCAATAAATCTGAACAATTATTTTCAGTGATCTTACATCTTTCAAAATTAGATTTCAAAAACAATTTTTCATCTTTAAGCAGATTAGTTTTGGTTTGGGACTCAGCAATCACAGATTCAAAAAGTTTTTATTTTTCAAACCCAAATTTCTTGGATTTTTCAATCTCGTTTTCCAGTTCTTTCAAAATCAAATCAGATTTCAACAAATTCTCCTTTTCAACAATTTCAAATTTGGAATATATATCTGTTTTAAAATTTTCAAATTCTTTTTGCAGAAGGTTATTTAAATTTGATAACTCAGTCTTGTTCTCATTTAGGATCAGAATTTCCTTTTCAAACTTTTGAATATTTTTATTGAGATGAACAAGATTGGTTTTCAATTTTAAACAATTTTTGCAATCTGAATTTTAAGAATTTTTAAAATATTCAAGTTGTGATTCCAAATCATCAATATTGCTGATCAACTCAGAATTCCTAGATTTCAGAGATATGTTTTAGATTTGAGTTTATCAACAGATTTAGTTAAATCAACACACATATAAACCAAATCTTCGTATGAGAAATTTTCAACTTCAGCATACGTTGATTCTCCATCATCTGATCCTTCTGAATTTTCATTTGTAAATCCTGTTAAACAGAGTTCTGAATCTAAGTTGACTTTCTCGGGTTTTGAGCTACCGTTGTCAAATCTTCCATACTTCGTATTGAGAGTATCCCAGATTTCCTGTGTAGATAAACAATGGCAGGTAAGATTAAACTGATCAGTACTAAGATAATCAAATATAATTTTCATAGCACGGGTATTGAAAGTAATATCTACACTATCAAATCCATTGATAACAACATCCCAATATTTAATACTAACAGATTTTAAATAAAATTCCATTTTGGATTTCCAGTTTAAAAAATCTGTTCCATTGAAAATAGTTGGAGATGAACTGGATTGACTCTCTATCAACTGACAACTAGGAATCACCATTACTCTAGAGCTAAACAGAAAACCTGCTCTGATACCACTTGTAGTCTCCTTCTCAAGGATTTTAATCACACCCCAGTGGCCTACAATGGCACCTCAGAGACTGATTTCACGTCCTGCCTCTCGACATGGACAACCACCCACGGACATGTAGGGATAAGAGTCACTACTTCGCCACTAGATCATAGAGCGAGAACTCCCTATCATGTTGTAACCTTATACCAGCTCTGATACCACTTGTTGGATCTAGAATAACCCTAGAGGGGGGGTGAATAGGGTTTTTCACAGTTTATAACTGAATTAAAAATCTAACGAGATATATATATATATATATATATATATATATATATATTAATAAACTGATCACAGAATATAGCAGAAACACAAATGTAGAAAATAAATCACACACAGATATACCCAGCTTCGGCAAAACCTGCCTACTGCTGCATTTCTAAGGTTTCTACTAGGTGATAGAACAGATCCCGCATACAAGACCATGTACACTTGCAAACCCTGCTCCTATTCTAACCCTACGCTCAAAAACCTAGACTGATTCAATCCCCTGAATCAAATTTCCCCTAGTTTTACAGACACTAGTAAACTGCCAGTTAAATCCCTAACTGGTTCCCCCTAGATTTTTACAGAATCTATAAACTATTCGATTACAAAGAAATTAAAAGAAAATACAATGAAAACAAATTAAAACTAAAACAAAAGAAACCCTAGGAGATTAAAAGAAAAGGGTCATCCCCGTTAACATGTGTTGGCCTGGTCAAGAAAAAATAGGCCGGCCCATTCACTAATCATTCGCCCGATCTCCCTCTTTGCTATGGGAATTAAAAATGGTGGCGTCGGCTATGGAAAGTCCCTAGGGTTTCCTCTTTAATCCCCAAATCGAGTTGCTTGATTAATCAAATCTGTCTCTCTGATGTTCAAGTCTTTATGGCTTTCTGTTGCTCCGATTTGGGATGAGTTCTTGATCGAAAATCCTCTGGAAAATATGTGAGTAAATCTGAATTTTATTCTCTGCTCTTTTGGTTATTGATGCTTGGTTTTTTTTTCCGATCAATCTTGCCGATGATGAAATGGTTGTGTACATATAGGATTATCAATCCGAAAACTTCTCTGATTTCGTTAATTGATTTGCTCTGAAATTGTGGTTTCCCTTTTTCTAAAAAAACTTGATTGTAATTGAAATTTGTTGCCTTGGTTGTTGTAATGAATCTAGACACGATTCTGGCTTCCAAAACAGATTGTCCCCCTTGAATTTGAAATGCATCGGCTTTGATTTAAAGATGGTAATTCTGGAAAATTTATTTGCTGTCCCCCTTTAACAACATTGCCAAACATTTGATTACTGAAAAATAAAATTTCTGCTGGCTTTCCCCTTTTGGAATCTCGGCTTTGAATTGCTTATTTGTTGCCATACATTTTCTTTGATTTCTTGCCAAGAAACAAATGAGTTTCTGAAATATGAAAGTAAATGAACACTTGCCACATATGATACAACATCTCAAACATTTAAAATATTTTGTTAGATCAGTTTTTCAGAAATAAAAATATGCTTTGACTTCTTTCCTTCTTTTTCAATGAAAGTTATTTGCTAAACTAATTTAGCACCATTTCAGGAAAGAATTGATCTCTTAACAAAAACGTTTTGCTGTTTATTACTGAAAGCACCAATTCTTCATTCTTTGCTTGATTCACTTGAGTGTTTGTGTTTTAGCTTGTACACTGACTTGAATTTGTCGAGATGCATGATCATGATATACTCGGACACTTGCAACTTGACTGCCCAGAAATGTGTTGTTTTTCATTTGCCATTTTGACATATATATATATAATCTTGAAAATTGCCTTATCACTATGTATTTACATCCTAGCTTGAATGTCTGATCATGCTGCTGCTATATTGGTTTGTAGTTGTATCATGCTGCGAGCTCGACCATTTTAATTTCACTTTGTTCCTTCATGCATGTAACATTTTGACCATGCTTGAACTGATGCTTCAAGTCCCATTCATTTGAAATTAGCTGTTTACTTGTGCACTTGAACCAAATCCCTCACATTGCTGTACTGACTTGGTGTTGCATTTGAAACTTGTACATCCCTTGTGATTGCATGTTGACCTTGTCACTCTGCGTGCTTGATGTCTTGATCCATTTATCATGTACATGCTCCATTGCCACATACTTAGCTGCTATATTTATTTCCATTTCTCCTCGACACTCTATTGTGTATACACTGTAAAAACTTGTCTACATCTCCAAGTATACATGATCCTGACTGTCTGTATTAGCTCCATATACAATTGTATGCATGCATGTATATTGGCTGAAACATCTTGTTGCATGTCCATTTTGAGTTGCCATATATAAGCTCCATGTTATTGAACCTTGCGTGTATATGCAGTATCATCCTAAATCTTGGCTTACTCCATGCTGTAATGTTGATACTTGATCTTCGTCATTATGTCTTGTGCCCTTGGTCTCACTATATTGAGTTATATTCATGTTATTTGCTGCTGTAAGCTTGATCATTTCACCACGCTTGAGTTGTTTCTTTGTGCATATGCACATTGAACTTGACCTGAACCATTTGATTGCTATTGTGTTCACCATGACTTCGGTTTTGAGCTGCTCCATGTATATATGAGTTTGTACCATCCTGTTGCACCTGAAACTTGTGTATCTCATTTGGATGTATATGTGATGCACCATCCATATTGACCCACTCTGAACTTTGGCTTGTGCTGCTTGACCTTGTATATGGACTTGATCATGGCTGAACTGTTTTGACCATGCATGTGCTTGACCATTTTCATATGCTGAGTATGTTTTGTTGCATGTTTGTCGCGTGTGCACTGAGTCGAGATGGTCCACGTGGCTACTCCTCAGTTGCACACTGAATTGGCGTGGCAGTGCACACGTGTATATGCAGCCATTCAGAAAATTTCGTGTCCTTGTACATTTACAAACTGTCTTCCTAGACACAGATGAATCAGATCAAGTCATGAAAAATGATGAGAAACACACCAGAAAACTGAGGCAAAAAATAAAATTAAAAATAAAATTTATATACACATGTATTCAGTTTTATTTCTATTGTAGTGTACTGTGTGTTTCTGTTTCATGTGACAGGTAAGAGGATGAGACTGGACTGAAGTGACTGGACTGAAAGCTGTGAAGACAGAAGACAAGAAGACAGAAAGTAGTGAATAAGTGCAGTGTTAGTAAATGTGTATATATATGAGTCTTTGTAAATGAATGTATATATGAAATTAGTGATAGAGTGATTCTATAGTGAGGAGCTGTGTATATGAAATTTGTTATGATATGAAATGTAATGCAGAGATGTTCAAATAATGGAGTATAAAATTTGTACTGTTTGATATTGAAATAAAATATTCTATTCGAATAAAATACTGTGAATATTTAAATTTCCGTACAGTTGTATTTTATTTAAATAGAAATATTATATTCATGTATGCTGTGCAGTATACGAAACAGTACAATTACAAACGCATATCTAACAATATATATTTGGTTGTTATCATCAAACAAAAATCATATAATTGTGTATACAACACTGTTATATACAACAATAACACTGTTATATACAACACTTACTATTATTCTTTACACGTAAAACTTGATCCTCAAAACTCAACATTTCTAAATGTTTCAGTTGAGGTAATTTCTTCTTACTATACCCGCTTACCAAATATCGTTTAATCAAATTGTGAAACTTAATTCACAAGATATTCATGCCTACTTAAAAAACTCCTCTTGTTGCCACAATATACTTTAGAACTTATCATCTGTCAAAATTGTCGATAATTCCATATTTTAATTCCTTATATTGTTTAAGTTAGGCTATCCTTATTAATTTCCAAATTCAATACAAAACTTATTTCCTTCAAGCTTTAGAGAAACAGCTTTAACCAATGTAGGCCTTAATCCAAAATATCGTCAAATATCTTGTCATAATATTGAATTCAAAAGATATTTGCATTTTAAATTTAACTAGTTGGGGAGGACAAATTATAAAATATCCTGATTAAATAATTTCAACTTAGCCATTAAATTACTTTTTCTATATTTGGATTGCTTGTATAAATTACAACTTTACATATACATCTTTTAATCAACTGAGAAATTCCAATCACAAGATGTCCATGCTCAAGTTTTTAATTTCCAAATATTTTCAAAAACCTTTTTCTTTTATATTCAAAATATATTCTTTCAAAATCAATTCCAAAGTAACTTCCAATTCTTACTCAAAATTTTGATTTGAGTTTTCAAATTATACATCTTTTCAAAACTTATATATATATATATATATATGTATATGTCACAAATGCGCTTTCTCATATACTCTTTACCGGCTTATCCTTATTACAGGTTCACCAAATACATTTCTTACAATTTATCAAATTTTCCAGACCTCGCTTACTTATTCTAAACCACATCAATTTACCAAATATTTTGAAACACTTATCTAAATTGGTTTAAGTATATATTGATGTTTTAATGGGAATCATGTAGTCACCCACTTTCGAAACTCGAAAATACATACTGATGATGTTGCAGTCATCAACATAATCATCTTTAAGCAACTAGAGTGTGATTCTATATCTATCTACTATACTTAATTAAGACTTCGCATATACATTGATCAGGCGTATACACAAAATCTTCTTATACTTGATAGTCCAACCTCAACATCGAATAAAATATTCAAACTCTAATTATATATTTTGGCTCCTAACCATATCGATTAATTTCTTTAGAGGAGAATTACCTTAAAAATTTTGACCCAAGTTTATCTCTTAACAACTGATATAATATAATCTTATCAATATTTCGAAATGTTACCCAATAGTGAAATTAAATCCAAAATGCATTTGTACTCAGATCATTTTCCTGATCAGTGGAAGGGGCTTAATTACCTTGTCATAGGAAGTATTTTATGTGTAATAATAATCACAAAATATAAATTTAACATTAATCGTTTGATTAAGAATCCAAGTTATAATGAACCATATACTTTAAAAATATGTTTCTTTCTCAAAATATAACTTTCCAAAACTCAATTCATATTTCAAATACGCTCTCTCAAATATAATTCACCAAAATCTCATTCTAGGGCATTGCTAACCCTATCTCTAATGAGATATTATAACTCATATGAGTCTTTCCTTTTGTTCAAATGAGATGTACCCCATTGCTTTGCATAAACCAAAGCTCTAGTACCACGTTATAACGACCCAGATTTTTGCCTGTTTTTCGCCGGTAATTAAACCAACTTAAACCGTTCATAAAGACGGATTGGTAGGGGTACTTACACATTTACACAAAATAAAAAGAAATTTTCATTATCATTACAATAATATTGCATCAGAGTTATGAGAGAAACATCAGAGTATATCAACTACACTGTGGAAGAGATACTAAACTCAGTGGAAGAATATGCGTGCTCCAAGATATAACAGCTCCAGCTAAACTACCTCCTGCTCCAATCAACTCCAAGACTAAATCTGCGTGCCAGTCTACTAGGCTGGCCGTGCAAAAATTATGGGCATCCAGAGTTTAGGTGTGGGAAAAATAAACTCCAGGTCATGGGACTGGTGTGAGAACTCAAAACAATTGTCTTTACGGTTAATTTTAAAGTTAGGTAATTCACCAGATCACGACGCTAATACGGAACGGGCTTACTCCATGTGAATAAGAGTGCATAGAAATTCGCAATGACTTTTTGAAAAATGAAATTAACATAAGGTCTCGCATTACACACACACAATGCAAACAAACACATTGGCGAGGTTTCTCCTTATGCCACCAAAAATGCTTGATATGTTAAAATCCTCTTTTGTAACGACCCGACTTTTTGCTTAGTTTTCGCCGGTAATTAAACTAACCTAAACCGTTCATAAAGACGGATTGTTATGGGTACTAACATATTTGCACAAAAATATCAGAACACATCAGAATGACCAGGAACACCAGAGTACCACATAAGCTCAGTGGAAATAAACTCTTCAGCAGACCAAGGAAATCCAAAATATATCTTTAGCTCTGAACCTGAATCCAACTCTGAAAGCTAAACCTGCAAATTAAGCTACTGGCTGCCCGTGCAAAATGATGGGCACCAAGAGTTTAGGTGTGGGAACAATAAACTCCAGGTCAGTCATGGAACTGGTGTGAGAACTCAAAACAGTAGTAATTTAGGATTCATTTTATGGTTGGGTAATTCAACGGACCACACCGCTAACGCGGAACGGGTTTACTCTATATGAATTCCTGTGCAAAGAAATTCGCTATGACTTTTGAAAAATGAAACTACCATAAGGTCTCGTGACACACACACAATACAAACGCACACACGGGTGATATTTCTCCTTATGATAGTCAAAATACTTGATACGTGAAAATCCTCTTTCAATACTATAATATAGTGTGAAAAATCCTTTTGAAAGTAAATGTATCAATCTTAGCCAGCATAGGTACCATATACTACACTGACGTATGGTATACATCTAAAATATTACGGTATCGTAGCGGAGATTGGGTTTCCAACAATGACCAGGCAAAGGAAGTTCCTTCCGAATCGAATTTTGAACACCTCTAGAGGGATGTCCGAGGATCAACTGATGCTCCTCATGCCAACACAAGGTTGGGTTACCCCTTAACTGGGTAACTTATAGTACGCCTGGTATGCCATCTCCCGGTCGTTACCGACATTTCCGAGCGTGCGCCAACAATAACCACAAAAGTAGAAGCTTTTAACACATAGGTTAATACCTAGCCTCCGTACCTTAGTACACCTTTTATCTAGAAGAAGACAACACCCCATAACCTTGCCGCATTTCCTCCTGTTTTGGCCATTTACCAAGGAGTGAGGCTTGTCGAGGTAACGATATACACCAAGCTACGCTTAAATAAGCCATGCTTTGATCATCCATAGCTCATCACATAACTTAAAGTATGCCACATTGTCCATTCACTATGCATCACTGATTACTATCGATATATTACCTCTAAGATCATACGTCTTAGAGAAGGGTGTTAAGCAAGGGAATAAATTATCCGCCACCAAGCAGATATATATTTAACAGAGATCAGTGCTACACAGTCAATTACAATGTCAGACGCACAATCCATACATGTCCGTTCTCGGTCTGAACGAAACAATAATCCAGAATTCCTTCACATACGTTCGGCCTTCTTGCCATTTGACTGATATATAAAATCCATCTGTGAATGAGAGGCAGCCATTCGAGACAATCGGCAAGTCACCCTTATGACATGAAGGGTCCCGGTCTTCAGTGTCGTCTCCAATGTCTTCAATTGCTTACAACATCGTATTATTACTTGGAATGGTTTTCGGACATACATCCGATCCCGGTCTTTCAAAATAATAAGTGCAATTAAAAAAAACAATTACGGAACACATAGGCTTTCAACCAAATCTCCTTCCATCTTCGATTTTGTTAAATTAAACTTTTTTAAATCCATTCTCAAATTATAACAAAATCCATATTTAACCTGTCTCTTTTAAAACACATCCCTTAAATCAAAGATGATTTATCCTCAAAGCCTTAATTAATTTTCCGTTTGATAACTCATTATCAAAATCCAGTTTCCTTTGAAAATCCTTAATCCACATTTCAACCATAGTTTCCAATTAAATTGATTTTCCAACATTTCATTATTTAATCTTAACTAAAAGATTATACTTTCTTTCTAGTTCCTCATTTGTAATTTCTTCAAATCAAAGATCTGATTAAATCCTCAAATTATGATACGAATTTCCATAGCTCGATCTCATTGGCTTTCCAGAATTATATTACTGAAGATATGATTCACGATAAAACCCAAATCAATCGATATTGAACATAACTTACACAGAAGTTGTATCTACTTATATTCGATATCAGTTTTCATTATAAATGAATACTATAAATGGAATAACGATATAAAAATAATATCTTCCAAATTCCTCAAATAGTATACATTTACACCAAAAAAAATCATATCAAATATCCGAAGATTAATTCTATCTAACTTAGCCTAATCAATTGGGAAAGCCATATCTTAATTAAAAGATTTATCCAACTCTTTGACATTAGATCTGGAAAGAAATATCATCCACTTATACTTAATATTCAACTCTGTATCCAACTCACATTATAAGCGGAATAACGGTGAACTACCTTTTAAAATCCTCAAACAGTAAGATTCATCATCTACCGGATTAATATCAAACATCCGTAGATTTATCTCCAACCATATCCAAATATTTAAAATTGAAAAACCGTTTTAATATCAAAACATTTTCAATACCTTTAAATCTTTGAAAACATTCCACCGATCATTTACAAATGATTACTTATAGTTCAGGAAATAGCTCGTGGTTTACCACTTCAAAATAGATTGTTTTCAGTTACCATAGTGTTTCTAAAGCATTACAAAAGCATTAGAAAACAATTATCTTAACTCCTTCGATCAAAATATCGTTTATCTTAGCAAAAACTTAAACTTTATGATTCAAAACACTTTTACATAATTTATAACGATTTAACAAAAAATTCCATATTTATAAAACATTTAAAATAGCCATTTATAATTATGGTCGACAACTGCTCTTATAGTGACCTTTTCCAAAATGGTTTTAAACACAACTTGAAAATTATAACCCAAAATTAAAATCCGCTTTCACTCATTCAAAATCTATTTTAATATAAATCAAATGTTTTCCATTTCTTGGAAATTCAATTTAGATTAAAAAATTATAAGCATTTATAGTTTGTAACTAAAGTTCGCAAATTGCCATTATGTGACAGCTCTATTTTGACCGTAATAAAAATTATTCTTCAATTTCAAAAAACCTTAGGAAACCATTATATACTTATATAACCCTTTTAAAATCATTTAAATTTACTTTCTGAATTATTTTGGATGTAAATTCAACTTTTATTTTTTTACTTAATAAATCAAATTCCAATTTATTTCTAAATTCAAATATCTTCAAATTAACCATCCTATTTGTCGAATCAGTTAGGGATAGCCAGGGAGAGCAGGAAACTATATTTTCCAAGCCTAGACACTATCCTCTCTGTCATCCTAGAATGTTCCGGTATTTATTTATTCATTTTTAGAAACTTCAATATATATATATAAATATATATATATATATATATATGAATTTATAAATATGTGTCTTTTCTAATTATTAACCTTCAATTTCAGTAATAATATTGCTTCTAATTACGAAGGAGATTTGTCGATCACCAATGTGATACCATAATTGTCGTCTCATAGTGTGTGCGTAACAACATCAACAACTGTTATAAACATCCATAACTACCATCATCAACATAATTAAATAAATCATAACTGTGCACAAGCATTATAACATTAACGCTTAATAGCATGTGTGTTCTAAATTATGCATCCATCATCCATCACAACAAACATCAACCATCATTAACCACTAATAATTCATCACTGTTTTTAAATTGGTCTAACTACTAATTAAATATATAAATAGTGGTTAAATACTTCTCACCAAACAACTTTCCATTCTTCATGGTAGGCGAGCCAAGCTGGGTGAACTGTTGGACAGTATTTTGACGCACCGTCTTCTTCACCAAAATATATATAATATAATATACACTAATCTTTCTCTTTATATTACAAGAGGAGGTGGAGGATGACTACGAACTCCTGCAAGGTGGTGGTGGAAAAGAGGAAGGCTTATGCCACGGAAATTGTTAGATCCAAAAATGGCTCTAACACCCAATTTAACAATGATTTCTAATGAAATGAAATCAAAAAGGAAAGAAAACACACAATTTATAGTGGTTCGGCGTTAAAGAGCCTACGTCCACTTTCTACTCTTTGGATTGATGACTTGAATGCAAATACAACAGTAATTCTCACTCAATTTCACTTATACAATGCATGGATTCACTCAATCTCCTCTTAAATACACTTTAAAAGATCATTGTAATCTGAATGTTGTGATGAAATTCGGTTTTCAAAGGAGTCTAAGCTCTGAAAATGCCAAAAGATCCCTTCAAATTGCCCTTGATGGTCTATTTGTAGGTGAAAAAGCCTATGGAATGGCTTCGGTTCGGGTCCACATGACACCCATCCCACAAATGTCGGGTTTGGATTTCCTCTAGTGGTGACAGCGCATCGAGTTAGTGGGTGAACATGGGGAGAACTGGTGAGCAACTACTCTGAGTATTCAGGGAACGTAGGTTATAACTGCTACATATTTAATTCTGGATCGGATGTGCTAAAGATTGGGGGAGCGGGTCGAGCCACTCCGAATCGATGCGGTTCAGCCTGCAATTCATCCTTCTATGTTCTGCATTGTTCTGCCTTGGTCGAGAAATTCCGATCCGATCTTTGAGGGAATGTTCTTCACTAACTGATCTTCCAACTTTGTGCAGCCTAGTTCACAAAGAAGGCTAACATTTTTCCCCCTTGAAGGACGGTTCTATTGAAGATAGAGGGTGCTTCGACATTACTTATCCATTGGTTCCTAAATTTGGATCATTGAGTAGTCGCTTCCATTTGCTCGCAGGGTTGTGTCGCTTCTAAAGTCACATCTCTTGTTGTCTATATATACACGAGATAATGCACAAATCACTTCCGTTGTTCAAAATAACTCTGAGAAATTTTCTTGAAGTCTTAGTAGCTTTTTCAGGTATGCTCATATAATGCACCTTCACAAATTCTTTTCTTTTCCTTGAATTCATTTCATACGCTGAACTGGAATCATCGGGTATGCTTCAAATCGGATTGAGTTTATCCGACCAGGCTCATGTTTCTAATATCTATGCATTAGCGGGCTTTGGGAACATTAATGGGCTTGGTCTTTTATTCTAAGTGGATCGATCTTCAACGCTGGGGGCCCTACAAGAAATACGAAGAGCCCCCTATTTTCATATATATTTGCATATTTCCTCTTCCTCCTTTCATTCGGCCTCATCTTTTGCTCCATCAGATCAACGAAAATACCCTGATTCTCAAATTTCTAGAGCTCCTTTCAACCTCAAAATCAGATTAATAGTTAAGTCGATCATTCTGGTTAACTCCAATTTAACTGATTCCAACTCGAATTTTAGAAGTAGTTTGAGTGAATTTATGCTCAATGTTATACCAAGTGTGGCGTGGTGCCTCTCATCTCCTCGCGTCGTCGTTGGTGGTCTCATCATCACCTCGAGGCGTTGGCGGATGGCATTTGACCTGGTTGTGAGCATATTGGTCTATGGGTGCTTTGTCATGATGGACTTCTCAAAGATGAATGGGTCTTTGGAAGGAGATAGGTTCAGTGCTGATGGAGAAAGTGGAGAAGTTGGAAAAGTAGAAGAGAAAGAGGAATAACATCAGTTTGATGTGGGAGGCAAGAGAGGGAGGAGAAAGGGATCCGACCGGATTGGATCGGAAGGTGGAGCATGTGAACGGAGAAGACATAAGTTCATCATAGGCTCTCGGATCAGGATGGATCAATGGAAAGTGCTGGACCTTAGTGTCTCATATGACTGTACCCGAACCGAAGTGCTTAGAGAGTCAATTTCCGATCCAAACCTACTTGTCCATAAGGCATAAACTGTTATTACAAACCACATGAGGCCTTAACTTCTAACCCTAATTCTTTGACTAACGGATGTCCAATCCGAACCGATCATATAACCTAAAGCATAAACACGATTAATGCAATCTAACCGAAATTAAGTATTATTTGCCAATTCAGGGATAGTTAGGATAGAGCCTCTCTCGTTGAACTTTGTGGACTGTTCATACGTACACAATTGCATTGTCCATCTTCGTGCTGCATTTCTTTACTCAGCTATTTCATGTTATTGTATTCAAACTTGTACACTTTAGTTTACACACATGCATGGGGAGACACGGGCAACTTTACTCTAAATCCCATTCTTGCTTCTTCAATAGCTTAGCAACCATGGCAGAAAGATGCTCATCTAGATTAGCAGAAAGGGGAAATGCTGCAAGGCCATCTGAAAATCCACTTGTCTAGGATGTATCTTGTATCACCCCACGTCCGTTAGTGTCACTCCCAAAGGGAATGCACTAAGTTCTGTGGAGCATTTTAGGGTAAAAGATGCAGATGAATTACAAGACAGACAGAAATTAAACAGCGGAAAATAAAACTTTGCTTTATTGATAAAATAGTTTGTACAGTGATTTCTATTAGCCCACTTTGTGAACTGGGCAACACAAAGTCAAGATGTGAAATATTGAAGAACTTGAAAAACACTGAAGCGGGTCGGATCGGAGCAGTGTAGCGGTTCGGATCGGATAAAGTCTTCTGGTCGGATCGGTGAACTATTGCTGTTGGAATCAGAGAGGCACGGCTGTTCGGATTGGAGAGCAATCTACTTCCAGTTGGATCGGAAAGCCACCCAATTGCTACAGAAATAGATCGGAGCGGAGCAGAGTAAAAGGAAGAGAGAATTAGTCCTAAGTCAATCCGGGTCGGATCGGGTACTCCGATCCGAACCCCTTGTGCATACCCTTCCGACCCGAGCCTGTCTTCCACGTCACTCTCCTGCATGAGCGCCTGGTTATTCGGAGCGGCTATGACCAGTTCCTACCCACAACGTCCACTACTCTGATGCGTTGTCAACATAGAAATCCATCCAAACCCGAGGCTGATGGGATGTATGACATGTGGCTCCGATCCGGATCGGGTTCTGAGCAAATTCTCACCTATAAATACCCCGTCTGGAGACAAAGAAAAGGATCTTTTTTCTGGCACTTTGAGAGTTCAAACACCTTCATAACCCGAATTTCAGCACTCCCGGAAAATCCAAATCTTCTTTCATTATTTTTTTAGACAATTGAGTGATTGTAAGTGAGTTGTGAGAGAAATCAAGTGAATATTTCATTGTATTTGCAACTAAATCATTGAAAATAGTGAAAGACAAGTGGACGTAGGCATTTCTTCGCCGAACCACTATAAATCCTGTGTGTTCATTTTTAGTTTTGATCTCATTTCATTCTGCTTTTAATCAATTTGGGTGTTAGAACCACTTTTTGGTCTAACATTTTGGTGCTTTCACTGAGAACTCATCTGAATTCTTTGTTTTTCGGGATTATCGTTCTATTTTTTGGACCGTTGAGTTCAAAGAACTTAATCCTCAAGTTTCGACGCTCTTGGATATTTGTCGAAGTGATTGTTGAAGAAACCATGGCCAAAGGAAAAGGCAAAGAAGTTCAATCTGGTCGAGGAAATAGAGCTGGCGAAGATCAGCAAAATGCGGTTGTGACAAGGTCTCGTGGGCAGAGTTCAGCAGCAGGACGAACCGATGCAGGAAATCCAAACCGCCTTCAGGGGGAGAGCTCCGATCTGATCCGGGTAGGAGATTCTGAAGCAGTGCATTCCCCCAACCTGAACCGACCCGAGCAGCTTGCCATGTACTGACCCGACCAGGCTCCCCAGCTCCGAACCGACCCGATCTCCCATCTCCGATCCGACCCGACACTTGGTGATGTTGGAACCTCTACTCGAGTCCCTACAAATGCTCCGATTCCAGCCACCAGGGTCAGTGATCAGGTCAATCCATCTACGCCCATTACTCAAGGAGATTTCTCGCGCCTACTCGACATGCTTGAGAGTACTAGGGAGGCTATGAAAGTCCACGAGCGCACCAATCTCATGATGCAGGAGAATATAAGACTCATGAGCAGGGAGATTAGCGAACTCCGTAGATAGAGAACCCCATCACCGGTTCGTCACACACCAGTGGATCAGTCTTCTTCTTCCGAGGAAGAGCGGCCCCGTGAACGAAGGCCGCTCGAACGACCTCAGAATTTGGAGCAGCTGACATTCGGATCTTTGGGGTCTCGCGAGGATATTGCACGAGCACTAGGAAACAATGATCCCACTCAGGGGCAAAGGCTCCAGTCCCCTCCTCCCGAGATCGACCGGGAGCGTAGGGAACGGAATAGAGCAGAAGCAGCTCGAAGAAGAAGGGCATCTCCTGAATAAGAGCCCAGAAGGAACCCGAATACCAGGGCCAGGGAACTTGAACGGTCCCTAACTAATGCTGATGTACAGGCAATGGTACGCCAGATTATGTCCGAGAGCCGGAACTATACCAATGAAGATTACGGCATTGAGCGAAGCCATACTCCTTTCACTGACGACATCCTAGACTTTCAGTTTCCCAGGCGTTTTAACTGGCCACAGATGGACAAGTACAACGGGAGAACTGATCCGGGACAGCATTTGATGCGATACTCGTGGCTCATGAATGCCGCTGCTGCCCCTGATGCAGTGAAGTGTAAAGCATTCCCGATCTATTTAGAAGATGTGGCGTTGTTCTGGTTTACCCGACTTCCCCCTCGTTCGGTTTTGAATTATAGGGAACTGAGCGAACGTTTTATGAATCAGTTCCGACTCCATACCCGAAAGTCCAAAAGTGTTATTGAATTGTCAAGAATTAAGCAGGCGCCAGGAGAGTCTTTGAGGTCATACCTTGACCGTTTTAATTTGACTGTGACCGAAGTTAGTGACCCGCATGAGCCCACCATTTTGATGGCATTAAAGGAAGGAGTCGATCCTGAATCTGAGTTTGGAGATTACCTTTCTGGAAAGACACCCTCCACGAGAGAGATATTCTATGAAAAGGCCGATATTTATTTAAGACGAGAGGAGGCCAGGGAAAACCGAAAGAGAAAGTCTGAAGCGGCATCAAAAGAAAATGTTCAGAGTAACATCGCCGTGAAGCAGTATGGCGAAAGTTCCGGAAAAGTTGAAGTGAATGTGGGAAATAAGAGTGGAAACGACAACTCTAGAAACGGGGGCAACAACAATAACCGTAATGCGAACGGTAACAGAAGAAATAGAAATAGGGGAAGTGATCCCAGCAAAAGGCCCCGATTCCAGACTTATGAAAATTATACACCGTTGAACGACACTCTGGAGAATATTTACCTTGATACGTACAATGTTTTGCAATACAAAAGACCGCCACCTCGTGACTCGACCGAGAAAGAGATGGCAAGTGGGAAGTTTTGTTTGTTTCATGGAACTCATGGGCATTCAACCAATGAATGTCGGCATTTGAGAGATGTGATTGAGAAGCTGCTACGTGAAGGGAAACTGGATGAATATAAAGTTGCCCCGAGGGACAGGGGGCAAGGAGAGCAGGCTCCAAAACAGATTCTACCTGCTCCCAAGCCTACAGCGCAGCAGAAAGGCAAGGGAATTGTTATCAACTCCATAGTGGGTGGACCCCACCCGGCAATCCATAGCTTTAGAGCAATGGATCAATATGTAAATGCTGCCAAACACGTAGATGTGAATGAAGGTGATGATTTGGAAGATATCGCCCCCATAAAACAACAGAAGACAATGTTTGACGACGTGGTATTCCGCAGCAGAGATAATACTGGGATTCAATCACCCACTGATGATCCGTTGGTCATTACTACCACCATTGGGCCGGCCTTGGTTCATAAGGTGTTAGTAGACAACGGAAGTTCCATCAATATTTTGTTTAAAAAGTCATTCGATCAGATGAAACTTGAATCTGAGGATTTGAAGCCATGTGAAGGATGGATCAGAGGCTTCAACAGGGCATCAACAGCTCCCATGGGATACATAGAATTGCCCGTAACCTTGGGGCAAGGAGAACGCAGAAGAGTGCGGATGCTTCATTTCGTAGTGTTAGACGTAGATTCGCCTTATAATGCATTTTTGGGGAGGCCTGCCCTTGCTGAGTTCAGAGCTTGTATCGCCCCTTGGTGTTTATTGCTTAAGTTCCCAACCGAAGCCGGAACTGGAGTAATGAGAGGGGATCAAGTTTCCGGACGGGCTTGCTATGTTGCCGAATTAAAGATGTTGATGAAAGGACTTAACATCGAGAGTAAAGATGCCTCGCCTCCCCCAAAGGGGGGCTCGGCGTAGAAATTAGAGAGATCGACCCCGGAGGAGTTGCCCAAAGAAACGCCTGAAGACCTAGATCCCAGAAAAGACGAGGAACCAGAGACTAGAAATGCAACTCCTAACGAAGCGACAGTGGAAATTCCCATTGATGAAGCTGATCCAACAAGAGTTTTGAAGATTGGTTCTCAATTGGATCCACGTCGGGCCAAAGAACTAACAAGCTTTTTGAAGGCGAACTTGGACGTGTTTGCCTGGACCCACGCTGACATGTGTGGGATAACGCCATCCATCATAAGTCACACACTAAATGTAAACCTGAAACATCCGCCTGTGAAGCAAAAGACACGTATGTTGGGCCTAGAGAGGTCGGCTGCTCCCAAAGAGGAAGTGGAGAAGCTGAAGCAGAACGGGTTTATTCAAGATTCGACATATCCCGACTGGATATTGAATCTCGTCTTGGTAAAAAAGCCAAATGGAAAGTGGCGGACTTGCATTGATTTTTTAGACTTGAACAAAGCTTGCCCAAAAGATAGTTTCCCACTTCCCAGAATTGACCAGCTTGTAGATTCGACAGCAGGTCTTGAACTTCCCTCTTTCATGGATGCATATTACGGATACAATCAAATTCCTATGCACGTGCCAGATCAAGAACATACGGGCTTCATTACGAATTTGGGATTATATTGTTATGTCGTAATGCCATTCGGATTGAAAAACGCCGGAGCCACTTATCAGCGCTTGGTGAACAGAATGTTTTATAATCAAATAGGGAAGACTATGGAAGTTTACGTGGATGATATGCTTGTCAAATCGAAACAGTCCTCCAGCCATACGCAAGACTTGGCGGAAATGTTTGGTATCCTGCGAAAGTATCGGATGAAGTTGAATCCTCTGAAATGCTCATTTGGAGTGGCATCGGGAAAGTTCCTAGGCTTCATTGTGAGCTCCCGAGGAATTGAAATCAATCCTAGCCAAATAGCAGTGATTAAAAACATTGAAGAACCAAAAAGAATTAAAGATGTCCAAAGTCTTGCAGGGAAAGTAGCCGCGTTGAGTAGATTCATCTCCAAAGCCACAGACAAATGCGTTCCGTTTTTTGATTTGATTAAAAGAGGAAAGAAGAATTTCGAGTGGACTCCGGACTGTGTTGAGGCCTTTCGAAATTTACTGGAACTGCTAGAGAAACCGCCGATTTTGTCAAAGCCAGTGGATCGTGAAGAATTGTTTGTTTACTTGGCAGTCTCGGCTCACGCCGTTAGCACAGCCCTGGTTCGAGAAGAAGACAAAATACAAAGGCCAGTATATTATGTAAGCAAGAAATTAGCAGCGGCAGAGCGCAACTACCCAAAGATTGAGAAGCTCGCTTACAGCCTCCTAATCGCATCCCGAAAACTTCGTCACTATTTCCAAGCTCATCCAATAACCATATACACTGACCAGCCCTTGAGGCAGGTGTTGCAGAGACCCGAAGCATCGGGAAGGTTGATCAAATGGAATATATAATTAAGTCAGTTTGATTTAAATTTTCAACCACGAAGGTCGATCAGGGGGCAAGCTCTGGCAGACTTTATAGCAGAGTTCACCATCCCAGAGGAGGAGGTAATCGATGACAGAGTGGTTAAGTCTGAGGACGAGTTAAAGATAGATCCATGGAAACTATACACCGATGGAGCCAAGAACAACCGATGGTCCGGAGCTGGAATCGTCTTAGTCACTCCTGAAGGACGGTCGTTATATTACGCTCTACGATTAGAATTCTCGGCGACTAACAATGACTCTGAATACGAAGCCCTGATTGCCGGGCTGAAGCTTGCTAAAGATCTCGGAATAAAAATGTTGGACATATTCTATGACTCTAAAATCGTTGTTTGCCAAGTGCGAGAGGAATTTGTGGCTCGGGGACCTCGACTTATCGCCTACCTTAGGAAAGTGAGAGAGCTATTGAGCCACTTGGAGCGGTACAATATAACACACATCCCAAGAGCCGAAATCCAAAAGGCGGATAGGCTGGCAAAGCTGGCTAGTTCCGACAATCTAGAAGAGACTGAAATAATTCCAATTGAAACATTGGAATCGCCAAGCTTTGAGTCGATGGAAATTGAGTTCACTTTCGAAGCGGAACCGGAGAAGGAGTCGTGGATGACCCCAATTAAGAACTTCCTTAAGAATGGGACACTCCCATCAAAGAAGAGTGAGAAAAGGGCTATAGTTCGCAAGGCTACCAGATATGTCATACAAGATGATATTCTTTATAGGCAAGGATTTTCTATGCCCCTGTTACGATGTATTGCACACGACGACATCAAACCTGTACTAAGAGAAGTGCACGAAGGTGAGTGTGGAGATCATACAGGAGGTCAGACTTTAGCGAAAAAGATATTGCGATATGGATACTTCTGGCCCACAATTAATAAAGATGCAGCTGATTATTCACGACGCTGCGATAAGTGCCAGAGATTCGCCAAAATCCCCAGAGCACCGTCGACCCAACTCAAATCAATGGTGAGTCCTTGGCCATTTGCCACGTGGGGAATTGATATCATTGGAGTTCTACCAATTGCTAAAGGAGGAGCGAAATATGCAATAGTCGCTGTGGACTATTTTACGAAGTGGGTGGAAGCTGAGCCCTTGACCAAAATCACGGCAAGAAAGGTGATAAGTTTCGTGGTTAGAAATATTATATGCCGGTTCGGGATCCCAAGGACCATTATAACTGACAACGGAACCCAGTTTGATGGTACTGAATTCAGAAATTTCTGCCAGAAGTATAAAATCGACAAGCACTACACTACAGTTGCTTATCCGCAGTCGAATGGGCAAGTTGAGGCAATAAACAAAGTAATAAATCCATCCTCAAGAAAGGTTAGAGCGCGCAAAGGCAAAATGGGTTGACGAATTGCCCCTAGCTTTGTGGGTATATCGGACAACATTTAAGACGGCTACTGGTCACACCCCTTTCTCTCTCTCCTTTGGCTCAGAAGCAGTAATTCCAGTTGAGCTGGAAGTTCCTTCCCACAGGGTGACGTATTATGACCCGATGATGAATCGGGCACTCTTACTTGAGTCTCTTGATGAAGTCGAAGAAAAAAGGGACGAAGCAGATTTGCGTGCGGTAAGACATCGACGTCAGATGGCATGCTATTACGACAAAAAAGTTCGCCTTAGGACTTTTGAACCAGGAGATTTGGTGCTAAAGAGAGTCTTTCCGTCCCTTCCTCACCTCGGTCCAAAGTGGGAAGGACCCTTTGTCATCCAACGGAAACTTGAAAAAGGAACCTTCAAGTTAACGACCGTAGATGGCGAAGAAGTCCCTAGAGCATGGAATGCCCAACACTTGATGCGATATTTGGATTAGAAATGTTGTACTCTTTGTTATTTTTCTTATGAACTCTATAATAAGGCACGACTTGCCTTGGGAAAATCTGATGATATGAATAAAGGACTATAAAGTGGATGTAGGCTACGACTTAGCCGAACCACTATAAAAATATCGTGTGTTATTTACTTTTATGCATTATATATATACATTCATCGACTATTCTGATGTGATTATGGAATATAAAATGATTCAAAACCTGAAAGGTTAAAAACAGTTTAAACATAAGAAAAAGCACAGCGACTATTTGTGCGACAAGACATAAAAGAATGAGAAAACGACATTCTTAACTCTAACTCTCCAGAGAGAGAGAGAGTATAAAAGCGTCTCCGACTGAGCGCTAAGAAAGAAGTCCTTCCCCGCTGAAAGATCGGGGAATGAATAGATTGCTGAGCTCGAACTCTAACTCTCCAGAGAGAGAGAGAGAGTATAAAAGCGTCTCCGACTGAGCGCTGAGAAAGAAATCCTTTCCCGCTGAAAGACTGGGGAATGAATAGATTGCTGAACTCGAACTCTAACTTTCCAGAGAGACTGGAGAGTATAAAAGAAATTCCAGAAAAAACAACAGGCATTGACGACACAGAAAATGCTATCCCGTCAGAAAATCGGAAGCATTCAGATTGCTTGATTAAGCCTTAAATAATTTGTGAGAATTGACTGGGGGCATATATGTATACACATATTTCCTCCCTCCATAGCTTCATTTCATAACTATAGTAAGACATGCATTTTTACATAAGTGCAGAACTACTGACAAACAGACATTGCAGAGAATGAATTATTTTTTATTTATTTACGAATGAATGAATTTGTACAGGAAAATAGCTAAAAAAGAAGGTGCTATAGCCACTCTTGTAGCAGCAATTGTTGGTTCACTAAATGCTAAAGCGACACAAGGCAACCCACTATTTAGATTTCGAGTGAGCCTTGGACTTCTTGGCGGCTTTCTCCGCATCCTTTGCCTCTTTCTCGGCCTCTGTCAAGATTCGTTTTGATTTCTTCTTTCCTGAAGATGCGGTGCTGGAACCGGTTGACTTCTTCCCAAAGGGCGGAGCGCTGGAATCAAGAGAAGATTTTTTAGCGAGTTCCTCTGTAATAGATCTAGTTGAGAGCTTAACAACTAACCTTGATCCCGCATCCACAACTGCGAGAGGCTTGAGGGCTTCAGGGTCTAGTTCTTCGGCTTTTAATTGCAAGCGTTTATCTTGATCAGCTTTCATTGCAGCCAAAGTAACATCATCAGCATTTTTTGACTCCCCGACTATTGCTACCTCTGGATCTTCCTCATCTCCTCCGTCACCGCCATCATCCTTTAAAGCTGCTATCATTTCTTCATCATGGGGAATGTCAGCCTTAGATGGCTCGCTTCCTTCTCCCAAGTCTATAGGAGCAGCCTTGTCCTTCCCTCCTTTTGCCTTTTCCGTAGGCTCTGCCCCAGAGGCGGCTCCTTGAGTCACATCAGTCTTTTCGGATGGCTCAATACCTACAGAGTAAGAAGCAACGGTTATCAACTCAGACGAAAATAATGGGTTTTCATCGATTGCTCAATCACGTGGCGAAAGGTAGAAATAGCCTTGGCAAATTGAGGAGAAAAGGTAGGGATACCTTCCAAAGACTTCTCAGCAGGGGTAACTACTGTCTCTGATGCCATTTCAGGAATAGGGGATAGCAGAGTTGTTCGGGGGATTCCTGGATTTTCAGGATCATACCCCTCTACTTCAGAAGTCGCAGGGGCAGTAGAAGAGGAACCAGCTTCGAGAACATTCTTCTGTTTATTCCTCCGCCTCTCTTCTTCCATTGCATCAGCAATGAGGCGGCGCCCTTCAGCTAGACGTTCCGGCTCATCATCCCTCAAGTATTTCTCCATTAGCTTATCCTCATCGATGGAGTCGACTTTGAGTTCCTCTTTTTCCCACTCGACGATCTGGTTCCATACTTGAACTAGAGTGGATGGGTAATCCTCGATCCAAGAAATGTTTCGGCGACGGATGATATGTGCGAAGAATTCAATCATTAATTCGCCGAAACCCTGAATATCAGCCTCCGCCTCTGACAATTGTTTGCGGGCCTCCTCCGCAGATTTGATAGCACACTCAACGTTGTCCTCCGCCAGGGCAGCTCTGTTCTCTGCCTCCATTAGCTTTGAAGCCAAGTCAGCATTTTTCTTTTCTAGCTCAGCATTCCTCTTTGCTAACTCGGCATTTTTCCGTTCGAGGTCAGTGTAAGCAAGGCGCGTCTTAGCAGCTTCTGACTTAGCATCATCAGCTAGCTTTTTTAACTCAGAACGCTCTTGAGTGTGAGATTCAAGCAAGTCATGATAACGTTTTTGCATATCCTCAAATTGTTGTTTGAAGATGGTAGCG
Source organism: Allium sativum (assembly GCA_030737875.1). Taxonomy (NCBI): domain Eukaryota; kingdom Viridiplantae; phylum Streptophyta; class Magnoliopsida; order Asparagales; family Amaryllidaceae; genus Allium; species Allium sativum. The sequence goes on from CM060923.1 coordinate 652,794,684, forward strand.
TCCCTCTGAGCAATAGCAAGCTGGGCCTGTGTGTCCTCCAAATCTTTACCTAGGTTCTTTAAGGCCTTAGCATCTTCTTCCGCGGTTTTTTGCATTGAATCAGCATTCGTGATTAGAGTACGGATAATTCTGGAAAGATTGCGTGAATATTTAAACATCTCAGAATACTGTTTTTCAACCGCGTCTATCTTTGCTTTGGCCTCATCTGCCCACTTAGAAGAAACAGGTTCAAGGGAAGGTAAAAAAGTCAAAGTCTCGAAGTAGTGTTCGAGAAATTGCTCCTCCAAATATGCCCGCTTTATTGCAGTTTCCACATCTAGTGGGGGAGGAGCGGGGATCGCCAATTCAGTGTCCCTGTGTGTGGAGGATTCAGTAGTTTCTTTGTCTGTCCTAGGTCGTTTAGTAGCAGGGACCTTGCGCTTACTTCGAGACTCGGTATCTTTTGGAGGACTTCTCTCTCTGCTATGCTTTTCGTGGGAAGAGGTGGAGTCTTTCGATTGTGGCCTGTCCTCTTCCCTACGGCTTTGATAACCTTTGTATTTCTCTTGATCTGACCGAACGGGAGAGCGAGAACGTGAGGGTCGAGAGCGATAGGGATCATAAGGTCTTCTCTCCTCCCTACCGCGATCATCGCGGCGATCATACTCGATATCCTGAGGTGGATTAGACATGATGCGGCGAAGCTTCCTGATATCATAGTAAGATCGAGACATCGTGCCTGCACAATAAGATAAACGAAATTCAGAATCAATGGATTCACAGAGAAAGAGGTGCAATGAACGCTAATGTTGTTGTATAAAGTGTGTCCTAAGTGGTGTGTTTCCCCCCAACCAACCCGAGTCTGAAGCTAGACTAGTACGGGCAGACTCTTTGGCCTTAGCAGGAGTGGTCTCTTCAGAAGAGGTGAAGACTAAAGGATCCTTCCTAAAATCCCCTGAAGTGTATATAGTTTCAGGTAAGGGGAGATCCCCCAAACCCTGAAATATTGGGTCATCAGTACAAAGGACATCTCCCTCGAAAGCATTAAGTGGCGACTCTTTGGAGGATGTTGACTTTTCCAGAGAAGTAGCCTCCTCGGGGGCAGTATATCCTTCACGATGCTTTTCGGCCAGGTTAGCCAATTCATCATCTTGAGTAGAAGATGGAGAAGGTGAAGTTTGAAGAGGCACTGTAGGAACTCCCGAGCCTTTTCCTGTCTCTGGGACTACATCCACTGGAGGAATATATACGTATGGAGCCGTCCCATGACCAATACTACGAAAAACGGATAACAGCCCATGAAAGTGAAGATATTCGTCCTTAAGGACTTCATCGATAGTCAAGAATTTCTGGTCGCCATTAAGAAGTTGGTGCATCCAGTCAAAGAACACCTGATCTGATATTTGCTTTGGATTGTCGACTGCAAACAAAAAGAAAAACGAGTTAAGACAATGACCCGAGTGTAAAGAGCCCGGATTTAGAAAATCAGTGCTTTACTTGATTTCGTCCACCTCCTGGCACATCCGGGCTGTCGCTTCACATAGAACCATTCCAGTCTGGAATCTCCAGCTTTACTGCTGAATGGCGCTGAGATTATCTTCCTCTTAGGAACAGACTCAAAATAGTAGAAAGATGGAGTCTCTCGAGTCTGATGCTTGAAGTTATAAAAGAAATGAACGTCATCGAAAGTGAGCTCTATGCCTAAGATCTCACGGTATGCTATGTACAAAGTGTGCAAGTAGGCATAAGAATTGGGATGCAGCTGCATGGGGGCAATCCGCATTTGTCTTAGAAAATCAACAATGAAGGGAGAAAATGGAGGGATAGCACCAACCATACACATCAACCGAGTGACCGCCATATATCCTTCTGGAGGGTTGTGAGGACGGTCAGATCTTGAAGGCACTAGAGTGTCCCTTTTCATTATCCCGTATTTCAAGCAAATTCGGGTAAGTCGGTCGTTATCGATAGTTGATTCAACGGAATCTTGGGGTGATTCCAATATGACAGCCGATTCAAACTCATCAGGAGCTCGGTCGTCACCAATCCCTCCTTCCTCCTCAAAACCTAGAGAAACTTCATTCTCTGAAGACACCTCATCACTTTTACGATTTCCGACTTCGTAGTCTGAACCCTCATTATCCCATTCTGGATCCGACGGAGAAGATATGTCCTCGAGAGTAATCTTGTTAGAGGTTTCCGGGGCTTCTTTCCTCTCAGCTAGTCTGGAAGAGCGTCTGGGTCTCATGGTCATAAAACTATTGAAGAAGCAATAGCACAAATTAGAGCAAATTAGCCTGTATCCCCCCGTGCATGTGTGCAAACTAAAGTGTAAACAATGCATATGGAAAGTGCAAAGTAAATGTTTAAAAGTGCGACAAAAAAGTTTGGCAAAATATAAAGAGTTGATGTAATTCTTGATGTCCAGTTACGTTCGCAAGGCACTATCCTAACTGTCCATTAAATTGAAGATTATGCCGAAAGTTGATTGGGCCAGTTAGACGAGTTTTTATGCGTTAAGGAAGACTGTGCTTCGGTTCGGTTCGGTTCGGGTGCATTCATTGGGATCGGATCGGGGGCATGGCCTTAGGCTTGGATATCTGATTGAAACTCAGAAATCAAAATCGGATCGGATCGGAGGCAAAGTCCCCTAACGGTTCGGATCGGATCACGTAGTTATACTTCTCCTCCATCATCTTACGGTCCGACCCGATCCGGTTAGGTAGGCTCCTTTCCCCCTTCCTTAAATACTTGCTCCGACCCGATCCTATCTCCTGGATTTCTTTTCTTTTTTCTTTCTTTGCTTGCCCCGACCCGATCCGACCTCCTGAATTTCCTTCCTTCTTCCCTTGTTTTTTTCACCTTCCATATCCCTCCGAACCGAACCGATTCCCTATTATCTTCTTCTTCTCCTTCACCCTCTTTCTTCCCTAACCGACGCCAAGGCCAATTTCATGCCAGTCACTCAAATCAAAATCAAGCAATTATATGCTGGTGCACTCAACAACGGATTCTAATCCCCTCCGTTCCAGCCTCGAGATGGCGACGAGTCTACTGGCGACAATGACAAGGGGGGAAGGGGGTCACTGCGGCAAGGTCATTCAAGTTCCACGCTCAAACCATCCTAATCGTCCACGAATTCGAATCGAAATCGATTGAAAAAGGGAATTATCTAAAGTTTTGTAACCTACCAATGTAATTACTTCGAGAATTAAAAGGAATTTTGATGCTTCAGGAGTTAGGTTTTTTCTCGTTTTGCAGAACTCGGGGAGTAAAACAGTAAAAATGAGAGAAGGATGAAGAATCAGTTTATATAGAGGAGTAGGGTGTCCATTCGTCTCCCCATTCGGATCGGCGGCCCAGTAGAAGAACCCCCATTCGGATCGGATGGACAGTCCAGAAGCAAAGATTGGCCCAATAATCCAGTGAAAAATAGAAAGGAGTAGGGGTCTGTTCGGATCGGAATCCGAACCGAGTTCTTCAGCTCAGCAACGAATTAAATTGAAATTTGAAGAAAAAGATGAAAACACAAGGAAAATCAAAAGAAAAATCACCTCGAAGTGCGCCGCGCAATGATGGTCAAAGCATGCTCCGTCTCCAACAGAAGCATCCTTTGAGGGGGCAAAATGTTAGCCCACTTTGTGAACTGGGCAACACAAAGTCAAGATGTGAAATATTGAAGAACTTGAAAAACACTGAAGCGGGTCGGATCGGAGCAGTGTAGCGGTTCGGATCGGATAAAGTCTTCTGTTCGGATCGGTGAACTATTGCTGTTGGAATCAGAGTGGCACAGCTGTTCGGATCGGAGAGCAATCTACTTCCAGTTGGATCGGAAAGCCACCCAATTGCTACAGAGATAGATCGGAGCGGAGCAGAGTAAAAGGAAGAGAGAATTAGTCCTAAGTCAATCCAGGTCGGATCGGGTACTCCGATCCGAACCCCTTGTGCATACCCTTCCGACCCGAGCCTGTCTTCCACGTCACTTTCCTGCATGAGCGCCTGGTTATTCAGAGCGGCTATGACTAGTTCCTACCCACAACGTCCACTATTCTGATGCGTTGTCAACATAGAAATCCATCCGAACCCGAGGCTGATGGGATGGATGACACATGGCTCCGATCCGGATCGGGTTCTGAGAAGATTCTCACCTATAAATACCTCGTCTGGAGACAAAGAAAAGGATCTTTTTTCTGGCACTTTGAGAGTTCAACCACCTTCATAACCCGAATTTCAGCACTCCCGGAAAATCCAAATCTTCTTTCATTATTTGTTTTTAGACAATTGAGTGATTGTAAGTGAGTTGTGAGAGAAATCAAGTGAATATTTCATTGTATTTGCAACTAAATCATTGAAAATAGTGAAAGACAAGTGGACGTAGGCATTTCTTCGCCGAACCACTATAAATCTTGTGTGTTCATTTTTATTTTTGATCTCATTTCATTCTGATTTTAATCAATTTGGGTGTTAGAACCACTTTTTGGTCTAACAATTTCTTTTTACAATATCAGAGTATCATCTGTCTTTCAAAATAAAGAAGCATGAAAATACATTTATATTCCCCAATGTAACAGGAACCAGCCATAGCATCTAAAAAGAGAATCCAAGCAAAACTTCGACAAATCTTCAAGCTGGGAAAGAGTGACAGTCCAACTTAACCTGAGCTGTACTACTCCCTCCTTTACTACCTGAGGGGGGGGGAGAGGGGGGAAACGGAAGAAAAGAAGACGAAAGGAAAACAGAGTCAGACATAAAGCCTGAGTAAGTTCAGTAACTTCTAGCATGTGAACATGAAAAAACAAAACGACATGAATTAACTGAATACAAGATAACACCAAGATGATAGGGTCAGCAAGATTAAACAAGGTTAACACAAGATATACTAAGATAAGATAAACTGGATACGCTCTCTAATACTTTCGCCGCTTCGCTATTCCCTTGTTATACTGGTTTCTATATCTCTGCACCGCCTAACTAGTGTCCCAACTAGTAAAGATAACGTGATCCCAATCCCTGTAATTTTCCATCGCCTTCAGGCATCCATTTATTTATTTGTTACCTAGATTTAATCTAGTTTTTTCCCACCAAGTGCCTTTTAGATTCAACTAGAGTTTATGCTGTCTGCTAAACGCTTTTCGGATTCAGGATTTATGCCACCTAGTTCAACTAGGAATTATGCTACCTGACGAACGATGCCCCCAAGTCTAGGACACACTACCTAGAGTGGTAGGTGTTCCTATACTTCCCCACGCATGTATCGTGAATCGTTATCGCTTGTCTAGATGCACATGTCCTGTAATGTGCGGTCCGAGTCCTGTGACAGGGCAAATCAAGGAATACAGAACTCGGTCGGGAGCTTTCAAATATCTGCCGATGCAGATGCTAAGGTCTGTTTTTTGTTTATTCTAGTGGCTATGGTCCCACTTGACCCCTCCCTCAACTAATGAAAGGCACACCTTGAAAAATGAGAACTATACGCCGGCACTGGTGCCCCACTATCCTATGGCCATCCTCACCCATAACTAGATAGCAAGTATATGGTCTTTTGGAGTTCTCCGCCTTTCCGCTTCACGTATCTCGATTGACTCAAGATGGATGGTAGACGACCAGTTGCTATCACCGGGCTACCGTTTTCTCGCCGAATCACGCCGGTCCATCCCAGTCTTTAGGTTGCCATGTATTGCAACCAAGGCATACCCCTGGTTCTTCTACACAGACCTTAACCTCTGTGGGCCCAGGCGGATCACCTGCAGCCTCACAGAGGGATACCAAGAGTACCCTCACGTCCCCTCGAAGCCTCGGGCTTCGTAACCCAATTCGTTGGAGCTTCCTTTTTACTCAGACGGACGTTCGCTCCTCCTCGTGCTGTACTAAGAATTACTACTTAGTTTTACTAACTAAGATTTACCACTTAGTTTCTAGAATCGTTGTTTTCTTAACTAAGGTTTACTTAGTTCTCTTTCCCGTTAGTTTAGATTGGTTAAGTGTCATAGTCAAGTCAAGCTAACTTAACCCCCCTTATTTATCCTGTTAAACTGGTTAAGTATTGTCAATAACTCATGTTGACTTAACCCTACCACAAACCAAGTTATATTGGTTAAGTATTTATTACTTAACCCTACCCATTCACCCTGTGTTGGTTAAGTGTTCCTTTTTAACTTAAACTTGCCCGTCTGTTTTAACTAACATGTTATTATTAATGGTTAAGTATTATCCCTTCATGTTTTAGACTTAACCTCATTCCTTTATCACAACCTGATGGTTAAGTGTTCAGGTTTACTTAACCTTACGGTCTAGCCTAGCTAACATATCAAATTGGCTAAGCGTATTAGATTTTACTTAACCCCAACCTCTAGTCTAGTTAACATGTTAATTTGGCTAAGTGTATCAACCTTACTTAACCCCGCCTTCTAGTCTAGTTTACATGTTAGTTTGGCTAATTGTTTTCTTAGGTACTTAACCCCTACAAATCTGGTCTTGTTGTCATAAGTTTGGTTAAGTGTCCCTATGGACTTAGCCCCCCCATTCTAGCTCGACTGTGTTAAGTTTGTTAAGTGTTCCTATAGACTTAACCCTCCCATTCTAGCTTAGCTGTGTTACGTTGGTTAAGTGTTCCTATAGACTTAACCCACCCATTCTAGCTTAACTACGTTATGTGTCAATCTGAACCTAACCCCACCCATCAGTCTAGTTATCATGTTGAACTGGTTAAGTGTCTTAGTTAACTTAACCTTACCATTCTTGTTCTAGCTTTAACTAAATAAATTAAAGCCGTTACCACTCACATTAGACAGGTATCGTTGTGACTACTGGATGTGCCGGTTGGTTCCGTGCTGGTTTACATCGCAACTCAGTCTAACCTCGGGTTAGGCATATTCGTGTTTTCTAAGTTCAAAGGGTTTCAATCTATTTTCAAATCAAGTTTTGAAAGTAACCATCATGTTCGTCGGATCAATTAGGGATAGCCAGGGAGAGCAGGAAACTTGTATTTTCCAAACTCAAGCCTAGACACTATCCTCTCTGTCACCCTAGAACTTTCGGGTGTGTCATTAAAAGATATGTCATTAATAAACCTTTAATTTGTCTAAATTTACATTTCCTCATTTAGGCCAAATTCTAAAAGTAAATTATTCTTAATTTACTCATTTCCTAATTACTCTTTTAATGTAAGTTGTCAACATTTATTCTTATGCCCCTTTTTGATATGTAAACTATACCAATTAAGTGTCACTAACCATGATTTTGCTAAACCTGACGGCCAATCTCAAATTTTATACCAATTTACTTATTACGCCAAATTAGCTAATCCAATCCTAATTTAACATTTTAATTCATGTCAAACTAGACTTATTACTCTAGTTCTTTATTCATGTAAATGCTAGATTTACACGTCAATACTAGATTCAAATTACACATCTTATAATTCATGTCAAATTTTATCCAATTTGCATTTTTATGAACATGCTATAATACATGTTCCCAATTTATGCCAAATTCCATGTTTTACAACTATGTTTTAGTACATTTCACATTATGCCCAAATCGTATTCCCACCGTTCGTACAATTGCGATTCAATCTAGATTATGGATAAATCTAGACTCGTAGATATTTGGGAATGAACCAAAGATGCTATGAAAAAGGATGGACATAATAACTGGCATAAAAGGTTTGAATAACGACGTAGATTCAAAAACATGGGTAGACCTAACTTAATAGGTACATTCCCAAGGTCTAAAACCAGGGATAGACAGAATAGAGACGCAGGTTCAAGAACATGGGTAGACCTAACTTAATAGGTAAATTCCCATGGTCTAAAACCAAAGAAAACCAAGGACAGGCAGAATAAATAATCGGGTTTAGACCCAATCTCATAATCACAGAACTTAAGCAACGCTTTCCTAGTCATGAATCATAGGTGTTTAATCACAGATGTCCTTGTTATGTCATAGGCAATAGTGTATGTTTTCTAATCAAAGGCATAGGTTTAGTAAAGGAAATAGTCCTCATAGTCATAGTCACAGTCATAGGCAATGTTCATGGTCATAGGCAATGTCCATAGTCATAGGAAAATGTTCATAGTCATAGGTAATGTCCATAGTCGTAGGCAATGTTCATAGTCAAAGAGGCATATGTTTTTAAGGTCCATAGTTTCATAGTCTTATCGGTCATCGAATCATAACAATTCTTAATTAAGTCCAAAGACATAGGCACATATTCGAATAGAAAGATTTGGCATATTCTTTCATTCCTTTAATTTCATGTCACGAAAGGATAAACGTTCAAATCTAGAAATAACTGACTTACAGAGATTAGATTAGGATAGAAAGATGGCGTTGCTATGATTCGTAGAAAAACAGTCGTTGCAGTCGTTCGAATCCTCACTTGAATTCTAGCTTGAATCTCCTCTTTGAAAGTCTTTGAGCAGCACCTCCTTGTCTTGATTTATTTTATATATTATTTTATATATTATTTAATTAAGAGGAGGAGAAGAAGCCATGTTCGCCGAGCATCTTTGCAGCATAAGGATAGAAAAGAATTGTGAATAGAGAAGAAGACTAGGGTTGTTTATATAGTGTTAGGTGGACGAACCTGGTCAGAAAACGCGACCAAATACATCAGAACGAACAAGGTGCAGAAAGCTGGAAAAACAGGGGGGGTCGACCCCCAGGTCGACTATGTAGTCGACCTTGGTGCCCCAGGTCGAATACCCAGTCGACCTGGGTAGCCCAGGTCGACTACCCAGTCGACCTGGGTGTCTTGGGCGGGAAAATTCCCGCCCTGGCCAATCCGGCCCGATTTTTGAAATTTGAATTTTTTTCTGTCTGTCCGAATTTTAAGTTGAATTCTGAAACTTCCGAAGGCCATATCTCCCTCATACGGACTCCGATTTACGCAAAATCGGACTCGTTTTCATGCAGAATTCCGAGATGAACACAATGGCGCAGCCCATTTCCCTTGATTTTGATTCTAACTTTTAATTCTGCCTTTATTTGTGAATCTTAGCGTTACAGAATTACGGGGTGTTACATATCTTCCACCTGGTTCAGGACGGAATACTGAAGGCCTAGACTACGAGATGGAAGTTCATATTGGCGAAGCATCTTCTGGAGGTGATGTATCTCTCGGTGAGGAAGAAGAAGGAGGGGTAAGAGATAGTCTTGCCCCCGACGAATTTAGGGATGCCGTTATCTTGGAATCACCTAAAGACTCGGTTGAATCGACGATTGATAATGACAGACTAGCCAGGATATGCTTAAAACACAGGATTCTCTGAAGAGATATTGAGGTGCCATCTAAAACAGATCGTCCTCATAATCCACCGAAAGGGTATATGGTCATCACCAGACTAATGTGTCTTGTTGGAGCCATACCTCCATTCCCACCATTTATCGTTGATTTTCTGGGATAATTAAGGATTGCCCCCATGAATCTTCTTCCCAACTCTTACGCCTATTTGTATACTCTATTCATAGCCTATAAAGAAATTCTTGGTGAAGAGTTGACTTTTGAAGATGTTCATTTCTTTTACAATTTCAAGCATCGAAACAATGACACCCCGTCCTTTGTATATTTTGCGTTGGTGCCGAAAAGAAAAATCATCACCATCCCGTTTAGTGGTAATGCTGGGGATCCAAAACACGAATGGTTTTATATTAAGCAACAGCCTGGGTGTGCCAGAAGATGGATCAAATCAAGTAGGGACTTAGATTTTTTCGAGTTTCAGTTCCAGCCTTTATCTTACATTTACTAAGCGTTGCTTATTTTCTCGTTACAATTCCTAATCCTCCATAAGAGAAGCTTCCCATATAATTTGATCGTTTGAATTGATTACTCAATAGTGACCAAAAGTTCTTAACCATTAAGGATTGTTTGGTGGATGAATATCTGCATTGGCACCGTCTACTTGCCATAACTCATAGCATAGTACAAGGAGAAGGCCCTCATGTATACATACTGTAACAACCCGTATTTCTGATAACCTGTTATATCGTAAATCGAGGCGGAATTTAATTTATAAATCTGAATCAAGGGAAACGGGCTATGCCATTGCGTTCGTCTGGGAAAAATACGCGAAATAGAGCCCGAGTTTTTGAAAATCGGAGTCCGTATGGCCCGGTTAAGGCCCGAAGAAGTTTTCTGAAAATTCAAAGTTCAAAACAGATTTAAAATTCAGGTTCAAATTTCGAAATTGGGGCCATTGGGCGCAGGTGGGAAAATTCCCGCCTAGCTACCCCAGTCGACAGGCCTGTCGACTGTGCAGTCGACTTGGCTAGGACCAAGTCGACAGCCCTATCGACTTGGGTGTCGACAGGGGGTGTTCGGCCAGTTTGGCCTGATGCACCATTTTTGGGTTTGGCTGTGTTTTGGGGCTATTTTCTGGAAGCTTCCGAGATCTGATGGTCCTAATCTAACCTAGGGTTAATCTAAGGGTCTAAAACACATCCTAATCCTATAAATAAGCCCCTAACCTAACCCTAAATCATCATTATTCATTCAAGTAACTAAACTATGGCAAAATCATTCCTCTCATGGCCTCCACTCTCTTCATAAATTTCCTAAGTTATTTCTATGAGAGATTTTCAATGCATACAAGTGTTTTCAAGCTTGTATGAGCATCATTAGCTTGCATTCAAGTCAAGTTTCCATATTTACATCATAAAGCACGGGTTTTGATCATTTTGGCGCAAGGGTTTTTCTATTAGAGCTTGCATTTTGGGTCTATTTGATTGCATAAGGGCTTTGTCATATTTTTGTGTCTTCATAAGCATTGTAAGCCCTTTTCTACTTTCATATTTAAACTCTAAAGTTAAATGAATGATGCAAGTTTGGTTGATCATTATGATATGCAAGTTTGCCATGATATGCAAGTTTACTATGTCATGTTATGCAAGTTTGATATGTTATGATATGCAAGCTTATCATGTTATGTTATGCAAGTATGCCATGTTATGATATGCAAGTTTACCATGTTATGCTATGCAAGTTTTCCATGTTGTGATATGCAAGTTTATCATGTTATGTTATGCAAGTTTGATATGAAAGTTTGTCATATGATATGCAAGTTATGTTAGGCAAGTTTGGGTTGATCATTTTGTTCATGTTATCATGTTATGCAAGCTTATCTTGGGTTTACGAGTTTAAAGCTTCAAGCTTTATGCTAAAGGTTGCATTTTGGCAACATGTAAGTTATCTTATCTCTTATGATAACTTGCATGTGAGGCTAAATGCGAACTTATGGCCATTTCTACATGTCATTTATCACCATGTATCACCAATATGCTAAGTTTGGTTTTATGCATGCTTTTGAGGCCTAAAAATGTAATATGCAAGTATATGAACATATGTACATTTCATATGCCACCATGATTAAACTTGTGGCTTCAACACCTTTATGTCATGATTATGCCAAGTTCCCTCTTTCTATCCTTTATGCGCTATTGCGATATGTAAGCGATGGGATTGCGTTTGGGGTTGGGTAAACTTAAAGGACATAAAAACATAAGATTGGGAATTTACCTATTAAGTTAAGTCTACCCATTGGGAATTTACCTATTAAGTTAGGTCTACCCATTGGGAATTTACCTATTAAGTTAGGTCTACCCAAATTCTTGAAAAAAAACGTGTAATATGTTTTGGAAACATAATGGACATGACACTTAGAAAATATAAGTGTGGCCAACTCGAGGTTGGGCTGAGTTTGTAGCATAAATCTACCCGGAACCAACCGGCTTAACTAGTGGCTACAAACAATAGGACCCAAAGTGAGAAGTTGGTCAAGTTGTGCTTGAACCCGAGGTTAGACTAGGTTGTGGTGTAAAGCTACCCGGACCCGCCCGGCTTAACTAGTAACCACAACGAGGTCTAATGTGAGAGGTTAAGGTGCATTAAATTAATTAATGCTACATGATAAGGGTAAGTAAATTTGATTTATGACACTTAACCAATTTGACATGAATGGGTAGGTTAAGTGAAACCGGGCTTGATTTCTTAATGACACTTAACCGTAAAATACGACTAGTGGTTAGGGTTAAGTTAACCTACACTTAACCAATCTGAACTCGGTAATTTAACGGGGTTAAGTTGAACTATACTTAACCAATCCAACTCAGTAATTTGATAAGGCTGAGAACCGATTGGATACCTGGTCTGGATAAACTAACTTGATTGATAAATTAAACGAACCTGTTTTGCGGATCTGTAGGACCCACACCAAGTTAGGCAAGTTTGTAAATCTATTATCTGATCCGTTAGTCTGAAAATTGATCGTCTGAACTTTGTATGTCTGAACTCTGTTAATAAGTTAATCTGAATCTGATAGTCTGGGGACACAAGGGGGAATACTTGTGTCATTTGTTGTTTGGGACCCATATTAGTCAGTAACCCTTTCTGGTATCAAAACTTTGACCCAACTGTAGGTAGGGTCCGGGCACGCTTACTGAACTAATTATAAGTGGTTCATTCTGATAATGGCGATGGGTGTTGATGGTGCGTTTCAACCGGGTCATGTGCGTGCATGGATCCCGGTCTGCCTCTGAGGATGTAAGACGCCGTGACATCTGTAAATATGCCTGTGCCAATTGGTTGCCACTTTAGGGAGTGATACACCCTATCGTGGGGCCGACACAGGGTATTTATGTATTAGGGAGCCGATCGCTTGGGTAGGATTTAGGGTACACTTAGCTCTGTCTGATTCTGTTGGTACCGTCTATTTTGTTGGGTGGTAACACCCATCTATTTCTGTGTGGTACCTTCTGTTAGGGTGGTAAAGGCCCACTACTAGTGTACACCTAATTGTAGTATTCCGTTTCTGTACTCTGTTCTGTTAGGGTGGTAAAGGCCCATTATTGTTAGCATTCCGTTTCTGTACTTTATCTGTTAGGGTGGTAAAAGCCCATTTTTCCCGAACTCTATCTATGGACCATTCTGTTCCGTCCTGTTTCGATGTAGACATTAGGGTAACGCCTAATCCTGTTATACTAGTATTGGTACTAAGAAGTTGGATCTTGACTTAGGTCAACACCTGATATTGGGCCAAGTTTAGGCCAAGGGATAAATTCTTGTTTATACATGACATGTTAGAATGCTGGTACACCTGTGGTGAAAAACTTCACCTTGATTATGTGATGACTCCTTTGAACTATCTGTTAGATATTCACCATGCTAGTATGTAATTATCCTTATGTTCATCCCTGCTTCTCATGCCAGTTAACTTTATCAGTTTACATTGATTGTAGTAGGGCTTACTCAGTCTTTTTGACTGACCTGTTTTCTTTCGCCTCTTTTCTTCCGTTTCCCCCCAGGTTCTCAGGGTGGGAATATTGGAGCTTAGCTTGGCTTTCTGATCGCTTGCTTGTGGGATTTTAGCTCATGTACGGTCTTGACATGAAGCTAGCTATGGTTATCACTTATTTTGGGGATAGTACTTATGTATTTCAGTTTTTCGGTGATGTTGTTTTTATCTAGACTTGTGTATTTGGAAAGTTGACATTATGTTGTACCAGACTTGTTTTGAAATAGTTTGAAAATCTTCCGCTGTTTTACTTATCTTATTTACTCTGTTTACATATATACATATGTTCTTATTCTGCCTTGATATATCATTATGCATGTTTACCTGATTCAAACACCCCTCCAAAGTCAGAGTGCTTGCAAGAGTCACCCTGGCGGAGGTGGGGTGTTACATTTGGTATCAGAGCATATGGTTTACGAGAAGGAACAAAAAAGTTTTTTTAAAACTTTTGGAAAACAATTTTCAAAACCAAGTATAAAGTATTTTCCAAAGAAAAGTCTAGTTTATTTTAAAAGGCTATTCCCCAAAAAGCCATTAGCACAATCCTTAGTGATCTATTCTTAGTTTCCTCGTTCTGAATCTATCTTTTCCTTCGTTCAGTATGACAGATAACTTTGTTATCCCAGAGGGAGTGCAAGTTCATGTTTGGTATAGGAGACTTATGGAGGCTAGGGCGACCGAAACCGGCCCCGCAAATGTTACTCCTCCTCCGGTGGTTAATGTTCCTCCTCCTCCTGTCACTGAGGTTCCTCCTCCCCTTCCCCCTCATCATCCTCCAGTAGAGTTCACGAAGATTTGCAAGGACCTCAAAGCAATGGGTGGCAAGAGCTTTCTAGGCACCGAGACTTTTGTAGAGGCCCGGAATTGGTTGAAAGAGACCGAGGATTTATTCGCTATCTTTGGATTAGATGATCAGAGAAAGATCTTGTTGGCGGTTTGGCTTATGAAGGATGAAGCCGCGTATTGGTGGGAGATCACCACCGCGACTAGGCCCGTTGAGATTTGGGCCGATTTCAGGACAAGATTCGGGCTTAAGTTTCTGTCTTCTGCTGAAGAGAATATGCAAATGGAGAGGTTTATTGCTTTGAAGCATGGAGACATGTCTGTCAAAGAATATGTGAACAAGTTCAATCAGTTAGCTCGTTTTGGCTTGGATATGGTGAGTACTACTCAGAAGAAGGCTCTTCGTTTTGCTAGAGGATTGAATGAGCCGTTACAGGAGTTAGCTATGTCTCATGTGCCCATGGGGGCCACGTTTGAGAGTTTGGTAGATATGGCCCTACTCAATGAAGAGAACAAGAGTGCAAAGAAGGAGGTCAAGGTGAATGAGTCTCAAAACAAGAAAACGGGGCCCAAAAAGGAAATGCAAAAGAAGGAGGAGAAGTCTGAAGATAAGAAGGAAAAGAAGTGCTTTACTTGTGGAAGCTCAACTCATCTAAACAAGGATTGCAGGAAGAGGAAGGGCACTTGCTTTAACTGTGGAGAGATGGGACACTTCACTAGGGACTGCCCGAAGAAGAAAGGGACTACATCGGAAGGAACGGTGAATACTCGCATGGCGAGTGAATAGATTAGGGCTAGAATAATTTGTCTGTAGGATGTTTAATCTTCCTTGTCTGATTTTCAGTTTGAAACTCTTTTTCTGGTATTTTGATTCTGTAATGGAAACTCGGTACTTTAATGCTAGTCTTGCTTCTGATCTGGTAAAAGTCTCAAACTCCCTGAGAGTTATAACTCATCTGTTTGTGATAAATTGGGGTTCGAGAGTCTCTGTGTTGGGCATGAGGGTGACTATGACGAATACATTCTGGGTTTCTACCATGCTTAGTTTCCTAAGAATCATTTGGAGAAAATCTGATCTGTACTAGTAGTCTGTAAGTATATGTACCAAGTTTTTGTTTTATCTGTGCTCGCTTCCATCACTCGACTGTATCTTGTTGAGATAGGAATCCTATGGATGTAAACATGTGTTTGAGACATGTTATGTTTGATGGTTGCAAGTGGATGCAAGCGGTTGCTAGTGGTTGCTCGTGGATGCATAAACACACACTAGGCACTAGATCGGCTTGAAATACACTCTCATATTGCATATGGACGTGTGTACATTTTCAATTCTTATGGTTGCAAGATGGTTAATTCAGCACATGGATGTTGCATATGGACGAATGTTTGTGCACACATATAGTATTATATGATTAGGACTATTTGCATACATAATGGATTCATTTCACTAACATACTTTGCATTGAGGATCTTTGCATTAGATAAGAACATATACACACACCTTTTGCATATGTTCATACCGCATTAGAATCTTTAAGGACAATGATTGCTCGTGAATGATGATTTGAGTAGATGGATGATGGATGGTAGGATGCGTTCTTCCTAACTTGAAGATTTCGAGGACGAAATCCTTTAAGGAGGGGAGAATGTAACAACCCGTATTTCTGATAACCTGTTATATCGTAAATCAAGGCAGAATTTAATTTATATATCTGAATCAAGGGAAACAGACTATGCCATTGCGTTCGTCTCGGAAAAATACGCGAAATAGAGCCCGAGTTTTCGAAAATCGGAGTCCGTATGGCCCGGTTAAGGCCCGAAGAAGTTTTCTGAAAATTCAAAGTTCAAAACCGATTTAAAATTCAGGTTCAAATTTCGAAATTGGGGCCATTGGGCGTAGGTAGGAAAATTCCCGCCTAGCTACCCCAGTCGACAGGCATGTCGACTGGGCAGTCGACTTGGCTAGGACCATGTCGACAGCCCTGTCGACTTGGGTGTCGACAGGGGGTGCT
Source organism: Allium sativum (assembly GCA_030737875.1). Classification (NCBI taxonomy): domain Eukaryota; kingdom Viridiplantae; phylum Streptophyta; class Magnoliopsida; order Asparagales; family Amaryllidaceae; genus Allium; species Allium sativum. The sequence continues at coordinate 652,810,747 of CM060923.1, forward strand.
CGGCCAGTTTGGCCTGATGCACCATTTTTGGGTTTGGCTGTGTTTTGGGGCTGTTTTCTGGAAGCTTCCGAGATCTGATGGTCCTAATCTAACCTAGGGTTAATCTAAGGGTCTAAAACACATCCTAATCCTATAAATAAGCCCTAACCTAACCCTAAATCATCATTATTCATTCAAGTAACTAAACTATGGCAAAATCATTCCTCTCATGGCCTCCACTCTCTTCATAAATTTCCTAAGTTATTTCTATGAGAGATTTTCAATGCATACAAGTGTTTTCAAGCTTGTATGAGCATCATTAGCTTGCATTCAAGTGAAGTTTCCATATTTACATCATAAAGCAAGGGTTTTGATCATTTTGGCTCAAGGGTTTTTCTATTAGAGCTTGCATTTTGGGTCTATTTGATTGCATAAGGGCTTTGTCATATTTTTGTGTCTTCATAAGCATTGTAAGCCCTTTTCTACTTTCATATTTAAACTCTAAAGTTAAATGAATGATGCAAGTTTGGTTGATCATTATGATATGCAAGTTTTCCATGATTTGCAAGTTTACTATGTCATGTTATGCAAGTTTGATATGTTATGATATGCAAGCTTATCATGTTATGTTATGCAAGTATGCCATGTTATGATATTCAAGTTTACCATGTTATGCTATGCAAGTTTGCCATGTTGTGATATGCAAGTTTATCATGTTATGTTATGCAAGTTTGATATGCAAGTTTGTCATATGATATGCAAGTTATGTTAGGCAAGTTTGGGTTGATCATTTTGTTCAAGTTATCATGTTATGCAAGCTTATCTTGGGTTTATGAGTTTAAAGCTTCAAGCTTTATGCTAAAGGTTGCATTTTGGCAACATGTAAGTTATCATATCTCTTATGATAACTTGCATGTGAGGCTAAATGCGAACTTATGGCCATTTCTACATGTCATTTATCACCATGTATCACCAATATGCTAAGTTTGGTTTTATGCATGCTTTTGAGGCCTAAAAATGTAATATGCAAGTATATGAACATATGTACATTTCATATGCCACCATGATTAAACTTGTGGCTTCAACACCTTTATGTCATGATTATGCCAAGTTCCCTCTTTCTATCCTTTATGCGCTATTGCGATATGTAAGCGATGGTATTGCGTTTGGGGTTGGGTAAACTTAAAGGACATAAAAACATAAGATTGGGAATTTACCTATTAAGTTAGGTCTACCCATTGGGAATTTACCTATTAAGTTAGGTCTACCCAAATTCTTGAAAAAAAAACGTGTAATATGTTTTGGAAACATAATGGACATGACACTTAGAAAATATAAGTGTGGCCAACTCGTGGTTGGGTTGAGTTTGTAGCATAAATCTACCCGGAACCAACCGGCTTAACTAGTGGCTACAAACAATAGGACCCAATGTGAGAAGTTGGTCAAGTTGTGCTTGAACCCAAGGTTAGACTAGGTTGTGGTGTAAAGCTACCCGGACCCGCCCGGCTTAACTAGTAACCACAACGAGGTCTAATGTGAGAGGTTAAGGTGCATTAAATTAATTAATGCTACATGATAAGGGTAAGTAAATTTGATTTATGACACTTAACCAATTTGACATGAATGGGTAGGTTAAGTGAAACCGGGCTTGATTTCTTAATGACACTTAACCGTAAAATACGACTAGTGGTTAGGGTTAAGTTAACCTACACTTAACCAATCTGAACTCGGTAATTTAACGGGGTTAAGTTGAACTATACTTAACCAATCCAACTCAGTAATTTGATAAGGCTGAGAACCGATTGGATACCTGGTCTGGATAAACTAACTTGATTGATAAATTAAACGAACCTGTTTTGCGGATCTGTAGGACCCACACCAAGTTAGGCAAGTTTGTAAATCTGTTATCTGATCCGTTAGTCTGAAAACTGATCGTCTGAACTTTGTATGTCTGAACTCTGTTAATAAGTTAATCTTAATCTGATAGTCTAGGGACACAAGGGGGAATACTTGTGTCATTTGTTGTTTGGGACCCATATTAGTCAGTAACCCTTTCTGGTATCAAAACTTTGACCCAACTGTAGGTAGGGTCCGGGCATGCTTACTGAACTAATTATAAGTGGTTCATTCTGATAATGGCGATGGGTGTTGATGGTGCGTTCCAACCGGGTCATGTGCGTGCATGGATCCCGGTCTGCCTCTAAGGATGTAAGACACCGTGACATCTGTAAATATGCCTATGCCAATTGGTTGCCACTTTAGGGAGTGATACACCCTATCGTGGGGCCGACACAGGGTATTTATGTATTATGGAGCCGATCGCTTAGGTAGGATTTAGGGTACACTTAGCTCTGTCTGATTCTGTTGGTACCGTCTGTTTTGTTGGGTGGTAACACCCGTCTATTTCTGCATGGTACTGTCTGTTAGGGTGGTAAAGGTCCACTACTAGTGTACACCTAATTGTAGTATTCTGTTTCTGTACTCTGTTCTGTTAGGGTGGTAAAGGCCCATTATTGTTAGCATTCTGTTTCTGTACTTTATCTGTTAGGGTGGTAAAAGCCCATTTTTCCCGAACTCTATCTATGGACCATTCTGTTCCATCCTGTTTCGATGTAGACATTAGGGTAACACCTAATCCTGTTATACTAGTATTGGTACTAAGAAGTTGGATCTTGACTTAGGTCAACACCTGATATTGGGCCAAGTTTAGGCCAAGGGATAAATTCTTGTTTAAACATGACATGTTAGAATGCTGGTACACCTGTGGTGAAAAACTTCACCTTGATTATGTGATGACTCCTTTGAACTATCTGTTAGATATTCACCATGCTAGTATGTAATTATCCTTATGTTCATCCCTGCTTCTCATGCCAGTTAACTTTATCAGTTTACATTGATTGTAGTAGGGCTTACTCAGTCTTTTTGACTGACCTGTTTTCTTTCGCCTCTTTTCTTCCGTTTCCCCCCCCCCCCCAGGTTCTCAGGGTGGGAATATTGGAGCTTAGCTTGGCTTTCTAATCGCTTGCTTGTGGGATTTTAGCTCATGTACGGTCTTGACATGAAGCTAGCTATGGTTATCGCTTATTTTGGGGATAGTACTTATGTATTTCAGTTTTTCGGTGATGTTGTTTTTATCTAAACTTGTGTATTTGGAAAGTTGACATTATGTTGTACCAGACTTGTTTTGAAATAATTTGAAAATCTTCCGCTGTTTTACTTATCTTATTTACTCTGTTTACATATATACGTATGTTCTTATTCTGCCTTGATATATCATTATGCATGTTTACCTGATTCAAACACCCCTCCAAAGTCAGAGTGCTTGCAAGAGTCACCCTGGCGGAGGTGGTGTGTTACACATACCCCCAGTTGATATTATTCCTGAGATGGGAGATAGCTCGAAAAGTCCAACAGTACCCCTTAGGGACCCTCCTTCTCCATCTTCGACTTAGGACGATGAACTAGCGAACATAGCGGAGAAGGACATATATAAATATATCACTCCTGGAGACAAAAGCTACCCCTGAGAGGCCAATTTCTCCAAAGGAGTTGCCTTCAGCCATTCCTTTGGGAGATAAGGCTACAGTTGATGACCCTATGTAACGGGAATTAGGAAATCTTCCCTTGCCCGGGACCTTTTATACTGAAGATGACTTTGCAACCAATCCTCTTGCTTTCACTTCTGAGGAAGAAGTTACTCCAATAAAGTACAGGGAGACTACTCATACATGCCTCAGTCATGGCTCTAGTCTGTTTGAGGGGGGGGATCATCACATAGGAAACACACTACACTCTAGTACTGCACGTCACAGCACTTCAGTTTTATGTTAATGTTGACTCTAATATTCCTTCATTCCTTCTTATAAGTCAAATGGTGAGCCAGCGATATTATAGGCGAGATGTTCATTCGAGAATGCCCCCAATGGATCTTAATGAGAGGCATGATCGGCATGAGATTAGGGTCAGAGATAACAGGAGGGATCGACCTCCAAGGCCTTATCGGTCTTACCGTTCTTGATCCCTACACCTCAAAGATTCGAGCAAACGCAAGAATCGGCCTTCACATCATGAGAAGGAAAATTATAGCGCTAAGCCTCCCGCTCCATCTAAAGGCAAGACTCCTCAAAATGATCCCTCGAAAAAGCTTCCTGGTCTAAAGGAGAGACAACCAGAGTCGGGAAAGGATGTAGGAAAGAGCCGACCCACTGCGAAGCTATCTCGTCGTGCTATTGAAATAACCACCAAAAGATTGGTTATTTTTAATGACGAAAACCATGCCAGACTGGAAGTTCTGAAGCAGCAATTTCCTGAACACCATTTCGGGCATATGCACTTCGTCCCAAAACTCATACCAGTAAAACCTGATTGGGCCAACGATGTCAAGGCTACTATAAACTTTGTAGATGAGCAATATAGGGAGATGAAAAAGTATGCAAAGACTCTCTCCAAAATTATTAGCGATCTGGCGGCAGATGTAAAGATACGGCAGATGTAAAGATATGGCTGATGCCGCCGAGTATGATGCAAGGGCTATTGAAAATTCTGAGAAAGACCTGGAGGATGCCCAGGCCAAACTTGCTCTCGCACAACGTGATGCAGACAACTATAAGGGGAAACTTGAAGAATTACAAAAGCGCTATCACTCCGAGCTTGAGTCCCATAGTCAGAGCAAATTGATTTAAAGAAGCAGGCTAAGGATGCTAAGTCTGAGAGCACCCGTCTCGTCCAAAAGAAAGCTGATTTTGCTAAAAAGAATGCAGAGTTTGAGGCTAAGTTACTTGAAGCTAAAATGGGGGCAAATCTTGCGGAAGGAAATGTAAACACGACTTTGCAACAAGTTGAGGAGGTTAACAAACAACTTAAAGATGCTCAAAAGGTGTTGGAGAGAGCAGTGAAACTATGGTTGGATTTTTTGCTCAGGTAATTCGTTACCGAAATCTTGCTTGGCTTAAGGACTATCCTATTCCCCTCCTGTATGCATGGGACCAATTGGTCGAGTGGGAAAAAGCAGAACTTGGGGTTGACTCAATTGATGAGGACAAGCTGATGGAGAAGTACTTAAGAGGTTAAGAAACAACCCGCTTAGCTGAAGGGTGAAAGCTTATTGTAGCTGCTATGGAGGAGGAAAGACGTCAAGCCAAGGGAAAGGATACTATTGAAACTGGTTCTTCTTTTGCCAAGTCGAAAATGCTGTAGTAGACAGGTACGATTCAGAAAGGCCAGAGATCCCCAAGGCTTCTTCCCTACCTTTTATTGATGGATTGACTCTCGAAGTCCCTGCTGCTCAAGTTGAGAAATCTGCCGAGGGTATTTCTACTTTTTCACCTCAATTTGCCAAAGCTATCTCGAACTTTCGTCACATTATTAGACAAAAATTGAATGTCCCGTGTTTTGTCCTAAGTTAATAACTATTACTTCTCGTCCTATAGGTACCAAGCCAACCGATAAACATGACGTCTCACAGAAGACAACTCTAAGTGAAGGGTCTATTAGAGAAACTCGGGAGGAAAGAGATAAAGTCATTGCACCCAAATCTGGAAGAGGAGCCGAGGATAAGAAAAAGGAGGTTATTGACAAAGCTCCCGTGCCCCTTATCACTGAGACTTCTGGCCATGTGGAGATGATAAATGCTCTAATAGAAGATGATGGTGATGAGGGACATGAAGAGGAGGATGACATTGTTGTGACTGGAGCTTCGGGGCCTGCCGATGGCATGACTTTGGCCGAGATAAAGGCTAAGAAGGGCAAGCGCATGTAGGTGAAAGTCGAGGAAACATACCTCGAAAGTCTTAAGCCTCTCGCTGTGGTGCCTCCTGAATCAAGGTTAGTTGTCAAACATTCAACCAGATCAATTACGGAGGAACTTGCCAAAAAATCTTCTGCTGATCCCAATGCTCCGATTCCTAGGAAGAAATCTGTGGACTCTAATTCCGGAGAAGAAGAAGCAAAAGCGTATCATTAGTGAAGCTGATAAAGAGGAGAAAGAAAACCTAAAGTATACCAAGAAGGAAAAGCCTACTCCAAAAGCCCAAATGAATAGTGGCTTTTTCCTTTGTTATTTTATCTCCTGGTCCGCTGTTGTTGTAGCGAGCGCGACCCTCGCATCTTTTGTCTAGCTTTCCTGTATAAATCCACGTACTTGTAAATAAAGTGATTTATTTTCTGCAACGTCAAATGTCTGCAAATTCATTATTTAAGCAAGAATGCAGATAAACAACATGTCATATTATAACTGTACAATGAAGCCATCATCACTAAACAGTAGACAAGGTACATTGGGGACTTGTGTGTTATGCCCCCAATTAATCTTGAACAAAATGATTGGCCAAGGCTTTTTCGTGATTGATTAAACTTAGCATTCAGTTGCCTCCGACTCTCTGGCAGGGCACACTTTCCTTTTTCGTTGATGCTTGTCCTCTTAGCATCTTTATACTCTCCTGTCTCATAACCAGGTTAGAGTAACATTGAGGCGGTCTCTTATCAGGGTGCACCTTTATGCCTCAAGGGACGTCGTCTTCCCATCCTTTATACTCTCTCTCATTTCATGAGAGTTAGAGTTAGGAAAGTTGTCTTCCCATTTCTTCCATCTTGTTACTCAAAAGTTCGTTTCGTTTTCTCTTGCACGTGAATTGCTCTCGATTTTTTTAATCTTAATTTAATGTTTAGCATTTTCGTATTAGAGCAGAACAATCATTGAACATAAGAATAGTGCATGAAAATAAATGACACACAATGTTTTTATAGTGTTTCAGCTAAGTCGTAGCCTACATCCACTTTATAATCCTTTGCTTATATAAACAAACTTTTCAAGGCAAGTTGTGCCTCTTTACATAGTTCATAAATAAATAGAAGAAGCCAATACATATTTAACTCAGATATCGCCGCAAATGCTGAGCACTCCAAGCTCTGGGAATCTCTTCGCCATCCACGGTCGTTAGCTTAAAGGTTCCCTTATCAATCTTCCGTTGGATGGTATAAGGTCCTTCCCACTTTGGACCCAATTGGGTTGGAGGTGGGAAGACTTGTTTCAACACTAAGTCCCCCGGTTCAAAGGTCCTAGTACGAACCTTTCTGTCATAATAACATGCCACTTGGCGTCAATGTCTTAAAGCACGCAAGTCTACTTTGTCTCTTTTTTCTTTAACAATGTCGAGGGACTCTAGTAGGAGTGCTTTATTCGTCATTGGATCATAGTATGTTACCCTGTGAGAGGGGACTTTGAGATCCACCGGGATTACTGCCTCCGATCCGAAAGAGAGTGAATAAGGAGTATGGCCAATTGCCGTCTTAAAGGTTGTTCTGTAGGCCCATAAAGCTAGTGGTAACTCATCCGCCCACCTGGCTTTGGCCTGCTCCAACCGCTTCTAAAGAATAGATTTAATAACTTTATTTATCGCTTCAACCTGTCCATTTGACTGCGGGTGAGCTACAGCGGTATACCTTTTATCAATCTTGTATTTCTGACAGAAGTTTTTAAATTCAACACTGTCGAATTGGGTTCCATTATCAGTTATGATGGTTTCGGTATCCTAAATCGGCAAATAATGTTTCTGACCACCAAACTTATCACCTTCCTTGTCGTAATTGTGGTTAAGGGTTCGGCTTCCACCTACTTCGTGAAATAATCCACGTGACGATTGCGTACTTTACTCCTCCTTTGGCGATGGGAAAAACTCCAATAATATCAGTTCCCCACATGGAAAACAGCCATGGGCTTACAATGGACATAAGCTGGGTCGAAGGTGCTTTTGGAATTTTAGCGGACATTTGACATTTGTCGCAGCGTCGTGAGTAATCAGCCGCATCTTTATTTATGGTAGGCCAAAAATATACATACCGCAATACTTTCTTTGCAAAGATTTGACCCTCAGTGTAGTCCCCACACTCACTTTCATGTACTTCTTGCAGTACATGCTTGATGTCGTCGTGTGCTATACACCATAATAGGGGCATAGAAAACCCTTGGCGATAAAGGACATCGTCCTGTAAAACGTATCTCGCAGCTTTATGTGTTACAGCTCGTCTTTCGCTCTTCTTCGATGGGAGAATTCCGCTTTTGAGGACGTTGTTTATTGTTGTTATCAATAACTCCCTCTCTGGCTCAGTTTCCAAGGCTAGTTCAATTTCCAACAAGTCGAAGCTTGACGATTCTAGTATCTCTATCGGAACTATCTCAGTTCCCTCTAGGTGTCAGAACTTGCTAGCTTAGCCAGTCGATCTGCCTTTTGGTTTTTCGCTCTTGGAGTGTGTGTTACATTGTAATGTTCCAAATTGCCTAGTAGCTCTTCTACTTTTCCAAGATAAGTAACAAGCCGAGGTCCGTTGATCACAAATTCCTTCCGAACTAGGAAGACAACTATCTTGGAGTCACAGAATATGTCCAGTGTTCTTACTCCTAACTCCTTAGCGAGTTTCAGCCCGGGAATCAGGGTCTCATACTCGGAATCATTATTAGTGGCAGAAAACTCCAATTGTAGGGCGTAGTAAATGGATCGTCCTTCAGGAGTGATTAGTACAACTTCAGCGTTGGATCTTCGATTATTTTTAGCCCCGTACATATATAAATTCCACGGACTAAGCTCCAACTCGTGTTCAGAAGCAACAACCTTGTCATCCACCGTTTCTTCTATGGGGATTGTGAATTCTGCTATGAAATCGGCTAAGGCCCACCCTCTTATTGATCTCCGCAGTTGAAAATTCAAATCGAATTGGCTTAACTTGATATTCCAATTAAGTTATCGCCCCGATGCTTCGGGTCTTTGTAACACTTGCCTTAAAGGTTGATCAGTGTATACAACTATCGGATGAGCTTGAAAGTAATGACGAAGCTTTCGGGAAGCAATCAAGAGGCTATAAACAAGCTTTTCTATTCTTGGATAATTACGCTTTGCAGCGGCTAGCTTCTTGCTTACGTAATATACATGCCTCTGGACCTTGTCTTCTTCATGCTCCAATGTTATGCTGATAGCATGAGACGACACCGCCAGACAGACGAACAAATTCTCATGTTCCACAGGTTTTGACAATATCGGAGGCTTCTCTAATAAGTCTAATAGATTTTGGAAAGCTTCCACACAATCGAGAGTCTACTCGAAGTTACATTTCCCCCATTTTATAAAATCAAAGAAAGGGTCATGCTTATTTGTGGCTTTGGAGATAAACCTGCTTAATGCGGCAACTTTTCCTGCCAGGCTTTGAATGTACTTAATCTTCCATTGTTCTTCAATACTCCTTATTGCTGCTATCTGGCTAGGATTTATCTCAATCCCTCGAGAACTCAGATGAACCCACAATTTCCCAGATGTGACCCTAAACGAACATTTTAGAGGGTTCAACTTCATCCTATATCTTCGCAGAATGCCAAACATCTCTGCTAAGTCTTTTGTATGATCGGAAGACTGCCTAGACTTCACAGGCATGTCATCCATATAGACTTCCATGGTTTTCCCGATTTGATTATAGAACATGCGGTTGACCAAGCGCTGATATGTGGCTCCTGCATTCTTTAATCCAAATGTCATTACCGCATAGCAATATAACCCCAAGTCTGTGATAAAACTTGTGTGCTCCTGATCTGGTATATGAATGGGAATCTGATTGTATCCTGAATAGGCATCCATAAATGATAAGAGCTCGTGTCCGGCCGTTGAGTCCACTAGTTGATCAATCCTGGGAAGAGGAAAGCTATCTTTCGGACAAGCCTTGTTCAAGTCAGAGAAGTCAATGCATGTACGCCACTTCCCGTTAGATTTTTTGACCAGGACGGGGTTCGATATCCAGTCGGGATATTTCAAGTCCTTGATGAATCCATTATCCTTTAATTTTTCCACTTCTTCCTTCAAGGCTGTTGACTGCTCCGGGCCTAACATCCACCTCTTCTGCTAGATCGGTGGGTGTTTTGGGTTGATACTCAAAGAATGGCTCATAACAGCAGGAGATATCCCACACATGTCAGCGTGAGTCCAGGCAAACACATCCAGATTTGCCTTCAAAAAGTCAGCCAACTCTTTCGCTCGAATTGCATCTAGCTGCGATCCAATCTTCAATACTTTTGTTGAATCCGCATCATCAATGAAGATTTTCACTGTTGTTTCATTGGGAGTCGCCTTTTGGTCCTCTGGTTCCCTATCCACTCTGGGATCTATATCCTCGAGTGCATCTCCGGGCGACTCTCTTGAGGTTGGACCCCTTAATTGCTATGCTGAATTTTCCTTCGAAGGGGGAGAAGTACCCTGGGGTTCTATAATCAACCCCTTCATTAGCATCTTCAACACTGTCATGTAGCAAGCTTGTCTCGTAGCTTGATCACCTCTCATCACCCCTACTCCTGCGTCAGTTGGGAATTTAAGCATTTAGCACAAAGCTGCAATACATGCCCTAAACTCTTCGAGGGCTAGTCGGCCCAAGAAGGCATTGTAGGGTGACTCAACATCCAAAACTACAAATGGAAGGATTCTCACTCTCTGGCGTTCTCCTTGTCCTAATGTCACTGGTAATTCTACATATCCCATCGGAGTCGTTGATGTCCCATTGAAGCCCCGTATCCGTCCTACGCAGGGCTTCAAGTCTTTTGCTTCGAGCCCCATTTATTCAAAGGATTTCTTAAAGAGGATATTAACCGATCTTTCGTTATCCACCAACACCTTGTGGACTAAAGCGGGGGCCGATGGCTGTAGTAATTACCAGCGGGTCTTCAGTGGGTGATTGAATTATGGTGTCATCTCTACCACGGAATATGACATCGTCTGACATCGTCCTTTGTTGTTTTACTGGAGTGATATCTTCGAGGTTACTGCATTATCCTACTTCAAAGTGCTTGGCGGCATTAACGTATTGATACATTTCTTTGAAACTATGGCTAGCTAGATGGGGCCTGCCTATAATGGTATTGATAACAATCCCTTTACCTTTCTGTTGGGCTGTGGGTTTGGAAGTAGGTTGATTTTGGTTCGGGGCTTGTCCTCCTTGCCCCCTGTCTCGTGGGGCAACCTTGTACTCATCTAGCATCCCTTCCCGCAGCAATTTCTCAACTACATCTCTCAAATGGTGGCATTCGTTGGTAGAATGACCATGGGTTCCATGGAACAAGCAAAACTTTCCCGTAGTGATCTCTTTTTCGGTTGAGTCTCTAGGTGGTGGATTTTTATATTGCAATACATATGTATCCAGATAAATGTTTTCCAATGTTCACTCAACGGCAAATAGTTCTCAAAAACTTGGAATCGAGGTCTTCTGCTAGCGTTGTTCCCTCGATTTCTAATCCTCCTATTATCGTTGTCATTTCTGTTGTTATTACCTTTGTACTTGTTACCGATGTTCACCTTGACTCTTCCTGAGCTGTCACCAGACTGCTTCACTGTAACATTGCTTTGAATATCTTCCTTAGAAGACCCCTCCGATTTTGTTTTTCTATTTGCATGGGATCCCTCTCGTCTCAAGCGAATATTGACTTTTTCGTAGAACAATTCCCTAGTAGGAGGCGGTTTTCCAGACAAGTAATCTCCGAATTCTGTGTTAGGGTTGACTCCTTCTATTAAGGCCATCAAAATGGTAGGTTCATGAGGGTCGCTGACTTCGGTAGCAGCCAGGTTGAAACGGACTAAATGTGACTTTAAAGATTCGCCTAGAGCCTGTTTAATCCTTAACAATTCAATGATGCTTTTGGATTTTTGAGCATGAAGCCGAAATTGGTTCATAAAGCGCTCACTTAGTTCTTTAATGGTTGATATCGACCGAGGAGTGAGTTAGGTGAACCACATCAGTGCCACGTCTTCTAGATAAATCGGGAAGGCTTTGAATTTTACAGCCTCCGGAGCCTACGACATTCATGAATCATGCATATCTCATCAGATGTTGTACCGGGTCGGTTCTCCCTGAATACCTATCCATTTGTGGCAAGTTAATCGCCAAGGGAATTGGAAGTCCAATATATCATCCGTAAAGGGGGTGTGACTACACTCAATGCCATATTCCTCATTGGTGTAGTGTCGGCTATCAGACATGATTTGGCGCAACATCGCCTATACATCAGCATTTGTTAATGTAGGATTAGGCTCTCTGGCCCTAATGTTCGGATTACCCCTATGCTCCTGATTAGGGGATGTCCTCCTGTTTCTAGCGGCAACTGCTCTACTATGTTCCCTACGTTCCCGGTCAATCTAAGGAGGTAGGGATTGGAGGAGTTGTCTATGTGTGGGATCAATAATGTTAGGATTCCTAGGTAGAACGTGAGATCAACGCATGGGCAGCAACATAGGTTCTCTCAGGCTCGAGTCGTCGGGTCCTAACACACGAGCAGCATCTTCACGGTATCTCAAAGATCCAAAGGTCAAATGATCAAGATATTGTGGTCACTCAAGTGGCCTTCTTTCACGAGGGTGCTCTTCATCCGAAGAGGATGAATGGTCTACTGCAAGACGACAAGTTGGAGAGGGTGCCTTCTGCCTATGAAGCTCATTGATTTCCCTACTCATAGTGATCATATTCTCTTGCATACGAAGACTGTCACGCTTGTGCACTTCCAAAGCATCCCTAGTACTTTCAAGCATATTAAGGAGGCATGAAAAGTCTCTGTGTGTAACTGGTGCAGATGGAAAGGTTTGTTCACTAGTTGTCGTGGCCGGTATCAGAGCATTGGTGGGTGCTCGAGTAGAGGTACCAGCTTCAGCCATGCTCGGATCGGAGTAGGGAAATGGAATCAGTTTGGTTTTGAGGGGGGTGTTCGAGCAGCATCAGCGTTTCTGCTTCGGTTTAGGATCGAGCCATCCATTCTGTTCGGAGCAACCGGATCGGATCGACCTGTATCGGCACTCTGCCCCCGTGACCTCGTTACATCATGGCTTGCGAATTTTCGTTGGCTTCATTCTCCCGAGCGCCTTGCACTTATTTTCCTTTTCCTTTAGCCATAATATACAATTCTTCAGTGATTAATTAGCAAATAGTTGAAAATTTCGGAAACAGAGGATTAACATCTTTGAACTTGAGGGTCCAAATAGTAGAACGATAATCCCAAAAAGCGAAAAATTCAAAGATTTCTTAGCGAAAGCACCAAAAATGTTAGATCCAAAAATGGCTCTAACACCTAATTTAACAATGATTTCTAATGAAATGAAATCAAAAAGGAAAGAAAACACACAATTTATAGTGGTTCGACGTTAAAGAGCCTACGTCCACTTTAGACTCTTTGGATTGATGTTTTAAATGCGTATACAACAATAATTCTCACTCAATTTCACTTATACAATGCATGGATTCACTCAATCTCCTCTCAAATATACTTTAAAAGATGATTGTATTCTGAATGTTGTGACGAAATTCGGTTTCAAAGGAGTCTAAGCTTTGAAAATGCCAAAAGATCCCTTCAAATGGCCCTTGATGGTCTATTTATAGTGAAAAACGCCTTTGAAATGGCTTCGATTCAGGTCCACATGGCATCCATCCCACAAGTGTCAGGTTCGGATTTCCTATAGTGGTGACAGCGGATCGAGTTAGTGGGTGAACGTGGGAAGAACTTGTGAGCAACTACTCCGAGTATTCAGGGAACGTGGGTTATAACTGCTACAGATTTGATTCCGGATCGGATGTGCTAAAGATTGGGGGAGCGGGTCGAGCTACTCTGAACCGATTCGCTTCAGCCTGCAATTCTTCCTTCTCTGTTCTGCATTGTTCTGCATTGGTCAAGAAATTTTGATCCGATCCGATCTTTGAGGGAATGTTCTTCACTAACTGATCTTCCAACTTTGTGTAGCCTAGTTCACAAAGTAAGCTAACAGAAACCGTGGCCATAAGCTTTAAAGAAGTTGGAATGAAGGAAATGGAATGGTAAGAAAATGGAGAAAAGGCCTCCTTATATAGAAATGGAGAGTTAAGGAGGTAGTGACACCTAAGGTGGCAAGTGGAAGGCATGCATGGAAGGAGGCATGCAAAAATACAAGTGTAAGGATACTTGTGTTAAGGAGAGAAGGTGAACTTTTGGTAGCATTTTCCCTTAAATGGAATGAAAACTAAGGGCAACACTTAATTCTAATGCTACTAATTCATGTTATTATTTGGCAAATCCGATCGAATGACAAATAGTATCAATAAATCTAAACTTTTTAATAATCGTTCTCATTTATTAATTAAATAAGATCTATCATATAACTTGTCAAATTATTAAATATTCTTAAAAATATATATTTTTGTCAAATTCAAATTGAAATTCAAAATAAGTAATATAAATTCCGATTTTAAATTAGTTAAAAATTATGGATCGTTACATTCAACCCCCCTTAAAACTTTTCTTCCTCAAAAAGGAAAGGGAATCACAACTACTCATTCGACATCTGTAGATTTTCAGACTCACCATTAAAATTCTTAATACCAAAGCTCCCTGTTCTCATAATGAATATACCGAGTAGAATATTCTTACATACATATTTATGGACAACCCTATTAATCATGTCCTCTAATGAAAAATTCCAATTACCCTTTATATTCGGTTCACCGTTTACTGACCAGTTACTTATACTTAACCATTCACTGCTTTCAAAAAAATTCAGAGTTATAAATTTGTTCTCTTATATCTTATGTTCCAAATTAAATGGTTATGAGACTTACTCCCTTTTGGTTACATAAAATTACTAGTATTCTTTATACAAAAAACTCGATCCCCAGAACTCAACTTATCTAAATGTTTCAGTTTAGGAAATTCCTTTATTCCTGCTTGCCAAAAAAATTGAAACTTAATTCACAAGGTATCCATTCTTATAAAACAACTCCTTTTATCACCGCGATATACTTTAAAACTTATCGACTGTCCAAAATCGCCGATAATTCCATATTTTAATTCCTTATGTTGTTTAATTTTTGCTATCCTCGTTAATTATTTCAAATTCAAGGTTATAAAAAATACTTCCTTCAAACTTTAGATAAACTATTTAGATATATTTTTGTTAACATCTTTAACCAATGCAGTCCTTAACCAAAATATCGTCAAATATCTTGTAGTCATATTGTGAAACTGAATTCTCAAGATATTTGCATTTTAAATCTATTCAGTTAGGAAGGACTAATTATCAAATATCCTGATTGATTAATTCCAACTTAGCCTTTAAATCATTTCCCAGACTACTTGGATTGCTTATGTAAATTACAACTTTACACATAGGTCTTTTAATCGACTGAGAAATCCTAATCACAAGATGTCCATGCGTAAGTTTTAAATTCCAAAATATTTTCAAAGACCCTTTTTCCTTTGAAAATATATTCTTTCAAAATCAATTCCAAAAATTAATTTAAAAGTAATTGTCAATTCTTAAACAAAATTTCTATTTGAGTTTTCAAACTATATATCTTTTCAAAACCTTTTTTTATCACAAATACACTTTCTCATGTACTCTCTACTTAATTTACTGGCATATCCTTATTATAGGTTTAACTAGTATAATTCTTACAACTCTATCAAAATTTCAATATCTTGCTTACTTATTCAAATTCACATCCGTTTACCCAACATTTTCAATCACTTGTCTCAATGGGTTTAAGTATATATTGATGTTTTAATTGGAATCATATAGTCTTCCACTTTCGAAACTTGAAAATACATACTGATGATGATGCACTCATTAACAGAGTTATCTTCAAGCGACTAGAATGTGATTCTTTATTTATTTAGTATACTTAAGACATTATATACACGTTATCTAGGCGTGTATTCCAAAATCTTCTTTTACTCGATAGTCCAACCTCAATATCGAATACAATACTCAGACTCAAATTTTAATATCTAACCATATTGATAAGTTAACTTTGGGGAGAATTACCTTAACAAATTTGACTCAAGTTTATCAATATTTCTAAATGTTACTCAATAGTGAAATTAAATCCAAAAGGCATTTATACTCAAATCATTTTTCCAGATCAGTGAAAGTGGCTTAATTACCATACCATAAGAAGTATTTTATTTGTAATTATAATCACAAAATGTAAACTTAACCTTAATCGTTTGATTGATTATCCAGGTTATAATTAACCATATAATTTCAAAATGTGTTTCTTTCTTAAAATATAACTTTTCAATAATCATTTCATAATTTCAAATACGCTTTCTCAGATATAATACTCCAAAATATTATTCTAAGGCATTACTAACCCTATCTCTAATGAGATATTATAACTCTGATGAGTCTTTCCTTTTGTTCAAATGTGTCATACCCTATAGCTTTGTATAAACCAAAGCTCTGATACCAATTCTGTAATGGCCCGGCTTTTTTCTCGGTTTTTGCTAGTAATTAAACCATCTTAAACCATTCATAAAGACGGATTATTATGGGTACTAACATATTTGCATAAAATATCCGAACTTTTCATTTCATTTCAAAGTATTAAATCAGAGTTACCCGGAACATCAGAGTACAACATAATCTCAGCAGAAATAAACTCTTTAGCAGATGAAGGAAATCCAAAATATATCTTTAGCTCCAAAACTGAATCCAACTCTGAAAGCTAAACCTGCAAAATCAGCTACTGGCTGCCCATGCAAAATGATGGGCACCAAGAGTTTAGGTGTGGGAACAATAAACTCCAGGCCAGTCATGGGACTGGTGTGAGAACTCAAAACAGTAGTTATTTAAGATTCATTTTAAAGTTGTTAATTCAACGGACCATGCCGCTAACACAGAACGGGTTGACTCCATATGAATTCCTATACGAACAAATTCGCTATGACTTTAGAAAAAAGAAACTACCATAAGGTCACACACACAATGCAAACGCATACATGGGCTTGGTTTCACCTTAAGATAGTCAAAATACTTGATAGGTGAAAATCCTCTTTCAATACTATAATATAGTGTGAAAAATCCTTTTGAAAGTAAATGTATCAATCTTAGCCATCATAGGTACCATATACTATACTGACGTATGGTATACAACTAAAATCGTACGGGATCGTAGCGGAGATTGGGTTTCCAAAAATGACCCGGCAAAGGAACTTCCTTCCGAACTGAATTTTGAACACCTCTAGAGGGATGTCCGAGGATCAACTGATGCTCCTCATGCCAACACAAGGCTGGGTTACCCTTTAACTGGGTAAATTAGAGTATGCCTGAGTATGCCATCTCCCAGTCATTACCGACCTTTCCAAGCGCACGCCAACAACAACCACAAAAGTAGATGCTTTTACCACATAGGTTAATACCTGGGCTCCATACCATAGTACACCTTTTATCTAGAAGGAGACAACACCCTATAACTTTGCCGCGTTTCTTCCTTTTTTGGCCATTTACCAGGGAGTGGGGCTTTTCAAGGTCACGATATACACAAAGCTACACTTAAATAAGCCATGCTTTGATCATCCATAACTCATCACATAGCATAAGTATGCCACACTGTCCACTCACTACGGATCACTGATTTATATCGATACTCTAAGCTCATACGTCTTAGGGAAGGGTGTTAAGCAAGAGAATAAATTCTCTGCTACCAAGAAGATATATATTTAACAGAGATCAAAGCTACGCAGTCAATTACAATGTCAGACAGACAATCCATACATGTCCGTTCTAGGTCTAAACGAAACAAAAATCTAGGATTCCTTCACATACGTTCGGGCTTCTTGCCACTTGACTGATATATAAAATCCATCTCCAAATGGAAGCCAGCCATACGAGACATTCAGCAAGTCACCCTTACGACATGAAGGGTCCCGGACTTCAATGTCGTTTCCAATGTCTTTAATTGCTTACAACGTCGTATTATTACTTGGAATGGTGTTCGGACATACATTCGATCCTGGTCTTTCCAAATAATAAGCGCAATTTAAGAAAAACAATTATGGGACACACAGGATTTCAACCAAATCTCCTTCCATCTTGGATATTGTTAAATTACACTTCTTCAAATCCATTCTCAAATTATAACAAAATCCATATTTAACCTTTCTCTTTTAAAACACATCCCTTAAATCAAAGATGATTTAGCCTCAAAGCCTTAATTAATTTTCCGTTTGATAAATCGTTATCAAAATCCAGTCTTCTTTAAAAATCATTAATCCACATTTCAACCATAGTTTCCAGTTAAATTGATTTTCCAACATTCCATTCTTTAATCTTAACTAAAAGATTATACTTTCTTTCCAATTCCTCATTTTTAATTTCCTCAAATCAAAGATCTGATTAAATCCTCAATTTACGATATGAATTTCCATAACTCAATCTCATTGGGTTTCAAGAATGATATTATTGAAGATATGATTCACGACAAAACCCAAATCAATCGATATTGAACATAAGTTACACAGAAGTTGTATCTACTTATATTCGATATCTATTCTCATTATCAACGAATACTATAATTAGAATAATGATATTATAATAATATCTTCCAAATTCCTCAAATAGTATATGTTTACACCAAAAAATTCCATATCAAATATCCAAAGATTATTCTATCCAACTTAACCCAATCAAATTGGGAAACCCATATCTTAATTAAAAGATTTATCCAACTCTTTGACATTAGATCTGGATAGAAATATCATCCACTTATACTTAATATTAAACTCTGTATCCAACTCATACTATAAGCGGAATAACAGTGAACTACGTTTTAAATTCCTCAAATAGTAAGAGTCATCATCTACCGGCTTAATATCAAACATCCAAAGATTTATCTCTAACCATATCCAATTATTTTAAATTGAAAAACCCGTTTTAATATCAAAACATTTTCAATACCTTTAAATCTTTGAAAATAATCCACCGATCATTTAGAAATGATTACTTATAGTTCAGGAAACAACTCGTGGTTTACCACTTCAAAATAGATTGTTTTCAAAGAAAGAGTTACCATAGTGTTTCAAAAGGATTACAAAACAATTATCTTAACTACGTCGAACAAAATATCGTTTATCCTAGCCAAAACTTAAACTTTGCGTTTCACCCAGGGTAATAAGAAGAGACATAGAACTACGGGTTAGACAAAAGTGTGGTACGAGCAATAAGTAGCAAAACAGAACAATAATAGGTATACTAAACCATACCTGAACCTGGACCTACAACCAAAGAGTTAGCACAACATACTGTATAATACTCTAAGGTGCCACTAACATATGGTATAAAAAATACAGGGGTGTGGGGGTGTGTATGTCATAGTAATGTCAAACAATTAAGCATAACAACCATCCTCACATCTCTCACTCAGTGCATAAAGCATACGATATCCACCGCTCTGACCACCCATTCCTTGCTACGATCACTCTGCCCCACGGTGTCATAATGACACCACTGCACTGATCCATAGCCACTAGTCCTTGCTATGTCCACTCTGCCCCATGAAGTCATGATGACTCCACTGCACTGGCTCATAGCCATGATACGATCACTCTGCCCCATGGAGTAATAACTACCCCACTGCACTTATACATAGCCTAACATCCGTCTTGGTGGTGAATCAAAGCTATAGACGTCAATAACCCCTTTGCACACGTCCCGCAGCAAAGCTCAACTCATGAAGTTAACTCGTTGATCTCATTTGGATCCAGAGTAATAACCTCCCATTTGGACTTCCTTTGCATCTCGGGTTTTGGTCGGATCAGAGTTGGTGTTCAGAAGAGTCGTCGCGTAATCGTAGCTCCAATCCAGTTCGGTTCGGCTTTCTTCAGTCAGTTCGATTCGAATACATTGCTCCTAGGCTTCCCGTTTGGTTTGGTGTTCTACTTCAGGTTGGTTCGGTAGTCCCCCTTTCATTTAGTCGATTCGGTTCGGAGCTCATGGATCCCGATCCGGTTCGGTGCTTCACTCCAACTGCAACTCCAAGCTTGGTCCTCCAATCCGATCCCGCTCCCTAGCTCTAGTCCCTTTTCTCCGATCCGATCCGCAAACCCTTCTTTGCTCCCTATCCGAACCCAACTCCAGCTGTTATGCAAATGGCCTTCCTTCTTTCCAAGCTTCCTTTAGTGCAAAGTCCCGATCCAGATCGGATCCTCTTGCCCAGTTCTCTAATCCGATCAGAGCCCCCTAACCCGATCCGATCCAAAACCCTGCACTACTTCCTGCAACTTTTCCAGCGACTGTTTTACGACATACGACGGCGTTTTCGACCATTCTAACAGTTCTAATCAATCGCAAAGAACACCATACAGTCATAGAAACACATATAACCGACCAGAAACATCAAAACAACAATATGATGTATTAAAATGGATCAAACATGGCCAAAAACCCATATTTTCCCTTAATCATGTTTAAGTAAAACTAACGATATGATTAGCAAAACTTAACCAAATTTTCTAAAAGAGGCCTAAAACAATATTTTGAAATTTATAAATATTTTTCCAGAATTTAGTCATGTTTAAATTCACTAATTAACACTAATTACCCTTAATTAACTATATTTAGTGAGGAACTATCCAAATCACTCACCTTGGCCAAAAATTAAAACTTTTAAAACTGAAACTCCGCTAATTTGGACAAATGCCGATGTCTAACAGCAGCTCCAACCTTGCTTTGGTGCTATTTCCCTTTGATTTGACATAGATTAAACTAATACTTGATAAGAAAGTGATTAGAGATGATTCTAGATGTTGGAGGCCATTGTTAGGGTTCCTAGGAGGTAAATGGTGGCTAGAGAACTGAAATGAAATGAAAACCTAACTCATTTCAGCCTCCCCATAACCCTAATCCCGAAATGGGTTATGGGCCCATTCACTAATCACCTCATTTGGCCCGGTTAAGCAGTTTTTCACCTTCTAAACCCTATTTCAGCCATATCTCCCAAACGATAAGTCCGTTTTTCACATATGACCACTCTACGGAAAGGTAAACCATCATTCAGATCTAATGGAAGTGGTTTCAGATCAAAACTCCTTTCCAATAAAAAGTTATGGCTGAAACAAGATCAACTAAAGGCAAAATGGTCATTTAAAAATCGACAGTAATCATGAACATGGGAATTGACCACAATAGTCGTCTCCTAAAGTTACATGACTATATGACTTCGTATGAGAAAGAAAGAAATATTCTATGATCCTTCGATGCATAGAATGCGGCTCGTTACATTTTCCATCCTTTAAGAAATTTCGTCTTCGAAATTCCTTAACCCAAAACATACAAAGGATCCCGCATGCCTACCAATCATTAACAAAACCATAAAGCATACAAATGAACACAACAAGCCTATCCTAGCATGCGGTTTACTGACAAGGGAGTACTATACCGATATAAAAACCTTACCAGACAAAGAGTTCTGGATACTTCCTCCTTATGTTCTCCTTTGTTTCCCAAGTACAGTCTTCCTCATCACCACCCCACTGAACTTTGACTAATTTCACTGCCTTCCTTCGAAGCTGCTTCGTATTGCTCCCAACAATACGCATAGGCCTGCGGTTCCCAACTGCCTCGGGTTCAACATCGATATTGTCCAACTGATCCGGTGTAATAGTCACACTAGGGTCGTGCACAAACTTCCTTAACTGGGAAACTTGAAATACGTTGTGAACTCCTGCCATCTTTTCTGGTAATTCAACTTTATACGCAAAATTCCCAACTTGCTCGAGAACTGGGAATGGACCAAAAAATCTCGGTGTTAACTTGCCTCTCCAGCCAAATCGAATCACGCTCTTTAACGGAGAAATCTTGATAAACACCAAGTCGCCAACGGAGAATTTCAATTCTCTTCTTCATCTATCAACATAACTCTTCTGTCTATCTTGAGCAGCCCTCATTCGCTATTGGATAACCTTAATCTTATCTGAAGTTTCTCTTATCACATCTGGTCCAAGCACAAACTTCTCACCAGTTTCTAACCAACATGACGGTGAGTTGCACGGTCTTCCATACAAAGCTTCAAATGGAGCGACACCAATACTGGACTGATAATTATTATTATATGCAAACTCAACTAGATGTAAATGGTTATCCCATGATCCACCAAAATCCAACATGCAAGCTCACAAGAGATCTTCTAACACTCGATTCACCCTCTCTGTCTGACCGTCGGTTTGAGGATGAGTACGTGGTACTGAGATGTAATTCTGATCCTAACGCCTCTTGCAAGCTCTTCCAAAATCCACTAGTAAACAAAGGATCTCGGTCACCCACAATGCTTTTTGGTACTCCATGAAATCTCACTACCCATTTCACATATAGCTCAACTAACTTAGCTACCGTTCTATTCGACTTGACAGGTATATATCTTGCACTCTTGGTCAATCGGTCCACAATCACCCAAATGCTATCATGGCCCGACCTCGTCCTTGGTAAACCATTAATGAAATCCATTGAGACTTGTTCCCATTTCCATTTTGGAACTTCTAATGGTTGCAACAAGCCACTAGGATTCTTTTTCTCAGTTGTAACTAGCTGGCAGTTCATGCATTTGGATATAAACTTCCCAATGTCTCTTTTCATCCCTTCCCAGTAGTAGGTCTGCTTCATGTCTCGATACATCTTGTTACCACCAGGGTGTATAGTCAGTTTTGAGTGATGACATTCTCTAAGCAATTCATCTCTCAATCCATTGACATTGGGTAAAACTAGTCTTCCATTCTTTCTAAGCCATCCATCTCGATCAAGCCCATACTCGTTCATCTCCTCATCTATGCCCATCTCTAACTTGGAGATGATTTTCAATAAGTTAGGATCGTCCCTCTAACTGGAACCAATCCACTCAATCAAAGTGGGTCTGACCGTCAAACGTTCTAACATTTTTGGATCCAATTTGCACTTTGGTCTGAAATCATACCTAGGGATGTACTCCAATTGCTTCCACTCTAGAAACAAAGCCCCTAAACTGGCATGTCTTCTACTCAATGCATCATCTACCGCATTGCCCTTTCCTGGTGTGTATGCGATATCGAAATCGTAGGAAGCCAAGAATTCTAACCATTTTTGCTGTCGGAGATTTAGATCCTTCTGAGAGAAAAGATATTTTAACAAATTATGATCAGTAAACAACTCGAATCTTTCTCCCAAGAGATAATGTCTCCATATCTTCAATGCGAACACGATCGCTGCCAATTCCAAATCTTGGGTAGGATATCTTTTCTCGTGCAGTTTCAGTTGCTGACTAGCATAAACTACAACCATACCTCCTTGCATTAATACAACACCTAGCCCGGTACCACATGCATTTGTGTAGACTGTCATCTCTTCATTCCCTTTAGGAATGACTAATACTGGTGCACATGTCAACTTTTCCTTTAGGCTCTTGAATGCATTCTCGCACTTTTCGTCCCAGGGGAAGCTTGATTTTCTTAGTCAACTGAGTTAATGGTGTTGCTATCTTGGAGAAGTCTTAGATAAACTTACGATAATATCCAGGTAATCCCAAGAAACTTCTTACGTCTGTTGCATTCTTGGGCGTAGACCAATCTTGTACTGTAGCCACCTTCGCAGGGTCCACGGCAATAACATTTTCTGAAACAACATGGCCCAAGAATCTCACTTCCCTCCTCCAGAAGTGACACTTATAAAACTTTGCTTTCAATTGGTGCTTTCTCAACACCTCCATCACTTTCCTCAAGTGTTCCTTGTGTTCTTCCTCTATCCTCGAGTAAACAAGTATGTCGTCCATGAACACAAGAACAAACTCATTCAACTGATCTCTGAATACCCTATTCAGAAGATCCACAAAATATGCTGGTGCATTAGTCATTCCGAACGACATGACCAACCACTCATAAAATCCAGACGGCGTCCGGAAGGCCGTTTTAGCTATACTCTCAGCTTCCACTCTAAGCTGATGAAAACCTGTCGCGAGATCCAACTGAGAGAACACTCTCACGTCACTCAACTGATCAAACAAATCATCTATCCGCGTTAGAGGATACTTATTCTTCCTCGTCACCTTATTCATCTCGCGGTAGTGCACACACAATCGAAGGGAACCATCGGCCTTGGTAGCAAACACAACTGGTGCTCCCCACTCAGAAACACTTCTTCTGATAAATCCCTTCTACAAAAGATTGCTTACTTGCACCCCGAGCTCTTGCTGCTTTCTTGGTGCTATACGACGAAGTGGCATCACTATTGGTATGGCATCTTTCACTAAATCAATACGGAGCTCAATCTCTCGGTGTGGTGGAAGTCCGGTCACTTTCTCGAAGATGTCCGAATACTGGCCAGCCACAGCCACATCTGACAACTCATCATGCCGGATGTCGAGGGAATTTAGAAAATTATCCATTACCCCATCACTAGGTAGACCACCAAACACTACCCTCCGCCCATCATCCGCTCTAACTGTCACCAAAAAGCCCTCACTATCTACCACCACCCCGTATCTTTGGAGCCAATCGACTCCCAAAATAATGCCAAACCCAGTAAAGCCCAAAACAAAGAAATCACAAACAAACATGCATCCATGAATTGATAAGACAACATTACAAAAAATCAAACAAAGGCTAGTCGAACACCAATCGGGTTCGTCACTGCTAAAGGTCTATCGACTGTCTCAGTTTCCAATCCCATCCTATCTACCAGGTCAGTAGTTGTGAAGGAACGGGGAGCTCCGGTATCAAACAATATTCGAATAGGAACATCATAAACAGAAAGCATACCTTGAATGACGACATTCTTTCCTTTCTCCGACGCAGTTGGGGCATTTGATGAAGAAGGAACAACATTGATGGCATATGCTTTCACAATCTGCTTTTCTTTAGGGGGTCACAGACACTTGTCCTTATGATGTCCCACCTGGCCACAGTTGAAGCACTTCCTATCTGCTGGCTTGGCCCGACATTCTTTGGCATAGTGGCCCTTCTTACTATAGATGAAGCACTCAACATCTTTCTCATTCTTTTTCTTCTGGCCATCCTTGGTCTGATTATGTTTTCTATTATTCTGAGAACTATTCTTGCCTCCGCTGCTTGCTTGAGGTTTTGGCTCCTCTACAGATGCAACCTCAGTTTTCGTCTAGGGTAAAGACTCTCTGACCTTAATGCTTTCCCCACAATCGATTCAAACATCTCATCGATGTGGTTAATAATCCTTTCCCCCAAGTACTCATCCAAACCAGTTATGAATTTCTCGTTCTTCTTCTCGGCAGTATCAATAAGGGACAATCCATATTTCGATAGAGTATCGAACTCTGCAATGTAACCGAGACAGCTCTACCATTCTGCTTTAGCTCCAAGAATCTCTTAAACAATACTGATTTCTGAGCAGCTAGAATAAACTTGTCGCTAAAGCGAGTCTTAAACTGATCCCAAGTAATCTGATCCTCGGGAGTAGCTGCCTTTATAACATTCCACCAATTCATTTCCCATCCTTGCAGCGGACGGGATGCTAGCCTTCTCTTCATCGCATCCTCGATACCCAAGTCTTAGAAGATACACACATAGCTATCCAACCAATCTTGAAGATTCGTGGCCGATTCCGTTCCGTGGAACGGCTTTCCACCAAGACTATAGTAATCCTTGCATAGCTTGGCGAAATCGGCCCTAGGCGCTTGCACCGCTGCACCACCACCACTAGTAGCATTAGGAACTGCCCTCTGAACGTCCCTAAGCATTTCTCTCATGAAGTCAGTGAACATAGTCCTCATGTCAGGAGCATTCCCATTATTGGCTCCTCTACCAGCACCCCTCGTATATCGGCTCATTGTTCAATCTATAAAGAGAAACGATTAACCATCCTCTTTGTGGTGTCAGTGCAGTGCGACTTCATCCTTAGATATACTAATAATATATATATATATATACATACATACATATATAGCTTTTGAAATCCAAAATAATCACAAGTACACGCTCTCATATACGTATTATCTCTCTCTGGTGTCTTTCCCTAAGTTAACTATGCAACCTAGAGCTCTGATACCAAATGTGACGGCCCGCCCAGTGTAATAATGCAACGACCCAGAAAATCTGAACCAATTTAAAATTTTTAAATTGGCTAAAATAATGGATTTTAAATATTTTAAATAAATATTTTAAATAATGGCAATGAAAAGTGAGTTTGAATCGAAAATTAAAAACGAATATAATTAATTCTAATTATAAACAAGGCTTGAAAAGTCGCTGCAGTTTCAAAAATTGAATTCAAACTTTGTCGGACTGTACCGGGTGCAAAACAAAACGGATTTTAGGGAAACCAAAAATATTTAAATCTGTTAGTGAATACCTCTCTAACGAATATGAAAAATCGAATTTTCATAGCGGAAAGCAAAAGTTATGGCCGAATGAATTTTCAGAAAGGTCGCTATGGAATTTATATAGCCCGTGAAATCGGCCATTTTGCATACGACCTCGGAATTCGACGAAACCACTTTTGTTGGATCCGGGATGTGAAGTTATTGCTAGGTTTCAAATTTCATAATTTTTGAAGCTAGTATGTGAGCGTGGCAAAGGAAAACGTATTTTGGTCAATTATAGATAAATTGGATCGACCAGAAATGGGCCTTTTTGCAAACGGTCTTAGAATTCGACGAAACTAGTTTTCTTGGGACCGTATCGTCAAGACATAGCTAGATTTATTTTTCTGGATTTTTCGAATCAGTTTGTGGCCCAGGCAAATTGAAATGTACGTTCAAATTAAATATTGAATGTTTTATATTTTAATTTGAAGGAAAACTGACTGAAACATTCGAATGGGCCTTCGAAACATATCCCATTGTGTTCGGAATGGGGGTGAAACGCTAGGGGCAACAGTCGTTGGGTTTGATTTCGAGCTCGTGTGCAAAAACCCTATTTTTGAATTAAATAAATATCTCGGCCAATAGTATTTTTTTCCTTCATTATTTAAAAATCCGAGAAAATTGATTTTCTCTCTCCCCGACATTCGTTAACAGGCGGAACCCCTTTGCCACCTTCTCTCCTCTTTTCTGGCCGCTCCGATCATTGAAACCCACCACCCCAGTTATGTTTTTCGAAGATCCTTCTCTCCTCTTCAAATCCGTGTAGGTGGCGCCCCTCCCCGTCGAGTCTTCATCGAGAACCGGAGCCCCAAAGTTCGTCGTCTTCCCCTCGATTTCTGGCCGAGATCCACCACCGAGTTGGCCCTCCTCCCTGGCGCACGTGCGCCTCACGTAGGCCTTCGACCCTGCGCAACCCGATCGTGGAACCATTGCACGGATAGATCGAAAAATTCAAACCGAGTTTTGAAGATTTTGAAAGGTAATCGGCTGTTTAATTTGAAACTGATTTTAACAGTTTAAAACCGTTGCCAACTTCGAAAAATCATATATTTTTCGTTCGTTAACGAAATTAGATGAAACAGGAAACATCGTGACCGTGAGGACGTCTTCTACATTTTAGAAGAGACCGCATATTTTTATGAGCCTTATGCTATTTTTGGTGGAGTGGAACCCAATGTGAGATTTCTAATTTATAAACGATATGGAAACGACGATGTATAAATTATATAGTCGATGTATGAGTTATATAAGCGTTGTACACCTCTTGTATTAGCGTTGTATAAGTTGTACGTTCGATGTATAAGTTATATATGCATTGTAAAAATTATATATGTGTTGAAATAGAAGTGAATTGCTATATATAAATATATATATATATATATATATATATATATATATATACGCCCCTCGTCCACAAACCATGGACGATATTTATTGGTTGTGATTGGTGTGAAAATTTATTGATAGCGAATGGTTGTTTGGGATTGTTTGTGGTTGATATTGATTGATTGTGGTTGAAAAATATTTGTTTGAAACCACATAGGATTAGTTTGTGGAAATGAAATAAATATATACATGCCGCCTGCGTGCGAACTAGATGCATGATCCCCATTGTCAAAAACCGCGAGGTTTTAAGGTAGAGCGAGGAGCCGTACTATGGACGGTCCCGGTTTTAACTACCCTGCCGTTATGCTGCCGAAATTTTGAATAATATTCATGTGTTTGAATTATTTTCAGTTGCTGAAACTATATTTATTCGTTGAATAGAAAACCTTCATGTGTTGAATCGATATTCATTCGTTGATTAGAAATTCATGTGTTGAATGGTATTCGTGTTTTAAATATAGAAATCACATTTTTATCTATATGTAGAAACTATAGAAAACCTTCATGTGTTGAATCGATATTCATTCGTTGATTAGAAATTCATGTATTGAATGGTATTCGTGTTTTAAATATAAAAATCACATTTTTATCTATATATAGAAACTATAGAAAACCTTCATGTGTTGAATAGATATTCATTCGTTGGATTGAAATTCATGTGTTGAATGGTATTCACATTTTGAAATAAATTGTTTTACAATAAAAATCACTTTTTTTATCATCTATATAAACTATATAAAATAATAGTGTTTTGAAATAATTTGTTTTACAATAAAAAAAATCACATTTTTATTATATACATGAATTGTAGAAAATGTGAAGTGTTAAAAATAGCAACTCGTTCAAATAAATATGCATGAGTTGAAATATTCATTAATTAGCTAATGATATGATTTTTGCCTATGCATACAACATTAGAATGAATGGTGTTTTTGAACCAAATGGAATCAAATATGAAGTTGAATGGAAAATGATAAGTGATAAGAACTGTATATATGTACATGCATATTTATTGAACAGGTTATGGCAAAGGGGCTAGAGAAGAGGAATAAAATTTTGTGCCCGACAAATAGGTACACATTTACTGTTTCGTTTGGGTGATGATTTTATGAGCCTGTTGGCTAGCCGCTTGGCTTTTTCTATTTCTTTTTGACATGAGATGCCCGTGTGGCTATTTGGGAATTTTCCCAGCCCCTCCCGTACAAAGGAGGTTGTGGCGAAATTTTCCAAAATTTAAAGGCGTTAGTGAAATATTTGAAGTGAAAACGATATTGAAATTAATGAATGAACTATATTTATATAAATATATAAATATAAATAAAATTAAAACGAAACATGGCCGTGCAGTTCGTGTTTTGAAACCGTGATTTCAAACAACTAGTGCGGGAAATCCGACCATTGGATTTTCCCAAAACCGCAACCGTTGGGTTCGCCTAGGAAATATCTTTCCAACGGCACTAAGTTTGTAAAAATCCAACGGTTGGATTGTCTGGAATGTTTGATTCAAATCTGAAGAAATACAGCGCCAGAATCGATTATATATATATATATATATATGTATATAATTATATTTAATCGAATAACGACGCTGCAGTTCGTATTTTGAAATCGAAACTTCAAACGATTGTACCGGGAGGTCCGACCGTCGGATTTTCCCGAAACTGGAACCGTTGGATTCGTTTTGAAAAGACACTTCTAATGATGTAAATTGCATGAAGATCCAACGGTTAGATTTTCAGATATGTGTAAATCAAATCTGAAGAAAAACAGCGCCACGACCGCGTTATGGCCCGAAGCTTCGTTTTGAATAAATTGGCTATTTTAAAATAAATAAAAATAGCGATAAATCGTTATAAAATATCATAAACGATATGGAATGGAGATAAACTAAATTTGCTCGATTTATGTGGTATTTGATGGTTGAATGTGTTTGGTGTGAAAAGTACATTAAAGAACAAAATTGGTGTTGTCGAATGATTTAACGATTGAAATAAATTGATTTGAAAATTTAAATATATGTGAATTATTTGAAAAGGCCGATTTAATTCTCATTTCAAATAATTGACCGACGATTGAAATTCGAAGATGAAGACGGTGGTCGAAGACCGGAGATCTTCACCTCATTTGGATGGTAACCGAGGTCCTGATTGGGAGGTATCCCGAAATATGGATAATGAGTAGTGATCGTCCAGACGTACGTGGTGATCGAAGGGTTTGTGAGGTATTTAGTGCCTCCGGTTTCGTTCAGACCCAGAACGGACTTGTAAATGGACTGTGTGTCTGACGTCGGATTTTATTCTGTGTTGATTGTTCTCTGTTAAATATACATCTGTTTGGCGGCGGAGAATTTATTCTTTTTCTTAATGCCCTTCTCTGAAACGCACGAGCTCAGAGGTTGTATATCGATAGACATCAGTCGCATGGCATGAATTGCTAGTGTGACATGCCTAAGTGGCAAATGATCAGGGCTTCTGTTGAAAAGCAAATTCTTGTGGTGATGATCAAAGCACCGCCTGTGTTGCGTAGCTTTGTGTATAATGTGAATTCGCGAGCCTCACACCCCGGTATGAACCAGAAACGGGAGAAGGACCTCAGGGAGGGCATGCGTTTCTTTCTAGCTAGGGTGGTGTCAGTGACCTACCAACCCTGACATTTATATACTTTTCACCGGTGTGGTTGTTGCTGTTGCGAGGCGCCTCGGTTAGATCGGGCGATCCGGGTCCGATGGAGTCATTCGTTGGCTCATTTACGCCCCAAAGGGCGGGGAAACTTATTGTTCAGGAATTTTAATCCACATCGGTGGACCGACCCTATCGCTCCAAGGGTCGATGCGCTCTGACCCTGTGGCTCGGGCTAAAGAGTCACGAATTCGGTAAGGACTATCTTTTGCCTTGGTCCATGACGGAAATCCAATTTCCAAATACGTGACTGTGCGGTTTCGATTGTATATATATATTTGGCGACATAGTGGCATGGGACGATCATGTCGTCTATGATTGATAGTTATGATTTGAAATTGTTTTCAAAACATATAAACACTAGAAATAATATCAAATGCCTTTGTTTTATTCGTATCAAGCATATTTTGGCCGTTATAAGATAAAAACTCTATCCTCCGGTTTGCGTTGCATTGTGTGATGGGAACTGAGTCTTATAACGGCTTCATTTTTATAAAAAGCATAGCGTTGTTTCAAAGAATGATTTGTTTTAAAGCATTGGTAATCCAATGGAGTAAACCCGTTCCACGAAAGTGGCGCGGTCCTGTGATTAGCCATATTATAAATGTGTTGAGTAGATTTCTCATACCAGTCCCATGACTGACTCGTAGTTTGTTTCACTTTCAAACTCAGGTGCCCCTCTTTCTACACGGGTAGCCTTGTATTCAGGTTTAGCAGGCTTTATCTGGATAGCTGGAGCTGAAGATGGATTCTATCATTTATCTCTGTTTATGCTGTTCAGCTCCTATTGTACATATTTTGTTTGTTTTCCGCTGTAGACATTTATGTATAGCTAAACTGTAATTGTACTAAGTAAGATCCTGTATACTGTGTAACTTTGATGATTACTTTTATCCAGTATACTCTATTGTGCATTTTCTGGTGTATTTATTTATTTTTGTTCTGCTATTACCTGTTTCTGTGTTATATTCCAAAGATAACCCTTGTCTCCGTCTATACGGGAATTGGGGTCATCTCAAATAACCCGGAAAATCTTAGCCAATTTAAAATTTTTATTTTGGCGAATTTAGCGAATTTTGAATATTTAAAATGAATTATTTTAAATAATAACGACAAGAAATTTATTTCGAATAGAATTAGGACGTATATATTTAATCGAATCGTCGTTAGAATATAAATATTTTATTTTAATTATAAAAGGAATTGAAAATGGCGCGGTAGTTTGAAAATTCGATTTCAAAGTTTAAATGAATGTACTAGGTGCGAAATAAACCGGATTTTAGCAAAACCAAAAATATTAGAATCCAATTGAGAATATCTTTCCAACGAATCCGAAAAATTGAAATTTCATAGTGGGGATAAAAAGTTTTGCCCAGTTGAAAATTCAGAATAGTCGCTATGGAATTCTGGCCATTAGAAATGGAAATTTTGCAAACGACCTCGGTTTTCAACGACACTACTTTTGTTGGATTCGTGATGCCTAGATATTGCTAGATTCCAAAATTCGTAATTTTTCGAATCAATATTTGAGCGTGGCAAAGGAAAACGCATTTGACCAGTTTCAGTCAATTTCGATCGACCTAAAATTGGCCATTTTTCAAACAGTCTCAGAATTCGATGAAATTAGTTTTGTTAGGACCGTATCGTCAATACGAAGCTAGAAAATATTTTTCGGGAATTTTTAGAGTCCGTATGTGGCCCAAGTAAATTGAAATGTGCGTTCAAATTCAATATATAGAGTTATATTTTGATTTTGACGAGAACTGATCGAAACAGTCGAATCAACCTATGATACATATCCCATTGTGTTCGGAATGGGGGTAATTAGCTATGGACAATAGGCGGTAGGTCTCATTTGAGGTTCGAAAGAAAAGTCAACTTTAAGTGAATAATAAGATCAATTAAATATATAAATTACATAATCCCTGGCCCTCTCTTTTCCCTTCAGCCAAACCATCAATTTCAGTTTTTTTTTTTTTTAAAAAAAGGGGCGCTCGTGCCCTAGCCGCGCCGCCAGCGAGGGCGACGCCCCCCTGGTGATCGACGATGCCTCCCTCTCCTTCCCTTCTCTACTATCTCCTCCCATCCCGCTCGAACCCCCTGGCCTCTTCCACCTCGCAACAGAACTTCTCCCCCCCTCGCGATGCTCTTCCTCCTCCTCCAACCTCTCCCTCCTCGAAACCCGCGAAACACCCTCAGCTCCACCTCCTCTTCTCCTTTTCCGTCCTCCTCTCTCCGAGCCCCCTTTTCTGACGTGCGCGAGACCCCCCAGCCCTCCTCCATCCAAAAATCCGAATTTTACAAGTGAAAATGTGTGTTTATAATTTGTTTTCTTTATTATTATTTTTTTCTATTTTTTTCAGTTTAAATATATATAAAGTTATTAAAATGCATTGTTTTTAATGTGTATTATCATTAAATAAAAAGACGAGATTTTTTGTTACAGAAAGATGAAGCTTTTTTTTAAGAAAGGCGAGATCTTTAACATAGCAAAGACAACTTTTTTATATATAAGAAAGTTTATATTTTTAATAACGAAAAGGCGAGATTTTTATTCGTGTGAAGCCATTGTTTTTATCCGTGTAAAGATAGGATTTTTGTTATATGGACACCGTTATAAAAATAGAATTTTTATCTATATAGTAGCGCTGTAAAATTAGAATTTTTATCTATATAGTAGCAGTGTAAAAATAGAAATTTTATCTATATAGTAGCGGTGTAAAAATAGATTTTTTATCTATATAGTAGCGGTGTAAAAATAGAATTTTTATCTATATAGTAGTGGTATAAAAAGTGATTTTATCTATATAAAAATGCGATTTTTATATACATAGCAACAATATAAAAATGTGATTTTTATATATGTTGTGGCTACGGGCAATGAAAGTGACAAAAAGCGAACACGGCGAAGATTTCTACATATGAAGAGTCGTGGTATTGGATTAACTAGTCGATGAGAACTTCTCACTTTAAATCTTGTTTTCTAGTTAAAATATATACTAGGATGCAGACGGTGCTTAGCAGCACCCGACACCCGTCGTCCACAGACCATGGACGACTTGTATGCTTGTTTGATGTGTTGTGAAGTTTGTTTGTGATATTAATGTGAAATGGATAATAAAACATTCATGTGTTGAAATAATTATTTATCGTTAAAAATATAATTTTTAACGTGAATATGAATAAATAAATATTCATTTACAAACCGGACGGTTTGTTTATGTACACCTATTTGAAGAATATTGATTGGGACGATAAATTTTACATGTCGCCCAACTGGACAAATAATATTCGGTGTTTGTGGATTGAAACCCCACACGGGTGTTGGGATGATATTTGGTGTACACTAATCCCAATTATTTAGTTGTATGTCGATCGATTGGTCGACAGACTGTGTAAGCGTTAATTATTTATATTTAATGCTTATGCAGTTGTGTGGTGCACTTTGGATGATGGTTGATTATTTATCGTTGCTATTTATATACATGTGTTGTATGGAAACCATATAATTAACATTATATGGTAATTGATTGGGCCTCATTACAATTGGGAAAATAAAGAATATTATAAAGTATATATATTCATGTGTTGAATAGAATATATATTCATGTGTTGAATAAAACACAGATTCATATGTTGAAAATTATGATGTGTTGAAAGAAATATTTTAACAATAAAATTTACATCATTATCATATATAAAATTAGAAACTAACTGGAAAATAGATAAGATGAGTGGTCTCCTGGGTACTGATCTGATGTTGGTTTCGGCCTTCAGGGTTAATACTTAGGGAATCGTTCTCTTACTAATTTATGGTTGGAGTCTGGTTAAAAATTAAACAACAGAAATCATAATTTTATAAAATGTATTAAATAATAAAAATAGTCATGTGTTGACGATACTCATGTATTGAGAATATTCATGTGTTGAAAGAAATATAGATTCGTGTGTTGAATAGAATAAATATTCATTTGTTGAATAGAATAACGAAGTTATTGAAATATATAAAGCCGTGTTGACTAGAGATGCGCCATTTTGACGCGAATGATATTTATATCGATTATATTCGTTTTTATAATAATTATAGAAAAGGAAGTGATTTCAAAATATAACGTTATGAAAATATTATCATTTGTATATCGATGATGTGGAATATTCAATTTTGATTCGAAATTGAATATGAAGTTGAAATCATTTTGTAAACGAATTTAAAACGATTTATAAAATATGTTTTAAAAGGAAATCAATGGAATATATATAATATATGTATTATATATATATATATATTAAATGGCCTGAATAGAATGCGACGCGCCGCGGTAGTTCGTGAATTTCGACCATTGACTTCGAATGGATATTACGGGAGATCCGACCGTAGGATTCTCCTAAAACCGAAACCGTTGGGTTCGTATCGAAAATAACTTTCCAATGAATATTAGAAATTTGAAATCTAGCGGTTGGATTTGGAATTATGTCCAAATCAAATTTGGAAAAGGTCGCTGTAATTGCGGTTCGGTGGCTGTTATTGAAAACCGACTGTACGGGCGTTGATAAAATTATTAAAATATTAATAATTTGTGTAAAATCAAAATATATGAATTGGAAAGAACTGGGATGAAAAATTCTGGATTTGAAAGGATAAAAATATATTTTTATCGAAATGAACTAGAATTAAAATCCAATTATTTTTAAATAAATAAATTGGATTTGAAGTGGTTTTAAAAATAATAAGAATTTCCAATACGTGAATTGGAATGGATTTGAATCGAAATTATCTTCGGAATATTTCGTTATTGGATTTCGTGATTATATAGATATGGTTGTGGAAATTTGAAAGATATATTTATATCGTTAATTCCAATACGATATTTGTTGGTTTCATAATTTGATATTGAATATAAGCCAATATATTTTCTATTCAGAGCCTTATATTTAATATCAAATGAGATTTTGGGGTTTATCGTGGATAGTGTCTTAAATAACACTGTTCTTGAACCCAGTTTAGAAAAGAATAAATCTTTTAATTAAGATTTAGTGAAATTGCCCAGTTAATTAGTATTTAATTGGAACTGAATTTAAATTGATTTTGGGGTTTATCATGAGCGGGGTTATGAATAACACCTGTTCTTTAACCCGATTAACAATAGAATGTGAATTTGGGTTTATAGTGAACCATGTTTAGATGATGTTGGTTCTTTAACCTAGTTAAAGACAAGATATTGATTTTTAGGAAGATTAAAACTAAGTGGAGATTTAAATGAATCTTTGATCAGATTGAAATGTAAATTGATAATTAAAATTATCAAATCTGAAAAGTGATCGAGAATGGAGTACCATTAGTTTTGCTCCAAGCGATAGTGAATCTTTAATTAGATTTGAACGTGAAATGGTAATTAATATTTACCGATAACACATTGGTGTTAGATATGGAGTATTACCAGTTTTGCTCCATGAGATGAATAGGTTGGGATTGGGAAATAAAATAAATAATTACTTCGGTGTGGTTCGCTAATCCCGACTAGTTTGGAAAACCTTAACATGCTTTGAAATGATATCCAAAGGAAGATTAAAGAATAAATTTAAAAGAATTTATTTTTGATAAAATTAATGGGAACCTTTCCCTAAGAATGTGAAAATTTGAATAAAAGAATATTCTGAATTGGGATGAGGCATATGTTGTGTTTGTGTAACACTTGTTTATAATATACATGGGTTATTCGGAAAGACCGGGTTTATACCCATTCTGAATAACTGATTCGACGATATGTCGAAGATGAAGACGGTGGTTGAAGACCGGAAGTCTTCACATCGTTTGGATGATTACTGATTGTAATGACCCTTGATTTTGGCAATCTTGGTTATCCGATATACAACACATATCGAACATCCAAGGATCGAATATACCGGTCATAAATGAGAGAAATTAGGGGGTGAGGATAGATAAGATAGAAACTTAGAATAGAAGAAGAAGAAGAAAACAACATCAGAGTAACACAAGTCTCACAGCGGAACGAATAAATATATTTCATAATATAACTTTGAAATACAAATTTGTACTTGAATATACATATCATTATCAAAGTACAGCACTTACAACACATCGGAAAATAACTATAACTAGATGATCCTGAAGCCTCCTGCTCCAAGCTCTTCCAGTATATCTGTAATCCCGACTACTTGACTGCCCGTACAAATTTAGGCACCCAAGAGTTTAGGGAAACAAACAAATAAACTCTGGGTCAGTCATGGGACTGGTATGAGTAAAACAGTTTAAAACAGTTTGAGCAATGCAACGATATCTCATAAGACCACGCCGTATAACGGAACGGGTTTTTCCCTTATGAGAATCCAAAATATCTTTATATCAAAACTCATTGATATTATAACAATGTCTATCAACCACAATATATTAATCATCTAGCAGAAACGCTTTCATCTCACGTTCTACATATATAGTATACAATCAAAACCGCAAGCACGTACTTGGTAATGGATTTCCAACTATGACAAGGTATGGAACCACCTTTCGCTAGTGTACCTCTAGAGAGGAATTCACTGGGTTCAACAAGAACATCTTGCAACCCGGCCACACATGACCGACCACTCATTTCGCTTGAGTGTATCGAATGTATATCACCAACGGTTGGGATCAGCAACCGTTTCCCGAATGGGACAGCATCAACAATAGATTTTTAGAAGTAAATGAAACTCTAGATCAGGTGATTATACACCCTACTTCGGTGCGACCGACTTAGCCATGCTGCCTGCCCGATTTCTGTCATTTACCGGATGTGAGGCTAGAAGCTACACTTTATCATCACACCAGATTCACTTTGAATGCCACATCATCAAATCCATCAAATCACCGATTGACGTCCTCAACCATACATTATGTGTTAGCTAAAAGAAGTTTCCTTCTCCGCTTACACTCTTGGTACGGTTGGAGAAATCAATATATGTAATCGTCTATAAATACTCTGTCAGACATCCGTCCATACAAGTCATCCAGGAACAGGATGAACCGAAAGCACTATTCTTTAAACAGGATAGCCCTTGCATAACTCCGTCTTCAATTTCCTTTGGCATATATGATTCGCAACGCTTATGCCAATACAGAGTGGTTCTTTGGATAATAATCCAACCGGTCTCTCCATATTAACAACGTTAAAATGGTCAAAACTTCGATAGTCTGTGATTTAACTATCGAAGAAAAACAGGTGTTCAAACAACGATATTATTTCCAAATGGAAATTTATATCGATAAAAAATCATTCAACATTTATCTCTTTATTTCATTAATTTACTTATCTCCTGTTTCCCTATATTCAATATTTCTTATTTTCTAAATTTGGAAAATATACGTTATTACCATTGGAAAACATTTCCATTTCTTGTTTTCTTTATTAGAAAACATTTCTGGTTTCTTATTTGGAAAACATTTCCAAAGCTTCTTCATTGGACTTTGACAGATGTTTAAACAAACCATCGCGATGCCAACTCAAACCATTTCCTTTAATTACTAAATTCACTTAACCATCCTTTACTTCCGAACCTTAACCATTCCTTAGTTAAAAAGGAAGCCAATCAAGTTGGGGTAGAACTACCTCTCAGACCTTAACTGAACAACATTTCTAACTTTGAAATAGGCAAAGTTCACTTTATATTTCTTTAACACTTCCTTACGTAACTCTCTTTGGATTCATCTCTTATTCGATAATTCTTTCCTTCGAATAAGGTATATTCGATAACTCTATTCAATTTACTCTATTCGATTTACCCTTATCAATTAACTTTATTGGACTAACGCTATTGATTAACTCTATCGGACTAACGCTATTTATTTACTCATTTCACTTAACTCCTTTCTAATAAACTATATTCGATAACTCCTTTTACTTTCTATTCGAATAAACTAAATTCGATTAACTCATTTAATTCTATTAGAATAAACTATATTCGATTAACTCTATTTACTTTATATTCGAGTAAACTATATTTGATTAACTCATTTGCTTTAACTCTAATCGATTAACTCCATCGAATAACTAAATTCGATAACTCCTTCGAATAACCAAATTCGATAATTCCTTTCAAATAAACTATATTCGATCACTCACTTCGATTAAACTAATCGATAACTCTTTTCGATTAAACTATAATCGATAACTCTTTTCGATTAAACTATAATCGATAACTCCTTTCCTTTAACTCTATTCGAATA
This sequence comes from Allium sativum, assembly GCA_030737875.1. Lineage (NCBI taxonomy): Eukaryota > Viridiplantae > Streptophyta > Magnoliopsida > Asparagales > Amaryllidaceae > Allium > Allium sativum. Next base: position 652,849,126 of record CM060923.1, read on the forward strand.
AACTAATATTCGATAACTCCATTTGGATAACTCTACTTCGATTTACTCTAACTGATTTTCTCTAACTGGTTTAACTCTAAGTGGTTTAACTCTAACTGGTTTAACTCTAACTGGTTTAACTCTAACTGGTTAACTCTAACTGACTAACTCTAACTGGTTTAACTCTAACTAGTTAACTCTATCTAGTTTTCTAAATATTCCCTTTTTAATTCTATTTGTAAATGGTTTAACAAATATCTCCTGTTTCCCTCTATTTGTAAAGGTTTTACAAATATTCCTCTTTCTATTTGTCTGACAAATATTTCCCCTTTATATTTGTTTTTACAAATATCTTCCTTATCCTTGTTTTACAAATAATTTCCTTTTTAATTCCTTTTCACAAATATTTATTTAATAAATAAATATTTCTTTTTATAAAATCTTTTGATTTTTATAAATATTTCCTTTCAACATAACATTTGAAAATCTCCTTTACAACATTCCAGTATTTCTTATGGTATTTAACATACCATATAACAACGATAAATATCGTCCAAACACACATAATCAACCATAGATTATATATCACATCATATATCACAATATATGAATCACAGTAAAATAAATGTTGATGAATCCAGTTGGATTCCTCCAACCTGTTTCCCTGCATCACAGAAGTTAAACAACATAGATAACATCACTTTTTAGTTCCATATGATATATTCTGTTAAACAGAATCAATATAGAAATTCAACTAACTGACTAGCAGTTCAATCAAACAGTCAACACACAGTCAATCAGCCAATATCTAACAGTTCTAAAAATACAACATGAAATTATAAACTGTTCAGAGTTAGTGAGATTTACTCACTTGGGCAGTTCATCGTTAAAGAACGATAAACTGTTTGTTTGATTTGAATCAAACAATTTATTTCGCCATAAATTCAAACGAGCTTCAATCCACCCCCAGTCAGTTCCATTGTGGATCTCTCGTCCATACGATCCTAACGGATCTGACCGTTCGAAATTCTGATACAGTATGAATGAAATATTTAAATTACAGGTTTATAAAACAAATTAAATAGTTTTAAATTAAGGAATTGAGTTATTGGGCTTTAGCCAATCCACCGTCGGCCCAAGACAAAACCCGCTTCATATAACCCTTCTTCCCCGATGCCAGAAACAAAATCCTATACTGGTTACTACGTATGAATTCCCAACACCATTTCTAACTTCCTTCATCATTTTCACCATTGTTTCTTAGTGAATTCAATTACAAACATTGTCGCTACCATACTCCTCAAATCCTTAATCGCCTCCCTGCCTTCTCCAACTTTACCGCAGCTCCAGGTTATCCAAACATCATTATATAGAAACCCACAACAAATACTCCAGCCTTGAACTGGATACAAACCCATCTCCTCCTTTACACGCTTTTAACTTGGACCTCACAGCACCACATATCGGCCCATCCTTCTCCAATTAACTGCAACCCGTCCCTCTTAAACATCCACTCCAGACAAAAATCAGGCCCACACCATTATTGATTGTTCTAACGCGAAAAGCTCCTTCCAAAAATCATATTGCTCTTCGCAGTGAAAGGAAGAACCGCATCCTCTTCCCTGACTCACGGCGAACATAGTAACGCCAGTTCACCAAAAACGAAAGCAACCCGTCCCCCTTTAAATCCGTTTTCCGGTCGTCATGGATGACCGGATCTGAACAGACCGACCCCAAAACCTCCCCCTCGTCTTCCTTTACCCTTTCTCTTCAGACTCCACCCCTCATCGTTGCCCTTGACGACGGCAACCCATAACCCTATGCTACGGGTATTGAAACACAGTGAAGAAATACCACGTCGAGTCCCCTAAAGGTCATAACATCCTAAAGCTCTCGAGACCCAGTGTAAAACAAAATCGAGGTTGAGATTTTAGGAGTTTTTTCGAATTGATTTTGATTTTCTTTTATTGCGTTTTGAAGAAGCATAGAAAAGAAGTGGCGGCCGTTCTTTTTGACAGGAGGAAATGTATCCTAGGTCTTAAGGACATAGAGTTAAGTATTTATAGGGAAGAAATGAATTATGTATGGATTTCTGAAGGCCACGACACCTTTGCTGAAGAGTTAAAAGTGGCAGCTCAATTTGATCCACGAAAATGAAAATGTTAGGTTTTAGAACGGGGCTGAGGTGTTTTATTTGTGGCGGCTCAAGTCGTTCAGTTGATGTAATGTATGATTCAAATATTAGACCTTCGATAAGAGTGCCCCGTTGTAAAATTACGATCATTTATGCACCGTTAACGACAAAACAAAAAATACAGTTGTGATGAGGAATGTACGATGATTCCAAAAATATTATAATACCGGTAGATTAACTCATATTGTGAAACCTCAAAATGTTGATTACAAGGTGCACAATACTCCAAATAAAAAGTTGCTTATTTAATTAATTAAAAATTACTATAAAATTCTAAAAATTAAATTATCGCTACGTCTCAAAAGAATCTTGTCTAAATTCGAACCTGATATCTAGTTATATCGAATAAACCGTTACGGTCGATAAACGATTCTATAGCGACTATTTTAAAAGTTGATTTGGACATAACTCACAATCTACACGACAAAATCCCGATTTTTCTCTTCCACTAGAAAGATACACTCCGCCAGCTCCTCACGTTTCTTGTTTCACAGAAATCCGGCTTAAAACGAATCCTGTACATTCAGTTGAAGTTCGAATCGCCAATTTACGAACTGCAGTGCCATTTCAAACTCGATTTTTAAGTATAATATAATTATACGTTCAAACTGTCGTTTATATAATGTATTCGTTATTCTAATTCAATTTCTAAACTGAATTAAATATCACAGATGACCCAGTTCACACCATACCGTCATTTCAGCCAATTCTGTTTATTTCAGAATTTAAATATATTATTTAATTATTATTTTAATTAAATATTCATGATTATTTAATTTCACGACCATTTAATTCACTATATCACTATTTATATAATTAAATAAATTAATTATATACCTCTGCCAATGCGGGTCATTACAATCTTCCCCACTTAAAATAATTTTGTCCTCGAAATTGCTAAGGTATAGAACGACCCTATCGACTGGTTAGAACATATTTGTTCACTTCTTAACTTCAGTTTCAACTGTACCAATTTAATTTCAATTAAAATTTTATTTAATTCTTATCAACGAAAATTTCCAAAAATCCGGGAAATTTTCTAACGCCTTAACTCTTTGAAAAATTTCGCTAGCACCTCCTTTGTACTGGTCAATCGGTCAAACTCCAACTCGCCTCTCTAGGCCACCTCCAACCCAAAAGAAAATCAAACAGCCAAGCGGCTTGCCAATTCGGCTCATAAATCTTATATCCAATAGAAATATAAACTTGTACCTTTGTCAGCATATCATTTTATCCTTTCCACTTGTTATCAATTCAGCGGACACAAGGGTCATCCCAATCAAATTCCAATATGCTTTTATCCACAACACAACCATTCTCTTATATCCGAGCCAAATATCATTTTAACTCAAATTTCTTCTCGATTCCCAACTCTTAACTTGATTATCACATTACACTTCAAATTTGAATCACACAATCCAATTTGTCCTTATATCATTCTAAATCAATCTCAATTACCGCTTTACTGGCTTTACTTTAATTCAATTTTGCTTTCACAAATTTCTGTTAAATTTGTTTTTAATTCAAACAGTCTTTCCCTGGGATTTTTTAAATAGTTTACTCTTTTCAAAAATCAAGTTTTCCTTTTGAACATGTCACTGAGCCCTTGATTAATATTCCATTAGTTAAATAACTTCTCTATTTCTTTATTAATATTTGTTAACCAAATATTTTCAATAACCATATTGGCCTTTTAAGTTATTTGGAAAACATTTCCGAATATCGCCTTCCTTTATTTTCAAAACTTTTAGAAAATATATGCTATTTATAATTGGAAAATATTCCAATTACTTATCTCTTTTCCGATCTCGTTTATTTCTATACTTAGGAAATATTCTTTATTATATTTCCAAGCTTACACTTATTTGGGTTAAAATGGATATTGTGTAAAACATCATTACGACAACCCAAATACTATATTCAACTAACTCTTATTCAACATTGATCTTCGAGCCTGAAATCTTACTATTTATTTGTTAATAATGAAATCAATCAAGTTGGGGTAAAACTACCTCTCAGACCTTGACTGAATAACATTTATAACGTCAAAACAAATATGACTACTTACTCGAATAATCAATACCATACAACTACTTATTCACCTTTAAACACGTATACGCTTCCTCTTTCTATTCTTACTAGATTTTATTTTTAGTCTTCCTTTTTGATTATACTATTCTATTTCTAAGTTCGTTTCCTTGTCGACTTCTATATATATATCGATACGTTGATTTCTAACTATCCAATTATCTTAAAAATATTCTAACTCCTTAAATTCCCGGAAAAATTCGCCATAACCTCCTTTGTACCAGGAGCATCGGGATATTTCAAATAGCATCCCATGGCCCTCACCAATCCAAAAGAAAAAGAAAAAGCCAAGCGGCTAGCCTATACGGCGCATAAAATCTCATATATGAATTAAATACATACCTTTTCGTCGAGCATTCTATTTATATACCTTCATACCTTATCCATACCTATCTCATGTATATTTATACCTGCCCAGTCTATTTTAACTATACCTGATCGTTTTAACTCAATTCGTTAATTAATTTGTTAATTAACTCTTTAGTCTATTTCACTTTTATATTTGAACATGACATGTTCAAGTATATTTAAACTTGCTTATTAACTAATTTGAATCCAAATTTCAAATTTAAGTTCTATATTCGATTTCGAATATCCATTTACAAATCCAATTCACCTTTCAAAGTTCAACTTCAAATTCAAAACTCGATTAACTAAAGTCTCTTCGACTTAGTTAATTCTATTCACTTTCTATTCAAATTTTATATCACTTCTATTATTCAAATCTATATCAAATTCTATTCAAATTCTATAGTTTAAATTCCATTTGAATTCTATATTCAAATTCTATATATTCAAATCCTATATTTGAATTCCTTTTTAATTCTATATTCAAATTCCATTTGAATTTCTATATTCAAATTCCATTTCACTTTCGATATTCAAATCCTATATTTGAATTCCTTTATATTTCCTATATTCAAATTCTATATTTGCATTCCATTTGAATTTCTATATTCAAATTCCATTTCACTTCCATTGAATTTCATATATTCAAACTCCCTTTGAATTTCTAGATTCAATTTCTATTTCAAACTTTCTTTATTTATTCTATATTCAATTCTATATTACAAATCCATTTTGAAATTCAACGCAACTTGTCTTTCCCAAAACAAATTCAAAACAGTATCTCTGGTAGTAATTCGTCACTTACAACTCGAAAATGAATACTGATGATGTAGCTGTCATCATCAGAATCTATTTTCCAGCGATCGAAGTGAGTTCAATACTATAAAACCATTTTTAAACATTTCCACTTTGAAATTCATTTCAAAATATAATTCACGCTGCTTGTAAAACAATTTATAATCTCCCAGGATCTTAAATTTTCCTTATTTTTAATCCAAATCCATTTACAAACACTTATCCAATTCTCCAGAGTTTTAATTCAATTTCTGGTTTAAAATTTCAGATTCAACTCATCTGATTTCACGTATTTCACTTATATGAATTCTGATTGGTTATTTACATAACCATTTAATTTATAATCTTACTCGATTATAATAACAACAACCAATATAACCACTATATTATAAATTTTGATATATATATATATCTTCTCTATATCAAGATATACCTTGGGTAAACTTATTTTAATTTACCCTCTTTTCAAAACATATCATTACGGTTCATCGTATTCGAGTGTTTATAAACTCCCACCGATACAGTGGATCAAACTGATCGACCAGAACCCATAAACAACTCACCCAATGAATCTCCACAATATAAAATTATTTTTATATCATCTACAAATACGTTCACTCGTATATATATACTCAACCCAATCTAGGGTATTACTAACCCCATCTCTACTGAGTCACGCCACAGAGCCAAGGTAATACTTACCTTAAGCTCTGATACCAATTGTAATGACCCGGGATTTTGGCGATCTTGGTTACCCGATATACTACACATATCGAACATCCAAGGATCGAAAATACCGGTCATAAATGAAAGAAATTAGGGGGTGAGGGTAGATAAGATAGAAACTTAGAATAGAAGAAGAAGAACAACAAAACATCAGAGTAACACGAGTCTCACAACGGAACGAATAAATATATTTCATAACATAACTTTGAAATACAAATTTGTACTTGAATAGACATATCATTATCAAAGTACAACACTTACAACACAGCGGAAAATAACTATAACTAGATGATCCTGAAGCCTCCTGCTCCAAGCTCTTCCAGTACATCTGTAAATCCCGACTACTTGACTGCCCGTACAAATTTAGGCACCCAAGAGTTTAGGGAAACAAACAAATAAACTCTGAGTCAGTCATGGGACTGGTATAAGTAAAACAGTTTAAAACAGTTTGAGCAATGCAACGATATCTCATAAGACCACGCCGTATGATGGAACGGGTTTTTCCCTTATGAGAATCCAAAATATCTTTATATCAAAACTCATTGATATTATAATAATGTCTATCAACCACAATATATTAATCATCTAGCAGAAACGCTTTCATCTCACATTCTACATATATAGTATACAATCAAAACCACAAGCACGTATTGGGTAATGGATTTCCAACTATGACAAGGTATGGAACCACCTTTCGCTAGTGTACCTCAAGAGAGGAATACACTGGGTTCAACAAGAACATCTTGCAACCCGGCCACACTTGACCGACCACTCATTTCGCTTGAGTGTATCGAATGTATATCACCAATGGTTGGGGTCAGCAACCGTTTCCCGAATGGGACATCATCAACAATAGATTTTTAGAAGTAAATGAAACTCTAGATCAGGTGATTATACACCCTACTTTGGTGCGACCGACTTAGCCATGTTGCCTGCCCGATTTCTGTCATTTACTAGATGTGAGGCTAGAAGCTACGCTTTATCATCACACCAGATTCACTTTGAATGCCACATCATCAAATCCATCAAATCACCGATTGACGTCCTCAACCATACATTATGTGTTAGTTAAAAGAAGTTTCCTTCTCCGCTTCCACTCTTGGTATGGTTGGAGAAATCAATATATGTGATTGTCTGGAAACACTATGTCAGACATCCGTCCATACAAGTCATCCAGGAACAGGATGAACCGAAGGCACTATTCTGTAAACAGGATAGCCCTTGCATAACTCCGTCTTCAATTTCCTTTGGCATATATGATTCGCACCGCTTATGCCACTACAGAGTGGTTCTTTGGATAATAATCCAACCGGTCTCTCCATATTAACAACATTAAAATGGTCAAAACTTCAATAGTCTGTGATTTAACTATCGAAAAAAAACAAGTGTGCAAACAACGATATTATTTCCAAATGGAAATTTATATCGATCAAACATCATTCCACATTTATCTCTTTATTTCATTAATTTACTTATCTCTTGTTTCCCTATATTCAATATTTCTTATTTTCTAAATTTGGAAAATATACGTTATTACCATTGGAAAACATTTCCATTTCTTGTTTTCTTTATTAGAAAACATTTCTGGTTTCTTATTTGGAAAACATTTCCAAAGCTTCTTCATTGGACTTAGACAGATGTTTAAACAAACCATCGTGATGCCAACTCAAACCATTTCCTTTAATTACTAAATCCACTTAACCATCATTTACTGCCGAACCTTAACCATTCCTTAGTTAAAAACGAAGCCAATCAAGTTGGGGTAGAACTACCTCTCAGACCTTAACTGAACAACATTTCTAACTTTGAAATAGGCAAAGTTCACTTTATATTTCTTTAACACTTCCTTATGTAACTCTCTTTCGATTCATCTCTTATTCGATAATTCTTTCCTTCGAATAAGGTATATTCGATAACTCTATTCAATTTACTCCATTCGATTTACCCTTATCAATTAACTCTATTGGACTAACGCTATTGATTAACTCTATCGGACTAACGCTATTTATTTACTCGTTTCACTTAACTCCTTTCGAATAAACTATATTCGATAACTCCTTTTACTTTCTATTCGAATAAACTATATTCGATTAACTCATTTAATTCTATTAGAATAAACTATATTCGATTAACTCTATTTACTTTATATTTGAGTAAACTATATTTGATTAACTCATTTTCTTTAACTCTGATCGATTAACTCCATCGAATAACTAAATTCGATAACTCCTTCGAATAACCAAATTCGATAATTCCTTTCGAATAAACTATATTCGATTACTCACTTCGATTAAACTAATCGATAACTCTTTTCGATTAAACTATAATCGATAACTCCTTTCCTTTAACTCTGTTCGAATAAACTAATATTCGATAACTCCATTTGGATAACTCTACTTCGATTTACTCTAACTGATTTTCTCTAACTGGTTTAACTCTAACTGGTTTAACTCTAACTGGTTTAACTCTAACTGGTTTAACTCTAACTGGTTTAACTTTAACTGGTTAACTCTAACTGGTTAACTCTATTTGATTAACTCTAACTGGTTTAACTCTAACTGGTTAACTCTATTTGGTTTTCTAAATATTCCCTTTTTAATTGTATTTGTAAATGGTTTAACAAATATCTCATGTTTCCCTATATTTGTAAAGGTTTTACAAATATTCCTCTTTCTATTTGTCTGACAAATATTTCCCATTTATATTTGTTTTTACAAATATCTTCCTTATCTTTGTTTTACAAATAATTTCCTTTTTAATTCCTTTTCACAAATATTTATTTAACAAATAAATATTTCTTTCTATAAAATCTTTTGATTTTTATAAAATATTTCCTTTCAACATAACATTTGAAAATCTCCTTTACAACATTCCAGTATTTCTTATGGTATTTAACATACCATATAACAACGATAAATATCGTCCAAACACACATAATCAACCACAGATTATATATCACATCATATATCACAATATATGAATCACAGTAAAATAAATGTTGAGGAATCCAGTTGGATTCCTCCAACCTGTTTCCCTGCATCACAGATGTTAAACAATATAGATAACATCACTTTTCAGTTCCATATGATATATTCTGTTAAACAGAATCAATATAGAAATTCAACTAACTGACTAGCAGTTCAATCAAACAGTCAACACATAGTCATTCAGCCAATATCTAACAGTTCTAAAAATACAACATGAATTTATAAACTGTTCAGAGTTAGTGAGATTTACTCACTTTGGCAGTTCATCGTTAAAGAACGATAAACTGTTTGTTTGATTTGAATCAAACAATTTATTTCGCCATAAATTCAAACGGGCTTCAATCCACCCCCAGTTAGTTCCATTGTGGATCTCTCGTCCATACGATCCTAAGGGATCTGACCGTTCGAAATTCTGATGCAGTACGAGTGAAATATTTAAATTACAGGTTTATAAAACAATTTAAATAGTTTTAGATTAAGGAATTGAGTTATTGGGCTTTACCCAATCCACCGTTGGCCCAAAACAAAACCCGCTTCATATAACCCTTCTTCCCCGATGCCAGAAACAAAATCATATACTGGTTACTACGTATGAATTCCCAACACCATTTCTAACTTCCTTCATCATTTTCACCATTTTTTCTTAGTGAATTCAATTACAAACATTATCGCTACCATACTCCTCAAATCCTTAATTGCCTCCCTGCCTTCTCCAACTTTACCGCAGCTCCAGGTTATCCAAACATCATGATATAGAAACCCAAAACAAAGACTCCAGCCTTGAACTGGATACAAACCCATCTCCTCCTTTACACGCTTTTAACTTGGACCTCACAGCACCACATATCGGCCCATCCTTCTCCAATTAACTACAACCCGTCCCTCTCAAACATCCACCCCATACAAAAATCAGACCCACACCATTATCGATTGTTCTAACGCAAAAAGCTCCTTCCAAAAATCATACGGCTCTTCGTAGTAAAAGGAAGAACCGCATCCTCTTCCCTGACTCACGGCGAACAGAATAACGCTAGTTCACCAAAAACGAAAGCAACCTGTCACCCTTTAAATCCGTTTTCCGGTCGTCATGGATGACCGGATCTGAACAGACCGACCCCAAAACCTCCCCCTCATCTTCCTTTACCCTTTCTCTTCAGACTCCACCCCTCATCGTTGCCCTTGACGATGGCAACCCATAACCCTATGTTACGGGTATTGAAACACAGTGAAGAAATACCACGTCGAGTCCCCTAAAGGTCATAGCATCCTAAAGCTCTCGAGACCCAGTGTAAAACAAAATCGAGGTTGAGATTTTAGGAGTTTTTTTCGAATTGATTTTGATTTTCTTTTATTGTGTTTTGAAGAAGCATAGAAAAGAAGTGGCGGCCGTTCTTTTTGCTAGGAGGAAATGAATTCTAGGTCTTAAGGACATAGAGTTAAGTATTTATAGGGAAGAAATGAATTATGTATGGATTTCTGAAGTCCACGAACCTTTGCTGAAGAGTTAAAAGTGGCGGCTCAATTTGATTCACGAAAATGAAAATGTTAGGTTTTAGAACGAGGCTGAGGTGTTTTATTTGTGGCGGCTCAAGTCGTTCAGTTGATGTAATATATGATTCAAATATTAGACCTTCGATAAGGGTGCCCCGTTGTAAAATTACGATCATTTATGCACCGTTAACGACAAAACGAAAAATACCGTTGTGATGAGGAATGTATGATGATTCCAAAAATATTATAATACCGGTAGATTAACTCATATTGTGAAACCTCAAAATGTTGATTACAAGGTGCACAATACTCCAAATAAAAAGTTGCTTATTTAATTAATTAAAAATTACTATAAATTTCTAAAAATTAAATTATCGCTACTTCTCAAAAGAATCTTGTCTAAATTCGAACCCGATATCTAGTTATATCGAATAAACAATTACGGTCGATAAACGATTCTATAACGACTATTTTAAAAGTTGATTTGGACATAACTCACAATCTACACGACGAAATCCCGATTTTTCTCTTCCACTAGAAAGTTATACTCCGTCAGCTCCTCACGTTTCTTGTTTCACAGAAATCCGGCTTAAAACGAATCCTGTACATTCAGTTGAAGTTCGAATCGCCAATTTACGAACTGCAGCGCCATTTCAAACTCGATTTTTAATTATAATATAATTATACGTTCAAACTGTCGTTTATATAATACATTCGTTATTCTAATTCAATTTCTAAACTGAACTAAATATCACAGATGATCCAGTTCACACCATACCGTCATTTCAGCCAATTCTGTTTATTTCAGAATTTAAATATATTATTTAATTATTATTTTAATTAAATATTCATCATTATTTAATTCCATGACCATTTAATTAACTATATCACTATTTATATAATTAAATAAATTAATTATAATACCTCTGCCAATGCGGGTCATTACAATCTTCCCCACTTAAAATAATTTCATCCTCGAAATTGCTAAGGTACAGAATGACCCTATCGACTGGTTAGAACATATTTGTTCACTTCTTACCTTCAGTTTCAACTGAACCAATTTAATTTCAATTAAAAATTTATTTAATTCTTATCAACGAAAATTTCCAAAAATCCGGAAAATTTTCTAACGCCTTAACTCTTCGAAAAATTTCGCCAGCACCTCCTTTGTACTGGTCAATCGGTCAAACTCCTACTCGCCTCTCTGGGCCACCTCCAACCCAAAAGAAAATCAAACAGCCAAGCGGCTTGTCAATTTGGCTCATAAATCTTATATCCAATAGAAATATAAACTTGTACCTTTGTCGGCATATCATTATATCCTTTCCACTTGTTATCAATTCAGCGGACACAAGGATCATCCCAATCAAATTCAAATATGCTTTTATCCACAACACAACCATTCGCTTATATCCGAGCCAAATATCATTTTAACTCGAGTTTCTTCTCAATTCCCAACTCTTAACATGATTATCACATTACACTTCAAATTTGAATCTCACAATCCAATTTGTCTTGATATCATTCTAAATCAATCTCAATTACCACTTTACTGGATTTACTTTAATTCAATTTTGCTTTCACAAATTTCTGTTAAAATTGTTTTTAATTCAAACAGTCTTTCCCTGGGAGTTTTTAAATAGTTTACTCTTTTCAAAAATCAAATTTTCCTTTTGAACATGTCACTGAGCCCTTAAGTAATATTCCATTAGTTAAATCACTTCTCTATTTCTTTATCAGTATTTGTTAACCAAATATTTTCAATAACCATATTGGCCTTTTATGTTATTTGGAAAACATTTCCGAATATCGCCTTCCTTTATTTTCTAAATTTTTAGAAAATATATGCTATTTATAATTGGAAAATATTCCAATTACTTATCTCTTTTCCGATCTCGTTTATTTCTAAACTTAGTAAATATTCTTTATTATATTTCCAAGCTTACACTTATTTGGGTTAAAACGGATATTGTGTAAAACATCGTTACGACAACCCAAATACTATATTCAACTAACTCTTATTCAACATTGATCTTCGAGCCTGAAATCTTACTATTTATTTGTTAACAATAAAATCAATCAAATTGGGGTATAACTACCTCTCAGACCTTGACTGAATAACAATTATAACGTCAAAACAAATATGACTACTAACTCGAATAATCAATACCATACAACTACTTATTCACCTTTAAACACGTATACGCTTCCACTTTGTATTCTTACTAGATTTTATTCTTAGTCTTCCTTTTTGATTGTACTATTCTATTTTTATGTTCGTTTCCTTGTCGGCTTCTATATATATATATCGATACGTTGATTTCTAACTATCCAATTATCTTAAAAATATTCTAACTCCTTAAATTCCTGGAAAATTTCGCCATAACCTCCTTTGTACCAGGAGCATCGGGATATTTCAAATAGCCTCCATGGCCCTCACCAATCCAAAAGAAAAAGAAAAAGCCAAGCGGCTAGCCGATACGGCGCATAAAATCTCATATATGAATTAAATACATAACTTTTCGTCGAGCATTATATTTATATACCTTCATACCTTATCCATACCTATCTCATGTATATTTATACTTGCCCAATCTATTTTAACTATAACTGATCGTTTTAACTCAATTCGTTAATTAATTTGTTAATTAACTCTTTAGTCTATTTCACTTTTATATTTGAACATGACATGTTCAAATATATTTTAACTTGCTTATTAACTAATTTGAATCCAAATTTCAAATTTAAATTCTATATTCGATTTCAAATATCCATTTACAAATCCAATTCACCTTTCATAGTTCAACCTCAAATTCAAAACTCGATTAACTAATTCCTCTTCGACTTAGTTAATTCTATTCACTTTCTATTCAAATATTATATCACTTCTATTATTCAAATCTATATCAAATTCTATTCAAATTCTATAGTTTAAATTCCATTTGAATTCTATATTCAAATTCTATATATTCAAATCCTGTATCTGAATTCCTTTTGAATTCTATATTCAAATTCTATTTGAATTTCTATATTCAAATTCCATTTCACTTTCGATATTCAAATCCTATATTTGAATTCCCTTATATTTTCTATATTCAAATTCTATATTTGCATTCCATTTGAATTTCTAAATTCAAATCCATTTCACTTCCATTGAATTTTATGTATTCAAACTCCCTTTTAATTTCTATTTTCAATTTCTATTTCAAACTTTCTTTATTTATTCTATATTCAATTCTATATTACAAATCCATTTTGAAATTCAACGCAACTTGTCTTTCCTAAAACAAATTCAAAACAGTATCTCTGGTAGTAATTCGTCACTTACAACTCGAAAATGAATACTAATGATGCAGATATCATCATCAGAATCTATTTTCCAGCGATCGAAGTGAGTTCAATACTATAATACCATTTTTAAACATTTCCACTTTGAAATTCATTTCAAAATATAATTCACGCTGCTTGTAAAACAATTTAAAATCCCCCAGGATCTTAAATTTTCCTTATTTTTAATCCAAATCCATTTACAAACACTTATCCAATTCTCCAGAGTTTTAATTCAATTTCTGGTTTAAAATTTCAGATTCAACTCATCTGATTTCACCTATTTCACTTATATGAATTCTGATTGGTTATTTACATAACCATTTAATTTTTTATCTTACTCGATTATAATAACAACCAATATATCCACTAGAAAGATATACTCCGCCAGCTCCTCATGCTTCTTGTTTCACAGAAATCCGGCTTAAAAAGAATCCTGTACATTCAGTTGAAGTTCGAATCGCCAATTTACGAACTGCATGCCATTTCAAACTCGATTTTTAATTGTAATATAATTATACGTTCAAACTGTTGTTTATATAATATATTCGTTATTCTAATTCAATTTCTAAACTGAATTAAATATCACAGATGATCCAGTTCATACCATACCGTCATTTCAGCCAATTCTGTTTATTTCAAAATTTAAATATATTATTTAGTTATTATTTTAATTAAATATTCATCATTATTTAATTCCACGACAATTTAATTCACTATATCACTATTTATATAATTAAATAAATTAATTATAATACCTCTGCCAATGCGGGTCATTACACTGATGATTTTAATTGGGCTGTACACCCAAGAGGAGGGAAACAGTTGGTGATCCTCCAGACGTACTTGGAGATCGATGGATATGCGAGGAAAGTGCCTCCGGTTTCGTTCAGACCCAAAGAAAATTTGTAAATGGACTGTGTGTCTGACATTGGATTCTATTCTGTGTTGATTGATCTCTATTAAATATACACCTGTTCGGCGGCGGAGAATTTATTCTCTTGATTAACGCTCTTCTCTGAGACGTACGAGATCAGAGGTTGTATATCGATGGACATTAGTCGCGTAGAGTGAATTGCCTGTATGGCATGCCTAAGTGGCAAATGATCAAGGCTTCTGTCGAAAAGCAAAGTCTTGTGGTTGATGATCAAAGCACGTCTGTGTGGCGCAGCTTTGTGTATGGCGTTAATTCGCGAGCCTCACACCTCGGTATGAGTCAAAAACGGGATAAGAACCCAAGGAGTGCACAATGTTTCTTTCTAGCTATGGATGATGTCAATGACCTACCAGCCCTGGCATTTATATACTTTTTACTTGTGTGGTTGTTGGAATGCGACGCGCCTCGAATATATGGTCGATAACTGGCACTATGTGAGCTGACGTACAGACCATTATATAGGTCCTATAGGACCGGGAAACGTGTGTTTAAGGATAACTAATCATCAAAAGTAAGAGAGGACCGACCTTGGTGGTTCCAAGGGATTGCTGTGTGTGGTCCTGAGACATTTGCTAGAGTGTCTCGAATCGGAGAGGGGCTTACCCCTTGCCTCGACTCATGATGGAATCCAATTTCCAATACATGACATTGCAGTTTTATTTGAAGAGCCTAGTATGGCGACATGATATATGGTACCCATGTCATCTATGATTGATATTTATGATTGAAATTGTTTTGACACTATACACTTATAATAGTATCAAATAATCTGTTTTTAATCGTATCAAGCATTCTTTGACTATTATAAGGTAAAACCCTATCCTCCGGCTTGCGTTGCATTGTGTGATGGGACCTGGGTCTTATAATAGCTTCATTTTTCTTTATTTAGCATTGTGTTGTTTGTTTTATTCACTATTATTCTTGGGAGGAAACCCGTTTCGTGTTATACGGCGTGGTCCCTTGATTTACCTAACTTTAAAATAAAGATTAATAACTGTTTTACTTCTCACACCAGTCACATGACTGACCTGGAGTTTATCGTTTTAACCTAAACTCTGGGTGCCCCTATTTTCCGCACGGGCAGCTAGTAGTTTTGGTTTTACAGATTTATATTCACAGGATCCTGATTTACAGCTGGAACGATACTCGGAAAGCTCTATATCCGCGTATTACTTCTAGTTGTGTTTTGTATTATTTTCCGCTGCGATGTATTTAAATGTAATTTAAATCTTGGATATTTTCTGTGTAATATTTATTCATACTCCGTATATTCTTGCATTCTGATGGAATTGTTATAAGATACAATGAAATGTTCTTCTGTTTGTGTTCTGATTCATCTTGTCCTCAAAGCAATCCGCGCTTTCCCTCACGGGGAAGTTACGGGTGATTACAGTGGTATCGGAGCTTCGGTTTATAGAGCTCAAGTACAAGACACATTAGAACCATACGAAAGAATTCATCAGATATTGGATTAGTAATATCCAATGAGAGTAACTCGTTAGAGATAGGATCAGTAGTATCCTAGAACGAGTGTGAGGAGTATATTTTTCAAATGAGAACAAATTTTGTTTGAAAATTCAAACCATTGTACACGTATTTGAAAATTTTATTTACATTGAATTTGGACAATCGAGTATATAAAGATTTTGCATATACGCGTCATGAACGTATATTCGAAGTTTTAATATGCTGGATAGATATAGAATCACATTTTAGTCGCCCGGGGATGATTCTGATGATGTGGCCACATCATCAGTATTTATGTTCGAGTTTAGAAGGTGGGATTTCTATATATTTCCATTAGACTGGTGTGAGAACCAAAACTAGATAGGTTTATTATTGAGATTTGCATCAAATACATTTTTTTCTGTATATATATCAAAATCATGAATTTGAAACAATAATTCACTAACTGATTGATGGTTGTGTTGTATGATTATTCCTTAAAACCATTATGTGAATGAACGGTGAATTTAGGCCAAATTGAATCAAATATTGAACTGTATTGAAAAATGATTACAAATGCATGCATATACATGTACTTACATTGAACAGCTTAAAGCAAGGAGGCTAGAGCAGAAGAATAAAATTGTTTGCCTGACAAATAGGTACATGTTTATTGTATTTCTTGGGTTTTGGATGATTTTATGAGCCGATTGGCTAGCCGCTTGGCTGTTTCTTTTTCTTTTTGGATTGATGAGGTCCATGGGAGGTTATTTGAAATATCCCGAAGTCCCCGGTGCAGGGGAGGTTATAGCGAAGTTTTTCTAAAATTTAGGATGTTAGCCAAATTTTTTAAAAATTTGAAAAGTTCTTAGAAACTGAAAAGTTGAAGAACTTAAGCCGTAATGAAAACAATGGAAGTTGAGTTGGTTAGTTAAACAATTTTCGGCTTTGTTCCTTTTCGAGGACGAAAAGTTTTAAGTGGGGGAGAATGTAATAACCAGGAAAATCTGAGCCAATTTAAAAAATTTATTTTGGCAAATTTAGCGAATTTTGAATATTTAAAATGAATTATTTTAAATAATAATGACAAGATATTTATTTCGAATAGAATTAGGACGTATATATTTATTCGAATCGTCGTTAGAATATAAATATTTTATTTTAATTATAAAAGGAATTGAAAATGGCGCGGTAGTTTGAAAATTCGATTTCAAAGTTTAAATGAATGTACCGAGTGCGAAATAAACCGGATTTTAGCGAAACCAAAAATATTAGAATCTAATTGAGAATATCATTCCAACGAATCCGAAAAATTGGAATTTCATAGCGGGATAAAAAGTTATGTCCAGTTGAAAATTCAGAAGAGTCGCTATGGAATTCTGGCCATTGGAAATGGAAATTTTGCAAACGACCTCGGTTTTCGACGAAACCTCTTTTGTTGGATCCGGGATGCCTAGATATTGCTAGATTCCAAAATTCGTAATTTTTCGAATCAATATATGAGCATGGCAAAGGAAAACGCATTTAACCAGTTTCAGTCAATTTCGATCGACCTGAAATTGGCCATTTTTCAAACGGTCTCAGAATCCAGTGAAATTAGTTTTGTTAGGACCGTACCGTCAATACGAAGCTAGAAAATATTTTTCGGGAATTTTTAGAGTTCGTATGTGGCCCCGGTTAATTGAAATGTGCGTTCAAATTCAATATATAGAGTTATATTTTGATTTTGATGAAAACTGGTCGAAACAGTCGAATCAGCCTACGATACATATCCCATTGTGTTCGGAATGGGCATAATTAGCTATGGATGACGGGCGGTGGGCCTCATTTGGGGTTCGAAAGAAAAGTCAACTTTAAGTGAATAATAAAATCAATTAAATATATAATTTAATTAATCCCTGGCCCTCTCTTTTCCCTTCAGTCAAACCATCATTTTCAGTTTTTTTTTAAAAAAAAAGAAAGAAAAAGGGCGCTCGTGCCCTAGCCGTGCCGCCAGCGACGGCGACGCCCCCTGGTGATCGACGGTACCTCCCACTCCTTCCCTTCTCTACTCTCTCCTCCCCCCTCGAACCCCCTGGCCTCTTCCACCTCGCGACAGAACTTCTCCCCCCCCCCCACCTCGCGATGCTCTTCCTCCTCCTCTATCCTCTCCCTCCTCGAAACCCGCGAAACTCCCTCAGCTTCGCCCCCTCTTCTCCTTTTCCGTCCTCCTCTCGCCGAGCCCCTCCTTCATACGTGCGCGAGACCCCCCGGCCCTCCTCCATCCAAAAATCTGAATTTTACAAGTGAAAAGGTGTGTTTATAATTAGTTTTCTTGATTATTATTTTTTTTAGTTTAAATATATATATAGAGTTATCAAAATGTGTTGTTTTTAATGTGTATTATCATTAAATAAAAAGACGAGATTTTTTATTATAGAAAGACGATTTTTTTTAAGAAAGGCAAGATCTTTAACTTAGCAAAGACGAGTTCTTTATATATAGGAAAGTTTATATTTTTATTAATGAAAAGTTGAGATTTTTATTCGTATGAAGCCATGGTTTTTATCCATGTAAAGATAGGATTTTTGTTATATGAACACCGTTATAAAAATATAATTTTTATCTATATAGTAGCGGTGTAAAATTAGAATTTTTATCTATATAGTAGCAGTGTAAAAATAGAATTTTTATCTATATAGTAGCGGTGTAAAATTAGAATTTTTATCTATATAGTAGCGGTGTAAAAATAGAATTTTTATCTATATAGTAGCGGTGTAAAATTAGATTTTTATCTATATAGTAGCGGTGTAAAAATAGAATTTTTATCTATATAGGAGCGGTGTAAAAATAGAATTTTTATCTATATAGCAGCAGTGTAAAAATAGAATTTTTATCTACATAGTAGCGGTGTAAAAATAGAATTTTTATCTATATAGTAGTGGTATAAAAAGTGATTTTATCCATATAAAAATGTGATTTTTATATACATAGCAACAATATAAAAATGTGATTTTTATATATGTAGTGGCTACGGGCAATGAAAGTGGCAAAAGCCGAACACGACGAAGATTTCTACATATGAAGAGTCATGGTATTGGAGTAGCTAGTTGGTGAGAACTTCTCACTTTAAATCTTGTTTTCTAGTTAAAATATATACCAGGATGCAGACGGTGCTTAGCAGCACCCGACACCCGTCGTCCACAGACCGTGGATGACTTTTATGCTTTTTTATATGTTGTGAAATTTGTTTGTGATGTTAATGTGAAATGGATAATAAAACATTCATGTGTTGAAATAATTATTTATCTATAAAAATATAATTTTTAACGTGAATATGAATAAATAAATATTCATTTACAAACCGGACGGTTTGTTTATGTACACCTATTTGAAGAATATTGATTGGGACGATAAATTTTACATGTCGCCCAACTGGACAAATAATATTCGGTGTTTGTGGATTGAAACCCCACACGGGTGTTGGGATGATATTTGGTGTACACTAATCCCAAGTATTTAGTTGTATGTCGATCGATTGGTCGACAGACTGTGTAAGCGTTAATTATTTATATTTAATGCTTATGCAGTTGTGTGGTGCACTTCGGATGATGGTTGATTATTTATCGTTGCTATTTATATACATGTGTTGTATGGAAACCATATAATTAACATTATATGGTAATTGATTGGGCCTCATTACAATTGGAAAAATAAAGAATATTATAAAGTATATATATTCATGTGTTGAATAGAATATATATTCATGTGCTGAATAAAATATAGATTCATGTGTTGAAAGAAATATTTTGATAATAAAATTTACATCTTTATCATATATAAAATTAGAAACTAACTGGAAAATAGATAAGATGAGTGGTCTCCTGGGTACTGATCTGATGTTGGTTTCGGCCTTCAGGGTTAATACTTAAGAATCGTTCTCTTACTAATTTACGGTTGGAGTTTGGTTAAAAAGTAAACAATAGAAATCATAATTTTATAAAATAAATTAAATAATAAAAATAGTCATGTGTTGAGAATATTCATGTGTTGAAAGAAATATAGATTCATGTGTTGAATAGAATAAATATTCATTAGTTGAACAGAATAACGAAGTTATTGAAATATATAATGTCGTGTTGATTAGAGATGCACCATTTTGACGCGAATGATATTTACATCGATTATATTCGTTTTTATAATAATTATCGAAAAGGAAGTGATTTCAAATATAACATTCTGAAAATATTATCATTTGTATATCGATGATGTGGAATATTCAATTTTGATTTTAAATTGAATACGAAGTTGAAATCGTTTCGAAAACGAATTTAAAATGATTTATAAAATACGTTTTAAAAGGAAATCGACGAAATATATATAATGTATATAAATGGCCTGAATAGAACGCGTCGCGCCGCGGTAGTTTGCGAATTTCGACCATTGACTTCGAATGGATATTACGGGAGATCCGACCGTCGGATTCTCCTAAAACTGGAACTGTTGGGTTCGTATCGAAAAGAGTTTTCAATGAATATTAGGAATTTGAAATCTAACGGTTGGATTTGGAATTATGTCCAAATCAAATTTGGAAAAGGTCATTGTAAGTGCAGTTCGGTGGCCGTTATTTAAAACCGACTGTACGGGCCTTGATAAAATTATTAAAAATATTAATAATTTGTGTAAAATCATAATATATGAATTGGAAAGAACTAGGATGAAAAATTCCACATTTGAAAGGATAAAAATATATTTTTATCGAAATGAACTAAAATTAAAATCCAATTATTTTTAAATAAATAAATTGGATTTGAAGTGGTTTTAAAAATAATAAGAATTTCCAATACGTGAATTGGAATGGATTTGAATCGAAAATATCTTCAGAATAATTCGATACTGGATTTCGTGATTATATCGATATGGTTGTGGAAATTTGAAAGATATATTTATATCGTTATTTCCAATACGATATTTGTTGGTTTCATAATTTGAAATTGAATATAAGCCGATATATTTTCTATTAAGAGCCTTGTATTTAATATTAAATGAGATTTTGGGGTTTATCGTGAATGGGTTCTTAAATAACACTGTTCTTGAACCCAGTTTAGAAAAGAATAAATCTTTTAATTAAGATTTAGTGAAATTGCCCAATTAATAAGTATTTAATTGGAATTGAATTTAAATTGATTTCAGGGTTTATCGTGAGCGGTGTTTTGAATAACACCTATTCTTTAACCCGTTTAACAATAGAATGTGAATTTGGATTTATCGTGAATCGTGTTTTAGATGACGTTGGTTCTTTAACCTAGTTAAAGACAGGATATTTATTTTTGGGAAGATTAAAACTAAGTGGAGTTTTTAATGAATCTTTAATCAGATTGAAATGTAAATTGATAATTTAAATTATCAAATCTGAAAAGGGATCGAGAATGGAGTACCACCAGTTTTGCTCCAAGCGATAATGAAATCTTTAATTAGATTTGAACGTGAAATGGTAATTAATATTTACCGATAACAAAGTGGTGTTAGATATGGAGTATTACCAGTTTTGCTCCATGAGATGAATAGGTTGGGATTGAGAAATAAAATAAATAATTACTTCGGTGTGGTTCGCTAATCCCGACTAGTTTGGAAAACCTTAACATGGTTTGAAATGATATCCAAAGGAAGATTAAAGAATAAATTTATCTTTGATAAAATTAATGGGAACCTTTCCCTAAGAATGTGAAAATTTGAATAAAAGAATATTCTGAATTGGGATGAGGCGTACGTTGTGTTTGTGTAACACTTGTTTATTATATACGGGGGTTATTCGGAAAGGGCGGGTTTATACCCATTCTGAATAACCGATTCGACGATATGTCGAAGATGAAGACGGTGGTTGAAGACCGGAAGTCTTCACATCGTTTGGGTGATTACTGATGACCTTACTTGGGTTGTACACCCAAGAGGAGGGAAACAGTTGGTGATCGTCCAGACGTACTTGGAGATCGATGGATATGCGAGGAAAGTGCCTCTGGTTTCGTTCAGACCCAGAACGAACTTGTAAATGGACTGCGTGTCTGACATTGGATTTTATTCTGTGTTGATTGATCTCTATTAAATATACATCTGTTTGGCAGTGGAGAATATATTCTCTTGCTTAACTCCCTTCTCTGAGACGTATGAGCTCTGAGGTTATATATCGATGGACATCAGTCGCACAGAGTGAATTGCCTGTGTGGCATGCCTAAGGGGCAAATGATCAAGGCTTCTGTTGAAAAGCAAAGTCTTGTGGTTGATGATCAAAGCACGGCATGTGTGGTGCAGCTTTGTGTATGGCGTTAATTCGCGTGCCTCACACCTCGGTATGAGTCAAAAACGGGATAAGGACCCAAGGAGTGCACGACGTTTCTTTCTAGCTATGGGTGATGTCCGTGACCTACCAGCCCTTACGTTTATATACTTTTTACCTATGTGGTTGTTGGAATGCGAGGCGCCTCGAATATATGGTCGATAACTGGCATTATGTGAGCCGACGTACAGACCATTATATAGGTCCTATAGGACCGGGAAACGTGTGTTCAGGAATAACTAGTCCTCAAAAGTAAGAGAGGACCGACCTTGGAGGTTCCAAGGGATCACTATGTGTGGTCCTGAGACATTTGCTAGAGTGTCTCGAATCGGAAAGGAGCTTGCCCCTTGCCTCAACTCATGATGGAATCCAATTTCCAATACGTGACATTGCGGTTTTATTTGTAGAGCCTAGTATGGCGACATGATATATGGTACCCATGCCGTCTATGATTGATATTTATGATTGAAATTGTTTTCTATACACTTATAATAGTATCAAATAATCTGTTTTTAATTGTATCAAGCATTCTTTGGCTATTATAAGGTAAAACCCTATTCTCCGGCTTGCATTGCATTGTGTGATGTGACCTGGGTCTTATAATAGCATCATTTTTCTTTATTTAGCATTGCGCTGTTTGTTTTATGCACTGGTATTCTTGGGAGGAAACTCGTTCTGTGTTATACGGCGTGGTCCCTTGATATACCTAACTTTAAAATAAAGATTAATATTTGTTTTAGTTCTCACACCAGTCACATGACTGACCTGGAGTTTATTGTTTTAACCTAAACTCTGAGTGCCCCTATTTTCCGCATGGGCAACTAGTAGTTTTGGTTTTGCAGATTTATATTCGCAGGATCCTGATTTACGGCTGGAACGATACTTGGAAAGCTCTGTATCCGCGTATTACTTCTAGTTGTGTTTTGTATTATTTTCCGCTGCGATGTATTTAAATGTAATTTATATCTCTGATATTTTCTGTGTAATATTTATTCATACTATGTATATTCTTGTATTCAGATGGAATTGTTGTAATATACAATGAAGTGTTCTTCTGTTTGTGTTCTGATTCGTCCTGTCCTCAAAGCAATCCGCGCTTTCCTTCACGGGGAAGTTACGGGTGATTACAGTGCACCCAAGACCAGCCGACATTTCCCATGAAAGTGCGTTGTACCCATGTCCAACTTGTACGGGACGGTCGTCATAAGAAAAGAAAGAAGATGAAGAACTAACAAGGAACCTGTGGAACATCTCACGGCGCATGGAATAAAATATAATATTAACATACTTTGACATAAAACAGGCGAGGCAGTGCATAAGCTGAAAACTAAACATCATAGCAACGGAAAATCCAAATACAGCTTATGGTCCACGTCATCATTATTACAATTTTTGAAAACTGTCTCTAAGCAAAAAAGGAAGGTACACTACTAATGCCCAAAGTAGTGACTAGCAGTGACACAGGGAGAATATATGTAGGTAATATGTAGGATCCTCCTGCTCGTCTCCAGTATAGCTACTCGTGCATAATCACCTGACCTGTCTCTAGTCTGCCCGTTTAAGAGCACCCAGAGTAATAAGAAGAGACATAAAACTATGGGTCAGACAAAAGTCTGGTATGAGCGATAAGCAGAAAAACAAAACAATAATAGGTATACTAAACCATACCTGAACCTGGACCTGCAACCAAAGAGTTAGCACTACATACTGTATAATATTCTAAGGTGCTGCTAACATATGGTATAAAGAATACGGGGTGTGTGGGGGTGTCCATGTCATAGTAATGTCAAACAATCAAGCATGACAAGCATCCTCACATCTCTCACTCAGTGCGTAAAGCATACGATATCCACCGCTCTGACCACCCATCCCTTGCTATGATCACTCTGCCCGATGGTGTCATAATGACACCACTGCACTGATCCATAACCACTAGTCCTTGCTATGTACACTCTGCCCCATGAAGTCATGACGACTCCACTACACTGGCTCATAGCCATGCTATGATCACTCTGCCCCAAGGAGTAATAACTACCCCACTGCACTGATACGTAGCCTAACATCCGTCTTGGTGGTGAATCAAATCTATAGACGTCGATAACCCCTTTGCACACGTCCCGCAGTAAAGCCGAACTCATGAAGTTAACCCGTTGATCCCATTTGGATCCTTAGTAATAACCTCCTATTTGGACTTCCTTTGCATCTTGGGTTTTGTTCAGATTGGAGTTGGTCTTCAGAAGAGTCGTCGCGTAATCGTAGCTCCACTCCGTTTCGGTTCGGCTTGCTTCAGTCAGTTCGATTCGAATACATCGCCCCTAGGCTTCCCGTTCGGTTCGGTGTTCCACTTTAGGTTGGTTCGGTTCGGTAGTCCCCCTTTCATTCAATCGGTTCGGTTCGGTGCTCATGGATCCCGATCCAGTTCGGTGCTTCACTTCAACTCAAATTCCAACTCCAAGCTTGGTCCTCCTATCCGATCCCGCTCCCTAGCTCTAGTCCCTTTTCTCCGATCCGATCCACAACTCCTTCCTTGCTCCCTATCCGAACCCAACTCCAGCTCTTATGCAAATGACCTTCCTTCTTGCCAAGCCTCCTTTAGTGCAAAGTCCCGATCCAGATCGGATCCTCTTGTCCAGTTCTCTAATCCGATCCGAGCCCCCTAACCCGATCCGATCCGAAACCCTGCACTACTTTCTACAACTTTTCCAGCGACTGTTTTACGACATACGACGGCGTTTTCGACCATTCTAACAGTTCTAATCAATCGCAAAGCACACCATATAGTCATAGAAACACATATAATCGACCAGAAACATCAAAACAACAATATGATGTATTAAAACGGATCAAACATAGCCAAAAACACATATTTTCCCTTAATCATGTTTAAGCAAAACTAATGACATGATTGGTAAAACTTAACCAAACTAACCAAATTTTCTAACAGAGGCCTAAAACAATATTTTGAAATTTATAAATATTTTTCCATAATTTAATCATGTTTAAATTCACTAATTTACACTAATTACCCTTAATTAACCATAATTAGTGAGGAACTATGCAAATCACTCACCTTGGCCAAAAATTAAAACTTTCAAAACAGAAACTCCGCTGATTTGGGCGAATACCGATGTCTAATAGCAGCTCCAACCATGCTTTGGTGCTATTTCCCTTTAATTTGACATAGATTAAACTAATACTTGATAAGAAAGTGATTAGAGATGATTCTAGATGTTGGAGGCCATTGTTAGGGTTCCTAGGAGGTAAATGGTGGCTAGAGAACTGAAATGAAATGAAAAGCTAACTCGTTTCAGCCTCCCCATAACCCTAATCCCGAAATGGGTTATGGGCCCATTCACTAATCACCTCATTTGGCCCGGTTAAGCAGTTTTTCACCTTCTAAACGCTATTTTAGCCATATCTCCCAAACGAAAAGTTCGTTTTTCACATATGACCACTCTACGGAAAAGTAAACCATCATTCGAATCCAATGGAAGTGGTTTCAGGTCAAAACTGCTTTCCAATCAAAAGTTATGGCCGAAATAAGATCAGCTAGCGGCAAAATGGTCATTTAAAAATCGGCAAAAATCATAAACACGGGAAATGACTCCAATAGTCATCTCCCAAAGGTACATGACTATACGACTTTGTATGAGAAAAAAATAAATATTCTACAATCCTTCAATGCGTAGAATGCGGGTCGTTACAAATATAAATAAAATGTTTTTTCATTTCTTGGAAATCCGATTTAGATTGCAAAAGTTATAAGCATTTACAATTTGAAACCAAAATACGCAAATTGCCATTGTGCGACAAGCTCTATTTTGACTGCAACAAAAATTATTCTTCAATATTTCAAAAAACCTTAGGAAACCATTATATACTTATATAACCCTTTTAAAATGATTTAAATTTACTTTCTGAATTATTTTGGATGTAAATTCAACTTTTATTTTTTTTTACATAATAAATCAAATTCCAATTTATTTCAAAATTCAAATAAGTTCAAATTAACCATCCTATTCATCGGATTTGTTAGGGATAGCCAGAGAGAGCAGGAAACTATATTTTCCAAACCCAAGCCTAGACACTATCCTCTTTGTCATCCTAGGATGTTTCGGTATTTATTTATTCATTTTAAGAAACTTTATCAATATATATATATGAATTTATACATATGTATCTTTTCTAATTATTAACCTTCAATTTCGATAAAAATATTGCTTCTAATTATGAGGGAGATTTATCGATCACCAATGTGATACCATAATTGTTTTGTCATAGTGTGTGCGCAACAACATCAACAACTATTATAAACATCCATAGCAACCATCATCAACATAATTAAATAAATCATAACCGTGCACAAGCGTTATAACATTAACGCTTAATAACATGTGTGTTCTGAACTATGCATCCATCATCCATCACAACAAACATCAATCATCATTAACCACTAATAATTCATTACTATTTTTAAATTAGTCTAACTACTAATTAAATATATAAACCGTGGTCAAAGAGTTCTCGCCAAATAACTTTCCAATCTTCATGGTAGGCAAGCCTAACTGAGTGAATCGTCGGACAGTATTTCAACGCACCGTTTTCTTCACCAAAATATATATAATATAATATACCCTAATCTCTATCTCTTTATATTATAAGAGGAGGAGGTGGATGTCTACGAACTTCGGCAAGGTGGTGGTGGAAAAGAGGAAGACTTATGCCATGGAAACCATGGACATAAGCTTTAAGAAGAAGGTGGAAAGAAGGAAATGGAATGGAATGGTAAGAAAATTGAGAAAAGACCTCCTTATATAGAAATGCAGAGTTAAGGAGGTAATGACACCTAAATGGGCAAGTGGATGGCATGCATGGAAGGAGGCATGCAAAAACACAAGTGTAAGGATACTTGTCTTAAGGAGAGAAGGTGAACTTTTGGTAGCATTTTCCCTTAAATGCTATGAAAACTAAGGGCAACACTTAATTTTAATGCTACTAATTCATGTTATGGTTTGACAAATCCGATCGAACGACAAATAACATCAATAAATCCAAACTAATTAATAATCATTCTCATTTATAATTCAAATAAAATCTATCATATAATTTGTCAAAATTATTAAATATTCTTAACCATATATTTATTTATGTAAAATTCAAATTTAAATTCAAAATAAGTAATAAAAATATGAATTTTAAATTAGTTAAAAATTCTAGATCGTTACATCTTTCAATACTATAATATAGTGTGAAAGCATTTTCGAAAGTAAATGTTTCAATCCTAGCCAGCATAGATACTGACATATGGTATACAATCAAAATCGTATGGGCTCGTAGCGGAGATTGGGTTTCCAACAATGACCAGGCAAAGGAAATTCCTTTCGAACCAAATTTTGAAAACCTCTAGAGGGATGTCCGAGGATCAACAGTGATGCTCCTCATACCAACACAAGGCCAGGTTACCTCTTCAACTAGGTAACATAGAGTACGCCTGAGTATGTCATCTCTCGGTCGTTACCGACCTTTCTGAGCGTGCGCCAACAAAAACCACAAAAGTAGATGCTTTTACCACATAGGTTAATATCTGGGCTCCATATCATAGTACACCTTTTATTTTGAAGGAGACAAACATAACCCTGCTGCATTTCTTCTTCTTTTGACCGTTTATCAGGGTGTGAGGTTTGCCGAGGTCACGATATACACAAAGCTACGCTTAAATAAGCCATGCTTTGATCATCCACAGCTCACCACATAACTTGCCTCAAAACACAATTACAGATAATAAGCGCAATTTAAAAAAACACAATTACAGAACACACAGGCTTTCAACCAATCTCCTTCCATCTTGGATTTTGTTAAATTGAATTTCTTTAAAACCATATTCACATTATCTTTAACAAAATCCGTGTCTTAACTTTTCTTCTTTATAACACATCCTTTAAATAAAAGATAATCTTGCCTCAAAACCTAAATTAACCTTTTGTTCGAGAACATGTTATCCCAATCCAATTTCAATTGAAAACCTTTAATCCATATTTCAAAGATGGTTTCCGATTAAATCGATTTCCCAACATTGTATTCTTTAACCTAAATTGAACGATTATACTTCCTTCCCAATTCCTAACTTCTAATTTCCTCAATCGAAGATTTGATCAAACCCCCAAATTACGATATGAATTTCCATACGCAATCTCATTGGGTTTCAAAAATGATATTATTGGAGATATGATTCATCACAAAACCCAAATCAATAGATATTGAACATAAGTTACACATAAATTGTATCTACTTATATTTGATACCAATTCTCATATTCAACGAATACTATAAGTGGAATAATGATATATTAATAATATCATCCAAATTCCTCTAACAGTACACATTTGCACCATAGAATCTCATATCAAATATATGAAGATTATTTCTATCCAACTTATTTCAATCTGAATGGGAAACCTGTATCTTAATTAAAAGATTTATCCAACTCTTTGACATTAGATATGGATAGAAATATGATCAACTTATCCTTAATACTAACCTCCGTATCAAACTCACACTAAAAGCGGAATAACAGTGAACTACCTTTTAAATTCCTCAAATAGTAGGAGTCATCATCTACTAAATTAATATCAAACATCCGAAGATTTATCTCCAACCATATCCAATTATTTAAAATTAAAAACCCGTATTAATATCAATTTAAATTCCATATAAAATATTTTCAATACTTTTAAACCTTTGAAAACATTCCACAAATCATTACTTATAGTTCGGAAAATAGTTTGCGGGTTAAAAACATCAAAATAGTTTGTTTCCGAAGAAAGTGTTACAATAGCGTTTCAAAAGTGTCACAAAGGCATTACAAAACAGTTATCTTAACTATTTTGATCAAAATATCATTTATCTTAGCCAAAACTTAAACTTTACAATTCAAAACACTTTTTCATAATTTATAATGATTTTACGAAAAAAAAAATATTTTTAAAACATTTAAAATATATGTTTATAGTTATTGTCGACAACTGCTGTTACAACGATCTTTTCCAAAATGGTTTTAAACAACTTGAAAATGATACATCGAAATTAAAATCTGCTTTCACTCATTTGAAAGCTCTTGGTAATGGAAATCAAACATTTTTCGTTTCAAGGAAATCCTATTTAGATTGCAACAGTTATAAGCGTTTAAAGTTTGCGTCTAAAATACATGAACTGCCAGTGTGCGACAAACTCTATTTTGATTGTAATAACCATTATTTTGCGATACTTCAAAATACCTTAGAAAACAGTTATATACTAATATAACCCTTTTAAAACCATTTAAATTTACTTTACAAATTATTTTGAATCTAAAATTCAACTTTTAATTTTCACTTAATATTTTATCAAAATCCAAATTTATTTCTAAATTTAAATAACTTGAAATTAACCATCCCATCCTTCAGATCAGTTAGGGATAGCCAGGGAGAGCAGGAAACTACATTTCCAAACCCAAGCCTAGACACAATCCTAGTGTGTGAGAAACAACACCAATAGCCATTATAAACATCCATAACACCCATCATCAACATAATTAAATAAATCATAAATGTGCATAAGCATTATACCACTAACGCTTAATAGTGTGTGTTCTAAACTACACATCTATCATCATTAGAACAAACATCAACCATCATTAACCACTAATAATTCATCACTATATTTAAATTAGTCTAACTACAAATTAAATGTATAAATTGTGGTTAAGGAGTTCTCACCGAACAGCTTTCCAATCTTAATGTTAGGCGAGCCTAGTTGAGCGAACCATCAGACAATATTTCAACGCACCGTCTTCTTCACCAAAATATATATTATATAATATATACTAATTTTTCTCTCTATATATTATAAGAGGAGGAGGAGGATGACGACGAACTTTGGCAAGGTGGTGGTGGAAAAGAAGAAGACTTATGCCATGGAAACCATGGCTATATGCTTTAATAAGAAGATGAAAAGGAGAAAATGGAATGGAATGGTAAAAAAAAAATGGAGAAAAGGCTTCCTTATATAGGAATGGAGGATTAAGGAGGTAACGACACATCAGGGGGCAAGTGGAAGGCATGCGTGAAAGGAGGCATGCAAAAATACAAGTGTCCTTACACTTGTCTTAAGAAGAAAAAGTGAACTTTTGGGAGCTTTTCTCTTAAAATGCTATGAAAACTAAGAGCAGCACTTAATTCTAACGCTACTAATTCATGTTAGTTTGATAAATCCAATCGAACGATAAATAGTATTAATAAATCCAAACTTATTAATAATCATTCTCATTTATAATTCAAATAAATTGTATCATATAACTTATCAAAATTACAATATATTCTTAACCATATATATTTATGTCCAATTCAAATTTAAATTCAAATTGAGTATTAAAAATTCCAATTTTAAATTGGTTAAAAATTCTGGATTGTTACATAATTCATTTTGGAAAGACTTATAAAATATACTTATTACAGCACACTACTATATTTCAATTGTTATAATTTCATTTGTTTTTGCATTGGCTTGGATATTTCTCTAGTGAAAATCAATTAGGTTAGAACCTTTGTGTTGAATATTGAAAATCATCTTTGAATGGATTGTGGTGTTGTATATTAAAACTCTCTTTTAATTCATGATCATTTGACTTATACATTTGATTGTTTGAAATCATTTGAAATTTTGATATCTTGAATCTCACATACATCTTGAATTTGAAATTAATTAACTTGTGTGAACGATTCATTGTATCTTGAAATTAACACATCTCTTCAAATGATTTCAAATGAATAGATTATTTAATCTTGGATCATGAATTATCTTTCTTTTGTTTGTTAGAAATAATTCTGAAAAATTCTCTTGTGCATCTCTGATCTGAAATTGTTTCTGCTGCTCTAATAAAATCGTCTGAATTGGATCATGATTTGTCTTCTTGGACTTTCTGTAATTTATCTGCGAACTTTCTTGTGAAACTTATTCTGAATTTGTCTTGCTGCTTTGATAAAAGGAATCATTTTTCAAAAAAAAAAAAATTATGACTGCTTACTTTGGTAAATATTAATTGTTGCTCTAGTAGATGGAATTTGTGTAGTTGATTTGCTCGCTTGGGCTTGGTATTTGGATATTGTTGTCTGAGATACCTTTGTTAGCCACTGGTGTGGTATCAAAATCCTCGTTAATGGAGATAACAAGGGATATCGGCCTTAAATGCTTTGAAATTTTCGCACTCATTTGTTTTGATTCTTTATTCTGATCCTCATCTTGTATAGATTCTTCATATCCCTCTTGAAGCTGATTGGCAATTTTAAAATCATTTATTGATTATTTATTCAGAAATTTAAATCAATTATCAAATTGGTGTGTATTTAGAATTTATCAAAATTATTATCAGATTGTGAAATTTTGATGAGTTGTGAATACAATATATTTCACAACAAGAGTAGATTTTATTTAAATTCTCATAATGATTGAACAGTTTTGATAATATCTTTGAATTGGGACTTATTTCATGAACATCTTCTTAGTCTATCATCATTTTGTCATCCATCACGATATTATATTTATGTTGAGAGTTTACTATTTTTTAAAATCATCATAAATATACATTGTTATTATTTGTGATGCAACTATGATTATATTTTTTTTAGAAATAGAGATAATTGAAAATTTTTAAAGATCCTGGTACAGTTGAGCATATTTCATAATATGATTAATTTAGAAATTTATTTCACAATCATTTCTATGCCTACAATATTTCTATCATCCATATTGGTTTTACATACTAAGGAGTCTTTTGAATAAGAAAATGATAAAAATAAAATATTCATAAGGGTTTCTCTAACCTTATTTAAAAATCCAAGCTCTGGTTATGCCTGGTTAAGAGATTACTTATATTTAAGCTGCAACTGACCTCATTTAAAAATCCAGGATCTGGTTATGCATGGTTAGCATGCTCTTAAATAAAAAGAAAAAGGAAATAAATAAAAATTTGTATGAAATCCTCCTTGGTGTGTAAAAACCATCTTATCAATCCATTTTAAAATTGTGAAATCTGTTAATATCTTATGATATATTATGATTTGTTGATTGATAATTATTAGGATTTGAGATTATTCGATTGCGTCACTTAAATTGAATTTATAATCATAGTCCAAATCCATCACTGTTCTGTGCTCAATTTTAAAATTTTATTTGAATATAATTGGATTTTTTAAACTCTCTCCATTTTTATAAAATTCATCATAAATCCACCATTCTACAGTGTGAAAATTGATTCTAGTTCTTAGAATACAATTTTTTTGATTGAATGAGATGTATAATGAGCATTCTCTCTCTCTTAAGTTGAAATTATATTTTAGCCAATTTTTCATCAATATTTTAATTTTTGTATCCTTTTGATGATAACAAAAGGGGGAGAATGGCTTAAAATTTTCATTTATGATTAAATATATCATAAAAATTTTAATATTGAAATTTCAATTTTAATATTGTTTTCACTCATGCACATATCTAGGTGGAGTTCTGTTGTAAAGGGAGCATACATATAGGGGGAGTTCAATAATTCACTGTCAAACACATTTATAATATTCAAAATCTTATTACTTGTTTTTCATCATCAAAAGGTGGAGATTGTTATATATAACAATTCTGTGATTTTTATTTGATGATAAAAAACACTTACACACACACACACACATATATATATTATAAATGTGTTTGCTATTGTACTATTCCACTACATCACAGATAGAATAAAATATTTATATTCAAATAAAATACTATTGCACAAGAATTTAAATATTCAAATAGTATTTTATTAAAATATAATATTTTATTTCTACATTTGAATAATACAGTATTCATAACTCCATTATTTGTACACCTCAGGAATACAATACTTTCCATTTCACATTCAATTTCATTTGTTACATCAGTTCCTCACTACAACACTCTGTCACTCATTTATATCACTCAGTTATACATATACATTCAATATATCTCAATCACTTATATACATTCATTAGTACTTACACTGACGCCCTCACTTTTATTATGTCTTCAGCCTGCTTTTCATCAGTCAGTCCAGCCTTCTCCTTACCTAACATAGGAACACACACATTTAACTAGAACAAAGTATTTTTAATTTTAGCAGATATAATTTTATTTTTAAAATTTATTTCCCTCAGTATTTTGGTGTGTTTCTCATCATTTTTCATAACTTAATCTGATATGTATATATAATCATCTAAGTCTATACAGCTTGTGATATTCACAGTGATTCACTGTAAATACATAAGGTAGACGTCGTCTGTAGTGCTCACATATATATATTATGCACATGCACTATACATGTATACATATACATATGTATGTATATACACATATTTCAATGTAGGGGCAATATGGTCAAATGAAAATAGCAGGCAAGTGCATGTTTACATGTGTTAAAAGACACACTCGAATACACAAGCATTCATGGATACAGTCATGGTCCAGATTAGCTCGAGCATATACACAAGCTAGCAAACTCAAACACACACACATACACACACACACACACACACACACACACACATATATATATATATATGGGTTTATGTACACTGCATGGGTCAAGTTAAAGCCAAGTCAGCATTTTTCAACATGACAACAAAAGAAAGAAGGATACAACATTTACATATGGTCGAGGCAAAATACACGGCAGCATGAATTTTTGATGACCTAAAATGTGCAAGAAGCTGTGCATGAATGGTGACAAGAACATAGCAACAATACAGTTTCAAACATGACGATTCGAGCCAGATCTAACCAAGTGATCACATGTTAATCATGGTGAACATAGGCCATTGAGAACCAATAGAAAACATCACATGCAAATTGCCACAAAACTGAATAATCAGACATCGAAACACTATGGTCTTTCATGTGAAACAAGGCATCAATATTGATATGCATATACATACACTTTAGTGTCTATATATACATATATACATGGTGGAACATCATTTATACACTAATACAAATAGAGCTCAAATTCAAGGTTGCCAATAAAGAAGCAAGGGTGATAAGATCCTAAAGTATACACAACATGCATATACATGACATGGTGAAGACATCAACTTTCATATGCAATATGAATGGTTATGTGTGCAGTGTATATTAAAATGTCTACATGACAATGTCAAGCTAACAAAAGGAATCTTTTTTTAATTGACTGTTTCCAGAAACCACAAACAATTTTTGGGCACAAAACATATTGTTGTGTTTCCAGAAATTCTAGAAATCGTTCAAAAATCCATACAAGTTTTTATCGGCCATATCGAAAACAATTTTTCTGTGGGAAGAATTTAATCGTGCCAAGAATTTCATCCAGTTTTTCGAAGGAAGCAAGATGGGCAAGTATCAATTAAAAAAGAACATATTTGGATGAATGCATCAAACACCAGTCTGTTTGGGAAATAATAAATTGGCAAGGCAGACAATTTTGGCTAGAATTTCTTTTAATCATATCTTTTCGGGAAATTGATTTTATTTCCACAATATTAATTTAGTTTTTGGCGCAAATAAATCTTTCTAGTCTTTCCAGTAACTCAAAGATTGTTTCACGTTTTAAAAGATTCCATCACAATATTGGGCAAGGAATCGGAAAACTATTTCCAGAAATACAATACGTATATTTTTTAGAGAATGGAAAATTCACTGAAATTTTTTTAAGGCAAGAAATCAATCAACATTACAGAAATCAAATATGTCACTCTCGGCATGGTAGTCAATCAGTGATACATTGCAACAATTAAAGAAATTTAATCATGCAACAGTCGTCAAAGCCATGGGAATAGAAAGGCAAAATCATGCAACAATCAGGTCAAGCCATTCATGGAAATCCTCGAGTGAATTGGATTTCTAAATCCTATTTATACAACTATATCATCACGGGAAAATATGATCGAAAAACCAAACAGCATTTCGAGAGAAACAAATTGGAAGAAACAAATCAAAGTACTCACAGTTGTTTTTCGATCGCGAGCCCCAAATCGAAGTACCAAGAGCAACAAACTCACGAAGCTTCAGAGAATCAATCTAAATCACTTTTGAAATCGAGATTTGGGATTTTAGGAAAACCCTAACTAGATTTAGAGTCTGCTAACATTAAAGGAGATAGAGGAAACAAGAATTCCTTTGAAAAGTCAAATGAAATAAAGGAAAAAGGGTCGACCGAACTTGCATAAGAAAAAGGGTGTTTCTATTTTCTTATAGTTTTTGTGTTTTGATTTGAAATCATTCAATCAGTTTTCTAGTTTCTGTAAAACTTGGGTTTATTAGCCATGGGTTTGTAGCAAAGGGAAAATCTGGTTTCGGGGACAGAAATTAGTGTAGGGTTTTGAGCGTAGGATTAGAACAACAGTAGGTATTGTGAGTTTACAAAACTATATAGGTAGTTAGCGAGGGGTTCGCGAGTTTATAGGTTTTCGAGTGTGGGTATCTATTTAATTCTTGTAAAAACTTGGGGAATGAAGTAGTAGGCAGGGTTTACCGAAGCTAAGTAAAATTTCTGGTGTTTACTTTCTACATTTATTTTCTCTACTGCAATATGTGTTTTGATATTTAATATTCTTATAAAACTCCAATAAACCCTAGTCATTCCCCTCTAGGGTTAATCTAGATCCAACAGTTAGGTGAGGTCGTCTACTAAGTTTTGTATGAATTAATTCCACCTTCATACTTTTAACTCCTCTTTGTGCATGCATATCCTTCATGTCTTCTTGTGCATTTCATGAAAGCTTCTTCACTGTAATGTCTCGTATTTTTAGTAGTCAGATATCTAAATTATTTTATTATTCTAAATATTTTATTTGGAATAATGGTTTTTAATATTAAATTCATTTTTCAAACACGAAGTTTGAACGTTAATTTATATTTAAATTAAAACGAGCTCGTAATGGCACGGTAGTTCGTAATATTGAGTTTTGAATTTTAATAGAATACACGGGATCCGATATAAGTCGGATTTCCGTAAAACAAGAAATGTTTGAATCTTGTTGATGATAATTTTCTAATGAAAGAGAAAAATCGAGATTTCATGGTATAGATTGTTAGTTATGTCCAATTAACAATTTAAAATAGTCGCTATGGAAATCGTTAATAAACGATAATGTTCATTGAATATTTTAGCAAGGATTTTCATATATTTATGGTATCGTTTTAACTAAAAATTGGTATTGTTGGGTTTTAAATCCACCTTGGGTTATATTTGATGTATAAACATATTCTGTTTGGGTATTTACGATAATAATAATTTATTATTATTTAATTGAATTTATTTTGAAATTTAATTAATATTTTATCGATATTTTATTAGTGTTAAAAATTACCATTTTTGCAAATGGCCTCGGTTTTCGATGAAATTAGATTCATTGGAACTGCAACGTTAAATTGTTGTATATAATCAAATTTCGTGGTAAACCGATGTCATATGTCACAATGATAGTCATGGATGCATTTGTTTTTATTTAATCATCTGTATTATTTTGGCCATTTTAGACACTAGTAACTTTAAAGGAATAAACGACTACCCAAACAAACTCCGATTTTAACAAAACAAATTTCATTGGATCCATAAGAAAAAGGACAAGTAGAATTTCAAAGTTTTAAGTTGATTGGATTTATTTTGTGTTCATAGGCAATTTAATTAAATGATGATTTTTCACCTGTGAGTTATAAAGGGATTTTCACAGTGTTAGAAGTTATGCCCTAAAGGAAATCCATTTTATGAGATTGATAACGCTTTTGATGTTATTATTTTTATTTAGAATAAAATAATATTATATTATATTTACTGCATAATATAAATATTAATATATTAGAAGTCCTTAGAATAATAATACAGAATTATATAGTTCAAGTAAGTGACTTGAAATTGAGATTATATAATATACTAAGTATTATAACTCCTAAATATCCCTAGTCAAGTTTTATTGTTTATATATAGGACAGCAATAAAACACTAAGACTAGTATGTTGATTGACAGATGGTCACATCTCATTGATAACTAATATATGTGATATTAAAGTCAAGACATAAATATGTATTAAAGAATATCGTACCGGGCTGACCCACCGTGAGATAAATATATGGAATACAATTAACAGTATCATAAGTTATTCTCATAGTGATAGTGATGTAATGGTCCTTATACCTGAAATCATTATAATTTTATTCTATGATATTTGTGTTTAGATATCATCTAAAGTTACTCGTAACAGAGTAACGATAACGGTGATTATTGGGTACATCTCGAGTCGAATGGAAATTGTAAACGATCTAGATGGGATTTAAACCTATGATATATTTGTAATTATATCCGTGGGCCTATTGATTGAGTGAGACTGTGAAATGCATGGTCGTGCTCAAATATTGATTTGTTTTAAAACAGTATTCTCATCGATCAAGATAAATGGATTAAATTATAAAGAGGATGATATGATCCATGTCTCAAGTTTAATCCTAGATATATTGGTTAAAATATTACATTATATTGACAGACTGGTCACGAAAGTATGACCCCCCCCCCCCCCCCCCCGTAACAGCCGACGTTTCCTCCGAAATGCGCTGTAACAATGTCCAACCGGCCAGGGATGGTCGTCAGAAGAAAGGAAACTTAACGGTGAACTTACAAAGTACCTGTATAATGTCTCACAGCGCATGAAATAAAATATAATAACAACATACTTGACATAAAACAGACGAAACAGTGCATAAGCTGAAAACTAAACCATAATCATCATAGCAGCGGGAATCCAAAATACATCTTATTACAACTCCAACATACTGTCTTTAAAGCAAAGAAAGAAGTGCACTACTAATTCCCAAAGTAGTGACTAGCAACAACACAGGGAGAATATCCATCTATATCTTGCGTGGAAGCCTCCTGCTCATCTCCGGTACAACTACTCGTGCATACCACCTAACCTATCTCTAGTCTGCCCGTTTAAGAGCACCTAGAGTAATAAGAAGAGACATAAAACTCTGGGTCAGACAAATCTGGTATGAGCGATAAGCAGCAAAACAGAACAATAACAGGTATACTAAACCATACGTAAACCTGCAACCAAAGAGTTAGCACAACAAGATGTACAATACTTGTAACAACCCGCAATTTAGGGCCAATTTAAAATTTTTATTTTAAATAATTTTGTTAAGAAAATGAGTCAGAAATTAAAAATTCTATTTAAATTATTTTATTGATAATGGCTGAAATATTAAGTTTATTATTTTAATTCTATTCTGAACTTAAAATTCATGGTAATTCCAAATTTTAATTTCCAACTTTGAGAAATTATATAAAATTAGTTTTAAATCGAAATTGGGCAAACCAAGAAACACTAGTGACATTCATTTCATATGTAAAGTTATTTCACATTAATTACAGCCTTATAGCCTTGCCTTTAAAGCCAAAATCATGATGCTTATTTTCTCTTACAACTTTTGAATTCTTAATTCTTAAACTAACATCCCTTTTTCTCTCCTTTTATTGTCTCTCTCCAAAAGCAAATCTACTCCATGTGTGTATATTTAATTATTTTTGCATGAGCATTGAATAGGTTGGTCTAAAATATTAGGTGGACTCTAAATAAATTACGATAAAGATGTCATTACGTTATAATATGTAGTGTTAGATAAACATATCATTATGTTACAATTTTTCATTGTTATATTAAAAGAAAAAAAAAATTGTTGTCTTTAATACTTCCCTTTTTCTATCCAAAGTGTGAACCATTTCATAAATTTATAAATAAATGTGATTTACATTAATAAACGATTGAATATTTAGGTTGTCTAAAAAAATAAATAGAAAACAAAACTTATTACTGTTATTAATTATTTCGATCTTGTAATTTGATTTATAGAAGAAAAATATATGCTTATATTCAACATTCCAAATATAACATGTACATTTATTTATTTGAACAAAGTATCCACTTTTAAAGGCAATTGTAAACATAAGCTCAGCTTAATTATTTTGCCAGAATTAACGTTATTAACTTGAGTTGATTATGAAAGTAAAAACTACAAATTTAGAATTGTTGGATATTAAATTTACAATATACTAGAGGTACAATTTAGAACTTGGACTTTCTATTTAATTTGAATGTAGTGTTCATTCTAGAATTTAAAAGCATAATGTGAATATAACATCAATATTTACGATGCTAATAAATGGTAAGCCATTTGGAATATTTGACATTAGAACGAGAAAAAAAACAGAAAAGAATCAATTTTTAACTAAGTTCTGTTTAATGATTTATTAAACAAAGAATCTATTCGCATAGTAATATATGGTTAAGATTAATTTATTACAGATCAAACCATTGAGTACAAATGGTAATTAAACATTGAATTAACATAAATATTAGTGATTAATTTTCAAGCCGTTTATCACGTTATTTATGGTACAAATTGTGATATAATTAATGTAATGAAAGAGAGGGATGAATTTTTGGAGGGTGAAATTGAATTAATATATATATATATATATATATATAAAGCATATATAATGCACATTTATGAAAGGAATGCGTAATGAAAGGAAATAAAATAAAATCGCGCAATCACTTCTATATTTTTCGTTACTATTTAATTTACAGTGTATGACGGATAAGTTTATAATGTTCAGATAATACCATAAAACAACGTTGTTAATTCATGTGTTAGCCTAACACATTGTCCATAGAAAACAAATCCAATTTTTCATTAGTGTGCATTAATTTTCTTTTGTTTTTAATTCATGCATGTTCCTACAGATACGTTTTCTAATTCAAAATCTTTCTTCTTATTCCTTCCTTTGGCATTAATGACCAATGGAATATTATTTCTAGAATCAAATTTTGGCAATATAATTTTCAAAGATGCAAGGCAACAAAAGAAATGCATTCATGGTTTTAAATGGAAAAGCAATGCAACATTAATTCCTTGCTCCTTATTTCTCATCTTCCTTTTTCTTTATTTGTTTTTTTCCTTTTCTTTGTAAATCCCTTCTCTATCCACTATAGCATTTTTATATAAAGAACTAAAAAAAATTGATATGAATAATAACACAAAGGTTATTATTTAAATATGTTAAAATTGGACAAGGGGTTTTACGGGCCTTAATTGGCTAATTGAATAATTAATTAATCTATATAAGTACTTCCTACACCTTATTTCTCCAAACCCAAATTCTCCAAATTATTCTTCAGTCGCCTCAATCAAAATCGAAAAAAAAAAGAAGAAACGATGGCGGAATCCTCCATTACTCCCCCTCCAAGGCCGACCAGACCCCGCCCTCCGATCACCTCCTCGTCCACTGTGCTGGTCGGAATTTGAAGCCCTAGAGGCTGTGGGTGTCTCGAAGTGGCGGCTTCCGTTTCCAGAACATGAAGAAGGAATTGGACGATTTCAAGTGCGTTGGACTCGAGTCGAAAAATACTTCGCGATGGCACTGACTAGACGTTATTTTGAACAAGTCGATTTTTGAGGAAAATTTCAGAACTGATAGACAAGAACAATAGCAGTTGGGATTTTTGGTAAAATTAAACGCGGTTTAATTTTATTAAAAACAAGGTGAGAATCCTTCTTTTATTTAGATAATTAATTATTTTAATTTAATTATGTGGTGATTGAAATGCTGAGATTGTGATTGTATATTGTGATTTACTGATATGCGATGTGATGATGTTTGTATATAACTATTGCCGTAATATGTGGTGATGTCTGTGATGATTACTTTATCTAGATCTGAAATTTGCGATGTAGATCATAATAAAGTTCCCCTCTTTATTTTATTTTATTTTCTATTAAAATTTAATCTTAAATTTTGAATACAAAATAAATGAAAAAAATCTTGTTTGTTTATTTTTGTTTGTTAAACAAAAAGACATTTTTTTTACTTATTTTTGTTGTAAAACAAAAAGGAACAATTTTTACATTATTTTTGTTGTAAAACAAAAAGGATAATTTTAACATTATTTTGTTGTCAAAATTAAAAGGGACAAATTTGTTTACAAAATAAAAGACATATTTTTGATGTATATTTTGGTTACCAAATAAGGGACAAAATTTGTTTACCAAACAAAGGACATTTTTACTTAATTTGGTTGTTGAAACAAAAGAACATTTTTACATAATTCGTTTGTTAAAAATAAAAAGAATAACTTTTTATATCTTTTGTTAAAAATAAAAAGAATAACTTTTTATGTCTTTTGTTAAAAATAAAAAGAATAACTTTTTATATCTTTTGTTAAAAATAAAAAGAATAACTTTTTATGTCTTTTGTTAAAAATAAAAAGAATAACTTTTATGTTTCTTTTGATTAACAAAGTAAAAGACCACTTTTTATGTTTCTTTTGTTAAAAATAAAAAGACCAACTTTTATATTTTCTTTTGTTGATAAAGTCAAAATACCAATTTTTATGTCGCTTTTGTTAACATAATAGAATGTAAGTTTAACCTTTACTTTTATGTATAAATAAAATGTGAATTTAAATCTTCATTTGCAAATAAAACTGAAGTTGGGACCGTTATTGTGATTCATCAAAAAAAAAAAAAAAAAAAAAAAAAAAAAAAAAACACCAAAACCATAAGTATGTTAATTTGTATGTTATGACACCAAAGCCATAAGTGTGTTATTTTGTATGTTGTGACACCAAACCCATCAATGTGTTATTTTGAATGTTATGACGCTAAAATCACCGTCGTGTTTAATTTAGTTGAGACGACATAAAAGTCATCGTCATGTTGCATAATTGCAATGAATCAAATATTAGCATTCAAAATATAAATAAATAGTTATTTCTGTCTCATTAGAATTTACGCAGAAAAAAATATTTTATGTAAAAATAGTTATTTTTGTCGCATTAGAGTTTGCGCACAAAAATATATTTTATGTAAAAACATATATAGGTTGAATTGCTATTTTTGTCGCATTAGAGTTTGCAGACAAAAATATGCTTTATGTAAAAATAAACTTAGTTAAATTGCTATTTTTGTCGCATTAAAGTTTGCGAACAAAAATATGCTTTATGCAATAACATACATTAGTTAAATTATTATTTTTGTCGCATTAGAGTTTGCGCACAAAAATATATTTTATGTAAAAACATATATAGGTTGAATTGCTATTTTTGTCGCATTAGAGTTTGCGAACAAAAATATGCTTTATGCAATAACATACATTAGTTAAATTATTATTTTTGTCGCATTAGAGTTTGCGGACAAAAATATGCTTTATGTAAAAATAAATATTTAGGTAAATAGAAAATGTGAGAAACAAAATATCCATTTTGTTTAAATAGAATTAATGAAATAGTAAGATAAGAATTGAAGAATTATATTTTTCAATGTAATTAGAAAGGAATAAAAAGAATTACATTATTCAATATTAAGAAAAAGAATGCTTAAACCCGAGGTTGGATTGAGTTGTGATGTAAATCTGCCCGGACCCGCCCGGCTGTCCAGTAGTCACAACAATACCTATCCAATGTGAGAGGTTAAAGCATATATATTAATTTTCTAAATTTACATTTTATATATGTAAATTACTTCAAAATATTTATGATAAATAAATAAAATGTAGACAAAGGAAAACATATATTTACATTAGATAAATAAGAGATTGAATAAATTACATTTTTTTATGTAATTAAAAGAATATATTTTACACTGTAAAGAAAATTACATTTTATGTAATTATGATTATAAGAAATAAAATTACATTTTATGTAATTAAGAGTAAATAGAATATAAAGAACAAATATGTGAATAAGAATCTATTTACATTTTCCTATGTAAATAAAAGGAATAAAAATAATAATTATGTGAATAAGTATTTATTTACATTTTCTTATGTAAATAAAAAGAACCAATTTGTAAATAGTAATTATTTACATTTTCTAGGTAAATAGTAAAAAGAAAGGTTAGAAAAGAATTAACATAAGATATTCTTTTATGTTAAAAAGAAATATTAGAAAAAGGATTAAAGAACTACATTTTTCAATGTAATTAGAAAAGAATTTAAGAATTACACTTTTCAATGTAAAGGAAAGAAACAAAGAAATTTACATTTGTCAAATGTAAATAAAGGATTTAATAAAAGTACATTTCCAATGTAAGTAAAATATATATATATATATATATATATATATATATATGTTTTACATTGTAATAAAATTACATTTCTATGTGATTAAGATTTTAAGAACAAATATGTGAATAAGGATTATTTACATTTTCTTATGTAAATAAAAAGGATTAAAAGAATAATTATGTGAATAATATTTATTTACATTTTTTTTATGTAAATAAATAAGATAAAAGGAAAAGGTACATTTATTTATAATTAGTGTAAATAAATATAGTAAAAGTAAAGGTAAACACTTATTTACAAATGGTGTAAATAAATAAGAAAAGGAATTAGAAACATTTATTTATAAATAATGTAAATAAATAAGATAAAAGAAGTAGAGAAATATTTATTTACATTTAGGTAAATAAATAAGGAAAAGAATAGAAAAACATTTGTTTACATTTAGGTAAATAAATAGGAAATAAATTAAAAGGGTATATAAAGCATAATTTATTTATAATTAGAGTAAATAAAATAAGAAAGGTAGTAAAATAAAACAAGAAATACTTTATCGTCATTTTAGATGCGATAAAAGAATACACGATCATAGTTGAAATCGCCAAACGATTTATATTTATTATATATGTATATATATATATATATATATATATATAAATTATAAATTAAACGAAACGCGCGCGGCAGTTCGCGTATCGGCAATCGTAACTTTAAACAGTTATACCGAAAGATCCGACCGTCGGATTTTCCCAAAGCTGGAACCATTAGGACCACTTTGGGAAGATCTTTCCAATGATACAGACTTCGTCAAAATCCAACGGTTAGATTTCAAGATATGTGTAAATCAAATTTGGTTGAAAACAGCGCCAGGGTCGCCCATTAACCCGAAGCGTCGTTAAATTAATTTAAGCTATTTTTATATAAATAAAAGTAGCGATAGGTCGTTATTAAATACCAATAACGATACGAAAGGATTTCAAATTATATATAAATGCGAGAATCATTTGAAAAGACCGAGTTCAATCTCATTTCAAATGATTATACGACGTTCTAAGTCGAAGATTTAAAGACGGTGATTGAAGACCGACGATCTTCACATCGAATGGATGTGTTGCCACTGAGACCCATGAGAGGAGTAGCTACCTTGAAAGGGCTTCAGTGGTGGCCATTCGGA
The DNA here is from genome assembly GCA_030737875.1 of Allium sativum. Classification (NCBI taxonomy): domain Eukaryota; kingdom Viridiplantae; phylum Streptophyta; class Magnoliopsida; order Asparagales; family Amaryllidaceae; genus Allium; species Allium sativum. The sequence continues at coordinate 652,894,065 of CM060923.1, forward strand.
CGAAGTGTTGATTTGTACGGATTTGACTTTCGCTCAGACCCAGGGCATAAGTTTATAAATGGAATGTATGTCTGACGTTGTAGTCCTTTATACTACATTCGTTGATCTCTCTTAATATATATCTGTTTGGTGGTTAACACCCTTCTCTAAGACGTACGAGCTTAGAGGTTATATATTGGTAGAAATCAATGGTATAGTATGGACTGACAATGTGGCATACTAAGATGCATTAATCAAGGCTTTTGTTGAAAAGCAGGCCTTGTGGTTGATGATCAAAGCACGGTCTATTTAGGCATAGCTTTGTGTATATCGTGACTTCGCGAGCCTCACAGCCCGGTAGAGTCTAAAATGGGAGAAGGGAACGCAGGGAGTGCACACGTTGCTTTCTAGCTAGAGTGGTGCCAGGGACCTACCAGCGCTGGCATTTATTCATTGTGGTTGTTGGATTTTTCGAGGCCTCGGTTTATGCGGTCGCCACTGGCCGTATTATAGGTCCAAAAGGACCGGGGAACGTGTGTTCAGGCATCTCTAATCCACAAAAGTAAGTGTGGACCGGCCCTGCAGGATCCAAAGGTTGGACAGAGTACCAATCCTGGGGCATTTGCTAGAGTGTCTCGAATCGGTAAGGATCTCCTCCCTAGCCTTGACTCAGATGGAAACCCAAATTTCCAATACGACATCACGCGGTTTTGATTGTATACCTATATATGGCGACATAGTGGGATGGGGCACTCATGCCGTCTAGGATTGATACATTTACTTTGATGTATTTCAAATTGGTTGCACACTATTATAATACCGTGTCTATCGTATCAAGCATCTTTTGATCATTATAAGGTAAAACCCTATCCTCCGGTTTGCGTTGCATTGTGTGATGGGACTTGGGTCTTATAATGGTTTCATTTTTCTAAAAAGCATTGCATTATTTTGATGATTTACTTTAGTCATGCACTGGCAATCCATAGGAGAAAACCCGTTCCACGAAAGTGGCGTGGTCCTGTGATTAGCCTTATTATATTATATAGGTTAAGTAGAATTCTCACACCAGTCCCATGACTGACCTGTAGTTTGTCCACTGGCAAACTCGGGTGCCCATATTTTCCACACGGGCAGTCGAGTAGCTATTTTTGCAGATATATTAAGTAGGATTCTGGGTTGAAGCTTAAAGCTGTGTCCAGAGATAGAGAGTCTTCCGCTGTGTTCTTCCGTTGCAGTATATTACATTTTTTGTATTTATCTTCCGCTGTAAATTTTATTTCAATGTACTCTGATATATTCTGTACTCTGATGTAACAATATTGTAATGTAATAAAAGTCTGCTGTTATTGTTCTGATGTATTGTATGCCCAAAGTTGATGTATTCGCAGATTTCCATTCTTTGGGTCAGACCTGTGTGGCTTATGGTCGATTCAAAGGGCGGGAATATGCGGGTCGTCACAGTTGGTATCAGAGCTCTGGTTAGCTCAAATCTTTGGGATACAACTCGTTAGAACTGAACAAAAGACTCATCAGAGATTGGATTAGCAATATCCAATAAGAATACTCATTAGAGATAGGATCGGCAGTATCCTAGAATGATAAAACTCATTAGAGATAGGGTTAGTAATGCCCTAGAATGAGTTCAGAGTGATAAGCTTATAATTAAAGTATTTTGATTATATATATAATCCTATTTTAGAAAATATGTTTTAAATATATAAAAGTATATATATTTGATAAGTTAGCCAACAAATGAAATTAATAATATTAAAATTAAAATTTAGTTAGTTAATTTAACTACCATTAGCTTAGTTCCTTTTCGAGGACGAAAAGATTTTAAGTGGGGGAGACTGTAACAACCCGCAATTTAGGGCCAATTTAAAATTTTTATTTTAAATAATTTTGTTAAGAAAATGAGTCAGAAATTAAAAATTCTATTTAAATTATTTTATTAATAATGGCTGAAATATTAAGTTTATTATTTTAATTCTATTCTGAACTTAAAATTCATGGTAATTCCAAATTTTAATTTCCAACTTTGAGAAATTATATAAAATTAGTTTTAAATCGAAATTGGGCGAACCAAGAAACACTAGTGACATTCATTTCATATGTAAAGTTATTTCACATTAATTACAGCCTTATAGCCTTGCCTTTAAAGCCAAAATCATGATGCTTATTTTCTCTTACAACTTTTGAATTCTTAATTCTTAAACTAACATCCCTTTTTCTCTCCTTTTATTGTCTCTCTCCAAAAGCAAATCTACTCCATGTGTGTATATTTAATTATTTTTGCATGAGCATTGAATAGGTTGGTCTAAAATATTAGGTGGACTCTAAATAAATTATGATAAAGATGTCATTACGTTATAATATGTAGTGTTGGATAAACATATCATTATGTTACAATTTTTCATTGTTATAATAAAAGAAAAAAAAAATTGTTGTCTTTAATACTTCCCTTTTTCTATCCAAAGTGTGAACCATTTCATAAATTTATAAATAAATGTGATTTACATTAATAAACGATTGAATATTTAGGTTGTCTAAAAAAAAAAAAAAAACTTATTACTGTTATTAATTATTTCGATCTTGTAATTTGATTTATAGAAGAAAAATATATGCTTATATTCAACATTCCAAATATAACATGTACATTTATTTATTTGAACAAAGTATCCACTTTTAAAGGCAATTGTAAACATAAGCTCAGCTTAATTATTTTGCCAGAATTAACGTTATTAACTTGAGTTGATTATAAAAGTAAAAACTACAAATTTAGAATTGTTGGATATTAAATTTACAATATACTAGAGGTACAATTTAGAACTTGGACTTTATATTTAATTTGAATGTAGTGTTCATTCTAGAATTTAAAAGCATAATGGGAATATAACATCAATATTTACGATGCTAATAAATGGTAAGCCATTTGGAATATTTGACATTAGAACAAGAAAAAAAAACAGAAAAGAATCAATTTTTAACTAAGTTCTGTTTAATGATTTATTAAACAAAGAATCTATTCGCATTGTAATATATGGTTAAGATTAATTTATTACAGATCAAACCATTGAGTACAAATGGTAATTAAACATTGAATTAACATAAATATTGGTGATTAATTTTGCAAGCCGTTTATCACGTTATTTATGGTACAAATTGTGATATAATTAATGTAATGAAAGAGAAGGATGAATTTTGGGAGGGTGAAATTGAATTAATATATATATATATATATATATATATATATATATAAAGCATATATAATGCACATTTATGAAAGGAATGCGTAATGAAAGGAAATAAAATAAAATCGCGCAATCACTTCTATATTTTTCGTTACTATTTAATTTACAGTGTATGACGGGTAAGTTTATAATGTTCAGATAATACCATAAAACAACGTTGTTAATTCATGTGTTAGCCTAACACATTGTCCATAGAAAACAAATCCAATTTTTCATTAGTGTGCATTAATTTTCTTTTGTTTTTAATTCATGCATGTTCCTACAGATACGTTTTCTAATTCAAAATCTTTCTTCTTATTCCTTCCTTTGGCATTAATGACAAATGGAATATTATTTCTAGAATCAAATTTTGGCAATATAATTTTCAAAGATGCAAGGCAACAAAAGAAATACATTCATGGTTTTAAATGGAAAAGCAATGCAACATTAATTCCTTGCTCCTTATTTCTCATCTTCCTTTTTCTTTATTTGTTTTTTTCCTTTTCTTTGTAAATCCCTTCTCTATCCACTATAGCATTTTTATATAAAGAACTAAAAAAAATTGATATGAATAATAACACAAAGGTTATTATTTAAATATGTTAAAATTGGACAAGGGGTTTTACGGGCCTTAATTGGCTAATTGAATAATTAATTAATCTATATAAGTACTTCCTACACCTTATTTCTCCAAACCCAAATTCTCCAAATTATTCTTCAGTCGCCTCAATCAAAATCGAAAAAAAAAAAGAAGAAACGATGGCGGAATCCTCCATTACTCCCCCTCCAAGGCCGACCAGACCCCGCCCTCCGATCACCTCCTCGTCCACTGTGCTGGTCGGAATTTGAAGCCCTAGAGGCTGTGGGTGTCTCGAAGTGGCGGCTTCCGTTTCCAGAACATGAAGAAGGAATTGGACGATTTCAAGTGCGTTGGACTCGAGTCGAAAAATACTTCGCGATGGCACTGACTAAACGTTATTCTGAACAAGTCGATTTTTGAGGAAAATTTCAGAACTGATAGACAAGAACAATAGCAGTTGGGATTTTTGGTAAAATTAAACGCGGTTTAATTTTATTAAAAACAAGGTGAGAATCCTTCTTTTATTTAGATAATTAATTATTTTAATTTAATTATGTGGTGATTGAAATGCTGAGATTGTGATTGTATATTGTGATTTACTGATATGCGATGTGATGATGTTTGTATATAACTATTGCCGTAATATGTGGTGATGTCTGTGATGATTACTTTATCTAGATCTGAAATTTGCGATGTAGATCATAATAAAGTTCCCCTCTTTATTTTATTTTATTTTCTATTAAAATTTAATCTTAAATTTTGTATACAAAATAAATGAAAAAAATCTTGTTTGTTTATTTTTGTTTGTTAAACAAAAAGACATTTTTTTTTACTTATTTTTGTTGTAAAACAAAAAGGAACAATTTTTACATTATTTTTGTTGTAAAACAAAAAGGATAATTTTATCATTATTTTGTTGTCAAAATTAAAAGGGACAAATTTGTTTACAAAATAAAAGACATATTTTTGATGTATATTTTGGCTACCAAATAAGGGACAAAATTTGTTTACCAAACAAAGGACATTTTTACTTAATTTGGTTGTTGAAACAAAAGAACATTTTTACATAATTCGTTTGTTAAAAATAAAAAGAATAACTTTTTATGTCTTTTGTTAAAAATAAAAAGAATAACTTTTTATGTCTTTTGTTAAAAATAAAAAGAATAACTTTTTATCTCTTTTGTTAAAAATAAAAAGAATAACTTTTTATGTGTTTTGTTAAAAATAAAAAGAATAACTTTTTATGTCTTTTGTTAAAAATAAAAAGAATAACTTTTTATATCTTTTGTTAAAAATAAAAAGAATAACTTTTTATGTCTTTGTTTTAAAAATAAAAAGAATAACTTTTATGTTTCTTTTGATTAACAAAGTAAAAGACCACTTTTTATGTTTCTTTTGTTAAAAATAAAAAGACCAACTTTTATATTTTCTTTTGTTGATAAAGTCAAAATACCAATTTTTATGTCGCTTTTGTTAACATAATAGAATGTAAGTTTAACCTTTACTTTTATGTATAAATAAAATGTGAATTTAAATCTTCATTTGCAAATAAAACTGAAGTTGGGACCGTTATTGTGATTCATCAAAAAAAAAAAAAAAAAAAAAAAAAAAAACAAAACCATAAGTTTGTTAATTTGTATGTTATGACACCAAAGCCATAAGTGTGTTATTTTGTATGTTGTGACACCAAACCCATCAATGTGTTATTTTGAATGTTATGACGCTAAAATCACCGTCGTGTTTAATTTAGTTGAGACGACATAAAAGTCATCGTCATGTTGCATAATTGCAATGAATCAAATATTAGTATTCAAAATATAAATAAATAGTTATTTCTGTCGCATTAGAATTTACGCACAAAAATATATTTTATGTAAAAATAGTTATTTTTGTCGCATTAGAGTTTGCGCACAAAAATATATTTTATGTAAAAACATATATAGGTTGAATTGCTATTTTTGTCGCATTAGAGTTTGCAGACAAAAATATGCTTTATGTAAAAATAAACTTAGTTAAATTGCTATTTTTGTCGCATTAGAGTTTGCGAACAAAAATATGCTTTATGCAATAACATACATTAGTTAAATTATTATTTTTGTCGCATTAGAGTTTGCGCACAAAAATATATTTTATGTAAAAACATATATAGGTTAAATTGCTATTTTTGTCGCATTAGAGTTTGCGAACAAAAATATGCTTTATGCAATAACATACATTAGTTAAATTATTATTTTTGTCGCATTAGAGTTTGCGGACAAAAATATGCTTTATGTAAAAATAAACATTTAGGTAAATAGAAAATGTGAGAAACAAAATATCCATTTTGTTTAAATAGAATTAATGAAATAGTAAGATAAGAATTGAAGAATTATATTTTTCAATGTAATTAGAAAGGAATAAAAAGAATTACATTATTCAATATTAAGAAAAAGAATGCTTAAACCCGAGGTTGGATTGAGTTGTGATGTAAATCTGCCCGGACCCGCCCGGCTGTCCAGTAGTCACAACAATACCTATCCAATGTGTGAGGTTAAAACATATATATTAATTTTCTAAATTTACATTTTATATATGTAAATTACTTCAAAATATTTATGATAAATAAATAAAATGTAGACAAAGGAAAACATATATTTACATTAGATAAATAAGAGATTGAATAAATTACATTTTTTTATGTAATTAAAAGAATATATTTTACACTGTAAAGAAAATTACATTTTATGTAATTATGATTATAAGAAATAAAATTACATTTTATGTAATTAAGAGTAAATAGAATATAAAGAACAAATATGTGAATAAGAATCTATTTACATTTTCCTATGTAAATAAAAGGAATAAAAATAATAATTATGTGAATAAGTATTTATTTACATTTTCTTATGTAAATAAAAAGAACCAATTTGTAAATAGTAATTATTTACATTTTCTAGGTAAATAGTAAAAAGAACGGTTAGAAAAGAATTAACATAAGATATTCTTTTATGTTAAAAAGAAATATTAGAAAAAGGATTAAAGAACTACATTTTTCAATGTAATTAGAAAAGAATTTAAGAATTACACTTTTCAATGTAAAGGAAAGAAACAAAGAAATTTACATTTGTCAAATGTAAATAAAGGATTTAATAAAAGTACATTTCCAATGTAAGTAAAATATATATATATATATATATATAGGTTTTACATTGTAATAAAATTACATTTCTATGTGATTAAGATTTTAAGAACAAATATGTGAATAAGGATTATTTACATTTTCTTATGTAAATAAAAAGGATTAAAAGAATAATTATGTGAATAATATTTATTTACATTTTTTTATGTAAATAAATAAGATAAAAGGAAAAGGTACATTTATTTATAATTAGTGTAAATAAATATAGTAAAAGTAAAGGTAAGCACTTATTTACAAATGGTGTAAATAAATAAGAAAAGGAATTAGAAACATTTATTTATAAATAATGTAAATAAATAAGATAAAAGAAGTAGAGAAATATTTATTTACATTTAGGTAAATAAATAAGGAAAAGAATAGAAAAACATTTGTTTACATTTAGGTAAATAAATAGGAAATAAATTAAAAGGGTATATAAAGCATAATTTATTTATAATTAGAGTAAATAAAATAAGAAAGGTAGTAAAATAAAACAAGAAATATTTTATCGTCATTTTAGATGCGATAAAAGAATACACGATCATAGTTGAAATCGCCAAACGATTTATATTTATTATATATGTATATATATATATATATATAAATTATAAATTAAACGAAACGCGCGCGGCAGTTTGCATATCGGCAATCGTAACTTTAAACAGTTATACCGAAAGATCCGACCGTCGGATTTTCCCAAAACTGGAACCATTAGGACCACTTTGGGAAGATCTTTCCAACGATATAGACTTCGTCAAAATCCAACGGTTCGATTTCAAGATATGTGTAAATCAAATTTGGTTGAAAACAGCGCCAGGGTCGCCCATTAACCCGAAGCGTCGTGTAATAACCCGGAAAATCTGGGCCAGTTTAAAATTTTTAATTTGGCAATTTTAGCGAATTTTGAATATTTAAAATGAATTATTTTAAATAATATCGACGAAAAATTTATTTTGAATAGAATTCGATCGTATATATTATACGCGTCGTCGTTAGAATAGAAATATTTATATATAATTATAAATAGAATTGAAAATGGCGCGGTAGTTCGATAATTCGATTTCAAACTTCAATTGAATGTACCAGGTGCAAAACAATCCGGATTTTAGTGAAACCAAAAACATTAGGATCTAATTGACGATATCTTTCCAACGAAGTTAACAAACTGAGATTTCACTTTATAAATGGTAAGATATGTCCAGTTAAAAATTCTGAATAGTCGCTATGGAATTCAGGCCCTTAAAAATGGACATTTTGCAAATGACCTCGGATTTCGACGAAACCACTTTTGTTGGATCCGTGATGTAAAGTTATTGCTAGGTTTCAAATTTCGTAATTTTCTGAATCAATATGTGAGCGTGGCATAGGAAAACGTGTTTTGACCATTTCAGTTGATTTTAATCGACTGGAAATTGGCCATTTTTCTAACGGTCTCAGAATTCGACGAAACTAGTTTTGTTAGGACCGTATCGTCAAGACGAAGCTAGAAAATATTTTTCGAGAATTTTTAGAGTTAGCATGTGACCCCGGTAATTTGAAATGTGCGTTTAAAATTCAATATAGCGATTTAAATGTAGATTTAAAGGAAACTGATCGAAACGATCAAAGCAGCTAGCGATACATATCCCATTGTGTTCGGAATGGGGGTAAAACGCTATGGACGACAGGCGGTAGGCCTCGTTTCGAGGTCGTATGTAAAAGTCAACTTTTTAATAATTAAATAATAATAAAAAAAAATATCTTCTCCCCTTAACTACCAGGCCCCCCCCGACTAAAATCATTTCAAACAGAAAAGAAAAAAAAAAAAACGAAATCGAAATGGCGACGGAGACGCCATCGCCACACGCCAGCGCCGCCATGCCTGGCCGCCGCCTCTCCCTATCGCGCCTCCATCTTCGACCCCATCTCCGACGCTCTCTCTCCTCTCTCCTTTCTCCCCCCCCCCTTACTCCCCTCAGACCACCCACCTCCACATACCCGAACCCGAACCCCCTCAAACCCCTCACGCAGCCACCGTGCCTCCCCAGACCCGCCACCAGAAGACGCGCCACCCCCTCCAGTCCCCAGGGACGATGATGAAACCCCCCCTCCTCTGAAATGTAAGTTTTTAAATTTCGAATTTTATTTATAAACAAGATCTGATGTTGTTTTAATAGTAAAAACAGATTTTTAAAAAAAGGTATAAAACTGATTTTGTTTTAAAAATAAAAACTGACTTTTTAAGATTTAAAAACTGATTTTTTTTTAGTATATAAAACTGATTTTTTTTAAGTATATAAAACTGATTTTTATAAGTAGAAATTATAGATTTTTAGCATTTTAAAGTTAAGTTTTTATTAATAAAAAGGTTTGATTTTTTATTGGTTAAAAAGATTAGATTTTTCTTTTCTCTTAAAGCTTTGATTTTTAATCATGAAAACATGATTTTTATTCGAAGGAATTTTGAATTCGTAGGAGGTAGAAAAAGTTTAGAATTTTGTTGTAGGAAAAATAAGATTTTTGATGAGATAAAAATTAGATTTTTGACGAGATAAAAATTAGATCTTAGCGGCTTAAAAATATAATCTTTATATTCAAAGTAGAGGTTTAAAAATATAATCTTTATATATGGAATAACGATAGAAAAATAGAATTTTTATATATTGAACATCGAAGTAAAAATTTGATTTTTAAATATTGAATAGCGAAGTAAAAATTCGATTTTTATGTATGTAGTGGCTACGGGCGACGAAGCTGACGAAGATGCGAAAACAATGAAGATTTCTATCAATGAAGTGCTGTGGAGCTAGGATAGCTATCTGTGAGAATTTCTCACTCTTCAATTTATTTTCTAGTTATATATATATACTAGGATGCAGACGGTGTTTAGTAGCACCCGACACAATTGTCCACAGACCATGGACTTGTTTGTTTGGTTGTTTTGGTGATTGATTGCGATATTGGTTTGAATGTGGTTTGTGGTGTGAAAAATCGAATCGATAAATTGGTTAGGATTAGACGTGCGCCGTTATAAGGCGAAGGAGTAAGGCTAGGTTAGACTCTTACTCCAAATTTTGTGGTTTGCATAATGAAATGAATTGAATTGTTTGGTGAAATGAATGGATTGATTGATGTGTGAATGGCGTGGGCCTTCACTAGACCGGGGATAAGGCTAGGCCTCGTCCCGTTTCTAGTATCGTGTCGTTATGCCGCCGAAATTTTCTAAAATATGTTAGAAAAATAAAAATATCATTTTATTGTGTAAATGAATTGAATAGAAATTCATATGTTGGAATAAAATGTTTTGTCGTTAAAAATATAATTTTTAACGTGAATGTGAATAAATAAATATTCATTTACAAACCAGACGGTTTGTTTATGTACACTTATTTGAATGATATTGATTGGGACGATAAATTTTACACATCGCCCAACTGCACAACTAAAATCTGTGTTTGATTGTTTGAAACCCCACACGGGTGTTGGGATGAAATTTGAAGTTCACTCATCCTGATTGATTAAATATGTCGATCGATTGATTGACAGGCTGTTATAAGCGTTGAATATCTATATTTGATGCTTATACAGTGTAGTGCACTTTGGTTGATGGTTGATTATTTATCGTTGCTATTATATACATGTGTTGTATGAAAATCCATATAATTAACTTTATATGGTAATTGATTGGGCCTCATTCCAATCGTGAAAATATAGAATATTTTGATAATAACAAAGATTTTGATAATAGAAATATTTGAAATAGAATATTTGAAAATAGAAATTTATGAAGCCGTGTTGATTAGATTGACGCCATTTTGACGTGAACGATATTTATATCGACTTTATTCATTTAAAAAAAAAATGAATATTGAAAAGTAATTTCGAAATCGAATATTTCGAAATGAATTGAATCGAAATCGAATATTTCGAAATGAATTGGAATTGAAAACGATTTCGAAATGAATTGAATTGAAAACGATTTCGAAATGATTTGAATTGAAAACGATTTCGAAATGAATTGAATTGAAAACGATTTCGAAATGAATTGAATTGAAAACGATTTCGAAATGAATTGAAATTGAAAACGATTTCGAAATGAATTGAATTGAAAAGGATTTCGAAATGAATTGAATTGAAAACAATTTCGAAATGAATTGAATTGAAAACGATTTCGAAATGAATTGAATTGAAAACGATTTCGAAATGAATTGAATTGAAAACGATTTCGAAATGAATTGAAAGCGAAGTGAAATGAATTCAAATTGAATTGAAATTCGAATTGAATAGAAATGAATTTTAAAACGAATTTATAAAGAAGAATTCAATTTTGCTTTGAATTGAAATAGAAGTTGGAATAGATTTTGAAACGAATTTTAAAACTATTTATATAATTCGTTTTGAATAGGAATCGACGAAATATATATTATATATATTATATATATAATATAATGGCCTGAATAGAACGCGCCGCGCCGCGGCAGTTCGCGAATTTCGACCATTGATTTCAAACGGACATTACGGGAGATCCGACCGTCGGATTCTCCTAAAACCGGAACCGTTGGGTTCGTATCGAAAAGAGCTTTCTAACGAATGTGATAAATTAGAAATCTAACGGTTGGATTTGGAATTATGTCCAAATCAAATTTGAAAAAGGTCGCTGTAAGTGCAGTTCGATGGCCATTGGTGGAAATCGACTGTACGGGCCTTGATAAAATTATTAAAAATAGTAATAATTTGTGTAAAATCATAAGAAATGATTTGTGAAGAATTGGGATGAAAAACTCCATATTTGAAAAGATAAAAATAGATTTTTATCGAAATGAACTAGTTTTGAACTAGAAATATAATTCTATTTATTTTTAAATAAATAAATTGAATTTGAAAAGGGTTTTGGAAATAACCAGAATTTCCAATGATTGCATTGGAGTGGATTTGAATCGAAATTGTCTTCGGAATATTTCGATGTTGGAATTCGTGATTATACAGATGTTGTTATGGAAATTTGAAAGATATATATTTATATCGTTATTTCCAATACGAAATTTGTTAGTCGTAGAATTCGATATTGAATATAAGCCGATATATTTTCTATTCAGAGCCTTGTATTGAATATCGAATGTGATTTGGGTTTGTCGTGAATGGTGTCTTCACTAACACTGTTCTTGAACCCAGTTGAGAAAAGATTAAATCTTTTTATTTAGATTTAATGAAGTGTACCAATTAAATGAGATTTAATTGGAATTGAATTGATATTGATTTTTGGGTTTATCGTGAACAGTGTTTTAAATAACACTCGTTCTTTAACCCGATAATTAATGAATGTGATTTTGGGTTTATCGTGAACTGTGTTTTAAAAGACACTGATTCTTTAACCCAGTTAACGATTAAAACTAAGTGGAGTTTTAATGAATCTTTAAATAGATTGAAAAGATCGAGAATGGAGTATCACCAGTTTTACTCCAGGCGATAGTTAAATCTTTAATTAGATTTGAACGTGAAATGGTAGTTGAATTACCGATAACACTGTGGTGTTAGATATGAAGTACTACCAGTTTTACTTCATGGGATGAATAGGTTGGGATTGGGAAATAAAATAAATGATTACTTCGGTGTGGTTCGCTAATCCCGACTAGTTTGAATTGATATTCAAAGGTGATTAAAGAATAAATTTAAAGAATTTATCTTGGATAAAATTAATGGGAACTTTTCCCAAAGTATAGGAATATTTGAATAAAGGAATATTCTGAATTGGAATGAGGCGTATGTTGTGTTTGTGTAACACTTTTATAATATATACGCGAGTTATTCAGAAAGACCGGGTTTATCCCATTCTGAATAACTGATTCGACGTGGTGTCGAAGATGAAGGCGGTGGTCGAAGACCAGAAGTCTTCACGTCGTTTGGGTGATAACTGATGATCTTGATTGGGCTGTACACCCAAGAAGATGGAAACAGTTAGTGATCGTCCAGACGTACTTGGAGATCGATGGATATGCGGGGTACTAGGTGCCTCCGGTTTCGTTCAGACCCAGAACGGACTTGTAAATGGACTGTGTGTCTGACATTGGATTTTAGTCCGTGTGATTGATCTCTATTAAATATTTATCTGTTTGGCGGCGGAGAATTTATTCTCTTGCTTAACGCCCTTCTCTGAGACGTACGAGCTCAGGGGTTATATATTGATGGATATCAAACGCATGGAGTGAATTGCCTGTGTGGCATGCCTAAGTGGCAATTGATCGAGGCTTCTGTTGAAAAGCAAAGTCTTGTGGTGATGATCAAAGCACAGCCTGTGTGGCACAGCTTTGTGTAACGTGAATTCGCGAGCCTCGCACCCCGGTTGTGAACCAAAAACGGGAGAGGACGTCAGGGAGGGCATGCGTTTCTTTCTAGCTAGAAGTGGCGTCAGTGGTTTTACACGCCCTGACGAGTTTGACTTATGTGGTTGTTGCTGTTGCGAGGCGCCTCGGTTATATCGGTTTCGGCCGATGCATTCTGGTCGGCAGACGGACCAGACTTGCACCCCATAGGGTGGGGAGACGCATGTTCAGGGTTTAAGTTTAATCCACATCGGTGGACTGGCCCTGAGGATCCAAGGGACACTCGAGCTCTGTTCCTGAGACATGGTAGGCTAGATTGTCTCGAATCGGTGGAGGACTATCTTTTGCCTCGGTTCATAGACGGAAATCCAATTTCCAAATACGTGACATTTGCGGTTTTATTTGTAGAGACTAGTATGGCGACATAGTGGGATGGGGCACTCATGCCGCCTATGATTGATACTTATGATTTGAAGTTGTTTTATACACTATGCACTTATAATAGTATCAAATGATTTGTTTTAAACGTATCAAGCATTCTTGGCTGTTATAAGGTAAAAACCCTATCCCCCGGCTTGCGTTGCATTGTGTGATAGGACCTGGGTCTTATAACAGCTTCAGTTTTCTTTATTTAGCATTGCGCTGTTGTTTTATGCACTGGTATTCTTGGGAGGAAACCCGTTCCGTGTTATACGGCGTGGTCCCTTGATTTACCCAATGATTGAAAATAAAGATTAAAAACTATTTTAGTTCTCACACCAGTCACATGACTGACCTGGAGTTTATTGTTTTAACCTAAACTCTGGGTGCCCCTATTTTTGACACGGGCAGCTAGTAGTTTTGGTTTTGCAGATTTTTATTCACAGGATCCTGGTTTACAGCTGGAACGATATCCGGAAAGCTTTGTATCCGTATATCTCTTCTAGTTGTGCATTGTATTATTTTCCGCTGCTATGTATTTAAATGTAATTTAAATCTCTGATATTTCTGTGTAATATTCATTTATACCCTGTATATTCTTGTAATCTGATGCACTGTTGTTATACATAGTGAAATGTTCTTCAGTATGCGTTCTGTTGTGGCTTGTTCTCGAACTATCCGACACTTTCCTTTACGGGGAAGTTACGGGTCGTTTCATTTGGTATCAGAGCTTTGGTTTACAAAGCTCAGAGAACAAGGCACATTAGAACCATACGAAAGAATTCATCAGATATTGGATTAGCTATATCCAATGAGAATGACTCGTTAGAGATGGGATCAGTAGTGTCCTAGAACGAGTGTGAAGAGTAAATTTTTAAAGTGAAAAGAAATTTTTGTTTGAAAATTTAAATCCATTATTCGTATTTGATTATCTATTTATATTGATATGGACAATCCAGTATATATAGATTTTGCGTATACGTCTGATCCGCGTGTATTCGAAATTTCAATAAACTGGATAGATATAGAATCACACTCTAGTCGCCCGAAGATGATTCTGATGATAGTTCGAACATCATCAGAATTGGTATTCGTGTTTCGAAGGTGTGATATCTATATATTTCCTATTGACTGGTGTGAGAACCAAATTAGATAGGGCCTATTGTTGTGATTTGGCATCAAAAATCTGATTTTTGACTATGTATCAAAATTATCAATTTGAAAAGCTAATCAACTAATTGATTGATGTTTGTGTTGTTTGTTTATTTGTTTGCTAATTTTTAGCCATTTAGCCTAACTGAATCAAATATTGGATTATATTGAAAATTGGTCGCATTTGCTTGCATATACATATACTTACATTGGACAGGTCATAGCAAGGAGGCTAGAGCCAGAGAATAAAATTTGTTTGCCCGACAAATAGGTACATGTTTACTACATAATTTCCTGTTTTGTTTGGGTGATGATGATTTTGTGAGCCTATGGGCTAGCCGCTTGGCTTTTTCTTTTTCTTTTTGAGATCTGAAGGACCGGGGAAGCTATTTGAAATTCCCCGATGCTCCCGGTGCAGGGGAGGTTATGGCGAAATTTTTCAAAAATTTAGGGTGTTAGCCAAATTTTTGAAATTTTAGAAATTCTCAGAAACTGAAAAGTTGGAGAATGGAAGCCAGGTCGAGCGTAGAGTTGATTAATCAAACCACTTTCGACTTTGTTCCTTTTCGGGGACGAAAAGTTTTAAGTGGGGGAGATTGTAATAACCCGGAAAATCTGGGCCAGTTTAAAATTTTTAATTTGGCAATTTTAGCGAATTTTGAATATTTAAAATGAATTATTTTAAATAATATCGACGAAAAATTTATTTTGAATAGAATTCGATCGTATATATTATACGCGTCGTCGTTAGAATAGAAATATTTATATATAATTATAAATAGAATTGAAAATGGCGCGGTAGTTCGATAATTCGATTTCAAACTTCAATTGAATGTACCAGGTGCAAAACAATCCGGATTTTAGTGAAACCAAAAACATTAGGATCTAATTGACGATATCTTTCCAACGAAGTTAACAAACTGATATTTCACTTTATAAATGGTAAGATATGTCCAGTTAAAAATTCTGAATAGTCGCTATGGAATTCAGGCCCTTAAAAATGGACATTTTGCAAATGACCTCGGATTTCGACGAAACGACTTTTGTTGGATCCGTGATGTAAAGTTATTGCTAGGTTTCAAATTTCGTAATTTTCTGAATCAATATGTGAGCGTGGCATAGGAAAACGTGTTTTGACCATTTCAGTTGATTTTAATCGACTGGAAATTGGCCATTTTTCTAACGGTCTCAGAATTCGACGAAACTAGTTTTGTTAGGACCGTATCGTCAAGACGAAGCTAGAAAATATTTTTCGAGAATTTTTAGAGATAGCATGTGACCCCGGTAATTTGAAATGTGCCTTTAAAATTCAATATAGCGATTTAAATGTAGATTTAAAGGAAACTGATCGAAACGATCAAAGCAGCTAGCGATACATATCCCATTGTGTTCGGAATGGGGGTAAAACGCTATGGACGACATGCGGTAGGCCTCGTTTCGAGGTCGTATGTAAAAGTCAACTTTTTAATAATTAAATAATAATAATAAAAAAAATATCTTCTCCCCTTAACTACCAGGCCCCCCCCCCCGACTAAAATCATTTCAAACAGAAAAAAAAAAAAAAAACGAAATCGAAATGGCGACGGAGACGCCATCGCCACACGCCAGCGCCGCCATGCCTGGCCGCCGCCTCTCCCTATCGCGCCTCCATCTTCGACCCCATCTCCGACGCTCTCTCTCCTCTCTCCTTTCTCCCCCCCCCCCCCCCCCGTACTCCCCTCAGACCACCCACCTCCACATACACGAACCCCCTCAAACCCCTCACGCAGCCACCGTGCCTCCCCAGACCCGCCACCAGAAGACGCGCCACCCCCTCATGAAACCCCCCCTCCTCTGAAATGTAAGTTTTTAAATTTCGAATTTTATTTATAAACAAGATCTGATGTTGTTTTAATAGTAAAAACAGATTTTTAAAAAAAGGTATAAAACTGATTTTGTTTTAAAAATAAAAACTGACTTTTTAAGATTTAAAAACTGATTTTTAAAGCAATTTAAAACTGATTTTTTTTAGTATATAAAACTGATTTTTTTTAAGTATATAAAACTGATTTTTATAAGTAGAAATTATAGATTTTTAGCATTTTAAAGTTAAGTTTATATTAATAAAAAGATTTGATTTTTTATTGGTTAAAAAGATTAGATTTTTCTTTTCTCTTAAAGCTTTGATTTTTAATCATGAAAACATGATTTTTATTCGAAGGAATTTTGAATTCGTAGGAGGTAGAAAAAGTTTAGAATTTTGTTGTAGGAAAAATAAGATTTTTGATGAGATAAAAATTAGATTTTTGACGAGATAAAAATTAGATCTTAGCGGTTTAAAAATATAATCTTTATATTCAAAGTAGAGGTTTAAAAATATAATCTTTATATATGGAATAACGATAGAAAAATAGAATTTTATATATTGAACATCGAAGTAAAAATTTGATTTTTAAATATTGAATAGCGAAGTAAAAATTCGATTTTTATGTATGTAGTGGCTACGGGCGACGAAGCTGACGAAGATGCGAAAACAATGAAGATTTCTATCAATGAAGTGCTGTGGAGCTAGGATAGCTATCTGTGAGAATTTCTCACTCTTCAATTTATTTTCTAGTTATATATATATACTAGGATGCAGACGGTGTTTAGTAGCACCCGACACAATTGTCCACAGACCATGGACTTGTTTGTTTGGTTATTTTGGTGATTGATTGCGATATTGGTTTGAATGTGGTTTGTGGTGTGAAAAATCGAATCGATAAATTGGTTCGGATTAGACGTGCGCCGTTATAAGGCGAAGGAGTAAGGCTAGGTTAGACTCTTACTCCAAATTTTGTGGTTTGCATAATGAAATGAATTGAATTGTTTGGTGAAATGAATGGATTGATTGATGTGTGAATGGCGTGGGCCTTCACTAGACCGGGGATAAGGCTAGGCCTCGTCCCGTTTCTAGTATCGTGTCGTTATGCCGCCGAAATTTTCTAAAATATGTTAGAAAAATAAAAATATCATTTTATTGTGTAAATGAATTGAATAGAAATTCATATGTTGGAATAAAATGTTTTTTCGTTAAAAATATAATTTTTAACGTGAATGTGAATAAATAAATATTCATTTACAAACCAGACGGTTTGTTTATGTACACTTATTTGAATGATATTGATTGGGACGATAAATTTTACACATCGCCCAACTGCACAACTAAAATCTGTGTTTGATTGTTTGAAACCCCACATGGGTGTTGGGATGAAATTTGAAGTTCACTCATCCTGATTGATTAAATATGTCGATCGATTGATTGACAGGCTGTTATAAGCGTTGAATATCTATATTTGATGCTTATACAGTGTAGTGCACTTTGGTTGATGGTTGATTATTTATCGTTGCTATTATATACATGTGTTGTATGAAAATCCATATAATTAACTTTATATGGTAATTGATTGGGCCTCATTCCAATCGTGAAAATATAGAATATTTTGATAATAACAAAGATTTTGATAATAGAAATATTTGAAATAGAATATTTGAAAATAGAAATTTATGAAGCCGTGTTGATTAGATTGACGCCATTTTGACGTGAACGATATTTATATCGATATTATTCATTAAAAAAAAAAATGAATATTGAAAAGTAATTTCGAAATCGAATATTTCGAAATGAATTGAATTGAAAACGATTTCGAAATGAATTGGAATTGAAAACGATTTCGAAATGAATTGAATTGAAAACGATTTCGAAATGATTTGAATTAAAAACGATTTCGAAATGAATTGAATTGAAAACGATTTCGAAATGAATTGAATTGAAAACGATTTCGAAATGAATTGAAATTGAAAACGATTTCGAAATGAATTGAATTGAAAACGATTTCGAAATGAATTGAATTGAAAACGATTTCGAAATGAATTGAATTGAAAACGATTTCGAAATGAATTGAATTGAAAACGATTTCGAAATGAATTGAATTGAAAACGATTTCGAAATGAATTGAAAGCGAAGTGAAATGAATTCAAATTGAATTGAAATTCGAATTGAATAGAAATGAATTTTAAAACGAATTTATAAAGAAGAATTCAATTTTGCTTTGAATTGAAATAGAAGTTGGAATAGATTTTGAAACGAATTTTAAAACTATTTATATAATTCGTTTTGAATAGGAATCGACGAAATATATATTATATATATTATATATATAATATAATGGCCTGAATAGAACGCGCCGCGCCGCGGCAGTTCGCGAATTTCGACCATTGATTTCAAACGGACATTACGGGAGATCCGACCATCGGATTCTCCTAAAACCGGAACCGTTGGGTTCGTATCGAAAAGAGCTTTCTAACGAATGTGATAAATTAGAAATCTAACGGTTGGATTTGGAATTATGTCCAAATCAAATTTGAAAAAGGTCGCTGTAAGTGCAGTTCGATGGCCATTGGTGGAAATCGACTGTACGGGCCTTGATAAAATTATTAAAAATAGTAATAATTTGTGTAAAATCATAAGAAATGATTTGTGAAGAATTGGGATGAAAAACTCCATATTTGAAAAGATAAAAATAGATTTTTATCGAAATGAACTAGTTTTGAACTAGAAATATAATTCTATTTATTTTTAAATAAATAAATTGAATTTGAAAAGGGTTTTGGAAATAACCAGAATTTCCAATGATTGCATTGGAGTGGATTTGAATCGAAATTGTCTTCGGAATATTTCGATGTTGGAATTCGTGATTATACAGATGTTGTTATGGAAATTTGAAAGATATATATTTATATCGTTATTTCCAATACGAAATTTGTTAGTCGTAGAATTCGATATTGAATATAAGCCGATATATTTTCTATTCAGAGCCTTGTATTGAATATCGAATGTGATTTGGGTTTGTCGTGAATCGTGTCTTCACTTACACTGTTCTTGAACCCAGTTGAGAAAAGATTAAATCTTTTTATTTAGATTTAATGAAGTGTACCAATTAAATGAGATTTAATTGGAATTGAATTGATATTGATTTTTGGGTTTATCGTGAACAGTGTTTTAAATAACACTCGTTCTTTAACCCGATAATTAATGAATGTAATTTTGGGTTTATCGTGAACTGTGTTTTAAAAGACACTGATTCTTTAACCCAGTTAATGATTAAAACTAAGTGGAGTTTTAATGAATCTTTAAATAGATTGAAAAGATCGAGAATGGAGTATCACCAGTTTTACTCCAGGCGATAGTTAAATCTTTAATTAGATTTGAACGTGAAATGGTAATTGAATTACCGATAACACTGTGGTGTTAGATATGAAGTACTACCAGTTTTACTTCATGGGATGAATAGGTTGGGATTGGGAAATAAAATAAATGATTACTTCGGTGTGGTTCGCTAATCCCGACTAGTTTGAATTGATATTCAAAGGTGATTAAAGAATAAATTTAAAGAATTTATCTTGGATAAAATTAATGGGAACTTTTCCCAAAGTATAGGAATATTTGAATAAAGGAATATTCTGAATTGGAATGAGGCGTATGTTGTGTTTGTGTAACACTTTTATAATATATACGCGAGTTATTCAGAAAGACCGGGTTTATCCCATTCTGAATAACTGATTCGACGTGGTGTCGAAGATGAAGGCGGTGGTCGAAGACCAGAAGTCTTCACGTCGTTTGGGTGATAACTGATGATCTTGATTGGGCTGTACACCCAAGAAGATGGAAACAGTTAGTGATCGTCCAGACGTACTTGGAGATCGATGGATATGCGGGGTACTAGGTGCCTCCGGTTTCGTTCAGACCCAGAACGGACTTGTAAATGGACTGTGTGTCTGACATTGGATTTTAGTCCGTGTGATTGATCTCTATTAAATATTTATCTGTTTGGCGGCGGAGAATTTATTCTCTTGCTTAACGCCCTTCTCTGAGACGTACGAGCTCAGGGGTTATATATTGATGGATATCAAACGCATGGAGTGAATTGCCTGTGTGGCATGCCTAAGTGGCAATTGATCGAGGCTTCTGTTGAAAAGCAAAGTCTTGTGGTGATGATCAAAGCACAGCCTGTGTGGCACAACTTTGTGTAACGTGAATTCGCGAGCCTCGCACCCCGGTTGTGAACCAAAAACGGGAGAGGACGTCAGGGAGGGCATGCGTTTCTTTCTAGCTAGAAGTGGCGTCAGTGGTTTTACACGCCCTGACGAGTTTGACTTATGTGGTTGTTGCTGTTGCGAGGCGCCTCGGTTATATCGGTTTCGGCCGATGCATTCTGGTCGGCAGACGGACCAGACTTGCACCCCATAGGGTGGGGAGACGCATGTTCAGGGTTTAAGTTTAATCCACATCGGTGGACTGGCCCTGAGGATCCAAGGGACACTCGAGCTCTGTTCCTGAGACATGGTAGGCTAGATTGTCTCGAATCGGTGGAGGACTATCTTTTGCCTCGGTTCATAGACGGAAATCCAATTTCCAAATACGTGACATTTGTGGTTTTATTTGTAGAGCCTAGTATGGCGACATAGTGGGATGGGGCACTCATGCCGCCTATGATTGATACTTATGATTTGAAGTTGTTTTATACACTATGCACTTATAATAGTATCAAATGATTTGTTTTAAACGTATCAAGCATTCTTGGCTGTTATAAGGTAAAAACCCTATCCCCCGGCTTGCGTTGCATTGTGTGATAGGACCTGGGTCTTATAACAGCTTCATTTTTCTTTATTTAGCATTGCGCTGTTGTTTTATGCACTGGTATTCTTGGGAGGAAACCCGTTCCGTGTTATACGGCGTGGTCCCTTGATTTACCCAATGATTGAAAATAAAGATTAAAAACTGTTTTAGTTCTCACACCAGTCACATGACTGACCTGGAGTTTATTGTTTTAACCTAAACTCTGGGTGCCCCTATTTTTGACACGGGCAGCTAGTAGTTTTGGTTTTGCAGATTTTTATTCACAGGATCCTGGTTTACAGCTGGAACGATATCCGGAAAGCTTTGTATCCGTATATCTCTTCTAGTTGTGCATTGTATTATTTTCCGCTGCTATGTATTTAAATGTAATTTAAATCTCTGATATTTCTGTGTAATATTCATTTATACCCTGTATATTCTTGTAATCTGATGCACTGTTGTTATACATAGTGAAATGTTCTTCAGTATGCGTTCTGTTGTGGCTTGTTCTCGAACTATCCGACACTTTCCTTTACGGGGAAGTTACGGGTCGTTTCACGTCGTTAAATTAATTTAAGCTATTTTTATATAAATAAAAGTAGCGATAGGTCGTTATTAAATACCAATAACGATACGAAAGGATTTCAAATTATATATATATATGCGAGAATCATTTGAAAAGACCGAGTTCAATCTCATTTCAAATGATTATACGACGTTCTAAGTCGAAGATTTAAAGACGGTGATTGAAGACCGACGATCTTCACATCGAATGGATGTGTTGCCACTGAGACCCATGAGAGGAGTAGCTACCTTGAAAGGGCTTCAGTGGTGGCCATTCGGACGAAGTGTTGATTTGTACGGATTTGACTTTCGCTCAGACCCAGGGCATAAGTTTATAAATGGAATGTATGTCTGACGTTGTAGTCCTTTATACTACATTCGTTGATCTCTCTTAATATATATCTGTTTGGTGGTTAACACCCTTCTCTGAGACGTACGAGCTTAGAGGTTATATATTGGTAGAAATCAATGGTATAGTATGGACTGACAATGTGGCATACTAAGATGCATTAATCAAGGCTTTTGTTGAAAAGCAGGCCTTGTGGTTGATGATCAAAGCACAGTCTATTTAGGCATAGCTTTGTGTATATCATGACTTCGCGAGCCTCACAGCCCGGTAGAGTCTAAAACGGGAGAAGGGAACGCAGGGAGTGCACACGTTGATTTCTAGGTAGAGTGGTGCCAGGGACCTACCAGCGCTGGCATTTATTCACTGTGGTTGTTGGATTTTTCGAGGCCTCGGTTTATGCGGTCGCCACTGGCCGTATTATAGGTCCAAAAGGAACGGGGAACGTGTGTTCAAGCATTTCTAATCCACAAAAGTAAGTGTGGACCGGCCCTGCAGGATCCGAGGGTTGGACAGAGTACCAATCCTGGGGCATTTGCTAGAGTGTCTCGAATCGGTAAGGATCTCCTCCCTAGCCTTGACTCAGATGGAAACCCAAATTTCCAATACGACATCACGCGGTTTTGATTGTATACCTATATATGGCGACATAGTGGGATGGGGCACTCATGCCGTCTAGGATTGATACATTTACTTTGATGTAATTCAAATTGGTTGCACACTATTATAATACCGTGTCTATCGTATCAAGCATCTTTTGATCATTATAAGGTAAAACCCTATCCTCCGGTTTGCGTTGCATTGTGTGATGGGACTTGGGTCTTATAATGGTTTCATTTTTCTAAAAAGCATTACGTTATTTTGATGATTTACTTTAGTCATGCACTGGAAATCCATAGGAGAAAACCCGTTCCGCGAAAGTGGCGTGGTCCTGTGATTAGCCTTATTATATTATATAGGTTAAGTAGAATTCTCACACCAGTCCCATGACTGACCTGTAGTTTGTCCACTGGCAAACTCGGGTGCCCATATTTTCCACACGGGCAGTCGAGTAGCTATTTTTGCAGATATATTAAGTAGGATTCTGGGTTGAAGCTTAAAGCTGTGTCCAGAGATAGAGAGTCTTCCGCTGTGTTCTTCCATTGAAGTATATTACATTTTTTGTATTTATCTTCCGCTGTAAATTTTATTTCAATGTACTCTGATATATTCTGTACTCTGATGTAACAATATTGTAATGTAATAAAAGTCTGTTGTTATTGTTCTGATGTATTGTATTCCCAAAGTTAACGTATGTGAGTTTTGAACTATCTTGGTCGATTTTGCGATCGATTAAGGTCGGGAAAAATCCGTGTCGTTACAATACTCTAAGGTGACACTAACATATTGTGTAAAGATACGGGGGTGGGGGTGTGCATGTCATAGTGATATCAAACAATCAAGCATAGAATCCATCCTCACATCTCTCACTCAGTGTGTAAAGCATACGATATCCACTGCTTTGACCACCCAAATCCTTTGCTATGATCACTCTGCCCCCATGGAGTCATGATGGCTCCACTGCACTGATCCATAGCCGCTAATCCCTTTCTATTTCCACTCTGCCCTATGGAGTCATAACAACCCCACTGCACTGGCTCATAGCCTTGCTACGATCACTCTGCCCCATGGAGTAATAACCGCCCCACTGTACTAATTCGTAGCCTAACATCTGTCTTGGTGGTGAATCAAAGTTATGTACATCGATATTCCCTTAGCACACGTCTCGCAGCAAAGCCCAACTCATGAAGTTAACTCGTTGGTTCCCAACTGGACCCTGAGTTACAACTTCCTGTTTGGACTCCCTTTGCATCTCAGGTTATTGGTTTTTTTCAGATCAGTTCAGTCCTTTTTCTTCCCTTTGCTTCGGATCGGACTCCCTAAAGTGGCTCGGTTCGGATACTCCTCCCTAAGCGTCGGGTCGGTCGTGACAGTCCACTCGTGGTGCATTGATTGGGTCGCGCGCTCCGGTTCGGGTTGTGATCCCCATATAGTTCGTTGGTGTGCTCTGGTTCCAACTCAACTCGGTTCGGAGGAGGCGGCTCGTGATGCATCTCCAACGGTTCGGGTCCCCACCGATTCGAGGCAAGTAGTACGGAGGCAGACGGTTCGGGTCGGGGAACATCTGACGCGAGCGGGTCAAAGAACGTCAGATGTAAGTGGATCGGCTTGTGAGCTCCTGGAGGTTGGTTCGTATCATCTTCGTGAATCACGAACGGTTCAGTTCGGATAGGGGGCGATCCTATCTGGTTCCTGCACAATTTCCTGAAACTCTTCCAACGACTATTTTACGCCATACGACGGCATTTTCGACTATGCTTACTTTTCTAATCAATCACAAAGCATACCATACAGTCATAGAAACATGTATAATCAACCACAAACCCTAAAACAACAATATAATATGTTAAAATGGATCAAATATACCCAAAACCCATGTTTTTCCCTTAATTCCCCTTAATCATGTTTAAGCATACAATTAGCAAAACTTATTCAAATTAGCCCAAATTTTTTATCAATGGCCTAAAATAATATTTAAAAATTTCTAAACATTTTTCCAGAATTTAATAATGTATAATTTCGTTAATTAACACTAATCACCCTTAATTAGCCGTAATCAGTGAAAAATAATGCAAATTACTCATATTAGCCATAAATAAAACTTAGATCTGAAACTATCTCTGATTTGGGGCGTTTTCCTATGTAACATAGCAGCTCCAACTCTGATTTGGTGTTGATTTATCTTGATTTGACGTAGAATAGCTTAATCCTTGATTAGAGAGCGATTTGGGATGAAATTAGAAGGTGGAGGCCATTGTTAGGGTTTCTAAAAGGTAAATGGCGGCTAGAAAACTGAAACAGAATGAAAACCTAACCCACTTCAGCCTCCCCATAACCCTAATCCCGAAATGGGTTATGGGCCCATTTGCTAATTGCCAGAATCAGCCCACTGAAGCAGTTTTTCATCTTCTAAACCTTGTTTCAGCCATATCTCCCAAACGATGAGTGCGTTTGGCTAATGTGACCACTCTATGGAAAGGTAAACCATCATCCGGATCTAACGGAAGTGGTTTTAGGTTAAAACTCCTTAACAATCAAAAGTTATGTCCGAAACAAGATCAGCTAGGGGCAAAAAAGTCATTTAAAAATCGGCAAAAATCATGAACATGGGAAATGACCCCAATAGTCGTCCCCAAAAGTTACACGGCTATACGACCTCATATGAAAAAGAAATAAATATTCTACGATCCTTCGATACGTAAAATGCAAGTCGTTACAGAAAGTTTGTATCGAATTATTGATCTTATTATAACTCGGGTAATAGTGACGCGTTGCTAAATGTCAATCTCTGTTTGTGTTTTAAATTTGATTTAAAAGCATTGCCACCGTTGTAATAACCTATAGGGTCACACATTATAGAACATTATGAAGAAGAAAATATTTTGGACAAATAAAATATTAATCTGTTAATATTTAATTTGTAGTTGGAATAAGTATTCAGAAGGATCCTAATTTTGGGTTAAGCTTTGTTATTAAAAGTATATTTT
The DNA here is from genome assembly GCA_030737875.1 of Allium sativum. Lineage (NCBI taxonomy): Eukaryota > Viridiplantae > Streptophyta > Magnoliopsida > Asparagales > Amaryllidaceae > Allium > Allium sativum. The sequence goes on from CM060923.1 coordinate 652,920,016, forward strand.
ATTCCATTTATATAAAAGATATAAAACCGACAAACCCTAGGATAATACATATGTGATAATGTAAAGCCGAATTACTTGTCCCAAAATTCAAAACCCCAAAGTATCATGGTGGCCTGCACTGTCTTCCTCTTCAGTTTCCTTTTTCGATTCGATCGAAAGAAGGAAGGTGTTCTTGTGGATAACCTATAGAGAGCCCGTGATTTGTTGTGCTTTCGAATTCGATACTGCATCCTTCGTCTCGTTTCTAGTTCCTTTTCAATCTCGTCGTAGGTACAAACCCTAAATTTGATCTATACAAGTTTTAATTTGTTGTTCTCGCAATTGATCTTGATTTATATTGTTTAAACATTGAATTAAAAGTTGATTAGATCGGCTAAAAATCCCTTCAATGGTATCAGAGCAAGGCTTTGTGAGATATGATAAATTGGACACTGATTTCGGTTTATTCATGTCTAAACGATCAAAAAATTTACTAAGATTGTTATGTATTGATACTGTAGTGATAAATCGAAATTACTGTAATTTTGAATTTCAGTTTTGTTAATTTGTTTGATCTATTACATAAGTAAACATAATAGTAACACGATTCATATTTGAAATTGTTTCAAGGTTAATAAAATTATTTGGTGAGTCCAAAATTAACATTTGATTTTGAATTGAATATATGTATTTACACTTGCCATTACTTACCAGTTAGAACATTTAATATTGATTATCTGTTTGAACCTTCTGAAAGCTCAAACGATGTTTGAATTTGACTGTATGTATGTATGTATATATATATACATATATATATGTATGTATCATATTATAGTATAAATCAATATGTTCTACTTTGTCGTATTTATATAGATAATAATTGATTAGAACTGTAACAAGATTTTTCTTTCCAGTAAGTTCTGAATTTGATATTTTGGGACTAGTCTATCCAAGTCATGCCACAACATTCCCTCAAATAAAATTATTTTATTCAAATACATATTAATATTAGATATTAATTATGACAGTACACTGCTTGGTTTTAAAAACTGTTTATACGAGTAAACACTAATATACATGTTATCAAAATGTTTGATTAATAAATATTTATGGCTAGTCCTTATCATAGCTTTTCTGTCTTAATTGAAATTGGTATTACTAGTTAATGAATCAGTAAAATATCATTTTGATGAACTTTAATTCATTTAAATCTGTAATAGTTATCTAAAATATCAACTTCGTTTTTAAATTGTTATGGCTTTATTGATAAACAAAGGTATATTGTATAAAACCCAAAATCTAGTTTTGTTTGATCGATATCAACAAGTCATTTAGGAAATTGATTCAAAAGTGATAGTTAACCAGATGTGATTAAAAACAATGAAGTGATGAAACTTGGTCAGTTACAATGATTTGTTTTTTAAATGAATGCATTGTAAAACAGAGTATGACTCTGTTGTAAATATATCTGATTCAGATCAAATATTACTGACATTCCAATAATAATCTGAATATTTTGAAACATTGAAGGTTATCAAATATTGTGTCAATTAAGCTTATGAGCTTAGCTTAACAAATAATTATGCATATATATATAAGCATTTACATTTTTAATGATATGTGTTTATATACATATACTTATGACTGCACTTATTGTACATAGTCACATATGGATGTTAACTATTTATGATACAAATATATGGATATTTGAAAAACAGTTATGGTTTTTCTTGTTGACAATGTTTGAACATGAATTCTACATTTATGGTGATAAATATGATGGAAATAATTTTTTTAAAAGGGACACAACAGACATGATTTGTTGTTTTTGTTTCAATCTTATATATAATAATTTTTATAGTTGGGCCGAATTGTTATAAAATCAAAAGACCAGTTTTGATTTTACCTTTTGGGTTATGCACACATATATATTATATTTATAGTTTTGAAATTCACATCATTTACAATCTTTTGGAAGATTCAGTTCATTACAGATGGTTACTGGTTTTATTAAGATCAACTTAATTTATGCATATAAATCTGTTTGTTAATATATATTGATGCAAACGAGATTTGCAATTCAAATATTCAAATAGTATATAGTGATGTGTATGAGTATATTTTGATATTCTAAGCTCTATCACTACCATTTCACATGTTATAGGAGCATGACAATAGGAAAACAAGTTTGTTGTACCGAGGTTCTGTTTTGGTATAATATAGATACACAAAATCTAAAAATACTGCAAAATTTGTTTGTAGTCACACTATTTCAGAACCATTGTAATGATATAGCATACATTGGTTTTAAAAATTAATGCAAATATGTTTTGACATATTAAACTAGTGTGTGTATTTATTTCCTCTGTTTTCATGTGAAATTAAATCTGCACACACATACACACACATATATATATAGGATTAATTGTCAAGAATAATCCGAAGTTTAACGTGTCTTCTCATAATAACCCCAAGTTTGGATTATTTCTGAATAATCCAAAGTTTGGGGAGTGTCTTCCCATATTAACCCATTTACTTGGGTCTTCCGATATTAATCTGATGTTTCCGGGTGTCTCCCCATATTGATCCCAAAATAACACATCATGGGATCATAGGGATCAATATGGGGAAACACCCCCCAATCTTCAGATTATTCAGAAATAATCCAAACATGGGATTATTATGGGAAGACATGTTAAACTTCAGATTATTCTTGGCAATCAATTCATATATATATATATATATATATATATATATATATATATATATATATGATCATTAGATGATTGGTAATCATATCATTGCAGTAATGACCCCTGTTAATACTTAATTTGATTATTAACAATAACACCTTGGAGCTAATATATGCTTAATCCAGTTAAGCATATATCAGACAGGATTACGAGACACTTTTAGTTGGTGACATTATCTTGTAGTTTAGTGTTATTAATTGGATTTTTTGTTGGTTACAAAACCATAGTAATTGACACAAACAAGTTTGCAGTCTTGAATCATAAGTCCATTATGTGAATTACATTGTTTAGTTAATAGAATATGGGCTCACACACTTATCCATTTACACTGTATTTAATATGGATGTTACATCCTATATATAAGCAGATGTAATGTTACTTGTTCATGATTTTATTTTATTTACATCTGAAAGCGTGTTACTTGAATTCATATATGCATACATATACATATTTGATAAATTCAAAAATCATTTTACCCGATGAAATTGTTTTCATTGCAAAATATATTATATATGGTGTAAAACAAGTAATGGTATTGGGTATATTTTGATATTCCCTCTTTGTATAAAAGGATCGAACTTACCATGTTATCCCTTTTGTGTGACTTTATGTTCATATATTAAAAGGCGGATAAGATTACTTTTAGCAAAATACTACCTTGATTAAACAAATGGGGGTCGGTCAACATGAAGATGCCAAAGCAACACCGACAGATCAAGGCTTATATCAGCGTGACTGAGGAGCATTGCATATCGGTGCACAAATTTTGGTGCGAAATGTACGTAGACTCCAATAGCATATATGATATGCAAAATAGCTGAATGATCGATGACAATTCCAGAAACAGCTTTACACAAATTTGATTTGTAGTGCTATGAATATAGATACGTAGCAAATATTGACTGGATGTATTATACGTGTGTATATCATATAATTCTAGGAATTACAATAGTTTAGTTCTTACAATTTCATTTTTGTACAATTGTATAGAAATCTGAAAATTTGCTGACCATTCATTGGATCTTTTTCTTGTGATAGATAAACGTTTATTATTATTCTCAGTTATATATATACACACACACATTGATGTATTAAACATGTATGTGTAAATTATTACATATTATATAGTCTATTTAAATCAGTCTGTATCGAGAATCAGATCATTGTAATGTAATATGGTTGAGTACAAAGAGGCTATTCTACCTAGTGGACTATATATGGTCTATTTTATTTTACTTTGCTAAAGGCCCTCACAATGAATAAAATATTTATAAACATTGGACAAAAGTTTGTTTTGAAATGCTCGTAGAAAATGAAAAAAAACAATATTTTATTGTTTATATATTTTATTTTGTTGTAACTAATTGGAATTGAAATTTGTGGTTTGAAATGTCCAAAAAAAAACATTTTTTCAAATCATTTAAGCTAGTTAAAATAACCTATGTTTTGAAATGTTCAAAAGAAAAGAAATTATATAGGCCTGATTCCTATATAATGCTAAATTTAAACGTATACGTGTGTGTATATATATATAATTTAAATCTGATTAATGTTACGAATATAAAATACATATATTCGATATATGCAAATAACTTAAATATTGTTTACCACTACGAATTATAAAATCTCTTTAAAGCAAAATTTTGTTACATTAAGTCATGGTGATATCTTCCAATAATACACTCAACAATGTCCATAATCACTGGATGTAGGTAATGCCAAAACATTGTGCATCCTTTTATTTTGGTTATATACGACGGAGTAAAAGTGATACTTGAACTGTATTATTGGGTCTGACTTAACTAAGCCGCATAATAGGACAATGGCTTAGAGACAACGATATGAATTATTCTATATTTTGAGAAAATGAATAATACCGAACAAAAAAGTTCATCATGCGTTCCAAGAGTTATATACACGATATAATTGACATAAGATGTCTACCTAAAAGGTTATGTTTTAGGGCCTAGCCAAACTTGGTCAAGGAACGACTAGATATGGATCTTGGAACACCGTTATATATATATATATATATATATATATATATATATATATACTGATACATGTATATAAACAGAGGGATATTAATTTGAGTGGGAGCATATTTTAGTTTAAAATATATATATTTATTTTAATATAAATTTTGATTGTCAAAATTTTGTATTAAATAAATATTATAGAATCAGTTATTATTATCTACTATAGATATTAAATAATAAATAACTCCAGTAATTTAAATTAATCCTTAAGAAAGATAAATTGAATTAAATCAAATTTCTTGATTGACATTGAAATTTAAGGATTGTCCTCAAACCAAATTAAACGTAATTGTTTTAGAACTAAAGAGAAAATCTACTATAAGTTAAAGTATGATTTCAACCAATTAAAATATAAATGTTATAAAATCTACTTATACATCTCTAGTATTAGATACTAGATATGAGTCACATAGATGTATGTGAATTTATAGAAATTGCAGAATAAGTAGAAATTTGATAAAAGGACAGCTGGACTTACGATTGGAAATGAAGCAAATGTTGCTGGATTATCTACAGGAAGTTGATTCTTTTCAATATACTACCTTAATTAAATAAATAAAATAATTATTATTATGAAATTCCACTTAAAATAAATGTTATAATAGATCTTATTTAGACAAGTTTGAATTTCATTTGTAATAAATGAATAACTGTTATTCATTTTATTTAAATAAAATATCATATGGAATTTCATACATAATTAATGATCTTTGTAAATCCTTAACTGTAATGTACTTGACACTAATAATGAGTGGATTGAATTTAGTGATTTAAATCCAACATACCTTTGGTATTACCGGTTAGCCCAATAACAAAGAAAGTTATCAAAACTCCATAATGATAGAATTTTTAGATCATTCGATTTTGAATTATATGAAGAACGCAGATCTTGCTTATTAGGAAAAATAACTGAATCACATTTCACTTGACAAAGTTAATGAGTGATAAGTATTGGGTCTCGTACATAATGATGTATATGGAGCAATGAATACATAAATTAGAGGCAGATTTTATTACTTCATTATATCAACTGATGATATCAGTAGATACAGATATATGTATCTTATGAAACATAAATCAGAATCCTTCAAAAATTTGAAAGAATTCAAAAATGAAGTTTAAACCAATTTTTATAGAAAATAAATTCTCTTAGAACAGATCGAGAGAATATTTAAACCAATTATTAATGACTATTCAGATGAGTTTGAAATTGTTTTACAACTCGCTTCATCTAGAACAACATATTGGAATGGTCTATCTGAAAGGAGAAATCGCATCTTACAAGATATAGTATGATTAATGATAAGTCATATAGATCTTCCAATAAATTAAATTTAGAATAATTGCATTTAATCCCACTAAAACGATTTTGAAGACGCCATATAAGATATGGACTGGGAAATGTCCTAGTGTGTCTAATGCAAAGATTTGGGGGGGCGTAATACGTTTATTAAACGTCCTTACTCTAATAAGATTGGACCCAAATCAGATAACTATTTTCTGGAATATCCAAAAGAAATAAATAGGTATTATTTCTATTAATCCTCTGAGAACAAAATGTTTATTGCTCGAATTGGTATCCCTTTCAAAGTAGAGTCCATTGCTAAGATACCGATAGAAATGAAATAGAATTCGAAATGTCTAGGAAACCACAAAATACTATTGAATCTTGTATAGACAAGAAATTGGGTGGGAGTGACAAAATAATTCTAATTTTATATATTGATAACACATTAATTATTATGAATAATGTTAGTTTAAAACAAGAAATATACACTGATTCTAAGAAAGAAAATGTTTGGATTAAGAAGTTAATAATTGAACTTAATTCATTGTTTATCCAATGATATACATTGCGATAACAATGTGGCTATTGCTCAAGCCTAATACGTTAAACTCATTATCAATCCGAACATATATTTAAGAAATATAATTCCTATGTGAAGTAGTTGTTCACAGAGGAAATGAACATATATGCAAAGTCACAAAAGTTGTAATGTTGCAGACCTACAGAATTAAACCTTGTCACAACAAAAGTTTAATAGTCACACTAGTTTCATGAGTATACGATACATGAACGATTGACTCTAGTGAAAGTGGGAGATTGTTAGAATTTATGCCTTAGAGACAATCCATTTGATGAGATTGATAACACTTTTGATGTTATTATTTTTATTTGGACTAAAATAATTTTCTATTATATTATATTTATTACATAATATAAATGTTAATATATTAGAAGTCCTTAGAATTATAATACGGAATTATATAGTTCAAGTAAGCGATTTGAACTTGAGATTATATAATATACTGATTATTATAACTCTTAAATATCCCTAGTCAAGTTTTATTGTTTATATAGGATAATAATAAAATACTAAGACTAGTGTGTTGGTTGACTGATGGTCACATCTCAATGATCATTAATATACGTGATATTAAAGTCAAGACATAAATACATATTGGAGAATATCATAGTGGGCTAACCCACAATGAGATATCTGCATGGAATATAATTAACAGTATCATAACTTATTCTCATAGTGACAGTGATGTAATGGTCCTCAGACCTGAAACCATTATAATTTTATTCGATGACATTTGTGTTTAGATATTGTCTAAAGTTACTTGTAACAGTGTAACGAGAATGGGGATTATTTGACACATCTCGAGTCAAGTGGAAATTATGAACGATCCAGATGGGATTTAACCCTATGATATATTTGTAGTGATATCCATGGGCCTCTTGATTGAGTGAGACCATGAATTTCATGGTCGTGCTGAAATACTGATTTTTTTTAAAGCAGTCTACTCATCGATCAAGATAAACAGATTAATTTACAAAGAGGATGATACAATCCATGTCTCGAGTTTAATCCTGGATATATTGGTTAAAAGGATTATATTACATTGACACAATGGTCATAGAAGGTTGTATCGAATTATTGATCTTATTTTAACTTGGGTAACAATGATGTATTGCTAGATGCCAATCTCTGTTTATGTTTTGAATTCGATTTAAAAGCATTGCCAACAATGCAATAACCAATAGGGTCACACAATATAGAACATTATGAAGAAGAAAATATTTTGGATAAATAAAATATTAGTCTGTTAATATTTTATTTGTAGTTGGAATAAATATTCGGAAGGATCTGAATTTTGGGTTAAGCTTTATTATTAAAAGGATATTTTATTCCTTTTATAAATAAGATGATCCGCTGGAATCATAGTGACCAGATCTACTTCATTGAACCAATAGGGCCGGAAACCGAGCTACTGGAATTTCTTAGAGAAATCAAACGGCTATTGATTTTAAGTGAAACGAAAGAAAAAAAATCATCAAAATCATCAACTGCGAACCGAGGTGAGTAACTCTCGCTAACTCGTTCAACCTGTATTTTTATATGTATTTTTAAAGCTGATAAGTATTGGTTGATTTGCTGTATGTTGGTTGAACTGTTAGTTAAATTGGTTGAAACTATCGATAACGATATATATAAATCGTATTGAAAAAACTAGCTAACCCTAGGATAATACACATGTAATAATGTAAAGCCGAATTACTTGTCACAAAATTCAAAACCCTTAATTGTCATGGCGGCTAGCACCGTCTTCCTCTTCAGTTTTCTTTTTTGATTCGATCGAAATAAGGAAGGTGTTCTTGTGGATAACCTATAGAGAGCAGGTGATTTGCTATGCTTTTGAATTCGATACCCCATCTTTCACCTCGTTTCTAGTTCCTTCTGGATCTGGTCGCAGGTACAAACCCTAAATTTGATTTATACGAGTTTTAATTTGTTGTTCTTGCAATAGATCTTGATTTAAATTGTTAAAACATAGAATTAAACATCGATTAGATCGGCTAAGATTCCCTTTAAGAAGATGATATCAGATCGCTGATACCTATCCCTTCATGTCTGGAATATTTTTTATGCTAGTTATATGTGTCGATTTTTACACGATACTTCATGGCAAAGTGTCAGGTATAATATTTTAATATTTTTAGTTTCCTATATATATATATATATATATATATATATATATATCCCTAACATTACAGCAAGCCTAAAATTTCATCAAAATTCCCACGTGTGGTCAACGAGAACTTTAGCCGCCACCCTAGTTAACTGAACGTTGGAAACCTCACCACGCTCTTCTATGTTTATCTCCCCTTTCTCTCACCATTTCTATCAACTTTCAAACAGAAATGTGTCAAGCTCGGCATGGGTTGCAAGCTGAACGGAGGAGATGGGCTTCTAGACATTGATGTGGCCAGAATTTCATCTGATGTGTGCAGTGTTCGAAGCATGTCTGATGGCTTACGACGCGACGGAGTTCAAAGTTGTTTTGGCCGATGGTCAGTGGTGTTGAGGCACTGAAATTGGCGATGTTGGATCAATGGTCGGAGGTGTGTAAGCGGTACAACAGCATTGATCTTCATGGCAGCGAGTTATGCATGTGTTGTTTGAATACAGGAAGGGAATGAACGAATAGAAAGGGAAGTCTTGTTCGTGGGTTCTCAGTACAACCGCGAAGAGCAATATCGAAATGGACCGAAGGAAGGGAAGCGCAGTGGGCTGCAGTATCCTCGAAGGTGGCGTTTGGCCTGTAGGCCTTGCGTACTGAAGAAAACGAAATGCAGTAGGTGTTTAACGTGGCTTGAGGAAATTCATGCAGTCCAGGAGAGGAAGAAAATATAGGGTGTGGTTTAGGCCTTCGAAACAGAGCAGAAAAGGTGTATCAGTAGAGAGAAAAAAATGTAAATAAAGGGGAAGAAGTAAGAAGCCGCATGGTTTGGTGAGACGACCCCAAACCCCGTACTGACGGCGGCAAGGGTAATCCTTGGAATATAACACAGAAATAGATAATAGCAGAACAGAATTAAATAAATACACCAGATAATGAACAATAGAATATACTAGATAAAAGTAATCATCAGAGTTACACAGTATACAGGATCTTACTTAGTACAAATACAGTTCAGCTATACATAAATGTCTACAGCGGAAAACAAACAAAATATGTACAATAGGAGCTGAACAGCATAAAAAGAGATAAATGATAGAATCCATCTTCAGCTCCAGCTATCCAGAAAGAACCAGCTAAACTTGAATACAAGGCTGCCCGTGTAGAAAAAGGGGCACCCGAGTTTGAAAGTGAAACAAACTACGAGTCAGTCATGGGACTGGTATGAGAAATCTACTCAACACATATATAATTTGGCCAATCACAGGACCACGCCACTTTCGTGGAACGGGTTTTCTCCATTGGATTGCCAGTGCTTTAAAACAAATCTTTCTTTTAAACATCGCTATGCTTTTTATAAAAATGAAGCCGTTATAAGACTCAGTTCCCATCACACAATGCAACGCAAACCGGAGGATAGAGTTTTTACCTTATAACGGCCAAGATATGCTTGATACGAATAAAACAAAGGCATTTGATATTATTGCTAGTGTTTATATGTTTCAAAAACAATTTGAATCATAACTATCAATCATAGGCGACATGGGTACCATATATCATGTTGCCATATATATACAATCAAAACCGCACGATGTCATATTTGGGAATTGGATTTCCGTCCTGAACCAAGGCAAAAGATAGTCCTTACCGAATTTGAGACAATCTAGCCCATGTCTCAGGCACAGCCGCAACCGTACCTTGGATTGTCAGGGCCGGTCCACACGAAGTGGATTATAATGCCTGAACAATGCGTCCCTCCGCCCTTTGGGGCGTAAATGAGCCAACGAATGACTCCATCGGACCCGGATCGTCCGATCTAATCGAGGCGCCTTGCAACAGCAACAACCACATAGGTGAAAAGTATATAAATGTCAAGGCTGGTAGGTCACTGACACCACCCTAGCTAGAAAGAAAACGCACGTCCCCCCTGAGGTCCTGCTCCCATTTCTGGTTCATACCGGGGTGTGAGGCTCGCGATTTCACGTTATGCACAAAGCTACGCCACACAGGCGGTGCTTTGATCATCACCATAAGACTTTGCTTTTCAACAGAAGCCCTGATCACTGCATCTTAGCATGCTACACAGGCAATTCATGCCATGCGACTGATGTCCATCGATATACAACGTCTGAGCTCGTGCGTTTCAGAGAAGGGCGTTAAGCAAAAGAATAAATTCTCCCCCGCCAAACAGATGTATATTTAATAGAGATCAATCAACACAGAATAAAATCCAATGTCAGACACACAGTCCATTTACAAGTCCGTTCTGGGTCTGAACGAAACCAGAGACACTAAATACCTCGCAATCCCATCGATCACCACGTACGTCTGGACGATCACCACTCATTATCCATATTTCGGGATGCCTCCCAATCAGGACCTCGGTTACCATCCAAACGAGGTGAAGATCTCCGGTCTTCAACCACCGTCTTCATCTTCGAATTCCAATCGTTTGTCAATTATTCGAAATGAGAATTAACTCGGCCTTTTCAAATAATCCACGTATATTTAGAATTTCAAATCAATTTATTTCAATGGTTAAATCATTCGACAACACCAATTTTGTTCTTTAATGTAATTTTCACACCAAACACATTCAACCATCAAATACCATATAAATCGAGCAAATTCAGTTTATTTCCATTCCATATCGTTTATGATATTTTATAACGATTTATCGCTATTTTTATTTATTTTAAAATAGCCAATTTATTCAAAACGAAGCTTCGGGCCATAACGCGGCCGTGGCACTGTTTTTCTTCAGATTTGATTTACATATATCTGAAAACATAACCGTTGGATCTTCACAAAATTTACATCATTAGAAAGGTCTTTTCAAAACGAATCCAACGGTTCCAGTTTCGGGAAAATCCGACGGTCGGATCTCCCGGTACAATCGTTTGAAGTTTCGATTTCAAAATACGAACTACAGCGTCGTTATTCGATTAAATATAACTATATATATATATACATATATATAATCGTTTCCAGCGCTGTTTTTCTTCAGATTTGAATTAAACATTCCGGACAATCCAACCGTTGGATTTTTACAAAGTTGGTGCCGTTGGAAAGATTTTTCCAAGGCGAACCCAACGGTTGCGGTTTCGGGAAAATCCAATGGCCGGATTTCCCGCACTAGTTGTTTGAAATCATGGTTTCAAAACATGAACTGCACGGCCACGTTTCATTTTAATTTTATTTATATTTATATATTTATATAAATATAGTTCATTCAAAAATTCCTATATCGTTTTCACTTCAAATATTTCACTAACGCCTTTAAATTTTGGAAAAATTCGCCATAACCTCCTTTGTACGGGAGGGGCTGGGAAAATTCCCAAATAGCCACACAGGCGTCTCATGTCGAAAAGAAAAAGAAAAAGCCAAGCGGCTAGCCAACAGGCTCTTAAAATCATCACCCAAACTAAACAGTAAATGTGTACCTATTTGTCGGGCACAAAATTTTATTCCTCTTCTCTAGCCCCTTTGCTATAACCTGTCCAATAAATATGCATGTACATATATACAGTTCTTATCATTTATCATTTTCCATTCAATTTCATATTTGGTTCCATTTGGTTCAAAAACACCATTCATTCTAATGTTGTATGCATAGGCAAAAATCATATCACTAGCTAATTAATGAATATTTCAACTCATGCATATTTATTTGAACGAGTGGCTATTTTTAACACTTCACATTTCAGCAATTTATATATATAATAGAAATGTGATTTTTATTGTAAAACAATTCATTTCAAAACACTATTATTTTATATAGTTTATATAGGTAATAAAAATAGGATTTTTCTTATAAAACAATTTATTTTAAGACGAGATTATTTTACATAGTCCATATAGTTGATAAAAGGTGATTTTTATTATGAAACAATTTATTTCAAAATATGAATACCATTCAACACATGAATTTAAATTCAACGAATGAATATCGATTCAACACATGAAGGTTTTCTATAGTTTCTATATATATATATAAAAATTTGATTTTTATATTTAAAACACGAATACCATTCAACACATGAATTTCTAATCAACGAATGAATATCGATTCAACACATGAAGATTTTCTATTCAACGAATAAATATAGTTTCAGCAAATGAAAATAACTCAAACATATGAATATTATTCAAAATTTCGGCAGCATAACGGCAGGGTAGTTAAAACCGGGACCGTCCCTAGTACGGCTCCTTGCTCTACCTTAAAACCTCACGGTTTTTGACAATGGGGATCATGCATCTAGTTCGCACGCAGGCGGCATGTATATATTTATTTCATTTCCACAAACTAATCCTATGTGGTTTCAACCAAATATTTTTCAACCACAAACGGGTATTTTTCAACGACAATCAATCAAAATCAACCACAAACAATCCCAAACAACCATTCGCTATCAATCAATTTTCACACCAATCACAACCAATAAATATCGTCCATGGTTTATGGACGAGGGGCGTATATATATATATATTTATATATTTATATATAGCAATTCACTTCTATTTCAACACATATATATAATTTTTACAACGCATATATAACTTATACATCGAACGTACAACTTATACAACGCTTATACAAGAGGTGTACAACGATTATATAACTCATACATCGACTATATAATTTATACATCGTCGTTTTCCATATCGTTTATAAATTAGAAATCTCACATTGGGTTCCACTCCACCAAAAATAGCAGAAGGCTCAGAAAAATACGCGGTCTCTTCTAAAATGTAGAAGACGTCCACATGGTCACGATGTTTCCTGTTTCATCGAATTTCGTTAACGAACGAAAAAGATATGATTTTTCAAAGTTTGCAACACCTTAAAGTGTGAAAATCAGTTGAAAATAAACAAGGTCGTTACCTCAGAAAAATGTTCGAAACTAGGGATCCACTTTTCGCACAAACCAGTGGACGATAGGAGGATCGGTTGGTGCAGCGCGGAGGAGGGAGGAAGCGCGCACCTGCGCGTGGTGGTCCGGTCGGGTTCGGTGGCGCCTGGCGGTCGGGGCGGCAGCTCAAAGCCGATGATTTTGAGGAGGTGATTCTCCTCTTACAGGCCACGATAAATCACGAAATGGGTATGGATTCGAAGAGGAGATCGAGAGCTTCGATATGGATCCAACCACGCTCGATTTCGTTGAGAAACGAAAAAGAAATCTGACCGGGAAGAATCGGGTGCCTTCCGCCGTCGATCGCAGCGGTTACGGGGGGGGGGGGGGGGGGGGGTTCGATTTTTTTTATTTTTAACTTAATGAATGGAATTACGTGATTGGTCGATATATATTTATTCAAAAATTTGGGGTTTTCTTAAACGAACTCGAAATCAAACCCAACGACTGTCGTCCCTAGCGTTCAACCCCCATTCCGAACACAATGGGATATGTTTCGAAGGCCCATTCGAATGTTTCATTCAGTTTTCCTTCAAATTAAAATATAAAATATTCAATATTTAATTTGAACGTACATTTCAATTTGCCAGGGCCACAAACTGATTTGAAAAATTCCTAAAAAATAAATCAAGCTATGTTTCAACGATACGGTCCCAACAAAAATAGTTTCGTCGAATTCTGAGACCGTTTGCAAAAAGGCCCATTTTTGGTCGATCCAATTTAACTACAATTGACCAAAACACATTTTCCTTTGCCACGCTCACATATTAGCTTCAAAAATCATGAAATTTGAAACCTAGCAATAACTTCACATCCCGGATCCAACAAAAGTGGTTTAGTCGAATTCCGAGGTCGTATGCAAAATGGCCAATTTCACGGGCTATATAAATCCCATAGCGACCTTTCTGAAAATCCATTTGGCCATAACTTTTGCTTTCCGCTATGAAAATTCGATTTTTCAGATTCGTTAGAAAGGTATTCACTAACAGATTTAAATATTTTTGGTTTCACTAAAATCCGTTTTGTTTTGCACCCAGTACAGTCCGACAAAGTTTGAATTCAATTTTTTTGAAACTGCAGCGCTATTTCAGGCCTTGTTTATTATTATAATTAATAATATTCATTTTCAATTGTCGATTCAAACTCACTTTCCATTGCCACTATTTAAAATATTTATTTTATATATTTAAAATCCATTATTTTAGCCAATTTAAAATTTTTAAATTGGTTCAGATTTTCTGGGTCGTTACATTTGGTTTCTGAATATAACTGGGATGAAGAAAATGTTAAGGAGAGATGAAATAAGGTAGAACGTGGGCTTAGGCTTTGTTTTATTTTTATTAAAAAGAAATAGGAGATTAGGCCTTGCGTTAATAAGATGAAAAAAGGCGGTTGTGCAAATGTTTGGTTTAGGCCTAACGTGGAAGGAAAAAATGGAAATAAGGAGGCCTAGTTGTTGTATTGCTTCACATGAATTAAATAACAAGTAGAAGAAGGGAGAAGTTGCTGCCAAGTTGGAACGATGCAAGAAGGAGATTAGGACATGGATGATTTCATTTTCGGTAATAAGCATATGATTAATTTAATAATTAGTCAATAGATAAAAATTTATTAGTTTAAATAACTTATAATATTCATAACTTGCTCGAACATTAACAGAATACAATAAAACAAGGGACGTTGAGACCGTAACGGCGAACGCGACATTCTGGAATTGGTTTGGACAAAACGGAAGCAATTGGAGATTTTAATTAAATTAAACATATGTTTAACTTAATTAAAAATAAATCGTTTCAATGACGAATGGAATTCAAAGTGAGTTAAACTCACTCAGTTCTTCCCACTTATATTTTATATAAGTCTGGTTTTATAATTGTGTGCTATGATTGCTAATGGTTGATTGTTTGTTAATTACATATATTCACTTGTTGGTTTAACCGATGAAATTTGTGACGACCCCGAACCCCGTACTGACGATGGTAATGGTAATCTTTGGACTATAACACATAAACAGATAAAAGCAAAACAGAAATAAATAAATAAACCAGATAATGTACAAATAATACCCTGGATAAACATAGTCATCAGAGTTACACAGTATACAAGATCATACTTAGTACAAATACAGTTCAGCTATACATAAATATCTACAATGGAAAACAAACATAATATGTAAAATAGGAGCCGAACAACATAAAAAGAGATAAATGATAGAATCCATCTTCAACTCCAGCTAACCAGGAAGAGCCTACTAAAACCTGAACACAAGGCTGCCCATGTAGAAAGAGGGGCACCCGAGTTTGCAAGTGAAACAAACTACGAGTTAGTCATGGGACTGGTATGAGAAATCTACTTAACGCATTTATAATATGGCTAATCACAGGACCACGCCACTTTCGCGGAACGGGTTTACTCCATTGGATTGCCAGTGCTTTACAACAAGTAAATCTTTTAACATCACAATGCTTTTTATAAAAATGAAGCCATTATAAGACTCAGTTCCCATCACACAATGCAACGCAAACCGGAGGATAGAGTTTTACCTTA
The DNA here is from genome assembly GCA_030737875.1 of Allium sativum. Lineage (NCBI taxonomy): Eukaryota > Viridiplantae > Streptophyta > Magnoliopsida > Asparagales > Amaryllidaceae > Allium > Allium sativum. The sequence continues at coordinate 652,936,216 of CM060923.1, forward strand.
TAATGGCCAAAATATGCTTGATACGAATGAAACAAAAGAAATTGATATTATTACTAGTGTTTGTATGTTTCAAAAACAATTTCAATCATAACTATCAATCATAGACGGCATGGGTACCATATATCATGTCGCCATATATATATATACAATCAAAACCGCACAATGTCGTATTTGGAACTCGGATTTCCGTCATGAACCAAGGCAAAAGATAGTCCTTACCGAATTCGAGACTCTCTAGCCCGAGCCTCAGGGACATCCGCAACTGCACCTTGGATCGTCAGGGCCGATCCTCACAGAGTGGATTATAATGCCTGAACAATGCGTTTCCCCGCCCTATGGGGCGTAAATGAGCCAACGAATGACTCCATCGGTCCCGGATCGACCGATATAACTGAGGCGCCTCGCAACAGCAACAACCACACAGGTGAAAATAGTATAAATGTCATCCAGTTTAAGCACTGACACCAACTCTAGCTAGAAAGAAACGCACGTCCCCCTTGAGGTCCTCTCCTGTTTTTGGTTCATACCGGGGTGTGAGGCTTGCGAATTCACGTTATACACAAAGCTATGCCACACAGACCGTGCTTTGATAATCAACCACAAGACTTTGCTTTTCAACAGAAACCTTGATCACTGCATCTTATCATGCCACACAGGCAATTCACACCATGCAACTGATGGCTATCAATCACACAGAATGAATTCCAATGTCAGACACACAGTCTATTTACAAGTTCGTTCTGGGTCTGAACGAAACCGGAGGCACTATATACCTCGCATACCCATCGATCTCCATGTACGTCTGGACGATCACCACTTATTATCTATATTTCGGGATGCCTCCCAATCAAGGCATCAGTTACCATCCAACCGAGGTGAAGATCCCTGGTCTTCAACCACCGTCTTCATCATCGACTTCTTATCGTCGATTCAGTTATTCAAAATGGGATAAACCCGGTCTTTCTGAGCATCTCGCGTATATAATAAACAAGTGCTACATAAACACAACATACGCCTTATTCCAATTCATCAGTCACTAACCGTAAATTAGTAAGAGAACGTGTGACAACAGGGAATTTCGCTCGATCCGAATCAGTCGCTAAACCGATCTAGACCGTTCGAATCGCCTGATTGTTTTGAGAACACGAAAAAATAGAACGCAGACGGAAGAACATTTCATTGTATATTACATCAATTCATCTGATTACAAGAATATACAGAGTATAAATGAATATTACATTCGATAAATATCAGAGATTACAATAAATTACATAGCAGCGGAAAATAATACAATACACAACTAGAAGAGATATACGGATACAAAGCTTTCCGAGTATTGTTCCAGCTGTAAATCAGGATTGTGTGAATATAAATCTGCAAAACCAAAACTACTAGCTACCCGTGTCAAAATAAGGGCACCCAGAGTTTAGGTTAAAACAATAAACTCCAAGTCAGTCATGGGACTGGTGTGAGAACTAAAACAGTTATTAATCTTTATTTTTAAAGTTAGGTAAATCAAGGGACCATGCCGTATAACACAGAACGGGTTTCCTCCCAAGAGTACCAATGCATAAAACAACAGCGCCATGCTAAATAAAGAAAAATGAAGCTATTATAAGACCCAGGTCCTATCACACAATGCAACGCAAGCCGGGGGATAGGGTTTTTACCTTATAATAGCCTAGAATGCTTGATACGTTTAAAACAAATCTTTTGATACTATAATAAGTGTATAGTGTATAAAAATAACTTCAAATCATAAGTATCAATCATAGACGGCATAAGCGCCCCATCCCACTATGTAGCCATACTAGGCTCTACAATTAAAACCGCAAATGTCGTATTGGAAATTGGGTTATCATTTATGATATGAACCGAGGCAAAAGATAGTCCTCTACCGATTCGAGACTGTCTAGTCCGAGTCTCAGGATCAGAGCTCGAGTGACCCTTGGATCGTCAGGGCCGGTCCACACGGAGTGGATTAAAATGCCTGAACATGCATTTCCCCGCCCTATGGGGCGTAAATGAGCCAACGAATGACTCCATCGGCTTCACATAGTCACCGATAAATCTAAGGCGCCTCGCAAACCAACATCCACATAAGTCAAACTCGTCAGGGCATGTAAAACCACTGACACCACTTCTAACTAGAAAGAAACGCATACCCTCCCTGAGGTCCTTCTCCCGTTTCTGGTTCATACCGGGTGTGAAACTCGCGAAGTAAACATTACACAAAGCTATGCCACAAAGGTCGTGCTTTGATCATCAACCACAAGACTTTTCTTTTCAACCGAAGCCTTGATCATTTGCCACTTAGGCATGCCACACAGGCAATTCACTCTATGTGTTTGATATCCATTAGTATATAACCCCTGAGCTCGTACGTCTCAAAGAAGGGCGTTAAGCAAGAGAATAAATTCTCCGCCGCCAAACAGATATATATTTAATAGAAATCAATCACACATACTAAAATCCAATGTCAGACACACAGTCCATTTACAAGTTCGTTTTGGGTCTGAACGAAACCGGAGGCACCTAGTACCCCGCATATCCATCGATCTCCAAGTACGTCTGGACGATCACCAACTGTTTCCATCTTCTTGGGTGTACAGCCCAATCAAGATCATCAGTAATAATCCAAAGGACGTGAAGACCTCCGGTCTTTAACCACCATCTTCATCTTTGACTTATCGTCGAATCAGTTATTCAGAATGGGATAAACCCGGCCTTTCCGAATAACTCGCGTATATAATAAACAAGTGTTACACAAATACAACATACACCTCATTCCAATTTATCAGTCACTAACCGTAAATTAACAAGAGAATAATTCCCCAAATATTAACCTCGAAGGCCGAAACCAACATCAGATCAATATCCAGAAAACCATTCTGCTTAGCTAGCCGACAATTAGTTTCTAAATTTCACATTCTTAGGGAAAGGTTCCCATTAATTTTATCAAAGATAAATCCTTTAAATTTATTATTTAATCTACTTTTGAATATCAATTCAAACTAGTCGGGATTAACAAACCTTACCGAAGTAATCGTTTGTTTTAATTTCCCAATCCCAACCTATTCATCCCATGAAGTAAAACGGGTCTTACTTCATATCTAACACCACGGTGTTATCGGTAAATTTAATTACCATTTCACGTTTAAATCTAATTAAAGATTTAACTATCGCCTGGAGCAAAACTTGTGATACTCCATTCTCGATCATTTCAATCTAATTAAAGATTCATTAAAACTCCACTTAGTTTTAATCTGTGACTGGGTTAAAGAATCAGTGTCATTTAAAACACGGTTCACGATAAAACCCAAAATCACATCATATTTCAATTAGTCTCTTACCGTAAATTAGCAAGTGAGCAATTCCCTAAGTATTAACCCTGAAGGCCGAAACCAACATTAGATCAATACCCCAGAAACCATTCAACTTAAGTAATCTCCAGTTAGCATCTGATTTTCTTAACTCCTTTGGGTCTAAGAACAGTATTATTGAAGATACCGTTCACGACAACCCAAAATCACATTCCATTAATTATCGGGTTAAAGAACAAGTTTTATTTAAAACAATATTCACGATAAACCCAAAAATCAATACCAATTCAATTCCAATTAAATATCATTTAATTGGTACACTTCATTAAATCTAAATAAAAGATTCAATCTTTTTTCTCAACTGGGCTTAAGAACAGTGTTAATGAAGACACCATTCACGACAAACCCAAATCAAATTTGATATTCAATACAAGGCTCTGAATAGAAAATATTTCGGCTTATATTTAATATCAAATTCTACGACTAACAAATATCGTATTGGAAATAACGATATAAATGTATCATTCAAATTCCCATAACAATACTTGTATTATCACGAAATCCAACATCGAAATATTCCAAAGACAATTTCGATTCAAATCCATTCCAATTCAATTATTGGAAATTCTGGTTACTTTCAAAACCATTTTCAAATTCAATTTATTTATTTAAAAATAAATAGAATTATAATTCTAGTTCAAAATTAGTTCATTTCGATAAAATCTATTTTTATCTTTTCAAATATGGGGTTTTTCATCCCAATTCTTCACAAATCATTTCTTATGATTTTACACAAGTTATTACTATTTTTAATAATTTTATCAAGGCTCGTACAGTCGATTTCCATCAACGGCCATCGAACTGCACTTACAGCGACCTTTTCCAAATTTGATTTGGACATAATTCCAAATCCAACCGTTAGATTTCTAATTTCTAATATTCGTTAGACACCTCTTTTCGATACGAACTCAACGGTTCCGGTTTTAGGAGAATCCGACGGTCGGATCTCCCGCAATATCCATTCGAAGTCAATGGTCGAAATTCTCGAGCTACCGCGACGTGGCGCGTTCTATTCAGGCCATTATATTATATATATATATAATATATACTTCATCGATTTCCTTTTAAAACGTATTTTTATAATTTGTTTTAAATTCGTTTTCAAAACGATTTCAACTTCATTTCTAATTCAAATCAAAATCGAATTTTTTCTTATAAATTCGTTTTAAATTCATTTCAAATTGATTTCAATTCAAATTGATTTCTAATTCAATTTCAGTTCGCTTTCAATTCAATACGAATTCATTTATATTCAATTTCAATTCGAATTCATTTATATTCAATTTCAATTCGAATTCATTTATATTCAATTTCAGTTCGAATTCATTTCTTTTCAGTTTCAATTCGAATTCATTTCTATTCAGTTAATTCCAATTCTTTTCAAAATATCAGATTTTGAAATCACTTTCGATATTCATTATAAAATGAATAAAATCGATATAAATATCGTTCACGTCAAAATGGCGTCAATCTAATCAACACGGCTTCATATATTTCTATTTTCAAATATTCTATTTTAAATATTTCTATTTCAAATATTTCTTTTTCAAATATTTATATTTCAAATATTTCTTTTTCAAATATTTCTATTTCAAATATTTCTTTTTCAAAACTGGAATGAGGCCCAATCAATTACCATATAATGTTAATTATATGGATTTTCTACAACACATGTATTCAATAACAACGATGAATAATCAACCATCATCCAAAGTACATTCTACGCTGTATAAGCATCAAATATAAATATTTAACGCTCATAACAGTCTGTCAATCAATCAATCGACATACAACTAATTATTGGGATTAGGGTATGTCATATATCACCCCAATACCCATGTGGGGTTTCAAACAATCAAACACAGATTTTATTTGTGCAGTTGGGCGATGTGTAAAATTTATCGTCCCAATCAATATCAGTCAAATGTGTGTATATAAACAAATCCTTCGATTTGTTTATATTTATTTCATTTTAAATACACGTTAAAAATCCTATTTTCAACTATAAAATATTCTTAACTATATAAATATTTGATTTCATTTCACATCACACAATCAACGAAACAACAAAATCAAACAAACAAGCATACAAGCCGTCCATGGTATGTGGACGACGGGTGTCGGGTGCTACTAAACACCGTCTGCATCCTAGTATATATTTTAACTAGAAAAATTAAATTAAAAGTGAGAAGTTCTCACCGACAAGCTAATCCAAACGCCACGATTCTTCTTATGTAAAAATCTTCGCCATTCTCGCCTCTTGTCAATTTCGTTGCCCATAGCCACTACATATATAAAAATCACATTTTTATATTGTTGCTATGTATATAAAAATCATATTTTTATAATCACTCCATATGGATAAAAATTCTATTTTTTACACCGTTGTTCATATAATAAAGATTATATTTTTATCACACTATTCTCTATACAATATAAAAATCATATTTTTATTCTTTCAACATCAATGAAAATCCTATTTTTATCGAAGTAAAAATCATATTTTTACTTCACTACTTAATTAAAAATTGTATTTTTATCACTCTACATAAATAAAAATTATATTTTTAATCTCTACATTATATAAAAATTATATTTTTAATCTCTACATTATATAAAAATTATATTTTTACTCTCTACATTATATAAAAATTATATTTTTACTTCAAATCTATACATGTAAAAATCATATTTTTACTTCGCTATTTCTTAAGTAAAAACTCTATTTTTACCTTACCTTTCATATATTTTATACCTAGAAAAACTGATTTTAAATTAAAAAAAAAACTGATTTTATATAATGTAAAGACTGATTTTATAACATTAATTAAATAGCTATGACTTGAAGTGTTGTACATAATTTAATATATACCTGCCGTATGTTTCAGCGAAGCTCCGGAGCTAGGTCTCGAATTTGTGGTCAACCTGTTGAACTAGGCGTTGATCGGGCTGCGCCATGACGTTGGGCTATGAAAACCGTACCTAGGCCACCCTCTCTCGTCAAACTCGGTGTTGGATGGAGACCGCAGTTCGAGGTGATGCGGCGCAGGTTCCTGAGGACGATGCAAACAAAATACAAAACGATAGAAAGTGCGGGTGGGATGGATTTATAGCTCTCGAAAATTTACACAAAATCCCCTTTGAATCAATGGCTTTCGTTGAGTATTTTGGAAGAAAAGGAGGAGAGAAGGAGGGAGCACAATCCGCCGTCGCACGAGAGGGTGTCAGTTGGTTTTGACTGGAGCGAGAAAAATGAATGCTGGAATCTGATTGGGCCATAGTTTTATAATTAATTGATTATTCTTTTATGTTCGAAAAATAGGGTTTTCTTATCCAAACCCCAAATCAAACTCAACAACTATCGCCCCTAGCTAATTACCCCCATTTCGAACACAATGGGATATGCTTCGTTAGCCGATTCTATCGTTTCGATCTGTTTTGACTTAAATTAACATTTAAATCACTATATATTTAATTTGAACGCGCATTTCAAATTATCGGGACCACATACGGACTCTAAAAATTCCCAAAAAATATTTTCTAGCTTTGTATCGACGATACGGTCCTAACAAAACTAGTTTCATCAAATTCCGAGACCGTTTGAAAAATGGCCATTTTCCAGTTGATTAAAATTAACTGAAACTGGTCAAACGCGTTTTCCATTGCCATGCTCACATATCGAATCGAAAAATTACGAAATTTGAAACCTACCAATAACTTTACATCCCGGATCCAACAAAAGTGGTTTCGTCGAAATCCGAGGTCGTTTGCAAAATTCCCATTTTTAAGGGCCAGAATTCCATAGCGATTATTCTGAATTTTCAACTGGGCATATCTTTTGATTCCCGCTATGAAATTTTGATTTTTCTGATTCGTTGGAAAGATATTATCAAATAGATTCTAATATTTTTGGTTTCACTAAAATCTGGTTTATTTTGCACCCGGTATATTCAATTGAAGTTTGAAATCGAATTATCGAACTACCGCGCCATTTTCAATTCCTTTTATAATTATAAATAAATATTTATATTCTAACGACGATGTATATAAATATATACGTTCGAATTCTATTCAAATTAAATTTCTTGTCGATATTATTTAAAATATTTCATTTTAAATAATCAAAATTTGCTAAAATTGCCAAAATAAAAATTTTAAATTGGCCCAGATTTCCGGGTTATTACAGAATGATTTCCCAAATATTAACCCCGAAGGCCAAAACCAACTTCAGATCAAAACCTAGGAAACCATTCGACTTAGCTAACCTTCAGTTAGTTTATAAATTTCACATTCTTAGGGATAGGTTCCCATTATTTTTATCAAAGATAAATTCTTTAGTATAATTTTCATGTCAAACACATTCAACCATCTAATATCCAATAAACAGGGTAAATTCAGTTTATTTCCCTTCCATATCATTTATAATATTTTATAATGATTTATTGCTATTTTTACTTTTTTTAAAATAGCCAATTCATTCAAACGACGCTTCAGGCCATAACGCGGCCGTGGCGCTGTTTTTCTTTAGATTTTATTTACACATATCTGAAAATCTATCCGTTGGATCTACACAAATTTTATATCATTCGAAAGATCTTTCGAAACGAATCCAACAGTTCCAGTTTTGGGAAAATCCGACGGTCGGATCTCCCGGTACACTCGTTTGAAGTATCGATTTCAAAATACAAACTGCAACGTCGTTATTCGATTTAATTTAATTATATATATATTAATATAATTGATTCTGGCGCTATTTTTCTTCAGATTTGAATTAAACATTCCAGACAATCCAACCGTTGGATTTTCACAAAGTGGGTATCGTTGGAAAGATGTTTCCAAAGCGAACCCAACGGTTTCGGTTTCGGGAAAATCCGATGGTCGGATCTCCCGCACTAATTGTTTGAAATCACTGTTTCAAAACACGAACTACAGCTTCGTTATTCGATTTATTTTGATTATATTTTTACATATATATATAAATATAATCTATCCTTCGATTTCATTTGATAAAAATGATATTTTTATCCAATAGACATTTATTTCAACACTTCACTATTTTTAACACTTCATGTATATAATAAAAATGTGATTTTTATTGTAAAACAATTTATTTCAAAACACGACTACTTTATATAGTTCATATAGATGATAAAAATATGATTTTTATTATAAAACGATTTCTTCAAAACACGACTATTTTATATAGTTCATATAGATGATAAAAATATGATTTTTATTATAAAACGATTTCTTTCAAAACACGACTATTTTATATAGTTCATATAGATGATAAAAATACGATTTTTATTATAAAACGATTTCTTTCAAAACAAGACTCTTTTATATAGTTCATATAGACGATAAAAATACGATTTTTATTACAAAACGATTTCTTTCAAAACAAGACTTTTTTATATAGTTCATATAGAGGATAAAAATACGATTTTTATTGTAAAACGATTTCTTTCAAAACACGACTATTTTATATAGTTCATATAGATGATAAAAATACGATTTTTATTATAAAACAATTTATTTCAAAACACGACTACTTTACATAGTTCATATAGATGATAAAAATATGATTTTTATTATAAAACGATTACGATTTTTATTATAAAACGATTTCTTTCAAAACACGACTATTTTATATAGTTCATATCGATGATAAAATTATGATTTTTATTATAAAATGATTTCTTTCAAAACACGACTGTTTTATATAGTTTATATAGATGATAAAAATATGATTTTTATTATAAAACGTTTTCTTTCAAAACATGACTATTTTATATAGTTCATATAGATGATAAAAATACGATTTTTACTATAAAATAATTTATTTCAAAACATGAATGTCGTTCAACACATGAATTTCTATTCAACACATGAATTTCTATTCAACACACGAATATAGTTTCAACACATGAAAATAATTCTAATACATGGATATTATTGAAAATTTCAGCATCATAACGGTAGGGTAGTTAAAACCGGGACCGTCCCTAGTACGGCTCCTCGCTCTACCTTAAAGCCTCGCAGCTTTTGACAATGGGGATTTCATGCATCTAGTTCGCACGCAGGCGACATGTTTATTTTTTTATTTTCCACAAGCTAATCCTATGTGGTTTCAACCAAATAATTCTCAACCACAAACGGGTATTTTTCAACCATAGTCAATCAATTTCAACCACAAACAGTTTTAATCAACCATTCACTATCAACCAATTTTCACACCAATTACAACCAATAAATACCGTCCATGGTTTGTGGATGTGGGGCGTGTGTATATATATATATATATATATATATATATATATATATATATATATAGGTATATTTCACTTCACTTCAATACATGTATAATTTTTACAACGCATATATAACATATACATCGAACGTACAACTTATATAACGCTTATACATGAGGTGTACAACGCTTATATAACTCATACATCGACTATATAATTTATACATCATCGTTTTCCATATCGTTTATAATTCAGAAATCTCAAATTGGGTTCCACTCCGCCAAAAATTGCAAAAGGCTCAGAAAAATATGCGGTCTCTTCTAGAATGTAGAAGGCGTCCATACGAGTCCACTGTCTCTTGTTTCACTGAATTTCGTCAACAAACGAAAAAGATATGATTTTTACAGTGAAATCATAAACCGTAGCGCTTTAAAGTGCTATTAAATAGTTTAATATAAAATAGGCCGTACCTTTCAAAATCTGTTCAAACCTAGGTTTTGATTTTACCACTAATCCGTTGTACTTCGTTCAGATCAGGCTGTACGCTGTCGAAGAGGGTTGGGAGGCACAGTTATCGAGGTAAGGGGTGCAGCTCGACGGCGTCTGGGCTAGGCGGCGACGGTCTGAAGTTGTCCACTTCGGGGGCTCCGTTCTCTGCGATGGCGCAACGAGGGGAGGAGCAGCTTACATGGATTTGGAGAGGATGGAGAGATTGTGCTAACCAATAGGATTATTTACTTATTTATATATTCTTAAAAACCCAAAAATACCCCTTGCCTCACACGAACTCCAATCCGAACCCAACGACTGTCGTCCCCAGCTAAATACCCCCATTCTGAACACAATGGGATACGTTTCGTAGGCCCATTCGACTGTTTCAGTCAGTTTTTCTTCAAATTAAAATATAAAACATTCAATATTTGATTTGAACGTACATTTCAATTTGCCGGGGCCACATATTGATTCTAGAAATTCCAGAAAAATAAATCTAGCTATGTTTTGATGATACGGTCCCAACAAAACTAGTTTCGTCGAATTTTGAGACCGTCTGAAAAATGACCCTTTTCTGGTCGATCCAATTTAATAGAAATCGACCAAACACATTTTCCTTTGCCACGCTCACATACTAGCTTCAAAAATTATGAAATTTGAAACCTAGCAATAATTTGACATTCCGGATCCAACAAAAGTGGTTTCGTCGAATTCTGAGGTCGTTTGCAAAATGACCATTTTCACGGGCTATATAAACTCTATAGCGACCTTTCTGAAAATTCATTTGGCCGTAACTTTTGCTTCCCGCTACGAAACTTTGATTTTTCAGATTCGTTAGAAAGATATTCACTAACACATTTAAATATTTTTGGTTCACTAAAATCCATTTTAGTTTGCACCCGGTACTGTCAGTCAAAGTTTGAATTCTAATTTTGAAACTACCACGCCATTTCAGGCCTTGTTTATAATTAGAAATAATTGTATTCATTTTCAAACATCGATTCAAACATACTTTTTATCGTTATTATTTAAAATATTTTATTTTAAATATCTAAAATTCACTAAAATAGCCAAATTAAAATTTTCAAACTAATTCTTCAAAAAATTGGCTAACACCCTAAATTTTCGAAAAATTTCGCCATGACCTCCTTTGTACGGAGAGGGGTTTGGAAAATTTTTTGGGCTGTATTAGGTACCTAATAAATCCTAATAAGCATGCACATATTTATAGTGATATATTCTGGTGTCCACAGGGGAGTGTGTATAGATCATAACTCCAGAGAATAAATTCTCGTTACCCTATAAAAGATTTTTGTGCCTTAATGACCAGAGACACGTGTTTATTGTCATCTCCAGACCCGTGTGGGGTTTTTATTAATCTTGCAATTTACCGTTACATTTTATATGGTCCATACCAGTCATCAGTTCAACCTGTAATATAGAGTCATCACCATACAAGCCTCTCGCTCGTATGGTAAATCTTCAACCTCGTCACACAAGATCCAAATGCTTATGTGGAATATGATGTAGTATGCCTATCTTCAAGAAGTATGCCATGTAGTGTAGTTCAAAATTAATTGTTACTATCCTATGGTGACATTTATTATTTCACATAGAACAACCAGCACTCCGCAACCAATGGCATTCACAGGAGTTGATATAATAATATAATTGCGCATCCAACTCATTAAGGTTTACCTATTTGTCGGGCACGCAAATAATTTCTTTACTCAACAGCTAATCCATTTGCCTGTTGAAACATATATAATGCACATGTGTATATTTCTATCTATTTTTAACTCAGTTCAATACTTGATTTAATTTCATAAATTTACCATCATTCTCTTCTTGATTAAATTAACTATCGTTCTAACCATTTAACTAATCCTATCTACTATCACACAACACAAACAACAATCAATTTGTTTTTAACTTTTTAAAAATATACTAATCGATTCATATACCCTTTTAAAATAATCAGACTATAGAATTAAAAGTTTACATCCATGAAAAGAAAATAACAACAAAGTAGAGAACAAATGGTAATGCAAAGTATGGGAAATGTACCTTGCACCGGAGTCAATCAGAGATATCCACCCTGCACTTAGGATAGGCTTTCTTAATGCTTTCCTCTGTTTCCAAAGTACAATCTCGTAGATCTCCACTCCATTGCACTTTGACCAAGTGAACCTTCTTGTTCCTTAGCTCTTTGGTTTCTTTTCCAATAATCTTTAGCCGCTCTCTTCTTACAGCCAATTCTAGAGTAATTTCTATATCCTGTTGTGCAGCTTCTTCCACAACCAAGTCTGGGTCATGAACATGCTTTCGAAGTTGAGATACGTGAAATACATCATGCACTCCAGGTACCCAATCTGGTAGTTGAACTCTATAAGCGAGGGCTCCAATCCGTTCAAGAATAGGGAATGGTCCAATAAATCTGGGCGCCAACTTCCCAGTTTTACCAAATCGAATCACTCCTCTCATCGGAGAAACTCTTAGATACACATAGTCACCAACAAAAAAAGCCAAACCTCTTCTTCTCGAATCAACATGGCTCCTCTGTCGGCTTTGAGCGGCGAGTAATCGTTTCTTAACAAAATTGACTTTGTCGGTAGCTTCACGGATCATATCAGGTCCCAATACAAGTCTATTATCAGGTTCGACCCAACAAGCACAGGATCGGCACGGTCTACCATATAATGCTTTGAATGGTGACATTGTCAGGCTCGCTTGGTAGCTGTTGTTGTATGAGAACTCAGCCAGATGCAAATGGTCTTCCCATGATCCACCAAAATCAAGAACACAAGCCCGCAATAAATCTTTTAGTATACAATTCACCCTCTCAGTCTGACCATCTGTCTGAGGATGATAGGCGGTGCTTAGATTCAGCTTTGTCCCCAGTTCTACTTGAAATGCCTCCCAGAATTTTCTCGTCAATATTGGATCTCTATCACTAACTATACTGATCGGCACTCCATGTAGCCTAACAATTTCCTTGAAATATATCTGCGCTAGACTCTGAGCAGTTCTGTTGGATTTGATAGGTATAAAATGGGCGGTCTTCATGAAGCGATCTATATCACACAAATACTGTCATTTCCTTTCCGGGTTCTGGGCAAACCATCTATGAAGTCCATGGAAATATGTTCCCATTTCCAACCTGGAATGTCCAGCGGTTGCAACAATCCAGCCAGTTTCTGTTGGTCGCTTTTGACTAGTTGGCAAGTAGAGCATCTGCTAACATATAAAGAAATGTCTCTCTTTATCGACCTCCACCAGAAAGTGCGTTTGATGTCATTATACATTTTACTCACTCCTAGATGGATACTAAGTTTTGACTTGTGGGATTCATCCAGCACTTCCTTTCGGAGCTCAGAAATGTTAGGAACACAAATTCGACCCTTTAGCCTTAGAATCCCTTGGTTATCAATCTGGAAACTCAAGTGTTCGCCTTTCTGTATTCTTTCTCTGATCTTCTGAATGAAGTGATCGTCCTTCTAAAGAGCAGATATTTTATCCATCAATGAAGTCGTAATAATAAAACTGGTGATCATTACATTCTTTCTACTTATCTTTTCGACCACGACATTGGTTTTCCCTGGAGTGTACAAAATCTCAAAATCGTATGCGGCCAGAAATTCTAGCCAATGTTGCTGCCTCAGATTCAAGTCTTTCTTGGTGAACATATACTTTAGCGACTGATGATCTGTAAACAGTTCGAATTTCTCACCCAAAAGTTAGTGCCTCCAGATTTTTAAAGCAAATACAATGGCTAACAACTCAAGATCATGAGTAACGTAGTTTTTCTCATGCGGCTTCAGCTGACGGCTAGCATAAGAAACCACTTGACCCCTTTGCATTAATACTGCACCAAGGCCTTTTCTAGAGGCATCCGTCCAGACTTTCAAGTCTTGATTGTCATCGATTATCGTTAACACTGGAGCCATTGTTAATCTGACTTTTAGCTTTTGAAAAGCCTCCTCACATTCTGGAGTCCACTTGAATTTTGCGTGCTTCTTTGTAAACTTTTTTAAGTGACTAGATATCTTCGAAATATCTTTAACAAACATCCGGTAATAACTAGCCAATCCAAGAAAACTTCGGACTTCTGTGGGAGTACTAGGCTGTTTCCAATTTTGAATAGCGATGATTTTACTTAAATCCACAGCAATTCCCTCTTTTGATACGACGTAGCCAAGAAACTTTACTTCATCTTGCCAGAATATACATTTGGAAAGTTTAGCTTTCAATACATTCTTTCTAATAATTTCTAGAACTTGCTCCAATTGTTTTTCATGTTCGGCCTTTGACTTAGAGAAGATTAGAATATCATCAATAAAAACCAGAACAAACTTATTCAAGACTCCTCTGAACACTCGATTCATTAGATCGATGAAGTAAGCTAGAGCGTTACATAAGCCGAGCGGCATTACTAACCACTCATAGAATAAATCTGGACCTCTGAATGTTGTCATAGGAACACACTCTTCGGCAATACGAAGCTGATGGAAACCTGTAGCTAGGTCCATCCTTGAAAATACTTGTGCCCGATTCAGACGATCCAATAAATCATTGATTCGCGGCAATGGATATTTGTTCTTTATTGTCTTCTTATTCAAGTCACGATAATCCACACATAGTCGCAGAGTACCGTCAGACTTCGGGACAAACACCACTGTTGCTCCCCAATCAGAGAAAACTAGGCCTGATCAGACCCTTCCATACAAGCTGTCGAGTTTGATTTTCTAGTTCTTCTTTCTCCTTTAGAGTCATTCTCCGAATAGCGTGCACTACTGGCCTTGCGTTCAGAATTAAAGCGATCTTGAAATCAATTTCTCTATACGGAGGTAAGCTAACAACTTCTTCGAACACATCCACATAATTCTTGATGACAGGAATATCTTTTATGAGGTCAGGAATATTCTCGGTGACTACAGTGTTATTTTCTATTTGAGCAGGAGAAACATCAAGAGCTGACCAAAAGTCTTTTCTATCTGAATTCGGACCTTCACATGGTATGGTTATATAATCTCCTGATTTAATCCTGGCCCTAACAACTCTGTCGGCGCACTTGACCTCTGCTTCAGATTTGGTTAACCAATCCAATCCCAAAATAAGATCGAATTCAGTAAAATTCATGACGATAGAGATGGTAGGGAACCGATAGCGGGAGAAAGAGATAGGCAACCCAGAAATCCAACTAAGATTGAGGGAACCCCCAACCAGATTATGGACAGTGATGGGTTCTTTGAGCTTCCTCAATTTCAAGTCCAACTTCTTGACCGCATTCTTCGAAATAAAACTTCGTGACGCGCCGGTATCAAACAGTACTTTAAATGGGATATCTTTGATAGTAAGCATGCCTTCCAAAACATCTGACCTTCCCTGACTAGCTGAGGGTGCTGGGGTTTCTGCCACTTCATTGACCTGAGCCTCTTTGGTTGCTTTTAACAGCCGGCAATCTTGCTTTACTTGACCAAACCGATGGCATTGATTGCATCTTCTATTCTCTCGAAACTTCTCATGTTTCTTTAAAGCTCTGCAACTTATCGAGAAATGCCCTTGCTTACTGCAGTTAGAGCATACAGCAGTCGTTACTGGTTCTTTCTCAGATCTGGCCCTTTTCCGATTGACTCTAGGCTTCTTACTGACCCCAGGTCTATCAGTTTCAGACTCCCCTTTATTACTCGAACTGACTTCCTCTTCGTAGCGCAACATACCTTTCTTGTCGAGATCCTCATACTGGTAAGCCATGTATATCATTTCAGAGAAAGGAAGCTTCACATGCCCCATTACACTATTCTGGTATTTTCTTTGTAGGCCATGAATAAACCTCAGATTCTTCCTCTTTGGATCTTGAATCAGATGCGGGGAAAAATGAGAAAGTTCATTGAATCTCTTATGATATTCTGGAATGGTCATATCTCCTTGTATCAGATAAGAGAATTCATCACACAACTGCTCAGTTGCTTTAGGAGGAGTAAATCTATCTAGGAAAATCACTTTAAATCTATCCCAGGTAATATTACGTTCTGGATTATCCTTTATAATCGAATCCCACTAGAACAAAGCTTCGTCTTTGAGTGCCCAAGATGCTAGTAATCTTTTCTGGTCATCTCTCAGCTTTAAACCGTCAAAGATTTTCTCACCAGAACGAATCCAAGCTTGTGTTTTCATAATATATTCTTCGCCTGAGAACGGTATTCCACCCATATTTCGATACTTAACTAATAGAGCCTCAATATCTGGTTCTGCATTCCTTATGTTTCTAACACTCATTTTCTAGTATTTCTGCAAATAGCAGATCAAGTGTCAAGTCAACAAAAAAGATATTTTAAAGCATAGAGACATATACTTGAATGTAAATGCATCTATCAAGGTGTTATTTCATTCTGCTATACTCATACGAGGATATTGCTGATCCTATCTGTAACGAGTTCTGAACACTACTGGTTCTATTTCTGACGAGTTAGTAAATATGTTATATTCCAGCACTAAGCTTAAACAAAGCTCCGATACCACGTTGTGACGACCCCAAACCCGGTACTGACAGTGGCAAGGGTAATCTTTGGAATATAACATATAAACAGATAACAGCAGAACAAAAATAAATAAATACACCAAATAATGTACAAATAATACACTGGATAAACATAATCATCAGAGTTACACAGTATACAGTATCATACTTAGTACAAATACAGTTCAGCTATACATAAACGTCTACAGCGTAAAACAAACATAATATGTACAATAGGAGCTGAAAAGCATAAAAAGAGATAAATGATAGAATCCATCTTCAGCTCCAGCTATCCAGGAAGTGCCTGCTAAAACCTAAATATAAGGCTGCCTGTGTAGAAAGAGGGGCACCCGAGTTTACAAGTGAAACAAACTACGAGTCAGTACGGGGACTGGTATGAGAAATCTACTTAACGCATTTATAATATGGCTAATCACAGAACCACGCCACTTTCGCAGAATGGGATTACTCCATTGGATTGCCAGTGCTATACAACAAGTAAATCTTTTAAACATCACAATGCTTTTTATAAAAATGAAGCCATTATAAGACTCAGTTCCCATCACACAATGCAATGCAAACCGGAGGATAGAGTTTTACCTTATAATGGCCAAAATATGCTTGATACGAATAAAACAAAAGAATTTGATATTATTACTAGTGTTTGTATGTTTCAAAAAGAATTTCAATCATAACTATCAATCATAGACGGCATCGGTACCATATATCATGTCGCCATATATATATATATATATATATATATATATATATATACACAATCAAAACCGCACGGTGTTGTATTTGGAAATTGGATTTCCGTCATGAACCAAGGCAAAAGATAGTCCTTACCGAATTTGAGACTCTGTAGCCCGAGCCTCAGGAACAGCTGCAACTGCACCTTGGATCGTCAGGGACGGTCCACACAGAGTGGATTATGTAACACCCCGAATTTTAGTTAATACTAAAATTCACTAATTATAGGATAAATAATCTCAGGTGTGGGAATTGGGGGTAACGGGCTGCGTCATTGCGTTCGTCTCGGAAAAATACGCGAAATAGAGTCCGAGTTTTCGAAAATCGGAGTCCGTATGGCCCAGTTAAGGCCCAATGAAGTTTGCAGAAAAATTAAAGCTTAAAACAGATTTAATAATTTAAAACCAGATTTTAAAATAGAGCAAGCGGGGCCAGGCGGGAAGATTCCTGCCCTACCCATGTCGACAGGGCTGTCGACAGGCCTGTCGACAGGGGTGTCGACTTGCCTGTCGACAGGGGGGCGACGCCCAGTAAAACTGGGTGCACCAGTTTAGGTTCTTGGGCTGGCTTGGAGGGCTGGTTCTGGAAGCTTCTTGGATCTGACGGGTCTAAACCAATCTAGGGTTAATCTAAGGGTCTAAAATGCAACCTAATCCTATAAATAAGACCCTAACCCTATCCTAATTCATTCATAATTAGATCTTGTAACTAAACTATGGCAAAATGAAACTTGATCATGGCCACCACAAATCAATGAAGAGGAAAGCAAGCTAATCAACCTCTCTAATCAACCTCTAATCTCTTCTAGGCATCTTAATCTTCTTCATTTGGAGTGCAAATTGCTAGTTGTGAGTTTCTATCACTTTAACATCAATTGTTAAAGTAAGTAGATTAGGTGTAATGAGACTTATGGTCTTGAATGCGGATTAGTGAGTTTGAATCATTTGTAATGATATGTTACTCTATGTTTTTCTATGTTTATGCATATTGAATAAGTTGGTTTATGCATATTTAATAAGTTGGTTTATGCATACTTGATAAGTGGATTTATGCATGATTAATAAGTTGGTTTATGCATGTTTAACAAGTGGGTTTATGCATGTTGAGTATGTAAGTTTATGCAAGTTTAGTATGATGTATGTTATGTTTACATGATGCTAAATATGCAAGTTGTGGACTTTGTGATCATATACATGTTATGCAAGTTCATGAAGATATGCTATGCAAGTTACATGTATGTTAATATGCAAGATATGCTATGAAAGTTACATGTATGTTAATATGCAAGATATGCTATGAAAGTTACATGTATTTTAATATGCAAGATATGCTATGAAAATTACATGTATGTTAATATGCAAGATATGCTATGAAAGTTACATGTATGTTAATATGCAAGATATGCTATGCAAGTTACATGTTTGTTAATATGCAAGTTCATGATGACACATTATGCAAGTTTAAGAGTTAATATGCAAGTATATGAATGCTTATGCAAGATATGTATATGCTTAAATGACATGATATGCAAGTTATGCATGTTTATGCAAGTATGTGAATGCTTATGCAAGTATGTGGATGCTTATGCAAGTATGTGAATGCTTATGCAAGTTATGTGTATGCTTAAATGCATGTTTAACATGTTATGCAAGTTATGAGAATGCCTATATGCAAGTTCAACATGTTATGCAAGATATGTGTATGATAATATGCAAGCTCATATGCAACATGTTATGCAAATCATGTGTATGATAATATGCAAGTTTGGGTTAAATGTAGTTGGATTAATATATGCTCATATATGCAAGTTGACATCCTCTTAACCCATGACAAAGTTGTATTCTAAACCCATGATATTTGTGATGATCTTCCCCTTATTTATGAAAAGAGAACGATTTACGTGGGGAACGATGGGGTTGGTAAATATGTTAATAAAAATATGATTGGGTATGATTAAGCATACCATAAAAATAAATTACCATAAGTGGGAATTTACCTATTGAGTTAGGTCTACCCCATGGGAATTTACCTATTGAGTTAGGTCTACCCATGTTATGGAAAATTTGATATTAATTAGGGATAATTAATATGGGGGTGATTAATTAGGTGTAATTAATCAACTAAGACACGAGGTTGGACCCTTTTGTAGCGGAAGTCTGCCCGGAACCGACCGGCCATCCAGCGGCTACAAATGATTGGCCCAATGTGAGAGGTCTTAGTCATAAATTAAATACATGATTAAAGTAAAGACACGAGGTTAGACCCTTTTGATGACAGAAGTCTACCCGGAACCAACCGGCATATCCAGCAGTCATAAAAGACGGTCTAATGTGAGAGGTCTTTATGAGGTCATGATCTTAATTAATGAATTAAGAAACACTTAACCATATTAGCATGTAGTGGGACATGAGGGGTTAAGTGGGTGCCTTGGGGTGGCATGATGAGACTAGTGGGTTGCCTTGGGTGGCAATAGAAAAATACGATTAGAATACTTAACCAAAGTAAAACATGTAAATAAAACATGATTAAAGGGTTAAGTAAGTGCCATGGGTGGCATGTGAAAATACGATTAGAATACTTAACCAAAGTGGAACATGTAATTAAAACATGGGTGAAGGGTTAAGTAAGTGCTTTGGGTGGCATGTAGAAATCTAGTGGGTGCCCTAAGTGGCAATTGAAATATGATTGATGACTTAACCAAAACTTAACAGGTAAGTGGGCATGACTATATAAGGGGTTAAGTGGGATGCACTAGATAAAAGTAGCAAGCTTAAGTAGTAGCTTGTGGGGGCCCATTTCAACCAATATCCCAAACGTATCTTTGTGGGCTCGACTCTAGTCGGGTGACGGGACACGCATATTGGGCTTGACTGTAAGAGGCCAAACCGGGTTAGCGGTGGCAACGCGGGACCAACGGGTTTCATATGCGTGTGTGGACCCGGGCTGGTTGGTAAGTCGTTGTTGCATCGTGTAGATATAAAGCCGTGCACTGTTGATATTATCTGGTAGCCACTTTAGGGGAATGATACACCCCAATCGTGGGACCAGCACGGGTATCTACGGTAGGGAGCCGATCGATGGGGAGTAGTGGGTACACCTAATAAAGATAGGGGCAGACGTCACCTATGTAGGGGTACACGAAACTACTGGGTAAGAATTACTGAGTACACCTAGTGGAGATAGGGGCAGACGGCACCTATGTAGTGGGCTAGGAGTACATGAAACCACTGGGGAAATTTTCTAAGTCCTTGGAAGGGATCAACCTTTAAGTAGGAACGACTGGTGTGGTGCAGTTAGTAATTATCCTTGGGTGGGTAGATGCGTCCTTACGGTTATCTTAGTTTATCCTAAGTCTACCAAGCTGCTTAGTGTAGCCATTCATCCCCAGATATTACCGTAGGTCAAGTTTATGTCTCCTCTAGTTACTTTAATGATTGTATTGTTAAAGTTATAGGGCTCACTCAGACTTATGTCTGACCCCGTTGTTTTTATCTTTTTCCCAACCCTCAGGTCCTACGGTGGATCCTAGCGGTAGTAGAGCTTGATCGGATTGCTGTTCCAGTCTTTAGGAGCTTGGGTAGATGTAAAGCTTCAGTTATCCAGTTATCTTTTCTTTTGTTCTGGCTATTGTATGAGAGAGTGGGATTATGTACTTCTTTATATTTGATGGATATTGTACTTAACTTTTATCATGGTTTTATGATGTAACCAGACATGTTTATTTCCGCTGTTATGAGACGATGTTTTAAAATTTCAAATACTATTTATATCTGTCTTGTTGTGATTTTTCTGTTCTATATTCACTAAAATACTCCACCGATGCTATGGCATTCCCTTAGTGAGTGACCATAGCGGGCGTGGGGTGTTACACGTGGTATCAGAGCAAAGGTTACCAGAACAGATAAAAGTTTTAGAAAACTATTTTTCTAAAAACATTTTTGGAAGAAATATTTTCAAAAACATGTCTTTTAAGAGAAAAGTTTTTGAAAGAAAAGCATAATCCCCGATAGCCATATCTTTATCTTTCGAATTCTCCGTTTTGAATCTTTCCCTTTTTCGTCTCAGCATGGCTGAAGATCTTTATCTTCCGGATAGCGTAGCGGTACCAGTATGGTATAGGAGGTTGTTAGAGGCTAGGGCCGCCGCTGCAGGTCCAGCAAATGTTCCTCCTCCACCCGTTGCACTCGTTTCTCCTCGCGCGGATACTTTTGCTATGACTTGTAGGAAGTTTAAGGCTATGGGAGGAAAACCTTTTGTGGGAGCTAGGGATTGGCTTAATGAGACGGAAGAATTGATGGAAATATTGGAAGTAGAAGAGGGAAAGAAAGTCAGGTTGGCCGCTTGGTTAATGGAAGGAGAGGCCCCGTTCTGGTGGGAGGTCACTAATGGAGAACGCCCGATTGACTCTTGGGTGGATTTCAGGCATAGGTTTGAGGCAAAGTTTCTCTCAAAAGAGGAAGAAAATATGCATGAGGAAGAGAAAGGTCCCAATGCTGGTAAAGCACACGAGAAGAAAGGAGATCAGAAGAGACCTCAACAGCAACAGCAAAACAAGGGTGGGAAAGGCAACGGTGGCAAGGGAAAGAAGAGGTGCTTCAATTGTGGGACACTAGGCCACCTAAACAAAGATTGTCGCAAGAAGACTAAGACTGGCTGCTTCCACTGTGGCGAAGCAGGGCATCTGATGAAAGACTGTCCAAAGAAGGAGCAAAGGACGGGGTCTACCTCAGGAGGACAGGTGCAAGCTCATGTGGCACCAGGTCAGGCTAGGGGGCAAGTACAGGCTCTCGCGATTCGGGAAAGAGGTAGAACTACTTCTATTGAAAGTCTAGTTTTTCTGATCGATCGTCCTGTCCGTACTTTATTTGATTTTGACGCATTGAGTTCGTTTATCTCATCATTACTAGTAGAGTCACTGCACTGAGACACCAGTTGGTAGATGATCCCTTAGTTGTTTCAAACCCAATTGGGCTCCATGATGTGTTTGGGTTTGAAAGTTTCTATACTTAGCGTTGGGTTTAGATGTGATGCTTATTGGGCTTCACGGGCTATGGGTTAGTGGGCATGGACTAGTTATCCAGTAGGGGTGCCGTTCTTGATTTTGAGGGGAGAGTTGTTAGGCTTATGGGCCGCTTGGGTGACACTCTTGAGATCTCTTGTAATCCCATAGAATCTGTTATGCTAAGTTATCTAGAATCGCTTGACACGTCGGTCGAGAGTTTGCAATTTATAGAGTGGTCCGGGAATACTCGGATGTGTTTGGAGGAGGTGAAGGGCTTACCTCCGGAGCGGGAAATTGATTTCCAAATATATCTGGTAGACAAAGCCAAACCAGTGTTTTGGCCAGTGTGCCACGTGGCTCCTCGTGAGAGGAGGGAACTCCACAAGTAAGTAGGCGATTTGCTTAAGAAGGGGTTCATAAGACGAAGTATATCGGAGTGGGGCGCTCCAGTAGTTTTTGTTACGAAGGCGGATGGGTCCCTCAGACTTTGTGTAGGCTAAAGAGAACTTAATAAACTCACAAAGAAGAATAGATACCCATTGCCGAGGACAGATGATCTCTTTGATCAGTTAGTGGGCACCTCAGTATTTTCGCAGTTGGACTTAACCACGAGGTTTCGTCAGTTGGGAATGACCGAGGATAGTATAGAGAATACTACCTTTAGGACTCCGAATGGTTTTTTTTTATGAGTGGCTGGAGATGCCATTTGGTTTGACGAACGCCCCCGCATATGATAAGAAGGGTGTTCAGGGAGTACCTAAATAAGTTCGTGATGGTCTTTGTAAATGACATCTTGGTCTTTTCTAGGAGCGGAATAAGTTTTCGTGTGTGCTCAATAGGATGAGCCAAGCCAGTTATGGGATAAACGGTGGTTTTGGAGCGAGACTGGCGAGGACATCCAGAGTTGGACAAGGGCTTAATTGTTTGGCCATTTTTACTAGTATCATCTCACGTAGGTCGCCTGAACTCGAAGGAGATATCCCTTGGGTGTTTGTCTGATATTGGTTTAGGCCTTTGGGGCTTGCGTTTAGGGGACATCGAGCTCGACTAGGGTGGTCTGCGTGAGAGATGGATAGTTGTGACGATTTTGCATGGGAGAATATCCTGATTTTCTCTAGGAGTGGAGAAGAACCTGCCCTATATCTTAGGGAAGTATTGGGGACTCTCCAGACGCATAGTCTTAAAAGTGGATGGGATTTTTAGCATCCTATGAGTTCGAGATAGCGTACAACCACGGTAAGGGTAACATGGTAGCGGACGCCTTAAGTAGAAAGGGTTGTCCTCGAGTTTGTGGTTCGTTGAACGACGGGGCTTAGAGTTTATTTCTATGTTTGACTTTAGACCTTCCGTTGACTTCGTACCCGGTTTGCTAGCCTCCTTGGAGGTTAGGCCTACTCTTTTGGGGCGGATTGGAGAAGCACAGAGGGACGACCCACAGTTGATTGAGTTGGTAGAGAAGCTCATAAGGGGGAAGTCGTCCAGCCATTTGAGTAGGTACACCCTAGACGATAGGGGGTGCTTGCGTAGAGACGGTAGACTTTGTGTACCGCAAGACGAGGGTTTGAGGAAGGTTATTCTGGATGATGCACACCGTTCTAGGATGACCATTCATCCCGGTGGGGACAAGATGTACCAAGACATGAAGAGGGTTTTCTTCTGGACCGGTATGAAGAAAGATGTGGTCGAGTATGTCGCTCGATGCTTGGTGTGCTAACAAGTGGAAGCAAAGTAAAAGAAACCTGGAGGGTTGCTTCACCCGTTGGGAGTTCCGTAATAGGAAGTGGGATAGTGTCTCGATGGATTACCGAAATCAAGGGTAATACGGGGATTGGGCTTATGGTTGATAAACTTACTAAGTGTGCCCATTTCATACCCGGGAAGAGCAAGAGCACTATTCCATGTCTAGCTTCAGTTTATATTCGAAAGATTATTAGATTGCATGGTGTACCCTCCAGTATGGTGAGCGATCGGGATCCTATCTTCACTAGAGAGTCTAGAGAGTTTCGAAAGAGTTTCCAAGAGGCGGTAGGGACTCAGTTGTAATTGAGTACCGCGTATCATCCTCAGATAGACGGCCAGACCGAGAGGGTGAATCATATTTTAGAAGACCTTTTGAGGCTATGTATCTTGGATTTTGGAGGTACACGGGAGGAGCATCTTCCATTAGTGGAGTTACCCGACAGACTTAGTGGTGTACATGATGTATTCCATGGGAGGAAGTGCCTACATGAGACTGCAGAGGTGGTAGGGTCGAGTTTGCTTAGAGAAGTGGAAGTAGAGCATGATGCGACGATTCGGCGAGCTCCTACTTGCATCCTTGGGTCAGAGATTTGGAAGTTGAGAAACAGAGAGGTTCAACTAGTCAAAGTACAAAGGGGAGATGAAGAGAGTGACGCTACCTGGGAGACGGAAGCGAAGATGCGTTCGAGGTACCCTTTTTCTTTCGGAGGGTATATCCTTTTGCTTCTCCTTCATCACATATCTTGTGCTTATCTTATCCTTAGTATGTCCTCTCGTTAGTACTTTTGACCTTTAGATAGGGTAAACCTATGGTTGAAACATGTGTTTGAGACATGTTATGATTGATGGATGCATGTGGGTGCAAGTGTTTGCTAGTGGTTGCTCGTGGATGCATATATACACACTCTAGGCACTAGATCGGCTCAATCACTTCATATTGCATATTGCATAAAATTGTGTGTAGGAAGCTATATTTATGGATGTTTAATGATTGTGTTATCATATGGATGATGCATTTTGGTGAATGATTGTGCACTCATATAGATATTGTATGGGTCGATAGGGTTCTCTCGCATACATAATGGATGCATGGCACTATCATGGTTTGCATATGTTCATACCTTAGATAGGGAACATATACACACACTTTCTGCATATACATACATCATTAGAAATTTTTTTAAGGACAATGGATGCCCGTGTTTGATGGATTGAGTAGATGGTTGTTTGGATGGTAGGATATGCATTCTCCTTAGCTTAGAGATTTCGGGGACGAAATCCTTTAAGGAGGGGAGAATGTAACACCCTGAATTTTAGTTAATACTAAAATTCACTAATTATAGGATAAATAATCTCAGGTGTGGGAATTGGGGGTAACGGGCTGCGTCATTGCGTTCGTCTCGGAAAAATACGCGAAATAGAGTCCGAGTTTTCGAAAATCGGAGTCCGTATGGCCCAGTTAAGGCCCAATGAAGTTTGCAGAAAAATTAAAGCTTAAAACAGATTTAATAATTTAAAACCAGATTTTAAAATAGAGCAAGCGGGGCCAGGCGGGAAGATTCCCTCCCTACCCATGTCGACAGGGCTGTCGACAGGCCTGTCGACAGGGGTGTCGACTTGCCTGTCGACTTGCCTGTCGACAGGGGGGCGACGCCCAGTAAAACTGGGTACACCAGTTTAGGTTCTTGGGCTGGCTTGGAGGGCTGGTTCTGGAAGCTTCTTGGATCTGACAGGTCTAAACCAATCTAGGGTTAATCTAAGGGTCTAAAATGCAACCTAATCCTATAAATAAGACCCTAACCCTATCCTAATTCATTCATAATTAGATCTTGTAACTAAACTATGGCAAAATGAAACTTGATCATGGCCACCACAAATCAATGAAGAGGAAAGCAAGCTAATCAACCTCTCTAATCAACCTCTAATCTCTTCTAGGCATCTTAATCTTCTTCATTTGGAGTGCAAATTGCTAGTTGTGAGTTTCTATCACTTTAACATCAATTGTTAAAGTAAGTAGATTAGGTGTAATGAGACTTATGGTCTTGAATGCGGATTAGTGAGTTTGAATCATTTGTAATGATATGTTACTCTATGTTTTTCTATGTTTATGCATATTGAATAAGTTGGTTTATGCATATTTAATAAGTTGGTTTATGCATACTTGATAAGTGGATTTATGCATGATTAATAAGTTGGTTTATGCATGTTTAACAAGTGGGTGTATGCATGTTGAGTATGTAAGTTTATGCAAGTTTAGTATGATGTATGTTATGTTTACATGATGCTAAATATGCAAGTTGTGGACTATGTGATCATATACATGTTATGCAAGTTCATGAAGATATGCTATGCAAGTTACATGTATGTTAATATGCAAGATATGCTATGAAAGTTACATGTATGTTAATATGCAAGATATGCTATGAAAGTTACATGTATGTTAATATGCAAGATATGCTATGAAAGTTACATGTATGTTAATATGCAAGATATGCTATGCAAGTTACATGTTTGTTAATATGCAAGTTCATGATGACACATTATGCAAGTTTAAGAGTTAATATGCAAGTATATGAATGCTTATGCAAGATATGTATATGCTTAAATGACATGATATGCAAGTTATGCATGTTTATGCAAGTATGTGAATGCTTATGCAAGTATGTGGATGCTTATGCAAGTATGTGAATGCTTATGCAAGTTATGTGTATGCTTAAATGCATGTTTAACATGTTATGCAAGTTATGAGAATGCCTATATGCAAGTTCAACATGTTATGCAAGATATGTGTATGATAATATGCAAGCTCATATGCAACATGTTATGCAAATCATGTGTATGATAATATGCAAGTTTGGGTTAAATGTAGTTGGGTTAATATATGCTCATATATGCAAGTTGACATCCTCTTAACCCATGACAAAGTTGTATGCTAAACCCATGATATTTGTGATGATCTTCCCCTTATTTATGAAAAGAGAACGATTTACGTGGGGAACGATGGGGTTGGTAAATATGTTAATAAAAATATGATTGGGTATGATTAAGCATACCATAAAAATAAATTACCATAAGTGGGAATTTACCTATTGAGTTAGGTCTACCCCATGGGAATTTACCTATTGAGTTAGGTCTACCCATGTTATGGAAAATTTGATATTAATTAGGGATAATTAATATGGGGGTGATTAATTAGGTGTAATTAATCAACTAAGACACGAGGTTGGACCCTTTTGTAGCGGAAGTCTTCCCGGAACCGACCGGCCATCCAGCGGCTACAAATGATTGGCCCAATGTGAGAGGTCTTAGTCATAAATTAAATACATGATTAAAGTAAAGACACGAGGTTAGACCCTTTTGATGACAGAAGTCTGCCCGGAACCAACCGGCATATCCAGCAGTCATAAAAGACGGTCTAATGTGAGAGGTCTTTATGAGGTCATGATCTTAATTAATGAATTAAGAAACACTTAACCATATTAGCATGTAGTGGGACATGAGGGGTTAAGTGGGTGCCTTGGGGTGGCATGATGAGACTAGTGGGTTGCCTTGGGTGGCAATAGAAAAATACGATTAGAATACTTAACCAAAGTAAAACATGTAAATAAAACATGATTAAAGGGTTAAGTAAGTGCCATGGGTGGCATGTGAAAATACGATTAGAATACTTAACCAAAGTGGAACATGTAATTAAAACATGGGTGAAGGGTTAAGTAAGTGCTTTGGGTGGCATGTAGAAATCTAGTGGGTGCCCTAAGTGGCAATTGAAATATGATTGATGACTTAACCAAAACTTAACATGTAAGTGGGCATGACTATATAAGGGGTTAAGTGGGATGCACTAGATAAAAGTAGCAAGCTTAAGTAGTAGCTTGTGGGGGCCCATTTCAATATCCCAAACGTATCTTTGTGGGCTCGACTCTAGTCGGGTGACGAGACACGCATATTGGGCTTGACTGTAAGAGGCCAAACCGGGTTAGCGGTGGCAACGCGGGACCAACGGGTTTCATATGCGTGTGTGGACCCGGGCTGGTTGGTAAGTCATTGTTGCATCGTGTAGATATAAAGCCGTGCACTGTTGATATTATCTGGTAGCCACTTTAGGGGAATGATACACCCCAATCGTGGGACCAGCACGGGTATCTACGGTAGGGAGCCGATCGATGGGGAGTAGTGGGTACATCTAATAAAGATAGGGGCAGACGGCCCCTATGTAGGGGTACACGAAACTACTAGGTAAGAATTACTGAGTACACCTAGTGGAGATAGGGGCAGACGGCACCTATGTAGTGGGCTAGGAGTACATGAAACTACTGGGGAAATTTTATAAGTCCTTGGAAGGGATCAACCTTTAAGTAGGAACGACTGGTGTGGTGCAGTTAGTAATTATCCTTGGGTGGGTAGATGCGCCCTTACGGTTATCTTAGTTTATCCTAAGTCTACCAAGCTGCTTAGTGTAGTCATTCATCCCCAGATATTACCGTAGGTCAAGTTTATGTCTCCTCTGGTTACTTTAATGATTGTATTGTTAAAGTTATAGGGCTCACTCAGACTTATGTCTGACCCCGTTGTTTTTATCTTTTTCCCAACCCTCAGGTCCTACGGTGGATCCTAGCGGTAGTAGAGCTTGATCGGATTGCTGTTCCAGTCTTTAGGAGCTTGGGTAGATGTAAAGCTTCAGTTATCCAGTTATCTTTTCTTTTGTTCTGGCTATTGTATGAGAGAGTGGGATTATGTACTTCTTTATATTTGATGGATATTGTACTTAACTTTTATCATGGTTTTATGATGTAACCAGACATGTTTATTTCCGCTGTTATGAGACGATGTTTTAAAATTTCAAATACTATTTATATCTGTCTTGTTGTGATTTTTCTGTTCTATATTCACTAAAATACTCCACCGATGCTATGGCATTCCCTTAGTGAGTGACCATAGCGGGCGTGGGGTGTTACAGATTATAATGCCTGAACAATGCGTTTCCCCTCCTTATGGCTCGTAAATGAGCCAACGAATGACTCCATCAGTCCCGGATCGACCGATATAATCGAGGCGCCTCGCAACAGTAACAACCACACAGGTGAAAATAGTATAAATGTCAGCCAGTTTAAGCACTGACACCAACTCTAGCTAGAAAGAAACGCACGTCCCCCCGAGGTCCTCTCCTGTTTCTGGTTCATACCGGGGTGTGAGGCTCGCGAATTCAAGTTATACACAAAGCTATGCCACACAGGCCGTGCTTTGATCATCAACCACAAGACTTTGCTTTTCAACAGAAGCCTTGATCATTGCATCTTAGCATGCCACACAGGCAATTCACACCATGCAACTGATGGCTATCAATCACACAGAATGAATTCCTATGTCAGACATACAGTCCATTTACAAGTTTGTTCTGGGTCTGAATGAAACCGGAGGCACTATATACCTCGCATACCCATCGATCTCCACGTACGTCTAGACGATTACCACTTATTATCTATATTTCGGGATGCCTCCCAATCAAGACATCAGTTACCATCCAACCGAGGTGACGATCTTCGGTCTTCAACCACCGTCTTCATCATCGACTTCTTATCATCGATTCAGTTATTCAGAATGAGATAAACCCGGTCTTTCTGAGCAACTCGCGTATATAATAAACAAGTGATACACAAACAGAACATACACCTTATTCCAATTCATCAGTCACTAACCGTAAATTAGTAAGAGAACGATTTCCCAAATATTAACCCCGAAGGTCGAAACCAACATCAGATCAAAACCCAGGAAACCATTCGACTTAGCTAACCTTCAGTTAGTTTATAAATTTCACATTCTTTGGGATAGGTTCCCATTATTTTTATCAATGATAAATCCTTTAGTATAATTTTCATGACAAACACATTTATAATATTTTATAACGATTTATCGCTATTTTTATTTATTTTTTAAATAGCCAATTCATTCAAACGACGCTTCAGGCCATAACGCGACCGTGGCACTGTTTTTTCTTTAGATTTTATTTACACATATCTGAAAATCTAACCGTTGGATCTTCACAAATTTTATATCATTAGAAAGATCTTTTCGAAACGAATCCAACGGTTCTAGTTTTGGGAAAATACAACGGATGGATCTCCCGGTACACTCGTTTGAAGTTTCGATTTCAAAATACGAACTGCAGCGTCGTTATTCGATTTAATTTAATTATATATATATATATATAAATATAATCGATTCTGGCGCAGTTTTTCTTCAGATTTGAATTAAAAATTCCAGAGAATCCAACCATTGGATTTTCACAAAGTGGGTATCGTTGGAAAGATATTTCCAAAGCGAACCCAACGGTATCGGTTTCGGGAAAATCCGATGGTCGAATCTCCCGCACTAATCGTTTAAATCACGGTTTCAAAACACGAACTACAGCTTCGTTATTCGATTTATTTTGATTATATATATATATAAATAAATATAATCTATTCTTTGATTTCATTTGATAAACATGATATTTTTATCCAACGGACATTTATTTCAAACACTTCACTATTTTTAACACTTCATGTATATAATAAAATTGTGATTTTTATGGTAGAAACAATTTATTTCAAAACACGACTACGTTATATAGTTCATATTGATGATACAAATATGATTTTTATTATTAAACAATTTCTTTCAAAACACGACTATTTTATATAGTTCATATAGATGATAAAAATATGGTTTTTATTATAAAACGATTTCTTTCAAAACACGACTGTTTTATATAGTTCATATAGATGATAAAAATACAATTTTTATTATAAAACAATTTCTTTCAAAACACGACTATTTTATATAGTTCATATAGATGATAAAAATACGATTTTTATTATAAAACGATTTCTTTCAAAGCAAGACTATTTTATATAGTTCATATAGATGATAAAAATACAATTTTTATTATATAACGATTTCTTTCAAAACAAGACTGTTTTATATAGTTCATGTAGATGATAAAAATACGATTTTTATTATAAAACGTTTTCTTTCAAAACACGACTATTTTATATAGTTCATATAGATGATAAAAATACGATTTTTATTATAAAACGATTTCTTTCAAAACACGACTACTTTATATAGTTCATATAGATGATAAAAATATGATTTTTATTACAGAACGATTTCTTTCAAAACACGACTATTTTATATAGTTCATATAGATGATAAAAATATGATTTTTATTATAAAATGATTTCTTTCAAAACCCGACTATTTTATACAGTTCATATAGATGATAAAAATACGATTTTTATTATAAGACGATTTCTTTCAAAACACGACTATTTTATATAGTTCATATAGATGATAAAAATACGATTTTTATTATAAAACAATTTATTTCAAAACATGAATGTCGTTCAACACATGAATTTCTATTCAACACATGAATTTCTATTCAACACATGAATTTCTATTCAACACACGAATATAGTTTCAACACATGAAAATAATTCTAACACATGGATATTATTGAAAATTTCGGCAGCATAATGGCAGGGTAGTTAAAACCGGGACCGTCCCTAGTACGGCTCCTCGCTCTACCTTAAAGCCTCGCAGCTTTTGACAATGGGGATTTCATGCATCTACTTCGCATGCAGGCGACATGTTTATTTTTTTTCTTTTCTACAAACTAATCCTATGTGGTTTCAACTAAAAAATTCTCAACCACAAACGGGTATTTTTCAACCACAAACAATTTTAATCAACAATTTGCTATCAACCAATTTTCACACCAATCACAACCAATAAATATCGTCCATGGTTTGTGGACGAGGGGCATATATATATATATTTATGTAAGTATATTTCACTTCACTTCATCACATATATAATTTTTACAACGCATATATAACTTACACATCGAACGTACAACTTATATAACGCTTATACGTGAGGTGTACAACGCTTATATAACTCATACGTCGACTATATAATTTATACATCATCGTTTTCCATATCGTTTATAATTCAGAAATCTCACATTTGGTTCCACTCCACCAAAAATAGCAGAAGGCTCAGAAAAATATGCGGTCTCTTCTAGAATGTAGAAGGCGTCCACACGAGTCCACTGTCTCTTGTTTCACTGAATTTCGTCAACAAACGAAAAAGATATGATTTTTAAGTGAAATCATAAACCGTAGCGCTTTAAAGTGCTATTAAATAGTTTAATATAAAATTGGTCGTACCTTTCAAAATCTGTTCAAACCTAGGTTTTGATTTTACCACTAATCCGTTGTACTTCGTTCAGATCAGGCTATACGATGTCGAAGAGGGTTGGGAGGCACAGCTATCGAGGTAGGGGGTGCAGCTCAACGGCGTCTGGGCTAGGCGGCGGCGGTCCGAAGTTGGCCACTTCGGGGGCTCCGTTATCTGCGATGGCGCAATGAGTGGAGGAGCAGCTTACATGGATTTGAAGAGGATGGAGAGCTCTTCAAAAACCTCCAAATGACCGATCGGATTCGTGGCATGGTTGAGGAGTTATGAAGGAGGGAAGCAGTGAAGCCTTTATCGTCGTCGGTCAGAGAGTTTTATCGGGGAGAGAGAGACTGTGCTGACCAATAGGATTTTTTATTTATTTATATATTCTTAAAAACCTAAAAATACCCCTTGCCTCACCCGCACTCCAATCCAAACCCAACGATTGTCGTCCCTAGCTAAGTACCCCCATTCCGAACACAATGGGATATGTTTCGTAGGCCCATTCGACTATTTCAGTCAGTTTTTCTTCAAATTAAAATATAAAACATTCAATATTTGATTTGAACGTACATTTCAATTTGCCGGTGCCACATACTGATTCTAAATATTCCAGAAAAATAAGTCTAGCTATGTTTTGACGATACAGTCCCAACAAAACTAGTTTCGTCGAGTTCTGAGACCGTTTGAAAAATGGCCCTTTTCTGGTCGACCAATTTAATAGAAATCGACCAAACACATTTTCCTTTGCCACACTCACATACTAGCTTCAAAAATTATGAAATATGAAACCTAGCAATAATTTGACATCCCGGATCCAACAAAATTGGTTTCATCGAATTCTGAGGTCATTTGCAAAATGGCCATTTTCACAGGCTATATAAACTCTATAGCGACCTTTCTGAAAATTCATTTGGCCATAACTTTTGCTTCCCGCTACGAAAATTCGATTTTTCAGATTCGTTAGAAATATATTCACTAACAGATTTAAATATTTTTGGTTTTACTAAAATCCGTTTTATTTTGCACCTAGTACTATCAGTCAAAGTTTGAATTCAAATTTTGAAACTACCGCACCATTTCAGGCCTTGTTTATAATTAGAAATAATTATATTCTTTTTCAAACATCAATTCAAACTTACTTTTCATTGTTATTATTTGAAATATTTTATTTTAAATATCTAAAATTCACTAAAATAGCCAAATTAAAAATTTCAAACTGGTTCAGATTTTCCGGGTTATTACAAAATTAAACGATGTTTAATTCAATGAAACACCAAATAATTATTTAAATGATTGGAACCAATTAAGGTAACATACCTTATTGGTCATGTTTGTAATATAATGTGTTTTAATTTGATTGCTTGAATTGTTTGTTAAATAAATTAGTTGATGTTAAATAGTCATTATTTACTGTTATTAGTTTAAATTTAATAATTCTTATCGAATAATCGTATTTGAGGTAACCATATTTGGATGTTGGAAATAACAGGTTGGAGGGATCTAACTGGACTCCTTAAATTTATTATTATTTCATATTTCAATTATATGAACTGTTTAACAAATATGGATTGGACAAGTTGATTTAGTTGTTGACTACTGATTGGAATTCAACGTTTGTGTGGTTTTAACTAATAGGTAATATTGGTTGAGTAATTGGTACCAGATGGCTTAAAAACTAGTCGTTTTAAATATGGATTTACAGTCAAGTAAATAGACTGAAATGAAGTTATAAAATTTATTTTACAACCGAAGATAGATTTTGAAATATATTAATTTGAATAAAAGTTTGGAATCTCTTATTTTTAATAAAAGTTTATTTAATAGGAATTTTTTATGTTTATTTATTATTTAAGTTTTTAAATAATTATTAAATGTTTTTATAAATCAAATTCATATGTAATTAGATTTATAAGTAGTTGAGCAGAAAATAAAGTAATATTTAAGACTTGAATTCATTGTTCTAAGAAACAATTAAGTGAAGTTATTTAAATTAATTTAAAAGAGAAATTAACTGGAATTGGCCAAAGAAATAATCATTTTTTGAGTTGACCAAGTCGATCGTTTCAACTGGAATTGATTATAAAATTGGTTTATCGTCATTAACCGAATGAAATGGTTTAATGGATATTTATTTTATTCCAAAAAAATTTTAGACAGGAATTTACTATTTAATTTAGTTAATGAAGGATTCAACTACTTCTACCGCAGTTAATGATGAATAAATTTATGACGACCCCATACCCCGATAAGACGGTAGCAAGGGTAATCTTTGGAATATAACACTTAAACAGGTAACAGCAGAACAGAAATAAATAAGTACACCAGATAATGTACAATAGAATACACTGGATAAATAAAATCATCAGAGTTACACAGTATATAGGATCATACTTAGCACAAATACAGTTCAGGTATACATAAATGTCTACAGCAGAAAAGAAAACATAATATGTACAACAGGATCTGAACAGCATAAAAAGAGATAAATGATAGGATCCATCTCCAGCTCCAGCTATCCAGAAAGAGCCTGCTAAAACCTGAATACAAGGTTGCCCATGTAGGAAAAGGGGCACCCGAGTTTGCAAGTGAAACAAACTACGATTCAGTCATGGGACTGGTATGAGAAATCTACTTCACACATTTTACAATATGGCTAATCACAGGACCACACACTTTCGTGGAACGGGTTTACTCCATTGGATTGCCAGTGCTTTAAAACAAATAAATCTTTTAAACATCGCAATGCTTTTTATAAAAATGAAGCCATTATTAGACTCAGTTCCCATCACACAATGCAACACAAACCGGAGGATAGAGTTTTACCTTATAATGGCCAAAATATGCTTGATACAGATAAAACAAAAGCATTTGATATTATTGCTAGTGTATATATGTTTCAAAAACAATTTCAAATCATAAGTATCAATCATAGACGACATTAATGCCCCCATACCACTATGTCGCCATATATAGGTATACAATCAAAACCGCACGGTATCGTATTTGGAAATTGGATTTCCGTCATGAACCGAGGCAAGGGATCATCCTCTCCGAATTCGAGACAATCTAGCCTACCATGTCTCAGGATCAGAGCTCGAGTGACACTTGGATCTTCAGGGCCGGTCCACCGATGTGGATTAAAATGCCTGAACACTGCGTTTCCCCGCCCTATGGGGCGTAAATGATCCCAATGACTCCATCGGTCCTAGATCGACCGATATATCCGAGGCGCCTCGCAATCCATTATCACATAAGCAAAATGTCAGGCCGTGTAAAAACACCGACACAACTCCTAGCTAGAAGGAAACGCATGTCCTCCCTGATGTCCTCTCCCGTTTCTGGTTCATACCGGGGTGTGAGGCTCGCGAATCAACGTTATACACAAATCTATGCCACACAGGCCGTGCTTTAATCATCCACCTCAAGACTTTGCTTTTCAACAGGAGCCTTGATCATTTGCCACTTAGGCATGCCATACAGTCAATATACTCCATGCGACTGATTTCTATCGATATATAACCTCTGAGCTCGTACGTCTCAGAGAAGGGCATTAAGTAAGAGAATAAATTCTCCGTCGCCAAACAGATATATATTTAATAGAGATCAATCAGCACAAAACAAAATCCAATGTCAGACACACAATCCATTTACAAGTTCGTTCCGGGTCTGAACAAAACCGGAGGCACTCAATACCTCGCATATCCGTACAATCCACAAGTACGTCCGAACGGCTACTACTTCAGCCCCTTCTAGGTAGCTACTCCCATCATGAGCATCAGTAGCACCCTTCCATTCGATGTGAAGATCATCGGTCTTGCACCGTCTTTATATCTTCGACTTTCACTCGTCGATCAATTATTTGAAATGAGAATTAACTCGACCTTTTCAAATAATTCACATATATTTAGAATTTCAAATCAATTCATTTCATTGGTTAAATTACTCGATATCACTAATTAAACTGATTAATGAAATTTTCACGCCAAATACATTCAACCATCAAATATCACATAAACCGAGCAAATTCAGTTTATTTCCATTCCATATCGTTTATAATATTTTATTACGATTTATCGCTATTTTTATTTATTTAAAAATAGCCAATTCACTCAAACGACGCTTCTGGCCATAACGCGGCAGTGGCGCTGTTTTTCTTCAGATTTAATTTACACATATCTGAAAATCTAACTTTTGGATCTTCACAAATTTTATATCATTAGAAAGGTCTTTTCAAAATGAATCCAATGGTTTCAGTTTTGGGAAAATCCGACGGTCGGATCTCCCGTACTAATCGTTTGAAGTTACGATTTCAAAATACGAACTGCAGCGTCGTTATTCGATTTAATTTAATTATATATATATATAATCGATTCTAGCGCTGTTTTTCTTCACATTTGAGTCAAACATTCCAGACAATCCAACCGTTGGATCTTTACAAAGTTGGTGTCGTTGGAAAGATATTTTCGAAGCGAACCTAACGGTTGTGGTTTCGGGAAAATCCGATGGTCGGATCTCTCGCACTAATCGTTTGAAATCACGGTTTCAAAACACGAACTGCAGCTTCGTTATTCACTATATTTTAATTATATTTATATAAATATAATTCTTTCTTGGATTTCAAAACCATATCCGCTTTACGTATTTGATAAAAATGAAATTTTTCTCACCAAAAATATTTATTTCATACATCACCATTTTTAACACTTCATATTCAAAATAAAAATGTAGATTTTATTGTTTAATCCATATATTCAACACATGAATGTTTTCGATTTCACACACACGATAAAAATATGATTTTTATTGTTCTAGTCTTTTATTCAACACATGAATCTTTTCTATAGTTTATATATATAATAAAAATGTGTTTTTTATTGTAAAACAATTTACTTCAAAACAAGATTATTTTATATAGTCTATACATAAGGTAAAAATGTTATTTTTGGTGTTAAAACAATTTATTTAAAATACTAATATTTTACATAGCCTATATATATAATAAAATTGTGATTTTTATCTTTCAAATAATTTACTCAACACATGAACTCATTCAACACATGAATTTCTATTCAACACATGAATTTCTATTCAACACATGAATATAGTTTAAACACATGAAAATAATTCTAACACATGAATATTATTGAAAATTTCGGCAGCATAACGACAAGGTAGTTAAAACCAGGACCGTCCCTAGTACGGCTCCTCGCTCTACCTTAAAACCTCGCGGTTTTGGACAATGGGGATTTCATGTATCTAATTCGCACGTAGGCGAGCATGTTCATTTTTCTTTTCCCCAAACTAATCCTATGTGGTTTCATCCAAAATAATTCTCAACTACAAACAGGTTTTTTTCAACCATAATCAATCATTCATGATTTTCACCAAATTTCACATCAACCAATAATCCGAACAATATCACAACCAATATATATCGTCCATGGTCTGTGGACTAGGGGAGTGTGTGTGTGTGTGTATATATATATATATATATTCGTATATAAATATATTTCGATTTTTCACTTCACTTCAATTCAATTTATTTCGACGCATATGTTATTTTTACAACGCATATATAACTTTTACATCGAACATACAACTTATACAACACTTATACATGAGGTGTACAATGATTATATAACTCATATATAGACTATATAATTTATACATCGTTGTTTTCCATATCGTTTATAAATTAGAAATCTCACATTGGGTTCCACTCCACCAAAAATAGCAGAAGGGTCAGAAAAATATCCGGTCTCTTCTAGAATGTAGAAGACATCCACATGAGTCCAATGTCTCTTGTTTGACTGGATTTCGACAAGAAACGAAAAAGATATGATTTTTATTTTAAAGTCATAAACCGTAGCGCTTTAAAGCGCTATAAAATAACTAAAATAATATACTGCCGTTACCTCAGCTATTCATTCAAAACCAGATTTTGATTTTCACGCAAATCCGTGTAGCGATTCGTCGATCGGTCTTCACCACGGGGAAGAGCAAGGAGAGGCGCGCCAGGGGGTCCCCTCCTGATGAACTCGACGGCCTTGGTAGCCCTCGGCGGTGGCCTGAACGTCGGATGTTCACGGTGGTGGATCTCCCAAATTACTCAATGAAAAAAAATCCAAACTTGCTATGGATTTGAATATCTTGACTAGCTCTACAAAATCCTCAACAGGACGGAGGTCCAATTTTGAGCAGATTGAGAGGAATCAAGAAGAGAAGGATTTGACTGATTTTCTTCGTCGCTTGGAACGATTATGGGGAGAGAGAAATTGTGTTGGCCAATCAGAACTTTTCTATTTATTTATATATTTTTAATTTTCTAAAATACCCCTTATCTCCTACGAACTCCAATCCAAACCCAACGACTATCGTCCCTAGCTAAATACCCCCATTCCGAACACAATAGGATATGTTTCGTAGGCCTATTCGACTGATTCAGTCAGTTTCTCTTCAAATTAAAATATAAAACATTCAATATTTGATTTGAACGTACATTTCAATTTGTCGGGGCCACATACTGATTCTAGAAGTTCCCGAAAAATAAATCTAGCTATGGTTTGACGATACGGTCCCAACAAAACTAGTTTCGTCGAATTCTGAGACCGTTTGAAAAATGGCCATTTTCTGGTCGATCCAAATTAAAAGAAATTCACCAAACACATTTTCCTTTGACGCGCTCACACATCAACTTCAAAAATTATTAAATTTGAAACCTGGCAATAATTTTACATCTCGGATCCAAAAAAAGTGGTTTCGTCAAATTCCGAGGTCGTTTGCAAAATGCCTATTTTCACGGGCTATATAAATTCTATAGCGACCTTTCTGAAAATTCATTTGGCCATAACTTTTGACTCCCGCAATGACAATTCGATTTTTCAGATTCATTAGAAAGATATTCGCTAACTGATTTAAATATTTTTGGTTTCATTAAAATTCGTTTTATTTTGCACCCGGTACAGTCAGTCATAGTTTGAATTCCAATTTTGAAACTACCGCACCATTCCAGGCCTTGTTTATAATTTAAAATAATTATATTATTTTCTAACATCGATTCAAACATAATTTTCGTCGTTACTATTTAAAATATTTAATATCCACTAAAATAGCCAATTTAAAATTTTTAAACTGGCTCAGATTTTCCGGGTTGTTACAAAATTATTATTCTAATTAATAATATTTTAAGAGATCACTATTTAAGTCAAATTTATTTATTGAAATAGTCAAGTTTGAAATGAAATATAGTAAAATTGTTAAAGGTGGTTATGAACGGGTTTGATATTAAAATCCGAGTTTTATGGAGTAGGTTATAAAAGGGATTTTAAGCGAACACGATAACTTGAAATAAATATTTATTTAATGTTTGAATTAAGTAAAAGAAGTTGAGATAAGAAGAGGTTTTATATTAAAATCTAAGATACTTAATATTGAATTAAGTGAAAGAAATGGAACTGAAATGGGATTTTCAAAGCGGGAAATGGTTGAATGGTTTGGAAAAAGGGATTGTTAAAATGAATTTGATAAAGGAGTGAGTAATGGGATTTTATAACAAAAATCCATGTTTCAAAATGAATTGTTAAAGAAGTAGAAGTTAAGGTGATGTTTTAGTAAGCAATTACTTAATGAATTAAGAAATAATGGCTATATTTAAAAAAGGGATTTTTCAAAAGTAAGAAGGTTCTATAAAACCATATTTGAAATAAAATAGTTAAATGTGATGTGTCTGATATTAGAATGAATATGGGTTTTTGAATTTCAACTCATATCTATCTTAAGAACGTTGTTGACCAAGGTCTGAGAGATAATTAAAACACCCCAACTTGAACGACTTCATAATTATCTGAGGATGATATTATTTGTAATGGTAAAGACATTAGCAATAATTTATTATTTCCATAAGAGAAATAATAATGTAAAGGAAACAAAAAGAACTTGAGAATATATAATGGAATTTCCAAAGTAACGGAAATAAAATTAGTTGAGAATGTGTATATGTATATGTTATAATGATATCTCTAATATAAAGGAAAAGAGAAATGGAGTGTTGGAATGAGATTATTCGAATGGAACCAGGGTTGGTTATTGTTTTTCGAGCAAAGAAATAAAAGAGATTTCGTAATATTATTTTACGAAAATTAAGTTGAAGTAATTTCCTAGTTATAAATAATGAATAATGAAGTAGATAATATTTTGCAAATGATAGTAAGACGGGGAACTTGATATGATTATAAGATATTTTTCTAAGCATATAAAAATGAAATAATTTTAATATATTCATATATTAAAATAAGAAGTGGAAAACTAAGTTCGAACTATTGAAAGATTTATAAGTTTTAAATAAACCATTCGTTAATTATTTAATTAAAGAAATCAAGGGATGCTGAATACTAAACCAGCAAATCTCTTTTTATTTTTATGATTTAATGGTTGTTTATTTGATAGTTAAATAACCAACTATCAAATTTGGCCTATACTATTGTTCGTATGGAAAGTCTGGGATCAAATCTATATTCGAAAATCATTACGAACCAGAAAATACATGGAAGATGCTGATTAAAGATAGAATATTGAAGACCGTGGATCTTCATATGCAGAAGGATTGCTCATAATCATTGGTTAGCTCCCAGAGATAAACTATGATTCTTTCATGGTTGGGATCTACGTATTGCAAGGACTATTCACTACTAATCCATAGGGCGATACCTAGGATGTTGTAGGAAGGTGCCTTCGGTTCATCCTATTCCTAAATGAATTGTATGGACGGATGTCTAACAGAGTATTTCCAAAGGGATCACACACGTTGGTTTCTTCAAACATACTATAGTTGGTGGCGGAGAATGGCACTTCTCTTAGCTTAAACACTAATATATTTTTGTGGACGTCGATTAGTGATTTTCTGATGGATATGACGATGTGGCATTTAAAGTGAATGGTGGCCATATTTTTTGAAAAAATAATTTAAACCTCAAGCCTCATCAACCGAGAAATAGTAAAAATTGGGTTGGTCGCATGGCTATGTGGGTTGCTCCCATTATGATGTATTATCACCAATTTAGATAATATACATATTTTTTCTTCTTCTCGCTTCTGTATCTCCCAGGAACGGTTATGTTGGATCCAACCGTAGGTGATAATATGTTCGGTACTCTCAAGCGAAATGAGGGGTCGGTTATGTTTAGCCTGAGTTGCAAGATGTTGTTATTGAACCCGGTGTATTCCTCTCTAGAGATATCGGAAAGGTGATTGCCCATATCTTTCCATGGAAATCCATTCTCCAATAAGCGTCCGCAGTTTTGATTGTATACTATATACGTAGAGAGTGAGATGCAAGCGTTCTGCTATATGGTTATTTATTTGTATTTGGACATTATTACAATATCAAAAAAGATATGATTGATTTACAAAATGTTTTGAGTTATCGTAAAGTAAAAACCGTCCTCATTTATGTGTGGATTTTACGATTATCCTTTTCTTTCGGTAAGATTTTTATGTTAAAGTCAAGTTGTGTGATGCCTTTAAACTTATTGGGTTTCTCACTCTGGAAGTGTTTAGATGTATGATATTATATATTATTATTATGCTATGTGATTGTATATGAGGACAGATCGTTATAACTTTCCAGATGTGTGATGTACTCTGATGATTGTTAGTTTTATTTCAAGCTCTCAATAAAGATTTATTTCTATATTATATTTTGTTTCATTGCAATGTGAAACTCTGTATTGTGTTGGTTCTTCTTCTTCTATTCTAATATTTCTTTCTTTCTTATCTCACCATCTAATCTCTTTCTAGTAACTATTTGCTTTTCTGTGCAATTTGGGTTAACATAGGTTGTTAAATGTAGGCTTAAACACTGGGTATCAGAGCAATGGTTTAGCAATAACCTTGTCTCTGTGGTGTAATTCGATAGAGATGGGATTAGTAATACCCTAGATTAAGTTGAGTATATATATATGAGAGCATTTTTGTAAATTTTATATACAAATGTTTTGTATTGTGATGTTTGATCGGTTCAAGTGTTGAGAAGCAATGAACTGGCAATGAACACAATATTGTTTTGTAAGGAGGGTAAATGAAATAATTTTACCCAAATTGTATTTTTTGTATAGAAAAGAAATAATTTTATTAAATTATTGAGATATTGGTGTGTTTGTTGGTTTTATTGGAATTCAATTTTGATTATGAATTGAATAGTTTAATATAAACAGAAATTTCACATACAGAGTTGTGAATAAGAAATTTAATTTGGAATTAAATTAATCAGAATTTGATTGGAAAACCAATTAGTTCATTGGATTTGAATTGAAATTTAACTTGTTTAAGTGAAATTAAATTAACAATGATACTGAAATCAAATAAATTTGATTTGAAATTTGGAAATTTAATGAATAAAAATTAAATAAAAATCAATCGGATGTTAACCAATTGAGGTTCGAATCTGTGAAATCAATATTAATATTAATATTGAATGTAAACTCAATTGATTTGATTGAGTTGGTTGTGTATTGGTTATTGACTGATTACTGATTGTTTGGTTTGTTGAATGAAATTCATCGATGGTTTATATAAGAGGTGAATGAATTAAAATTAAATTCCAGTATTATAAATTGGAATGAATTCACAGATGAATTGAATAAATGATTTAAACCTGTATTTGCAAATGAACTGATGCTTCGTGTTTAATAACGGGAATTGGTGTAGTTTATTTGTTGATCAATGAGATATCGTTTCAGATTTCATATATATCTTACTTATATGTTGAATTGAGTTAAGTACAGGTGCCAGATGGCTATGAAATTTGACTTAGGGTGTGTAGATTGCTCATAAGTTGAGAAAATATGCACAATAGCGCTCGTAAAAGGTACGCCTACGCGAAAATATAAAATTTTGGTTTTTGATTTTTATTTTCCGACCGTGTGGGTGAATGTATATATATTATTTATTCCTGCGATATCGCAGATGTCACTTCGTAAAGGGGAGACTCTGCCGAATTTTTCCAGGAAATTAATGTGTTAGAAAATTTTGGATAATTTTGGAATTTTTTTATTAACGATATTGAATTGGTTTTGGATTTATAATAAATTAGATTTTTAAGTGGATGGGTTCGTAACATTTTTCCTACCTTAGTAATTTCGAGGACGAAATTCTTTTAGGGGAGAAGAATGTAATATCCCGTATTTTTAGTAGTCAGGTATTTAAATAATTTTATTTGGAATATTAATGGTTTTTAATATTAAATTCATCTATTAAAAATGAAGTTTGAACGTTAATTTATATTTAAATTAAAACGAGCTCGTAGTGATGCGGTAGTTCATAATATTGAGTTTTGAACTTTAATTAAATATACAGGATCTGATATAAGTCGGATTTCCGTGAAACAAGAAACATTTGAATCTTGTTGATGATAGTTTTCTAATGAAATATAAAAATTGAGATTTCATGTTATATGTTAAAGTTTGTCCTCCCTTCAATTATATCCCATAATCAAGCTGCCTTCTTAACTCAAAGAAATAACCTAGACAATATTATGTTATCTCACGAACATATGAATGGTTACAATAGCACTCAAAACTCTCCAAGGGCAATATTAAAATTTTACATTAAAAAGGACTTTGATAGTTAACAATAGTATGCAATAATTAGAATAATAGGATTCAAGTCTTTCCAATTCTCATTATAACCTCGATCTATGAATGTATTTCGATAGTCAACTACTCTACTATAATTAATGGTACCAGTGTTGGCTTATTTAAATGAGAGCAAGGGTTAGGCAAGGGGATCCCCTATCGGCCTACCTATTTTAAATTGTTATGGAGTTGCTCACCAAAATGCTGAAAACCATGGTTAGGAAAATGTCATTCAAACTACATCCAAAATGTAAAAATCCTTAAACAATCTTACAAATGTTCGCCAATGACTTAGTCATATTTTCAAACCAGAAATGCAAACTATTCAATATATTTTGCCGTATCTCGATAGTTTTGGCAAAATTACTGGGCTTACAATCAACTTATTGAAATCCGAATGTGTTGCTCCCGGCTTAACTAGAGAACAAACTGAGAGTATTGTTAATGTCACTGGGCTAAGGGAAAATCAAAATTCCTTGACATATTTAGGTTTACCTCTGATCACCTCAAGAATAACAACAAATTAATGCTTACTGCTTAATGGGGAAATCATTGCCATGCTTAAATGTTGGCTTAGTAGATTCCTTATCCTTGTTGGAAGAATTACTTTGGTTAAGGCCGTAATATTCTCTATGCAAGTT
Organism: Allium sativum; assembly: GCA_030737875.1. Classification (NCBI taxonomy): domain Eukaryota; kingdom Viridiplantae; phylum Streptophyta; class Magnoliopsida; order Asparagales; family Amaryllidaceae; genus Allium; species Allium sativum. The sequence goes on from CM060923.1 coordinate 652,980,854, forward strand.
TATTGGGCTAGAACGTTCCTTATGCCACTGAAACTTGCTAAACTAATAATAACTGTGATGATGATATTTGTGTGGAAAGGTAATACAACAAGAAAATACAATGCTCCAATCTCTTTTAAAACCATCGAAAAGGATGTCCAAAAGAGTGGTCTGGGAATGCATAATATACTCAACTGGAATATAGCGGCACATGCAAAGCACCTTGATAACTTTCTGAGAAATAGAGACAGCATTTGGGTTCAGTGGTCGAAGCATCATGTCCTCAAGAGAAACCATTTCTAGAGCATGGATGTTCCCTAAAAATGCAGTTGGACATGGGGAAGCATCCTGAAAATCAAGGAAGTTTTTCTGCCTATACTAAAAAATAACTTAAACAACACTTATAAGGTAAACTTTTAGCAGGATCCTTGTCTTAGCTATGGTGAAATTCTAGGGAGAAGCTTCACATATCAGGAGAAAATACAATTTGGAATACCTACCACAACCACTGTCAGTAGCCTTATCCGTGGAAATGAAATTATCTTACATGATAACTCGAATCTAAAACTTATTTCCAAGTGGAAACAAATCAAGGAATACAATCTTAATTTTGATCACACTGAGGTAGTTAACTGGAGGAAGGTAAATTCACTATAACTATGGCTTACAACTACATAACCAAGACTGAAGAGCAAGGAAAGTGGGAATGACACAAAAGATGCTGGAATTGAGGTAACATTAACAAGGATAATTAACTTCTCTAGAGGCTGCTTAATGATGCATTGCCTATCAAAAATAAGCTTAGTGATAAAGGAATGAGCATTGACACTAAATCCAAATATTGCGACCAGCATGATGTATCTGTACAACATCTTTTCTTTGACTATCAAGACATTACAAATATATATGGCATGTTAATGTTGGGTATAACCATGGGTAATGCCTCTGCTATGGTCATAGAGAACTGAGAACAATTGTTCAAGGATACATGCACTAAGGACGATAACAAAAGCTTTTATGCTTTGTACGAAAGAAATTCCTTCAGTGCATATGGAAAGAAAGAAATGTTATGGTCTTCAAACCTGAGAAGAAGAATGCTCATGTACAATTGCGAAGATGGATCAGCCATGAAATCTATGAAGGACTGGGAAACATCAGCTTTGCAACTGAGCGCTTGGTATTAGGCAATACTTTGTGGATTAGCTTTGCTTTCATTTTTCTTTGTGTTGTGTTTTTTGTGCTTCCAGTGATTTGAGCATTTTGTACCTATTTTATTTTGTTTTTGTTTTTTATTTTCTCAGAGGCATGTCTTTGAGCATCTTTCCTTTTCATGTTTTTCTCTGATGCTTAAATAGAATGGTTTGGGTCTTTTTAACCCTGTCGTCCATGCTAATTTTTTTTTGGTTATTTATTTATTTTTTAGTTGGAGTTACAATCTCTATTCCTAAGTATAAATTTAATTCCTACCATTTCGGCATTTCTCTTTCTATTCAATTAATTCCACCGAAACGTTCATGGTTACAAGAGTTATTGTTTTATTCATTACCTTTTAGTTATAGCAATATATTACATGTTTATTGCTACAATGGTCAAAAAAATTTAATTTCCATTCATTGTGGGAGTTATTACCACACATTTATTCCCATGAAATGGAAACACTTTCAAATTCAAACATAAAATGACAACAAACATTTATTTTATATAATAGCATCAATTACGTAGATTTTAATGGCTAAGATAAATATGTATTTATATTTATAATTTAAATGTTGAGTTAACGTAGTTACTTATTTATATTTTATTATTATTTACTATTTATGTCCTGGTCTCAACTAACGACTAAAACAATCCTTTTGTGTTTAATCTTATTTTAAGGTTCAAAATCTTATAAAAGATTATTTACTGTAATTGTTATAAATTTTGCCCAAACTATTTTAAAAAGGAAAATTGACAAATTTCAAATCCTAAGGAAATAATTTAATATCAGATTTAGACTAGATGTTGGAAACTACATGCAAAAATACGTAAATTTGTGTATCTCTTCTTATTTGATTTATTTATGTTCCTTGTAGATTTCAAATAATGCCTTTTAATGCAAAAAGAACAAAAAGGAAAAAAGTATAGTAACGCAGGAAAACCACAACAATATCAAACAAAAACAAGATTATTATTATTTCAACCAAATCTACACAATCTTCAAATCAACACCCAAATCTTATGAATATGGTGTAAATCACTATACTTCTAATCAAAGTTTTGGGACTAATTTCTAGATCCAAGATGTTTACAACAACCACAAACAACTTAAAAACAATTGTGGGGAAGATGGTGATAATAAATTAAATGGCAAACAAATCCATATTTATCCCATATTCATAATATTATGGATTTGAAAAAAATAAACAAATCTGACTTCTTTTAGGCATATAATTCAAATTCAACACAAAAAAATTGTATAAGTTATTATGAACAATGTATATAATTTCCCACTCACTTGAAAGCTGTCCAAATCTGAATTGGACACAGCTTTTAGGCTTACAATTCCAAAATCCTACAAACCTATAATTTATTTCCAAAGGGGGTTTGCAGATATAGATTTAGATTTGTTGATCTGAAAGTAGAATACGAAAAGAAGAAGAAGAAAATTAAATAATACAAATTATCAAATCATAGAACTATCGTTTTTATGCAGATATGGATTTAATTTCTTCAATTCTGGTTAATTTGATTTGAATAGATTTATAATTTAGAATTTTAGAAGAGATTGGAGAATTGGAAATGGCAAAGCTTCGTTGCTGCCTCGAGAAATATAAGCAAAAGATTAGGGTCTAGCCCTTTATCTATAGGCTTAGAAACGACCGTAGACTATTAGATTTAAGAATATAAAGATTCGTTCGTTTATAAAAAAATCGACAACATAAAATACCCTCGAAAACCTAGCCATCACTTGTAGTTTTTGACTAAAGAGGCCGACACCTAGGTCGACTGCGCTGGGTCAAAAAATGCCCAGTGAAGGCGTGTTATAAACGGTATTAAATAACAAAATATTATTATATATTTATTTTCCATTTGCTATTGTATTTCATCTGTAGCTTTTTCGTACGGACTCCGTTCTCGAAATTTCAAACATGAAAATTGATCTTAATTCTTTCATTGACGCAACGGTGCAAGTTTCATGGTGAATTTCCATCATTTGCGAAAATTCCATTTTTGGAGATTCAAAAGCTAAATTAATTATTGCCAAAATTCAGGGTTGTTACATTCTCCCTTCCTTAAAAGAAATTGTCTCGAAATTTTACCAATGACAAAATCATAACACTGGCGCCTAATTATCCAAAACTACACAACCAATTAATGTATATCCAATTTTTGCAACCACCATGTGCATGTGCATAGTGTATATAACGAGTTGCAACCAAATAATATGCATGCATAATGATTCTAAATCGGATCCTCCTATATGTATGCATTTCATTTTTTGAAAACACTTTTGAAAATAGGATGCGAACATCCTAAAATATACTAGCAGTTCTATATGAATGCAAAACTTTGAAAATATTTTTCATCCATAACCCCTACATGACTACAAACAAAAGTGTGAAGCAACCAATTGTTCATCCAAGCCATACCATCCAACACGTCAATGTACCAAACTGTTTCCTATTTATTTCTCCTAAGTTGGAAAAAGGAGATCAAGGAGGACAAATTTGATGTTCTTTCCGCTGATAAATGTTCCAATTCCCATTCTATAATGGAATTTACCTCAATAGGCCCAAAATACTCTAAAACATCCCATATGTAGACTGCAAAGGTGGCTTAAAGGAAGCACTAAAACGTAAAATGAGTTAACTAATAACTCGCGCACATCATCGACAAGGTACGGAAACAATGTCTCCATGGTTAAACAACATTTCCGTTGTTAATGTTAACGTCTTTACGCCTCATCGTCCCTAATGCGTTGCTAAAACGCGCATACAAAATATCAAAAATCTTCCTTACACTTTACATATGACTATAAAAATCGAATTTTTTTCATAAATCCTCCTTAAAAATACCTATTTAAAATTTGAAACTTAAACAATTCAAGTCACATGTTGGCTAGAAGGAAGTCGGTCACGTGGAAAATGCAAAAACTAAAACCAAACATAAAAGTAAAAAAAAAAATTATCTCAAAAAGAACATGCAACAAATAATAAATATACCCATGACAAACAACGCGCAAAACCTGTCCTTCGCTATAATTTGTCCTCTAAGGAATCTATACTTTCTAACTCTAAAATGACTTTTAGTTAGAGAAGAAAATGAGATTTCATTTCTAATTCAAATACAACCGAGTGTGAAAGACAAACACAATTGAAATCTCATTAAATCGTCGTGCGATATACAGGAATAACGGCACTAACACTTACAAGCATGAACTACCGATATGCCAAAAACAATTGTTGGAAAGAGAAATGAACAAAGACAACAACAATACAACATATACAAAAAATTTGCTTAAAAACAACGTGATGCCTTATTCCATTGATGGATCTCAAACCATATCCACGACCTTTGATTAGTCAAATCAAGGTAGTGAAATGTTCAATCGTGTGTTGCAGACACTACTGGTGTTATTGGAGGTTTCCACATCACCATTTCTACTAAAATAGAATTAGCGATGAGAAAAGAAACCTACCACAAAACTTCTTTTCACCGAGACTCACTTAATGTTATATAAAATCAAAAACGGATAGGTGAAAATACAGCAAGTAACTCCGCGAAACTGCACATAAGGACAAAAAGCTAAATCAAATTTGATGTGGCACTAAATATTGGTTATGCCATCGATCGAATAAAATATTGATTCCCGAATCATAAGACAAATCTATTCGTTACTTCCCATCTTCGAAATAATGTATTACATAAATCACACATCTATATGGACGTTTAAACATAGATTCTCGAACTCAAAAACCGAGATTTAGAAAGAATAGATTTATTGCAAAATCTCCAAAGTCGGTCAAACCAAAGACCGTTCAAGTCCGCATACAACATAAATGCCTCTAATATCTCATTGAGATCCTCCTACGAAAGTCGATCTAAAGACAACTCAATATTTAACTCTGAAATGATGATTTCCCTTATCAAAATGTACTCCAACGAGATATGGTAAAGGCGAATGCAGCAAAGACAATAACCCTACTGAAAACTTCAAAGTAAGGACCGATGCAAGTCCAACTACTATGACTAATTCTCTTAGACCTAAAATTATGAAATCTTATGCTCAATCCGATGCAATCAAATGATTTCTCTCCCTCATAATGCTTTAAATGGCATGAGAAAGATCAGATAGTGCAAGTAGGTATCATGGGCTAAGAAATGATCGAAGAGAAGAGATTAAGTTTAGAACTTGGAGTACTACTGGGGCTTGATCAAATGCGCAAATTGGCACGGAAAAGAAGGAGATGAGGAAACTATAAAGAACGAGAAGAAGAACAACGATACGGTTCAGCTAGATGAGTAAGGAAGGATGAAAGAAAGTAGGTTTAACGTTAAATGGTTAACTATTAATTGAGCTTTGGACAAAGCTTGGACCTTTACCCTACTAGGGTCTGATTAAAATATTAATCGTCCCATGTCATCTTTTAAGATTTGACGTGAATCCAAAAAATACTTATCCCCATCACGGTGGTATCATAAACGGCAATCGAACTCTGAACTGTCTCCAAAGATTCAAAGTAGTCTCAGTAAAACGCTGCGACCACACAACAAATGAGTTCCTAAAATATATTCAACTAGAAATCAATAACAAAATTAAAATGCATTTTTCTCTTACCAAGCTAACAAAAAACCGAATGATTTTTGAAATCAAATACCCCAAACTAAATAGAAATTTTCCTTAGTATTTTCTAAGATAATATTTTGATAGCTTTTTTAAATTAATTTTATTTATAAACTGAGGGTCTTTGTTAACAGGCTTTTTAGTCAAAATTGTGACACGCCAAGATGTTAGTTAACGATGCGCTCAAGTCTCGAGAACGTCGATAGAAAACACAAAGCAGTTTGGTTAAAGTCGCGACACGTTCGGAGAAAGTTGGATATAGAGTCAATTCGTGTAATCGTCATTAATAAGCTTGGATAAACGGACATGGTAAAATACGTGATTGACTCGGTCCGATCATCTCAAAATCATTGAGCATGTTGGTACGATCACGTGGAAAAACTCATCATGGAAAAATGTATGGTTTGGTAAAATCAAATTTCACACACTCAAAAACAGCTGATCGGCATGACACATTCATGAAAAATGGCTTGGGCAACCCACTACATCAAAATCTGGCACTTGGCGAACTTCTGGTCTGGCACGTTCAAAAACAGGTGATCGACTTGTGAAAATCAGGGAAAATCACGTGTTCGTGCTTCGTTTATCAGGTTTGGAATTTGGTCGATCATTTGGGTTGGCACGTTGAAAATGCACTGATCAGCACGGGCATACCACCATTTTCATCGTGCGTGCATTGACCGGATCAGGGGTGGAATTTTGGCTTGGCAATATAGGATTTCGCATCCCAACTATTCGTATCACAATCGGGATGAGAAATCTCCATGCGCTCATCTTTCCCGACATGCTTTTCCTCGAGTTCGGCATGGGACTCGAATTTGGGTTCGGCACATGGCGGGATTCAAAGTAGGGGATCGGGACGAGGCGAGATCTGAAAATCCCAACTCGAAATTTGGCACCGCGAAATAGGACGGTTTGGCCCATCTTGGAACTCGAAATCCCTGCATTTGTATCGGGGATTTGAGATACGAAAATTGGCAAGGCAGGCAGAGACGAGTTTGGTAACTCGAAAACTTGGTGATCAATACGGATGCGATGCGAATTTCCACAGCACTACACTGTGAATTTTAGGATGCGAAATTTGGTATATTAGCTGGGATACAAAAGAAGTGGAAAATGCTAGATCAGCTTGGCAAATTGGTTTTACCATGCGGATAACGACTTTTTACCTGATACGCACGTGTTTTCAATGAGATTTCTGGGATTTGAAATTTAGTGGTTCGGGATGCCATTTTTGTGAGTGGCTTAGTTTTTTGGCTTCATTTTTAGGGTGTGAATTTCGCATCCCCCAGATATATGAAATTTGGGATGTTTTTCCCAAAACTCACCAATAAATAACCCCAAGCTTGGCATTCAAAGGGGTTGGTTCTCATTTGGTATTTTGGACATCTTGGAGCTCTCAAGCTTCATTAATGGTTGCCGTCTTCTTCTCTATAACTATTGGACATAGCTTGGACCTCCAAATGTTACATAAATGTTTTCCATCGTTTTGGGCATTCAGTTAAGATTTGGCACTCTTTTGGACATATTTTCATACTCTTGGACATTGGAGCTATTTCTTGGATACTTTTGCGCAGTTTGACTCAATGAAGAAGATGAAGGGCACTTTGGTTAAAGTTTACAATTAACAAGTTATTTGTTGATCTATTATACAACTTTGTACAAAGAAATTTTCCAAACTTGTACAAACATTATAAATGACAATGTTATGATGAATGATTACTACGAAGTGGACGAAGGCGTTAGTGCCGAACCACTATAAAATTTGTGTTCTTCTTTTACACTTTAGTAATCCTTGGATTTGGATTACTGTTCTTTTATAAAACATACACTTAGGCACTGGCGTGCGCGAATACCATTTCGTTGCGTCAACACTTTGGAGCGCCAGGTGGAGGATGCAAAACTTTGACTTCTGCTTTGGATTTGATTCTTAGATTTGACTTTGAATTTCAGTTTTGTTTTCGGACTTCGATGTCGACTTTAGTTTTGGTTATCAACTTCACTTTTAGACTTCTAGGAATTCTCTCGAATTCCACAATGGTTAAAAGGAACCAATTAGCTCCCTCGGAAGGAGCATGTATGGAGGAAGAATAAGAACTCTCCTCGATCGAAATCCCATCAAACTTCATCACTTGAGACGACATCAACGGAGTAGTCAAAGGTTTAACTAAGGCTTACTTCTCGCTTGGAGCAATAGGAAGAACACTTCCCTCAACATAAAGCCGTTCATGGTTCAGCTCAGGCTATCGCTAATCAGATCTCAGGATCGTGTGTTGGGAGCATCACTAAAGCTCCAGTGCACGCAACTTTGGATGCACGAACTCCCGCAGTTCCAAATTTCCGATTTGTGCTAGTTGAGGTACCTTAGATCTGGATCGAGCCAGATACTCTTCTTTGCGCTCGACCTTTCGCCAATGTTGGACTTGACGCCAGAGGCATCAACGTCAACTTTCATAACTTGAATTAGTTTCTTGGTATGGGTAGTGAAAGTCAAGTCACCAACGTCATTCAATGCTATGCTCGTGGAGGGGCACCCCATGCTATCTTGGACTGCGTTACTCGCAGCCAATTTCCTCAAGACATTAGGAATTCTCAAAACCCACCACCGGACTTCAATTCGCCAATGATGGAATCTTTTGATGGTAGGAAGGATCCTACTGTCCATCTCATGCGATATATGTGACATATGGAAGTGCATTAAGCTTCAGACAACATTATGGAAAAATAGTTCCCACTTTACAACATAGATGTTGCTGCTTTATGGTTTAGGCAGTTGGAATTAGAGTCTATTAGCTGCGGGAACGTCTTGGTTGGGAAACTCATCAAGCAATTTAGAGTTCACATTGCCCAACCAAGGAACATCATGACTTGGACAATAGTAAGGCAGTGATTGGGCGAGACTCTGCATAAATTCGTTAAAAGATTCAATGCTGTTGTGGCCTTTATCGATAGGCTGGATCCGTCCATGGTCCTAATGGTCGTCGTATTAGGCATTCTTCACAAAACAGACTTCAAGATTTCATTGCAATGGGACTCGCCAAAGGATTTCGCTGAATTATACTCTGAAGCCAAAAGATTTCTTACGAAGGAGGACTCCCGTGACAAGAAATCTGTACACCCAATCAACTCTACAACAAACTCAGGGTCACCCACGCTCCACAAAGGAAAGGGTAAATCTTAGGACAATCTGAACTGACGACCTCGCTCCAAGCCAAAGTCCTGGCATAAACTGAACTTAACTAGGCCTTGGAAAACATTTATCTTAACATTCACAAAACTACACCTTTCCAAAAGCCTCCCAAGAGAGACCCGATTCCAAATAAAGCAATTTCTGATAAGTATTGCCTTTTCCAAGAACTACCAAGTCACGACACCGACCATTGCAGGTAGTTTCGTGACATCATCAAAGCCAACGTCAAGCGCAACGAACTACCATAGTATGTCAGGAATCTCACAGCAACACCACCATATGCTCAACCTCCCGCTACATCTCAGGATAGGTGCAGGAATGGTGTAACACCCCACCTCCGTTAAGGTCACTCGCAAAGGGAATGCCTTAACTTTGGTGGAGCGTTTTTAGTAGACAGAACAGAAATTTACAAGACAGATAAAGTAGTACTTGAAAAATTTATAACTTTATTACAACTGAAACAGAAATGAGTTTAGTTACATCTTTCAATGTCTCAATATCAGAATTCAAGTAGATAAATATCAGTCTTGCACAAAAGTCTTCAGAATGCATAGTTTTTAAAGCCATAGTCCCTAATATAAACTGCCATGGAAAGATAGAGCCAAAGCCAAGCAATACTTCAAACACTTCAAGCAGAGAGAATCAGAATCAAGCTCCAATGTTTTCACCCTGAGAACCTGGGGGGGGGGGGGTGATGGAAGAAAAGAGGCAAAACAAACTAGGTCAGACATAAGTCTGGTGAGTCCAGTGACTTTCAGCATATAAACAGATAATAGTATCATGACATGTAAATAAAACTAGATGAGAGATAACTGTAACAGGAATAGCATGTTAACAGAAGAAACGGAATGATATAGGCTAAGCTAAGCTTTTCACTTAGTTTTCACTTCTCTGCACTAATACGAGTATAACAGGATTAGGTGTTACCCTAATGTCTAAGCTGAAACAGAGATGGAAACAAAATAATCTCTACAAAAACAGAATGCTAATAATGGGCCTTTACCACCTGAATAGAGGCAGACGGTACAGAAACAGAATACTAATAATGGGCCTTTACCACCCAACTAATGGGCCTTTACCACCCCAACAGACAGAATTTACGGTAACAGAATGTTAGAATTAGGTGTACACTAGTAATGGGCTTTTACCACCCCAACAGACGGTACCACGCAGAAACAGACAGGTGTTACCACCCAACAGAAAAAAACGGTACCAAAAGAAACAGATAGAACTAAGTGTACCCTAAGTCCTACCCCCAAGCGATTGGCTCCCTAATAAATAAATAACCTGTGTCGGCCCCGCAGTAGGGTGTATCACTCCCTAAAGTGGCAACCTATTGGCACAGACCTATTTACAGATGTCATGGTGTATTACATCCTAAGAGCAGACCAGATCCATGCACGCACATGACCCGGTTGTAACGCGCCGTCAACACCCCTCGCCATTATCAGAACGAACCACTTATAATTAGTTCAGTAATCGTGCCCGGACCCCTACATAGCATGGGGTCAAAGTTTTGATACCAGAAAGGGTTACTGACTAATATGGGTTCCAAACAACAGATGACACAAGTAATTCCCCTCCTAACCTTGTGTCCCCAGACTAGCAGATTTCAGATTAACTTCTTTGCAGATTTCAGACAGAGTTCAGATTACTAGTTCACAGATCTGACAATCAAGTTAACATGTTTTCAGATTAACAGATCAGATGTATGGACTTAACAGACTTACAGATTGTCTAACTTTGTATTGGGCCTACAAATTCATGAAACGGGTTAATTAGATTCATCAGTCCAGTTGGTTTAACCCTATCCACCCAACATGTTTTTAGACACCACATTTCTCTTAAATTTGCATTAATTAAATATTAATGCATAGACTTCTCATATTAGGTCGGTAGCTTGTGGCCGCTGGATGTGTCGGGCGGTTCCGGGCAGACTTCTGCCACAAGCCAGACCTCATCTCATGTCTAAGCATATTTTAGTTATGCCTACGACCTCTCACATTAGATTGACGGTTTGTGGTTGCTGGTTAAGCCGGTTGGTTCCGGGCAGGCTTCTACCGCAAACAGAGTCTAACCTCATGTCATAGCCAATTTATTCCAGTATAGATTATACATATATCTGACTAATTAGGTCCATTTAACATATTAAACTTATTTACAGGTTACAGCATATTAATCAGATTTCAATGTTTTTACTCAATCTTAGATAGAGCCTATGGATTTTCGTACCCAAATTACAATTATTTAGCTTTCAACAGATTAGGCAACCCAACAGATAACAGATCTAACAGAATAGGCGATTCAACAGATTCAGCAGATACCAGATTAGGCAATTCAACAAATTTAGCAGATAACAGATTTAGGAGATTAGGCAATTCAACAGATTTAGCAGGTAACAGATTTAGTAGATTAGGCAATTCAACAAATTTAGCAGATAACAGATTTAGTAGATTAGGCAATTCAACAAATTTAGCAGATAATAGATTTAACAGATTAGGAAATTCAACAGATTAAACATTTCTAAAATTCTATTTACATATCTTGCCTAATCATAAATTAAGCCTAACCTTACATGCCTAAATCATGGTCATAATTCACAATACAACATATGCCCAAATTTTAGTTAATCTTTGCACAGTACAGAATATTCTCAAAAATCCCCAAACAATATGAATTATTCTAAATTATAGCCTATGATGTTAAATATCCAAAAACCCATATTTAGGTGCATTCACATTAATAGTTATCTTATTTTAACATAGATCCTTATTCCTAAGTAACAAATCCTTCTTTTGTTTTCAAGTCATAGATCGTGATATAAAATATGCCCAAAATCTAGATCTTAAATTTTTAATCATGTATTATGACCTCACAATCAGATCTTTCACTATAACATGCACCATATTCCAAATTTCAAGTCATATGCTATCATATAATGATTCTTCTTCCAAATCACAGTCTATCATACATAGTATGCACTGATTCCAGATCTCAATTTACAACCTATGTTCTTTTCTCAAATCAGTCAAAGATCAGTCATGCCCAATTATGCATTATCCATTATTTGTCTTAAAATTTAGCGTTCGTGCGTTAATATCTTATGAGATTTGGCGCAGGCTCGTGGTAGCCTGGAAATAGACAAAAAGGAAGAAAAGAGGGAACAGATACAGAACAGTCACAATCAAGATAGATCCACAGAAAAGTATGCATAACCTCAGATCCAGATTCACAAAAATGTCAAGATAATTATTAAATTTCATATTTGAAAATAACTGTAATCACAAAAAGGGAATGATTCTTGTATTCTGGAATCTATATTCTGACACTGAATAGCGCTCCTTTGGTGTAGACTATTGACTTGATTAGAAAATAGTTGTTCTCTTTTAACTCTATTCAGATTGGAAGAAGATGCACTAGTTCTAGTTTTGATTCTAGCAGAGTAGCGATGCCATTTTTATTTTTAAATTAGAATAGAGGCAGAGTGTAGGTAGAATGAAATTGTGTGGAGAGAAAGCTAGGTTTAGGGGTGTTTAAATAGGTTAGAGCTCACGAACCCGGTCAGAAAGGAGTCTAAATACAGAAAAATGCATATGTCTACGTATCTAGAAATAGGGGGGAGGTCGAACCTAGTGTCGACCTATTTACAAAGGTCGACCCCTAGGTCGACCCTACTGTCAACCTGGGTCCTGGGCGGGAATTTTCCCGCCCAGCCCGCGTGTCTGTTTTGAATTTCGAATCTGAATTTTTGAATTTTGGGCTGGTTTTTACTGAAACTTTTGAAGGCCATTTCTTCTTCATACAAAGTGTGATTTACGCAAACTTGGACTCTATTCCAAGAAGAATTTCAAGACGAACGCAATGGTGTAACCCGTTTCCCTTAATTATTCTGTTACAATTTAATTATTCTCTGATTTGTCATTCTTATGTTCACAGAAAATACGGGGTGTTACATTCTCCCCTCCTTAAAGGATTTCGTCACCGAAATCTTCAAATTAAGAAGAATGTGTCCCACCATCCAGTCACCCATCTACTCAACCATCATCCACAAGCATCCATTGTCCTTAGAAAACTTCTAATGCTGTATGAACATATGCAAAAGTGTGTGTATATGCTCCTTATCTAATGCAAAGATAAGGCGGTCCACTGATTCAGTTGACCTCCTTAATGCGAATTATGTCTGTGCCATGAGTCCAACATGTATGCAATTTTCCTATTTGATACATATCATTTCTATATGAGTGCACAACCGTTCATTCATATGCAACATCCATGTGCCGAGTCAACCATTTTTCATCCACAAAACTGAAAAATACACACACATCCATATGCAGTATAAGAGTGTTTTTGAGTCGATCTAGTGCCTAGTGTGTGTATATGCATCCACGAGCAACCACTTGCATCCACTTGCAACCATCAAAAATAACTTGTCTCAAACACATGTTTACACCCATTAGTTTCTACCTAAAGGTCGAAGATTCGGTCGATAGGATAAAGTCGAGTGATAGAAGCAAGTACAATTAAAACAAAAGCTAGGTTCCCATTAGACATCGGTTTAAGAGAATAGCCCCCTAAGTATCAACCCCGAAGACAGAAATCAACATAAGATTAACACTCAGAGAATCACTCCCATTAAACAAATGTCCAACTGGAAATCTACTTCCCGCTTTGAGTAAAAACCCCTATCCTTTTCAGAAATATTCAGACACCTACGGACTACTGATACAGATCAAATTACCAAATGATTCTTAGGAAACTAAGCATGATAAAAATCCAGAATATATGCGTCATAGTCAACTTAACGCCCAACATAGATACCCTCAAACCCCATCTTATCACAAACAGATGAGTCGTAACCCTCATGGGGTTTGAGACTATAGCGGAATCAGAAACAAGACTAGTATTAAAGTGCAGAGTTTCAATTATTGAATCAAAATGCTAGAACCAGAAAGAGTTTTAACTCCACAAACAGATAAGGAAATTAAACCTTCTACAGAAAGTTTTCCTATTTCTATTCTATCCACGAGCCTCGAGGGTATTCATCTACCCTCCAGAAGTTGGTCATGCCCTCTGCCCTGTCCTCGTTTCTTTGGGCAGTACCTAATGAAGTGCCCCATTTCTCCATAGTTGAAGCAAGTGCCCTTCCTTTTTCTGCAATCCTTGTTCAGATGGGTCGATCTTCCACAAGTGAAGCAGTTCTTCTCCTTCTTGTCTTCAGACTTCTTATCCTTCTTTTGTGTTTCTTTTTTGGGCCCCGCCTTCTTATTCTACGGTCCTTCAAGCTTTTCTTCTTTCTTCTCACTTTTGGTTTCCTCTTCATGCATCAATGCCATGTTAACTAATTTCTCGAAGGTAGCCCCCATAGGAATGTGGGACATTGCCAATCTGTGTAGCGGCTCGTTCAAACCTTTAGCAAACCTTAGTGCCTTCTTATGTGGTGTATTTACCAAATCTAAGCCAAATCTTGCCAACTGATTAAACTTGTTGACGTACTCTCTCACTGATTAATTCCCCTACTTCAACGCCAAGAACCTCTCTATGTATAGACTCTCTTCCGCTCATGAGAGAAATTTCATCTCGAACATATGCCTGAAATCCATCCATCTCTCTACCGGACGCTCTCAATTTGTGACCTCCTACCAAAAAGAAGCTTCGTCCTTAAGCAACCATACCGCCAACTGTATCTTCTACCTATCGTCCACCTCGAAGATAATGAACAAATCCTCAGTTTCTTTAAGCCAGTTCCTTGCCTCCACGAAGGATTCATTTCCATTAAAGTTATTCCCACCCATTTCTCGAAAGTCTTTACATATCTTCAGGAAAGTATTCACGTGCGGAGGAGGAGGAACCGCTACAGCTAGGGGAGGAGGGACGCTTGCTGGGCCTGCGTCATTAGCCCTAGCTTCTAGGTACCTCCTCAACCAGCCAGGTATCGGTACGCCATCCGGAAGGTTAAGATCCCCAGACATGCTGAAACGGAAGAAAAGGAAAAATTCAAAACAAAAGATAGAAAGATAGGCTACGACTTTGGGGATTATATTTTTCAAAATAAACTCTACTTTTGAAAATAGTTTTCAAAAGCTTTTTATCCAATCTGGTAACCTTCAGCTCTGATACCAAGTGTAACACCCCACCTCCGTTAAAGTCACTCGCAAAGGGAATGCCTTAACTTTGGTGGAGCATTTTTAGTAGAAAGAACAGAAATTTACAAGATAGATAAAGTAGTACTTGAAAAATTTATAACTTTATTACAACAGAAAAAGAAATGAGTTTAGTTACATGTTTCAAAATCACAATATCGGAATTCAAGCACAGAAATATCAGTCTTGTACAAAAGTCTTCAGAATGCATAGTTTTTAAAGCCATAATCCCCAATATAAACTGCCATGGAAAGATAGAGCCAAAGCCAAGCAATACTCCAAACACTTCAAGAAGAGAGAATCAAGCTCCTATGTTTTCACCCTGAGAACCTGGGGGGGTGGAGGGGAACAGAAGAAAAGAGGCAAAACAAAATAGGTCAGACATAAGTCTGGTGAGTCCAGTGACTTTCAGCATATTAGCAGATAATAGTATCATGACATGTTAATAAAACTGGATGAGAGATAACCGTAACAGGAATAGCAGGTTAACAGAAGAAACGGAATGATAAAGGCTAAGCTAAGCTTTTCACTTAGTTTTCACTTCTCTGCAATAATACTAGTATAACAGGATTAGGTGTTACCCTAATGTCTAAGCCGAAAAAGAGACTGAAACGGAATAATCTCTACAGAAACAGAATGCTAGTAATGGGCCTTTACCACCCGAACAGAGGCAGACGGTACAGAAACAGAATGCTAATAATGGGCCTTTATCACCCGAACATAGATAGATGGTACATAAACATAATACTAATAATGGGCCTTTACCACACAAATAATGGGCCTTTACCACCCCAACAGACAGAAGTTATGGAAGCAGAATGTTAGAATTAGGTGTACACTAGTAATGGGTCTTTACCACCCCAACAGAAGGTACCACGCAGAAATAGACTGGTGTTACCACCCAATAGAAACACAGGGTACCAACAGAAACAGATAGAACTAAGTGTACCTTAAGTCTTACCCCCAAGCGATCGGCTCCCTAATACATAAATACCCTGTGTCGGCCCTATAGTAGGGTGTATCACTCCCTAAAGTGGCAACTTATTGGCACAGACCTATTTACAGATGTCACGGTGTCTTACATCCTCAGAGCAGACCGGATCCATGTATGCACATGACCAGGTTGGAACGCGCCCACAATACCCCTCTCCATTATCAGAATGAACCGCTTATATTTAGTTCAGTAAGCGTGCCCGGACCCCTATATAGTGTGGGGTCAAAGTTTTGATACCAAAAAGGTTTACTGACTAATATGGGTTCCACACAACAGATGATACAAGTAATTCCCCTCTTAACCTTGTGTCCCCAGACTAACAGATTTCAGATTAACTTGTTTATAGATTTCAGATAGAGTTCAGATTACTAGTTCACAGATCAGACAATAAAGTTAACAAGTTTTCAGATTAACTGATCAGATGTACGTAGATAACAGACTTACAGATTGTCTAACTTTGTATTGGGCTTACAGATTCACGAAACGGGTTTATTAGATTCATTAGTCCAGTTGGTTTAACCCTATCCACCCAACACGATTTAGACACCACATTTCTCTTAAATTTACATTAATTAAATATTAATGTGTAGACTTCTCACATTAGGTCGGTAGCTTGTGGCCGCTGGATGTGCCGGGCGGTTCTGGGCAGACTTCTGCCATAAGACGGACCTCACCTCGTGTCTAAGCATATTTTAGTTATGCCTACAACCTCTCACATTAGACTGACAATTTGCGGTTGCTGGTTAAGCCGGTTGGTTCCGGGCAGGCTTCTACCGCAAACAGAGTCTAACCTCGCGTCATAGCCAATTTATTCCAATACAGATTATACAGATATCAGACTAATTATGTCCATTTAACATATTAAACTTCTTTATAGGTTACAGCAGATTAATCAGATTTCCATGTTTTTACTCAATTTTAGATCGAGCCTATGGATTTTCATACCCAAGTTATAATTATTTAGCTTTCAACAGATTAGGCAACCCAACAGATAACAGATCTAACAGATTAGGCGATTCAACAGATTTAGCAGATAACAGATTTAGCATATTAGGCAATTCAATGGGTTTAGCAAATAACAAATTTAGAAGATTAGGTAATTCAACAGGTTTAGCAGGTAACAGATTTAGCAGATTACGCAATTCAACAGATTTAGCAATTCAACAGATTTAGCAGATAATAGATTTAGCAGATTAGGAAATTCAACAGATTAAACATTTCTAAAATTCTATTTACATATCTTGCCTAATTATAAATTAAGCCTAAACTTACATGCCTAAATCATGGTCATAATTCATAATACAATATATGCCCAAATTTTAGTTAAGCTTTGCACAGTACAGAATATTCTCAAAAATATCCAAACAATATGAATTATGCTAAATTATTGCCTATGATGTCAAATATCCGAAAACCCATATTTAGGCGCATTCACATTAATAGTTATCTTATTTTAACATTGATCTTTATTCCTAAGTCACAAAACCTTCTTTTCTTTTCAAGTCATAGATCGTGATATAAAATATGCCCAAAATCCAGATCTTAAATTTTTAATCATGTATTATGTCCTCATAATCAGATCTTGCACTATAACATGCATTATATTCCAAATTCCAAGTCATATGCTTTCATATAATGATTCTTCTTCCAAATCACAGTCTATCAAACTTAGCATGCACTGATTCCAGACCTTAATTTACAACCTATGTTCTTTTCTCAAATCAGTCAAAGATCAGTCATGTCCAATTATGCATTATCCATTATTTATCCCAAAATTTAACGTTCATGCGTTAATCTCTTATGGGATTTGGCGCAGGCTCGTGGTAGCCTGGCTATAAACAAAAAGGAAGAAAAGAGGGAACAGATACAGAACAGTCACAATCGAAATAAATCCATAAAAAAGTATGCATAACCTCAGATCCAGATTCACAAAGATGTTAAGATAATTATTAAATTTCATATCTGAAAATAACTGTACTCACAAAAAGGGAACGATTATTGTGTTCTGGAATCTATATTTTGACACAGAATAGCGCTCCTTTGGCATAGATAATCGATTAGATTAGAAAATAGTTGTTCTCTTTCAACTCTATTGAGATTAGAAAATAGGTTAGAGCTCACGAATCCGGTCAGAAAGGCGTCTAAATACAGAAAAATGCATCTGTCCACGGATCTAGAAATGGGGGGGGGGGGGGAGGGGAGGTCAACCCTAGTGTCGACCATGTCGACTTGTTTACATAAGTCGACCCCTAGGTCGACCCTAGTGTCGACCTGGGTCCAAGGTGGGATTTTTTCCGCCCATCCTGGGTGTCTGTTTTTAATTTCAAATCTGAATTTTTGAATTTCGGGCTGGTTTTTACTGAAACTTCTGAAGGCCATATCTTCTTCATACAGAGTCCGATTTACGCAAACATGGACTCTATTCCTAGCAGAATTTTGAGATGAACTCAATGGGTTAACCCGTTTCCCTTAATTATTCGGTTACAATTTAATTATTCTCTGATTTGTCATTCTTATGTTCACAGAAAATACGGGGCGTTACAACTGGCCGCCCTTAGGGGCTCGTAATCAACTGATCCGGCTCTATGAATTTTCTTGGCTTTTTCGGACTTTGTTCTATTACTTATGTTTTTGTTCGTTGTTTATGGCTTCTTTCCTTTTCATCTTTCTTCCATGAAATCAAAGGGACAGCGTCGGCCCACACACGCGTGGAACCGGCTTGTCGTCTCCAATCGTGACCTGGATTGGACTATCGACTATGTACTCCTATGAGCCAATAAAGATAATTTTTAGGCTTCAGGCCCCAAACTGGATCCATCCAACATAAACATAGGCTCCACTCTTCAAACTGGATCCATCTAGTATATACGTAGGCTCCGACACTCACATTGTATCCGTCTAGTATAAACATAGGCTTTGAACCCCACACTAGATCCGTCCAACATAAGCATATAAATTTGGTCTCCCCATATTATATCTATACAGGATAAACATAAGCTCCAGCTCCTATATTGGATCAGTGTAGTATAAATATAGGACTCCGGTCTCCCCCGCACTTCATCGATCCAGTATAAACATAAGACTCTGGTCTCCCCCGCATAGGATTCGTCCAGTATAAACATAAGACTCTGGTTTCTCCCTCACTGATTAATCAAGCATAAACTTGGATATTTGGCTATTTTGTTATTAGTCTTCTTGCCTTGACAAGGCCGCCATGTACTCATTTGGATATTTGGCTATTTTGTTATTAGTTACTTTGGATTTACAGATATCGAGTTTTCCCGACTTCCTGGCTATGGACTTTCTGGTTGTTAAAATTATTGGACTCCCGTAGTCCCCCTGTTACAATGGCTATGACGGCTATTCTGTTTATCTATAAAAAATCGATCTAGAGAGATCATCAGCTTTCATTGGATTTTAGGTTTTCTGGATTTATCGTTTATAGCTAATACAGTGTGATGTGATCATGGCTCTTCGATTTTCTGGTTATAGGAGTTGGCTTCGGAGTTCCCCTGGCTTTGGTTTCGGGATTCCTGGATTTCTAGTTTTCTCGCAAAAAACATCTTCCTTCTATCAAGTAAGACATGTTTTGGGGAGCAAAGTGTTGACACGATTTTTGGTCAAAGCTGTCATACATTAAGATTTTTGTTAACAACGCATTTAACTCTCGAGAACGTCATCAAAAAACACAAAGTGCTTTGGTCGAAGTCGTGACACATTCGAAAAAGGTTGGAAATAGCGTCGATTTGTGAAATCGTTGTCAACAAACTTGGAAAAACCGATATGGTAAAAATACATGATCGACTCGGTCCGAACAAAGCTCAAAATCCTTGAGCATGTCAGTCCGATCACATGGAAAAACTCGTCCTGGAAAAATTATGGATTTGGGTAAAATCTAGTCTCGTGCAATCAAAAACAACTGATCGACTTGAAATGATCAAGAAAAATGGCTTGCGCGACTCACGACATCAAAATTTGGCAATTAAGAAACTTCTGGTCTGGCACATTCAAGAATAGGTGATCGATACGTGAAATTCAAGGAAAATCACATGTTCGTGTTTGGCGATCACGTCTTGAGTTTGGTCGATCATTTGGCTTGGCACATTGAAAATGCAGTTATCATCACAAGAAAACCACCATTTTCACCATGCGCGCATCGGGATGATGAGGTGTGGAATTTGGGCTTAGCAACATGGGATTTCACTTCCTAACTTTTCGCATCGCAACCGGGATGCGAAATTTCCAAGTTTGCATTAGCCACGACATGCTTTTCCTCAAGTTTGGCATGGGATTCGAAGTCGGAGCTCAACACGAGGTGGGATTCGAAAATTCCAACCCGAAATTTGGCACCGTGTAAAGGGGCTCATCGGCTCTGCTTGGAACTCAAAATACTTACATTCGTATCGGGGATTCGAGATACGAAAATTGGCAAGGTAGACGAAGTCGAATTTGGCAACTCAAAAATTTGTTGATCAACACGGATGCGGTGCGAATTTCCACATCACCGCACCATGAGTTCTAGGATGCAAAATTTGATATATCAGTTGGGATACGTAAAAAGTGGCAAATACCAGACCAGCTTGGCAAATTAGTTTTACCGTGCGGATCACCGCTTTTTTATGATCCACACGTATTTTCAAGTAGATTTCTAGGATTGGAAATTTTAGTGCGTTGGATGTGATTTTTTGCAAGTGGCATGGTTTTTTGGCTTATTTTTGGGATATGAATTTCGCATCCCCCAAGGATACGAAATTCGGGCTCTTGGTCCCAAAACTGACCGATAAATACCCTCTAAGCTTGACTTTCAAAGAGGTTGACTCTCATTGGCATTTTGGACTTCTTGGAGCTCTCAAGCATCATTAATGGCTGCCATCTTCTTCTCCATGACTATTGTACTTAGCTTGAACCTCTAAACGTTACATAAACGTTTTCCATCAACTTTTGGATATTCAATTGGACATTTGACCTGCTTTTGGACATAATTTCACACTCTTGGACATTGGAGCTATTTTTAGATACTTTTTCTCATTTTGTCTCAATGAAGAAGATGAAGGGCATTTTGGTTAAACTTTAGAATTAACAAGGTTATACAATTTTGTACAAAGAAATTTTCCGAATTTGTACAATTATTGTAATCGACAATATTATGCTTACTAAGAAGTGGACATAGGCGTCAGTGTTGAACCACTGTAATAGTTGTGATCTCCCTTTACATTTCACTACCTTTTAGATTTGGATTATTCTTTTTTCTATAAAGCATACACTCGGGCGTTGGCATGCGCGAATAACCATTTCCCCACGTCAACAGTCTCATATTATAAACCTTTTTTATGAGTTTATATTCTAGTTTATATTACTGACTAGAAAAATCTTTCCACATTTTGAATTGTCGATATTTTTAAATCACAAAAGGTTATTTTTTTGATAATTCCTATAAATCATCCAAAATATCAAAAAAAGGATTATTAATAAACACAAGGAATGGATAGTTAGAGTTTTTAAATTTTGAGGCTTATTCCTTATCATTTTCAATTTCCTTCTCTTTATCAAAATGAATTATTTACTCAAATTACACAAAACCCAAACAATACAAAACTTGAGTGGATTTAAAATTCTAAAATTTTATTTATAAAATTATTTCTCAAAATCATAGTTAAAATCTCTTAAACCCCTTGTTATTTCAAAAATTGATTTAAAAATTGAAATCATTCTAAACATAAGACCAAGGATTCAAAAGAATAGTTCTATCAAAATATTATCCGGATTAACAAAATGAGTTATCAAACGGATACAAATCGTAATTATATTTCCAGACTATAACGATACATTAACGTGTATTTCCCTTTTAAGACCAAGAAAAGGTCATTGACTGGAATTTCCAATGAAATCATAAACAAAAGATCTCGACTACCTCAGTTGTAGCTAACTTTTCATCCAGTCTCCAAGCTCAAATCCATGGGATTCACCATACATCGTTCTCGTGGTCTTTAAGAAAATCATAAAACGCATCGTATGTGAAATCTTGGTTGAGTGAATAGTAGAACTTAAAATACTTATAACTCTAAGTCATTTAGAACCTATCATAATTAAATAGACTAATAACTATCTCATCATCAAAATAATTCAGAGTAAAACATGAAAGATGAAAGAAAATAGAAAAGAAATTCGAATGCATTCTTTTACTAATCCTAATTTATTAATTTCTCCAATCGTCTAAAGCTAAGCTCTGGTACCAAATGTAAGACCCCACACTTTTCTTATTCCGAATTTCGAATAAAATCAAAATTCAAACCCATCTAATAACGAAGAGTATAAATCTGGTATTTGCAAAAAATGAGCATGAGCATAATCAGAGTAAATAAGAAAACTAATACAGTCTAATATGAATAACTTAAAGCATATCGCCACATCGATATTAAACATGAGAGAATGAGAACCAAAAACCAAACTGAACACTCGCTAGGACCTTCCATCTTCAAGCCAAACCTAAGAGTTGTTATGAGGAGGGCCAGAACAACAAGTCCTAATGAGTAGAAAATGTATAACATTATCTATAATACAAAAATATATCACGTTTGGTCAGAACCAAAGCATATGTCTAACAAGGCAAACAGTTCTAACCGAACCTTGAAAAGATTTACGCACGAAGAATAACTACCAAACCCAAGGTAGTATTCCCATAGGTTACGACATCGCAGTACCGAGATAGAATGTTTATGCATGTATGAAACCTTTAAACTAACCAATTACTAAAGACTAAGAGGCAAGACCCAACTATTCACTATTCCATAAGGAGGATAATTATTTCTATGTATCCACTTAAGACCTCATCCATATAAGTAAAAGATGGATCCTTTCAATAACTTAAGACCCAAGGCAGATCTATTGATCACTCAATACCTTACACGGTGGTTTACTCCACACTTATATAGGTTAGAGGACACAAGCTACTAAGTCCTACTAATTTAAGGCTTCCGTTAGCATATACCTAAAACCCCAGATAAGGCAAGAGATAGTAACTATCCACTTACCAGTTTTAGGTACGAGCATGACACCATTCCAGACCATCGTGGAGGACCCCCCATGTTACTATCTATATGACCTTATTAGATAATACTCTAGCCATTTAATATTTTCCGCAGGATAGGAAGACTCATGGTACCTCCTTAACTGTTATTTACTAATCCCAAGGTGGACTCTCATCTCAATCACTTACTGCCTAGAGGAAGCAGACCTATGCGGGGATTACCAAACTCGTACCGAATAGCCATTTAATACTTCTTACTTATGTGGAGGCAAGCTAAGCAATCACTTAATACACCTTTATTCGTGGATCTAACTACTTAATACCTCTAATCCCGAAGCAGGATACGCTTACAAATTATTTCCTTAATGGTTTGTCTTTTCGAAGAATCTATTTTAGGAAATAATCCTCGCTATGCAATTAATTATCGTCACATGCTCCTAAGTTAACGATATCTCACATAAGTTGTACACATATCCGACTGCTAAATTGTGCATATTTCGGTCGAGTAAAACAACTGACATCGCATCATTAACCTACCAAGTTCAACTCTTATTTCAAATTATATTAATTCTAGATTAACTAGATTAATATAATGAAAACCTTAATTTCCTATCCTAGGATGTTTAATTATTTATTTCCCTATTGTACTTAGCATTTACTACGCCAATAAGTCCCCATTATTTCACTTTTAAATTTTATTTATACTACTATCTAGATAATATGCCATTTATGAAACTAACGACCACATTTTCCTAAAGGATTTACTGTCCTATTAAATGTCATTTAAATCAGTCTTATTTATATTCTAATCTAATTATTGTAACATTCAAATATTACTATAATCTTGATTCTGTTTAATTCTTATTTGAATATATTTATATATTTATTATTTATCTTTTTTACTAGTTCGAGTTACAATCTCTATTCCTAAATATCAATTTAATTTTAACCATTTAGAAATTATTTTCCTATTCAATCAATTCACCAAAAACATTGATGGTTATAATAGTAATTGTTTTATTCATAACCTTTTAATTATAGCAATAAATTTCACATTTAATGCTACAACGGTCACACACATTTAATTTCCATTATTATGGGAGTTATTACCTGTAACAACCCGGAAAATCTGGGCCAGTTTAAAATTTTTATTTTGGCATCAAAAACATGATTTTTGTATATATATAAAATTATGAATTTGAAACCCTAATTCACTAATTGATTGATGTTTGTGTTGTTTGTTAAATTGTTTGATAATTTTGAACCATTACGCCTAATTGCATCAAATATTGAACTATATTGAAAATGGCGCGGTAGTTCGATAATTCGATTTCAAACTTCAATTGAATATATAACGATTTCGAAATGAATTGAATATAAAACGATTTCGAAATGAATTGAATATATAACAATTTCGAAATAAATTGAATATATAACGATTTCGAAATAAATTGAATATATAACGATTTCGAAATGAATTGAATATATAACGATTTCGAAATGAATTGAATATATAACGATTTCGAAATGAATTGAATAGAAAACGAATGTGATTTCAATTGAATATATAACGAATTCGATTCGAATAGAAAACCAATTTGAATTGAATCGAATAGAAAACCAATTTGAATTGAATCGAATAGAAAACGACTTTGGAATTGAATTAAATTGAAAACGAATTCAAATTGAATTGAAAGCGAATTGAAATGAATTCAAATTGAATTGAAATTTGAATTGAATAGAAATGAATTTTAAAACGATTTTATAAAGAAGAATTCAATTTTGGCTTTGGATTGAAATGGAAGTTGAAGTTGTTTTTGAAACGAATTTAAAAACTATTTATATAATTCGTTTTAAATAGTAATCGACGAAATATATATTATATATATTATATATATAATATAATGGCCTGAATAGAACGCGCCGCGCCGCGGTAGTTCGTGAATTTCGACCATTTCTTTCAAACGGACATTACGGGAGATCCGACCGTCGGATTCTCCTAAAACCGGAACCGTTGGGTTCGTATCGAAAAGAGCTTTATAAAGAATATTAGAAATTAGAAATCTAACAGTTGGATTTGGAGATACGTCCAAATCAAATTTGAAAAAGGTCGCTGTAAGTGCAGTTCGATGGCCGTTGATGGAAATCGACTGTACGGGCCTTGATAAAATTATTAAAAATAGATATATTTTGTGTAAAATCATAAGAAATGATTTAGAAAGAATTGGGATGAAAAACTCCATATTTGAACAGATAAAAATAGATTTTTATCGAAATGAACTAGTTTTGAACTAGAAATATAATTCTATTTATTTTTAAATAAATAAATTGAATTTGAAATGGTTTTGAAAATAACCAGAGTTTCCAATGATTGCATTGGAATGGATTTGAATCGAAATTTCCTTTGGATTATTTCGATGTTGGATTTCATGATGATACAGATTTTGTTATGGGAATTTGAAAGATATATATATATCGTTATTTCCAATACGATATTTGTTAGTCGTAGAATTTGATATTGAATATAAGCCGGTGTATATTCTATTCAAAGCCTTGTATTTAATATCAAATGTGATTTGGGTTTGTTGTGAATGGTGTCTTCATTAACGCTGTTCTTGAACCCAGTTGAGAAAAGATTAAATCTTTTTATTTAGATTTAATGAAGTGTACCAATTAAATAATATTTAATTGGAATTGAATTGATATTGATTTTTGGGTTTATCGTGAACAGTGTTTTAAATAGCACTCGTTATTTAACCCGATAGTTAATGGAATGTGACTTTGGGTTTATCGTGAACCGTGTTTTAAATGACACGGATTCTTTAACCCGGTTAACGATTAAAACTAAGTGGAGTTTTAATGAATCTTTAATTAGATTGAAAAGAGCGAGAATGGAGTATCACCAGTTTTGCTCCAGGCGATAGTTAAATCTTTAATTAGATTTGAACGTGAAATGGTAATTGAATTTACCGATAACACCGTGGTGTTAGATATGAAGTAGGACCGGTTTTACTTCATGGGATGAATAGGTTGGGACTGGGAAATTAAAACAAATGATTACTTCGATAAGGTTCGCTAATCCCGACTAGTTTTGAATTGATACTCAAAAATAGATTAAAGAATAAATTCAAGGAATTTATCTTGGATAAAATTAATGGTAACTTTCCCTATGAATGTGAAATTTAGAAACTAACTGTCGGTTGGCCAAGCAGAATGGTTTTCTGGATATTGATATGACGTTGGTTTCGGCCTTCGGGGTTAATATTTGGGGAATTATTCTCTTGATTAATTTACGGTTAGTGACTGATGAATTGGAATGAGGCGTATGTTGTGTTTTTGTAACACTTATTTAAAATATACGCGAGTTATTCGGAAAGACTGGGTTTATCCCATTCTGAATAACTGATACGACGATAAGTCGAAGATGAAGACGGTGGTCAAAGACCGGAAGTCTTCACGTCGTTTGGGTGATTACTGATGATCCTGATTGGGCTGTACACCCAAGAAGATGGAAACAGTTGGTGATCGTCCAGACGTACTTGGAGATCGATGGATATGCGGGGTACTAGGTGACTCCGGTTTCGTTCAGACCCCGAACGGACTTGTAAATGGACTGTGTGTCTGACATTGGATTTTACTCCGTGTGATTGATCTCTATTAAATATATATCTGTTTGGTGGCGGAGAATTTATTCTCTTGCTTAACGCCCTTCTCTGAGACGTACGAGCTCAGGGGTTATATATTGATGGATATCAAACGCATGGAGTGAATTGCCTGTGTGGCATGCCTAAGTGGCAATTGATCGAGGCTTCTGTTGAAAAGCAAAGTCTTGTGGTGATGATCAAAGCACGACCTTTGTGGCGTAGCTTTGTGTAACGTTTACTTCGCGAGTTTCGCACCCCGGTTGTGAACCAAAAACGGGAGAGGACCTCAGGGAGGGCATGCGTTTCTTTCTAGCTAGGGTGGTGTCAGTGACCTTCCAGCCCTGACATTTATATACTTTTCACCTGTGTGGTTGTTGCTGTTGCGAGGCGCCTCGGTTAGATCGGAATATCCGGGTCCGATGGAGCCATTCGTTGGCTCATTTACGCCCCAAAGGGCGGAGAAACGTATTGTTCAGGCACTATAATCCACATCGGTGGACCGGCCCTGACGCTCCAAGGGGCAGTTGCGGCTGTTCCGGAGACATGGGCTAGATTGTCTCGAAGACGGTGAGGACGATCCCTGGCCTCGGTTCATAGATGGAAATCCAATTTCCAAATACGTGACTTTGCGGTTTTATTTGTAAACCCATTTATGGCGACATAGTGGCATGGGACGCTCATGCCGCCTATGATTGATACTTATGATTTGAAGTTGTTTTAAACACTGTACACTTATTATAGTATCAAATGATTTGTTTTAAACGTATCAAACATTCTTTGGCTATTATAAGGGAATACCCTATCCCCCGGCTTGCGTTGCATTGTGTGATAGGACCTGGGTCTTATAACAGCTTCATTTTTCTTTATTTAGCATTGCGCTGTTTGTTTTATGCACTGGTATTCTTGGGAGGAAACCCGTTCCGTGTTATACGGCGTGGTCCCTTGATTTACCTAACTTTTAAAATAAAGAATAATAACTGTTTTAGTTCGCACACCAATCACATGACTGGCCTGGAGTTTATTGTTTTAACCTAAACTCTGGGTGCCCCTATTTTCGACACGGGCAGCTAGTAGTTTTGGTTTTGCAGATTTATATTCACAGGATCCTGGTTTACAGCTGGAACGATATCCGGAAAGCTTTGTATCCGTATATCTCCTTCTAGTTGTGTATTGTATTATTTTCCGCTGCGATCTATTTAAATGTAATTTAAATCTCTGATATTTCTGTGTAATATTTATTCATTTATACTCTGTATATTCTTGTAATCTGATGCATTGTTGTAATATACAATGAAACGTTCTTTTGTATGTATTCTGTTGTGGCTTGTTCTCGAACTATCCGACGCTTTCCTTTACGGGGAAGTTACGGGTTTTCACATTACCATATGTTTGTCCCCATGAAATGGAAACACTTTCGAACTCAAACAAAAAACGACAACAAACATTTATTTAATATAATAGCGTTAAGTATGTAGATTTGGACGGATAAGATTAATATATATTTATAATTTAATTGCGAAGTGAACATAGTTACTAATTTATATTTTATTATTATTTACAATTTATGTCCCGGTCTCAACTAACGACCAAAACAACCCTTTTGTGTTTAATTTTGTTTTAAGATTCAAAATCTAATAAAAGGTTATTTACTGTAATTATTGTAATTTTTTCCAAAACTATTTAAAAGAGGAAAATTTACACATTTCAAATCATACATAAATAAGTTAATGTATAATTTAGAATATATATATATATATATATATATATATATCGCAAACTACGTACAAGAATACATAAATTTGCATATCTCTTCTTTTTTGATTTATTTATATTCCTTGTAAATTTCAAATAATTCCTTTCAATGCAAAAATGAGAAAACTATAATAACCAAGTAAAACCATAACAATATCAAACACAACCGGATTATTATTATTATTATAACCGAAACTACACAAACTACAAATCAACACCAAAATCCTATGGATCTGGAATAAAGAGCTACACTTTTAATCAAAGTTTTGGGACTGATTTCCAAATCCAAGTTGTTTACAATAACCATAAACAACTTAAGAGCAATTGTAGGCAAGATGGTGATAATAAATTAAAAGGCCAACAAATCCTTGCTTATCCTATATTCATAATATTTTAGATTTAACAAAATAAACAAATTTGACATCTTTTAGGCATATAATCCTAATTCAACACAAATGAATTATATAAGTTATTACAAACAATGTATATATTCCCAATCTCTTGAAAGCTAACCAAATCTGAATCTGACACAACTTTTAGGCGTACAATTCCCAAATCCTACAAATTTACAATTTATTTCCAATGAGGATTTGCAAACGCAGATTTAGATTATAGCTTTAAAAGAAGAAGGAAATTCAATAATATAAATTACCTAGTCGTAGAACCATCCCTTTTGCGTAGTTTTGCATTCACTATCTCCAATTCTTGTTAATTTGATATGAATATGTTTATAATTTAGAATTTTAAAAGGCACTGGAGAATTGGAAATGGCAGAGCTTTGGTGCTTCCCCCTGAAATATTAGCAAAAGATGGAGGTCTAGACCTTTATTTATAGGCGTCGAAATGACCCTAGGCCGTTAGATTTAAATATATAAAGATCCGAAGATTTATATAAAATTTATAATATGAAATACCCTCGAAAACCTAGCCATCATTAACACAGTTTTTAAACCTGGGGTTGACTCCCAGATTGATCACCCCGGTCGACCCTAAGGTCAACCCCCTGGCCCAGTGAAGACCAGTAATAAATGGTATTAAATAATTAAAGATTCTTATACATTTATTTTTGGTCTGTTATCGTATTTTGTCCGTAATTTTTTCATACAGACTCCATTCGTGAAATTCCAAACATGAAAGTTGACCATAATTCTATCACGAATGCAATGGTGCAAGTTCCGTAGTCAAATTCCATCATTTTTTAAAATCTATTTTTGGAGATCTAATAACTAAATTAATTATTGCCAAAATTCCGGTTTGTTACAGAACTACTTGGATGAACGATGCTTTTGCCTTCCAACTCAACAAGTCTCACCTTCAATTCCTTCATCTCCGAAGAGGTCATTTAGCTAGTTGTCCTACTTCTTTCTCAGCTCTCGGCACAAGATCAATCTGAAACTCAATAGCTCTTTTCCATTAAGAACACATTCATGTTGTTGCAATCAAGGTGCTTCAGTGATACTTCTCTGCTTCGATACAATAATCTTGTTTCATAATAATCCAACTAATACGTACCAAAAATAATTCCAAGGCCCTCAAAATTAAACACATACAAGTCACAAATAAATATATAACCTACTAACTGAAACTTTAGGTTATCTCATCTCAAATCCAGAGTTGTGTTACTTGTGTACCTCCCGTTAACATTAACTACCCTAAAGGAAGTAATAATATATAATGGTTCTAAAGATAATTTATCTAGTATACATCTAAAGATAAATTAATACGATGTACTGATTCAAACAAAACTCAAACAAATATGCGACAAAATAAAAGTGTACCTTCCAACCAATTTACCCATTTTCCGTAGTAGTATGTTTGAAAGATGAGGGCTCCACATCCATCACTTTACCTTTGGTATCTTCCGAACATTTATCCTTATAATGCCTAGGCTGATAGCTAATAAAGCACCTAACATTCGGCTTGACAACAGTGGTCTTAGCATCTACTGCCTTACACTATATCGAATAGTGACCCTTTTGGTGTTAGTTAAATCAAATAATTTCTACTTATTCTTCTTAGGATTTCCTTCCCTCTGAGCCTTCCTTCCCTTGAAGAATTTCCTTTTCTTTTTCTGGTAGCCTTAGTTCTCACTTTTTGTAAGCATCTCATCGTTACGAATCACTATCTCCACCAAAACATCATCGGTGTCTCTCAAATAAGGCATAGTTGCTTTCCCAATCTCAAATCATAGCCCCTTAATGTATTTCTCATTCCACAATATGATAACGTCAATTATCCCTTGAGCATAGCGAGACAATCCATCAAACATAGTGGCATACTCTACCACCGTCATTTCTCCTTGCTTCAAATTAGCAAACTTCCTCACCACCTTGTAATGGGTAGCTTCCGACATAAACCTTGACTTAAATCTCCTTCGGAAGTCTTCCCAAGTGATTCCATCCTCCGTTGTCGTAGCCATAACATTGTTCCAGCAAAGCAAAGCATTACCTTACAGTTGTCATATGGCCACTCTTCTATTTTGTTCATCGGTCAAGCCTAAGTCCTCAAAGATTCACTCATATTGCAACATCTAAGTATCCGTGGTAGCATCATCCTCCGTTCCAAGAAACAGCCTTCCTCCTTTAACACCCTATAAAATATACCTAAAATTACAAATATTAATAATTAAAGGAAATGATCAATTAAATAATTAAATATAAACAGGCTAAAAAAATGATATTTTGTAGCATTAAGAATTTGGCTATGGAATCTTTTGTTTGGATTCATGGCAAAATTCTGAATGTTTTCATATATAATATGTTGAAAACAGTGATCATATGAAGAAATTACAGTTCAATGAAATCACGCGGCAAATGTGTGTGTGTGTGTGTATATATCTAAATATGGTTTAATAAATAATATATAAATCCACGAAATAAAATATATTGGACGGATTTGAATTTCAAATGAGAAGATAAGAATGAGAGGACAAAAATAATATACATATGGAAAGAAATAAACTAATTGAATTAACATTGTATATAATTAATATCTCCATCCCCACGTATGCTTATTAGGGGATTCAGAGACCAAGAAGTCAACCTCCCCTCAAGGATGGGTGTCGACCGCTTGGCGTCTGAAATGCCCAATGCGGCTGGGTTTTGGTCAGGTTTTGGGGCTAATTTGTATAAGCGGATAGATAGGATTAGATCTTAATATTCCGACGCTCCTTTCTTACATAAGCAACTATAAATAGACCCCTAGACCCCATACCTCAACCTTATCCATTCTCTCTATTGGGCATCAACTATGCTGCCTTTTATTCCACAAATAGCTTTTCATCTTTTTCTACGAATCTATTCTTCTTTCTCTAATCTTTTTTTATAGTTAGATTAGAATATATACTTGGAATCAGATGATATATATATAAGAATTTTAATCAATTGATTCTTATGTATATATATCTTTAGAATTGGAGTTTGCATCAAACATGCACGACAATATCAGATCTACGACCTTTCCAATTGTTGTGAGTGGAAGTAGTATTTTATTAGGCATATTCTACATTTGTAGATTACCATATGGATTTGTATGCCTAAGAGGATTTGGTATAACGACAAAATTAAACTGCAAATCCCCTGAATCCTCTACTTTTATGTATATTTGCAAGAATTATCAATTTATATTAGGTTTGTGGATTTGGTTTTAGTAGCGTATTAAGAACAATTGGGTGACGTACTTTTATTTTATGTGATTTATCCTTTTTGTCTAAATATTTATTTGCAACCTAAAAAGGTTTAGATTTGATATGATTCATTATATGAATGGGTTTGGGTTCTATTCTAATTAGATAATCCGAACGTATTCAAATTTGTAGCCAATCAAATATGAACGTTTTTGTGTACAATATGAGAAAAAGGTAAATTAGATAAATAAAGGTCTATATATATATATGTATGTATGTATATATATATATATGTATGTATGTATATATATATATATATTTATATATATGTGTGTGTGTGTATATGAAATTACACCGTATTCTTGGTTCGTTACAAGAATTGTTTCAATAAGCCCAGGATACAAGTTGTAATTGTATGTATGTTGTATTTTCCATTACTGCTATCTGTTATTATGCAATTATGCCTTGAATGTAGCGGTCAAATGTGGAAATTAACTTTTATGCCTTAAACTTAGAACAAGTTGACAATTTTACCTCGTTAAAACGTTCTCTCATTCATACGAAAAAGTAGTGTTATTTATATGTAAAAAATATTCTACTTATATAGCGTAATTGACGAAATTAGCGTAATAATGGTGTATAAATGCGAATAGGATAAGATTTGAATTTGAAATGTCCCCATATATTGATTTCTTATGTGTGCGTATAGAATGGCTTGTATATATATTGAATAGTGACACATAGACATGAGGTTAGTTGCCATTTGTGGTGGAAACCTGCCAAAAATCGACCAACAAATCCAACAACCATAAGTGGATCCGACTAATGTGAGAGGTCTGGGTGCCATAGGCCATTCAAATTTAGTACACTATGACATGAAGTAAAACCACTTGTAGTAGAAGTCTGCTTGGAACCGCCCGACATATCTTGCATCTACAGGTATATAGTTTAATGTTATAGGTCTTTTGTATATATATAAATGTAACGGACCGGGGAAAAACGAAGATCCTGATTGTCGACCAAATACGATATCGACTAACCAAGCACTCGAAATTTACCAAAACGTTAATGAAAGAAGTTAGAGGGTGAGGATAGATAAGATAGAAAATAAGAATAGAAGAAGAAGAAGACACACAACACATCAAAGTAACATGAATCTCACGTAGAACGAATAAAATATAACATAACTTTGAAATAAAACAGTATATATATATATATGTAGTAGCATTATCAGAGTACAACACTCACAACATAGCGAAAAATAACACTAGAAAACTAACGCTGAAGCCCCCAGCTCTAAGCTCCTCCAATGAAATCTTTAACCTGACCTACTTGACTGCCCGTACAAATTTGGGCACCCAGAGTTTAGGGGAAAACAAAACAAAAATAAATTCTAGGTCAGTCATGGGACTAGTGTGAGTAAACTTCAAACATTTAGTTTAACTTTCTTAAAAATCCTTTTAAAAGAAAGGATAATCGTAAGACTGATCCGCACATAAATACGGATGGTTTTTACCTTATGATAACCTAAAGCATTCGTTGAAATCAATATTCGTCTAATATTATAAAAATGTCTAAATACAAGTAATATCAATCTAGCAAAACGCTTGCATCTCACGCTCCACATATATAGTATACAATCAAAACCGTGGGCTCTTATTGAATAATGGATTCCAACTGGCAAGGTATGGGACCACCTTCTGACAGTGTACCTCTAGAGAGAGATACGCCGGGTTCAACAAGAACATCTTGCAACCCAGGCTATACATGACCGGTCCCTCACTTACCTTGAGAGTACCAAATGTATTATCACCAACGGTTGGGATCAACAACCGTTTCCCGAAAGGGACAACATCAATAGATTTAAGAAGCAAAAGGAATTTCTCTAGATCAGGTGACAATACACCCTTCTTGGGTATGACACAACTAGCCATGCGACCTACCCGATTTTATACCATTTCCAAATTGTGAGGCTAGAGGTTATAACGTATCTTTTGGTCTTCATTCACTTTGAATGTCACATTGCCATATCCGCCAAATTACAAATTGATTTCACCAAACATACTACGGGTATACAGCTAAGAGAAATGAATTCCTCCGCCACCAAACGTAACTACGTTTGAAAAGATCAACTTACGCAATCCTTTAGATATACTCTGTCAGACACTCGTCCAAATAAATTTGCCCTGGGACTGGACAAATCGAAGGGACTATTCTGTAAATAGGACAAACCTTGCATAATATCGTCTTCAATTATCTTCATCATATTTGATTCGTAACATTAACATCTATACAGAGTGGTTTTCAGATAATGAATCTAATCCTAGTCTCCTCGTATTGACGACGTAAAAATGGTCAAAAACTTCGATAGTCGGTGATTTAACTATCAAAGAAAAACATGTGTGCAAACAATGATATTATTTCCAGATGGAGATTCTATCGATCAATTATCATTCATCATTTATCTCTTTAATTAATTTATCATTAATTTATTCATTTCCCATTTCCTGTTCCATATATTCATAATTGATTATTTTGTTAATCTAGAAAATATACGTTATTAATCATTGGAAAACATTTCTGTCTCTTATTCACATGACACTGTCATTCTAGTACTGCTTATCAACAAACATTTGATTTTCTATGCTTAGAAAATATTTCTGATTATATTTGGAAAACGTGTCCAAATCACATTTATATGGATTTCAAACTAATGTTATATAAAACATCATTATGATCGCTCAATCCATTTATCGTTTATTACTTGATAGTATTTCTAATCAACCTTCGCCATCGAACCTTAACTATTTCTTACTTAATTACGAAGTCAATCAAGTTGTGGTATAATTACCTTTCAGACCTTAACTGAACACATTCTTAACCTTGCAACAGCTAAAGCTCACAACTCCAATTCGTATACTCATTGCTTATACAATTTCTCGGATTTATATTTACGAACCCATTTCTTTTATGAAAAACATCTATTATAATGCTAACATTATAATTCATACTTCCGGAATATCTAACTTTAAAACTACAACTTTTATTTCTTTTATTTGATTAAATAATAATCTGTTTATTTAATAATAAATAAATCTTGATTTAAACACTGGGAAAGTAAATAGTACTTTCCCGAATTCGATATAATCGATTTGACGTATAACTCTCTTTCGAGTAATCTCTATTCGATTAACTCTTCTTGAATAACTTATATTCGATTAACTATTTTTGGAATAACTTTATTCGATAGATTCTCTCTCGAATGACTTACATTCGATTTACTCACTTCGAATAACTTAGATTCGATTAATTCACTTCGAATAACTTATATTCGACTATAACTATTTGTTTCTAGTCAAATTCTAATTACACACCTTTGCGGATTCTATTTAATCCTTTTTACATTTCGAACATCGAAATGGATTTCATCGTTTCCTTTTTAAATAACTTCCAATTTTCCATTTTATATTCACAGTTGAATTTGCAATCTGAATTATCCATTGATAATTATATTTTTAACTCATTTATAAACTTTGTTTATAAATCCAACTACTTGTTTTTATTTTTAAACAAGTTATTTATTTCTAATCGTTCGGATTTTCATTTCTGTTTGAATTCCTGTTTCAAAAACCCAATTTCCTTTACAAATGTTTTTATTTGCAAAATCTTTACTTAAAACTATTATTCACATCGAATGTGTATATTATTTCTTCTATATCATTCATTAAGTTTGATTTCGTACTTAAACTAATATCCCATTTCCATACTTCTATTTATACTTCTATTTATAGAATTATTCATACGAAATCTCCTTATTATTTACTAAACATATATCTCATTTATAATTCTCATTATAAATGTTGAGTTCATGTTCCATTTAAAATATCAGTGCTAAAACTGATTTCTGCTTCTCTATATAAGTTCGTACTTATATATTCCATTTATCAAATGATAAATATTTTATTTTATTTATAAAATATTATTAATAATTTAATCTTCCTAATTTATCTTGTCAATTCCCTTTTATAAAACCTATTCATTTTATAAATTTTCTCCTTTATAAAATATGTTCATTTTATAAATGTTCTTTATAATGTATGCTCATTTTATAATTGTTCTTCTTTATAAAATATATTCATTTTGTAAATTTTCTTCTTTATAAAATATTTTCATTTTATAAATGTTCTTTTATTTACAATGTATATTTATTTAGTATAAATATTTTATTTTCCATCTACATGGTAAAAATTTGCTTTTTACATTCCAGTACTTCTTATGGTATTCAACATGCCATACAACAATGATCAATATCATTCTAACCTACATAATCAACAATAGGTTATATGTCATGTCATATATCACAATATATGAAAAATAGTAAAATAAATGTTGAGGAATCCAGTTGGATTCCTCCGACCTGTTTCCCTGCATCCATAGATGTTACACGATATTATTCATATCAATTTCAGTTCAATATGTACTACATTGATAAACATAATCAAGGTTTATTAACGATATGTGTGTATATCGTTATCTGTAAATTTCAACCAACAATCAAAAATTCAACCAAACAATCATCACACATAAATTAATCATTATTTATCAGTATTAGATTATATTTATAAAAATATAATTTAAACAGAGTTAATGAGTTTTACTCACATTGGGCGATTAATGTTAAATAACGATATTCGATCGTCGGACTGGTTCAGGCGTTTTATTTTTACATAAATTGAGACGAGCTCCAAATCACTCCAAACTAGTTACATTTTGTAGCCTTCGGTCCTACGATTCCAACGTGTCTAGTTTCACTGGATTTCGTTTTCGTATGACAAAGTTATGACATTTATAAGTTAACGTACATTTAAATGAATTTAAAACATGGATTAAATATAAAACGGGCTTTACCCTTCCATTCTTAGCCCAATACCCGATTACATAGCGCACAACGTAACTCCATCTTCCCCGACTCCATACACAGTAGCTCCAACTCATTTTCATGGCCATTTCCACCGTTTCAAACCTCCACAACTCCTCCATTTCAACACCGAATCACTCCAAACCACCACCAAACTTCACCTCTTCAAAATTTCCATCTTACTATATAAAAATCTCCAAGCTCGGTGGTTCCAAACAAAACCCGTTCTCAACCCTTCCACGCATGGTATAGTGGTGGTATCGACACAAAAACTCACGAAACTCTACCAAAAACTCACACAAGATTCAAAACTCCATCACGAACTAAAATCTGATACTGAAAACAAGCATCGATGCTTGTATCGACTGAAAAATCCAACCCTAACTCCATTTTCGTGCGCTGTGCATTTTACAGTTGACCATGAGCTTCACCGAATCCATCATCACTGCTACCAGATCAAAGAGCATTTCATAAGGATCACAACATATGTAGTTTGGAATTTATAGATTTTTATTTGATTTGTGGTGATTTTTCAAAGAGGAGGTTTACTGTTGGAATTTTTCCTAGAGGGTTGCGGCGTTGTTTTGACCATAGGAAAAATATGATTAGGGTTAGGTGATGTTAAGAGTATTTATAGGTAAGTTAGATTAATTTTTAATTTATTTTTACATTTTATATTAACCAATTTCTACTTGTATTTGCCTTCTAAAAATCCCTATGATCACATAAAATATCCAAAAATCATGGAAATTGACATGCATCTAGAATTTGACATTACGGACCCAATGAAACTTGTTTTGTCGAATTTTGACTCCGTTTTCTCACACACCGTATTTTTAATCGTCAAAATATCGACTATTTTTCACGTTAAAATCGCGCACGGCCACATACTAACTCCAAAAATCAAGAAAATTGAAATCTAACAATAATTTGACATTACGGATCCAACAAAATTTGTTTCATCAAATTTGGCGGTCATTTGCAAAAATGGCTATTTTTAATGCTCTAAATAGACCGTTTAAATATTAATATATTTAAAAATAATCAAATTAAATATTAATAAATTAGTATTATCATATATATATTCGCATATAATATCATACAACTCCAATATATACACATTTGGATTTATACATCAATATTTCAAAATCTCGGATTATATTGATATTCAGTTTGTATTGAAAATCCTTTTTTATGTAAATAAATCATTATAAATTATAAAGGAATTCCATAGCGACTTTTTGAATATTTGATTTGGACATAACTCACAATCTATATGATGAAAGCCCGATTTTTCTCTTTTATTAGAAAAATATACTTCACCAGCTCCGAACGTTTCTTGTTTCATAGAAATCCGACTTAAAACGAATCCTGTATATTCAATAGAAGTTCAAATAGCCAAATAATGAAAAATAGCCAAATAATGAACTGCCGCGATGTTACGGGCTCGATTATAATTAAATTATAATTTATACGTTCTAATGTCGTTTGTGTTTCGTTATTCTAATTCAACTCTAAACTGTATTATACCTTATATATGATCCAATTCACACCGTATTGTGAATTCAGCTATTTTTTACTATTTTGGAATTATAACATATTATTATATTATAAATATTAATTAAACATTCATTATTATTTAATTTAAACCATTTAAATCTCTAAATCACTCTTCAAATAATTAAATAAATTAATTATTACACCGTAAAAATATGGGACGTTACAATAAACCTAATGTGTGACAATAAACAAGTTTATTGCACCTTGGAAAGGTCCTAAGTGGCAAACTCTCTTTTTATCTAGTTTGAGTATTAAGTGGTTAGTACAAGGATCTTATTCGATGGTTTATTCCTTGGATAGGTACCAAAGTCATGGGACCCAACCTTATTATATCCGATGTAAGTCTATGGGTTATCCGTCTGTGAAAGTAGTTAGGCATAGCGGTAACCGCGTAGGGTAGTTCACAGGAGATGTCCACTTCCACTAGAAGCTTGTATGTAACACCCCACACCCGCTATGGTCACTCACTAAGGGAATGCCATAGCATCGGTGGAGTATTTTAGTGAATATAGAACAGAAAAATTACACCAAGACAGATATAAATAGTACTTGAAATTTAAAACATCATCTCATAACAGCGGAAATAAACATGTCTGGTTACATCATAAAACCACGATAAAAGTCAAGTACAATATCCGTCAAAATAAAGAAGTACATAATCCCACTCTCTCATACAATAGCCAGAACAAAAAGAAAAGATAACTGGATAACTGGAGCTTTACATCTATCCAAGCTCCTAAAGACTGGAACAGCAATCTGATCAAGCTCCACTACTGCTAGGATCCACCGTAGGACCTGAGGGTTGGGAAAAAGATAGAAACAACGGGGTCAGACATAAGTCTGAGTGAGTCCTATAACTTTAACAATACAATCATTAAAGTAACCAGAGAAGACATAAACTTGACCTACGGTAATATCTGGGGATGAATGGCTACACTAAGCAGCTTGGTAAACTTAGGATAAACTAAGATAACCGTAAAGACGCATCTACCCACCCAAGGATAATTACTAACTGCACCACACCAGTCATTCCTACTTAAAGGTTGATCCCTTCCAAGGACTTAGAAAATTTTCCCAGTAGTCTCGTGTACTCCTAGCCCACTACATAGGTGCCGTCTGCCCCTATCTCTACTAGGTGTACTCAGTAATTTTACCCAGTAGTTTCGTGTACCCCTACATAGGTGCCGTCTGCCCCTATCTTTATTAGGTGTACCCACTACTCCCCATCGATCGGCTCCCTACCGTAGATACCCGTGCTGGTCCCACGATTGGGGTGTATCATTCCCCTAAAGTGGCTACCAGATAATATCAACAGTGCACGGCTTTATATCTACACGATGCAACAACGACTTACCAACCAGCCCGGGTCCACACACGCATATGAAACCCGTTGGTCCCGCGTTGCCACCGCTAACCCGTTTTGGCCTCTTATAATCAAGCCCAATATGCGTGTCCCGTCACTCGACATGGGTCGAGCCCACAAAGATACGTTTGGGATATTGGTTGAAATGGGCCCCCACAAGCTACTACTTAAGCTTGTCACTTTTATCTAGTGCATCCCACTTAACCCCTTATGTAGTCATGCCCACTTACATGTTAAGATTTGGTTAAGTCATCAATCATATTTCAATTGCCACATAGGGCACCCACTAGATTTCTACATGCCACCCAAAGCACTTACTTAACCCTTCACCCATGTTTTAATTACATGTTCCACTTTGGTTAAGTATTCTAATCGTATTTTCTCATGCCACCCATGGCACTTACTTAACCCTTTAATCATGTTTTGATTACATGTTCTACTTTGGTTAAGTATTCTAATCGTATTTTCACATGCCACCCATGGTACTTACTTAACCCTTTAATCATGTTTAATTACATGTTCTACTTTGGTTAAGTATTCTAATCGTATTTTTCTATTGCCACCCAAGGCAACCCACTAGTCTCATCATGCCACCCCAAGGCACCCACTTAATCCCTCATGTCCCACTACATGCTAATATGGTTAAGTGTTTCTTAATTCATTAATTAAGATCATGACCTCATAAAGACCTCTCACATTAGACCGTCTTTTATGACTGCTGGATATGCCGGTTGGTTCCGGGCAGACTTCTGTCATCAAAAGGGTCTAACCTCGTGTCTTTACTTTAATCATGTATTTAATTTATGACTAAGACCTCTCACATTGGGCCAATCATTTGTAGCCGCTGGATGGCCGGTCGGTTCCGGGCAGACTTCCGCTACAAAAGGGTCCAACCTCGTGTCTTAGTTGATTAATTACACCTAATTAATCACCCCCATATTAATTATCCCTAATTAATATCAAGTTTTCCATAACATGGTTAGACCTAACTCAATAGGTAAATTCCCATGGGGTAGACCTAACTCAATAGGTAAATTCCCACTTATGGTAATTTATTTATTTTATGGTATGCTCAATCATACCAAATCATACTTTATTAACATATTTATTAACCCCATCGTTCCCCACGTAAATCGTTCTCATTTCATAACATAGTAAAGGGGAAGATCCATCACAAATAGCATGGGTTTAGCATATAACTTTGTCATGGGTTAAGAGGATGTCAACTTGCATATATGAGCACATATTAACCCAACTACATTTAACCCAAACTTGCATATTATCATACACATGATTTGCATAACATGTTACATATGAGCTTGCATATTATCATACACACATCTTGCATAATATGTTGAACTTGCATATAGGCATTCTCATAACTTGCATAACATGTTAAACATGCATTTAAGCATACACATAACTTGCATAAGCATTCACATACTTGCATAAGCATTCACATACTTGCATAAGCATTCACATACTTGCATAAGCATTCATAACTTGCATATCATGTCATTTAAGCATATACATATCTTGCATAAGCATTCATATACTCGCATAAGCATGCATAACTTGCATATCATGTTAAACTTGCATTTAAACATATACTTAACTTGCATATGAACTTGCATAACTCACTTTGTTAAACATGCATAAATCCACTTATTAAATATGCATAAACCTACTTGTTAAACATGAACAAACCAACTTGTTAAGCATGCATAAACCAACTTATCAAACATGCATAAACCCACTTATTAATTATGCATAAACATAAGAAAACATTGAGTAGCATATCATTGTAAATGATTCAAACTCATTAATCCGCATTTAAGACCATAAGTCTCATTACACCCAATCTACTTACTTTAACAATTGATGTTAAAGTGATAGAATCTCACCAAAACCAAGATTAGCAAACTTATGAAGGGGAATTAGTTGCTAAATATGAAGAAGCCAATGATTAGAGATTGATTAGAGAGGGATTAGCTTGCAACTTCCTTCTTAAATTAGTGGAGGCTCCTTCTAGGATTTAATTTGGCGGCATGAAGCCATCATTTCTATTTTTAGTATGGATTAGGGTAGGTTTAGGGTGTATTTATAGATTAAGAGTGTGTTTTAGGCCCTTAGATTAACCCTAGATTAGATTAGGACCCTTAGATTTTGGCACCTTCCAGAAACTAGCCCTAAGACCAAGCCCAAACCCCAAACTGGTGCACCCAACCACAGAACTCACTAGAAACTGTGCAGGTTTCTTGGCTCGGCACGGGCGCACTTCCCAAGTGCGCCAGTGTATCTTTGTACTGGCGTAGTTCACAAGTGCGCCAGTGCATCTTTGTTCTGGCGCACTTCACAAGTGCGCCAGTGCAATTCTGGCCTATTTCTGGTTTTTCTGCCTAACTTCGTTCGTCCATATCTCTTTCATACGGTACCCGTTTTACGCAAACTCGGACTCTATTTCGCGTATTTTTCCGAGACGAACGCAATGACGCAGCCCGTTTCCCCTAGTTCCCACATCTGAGATTAATTATACTTTAATTTGTGAATTTTAATATTAACCGAAATTCGGGGTGTTACATTCTCCCCTCCTTAAAGGATTTCGTCCCCGAAATCTCTAAGCTAAGGAGAATGCATATCCTACCATCCAAACAACCATCTACTCAATCTATCAAACACGGGCATCCATTGTCCTTAAAACAATTTCTAATGATGTATGAGCATATGCAAAAAGTGTGTGTATATGTTCCCTATCTAATGTATGAACATATGCAAACCATGA
Organism: Allium sativum; assembly: GCA_030737875.1. Taxonomy (NCBI): domain Eukaryota; kingdom Viridiplantae; phylum Streptophyta; class Magnoliopsida; order Asparagales; family Amaryllidaceae; genus Allium; species Allium sativum. The sequence goes on from CM060923.1 coordinate 653,023,652, forward strand.
TAGTGCCATGCATCCATTATGTATGCGAAAGAACCCTATCGACACATACAATATCTACATGAGTGCACAATCATTCACCAAAATGCATCATCCATATGATAACACAATCATTATACATCCATAAATATAGCTTCCTACATACAATTTTATGCAATATGCAATATGAAGTGACGGAGCCGATCTAGTGCCTAGAGTGTGTGCATATGCATCCACGAGCAACCACTAGCAAACACTTGCATCCACTTGCATCCATCATACATAACATGTCTCAAACACATGTTTCAACCATAGGACTATCCTATCTGAAGGTCAAAGGTACTAACGAGAGGACATACTAAGGATAAGATAAGCACAAGATATGTGATGAAGGAGAAGCAAAAGGACATACCCTCCGAAAGAAAAGGGTACCTCGAACGCATCTTCGCTTCCGTCTCCCGGGTAGCATCGCTCTCTTCATCTCCCTTTTTGTACTTTGACTAGTTGAACCTCTCTGTTTCTCAACTTCCAAATCTCTGACCCAAGGATGCAAGTAGGAGCTCGTCGAATCGTCGCATCACGCTCTACTTCCACTTCTCTAAGCAAACTCGGCCCTACCACCTCTACAGTCTCATGTAGGCACTTCCTCCCATGGAATACATCATGTACACCACTAAGTCTGTCGGGCAACTCCACCAATGGAAGATGCTCCTCCCATGTACCTCCAAAATCCAAGATACATAGCCTCAAAAGGTCTTCTAAAACATGATTCACCCTCTCGGTCTGGCCGTCCGTCTGAGGATGATATGCGGTACTTAAACACAGCTGAGTCCCTACCGCCTCTTGCAAACTCTTCCAAAACTCTCTAGTGAAGATAGGATCTCGATCACTCACTATGCTAGAGGGTACCCCATGCAATCTAATAATCTCTCGAATGTAAACTGAAGCTAGTCATGGAGCAGTTCTCTTACTCTTCACGGGTATACGATGGGTGCTCTTAGTAAGTCTATCTACCACAACCCAAATTCCCGTATTACCCTTTCTTGATCTGGGTAACCCGTCAATAAAATCCATCGAGACGCTATCCCACTTCCATTGCGGAACTTCCAATGGGTGAAGCAACCCACCTGGTTTCTTTTGCTCCGCCTTCACTTGTTGGCACACCAAGCATCGAGCGACATACTCGGCCACATCTTTCTTCATACCGGCCCAGAAGAAAACCCACTTCATGCCTTGGTACATCTTGTCCCCACCGGGATGAATGGTCATCCTAGAACGGTGTGCATCATCCAGAATAACCTTCCTCAAACCCTCGTCTTGCGGTACACAAAGTCTACCGTCTCTACGCAAGCACCCCCTATCATCTAGGGTGTACCTACTCAAATGGCTGGACGACTCCCCCCCTTATGAGCTTCTCTACCAACTCAACCAACTGTGGGTCGTCCCTCTGTGCTTCTCCAATCCGCCCCAAAAGAGTAGGCCTAACCTCCAAGGAGGCTAGCAAACCGAGTACAAAGTCAACGGAAGGTCTAAAGTCAAACATAGAAATAAACTCTAAGCTCCGTCGTTCAACGAACCACAAACTCGAGGACAACCTTTTTCTACTTAAGGTGTCCGCTACCATGTTACCCTTGCCGTGGGTGTACGCTATCTCAAACTCATAGGACGCTAAGAATCCTATTCACTTTTGCCGTCTCAAGACTATGCGCCTGGAGAGTCTCCAATACTTCCCTAAGATGTAGGGCAGGTTCTTCTCCACTCCTAGAGAAAATCGGGATATTTTCCCATGCAAAATCGTCACAACTATCCATCTCTCACGCAGACCACCCTAGTCGAGCTCGATGTCCCCCAAATGCAAGCCCCAAAGGCCTAAACCAATATCAGACAAACACCCAAGGGATATCTCCTTCGAGTTCAGGCGACCTACGTGAGATGATACTAGTAAAAATGGCTAAATAATTAAGCCCCTTGTCCAGCTCTGGATGTCCTCGCCAGTCTTACTCCAGAACCACCGTTTTTCCCTAACTGGCTTTGCTCACCCTATTGAGCACATCCGAAAACTTATTTCGCTCCTAGAAAAGACCAACACGAACTTATTTAGGTACTCCCTGAACACCCTTCTCATCACATGCGGGGGCGTTCGTCAAACCAAATGGCATCTCCAGCCACTCATAAAAACCATCCGGAGTCCTAAAGGTAGTCTTCTCTATACTATCCTCAGTCACTCTCAACTGGCGAAACCTCGTGACTAAGTCCAACTGCGAAAATACTGAGGCGCCCACTAACTGATCAAAGAGATCATCAATCCTCGACAATAGGTGTCTATTCTTCTTTGTGAGTTTATTTAGCTCTCTTTAGCCTACACAAAGTCTGAGGGACCCATCCGCCTTCGTGGCAAAAACTACCGGAGCACCCTACTCCGATATACTTCGTCTTCTAAAACCCCTTCTCAAGCAAATTGCCTACTTGCTTATGGAGTTCCCTCCTCTCACGAGGAGCCACGTGGCACACTGGCCAAGACACTGGTTTGGCATTGTCTACCAGATATATTCGGAAGTCAACCTCCTGCTCCGGAGGTAAGCCTTTCCCCTCTTCAAACACATCCGAGTATTCCCGGACCACTCTATAGATTGCAAACTCTAGACCGACGTGTCAAGCGACTCTAGATAACTTAGCATAACAGATTCCATGGGATTACAAGAGATCTCGAGAGTGTTACCCTAGCGGGTCATAAGCCTAACAACTCTCCTTCCACAATAAGAACGACACCATTACTGGATAACCAGTCCATGCCCAAAACTAACCCATAGCCCGTGAAGCCCAAAAAGCATCACATCTAAACTCAACGCTAAGTATAGAAACTTTCAAACCCAAACACATCATGGAGCCCCAATTGGGTTTGAAACAACTAAGGGATCATCTACCAACTGGTGTCTCAGTGCAGTGACTCTACTAATTATGATGAGATAAACGAACTCAATGCGTCAAAATCAAATAAAGTACGGACAAGATGATCGATCAGAAAAACTAGACTTTCAATAGAAATAGTTCTACCTCTTTCCCGAATCGCGAGAGCCTGTACTTGCCCCCTAGCCTGACCTGGTGCCACAAGAGCTTGCACCTGTCCTCCTTAGGTTGACCCCGTCCTTTGCTCCTTCTTTGGACAGTCTTTCATCAGATGCCCTGCTTCGCCACAGTGGAAGCAGCCAGTCTTAGTCTTCTTGCGACAGTCTTTGTTTAAGTGGCCTAGTGTCCCACAATTGAAGCACCTCTTCTTTCCCTTGCCGCCATTGCCTTTCCCACCCTTGTTTAGATGTTGAGGTCTCTTCTGATCTCCTTTCTTCTCGTGTGCTTTATTAGCATTGGGACCCTTCTCTTCCTCATGCATAAGTGCCATGTCCACTAGCTTCTCGAAAGTGGCCCCCATAGGGATGTGAGACATAGCCAATCCGTGCATCGGTTCGTTCAAGCCTTTAGCGAACCTCAAAGCCTTCTCCCCCGGTGTGTTTACCAAGTCTATATTGAACTTCGCCAACTGGTCAATCTTGTTAACATATTCTTCCACTGACAAGTTCCCTTGCTTTAAGTTCAAGAACCTTTCCTCGTGCATATTTTCTTCCGCTTTTGAGAGAAACTTTGCCTCAAACCTTTGCCTGAAATCCACCCAAGAGTCAATAGGGCGTTCTCCATTAGTGACCTCCCACCAGAACGAGGCCTCTCCTTCCATTAACCAAGCGGCTAACCTGACTTTCTTTCCCTCTTCTACTTCCAAGATTTCCATCAATTCTTCCGTCTCATTAAGCCAATCCCTAGCTCCCACAAAAGGTTTTCCTCCCATAGCCTTAAACTTCCTACAAGTCATAGCAAAGGTATCCGCGCGAGGAGGAACGAGTGCAACGGGTGGAGGAGGAACATTTGCTGGACCTGCAGCGGCGGCCCTAGCCTCTAACAACTTCCTATACCATACTGGTACCGCTACACCATCCGGAAGATAAAGATCTTCAGCCATGCTGAGACGAAAAAGGAAAGTTTCAAAAAGGAGAATTCGAAAGATAAAGATATGGCTATCGGGGATTATGCTTTTCTTTCAAAAACTTTTCTCTTTGAAGACATGTTTTTGAAAATACTCCTTTCAAAAATATTCTTAGAAAATAGCTTTCTAAAAATTTTATCTGTTCCGGTAACCTTTGCTCTGATACCACGTGTAACACCCCACACCCGCTATGGTCACTCACTAAGGGAATGCCATAGCATCGGTGGAGTATTTTAGTGAATATAGAACAGAAAAATTACACCAAGACAGATATAAATAGTACTTGAAATTTAAAACATCATCTCATAACAGCGGAAATAAACATTTCTGGTTACATCATAAAACCACGATAAAAGTCAAGTACAATATCCGTCAAAATAAAGAAGTACATAATCCCACTCTCTCATACAATAGCCAGAACAAAAAGAAAAGATAACTGGATAACTGGAGCTTTACATCTATCCAAGCTCCTAAAGACTGGAACAGCAATCTGATCAAGCTCCACTACTGCTAGGATCCACCATAGGACCTGAGGGTTGGGAAAAAGATAGAAACAACGGGGTCAGACATAAGTCTGAGTGAGTCCTATAACTTTAACAATACAATCATTAAAGTAACCAGAGAAGACATAAACTTGACCTACGGTAATATCTGGGGATGAATGGCTACACTAAGCAGCTTGGTAGACTTAGGATAAATTAAGATAACCGTAAAGACGCATCTACCCACCCAAGGATAATTACTAACTGCACCACACCAGTCATTCCTACTTAAAGGTTGATCCCTTCCAAGGACTTAGAAAATTTCCCCAGTAGTCTCGTGTACTCCTAGCCCACTACATAGGTGCCGTCTGCCCCTATCTCTACTAGGTGTACTCAGTAATTTTACCCAGTAGTTTCGTGTACCCCTACATAGGTGCCGTCTGCCCCTATCTTTATTAGGTGTACCCACTACTCCCCATCGATCGGCTCCCTACCGTAGATACCCGTGCTGGTCCCACGATTGGGGTGTATCATTCCCCTAAAGTGGCTACCAGATAATATCAACAGTGCACGGCTTTATATCTACACGATGCAACAACGACTTACCAACCAGCCCGGGTCCACACACGCATATGAAACCCGTTGGTCCCGCGTTGCCACCGCTAACCCGTTTTGGCCTCTTATAATCAAGCCCAATATGCGTGTCCCGTCACTCGACATGGGTCGAGCCCACAAAGATACGTTTGGGATATTGGTTGAAATGGGCCCCCACAAGCTACTACTTAAGCTTGTCACTTTTATCTAGTGCATCCCACTTATCCCCTTATGTAGTCATGCCCACTTACATGTTAAGATTTGGTTAAGTCATCAATCATATTTCAATTGCTACATAGGGCACCCACTAGATTTCCACATGCCACCCAAAGCACTTACTTAACCCTTCACCCATGTTTTAATTACATGTTCCACTTTGGTTAAGTATTCTAATCGTATTTTCTCATGCCACCCATGGCACTTACTTAACCCTTTAATCATGTTTTGATTACATGTTCTACTTTGGTTAAGTATTCTAATCGTATTTTCACATGCCACCCATGGTACTTACTTAACCCTTTAATCATGTTTAATTACATGTTCTACTTTGGTTAAGTATTCTAATCGTATTTTTCTATTGCCACCCAAGGCAACCCACTAGTCTCATCATGCCACCCCAAGGCACCCACTTAATCCCTCATGTCCCACTACATGCTAATATGGTTAAGTGTTTCTTAATTCATTAATTAAGATCATGACCTCATAAAGACCTCTCACATTAGACCGTCTTTTATGACTGCTGGATATGCCGGTTGGTTCCGGGCAGACTTCTGTCATCAAAAGGGTCTAACCTCGTGTCTTTACTTTAATCATGTATTTAATTTATGACTAAGACCTCTCACATTGGGCCAATCATTTGTAGCCGCTGGATGGCCGGTCAGTTCCGGGCAGACTTCCGCTACAAAAGGGTCCAACCTCGTGTCTTAGTTGATTAATTACACCTAATTAATCACCCCCATATTAATTATCCCTAATTAATATCAAGTTTTCCATAACATGGGTAGACCTAACTCAATAGGTAAATTTCCATGGGGTAGACCTAACTCAATAGGTAAATTCCCACTTATGGTAATTTATTTATTTTATGGTATGCTCAATCATACCCAATCATACTTTATTAACATATTTATTAACCCCATCGTTCCCCACGTAAATCGTTCTCATTTCATAACATAATAAAGGGGAAGATCCATCACAAATAGCATGGGTTTAGCATATAACTTTGTCATGGGTTAAGAGGATGTCAACTTGCATATATGAGCACATATTAACCCAACTACATTTAACCCAAACTTGCATATTATCATACACATGATTTGCATAACATGTTACATATGAGCTTGCATATTATCATACACACATCTTGCATAATATGTTGAACTTGCATATAGGCATTCTCATAACTGGCATAACATGTTAAACATGCATTTAAGCATACACATAACTTGCATATGCATTCACATACTTGCATAAGCATTCACATACTTGCATAAGCATTCATAACTTGCATATCATGTCATTTAAGCATATACATATCTTGCATAAGCATTCATATACTCGCATAAGCATGCATAACTTGCATATCATGTTAAACTTGCATTTAAACATATACTTAACTTGCATATGAACTTGCATAACTCACTTTGTTAAACATGCATAAATCCACTTATTAAATATGCATAAACCTACTTGTTAAACATGCACAAACCAACTTGTTAAGCATGCATAAACCAACTTATCAAACATGCATAAACCCACTTATTAATTATGCATAAACATAAGAAAACATAGAGTAGCATATCATTGTAAATGATTCAAACTCATTAATCCGCATTTAAGACCATAAGTCTCATTACACCCAATCTACTTACTTTAACAATTGATGTTAAAGTGATAGAAACTCACCAAAACCAAGATTAGCAAACTTATGAAGGGGAATTAGTTGCTAAATATGAAGAAGCCAATGATTAGAGATTGATTAGAGAGGGATTAGCTTGCAACTTCCTTCTTAAATTAGTGGAGGCTCCTTCTAGGATTTAATTTGGCGGCATGAGGCCATCATTTCTATTTTTAGTATGGATTAGGGTAGGTTTAGGGTGTATTTATAGATTAAGAGAGTGTTTTAGGCCCTTAGATTAACCCTAGATTAGATTAGGACCCTTAGATTTTGGCACCTTCCAGAAACTAGCCCTAAGACCAAGCCCAAACCCCAAACTGGTGCACCCAACCACAGAACTCACTAGAAACTGTGCAGGTTTCTTGGCTCGGCACGGGCGCACTTCCCAAGTGCGCCAGTGTATCTTTGTACTGGCGCACTTCACAAGTGCGCCAGTGCATCTTTGTTCTGGCGCACTTCACAAGTGCGCCAGTGCAATTCTGGCCTGTTTCTGGTTTTTCTGCCTAACTTCGTTCGTCCATATCTCTTTCATACGGTACCCGTTTTACGCAAACTCGGACTCTATTTCGCGTATTTTTCCGAGACGAACGCAATGACGTAGCCCGTTTCCCCTAATTCCCACATCTGAGATTAATTATACTTTAATTTTTGAATTTTAATATTAACCGAAATTCGGGGTGTTACATTGTAAGGGTTAAACTAGAGACATGATAGGTTTATATTGGGTATGTGGTAGTAGCATGCTCACCAACTGTTTGTAGGAAGTCTTAAGCGACATAGGTGTTCTACCGTAATATCAGTTAAGTAGTAATGTTCGCAATACTATTTCTCATATTACTTGTGATAGTATAGACTTAAGAACGTTAACGTATTAGGACAGGGTCTTAAGGCGCTAGTGTCCGCCTCAAGGTTATAAGAAATCATAAGAATCCACCATTAATATGGTCATAAGTGACCGAGAATGACCACCTCGTTGGGTCTTACCCTAAATGTACTAATTGAGGTCTTAAGCGATTGACTCGAATATCCACCCCATTGGTTAGATACTTGGTGTTTATGTGTTGCGTAGACATACCTTGATATATTTAACCTACTAAATCTGGGGTATGGTCTTTAAGTAAATACTATATATTAGTCACACTGGACTTTATTTTCTAACCTCATTCCTTAACATATCCAACAGGTTAGTAGTTGGGGTAGATTTTATGGACAAAGCGATGGTGGAGACTAAAGACGAAAATGGAGATATTATGTTATTATTAGTTCTCATTGTGGTATTGCTTATGGAAACTTTTGATTATGATTTTATTGATGTACCTATAGGATAATTGTATCTTGACAACCCATGTTTTAATTTTTTGGCTTTTTAATAAATTGGTACATCATATTTTGGTATTATATTTTCTCGTTCCACTGTGCGAGATTTCCATAACGCAATGTCTACATATTGTTTGTGCAAATGTTATTCATTACAGGAGCCAACGACCAATTTAGAGTGGCTTTAAGTTTTGATGGCCCTTATCTAGATCGAAATATAGGCCCATTCCGTGTAGGTTGTTAAATTTGGTATTAAAGCATAGGTTACCTACTTATAGGGATATTATACATATGAGAGACATATTTGTATTTTGAAAAAGATTTTCAAACTATATATATATGGTGTGTGTGTGTGTGTGTGTGTGTGTGTGTGTATATATATATATATATACATACCTTACCCCAATAAGCATACATGTCTATATTAGGCAGCTTTATCGTTTTCTTCCTTTTTCATCTTAAATACTATCTCTGGAGTATCCACTGAAGGATTCTTTCTTTTCCTTTCATATAGTAGAATGGATGATAATCCTTGCGAACAGGGAAACCAAGAAAGGCCTTGGTATTTGCCAGAATGGTTCCAATAGTAACTTCGTACTATGGAACATGTCCCTATTGCTAATCTTGCCTCAGCGATGCCTGCAACTCCTGCCGCTGAGGTAACTTTTGACTATTCTCAATTCTGTAAGTGATCCGCAAACCTTGGTGGGAAATCATTCTTAGGAAAAGAGGGTTTTACTGGTGCCTAAACTTGAATAACAGAATGCGAAGATCTTTGAAGCTACTGGATAGCCAAACGAAGCAAAAAGGAGAATTGCGGCCTGGCAATAGAACGAGGAGGCCCTTGAACAGTTGAATTTAGTAACTGGAGAGAATGAAGGGCGGATATTTTCATGGGCGGAGTTCAAAGCCCGTTTCCATGCAATTTTTTGCCAAAAGCCCAGATGATGATCCAGTTAGAAAATTTTATCCATCTCAAGCAAGGAAATTTGAGCCTACAAGAAGATTGTGTCAATTTCATCAAATTAAGTAAGTTTGGTACGGGTTTGGCGGATACTCCAATGATTAAAGCCTTGAGATTTGTTAAGAGGTTGAACTCCTCATTAAAGGACACTTTGCTAGCACAAGTAACATTCAGAGAAACCTTCAAAACCTTAGTGGAGACAACTATTCTATGCACAGTTGAAGGGTCTAAGAAGAATAAGGATGATGAGAAAGGAAAAAGAAGCACTACTAAGAATAAGAAGAAGGAGTGGTGAAAGAAATAGAAGAAAAGGGCGAATTCAAAAAGGAAACTAAGATTTGTATGAGGTGCAACTTCATGAGCCATGAGGCTAAGGATTGTAGGACTTCTTTGGCAAAGAAAGAATTTAAAGGAAAGTGTTTCAATTGTCATGAGGAAGGAAACATGTCTCAGGACTTCCCAAAGCCTGAAGTTATTCGAAGTGGCCAGAGCTGTGCATTAGAGGCAGCACCGATACAAAACCGACCCTCAAGAGACAAAGGTCAACCCACACTTGAAGGTATAACTTTTGTTTTAGGAATTTTTGTATGCACCTTGTTCGATTCCTGAGCAACCCATTCTTTTTTCTCTATGAGGATAGTTAATATGTTGAACCTTCCCTTATTTGTCTCCGGTAATCCGATAGAGGTGGCCAACCCTATCGGAGGAGCTAAGTATCTTGAGTTGTTTTGCAAAGACTTAGTGTTGGAGATCGATGATGCCTAATTCCTTTGCGAAGCGTATGCATTGGATGTTATGGGGTATGACCTTATTAAGGGTTGGCTATCATTTTATAGGGTCGTCCTAGATGGAAACAAGAGAATCATTCATCTTAGGAGCCGAGAAAAACGTAGTTTGAGTATTCCTTGTAATGTTAGGAACAAGCTTTAGGAAAAAGGATAAATCCTTATTATATTCCTTATCTCCTAATCAGATGGACCATCTTCGGTCCCTATAGTATGTATGTTCTTGGATGTCTTTGTGGAAGTCACGGGACTTCTACCCCATAGAGAGATCTTTTTTCGCATTGACCTAGAGAAAGACGATAGACCAGTAGCTTTACCCTTGGGGAATACGATGCCTAAAGAAAGAAGGGAATTGGATAAGCAGTTTTAGAGTGGCTACATAAAGGATTTATTTGGTGAAGTACCTCTGAATGGGGTGCACCTATTGTGTTTTCCACTAAAGCAAATGGATCTCTAAGACTTTGTGTGGATTATAGGTAGCTTAATAAGTTGACCAAGTAGAGTAAGTACAACTTATTTAGAATTGATGATCTTTTTGACCACTTGGGAGGAGCTCGATTATTTTCCTAATTATACCTTGCCACTGGATTTCACCAGTTGAGAATTTCAGAGGAAAATAAGGATCAAACCGCATTTAAGACACCGGATGGATTGTTCCAATGGGAAGTTATGCCCATCGGACTGACGAATGCACCCACCTTTTTTGTTGACCTCAGGAGTATAGTTTATAGGGAAATTCTAAATAAGGTTATGGTAGTCTTCGTAGATGATATCCTTCTATTTTTAAAGGACCATAAAGAACATGAAAGTCACTTAAGACGAGTTCTAGGAATATTAAGAAAGAACCAATTGGAAGAAAAATTCTCGAAGTGCCATTTCTAAAGGGAAGAAGTTAGATTTTTGAGGCATATTGTGTCAAAAAAGGCTTGGTAGTAGACCCCGCGAAGATAAAGGAAATTAAAGGATGGAGGATACCTCGAAAAGATAATGGAAGTAAGGAACTTCTTTGGATTGGCCGGGTACTATCGGAAATTCCTTAAAGACTTCACAACGATTGCTACTCCTTTAACCCAACTGACAAAGAAGGATTTTGTATTTTCTTAGAGTAATAAATGTGACGTGGCCTTCAAGAAATCAAGTATTAACTAGTACACCCGTCCTTATTTTCCCCGATGGTTCGAAATTGTTTACAGTTAACACTAGTGCATGTGGAATCAGTTTAGGAGCAGTTCTTATGCAAGAAGTTAGAGTTATTTGTTACGCTAGTATAAAACTCAAGGATTCCGAGAAGACGTACCCAGTTCATGACCTTGAGTTAGCCGCAGTAATGTTTGTCCTGAAAATGTGGAGGCATTATCTTTTAGGGGAGAGATTTGAACTTTTTGCTGACCATAAATCTCTAAATTATTTATTCTCTCAACATGACCTAAATTTGAGATAGCGACTATGGATGGAATATATTTCCTCTTTTGATTTCATAATCCAGTATACCCTAAGAAAATGGAATGTCATGGCAGATTCGTTAAGCAGAAAACATGCAACCTTGAACGCAATCTTGGAATGGGCACAGTTAGAGTTTCTCTCTAATTTTAATTTGCAACCTCATCAGTAACTTCAAATGGGTTTCTTGAAGCTATGATTATTAGACCTAGTCTAAAAGAGAGGATTCGAAATACACAAGGCCTTGACGAAGAGATAAGGGACTTGAAAGAGAAAGTTGGAAAAAAGGAAACCTTTCCCCATTTGGTTATGTTCGTTAGGGAACGATGGGAGTTTACTTAGGGATGGATGAGTTTACAACCCTAAAGATGAAATATTCAGGAAAGAAATCCCAGAGGAATGCCATAGGTCAAAGTTGACCATACGCCTCAATGGAGGATAAATGTATAAAGACATGAAGAGAAATCTCCATTGTGAAGGGATGAAAAGAGATGTAGCTGAGTTCGTTGCTAAGTGTTTAACGTGCCAGAAAGTAAAAGCAGAGTAAGGAAAGACTAGAGGATTGCAATTAGCTCTAGAGATACCTATGTGGAAGTAGGAATATATTTTATGGATTTTGTTGTTGGGCCTCCAAAGAGCCAAAAGGGAAATGATGCTATTTAGATTATGGTAGACCGTTTGACAAAGAGAGCCCATTTTATACCAATCAAAAAGACTAGGACTGCAACCTCATTAGCATTATTATATGTCAAAGAAATAGTCAGATTACATGGTATCCCATCAAGTATAATGAGAGATAGATACCCCTTCTTTAGAAGTGAGTTTTGGAGAAGCCTATAAGTAGCAATGAGAATGACCCTCAACCTAAGCACAACCTATCACCCGCAAATTGATGGCCAAACAAAAAGAGTAAATCGAATCTTGGAAGACTTGCTCAAAGCTTGCATCATCGATTGGGGAGGAGTTTGGGAGTTGCAATTGCCATACGTAGAGTTTACATACAACAATAGTTTTCAATCCACAATTGGTATGGCCCCTTTTGAAGCACTTTACAGGAGACCAAGCAAATCGCCTACTTTTTGGTAGGAAACCACCGACAAGTTTCTACTTGGACTAGACTTCCTCCGTGATTCAACGAAGAAGATTTCCTTGATTAGGAAGAGGGTGAAGGCAGCCCAAGACCGTCGGAAATCGTATGTTGATAAGCGAAGGAGGGTACTTGAGTTTATTGTTGGAGACTAGGTATTTGTGAAGTTGTCCCATCTCAAGAAGACTGTTCGGTTAGGAAAAACTAGTAAGGTTGTACCTAGGTTTATTGGGCCTTTTCGCATCATCGCAAAGATAGGATCTTTGGCCTATCGAGTGGATCTCCCGAAACGCCTATCGGGAATCCATTATGTTTTTTATGTCTCTCATCTAAGAAACTCCTTCGTGATTCTGCTATCAGACTCGAGCTTGTTGAGATTGGGGACAAAGGAAAACTTGATTTGGAGTCCAGGGTGCCCCGTGCCATTTCAAAGATTGTAGAGCATAGAATCAAGAGACGTCGCAACAAAATCGTTCGCCTCGTTCGAGTATAATGGGGAAATGATCCTACGGAAAGCACATAGGAGACCGAGGATACGATGAGACAGACTCACCCAGATCTTTTCTCTAGTATTTTTTCGCCTATATTACGTTTATGGATGCATTGTGGTTGCTAAATTGGACGTTAGGAAATGGATGCAACACAATTGCATAGCACACTCACATAGAAAAATATGCATATTAGGTTGTTTTGCATGCATACTGCATAACTAATTTAACATACACGCTAGGTGTAACACCCCGTGAATTCTATAACGTTAAGCTTCACGAATTAAAGAATAATTAATTATAAATGATGAAATCAAGGGAAATGGGTTACTCCATTGCGTTCGCCTTGAAATTCTGCTTGAGATAGAGTCCAAGTTTGCGTAAAACAGATATCGTATGAAGAAGATATGGACGAACGAAGTTGGGCGAAAAACCAGAAAACGGGTCAGAATGCACTGGCGCACTTGGGAAGTGCGCCAGAACAGAAATGAACTAGCACACTTGGGAAGTGCGCTAGTACATTTTTAGCCTAGCGCACCTGCCAAGTGCGCCTAGGTCAGAATGACCTGCTGGTCAGGTCCTGGCAGGCTTGATCAGGGTCTGGTCGAATTCTGATGCTTGGCTGAGTCACTAGGGCTTACGTGTCACCTTTTGAGTGACTCTTTGAACTTTGTATGGTCTAGATTCCTCCAATCTTCATCCGACAGCTCAAAACAATTTAAAATTCTATAAATACATCTCAAACCTAACCCTAAACTCACACAAATAATAGAATACAATAGCCGTCATGCTGCTGGAAAGGAACTAGGAATGGCCGTCAATTAGAAACCCTAGAGACAAGCCAACAAGCCTAAGAGACGAATCAAATTAAAAGAAGATCAAAGCTTGATCAATTCATTCAACGCAACTTTGCTACCCAAAGGAGAGCATCTCCAAATCAGAAAAACAGAAATCAGAAAACAAGAATTCATCACACGTTGTAAGTATAGTAACCTTTCAGAATATGAATAAAAACTGTGATGTGATTCGATGTATATGAAAATAGAATTGTGTTATTATTCTGTGTATTGTGATGGTTCTATCATGACTTATGTATTGATGTTTGTGGCATAAAATTTATTGATGCAAGCCTATTGAACGATTGTACTTGCAAGTTTGTGGCGAAAATTAGAATTTGGTCATTTTATGTATATGGCGATGGCATGGACTATGTCTAAGTTGGAATTTATGTAAACATGTTATAGACCTTTTTTATTGTTCTATAATTAGATTTATGTTTCATAAACTATGCAAGTTCATTTGCAAGTATAATTGGACCTATGTTTCATCAAGTATAATTAGATCTATGTTTCATAAACTAGGCAAGATTTTGTTTATTTGCAAGTATAATTGGATCTATGTTTCATAAACTATGCAAGATTTTGTCTATGTGCAAGTATAATTGGATCTATGTTTCATAAACAACGCAAGTTCATAGGCTATATGATTAGATGGTAAAATTGTACATTTTGGTGAACATACATCATGTTAGTCTTGTGATTGATATTATGCCAAATTAAACATGTTTAAAACACAAGTTTGTATTTGCCTAAACTATGCCATTTCATATGTCACCTACTTAGTCATACTTTGATTTGAATGCAAGTTCACATGATCCTTGTTATATGTTAGTTGAATCGCCAAATTTCAAGTTCATGCGCCACACACCTTTATGTATTACATGTTCATATTGATTATGCCAAAAATGCCAAGTTTACACCTATGTCTCGTTTACGTTTATGAATTCCCTTATGCTTATTTGTGTTCGCTAAATTAGGCTAAGTTTTTAGCCTAATATTATATGTTAAAAACTAAGTGAACGAATATTAGGCTAAGATTTGTTAGCCTATTGTTTAAACAGGGGAACATTGGGAATATTTGAAAACTTGACATAAAAATATATTGAATTGGCATGTTTGTCACATGCCAAAATTGGTGGCATTTAAATGATATAAATTCTTATACCAAAAATGTTAAACTTGGAATGTGGGCCATAACATTTAATTGTTGACAAATTTACATATATTCAGTAATAAAGACAAATATGTAAATTTAGAAAACACGATATGCTTAACCCGAGGTTTGATTGAGTTATGATGTAAACCTACCCGGACCGGCCCGGCTGTCCAGTAGTCACAACAATACCTATCCAATGTGGGTGGTTAAGCATTGAGCCCAATAAGGACCCGAGGTTAGACTGAGCTACGGCGTAAACCTGCCCGGAACCGACCGGCATATCCAATAACCGTAGCAATAGCTGTCTAATGTGAGTGGTCTGGTGCTCCTAAGAGGCTAAGGACAGATGGTAGGGTTAAGTCAACTATAACACTTAACCAAATTCAACATGCTAACAAGAATTGATGGGTGGGGTTAGGTAAATACAGACACTTAACCACTTAACATGTTTGACTAGAAAATCCTGGTAACGAGGGACCCGTTTCAGTAGTAACCCAAAGTTAGGTATCAACAGTACCCTGAAACTAGGTAGGGTGGGGCACGATTACTGGGCTGATTGTAAGCGGTCAAACGACGGCGGTGGGTGCACAGCGCAGGTCTAACGGGGTGCGGGCGTGCACACACTCCGGAGCAGACAACCAGGCACTGGGGACACCAGTAGTATAGCCTATGTCTTCTAGTTTTGTGTCGGGGCCGCCACCATGGGTCTTGATACACCCCATGGTGGGACTAGCATAGGTATCTACAATTCTTGGGGGCCGTATGACACATGCTAATGCGAGTAGGAGCCGATCTTTAATAAGAATGGGGATCACTTCACCCTCACCATGGGGTGCCAGTTAGAATTAAACTCGAGTAGGTGCGGAGATTTAGTATGGGTGTGATAGTACATTCGACACTTCCTTAGCCTATGACACTTTCCTATTTTTAGTTTATATCCATCATATCCTTTTCTTATTCACATATTGAAGAGTTACTAGATTTACTCAGGCTTTATGTCTGGCCCTATTTCTTTTAGTCTTCTTTTCTTTCGTTCCTCCCCCCCCCCCCCAGGTCCACAGGGAGGAAACAGCTCAACTCGGTCAGGCTCATTACAAGCACCAAGAACGTAGATGTATGATTTGGATCTTTCTTGCTCGGATGATGGCTTTTGGATATCACTATAGGGATTTTTGTCACTTTATTTATGTTTTCATGCTTCTTTAATAATCAAGGCAGTTATGAGGTTGTAATGTTGAAAGTATTTTGAGACAATTATGGAAATCTTTGATTGATACACGTATTGATGAAATAAAAGTTTGTTTGGTTTCCGCTGTTTAAAATATGTGTATTCATATCTGCCTTAAGTTCATCCGTGGCTTTTACTTATAAACCTCCACCAAAGTTAATGCATTCCCTTTGTGAGTGACCTTAATGGAGGTGGGGTGTTTCACTTGGTATCACAGCATAGGTTTACCAGACAGGATAAAAAAAATTCAAAATTATTTTCAAAAAGAAAGTTTAAAGAAGCATTTTTTTAGAAAAAAAAGTGTTATACTTATAAAAAGACAAAATCCCCCAAAGCCACGTGCCCTATCTATCCTTCTCTATCCTTCGTTTTGAATCTTTCCTTTCTGTTTCGGCATGTCTGGAGACCTTAACCTTCCGGAAGGAGTGCCGATTCCCGGTTGGTTTAGGAGGTACATAGAAGCAAGGGCCAATGGCGCGGGCCAAGCAAACATCCCTCCTCCAGTGGCCGCGGTTCCTCCTCCTCCTCTGCCTCCTCTTGGAAATGCCTTTGCAAAAACATGTAGAGACTTCAAGGCTATGGGTGGAAAAGACTTTTATGGGACATAATCTTTTGTTGGAGCAAGAAACTGGTTAAAGGAGACTGAGGATTTGTTTGTCATCTTTAGAGTGGATGACAGGCAAAAGATACAACTTGCAGTGTGGTTACTTAAGGATGAAGCTTCCTATTGGTGGGAAGTTACTAATGCTCAGAGGACGGTGGAAGCATGGGAAGACTTCAGGACAAGGTTTGAGATGAAATTCCTCTCCCAAGCCGAAAGAAGCCTGCAAATGGAAAAGTTTCTAACTCTGAAACAGGGAAGCATGACGATCAGGGAATATGTTAATCAGTTTAATCAGCTAGCCAGGTTTGGGCTAGACTTAGTAAACACCCAACACAAGAAGGCACTTCGCTTCGTCAAGGGTTTGAGTGAGCCTCTACACAGTCTTGCCATGACCCATGTATCCACGGATGTGACTTATGAAAGCCTGGTGGACATGGCATTGCTACAAGAGGAAGACCACGGCAAGAAAGAAACTAAGGGGGAAGAGAAGAAAGAAGGTCTACAGGCAAAGAAAACAGACTTCAAGAAAGGAGGGAAGAACAATAAGCCCTGTGAGAAGAGAAGGTGCAATTTCTGTGGCATTGTGGGCCATATATCAAAAGACTGCCGGAAAAGGAAGGCGAAGATGGGTGGCTGCTTCCATTGTGGAGAAATTGGACACCAAGCTAAGGACTGCCCAAAGAAGAAAGGGCAGGGACAGAAAGCCGGATCCACTTCAGGGGGTCAGGTTCATGCGCTAGTGGCACCTCAGCAGGAATGAGGTAGTAATATTTCTGTAGAAAGTGTAGTCTATCTTTATGATCATCCAGTTCGTACACTTTTTGACTCTGGCGCATCACACTCTTTTATTTCATCTGCCTTAGTAGAATCTCTGCATCTAGACACTAGTATGGTAGAAGATCCCTTAGTAGTTTGAAATCCAATTGGGGGCTCCGCTTACTTGTCAATGGTTTGTTTGGGTTTGAAAAACTCTATTCTCAGCGTTGAGTTTAGTTGTAATGCCTTTGTTTTGGGCTTCTCGGGATATGGTTTGATCTTAGGCATGGACTAGTTATCCAGTAATAGTGCCATTCTTGACTGTGAGAAAAGAGTAGTTAGACTCTTGACTCGGCTTGGTAACACTCTAGAAATTTCCCGTAATCCTTTGAATGCTGTTATGCTTAGTTATCTAGAGTCGCTTGATGCCTCTGATGAGAATTTGCAATCAGTTAGAGTAGTCCAGGAATATACAGATGTCTTTGAGGAAGTGAAAGGCTTACCTCCGAGGCGGGAAATAGACTTCTGCATATACCTTGTGGATAACGCAAAGCCTGTAGCTTTACCTGTCAGACACATGGCTCCAAGGGAGATAAAGGAGCTCAGTAAGCAGGTTAAAGAACTTCTCGAAAAGGGGTTCATTAGAGGGAGCATTTCGGAATGGGGTTCTCTAGTGGTGTTCGCAACCAAAGCGGACGGTTCGCTTCGCCTTTGCGTCGACTATAGGGAGTTAAACAAATTGACCAAGAAAAATAGGCACCCTCTTCCCCGAATCGACGATTTGTTTGATCAGCTTGTAGGTGCGACGGTCTTCTCCCATCTTGATCTGGTAACTGGGTTCCATCAGCTAAGAGTAGCTGAAGACAGCATTGATAAGACAGCATTCAGAACCCCAGACGGTTTCTTCGAGTGGCTTGTCATACCTTTCGGCTTGACAAATGCACCCGCTTATTTCGTAGACCTAATGAGCAGGGTGTTCAAAGAATTTCTCAACAAATTTGTGGTTGTCTTCGTAGATGATATCTTAATCTTCTCAAAGAGTGAGGAAGAACATGCTCAGCATCTGAAAGAAATCATGGGTACTCTCCGTGCACATCAACTAAAAGCCAAATTCTCCAAGTGTCACTTCTGGAGAAAAGAAGTAAGGTTTCTTGGGCATACAGTGTCCAAAGAAGGGTTGGCTGTGGACCCCGCGAAAGTGGTGGAAGTGCAAGATTGGAAGACACCAAGAAATGCAACCGAAGTTCGAAGCTTTCTTGGGCTAGCCGGTTTTTATCGAAAGTTCATTAAGGATTTCGCGAAAATCTCAGCCCCACTCACAAGGTTAACAAAGAAAAATCTGGCATTCACTTGGGATTTGGACTGCGAGTTTGCTTTCCTACGATTAAAAAGGGCTCTTACAACAGCCCCGGTTCTAACTCTGGCTGACGGAAGCAAAATGTTCATAGTATACACGGATGCTTGTGGAACGGGACTAGGCGCTGTTCTAATTCAAGAAGGAAGGGTAGTAGCTTATGGCGGAAGACAATTGAAGGTTCATGAAAAGAACTACCCAACCCACGATCTTGAGTTGGTCGCCATCGTCTTTGCACTTAAGTCTTGGCGCCATTATCTCCTAGGTGAGAAGTTTGAATTATACACTGACCATAAATCGTTGAAATATCTCTTCTCCCAGAAGGATCTTAACTTGAGGCAGCAAAGATGGATGGAGTTTCATGCCTCATATGATTTTGAAATTTCCTATACTGCTGGAAAAGGCAACGTGGTAGCAGACACGTTGAGCCGAAAGAAACTGACCCTAAGCCCTCTCTTTGTGGAAAGGCAAAACTTGGAGTATATAGCCAGTTTTAACTTTAGGCCCTCCTCGGATTTTGTACCGGGTTTGTTAGCATCTCTCGAAGTACGCCCCACTCTCTTAGACTCAATAGGGGCAGCACAACGTGAAGACCCTCAGCTTGTTGATGTGATTGATAAACTTATTAGGGGTGAGACTTCTAGTCACCTCAGTAGATACGCCATCGATGATAAGGGTTGGCTGAGACGAGATGGAAGATTATGCGTCCCACAAGCAAGGGAGTTGACAAAGAAGGTTCTTGAGGAAGCGCATCATTCCAAGATGACTATACACCCTGGCGGTGATAAGATGTACAAGGATATAAAAAGGACTTTCTTTTGGAGCGGCATGAAGCAAGACGTGGCAGATTTCGTTTCTATGTGCATGACCTGCCAACGGGTCAAGGCGGAACAAAAGAAGCCTGGAGGACTACTTCACCCTCTAGAGGTCACACAGTGGAAGTGGGATAGCATTTCAATGGACTTCATTGATGGACTGCCTAGGTCGAGAAGAGGCAATACTAGCATTTGGGTAATAGTGGATAGGCTTACTAAAAGCGCCAACTTTATACCTATCAAGAGTACAAGGACTGCCTCATCTCTAGCATCTCTTTATCTCAAGGAAATAGTTCGACTCCATGGGATACCCTCCAGCATTGTTAGTGATCGAGACCCTATTTTCACAAGTGAGTTTTGGCGGAGTCTGCAAGAAGCTGTAGGCACACAGCTATGTTTGAGCACGGCCTATCACCCCCAAACAGATGGTCAGACAGAAAGGGTGAATAGAGTTTTAGAGGATCTTTTAAGACTTTGCGTTCTTGACTTTGGAGGGACGTGGGAGGATCACCTTCCTTTATTGGAATTTGCCTACAACAACAGCTACCAAGCTACCATCGGCATGGCACCCTTCGAAGCCTTGTATGGAAGACCGTGCAAATCACCAACTTGTTGGTGGGAGTCTACAGATAAGCTTATACTGGGGCCAGACATGATTTGAGAAACTTCAGAGAAAGTGTACTTGATACGTAGGAGAATGAAGACAGCCCAAGACAGACAGAAATCCTACGCCGACAAAAGAAGGACCGACCTTGAGTTTGAGGTTGGGGACAGGGTTTTCCTTAAGGTATCCCCTTTAAGGAACGTCGTTCTCTTTGGATCCGCAGGAAAGCTAGCACCAAGATTTGTAGGACCGTTCCCTATCATCGAGAAGATTGGGAAAATGGCCTATAGAGTAGATCTTCCTGAAAGATTGGCTGGAATTCACAATGTCTTTCACGTTTCTCATCTCCGTAAATGTCTACATGAATCAGCGGATGTGGTGGAGCCAAGCATTCTAGAAGAAGCCGAAGTGGAACGCAAAGCAACTGTGAGGAGAGTTCCAACCCGCATCATAGGAACTGAAGTGAAAAAGCTACGCAACCGCGAAGTAAAACTCGTTAAAGTTCAGTGGAGCGACTGAGGAAGACGCGACTTGGGAAACTGAGGACAGAATACGCGCTGCCTACCCTCTTCTTTTTGAGGGTACATCTTTGACCTCTCTTTTTCTTAAGTTGTGCTTGTATCTATCTTTTTAGGTATATCTCCTAGATATTATCCTTTATCCTTAGGTAGAAACCCCTTTGGATGTAAACATGTATTTGAAACATGTTATAGTTCATGGCTGCAAATGGTTGCAAGTGGTTGCTAGTGGTTGCTCGTGGATGCATATACACACACAACCTAGGTCTTAGATCGACTCGATCACTTCATACTGCATATGCATATATATATATATATATATATTCTTATTTGTATATGGTTGTAAACTTGATATGCTGTCATATGGTCACTGCATTTGTATGAATAGTTGTGCACTCATGTAGAATTATGAGTAGGAAAAAATTTGCATACATAATGGATTCATGACACTTACATGATTCGCATTAAGGAGGTCAACTGAATTAGTTGACCGCCTGATTTCTGCATTAGATAAGGACATGTACACACACTATGCATATGATCATGAATCATTAGAAGTCTTTTAAGGACAGTGGATGCCTTTGTTTGTTGGTTGAGTAGATGGACTGTTGGATGGTAGGATATACATTCTTCCTAACTTGAAGATTTCGGGGACAAAATCCTTTTAAGTGGGGGATAATGTAACACCCCGTGAATTCTATAATGTTAAGCTTCACGAATTAAAGAATAATTTATTATAAATAATGAAATCAAGGGAAATAGGTTACGCCATTGCGTTCGTCTCGAAATTCTGTCTGAGATAGAGTCCAAGTTTGCGTAAAACGGATATCGTATGAAGAAGATATGGACGAACGAAGTTAGGCGAAAAACCAGAAAACGGGTCAGAATGCACTGGCGCACTTGGGAAGTGCGCCAGAACAGAAATGAACTGGCGCACTTGGGAAGTGCGCCAGTACATTTTTAGCCTGGCGCACCTGCTAAGTGCGCCCAGGTCAGAATGACCTGCTGGTCAGGTCCTGGCAGGCCTGATCAGGGTCTGGTCGAATTCTGATGCTTGGCTGAGTCACTAGGGCTTACGTGTCACCTTTTGAGTGGCTCTTTGAACTTTGTATGGTCTAGATTCCTCTTATCTTCATCCGACGGATCAAAACAATTTAAAATTCTATAAATACAACACAAATCTAACCCTAAACTCACACAAATAATAGAATACAATAGCCGTCATGCTGCTGGAAATGAACTAGGAATGGCCGTCAATTAGAAACCCTAGAGACAAGCCAACAAGCCTAAGAGACGAATCAAATTAAAAGAAGATCAAAGCTTAATCAAGTCATTCAACGCAACTTTGCTACCCAAAGGAGAGCATCTCCAAATCAGAATAACAGAAATCAGAAAACAAGAATTCATCACATGTTGTAAGTATAGTATCCTTTCAGAATATGAATAAAAACTGTGATGTGATTTGATGTATATGAAAATAGAATTGTGTTATTATTCTATGTATTGTGATGGTTCTATCATGACTTATGTATTGATGTTTGTGGCATAAAATTTATTGATGCAAGCCTATTGAACGATTGTACTTGCAAGTTTGTGGCGAAAATTAGAATTTGGTCATTTTATGTATATGGCGATGGCATGGACTATGTCTAAGTTGGAATTTATGTAAACATGTTATAGACCTTTTTTATTTTTCTATAATTAGATTTATGTTTCATAAACTATGCAAGTTCATTTGCAAGTATAATTGGACCTATGTTTCATCAAGTATAATTAGATCTATGTTTCATAAACTAGGCAAGATTTTGTTTATTTGCAAGTATAATTGGATCTATGTTTCATAAACTATGCAAGATTTTGTCTATTTGCAAGTATAATTGGTTCTATGTTTCATAAACTATGCAAGTTCATAGGCTATATGATTAGATGGTAAAATTGTACATTTTGGTGAACATACATCATGCTAGTCTTGTGATTGACATTATGCCAAATTAAACATGTTTAAAACACAAGTTTGTATTTACCTAAACTATGCCATTTCATATGTCACCTACTTAGTCATACTTTGATTTGAATGCAAGTTCACATGATCCATGTTATATGTTAGTTGAATCGCCAAATTTCAAGTTCATGCGCCACACACCTTTATGTATTACATGTTCATATTGATTATGCCAAAAATGCCAAGTTTACACCTATGTCTCGTTTAAGTTTATGAATTCCCTTATGCTTATTTGTGTGCGCTAAATTAGGCTAAGTTTTTAGCCTAATATTATATGTTAAAAACTAGGCGAACGAATATTAGGCTAAGATTTGTTAGCCTAATGTTTAAACAGGGGAACGTTGGGAATATTTGAAAACTTGACATAAAAATATATTGAATTGTCATGTTTGTCACATGCCAAAATTGGTGGCATTTAAATGATATAAATTCTTATACCAAAAATGTTAAACTTGGAATGTGGGCCATAACATTTAATTGTTGACAAATTTACATATATTCAGTAATAATGACAAATATGTAAATTTAGAAAACACGATATGCTTAACCCGAGGTTGGATTGAGTTGTGATGTAAACCTGCCCGGACCCGCTCGGCTGTCCAGTAGTAACAACAATACCTATCCAATGTGGGTGGTTAAGCATTGAGCCCAATAAGGACCCGAGGTTCGACTGAGCTACGGTGTAAACCTGCCTAGAATCGACCGGCATATCCAGTAACCGTAGCAATAGCTGTCTAATGTGAGTGGTCTGGTGCTCCTAAGAGGCTAAGGACAGATGGTAAAGTTAAGTCAACTATAACACTTAACCAAATTCGACTTGTTAACAAGAATTGATGGGTGGGGTTAGGTAAATACAGACACTTAACCACTTAACATGTTTGACTAGAAAATCCTGGTAACGAGGGACCCGTTTCAACAGTAACCCAAAGTTAGGTATCAACGGTACCCTTAAACTAGGCAGGGTGGGGCACGATTACTGGGCTGATTGTAAGCGGTCAAACGACGGCGGTGGGAGCACAGTGCAGGTCTAACGGGGTGCGGGCGTGCACACACTCCGGAGCAGACAACCAGGGCACTGGGGACACCAGTAGTATAGCCTATGTCTTCTAGTTTTGTGTCGGGGCCGCCACCATGGATCTTGATACACCCCATGGTGAGACCAGCATAGGTATCTACAATTCTTGGGGGCCGTATGACACATGTTAACGCGAGTAGGAGCCGTTCTTTAATAAGAATGGGGATCACTTCACCCTCACCATGGGGTGCCAGTTAGAATTAAACTCGAGTAGGTGCAGAGATTTATTATGGGTGTGATAGTACATTCGACACTTCCTTAGCCTGTGACACTTTCCTATTTTTAGTTTATATCCATCATATCCTTTTCTTATTCACATATTGAAGAGTTACTAGATTTACTCAGGCTTTATGTCTGACCCTATTTTCTTTTCGTCTTCTTTTCTTTCGTTTCCCCCCAGGTCCACAGGGAGGAAACAGCTCAACTCAGTCAGGCTCTTTACAAGCACCAAGAACGTAGATGTATGATTTGGATCTTTCTTGCTCGGATGATGGCTTTGGATATCACTATGGGGATTTTTGTCACTTTATTTATGTTTTCATGCTTCTTTAATAATCAAGGCAGTTATGAGGTTGTAATGTTGAAAGTATTTTGAGACAATTATGGAAACCTTTTTTTGATACACGTATTGATGAAATAAAAGTTTGTTTAGTTTCCGCTGTTTAAAATATGTGTATTCATATCTGTCTTGAGTTCATCTGTGGCTTTTACTTATAAACCTCCACCAAAGTTAAGGCATTCCCTTTGTGAGTGATCTTAATGGAGGTGGGGTGTTTCACTAGGATTGAGCTCACTTTAGTATGTTTGCAGTTCATAATCACTACGAGTCATGGATGAATTAAAAATAACATGGGTGTACAACATAGATGTCTAGGGTGAGTTGCATTTTTTCGCCTCTTCAAAAAATTTCGGGACAAAATCTATTTTTAGGGAGGAGAATGTAACATCCCGTAAAATATACCTAAAAATATGAATATTAATAGTTAACAGAAATGAGCAACTAAATAATAAAATATAAACAGGCTTAAAAATGATATTTTGCAACATTAAGAATTTGGCTACGAAAATCTTTATTTGGATTCATGGAGAAATTTTGAATCGTTTTCGTGTTTATATGAAAAAATTACAGTTCAATGAATCAGGCAGTAAACATACATATATGTGGTTTAATAAATAATATATATATCCAAGAAATAAAATAAATTGGATGGATCTGGATTTCAAATGAGAAGATAAGAATGAGGGGACAAAAATAATATATGTAAATAAAGAAATAACATGATTGAAATAACGTTACATATAATTAATATCTCTAGCCCCACATACACTTATTGGGTGATTCAGTGACCAAGAGTTTGACCTCCCCTCTAGGAGGGGTGTCGACCGCCCTCTTAGAGGGGCGGTCGACTGCTTGGTGGCTGAAATACCCAATAAGGACGGGTTTTGGGGATAATTTGTATAAATGGATAGCTAGGATTAGATCTTAATAATCCTATGGTCCTTGCTTACACAAGAAACTATAAATAGACCCCTAGACTCCATATTTAAACCATATCCATTCTCTCTACCGTGCCTCCACTCTACTGCCATTGATTCTAAAAATAGGTTTTCATCTTCTTCTACAAATATATTCTTCTTCTCTAATCTTTTCTTATAGGATTTATAATAGAATATATATACTTGGAATCACATAATATATATATATATATATATAAGAATTTTAATCAGTTGAGTTTTATGTATATAGATCAATAGAGTTGGAGTTTACATCAAACAGGCACAACAACGTCAGATCTGCGACCTTTCCAATCAATTTGAGTAGAAGTAGTATTTTCTTAGGCATATTCTGCATTTGTAGATTATCATATGGATTTGTATGCCTAAGAGGATTTGGTATAACAACAATATTAAACTGCAAAACCCCCAAATCCTCAGTTTTTATGTATATTTGCAAGAATTGTCAATTTATATTGGGTTTGTGGATTTGGTTTTAGTAGCGGATTGAGAACAATTGCATCATGTACTTTTATTTTATGTGATTTATCCTTTTTTGTCTAAATATTTATTTGCAACCTAAAAAGGTTTAGATTTGATTTGATTCATTATTTGAATAGATTTAGGTTCTATTCTAATTAGATAATCTGAAAGTATTCAGATTTGAAGCCAATCAAAGATGAACGTTTTTAAGTACAATATGAGAAAAGGGTAAATTAGATAAATAAAGGTCTATGTGTATATACATATATATATATATATATATATATATATCTGTGTGTGTGTGTGAAATTACACCCTATTCTTGGTTGATTACTAGAATTATTCCAATAAGCCTAGGATCCAAGTTGTAATTGTATGTATGTTGTATTTTCCGTTACTGCTATCTGCTACTATGTAAGTATGCCATTATGCCTTGAATGCAGCAGTCAAATGCGGAAATTAACTTGTATGCCTTAAACTTGGAACAAATTGACCATTTTACCTCGTTATAACGTTCTCTTGTTCATACGAAAACCTAGCGTTATTTATACGTACTAAATATTCTGCTTATATAGAGTAATTAACGAAATTAGCATAATAATGATGTATTAATGTGATTAGGATAAGATTTGAATTTGAAATGTCCCCATATATTGATTGATTGTGTGTGCGTATAGAATGTATTGTGTGTGTGTGTGTATATATATATATATTAAATAGTGGCACATAGACACGAGATTAGTTGCCATTTGTGGTAGAAGCATGCCCGGAACGGAAGGCAAATCCAGCAGCCACAAGTGTGTCCGACTAATGTGAGAGGTCTGGGTGTCATGGGCCATTCAAATTTAGTAAACTATGACACGAGGTTAAACAACTTATAGAAGAAGTCTTCCCGGAACCTTTCGGCATATCCAACATCTACAGATATATGGTTTAGTGTGTGAGGTCTAGTGTATATATATTAAAACCTAGTGTTTGCGAGAATAGGCAGGTATACTACACCTTGGAAAGGTCCTAAATGGCTGACTCTCTTCTTATCTAGTTTGGGTCTTAAGTGGTTAGGACTAGGATCCTATCCGAAGGTTTATTCCTTGGATAGGTCCTAAAGTTATGAGACCCGCCCTTATTAGATTGAAAGTAATTCTATGGTTCATCCTTCTCAGAATTTGGTTAGGAATAGCAGTAACGGAGTTGGGTAGTTCACGGGGGATGTTCACTTCCTCTTGAATCGTGTAAGGGCTAAACTAGGGATAGGATTGGTTTATATTGGTTATGTGGTCGTAGCACGCTCAGCAGTTGTCTAAGGGAAGTCTTAAGCAACATAGGTGTTCTACCGTAATATCAGCTGAGTAGTAACGTTCGTAATACTACTTCTCATATTACTTGTGAGAGTATAGACTTAAGAACATTAACATATTAGGAAGGGTCTTAATGGCTAGGGTCAGCCTCAGGGTTATAAGAGATCATAAGAACCCACCTTTAATAAGGCCATAAGTGACCATGAATGCCCAACACGTTGGATCTTACCTTAAATGCACTAATGGAGGTCTTAAGCGATTGACTCGGATATCCACCCCATTGGTTAGATACTTGGTGTTTGTGTGACATACCTTTATATATATATATATATATATATAACCTGATAAATCTAAGGTATGGTCTTTAAGTAAATACTATATTTCAGTCACACAGGACTTTATGTTCTGACCCCTCTCCTTAACATATCCAACAGGTCAGTTAGTGGGGTAGGTTCTATGGACGAAGCAATGATGGAGACTGAAGACGAAAATGGAGATATTATGCTATTTTTAGTTATCATTGTGGTATTGCTTATGGAAATTTTTGATGATGAGGTTATTGATGTACCTATGGGACAATTGTATCTTGACAATCTGTGTTTTAATTTTGTGGCTTCTTAATAAATTGGTACATCATATTTTGGTATTATATTTTCTCATTCTGCTGTGTGAGAATTCCATAATGCAATGTCTACATATTGTTTTGTGCAAATGTAATTCCTTACAGGAACCAGTGACCCATTTAGAGTGGCTCTAAGTTTTGATGGGCCTTATCTGGATCGAAATTTAGGCCCATTCAGTACAGGTTACTACATTTGGTATCAGAGCATAGGTTACCCAATTACAGGGATATTATACATATGAGAGACGTATTAGTATTTTGAAAATATTTTCAAACTATATATATATATATATATATATATATATGGTATATATATACATACCTTACCCCAATAAGCATACACATCTATATTTTTGATGATAAGTTTATTGATGTGCCTATGGGATAATTGTATCTTTACAATCTGTGTTTGAATTCTACGGCTTTTTAAAAAAAGTGGTACATCATATTTTGGTATTATATTTTCTCGTTCCGCTGTGTGAGATTTCCATAATGCAATCTCTATATATTATTCTGTGCAAATGAAAATCCTCACAGGAACCAATGACCCGTTTAGAGTGGCTCTAAGTTTTGATGGACCTTTTTTGGGTCAAAATTTAGGCACGTTTCCCGGCTGGTTATTACACCTCCTAAATTAGTGTTATCTCTATTCATTTTTACATAGTTTTTTCCAACTTGCGCTTTGGTATTAACTCCTCTAGGACCAGTAGTGGCACCACTTTGCAACATATGGATGAAAGTCTAGAACAAGTGTAACATCCCACATCTGTTAGTGTCACTCACAAAGGGAATGCACTAAGTTCTGTGGAGCATTTAGGGTAAAAGATGCAGATAAATTACAAGACAGACAAAAATTACAACAGCGGAAAAAAAACTTTGCTTTATTGATAAAATAGTTTGTACAACGATTTCTTTATAATATCAGAGTATCATCTGTCTTACAAAATAAAGAAGCATAAAACAACATTTATATTCCCCAATGTAGCCAGAGCCAGCCATAGCATCTGAAAAGAGAATCCAAGCAAAACTTCGACAAATCTTCAAGCTGGGAAAGAGTGACAGTCCAACTTAACCTGAGCTATACTATTCCCTCCTTTACTACCTTGGGGGGGGAACGGAAGAAAAGAAGACGAAAGAAAAACAGAGTTAGACATAAAGCCTGAGTAAGTTCAGTTACTTCAAGCATGTGAACATGGAAAAAACAAAACGACATGAATTAACTGAATACAAGATAACACCATGATGATAGGGTCAGCAAGATTAGACAGGATTAACACAAGATATGCTAAGATAAGATAAACTGGATATGCTCTAATACTTTCGCCGCTTCGCTATTTCCTTGTTATACTAGTTTCTATATCTCTGCACCACCTAACTAGTGTCCCAACTAGTAACGATAACGTGATCCCAATCCTTGTAGTTTCCATTGCCTTCTGGCATACATTTATTATTTATTACCTAGATCTAATCTAGGGTTTTCTATCAAGTGCTTTCTAGATTCAACTAGAGTTTTATGCTATCTGCTGAACGCTTCTCGGATTCAGGGTTTATGCCACCTAGTCCAACTAGGGATTATGCTACCTATCGAACGATGCCCCCAAGTCTAGGACACACTACCTAGAGTGGTATACGTTCCTAGACTTCCCCACGCATGTATCGCGAATCGTTATCGCTTGTCTAGATGCACATGTCCTGTAATGTGCGGCCCGAGTCCTGTGGTAGGGAAAATCAAGAAACACAAAACTCGGTCGGGAGCTTTCAGATATCTGCCGATGCAGATGCTAAGGTCTGTTTTTATTCCAGTGGCTATGGTCCCACTCGACCCCTCCCTCAACTAATGAAAGGCACACCTTGAAAAATGAGAACTATACGCAGGCCCCCTATGCCCCACCAACCTATGGCCATCCTCACCCATAACTAGATAGAAAGTATATGGTCTTTTGGAGTTCTCCGCCTTTCCGCTTCACTTATCTCGACTGACTCAAGATGGATGGTACATGACGAGTTGCTATCACAGGGCCACCGGTTTCTCGCCGAATCACGCTGGTCCATCCTAGTCTTTAGGTTGCCATATTTTGCAACCAAGGCATACCCTTGGTTCTTCTAACGCAGACCTTAACCTCTTTGAGCCCAGGAGGATCATCTGCAGCCTCACAAATGGGATACCAAGAGTACCCTCACGTCCCCTCGAAGCCTTGGGCTTCGTAACCCAATTCGTTGGAGCCTTCTTTTTACTCAGACGGACATTCGCTCCTTCCCGTGTTATACTAAGAATTACTACTTAGTTTTACTAACTAAGGTTTACCACTTAGTTTCCAAAATCATTATTTTCTTAACTAAGGTTTACTACTTAGCTCCTTTTAACTATGGTTTACTACTTAGTTCTCTTTCCCTTCAATTTGAATTGGTTAAGTGTCATTAGTCAATTCAAGCTAACTTAACCCTCTTCATTTATCTTGTTAAAATGGTTAAGTGTTATCAGTAATTCATGTTGACTTAACCTTACCACAGACCATGTTATATTGGTTAAGTATTTCTTATTACTTAACCCTACCCATTCATCCTGTATTGGTTAAGTGTTCCTTTTTAACTTAACCTTGCCCGTCTGTTTTAACTGATATGTTATTAATGGTTAAGTATTATCTCTTCATGTTTTAGACTTAACCCTATTCCTTTATCACAATCTGATGGTTAAGTGTTCAAGTTTACTTAACCTTACGGTCTAGCCCAGCTAACATATCAAATTGGCTAAGTGTATTAAATTTTACTTAACCCCAACCTCTAGTCTAGTTAACATGTTAATTTGGCTAAGTGTATTAACTTTACTTAACCCCACCTTCTAGTCTAGTTAACATGTTAATTTGGCTAAGTGTTTTCTTAGTTACTTAACCCCTACAAGTCTTGCCTTGTTACCATGTTAAGTTGGTTAAGTGTCCCTATGGACTTAGCCCTCCCATTCTAGCTTAACTGTGTTAAGTTGGTTAAGTGTTCCTATGGACTTAACCCTCCCATTCTAGCTTAATTGTGTTAAATGTCTGTATGAACCTAACTCCACCCATCGGTTTTGTTATCATGTTGAATTGGTTAAGTGTCTTAGTTAACTTAACCCTACCATTCTTGTTCTAGCTTTAACTAAATAAATTAAAGCCGCGACCACTCACATTAGACAGATATTGTTGCGATTACTGGATGTGCCGGTTGGTTCCGGGCAGGTTTACATCGCAACTCAGTCTAACCTCGGGTTAGGCATATTCGTGTTTTCTAAGTTCAAAGGGTTTTGATTAATTTTCAAATCAAGTTTTGAAAGTAACCATCCCGTCCGTCGGATCAGTTAGGGATAGCCAGGGAGAGCAGGAAACTTGTATTTTCCAAACCCAAGCCTAGACACTATCCTCTCTGTCACCCTAGAACTTTCTGGTGTATTATTAAAAGAGATGTCGTTAATAAACCTTTAATTTGTCTAAATTTACATTTTCCAATTTAGGACAAATTCTATAAGTAAATCATTCCTAATTTACTTGTTTCCTAATTACTCTTTTAACGTAAATTGTCAACATTTATTCTTATGGCCCATTTTCCCCTCTATATCATATTTATGCTTTTTGGTATGTAAATTATACCAAATTAAGTGTCACTAACCATGATTTTTGCCAAACATGACAATTACTTGCAATTATGGCCAATTTCAAATTTATGCCAATATACTTCTTATGCCAAATTAGCTAATCCAATTCTGATTTAACATTCTAATTACAGTTCATATCAAACTAGACTTATTATTCTAGTTCACAGTTCATGCAAAATGCTAGATTTACAAGTCAATACTAGATTCAAATTACACATCCTATAATTCATGTCAAATTTATCTAATTTGCATTTCTATGAACATGCCATAATACATGTTCTCAATTTATGCCAATTTCCAAGTTAAAAACTACGTTTTTAGTAAATTTCATATTTGGCCCAAATCGTATTCCCATCGTTCGTATAATCGTGATTCAATCTAGATTATAGATAAATCTAGATTCGTAGAAAATAGGGAATGAACCAAAGATGCTATGAAAGAGAAAGACATAATAACTAGCATAAAATGATAATTTACTAATTACAGACCTAATGAATTACACTGAAATTAATCTAAAACATCGAAGGCCTATAGGTCTGAAAATCTTATGACATAAAAAGGGTTGAATAACGACGTAGGTTCAAGAACATGGGTAGACCTAACTTAATAGGTAAATTCCCAAGATCTAAAACCGAAGAAAACCAAGAATAGACAGAATAGATAATCAGGTTTAGACCCAATTTCATAGTCACAAAACTTAAGCAACACTTTCCTAGTCATGAATCATAGGTGTTTAATCACAGTTGTCCTTGTTATGTCATAGGCAATAGTTTATGTTTCCTAATCAAAGGAATAGGCTTGTGTTCATGGTCAAGGAAATAATTCTCATAGTTATGAGTCACAGTCATAGGCAGTGTTCATAGTCATAGGCAATGTTCATAGTCAAAGAGGCATATGGTTTTAAGGTCCAGAGTTTCATAGTCACAGTCTTATTGGTCCTCGAATCATAACAGTTCTTAATTAGGTCCAAAGATATAAGCACTGATTCGAATAGAAAGATTTGGCATACTCTTTTATTCCTTTAATTTCATGTCACGGATAGAGAAAACGTTCAAATCTAAAAAGTAACCGACTTACAGAGATTAGATTAGAATAGAAAGATGGCGTTGCTATGATTCGTGCGACGTTGCTCGAAACCGTTTGAGTTAGCCTTTGATTCTTATCTTGAAGCTTTAATCTTGATTCGAATCTCTTCTTAACAAACTTGAGCAGCATAACCTTGTCTTGGATTTTCGTATTATTTTATTTTAATTAGAATTAGAGCAGAGTATAGGCATAGAGAAGTTGTGAGGAGAAAATATGAGGCCTAGGGGTGTTTTTATAGTGTAGAAGTCAACGAATCTAGTCAGAATGGCGTCCGGATACAGAAAAACGAACCAGGATGCAGATCTGGGAAAAAGCGGGGAGGTCGACCCCCAGGTCGACCTATCGGGGGAAGGTCGACCCCCAGGTCGACACCCTGGTCGACCTGGGTACCCAGATCGACACCCTGGTCGACTTGGGTACCCAGGTCGACTCCCAGGTCGACCCCCTGGTCGACCTGGGTCCTGGGCGGGAAATTTCCCGCCCAGCCCGCTTCTTAGTCTATTTTGAAATGTGAACTTCGCTGAAACCTCCGGAGGCCATATCTTCCTCATACGAACTCCGATTTACGCAAACTCGGACTCTTTTTCATGCAGAATTCTGAGACGAACGTAATGGCGCAGCCCGTTTCCCTTGATTTTGAATTTAAAATTTAAATCTGCCTTGATTTGTGAATCTTAGTGTTACAGAATTACGGGGTGTTACAACAAGTTCCCAATATCTATCGGTGGTTTTGCATCACCTCATTCTCTTTAGCCCTTAAGCCTTATCCTTCCACTATGGGTCGAACGTTTCCATTAATCGTGATGCTTCTGCCACTAATATTCCCTCTTGCGCTCCTCTCCATATCCTATGAAACGACCTGCTTCCTCGACCCTTGGAAATGACACTAATAAATCCAAGGCATTCACGTACCCAGAACCAAGTGTCGAAGAAGTAAATTGTTTATGGTAAGAAAGAAAAGTGAATAAAAAGTAGCAAGATCAGAATCTTTCATAGTGGAAAAACGTATATATATGTATTCATCATATAAAATCCTTACAGCGTAAACATTAATCTTACTCTTATCAAAGTGAAGTTATAGGATATGCCCTTATAATTGTTGAGGGAAACTAAGAAAGAGAAAATATTTTCAAATTTTTTAGCTCCAAGCTCCATCCAATTGATCCAAGTAAAAATCTGAGTTACTAGGCTGCTTGGAGAAAATAGGAGAACCCAAAATTTAAGGGAAAAGCAACTCTGAGTCCGTCATGGTGATCGTCGCTAATCTATGAATCAGAAAAGTGTGAATTTTCAATTAAATACTGCAAGCGTGCAGTTGTGTTGCATACAGGTCGAACACAGGGAGGTAGATTAAAATCAAATTATTTATCTAATCTCTTGGGCGAGTTAGACGAAGCCTGGAGATTTTGTTGAAATAAATACAAATTGAAATTGCGAACTTAGGATTATCGTTGAATCTAATCAACGATTAATCACTAAAGAAAGTAAATTGCAAAACAAGAACAACAATGCAGAAAATAAAAGTGCAGAATAAGAAGAACAACAACAACAAAAAATAGGATTGTCATTGAAACTAATCAAACGACTAATCACTAATGAAACAAATGTAAAATACAACTAGTACTCTACCGAATCTAATCGGGTAGATGACACTAGTTGCAAAAAAAAAAAAATACTAGAAAATAAAAGAAGAAGAAGAATTTTTATTAGGGTAATGGTATACAGAAATGAGATGGTGGCTACAATGACATTACAAGGGTATTTATAGGATAGATAGCCAAACCCTAACCCTAATACAATGATAGATGGGCCTTAGGGAATTCACAAAAGAGGTTACAATGAGAGTTTCAAATGGGCCTTAGTTAAATCTATTAAATTTTTGGCCTTTCTTCTTTTCCTCTTGGTTCTTTGACAAGCTTCCCTTGATTTGAGAAATTCTTGGTCTTTCTACCAATCATTTTCTTGTCCAACAGCAACTAGATGTGAGATCTTCATCTACAATTCTTCAAAATGTAAATATATACCAATTTGATCTCCATTTTTCTACTTTTCTGGTTGCATGTGAGCTGGGTTGGAATATCTGTAAAAGTGACAAAACAATACCCAAGTAATATTTATTTATATACAAAAGATAAGATATAAGAGCATAGAATAAACACGTTTCTATGTCAATCAAATACCCCCACACTTATCTTTTACTCGTCCTCGAGTAAAAAGAAAATAAAAATGAAAGGCTAACTAGATAGGTCACACTTTCGTAGGAAACACGATTGCATTGAGCGTATGCAACAAGCCGTTAAACCTCTAGGTGTCCCTAGTAGGACGAGTGGTGTCTCGTGAGGGTTTTCAGCGGATACTACCCACAAAATCCAAATGCAGTATGCTATGATTCTAATGAAACTACATGAATGTAATGGCATATCAAAATAAAAACAAAAATGAAAACAAGACTTATTTCTGAAGTGGTACAACA
The DNA here is from genome assembly GCA_030737875.1 of Allium sativum. NCBI lineage: Eukaryota > Viridiplantae > Streptophyta > Magnoliopsida > Asparagales > Amaryllidaceae > Allium > Allium sativum. The sequence goes on from CM060923.1 coordinate 653,058,747, forward strand.
AATTAAATTAACAATTTCTAGTCAGTTGATTTTATTTTAGATATCTCAACTTGTCACAATTTTCAATATAAACCAAGTTTTCAAATGTTAAGTTTGGCCAGTTAGTTCGGTTGATAACATAGTGCAGCCATGAAATAGATTCTTAGTTTGCATGGCACAGTTTGTAAAGTGGTATTATTATTTTCTCATGTATGGCTAGTCAAATCAATAAGGTCAAGAAGTGTTTGGGCATCATCGCTTATTCTTTATTCTATAAAATTTTAAAATTTATGATTAAGTACATACACCTAACTTAGAAGACCAAGGTTTACCACCCGTGCACTGCCTCACGGACTAACGGAGAGTGGATAAAGAGCTTGGCAGATTGTGCAGGCCGACTTTGACTTTGTCAACAACGTGTCGGTAATCCTTAGGTGTCCAATCTCATAAAATGAGACCAAGATATTCCAACGCTGACTTTGTCAACAACGTGTCGGATAGAGCTTGGCGGGTTTGCACACCAACGCTTGATATACAAGCAATGTTGGATACCCTTGGATTACTATTATTATTATTGAAAATATAAGCACAAAAGAGAGTTACGCGAATTCAACCTAACACAACTTAGTTTTAATGATTCAAAAAGCCAATATAAGTATTTTAAGTCCTCCACTTATTTAAACAAAGTCTACAATATAGAATAGATTTCATGGCCATCACCTAAGAATCTCCCTATGTACCGGTTACACTATTATCCCTCAAAATTAAACTTTTCATTATATTTCATATTCGATCTTAGCTGAGAGAAAAAATACTATCAGCTGATTAACAATCCTTAACTTATTTTGTTGTATCAAATCCAAAATGAGTCGTATTTTCAAAAAAAAAAAAAATGGCATGTTACTACAATCTAAAATGCATGATGGTCCTATTTAAATGGTTGAAAATGAAAAGAAAGAAAAATAAAGAAAAAACAAAAATGAGTGAAATGCAAACTCCCCCCCCCCCCCCCCCACACACACACTAGAACTAAACAGTGTCCACACTGTGAACGTTTCCTAAATTTGAAAGATCGTACCCAAAGGTGAATGAGATGCAAAATTATTTGTAGAATGAAATGCAATCTAACTATATGTAAAAATGGATCATATATACAATGATATATGTGTTTGCGGTGCACGCGATGCAAAGAATGCCACCAACTTTTCCCCCACACTTGGTTCTAGCCCTATGAGTCCCATTCCCACTGTGTCTAGATATGTTTTCTAACAAGCAAGAGTTTTTGAAAACCATCTCATCTTTATACCTCGATTTGTAGTCCAGTAGATAAATATCCAGGGTCGTCCTAACATGAAGTTTTTCAATCAAGCTAGCATTCCAAAAATAATTCATGTGTTCAGCAAATTTATCAGTGTAATTGTCCAAAAAATTGTGATCATATATAAATTCAATGAAATTTGAATTCTGAGTGTTGTTCAAGAGTATGTGATCACATTTCTCATCATTAACTGACAACGTATTTTCGACACTGACAATTTCAAGTTCGTTTGAAATTTTCTCAAAGTTAAAATTTTCGAACTCGTGATGTGAATCCACTTCTTCCTTATTTGGCAACTCATCCTCGTACAATCCAAAAAAATTCATGTTCGTTAAAATCCTTTTCTAAATTTGAATTGAAAAATTCAACATCTTTATTCTGTTCAATTTCAAAAATTTCAAGTTTCTCACAACCTGAAAGAGAAAAATCAAAATCTGAGTTTAAATCTTTTTCCTTAAAGGAGTTGAAGTCTAAATCATTTGCTGAATTGTGAACAACTTCATTTAGATCGTCATTTTCAATTTCCAACGTTGTAATCTGAAAATTTTCAATGTCAGCAACGAATGGATTATTTCCTGATTCATCACATTGAATTAGATTTTGTTGCTCGAGTTGTTCTTTAAAACACGTCATTAAACAAAGAAGTTCATCAAGATGTCTATCTTTTTCACCAAGCTCTCTATCTTGCTTTTCTACCCTCTCTCTAAGAATGTTAAGGTGATATTCTTCAAAATCGTGGATTTGAGAGCTCTCGTTTTGGATTTCTTGATTCTCAAAATTATAGTCCACATCAATTTCACAATCAATATTATTTCCAATGTGGTAGTTGTTTGAATTTTCAGAAAAATGATATTGGAAATCATTTTGATTTTGAAAATTAGGTTCATAACCAAAACTGTCGAAATTCGAGGGAAAACTGCAATTTTGGTCATATTCAAGATGTGGATATGAGTTGTTATTTTGAAGATTTTGATCGACTTGAAAATCATTTTCATATCCAAAATTATTTTCGAATTGGTTTCCAACCCCGTATTGATGTTGATCAAAGGTATATTGGGATTCAAAGCTATTTTGATATGGATGTGGCCCATAATCGAAATTATTGAAATTTGAATTGAAGTCGCCATTTTGATCATAACTTTGAAAATGTTGGTCGTTTTGAAAATTTTGGAAATTGTTGATGTGAGAACCCGTAACTTCCCCGTGAGGGAAAGAGCGGATACTTTGAGAACAACACACAACAGAACGCAGACGGAAGAACATTTCATTGCTATTACAACAATTCCATCAGATACAAGAATATACAGAGTATAATTGAATAAATTACATTCGATAAATATTAGAGATTACATTAAATTACAAAGCAGCGGAAAATAATACAAAACAAAACTGAAAGTAATACACGGATACAGAGCTTTCCGAGCATCGTTCCAGCTGTAAATCAGGATCCTGTGAATATAAATCTGCAAAACCAAAACTACTAGCTGCCCATGAAGAAAATAGGGGCACCCAGAGTTTAGGTTAAAACAATAAACTCCAGGTCAGTCATATGACTGGTGTGAGAACTAAAACAGTTATTTAAAATTTTACTTTAAAAGAGGGTGATTCAAGGGACCACGCCGTATAACACGGAATGGGTTTCCTCCCAAGAATACCAGTGCATAGAATAAACAGCGTAATGCTTTTTCAAAAAATGAAGCTATTATAAGACCCAGGTCCCATCACACAATGCAACCCAAGCCGGAGGATAGGGTTTTCCCTTATAATAGCCAAACATTCTTGGTACGTTTAAAACAAATCATTTGATAGTATAATAAGTGTATAATGTCAAAACAATTTCAATCATAAATATCAATCCTAGGCGGCATGGGTACCATCTATCATGTCGCCATACTAGGCTCTACAAATAAAACCGAGATACACGTATTGGAAATTGGATTTCCGTCATGAGTCGAGGCAAGGGGCAAGCTCCTCTCCGCTTCGAGACACTCTAGCAAATGCCTCGGGACTACACACTCTGGGTAACCCCTGGATGCTTCAGGGTCGGTCCTCTCTTACGTTTGAGGATTAATTATGCCTGAACACACGTTTCCCGGTCCTTACAGACCTAAAATCGAGGCGCCTCATCCAACAACCACATAGGTGAAAAGTATATAAATGTCAGAGCTGGTAAGTCACTGACACAACCAAAGCTAGAAAGAAACGTCGTGCTCTCCCTGCAGTCCTTATCCCGTTTTTAACTCATCCCGAGGTGTGAGACTCGCGAATTCACGTTATACACAAAGCTGCCACGTAGGTCGTGCTTTGATCAACAACCACAAGACTTTGCTTTTCAACAGAAGCCTTGATCCATGCAACTCAGCGTGCCACACAGGCAATTCATGCCATGCGATTGATATCTATCGATATATAACCTCTAAGCTCGTACGTCTCAGAGAAGGGCATTAAGCAAGAGAATAAATTCTCCACCGCCAAACAGATATATATTTAACAGAAATCAATCAACACAGAAAAAAATCCAATGTTAGACACATAATCCATTTACAAGTTCGTTCTGGGTCCGAACGAAACCGGAGGCACTTTCCTCGCATATCCATCGATCTCCAAGTACGTCTGGATGACCACCAACTGATTCCCTCATCTTGGGTGTACAGCCCAATCAAGATCATCAGTAATCACCCAAACGATGTGAAGACTTCTGGTCTTCAACCACCGTCTTCATCTTCGACATATCGTCGAATCGGTTATTCAGAATGGGTATAAACCCGGCCTTTCCGAACAACCCGCGTATATTAAAAACAAATGTTACACAAACACAACATACGCCTCATTCCAATTCAGCAGCCGCTAACCGCAAATTAGCAAGAGAACAATTTCCCAAATATTAATCCCAAAGGCCGAAACCAACATCAGATCAATACCCAGGAAACCATTCTTCTTAACTAACCTACAGCTAGTTTCTAAATTTCACATTCTTAGGGGAAAGTTCCCATTAATTTTATCCAAGATAAATTCTTGAATTTTATTATTTAATCTTCCTTTGGATGTCATTTCAAACCAAATTACGGTTTTCCAAACTAGTCGGGATTAGCAAACCACACCGAAGTAATTGTTTATTTTATTTCCCAATCCCAACCTATTCATCCCATGAAGCAAAACTGGTAATACTCCATATCTAACACCACGGTGTTATCGGTAAAATTATTTACCATTTCATGTTCAAATCTAATTAAAGATTTAACTATCTCTTTGGAGCAAAACTGGTGATACACCATCCTTGCTCATTTTCCAAAGTTGATAATTTAGATTATCAATTCACATTTCAATCTAATTGCAGATTCATTAAAGCTCCTTTTACTGGGTTAAAGAACTAGTGTTATTTAAAACACAGTTCACGATAAACCCAAATCACATTCTGTTTATTATCGGGTTAAAGAACTAGTGTTATTTACAACACTGTTCACGATAAACCCACAAATCAATTCTATTTAAAACTCGTTTCAAATCCAATTTATTTATTTAAAAATAAACGGGTTTAATTTTAGTTCCAAACTAGTTCATTTCGATAAAAATCTATTTTTATCTTTTCAAATATGGAGTTTTTCATCTCAATTTTTCCCAAATCATTTCTTACGATTTTACACAAATTATTACTATTTTTAATAATTTTATCAAGGCCCGTACAGTCGATTTCCATCAACGGCCATCGAACTGCACTTACAGCTACCTTTTCCAAATTTGATTTGGACGTATCTCCGAATCCAACCGTTAGATTTCAAATTTCTAATATTCATTAGAAAGATCTTTTCGATATGAACCCAACGGTTCCGGTTTTAGGAGAATCCGACGGTCGGATCTCCCGTAATATCCGTTTGAAGTCAATGGTCGAAATTTACGAACTGCCGCGGCGCGACGCGTTCTATTCAGGCCATTATATTATATATAATATATATAATATATATTTCGTCGATTTCTATTTAAAACGAATTTTATAAATAGTTTTAAATTCGTTTCAAAAACAATTTCAACTTCCATTTCAATTCAAATCAAAATTGAATTTTTCCTTATAAATTCATTTTAAAATTCATTTCTATTCAATTCAAATTTCAATTCAATTTGAATTCAATTCAAATCGATTTTTATTCTATTTCAATTCGTTTTCAATCCAATTCGAATTTGTTTTATATTCAATTCAATTCGAATTCGTTTTCTTTTCAATTCATTTCGAATTCGTTTTATATTCAATTCAATTCGAATTCGTTTTATATTCAATTCAATTCAAATTTAAAAACGAATATAATCGATATAAATATCATTCGCGTCAAAATAGCGCATCTCTAATAAATACGGCTTTATATATTTCAATAATTCCATTATTCTATTCAACAAATGAATCTATATTTTTGTCAACACATGACTAATCTCAACGAATGAGTATTGTCCACGTGTGACTAATTTTGTTATTCAATATATTTTATAAAAATTATGGTATCTATCGTTTGATTTAAATCAGACTTCAACCGTAAATTAGTAAGAGAACGATTCCCTGAATATTAACCCCGAAGGCCGGAACCAACATCAGATCAATATCCAGGCGACCACTCATCTTATCTATTTTCCAGTTAGTTTCTAATTTCATATATGATAAAGATGTAAATTTTATTGTTAAAATACTTCATTCAACACATGACTAATCTCAACGGATGAGTACTGTCAACACATGAACCTTTATATTATAAAGATAAAGATGTAAATTTTATTATTAAAATATTTCGTTCAACACATGACTAATCTCAACGGATGAGTACTGTCAACACATGAACCTTTATATTATAAAGATAAAGATGTAAATTTTATTATTAAAATATTTCGTTCAACACATGACTAATCTCAACGGATGAGTACTGTCAACATATGAACCTTTATATTATAATATTCTTTATCTTCTAAATTGGAATGAGGCCCAATCAATTACCATATAAAGTTAATTATATGGATTCCATTCAACACATGTATATAATAGCAACGATACATAATCAACCATCATCCACAGTGCACTACACTGTATAAGCATCAAATATAGATATCTAACGCTTATAACAGCCTGTCAATCAATCGATCGACATACAACTAATTATTGGGATTAGTGTATGCCTTATTTTATCCCAATACCCGTGTGGGGTTTCAAACCATCAAACACAGATTTTTATTTGTGCAGTTGGGCGATGTGTAAAATTTATCGTCCCAATCAATGTCCTTCAAATAGGTGTACATAAACAAACCGTCCGGTTTGTAAATGAATATTTATTTATTCACATTCACTATATTCATACTCACGTTAAAAATTATATTTTTAACACATGAATTTCTATTCAGTCCATTTACAAAGTAAAAAAGGTATTTTTATTTTTCTAACTTATTTTAGAAAATTTCGGCGGCATAATGTAACAACCCGGAAATTCTGGGCCAGTTTAAAATTTTTATTTTGGCAATTTTAGCGAATTTTAATTATTTAAAATAGATTATTTTAAATAATATCGACGAGAAATTTATTTTGAATATATTTAGGACGTATATATTACGTACGTCGTCGTTAGAATATAAATAATTATATATAATTATAAATAGAATTGAAAATGGCGCGGTAGTTCGATAATTCGATTTCAAACTTCAATTGAATGTACCGGGTGCAAAACAATCCGGATTTTAGCGAAACTAAAAACATAAGGATCTAATTGATGATATCTTTCCAACAAATCCGAAAAATCGAGATTTCATAGCGGGAATCAAAGGATACGTCCAGTTGAAAATTCTGAAGAGTCGCTATGGAATTCAGGCCCTTAAAAATGGACATTTTGCAAACGACCTCGGATTTCGACGAAACCAGTTTTGTTGGGTTCGTGATGTTAAATTATTGCTAGATTCCAAATTTCATAATTTTTCGAATCAATATGTGAGCGTGGCAAAGGAAAACGTGTTTGACCAGTTTCAGTTGATTTTAATCGACTGGAAATTGGCCATTTTTCCAACGGTCTCAGAATTCGACGAAACTAGTTTTGATAGGACCGTATCGTCAATACGAAGCTAGAAAATATTTTTCGGGAATTTTTAGAGTCAGTATGTGAGCCCGGTAAATTGAAATGTGCGTTAAAATCAATTTAAAACGTTATAATTAATTTATATTGTAATTTTAACGGAAACTGATCGTAACGGCCAAATTGGCTTACGAAACATATCCCATTGCGTACGGAATGGGGGTATTTGGCTAAGGGCGACAGTCGTTGGGTTTGATTTCAAGTTCGTAGCAGTAAGCAAGTAATTTCTGAATTAAATATATTATTTAATTTATTATATATGCCCCTCAATCCACTCCAACCCTAAGTCAAAATCATTCCTGGTCAACCCTAATCTTCGGCCGCATCTAAAACATTCGATGGCTCGAAACCATCGATCTTCTTCCTCCTCTAATGTAAAACCCACGCAACAACCAACAAAGCACTCAACCCCCATCCTCTACAGCTCGAGGAGCTTCTCCTTCTCGATGGCCACGATTCGTTTTCAGGACCTAAATCGATCAGAGTCTCGCTCCAAAGAGGCGTCGCAGGGGTCCAGATCTCGAGGAGCAGGGAGCGTCGAATCGCACGCCGCTTATGGCGCCTAGAGAGGAACCGACGGTGGTTCGAGTGGTATCCTCTGATCAGTTCCAGGTGGCATCGTGGACGAGCGGTGGTGGATGATCAATGTCGAGCGTGGGTTGAAGGCAGATACCAAGAGGGAAACGCAGTTTTTTTTATTTCTCTCTTCTCGTCAGCAGAAGGTAAATTTCTTATTTTATTTCTTTTTAAATAAAATGAATTTCATATTGTTTATAAAATCTGAAACTTTAATTATATATAAATGATTTTCAGTGAATAAATAATGAAATATAAATATAAAAAATGGATGTTTGAAATATAAATAAAAATAGATTTTTAAATATGAAAAACAAAGAGGCAAAAAAGAAAAATGACTAGCATTGTTTAAAAATATTTTTTTTATGAATAGCATGGGTTTTAAAACGCGATTTTAGAAATGAAAACATTTAAGAAGAAAAATCAGATTTTTATAATATTTATAGCAGGAATAAAAATATGGTTTTTAAAAATATATAGAACAAAAAAAAAGAAAAAAAAAATTTTAACTTTGTTTTTAAAAATAGAAGAACAACTTTGTTTTTAAAAATAGAAGAAGGCTTTGTTTTTAAAAATAGAAATAGGATATGATTTTTAAAAATAAGAAAAATATATATATGTCATTGATAAAAAGCTGAAGTTTACATATATTATAATTATAAAGATGTCGATTTTAAAAGTATAAAGACTTCGATTTTAAAAATATAAAGACATTCGTTTTAAAAATATAGAAAATATACTTTGTTTAGAATAGAAATAAAGATGGAATTTTTATAGGACAACAGTAAAAATTCGATTTTTTTTTATATATTGAATAGCGAAGTGAAAATTCGATTTTTACATATGTAGTGAAAACGGGCAACAAAAGCGACAAAGGGCGAGAATGGCGAGGATTTCTCAAAAAGAAGAGTCGAGATGGTTGGATAGCTATCGGTGAGAATTTCTCACCTTTCAATTTTATTTTCTAGTTATATATATATACTAGGATGCAGACGGTGCTTAGTAGCACCCGACACAATCGTCCACAGATCATGGACTTGTTTGTTTGGTTGCATAGGTTAGTTATATGATTTGATTTGAAATTGAATTGTTTGGTGAAAAGAATGGATTGATTGATGTGTGAATGGCGTGGGCCTTCACTAGACCGAGGATAAGGCTACGCCTCGTCCCGTTTCTAGTATCGTGCCGTTATGCCGCCGAAATTTTCTAAAATATGTTAGAAAAATAAAAATATCATTTTATTTAAAGAATGAACTGAATAGAAATTCATATGTTGGGATAAAATGTTTTATCGTTAAAAATATAATTTTTAACGTGAATGTGAATAAATAAATATTCATTTACAAACCAGACGGTTTGTTTATGTACACCTATTTAAAGGACATTGATTGGGTCGATAAATTTTACACATCGCCCAACTGCACAAATGAAATATGTGTTTGATTGTTTGAAACCCCACACGGGTGTTGGGATGAAAAATGAAGTTCACTCATCCTGATTGATTAAATATGTCGATCGACTGATTGACAGGCTGTTATAAGCGTTAGATATCTATATTTGATGCTTATATAGTGTAGTGCACTTTGGTTGATGGTTGATTATTTTTCAATGCTATTATATGTTTGTAATGCATGAAAATCCATATAATTAACTTTATATGGTAATTGATTGGGCCTCATTCCAATTTGAAAAATAAAGAATATTATAAAATAAAAGTTCATGTGTTGACAGTACTCATCCATTGAGATTGGTCATGTGTTCAACGAAATATTTTAGTAATAAAATTTACATCTTTATCGATATAAAATAAAAGTTCATGTGTTGACAGTACTCATCCATTGAGATTGGTCATGTGTTGAACGAAATATTTTGATAATAACAACTATTTTGAAAAAGAAATATTTGAAATAGAATATTTGTAAATAGAGATTTATGAAGCCGTGTTGATTAGTTTGACGCCATTTTGACGTGAACGATATTTATATCGATTTTATTCATTTCGAATTGAATTGAAAACGATTTCGAAATGAATTGAATTGAAAACGATTTCGAAATGAATTGAATTGAAAACGATTTCGAAATGAATTGAATATAAAACGAGTTCGAAATGAATTGAATTGAAAACGATTTCGAAATGAATTGAAAACGAATTCAAATTGAATTGAAAGCGAATTGAAATGAATTCAAATTGAATTGAAATTTAAATTGAATAGAAATGAATTTTAAAACGAGTTTATAAAGAAGAATTCAATTTCGATTTGAATTGAAATGGAAGTTGAAATTGCTTTTGAAACGAATTTTAAAACTATTTATATAATTCGTTTTAAATAGAAATCGACGAAATATATATTATATATATAATATAATGGCCTGAATAGAACGCGCCGCGCCGCGGCAGTTCGCGAATTTCGACCATTTATTTCAAACGGACATTACGGGAGATCCGACCGTCGGATTCTCCTAAAACCGGAACCGTTGGGTTCGTATCGAAAAGAGCTTTCTAACGAATATTAGAAATTTGAAATCTAACGGTTGGATTTGGAATTATGTCCAAATCAAATTTGAAAAAGGTCGCTGTAAGTGCAGTTCGATGGCCGTTGATGGAAATCGACTGTACAGGCCTTGATAAAATTATTAAAAATAATAATAATTTGTGTAAAATCATAAGAAATGATTTGGGAAGAATTGGGATGAAAAACTCCATATTTGAAAAGATAAAAATAGATTTTTATCGAAATGAACTAGTTTTGAACTAGAATTATAATTCTATTTATTTTTAAATAAATAAATTGAATTTAAAAAGGGTTTTGAAAATAACCAGAATATCCAATGATTGCATTGGAGTGGATTTGAATCGAAATTGTCTTCGGAATATTTCGATGTTGGAATTCGTGATTATACGGATGTTGTTATGGAAATTTGAAAGATATATATTTATATCGTTATTTCCAATACGACATTTGTTAATTGTAGAATTTGATATTGAATATAAGTCGATATATTTTCTATTCAGAGCCTTATATTGAATATCAAATGCGATTTGGGTTTGTCATGAATGGTGTCTTCACTAACACTGTTCTTGAACCCAGTTGAGAAAAGATTAAATCTTTTTATTTAGATTTAATGAAGTGGACCAATTAAACAATATTTAATTGGGATTGAATTGATATTGATTTTTGGGTTTATCGTGAACAGTGTTTTAAATACCACTCGTTCTTTAACCCGATAATCAATGGAATGTGACTTTGGGTTTATCGTGAACCGTGTTTTTAAATGACACGGATTCTTTAACCCAGTTAACGATTAAAACTAAGTGGAGTTTTAATGAATCTTTAATTAGATTGAAATGATCGAAAATGGAGTATCACCAGTTTTGCTCCAGGCGATAGCTAAATATTTAATTAGATTTGAACGTGAAATGGTAATTGAATTTACCGATAACACTGTGGTGTTAGATATGAAGTATTACCAGTTTTACTTCATGGGATGAATAGGTTGGGATGGGGAAATTAAAATAAATAATTACTTCGGTAAGGTTCGCTAATCCCGACTAGTTGGAATTGAGATTCAAAAATAGAATAAAGAATAAATTCAAGGAATTTATCTTGGATAAAATTAATGGGAACCTTTCCCTATGAATGTGAAATTTAGAAACTAACTGTCGGTTAGCCAAGCAGAATGATTTTCTGGATATTGATCTGATGTTGGTTTCGGCCTTCGGGGTTAATATTTGGAGAATTATTCTCTTGATTAATTTACGGTTAGTGACTGATGAATTGGAATGAGGCGTATGTTGTGTTTGTGTAACACTTATTTAAATATACGCGAGTTATTCGGAAAGACCGGGTTTATCCCATTCTGAATAACTGATACGACGATAAGTCGAAGATGAAGACGGTGGTCGAAGACCGGAAGTCTTCACGTCGTTTGGGTGATTACTGATGATCTTGATTGGGCTGTACACCCAAGAAGATGGAAACAGTTGGTGATCGTCCAGACGTACTTGGAGATGGATGGATATGCGAGGAAAGTGCCTCCAGTTTCGTTCAGACCCAGAACGGACTTGTAAATGGACTGTGTGTCTGACATTGGATTTTAGTCCGTGTGATTGATCTCTATTAAATACATATCTGTTTGGCGGTGGAGAATTTATTCTCTTGCTTAGCGCCCTTCTCTGAGACGTACGAGCCCAGGGGTTATATATTGATGGATATCAATCGCATGGAGTGAATTGCCTGTGTGGCATGCCTAAGTGGCAAATGATCAAGGCTTCTGTTGAAAAGCAAAGTCTTGTGGTTGATGATCGAAGCACGGCCTTGGTGGCGTAGCTTTGTGTAACGTTGATTCGCGAGTTTCACACCCGGTATGAACCAAAAACGGGAGACGGACCTCAGGGAGGGCCTACGTTTCCTCCTAGCTAAAAGTGGCGTCAGTGGTTTTACACGCCCTGACGAGTTTGACTTATGTGGTTGTTGCTGTTGCGAGGCGCCTCGGATTTATCGGTCGTTCTCGAACCGATGGAGTCATTTAGTTGGCTCGCTTACGCCCCAAAGGGCGGCGAAACGTAGTGCTCAGGTATAATTATCCACATCGGTGGACCGGCCCTGACGATTTAAGGGTCGATGCGTTCTGATCCTGAGATTCGGGCTAGGCAGTCTCGAATCAGTGAGGATCTTGCCCCTAGCCTCGGTTCATACCATAAATGATAACCCAACTTCCAATACGACGTCTTGCGGTTTTGATTGTAAACTTATATATGGCGACATAGTGTTATGGGGCATTCATGCCGCCTATGACTGATACTTATGATTTGAAGTTGTTTTATACACTATGCACTTATAATAGTATCAAATGATTTGTTTTAAACGTATCAAGCATTCTTTGGCTGTTATAAGGGAAAACCCTATCCTCGGCTGCGTTGCATTGTGTGATGGGACCTGGGTCTTATAACAGCTTCATTTTTCTTTATTTAGCATTGCGCTGTTTGTTTTATGCACTGGTATTCTTGGGAGGAAACCCGTTCCGTGTTATACGGCGTGGTCCCTTGATTTACCTAACTTTTAAAATAAAGAATAGTAACTGTTTTAGTTCTCACACCAGTCACATGACTGACCTGGAGTTTATTGTTTTAACCTAAACTCTGGGTGCCCTTATTTTGACACGGGCAGCTAGTAGTTTTGGTTTTGCAGATTTATATTCACAGGATCCTGGTTTACAGCTGGAACGATATCCGGAAAGCATTGTATCCGTATATCTCCTTCTAGTTGTGTATTGTATTATTTTCCGCTGCGATGTATTTAAATGTAATTTAAAGCTCTGATATTTCTGTGTAATATTTATTCATTTATACTCTGTATATTCTTGTAATCTGATGCATTGTTGTAATATACAATGAAATGTTCTTCTGTATGTGTTCTGTTGTGGCTTGTTCTCGAACTATCCGACGCTTTCCTTTACGGGGAAGTTGCGGGTTTTCACAGTTGGTATCAGAGCTTTGGTTTACAAAGCTCAGAGAACAAGGCACATTAGAACCGTACGAAAGAATTCATCAGATATTGGATTAGTAATATCCAATGAGAATGACTCGTTAGAGATGGGATCAGTAGTATCCTAGAACGAGTGTGAAGAGTATATTTTTCAAATGAAAACAATTTTTGTTTTGAAAATTTAAATCAATTATTCGTATCTGATTATCTATTTATATTGAGTTGGACAGTCCAGTATATAAAGATTTTGCGTATACGTCTGATCCACGTGTATTTGGAATTTTAATATACTGGACAGATATAGAATTACACTCTAGTCGCCCGGGAGTGATTCTGATGATTGATATATCATCATCAGAATTTATATTCGAGTGACGAACGTGTAATATCTATATATTTCCATTAGACTGGTGTGAGAACCAAAATTAGATAGGGCTTATTGTTGTGATTTGGCATCAAAAATCTGATTTTTGTATATGTATCAAAATTATGAATTTGAAACTATAATTCACTAATTGATTGATGGTTTTATTGTTTGAATAATTAAAATTTGAACCATTTAGTTCATTTGAATCAAATATTGGATTATATTGAAAATTGGTCGCATTTGCTTGCATATACATGTATATCATTGAACAGGTCATAGCAAGGGGGCTAGAGCAGAGAATAAAATTTGTTTGCCCGACAAATAGGTACATGTTTACTACATAATTTACTGTTTTGTTTGGGTGATGATGATTTTATGAGCCTATTGGCTAGCCGCTTGGATTTTTCTTTTTCTTTTTGAGATCTGAAGGACCGGGGAAGCTATTTGAAATTCCCCGATGCTCCCGGTGCAGGGGAGGTTATGGCGAAATTTTTCGGAAATTTAGGGTGTTAGCCAAATTTTTGAAGAATTTGAAAATTCTCAGAAACTGAAAAGTTGGAGAACAAAAGCCAGATCAAACGTAGAGTTGAATGATCAAACCACTTTCGACTTTGTTCCTTTTCGGGGACGAAAAGTTTTAAGTGGGGGAGATTGTAACAACCCGGAAATTCTGGGCCAGTTTAAAATTTTTATTTTGGCAATTTTAGCGAATTTTAATTATTTAAAATAGATTATTTTAAATAATATCGATGAGAAATTTATTTTGAATATATTTAGGACGTATATATTACGTACGTCGTCGTTAGAATATAAATAATTATATATAATTATAAATAGAATTGAAAATGGCGCGGTAGTTCGATAATTCGATTTCAAACTTCAATTGAATGTACCGGGTGCAAAACAATCCGGATTTTAGCGAAACTAAAAACATAAGGATCTAATTGATGATATCTTTCCAACGAATCCGAAAAATCGAGATTTCATAGCGGGAATCAAAGGATATGTCCAGTTGAAAATTCTGAATAGTCGCTATGGAATTCAGGCCCTTAAAAATGGACATTTTGCAAATGACCTCGGATTTCGACGAAACCAGTTTTGTTGGGTCCGTGATGTTAAATTATTGCTAGATTCCAAATTTCATAATTTTTCGAATCAATATGTGAGCGTGGCAAAGGAAAACGCGTTTGACCAATTTCATTTGATTTTAATCGACTAGAAATTGGCCATTTTTCCAACGGTCTCAGAATTCGACGAAACTAGATTTGATAGGACCGTATCGTCAATTCGAAGCTAGAAAATATTTTTCGGGAATTTTTAGAGTCCGTATGTGAGCCCGGTAAATTGAAATGTGCGTTAAAATCAATTTAAAACATTATAATTAATTTATATTGTAATTTTAACGGAAACTGATCGTAACGGCCAAATTGGCTTACGAAACATATCCCATTGCGTACGGAATGGGGGTATTTGGCTAAGGGCGACAGTCGTTGGGTTTGATTTCAAGTTCGTAGCAGTAAGCAAGTAATTTCTGAATTAAATATATTATTTAATTTATTATATATGCCCCTCAATCCACTCCAACCCTAAGTCAAAATCATTCCTGGTCAACCCTAATCTTCGGCCGCATCTAAAACATTCGATGGCTCGAAACCATCGATCTTCTTCCTCCTCTAATCTAAAACCCACGCAACAACCAACAAAGCACTCAACCCCCATCCTCTGCAGCTCGAGGAGCTTCTCCTTCTCGATGGCCACGATTCGTTTTCAGGACCTAAATCGATCAGAGTCTCGCTCCAAAGAGGCGTCGCAAGGGTCCATATCTCGAGGAGCAGGGAGTGTCGAATCGCACGCCGCTTATGGCGCCTGGAGAGGAACCGACGGTGGTTCGAGTGGTATCCTCTGATCAGTTCCAGGTGGCAGCGTGGACGAGCGGTGGCGGATGATCAATGTCGAGCGTGGGTTGAAGGCAGATACCAAGAGGGAAACGCAGTTTTTTTTCTTTCTCTCTTCTCGTCAGTAGAAGGTAAATTTCTTATTTTATTTCTTTTTAAATAAAATGAATTTCATATTTTTTATAAAATCTGAAACTTTAATTATATATAAATGATTTTCAGAGAATAAATAATGAAATATAAATAAAAAATGGATGTTTGAAATATAAATAAAAATAGATTTTTAAATATGAAAAACAAAGAAGCAAAAAGAAAAATGACTAGCATTGTTTAAAAATATTTTTTTTATGAATAGCATGGGTTTTAAAACGCGATTTTAGAAATGAAAACATTTAAGAAGAAAAATCAGATTTTTATAATATTTATAGCAGGAATAAAAATATGGTTTTTAAAAATATATAGAACAAAAAAAAAAATTTAACTTTGTTTTTAAAAATAGAAGAACAAATTTGTTTTTAAAAATAGAAGAAGGCTTTGTTTTTAAAAATAGAAATAGGATATGATTTTTAAAAATAAGAAAAATATATATATGTCGTTGATAAAAAGCTGAAGTTTACATATATTATAATTATAAAGATGTCGATTTTAAAAGTATAAAGACTTCGATTTTAAAAATATAAAGACATTCGTTTTAAATATATAGAAAATATACTTTGTTTAGAATAGAAATAAAGATAGAATTTTTATAGGACAACAGTAAAAATTCGATTTTTTTTTATATATTGAATAGCGAAGTGAAAATTCGATTTTTACATATGTAGTGAAAACGGGAAACAAAAGCGACAAAGGGAGAGAATGGCGAGGATTTCTCAAAAAGAAGAGTCGAGATGGTTGGATAGCTATCGGTGAGAATTTCACACCTTTCAATTTTATTTTCTAGTTATATATATATACTAGGATGCAGACGGTGCTTAGTAGCACCCGACACAATCGTCCACAGACCATGGACTTGTTTGTTTGGTTGCATAGGTTAGTTATATGATTTGATTTGAAATTGAATTGTTTGGTGAAAAGAATGGATTGATTGATGTGTGAATGGCGTGGGCCTTCACTAGACCGGGGATAAGGCTAGGCCTCATCCCGTTTCTAGTATCGTGCCGTTATGCCGCCGAAATTTTCTAAAATATGTTAGAAAAATAAAAATATCATTTTATTTAAAGAATGAACTGAATAGAAATTCATATGTTGGGATAAAATGTTTTATCGTTAAAAATATAATTTTTAACGTGAATGTGAATAAATAAATATTCATTTACAAACCAGACGGTTTGTTTATGTACACCTATTTAAAGGACATTGATTGGGTCGATAAATTTTACACATCGCCCAACTGCACAAATGAAATATGTGTTTGATTGTTTGAAACCCCACACGGGTGTTGGGATGAAAAATGAAGTTCACTCATCCTGATTGATTAAATATGTCGATCGATTGATTGACAGGCTGTTATAAGCGTTAGATATCTATATTTGATGCTTAAACAGTGTAGTGCACTTTGGTTGATGGTTGATTATTTTTCAATGCTATTATATGTGTGTAATGCATGAAAATCCATATAATTAACTTTATATGGTAATTGATTGGGCCTCATTCCAATTTGAAAAATAAAGAATATTATAAAATAAAAGTTCATGTGTTGACAGTACTCATCCATTGAGATTGGTCATGTGTTCAACGAAATATTTTAGTAATAAAATTTACATCTTTATCGATATAAAATAAAAGTTCATGTGTTGACAGTACTCATCCATTGAGATTGGTCATGTGTTGAACGAAATATTTTGATAATAACAACTATTTTGAAAAAGAAATATTTGAAATAGAATATTTGTAAATAGAGATTTATGAAGCCGTGTTGATTAGTTTGACGCCATTTTGACGTGAACGATATTTATATCGATTTTATTCATTTCGAATTGAATTGAAAACGATTTCGAAATGAATTGAATTGAAAACGATTTCGAAATGAATTGAATTGAAAACGATTTCGAAATGAATTGAATATAAAACGAGTTCGAAATGAATTGAATTGAAAACGATTTCGAAATGAATTGAAAACGAATTCAAATTGAATTGAAAGCGAATTGAAATGAATTCAAATTGAATTGAAATTTAAATTGAATAGAAATGAATTTTAAAACGAATTTATAAAGAAGAATTCAATTTCGATTTGAATTGAAATGGAAGTTGAAATTGCTTTTGAAACGAATTTTAAAACTATTTATATAATTCGTTTTAAATAGAAATCGACGAAATATATATTATATATATAATATAATGGCCTGAATAGAACGCGCCGCGCCGCGGCAGTTCGCGAATTTCGACCATTTATTTCAAACGGACATTACGGGAGATCCGACCTTCGGATTCTCCTAAAACCGGAACCGTTGGGTTCGTATCGAAAAGAGCTTTCTAACGAATATTAGAAATTTGAAATCTAACGGTTGGATTTGGAATTATGTCCAAATCAAATTTGAAAAAGGTCGCTGTAAGTGCAGTTCGATGGCCGTTGATGGAAATCGACTGTACAGGCCTTGATAAAATTATTAAAAATAATAATAATTTGTGTAAAATCATAAGAAATGATTTGGGAAGAATTGGGATGAAAAACTCCATATTTGAAAAGATAAAAATAGATTTTTATCGAAATGAACTAGTTTTGAACTAGAATTATAATTCTATTTATTTTTAAATAAATAAATTGAATTTAAAAAGGGTTTTGAAAATAACCAGAATATCCAATGATTGCATTGGAGTGGATTTGAATCGAAATTGTCTTCGGAATATTTCGATGTTGGAATTCGTGATTATACGGATGTTGTTATGGAAATTTGAAAGATATATATTTATATCGTTATTTCCAATACGACATTTGTTAATCGTAGAATTTGATATTGAATATAAGTCGATATATTTTCTATTCAGAGCCTTATATTGAATATCAAATGCGATTTGGGTTTGTCATAAATGGTGTCTTCACTAACACTGTTCTTGAACCCAGTTGAGAAAAGATTAAATCTTTTTATTTAGATTTAATGAAGTGGACCAATTAAACAATATTTAATTGGGATTGAATTGATATTGATTTTTGGGTTTATCGTGAACAGTGTTTTAAATACCACTCGTTCTTTAACCCGATAATCAATGGAATGTGACTTTGGGTTTATCGTGAACCGTGTTTTTAAATGACACGGATTCTTTAACCCAGTTAACGATTAAAACTAAGTGGAGTTTTAATGAATCTTTAATTAGATTGAAATGATCGAAAATGGAGTATCACCAGTTTTGCTCCAGGCGATAGCTAAATATTTAATTAGATTTGAACGTGAAATGGTAATTGAATTTACCGATAACACTGTGGTGTTAGATATGAAGTATTACCAGTTTTACTTCATGGGATGAATAGGTTGGGATGGGGAAATTAAAATAAATAATTACTTCGGTAAGGTTCGCTAATCCCGACTAGTTGGAATTGAGATTCAAAAATAGAATAAAGAATAAATTCAAGGAATTTATCTTGGATAAAATTAATGGGAACCTTTCCCTATGAATGTGAAATTTAGAAACTAACTGTCGGTTAGCCAAGCAGAATGGTTTTCTGGATATTGATCTGATGTTGGTTTCGGCCTTCGGGGTTAATATTTGGAGAATTATTCTCTTGATTAATTTACGGTTAGTGACTGATGAATTGGAATGAGGCGTATGTTGTGTTTGTGTAACACTTATTTAAATATACGCGAGTTATTCGGAAAGACCGGGTTTATCCCATTCTGAATAACTGATACGACGATAAGTCGAAGATGAAGACGGTGGTCGAAGACCGGAAGTCTTCACGTCGTTTGGGTGATTACTGATGATCTTGATTGGGTTGTACACCCAAGAAGATGGAAACAGTTGGTGATCGTCCAGACGTACTTGGAGATGGATGGATATGCGAGGAAAGTGCCTCCAGTTTCGTTCAAACCCAGAACGGACTTGTAAATGGACTGTGTGTCTGACATTGGATTTTAGTCCGTGTGATTGATCTCTATTAAATACATATCTGTTTGGCGGTGGAGAATTTATTCTCTTGCTTAGCGCCCTTCTCTGAGACGTACGAGCCTAGGGGTTATATATTGATGGATATCAATCGCATGGAGTGAATTGCCTGTGTGGCATGCCTAAGTGGCAAATGATCAAGGCTTCTGTTGAAAAGCAAAGTCTTGTGGTTGATGATCGAAGCACAGCCTTGGTGGCGTAGCTTTGTGTAACGTTGATTCGCGAGTTTCACACCCGGTATGAACCAAAAACGGGAGACGGACCTCAGGGAGGGCCTACGTTTCCTCCTAGCTAAAAGTGGCGTCAGTGGTTTTACACGCCCTGACGAGTTTGACTTATGTGGTTGTTGCTGTTGCGAGGCGCCTCGGATTTATCGGTCGTTCTCGAACCGATGGAGTCATTTAGTTGGCTCGCTTACGCCCCAAAGGGCGGCGAAACGTAGTGCTCAGGTATAATTATCCACATCGGTGGACCGGCCCTGACGATTTAAGGGTCGATGCGTTCTGATCCTGAGACTCGGGCTAGGCAGTCTCGAATCAGTGAGGATCTTGCCCCTAGCCTCGGTTCATACCATAAATGATAACCCAACTTCCAATACGACGTCTTGCGGTTTTGATTGTAAACTTATATATGGCGACATAGTGTTATGGGGCATTCATGCCGCCTATGACTGATACTTATGATTTGAAGTTGTTTTATACACTATGCACTTATAATAGTATCAAATGATTTGTTTTAAACGTATCAAGCATTCTTTGGCTGTTATAAGGGAAAACCCTATCCTCGGCTGCGTTGCATTGTGTGATGGGACCTGGGTCTTATAACAGCTTCATTTTTCTTTATTTAGCATTGCGCTGTTTGTTTTATGCACTGGTATTCTTGGGAGGAAACCCGTTCCGTGTTATACGGCGTGGTCCCTTGATTTACCTAACTTTTAAAATAAAGAATAATAACTGTTTTAGTTCTCACACCAGTCACATGACTGACCTGGAGTTTATTGTTTTAACCTAAACTCTGGGTGCCCTTATTTTGACACGGGCAGCTAGTAGTTTTGGTTTTGCAGATTTATATTCACAGGATCCTGGTTTACAGCTGGAACGATATCCGGAAAGCTTTGTATCCGTATATCTCCTTCTAGTTGTGTATTGTATTATTTTCCGCTGCGATGTATTTAAATGTAATTTAAAGCTCTGATATTTCTGTGTAATATTTATTCATTTATACTCTGTATATTCTTGTAATCTGATGCATTGTTGTAATATACAATGAAATGTTCTTCTGTATGTGTTCTGTTGTGGCTTGTTCTCGAACTATCCGACGCTTTCCTTTACGGGGAAGTTGCGGGTTTTCACACATAACGGCACGATACTAGAAACGGGACGAGGCCTAGCCTTATCCCCGGTCTAGTGATGGCCCACGCCATTCACACATCAATCAAATCAATTCCCATTTCCCCCAAACAATCAAATTCAACTCAAATAATTTAACTAATCTATGCAACCAAACAAACAAGTGCATGGTCTGTGGACAATGGTGTCGGGTGCTACTAAACACCATCTGCATCCTAGTATATATTTATAACTAAAAAAAGAAATTTTGAGTGAGAAGTTCTCACCAAAGCTATCCCAATTCCACGACTCTTCATTGATAGAAATCTTCATCATTCTCGCCTTTTTGTCACCTTCGTTGCCAGTATTCTCTACATATGTAAAAATCACATTTTTAATATCTACATTATATAAAAATCTTATCTTTATATCTTCTATAAGTTAAAAATCGGATTTTTATTCTCTCTATAATATAAAAATCATATTTTTATTTACTTCATATGTCAAAAACTGTAGAAGCTTTAAGACGGAGAAAACTCACATTTTTTCTAATGCACGGATTCGCTGTTCTGGTTCCAGAATTTGCAAACGAGCTTCAATCTTCACACCATCTTTTTTTCAAGCTTAAACGCGCCATTCCGGACAACTTTCGCCTAAGAGACTTTTTTTCAAAAATGCTCCAATTCGCCAGAATTCGCGAAAGGACACGAATTTTACCGCTTTTGAACAGCAGACTTCGAAAGCGTTTTCCGAGCAGCTCCGAACTCCAAAACATGACTTCCATATAGCCAAATCGAAGAGAATTTCGTGCTCTACAACTTTGGTCAAGAGGGACTTTGGCCAAAAACGCACCGTTTGGGAGTTGTTGGCGAAATACGGTCAGGGGCTTATTTGCTAAACGGGCGATTAGTGTAAAATGGGTTTTTGGTGACCGGAGGGCCCACGGCCGGAATTGAGGGGGGGGGGGGGGGGGGGAAGGGGGCGTCGGACCTGATGTGAAGTGGGGAGGCGGCTAAGGGGCGGCGGCGGCGGTGGTGGGGCCCGTGGTGGTGGCGGTGGCTAAGGGTTTTGCAAAACAAAGAGGGAAAGAGGAGGAGAGAGAGAGGAAGAGGAGGAGGAGGGGAAGAGGAGGGCGATGGCCGGCGGTGGAGGTGGGTGGTGGCGCCGGTGGAGGAGGGGCAGCGGGTTTGCGGGGCGATGGCCATTATTGAGTTTTTTTTTGAAGAAAGAGGAAGGGAAAGAAAGTGAAGAAGAAAAGGAAGTAAAAGTGTTGATATGCTAGTTTCTCCCGTACCGCCTGAACGCTAGCGATCTCCGATGGCCGCGGATTTCGGACACGAGATAGTAGACGTGAAGACGAGTCCAACGAAACAAGTTTCGTCGAATTCCGAGTTCGTTTGACCATTCAAAAAAAATCACAAAAATGCTAAGATAAGCTCTAAAAATGCGATTTTGGCGCACTTTTTCTTCTCGCACGCTCACATGCTAACTTCAAAAATCATGCCCTTTTGGATTTAACCATTTTTAGACAGTACGAATCCAGAAAAAAAACGAAATCGAATTCTAAGGTCGTATCAATAATGTTCCTTTGTAAAATGACTGCTTGCTTTACCCTGAACTGTTTCAGCTCGCACGGCCACATACTAACTCCGTTCGACGCGCCATTTGGAACTCAACAATGATTTGTCATTGTGAATCCATAAAAATTTATCTCGTCGAATTCTGAGCTCGTATGCAAAATTTCACTTTTTAAGGCCTATGTTTTGTTAACAGAAAAGCTCATGTCCATGGCCACTATTCCGGATATCGGAATATATCGAAGCTTATACTTTTCGGAGTTCTAAACGGCATTTTGAACTCAATGGAAGTGGTTTCGAGTCCAAATTCATCCGTATGCAAAATTTGACTTTTTGGGCCATGTATAATTTACATAGCGACTATTCTGAATTTTCAACTGCGCATAACTTTTGATTCCCGCTATGAAATTTCGATTTTTCAGATTCGTTGGAAAGATATTCCCAATTAGATCCTAATGTTTTTGGTTTCACTAAAATCCGGATTGTTTTGCACCCGGTACATTCAATTGAACTTTGAAATCGAATTATCGAACAACCGCGCCATTTTCAATTCTATTTATAATTATATATAATTATTTATATTCTAAGGACGATGTATATAAATATATTCGTTCGAATTATATTCAAAATAAATTTCTCTTCGATATTATTTAAAATAATTCATTTTAAATCTTCAAAATACATCGAAGTTGCCAAAACAAAAATTTTAAACTGGCTCAGAATTTCCGGGTGTTTACAATCTCCCCCACTTAAAACTTTTCGTCCCCGAAAAGGAACAAAGTCGAAAGTGGTTTGATTAATCAACTCTACGTTCGATCTGGCTTCCATTCTCCAACTTTTCAGTTTCTGAGAATTTTCAAATTTTCAAAAATTTGGCTAACACCCTAAATTTTCGAAAAATTTCGCCATAACCTCCTTTGTACGGGGAGCACGGGAAAATCCCGAAATTGCCATATAGGCCTTCTGATCTCAAAAAGAAAAAGAAAAAGCCAATCTGCTCATAAAATCATCATCACCCAAACAAAATAGTAAATTATTGTAAATATGTACCTATTTGTCAGGCAAACAAATTTTATTCTCTGCTCTAGCCTTCTTGCTATGACCTGTTCAATGTAAGTTCATGTATATGCAAGCAAATGCGACCAATTTTCAGTACAGTTTAATATTTGATTCAAAAATTATCAAACAACTAAACATACAACAAAAACATCAATCAATTAGTGGATTAACGTTTCAAATTCATAATTTTGATACATATACAGAAAATCATGTTTTGGTGCCAAATCACAACAAATGAATCTATCTATATAAGTTTTGGTTCTCACACCAGTCTAATGGAAATATATAGATATCTCACCTTCGAAACACGAATATAAATACTGATGATGCACGTGCTATCATCAGTACCATCTCCGGGCGACTAGAATGTGATTCTATATCTATCTAATATATTAAAACTTCGAATATACGTTCATGACGCGTATATGCAAAACCTTTATATACTAGATTGTCCAAATTCAATATAAATAAAATATTCAAATACGTATAAAACGATTTAAATTTTCAAAACAGAATTGTTTTCATTTGAAAAATATACTCTTCACACTCGCTCTAGGATACTACTGATCCTATCTCTAAGGAGTCATTCTTATTGGATATTACTAATCCAATATCTGATGAATTCTTTCGTAAGGTTCTAATGTGTCTTGTTCTCGAGCTCTGTAAACCAAAGCTCTGATACCAAATGTGAGAACCCGTAACTTCCCCGTGAGGGAAAGAGCGGATACTTTGAGAACAACACACAACAGAACGCAGACGGAAGAACATTTCATTGCTATTACAACAATTCCATCAGATACAAGAATATACAGAGTATAATTGAATAAATTACATTCGATAAATATCAGAGATTACATTAAATTACATAGCAGCGGAAAAGAATACAAAACACAACTGAAAGTAATACACGGATACAGAGCTTTCCGAGCATCGTTCCAGTTGTAAATTAGGATCCTGTGAATATAAATCTGCAAAACCAAAACTACTAGCTGTCCGTGCGGAAAATAGGGGCACCCAGAGTTTAGGTTAAAACAATAAACTCCAGGTCAGTCATATGACTGGTATGAGAACTAAAACAGTTATTTAAAACTTTACTTTAAAAGAGGGTGATTCAAGGGACCACGCCGTATAACACGGAATGGGTTTCCTCCCAAGAATACCAGTGCATAGAATAAACAGCGCAATGCTTTTTCAAAAAATGAAGCTATTATAAGACCCAGGTCCCATCACACAATGCAACGCAAGCCGGAGGATAGGGTTTTCCCTTATAATAGCCAAACATGCTTGGTACTTTTAAAACAAATCATTTGATACTATATTAAGTGTATAATGTCAAAACAATTTCAATCATAAATATCAATCCTAGGCGGCATGGGTACCATCTATCATGTCTCCATACTAGGCTCTACAAATAAAACCGAGATACACGTATTGGAAATTCGATTTCCGTCATGAGTCGAGGCAAGGGGCAAGCTCCTCTCCGCTTCGAGACACTCTAGCAAATGCCTCGGGACTACACACTCTGGGTAACCCCTGGATGCTTCAGGGCCGGTCCTCTCTTACGTTTGAGGATTAATTATGCCTGAACACACGTTTCCCGGTCCTTACAGACCTAAAATCGAGGCACCTCATCCAACAACCACATAGGTGAAAAGTATATAAATGTCAGGGCTGGTAAGTCACTGACACCACCAAAGCTAGAAAGAAACGTCGTGCTCTCCCTGCAGTCCTTATCCCCTTTTTAACTCATCCCGAGGTGTGAGGCTCGCGAATTCACGTTATACACAAAGCTGCCACTTAGGCCGTGCTTTGATCATCAACCACAAGACTTTGCTTTTCAACAGAAGCCTTGATCCATGCAACTCAGCGTGCCACACAGGCAATTCATGCCATGCGATTGATATCTATCTATATATAACCTCTAAGCTCGTACGTCTCAGAGAAGGGCGTTAAGCAAGAGAATAAATTCTTCGCCGCCAAACAGATATATATTTAACAGAAATCAATCAACACAGAATAAAATCCAATGTCAGACACACAATCCATTTACAAGTTCGTTCTGGGTCTGAACGAAACCGGAGGCACTTTCCTTGCATATCCATCGATCTCCAAGTACGTCTGGACGACCACCAACTGATTCCCTCATCTTGGGTGTACAGCCCAATCAAGATCATCAGTAATCACCCAAACGATGTGAAGACTTCCGGTCTTCAACCACCGTCTTCATCTTCGACATATCATCGAATCGGTTATTCAGAATGGGTATAAACCCAGCCTTTCCGAACAACCCGCATATATTAAAAACAAATGTTAGACAAACACAACATACGCCTCATTCCAATTCAGCAGCCGCTAACCGCAAATTAGCAAGAGAACAATTTCCCAAATATTAACCCCGAAGGCTGAAACCAACATCAGATCAATACCCAGGAAACCATTTTTCTTAACTAACCTACAACTAGTTTCTAAATTTCACATTCTTAGGGGAAAGTTCCCATTAATTTTATCCAAGATAAATTCTTGAATTTATTCTTTAATCTTCCTTTGGATGTCATTTCAAACCAAATTATGGTCTTCCAAACTAGTCGGGATTAGCGAACCACACCGAAGTAATTGTTTATTTTATTTCCCAATCCCAACCTATTCATCCCATGAAGCAAAACTGGTAATACTCCATATCTAACACCACGGTGTTATTGGTAAAATTAATTACCATTTCACGTTCAAATCTAATTAAAGAATTAACTATCGCTTTGGAGCAAAACTGGTGATACTCCATCCTCGCTCATTTTCCAAAGTTGATAATTTAGATTATCAATTCATATTTCAATCTAATTGCAGATTCATTAAAACTCCTTTTACTGGGTTAAAGAACTAGTGTTATTTAAAACATAGTTCACGATAAACCCAAATCACATTCTGTTTATTATCGAGTTAAAGAAAAAGTGTTATTTAAAACACTGTTCACAATAAACCCACAAATCAATTCTATTTAAAACTCGTTTCAAATCCAATTTATTTATTTAAAAATAAACGGGTTTAATTTTAGTTCAAAACTAGTTCATTTAGATAAAAATAGATTTTTATCTTTTCAAATATGGAGTTTTTCATCCCAATTTTTCCCAAATCATTTCTTATGATTTTACACAAATTATTACTATTTTTAATAATTTTATCAAGGCCCGTACAGTCGATTTCCATCAACGGCCATCGAACTGCACTTACAGCGACCTTTTCCAAATTTGATTTGGACGTATCTCCAAATCCAACCGTTAGAATTCAAATTTCTAATATTTATTAGAAAGCTTTTTCGATATGAACCCAATGGTTCTGGTTTTAGGAGAATCCGACGGTCGGATCTCCCGTAATGTCCGTTCGAAGTCAATGGTCGAAATTTACGAACTGCCACGGCGCGACGCGTTCTATTCAGGCCATTATATTATATATATATATAATATATATTTCGTCGATTTCTATTTAAAACGAATTTTATAAATAGTTTTAAATTCGTTTTAAAAACAATTTCAACTTCCATTTCAATTCAAATCAAAATTGAATTTTTCCTTATAAATTCATTTTAAAATTCATTTCTATTCAATTCAATTTGAATTCATTTCAAATTGATTTTTATTCAATTTCAATTCGTTTTCAATCCAATTCGAATTTGTTTTATATTCAATTCGAATTCGTTTTCTTTTCAATTCATTTCGAATTCGTTTTATATTCAATTCAATTCGAATTCGTTTTATATTCAATTCAATTCAAATTTAAAAACGAATATAATCAATATAAATATCGTTCGCGTCAAAATAGCGCATCTCTAATCAATACGGCTTTATATATTTCAATAATTCCGTTATTCTATTCAACAAATGAATCTATATTTTTGTCAACACATGACTAATCTCAACGAATGAGTACTGTCCACGTGTGACTAATTTTGTTATTCAATATATTTTATAAAAATAATGGTATCTATCGTTTGATTTAAATCAGACTCCAACCGTAAATTAGTAAGAGAACGATTCCCTGAATATTAACCTCGAAGGCTGGAACCAACATCAGATCAATATCCAGGAGACCACTCATCTTATCTATTTTCCAGTTAGTTTCTAATTTCATATATGATAAAGATGTAAATTTTATTGTTAAAATACTTCGTTCAACACATGACTAATCTCAACGGATGAGTACTGCCAACACATGAACCTTTATATTATAAAGATAAAGATGTAAATTTTATTATTAAAATATTTCATTCAACACATGACTAATCTCAACGGATGAGTACTGTCAACACATGAACCTTTATATTATAAAGATAAAGATGTAAATTTTATTATTAAAATATTTCGTTCAACACAAGACTAATCTCAACGGATGAGTACTGTCAACACATGAACCTTTATATTATAATATTCTTTATCTTCTAAATTGGAATGAGGCCCAATCAATTACCATATAAAGTTAATTATATGGATTCCATTCAACACATGAATATAATAGCAACGATACATAATCAACCATCATCCAAAGTGCACTACACTGTATAAACATAAAACATAGATATCTAACGCTTATAAAAGCCTGTCAATCAATCGATCGACATACAACTAATTATTGGGATTAGTGTATGCCGTATTTTATCCCAATACCCGTGTGGGGTTTCAAACCTTCAAACACAGATTTTTATTTGTGCAGTTGGGCGATGTGTAAAATTTATCGTCCCAATCAATGTCCTTCAAATAGGTGTACATAAACAAACCGTCCGGTTTGTAAATGAATATTTATTTATTCACATTCACTATATTCATACTCACGTTAAAAATTATATTTTTAACACATGAATTTCTATTCAGTCCATTTACAAAGTAAATATGGTATTTTTATTTTTCTAACTTATTTTAGAAACTTTCAGCGGCATAACGGCACGATACTAGAAACGGGACGATGCCTAGCCTTATCCCCGGTCTAGTGATGGCCCACGCCATTCACACATCAATCAAATCAATTCCCATTTCCCTCAAACAATCAAATTCAACTCAAATAATTTAACTAATCTATGCAACCAAACAAACAAGTCCATGGTCTGTGGACAATGGTGTCGGGTGCTACTAAACACCGTCTGCATCCTAGTATATATTTATAACTAGAAAAAGAAATTTCGAGTGAGAAGTTCTCACCAAATCTATCCCAATTCCACGACTCTTCATTGATAGAAATCTTCATCGTTCTCGCCTTTTTGTCACCTTCATTGCCCGTATTTTCTACATATGTAAAAATCACATTTTTAATATCTACATTATATAAAAATCTTATCTTTATATCTTCTATAAGTTAAAAATCGGATTTTTATTCTCTCTATAATATAAAAATCATATTTTTATTTACTTCATATGTCAAAAACTATAGAAGCTTTAAGACGGAGAAAACTCACATTTTTTCTAACGTCCGGATTCGTTGTTCTGGTTCCATAATTTGCCAACGAGCTTCAATCTTCACAACATCTTTTTTTCTAGCTTAAACGCGCCATTCCGGACAACTTTTGCCTAAGAGACTTTTTGCAAAAAATGCTCCTATTCACCAGAATTCGCGTAAGTGCACGAATTTTACCGCTTTTGAACAGCAGACTTCGAACGCGTTTTCCGAGCAGCTCCGAACTCCAAAACATGACTTCCATATAGCCAAATCGAAGAGAATTTCGTGCTCTACAACTTTGGTCTCAAGGGACTTTGGCCAAAAACGCACCGTTTGGGAAATATTGGCGAAATACGGTCAGGGGCTTATTTGCTAAACGGACGATTAGTGTAAAATGGGTTTTTGGTGACCGGGGGGCCCACGGCCGGAATTGAGGGGGGGGGGGGGCGGGGAAGGGGGCGTCGGACCTGATGTGAGGTGGGGAGGTGGCTAAGGGGCGGCGGCGGCGGCGGCGGTGGTGGGGCCCGTGGTGGTGGCGGTGGCTTAGGGTTTTGCAAAACAAAGAGGGAAAGAGGAGGAGAGAGAGAGGAGGAGGAAGACGAGGAGGAGGGCGACGGCCGGCGGTGGAGGTGGGTGGTGGCGCCGGTGGAGGAGGAGCAGCGGGTTTGGGGAGCGGTGGCCATTTTTGAGTTTTTTTTGAAGAAAGAGGAAGAGGAAGAAAGTGAAGAAGAAAAGGAAGTAAAAGTGTTTATATGCTAGTTTCTCCCGTACCGCCTGAACGCTAGCGATGTCCGATGGCCGCGGATTTCGGACACGAGATAGTAGACGTGAAGACGAGTCCAACGAAACAAGTTTCGTCGAATTCCGAGTTCATTTGACCATCCAAAAAAAATCACAAAAATGCTCAGATAAGCTCTAAAAATGCGATTTTGGCGCACCTTTTCTTCTCGCACGCTCACATGCTAACTTCAAAAATCATGCCCTTTTGGATTTAAACATTTTTAGACGATACGAATCCAAAAAAAAATGAAATCGAATTCTGAGGTCGTATCAAGAATGTTCCTTTGTAAAATGACTGCTCGCTTTACCCTGAACTGTTTCAGCTCGCACGGCCACATACTAACTCCGTTCGACGCGCCATTTGGAACTCAACAATGATTTGTCATTGTGAATCCATAAAAATTTATCTCGTCAAATTCTGAGCTCGTATGCAAAATTTCACTTTTTAAGGCCTATGTTTTGTTAACCGAAAAGCTCCTGTCCATAGCCACTATTCCGGATATCGGAATATATCAAAGCTTATACATTTCGGAGTTCTAAACGGCATTTTGAACTCAATGGAAGTGGTTTCGAGTCCAAATTCATACATATGCAAAATTTGACTTTTTGGGCCATGTATAATTTATATAGCGACTATTCTGAATTTTCAATTGGGCATAACTTTTGATTCCCGCTATGAAATTTCGATTTTCCAGATTCGTTGGAAAGATATTCCCAATTATATCCTAATGTTTTTGGTTTCACTAAAATCCGGATTGTTTTGCACCCGGTACATTCAATTGAAGTTTGAAATCGAATTATCGAACTACCACGCCATTTTCAATTCTATTTATAATTATATATAATTATTTATATTCTAACGACGACATATATAAATATATTTGTTCGAATTATATTCAAAATAAATTTCTCGTCGATATTATTTAAAATAATTCATTTTAAATCTTCAAAATACGTCGAAGTTGCCAAAACAAAAATTTTAAACTGGCTCAGAATTTCCGGGTTATTACTGTTGAAATTTGGATCGCGAAATTTTGGAAAATCTTGCTTCATGAGTTGTAATTCAAAATCAAACTCTTCAAGCGGACGTCTACTCCGATCATTATCCCATATTTCTCTCAATGATTTTTTTGAATCAGACATTTTAAAGAAGTCACGACAAGACAGAAATTATTCTCACTTCAAAATAGTATAAAATACTCAGTTGCGCTCTATTAATTAACTGACTCAATTGGAAGGGGGAAGAAGGTCTTTTGGTCGTTCACGTATAGTATAAACTAAGGGATACGACCAATGTTTTACGGGTAGTATGCAACCTCTTTTGCTAGAAGTTCAATAAATTGAACTAATATATATCCGCGATCCAATTATACGAGACAGTCAACTTCACAAAGTACCACTTTTCAATTATATTATTTTGCAGCGTCTATTTTTATTGTCGAAAACAATGAGAGTGATGATGGAAATTTGTTTATCACCAAATCAATTTAGAAATTTCAGTTACAGAACAGTCACAGAATAATAGCAGAACTGAAAAAATTGTACAAGCAAGCCGCTGCCCCTACAGAATTTTTTTACAAGCAATGTCTATATTTTTCTTTGCAGCAGAGCACCTGTAGAGTTCAGAAATTATTACAGTTGGGCGTGGCTGTCCTTCCAGAAAAAATGAGTAGCGTCAATGATTGAAATCTTACTATTTGCAATTTCTTTTGATTTCTAAAATCTTGATTTGTTGCTTGAACTCCAGTCACCTATTCCTTAGTTCGAAACTCTCTCCCTCTTTTTTTTTTTGCTAGAAGTTCACTAAGTGTAGGGGTATTTGATCAGAGGGAAGAAATGAAGCAGGGAAAAATAATTGAGAAAAAAAAAAGAATCTTTTTATGACCTTCCCTTTTTTTATTGTTGAAAAAGTGGACAAATAGGAAAGAAACAAATGACAAAAAAAAGGGAAGAGAGATTTCAGGAAAGAAAGAGAATTGTAAAGGAAGAAAGGAAAGTAATTGTAAAAGATTTGGAAAAGAAAATGAGAAGGGAAAGCAATAAAAGAGAAGACAAAAACAGAAAGAATTTTTTTCTTTTGTTTATTGTTGTAAAATTAGAAGAGATAGAAAAAAATGAAAAGGGAAAGAAATAAATGGAGAAAGGAAAGAAAATTAATTACAAGGCAGGGAAGAGAAATTTATATAAGGAAATTTTTTTCTTCAGCAAATTGTAAAAGAAGAAATGATGCGAGATATTAGTAAGAGGGGAAACAAATGAAAGAAAGGAGAAAGAAGTTGAAAAAAAAATAAAAGAAAAACGGCAAGATTTTTTTTTTTTTTTTTGAACTTGTAAAAGAAGAATGAGAAAAATTGTATTGAAAATTGGAAAGGAGGAATAAAGAGGAAAGAAATCAAAAGAGGATTTTTTTAATTTTTTATTTGAAAAGAAAGGAAATTTGTAAGAGAAGAAAAGAAATAAAATGTATTGAGAACAAGGAAGACAAAAGAAGAAAGGAAATTTTTTTGCAAAAGAGGAATCTTTTTTTTTTTTGAAATTTGTAAAAAAAAAAGAATGTAGATGATTGGAAAGAAAGTGGAAAGATGGAAAGAATAAAGGAAAATTGAAAGTTGTTTTTTTTAATCAAAGAGAGAGACGGAAAGAAATAAATGAAAAAATGGAAAGAGAGATGTAATAACCCGGAAATCTGGGCCAGTTTAAAAATTTTATTTTGTCAATTTTAGCGAATTTTGATTATTTAAAATGAATTATTTTAAATAATATTGACGAGAAATTTATTTTGAATAAAATTCGAACGTATATATTTATATAAGATCGTCGTTAGAATATAAATAATTATTTATATTTATAAAAGGAATTGAAAATGGCGCGGTAATTCGATAATTCGATTTCAAACTTCAAATGAATGTACCGGGTGCAAAATAAACCGGATTTTAGTGAAACCAAAAATATTCGAATCTAATTGATAATATCTTTCCAATGAATCCGAAAAATCGAAATTTCATAGCAGGAATCAAAAGATATTTCCAGTTGAAAATTCTGAATAGTCGCTATGGAATTCAGGCCCTTAAAAATGGAAATTTTGCAAACGACCTCGAATTTCGACGAAACCACTTTTGTTGGATCCGCAGTGTCAAGTTATTGCTAGATTCCAAATTTCATAATTTTTCGAATCAATATGTGAGCGTGGCAAAGGAAAACGCGTTTGACCAGTTTTAGTTGATTTTAATCAACTGGAAATTGGCCATTTTTCCAACGGTCTTAGAATTCGACGAAATTAGTTTTGTTAGGACCATATCGTCAATACGAAGCTAGAAAATATTTTTCGGGAATTTTTCGGGTTAGTATGTGACCCCGATAAATTGAAATGCGCGTTCAAATTCAATATATAGAGTTATATGTTGATTTTAACGGAAACTGATCGAAACGGTCGAATCAGCTTACGATACATATCACATTGTGTTCGGAATGGGGGTAAAACGCTATGGACGACAGGCGGTGGGCCTCGTTTAGAGGTCAAATGAAAAGGTACCCTTTTTGAAATATAAATAAATTAAAAAAATAAAATCACTTCCCTCTCCTTAACCCTTCAGCCCCCCCCCCCCCCCCCCCCCCCCGCCCGATTCAATTTCAGAAAAACGAAAAAAAAAGGAAAAGTGGGAGGAAAGAATCGCGCGCCGCCGGAGCGGGCGCAGCTCCTCCCCCCCTCTCACTCCCCCTTCTCCTCCACGTCCTCCTCCCCCCTCTTCTTCCCGCTCCCCACCACTGCAGCAGCTCCGTTCTTCCTCCCTCCCCCTTCTTCTTGTAATAACCCGGAAAATCTGGGCCAGTTTAAAATTTTTATTTTGGCAATTTTAGCTGAATTTGAATATTTAAAATGAATTATTTTAAATAATATCGACGAGGAATTTATTTTGAATTGAATTCGACGTATATATTTATACGCGTCGTCGTTAGAATATAAATATTTATATATAATTATAAATAGAATTGAAAATGGCGCGGTAGTTCGATAATTCGATTTCAAACTTCAATTGAATGTACCGGGTGCAGAACAATCCGGATTTTAGTGAAACCAAAAATAATGGGATCTAATCGATAATATCTTTCCAACGAATCCGAAAAATCAAGATTTCATATCGGGAATCAAAAGATAAGTCCAGTTGAAAATTCTGAATAGCCGCTATGGAATTCAGGCCCTTAAAAATGGACATTTTGCAAATGACCTCGGATTTCGACGAAACCAGTTTTGTTGGGTCCGTGATGTCAAGTTATTGCTAGGTTTCAAATTTCATAATTTTTCGAATCAATATGTGAGCGTGGCATAGGAAAACGGGTTTGACCAGTTTCAGTTGATTTTAATCGACTGGAAATTGGCCATTTTTCCAACGGTCTCAGAATTCGATGAAACTAGTTTTGTTAGGACCGTATCGTCAATACGAAGCTAGAAAATATTTTTCGAGAATTTTTAGAGTTAGTATGTGACCCCGGTAATTTGAAATGCGCGTTTAAATTCAATATAGTGATTTAAATGTAAATTTAACGGAAACTGATCGAAACGATCGAATCAGTTTGCGATACATATCCCATTGTGTTCGGAATGGGGGTAAAACGCTATGGACGACAGGCGGTGGGCCTCGTTTAGAGGTCGTATGTGAAAGTCAACTTTTTGAAAAATAAAATAATTAAATTAATAAAAAAAAAATTTAACTTCTCCTTCCCTATTACCCTGGCCCCCCCTTTCCACGTTTAGATTCAGTTTATTAATAATAAAAAAAAAAGGCGACGCCTCTTCCCACACCACCGCGCCACCAGGTCGGCCACCGCCTCTCCGATGATCGCCCGCCTAGCTCCGCCCTCCCCTGCTCTCTCTCTCCTCCCTGCGGTCCCTCCTCTCTCCTCTTATATCCCAAAACCCACGAACCCTATACAAAACCGAGCTGCCCCCCCCCCCCAAGCTGACCACCACCGGACCGACGCCGCCCCCCTGGAAGCCAGTGCCGCCGACGTCTCCAACCCCCCCCCCCCCCTCTTCGCAGGCTACGGTAAGGAATTAGGTTATTTTATTTTTAATTTTGTTTTGCTAATTACTGATTTTTAAAGAAATTAAAAACTGGATTTTTAAAGAAATTATAAACTGATTTTTTTTTAGAAATGATAAACTGATTTTTTTTAGAAATTATAAACTGATTTTTTTTAGAAATGATAAACTGATTTTTTAAAGAAATTATAAACTGATTTTTTTTAGAAATGATAAACTGATTTTTTTTAGAAATTATAAACTGATTTTTAAGAATTTTAAAAACTGATTTGTTAAGAAAATAAAAACTGATTTTATTTTAAGGTTTAAAATAGGAAAAAGGGTTTAAACTTTGAAATAGAAAAGGTTTAATCTTTTAAAAGAAAAAGGTTTAATCTTTTAATAGAAAAGGATTTGAGCTTGCAAAAATAAAGATCATATTTTTAAAAAGAGAAAAGACGGGATTTTATTAGGTAGAAGGAGCAAGACATGATTTTTATATAGGTAGGAAATAAAAATATGATTTTTATATTTTTAAAGAATTAAAAATGTGATTTTTATATTTTTAAAGTATTAAAAATATAGTCTTTACTATATAGAAGAGGTGAAAATGTGATTTTTGTTTATGTAGAGAAGTAAAAATATAATTTTTACATCATAGGAATATTAAAAATATAATCTTTATATATTGAATAGCGAAGTCAAAATATGATTTTTATATGTTGAACTTCGAAATAAAAATATGATTTTTATATATTGAACTTCGAAATAAAAATATGATTTTTATATATTGAACTTCAAAAAAAAATAGGATTTTTATATATTGAACTTCGAATAAAAATAGGATTTTTATATGTTGAACTTCGAAATAAAAAAAGGATTTTTATATGTTGAACTTCGAAGTAAAAATATGATTTTTATATGTTGAACTTCGAAGTAAAAATATGATTTTTATATATTGAACTTTGAAATAAAAATATGATTTTTATATATGGAATAGCGAAGTAAAAATTCGATTTTTACATAGGTAGTGAAAGCGGACAACGAAGATGACGAAGATGGGATAGCAATGAAGATTTCTATCAATGAAGTGCCGTGGAGCTAGGATAGCTTTCGGTGAGAATTTCTCACTCTTCAATTTTTTTTCTAGTTATATATATATACTAGGATGCAGACGGTACTTAGTAGCACCCGACACAATCGTCCACAGACCATGGACTTGTTTGTTTGGTTGCATAGATTAGTTGATGATTTGATTTGAATTGAATTGTTTGGTGAAATGAATTGATTTGATTGATGTGTGAATGGCGTGGGCCTTCACTAGACCGGGGATAAGGCTAGGCCTTGTCCCGTTTCTAGTATCGTGCCGTTATGCCGCCGAAATTTTATAAAATAAGTTAGAAAAATAAAAATATCATTTTATTTAAAGAATGAACTGAATAGAAATTCATATGTTGGAATAAAATGTTTTTATCGTTAAAATTATAATTTTTAACGTGAAGTGAATAAAATAAATATTCATTTACAAACCAGACGGTTTGTTTATGTACACCTATTTGAAGGACATTGATTGGGTCGATAAATTTTACACATCGCCCAACTGCACAACTAAAATCTGTGTTTGATTGTTTGAAAACCCCACACGGGTGTTGGGATGAAATATGAATCTCACTCATCCTGATTGATTAAATATGTCGATCGATTGATTGACAGGTTGTTATAAGCGTTAGATATCTATATTTGATGCTTATACAGTGTAGTGCACTTTGGTTGATGGTTGATTATCTATCATTGCTATTATATACATTTGTTGTATGGAATCCATATAATTAACTTTATATGGTTATTGATTGGGCCTCATTCCAATTTGAAAAATAAAGAATATTATAAAATAAAGGTTCATGTGTTGACAGTACTCATCCATTGAGATTGGTCATGTGTTGAACGAAATATTTTGATAATAACAACTATTTTGAAAAAGAAATATTTGAAATAGAATATTTGAAAATAGAAATATTTGAAATAGAATATTTGAAAATAGAAATTTATGAAGATGTGTTGATTAGATTGACGCCATTTTGACGTGAACGATATTTATATCGATTTTATTCATTTTAAAATGAATATTGAAAAGTGATTTCGAAATCGAATATTTTGAAATGAATTGAATTGAAAAACGATTTCGAAATGAATTGAATTTAAAACGATTTCGAAATGAATTGAATTGAAAAACGATTTCGAAATGAATTGAATTGAAAACGATTTCGAAATGAATTGAATTGAAAAACGATTTCGAAATGAATTGAATTGAAAACGATTTCGAAATGAATTGAATTGAAAAACGATTTCGAAATGAATTGAATTGAAAAACGATTTCGAAATGAATTGAACTGAAAACGATTTCGAAATGAATTGAATTGAAAACGATTTCGAAATGAATTGAATTGAAAACGATTTCGAAATAAATTGAAAACGATTTCGAAATGAATTGAATTGAAAACGATTTCGAAATGAATTGAATTGAAAACGAATTCAAATTGAATTGAAAGCGAATTGAAATGAATTCAAATTGAATTGAAATTTGAATTGAATAGAAATGAATTTTAAAACGAATTTATAAAGAAGAATTCAATTTTGATTTGAATTGAAATGGAAGTTGAAAATGTTTTTGAAATGAATTCAAAACTATTTATATAATTCGTTTTAAATAGAAATCGACGAAGTATATATTATATATATTATATATATAATATAATGGCCTGAATAGAACGCGCCGCGCCGCGGCAGTTCGTGAATTTCGACCAT
The DNA here is from genome assembly GCA_030737875.1 of Allium sativum. Lineage (NCBI taxonomy): Eukaryota > Viridiplantae > Streptophyta > Magnoliopsida > Asparagales > Amaryllidaceae > Allium > Allium sativum. The sequence goes on from CM060923.1 coordinate 653,096,548, forward strand.
TTATTTCAAACGGACATTATGGGAGATCCGACCGTCGGATTCTCCTAAAACCGGAACCGTTGGGTTCGTATCGAAAAGAGCTTTCTAATGAATGTTAGAAATTTGAAATCTAACGGTTGGATTTGGAGTTACGTCCAAATCAAATTTGAAAAAGGTCGCTGTAAGTGCAGTTCGATGGCCATTGATGGAAATCGACTGTACGGGCCTTGATAAAATTATTAAAAATAGTAATAATTTGTGTAAAATCATAAGAAATAATTTAGAAAGGATTGGGATGAAAAACTCCATATTTGAAAGGATAAAAATGGTTTTTATCGAAATGAACTAGTTTTGAACTAGAATTATAATTCTATTTATTTTTAAATAAATAAATAAATTGAATTTGAAAAGGGTTTTGAAAATAACCGAAATTTCCAATGATTGCATTGGAGTGGATTTGAATCGAAATTGTCTTCGGAATATTTCGATGTTGGAATTCGTGATTCTACAGATGTGGTTATGGAAATTTGAAAGATATATATTTATATCGTTATTTCCAATACGACATTTGTTAGTCGTAGAATTTGATATTGAATATAAGCCGATATATTTTCTATTCAGAGCCTTGTATTGAATATCAAATGTGATTTGGGTTTGTCGTGAATGGTGTCTTCACTAACACTGTTCTTGAACCCAGTTGAGAAAAGATTAAATCTTTTTATTTAGATTTAATGAAGTGTGCCAATTAAATAATATTTAATTGGAATTGAATTGATATTGATTTTTGGGTTTATCGTGAACAGTGTTTTAAATAACACTTGTTCTTTAACCCGATAATTAATGGAATGTGATTTTGGGTTTATCGTGAACCGTGTTTTAAATGACACTGATTCTTTAACCCAGTTAAAGATTAAAACTAAGTGGAGTTTTAATGAATCTTTAATTAGATTGAAATGATCGAAAATGGAGTATCACCAGTTTTGCTCCAGGCGATGGTTAAATCTTTAATTAGATTTGAACGTGAAATGGTAATTGAATTTACCGATAACACTGTGGTGTTAGATATGAAGTATTACCAGTTTTACTTCATGGGATGAATAGGTTGGGATTGGGAAATAAAATAAATGATTACTTCGGTGTGGTTCGCTAATCCCGACTAGTTTGAATTGATATTCAAAGGAGATTAAAGAATAAATTCAAAGAATTTATCTTGGATAAAATTAATGGGAACTTTTCCCAAAGTATAGGAATATTTGAATAAAAGAATATTCTGAATTGGAATGAGGCGTATGTTGTGTTTGTGTAACACTTTTATAATATATACGCGAGTTATTCAGAAAGACCGGGTTTATCCCATTCTGAATAACTGTTTCGACGTGGTGTCGAAGATGAAGACGGTGGTCGAAGACCGGAAGTCTTCACGTCGTTTGGGTAATTACTGATGATCTTGATTGGGCTGTACACCCAAGAAGATGGAAACAGTTAGTGATCGTCCAGACGTACTTGGAGATCGATGGATATGCGGGGTACTAGGTGCCTCCGGTTTCGTTCAGACCCAGAACGGACTTGTAAATGGACTTTGTGTCTGACATTGGATTTTAGTCTATTTGATTGATTTCTATTAAATATATATCTGTTTGGCGGCGGAGAATTTATTCTCTTGCTTAACGCCCTTCTCTGAGACATACGAGCTCAGGGGTTATATACTGATGGATATCAAACACATAGAGTGAATTGCCTGTGTGGCATGCCTAAGTGGCAATAGATCGAGGCTTCTGTTGAAAAGCAAAGTCTTGTGGTGATGATCAAAGCACAGCCTGTGTGGCACAGCTTTGTGTAACGTGAATTCGCGAGTTTCTGTGAAGACCCGCAACTTCCCCGTAAAGGAAAGCGTCGGATAGTTCGAGAACAAACCACAGCAGAACGCATACGGAAGAACCTTTCATTGTATATTACAACAATGCATCAGATTACAAGAATATACAGAGTATAAATGAATATTACACAGAAATATCAGAGATTTAAATTACATTTAAATACATCGCAGCGGAAAATAATACAATACACAACTAGAAGTAGATATACGGATACAAAGCTTTCCGGATATCGTTCCAGCTGTAAACCAGGATCCTGTGAATATAAATCTGCAAAACCAATACTACTAGCTGCCCGTGTCGAAATAAGGGCACCCAGAGTTTAGGTTTAAAACAATAAACTCCAGGTCAGTCATGTGACTGGTGTGAGAACTAAAACAGTTATTAATCTTTATTTTAAATCATTAGGTAAATCAAGGGACCACGCCGTATAACACGGAACGGGTTTCCTCCCAAGAATACCAGTGCATAAAACAACAGCGCAATGCTAAATAAAGAAAAATGAAGCTGTTATAAGACCCAGGTCCTATCACACAATGCAACGCAAGCCGGGGGATAGGGTTTTCCCTTATAACAGCCAAAGAATGCTTGATACGTTTAAAACAAATCATTTGATACTATTATAAGTGCATAGTGTATAAAACAACATCAAATCATAAGTATCAATCATAGGCGACATGAGCGTCCCATGCCACTATGTCGCCATATATAGGTTTACAAATAAAACCGCAAAGTTACGTATTTGGAAATTGGATTTCCGTCTATGAACCGAGGCCAGGGATCGTCCTCTACTGATTCGAGACTCTCTAGCCCGAGCCTCCGGAACAGCCGCAACTGCCCCTTGGAGCGACAGGGCCGGTCCACCGATGTGGATTATAGTGCCTGAACAATACGTTTCCCCGCCCTTTGGGGCGTAAATGAGCCAACTAAATGACTCCATCGGTTCGAGAACGACCGATCAATCCGAGGCGCCTCGCAACAGCAACAACCACATAAGTCAAACTCGTCAGGGCGTGTAAAAACACTGACGCCACTTCTAACTAGAAAGCAACGCATGCCCTCCCTGAGGTCCTCTCCCGTTTTTGGTTCACAACCGGGGTGCGAAACTCGCGAAGCTAACGTTACAAAAAGCTACGCCACAAAGGCCGTGCTTTGATCATCACCACAAGACTTTGCTTTTCAACAGAAGCCTCGATCAATTGCCACTTAGGCATGCCACACAGGCAATTCACTCCATGCGTTTGATATCCATCAATATATAACCCCTGAGCTCGTGCGTCTCAGAGAAGGGCGTTAAGCAAGAGAATAAATTATCCGCCGCCAAACAGATATATATTTAATAGAGATCAATCACACGGACTGAAATCCAATGTCAGACACACAGTCCATTTACAAGTCCGTTCTGGGTCTGAACGAAACCGGAGGCACCTAGTACCCCGCATATCCATCGATCTCCAAGTACGTCTGGACGATCACTAACTGTTTCCATCTTCTTGGGTGTACAGCCCAATCAAGATCATCTGTTATCACCCAAACGACGTGAAGACTTCCGGTCTTCGACCATCGTCTTCATCTTCGACTTATCGTCGTATCAGTTATTCAGAATGGGATAAACCCGGTCTTTCCGAATAACTCGCGTATATATTATAAAAGTGTTACACAAACACAACATACGCCTCATTCCAATTCATTAGTCACTAACCGTAAATTAATCAAGAGAATAATTCCCCAAATATTAACCCCGAAGGCCGAAACCAACATCAGATCAATATCCAGAAAACCATTCTGCTTGGCTAACCGACAGTTAGTTTCTAAATTTCACGTTCAAATCTAATTAACGATTTAACTATCGCCTGGAGCAAAACTGGTGATACTCCATTCTCGATCTTTTCAATCTAATTAAAGATTCATTAAAACTCCACTTAGTTTTAATCATTATCTGGGTTAAAGAATCAGTGTCATTTAAAACACGATTCACGATAAACCCAAAATCACACTCCATTAATTATCGGGTTAAAGAACAAGTGTTATTTAAAACACTGTTCACGATAAACCCAAAAATCAATACCAATTCAATTCCAATTAAATATCATTTAATTGGTACACTTCATTAAATCTAAATAAAAAGATTTAATCTTTTCTCAACTGGGTTCAAGAACAGTGTTAGTGAAGACACCATTCACGACAAACCCAAATCACATTCGATATTCAATACAAGGCTCTGAATAGAAAATATATCGGCTTATATTCAATATCGAATTCTTCGACTAACAAATGTCGTATTGGAAATAACGATATCAATATATATCTTTCAAATTTCCATAACAACACATGTATAATCACGAATTCCAACATCGAAATATTCCGAAGACAATTTCGATTCAAATCCACTCCAATGCAATCATTGGAAATTTTGGTTATTTTTAAAACCCTTTTCGAATTCAATTTATTTATTTAAAAATAAATAGAATTATAATTCTAGTTCAAAACTAGTTCATTTCGATAAAAATCCATTTTTATCTTTTCAAATATGGAGTTTTTCATCCCAATTCTTCACAAATCATTTCTTATGATTTTACACAAATTATTACTATTTTTAATAATTTTATCAAGGCCCGTACAGTCGATTTCCAACAATGGCCATCGAACTGCACTTACAGCGACCTTTTTCGAATTTGATTTGGACATAATTCCAAATCCAACCGTTAGATTTCAAATTTCTAACTTTCATTAGAAAGCTCTTTTCGATACGAACCCAACGGTTCCGGTTTTAGGAGAATCCGACGGTCGGATCTCCCGTAATGTCCGTTCGAAATAAATGGTCGAAATTCGCGAACTGCCGCGACGCGGCGCGTTCTATTCAGGCCATTATATTATATATAATATATATAATATATATTTCGTCGATTTTCTATTCAAAACGAATTATATAAATAGTTTTAAAATTCGTTTCAAAATCTATTTCAACTTCCATTTCAATTCAAAGTAAAATTGAATTCTTCTTTATAAATTCGTTTCAAAATTCATTTCTATTCAATTCAAATTTCAATTCAATTTGAATTCGTTTTCAATTCAATTCATTTCGAAATCGTTTTCAATTCAATTCATTTCGAAATCGTTTTCAATTCAATTCATTTCGAAATCGTTTTCAATTCAATTCAAATTCGTTTTCAATTCAATTCAAATTCGTTTTCAATTCAATTCATTTCGAAATCGTTTTCAATTCAATTCATTTCGAAATCGTTTTCAAATCAATTCATTTCGAAATCGTTTTCAATTCAATTCATTTCGAAATCGTTTTCAATTCAATTCATTTCGAAATCGTTATATATTCAATTCATTTCGAAATCGTTTTCAATTCAATTCATTTCGAAATCGTTTTCAATTCAATTCATTTCGAAATCGTTTTCAATTCAATTCATTTCGAAATCGTTTTCAATTCAATTCATTTCGAAATCGTTTTCAATTCAATTCATTTCGAAATCGTTTTCAATTCAATTCATTTCGAAATCGTTATATATTCAATTCATTTCGAAATCGTTTTCAATTCAATTCATTTCGAAATCGTTTTAAAATCGATATAAATATCGTTTACGTCAAAATGGCGTCAATCAAATCAACACGACTTCATAAATTTCTATTTTCAAATATTCTATTTCAAATATTTCTTTTTCAAAATAGTTGTTATTATCAAAATATTTCGTTCAACACATGACCAATCTCAATGAATGAGTACTGTCAACACATGAACGTTTATTTTAAAATATTCTTTATTTTCTAAACTGGAATGAGGCCCAATCAATTACCATATAAAGTTAATTATATGGATTTTCATACAACACATGTATATCATAGTATTGAAAAATAATCAACCATCAACCAAAGTGCACTACACTGTATAAGCATCAAATATAGATATCTAATGCTTATGACAGCCTGTCAATCAATCGATCGACCTATTTAATCAATCAGGATGAGTGAACTGCATATTTCATCCTAACACCCGTGTAGGGTTTCAAACAATCAAACAAATATTTTATTTGTGCAGTTGGGCGATGTGTAAAATTTATCGGCCCAATCTATGTCCTTCAAATAAGTGTACATAAACAAACCGTCTGGTTTGTAAATGAATATTTATCTATTCACATTCACGTTAAAAATTATATTTTTAACGATTCAACAATTTATTCCAACATATGAATTTCTATTCAGTTCATTCTTTAAATAAAATGATATTTTTATTTTTCTAACTTATTTTAGAAAATTTCGGCGGCATAACGGCACGATACTAGAAACGGGACGAGGCCTAGCCTTGTCCCCGGTCTAGTGAAGGCCCACGCCATTCACATATCAATTTTAATCAATTTCATCTCACCAAACAATTCAATTCAAACAAATAATCTAACCAACTACACAACCAAACAAACAAGTCCTTGGTATGTGGACGGGTGTCGGGTGCTTCTAATAAGCACCGTCTGCATCCTAGTATATATATATATATATATAACTAGAAATAAAATTGAAAGGTGAGAAGTTCTCACTTATAGCTATCCTAGCTCCACGGCTCTTCTTTTGCAGAAGTCTTCGTCGTTTCGCCTTTTTGCCACCTTCGTTGTTCGCTTTCACTACATATATAAAAATCCCATTTTTACTTCGCTATTCAATATCTAAAAATCGAATTTTTAGTTCAAAGTTCAATATATAAAAATCGAATTTTTTAGTTCGAAGTTCAATATATAAAAATCGAATTTTTTAGTTCGCTATTCAATATATAAAAATATGCTTTTGACTTTGCTTTCAATATTGAAAAATATGATTTTTACCTTTTGCTTTCACATATAAAAATATGATTTTTACCTTTTGCTTTCACATATAAAAATATGATTTTTGCTTTTAAAATCAGTTTATTATTTTCTTATAAAAACCAATTCAGTTTTTATCTTTATAAAAATAAATCAATTCAGTTTTTTTTTACTTTAAAAAAAATAAATCAATTCAGTTTTTTTTTTTTATAATACTTTTATAAAATCAGTTTTAAAATTCCTTAAAAGAAATCAGTTTAATAATTCTTTTATAAAAACAGTTTTTACTTTATTTATAAAAATCATTTTTTTCTCTAAAAAGAAAATCAGTTTTAAACTAATTAAAAATCCAGTTTTTCTCCTTTTAAAGATTTCAGTTTTAAAACTTCTTAGAAAAAATCTAAAATCAGTTTTAAATTCTTTTATAAATCAGTTTTTTTATATCTGTAAAAATGCAGTTTTTATATCTTTTCAAAATGCAGTTTTTATATCTTTTAAAAATGCAGTTTTTATTTTCTATCATTTAAAAATCGGTTTTCTGTTTTAAATAAAAATAAAAATAAAGTAAATAAATTAAATAAATTAAAAACTTACAGCATTTGAAGAAAAAAGGGGGGGGGGGTGAAGCTGTCGTCGGCGGCACTTCAGGGGGGGGGGGGGTCGCAGGTCGGGGGTTGGCACCTCAGGCGGCGGTGGGTCCCACTAGGGCTGGAGAGTTTGGTTTGGGGCGGAGGGCTTTGGGAGATCGAGTGGAGAGAGGGGAGGAGATGGGAGGGGAGGCGCGGTGCCGGGCTTCGGGCGATGGCGTTCGTCGGAGTGGCGGAGGGCGGCGATGCTGGATCGGGGGGGGGGGGGGGGGCGATCGCGATTTCTTTTCTTTCTCTCTCTCTTTTTTTTTTGTTTTTTTTTCTGAGAAAATATCGGGGGGGGGGGCAGCAGATATAAGGGAGAAGAGATGTTTTTTTTTTTTTATTATTATTATTATTTAGTTCAACCTTAAGTTGACTTTTTCATACGACCTCGAAACGAGGCCCACCGCCTGTCGTCCATAGCGTTCTACCCCCATTCCGAACACAATGGGATATGTATCGTATGCTGATTCGTCTGTTACAATCAGTTTCCGTTGAATTGACATTTAAATCACTATATTGAATTTTAAACGTACATTTCAAATTACCGAGGTCGCATACGAACTCTAAAAATTACAGAAAAATATTTTCTAGCTACGTATTGACGATACGGTCCTAACAAAACTAGTTTCGTCGAATTCTGAGACCGTTTGAAAAATGGCCAATTTCCAGTCGATTAAAATCAACTGAAACTGGTCGAACGCGTTTTCCTTTGCCACGCTCACATATTGATTCAGAAAATTATGAAATTTGAAACCTAGCAATAATTCGACATCACGGACCCAACAAAACTGGTTTCGTCGAAATCCGAGGTCATTTGCAAAATGTCCATTTTTAAGGGCCTTATATATATAAAAATATATATAAATTCCACAGCGACTATTTCTAATTTTCAACTGGACATATCTTTTGATTCCCGATATGAAATCTTGATTTTTCGGATTCGTTGGAAAGATATTCACTATTAGATTCCATTATCTTTGGTTTCACTAAAATCCGGATTGTTTTGCACCCGGTACATTCAATTGAAGTTTGAAATCGAATTATCGAACTACCGCGCCATTTTCAATTCTATTTATAATTATATATAAATATTTATATTCTAACGACGACGTATATAATATATACGTTCGAATTATATTCAAAAATAAATTTCTCGTCGATATTATTTAAAATAATCTATTTTAAATAATCAAAATTCGCTAAAATTGCCAATTTAAAATTTTCAAACTGGCTCGCATTTTACGGGTTGTTACAGTTTCACACCCGGTATGAACCAGAAACGGGAGGCGGACCTCTGGGAGGGCATGCGTTTCCTTCTAGCTAAAAAGTGGCGTCAGTGGTTTTACATGCCCTGACGAGTTTGACTTATGTGGTTGTTGCTGTTGCGAGGCGCCTCGGTTTGATCGGACGATCCGGGTCCGATGGAGTCATTTGTTGGCTCATTTACGCCCCAAAGGGTGGGGAAACGTAGTGTTCAGGCATTTTAATCCACATCGGTGGACCGGCCCTGTCGCTCCAAGGGTCACTCGAGCTCTGATCCTGTGGCTCGGGCTAGAGAGTCACGAATCGGTAGAGGACTATCTTTTGCCTCGGTTCATAGACGGAAATCCAATTTCCAAATACGCGACATTTGCGGTTTTATTTGTAGAGCCTAGTATGGCGACATAGTGGGATGGGGCATTCATGCCGCCTATGATTGATACTTATTATTTGAAGTTGTTTTATACACTATGCACTTATTATAGTATCAAATAATCTGTTTTAAACGTATCAAGCATTCTTTGGCTGTTATAAGGGAAAACCCTATCCTCGGCTGCGTTGCATTATGTGATGGGACCTGGGTCTTATAACAGCTTCATTTTTCTTTATTTAGCATTGCGCTGTTTGTTTTATGCACTGGTATTCTTGGGAGGAAACCCGTTCCGTGTTACGGCGTGGTCCCTTGATTTACCGAACTTTAAAATAAAGAATTATAACTGTTTTAGTTCTCACACCAGTCCCATGACTGACCTGGAGTTTATTGTTTTAACCTAAACTCTGGGTGCCCTTATTTTGACACGGGCAGCTAGTAGTTTTGGTTTTGCAGATTTATATTCACAGGATCCTGGTTTACAGCTGGAACGATATCCGGAAAGCTTTGTATCCGTATATCTTCTTCTAGTTGTGTATTGTATTATTTTCCGCTGCAATTTATTTAAATGTAATTTAAATCTCTGATATTTCTGTGTAATATTTATTTGATTATACTTTGTATATTCTTGTAATCTGATGCATTGTTGTAATATACAATGAGATGTTCTTCTGTATGCGTTCTATTTTGTCGTGTTCTCAACGATAGGGCGTTTCGAACGGTCTGGGTCGGTTTAGCGACTGGTTCGGACCGAGCGAAATTCTTTGCCGTCACAGTTGGTATCAGAGCTTTGGTTTACAAAGCTCAGAGAACAAGGCACATTAGAACTATACGAAAGAATTCATCAGATATTGGGTTAGTAATATCCAATGAGAATGACTCGTTAGACATAGGATCAGTAGTACCCTAGAACGAGTGTGAAGAGTATATTTTTAAAAAAAAAAAAATGAAAACAAATTTTGTTTTGAAAATTTAAATCAATTGTTCGTATTTGATTATTTATTTTATATTGATTAGGACAATCCAAAATATAAAGATTTTTGCGTATGCGCCTAGCTAGCGTGTATTCGAAGTTTTAATATATTGGATAGATATAGCATCACACCCTAGTCCCCCGGAGATGATGTTGATAATGACCATGGCATCATCAATATTTATGTTCGTGCTCCGAAGGTGTGATTTCTATATATTTCCTATTGACTGGTGTGAGAACCAAAATTAGATAGGGCTTATTGTTGTGATTTGGCATCAAAAATCTGATTTTTGTATATGTATGAAATTTACGAATTTGAAACTCTAATTCACTAATTGATTGATGTTTGGGTTGTTTGTTTATTTGTTTGAAAATTTTGAACCATTAAGCTTAATTGAACCAAATATTGAATTGTATTGAAAATTGGTCGCATTTGCTTGCATATACATATATATCATTGAACAGGTCATAGCAAGGAGGCTAGAGCAGAGAATAAAATTTGTTTGCCCGACAAATAGGTACATGTTTACTACATAATTTCCTGTTTTGTTTGGGTGATGATGATTTTGTGAGCCTATTGGCTAGCCGCTTGGCTTTTTCTTTTTCTTTTTGAGATCTGAAGGACCGGGGAAGCTATTTGAAATTCCCCGATGCTCCCGGTGCAGGGGAGGTTATGGCGAAATTTTTCGAAAATTTAGGGAGTTAGCCAAATTTTTGAAATTTGAGAAATTCTCACAAACTGAAAAGTTGGAGAATGGAAACCAGATCGAACGTAGAGTTGATTAATCAAACCACTTTCGACTTTGTTCCTTTTCGGGGACGAAAAGTTTTAAGTGGGGGAGATTGTAATAACCCGGAAAATCTGGGCCAGTTTAAAATTTTTATTTTGGCAATTTTAGCTGAATTCGAATATTTAAAATGAATTATTTTAAATAATATCGACGAGGAATTTATTTTGAATTGAATTCGACGTATATATTTATACGCGTCGTCGTTAGAATATAAATATTTATATATAATTATAAATAGAATTGAAAATGGTGCGGTAGTTCGATAATTCGATTTCAAACTTCAATTGAATGTACCGGGTGCAGAACAATCCGGATTTTAGTGAAACCAAAAATAATGGGATCTAATCGATAATATCTTTCCAACGAATCCGAAAAATCAAGATTTCATATCGGGAATCAAAAGATAAGTCCAGTTGAAAATTCTGAATAGTCGCTATGGAATTCAGGCCCTTAAAAATGGACATTTTGCAAATGACCTCGGATTTAGACGAAACCAGTTTTGTTGGGTCCGTGATGTCAAGTTATTGCTAGGTTTCAAATTTCATAATTTTTCGAATCAATATGTGAGCGTGGCATAGGAAAACGTGTTTGACCAGTTTCAGTTGATTTTAATTGACTGGGAATTGGCCATTTTTCCAACGGTCTCAGAATTCGATGAAACTAGTTTTGTTAGGACCGTATCGTCAATACGAAGCTAGAAAATATTTTTCGAGAATTTTTAGAGTTAGTATGTGACCCCGGTAATTTGAAATGCGCGTTTAAATTCAATATAGTGATTTAAATGTAAATTTAACGGAAACTGATCGAAACGATCGAATCAGTTTGCGATACATATCCCATTGTGTTCGGAATGGGGGTAAAACGCTATGGACGACAGGCGGTGGGCCTCGTTTAGAGGTCGTATGTGAAAGTCAACTTTTTGAAAAATAAAATAATTAAATTAATAAAAAAAAATTAACTTCTCCTTCCCTATTACCCTGGCCCCCCCTTTCCACGTTTAGATTCAGTTTATTAATAATAAAAAAAAAGGCGACGCCTCTTCCCACACCACCGCGCCACCAGGTCGGCCACCGCCTCTCCGATGATCGCCCGCCTAGCTCCGCCCTCCCCTGCTCTCTCTCTCTCCTCCCTGCGGTCCCTCCTCTCTCCTCTTATATCCCAAAACCCACGAACCCTATACAAAACCGAGCTGCCGCCCCCCCAAGCTGACCACCACCGGACCGACGCCGCCCCCCTGGAAGCCAGTGCCGCCGACGTCTCCAACCCCCCCTCTTCGCAGGCTACGGTAAGGAATTAGGTTATTTTATTTTTATTTTAATTTTGTTTTGCTAATTACTGATTTTTAAAGAAATTATAAACTGATTTTTTTTAGAAATGATAAACTGATTTTTTTTAGAAATTATAAACTGATTTTTTTTAGAAATGATAAACTGATTTTTTAAAGAAATTATAAACTGATTTTTTTTAGAAATGATAAACTGATTTTTTTTAGAAATTATAAACTGATTTTTAAGAATTTTAAAAACTGATTTGTTAGGAAAATAAAAACTGATTTTATTTTAAGGTTTAAAATAGGAGAAAGGGTTTAAACTTTGAAATAGAAAAGGTTTAATCTTTTAAAAGAAAAAGGTTTAATCTTTTAATAGAAAAGGATTTGAACTTGCAAAAATAAAGATCATATTTTTAAAAAGAGAAAAGACGGGATTTTATTAGGTAGAAGGAGCAAGACAATATTTTTATATAGGTAGGAAATAAAAATATGATTTTTATATTTTTAAAGAATTAAAAATGTGATTTTTATATTTTTAAAGTATTAAAAATATAGTCTTTACTATATAGAAGAGGTGAAAATGTGATTTTTGTTTATGTAGAGAAGTAAAAATATAATTTTTACATCATAGGAATATTAAAAATATAATCTTTATATATTGAATAGCGAAGTCAAAATATGATTTTTATATGTTGAACTTCGAAATAAAAATATGATTTTTGTATATTGAACTTCGAAATAAAAATATGATTTTTATATATTGAACTTCGAAATAAAAATAGGATTTTTATATATTGAACTTCGAAATAAAAATAGGATTTTTATATGTTGAACTTCGAAATAAAAAAAGGATTTTTATATGTTGAACTTCGAAGTAAAAATATGATTTTTATATGTTGAACTTCGAAGTAAAAATATGATTTTTATATATTGAACTTTGAAATAAAAATATGATTTTTATATATGGAATAGCGAAGTAAAAATTCGATTTTTACATAGGTAGTGAAAGCGGACAACGAAGATGACGAAGATAGGATAGCAATGAAGATTTCTATCAATGAAGTGCCGTGGAGCTAGGATAGCTTTCGGTGAGAATTTCTCACTCTTCAATTTCTTTTCTAGTTATATATATATACTAGGATGCAGACGGTGCTTAGTAGCACCCGACACAATCGTCCACAGACCATGGACTTGTTTGTTTGGTTGCATAGATTAGTTGATGATTTGATTTGAATTGAATTGTTTGGTGAAATGAATTGATTTGATTGATATGTGAATGGCGTGGGCCTTCACTAGACCGGGGATAAGGCTAGGCCTTGTCCCGTTTCTAGTATCGTGCCGTTATGCCGCCGAAATTTTCTAAAATAAGTTAGAAAAATAAAAATATCATTTTATTTAAAGAATGAACTGAATAGAAATTCATATGTTGGAATAAAATGTTTTTATCGTTAAAAATATAATTTTTAACGTGAAGTGAATAAAATAAATATTCATTTACAAACCAGACGGTTTGTTTATGTACACCTATTTGAAGGACATTGATTGGGTCGATAAATTTTACACATCGCCCAACTGCACAACTAAAATCTGTGTTTGATTGTTTGAAAACCCCACACGGGTGTTGGGATGAAATATGAATCTCACTCATCCTGATTGATTAAATATGTCGATCGATTGATTGACAGGCTGTTATAAGCGTTAGATATCTATATTTGATGCTTATACAGTGTAGTGCACTTTGGTTGATGGTTGATTATCTATCATTGCTATTATATACATTTGTTGTATGGAATCCATATAATTAACTTTATATGGTTATTGATTGGGCCTCATTCCAATTTGAAAAATAAAGAATATTATAAAATAAAGGTTCATGTGTTGACAGTACTCATCCATTGAGATTGGTCATGTGTTGAACGAAATATTTTGATAATAACAACTATTTTAAAAAAGAAATATTTGAAATAGAATATTTGAAAATAGAAATATTTGAAATAGAATATTTGAAAATAGAAATTTATGAAGCCGTGTTGATTAGATTGACGCCATTTTGACGTGAACGATATTTATATCGATTTAATTCATTTTAAAATGAATATTGAAAAGTGATTTCGAAATCGAATATTTTGAAATGAATTGAATTGAAAAACGATTTCGAAATGAATTGAATTGAAAAACGATTTCGAAATGAATTGAATTGAAAAACGATTTCGAAATGAATTGAATTGAAAAACGATTTCGAAATGAATTGAATTGAAAAACGATTTCGAAATGAATTGAATTGAAAACGATTTCGAAATGAATTGAATTGAAAAACGATTTCGAAATGAATTAAATTGAAAAACGATTTCGAAATGAATTGAACTGAAAAACGATTTCGAAATGAATTGAATTGAAAACGATTTCGAAATGAATTGAATTGAAAACGATTTCGAAATAAATTGAATTGAAAACGATTTCGAAATTAATTGAATTGAAAACGATTTCGAAATGAATTGAATTGAAAACGATTTCGAAATGAATTGAATTGAAAACCGATTTCGAAATGAATTGAATTGAAAACCGATTTCGAAATGAATTGAATTGAAAACGATTTCGAAATGAATTGAATTGAAAACGATTTCGAAATGAATTGAAAATGATTTCGAAATGAATTGAATTGAAAACGATTTCGAAATGAATTGAATTGAAAACGAATTCAAATTGAATTGAAAGCGAATTGAAATGAATTCAAATTGAATTGAAATTTGAATTGAATAGAAATGAATTTTAAAACGAATTTATAAAGAAGAATTCAATTTTGATTTGAATTGAAATGGAAGTTGAAAATGTTTTTGAAACGAATTCAAAACTATTTATATCATTAGTTTTAAATAGAAATCGATGAAGTATATATTATATATATAATATAATGGCCTGAATAGAACGCGCCGCGCAGCGGCAGTTCGTGAATTTCGACCATTTATTTCAAACGGACATTATGGGAGATCCGACCGTCGGATTCTCCTAAAACCGGAACCGTTGGGTTCGTATCGAAAAGAGCTTTCTAATGAATGTTAGAAATTTGAAATCTAACGGTTGGATTTGGAGTTACGTCCAAATCAAATTTGAAAAAGGTCGCTGTAAGTGCAGTTCGATGGCGATTGATGGAAATCGACTGTACGGGCCTTGATAAAATTATTAAAAATAGTAATAATTTGTGTAAAATCATAAGAAATGATTTAGAAAGGATTGGGATGAAAAACTCCATATTTGAAAGGATAAAAATGGTTTTTATCGAAATGAACTAGTTTTGAACTAGAATTATAATTCTATTTATTTTTAAATAAATAAATTGAATTTGAAAAGGGTTTTGAAAATAACCGAAATTTCCAATGATTGCATTGGAGTGGATTTGAATCGAAATTGTCTTCGGAATATTTCGATGTTGGAATTCGTGATTCTACAGATGTGGTTATGGAAATTTGAAAGATATATATTTATATCGTTATTTCCAATACGACATTTGTTAGTCGTAGAATTTGATATTGAATATAAGCCGATATATTTTCTATTCAGAGCCTTGTATTGAATATCAAATGTGATTTGGGTTTGTCGTGAATGGTGTCTTCACTAACACTGTTCTTGAACCCAGTTGAGAAAAGATTAAATCTTTTTATTTAGATTTAATGAAGTGTGCCAATTAAATAATATTTAATTGGAATTGAATTGATATTGATTTTTGGGTTTATCGTGAACAGTGTTTTAAATAACACTTGTTCTTTAACCCGATAATTAATTGAATGTGATTTTGTGTTTATCGTGAACCGTGTTTTAAATGACACTGATTCTTTAACCCAGTTAAAGATTAAAACTAAGTGGAGTTTTAATGAATCTTTAATTAGATTGAAATGATCGAAAATGGAGTATCACCAGTTTTGCTCCAGGCGATGGTTAAATCTTTAATTAGAATTGAACGTGAAATGGTAATTGAATTTACCGATAACACTGTGGTGTTAGATATGAAGTATTACCAGTTTTACTTCATGGGATGAATAGGTTGGGATTGGGAAATAAAATAAATGATTACTTCGGTGTGGTTCGCTAATCCCGACTAGTTTGAATTGATATTCAAAGGAGATTAAAGAATAAATTTAAAGAATTTATCTTGGATAAAATTAATGGGAACTTTTCCCAAAGTATAGGAATATTTGAATAAAAGAATATTCTGAATTGGAATGAGGCGTATGTTGTGTTTGTGTAACACTTTTATAATATATACGCGAGTTATTCAGAAAGACCGGGTTTATCCCATTCTGAATAACTGTTTCGACGTGGTGTCGAAGATGAAGACGGTGGTCGAAGACCGGAAGTCTTCACGTCGTTTGGGTAATTACTGATGATCTTGATTGGGCTGTACACCCAAGAAGATGGAAACAGTTAGTGATCGTCCAGACGTACTTGGAGATCGATGGATATGCGGGGTACTAGGTGCCTCCGGTTTCGTTCAGACCCAGAACGGACTTGTAAATGGACTGTGTGTCTGACATTGGATTTTAATCTGTGTGATTGATTTCTATTAAATATATATCTGTTTGGCGGCGGAGAATTTATTCTCTTGCTTAACGCCCTTCTCTGAGACATACGAGCTCAGGGGTTATATATTGATGGATATCAAACACATAGAGTGAATTGCCTGTGTGGCATGCCTAAGTGGTAATAGATCGAGGCTTCTGTTGAAAAGCAAAGTCTTGTGGTGATGATCAAAGCACAGCCTGTGTGGCACAGCTTTGTGTAACGTGAATTCGCGAGTTTCACACCCGGTATGAACCAGAAACGGGAGGCGGACCTCAGGGAGGGCATGCGTTTCCTTCTAGCTAAAAAGTGGCGTCAGTGGTTTTACACGCCCTGACGAGTTTGACTTATGTGGTTGTTGCTGTTGCGAGGCGCCTCGGTTTGATCGGACGATCCGGGTCCGATGGAGTCATTTGTTGGCTCATTTACGCCCCAAAGGGTGGGGAAACGTAGTGTTCAGGCATTTTAATCCACATCGGTGGACCGGCCCTGTCGCTCCAAGGGTCACTCGAGCTTTGATCCTGTGGCTCGGGCTAGAGAGTCACGAATCGGTAGAGGACTATCTATTGCCTCGGTTCATAGACGGAATTCCAATTTCCAAATACGCGACATTTGCGGTTTTATTTGTAGAGCCTAGTATGGCGACATAGTGGGATGGGGCATTCATGCCGCCTATGATTGATACTTATGATTTGAAGTTGTTTTATACACTATGCACTTATTATAGTATCAAATAATCTGTTTTAAACGTATCAAGCATTCTTTGGCTGTTATAAGGGAAAACCCTATCCTCGGCTGCAATGCATTGTGTGATGGGACCTGGGTCTTATAACAGCTTCATTTTTCTTTATTTAGCATTGCGCTGTTTGTTTTATGCACTGGTATTCTTGGGAGGAAACCCGTTCCGTGTTACGGCGTGGTCCCTTGATTTACCGAACTTTAAAATAAAGAATTATAACTGTTTTAGTTCTCACACCAGTCCCATGACTGACCTGGAGTTTATTGTTTTAACCTAAACTCTGGGTGCCCTTATTTTGACACGGGCAACTAGTAGTTTTGGTTTTGCAGATTTATATTCACAGGATCCTGGTTTACAGCTGGAACGATATCCGGAAAGCTTTGTATCCGTATATCTTCTTCTAGTTGTGTATTGTATTATTTTCCGGTGCAATTTATTTAAATGTAATTTAAATCTCTGATATTTCTGTGTAATATTTATTTGATTATACTCTGTATATTCTTGTAATCTGATGCATTGTTGTAATATACAATGAGATGTTCTTCTGTATGCGTTCTATTTTGTCGTGTTCTCAACGATAGGGTGTTTCGAACGGTCTGGGTCGGTTTAGCGACTGGTTCGGACCGAGCGAAATTCTTTTCCATCACACTTTTCTTCCTCCGATCCGACCTCTGACTCTCCACCGCGAAGCCCGCCGCCTGACCTAACCCTCTGACGCCGGCGACCCCCTCCAGCAACCCCCACGGCTCCTCCGACCTCCTCTTTTCCCCTTCGTCCGAGTTAGAACCCTGTAAGTGTTTATTTTTAATTACATTTAATTTTATTTTAAGTTTCGTGTATATGCGGGCGTAATAAAAATCGTATCTTTATTTTTGAATGACATTACGTTAGGAATATACGGCTTATATATATAGATTAGATAAAAAGGTTTAATTTTTATAAACAAAAAAATATGATTTTTTTTATCATATGTGAAATGTAAAAATATAATCTTTTATATTGTAGAAGTATAAAAATATAATTTTTATATAGGCAAGCTTGTAAAAATATCATCTTTGTAAATATAGCAAAATAAAAATATGATTTTTATTGTATATATTTTGAAATAAAGAGGTGATTTTTATGGTGATGAAATAAAAATTAAATCTTCATATTTGAAAAGGCGATATTTTTATATATTGAATAGCAAAGTAAAAAATTTGATTTATATATATCGAATAGCGAGGTAAAAATGTGATTTTTACATATGTAGAGAATACAGGCAATGGAAGTGACAAGAGGCAAGAACGGCGAAGATTTCTACATAAGAAGAGTCGTGGGATCGGATTAGCTAATCAGTGAGAACTCTTTCGATTTATTTCTAGTTAAAATATATACTAGGATGTAGACGGTGTTTAGTAGCACCCGACACCCGTCGTCCACAGACCATGGACGGCTTGTATGCTTATTTGTTTGATTTTGATGTGTAGTTGATTGTGTGATGTGATGTGAAATAGAATAAAATATTTATATAGATGAAATAAAATATTTTATAGTGGAAAATATTTTATAGTTATAAATAGAATTTTTAACATGTATATGAAAAGAAATAAAAATAAACAAATCGGACGATTTGTTTATATACACACATTTGACTGATATTGATTGGGACGATAAATTTTACACATCGATCAACTGCACAAATAAAATCTGTGTTTGATTGTTTGAAACCCCACATGGGTATTGGGATGATATTTGACGTACACTAATCCCGATTGTTTACTTGTGTGTCGATCGATTGATTGACAGACTGCTATAAGCGTTGAATATTTATATCTGATGCTTATACAGTGTAGAATGCACTTTGGATGATGGTTGATTATTCATCGTTGTTGATATATACATGTGTTGTAGAAAATCCATATAATTAACATTATATGGTAATTGATTGGGCCTCATTCCTGTTTCGAAATAGAAATATTTGAAAAAGAAATATTTGAAATAGAAATATTTGAAATCGAAATATTTGAAGTAGAAATATTTGAAATAGAAATATTTGAAATAGAATATTTGAAATAGAAATATATGAAGCCGTGTTGATTAGATTTACACCATTTTGACGTGAACGATATTTATATTGATTTTATTCATTTTATAACGAATATCGAAAGTGATTTCAAAATCTGATATTTTGAAAAGAATTGAAATTCGAATTTAAATTGGACAGAAATGAATTCGAATTGAAATTGAATAGAAATGAATTCGAATTGAAATTGAATAGAAATGAATTCGAATTGAAATTGAATAGAAACGAATTCGAATTGAAATTGAATAGAAACGAATTCGAATTGAAATTGAATAGAAATGAATTCGAATTGAAATTGAATATAAATGAATTCGAATGGAAATTGAATATAAATGAATTCGAATGGAAATTGAATATAAAAGAATTCGAATTGAAATCGATTTGAAATGAATTTAAAACGAATTTATATTGGAATATTCAATTTTGATTTGAAATTGAATATGAAGTTGAAACCGTTTTGAAAATGAATTTAAAACGATTTATAAAGCACGTTTTGAATTGAAATCGACGAAGTATATATTATATAAATATTATATATATAATATAACGGTCTGAATAGAACGCGCCGCGCTGCGGTAGTTCATGAATTTCGACCATTGACTTCGAACGGACATTGCGGGAGATCCGACCGTCGGATTCTCCTGAAACCGGAACCGTTGGGTTCGTATCGAAAAGAGTTTTCTAACGAATATTAGAAAATTGAAATCTAGTGGTTGGATTTGGAATTATGTCCAAATCAAATTTGGAAAAGGTCGCTATAAGTGCAGTTCGATGGCCGTGGATGGAAATCGACTGTACGGGCCTTGTTAAAATTATTAAAAATAGTAATAATTTGTGTAAAATCATAAGAAATGATTTGTGAAGAATTGGGATGAAATAATCCATATTTGAAAAGATAAAAATAGACTTTTATCGAAATGAACTAGTTTTGAACTAGAATAGTAATTTATTTATTTTTAAAATAAATAAAGTGAGTTTGGAATGGTTTTGAAATATAACCAGAATTTCCAATAATTGAATTGGAATGGATTTGAATCGAAATTGTCTTTGGAATATTTCGATGTAGGATTTCATGATTATACAGATGTTGTTATGGAAATTTGAAAGACATATATATATCGTTATTTCCAATACGATATTTGTTGTTCGTAGAATTTGATATTGAATATAAGCCGATATATTTTCAATTTAGAGCCTTGTATTTGATATCAAATGTGATTTGGGGTTTGTCGTGAATGGTGTCTTCATCAACACTGTTCTTGAACCCAGTTGAGAAAGGATTAAATCTTTTTATTTAGATTTAATGAAGTGTAACAATTAAATGATATTTAATTGGAATTGAACTGGCATTGATTTTTGGGTTTATCGTGAACAGTGTTTCAAATAACACTCGTTCTTTAACCCTATAATTAATGGAATGTGATTTTGGGTTTATCATGAACCGTGTTTTAAAATGACACTGATTCTTTAACCCAGTTAACGATTAAAACTAAGTGGAGTTTTAATGAATCTTTAATTAGATTGAAAAGGTGTTAGAATGGAGTATCACCAGTTTTGCTCCAGGCGATAGTTAAATCTTTAATTAGATTTAAACGTGAAATGGTAATTGAATTTACCGATAACACCGTGGTGTTAGATATGAAGTATAACTAGTTTTACTTCATGGGATGAATAGGTTGGGATTGGGAAATTAAAAAAAATGATTACTTCGGTGTGGTTCGAAATCCCGACTAGTTTGAATTGATATTCAAAGAAGATTAAAGAATAAATTTAAAGAATTTATCTTTGATAAAATTAATGGGAACCTTTCCCAAAATATAAGAATATTTGAATAAAAGAATATTCTGGATTGGAATGAGGCGTATGTTGTGTTTGTGTAACACGTGTTTATTATATATATATATATATACGCGAGTTGTTCAGAAAGACCAAGTTTATCCCATTCTGAATAACTAATTCGACGTGGTGTCGAAGATGAAGACGGTGGTCGAAGACCGGAGGTCTTCACGTCGTTTGGATAATTATTGATGATCTTGATTGGGATGTACACCTAAGAAGATGGAAACAGTTGGTGATCGTCCAGACGTACTTGGAGATCGATGGATATGCGGGGTACTAGGTGCCTCCGGTTTCGTTCAGACCCAGAACGGACTTGTAAATGGACTGTGTGTCTGACATTGGATTTTAGCCTGTGTGATTGATTTCTATTAAATATATATCTGTTTGGCGGTGGGGAATTTATTCTCTTGCTTAGCGCCCTTCTCTGAGACGTACGAACTTAGGGGTTATATACTGATGGATATCAAACGCGTAGAGTGAATTGCCTGTGTGGCATGCCTAAGTGGCAAATGATCAAGGCTTCTGTTGAAAAGAAAAGTCTTGTGGTTGATGATCAAAGCACCGCCTGTGTGGCATAGCTTTGTGTAACGTGAATTCGCGAGCCTCACACCCCGGTTGTGAACTAGAAACGGGAGAGGACCTCAGGGAGGACATGCGTTTCTTTCTAGCTAGGGTGGTGTCAGTGACCTACCAGCCCTGACATTTATATACTTTTCACCTATGTGGTTGTTGCTGTTGCGAGGCGCCTCGGTTAGATCGGACGATCCGGGTCCGATGGAGCCATTCGTTGGCTCATTTACGCCCCAAATGGCGGGGAAACGCAGTGTTCAGGCATTTTAATCCACATCGGTGGACCGGCCCTGACGATCCAAGGGTCACTCGAGCTTTGATCCTGAGGCTCGGGCTTGAGAGTTTCGAATCGGTTGACGACTATCTTTTGCCTCGGTTCATAGACGGAAATCAAATTTCCAAATACGTGACATTTGCGGTTTTATTTGTAGAGCCTAGTATGGCGACATAGTGGGATGGGGGCCCTTATGCCGTCTATGATTGATACTTATGATTTGAAGTTGTTTTATACACTATGCACTTATAATAGTATCAAATGATTTGTTTTAAACGTATCAAGCATTCTTGGCTATTATAAGGTAAAAACCCTATCCTCCGGCTTGCGTTGCATTGTGTGATGGGAACTGGGTCTTATAATAGCCTCATTTTTCTTTATTTAGCATTGCGCTGTTTGTTTTATGCACTGGTGTTCTTGGGAGGAAACCCGTTCCGCGTTAGCGGCGTGGTCTCTTGATTTACCTAACTTTAAAATAAAGATTTACAACTATTTTAGTTCTCACACCAGTCCCATGACTGACCTAGAGTTTATTGTTTTAACCTAAACTCTGGGTGCGCTTATTTTGACACGGGCAGCTAGTAGTTTTGGTTTTGCAGATTTATATTCACAGGATCCTGGTTTACAGCTGGAACGATATCCGGAAAGCTTTGTATCCGTATATCTCTTCTAGTTGTGTATTGTATTATTTTCCACTGCTATGTATTTAAATGTAATTTAAATTTCTGATATTTCTGTGTAATATTCATTTATACTCTGTATATTCTTGTATTCTGATGGAATTGTTGTAATTAACAATGAAACGTTCTCCCGTCTGCGTTCTGTTGTGGCTTGTTCTCGAACTATCCGCGCTTTCCTTCACGGGGAAGTTACGGGTTTTTACAGTTGGTATCAGAGCTTTGGTTTACAAAGCTCAGAGAACAAGACACATTAGAACCATACGAAA
This sequence comes from Allium sativum, assembly GCA_030737875.1. Classification (NCBI taxonomy): domain Eukaryota; kingdom Viridiplantae; phylum Streptophyta; class Magnoliopsida; order Asparagales; family Amaryllidaceae; genus Allium; species Allium sativum. Next base: position 653,119,486 of record CM060923.1, read on the forward strand.
GAATTCATCGGATATTGGATTAGTAATATCCAATGAGAATGACTCGTTAGAGATGGGATCAGTAGTATCCTAGAACGAGTGTGAAGAGTATATTTTTAAGATGAAACGATTTTTGTTTTGAAAATTTGAAATCAATTATTCGTATTTGATTATTTATTTCATATTGATTAGGACAATCGAACATATAAAGATTTTGCGTATGCGCCTAGCTAGCGTCTATTCGAAGTTTTAATATACTGGATAGATATAGAATCACACTCTAGTCGCCCGGAGATGATTTTGATGATGGAGCTCCATCATTAGAATTTATGTTCGAGTGACGAAAGTGGGCTTTCTATATATTTCCTATTGACTAGTGTGAGAACCAAAATTATATAGGGCTTATTGTTGTGATTTTGCATCAAAAATCTGATTTTTAACTATATACCAAAGTTATAAATTTGAAATGATAATCAACTAATTGATTGCTGATTGTGTTGGTTGATTATAGTTTGATTAATTAAAATTTGAACCATTTAGCCTAATTGAACCAAATAGTAAGTTGTATTGAAAATTTGTCGCATTTGCTTGCATATACTTGTACTTACATTGAACAGGTCATAGCAAAGAGGCTAGAGCAGAAGAATAAAATTTGTTTGCCCAACAAATAGGTACATGTTTATCATAATTTACTGTTTTGTTTGGGTGATGATGATTTTATGAGCCGCTTGGCTTTTTCTTTTTCTTTTTGAGATCTGAGGGCCAATATGGCAATTTCGGAATTTTCCCGTGCTCCCGGTGCAGGGGAGGTTATGGCGAAATTTTTCGAAAATTTAGGGCGTTAGCCAAATTTTTGAAAAATTTGAAAAATTCTTAGAAACTGAAAAGTTGAAGAACTTAAGCCGTAATGAAAATATCGAAAGTGGAGTTGATTTGTTAAACAACTTTCGGCTTCGTTCCTTTTCGGGGACGAAAAGTTTTAAGTGGGGGAGACTGTAATAACCCGGAAATCTGGGCCAGTTTAAAATTTTTATTTTGGCAATTTTAGCGAATTTTGATTATTTAAAATGAATTATTTTAAATAATATCGACGAGAAATTTATTTTGAATAAAATTCGAACGTATATATTTTTATAAGATCGTCGTTAGAATATAAATAATTATTTATGTTTATTAAAGGAATTGAAAATGGCGCGGTAGTTCGATAATTCGATTTCAAACTTCAAATGAATGTATCGGGTGCAAAATAAACCGGATTTTAGTGAAACCAAAAATATTTGAATATAATTGATAATATCTTTCCAACGAATCCGAAAAATCAAAATTTCATAGCGGGAATCAAAAGATATGCCCAGTTGAAAATTCTGAATAGTCGCTATGGAATTCAAGCCCTTAAAAATGGAAATTTTGCAAACGACCTCGGATTTCGATGAAACCACTTTTGTTGGATCCGCAGTGTCAAGTTATTGCTAGATTCCAAATTTCATAATTTTTCGAATCAATTTGTGAGTGTGGCAAAGGAAAACGCATTTGACCAGTTTCAGTTGATTTTAATCAACTGGAAATTGGCCATTTTTCCAACGGTCTCAAAATTCGACGAAATTAGTTTTGTTAGGACCGTATCGTCAATACGAAGCTAGAAAATATTTTTTGGGAATTTTTCGGGTTAGTATGTGACCCCGGTAAATTGAAATGTGCGTTCAAATTCAATATATTGAGTTATATGTTGATTTTAACGGAAACTGATCGAAACGGTCGAATCAGCTTATGATACATATCCCATTGTGTTCGGAATGGGGGTAAAACGCTATGGACGACAGGCAGTGGGCCTCGTTTAGAGGTCAAATGAAAAAGTACCCTTTTTGAAATATAAATTAATTAATTAATTAAAAAATAAAATCCCTTCCCTCTCCTTAACCCTTCAGCCCCCCCCCCCCCCCCGATTCAATTTTATAAAAACGAAAAAAAAGGAAAATGGGGAGGAAAGAATCGCGCGCCGACCATCGCGCCGCCGGAGCGGGCGCAGCTCCGACCCCCCCTCTCACTCCCCCTTCTCCTCTGCGTCCTCCTCCCCCTCTTCTTCCCGCTCCCCTCCACTGTAGCAGCTCCGTTCTTCCTCCCTCCCCTTCTTTTCTTCCTCCGATCCGACCTCCGACCCTCCACCGCGAAGCCCGCCGCCTGCCCTAACCCTCTAACGCCGGCGACCCCCTCCAGCAACCCCCACGGTCCTCCGACCTCCTCTTTTCCCCTTCGTCCGAGTTAGAACCCTGTAAGTGTTTATTCTTAATTACATTTAATTTTATTTTCAGTTTCGTGTATATGCGGGCGTAATAAAAATCGTATCTTTATTTTTGAATGACATTACGTTAGGAATATACGGCTTATATATATATATATATATATATATATATATATATATATATATATATATATATATTAGATAAAAAGGTTTAATTTTTATAAACAAAAAAATATGATTTTTTTTATCATATGTGAAATATAAAAATATAATCTTTTATATTGTAGAAGTATAAAAATATAATTTTTTTATAGGCAAGCTTGTAAAAATATCATCTTTGTAAATAAAGCAAAATAAAAATATGATTTTTATTGTATATATTTTGAAATAAAGAGGTGATTTTTATGGTGATGAAATAAAAATTAAATCTTCATATTTGAAAAGGCGATATTTTTATATATTGAATAGCAAAGTAAAAAATTCGATTTTTATATATCGAATAGCGAGGTAAAAATGTGATTTTTACATATGTAGAGAATACAGGCAATGGAAGTGACAAGAGGCAAGAATGGCGAAGATTTCTACATAAGAAGAGTCGTGGGATCGGATTAGCTAATCAGTGATAACTCCTCACCTTTCGATTTATTTCTAGTTAAAATATATACTAGGATGCAGACGGTGTTTAGTAGCACCCGACACCCGTCGTCCACAGACCATGGACGGCTTGTATGCTTATTTGTTTGATTTTGATGTGTAGTTGATTGTGTGATGTGATGTGAAATAGAATAAAATATTTATATTGATGAAATAAAATATTTTATAGTTATAAATAGAATTTTTAACGTGTATATGAAAAGAAATAAAAATAAACAAATCGGACGATTTGTTTATATACACACATTTGACTGATATTGATTGGGACGATAAATTTTACACATCGCCCAACTGCACAAATAAAATCTGTGTTTGATTGTTTGAAACCCCACACGGGTATTGGGATGATATTTGACGTACACTAATCTCGATTGTTTAGTTGTGTGTCGATCGATTGATTAACAGACTGCTATAAGCGTTGAATATTTATATCTGACGCTTATACAGTGTAGAATGCACTTTGGATGATGGTTGATTATTCATCGTTGTTGATATATACATGTGTTGTAGAAAATCCATATAATTAACATTATATGGTAATTGATTGGGCCTCATTCCTGTTTCGAAATAGAAATATTTGAAAAAGAAATATTTGAAATAGAAATATTTGAAATAGAAATATTTGAAATAGAAATATTTGAATAGAAATATTTGAAATAGAATATTTGAAAATAGAAAATATATGAAGCCGTGTTGATTAGATTTACACCATTTTGACGTGAACGATATTTATATCGATTTTATTCATTTTATAACGAATATCGAAAGTGATTTCAAAATCTGATATTTTGAAAAGAATTGAAATTCGAATTTAAATTGAATAGAAATGAATTCGAATTGAAATTGAATAGAAATGAATTCGAATTTAAATTGAATAGAAATGAATTCGAATTGAAATTGAATAGAAATGAATTCGAATTGAAATTGAATAGAAATGAATTCGAATTGAAATTAAATAGAAATGAATTCGAATTTAAATTGAATATAAATGAATTCGAATGGAAATTGAATATAAATGAATTCGAATGGAAACTGAATATAAATGAATTCGAATTGAAATCGATTTGAAATGAATTTAAAACGAATTTATATTGGAATATTCAATTTTGATTTGAAATTGAATATGAAGTCGAAACCGTTTTGAAAATGAATTTAAAACGATTTATAAAGCACGTTTTGAATTGAAATCGACGAAGTATTATATATATATATATATATATATATATATATGTATTATATATAATATAACGGCCTGAATAGAACGCGCCGCGCTGCGGTAGTTCGTGAATTTCGACAATTGACTTCGAACGGACATTGCGGGAGATCCGACCGTCGGATTCTCCTGAAACCAGAACCGTTGGGTTCGTATCGAAAAGTGTTTTCTAATGAATATTAGAAATTTGAAATCTAACGGTTGGATATGGAAGTCCAAATCAAATTTGGAAAAGGTCGCTATAAGTGCAGTTCGATGGCCATTGATGGAAATCGACTGTACGGGCCTTGTTAAAATTATTAAAAATAGTAATAATTTGTGTAAAATCATAAGAAATGATTTGTGAAGAATTGGGATGAAAAACTCCATATTTGAAAAGATAAAAATAGACTTTTATCAAAATGAACTAGTTTTGAACTAGAATAGTAATTTATTTATTTTTAAAATAAATAAAGTGAGTTTGGAATGGTTTTGAAATATAACCAGAATTTCCAATAATTGAATTGGAATGGATTTGAATCGAAATTGTCTTTGGAATATTTCGATGTTGGATTTCGTGATTATACAGATGTTGTTATGGAAATTTGAAAGATATATATATCGTTATTTCCAATACGATATTTGTTGTTTGTAGAATTTGATATTGAATATAAGCCGATATATTTTCAATTTAGAGCCTTGTATTTGATATCAAATGTGATTTGGGGTTTGTCGTGAATGGTGTCTTCATCAACACTGTTCTTGAACCCAGTTGAGAAAGGATTAAATCTTTTTATTTAGATTTAATGAAGTGAAACAATTAAATGATATTTAATTGGAATTGAACTGGCATTGATTTTTGGGTTTATCATGAACAGTGTTTTAAATAACACTCGTTCTTTAACCCGATAATTAATGGAATGTGATTTTGGGTTTATCGTGAACCGTGTTTTAAAATGACACTGATTCTTTAACCCAGTTAACGATTAAAACTAAGTGGAGTTTTAATGAATCTTTAATTAGATTGAAAAGGTGTTAGAATGGAGTATCACCAGTTTTGCTCCAGGCGATAGTTAAATCTTTAATTAGATTTAAACATGAAATGGTAATTGAATTTACCGATAACACCGTGGTGTTAGATATGAAGTATAACCAGTTTTACTTCATGGGATGAATAGGTTGGGATTGGGAAATTAAAATAAATGATTACTTCGGTGTGGTTCGAAATCCCGACTAGTTTGAATTGATATTCAAAGAAGATTAAAGAATAAATTTAAAGAATTTATCTTTGATAAAATTAATGGGAACCTTTCCCAAAATATAAGAATATTTGAATAAAAGAATATTCTGGATTGGAATGAGGCGTATGTTGTGTTTTTGTAACACGTGTTTATTATATATATACACGAGTTGTTCAGAAAGACCGGGTTTATCCCATTCTGAATAACTAATTCGACGTGGTGTCGAAGATGAAGACGGTGGTCGAAGACCGGCGGTCTTCACGTCGTTTGGATAATTACTGATGATCTTGATTGGGCTGTACACCCAAGAAGATGGAAACAGTTGGTGATCGTCCAGACGTACTTGGAGATCAATGGATATACGGGGTACTAGGTGCCTCCGGTTTCGTTCAGACCCAGAACGGACTTGTAAATGGACTGTGTGTCTGACATTGGATTTTAGCCTGTTTGATTGATTTCTATTAAATATATATCTGTTTGGCGGCGGAGAATTTATTCTCTTGCTTAGCGCCCTTCTCTGAGACGTACGAGCTCAGGGGTTATATACTGATGGATATCAAACGCATAGAGTGAATTGCCTGTGTGGCATGCCTAAGTGGCAAATGATCAAGGCTTCTATTGAAAAGAAAAGTCATGTGGTTGATGATCAAAGCACCGCCCGTGTGGCATAGCTTTGTGTAACGTGAATTCGTGAGCCTCACACCCCGGTTGTGAACCAGAAACGGGAGAGGACCTGAGGGAGGACATGCGTTTCTTTCTAGCTAGGGTGGTGCAAGTGACCTACCAGCCCTGACATTTATATACTTTTCACCTGTGTGGTTGTTGCTGTTGCGAGGCGCCTCGGTTAGATCGGACGATCCGGGTCCGATGGAGCCATTCGTTGGCTCATTTACGCCCCAAAGGGCGGAGAAACGCAGTGTTCGGGCATTTTAATCCACATCGATGGACCGGCCCTGACGATCCAAGGGTCACTCGAGCTCTGATCCTGAGGCTCGGGCTAGAGAGTTTCGAATCGGTTGAGGACTATCTTTTGCATCGGTTCATAGACGAAAATCCAATTTCCAAATACGTGACATTTGCGATTTTATTTGTAGAGCCTAGTATGGCAACATAGTGGGATGGGGCGCTTATGCCGTCTATGATTGATACTTATGATTTGAAGTTGTTTTATACACTATGCACTTATAATAGTATCAAATGATTTGTTTTAAATGTATCAAGCATTCTTGGCTATTATAAGGTAAAAACCCTATCCTCCGGCTTGCGTTGCATTGTGTGATGGGAACTGGGTCTTATCATAGCCTCATTTTTCTTTATTTAGCATTGCACTTTTTGTTTTATGCACTGGTGTTCTTGGGAGGAAACCCGTTCCGCGTTAGCGGCGTGATCCCTTGATTTACCTAACTTTAAAATAAAGATTTACAACTGTTTTAGTTCTCACACCAGTCCCATGACTGACCTGGAGTTTATTGTTTTAACCTAAACTCTGGATGCCCTTATTTTGACACGGGCAGTTAGTAGTTTTGGTTTTGCATATTTATATTCACAGGATCCTGGTTTACAGCTGGAACGATATCCGGAAAGCGTTGTATCCGTATATCTCTTCTAGTTGTGTATTGTATTATTTTCCGCTGCTATGTATTTAAATGTAATTTAAATCTCTGATATTTCTGTGTAATATTCATTTATACTCTGTGTATTCTTGTATTCTGATGGAATTGTTGTAATTAACAATGAAACGTTCTCCCGTCTGCGTTCTGTTGTGGATTGTTCTCGAACTATCCGCGCTTTCCTTCACGGGGAAGTTACCGGTTTTTACAAGAGATTATAGGAGGTGAGTGAGAAATGCAAATGGAAAGAAATAAATAAAAAAAGAATGCAAGTTTTTTTTATGAAAATTTGAACAAGAAGAAAGGGGAAGAAATGAATGGGAAAAACCAAAACAAAAAAGAAAAAAATTAAAAGAGGAAGGAAATAAGAGAAAAAAAGCAAGGTTTTTTGAGTATAGAGGAAGGGTAGAAGGAATTGCGGAAAGAAATAAAAGCAGACAAAAACAAGAAAGAAACCAAATTAGACAGAGAAGAAATTGCGAAAGATTTTTTTAGAAAGTTGTAGGCAAAATATGGAAACAAATAAAAAGAAAAGGAAAGGGAAAAGAAAATATGTGAAAATCAGCGAGGTGGTAGAAAGATGGAAAGAAACTGAAGAAAAATTAGCAAGTTTCTTTTTTTGTATATATTTTTTTCTTTTTGAAGAAGGAATTAGATTGGAAGAAATGCAAACAAAAAAAAAAGAAAAAAAGAAATAAATGAAAATAAAAAGAAGGAAAAGAATTAAAAGAAAAAGGGGCAAGATTTTTTTTTCTTGTCTTAGAGATTATAATATCAATATGTGATACACAATCAACTAATCAAGATTTTTATCTATATATATATACAAGAAAACAATAGGAAAATAAAAAGAAATAAAAGAAATTTTGGCAAGATTATTTTTTAAGAAAATCAAATAAAAAGAAAAAAACTAACACGAATCAAAAATTAAATAAATAATAAAATTCAATTGTTACCTCCCCAGCAACGGCGCCAAAAACTTGATCGTCGCTAATCTATGAATCAGAAAAGCGCGAATTTTCAATTAAATACTGCAAGTGTACAGGTGTGTAGCATACAGGTCGAACACAGGGAGGTAGATTAAAATCAAATTATTTATCTAATCTCTTCGGCGAGTTAGACGAAGCCTGGAGATTTTGTTGAAATAAAAACAAATTGAAATTGCAAACTTAGGATTATCGTTGAATCTAATCAACGATTAATCACTAAAGAAAGTAAATTGCAAAACAAGAACAATAATGCAGAAAATAAAAGTGCAGAATAAGAACAACAACAAAAATAAAATTAGGATTGTCGTTGAAAGTAATCAAACGACTAATCACTAATGAAACAAATGTAAAATACAACTAGTACTCTACCGAATCTAATCGGGTAGATGACACTAGTTGCAAAAAAAAAAAAAAAAAAAAAAAAAAAAAAAAAAAAAAACTAGAAAATAAAAGAAGAAGAAGAAGAATTTTTATTAGGGTAACGGAATACAGAAATGAGATGGTGGCTACAATGACATTACAAGGGTATTTATAGGATAGATAGCCAAACCCTAACCCTAATACAATGATAGATGGGCCTTAGGGAATTCACAAAAGAGTTTACAATGAGAGTTTCAAATGGGCCTTAGTTAAATCTATTAAATTTTTGGCCTTTCTTCTTTTCCTCTTGGTTCTTTGACAAGCTTCCCTTGATTTGAGAAATTCTTGGTCTTTCTACCAATCATTTTCTTGTCCAACAGCAACTAGATGTGAGATTTTCATCTACAATTCTTCAAAATGTAAATATATACCAATTTGATCTCCATTTCTCTACTTTTCTGGTTGCATGCGAGCTGGGTTGGAATATCTGTAAAAGTGACAAAACAATACCCAACTAATATTTATTTATATACAAAAGATAAGATATAAGAGCATAGAATAAACACATTTCTATGTCAATCACATGGGGAAGATGTGAGGAACTTAAATTTGCCATTTGGAAATAATGGGTATCCCATAAGACCACGATCACATATAAACATCGCACGGATTCTTTCCTAATGGTAACCAAATCTTTCTACAACAAAATTGTCTAATATTATTTTTAATGACCTGCTGGCTAAAACCCATTAAAATAAATTATAGAATTAGCAAAATCGTTACATTATTAAATTTATCACCCTTAATGGGGTTCTACAAACAAATTCGCAACTCTTAGGGAAAATGAATTTCCATACAATTGCAAGTAAGGACTACCTTCCAAGCAGTGCATTCCTAAAGGAATGCGCATAGTGCTACTCACACTTACTAGTAATCTGCGCTCCGCTTTAAGTAAGACCGGCTTAGCTACAAAAATCCAAAAGTGGCGTACTATTCCAAATATGGCTTCATCCCAGACGTAACCGACCTATTCCAGGATCCCAGCATACATGACATACTTGACGTATAATATGTAATCTAGAAAGGTGATGACCATATCCTAATGGGCACGATCCACACAACCTTCACATTGGCTGTGTTTCTGCCATTACCGAGTGATGAGGCTAAAGGTCATGATTACCTTATATCAAGAACATTCTTTATTTTGAATGCCATGATGCCACATCCAATACACGCAACTGATTTCCAATATTGTGCAACCTTTAAGCTTGTACGTCTCAGCGAAGGGTGTATATAAGGTAGGAGAACTACTTCCTACACCACCAAATAGTTGTACATTCGTAGAAAACAACATACACGAATTAAAAGTGCCACTTTATACATTTGTCCATAACGGTTGTCTTGGGTTCCAGACCAAGGGCACTACTCTTCATTAGATCTTGTGATCTTATTCAAAGCAGCCCTTATATCGATGATCTGAAAGTAAAATTGCTATCTATTTGTAATGTGGGATATTTTTGTCGAGGGTCTGTGACAAACACCCTACATCCAATTTACATCATTCTTTCTCATTACTCATCCATCATTCTTTACTTCGAAACATCAATTTATTCGAAGTGGTTTTCAGATGGGAATCACCCAAAATATGATCTTGGTCTTTTCAGATCAATTATTGTAAAACATTGTTTAAGTAGAATTGGGTCTGGATATTCTTCATTTCTTACTTCATTACTTCAAAAAAAATCTTCTAAGGATGCATATCTTTCAAATGCCCTTCAGCTGTATATATGGAATAATTATACCTCATTCATTAAGTCGTTGGGATGAAAGTTTGTTTTACTTCAATAGATCCGAAGATATCACACATATTTTACTCGATATCAATTTCCTTGTTCAGACCAAACTATCCATTGAAAAGTGGTGTAAAATTTTTTCAAATTCTCATGGATGGTAAGGATTCCCTCCTCGTAATTTGATACTAAATACTACAAGATCATATTTAAGAAATCTGATTCATTTATCATGAGAAAACAGATCTTTTGTACCTAGCTCATTTATAACGTTTCTACCTTGTCTATCCTTCATCCAAGAAAGAAATAGGTAAGCCATGGCACCAGTTCTGCTTGAACATCTCCTTAGTTAAACACCTATATCCAAATCTCAGAAATAGAAAATTCGAATTTACTATTTTGTTTATTAGGGCCAAGAATAAATCATTGCTTATTTGATTCAATTCAATCATTAAGATTCTTTTAAATAGGTTTTAAAACTTTTAAGTGATCTTTTAAACATGTGTTTAATCATTTGAAAATATCCATAAGATATTTGGATAAAATTTGTAGAGTTTGAATTCAAATTTCATTGTTATTGAAAAAGTGTTGGAAAAAGGTGTCGTTTTAGCTTATTTCATTAATACAACTTTTCTACCATTGTAAAATTCATAGACAACTTAAATCACTTTTAAAACATTTATAATATTTATTTAATATATTATTTAGGGTTTAAAAAACTTCAATTTCAAACAATTGCATTTATAGAATTTCGAACTACAATACCGCGATATTTCCTAAATGTTGTTATGGTCGTATTTCAAAATCCACCCAACGAAATATTGATTTTCTAAATTTGTTGGAATCCTATGGCTATAAGGATTTGGAAATATCTTATTTAAAAGAATCTGAATTCATATTTTTCCTTATACAAAAGATACACATTTTAAGGAATTGAATTGCAGATTACCGTTTCGCAGCATGCTAATGTTTCTTGAAATTTCATGTCCTTTTCAAACTTCATATGTACACTTAGAAGTGTTTAACTTTCGTTTCTAAAACATTTCAAATCATTTTTTAGATGTATAGCAATCAACTTTTCATCATTTCATTTGATGAAAGGAAAGTGATTTCCTTCGTGTTTATCGATGTAAATTTAACGTGACTTGATAAACATTCATACAATTAAACATAAAAACATTCAAACTTGGAAAACATTCATGATGGCATTCATAGGCGTCATTTAACATGCATATGGAAATAGTTTAGCATTCACATAACAAGCATTAACTTGTGTTTAGTTAGCGTTGTTTAAGGCTAGTTTCTAGCCTTCATTTGTTAATATGGTTCCTACAGTTGACTATGGCTCCGCTATGATAAAACCGAAGCTACTTGAACTGGCTAGTTATTTCTTCATTTTCTCGGCTATTCCTCTCCTCATCCTTTGCTCATGGTCTAGCTATGAACTGGCTAGTGGGGTGAAGCGGGGAAATAACAGAGATAAAACAGATGTGCAAAAAGGTTCACTAAATGTAAAAATGAATATTTAAAATTAGCTTGCAATCATTCTCACATGATCTTAGTAGAATAATCTAATATTAGTCAACCTTTTGTTACAAATATCAAATAATATCATGGTTATGCACACTAGATTTGATATCTATGATAGATTTCTACATTATATTGGGAACTTAAGCCTTAAAAATTGTTCTTTACAACAACTTTTATGATTTGTTTCAAAAAAAATCTAGTTAAATTAACATCTGTATATTGATATTGCTAAAGCGAAAGCTGAAAATCACTGATTTAGCGAATGCAATGGAAAATAACGGGGCTTATAGTGAACCTACTGGTCATCGGGGCTAAAATTAAATGGTGTAGCGGTGGATGAGTGCGATGGGCTATAGCTGGGATATCGCAGGGTTTTAATTACATAGCGGCCTTGGCTTAGTGAAGTTTCAGATCTTCTTGTCTTGCCTTCTAACTAATTATGCAGTCTTGTAATGATGATTTAAGACTTTGGAAAGAGTTTGAGAGGAATTTATGATGGTATGATGTTGTTTTGAGAAATTTAGATAGGTTATAATTGTTTTCTTAGTTCTTAGAAATCATTAATGGTTTTGAGAGGAGAAAGAAATGTATAGTTTTAGTGTAACTAATTTGTGAGGAGAGGCGAGGTATTTATAGAAAAAAAATTGGAATAAAATAGGAGATGGAAAATGTAACACTCTGTAATTTTAACAACACTAAAGAGGACAAATTAAAGAAAAATTAATTTAATATTCAAAATTAAGAGAAACGGACTATGCCATTACGTCCTTCTTGAAATTCTGGTTAAGACAGACATTTGGTTTGCGTAAAACAGACATCGAATGAAGAAGTTATGAAGGTTTGAAGTTTGTATACATGCAAGAGAATACATATATAGGTTCCAGAAATTCAAAAATTAGGTCTAGAAGTTCAAAATCATTCAAATCAAGAAAAATTTGGTGAGCGGGAAAAATCCCGCCTAGGGGAGTCGGCCCCTTAAGGGGGTGTCGACCCCCCTAGGGAAGACGTGGCAGTTAGGATTTGGGGGATGGCAGTTATAAATATGGCTCCATTTCTCTTGTTTTCTACATTGAAAAATAATAAAGGACTAGATGCTGTCGGTGCCCAGACTAAATCAAAACTTTTCCTTCTTCTGTAATTAAGTTAATCAAGTTATTCAAGTGTAGATCTATGATTCAACCTCTGGTATTCTCCTTCTATTATTCTAGATCCAAACACTGTGAGTTTAAGTTAATTTTAGATTCAAATAATTAAAAAGTAAAAATGATATGACAGTAATTTGGATCTATGCCTGTGATTGCTTGAATCATAACAGATCTGTAATAACTTTAGAATCCATGATATTCTGGCATAACTATGACTTGGATCTTAACCTTTATCATGTCAGATCTACCTTTGATTATAGATCTAATTCACTATCTAGATCACCTTCTACCTATCATATTGTGATTAAATTGGATCTATTACTAGTTGGACATCTTCATTATTGTTTAGATCTTATTGTGCCTATTATGACATCCCTATTATGTTAGAATCAGTTCTATTATCTCATGTTCACCAGATCTGTTCTTGTATGCCCATCTTATCAACCACACTATGTTTATGTCAATTTTGTTAGTATAATCATTTCTATTACCTCCCTTCATCTTTCCCTTTTTATTTTATATAACCTGGCTACTTTCGAGCCTACGCATGCCGCTAAAATATGTGAACGTGTTAGATGGAGAACGAGGTGAAAAACATTGAAATTGGGCATAACTTGTAAATGGGGAATTTGGCATAACCTTAATAAAATGAATGAATATAAATTTGGGGCATATAATTCATTATGAAAATATTTGGGGAAAAAGGGAATGACAACCTATAACGACATAGGCAAAATTAGCTAATAATGAAATGCCTAGGATTACAGTAATTAGAAACTGTAATTGTGCCTAGACACGAGGTTAGATTACACTTGTTGTGGAAGTCTGCCCGGAACCGCCCAACATATCCAACGACCACAAGTGGTGAATCTAATGTGCGGGGTCTAGGTGCACAAATACGAGAGGTGCTAAGACACGAGGTTAAGCCCGACTTATGGAAGAAGTCTGCCTGGAACCAACCGACATGTCCAGCATCCACAAGTGGTAGGCTTAATGTAAGGGGCCTAACACATTATAACCAAAAATGGACATGGTAATGAAGTGGAATACTTAACCCAGTTGAATACATAGGAATTGTATGAACATGAACTTGAACTTGAATAGGGGTTAAGTAAACATGGTTGAAACAGTGGGAAGGTTAAGTATATCTGAGTGGGGTGGGTAATATATGTATGTATGTATGTATGTATGTATAGGCCTACAAACTTAACCTATTGTGGTTATGTAATTAAAGACACTGTTAGGTAAGCATAACCTATGGAAACATTGGGGGTTATGTAATTAAATACACCATTAGATAAGTATAACCTATGGAAATTCTAGTGGGGATACAAGACAAGGGGAGAGCTTGTATCATCATGTATGAGGGACCCGTTTCAGTCAGTGATCGATAGAACAATATCATATGAGTATTCCGTCCTAGGTCGGTGTAGGGACACGCTTACTGGGCTGATTGTAAGAGATCCAAACGCGGAGGACGGTGGCGGCGGCGCAACCCGACTGGGACATGTGTGTGCATGTCTGGGCAGAAGGGGATAAGACGACCGTGACACCAGTAGATATGGTTATGCACAACAACGAAGAGTTGCCACTTTAGGAAGTGATACCTCCTACTATAGGGCCGACACAAGGCATCTACGGAGTAGGGAGCCGATCGATTAGGGCAGTAGTTATGGTACATTTAGATGTATGCCTAAGTCTACCATCTTATAGTTGTTGGGATTATCTAATTCTAGTTATACTATATCAGTGCAGAGAAACAGAGTAATCATTAGAGAAGCGTATACACTCTATCATGTTTACCTTGTCATCCCTGCCTTTTGTGATATTATCTCTCTTATTCACTTTATATGCCTCTCATGATACTTTTACTTATTTACTTGCTACAAGTAACCGGACTCGCCAGACTTTATGTTTGACCCTTTTTGTTTCCTCTTCTTTCTTCCGTTTCCCCCCTCCCCGCAAGGTTCTTAGGGAAGGTGTTGTATATCACATTATTGTATACACAATTATATGATTTTTGTTTGATGATAAAAACCAAATAAATATTATTTTTAATGTGTTTGTACTGTTTCATATATTTATCACAGGCAGAAATACAATATTTGTAATTAAATAGAATATGACTGTACAGCATTCATATATTCATATATTCATACAGTATTTTATTTAAAACTAAATATTATATTTCAAACATTCAACCAGTACAACTTTTTTTAAATCCTCTATTTATTTATTTCACAGAATATTGTACTTACAAATAATCAGAATAAAATAGATAAGTTTGTTTGACAATAATAAAATGATATTTTATTTCAATCAAACTTTTTTATTACAAACATCAGTATAATTCATATATATATACACAGCTCCTCACTACAACACTCATACATTCACTCAGTTTACATTTCAATACGCATTTTTTTATTAACACATTCATACAAAGCTTTGTACATTCACCAACACTGTCTCTTCAGTCTTCTGTCTTCACATCTTTCAGTCAGTCGAGTCTTCATACCTGTCACATACAGAAACACACACATAGTACATTGCAATAGAAGTGAAATTGAATGCATATGAATATAAATTTTATTTTTAAAATTTTATTTGCCTCAGTTTTCTGGTGTGTTTCTCATCATTTTTCATGACTTGATCTGATTCATCAGTGTCAAGGCAGACAGTTTGTATATGTACAGGGACAGGAAATTTTCTGATCGACTGCATATACGCACATGCATAGATATACACGTGTGCACTGCCTTGCCGATCAGTGTGCAGCTGAGGAGCAGCCACGTGGACCATCTCGACTCAGTACACACATGACAACAACTCAATGAAAAGTCAGCACATCTCAAAGTACAAAGAAGAATGGTCGAGGCAACAAAGTGCCAAATGCAACAAGTCAAAAACAGGCGCAAAAATTAATGGTGCAGTTTCAAGCATGGTGGTGAAATTCAACAAAACATATACATACAAAGACAGTGTTCAAACAGTCAAGTGGTCGGGTTTTTTTTTGTACATCTCAGTATGTTTCAAATCAGGGGAAACACATGTGTATACATACATGATACAATACACAAGGAGACCGAGCGGTCACATGAATGGAGAATGGTGTGCAAGCGTGAATCGACAAAATTAATTCTGATATTTCATGCTTTCTCAAGTTCATGATGCAGGTTCAAGTTACACAGTGTACACAACAATTGGAGCTCATGCATGGAAGTTAAAAATTAAATAGAACACTCATGTAACTGCAGTATTGTTATGGCAGATGCAATGAAGGTCATCTTAAACTTTTGTACATGAAAGTGTACAAGCAACATCTTACAAATATGAAGCAAATGAAACTGAAGTGCTCAAGACAACAAATGAATATGCATGAAATGTGCAAGACAATAGTCAAATGCCATACTGATTCCAGGAATACACATGAATGCTTCAAAGTCGAGCCAAGTCAAACCAAATGGAAGTGTATAGTTTCGTATTCAGGTGCAACAAAGTTCTAACACAGACATGTGCAACTCAGTGATATAATGGTGGACAGAAATGTTAGCATATGGAAACACAACACATAAACATTCAAAAGCAGTTTAAATATATGTCCAGTTTTTCTTTCAATTATATTCATGGATCAGAAATTCAGCAGAGAAAGAAATGAGAGTATTCAGTTTTCCAGAAAATCCTTGGCAAGCTTTTATAATAAGTTTTTTAAATAGGCATTGCAAGGAGCAGTCAAACAAATCATCTTTGGCAAGTTTTTTTTATCAATAAATCAGCATGAAGCAATCTTGGCAAGTGTATTGCAAATGCAAATGTGGTAATTGATAAATCATTGAAACATTACTAAGTGGGGTAAGATGTTTTTTTTGCAAGGTATCAATTTGCAGAAAATCACTCATGGTCTTTAAACAATCTTAGCAATAAATTTAAGTACAAGAAATTTCGAGCAGAAGGCATGACAATACATACAAGGAAATTGGAGATCAAGAAATCAAATATGTTTCTAGAAATGACAGTGTGAATTCAAGATATTCAGGAATTAAAACTGGCAAGATTTCTTTTCGGAAAATGTTTTTAAAGAGGCCACAAGCAATTCAAAAATTATAGTGATTTTTTTTTTGGCAAAAAATCAATTCTTTATAGATTTGATTCAAAGATTATTTCGAATTTAAAAGGGGAAAATATTTTTTCTAGTTTCATTGAAGTTAAAAATCAGGTCTGAATTCATCAACATCAATCACGCAATCAAAGTGAAAGCAACAACAAATCAGTCGAGCCGTATATTCGAAATCAGAGTCGATTAAGGTTTTCTATACCCTATATTATTCACACCAATTCATCATTGGCAAGTATTTATTGAAACCACAAGCAATCCAAGCAATATAGATTGAAAACCCACAAAATAAATTCAATGAATTCAAAGAAAAATCTAGAGAACTCACATCTGTTTTCGATCGTAGAACAAAAACCTCAAATCAGTGACAAGAGAGAGCCAAGCATAATTCCTTCAAGCTTCAGAGATTTAGCCAGAGAAATCTCTTTCTAAAATCGGTTTCGATTTGGGGATTTAAATTACAAACCCTAGGGCAGCCGCCATTTACTTTCTCCAGAGAATAACAGAAATCGGGACAAAGTGAAAGGGTGCAATCAATTCAATAGTGGTCGACCTTATTTTTCTATAGGGGACGACCCTTATTATTTATCTCCTAGGGTTTAAATTTTCTATTTGAATTTGTATTTTTTTTGTTTGTAAAATAATTCTGAACAGTTTCTAGAATTCTATAAAAATCTAGGGGAATCAGTCAGGGTGTTGATGACAGTCACTAGAATCTGTAAAATCTGGGTTACTGGTTACGGGGTCGTAACTAGGGGAAATCTGATCGAGGGGACATCGATCAGTCTAGGGTTTTCAGCACAGGGTTAGGACAGGAGCAGGTGTTGCAAGTGTACATGGTCTTGTATGCGGGATCTGTTTATAGCATCTAGTAAAAACCTTAGGAATGCAGCAATAGGCAGGATTTTGCCGAAGCTGGGTATCTCTATGTGTTATTTCTTTTCTGCTTTTTATTTTCTGTGATCTGTTTATTATTTAACATTCCGTCAGTTTTTTTTTAATTTATCAAAAATTGTTAAAACCCTATTCACCCCCCCTCTAGGGTTATTATAGATCCAACAAGTGGTACCAGAGCAAGTATTTTCTTTAACTCTAAAGAAGTGGTGAATCCTAGTTGTCAGTCTTCTGATATTCAATCCAGTGAAATTCCAGCAATTTTCAATGGAACAGATTTTTTAATATGGAAATCAAAATTCGAATTATATTTAAAATCTGTTAATTTTGAATATTGGAATATTATTGACAATATGGGAGATATGTTAGATAAGAAAAATAAAGTTGTCAATGCCCGTGTTATGCACATTCTCTATTCTTATCTCAGTAATAATCAGCTTGATCTTATCTCTCACTGTTTGACTACGCAGGAAGTTTGGAGAACTCTCAACAAGCTGTATGGAAAATCTGACAACAACTCAAAACCCCAGGATGACAACTCAGATTCAGATCTATGCTTAACAAGTCATGTAGATGAAACCTCAGATGGATCAGATGGTGGAGAATCAACTAATGCTGAAACAGAAAATTTATCATATGAAGATCTGGTTTACATATGTCTTGATTTAACAAAATCTACTGATAAAATCCAACTGAAAAATAAGTCTCTGAAATCTAAGAATTTTGAGTTGACCAGCAAAATTGATTATTTGGAATCGTAACTTGAATATGTTAAAAATTCTTCAAATTCTGTTTACAAAAATTGTATGAAATTGAAAACCAATCTTGTTCGTCTCAATAAAAATATTCAAAAGTTTGAAAATGAAATTCTGATCTAAAATGAGAACAAGACTGAGTTATCAAACTTGAATAATCTTCTGCAAAAGGAATTTGAAAATTTTAAAACAGATATAAATTCCAAATCTGAAATTGCTGAAAAGGAGAACTTGTTAAAATCAAATTTGAATTTAGAAGAACTTGAAAATGAGATTGAAAAATCCAAGAAATTTGAGTCTGAAAAACAAAAATGATTTGAATCTGAAATCATGGAATCCCAAGCCAGAATTAAAATTCTTAAAGATGAAAATTTGGTTTTAAAATCTGATTTTGAAAGATGTAAGATCACTAAAAATCATTGTTCGGATTTAATGAAAGAGAACCGTGATCTTAAAACTAAAATTCAACAGCTGGAAATAACTTTGGCTAAATTTTCTGACGGTGAAAAATCTATGAATATGTTGTTGAAAAATCAATTTTCATCTGGAAATAAAAGTGGACTCGGCTTTGGAAAAAATAATGTTTTTGAAAAACAAAATTCAAATGATTTGAAAAGTCCCTCAAACTGCTTTGGAAATAATTGTTTTGATAATTTGAACTTTGATAATTCCAATGGATTTTTGAATCAAAAGCAAAATGTGAATTTGTTTTGTAATAATTCACCTAAACAATCCTGGATCTCAAAGAGATAAAGCAAACTTCGTTAAATTCAAACAGATATGGGTTCCAAAGGGAACAAAGGTAAATTCGGATGGATTGTTATATAAACAAGTATGGGTACTAAAATATGTGAATAAAACTGTGTGTGGTTTTACTAATTTTGTTAGACCACTCGATCCTTTAAACTGTTAGGTACCAAAGGTGGCTAAGGAACTGCTGTGCTGAAAGGAGATTTGAAATTACGATGGTCTATAATTCTATATCATTTACAGTTCCTTTAGCCAAGATCTGTTGAGTTAGAGATTTGTTTACACACATAAGCTCTAAACTCATCTTTGTGAATATTTTTTTATGTATTCCCTCTTCTATTTTTTCTTTCTGTTTTCTATTTTGTCACTGTCATATCATTGTAACTTCTTCTGGGCTTCATTAAATTCCAATTGTATAACTCATTTTTTCTGGAAATTCGCTTTAGTTGAATAGAACTCTGATGTTGTAATTATTTCCAGATCTTGAATTTAATCTTGTAAATATCTGTAATTATTTTGAAGTTTTTTTTCTTTCTGAATTCATAACAGTGTTGATGTATTCTGGTCATATCTTGAACATTGTTAATTAGAATTCTAAATTTTTGAAGATCTGAAAATTTAATGAAATTTCACACACTTCTGTTGTTTTGAGTTTCTTCTAATTCGTTTCAGAAAATCTTGAAATATTATACTCATTACAGCAATCTGTTATTTATCAGTTGTGATAATTTCATTGATTTTTAGATTGGCTTGGAAATTTTTGAATGTCATGAATCAGTGATACATCATGAAATTCATTTTATTCATGATCATTATGGTTGAAATTGGTTTGTTTGAAATCATCTGAAATTCTTGATATTTTGAATATCACACACCTCTCAGATCTAGAATTATTAATCCCGTGTGATTGATTCATTGTATCTCAAGATTAACATTTTTCAAGTGATTTTGAATAGACCACTATTTTTGGATCATGAATTATTACTTAAACTTTGATGTAAATATTCTGAAAAATTATTTGGGCTTGTCAGAAATAATTTGGAAAAATTCTTTGAAAATTCGATCTTGAAACTCTGTTATTTCACGATTTTCTGATTTAAATACTTGTTTATTTAAAATCATTTGAATTTATTGATTTATTGAATCTCATGCATATCTCCAATCAAAAATTTACAATCTAGTGTGATCACTTCATTGAATCCTGATATCTTCATATTCCATCAAATGATTTAAAATAAATGGTATTTTTTTATCTTGGATCATGAACCATCTGTTGCGACCATCATCTTGTCAAGTCTAAACTGAAACCGTTGCTTGTGCTGCTATGATATTGTTTTGAAAATATATTGGAAATTGCTCGTTTATAATTTGTTTGCTGCCTTGATACTGTTGTCAAATAACTACCTGCTTCGATCCGTCTACTGCTATGATAAATATGCCTAATTTGTCATCTTGTCTACTAGGGCCTTGTGATTAAATTTCTTTTATCTGTGATACCCTTGTTTGTCTCCTATGTCTTGTTACAATCCTCATTAATAAAGACACCAATTGGTATCAGAAGTGCTGAATCTTTGTATATGTTTTTTCCATCTTGCTTTGTATAGATCTTTTCGTTTTTCCTTTTGTAATTGATTTTCAATTTAAAGATTATTTATTGATTATTCATTCAGAAATTGAAATCAATATCCAAATTGAACTGTATTTATAATTCATCAAAATTATTACCAGATTTTGAAATTGTGATAAATTGTGACTACAATATATTTCACAACAAGAGGAGAATTTATTTGGATTTTCATGATGGTTGAACATTTATTATAATATCTTTGAATTGGCAATTATTTCACGACCATCTCCTTTATCTATCATCTTTCTGCCATCCATGCTAGTTTTATATTAATGTGGAGAGTTAATATGTTTTAAAAAAAATTGAATAAACAGTGGAAATATGTGTGATAGAAATAGGACTATGTTATTTTTCAGAATTAGTGACAATTGAATATTTTCAATGATCCCGGTACAGTTGAGCAAATTTCATGTATAATTAATTTAGAAATTTATTTCAAAGTCCATTTCTGTACCTACCCATCTTCTTTCATTCATATTGGTTGTATATACCGAGGAGTTTTTCTATTTAAATTTGAAAATGATAAAATATAAAATTAATACATAAGTGTGTCTCTAATCTCATTTAAAAATCCAAGCTCTGGTTATGCATGGTTATGAGACAACTTATAATTTAAGCTGCGACTGACCTCTTTTAAAAATCCAAACTCTGGTTATGCGTGGTCAGTGTGCTCTTAAATAAAATAAAAAGAAAAAGGAAATAATGTACTACAAATTAAAATTAATATGAAATTCTCCTTAGTGTTTAAAAACCAATATATCAATCCATCTTTCTAATATGTGAAATGTGTTGAAATCTTGTGACATATTATGATTTGTTGATTGATAGATATTGGGATTTAAGATTATTTGATTTTGTCACTTAAATTGAATTATTAATTATAGTCCAAATCCATCACTGTTTTTGTGCTTTATTTTTATAAAAAAATCTTTCTGAAAATAATTGGTAATGATTTGTTTATAAAACTCTCTCCATTATGTATGAAATTCATCGTAAATCCGTCATTCTCTAAAATGTGAATTATGCCACCTGTTCTCAGAATATTATGATTTTTGTTTGACTGATTGAGATTTATGATGATCGTTCTTCCTCTTATGCTGAAATTATATTTTTTAGTCATACTCATCTATATTTTAAATTCTGTATCCTTTTGATGATAACAAAAGGGGGAGAATGGGTTGAGATTTTGATTTATGAGTGAATATTTCATAGATATTCTTAATTTTGAAAATTCATTATTTACTTGTTCATTTCACTCATGCACAGATATAGGGGCAGTTTTCTGTTGTAGGGGGAGCTAATAAATAGGGGGAGCTCAAAATTCATTGTCAAACACACTTATTGTGTTCAAAATCTTTTATTTGTTTGCCATCATCAGAAGGTAGGTTGTTGTATATAACGTTGTTGTATACACAATTATATGATTTTTGTTTGATGATAACAACCAAATAAATATTATTTTTAATGTGTTTGTATTGTGTCATATATTTATCACAGACAAAAATATAATATTTATAATTAAATAGAATACGACTGTACAGACATTCATATATTCAAACAGTACTTTATTTAAATATAAATATTATATTTCAAACATTCAAACAGTACAACTTTTTATAAATCCTCTATTTATTCATTTCACAGAATATTGTACTTATAAATAAACAGAATAAAATAGACAAGTTCATTTGACAATAATAAAATGATATTTTATTTCAATCAAACTTGTTTATTACAAACATCAGTACAATTCATATATATATATAGCTCCTCACTACAACACTCATACATTCACTCAGTTTACATTTCAATACGCATTTTTTTATTGACACATTCATACAAAGCTTTATACATTCACCAACACTGTCTCTTCAGTCTTCTGTCTTCACAACTTTCAGTCAGTCCAGTCTTCATACTTGTCACATACAGAAACATACACATAGTACACTGCAATAGAAATAAAAATGAATGCATACAAATATAAATTTTATTTTTAAAATTTTATTTGCCTCAGTTTTCTGGTGTGTTTCTCATCATTTTTCATGACTTGATCTGATTCCTCTGTGTCTAGGCAGACAGTTTATATAAGTTGAGGGACAAGAAATTTTCTGATCGACTGCATATACACACGTATATAGATATACTCGTGTGCACTGCCTCGCCGATCAATGTGCAACTGAGGAATAACCACGTTGACCATCTCGACTCAGTACACACATGACAACAACTAAATGTAAAGTCAACACATCTCAAAGTACAAAGCAGAATGGTCAAGGCAACAAAGTGCCAAATGCAACAAGTCAAAAACAGACACAAAAATTAATAGAGAAATTTCAAGCATGGTGGTGGATTTCAAGAAAACATATACATACAAAGGCAGTGTTCAAACAGTCAAGTGGTCGAGGTTTTTTTTTGTGCATCTCAATATGTTTCGAATCAGGGGAAACACTTGTGTTTACATACATGATACAATACACAAGGAGACCGAGCAGTCACATGAATGGAGAATGGTGTGCAAGCATGAATCCACAAAATTATTTTTGATATTTCATGCTTTCTCAAGTTCATTATGCAGGTTCAAGTTACATAGTGTACACAGCAATTGGATCTCATGCATGGAAGTTAAAAATTAAACAGCATACTCATGTAACTGCAGTACGGTGATGGCAGATGCAATGAAGGTCAGCTTAAACTTTTGTGCATGAAAGTGTACAAGCAGCATCTTACAAATATAAAGTAAATGAAACTGAATTGCTCAAGACAACAAATGAATATGCATGACATGTACAAGCCAATAGTCAAATGCCATACTGATTCCAGGAATACACATGAATGCTTCAAGGTCAAGCCAAGTCAAACCAAATGGAAGTGTACAGTTTCATATTCAGGTGCAACAAAGTTCTAACACAGACATGTGCAACTCAGTGATATGATGGTGGACAGAAATGTTAGCCTATGGAAACAAAACACACAAGCATTCAAAAGCATTTTAAATATATGTCCAGTTTTTCTTTCAGTTATATTCATGGAGCAGAAATTCAGCAGAGAAAGAAATGTAAGTATCAGTTTTCCAGAAAATCCTTGGCAAGCTTTTATAATAAGTTTTTTAAATATGCAATGCACGGAGCCATCAAACAAATCATCTTTGGCAAGTTTTTATTTATCAGTAAATCAGCATGAAGCAATCTTGACATGTGTATTACAAATGCAAACACGGCAATTGATAAATCATTGAAACATTACTCAGTGAGGCAACATGTTTTTTTGGCAAGGTATCAATTTGCAGAATATCAATCGTGGTCTTTAAACATTCTTAGCAACAGATTTAATTACAAGAAATTTCGAGCAGAAGGCATGACAATGCTTACAAGAAAATTGGAGATCAAGAAATCAAATATGTTTCCAGAAATGACAGTGTGAATTCAAGATTTTCAGGAATTAAAACTAGTAAGAGTTCTTTTCGAAAAATCTTTCTAAAGAGGCCACAAGCAATTCCAAAATTATAGTGATTTTTTTTGGCAAAAAATCAATTCTTTCTAGATTTGATTCAAAGATTATTTTGAATTTAAAAGGGGAAAATATTTTTTCCATTTTCATTGAAGTTAAAAATCAGGCCTGAGTTCATCAACATCAATCAAGCAATCAAAAGGGAAAGCAACAACAAATCAGTTGAGCCATATATTCGAAATCAGAGTCGATTAGGGTTTTCTATACCCTATATTATTCACACCAATTCATCATCAGCAAGTATTTATTAAAACCGCAAGCAATCCAAGCAATATAGATCGGAAACCCACAAAATAAATTCAAGGAATTCAAAGAAAAATCCAGAGAACTCACATTTGTTTTCGATTGCAGGACAAAAAACCTCAAATCTATGACAAGAGAGAGCCAAGCACCATTCGTTCGATCTTCAGAGATTTAGCTAGAGAAATCTCTTTCTAAAATCGATTTCGATTTGGGGATTTAAATTACAAACCCTAGGGCAGACGCCATTTTCTTTCTCCAAAGAATAAAAGGAATCGGGACAAAGTGAAAGGGTGCAATCAATTCAATAGTTGCCGGCCTTATTTTTCAAAAGGGAATGACCCTTATTATTTATCTCCAAGGGTTTAAATTTTCTATTTGTATTTGTATTGTATTTTTTTTGTTTATAAAACAATTCTGAACAGTCTCTAGAATTATGTAAAAATCTAGGGGAATCAGTCAGGGTGTTGACTGACAGTTGCTAGAATCTGTAAAATCTGGGTTGCCGGTTACGGGGTCGTAACTAGGGGAAATCTGATCGAGGGGACTTCGATTAGTCTAGTATTTTGAGCATAGAGTTAGGATAGGAGTAGGCATTGCGAGTGTACATGGTCTTGTATGCGGGATCTGTTTATAACACCTAGTAAAAACCTTAGGAATGCAGTAGTAGGCAGGATTTTGCCGAAGCAGGTTATCTCTGTGTGTTATTTCTTTTCTACTTTTTATTTTCTGTGATCTATTTATTATTTAATATTCCGTCAGTTTTTTTTCTTAATTTATCAAAAATTGTGTAAAAACCTATTCACCTCCCCCCCAAGGGTTATTCTAGATCGAACCGAAGGAATACTCAAGCTTAATCAGGATTATATTATCATTTTGCTGGGGCAACTTAGATGTATTGCTTATGCTACAATCTTTGCTACTATAGCTATGTTTTTATTTGGGGATTATGCTTCTTTTATATTGTACTCTATTGTTTTAAGTAGAAGACAAAAGTTTTTATTATGTAATGGTTTTTATGTAAGTCAGACATATAATGTTTTGAACCACGATGCTTTATGATTAATAAAAGTTTCTAATTCTGTTTATATTTTATATTTGTCCCGTAATGTTTCTATTACTGCTTACCTATAACGCTTCACGAAACTTAATGCATTCTCTTAATGAGTGACGTTAACAAACGTAGGGTATCACACTTGGTATTAGAGCTGAAGGTTACCAGATTAGATAAAAGTTTTTGAAAATTATTTTCAAAAAGGTTTTAAAAGAAAGCATTTTCCAAAAGAAAAGTCTGTTTTGAAAAACATATTCCCCAAAGCCATATGAACTATCTTTCGATCCTTTGTCTGAATCTCTTTCCTTTTCTTTTCGTCATGTTTGGGAAACCTAATATTCCAAAGGGCATTATGATACCAGGCTGGTTCCGTAGGTATCTTGAGGCCACGACGCCTGCCGGTTGTTAAGTTGACGTTCCTCCCCCAGCTGCACCCGTCGTTCCTCCTCCCCCGCATACAAACATATTCTCTAAGAACAACAAAGATTTCCGCGCTATGGGAGGAAGGACATTCCATGAGTCGATACGTTCATAGAAGCAAGGAATTGTCTTAAGGAGACAGAGGACTTGTTTGGAATTTTCGATGTGGACGATCGTAGGAAGATTCAGCTAGCCGCCTGGCTACTAAAAGATGAAGCTTCGTTCTGGTGGGAAGTAACCCAAGCGACGCATCCGAAGGAGACATGGGATGATTTAAGACAGAGGTTTGAAATGAAGTTTCTTTGTTAAGCTGAGAAAAGAACGCAAATGGAGAGGTTATTGGCGCTAAAACAAGGAAACATGACTGTTAAAGGATATATGAACAAATTCAACCGGCTAGCAAGGTTTGGATTGGAACTGGTGGATACTCCACATAAGAAACTTTGCGGTTTGCTAAAGGGCTAAATGATCCCCTTCATGGGTTAGTTATGTCCCATATTCCACTAGGAGCGACTTTTGAAAGGCTTGTTGATATGGCCTTGATGCATGAGGAAACAACGCAAAACAAGAAAGTATGGCCCAAGAAAGGACAACAGCAACAACAACAACAGAAGAAGGGCGGAAAGAATGACAAGGGTAAGGATAAGAGGAAGTGTCACGGTTGTGGATGAGAGCTTCACTTTATGAAGGAATGCAAAAGAAGGAAGAATTATCGCTTCAATTGTGGAAAGGTCGGACACTTTGCTAAAGAGTGCCCGAAGAATCAGGGACAAGGTCAAAGGGCAGGAGCTTCTTGACGGTAGGTGCATGTTCTCACGACTAGTGCTCCAGATATAGGTAGGAAAATTTCCGTGGAATGTTTAATTTCTCTTTCCCGTCATCCTATTAGAACTCTTTTTGATTATGTTGCTTCACATTCATTTATATTTAGTTCTGCGGTTGAGTCTCTGCACCTAAATACTAGTATGGTAGTGGATCCCGTAAGTGTATCAGATCCCATTGGTGGTTCTGCTCATTTTTCCATGATTTGTCGGGGTTTGAGAATATCTATGTTAGGCGTCGAGTTTGAAAGCGATGCATATGTGCTCGGTTTTATAGGCTATGGCTTGATTCTAGGGATGTATTAGCTAACCATGCATGGCGCCATTCTAGAATGTGAGAAGAGGGTCGTTAGATTTGTGACTTGCAATGGGAGGACCCTCGAGATTTCTTGTGACCCACAAGGGTCTATTATGCTTTGTTTCCTAGAATCCCTAGTTTCTTCTGTCGATGATCTGCAATCTGTTCTAGTAGTCCGTGATTATTCTGATGTTTTTGATTAGGTACAGGGCTTACCTTCAAGGAGTGAAATCGATTTTCCTATATATTTGAAGGACAATGCAAAGCCAATTGCATTACCTGTGCGCTATACGGCTTCAAGGGAAAGGAGAGAGAGCTTAGCAACCAAGTATGGCAGCTACATGAGAAAGGATTTATTAAGCAAAGAATATCTGAATGGGGTGCTCCAGTAGCATTCGCGATTAAGGCCGATGGTTCGCTTCACTTGTGTGTGGACTTTAGAGAGTTGAATAAACTAACTAAGAAGAACATGCACCCACTTCTAAGGATAGATGATCTGTTTGACCAGCTTGTTGGTGCATCAGTATTTTCTCAGTTAGACTTGGCCACGGGTTTTATCAGTTGAGGGTGGCTGAAGATAGTATAGACAAGACCGCTTTTAAGACTCCATATGGTTTCTTTGAATGGCTAGTTATGCCTTTTGGGTTGATGAAGGCACCCGCCTATTTTGTTTATCTGATGATTAGGGAGTTTCTGGATTTTCTAAAGTGGTCTTTGTTGATGATATCTTGATCTTCTCAAAGAGCAAGGAAGAGCATGCCCAACATTTGAGAGAAGTTTTGAAAACTCTCTGTGTGCATCAGCTTAAGGCAAAGTTCTCCAAATGCAATTTTTGGAGAAAAGAGGTGAGATTCCTAGGGCATGTGGTTTCCAAAGATGGGATAGCAGTAGATCCCGCAAAGGTAGTTCAAGATTAGCAAGTTCCAAAAAATGCAATGGAGGTGAGAAGCTTTATCGAATTGGCAGGCTATTATAGGAAGTTCATTAAGGACTTCGCAAAGATATTAGCCCCAATCACCAGGTTGACGAAGAAGAATTTGGCATTTTCATGGGATATAGATTGTGATGTCGCTTTCCAATGATTGAAGAGGGCTCTGACCACAGCCCAGTCTTGATCTTTCTTGATGGGAATAAAGTGTTTACCGTTTACACCGATCCATGTGGTACAGGGCTTGGTGCGGTTTTGATGCAAGAAGGAAAGGTAGTGTGTTATGGGGGTAGACAACAAAAGGCTCATGAGAAGAACTACCCTGCCCATGATTTAGAGCTAGTTGCCATAGTATTCGCGCTTAAGATGTGGCATTATTATTTGCTTGGAGAGAAGTTCGAGTTGTACACCGATCATAAATCTCTCAAGTATTTTTTTTCGCAGAAGGATTTTAATTTAAGGAAACAAAGGTGGATGGATTTCTGAGCTTCTTATGACTTTGAGACTGCTTAATGTGGTGGCAGACGCACTGAGTAGGCAGTGGATGGACTTAAATACTTTGTTTGTGGAAAGGAAAAGCTTGGAGTTCATATCGACTTTTGATTTTAGACCCTCCACTAAGTTATGGCCTGGTTTGTTTGCATCGCTAGAGATACGACCTACTCTTATGGATCAGATAGGAGCTTCACAGCGAGATGTGTAATATCCCGGAAATTTTAACTAAGTTTAATTTGAATTTTTATTATGTGATTTAGTCTTTCTGAATATAAATTGGTTTTAATAAGGTTTAAATATAGATTTTAATATCGAATAAGTAAATAGTCTATTTTATAAATATATTTTTTGTATAAGAAAAACTTATTTTAATAAGTTATATTTAATTTATAATGTTTATGAATATTTCAATGATTTTGATATTAATATAAGAATATGATTTTGATTAAGAATAAGTTATATTTAAAATTTACATATATTAGTGTATAAGAATGATTTTATTTATGAATATTAATAAGTAGTATTATTAAGATATAATGGTTTTATTTTGAATTGAAAATATTATTTATTTAATTTTGATATTTATGTAGCTAAGACCTATAATTACTACACTAATAAGTGTAGCAAAGTTTGGCTACATCTACAAGTATTCCAAAAGTGTAGCTAAGTTAAACTAATTTTAAATTGCCTTAGGATAAGGATCAAGGTGAGGGGACCTTGTTACCTATCTACATGCATGCTATGGAGTTCATGTAGAGTGCCAAGTAACCCTTGATTTAATTACTATCTTACCCCGTGGATTGCCTATATAAGGAAGGCTAATCTCCATATTCATGCACACTTCAACACTTCAAGATGCAAATTTCATCACATAAGTTTTCTTCTGGTCTCTTGTTTTCAATTTCCTATAATGGGAAAAATACATTTCTCTTCATATAAAAATCCATATCTCTTAATCCGTTGATTTTTAGCTGAAATGATATGCATAGAAGTTGTTCGGATCGTCGTTTCTGATTTTTAGAAATTGACGGATACAAATTTCATTGATAAATGAGGGAGTTATCTTCAATTTACAGTAAATAGAAGATTTGTGTTCAAAGCTTCAAAAAATAATATCTCTTGATCTATGAAGAATTGATTGACGGCGTCAGCACCGTTGAAATCAGCGAAGAACATAGTATTTTCAGTATAAGTTTGGTTCGATTCGGTATCGATGATTGGAAAGCTTGAAAACTTAGGTTGAGATTTATGCTGGAATCAAGTGATTATTGATGAGATGGAGTATGGAGTTGCGATGAGGATGGAAAGAGCATTCATTTGGCAAAATATGGTGAAGATCAATGGATGTTAGAGGTGTTGCGACATTGTATAGGTCGCACAGTTTTCTCTCCTGGTCAGAGAGGGAACGCATTTTGATCGAGAAGGCTGGAGCTCGAGCGAGTTAGTGCAGACAAATGTGGGGAGGAAGAGAAGTTCGTAGGGGGTTTTAGATTGAAGTTCGGTGAAGTGGTTTGTGGGTGCATGTGCACACAGTGCACGGTCTCGATGGGTTTTTGCGTGCGTGAAAGAAGAAGAAGAAGAGGGAAAAAGGAAGGGTGCGGACCGGTTTTGTGCAATTGGGCTTGGGGGGCCTTGGTATGTTTTAATTTTATTTAATTTTTAAGTTTAATTTAGTTTAGAACTATAAAAATTAATAACTCGCTCATTTTAAATCCGATTGACTCGTCGTTGGGTCCGTTAGAATCGTATCTGAAAATAGAACATATCAGAATATTATTTTGGTAATTTTAAGTAATAAAAATAAAAAGAAAAATGTCCTTATATATAACATTATATAATGAACATTGTTATTAATTCATTCCCAGTGTAAAAATTAGTAGAAAATTACCAGCTGCTAATAGAAGTGGATCGAAAGTAGTAGAGTAGCGATAGCAGTGTTCGATGGCTTGTTCATCCTGGTAATGGAGATTTTGGAGCCTTGATGGTGAGAACTCCTAATTTAAATTATTTATTTAAATTGATAGTGGTTAAATAATTGGCTGTGATAAATTATTTTTGGTTGGATATGAATGTTATTGTCTGAATGGATGTGTAGATAGCACACTGAACACTGATAAGTGTTATTTATCATAACGCTTGTGCATAGATGAAATGGTTGTTCATTGTGATTATAATTCATGTTCTTCTGATTTATATGGTTGATTTATGATTGCATGAATTCACACACACTATAGTTTTGGGATTATATAGGTGATCGATTTTATCTCCTTTCCATATAAATGAAGATTGATTTACAAATGTTAAAATATTATTTTTAAGTTTAGTTTAATTTGAAATTAGATTTTGAAATTGGAATGTGGTTTTAAAAATATATATATATATATATTAACGATGTCTTTTTATAAAATATTATAATATAATAATATATATATACACCAAAACGTTCTGGGATGACAGAGAGGATAATGTCTAGGCTTGGGTTTGGAAATATTGTTTTCCTGCTCTCCCTGGTTATCCCTAACTGATCCGACAAACGAGATGGTTGATTCATAATAAAATTTGAAATGTAATTTGAAACTGTTTTCCAAATGAATTGGAAATATAAATTCAATTTGAAAATAATTTGAAAGATTTATATTTAAATCGTTATATAACACATTGCAGTGCGACAGTTCATAAATATCGATTTTAATTTTCAAAGGGTTATAACTTGATTGTTTGAAATTGGTTTGACTTGAAATAAGAAACACTAGATATCAAATGATAACATCTTTTAAATACAAAAGGAAACTACAAATTTCAACATATGATTTTCAAGTTATTTTAAAAAAGAAATTGGAAAAGGTCGTTATATATGCAATTCGACGACCGTAATGGAAAATCGAATAAAATGAGCTTATAAAAAATATTTAAAAATCCATAAAAATATGATAAATCATATTTTATAATTTTAAAGTGATTTGAGTTAGAATATATAAATTTCAAATGATTCTAGATTGATTTGGTTAAATAACCATTTCATAGCACTTTAGCAATGCTTTTACCTTTATTAAACCATTCCTTTGAAAATGATTGGAATATAAAGATTTTTAACCATAAACTATTGTTTAATTATGAGAAGGATTTGTTAAATATTTTGAAAGATTTTAAAATGTATGGTATGAGATTTATATAAAATTTTGAGTAAGATATGAGAGGTTTGAATTAAAAAAGGGAAATGAGTTTTGAATAGAGTTAGTCGTAGGATCTTCGATATAGAATTCCAGGAGAGGACGAATACTATCAGAAATATTAAAACTTACTCATATCCAGATTCTAATGGTATTTGCACAAGTTTGTGAATCGATATCAAATATAAGTCGATTAAATTTTGTTTTAAACTTATATTTGAAATGTCAATCATTTGAATTGCCATAAATGGAGATTTAGAAATTAAGATTTGGTAATTTTAAAGCTTGTGGAAAGAGATAATGAAGAATGAACGGATTTGGCTTTTAAAATATAAGATTGGGAATGAATATTGAATTTCAAGAAAAAGTTTAAGATGGTAAAGGGGTTTATGGGAATTGAATGAATTCAACCTTAAATGAAATGAATAGATAACGACTTGGGAAGGAGATTTGAATTGAGAAATTTGTATATTCCATATCTATTGATTTTAAAGTACTCTTATTACTTGGAAAGACCGGGATCGAATATATGTTCGAAAACCATTCCAAGTAATAATACGATGTTGTGGAGCAATTCAAGACTTGGAAAATGACGAATGAAGTCCAGGATTCTTTGAATTGTTCAGATTGATTGTTGATGTCTTGGTTGGGCTGATCCCCCGATACGTGGTTATAAGTGGCATGAGGTTTGAATATATTTAAAGATTTTCGGATTGGTGTTTCATTCAGACCTAGAACGGAATTGTATGGATTGTATGTCTGACATTGTAAGTACCGTTTTATCAATATATATCTGTTTGGTGGTGGAGAATTACTCTCTTGCTTAACACCCTTCTCTAAGACGTATGAGATTAGAGGTTATATATTGGAATTCAGTGATGCGTTGTTAATGGATAATGTGACATACTTAA
Source organism: Allium sativum (assembly GCA_030737875.1). NCBI lineage: Eukaryota > Viridiplantae > Streptophyta > Magnoliopsida > Asparagales > Amaryllidaceae > Allium > Allium sativum. Next base: position 653,152,199 of record CM060923.1, read on the forward strand.
GTCGTTGATGAGCTATGGATGATCAAAGCATGACTTGTTTAAGCGTAGATTTGTGTATATCGTGACCTCGGCAAGCCTCACATCCTGTAAATGGCTAAAACAGGAAAGATGCAGCGAGGTTAAGGGTAGCCATTTCCTTCTAGATAAACGGTGTACTGTGGTATGGAGCCCAGGTATTAACCTATGTGGATAACTTCTATCTATATGGATGTTAATGTTGCGAGGCCTCAGTTTTAAAGGTTTACAGTGACCGGGAAGTGATATACTCAGGCTTGCTCTAAGTTACCAAGTTATGGGGTAACCCGGCCTTGTGTTGGCCGAGAGCCCGATTTGGTTCTCGGGGCGTCCCTCTAGAGGCGTACCCATCGGTTTCGTAAGTAAGTTCCTCTACCTGGTCATTTGTTGGAAATCCAATTTCTCCTACGAGCCCATACGATTTTAGTTGTATAGCCTGCTATTAGCACGATTATGTCTGTATAATGGGATTGGGCATTATGCCGGCTATGATTGATACATTTACTTGTGAAATTGTTTTCGCACTATGCACTAATAATAATATCAGAGAATTTTCATGTATCAAGCATTTTTTACTATCATAAGGAGAAACCTCGCTCATATGTGCGTTTTAATTGTGTGTGTGCCACGAGACCTTATGGTAGTTTCGTTTTTCAAAGGTCATAGCGAATTTCTATGCACGATATTCAAAAGGAGTAAACCTGTTCTGCATTAGTGGCGTGGTCCGTTGAATTACCCAACTTTAAAATGAATCCTAAACTGTTTTGAGTTTACACACCAGTTCCATGACTAACCTGGAGTTTATTGTTCCCTCACCTAAACTCTGGGTGCCCATAATTTTGCACGAGCAGCCTAGTAGTTTGTTTACAGATTTAGCCTTGGAGTTGATTGGTGTAGGATTCTATTTTTTAGCTAGAGCTATCAGTTTTTGGAGCATTTGCATTCTTCCACTGTGTAATCAATTTACTATGATGTATTCCTTGTAACTCTAATGTTATATTCCACTGTGCAAATATGTAATTACCTATAACAATTTGTCTTTACGAACGGTTTAAGTTAGTTTAGTTACCAATGAAAACCGGGCAAAAAGCCAAGTCATTACAGTAGTGGTATCATAGCTTTGATTTATGAAAAGTAATGTGGTACGACATATTTGAACAAAAATAAGGACTCATCAGAGTTAAAGTATCTCATTAGAGATAGGGTTAGGAATACCCTAGAATGAGGTTTGGGAATATTAAACTTGAGAGAGAGTGTCTTTTACCATAAAATCTATATGTATTTTGCATTATAATGAAATTTATGAGTCAAATTTAACTTATGGAAATATTAGAAACTTTCTTTAACTCATAAATTGGTAGGCATTTATAATCTTATATGGGAATAAATAACTTAAGTAAGTAAAACCCTTAAAAGGGAAATTAAGGGTGTATAAGGTTGCGCCGGAATGTTAATAAAAATTCGTTTGTCTATTAATGATTTTAGGGTTGGTAAATAAGAATAAAAATGACCTAGGTTAGGTAAATTTAAGTCCATTGATTATTTGGATAGATGTTAGAATACTTTGGGTAGGGATTCAAATTAGTATAAATTTAGCTTGTAAATGGATTAATATGTGATTGGAAATAAATTGAATTAAAATTAAAATAGAATGAGTATTATTGAAATTTAATTCTACCTCTCTGCTTGTCGCTGGGTTTTGTTTGACTCATTGTCATCTTTTGATTCTCATTATCTCCCCACTCGTCATTTTTAATTGTCTAGCTCTATTTCTGAATTCTTCCTTTTGCCTTGTCTTGACGAATTCATGGATAAATGGATTACTGAACTAGTTTTGGATTTGAGACAAGCATTTTGAATTATATCTTAATTTGAACTTAAATTTGTATTAAGTGCAAAAGGAATTCAAAATGTTATTTTTGCAAGATAATTGGACGATCTGGGGGAAAGGAATATTCATTTGAGAATTTGGATCCAAAATTTTATTGAAATCTAACCAATATGAGGCATGAACACTTAGTCTTATAATTTGACTTAAATTTTTAAGTAAACCTTGGGTTCCATAACTTAAGTGGTAAGTTAGAAAGGTAATTTCTAAATTTCCTTAAGGTTGTAGACATCTAAGTACTAGATAGTGTCTATCCTAGTTTCTCCATAGTGGTAGTGATAGCAACTCGAGGTCCAACTCAGATAATTTGATTATAAACATGACCAGTGACAACCCTAGCAATCATGAGATTATAGGAATCTCTACCTTTAATAAGAATCAGATAGAGTATCCAAAGATGATATAGGTCTTGGTTTTGATATATTAAGAGTGAAATTTGAATTTAAAATTAGTAGAGGAGTTTAAATTTAGTTGTCTTTCTTTTCGAGGACGAAAAGTCTTAAGGGGGGATGAATGTAATATCCCGTAAATTTTAACTAAGTTTAATTTGAATTTTTATAATGTGATTTAGTTTTTATGAATATCAATTGGTTTTAATAAGGTTTAAATATAGATTTTAATATTGAATAAGTACCTTGTTTATTTTATAAATATAATTTTTGTATAAGAAAACTTATCTTAATAAGTTATATTTAATTTATAAGGTTTATGAACATTTCAATGATTTTGATATTAATATAAGAATATGATTTTTATTAAGAATAAGTTATTTTTAAATTTTATATATATTACTGTATAAGAATGATTTTTTTTATTTACATGTGGAACCTAAGACTTCACTCAAGTTATTGCTTGTAGGTCTTGGTAAACCCCACGGGTAGTGATATACCCTGATTTTTCAACGCCTTCACACTACCTAGGTAGTCACCCCTAGAAATTAAGAATGATTTTATTTATGAATATTAATAAGTAGGATTATTAAGATATATTGGTTTTATTTTTGAATTGAAAATATTAATTATTTAATTTTGATATTTATATAGTTTACACCTATAATTACTACGCTAATAACTATGGAAAAGTTTGGCTACATCTATAAGTATTGCAAAAGTGTAGCTAAGTTAAACTAATTTTAAATTGCCTTAGGATAAGGATCAAGGTGAGGTGCCCTTGTTAGTTGTCTACATGCGTGCTATGGAGTTCATGTAGAGTGCCAAGTATCCCTTGATTTAATTACTATTTTACCCTTTGGATTGCCTATATATGGAAGGCTAATCTCCATATTCATGCACACTTCACCACTTCAAGACGCAAGTTTCCTCACGTCAGTTTTCTTCTGGTCTCTTGTTTCAATTTCCTATAATGGAAAAAATACATTTCTCTTTATATAAAAATCCACATCTCTTAATCCGTTGATTTTTAGCTAAAATTATATGCACGGAAGTTGTTCGAATCGTCATTTCTGATTTTTAGAAATTGACGGATCCAAATTTCATTGATAAATGAGGGAGTTATCTTCAAGTTACAGTAAATGGAAGATTTGTGTTCAAAACTTCAAAAAAAATATCTCTTGATCCATGAAGAACTGATCGACGGCATCAACACCGTTGAGATCACCAAAGAACATAGTATTTTTGGTATAAGTTTGGTTTGATTCTGTGTCGGTGACAGTAATGCTTGAAAACTAGGGTTGAGATATGTGGTGGAATCGAGTGATGATTGATGAAATGGAGTATGGAGTTGCGATGAGGATGGAAACAACTTTCATTTGGCAAAATATGATGAAGATCGGTGGATGTTAGGGGTTTTGCGACAATGTATGGGTCACACAGTTTTTTCTCCAGGTCACGGCAAAGAGAGGGATCGCATTTTGATCGAGAAGGCTGGAGCAGGAACGAGTTGGTGCAGATGAACGATGGGAGGAAGAGAAGTTCGTTGGGGGTTTCGGATTGAAGTTCAGTGAAGAGGTTTGTGTGTGCACGTGCACACAGTGCATGGTCTCGATTGGTTCAAGTGTGCATGGAAGGAGTGTGTGAAGAAAGAAAAAGAAGAGGGAGAAGAAAGAGAGCAGGCTGGTTTTGTGCAATTAAGCTTGTGGGGCCTTGGTATGTTTTAATTTTATTTAATTTCTGAGTTTAATTTAGTTTAGAACTATAAGAATCAATAACTCGCTCATTTTAAATCTGATTCACTCACCGTTGGGTCCATTAGAACCGTATATGAAAATAGAGCATATCAGAATATTATTTTGGTAATTTTAAGTATAAATTTTAATAAAAATAAAAATAGAGATGTGCTTATATATATAACACTACATAATGAATGTTGTTATTAATTTATTACCAATGTAAAAATTAGTAGAAAATTACCAGGTGCTAATAGAAGTGGATCGAAAGCCGTAGAGCAGCGATAGCAGCGTTCGATGGCTTGTTTGTCCTGGTAATGGGAATTTTGGAGCTTTGATGGTGAGAACTCCTAATTTAAATTATTTATTTAAATTCATAGTAGTTGAATAATTGGCTGTGATAAATTATATTTGGTTGGATATGGATGTTATTGTCTGAATGGAGATGTAGATAGCACACTGAACACTAACAAGCGTTATTTATCGTAACGCTTGTGCATAGCTGAAATGGTTGTTCGTTGTGATTATAATTCATATTCATCTGATTTATATTGTTGATTTATGATTGCATGAATTCACACAAACTGTAGTTATGGGATTATATAGGTGATCGAATTTATCTCCTTTCCATATAAATGAAGATTGATTTTCAAATGTTAAAATATTATTTTTAAGTTTAGTTTAATTCGAAATGAGATTTTGAAAATGGAATGTGGTTTTAAATAAATAAATAAATATATATATATATACTAGAACGTTCTAGGATGATAGAGAGGATAATGTCTAGGCTTGGGTTTGAAAATATAGTTTTCTGCTCTCCCTGGTTATTCCTAATTGATCCGACAAATGGGATGGTTAATTCGAAATATAATTTGAAACTATTTTCCAAATGAATTGGAAATAGAAATTCAAGAATTTGAACGATTTATATTTAATTCGTTATATAACGCATTGTGGTGCGACAGTTCATAAATATCGATTTTTATTTTCAAAGGGTTATGACTTGATTGTTTGAAATCTGTTTGACTTGAAATAAGAAACATAGGATTTCAAATGATAATAACTTTTAATTAGAAATGGAATTTCCAGGTTCCAACGTATGGTTTTCAAGTTATATTTAAAACGAAATTGGAAAAGGCCACTATATATGCAGTTCGACGACCGTAATGCAAAATCAAACAAAATGAGCTTAAAAAGATTATTTAAAATCCATAAAAATATGATAAATCATATTTTATTATTTTAAAATGATTTGAGTTATAATATGTAAATTTTGAATGATTTTGGATCGATTTGGTTAAATAACCATTTCACAGCACTTTAGTAATGCTTTTAACGTTATTAAACTATTCCTTTGAAAATGATTGTAATTTAAAGATTTTTAACCATAAACTATTGTTTAATTATGAGAAACTTTTTGTCAAATATTTTGAAAGATTTTAAAATGTATGGTATGAGATTTATCTAAAATTTTGAGTTAGATATGAGAGGTTTGAGTTAAAAAAGGGATATGAGTTTTGAATAGAGTTAGTCATTAGATATTCGATATGGAATTTCAGGAGCGGATGAATAATATCAAAAATATTAAAACTTACTCATATCTAGATTTTGATGGTATTTGCCCGAGTTTCTGAATTGATATCAAATATAAGTCGATTAAATTTTGTTTTAAACTTATATTTGAAATGTCAATCATTTGAATTACCATAAATGGAGAATTAAATCCAATTTTAGATTTGGTGGTTTTGAAGCATATGGAAAAAGATAATGACGAACGAACGGATTTGGCTTTTGAAATATAAGGTTAGAAATGAATATTGAATTTCAAGAAAAAGTTTAAGATGATAAAGGGGTTTATGGGAATTGAATGAATCCAACGTTAAATTGAAATGAATTGATAATGACTTGGGAAGGAGATCTGAATTGAGAAACTTGTACAGTCCATAGCTATTGATTTTAAAGTACACTTATTACTTGGAAAGACCGGGATCGAATATATGTTCGAAAACCATTCCAAGTAATAGTACGACGTTATGGAGCAATTCAAGACTTGGAAAATGACGAATGAAGACTGGGATTCTTTGAAATTGTTAGCCTACATTGTGAACCAGGCTACACAAAGAGCAAATAGTGAGAAAGCCACCAACCGGTCCAGATCGGAGGGAACCAGCGTAGGAAAGAAGCAGGAGTCAAAGTCGCAGACATCACATCGGTTCGGTTCGGAGAAGCATTTCAGCGACATCAAAAGAGAGCAAGCACCCTCATCGGATCGGATGAGCAAGAACCCTCATCGGATCGGATCGGAGGCGGCCGATATGAACCCACTTTCTCTGAACCTGTGGCTGTTGCTACATACGTCTCCTGAAGACTCGGGCCAAGCACGACCATTTCCTCCCACGATCTCCCACTAAATCGATGCGCTGTCACCATCTTGAGGCCTCCGAACCCGACTCTTATGGGATGGGTGCCACGTAGTTCCGAATCGGAGCCACTTCGAAGAGAATTTTCTCCTATAAAAATACCATCAAGAGGCATTTGAAAGGATCTTTTGGCAAATTCTCAGTTCTAACTTCCTCCGTAACCGAATTTCATAACTACATTCAGATCAAAATCATCTCTTAAAGTCTATTTTTGAGAGAATTGAGTGAGTTTATGCATTGTAATTTTGAAGCTGAGTGAGAATCATTGCTGTATTTGCATTCAAATCATCAATTAAAAGAATAGAAAGTGGAAGTAGGCTCTTTAACGCCGAACCACTATAAATCATGTGTTCTTCATTGCTTTTTAGTTCTATTTCATTAAAATCGTAGCTATTTCGGGTATTAGAACCAATTTTTGGTCTAATATTGTGGTGCTTTCACTGAGAGACCTTCGAATTTTCAGCCTTCTTGGGATTATCATTCTACTATTTGGACTTTCAAGTTCAAAGAAGTTAATCCCTTGTCTCTGACATCTTTCAGTACTTGTTGACTAACCGTTGAAGAATCTAGTATCATGGCTAAGACCAAAGGAAAAGAAGTGCAAGGCGCTAGGGGAAACGATGCTAGAGAAGATCAGCAAGCCATCGTGTTAACGAGGTTACGCGCTAAAAGCTCTTGAGCAGACCACTCCGATCAGGTGGATCCAACCGGATGGGAGGCGCCGATCCGAACCAGGTGGAAGGCACCGATCCGATCCAGTCTAATGAGGTCGAGGGCACTCACTCTCTCCATCCGAACCGCCCCGACTAGGCTACTATGAACCGATCCGATCTGAACCAGAATGAAGCTGGAACTTCTACTCTAGCTCCCTCCAACGCTCCGATTCCAGCCACGATGACTAATGTTCAGCCTGATCCATCTGCACCCATTACCCAGGGAGACTTTTCACGTTTTCTTGACATGCTACAGAGCACTAAAGAAGCATTGGAAGCCCAAAGGCGTGACAACCTTCGTGTGTAGGAAAACATGATCACTATGGGTGGAGAGCTACAAGAGCTTCGGAGGCAGAAGACTCCTTCCCCAACACGCCGCCTTGCTAAAGATGATTCGTCTTCTTCGAAGGAAGAACGCCCTCGTGAGAGAAGGCCGCTTGAACGACCTCAGAACCTCGATCAATTGACTTTTGGATCTTTAGGATCCCAAGAAGACGCCGCTCCTGTATTTGGCCCTGATAACCCGATCCTGCAACAGCCTATGTTGCTCCCCATGCGCGGATCCCACGTCTTACCCAGGGTTCCTAATATTACCAACCCCACACAGCAACAGCTTCTCCAACCTCTACCTCCTGAGATCGACCGGGAGCACAGAGAGCAACGTAGAGCAGCTGTCGCCAGAAACATGAGGTTGTCCCCTGATCAGGAACCCGGGGGTAACATCAGATCTAGAGAGCCTATGCAGGCATTAATAAAAGTCGATGTATGGGCAATGGTGTGCCAGATTATGTCCGAAAGCCGGTGGTATACTAATGAAGATTAGGGCATTGAACGAAGTCATACCCCCTTCACAGATGACATACTGAATTTCCAGTTCCCCTGGCGATTCAACTTGCCTCAAATGGATCGATATTCAGGAAGAACAGACCCAGGGCAGCATCTGATGAGATATGCATGGTTCATGAATGCTGCAGCAGCTCCAGATGCCGTAAAATGCAAAGCTTTTCCAATCTATCTTGAAGACGTAGCGTTAATGTGGTTCACCCGACTCCCTCCTCAGTCGGTATCAAATTTCATAGAATTGAGTGAGCGCTTCATGAATCAGTTTTGACTCCATGCCCAAAAGTCCAAGACCGTCACAGAATTGTCACGGATTAAATAGGCCCCAGGAGAATCTTTGAAGTCATATTTGGATCGCTTCAACCTGGCCGTCACCGAAGTTATTGATCCCCATGAGCCCACTATCCTGATGGCCTTGATAGAAGGGGTAGATCCTGACACAGAGTTCGGGGATTACTTAGCTGGAAAACCAGCTCCTACTAGAGAATTGTTCTATGAAAAGGCTAATATCCGCTTAAGGCGAGAAGAAGCTAAGGCAAATCGAAAGTGAAAGTCCGAAGGGGCCTCGAAGGAAGGTGTCCAGAGTAACGTTGCTGTGAAACAATCTGGTGACAGTTCAGGGAAGCTGGAAGTAAATGTTGGCAACCAGAGTGGGGGTAATAGCAACAGAAATGAGAACGGCAATAGAAGGAACAAAAACTGAGGGAATGGCTCTAATACAAGACCCAGATTCCAGACTTTTGAAAATTACACGCCGTTAAATGATACGTTGGAGAACATTTATTTTGATATATATAGCATATTGCAGTACAAAAAACCACCACCCAGAGATTCTACAGAGAAAGAGATTGCAACAGGAAAGTTTTGCTTAATTCATGGTACCCACAGTCATTCCACCAATGAATGCCGTCATTTGAGAGATACTGTCGAAAAATTGCAGCGAGAGGGGAAGTTGGATGAGTACAAGGTCGCCCCAAGGGACAGGAGGCAAGGGGGACAAGCCCCGAACAAAAACCAGCCTGCTTCAAAACCCACAGCTCAGCAAAAAGGTAAGAGGATCGCCATTAATACTATTATAGGCGGACTTCACTTAATTGGTCGTAGTTTTAAAGCAATGGACCAGTACGCCAACGCCGCCAAGCATTTTGAGGTAGGAGAATGCAGTAGCCTCGAAGACGTTACTCCAGTAAAACAACAAAAGATAATGTCAGACGATGTTGTATTCCGCAATAGAGATGATTCCGGAGTTCAATCTCCAACCAACGATCCACTAGTGATTACAACAACAACTGGCCCTGCTTTAGTCCATAAAGTGCTAGTGGACAATGGGAGCTCAGTCAATATCCTATTCAAAAAAGCTTTCGAACAAATGAGACTCGAAGCAAAAGATTTAAAGCCATGTGAAGGATGGATATGTGGCTTTAACGAAGCATCTACAGCTTCGATGGGTTTTGTGAAACTACCAGTCACACTAGGGTAGGGAGATCGCCAGAGAGTAAGGATCCTGCCGTTTGTAGTTTTGGATGTGGAGTCGCCTTACAATGCCTTCCTAGGCCAACCGGCCCTTGCCGAATTTAGGGCATGTATTGCACCTTGGTGCTTCCTGACTGACTCAGGAGTTGGGGTGATGAGGGGCGACCAAGCTACGGGACGAGCTTGTTACATGACAGAGTTAAAGATGTTAATGAAGGGTTTGAATATAGATGCTAAGGACGATTCCACCCCTCCAAAGGAGGCCTCAGCATAGTAATTAAGGGGTCCTGCCCCAAGAGAGTCGCCCTCAGACGTGCTCGAGGATATAGATCCCAAAGAGGATAGAGAACCGGGGACAAGAAGGCAACTCCCAACGAAATAACAATAGATATACCTATTGGTGAAACAGATCCAAAAAAGTACTAAAGATCGGCTCGCAACTGGATCCAGTTAGAGCGAGGGAAGTGGCTGATTTCTTATACGCAAATATGGATGTGTTTGCCTGGACTCACGCTGACATGCATGGGATTTCACCTACCATCATGAGCCCCTCTTTGTGTATTAATCCAAAGCACCCATCAGTCAAGCAGAAGAGATGGATGTTAGGCCCAGAGCGGTCGACAGTTTTAAAAGAAGAAGTAGAGAAATTAAAAGATAATGGATTCATTAAGGATTCGAAATATCCCGACTGGATATCGAATCCTGTCCTGGTCAAAAAGTCAAACGGGAAGTGGAGAACGTGTATTGACTTTTCTGATTTGAACAAGGCTTGCCCGAAGGATAGCTTTCCTCTTCCCAGAATTGATCAACTAGTATATTCGACGGCCGGGCATGAGCTTTTATCCTTTATGGACGCCTATTCCAGGTACAATAAAATTCCCATGCACATACCAGATCAGGAGCATACAAGCTTTATCACAGACATGGGGTTGTATTGTTACGTGGTAATGCCATTTGGGTTAAAAAATGCGGGAGCTACGTATCAGCGCCTAGTCAACCGCATGTTTTACAATCAAATTAGGAAAACCATAGAAGTTTACGTAGATGATATGCTTGTGAAATCCAAGCAATCTCCCAATCATACGAAGGACTTAGAGAAATGTTCGGCATACTACGAAGGTATGGGATTAAGTTGAATCCCTTGAAGTGTTCCTTTGGAGTGGCATCAGGCAAGTTCCTTGGCTTTATCGTGAGTTCCAGAGGAATTGAAATCAATCCAGACCAAATAGCAGCAATCCGGAATATAAAGGAGCCGTGAAAGATCAGGGATGTTCAATGCTTAGCTGGGAAGGTTGCAACACTGGGTTGGTTCATCTCCAAAGCAACGGATAAGTGTGTACCTTTCGTCGATCTCATAAAACGAGGAAAGCGAAATTTTGAGTGGACTCCCGACTGTGTGGAGGCATTCCAGAATCTATTAGACTTCCTAGAAAAACCTCCAATATTATCAAAGCCTGTGGAACATGAGGATTTGTTCGTCTACTTGGTGGTATCATCTCACGCCGTCAACGCATCATTTGTACGTGAAGAGGATAAAGTCCAGAAACATGTGTATTAAGTAAGCAAAAAACTAGCTGCTGCAGAACGTAACTATCTGAAGATAGAGAAGCTTGCTTATAGCCTCCTGATTGCTTCCCGCAAACTTCACCATTATTTTCAGGCACACCCAATAGCGGTATATACCGATCAACCTTTGAGATAAGTGTTGCAGAAACCCGAAGCATCGGGGCGGTTACTTAAATGGAATATCGAGCTGAGTCAATTTGATTTGAACTTTCAGCCACGAAGATCAATAAGGGGGTAGGCATTGGCTGACTTTATAGATGAATTTACAATTCCTGAAGAGGAAACGGTGGGTGACAAGGTAATTGCTTTGGATCGAGAGTTAGAGCTCAGTCCATGGAAATTATATACGGACGGGACCAAGAATGATAGAAAGTCCAGCGTCGGAGTTGTTTTGATAACTCCTGAAGGACGATCTACCTAATATGCATTACGGTTAGAGTTTGCTGCTACTAACAATGATTCCGAGTATGAAGCCCTGATTGCTGAGCTGAAACTCGTCAAAGTTTTGGGAGTGAAGACACTAGATATATATATATTGCGATTACAAGATAGTTGCATGTCAAGTTCGGGAAGAATTTGCTGCTAAAGGACCTCGACTCATCACTTATCTCAAAAAGGTAAAGGAGTTATTGGAAGGTTTGGAGCATTATAGCATAACACACATTCCAAGAGCGGAAAATCAGAAAGCAGATCGACTGGCGAAGCTAGCAAGTTCTGATAGACCTAAAGAAACCGAAATGGTTCCGATAGAGGTGTTGGAATCACCGAGTTTCGACCTAATGGAAGTAGAGCTAGCCTTGGAAGTTGAGCCAGTGAGAGAATCCTGGATGGCATCAATTAAGAGTTTTCTCAAGAATGGAACCCTTTCGTTAAAAAAGAGCGAAAGACGAGCTGTAAGACACAAGGCTGCAAGATACGTTTTACAAGACGACATCCTTTATCGTCAAGGGTTTTCAATGCCCCTATTACGGTGTATCGCACATGATGACATTAAACGTGTACTGCAAAATGTGCATGAAGGTGAGTGTGGAGATCACACTGGGGGCCAAACCCTAGCAAAGAAAGTATTACGGTATGGATATTTCTGGCCTACCATGAATAAAGACGCGGCTGATTATTCAGGACGTTGCGATAGATGTCAAAGATATGCCAAAGTTCCCAAAGCGCCTCCGACTCAGCTCAAGTCAATGGTAAGTCCGTGGCCATTTGCCACATGGGGAATTGAGATTATTGGCGTGCTACCTATTGCCAGAGGAGGAGCTAAGTACATGATCGTTGTCGTGGACTACTTCACAAAATGGGTGGAAGCTGAACCTCTAACAACCATCACGGTGAGGAAAGTGATCAGTTTTTTGGTCAGAAACATTATTTGTCAATTTGGGATACCGAAGACCATCATAACTGATAATGGGACGCAATTTGATAGCATCGAGTTCAGAAACTTCTGCCAGAAATATAAGATTGATAAACGATACACTGCAGTAGCTCATCCGTAGTCAAATGGCCAGGTCAAAGCCATGAACAAGGTCATTAAATCAATTCTAAAGAAGCGGTTGGAGAAGGCCAAAGCTAATTGGGAGGATGAGTTGCCATTAGCTTTATGGGCCTACAGGATGACCTTTAAGACGGCTACCGCCCATACTCCCTACTCACTTTTCTTTGGGTCAGAAGTAGTGATCCCAGTAGAATTAGAAGTCCCTTCTCATCGAGTTGCGTATTATGACCCGATGACAAATAAAGCACTCCTCATAGAATCTCTTGATATGATTGAAGAAAAAAGAGATGAAGCCGACTTGCATGCCTTGAGACATCGACATCAAGTAGCACGTTATTATGACCGGAAAGTTCGCCTCAAAACCTTTGAATCAGGAGACCTAGTACTGAAACGAGTCTTCCCGCCTTCAACCAAACTGGGTCCAAAATGGGAAGGGCCATACACCATCCAACGGAAGCTTGATACAGGAGCATTCAAGCTCACGACCGTGGATGGTAAGGAGATTCCCAGAGCCTGGAACGCTCAGCACTTACGACAATATCTGAGCTAAATATGAAATGTCATCCCTTTTTGTTTTTATAAGCTATGTAAAAAGGCACGACTTGCCTTAAACGGTCTGTTTATGTGAACAAAGGATTATGAAGTGGATGTAGGCTACGACTTAGTTGAACCACTATAAAAATATCGTGTCATTTACCTTCCTGCATTATTTATATCATCAACAATTATTTTGTCATGACCATGAAACACGAAATGTTAAATTAAATTTGGAAAGTTGGAGATGACCTATGTGCAGTAGCAAATAAAATGACTGTTTGTACGATAAAACACAGAAGAATGGGAAGATGACATTCTTAACTCTAACTCTCAAGAATCGAGAGAGAATATAAAGACGGGAAGACGACGTGCCCTGAGGCGTGAAGGTGCACCTCGATGAAAGACCGCCTCAAGGATACTCTAACCTGGTTATGAGACAGGAGAGTATAAAGATGCTAGAAAGAGTAGGCATCAATGACAAAAGGAATATGGCCCCGTCAGAGAATCGGGGGCAATTGGATTTTTTTAATTTAATCAATCTTGAATAATTCTTGCTTAGTTATTCAAGATTAACAGGGGGCACATATGTGCATACATATTCCCCTCAACAATGACTTCATTATATAATTTTAATATGACCTACTTTTGTATTTTCACTTAAGTGTTGAATTAACGACTATCAGACATTGCAGGAAATAAACTATTTTTATTTACAAACATGTGAGTTTGTACAAGGAAAACAAGCAAAAAAAAAGATGCGAGGAACGCACTCGCTGCAACAATTTCGGACCAATTGAGTATCAAAATAAAACAAAGCACTTCATCACTTGGGCTTTGGAGCGGACTTGGATTTTTTAGCAGCCTTCTAAGCATTCTTAGCCTCTTTTTCAGCATCAGTCATAATGTGCTTTGGCTTTTTCTTCTCTGCAATCCGAGTGCTAGAATCGGTTGATTTTTTCCATGGAGTCGGAACAATTGAATCAAGAGAAGACTTTTTAGCAAGCTCTTCTGTAATAGACCTAGTTGAAAGTTTAACGACTAACCTTGATCCAGGATCCACCACTGCAAGAGGCTTAAGGCTTTCAGGGTTCAAGTCTTCAACTTTTAGCTACATACGTTTGTCTTGTTCGGCTTTCATTTCAGCCAAAGTGATGTCATCAGCGCTTTTTGAATCCCCAATTATAGCCACATCAGGATCTTCCTCATGCCCCTCGCTACCACCATCGTCTTTCAAGGCATCTATCATCTCGTCATTGTGAGAAGCGTCGGCCTTAGACAGTTCGGCTCCCCCTCCTGACTCTACAGTGGTAGCCTTATTCTGTTCTCCTTTATCATTATCCATGGATTTTACCCCGGTGGTGGTTCCCTGAGGCATGTCGGTCTTCTCGGTCGGTTCAACACCTACAGAATGAGAAGCAACAGTTATCAACTCAGGAAAGAACAAAAGAATCCTCCATCGATTGCTCAATTATGCTGTTAAAAGTGGAGACGGCCTTGACGAATTGAGGTGAAAAGGTAGAAATACCTTCCGATGATTTCTCAGCTAGAGCGACTGCTGTCTCTGACGCTGACTCGGGTATGGAAGATAAAAGAGATGCCTAAGGGATCCCCGGGTTCTCGGGATCATATCCCTCGACTTCAGGAGTTACAGCGGTAGTAGAAGAAGAACCAGCCTCAGGGATATTCTTTTGTTTGGCCATCCGCTTCTCCTCCTCCATAGCAGCGGTGATAAGGCGACGCCCCTCGGCCAGACGTGCCGGCTCATCATCTCTCAGATATTTTTCCATAAGTTTATCTTCCTCTACGAAGTCTACCTAGAGTTCCTCTTTCTCCCATTCGATAATTTGACTCCATATATGAACCAGGGTAGTTGGATAATCTTCAATCCAAGAGATGTTTCGGCGACGAATTATGTGCGCGAAGAATTCAATCAGTAATTCGCCAAAACCATGCACTTCTTCGTGAGCCTCTGATAGCTGTTTGTGGGTCTCTTCAGCAGACTTAATAACATTTTCCACATTCCCCTCCACTAGGGCAGCCCTATTCTCGGCTTCCGTTAACTTGGATTCCAAGTCAGCGTTTCGTTTCTCTAATTCAGCATTTTTTCTCGCTAACTCGGCTTTTTCTCGCTCAAGAGTATTGTAAGCTAGTTGCATTTGGACATTGTCAGACTTAGCATCTTCCTCATGTTTCTTCAACTCCAAGCGCTCTTGACTATGAGATTCTAGCAAGTCATGATAATGCTTTTGTAACTCCTCGAATTGCTGTTTGAAGTTGTTAGCATCTCGTTGAGCGATGACAAGTTGAGCCTGTGTGTCCTCAAGGTCCATCTCCAAATTTTTCAAGGCCTTTTCGTTTGCATCTGCAGTCTTTTTCATCGAATTAACGTTTGTAATTAAAGTCCGAATGATTCTGGAGAGATTACGTGAATACTTGAACATCTCCGAATATTGCTTCTCAACTGCGTCAATCTTCGCTTTAGCCTCATCTGCCCACTTTGAGGAAATAGGCTTGAGAGCAGGTAAGAAAGTCATATTTTCAAAATAATGGTCTGGGAACTGCTTCTCCAGATATGCCCGCTTAACTTTAGACTCAACATCCAATGGTGGAGGTTTGCAGTATGTTAGCTCAGTGTCCCTGTGTTTAGTTGGTACGATGTCTGTATCCCCCTTTTCAGGTCGCTTATCAGAAAACTTATGTTTGTCTCGTGAGTCGATATGTTTCGGTGGACTTTTTTCCCGACTGTGTTTGTCTTGAGGAGAAGTTCGGTCTTTGGGTTGTGATGTGTCTTCTCCTCGATGACTCTGATAGCTTTTATATCGGTATGGATCCGACCGGACGGGGGAGCAAGAGCACGAGGTGTGTGGCCGATAAGAATCATGAGGCCTTCTGTCCTCTCTAACCCGGCTTTCAGGTGGTCATGCTCGACATCGGAAGGGGATCTAGTCATACTGCGACTTATTTTCCTGACATCATAATAGGGGCAAGACATTGTACCTTCGCAACAATGTAAGTTGAATTCAGAATCAGTGTTCACATGAGAAGTAAGTGCTGTGAAGTGTGGTGCTATCGTGTTGAGTGCATCCTAAGTGGTGTTCCCCCCGACAAACCCGAGTCCGAAGCCAGGACGGCACGAGCAGGCTCTTTGGCCTTCACGGGAGTAGTCTCCTCTAAAGAAGTGAAAATTAAAGGATTTGTGCCAAAATCCTCTGAAGTATAGATGGTTTCAGGTAGGGGGAGATCCCCTAAACCCTGAAATGTGGAATCGTCGGTAGTAGGGACATCTCCTTGAAAAGCGTCTATTAGCAGCTCTTTAGGGGGCATTGACTTCTCAGGAGAAATAGCATCATCAGGGACGGCATACCCTTCTCTATGCTTTTCAGCTATGTTGGCTAACTCATCGTCCTGAGTTGAAGATGGAGAAGGTGAAGTCCGAAGAGGTATTGCTGGACTTTTCGAGCCCGAGCCCGTTTCAGGAATAATGTCCACTAGGGGGATGTATACATATGGACCCGACCCATGACTTATGCTACGGGTAATGACCCGTGATGATGGAGTTACTCATCCTTAAGAACTTCATCGATGGTTAGAAATTTTTGATCACCATTGAGAAGCCAATGCATCCGATCAAAGTACAATTGATCCGATATTTGTTTTGGGTTATCAACTGCAAACAAAAGAGAAAACAGGTTAATGTGTTGGCATGAACATTCAAAATTGAGATCTAGAAAATCGATGCTTTACTTGATTTGGTCCATCTCCTGGTGCACCCCGGCTGTTACCTGATATAAAACCATTCGAGCTTAGAATCTCCGGCCTTGCTGCTAAATGGAGCTAAAATAATTTTCCTTTTTGGGACTGATTCAAAATAGGAGAATGAAGGAGTTTCTTGAGTCCGATGCTTGAAATTATAAAAAAAAAGTAGATGTCATCAAAAGTAGGCTCTGTACCTAAAATCTCCGTGTATGCTATATATAAGGTATATAAGTAAGCATAAGAGTTGGGATGTAACTGCATGGGGGCAATCTGCATCTGTCTCGGAAAATCGACAACAAAAGCCGGAACGGTGGAATAGCCCCAACCATACACATCAATTTGGTAATTGCCATAAATCCTTCTGGAGGATTGTAGGGACGATCAGCTTTCGATGGCACCAGGGCATCCCTTTTCAGTATCCCGTGCTTTAAACATATGCGAACAAGTATGTAATCATAGATCGACGATTCAACATAGCCTTTGGGTAACTCCAATATAATGGAAGACTCAAACTCATCAAGAGCTTGATTATCTCCTATCCCTCCTTCCTCTTCATCGCCCAGAAAAACTTCACTATCGGAAGGTGTTTCGTTGTTATGCGCCCCTACTTCATAGTCTGGGCCCTCATCGTCCTATTCAGGGTCTGAAGAAGAAGATATTTCATCAAGAGTAAATTTCTTAGAAGTTTCCGCAACTTCCATCCTCTTTGCTAACCTAGATGAACGTCTCTCGGCCATGATCACTAGACTATTGAAGAAACAATAGCAAGGATTAGAGTAAAGTTGCTCGTGTCTCCCGTGTGTGTGTGTGTGTTCTCCCGTGTGTGTGTGTGTGAACTAAAGTGTGTGCTATGTGTAACAAAGATGCAAAGTAAACACATGAGAGCGTGATATAAAGATTCAAAAGAGTTACAATGTTTCAGAATAGTTCTTGATGTTTGTTATGTTCGTAAGGCGCTATCCTAACTGTTCATCAAGTTGAAGGTTATGCCAAGCATTGATCAAGCTAGTTGGAAAAATTCTCGCACATTGAGTTGGACTATTTCGGTTTGGTTCAGATATGTGTATTAGGATCAGATCGGGGGGAAAAGTCACGTTTTGGTCCGAAGCAGACGTCCAGACCCGGTGAGTAAAACCGGAACGGTTCGGATGTAGGCTTTCGGAGTGGATCAGATCAGCTTGAATAATCCTTCTTCTCTTTGTCTCTTATTCCGATCCGACCCGATCAGGTAGGCTTTGTTTTCCCCTTTTTTTTACCTTTTTCTGCTCTGATCCCGTCTTGTAAACGTCTTTCCCTTTCCTTCACTCCAATGTTTCCCTACCCGAACCGATCCCAGTTCCTCTCCTCTTCTTCATCTTCTTCATTTTTCATCTCACTTAATCATTACCGAACCCAGCTCCATTTCATAGACCCCAATTAAGACAAAGCACTTACGTGCTCAACTATCCAGTAAGGTCCTAATCCCGTCTCCCAATGCCTTGAGGTGGTGGTAGAACCACCAACGACGATGGCGAGGAGAGAGAAGGCCACGGTGTCAGAATTAAACAAACACCACATTCGAATTGCCCAATTTTAACAAAAATCTAAACAAAAAACGATTGCAGCAAGGTAATTCGAGATATTAAATCTACCAAGTTGTTTAATTTAAAGAAGAGCGAGAGAGTTTCGGAGTTTTTGAAGTTTTAGGGTTTCTGTGCAAAATCTGTTGGGCGAGAGCAATAAAAGAAGGAGAAGAAGAAGATGGGAGGAGGACTTATATAAGTTTATGGTGACCACTCGTATTCCCAATCTATTCTACCCCGTTCGGACCGGGATTCAGGCCCACAAAGGCATTCTGGCCTGTTAGTCCGTTGTTAAGCAATATAAGAGAGAAATCCGCTCGGGTCGGAATCCGAACCAAAAGGGATTATACACATTGACTTGGCACGCAGGTTGAATTCAAGGAAAAGCAAAGAAAAAGCTCACCTGCAGGAATCATTGAACATTTAAAAGAGCTCTCAAAGTTGTTTGAAAATGAAGAAAGTAATTCGTATGGTTTATGGATATGTATAAGCAATAAAAGGCGTGACTTTATGAAGTGATACAACTGTACAAGTGAATGGAAGCGATCGTTCAATGGTTTTTATTTAAAGGTTGTTTTGTAAACTACTTCGAAGCACACTTTATCTTAACTAAGAGTGTACTTCGAGGGGGAAAAATGTTAGCCTACTTTGTGAACCAGGCTACACAAAGAGCAAACAGTGAGAAAGCCACCAACCGGTCCGGATCGGAGGGAACCAACGCAGGAAAGAAGCAGGAGTCAAATACGCAGACATCACATCGGTTCGGTTTGGAGAAGCATTTCAGTGACATCAAAAGAGAGCAAGCACCCTTATCGGATCGGATGAGCAAGCACCCACATCGGATTGGATCGGAGGCGGCCGATCCGAACCCACTTTCTCTGAACCTGTAACCGTTGCTACACACGTCTCCTGAAGACTCGGGCCAAGCACGACCATTTCCCCCCACGATCTCCCACTAAATTGATGCGATGTCACCAGCTGGAGGCCTCCGATCCCGACTCTTATGGGATGGGTGCCACGCAGTTCCGAACCGGAGCCACTTCGAAGAGATTTTTCACCTATAAATACACCATCAAGAGGCATTTGAAAGGATCTTTTGGCAAATTCTCGGTTCTTACTTCCTCCTTAGCCGAATTTCATAACTACATTCAGATCAAAATCATCTCTAAAAGTCTATTTTTGATAGATTTGAGTGAGTTTATGCGTTGTAATTGTGAAGTTGAGTGAGAATCATTGTTGTATTTGCATTCAAATCATCAATTTAAAGAATAGAAAGTGGACGTATGCTCTTTAACGCCGAACCACTATAAATCATGTGTTCTTCGTTGCTTTTTAGTTATATTTCATTAAAATCATACCTACTTTGGGTGTTAGAACCAATTTTTGGTCTAACAGAATTGTTTGGATAGATTGTTGTTGTCTTGGTTAGGCTGATCCCCGGTACGAGGTTATAAGTGGCATGAGGTTTGATTATATTTAAAGATTTTCATATTGGTGTTTCGTTCAGACCAAGAACGGAATTGTATGGATTGTGTGTCTGACATTGTAATTAACTACGTAGCACTGTTTTACCAATATATATACCTATTTAGTGGCAGAGAATTACTTTCTTGCTTAACAAACTTCTGTAAGATGTATGAGCTTAGAGGTTATATATTGGAATTCAATGATGCGTTGTTAATGGATAATGTGACATACTTATGTCATTGATGAGCTATGGATGATCAAAGCGTGGCTTGTTTAAGCGTAGCTTTGTGTATATCGTGATCTCGGCAAGCCTCACAACCCGGTAAATGGCTAAAACAGGAAAGATGCAGCGAGGTTAAGGGTTGTTATTTCCATCTAGATAAAAGGTGTACTATGGTACTGAGCCCAGGTATTAACCTATGTGGATAACTTCTATTTATCAGGTATAGAGCCAAGGTTAAGGGGAATTCCTCCGGAAGTGTACAAATTGGTTTCATAAGGAAGTTCCTTTGCCTGGTCATTTGTTGGAAATCCAATTTTCCACTACGATCCTGTACGATTTTAGTAGTATAGCCTGCTACTAGCAGGATTTTGTCAGTATAATGGGATGTGGCATTATGCTAGCTATGATTAATACATTTATTTGCAAAATTATTTTCACACTATGCACTAATAATAATATCAGAGGATTTTCATGTATCAACCATTTTTGACTATCATAAGGAGAAACCTCGCCCATGTGTGCGTTTGCATTGTGTTTGTGCTGCGATACCTTATGATAGTTTCATTTTTCAAAAGTTATAGCGAATTTCTATGCATGGTATTCAAAAGGAGTAAACCCGTTCCGCGTTAGCGGCGTGGTCCGTTGAATTACCCAACTTTAAATGAATCCTAAATTGTTTTGAGTTCTCACACTAGTCCCATGATTGACTTGAGTTTATTGTTCCCTCACCTAAACTCTAGGTGCCAATAGTTTTGCATGGGCAGCCTAGTAGTCGGTTCATAGATTTAGCCTTGGAGTTGATTGGAGCATGATTCTGTTTTTTAGCTGCAGCTATCAGTTTTTGGAGCATTAACATTCTTCCGTTGTGCAATCAATGTGCTATGATGTATTCCTTGTAACTCAGATGTTATATTATGGTAATGGAATGGAAATTTCTATTATTTTTTGTGCAAATATGCAAGTACCCGTAATGATCTATCTTTATGAACAGTTTAAATTGGTTTAATTAATGGCGAAAACTGGGCAAAAAGCCGCGTTGTTACAAGATGATCCATAGATTACAGACACCTTGGATAGGCTCAGTAAAGGGGAGACTTCTAATCACCTCAATTGATATCCCATTGACGATTAAGGATGGTTGCGACGAGACAGAAGGCTTTGTGTTCCCTAAACTGGAAGTTTGTTAAAGGCAGTCCTAGAGGAAGACCATAATTCAAAGACAACTATTCATCCAGGCGATGATAAGATGTATAGTGATATGAAGAGGGTCTTCTTTTGGGTTGGGATGAAGAAAGATGTGGCAGAGTTTGTTTCCTAATATTTGGTTTGTCAGCAAGTCAGAGCAGAACAAAAGAATCGTGGTAGTTTACTTCATCCTTTGGAGGTTCCACAGTGAAAGTAAGAGATCATCTCTATATTTCATAGATGGTTTTCCTAGATCAAAGAAAGGCAACACCGGTATTTGGGTTGTGGTGGATAGACTTACTAGGAGCGTTAATTTCTTTCCAGTTAAAAGCAAGAGGATCGCAACGTGGTTGGCAACAATTTACGTTCGTGAGATAATCCGTCTTCATGGAGTGCCTTCCAGCATCGTAAATGATCGTGACCCTATTTTCACCAGTGAATTTTGGAGGAGCTTGCAAGAAGCATTAGGTACACATTTGTGTTTGAGCACCACCTATCATCCTCAGACCGATGGACAGGCGGAGAAGGTGAACATAATTCTAGAAGATCTTTTGAGGCTGTGTATCCTAGACGTTGGAGGGACTTGAGAAGAGCATCTTCCTTTAGTAGAGCTTTCTTACAACGACAGTTATCAAGCTAGCATTGGTATGGCACCCTTCGAAGCATTATACAGATGACCCTGTAGGTAACCAACTTGTTAGTGGGACTCTACAGAAAGACTATTACTTGGACCTGATACGGCTAGGGAAACATCCGAGAAGATTGATCTTATTAGACGACGAATGAAGACCGCTCAAGATAGGCAGAAATCCTAAGCTGACAAGAGAAGGACTGACATTGAACTTAAAGTAGGAGACATGGTTTTTATTAAGTTGTCACCTTTAAGGAATGTGATTCGCTTTGGATCTGTAAGGAAGTTGGCACCAGGATTCGTAGGGCCATTTCCCATAACAGAAAGGATTGGACAAATAGTCTATAGAGTAAATCTACGAGAGAGACAATCCGGCGTTCATGATGTTTTCCACGTTTCTCATTTGTGAAGTGCTTGCATGATATCACAAAAGTATTTGAGCCGAGTATATTAGAGGAAGTAGAGGTGGAACGGAGGCGACAGTCAACGAGTTCCTAACCGTATTCTTGAATAAGAAGTTAAGAAGCTATGCAATAGAGAAGTCAAGTTGATAAAAGTTCAGTGAGGAGATAACCCAGAGGATGCAACTTGGGAGACCAAAGACAAGATTCGTGCTTCGTGCCCTTTTCTTTTCGAGGGTATGTTCTTAACTTCCTTTCCAAAGCTTTTATTTATACTTTTTTCTATCATTTAGGTATGTCCAATCGATCAAATCTTCGACCTTTAGGTAGGAATCTCATTAATGTAAACATGTGTTTAAGACATGTTATGTTTGATGGATGCAAGTGGATTCAAGCGTTTACTAGTGGTTGCTCGTGGATGCATATACACACACATTAGCACTAGATCGGCTCAATCACTCTCATACTGCATATGGATGTGTGTGCATTTATCCTCTTTTTATGGATGGAA
This sequence comes from Allium sativum, assembly GCA_030737875.1. Lineage (NCBI taxonomy): Eukaryota > Viridiplantae > Streptophyta > Magnoliopsida > Asparagales > Amaryllidaceae > Allium > Allium sativum. The sequence continues at coordinate 653,175,007 of CM060923.1, forward strand.
ATGGATGTATCATCATATGGATGTTTCATTTGGATGGATGATTGTGCACCTATATAGAACTTACATGTTATAATAGGATTATTGCATACATGTTGTATTCATGGCACTAACATACATTGCATTAAGGAGATCGACTAAATCAGTAGACCGCCTGATCTTCACGTTAGTATTGGGACATATATACACACCTTTTCATATGTTCATATAAGCATTAGAATTCTTTTAAGGACAATGGATGCCTGTGATTGGTGGATAGTAGATAGGTGATGGATTGTAGGATATACGTTCTTCTTAACTTGGAGATTTCGGGGATGAAATCCTTTGAGTAGGGGAGAATGTAACACCTTGCATTTTTAACAACACTAAAGAGGGCAAATTAAAGAATAATTAATTTAATATTTAGAATTAAGGGAAATGGACTATGCCATTGCGTCCATCTCGAAATTCTGGTCAAGACAGACATTTGATTTCTGTAAAACGTACACCGTATGAAGAAGTTATGAAGGTTTGAAGTTTGTATACGCGCAAGTGAATATATATATATATATATATATACATATATATATAGGGTCCAGAAATTCAAAAATTAGGTCCAGAAGTTCAAAATCATTCAAATCACGAAAAACAGGTGAGCGGGAGAAATCCTGCCTAGGGGAGTCGACTGCTTAAGGGGGGTGTTGACCCATGGGTCGACCCCCTAAGGGAGGGTCGACCCCCTTGGGTAGACGTGGCAGTTAGGGTTTGGCGACTAGCATCTATAAATATGGCTCCATTTCTCTTGTTTTTTACACTGAAAAATAATGGAGGACTAGATGCTGTCGGTGCCTAGACTGAATCAAACCTTTTCCTTCTTCTGCAGTCAAGTTAATTTAGTTATTCAAGTGTAGATATGTGATTGAACCTCTGTTATTCTCCTTCTATCCTTCTAAATCCAAACACTGTGAGTTTAAGTTACTTTTAGATTTAAATAATTAAAAAGTACATGATATTACTATAATTTGGATCTATTCCTGTGATTGCTTGAACATATCAGATTCGTAATAACTTGTGAATCCATGATATTCTGGCATAACTATGACTTGGATCTTAATCTTTATCATGTCAGTTCTACCTTTGATTATAGATCTAATTCACTATTTAGATCACCTTGTACCTATCATGTTGTGGTTAAATTATATCTGTCACTAGTTGGGCATCAAAATTATTGTTTAGATCGTATCTTGCCTATTATGACATCACTATTATGTTAGAACCAGTTCTATTATCTCATGTTCACCAGATATATTCTTATATGCCCATCTTATCAATATGCCACTATATGTTTTTGTCAATTTTGTTAGTATAATCAATTCTGTCATCTTCCCTTCATCTTTTCCATTTAATTTTATATTGCCTAGCTACTTTCGAGCCTAGGCATGCCACTGAAATATGCGAATGCGTTAGACGGGGAACGAGGGGAAAAACATTGAAATTGGTCATAACTTGCAAATGGGGAATTTGGCATAACCTGAATAAAATGTATGAATAAAAATTTCAGGTATATAATTCATTATGGACATATTTGGGGGAAAGGGCATGACAACCTATAAAGACATAGGTAAAATTGGCTAGTAATGAAATGCCTAGGATTACAGTAATTAGAAATTATAATTGCGCCTAGACACGAGGTTAGATTACGCTTGTGGTGGAAGTCTGCCCGGAACCACCCGGCATATCCAGCGACCACAAGTGGTGAATCTAATATGAGGGGTCTAGGTGCACAAATACGAGACGTACCAAGACACGAGGTTAAGCCCGACTTGTGGAAGAAGCCCGCCTGGAACCGACCGACATATCCAACATCCACAAGTGGTAGGCTTAATGCGAGGGATCTAGAAAATTATAACCATAAATGGATATGGTAATAAATTGGAATACTTAACCTAGTTGAATCCATAGGGATTGTATGAACATGAACTTGAATAGGGGTTAAGTAAACTTAGTTGAAACGGTGGGAAGGTAAAGTATACCTGAGTGGGGTGGGTAATATTTATATATATAGTCCCACAAACTTAACCTATTAGGGTTATCTAATTAAAGACACCGTTAGGTATGCATAACCTGTGGAAATATTGTGGGTTACTTAATTAAAGACACTGTTAGGTAAGCATTACCTGTGGAAATCCTAGTGGGGATACAAGACAAGGGGAGAGCTTCTATCATATTGTGTGGGGGACCCGTTTCAGTCAGTGACCCATAGAACAGTATCAGACGAGTACTCCGTCCTATGTCAGAGTGGGGACATGCTTACTGGGCTGATTATAAGAGATACAAATGTGGAGGACGGTGTGGGCGTCACAAACCGACCGGGACATGTGTGTGCATGTCCCGGCAAAAGGGGGTAAGTCGACAGTGACACCAGTAGATATAGTTGTGCACAACAACGAAGGGTTGCCACTTTAGGAAGTGATACCTCCTACTATGGGGCCGACACATGGTATCTATAGAGGAGGGAGCCGATCGATTAGGGTAGTAGTTAGGGTACATTAAGGCGTATTCCTAAGTCTACCATCTTATAGTTGTTGGGATCATCTCATTCTGGTTATACTAGTATCGGTGCAGAGAATCAGAGTAATCATTAGAGAAGCGTATACACTCTATCATGTTTACCTTGTCATACCTGCGTTTTGTGATATTATCTCTCTTATCCACTTTAGATGCCTGTCATGATACTTTTACTTATTTACTTGCTAAAAGTAACTAGACTTTCCAGACTTTATATCTGACCCTTTTTGTTTCCTTTACTTTCTTTCGTTTTCCCCCTTCCCCCGGTTCTCAGGGAGGGAATACTCAAGCTTGATCAAGATTCTGCTATCATTTTACTGGAGCTGCTTAGATGTATTGCTCAAGCTCATATCTTTGCTACCATGGCTATGTTTTTATTTGGGTATTATGCTTCTTTTATATTGTACTCTGATGTTTTAAGTACAAGACAGAATTTTTTACGATGCACTGGATTTTATGTAAGTTAGACATATGATGTTTTCAACCATGATGCTTTATGAATAATACAATTTTTTAATTTCGCAGCTATTTTATATCTATCTTGTAATGCTTCTGTTTACTTATAACGCTTCCCGAAACTTAATGCATTCTCTTAATGAGTGACATTAACGGACGTGGGGTGTCACTAAAAATTATTGAAAACACCCTTTCCCTTCCCTATTTTCGGCCAAACCCTACCATGTCTTCTCTCTCGTCACATCATGTATGGGCATGGTATGATGTAGGAATGATGGATGTGTAAGTGTGTAAGGGTAATGAGTGTGTAAGTGTGTGGTATTACTTAATAGAAGTAAACTCTTTTGTCTTTGTTTATTTACTTTTTCTGTCCTTTTTCTTAGCTTAATTAATCTCTTCATTAACATATTATGGATATGTCATCATACACATATAGTGTGCACATACATGTTGCACCTTTTTCTAAATTTCATTTATCAATCCTTTGAGAAATCGGAACCTATTTAACGGTCGCATTTTCAGTTTTCACTCGAACTATTTATCTGACTAAACCAATTTAAGAATTAACTTTCTTATTATATTTAAATAACTAAGACACGATTATTTCGCCATTAAAATCATATAAAATAATATTTATTAATTATTTGAGAAATTTGGGATTTCCTGATTAAATGATTTCAGTATTTTGTAATTATATCCCTTGGTAAATATTTTCAAAACTAATTTCTAAAATGAGTTCCATATCATTGTTACATACCATAAGCTTCATTATTAGTTGGAATTAATCCATATCTGAATATTAAAAAAATCCCTAATTATGGTAAACAAATTCCTGGTTGTTTCATCTAACTTCTTCCTTCTGTTGATAAACTTTAGTAAGATACCGAAGGGTGGTCATAAGACTGTCGGGTATATACATACTTATATACTATAAATACAAATACGTAATAATAGTTTCGTTTCCCAACACTTATAGTATTTCTTTAATCTTTGGGTTTAATTTGAAAATCCTTGCGGAGAAAATGCTATTCACTACAACAACAAAAATCTTTTATAGTGGCATATAGCCGCTATTAAATAATACTATGGCGGTTTGATAAGCGCTGCATATCAACATGTTATAAAAAATAATCACATATTTATAACACAAAAATATTCTATTATAAAAGAACATAATTATATAGCACAATGTTGTTATGTTATATAAATACGGTAGCTCATTTTTACTGCTCATAAGAGAATGTCACTCATAAGAGAATGCCACTCATACGGTAGCTTATTTGAAAATCCTTGTGATGGATATGACACCCCAGGTCTGTTAATGCCACTCATAAGAGAATGCATTAAGTTCTGTGAAGAGCAATATGTAATCATTATAGAATATTTCCATGAAAGATAAAATATGCAGCAGAAAGTCTTAAACTTTATTATAAAAGAAATAAAGCATAGTGTCAGAAATACATCAAAACCCTATTACAACTTAGCAAACTTCCTCAAATTTGTCTTTCAAAATATCTCAAAAAATAAAATTTCAGAGTACATAAAATCATATCCCATGCCATAAGCCAAACTAAATTAGAGAGCAGGTCAAAACGATACATCTCAAGAAGTCCAAGTCAAGTCCAAGCAGTTACAGAAAGTCCTAGTCACTGTTGAGTGCTTCCAATCCGATAACCAAAGGGGAAGGAAGAAATAAGCAAAAGAAAAGGGATAGACATAAAATATTGCGAGTTCCAATGACTTACAAATATGCATAAAATAGGAATGCCAAGACAGGTAAATAAGACTAGATAAGAAAGGTTCAGTACCAAAACAGATAAACTAAACAGGATAGTACGATGGACAAGAATAACTAGAATAAACCATGATCGCGTTATACTTCACATTTATATCCTAAACTGATAATGTCTGAACATATATTTCTCCACCAATAATAGTATAACAGGCTCGACATGATTAGATTCTTTGCCTAATTACATATCAGCAGGATTACAACAAAAATAAACAGTAGGATTAGGTGTACCCTAATTACATAAAAGGATTAGGTGTTAACCTAATTACATAGCAACGGGATTAGGTGTACCCTAATTACTACCCAAGTAATTTTCTCCCTACTACATAAATATTCTGTGCCAACCCCGGCAGTAGGGTGTATTAGTCCATAGCCCAACAACTGTATGACATAGACCTATTTACTGGTGTTATAGCATCTTATCTTCCCAAGTAGGACCCATGTATGCTCATGACTCCACCGAAACGCGCCCGTAAACACCCCAATGTGAACCTCTAACTATCAAGTTCAGTTAAGCATGCCCTGGCCCCTACCTAGTGCGGGAACCCAATTAATAAGACACTTATAAGGATATTGAATGATATGGGTTCCAAACAGTTGATTGACCTAAGCCCCCTAAGCTTGTGCCACCAATATCTAGGATTTAAGAGTGCCCAAAACTCGATACAACAGCAGACGAGGGACATCTTTGCTTATTAGTATTTATGTTTAACCTAGCAGATAGGTTTACTAATAAGCATGGTTGTAATGTCATGTGTGTGCAACCCTACTCTTAACATGTCATTTATTCAAGTCAAAGTTAACATGTCTAGTTCATATGCATATTATTCATCAACTACATTCCCAATTTACAGGTTTATGCATAATGTCTATTTACAGCAAGTATCTACAACAAGTCTAAATGTGTATATCTATCCTTTTTCCCAATCAATTTAGTCTAAGTAATTAACATGCCAAAATTCCTCTTTCATATTATTCATTATAGCCCAAGTGAACGCCCATTCTAATCAGGTATAGCCTAGGCTTCCAAAGGCCTAGGCTTGGCATAAAATAAAAAAGAAAACAGGGGGAGAGGAATAGAATCAAATTACGTATGAATATAGGTAAGACTGGAAATAAACACAGAAAAATAGTAAAAGGAAGATAGATATATTTAACTTGTTATTTATCCAACATCACATGCATGTGTATAACTTGTCTAATTTACATCACATGCATGTATGACTTGTTTAAACATCACAGGCATGTATATAACTTGTAACATCACAGGCATGTATGATTTGTTTAAACATCGCAGGTATGTATATAACTGATCATAGGCATAGGTGATTTACAATGAAAATAGGTATAATATTTATTTACTAACACCGTAGATCCTAATCAATTTTATTTAACTGACAGGTTCAAGGCCAAAAAATCAGATTTGTAAATAACTGTAACTCATAGTGAGTCTTAGTGAAGATAAATCTGTATATAACGCTAGGCCACAGTAAGTCCGAGTCCAATCCAAGTTGTATGTATGAAAGTCTTGATGTTGTCTCTTCTCAATCCAATCTCTAGTAGCACTCCCCTACAATATGTACATAATTTTTAGAATAATTTTATGGCGGCAGAGGAAGATATGAAGAAAATTTTTCTGAAAAATTAATGAGGGCATCCATTTATTCATAGAGTTACAGAGCCAACAACAACCCTTGGATCTATGCTTTAAATCTAAATCGTACAAGTCAAGTTGAGTCAGCATGAATAGAGACACAAAACAATCCTGGTTTAAGCTTCATAATTCAGCCTGATCATGTATGGGTCGACCCACCTACTATGTGTGTAACATACCATATTTTTACGGTATAGTAATTAATTTATTTAATTGCTTAAATAGTGATTTAGATATTAAAAGGGTTTTAATTAAATAATATTTAATATTTAATTAATATAAATAATATAATCATATATTATAATTCCGAAATAGTCGGAAATAGCTGAATTCACAATATTGTGTGCATGAGCTAGTATAAGAGATTTTGGTTAAGTTTAGATTCGAATTTTAATAACGAATTTATTTAATATTCGAAGATTGAACGTATATATTATATTATAGTTATAATCGAGCTTGAAATGGCGCGGTAGTTCATAATTTGGTGATTCGAACTTCATACGAATATACAGAATCTGTTTTAAATCGTATTTCTATGAAAACAAGAAACATTCGGAGCTCGTGAAGTATATTTTTCTAATGGAAGAGAAAAATGGAGATTTCGTATTATAAATTGTAAGTTACGCCCAAATAAAATTTTCAGATAGTCGTTATGGAATCATTTATAAACCATAACGATATATTTAATTTTAATTAAATATTGACTTCGAATTTAGACAGGATCTTTGAGATGTAGGTATAATTTATTTTTAGAATTTTACTGTAATTTTTAATTTGGAAAGTAAGCAACTTTGTTTTTGAAGTGTTTTACACCTTATATCAGCACATTTGAAATTTCACAGAATTAATTAACTTGTCTATTTTATTATATTTATCGGACCGTGAAGCATTACTCGATCTAACGATATTTTTACTTTTATCGATAGCGGTCCATGATGTGATGTGATGGATAACAAATGCAGTAGGATTTAAATAATTAGAGTGTGCTAGGATATAAACCAAGACAAACGTTCCTAATATAATAATATACGTAGGGGTGTGAAAATAAAAAGGGCCTAGTGTACAAGTACAACACATTTTATTAAATGTGGCCACTAAAATTCATTTTTCGGGAAAAAATGAAAGCTTATGAACGAAGTAAACACATATTAAAAAACATATATCATATGGTTTTTTTTATTTCTTAGTATTGAAGTAAAACTTATATATTAAAATATATATATATATATATGGTACGATTTCTTTTCCTTAACCACTAAGAAATTTTAATCTATAAATACACCATGTTTTCTTTATACTTCCTCTTGCTTCAGAAGCTTCACGAAATTAAATAAAACTGTTGATGTCTCTAAAAGTGTGAAACTAAGTTCGACCTTTTCTTTCAACTGCATCGACTTCGGATGGTGATAACCGGGGTTATGCGATGTCGTAAAACATTGTGAGTGTGGCGTTGGGGCCTGAATTGGGAGGTGAGCAGCTCAATAGCATGAAGGGCGAGGGGACGGTCTAGGCGTTGTGCGCATCATGGTTCAAGAGTGTAGATAGATAGAGTTCCGGGGGAGATGAAGCTTTTGTGGTCGGTTTAATTCATTGTAGCATAGAGGAAGATAAGGAATTAAGGGGAAGTATTGTTCACATGTTCAACTGGGTGATACCAGGTTATTTCTTTCACTAGAAAATAAAAGAAAAATATTAAAAAGTGGGAGAAAGTATGTTGGTAGGAAGCCATATGGGAGCAGCTGTGAAGGATCATGGCTTTCTGCATGGGATGTTTAAAAATAGAAAAGAAGAGAATTGAGGAGAAGTAATGGTAAAAACTCATGAAAATAGCATTTGAAGTTGTACATGAGTTAAAATGGATGAAGCACTAGCGGGTTTGATGATGTGCGAACTACTGTGGGGAGGCGTTGGGGTCTTGAGTTTGGAAATGAGTGAATTTGATATGAAGAGAAAAGGGATGATGCGTGTTCAAGTGAATGGGGGGACTGTAGATGTGGGGGACATGCGAAGAGAAGATGTAGGAGAAGAAAGAACGATGGGATGGAAACGTGTATGAGAAAAGAATGTTCGAATGTGCCTGGCGTAGCAACACTCGTGGAAGATGAAAGTAAGACGGTATGAAGTGGTTTCCTTTTATTTGGCTACGGTATTGAAGTGGATGAGGGGATTTTGGCATGCGCTTTAAGATGGAGATGGGCCGAGGATAATAAATGAAGATAATAAATCAACGGGAGGAGAGCCTAGTTATAAATCAAAAAGGAATATATACGGTAATGGTTGCATCGGCAATGGAAGAAAGAATTGTAGAGAAGCGTTCTGAAATCAAATACAAACAAAGAAGAAGCCTTATTGAGCGGATTGGGCTGGCTTTTTATAAGGGTAAGCCATTTCAAAAATATATATAAGGTATAAAGGTTTAATTATATATAATTATTAAGTAAATTATTTTTATCATACTCAAAGTTATATTAAAAAAAAATCATAACTTCGTCATACATTATCAGAATCCAGAAAAACAAGATCCGTTGGAATCGTATGGACAACGGCTACAAAATGGATCTAATTGGAGTGAGTCGGAGCTCGTTACAATTCATAGCAAAATAAATTGCATGATTTGAATCAACGACGTTATCGTTAATTAACGATAAATCGGCCAATGTGAGTAAAACTCACTAACTCTCCCAGTTTATATTTTTATAATGCATTTTTAGGATTGATAAGTATTGGTTGATTGTTATGTGTTGACTGTTTGGATGAACTGCTAATTAATTGGTTGAGAATATAGATAACGGTATATATATATATATATTGCTAATCAAATATTGATTTTGTTCATCAGAATGTTTCATATTGAAAAGAAGTTGATATTAATTATATTGTTTAACATCTGTGGATGCAGGGAAACAGGTTGGAGGGATCCAACTGGATTCCTCAATATTTAAAATATTGTTTTATGTATATTGTGATATATGATGTGATATAAAATCTATGATTAATTATAATGAAATTAGTCTTGTTATTTGGTATTTTAAATACCATAAGAAATACTGGAGTGTAAAAAAGGATTTTTCAAAATGTATACTGAAAATAAAATATTAATATAAAATCAATGGATTCTATATAAAAAGGAATTATTTGGAAAATTAATTAAGAACGTCGGTACAAGATTATTAACAGTTATATTAATGTTCTAAAACGCCATTTTTGGTATAAATACTGAATTAAGGTAATAAGAGGTAAATAAGTGAGTATATGAAGTAAAGATAATATTTTAGGAAATTTACAGGATTATAAAAAGATAATTTTATATTTAGGAGGTTTAGACCCGTGCTTCGCAACGGGTGTAACATGATATTGATTAAGGGGAATTGGCGAGATGTAAAGAATTATGGGAAGATTAATTTAAAGTAATTTTTAAATAAAATCTATTTTAACAGATAAATTGAGAATATTAATTTATAATTAATGTTTTATAATTAAATAAAATATTTATCATTTGATAAATGGAATATATAAGTCTGAAATTTATATAGAGAAGTAAATTTGGTTTCAACACCGATATTTGAAATCAAATGTGAACGTAGCAGCTATAAAGGGAGTTATAAATAAGATTTTTACGAATAGTCTATAAATAAAAGTATAAATAGAATTTGGATATTGTTTTTAAATACGAAATCAGACTGTTGATTTGTTAAAAGAAATATTTTTCACATTTGATGTGAATAAGGGATTTAAGTAAATATTTTGAGAAATGAAAATATTATAAAGGAAACTGGTTTTGAAATAGGAATTTAAATTGGAGTTAATCGAATATAATTTATTTGAAAGAGAGTTAATCGAATATAATTTATTCGAAAGAGAGTTAATGGAATATAAGTTATTCGAAGAGAGTTAATTGAATATAATTTATTCGAACGAAAATTAATCGAATATAATTTATTCGAAAGAGTGTTAATCGAATATAATTTGTTTGAAAGAGAGTTAAATCGAATATAAGTTATTCGAAGGAGAGTTAATCGAATATAGAATATTCGAAAGAGAGTTACACATTGATATTCGATTATATCGAATTCGGGAAAGTACTATTTACTTTTCGATTTTTAATCAAGATTTATTTATTAATAAATTAGTTGTTTATTTATTTATACAAATTTAACAAATAAAAGTTTTATTTAAGTTATTATATTTCGGAAGCTTGGGATTATAACAGTATTGTTATAATCAAATAATTTATGTAAAAGAAGTGGATTCGTAAATAGAATCCGAGAGTTACATAAGCAAATTTGTTAAAGCTTAAAGTGGTGGACTTTGATTATTTCAAGGTTAATAATGTTGTTCAGTTAAGTTCTGAGAGATAGTTATACCCCAGCTTGATTGACTTCAATATTAACATAGGAATAGTTAAGGTTCGATAGCGAAGGTTGGATAGGTGAATTAAGTAATGAGTATTAATGGTTTGAGTTGGCATAGCGATGTTTTATTTAAACATTTGTTTAATCAAATAAAGGAGTTTGGGAAACGTTTTCCAAATAAAAATTAGAAATGTTTTCTAATATAGAAAATAAGAAATGGAAGTAAACATGGAAATGTTTTCCAATGTAAATGATGTATAGTTTATAAATATAGAAGCTATGAATATATATATATGAGAATGTTTTCTGTTAGTTAAAAAGAAATATTTTCTGGAATATAGAAATAAATAGTTATAAGAAATGGAAACGTTTTCCGATGTTAACAACGTATATTTTCTAGATTTAGAAAATAAGAATTTAAAATATATGGAAATAGAAAATGGGGAAATTAATAAATAAATGATAAGTTAATTTAAAGTGAAAAATGTTGATTGATGATTGATCGATAAAATTTCCATTTAGAAATACGATCTTTGTGTGTATGAATGTTTTCCTTTGATAGTTAAATAACCGACTATCAAAGCTTTGACCATTTTTCCATCGTCAATACGGAGAGACCGGGATCAGATTTATTATCTGAAAACCACTCCGCTTGTGCATTAGCGTTACTAATCAAATATGATGAAGATCGTTGAAGATGGAGTTTATACAAGGACTATTCTGGAAAATCCTAGGTAGAAATTACCTAAGAAGGGTTTACAAAATAGTGCCTTTTTCTTGTCCAGTCCCAGGAAAAACCCATATGGAAGAATGTCTGATATAACATATTTAATAGATCGCGTAAATTTATCTCTTCAAACGTATTTTCATTTAGTGGTGGAGGAATACGTTTCTCTTAGCCGTATACCCATGGGATTTTTGGGGAAATCAATTAGTGATTTGGCGGTTATGACGATTTGACATTCACAGTAAATAAAGGTGTGATCTGTATGTTTCGACCTCTAGCCTCACAACCGAGAAATGGTATAAAATCGGGTAGGTCACATGGCTAAGTGGGTAGCTCCCAATTAAGGTGTATTGTCACCTGATCTAGAGAAATTCCGTTTTCTCCTATAATCTATTTTGATGGTGTCCCTTTTGGGAAACGGTTGTTGATCCCAACCGTTGGTATGATGACCCCAAATGTAACGACCCGCATTCTACGCATCGCAGGATCGTAAGACATTTATTTCTTTCACATACGAAGTCGTATGGTCATGTAACTTTAGGAGACGACTTTTGGGGTCATTTCCCATGTTCATGATTTTTGCCGATTTTTAAATGACCTGAAACCACTTCCATTGGCTCCGTGTGATGGTTTAAAATTCCGTAGAGTGGTCACATTAGCCAAACGGACTCACCGTTTGGGAGATATGGCTGAAACAAGTTTCAGATGGTGAAAAACAGTTTAATTGGGCTTAACCGGGTAATTAGCAGCTAGGCCCAAAGGGGATTTCGGGATTAGAGATGTATAGGGGATGATTAGGGTTAGAAAACATTCCTTTCAGCCGCCACTTTCATTCTTGAAACCCTAACAATGGCCTCGAACACCAAATCAACTTCTAATCAAATTTTGGCTTAAACTACATCAAATTAAGGAGAAATAGCACCAAAGCAAGGTTAGAGCTGTTGTGTTGCATTGGGAACAATGCCAAACAAAGAATCATTTAGTTTTGTGGTTTTATTTGTAGCTAAGGTGAGTGATTTGCATAGTTTTGCACTAATTACGGTTAATTAAGGGTAATTAGTGAAGATTAGCGAATTTATACATTAATAAATTCTGGAAAAATATTTATAAATTCAAAAATATTGTTTTATACCTCTTATAGAAATTTGGGCTGATTTGGTTAAGTTTTGTTAATTCTATGATTAGTCTTGCCTAAACATGCTTAAGGGAAAACATGGGTTTTTGGGTATGTTTGATCCATATAAACATGTCATATTGTTGTTTTAGTGTTTGTGGATGATTATACATGTTGCTATGATTGTATGGTATGTTTTGTGATTGCATAGAAAAGTTAGAATGGTTGAAAACGCCGTCGTTTGGCGAAAATAGCTTGCTGGAAAAACTTGCAGCAAACCGGATAGGAGCATTCGGATAAGAGCATTCGGATAGGAGCATCCGGATAGGAGCATGCGGATAGGAGCATTCAGATAGGAGCATGCGGATAGGAGCATTCGGGGAGGAGCATCCAGATAGGAGCATTCAGATAGGATCAACCGGATAGGGGCATCCGATCCGAACCGGATAGGGGCATCGGAGCATCCGAACTGAACTAGAAAGGAGCATTCGAACCGAACCAAGCAAAAGGGGGCGAACCGAACCGAACTGGAGGATCGAACACCAAGTGGACCTAAACCCGAGATGCAAAGGAAGTCCAAATGAGGAGTTGTACCTCAGGATCCAGATGGGAACCAAGGAGGGAACTTCATGAGTTGGGCTTTGCTGCGGGACGTGTGCTAAGGGGTCGTCGATGTCTGTAACTTTGGATCACTATGTGTAGGGAGTACGTGAACGGATTCAAGGCCACAGTGGCCTAGGTACGACTAAAGAGCTATAGACCAATGAAGTGGGGTCATTTGTAAAGATTTGGTCATGACTTCATGTGGTAAGCTTGGTAATAGCAGTAGTTGTACAGGTTGACCTCCGTCACTACTTCGATGGGTCTAGTGATTGATAGTGGTGGACATCGTATGCTTTACGCACTGAGTGAGAGATGTGTCGATGGTTGCTATGTTTGATTTGTTTGCCATCATTTTGACATGCACACCCCCACCCCCGTTATCTTTACACTATTTATTCAATGGCACCTTAGAGTATTGTATGGTATGTAGTGCCAACTCTTTGATTGCAGGTTCAGGTATGATTTAGTATACCTGTTATTGCTCTGTTTAGCTGCTTATCGCTCATAACAGACTTTTTGTCTGACCCAGAGTTTTGTCTCTTCTTATTACTCTGGGTGCTCTCACGAGCAGACTAGAGACAGGTTAGCTGGGTATGCACGGGTAGCTGATCCGGAGACGAGCAGGAGGCTTCCACGTATGATACATATAGATATTCTCCCTGTGTTGTTGAGGATCACTGCTTGGGCATTAGTAGTGCATCTTCTACGTTAGCTTTATTTTTCTTTAGAGACAGTTTGAGTTGTAATAATAATGTTGGATCATAAGCTATATTTGGATTTCCGCTGCTATGTTTTTTAGTTTTCAGCTTATGCACTGTCTCGCCTGTTTTATGTCAAGATACTGTTATTATTATATTTTGTTCCATGCGCTGTGAGACATTCTACAGGTTCCTTTTAGTTCATTCTCTTCTTTCTTTTCTTCTGACGACTGTTCCGTGCTAGCTGGGCATGTGTACAGTGCACTTAAGGAGGAAATGCCGGCTAGTGCGTGGCGGGCCGTCACACCAAACTTCCGCAGTACGAAAGCAAGGATAATCATTGGAATATAACACAGAAACAATAACAGCAGAACAAAAATATAGAATTACAGTAGAAAATGTGCATCAAATTACACTGGGAATAGTATATCATCAAAGTTACACAGCATAATAGGATCATACTTAGAACATAATACAATTTTCATCTTAATATAAAATGTCTACAGCGGAATCAAAGATAATATACTAAATGAAGTTTGAACAGCATAACAAAAATGGTAAGATCCATCTTCAGCTCCATAGCTATCCAGATTGAGTATGCTAAAACCTGAATACAGGGCTGCCTGTGCAGAAAAGAGGGCACCCGAGCTTGCAAAGTGAAACAAACTATGAGTCAGTCATGGGACTGGTATGTGAAATCTTATTCAACCTATTTAATAATAAGGAAAAACACAGGACCACACCGCAAACGCAGAACGGGGTTACTCCATTGGATTGCCAGTGCATGAAATAAAGTAAATCATTAAACGACGCAATGCTTTTTGTAAAAATGAAACCATTATAAGACTCAAGTCCCATCACATAATACAATGCAAACCGGAGGATAGGGTTTTACCTTATAATGGTAAAAAATGCTTGGTACAATAAAAACGGATTTGATATTATTATTAGTATATATATGTTTCAAAAATAATTTGAATCATAATGTATCAATCATAGACGGCATAACTACCATATACTATGTCGCCATATATAGGTTTACAATCAAAACCGCATAGTGTCGTATTGGAAGTTGGATTTCCATCATGAACTAAGGCAAAAGATAGTCCTCACCGAATTCGAGACACTCTAGCCCGTGCCTCAGCAGCTGCAACTGCACCTTGGATCTTCAGGGTCGTTCCACAAATAAGTTAGTGGATTGGTAATGCCTGAACAATACGTTTCCCCGCCCTACGGGGCGTAAATAGAGCCATTAGGGACTCAAATAACTGAGGCGTCTCATTCCATCATCCACATAAGAAATAATGTCAGGCCTTGTAAAACAATGATACCACTTCTAGCTTGAAAGAAACGTACGTCCTCCATCTAGTCCTTCTCCCGTTTTTGGTTCATACCGGGATGTGAGGCTCGCAAAGTAATGTTATACACAAAGCTATGCTATTTAAAGCTGTGCTTTGACCATCAACCACAAGGCTCTGCTTTTCAACAATAAGCCTTAATCATTTGCATCTTGGCATGCCACACTGACAATTCACGCCATGCGACTGATGTCTATTAATATATAACCTCTAAGGGTTTTAAGCAAGAGAATAAATTCTCCACCTAGAGATCAATCAACACGGAACGAAATCCAATATCAGACACATATCCATGTATAGGTTCATTCTGGGTCTGAACGAAACTGGAGACACCTTATTCCTCGTCCCATATGTCCGATGTAGAAGAGAGATTCCCGCATATCAAGACAATTAACAAGTACGTCCGGACAACTACCACTTTAACCCCTCCTGGGAGCTAACCGATCCAGGGCATCAGTAGTCATCCATTCGATGTGAAGATCACCGGTTTTCAACCACCGTCTTCAATGTCTTCGACTATTAATCGTCGTATAATTATTTGGAATGATATTTAACTCGGGCTTGCCAAATAATTTGCGAATATATGTAATTCAAAATCATTTCTTTGCTTGGTCAAATTGAATCCAATGTTATAAATTAGTGTCGACTGAGTTTAACCGTATAAATCAATTATAAACCAGTGGAATTTGGTTTATTTTCATTCCATATCGTTAATAATATTTTATAACGATTTATCGCTATTTTTATATATAAAAAATAGTTATTTTTAATTAAACGACGCTTCGGGTAATAGGGTGGCCCTGGTGCTGTTTTCATCGAAATTTGATTTATACATTTCTAAAAATCTATTCATTGGATCTTAAAAAAAAATTATATCATTGGATCTCTCGGTATAATCGTTTAAAGTTACGATTCCAAATGCGAACTACCGCGCGCGATTCATTTAATTTTAATTTATATTAATGTTTATATTTAAATATATAAATATAAATTGTTCAATGATTTCAAACCATTTTCAATTTAACGTTGATTTCTTTTATATATGAAATCATATATTACATTAAAATACACATTTTCATTAAATCATAGTCTTTTCATATGAATCCTCTTTACAATAAAAATGTAAATTCTTTAATGTTTAACCTTTCATTACAATATATATTTTTAATCAATCCCTTTTGCATTAAAAATGTAAATTTTTAATGTTTAACTCTTTCATTTCAAAAATGAATATTTCTAATGATTCATACCTTGTATTAAAAATGTGTTTGTAATAAAGTCATCTTTTTATTTGTAAAACATGACATTTTCCGTATTTCATTTCTTTACATTAAAAATGTGCATAAGAATATATTCCTTTTTATATTGCATATAAATATTGTCTTTTCATATTACACAAAAATGTAATCTTTTTCATTGTATAAAAATGTAACCTTTTTATATTACATAAAAGAATGTAAACTATTTTATTACATAAAAATGTAAACTTTTTACATTACATAAAATGTAAAACTTTCTATTCTTTTATTACATTGTACAAAAATGTAATCTATTCTTTTCTTATATTACATTATATAAAATGTAATCTTTCCTTTTCTTTTGTAATCTCATATAAAAAAGTAATCTCTTCTTTTCTTTTGCTACATCATATAAAAATGTAATCTTTCCTTTTCTTTTACTATGTTATATAAAAATGTAATCTCTTGTTTTCTTTTGTAAACTTTTATTTACATTGAAAATGTGTGTTTCTATGCCATCTTTTATTTACATTGAAAATGTGAGATTTCTTTATGTAAACTTTTATTTACATTGAAAATGAGAGATTTCTTTATGTAAACTTTTATTTACACTGAAAAAGTGAGATTCTATGTAATCATTTATTTACGTTGAAAATGTGAGATTTCTTTATGTAAACTTTTATTTACATTTAAAATGTGAGATTTCTTTATGTAAACTTTTATTTACATTGAAAATGTGAGATTCTATTTAATCTTTTATTTATACTAATAATGTGAGACTTCTTTATGTAAACTTTTATTTACATTGAAAATGTGAGATTTATTTATGTAAACTTTTATTTACATTGAAAATGAGAGATTTCTTTATTTTAACTCATTTTATATGACAATAGTCATTTTTAATGTTTCATTTAGAATAAAATGTAAATTTCAAAGCAGACACATCTTTATATCAAAATGTTTATATTTTAAGGTACCGATTACATTAAAAATGTAAGATCAAATGCAAGCACATTTTATATCAAAATGTGTATTTTATAATGTATCATGTACATTAAAATGTAAAATCAAATGTTTATACATTTTATATCAAAACGTCAATTTTTAATGTATCATCCACATTAAAATGTAAAATCAAATGTTTATACATTTTTATATAAAAATTTCAATTTTTAATGTATAATTTACATTAAAATGTAAAATCAAATATTTATACATTTTTTATATCAAAATGTCAATTTTTAATGTATCATTTACATTAAGATGTAAAATCAAATGTTTATACATTTTTATATCAAGATATCAATTTTTAATGTATCATTTACATTAATAAATAAAATCAAATGTTTATACATATTTATACCAAAATGTCAATTTTTAATGTGTCATTTACATTAAAATGTAAAATCAAATGTTTATACATTTTTAAATCAAAATGTCAAATTTTAATGTATCATTTACATTAAAATGTAAAATCAAATGTTTATACATTTTTATATTAAAATGTCAATTTTTAATGTATCATTTACATTAAAATGTAAAATCAAATGTTTATACATTTTTATATCAAAATGTCAATTTTTAATGTATCATTTACAATAAAATGTAAAATCAAATGTTTATACATTTTTATATCAAAATGTCAATTTTTAATGTATCATTTACATTAAAATGTAAAATCAAATGTTTATACAT
Source organism: Allium sativum (assembly GCA_030737875.1). Lineage (NCBI taxonomy): Eukaryota > Viridiplantae > Streptophyta > Magnoliopsida > Asparagales > Amaryllidaceae > Allium > Allium sativum. Next base: position 653,193,238 of record CM060923.1, read on the forward strand.
TTTTATTTCAACAAATGACCTTTTTTGACTTACAACAAAAATATGAATTCTATGTCGACATAAACTGATCATTTTCATGTTCATATATATATATATATATATATATAATAAAAATCTAATTTTCATATTATTTAGACAATTTTATATAATAATATGAACATTTTACAACACACAAATATTTCAGAAAATTTCGGAGTATAACGGCAGGGTAATTAAAACCGGCACCGTCCTAATGTACGGCTCCTCGCGCTACCTTAAAGCCTCGAGCTTTTGACAAAGGGGATTTCAATAATCTATTTCATACGCAGAAGAATTTTTCCACAAACTGATCCTATTTGGTTTCAACCAAAATCACAATTAACCATTCGTAATATTCACCAAATTTCAAATCACAATTCAAACAAGTCGTCCATGGTTTGTGGACGACGGGTGTTGGGAGTTTCTAAACTCCGTCTGCATCCTAATATAATTTTATTTAATTAATTCGGATTCATAAATCTCACATCGCTTTTTATTTCTTCTAAAATTGTAGGATGCTCCAAAAATTCTGCGGTCTCTTCTGAAACGTAGATCTTGTGGTTGTGATTCCAACGCTTCCTGTTTCATTAGATTTCGATTTGGTATGAGCGAGATATGATTTCATGAAGTTTGTAAATAATTTATAAAATTTAAATTAATTAGATAATAAAATAAACCTTCTTCTCTAATCTGTTAAAGGCCATCGAGTTTTTGAATTGGTTCAAACCTAGGTCAGGTTTTTGCGATCGACACAGGGCACGAGAGGGGAATCGGCCTTCACCACGACGGAGGACCTGGAGGGGCGCGCTATGGGCCCACTTGCGGCGATGGCCGATCATTGGTAGGCGGGGGTAGGCACAGCGAAACGAGGCGGGTTTGGGGTGCGGTTCTCCTCGTATAGGCCACCAGAGGCGATCAAATCCGTATAGGATTCGAGAGGGAAGAACTCTCTAAACAATTGCCATAAGAACTCCCACCTAATTCATTGAGGTGGGAGGAATTAGTGATTTAAATTCTGAGAATTTAGGGCCATTGAATTAGAACATACGATGGCTGGACGAGATAGTATTAGGATTATAAGGATACCATATTTATACATGTGTTTGTATTTTATTTTATTTATTTAATTCTCCTAAAATCCAAAAATACCCTTTTGCTCACATGTACTCCAATTCAAACCCAACGAGTGTCGCCCCTAGCTAAATACCCCCATGCCGGACACTGGGATATGTTTCATAACCAAATTCGGCTGTTTCGGTCAGTTTTTTTTCAAATTAAATAATAAAACAATTTATTATTTAATTTGATCGTACATTTTAATTTACTGGGACCACATACTGACTCTAAAAATTCTAGAAAAATTGTATCTAGCTTTGTTTTGACGATACGATCTCAACAAAATTGATTTCGGTGAATTTGAAGACCGTTTGAAAAATGGCCATTCTCTAGTCAAATCGAATTTGACTGAAATTGTCAAAACACTTTTTCTTTTGCCACGCTCATATATTAATTCCAAAAATTATGAAAATTGGAATCTATCAATAATTTGACATTATGGTTCCAAAAAAAGTGGTTTCGTTGAAAATGGTGGTCGTCTGCAAAATGGCTACTTATACGGGCTATATATTAAATTAAATATATATATATATATATATAAATTCTATAGCGAGCTTTCCGAATATTCAGCTGGCCATAACTTTTGGTTCCCGCTATGAAATTTTAATTTTTTAGATTCGTTGGAAAGATATTCTTAAACAGATGTAAATATTTTTAGTTTCATTAAAATCCGATTTATTTTGCAACCTGTACATCCAGTCAAATTTTGAATTCAAATTTTCAAACTACCGCGCTGTTTCTAACTCCTTTTAAAATTAGAATAAATATATTCTTACAAACTTCGATGTAAATAAATTTTTAATCATTATTATTTAAAATACATTATTTCCACTATTCAAAATTCAATAAAATAGCCAAAATAAAAAATTTAAATTGGTTCTGATTTTCCAGGTTGTTACAATCTCCCCCACTTAAAAGCTTTCCGTCCCCGAAAAGGAAACAACAGTAAAGTAGGAAACAAAATGGAAAATGTAAAATATTGTAAATGTACCTTGCACTAGAGTTAGTCAAAGATATCCACTCTGCAATGGGGATAAGCCTGTTTAATGTTATCTTCGGTCTCCCATGTACAATCTCTGGGATCTCTGCTCCACTGCACTTTGACTAGATGAATTCTTTTGTTCCTCAGAATTCGGGTTTCTTTGCCAATGATCTTTACCGGCTCCCTTCTTACTGCTAAGCTCGGGGTAATCTCCAAATCTTGTTGTGCAGCTTCCTCCATAATCAAGTCTGGATCAGGTATATGCTTCCTAAGTTGAGACACATGGAATACATCATGTACCCCCGGCAACCAATCAGGTAACTGAAACCTATAAGCGAGAGTTCCAATTCTTTTTAGAATAGGAAATGGACCAATGAATTTAGGAGCCAACTTCCCAGTCTTCCCAAAACGAACTACTCCTCTTAAGGGAGAAACTCTCAAGTACACATAATCACCAATAGAAACTTCTAAATCCCTTCTTTTTGTATCTGCATAGCTCTTTTGTCGGCTCTGAGCTGCTAGCAACACTTCTTAATAAAATCAACTTTGTTTCGTGCTTCACGAATCATGTTGGGACCCAATACTAATCGATTGCCGGGTTCCACCCAATATGCGGGAGATCTACAAGGCTTGCCATACAATGCTTCGAATGGCGACGTCTCGAAGCTTGCTTGGTAACTGTTATTATAAGAGAACTCGACCAAATGTAAGTGGTATTCCCATGATCCGCCAATGTCAAGAATACAAGCCCGCAACAAATCTTCCAGTATACAGTTCACCCTCTCAGTTTGTCCATCTGTTTGAGGATGATAAGCGGTGCTCAGATTTAATGTTGTCCCCATCTCCTTTTGGAATGCTTCCCAAAATTTACTAGTGAATATAGGATCATGATCGCTAACAATTCTACTTGGGACTCCATGTAATCGGACAATCTCTTTGAAATAAATCTTCGCCAAACTTTGTGCTGTTCTAGTCAATTTAACAGGAATTTAATGGGCAGTTTTTGTGAGACGATCAACAATCACCCATATATTGTCATTGCCTTTTATGGATCGAGGCAAGCCATCAATAAAATCCATGGAAATTTGATCCCATTTCCAACATGGAACTTGTAGTGGTTGTAACAAGCCGGCAGGTTTTTGCTGATCACTTTTTACTTGCTGGCAAGCAGAACACCTGCCGACATAAATGGAGATGTCTCTTTTCATAGATTTCCACTAGAACGTACGCTTGAGATCATGATACATCTTGCTTACCCCTGGATGAATACAAAGTTTAGATTTATGACATTCATCCATGACTTCTCTTCTGAGCTCAGAAATATTCAGGACACAAATTCAGCCTTTCAACCTCAGAACTCCTTTGTTATCAATTTGAAAACTGGAGGGTTCACCTTCATGGACTCTTTTACTAATTCTCTGAATAAATTCATTATCCTTCTGAAGAGCAGCGATCTTATCAATCAATGTTGGTGTAATGATAAGATTGGCAATTATAAGATTGGCGACACCCGCATTCTTTCTGCTAAGTGCATCTGCCACAACATTGACTTTCCCTGGAGTATACAGGATGTCTAGATCATAGGCCGCAAGAAATTCTACCCAACGTCGATGCCTCAAATTCAAGTCCTTTTGGGTGAACAGATACTTCAGGGATTTATGATTTGTATATAATTCGAACTTCTCACCCAAAGGTAGTGCCTCCATATCTTTAAAGCGAACACGATGGCCATCAACTCAAGATCATGAGTGGGGTATTTCTTCTCATGCGGTTTCAATTGACGGCTAGCATAAGCAACTACTTTGTCCCTTTGCATTAACACTGCACCAATACCTTCTCTAGAAGCATCTGTCCAGACTTTCATATCTTGATTATTATCAATAATAGTCAACATGGGGGCAGTAGTCAACCTTAGTTTCAGCTCTTGGAAAGCCGCCTCACATTCAGGTGTCAAAATAAACATTGTATGCTTCTTTGTAAGCTTTGTCAATGGACAAGCTAGCCTAGAAAAATCTTTAATGAATTTCCGATAATAGCCAACCAATCCTAGAAAACTTCTGACTTCAGTTGGCGTGCTAGGCTGTTTCCAATCTTGAATGCCTGTGATTTGGCTAGGATCCACTGAAATTCCTTCTTCATTACTACATGACCGAGGAACTTCACTTCTTCTTGGCAGAATACACATTTAGAAAATTTGGCTTTTAATACATTCTTTCTCAGAATTTCCAAAACTTGTTCTAAATGATTCTCATGCTCGGCAGTTGTCTTAGAAAAGATTATGATGTCATCAATGAAAACCAACACAAATTTGTTCAAAACTTCCCGAAATACTCGATTCATCAAATCGACAAAATAGGCTGGAGCATTGCATAAGCCGAAAGACTTCACTAACCATTCATAAAATATGTCTGGACCTCTGAAAGCTGTCAAAGGAACACACTCTTTAGCAATACGCAATTGATGGAAACCTGTAGTTAGGTCCATCTTTGAAAACTCTTTCGCTCCATTTAAACGATCAAACAAATCATCTATATGGGGCAATGGATACTTATTCTTGAACGTCTGCTTGTTGAGGTCTCGGTAATCCACACATGGTCTGAGAGTACCGAATGACTTTGGAACAAACACTACTACTGCACCCCACTCCGAAAAACTAGGCCTAATCAGACCTTTCCATAAAAGCTGTTTAGTTTGGTTACTCAATTCTTCTTTCTCTTTCCATGTTATTCTTCGAATAGAATGCACAACTGGCCTTGCATTTGGAACTAAATCAATTCTGAAGTTGATTTCTCTTCACGGAGGTAAGCTATCAATTTCTTCGAACACATCCGCATAATTTTTAACGATAGGAATATTTTCAAGAGCAATCCAAAGTTCTTTTCTATCTGAATCTGAGCCTACACAGGGTATAACAATATTCCCAAGCTTTTTTTAACTTTAACAACTCTTTCATCACATTTAACTTCGGCCTCGTACTTCGTTAACCAATCTAACCCGAGAATGGTATCAAATTCGGAAAAATCCATAACAATTAAATCAAAGAAGAACCGGTAACAAGAATAGGAAACGGGCACTTTACAGTACAAACCGAGAATAAGAGAACCTCTTACCAGATTATGAACTCTAACTGATTCTTTAAGATTCGTTAGTTTTAATTTCAGCTTTTTAACCGTGTTGATTGAGATAAAGCTTTGTGATGCGCCCGTATCAAACAATACTGTAACAGGGATATTGTTAACATTGAGAGTGCCTTCCAAAACATTTGGCCTTTGCTGGCTAGCTGAGGGCATTGCAGCATCTGTCGTGTTATTGATCTGAGCTACCTTAGTCGCTTTCAAAAGCCGACAATCTTTCTTTACGTGACCTGACTTATGGCAAAGATTGCATTCCCTAGTCTCTGGAGACTTCTTATTGGATTTAGATCCATCTTTCTCTGTTTCTCTAAAGATCTGCAATTTATCGCCAAATGTCCTTGTCTATTGCATTTAGAGCATATGGCAGTCATTAACGGTTCTTTCTGAGACCTTGCCCTGTTTTATCAGTTTTAGGCTTCTTGCTGACCTCTGACTTTAAACTTGCCTCAGGGCTGTCAGTTTCAAACTTCCTTTTGTTGCTAGAACTGCCTTCTTCTTCATCTTCCAAAACACCTTGCTTATCAAGATCCTCCTAGTGACAAGCCGTAGCTATCATTTCAGAAAAAGGGAGATTAATATATGCAGTTACCTAATTTAGGTATTTGCTTTGAAGTCCTTTAATAAATCTCCGATTTTTCCTCAAAGGATCTTCGACTAGTTCTGGGGAAAAGCGGGAAAGTTCCTCGAATTTCTTCTGACACTCCTAAATGGTCATATCATGTTGTTTCTGATTGTAGAACTCATCATATGACCGATCAATTTCTACTGGAGGAATAATTTTTTCTGTGAAAATTTCTATGAATTTATCCTACGTATTATCGCCTTCTTGATTTTCCTTAATGATCGAATACCACCAGATTAAAGCTTCGCCTTTGAGTGCCCAAGATGCCAGTAGTCTTTTTTGATCATCTCTCAGCTTTAAGACTTCAAAAAATTTCTCAGTAGAACGCAACCATGCTTGTGTTTCAATAATGGGCTCTTTGCCCGAGAATGGTTCTCCACCCAGATTTCGAAACATCTTTACTAGAGTTTCTAGATCTGGTTTTGATTGTGGGAGCATGACTGGCGCACTCGATTGTTGAACCATATAATTGCTTCTTCGGTTTCTGCCACTCATTTTTGTACTATGTCTGCAAATAGCAGACAAAGAGTCAGGCCAACAGAAAGGATATTGTAAGTACAGAGACATATATTTAAATGTAAATGAATCTATAGGGGTTTATTTTTACTCATTCTAGGACATTACTAGTCCAATCTATGATGAGTTATTCATCTTGGAATTTTGCTGATTCTATCTCTGATGAGTTTGTTAATATGTTATATTCTGAGCTAAGTTTAACCAAAGCTCTGACACCAACTGTGATGACCCTAAACTTCCGCAGTACGAAAGCAAGGATAATAACTGGAATATAACACAGAAATAATAACAGTAGAACAAAAATATGGAATTACAGCAGAAAATGTACACCACATTACACTGGGAATAGTATATCATCAGAGTTACAAAGCATAATAGGATCATACTTAGAACATAATATAGTTTTCAACTTAATATAAAATGTCTACAGTGGAATCAAATATAATATACTAAATGAAGTTTGAACAGCAAAATAGAAACGGTAAGATCCATCTTCAGCTCCATAGCTATCCAGAATGAGTCTGCTAAAACCTGAATATAAGGAGACCAGTGTGAAAAAGAGGGCACCCGAGTTTGCAAAGTGAAACAAACTACGAGTCAGTCATGGGACTGGTATGAGAAATCTTATTTAACCAACTTAATAATAAGGCTAATCACATGACCACACCGCTAACGCGGAACAGGTTTACTCCATTGGACTGCAAGTGCATGAAATAAAGTAAATCGTTAAACAACGCAATGCTTTTTATGAAAATGAAACCATTATAAGACTCAAGTCCCATCACACAATGCAATGCAAACCAGAGGATAGAGTTTTACCTTATAATGGGAAAAATGGTTGATACGATAAAAACGGATTTGATATTATTATTAGTATATATATGTTTCAAAAACAATTTGAATCATAATGTATCAATCATAGACGGCATAACTACCATATACTATATCGCCATATATAGGTTTACAATCAAAACCACAAGGTATCGTATTGGAAGTTGGATTTCCATCATGAACCAAGGCAAAAGATAGTCCTTACCGAATTCGATACACTCTAGCCCGTGCCTCAGGATCAGCCGCAACTGCACCTTGGATCTTCAGGGCCGGTCCACAAATATGTTAGTGGATTGATAATGCCTAAACAATACGTTTCCCCATCCTATGGGGTGTAAATATAGCCACTAGGGACTCAAATAACCAAGGTGCCTCATTCCATCATCCACATAGGTAAAAATGTCAGGCCTTGTAAAACCATGACACCACTTCTAGCAAGAAAGAAACGTATGTCCTCCCTGCAGCTCTTCTCCCGTTTCTGGTTCATACCGGGGTATGAGGCACGCGAAGTAACACTATACACAAAGCTATGCTATTTAATGTTGTGCTTTGATCATCAACCACAAGGCTCTGCTTTTCAACAATAAGCCTTGATCATTTGCATCTTGGCATGCCACAATGACAATTCATGTCATGCGACTGATGTCTATTAGCATATAGCCTCTAAGGGTGTTAAGCAAGAGAATAAATTGTCCGCCACCAACGGATAAATATTAAAAGAGATCAATCAACACGGAACGAAATCCATTGTCAGATACACATCCATGTATAGTTTCGTTCTGGGTCTGAACGAAACCGGAGACACCTTATTCCTCGTTCCATATGTCCAATACAGAAGAGAGGTTCCCACATATCCGGACAATCAACAAGTACGTCCGGACAACTACCACTTTAACCCCTCCTGGGAGCTAACCGATCCTGGGCATCAGTACTCATCCATTCAATGTGAAGATCGCCGGCCTTCAACCACCTTCTTCAATGTCTTCAATTTTTGATCGTCGTATAATTATTTGGAATGAGATTTAACTTGGCCTTTCCAAATAATTTGCAAATATATATAATTCAAAATCATTTCTTTGCTTGGTCAAATTCAATCCAATGTTATAAATTAGTGTCGACTGAATGTAACCATATAAATCAATTAAAAACCAGTGGAATTTGGTTTATTTTCATTCCATATCGTTAATAATATTTTATAACGATTTATCGCTATTTTTATATATATAAAAATAACCATTTTTAATTAAACGACGCTTCGGGTCATAGGGTGGCCCTGGCGCTGTTTTCAACGAAATTTGATTTACACATTTCTAAAAATCTTACCGTTGGATCTTAACAAATTTTATATCGTTGGAAAGATCTTTCCAAAACAAACCCAACAGTTCTAGTTTTGGGAAAATCCGACTGTCGGATCTCTCGGTATAATCATTTAAAGTTACGATTTCAAATAGCGAACTACCACGCGCGATTCATTTAATTTTAATTTATATTTATATATATAAATATATAAATATAAATCGTTCAACCATTTCAAACCATTTTCAATTTAATGTTGATTTCTTTTATATATGAAATCATATATTACATTAAAATACACATTTTAAAAAAATCATAGTTTTTTATATGAATCCTCTTTACATTAAAAATGTAAATTCTTTAATGTTTAACTCTTTCATTTCAAAAATGAATATTTCTAATGATTCATACCTTACATTAAAAATGTGATTTGTAATATAGTCATGTTTTTATTTTTAAAGCATGACATTTTCCATATTTCATTTCTTTACATTAAAAATGTGCATAAGAATATAATCCTTTTTATATTGCATATAAATATAGTCTTTCCATATTACACAAAAATGTACTCTTTTTCACTGTATAAAAATGTAACCATTTTATATTACATAAAAGAATATAAACTATTTTATTACATAAAAATGTAAACTATTTTATTACATAAAAATGTAAACTTTTTACATTACATAAAATGTAAAACTTTCTATTCTTTTATTACATTATATAAAAATGTAATCTATTCTTTTCTTACGTTACATTATATAAAATGTAATCTTTCCTTTTCTTTTCTAATCTCACATAAAAAAGTAATCTCTTCTTTTCTTTTGCTACATCATATAAAAATGTAATATTTCCTTTTCTTTTACTACATTATATAAAAATGTAATCTCTTCTTTTCTTTTGTAATCTTTTATTTACATTGAAAATGTGAGTTTCTATGTGAACTTTTATTTACATTGAAAATATGAGATTTCTTTATGTAAACTTTTATTTACATCGAAAATGTGAGATTATATGTAATCTTTTATTTATATTAATAATGTGAGGCTTCTTTATGTAAACTTTTATTTACATTGAAAATGTGAGATTTCTTTATGTAAACTTTTATTTACATTGAAAATGTGAGATTTCTTTATGTAAACTTTTATTTACATTGAAAAATGTGAGATTCTATGTAATCTTTTATTTACATTGAAAATGTGAGATTTCTTTATGTAAACTTTTATTTACATTGAAAATGTGAGATTCTATGTAATCTTTTATTTACATCGAAAATGTGAGATTTCTTTATGTAAACTAATTTTATATGACAATAGTCAAATTTAATGTTTCATTTGGAATAAAATGTAAATTTCAAAGCAGACACATCTTTATATCAAAATGTTTATATTCTAAGGTACCGTTTACATTAAAAATGAAAGATCAAATGAAAATACATTTTATATCAAAATGTATATTTTCTAGTGTATCATTTACATTAAAATGTAAAATCAAATGTTTATACATTTTATATCAAAATGCCAATTTTTAATGTATCATTTACATTAAAATGTAAAATCAGATGTTTATACGTTTTTAAACCAAAATGTCAATTTTTAATATAACATTTACATTAAAATGTAAAATCAAATGTTTATACATTTTTATATCAAAATGTCAATTTTTAATGTATCATTTACATTTAAATGTAAAATCAAATGTTTATACATTTTATATCAAAATGACAATTTTTAATGTATCATTTACATTAAAATGTAAAATCAAATGTTTATACATTTTTATATAAAAATGTCAATTTTTAATGTATTATTTACATTAAATGTAAAATCAAATGTTTATACATTTTATATCAAAATGTCAATTTTTAATGTATCATTTACATTAAAATGTAAAATCAAATGTTTATACATTTTTATATCAAAATGTCAATTTTTAATGTATCATTTACATTAAAATGTAAAATCAAATGTTTATACATTTTTATACAAAAATGTCAATTTCTTAATGTATCATTTACATTAAAATGCAAAATCAAATGTTTATACATTTTTATATCAAAATGTCAATTTTTAATGTATCATTTACATTAAAATGTAAGATAAAATGTTTATACATTTTTATTTCAACAAATGACCATTTTTAACTTAAAACAAAAATATGAATTCTATGTCGACATATATTGATCATTTTCATGTTCATATGTATACATATAGTAAAAAACTAATTTTCATATTATTTAAACAATTTTATATAATAACATGAATATTTTACAACACATAAATATTTCAGAAAATTTCGGCAGCATAATGGTAGGGTAATTAAAACTGGCACCGTCCTGATGTACGGCTCCTTGCACTATCTTAAAGCCTAGTAGCTTTTGACAAGGGGGATTTCAATAATCTATTTCGCGAATTTTTCCACAAACTAATCCTATTTGGTTTCAGCCAAAATCAACCAAAATCACAATCAACCATTTGTAATATTCACCAAATTTCAAATCACAATTCAAACAAGTCGTCCATGGTTTGTGGACGACGAGTGTCGGGAGTTTCTAAACTCCGTCTGCATCCTAATATAATTTTATTTAATTAATTCAGATTCAAAAATATCACATAGCTTTTTATTTCTTCTAAAATTGTAGAATGATCAAAAATTCTGCGGTTTCTTCTGAAACGTAGATCTCGTCGTTGTGATTCCAATGCTTCCTGTTTCATCAGATTTTGATTTCATATGACCGAGAAATGTTAAAGGTCGTCGAGTTTCTGAATTGGTTCAAACCTAGGTCAGGTTTTTGCGATCGACACAGGGCACGGGATGGGAATCGGCCTTCACCATGACGGAGGACCTGGAGGGGCGCGCCAGGGTCCCACATGCAGCGGCGTCTAATCACTGGTAGGCGGGGGAAGGCGCAACGAAAAGAGGCGGGTTTGGGGGTGCGGTTCCCCTCGTATACGCCACCAAAGGCGATCAAATCCGTATAGGATTCGAGAGGGAAGAATTCTCTAAACAATTGCCTTAAGAACCCCCACCTAATTCGAATTGAGTTCAGAGGAATTAGTGATTTAAATCCTGAGAATTTGGGGCCATTGAATTAGAACATACGGTAACTGGACGAGATAGTATTAGGGTTATACGAATACCATATTTATACAAGTATTTGTATTTTATTTATTTAATTCTCCAAAAATCCAAAAATACCCTTTTGCTCACACGAACTCCAATTCAAACCCTATGAGTGTCGCCCGCAGCTAAATACCCCTATGTTTGACATGATGGGATATGTTTCGTAACCCAGTTCGGCTGTTTCAGTCATTTTTCTTTAAAGTAAGTAATAAAACAGTTTATTATTTAATTTAATTGTACATTTTAATTTACTGGAACCACATACTGACTCTAAAAATTCCAGAAAAAATATATCTAGCATTGTTTTGATGATACGGTCTCAACAAAACTGATTCGTCGAATTTGGAGACCATTTGAAAAATGGACATTTTCTGATCGAATCGAATTTGACTGAAATTGTCAAAACACAATTTCTTTTGCCACGCTCACATATTAATTCCAAAAATTATGAGAATTGGAATCTATCAATAATTTGACATTCCGGTTCCAACAAAAGTGGTTTCGTCGAAAATGGAGGTCGTTTGCAAAATGGCTATTTATACGGTCTATATGTTATATTAAATATATATATATATATTCTATAACGACCTTTTTGAATATTCAACTGGCCATAAATTTTCATTCCCGCTATGAAATTTCAATTTTTCAGATTCGTTAGAAAGATATTCTTAAACATATTTAAATACTTTTGGTTTCACTAGAATCCGATTCATTTTGTAATCTGTACATCTACTCATAGTTTGAATTCAAATTTTCAAACTGCCGCGCTATTTCTAACTCCTTTAAAAATTAGAATAAATATATTCTTTCAAACTTCGATTTAAATAATTTTTTAATCGTTATTGTAACAACCCGGAAAATCCGAGCCAATTAAAAAATTTTATTTTCGCGATTTTAGCGAATTTTGATTATTTAAAATGAATTATTTTAAATAATAACGACGAGAAATTTATTTTGAATAGAATTCGAACGTATATATTATATAGATCGTCGTTAGAATATAAATATTTTATTTTAATTATAAATGGAATCGAAAATGGCGTGGTAGTTTGAAATTTCGATTTCAGATTTCAAATGAATGTACAGGATTCAAAATAAACCGGATTTTAGCGAAACCAAAAATATTTGAATCTAATTGAGAATATCTTTCCAACGAATCCGAAAAACTGAAATTTCATAGCGGGAATAAAAAGATAAGTCCAGTTGAAAATTCAGAATAGTCGCTATGGAATTCAGGCCCTTAAAAATATCCATTTTGCAAACGACCTCGGTTTTCGACAAAACCACTTTTGTTGGATCCGGGATGTCTATTTATTGCTAGGTTTCAAAATTCGTAATTTTTCGAATCGATATGTGAGCGTGGCGAAGGAAAACGCGTTTGACCAATTTTAGTTGATTTTAATCAACTAGAAAATGGACATTTCTCAAACGATCTCAGAATTTGACGAAATTTATTTTGTTAGGACCGTACTGTCAATACGAAGCTAGAAAATATTTTTCGGGAATTTTTCTAGTTAGTATGTGGCCCCGGTAAATTGAAATGTGCGTTCAAATTCAATAAATAGAGTTATATTTTGATTTTGATGAAAACTGATCGAAATGATCGAACCAGCATACGATACATATCCCATTGTGTTCGGAATGGGGGTAATACGCTAGGGACGATTGTCGGTGAGTTCGATTTCGAGGTCGGAATTAAAAGTTTCTTTTTGAAATCAAATAATTAAATAATTAAAAAAATTCCCTCTCTCTTCCTTTAACCGCAGCTCCCCTCACCCCCGATTCATTTCAGTCGAAGAAAAAAACGAAAAAAACCACCATGAGACGCCGCCGCCCTTTCCGATTCACCTCCCCACCGCCTCCTTCCCCCTCCCCCCCTCTGGATCGAAGTCCGACCCACCCTCCCTCGATCGAATCGCGAGCCCCTCTCCTCCCTTTGGATCGAAGACGAACCGCAGCCTCCCCTGCCACCTAAGCCAACCCCCAACTACCACCAGGCCTTCGCGAGCTCCACCTTCCCCCTCCGACGTCAAACTCCATTCCCCAGTCCCAGAAAAACCCACTGTAAGTTTAAATTATTTATTTCTTTTTATTTATTTAATGAATTCGGTTTTAAAGAGAGAAAATAAATTAGTTTTTCCCTTTTTATATCATAGCAAGATAAAAATATAACTTTTACTTATGTAGAGGATTAAAAATATAATTTTTATATAAAGTATGAAGTTAAAAGTACAAATTTTATATGTATGATAATAAAAATTTGATCTTTATATAATAGAGGATATAAATATTCGATCTTTATATCATAAGAAGAATAAAAATATGATTTTTATTCATGTAGAGTAATAAAAATATAATTTTTATTATATTACTAGCAATATAGAAATAGAATTTTTATCTATATAGTAGCAGTGTAAAAATAGAATTTTTATCTATATAGTAGCGGTGTAAAAATGTGATTTTTATATACATCACAACAAAATAAAAATGTGAATTTTATATATGTAGTGGCTACGGACAATGAAATTGAAAAAAGGCAAGCACGACGAAGATTTCTACATAAGAAGAGCCATGGTGTTTGGATTAGCTAGTTGGTGAGAACTCCTCACCTTTCATTTATTTTTCTAGTTGAAATATTTACTAGGATGCAGACGGTGTTTAGTAGCACCCGACACCCATCGTCCATAGACCATGGATGACTTGTTTGTTTGATTGCTGTGTTATGAAATTTGATTGTGTGATGTGAAATGAAATAAAATATTTTATAGTGGAAAATATTTTATAGTTAAAAATATAATTTTTAACGTGTATATAAAAGGAAATAAATAAATATAAACAAATCGGACGATTTGTTTATATACACACATTTGGCTGATATTAATTGGGATGATAATTTTACACATCGCCCAACTACACAAATAAAATATGTGTTTGATTGTTTGAAACCCCACACGGGTATTGGGAAGAGATATGACGTACATTAATCTTAATAATTATCTGTATGTCGATCGATTGATTGACAGACTATTATGAGCGTTAAATATTTATATTTGATGCTTATACAGTGTAGAATGCACTTTGGATGATGGTTGATTATTTGTCATTGTTGATATGTACATGCGTTGTATGGAAATCCATAGAAATAAAATCTATAGTAATTGATTGGGCCTCATTCCAGTTTTGAAATAGAATATTTGAACAGAAATATATGAATAAAATATTTGAGAGGAAATATTTGAAACGAAATATTTGAATAGAATATTTGAAATAAAAATATATAAAGCCGTGTTGAATAGATATGCGCTAGTTTGACGCGAACAATATTTATATCGATTATATTCGTTTATATAATGAATATTGAAAGGTGATTTCAAAATCAAATATTTTGAAATGAAATTCGAATTAAAATGAATTGAAACGAATTAGAATTCGAATTGAATTGAAAAGAATTAGAATTGAATTGAAAATAAAATGAATTCGAATCGAATTGAAATTGAATGGAAATCAATTTGAAATGAATTCGAATTGAAAATGAATTCGAATTGAAATTGAATATAATTGAATTCGAACTAAAATTGAATAGAAAGGAATTCGAATTGAAAGTGAATTGAAAATGAACTGAAATTGAATTAAAAATCGATTTGAATTGAAATCAATTTGAAATGAATTTAAAACGAATTTATAAGAAAAAATTCAATTTTGATTTGAATTTGAAATGAAGTTGAAATCGTTTCGAAAACGAATTTAAAACGATTTACAAAATAGAATTTAAAAGGAAATCGACGAAGTACATATTATATATATTATATATATAATATAATGGCCTGAATAGAACGCGTTGACTTCGAACGGATATTACGGGAGATCCGACCGTCAGATTCTCCTAAAACTGGAACCATTGGGTTCATATTGAAAAGAGCTTTCTAACGAATATTAGAGATTTGAAATCTAACGGTTGGATTTGGAATTATGTCCAAATCAAATTTGGAAAAGGTCGCTGTAAGTGCAGTTCGATGGCCATTGGTGGAAATCGACTATACGGGCCTTGATAAAATTATTAAAAATTGTAATAATTTGTGTAAAATCATAAGAAATGATTTAGGAAGAATTGGGATGAAAAACTCCATATTTGAAAAGATAAAAGTAGATTTTATCGAAATGAACTAGAATAATAATTTATTTATTTTTAAAATAAATAAATTGGATTTGAAATGGTTTTAAAAGTAACCAGAATTTCCAATAATTGAATTGGAATGGATTTGAATCGAAATTGTCTTTGGAATATTTCGATGCTGGATTTCGTGATTATACAGATAGCGTTATGGAAATTTGAAAGATATATAGATATCGTTATTTCCAATATGATATTTGTTGGTTTCAGAATTTGATGTTGAATATAAGCCGATATATTTTCTATTCAGAGCCTTGTATTTAATATCAAATGTGATTTGGGTTTGTCACGAATGGTGTCTTCATTAACCCTGTTCTTAAGCCCAGTTGAGAAAAAGATTAAATCTTTTTATTTAGATTTAATGAAGTGTACCAATTAAATAATATTTAATTGGAATTGAATTAGTATTGATTTTTGGGTTTATCGTGAACAGTGTTTTAAATAACACTTGTTCTTTAACCCGATAATTAATGGAATGTGATTTTGGGTTATCGTGAACGGTATCTTCAATAATACGGTTCTTAGACCCAACAGAGTTAAGAAGATCAGAAACTAACTGGAGATTAATTAAGTTGAATGGTTTCTTGTGTATTGATCTAATGTTAGTTTCGTCCTTCGGGGTTAATACTTAGGGAATTGCTCACTTGCTAATTTACGGTCAGGGACTGATTGAAATTTGATGTGATTTTGGGTTTGTCGTGAACCGTGTTTTAAATGACATTGATTCTTTAACCCAGTTAAAGATTAAAAGTAAGTGGAGTTTTAATGAATCTTTAATTAGATTGAAAAGATCGAGAATGGAGTATCACCAGTTTTGCTCCAGGCGATAGTTAAATCCTTAACTAGATTTGAACGTAAAATGGTAATTGAATTTACCGATAACATTGTGGTGTTAGATATGAAGTATGACCAGTTTTACTTCATGGGATGAATAGGTGGGGATTGGGAAATAAAATAAATGATTACTCCGGTGTGGTTCGCTAATCTCGACTAGTTTGAATTGATATTCAAAGAAGATTAAAGAATAAATTTAAAGAATTTATCTTTTATAAAATTAATGGGAACCTTTCCCAAAGTATAAGAATATTTGAATAAAAGAATATTCCGAATTGGAATGAGGCGTATGTTGTGTTTGTGTAACACTTGTTTATTATATACGCGAGTTATTCAGAAAGACCGGTTTTATCCCATTCTGAATAACGTATTCGACGTGGTGTCGAAGATGAAGACGGTGGTTGAAGACCGGAGGTCTTCACGTCGTTTGGATAATTACTGATGATCATGATTGGGCCGTACACCCAAGAAGAGGGAATCAGTTAGTGATCGTCCAGACGTACTTGGAGATCGACGGATATGCGAGGTACAAGGTGCCTCCGGTTTTGTTTAGACCCAGAACGAACTTGTAAATGGACTGTGTGTCTAACATTGTATTTTATTCTGTGTGATTGATTTCTATTAAATATATATCTGTTTGGAGGCGGAGAATTCATTCTCTTTCTTAATGCCCTTCTCTGAGACGTACGAGCTCAGAGGTTATATATTGATGGATATCAAATGCATGGAGTGAATTGCCTGTGTGGCATGCCTAAGTGGCAATTGATCGAGGCTTCTATTGAAAAGCAAAGTCTTGTGGTTGATGATCAAAGCACTGCCTGTGTGGCATAGCTTTGTGTAACGTGAATTCGCGAGCCTCACACCCCGGTTGTGAACCAGAAACAGGAGAGGACCTCAGGGAGGGCACGCGTTTCCTTATAGTTAGAAGTGGCGTCAGTGGTTTTACATGCCCTGACGAGTTTTACTTATGTGGTTGTTGTTGTTGCGAGGCGCGTCGAATATATCAGTGACTGTGGGGAGCCGATGGAGTCATTTGGCTCATTTACGCCCAAAGGGTGGGGAAACGCAGTGTTCAGGCATTTTAATCCACATCGGTGGACCGACCCTGACGATCCAAGGGCTCATCTGTGTCTGGGTCCTGAGGCTCGGGCTAGAGAGTCTCGTATCGGTGAGGACTATCTTTTGCCTCGGTTCACAGATGGAAATCCAACTTCCAATACGTGACTTTGCGGTTTTGATTGTATAACCTATATATGGTGACATAGTGGTATGGGGCGCTTATGCCGTCTATGATTGATAGTTATGATTTGAAGTTGTTTTATACACTATGCGCTTATTATAGTATCAAATGATTTGTTTTTAGCGTATCAAGCATTCTTTGGCTATTATAAGGTAAAAACCTTATCCTCCGGCTTGCGTTGCATTGTATGATTAGACCTGGGTCTTATAATAGCTTCATTTTTCTTTATTTAGCATTGCGCTGTTTGTATTATGCATTGGTATTCTTGGGAGGAAACCCGTTCCGTGTTATACGGCGTGGTCCCTTGATTTACCTAACTTTAAAATAAAGATTAATAACTGTTTTAGTTCTCACGCCAGTCCCATGACTGACCTGGAGTTTATTGTTTTAACCTAAACTCTGGGTGCCCTTATTTTCGACACGGGCAGCTAGTAGTTTTGGTTTTGCAGATTTATATTCACAGGATCCTGATTTACAACTGGAACGATACTCGGAAAGCTCTGTATCCATGTATTACTTCTAGTTGTGTTTTGTATTATTCTCCGCTGCGATGTATTTAAGTGTAATTTAAATCTCTGATATTTTCTATGTAATATTTATTCATACTCTGTATATTCTTGTATTCTGATGGAATTGTTGTAATTAACAATGAAATGTTCTTATGTCTGCATTCGAATTTGTCGTGTTCTCAAAACAATCAGGGGTTTTGAATTGTCTCGGTCGGTTTAGCGACTGATTCGGATCGAGCGAAATTCACGGTCGTTACAGCTTGGTATTAGAGCTTTGGTTTACAAAGCTCAGAGAACAAGACACATTAGAACCATACGAAAGGATTCATCAGAAATTGGATAAGTAATATCCAATGGGAATGACTCGTTAGAGATAGGATCAGTAGTATCCTAGAACGAGTGTGAAGAGTATATTTTTTAAATATAAAAAGAAAAACAAATTTTGTTTTGAAATTTAAATCGTGTTATACGTATTTGAATAATTTATTTTAAATTGAGTTGGACAATCTAGTATATGAAGATTTTGCATATACGCCTAGCTTGCGTATATACGAAGTCCCAAATATACTGGATATATATAAAATCGCACTATAGTCGCTCGGGGATAATTCTGGTGATGTCGCGACATCATCAGTATTTGTGTTCGAGTTTCGAAGGTGTGATATTTATATATTTCCTATTGACTGGTGTGAGAACCAAAGCTAGATAGGGCTTACTGTTGTGATTTGGCATCAAAAATGTGATTTTTGACTATATATCAAAATTATGAATTTGAAAAGCTAGTCAACTAATTGATTGCTGATTGTGTTGTTTGATTATAGTTTGATTAATTAAATGTTGAACCTTTAGCCAATTTGAACCAAATACTGAAATGTATTGAAAATTGTTAGAATTTGCATACATGTACATGTATATCTATTGAACAGGTCATAGCAAGGAGGCTAGCACAGAGAATAAAATTGTTTTGCCCGACAAATAGGTACATGTTTACCATAATTTACTGTTTTGTTTGAGTGATGATGATTTTATGAGCCGATTGGCTAGCCGCTTGGCTTTTTCTTCTTTCTTTTGGATTGAAGAAGGCCATGGGAGGCTATATGAAATATCCCGAAGTCCCCGGTGCAGGGGAGGTTATGGCGAAATTTTTCGAAAATTTAGGGTGTTAGCCAAATTTTTGAAAAGTTTGGAAAGTTCTTAGAAACTGAAAAGTTGAAGAACGTAAACCATAATGAGAATACTGAAAGTTGAGTTGGTTTGTTAAACAACTTTCGGCTTCGTTCCTTTTCGGGGACGAAAAGATTTAAGTGGGGGAGATTGTAGCAACCCGAAAAATCTGAGCCAATTTAAAAATTTTATTTTGGCGATTTTAGCGAATTTTGATTATTTAAAATGAATTATTTTAAATAATAACGACGAAAAATTTATTTTGAATAAAATTCGAACGTATATATTATACAGATTGTCGTTAGAATATAAATATTTTTATTTTAATTATAAAAGGAATCGAAAATGGCACGGTAGTTTGAAATTTCGATTTCAGATTTCAAATGAATGTAAAGGATTCAAAATAAACCGGATTTTAGCGAAACCAAAAACATTTGAATCTAATTGAGAATATCTTTCCAACGAATCCGAAAAATTGAAATTTCATAGCGGGAATAAAAAGATACGCCCTGTTGAAAATTCAGAATAGTCGCTATGGATTGAGGCCTGTAAAAATAGCCATTTTGCAAACGACCTCGGTTTTCGACGAAACCACTTTTGTTGGATCCGGGATGTCTAGTTATTGCTAGGTTTCAAAATTCATAATTTTTCGAATCAATATGTGAGCATGGCGATGGAAAATGCGTTAGACCAGTTTCAGTTGATTTTAATCGACTGGAAAATGGCCATTTTTCAAACGATCTCAGAATTTGACGAAATTTG
The DNA here is from genome assembly GCA_030737875.1 of Allium sativum. Classification (NCBI taxonomy): domain Eukaryota; kingdom Viridiplantae; phylum Streptophyta; class Magnoliopsida; order Asparagales; family Amaryllidaceae; genus Allium; species Allium sativum. Next base: position 653,213,556 of record CM060923.1, read on the forward strand.
TTTTGTTTGGACCGTACCGTCAATAGAAGCTAGAAAATATTTTTCGGGAATCTTTCCAGTTAGTATATGGCCCCGGTAAATTGAAATGTGCGTTCAAATTCAATATATAGAGTTATATTTTGATTTTGACGAAAACTGATCGAAATGATCGAACCAGCTTACGATACATATCCCATTGTGTTCGGAATGGGGGTAATACGCTAGGGATAACAGTCGATGAGTTCGATTTCGAGGTCGAAATTAAAAGTTGCTTTTTGAAATCAAATAATTAAATAAAAAAATAAATTCCCCCTCTCTTCCTTTAACCGCATCTCCCCCCCCCCAATTCATTTCAATCGAAGAAATATATATATATATATATATATATATATATATATATATATATATATATATATATAAACCGCCATGAGACGTCGCCGCCCTCACGACCGCCGCCCTCTCCGATTCACCTCCCCACTGCCTCCTTTCCCCTCCCCCCTCTGAATCGAAGTTCGACCCCCCCTTGATCGAATCGCGAGCCCCACTCCTCCCTCTGGATCGAAGACCGAACCGCAGCCTCGCCCGCCACCTGAGCCAACCCTCGACTACCACCAGGCCTCCGCGAGCTCCAGCTTCCCCCTCCGACGTCAAACTCCATTCCCCATTCCTTGAAAACCCCACTGTAAGTTTAAATTATTTATTTCTTTTTATTTATTTAATGAAATTGGTTTTAAAGAGAGAAAAAAAAAATCAGTTTTTCCCTTTTTATATCATAGCAAGATAAAAATATAATTTTTACTTATGTAGAGGATTAAAAATATAATTTTTACTTATGTAGAGGATTAAAAATATAATTTTTACTTATGTAGGTGATTAAAAATATATTTTTTATATAATGTATGAAGTTAAAAATACAATTTTTATATGTATGATAATAAAAATTTGATCTTTATATAATAGAGGATATATAAATTCGATCTTTATATCATAGGAAGAATAAAAATATGATTTTTATTCATGTAGAGTAATAAAAATATAATTTTTATTATATTACTAGCAAGATAAAAATAGAATTTTTATCTATATAGTAGAGGTGTAAAAATAGAATTTTTATCTATATAATAGCGGTGTAAAAATATAATTTTTATCTGTATAGTAGCGGTGTAAAAATGTGATTTTTACACACATGACAACAAAATAAAAATGTGAATTTTATATACGTAGTGGCTACAGACAATGAAATTGACAAAAGGCGAGCACGACGAAGATTTCTACATAAGAAGATTCATGGCGTTTGGATTAGCTAGTTGGTGAGAACTCCTCACCTTTTATTTATTTTTCTAGTTGAAACATATACTAGGATGGAGACGGTGTTTAGTAGCTCCTGACACCCGTCATCCATAGACCATGGATGACTTGTTTGTTTGATTGCTGTGTTTTGAAATTTGATTGTGTGATGTGAAATGAAATAAAATATTTTATAGTGGAAAATATTTTATAGTTAAAAATATAATTTTTAACGTGTATATAAAAGGAAATAAATAAATATAAACAAATCGGACGATTTGTTTATATACACACATTTGACTGATATTGATTGGGACGATAAATTTTACACATCGCCCAACTGCACAAATAAAATCTGTGTTTGATTGTTTGAAACCCCACACGGGTATTGGGAAGAGATATAACATACAATAATCCCAATAATTAGTTGTATGTCGATCGATTGATTGACAGACTGTTATGAGCGTTAAATATTTATATTTGATGCTTATACGGTGTAGAATGCATTTTGGATGATGGTTGATTATTTGTCATTGTTGATATGTACATGCGTTGTATGGAAAGCCATAGAAATAAAATCTATGGTAATTGATTGGGCCTCATTCCAGTTTTGAAATAGAATATTTGAAGAGAAATATTTTAATAAAATATTTGAGAGGAAATATTTGAAACGAAATATTTGAATAGAATATTTGAAATATAAATATATATAGCCGTGTTGATTAGATATGCGCTATTTTGACGCGAACGATATTTATATCGATTATATTCGTTTTTATAATGAATATTGAAAAGTGATTTCAAAATCGAATATTTTGAAATGAAATTCAAATTAAATTGTATTGAAATGAATTAGAATTCTAATTGAATTGAAATGAATTAGAATTCGAATTGAATTGAAAATAAAATGAATTCGAATCGAATTGAAATTGAATGGGAATCAATTTGAAATGAATTCGAATTGAAAATGAATTCGAATTGAAATTTAATAGAATTGAATTCGAATTGAAATTGAATAGAAATGAATTCGAATTGAAATTGAATTGAAAATGAACTGAAATTGAATTAAAAATCGATTTGAATTGAAATCAATTTGAAATGAATTTAAAACGAATTTATAAGGAAAAATTCAATTTTGATTTGAATTTGAAATGAAGTTGAAATCGTTTCGAAAACGAATTTAAAACGATTTATAAAATACTTTTTAAAAGGAAATCGATGAAGTATATATTATATATATTATATAATGGGCTGAATAGAACATGCTGCGCCGCGGTAGTTCGCGAATTTCGACCATTGACTTCAAACGGATATTACAGGAGATCCGACCGTCGGATTCTCCTAAAACCGGAACCGTTGGGTTCGTATCGAAAAGAGATTTCTAATGAATATTAGAGATTTGATATCTAACGGTTTGATTTGGAATTATGTCCAAATTAAATTTGGAAAAGGTCGCTGTAAGTGCAGTTCGATGGCCATTGGTGGAAATCGACTGTACGGGCCTTTATAAAATTATTAAAAATAGTAATAATTTGTGTAAAATCATAAGAAATGATTTAGGAAGAATTGGGATGGAAAACTCCATATTTGAAAAGATAAAAGTAGATTTTTACCGAAATGAACTAGTTTTGAACTAGAATAATAATTTATTTATTTTTAAAATAAATAAATTGGATTTGAAATGGTTTTAAAAGTAACCAGAATTTCCAATAATTGAATTGGAATGGATTTGAATCGAAATTGTCTTTGGAATATTTCGATGTTGGATTTCGTGATTATACAGATAGCGTTATGGAAGTTTGAAAGATATATAGATATCGTTATTTCCAATACGATATTTGTTGGTTTCAGAATTTGATGTTGAATATAAGCCGATATATTTTCTATTCAGAGCCTTGTATTTAATATCAGATGTGATTTGGGTTTGTCATGAATGGTGTCTTCATTAACACTGTTCTTAAGCCCAGTTGAGAAAAAGATTAAATCTTTTTATTTAGATTTAACGAAGTGTGCCAATTAAATAATATTTAATTGGAATTGAATTGGTATTGATTTTTGGGTTTATTGTGAACAGTGTTTTAAATAACACTTGTTCTTTAACCCGATAATTAATAGAATGTGATTTTGGGTTGTCGTGAACGGTATCTTCAATAATACTGTTCTTAGACCCAACAGAGTTAATAAAATCAGAAACTAACTGGATATTAGTTAAGTTGAATGGTTTCTTGTGTATTTGTCTGATGTTGGTTTCGGCCTTCGGGGTTAATACTTAGGGAAATTCTCACTTGCTAATTTACGGTCAGGGACAGATTGAAATGCGATGTGATTTTGGGCTTGTCATGAACCGTGTTTTAAATGACATTGATTCTTTAACCCAGTTAAAGGTTAAAACTAAGTGGAGTTTTAATGATTCTTTAATTAGATTGAAAAGATCGAGAATGGAGTATCACCAGTTTTGCTCCAGGCGATAGTTAAATCTTTAATTAGATTTGAATGTGAAATGGTAATTGAATTTACTGGTAACACTATGGTGTTAGATATGAAGTATGTCCAGTTTTACTTCATGAGATGAATAGGTGGGGATTGGGAAATAAAATAAATGATTACTCCGGTGTGGTTCGCTAATCCCGACTAGTTTTAATTGATATTCAAAGATGATTAAAGAATAAATTTAAAGAATTTATCTTTGATAAAATTAATGGGTACCTTTCCCAAAGTATAAGAATATTTGAATAAAAGAATATTCTGAATTGGAATGAGGCGTATGTTGTGTTTGTGTAACACTTTTTTATTATATATGCGAGTTATTCAGAAAGACCGGGTTTATCCCATTCTGAATAACTAATTCGAAGTGGTGTCGAAGATGAAGATGGTGGTTGAAGACCGGAGGTCTTCACGTCGTTTGGATAATTACTGATGATCTTGATTGGGTCGTACACCCAAGAGGAGGGAATCGGTTATTGATCGTGATGGTTTTGTATGATCAAATCGCAACCAATTATAAGAATTTTAAACCCTTTAAAATTAAGATCTATGTAAAATTAGATAAATTATAGGTTCATACCTCTTTAGGGTTATACGAAATCGATATAACCTTGAATTCTTCGAATCTGGAACGATGTTGAAAAATTGATTGATCGAATTTGTAGCTCGACATGTCGCCTTGCCTCCATAGATATCCACTAGAACGTCCTTTCCCTTTTGATCGAATCTGAGAAAGAAAAGAGAGGCTAGTGCTAGCCGCCCGCCATTATTTTGATTTGGGAAAATAAAAGTATACGGTTTTTCATATATCTCTCTCCTAGGGTTAGCCGACTTATAAAAGAAATCATGTATTTCTAAAATGAAAGTCAACCCTAGAAAATAGAATCAAACCAAATTCCCATTCCAACCCAAAGTAAAATATCAACACATTGATATTTTATTTGTCCAAAATAATTTCTCTTCTGTAACGCTCTATTGTGTGTGACCCTATAGGTTATTATAACGTTGGCAATGATTTTAAATCATATTTAAAATCATAAACAATGATTGGCATCTAGCAATACGTCGCTGCTACCCAAGTTATAATAATATTATCGATTCAATACAAACTTTTATGCGACCAGTGTATCAATGTAATATAATCCTTTTAACCAGTATATCCAGGATTAAACTAGAGACATGGATCGTATCATCCTCTTTATTATTTAATCCATTTATCTTGATCGATGAGTAGATTATTCAAAACAAATCAATATTTGAGCACGGCCATGCATTTCACAGTCTCACTCAATCAAGAGGCCCATGGATGTCACCACAAATATATTGCAGGGTTAAATTCCATCTAGATCATTCATAATTTCTATTCGATTCGAGATGTATCCAACAATCACTGTTATCGTTACTCTGTTATGAAATAACTTTAGATGATATCAAAACACAAATATACTCGAATAAAATTATAATGATTTCAGGTCTAAGGACCATTACATCACTTTCACTATGAGAATAACTTATGATACTGTTAATTATATTCCATGGAGTTATCTCACGGTGGGTCAGCCCATTACGATATTCTCCAATACTTATTTATATCTTGACTTTAATATCACGTATATTAATGATCAATGAGATGTGATCATCAGTTAATCAATACACTAGTCTCATCGTTTTATTGTTGCCCTGTATAAACAATAAAACTCGACTAGGGACTTTTAAGAGTTATAATACTTATCACATTATATAATCTCAAGTTCAGTCTTACTCGAACTATATAATTCCGTATTATTATTCTAAGGACTTCTATTATATTAATATTTATATTACGTAGTAAATATAATATAAAAGAATAATATTTTATTCAAAATAAAATAATAACATCAACAGTGTTATCAATCTCATCAAATGAATTGCCTCTAGGGCACAAACTCTAACAATCTCCCACTTGCACTAGAGTCAATCATTTACGTATCGTATACTCATGAAACTAGTGTGACTATTAAACTTCTGTTGCGACAGAGTTTAATTCAGTAGGTCTACAACTTTACAACCTTGTAGATATGTTTATTTCCTCTGTGAACAGCTTCACATAAGAATTATATTTCTTAAATATATGTTTGGATTGATAACGAGTTTAACGTTTTAGGCCTGAGCAATGGCCACATTGTTATCGCAATGTATATCATTGGATCAACAATGAATTAAGTCCAACTATGAACTTCTTAATCCAAACATTTTCTTTCTTAGAACCAGTATCTATTTCTTGTTTTAAAACTAACATTATTCACAATAATTAATGTGTTATCATTATATAACATTGTAATTATTGTGTCACTCCAACTCAATTTCTTGTCTAAACAAGATTCAATGGTATTTTGTGGTTCTCGAGACATTTCGGATTCTATTTTATTCTCATCGGTACGTTAGAGGCTAACTCTCCTGTATAAGGATACCGATTCGAGCAATAAACATTTTATTCTCTGAGGATTTATAGAATTAATATACATTTTCTTCTTTTGGATGTTCGACAAAATATTTATTTGATTTGGGTCCGATCTTATCAGAGGAATGACGTTTATCAAGCGCCATACATCCCAAATCTGCGCAATTAGACATACTAGGACATTTCCTAATCCATATCTTATATGGCGTCTTAAGACTTGCTTTAGTATGAATAATTTAATTGTTCTCAATTTAATTTATTGGAAGATCTATACGACTTATCTTGGTCGTACCATATCTTATAAGGTGTGATTACTCCTTTCAGGCACACCATTTCAACATGGTGTTATAGGTGGTGTGAGTCATGAAACAATTTCAAACTCATCTGGATAGTCATTAAATTTATTGGCTTAATTATTCTTTTTTGAATTGTTCGAAAAGTATTTATATTCTATTAAAATTGGTTTTGAACTTCATTTTTAATTCTTTGAACTTTTCAAAGGATTTGATATATGTTTAATAAGATACACAGATCTGTATCTACTGATATCATCAGTAAATATAATGAAATAATAAAACCTGCCTCTAGTTTATGTATTCATTGCTCCATATACATCATTATGTATGAGACCCAATACTTATCACTCAATCACTGTGTCAAGTGAAAGGGGATCCAGTTATTTTACCTAATAAACAAGAGCTGTATTCTTCATATAATTCAAAATTAATTGATCTTAAAATTCCATCATTTTGGAGATTTGTTATACACTTGTTTATTGGGCTAACCGGTAATACTAAAGGTATGCTGGATTTAAATCACTAAATTTAATCCACTAATTATTAATGTCCGGTACATTATAGTTAAGGATTTACAAAGATCATTAACTATTTGTGAAATTCCAATAATTATTTCATTTAAATAAAATGAATAACAATTGTTCTTTTATTATAAATGAAATTTAAAGTTGTTTGAACAAGATTCATAATAATATCTATTTTATATGGAATTTCATAATAATAATTATTTTATTAATTTTATTAAGCCAGTATACACAACAAGAATTAACTTTCTATGGATAATCCAGCAACTTTTGTTTCATTTCCATTCGTAAGTCCACTTGTCATTTTATCAAATTTCTACTTATTTTGGAATTTATGTAAATTAACATACATTTATGTAATTTATATCTAGAATCTAGTACTAGAAATGTATAAGTAGATTGTTATAATATCTATATATTATTCGGTTGAAGTCATACCTCAACCTTTCATTTTAGATCCTCTATGTTTATATAACAATTACGTTTGATTTGTTTGAGGACAATCCTCAAATTTCAATATTAGTCAAGAAATTTAATTTAATTTAATTTGTCCTTCTCAAGGATTAATTTAAGTTATTGAAGTTATTTATTATTTAATATCTACATTAGATAATAAAATAATAACTGATTCTATAATATTTAATACAAAATTTTGACAATCAAAATTTATATTAACATAAATATGTAATTTAAAGTAAAATACGCTCCCACTCAAATTAACATCCCTCTGTTTATATATATACATATCGGTATACATATATAACTGTGTTCCGAGATCCATATCTAGTCATGCCTTGACCCAACTTTGGCTAAACCCAAAACACAACCTTTTAGGTAGACATCTTATGTCAATTATATCGTATATAATTCTTGGATCGCATGATGAACATTTTGTTCAGTATTATTCATTTTCTCAAAATATAGAATAATTCATGCTATTGTCTCTAAGGCCATAATCGTATTATGCAGCCTAGTTAAGTCAGTGTAACAACCCGTAAAATCTGGGCCAGTTTAAAATTTTTATTCTGGCAATTTTAGCGAATTTTGATTATTTAAAATGAATTATTTTAAATATAATCTACGAGAAATTTATTTTGAATATAATTCGACGTATATATTATACGCGTCGTCGTTAGAATATAAAATATTTATATATAATTATAAATAGAATTGAAAATGGCGCGGTAGTTCGATAATTCGATTTCAAACTTCAATTGAATGTACCGGGTGCAAAACAATCCGGATTTTAGTGAAACCAAAAATAATGGGATCTATTTGATAATATCTTTCCAGCGAATCCGAAAAATCAAAATTTCGTGGCGGGAATCAAAAGATATGTCCAGTTGAAAATTCTGAATAGTCGCTATGGAATTCAGGCCCTTGTAAATGGACTGTGTGTCTGACATTGGATTTTAGTCCGTGTGATTGATCTCTATTAAATATATATCTGTTTGGCGGCGGAGAATTTATTCTCTTGCTTAACGCCCTTCTCTGAGACGTACGAGCTCAGGGGTTATATATTGATGGATATCAAACGCATGGAGTGAATTGCCTGTGTGGCATGCCTAAGTGGCAATTGATCGAGGCTTCTGTTGAAAAGCAAAGTCTTGTGGTGATGATCAAAGCACGGCCTTTGTGGCGTAGCTTTGTGTAACGTTTACTTCGCGAGTTTCACACCCGGTATGAACCAAAAACGGGAGAAAGGACCTCAGGGAGGGCCTGCGTTTCCTCCTAGCTAGAAGTGGCGTCAGTGGTTTTACACGCCCTGACGAGTTTGACTTATGTGGTTGTTGCTGTTGCGAGGCGCCTCGGTTAGATCGGACGATCCGGGTCCGATGGAGTCATTCGTTGGCTCGCTTACGCCCCAAAGGGCGGCGAAACGCAGTGCTCAGGCATTTTAATCCACATCGGTGGACAGGCCCTGTCGCTCCTAGGGTCACTCGAGCTCTGATCCTGAGACTCGGGCTAGGCAGTCTCGAATCGGTTGAGGACTATCTTTTGCCTCGGTTCATAGACGGAAATCCAATTTCCAAATACGTGACTTTGCGGTTTTATATGTAAACCTATATATGGTGACATAGTGGGATGGGGCACTTATGCCGCCTATGATTGATACTTATGATTTGAAGTTGTTTTATATACTATGCACTTATAATAGTATCAAATGATTTGTTTTCAACGTATCAAGCATTCTTGGCTATTATAAGGTAAAAACCCTATCCTCCGGCTTGCGATTGCATTGTGTGATGGGAACTGGGTCTAATAATAGCTTCATTCTTCTTTATTTAGCATTGCGCTGTTTGTTTTGTGCACTGGTATTCTTGGGAGGAAACCCGTTCCGTGTTATACGGCGTGGTCCCTTGATTTACCTAGCTTTTAAAATAAAGAATAATAACTGTTTTAGTTCTCACACCAGTCACATGACTGACCTGGAGTTTATTGTTTTAACCTAAACTCTGGGTGCCCCTATTTTGACACGGGCAGCTAGTAGTTTTGGTTTTGCAGATTTATATTCACAGGATCCTGGTTTACAGCTGGAACGATATCCGGAAAGCTTTGTATCCGTATATCTCATTCTAGTTGTGTATTGTATTATTTTCCGCTGCTATGTATTTAAATGTAATTTAAATCTCTGATATTTCTGTGTAATATTCATTTATACTCTGTATATTCTTGTAATCTGATGCATTGTTGTAATATACAATGAAATGTTCTTTTATACGCGTTCTGTTGTGGTTTGTTCTCGAACTATCCGTCGCTTTCCTTTACGGGGAAGTTACGGGTCGTTTCAGTTGGTATCAGAGCTTTGGTTTACAAAGCTCAGAGAACAAGGCACATTAGAACCGTACGAAAGAATTCATCAGATATTGGATTAGTAATATCCAACGAGAATGACTCGTTAGAGATGGGATCAGTAGTATCCTAGAACGAGTGTGAGGAGTATATTTTTGAAAGTGAAAACAAATTTTTGTTTTGAAAATTTAAATCAATTATTCGTATTTGATTATCTATTTACTTTGAATATGGACAATCCAATATATAAAGATTTTGCATATACGCGTCATGAACGTATATTCGAAGTTTTAATATATTGGATAGATATAGAATTACCCTCTAATCGCCCGGAGATGATTTTGATGATGGAGCTCCATCATTAGGATTTATATTCGAGTGACGAACGTGTAATATCTATATATCTCCTATTGACTGGTGTGAGAACCAAAATTAGATAGGGCCTATTGTTCTGATTTGGTATCAAAAATCTGATTTTTGACTATGTATCAAAGTTATGAATTTGAAACTCTAATTCACTAATTGATTGATGTTTGTGTTGTTTGTTTATTTGTTTGCTAATTTTTAGCCATTTAGCCTAACTGAATCACATATTGAATTATATTGGAAATTGGTTGCATTTTCTTGCATATACATATATATCATTGAACAGGTCATAGCAAGGAGGCTAGAGCCAGAGAATAAAATTTGTTTGCCCGACAAATAGGTACATGTTTACTACATAATTTCCTGTTTTGTTTGGGTGATGATGATTTTGTGAGCCTATTGGCTTTTTCTTTTTCTTTTTGAGATCTGAAGGACCGGGGAAGCTATTTGAAATTCCCCGATGCTCCCGGTGCAGGGGAGGTTATGGCGAAATTTTTCGAAAATTTAGGGACTTAGCCAAATTTTTGAAATTTGAGAAATTCTCAGAAACTGAAAAGTTGGAGAATGGAAACCAGATCGAACGTAGAGTTGAATGATCAAACCACTTTCGACTTTGTTCCTTTTCGGGGACGAAAAGTTTTAAGTGGGGGAGATTGTAACAACCCGTAAAATCTGGGCCAGTTTAAAATTTTTATTCTGGCAATTTTAGCGAATTTTGATTATTTAAAATGAATTATTTTAAATATAATCGACGAGAAATTTATTTTGAATATAATTCGACGTATATATTATACGCGTCGTCGTTAGAATATAAAATATTTATATATAATTATAAATAGAATTGAAAATGGCGCGGTAGTTCGATAATTCGATTTCAAACTTCAATTGAATGTACCGGGTGCAAAACAATCCGGATTTTAGTGAAACCAAAAATAATGGGATCTATTTGATAATATCTTTCCAGAGAATCCGAAAAATCAAAATTTCGTGGCGGGAATCAAAAGATATGTCCAGTTGAAAATTCTGAATAGTCGCTATGGAATTCAGGCCCTTGTAAATGGACTGTGTGTCTGACATTGGATTTTAGTCCGTGTGATTGATCTCTATTAAATATATATCTGTTTGGCAGCGGAGAATTTATTCTCTTGCTTAACGCCCTTCTCTGAGACGTACGAGCTCAGGGGTTATATATTGATGGATATCAAACGCATGGAGTGAATTGCCTGTGTGGCATGCCTAAGTGGCAATTGATCGAGGCTTCTGTTGAAAAGCAAAGTCTTGTGGTGATGATCAAAGCACGGCCTTTGTGGCGTAGCTTTGTGTAACGTTTACTTCGCGAGTTTCACACCCGGTATGAACCAAAAACGGGAGAAAGGACCTAAGGGAGGGCCTGCGTTTCCTCCTAGCTAGAAGTGGCGTCAGTGGTTTTACACGCCCTGACGAGTTTGACTTATGTGGTTGTTGCTGTTGTGAGGCGCCTCGGTTAGATCGGACGATCCGGGTCCGATGGAGTCATTCGTTGGCTCGCTTACGCCCCAAAGGGCGGCGAAACGCAGTGCTCAGGCATTTTAATCCACATCGGTGGACCGGCCCTGTCGCTCCTAGGGTCACTCGAGCTCTGATCCTGAGACCCGGGCTAGGCAGTCTCGAATCGGTTGAGGACTATCTTTTGCCTCGGTTCATAGACGGAAATCCAATTTCCAAATACGTGACTTTGCGGTTTTATATGTAAACCTACATATGGTGACATAGTGGGATGGGGCACTTATGCCGCCTATGATTGATACTTATGATTTGAAGTTGTTTTATATACTATGCACTTATAATAGTATCAAATGATTTGTTTTCAACGTATCAAGCATTCTTGGCTATTATAAGGTAAAAACCCTATCCTCCGGCTTGCGATTGCATTGTGTGATGGGAACTGGGTCTTATAATAGCTTCATTCTTCTTTATTTAGCATTGCGCTGTTTGTTTTGTGCACTGGTATTCTTGGGAGGAAACCCATTCCGTGTTATACGGCGTGGTCCCTTGATTTACCTAGCTTTTAAAATAAAGAATAATAACTGTTTTAGTTCTCACACCAGTCACATGACTGACCTGGAGTTTATTGTTTTAACCTAAACTCTGGGTGCCCCTATTTTGACACGGGCAGCTAGTAGTTTTGGTTTTGCAGATTTATATTCACAGGATCCTGGTTTACAGCTGGAACAATATCCGGAAAGCTTTGTATCCGTATATCTCATTCTAGTTGTGTATTGTATTATTTTCCGCTGCTATGTATTTAAATGTAATTTAAATCTCTGATATTTCTGTGTAATATTCATTTATACTCTGTATATTCTTGTAATCTGATGCATTGTTGTAATATACAATGAAATGTTCTTTTATATGCGTTCTGTTGTGGTTTGTTCTCGAACTATCCGTCGCTTTCCTTTACGGGGAAGTTACGGGTCGTTTCAGTCAGACCCAATAATAGGTTGGGGCACCACATTTTACTCCATCGCATATAACCAAAATAAAAGGTGCACAACGCTTTGGCGTTAGTTACATCCAGTGATTTTGGGCAGTGATGAGTATATTATTGGAAGACGTCACCATGACTTAATATAACAACAAAAAATTGCTTTAAAAGGAATTTATAATTTGTAATGAAAACAATATCAGAGTTATTCATATATCAAAATATATGTATTTTATATTCGTAATATAAATGAGATTTAAATAGAATATATGTAGTATATATGTGTATTTAAATTCAATATTTTATAGGTACGGTGCCTATACTGTTTTTGAACATTTCAAAATAAACATTAGTGCAAAGCTTAACAATTTACAATTATTAATATAACGCCTAGGCCTATAGTAAAAGGAAACGGAGTGGACCATATAAAACCATAGGTAGGATGGCCTAACAAATTAGACTCCATAACAGTACAAGAATGTTCCACCCTATTATATCATATAGATTCATAAGCACCATATTATATGTAACATTTTACACATTCATGATTAATGAATACATCATTATGCATACATAGAAACGAATTCTAAACATTCTAATGTTACAGGTAAATAATCAAACAGATGATCTGCATAGATTCATACAAAGGCAACTGTACAGGAATGTTTTGAAACTAAACTACATTAACTTCTTTGCAATATTACATATACAAAATACATTTCAGATATTTCATATATCAAAATTAATATAACTTGCTTCATGAACATGATTTTATACAAATACATAACTGCATCATTATTCTTATTATAAACAAGTTGTACTTAGCAACGGTTGCTTCTTCCCATCCATGTAAATGTGCTGTCACTTTTCGACTGAAACAATTTCAGCATTGGACGTGCCCTTCCTGTTTTAATTAAAATTCAAAAAGGGTCAGCCTGTGTTATCTATGTGTATATATATACATCAAATGTATATCATACATAAACATATGTAGCGATCAAAACACATCAAATGTGTATATTAACTGTTAACTATTTTATGTATATGAGACATGTTTACAAGCATATCAGTATATGCATTAAATTTATGAATTCATATATATGTATGTGTAGGTATATCAAACACATATATATATCTTCTAATGCATCTGAATGCAAATATATATATGTACCCATATCTAATGTGTGGTACATTAAAATAGATGTTTATAACCTTCGAACATATAATAATACAGGTACAATATTTAAACTGCACAGACTCAAAATACTTGAACTATCAAACTTAGACTTTTAAGTCACTCAGATTTTGATGTTTGAACTGTCCTAATTTAAACATTTTAAAAGTCCAGATAAAATATGATCTACCCAGATCTAAAACACTAGCATTCTATAATATCACATATTAATAAAATGAAAAACCCTACAGTGTTATTGTTCATATTGTCCAGGTGGAGGTGTCATAACTTTTAACAGATATATAAATGCTAAATTAATAGTAAAATCGATTTGCATACACACAAAGTAAATAAAATACTTGTATTTAGACTTGAACGGCTACAAGATAGCATGCAAGCATTTTACACAATTTAAAAGGGTTTTAAAATATCCTGTATTTCAGTGTAAAATTTCAACAGTGAAATAAATTGTTTCAAATTTTGACACTGCTTACAATTCTAGATTCAAACACATTTCGAATGTACTTTGAATCAACAAATTTGATTCATGGTTATAATTCCAAAAAACGTGTTTGACTCATTAATTAAACCTATTGATTTCTGAAATCAATCATAACTAGAGATGATTTTATAATTGCATTCAAAAGGAGGTTCAATTCATAAAACAAACCCATATGTCCATTGAATAAATGTGCTTTTATCCAGATGTATGTTAGTATGTCATGATATCATTATATAATGTTCTAATAATATATCTGTGTGCACAATTGTAACACAGAACTACCAAATCAGTGGCCCAATTAAGAACTTGTGATATATATATGTTCTAGAAAGAAATTATATAGTTTGCATACATCTGTAACCTTTCATTTCATACAGGCAGAATTCCAGTAACGGGGTGATATACTACTAACATATGATATACTCATATGTTATGGATTGATTCACACTGCTATAAAATCAATGAAACAGGATTATTTATAATCCCAGATCCATAATATAGCAATCAGGTTCTTTATGTTAAAAAAAAAAAGTTCAAAACAAAATAATTTGTAACATGGTGATCCATATATATGTGTGTGTATATATATATATCAGTATATATATATATATATATCATGATTTCTGTAACAATTACAGAATTTGTTTATGCAGAAACAATTCTTTGATTGGATATAGATTTACAAATCAAACATTTTCAATTAAAATCTATATTTGTGTTCATAACATTTTAAAATCATGTATATATAGTACCCAGTTCACAATTTAAAACTAACAATGAATAATTGAGTTCGATACATTGATCAATCATATTGATTTATATCTGAATGGAGCTATACATGTCCAAATATATATGTATCTACAATATAGTTGGTAAAGAAAACACCATATTAAACATAGTTAACTTCTTGTATTAACTATGTTTTTTTAACTCAAAATTTTATCAAATATAAAACTCATTTATGTAAAATTATTTTATATTCTGTATCAAATACAGATTAACAAAACAATTTCACTTGTGAAATGTTTTTACTTTAAATGATTACTCCCGAATTCCAATTAAGCTATTAAGCATATGACAGCATATATCACCGTGTTCCAGAAGATCATATCTTAAGTAATTTAAAACTTGATAATTAGTTTTACAGACTCACATATATATATATATATATATCCAATATATATATATATATATATATTCATACATATATTATAAACATATATATCCATGTCCATCAAAAATTAAATGAATTTGTGTCTCAAAACACTAACAATTGCCCAGAACTCAAGTCATACTTATATTAACTAAGCAGGTTTACTGGCTAAGGCATATTTAAATACAAGTGATGCAAACTCGTCAAGCAAACATTTTGATGATAAGTTTGCCGCAGTTTATACATATAAACAGATTTATTCTTGGTGGAAATTTCAGACATAACCAATAATAATTTCATTGAATCATAATTCATCATAAAGATATCTTACTGATTCATCAATCAGTAGAATCAATCTGATCCCAAAATTAACAAAATCTGGTTACGAAAACTATCTAACATTTTGATTATTAGTTTAGCAATGCAAACTAATGAAAAATGATCTAAATCAGGCAGTGTGTAAAACAAGATTAATAACTTGTACTGATTTATGTTTTACAAAATTATTTTAGAAAATAATGTACATCCTCTAGATGATTCAAAAGAATGTATACATCTCGAGTCTCAGGCAATCAATCAAGGTCATCCAGATTTGTCTAAGTATCCAAAACAATTTTAATAAACAAATCAAAATTGTTACTCAAAACGAAAGGAACTTTGACATCCTGGACATATCAAAACTGATTTTGATTACAAGGTTTTGTATTTTACTTCACAATTAACCAGATCAGTAATCAGATAACTTATAGAGAGACTGATATCTAATACTAATTCCTGTTTAAATAACTATGTAGATGCAATCACATTGATCAACAATTTTCAGATTCTTACGAGTAAGAATTGGCCCAATTAGTAATATATATCAAGTCGTAATTTATCAGATCTGGTAGAATTATCTAAGATTTGAATTTATACCCAATTATTACTGATTGTGGTGTTCATAACACAGATCGAAACTACAAAGTACTAATTTTACAAACAAGCTCTGATACCATTGATGGTTTTGTATAATCAAATCGCAACCAATTATAAGAATTTTAAACCCTTTAAAATTAAGATCTATGTAAAATTAGATAAATTATAGGTTCATACCTCTTTAGGGTTATACGAAATCGATATAACCTTGAATTCTTCGAATCTGGAACGATGTTGAAAAATTGATTGATCGAATCAGTAGCTCGACATGTCGCCTTGCCTCCATAGATATCCACTAGAACGTCCTTTCCCTTTTGATCGAATCTGAGAAAGAAAAGAGAGGCTAGTGCTAGCCGGCCGCCATTATTTTGATTTAGGAAAATAAAAGTATACGGTTTTTCATATATCTCTCTCCTAGGGTTAGCCGACTTATAAAAGAAATCATGTATTTCTTAAATGAAAGTCAACCCTAGAAAATAGAATCAAACCAAATACCCATTCCAACCCAAAGTAAAATATCAACACATTGATATTTTATTTGTCCAAAATAATTTCTCTTCTATAACGCTCTATTGTGTGTGACCCTATAGGTTATTATAACGTTGGCAATGATTTTAAATCATATTAAAAATCATAAACAATGATTGGCATCTAGCAATACGTCGCTGCTACCCAAGTTATAATAAGATAATCGATTCGATACAACCTTTTCTGTGACCAGTGTATCAATGTAATATAATCCTTTTAACCAGTATATCCAGGATTAAACTAGAGACATGGATCGTATCATCCTCTTTATTATTTAATCCATTTATCTTGATCGATGAGTAGACTGTTCAAAACAAATCAATATTTGAGCACGACCATGCATTTCACAGTCTCACTCAATCAAGAGGCCCATGGATGTCACCACAAATATATTGCAGGGTTAAATTCCATCTAGATCATTCATAATTTCTATTCGATTCGAGATGTATCCAACAATCACCGTTATCGTTACTCTGTTATGAAATAACTTTAGATGATATCAAAACACAAATATACTCGAATAAAATTATAATGATTTCAGGTCTAAGGACCATTACATCACTTTCACTATGAGAATAACTTATGATAATGTTAATTATATTCCAGGGAGTTATCTCACGGCGGGTCAACCCAATACGATATTCTCCAATACGTATTTATATCTTGACTTTAATATCACGTATATTAATGATCAATGAGATGTGATCATAAGTCAATCAATACACTAGTCTCATCGTTTTACTGTTGCCCTATATAAACAATAAAACTCGACTAGGGACTTTTAAGAGTTATAATACTTGTCACATTATATAATCTCAAGTTCAGTCTTACTCGAACTATATAATTCCGTATTATTATTCTAAGGACTTCTATTATATTAATATTTATATTACGCAGTAAATATAATATAAAAGAATAATATTTTATTCAAAATAAAATAATAACATCAACAGTGTTATCAATTTCATCAAATGAATTGCCTCTAGGGTACAAACTCTAACAGATCGTACAGATGTACTTTGAGATCGATGGATATGCGAGGTACAAGGTGCCTCCGGTTTCGTTCAGACCCAGAACGAACTTGTAAATCGAATGTGTGTCTGACATTGGATTTTATTCTATGTGATTGACTTCTATTAAATATATATCTATTTGGCGGCGGAGAATTTATTCTCTTGCTTAACGCCCTTCTCTGAGACGTACGAGCTCAGAGGTTATATATGATGGATATCAAACGCATGGAGTGAATTGCCAGTGTGGAATGCCTAAGTGGCAATTTATCGAGGCTTCTATTGAAAAGCAAAGTCTTATGGTTGATGATCAAAGCACCGCCTGTGTGGCATAGCTTTGTGTAACGTGATTTCGCGAGCCTCACACCCCGGTTGTGAATCAGAAACGGGAGAGGACCTCAGGGAAGGCATGCGTTTCCTTCTAGTTACAAGTGGCGTCAGTGGTTTTACACGACCTAACGAGTTTGACTTATGTGGTTGTTGCTGTTGCGAGGCGCCTCGAATATATCGGTGACTGTAAGGAACCGTTGGAGTCATTTGGCTCATTTACGCCCCAAAGGGTGGGGAAACGCAGTGTTCAGGCATTTTAATCCACATCGGTGGACCGACCCTGACGATCCAAGGGCTCATCTGTATCTGGGTCCTGAGGCTCGGGCTAGAGAGTCTCGAATCGGTGAGGACTATCTTTTGCCTCGGTTCACAGATGGAAATCCAACTTCCAATACGTGACTTTGCGGTTTTGATTGTATAACCTATATATGGCGACATAGTGATATGGGGCGCTTATGCCGTCTATGATTGATAGTTGTGATTTGAAGTTGTTTTATACACTATGCACTTATTATAGTATCAAATGATTTGTTTTTAGCGTATCAAGCATTCTTTGGCTATTATAAGGTAAAAACCTTATCCTCCGGCTTGCGTTGCATTATGTGATGGGACCTGGGTCTTATAATAGCTTAATTTTTCTTTATTTAGCATTGCACTATTTGTTTTATGCACTGGTATTCTTAGGAGGAAGCCGTTCCGTGTTATACGACGTGGTCCCTTGATTTACCTAACTTTAAAATAAAGATTAATAACTGTTTTAGTTCTCACCCCAGTCCCATGACTGACCTGCCTTATTTTCGACACGGGCAGCTAGTAGTTTTGGTTTTGCAAATTTATATTCACAGGATCCTGATTTACAGCTGGAACAATACTCAGAAAGCTCTGTATCCGTGTATTACTTCTAGTTGTGTTTTGTATTATTCTCCGCTGCGATGTATTTCAATGTAATTTAAATCTCTGATATTTTCTATGTAATATTTATTCATACTCTGTATATTCTTGTATTCTGATGGAATTGTTGTAATTAACAATGAAATATTCTTCTGTCTGCGTTCGAATTTGTCGTGTTCTCAAAACAATCAGGGGTTTCGAACGTTCTTGGTCGGTTTAGCGACTGATTCGGATCGAGCGAAATTCACGGTCGTTACAGTTATTATTTAAAATACATTATTTCCACTATTCAAAATTCAATAAAATAGCCAAAATAAAAATTTTAAATTAGTTCTAATTTTCTGGGTTGTTACAGTTGGTGATAATATATTCGGTACACTCAAGCGAAATGAGTGACTGGTCATGTTTAGCCTGAGTTACAAGATGTTCTTGTTAAACCCGGTGTATTCCTCTCCAGAGATACACTGTCTGAAGGTGGTCCCATACCTTGCCAGTTGGAATTCATTACCCAATAAGCACCCGCAATTTTTGATTATATATTATGTATGTGGAACGTGAGATGAAAGTGTTCTATTAGATGATTATTATATTGTGATTAATAGACACTATTATAATGTTAAAAGAGTTTTGATATAAATATTATCATTTCTTTTAAAAGGATTTTTGAATGTTGAATCAAGTGTTTTGGATTCTCATAAGGGAAAAACTAATTCTGTGTTGTACGGCGTGGTCTTATGAGATATCGTTTATTTTCTCAAACTGTTTTAAATTGTTTTACAAACACCAGTCCCATGACTGACCCGGAGTTTATTTTGTTTTGTTTTCCATAAACTGTTGGGTTCCCAATTTTGTACGAGCAGTCAAGTAGTCAAGATTTTACAGATATACTAAGAGCTCGGAGCAGGAGGCTTCAGGATTATATAGCAATTGTTTATTTCCGATGTGTTGTAAGTGTTGTACTTTGATAGTGATATGCATATTCAAGTACAGATTTGTATTAAAAGTTCTGTTATATAGTATATTTTATTCATTCCGCTATGAGATTCATATTACTCTGATTATGTGGTTCCTTCTTCTTCAATTATAATTTTCTATTCTAATCTATTCTCACCCTCTAACTTCTTTCTATTAACGTTCCGGTATTTTCGATTCTGGAATAGTCGACATGGTGTTGTGTGTCAATTTTCTAGTCAAAAATTCTAGTTCGTTACGACGTGGGTCGACACTAAGGTCAACCCGACCCTCATTGGGTTGACCCAGGCCAGTGGGGACGACTCATAATGGGTCTTTTTCCGGCGACCCCGCTCTTCTCGTTTTTGATTTTTCTGGAATCTTTTTTGATTTAGTTTACACACAAGCTTCTTATATGTAATTCAAACTTCTAGAGTCTATAACTTCTCCATACGTTGTCCGTTTTACACAAATATGGGGTCTATCTAAACCAGAATTCCCAGACAAACGCCACGATAATGTCGGTTTCGCCTAATTTTGATTATTTATTATGGTTGTAATGTATTATATTTTGGGGTGTTATAGGGGAGTCTGTTCCCTATATAAATTAGGTTTAGAATTGTCCTCATTTTTTGAGTTAGTATAGGAAGAACTCACTTTACTTATATTGTTACGTCCGTTTTTAGATTTCATGTCTACTTTTGCGTGTAATTCTAATAGTGACATTGTTAGTAATTCTAGTTTTAGAGTCATATTTCCTACCATTACCTGATCTATGATCATCAACTATATGCATATGCTCATCAATGGTAATTGTTACAGGTAGTTGGTCCACTTCTGGATGTCAACTCTCACCAGCCACATTGTCAGCACTATTGTAATTCTCCCCATCCTCGGCTACAATGTCCATCATGTCGTCTACACTATGAGACACATCAGTACTATCATCAGCTCTATGTTAATTCAAACCAGTGACATATTTGTCAGAAGGCTATTTGTGAGAAGTGTCACAAACTTTGTACTTAATTCTGGACATATTACTATTATTTGAAATGTCTTGAATATTCCAATTTTAACCCACTTATGATCTGCATCTCCCCATTTTGGTTCTTCCAACGCTGCCTATCCTAAACCTTCAATGAATACTCCTTCAATCTTCTAACCAACAGCATAGAGTTATGATGGGTACTCACATGTAATAATTGTTAACATTTATATGAGTTGATGATGAACTGATATGTGCCCAACATCAATGGCTGGATTCGGAGAATGTCCAGGGTCCATAAAAATATCTGCGGTCCTCGTATGGAAATCCCCCATCAAAATATCGATTTCAACTTAGACGAACACGGCTCCATACATAAAATACGAAAATAGAACTCCTTTACCAACATCCCAATCAAAACCAATATCAGGTGTTACATAAAGTCCATGAGCTGACAGATCTATTTTTTCCAAGAAACATGCACGCACTAGCTAATTATCAGATGAGTCACATTTCAGGTTAATAAACAGCATAACTGATTATAAAAATAAAAGATATAGCAACCCAAGTAAACTATAGAAGTTTAGTTACTCTATGGTACGTAAAATTAGCTTGTAAACTTGGTAGGATAAACAGTTTGCATGAAGTCCCAATACTTTTTTTAAGAAATAATAAAAATCCAAATAGGTATTCTTCACAGATATGACTATAATCGGTATTACATGCACGATTATAACCATTGTGATGTGGATGGTTATGCTATTGATACATGAGGAACAACTAGAAACAAATTTATACACAATTGCAGGAAGTTAATTGTAATCGATACAAGCTAAATAACATGCTATAAACAATCTGAAGGAAGAATTTAATGAGGCATTTCATCCAGAGGGTCAAAATCTTGAAGATAGTGTTCATTTCGACACTACGTACAATAAAGTTTGGAACTAAATGACCAGGATCAGAAATAAGATTAGTTTTATAAGCAAGAAAGAAAACTGTTATGAATGCAATAAAGGGACACTAGTATGACGTTTTCCAAAGCTAAAATGTCCATGCAACGACGTAGGAAGAAAATTCAAACACTGCTAGATTTATAAGGCAACTGTATTTATGATCACAAAACCATAAATGTGCTGAAAAAATTATTTTACCAATCACAATTTAATGGACACATTAATTTAGTATTTCAAAAGTCCAACCACGGATGTATATAATTGAACATGGCAGAGAGTACTTAGCTGCATTGGTACCTATGGAAGACATCATAGATGCCTTATTCTCCATTGAAGACTCAAAAATCCAAGTACTTGATGTTTTCACTTCTAAATTTTGCAAAATTCTTCGGATTTCTACGAGAATATTTGATGGCAACAATTTCATATAAGGGATAATCATAATTTTGTTACTTTGATCCCAAAAAAGACCAGCCTCAAACTGTTTCGGATTACAAACCTGTTTTTTGTGTTAATATTCTTTACAAAATTGTTTCTAAGATTAAACCATAGAATTATGAACTTTTTGCCTTTTTTAATTGCAGAGAATTATTGATCTTTCATTCTGGGCTGAAATATTGTGGAAAATGTTCTTTTAATTAGCACAACTAGTTCAGAACTTTTGTAAAATGGCCAAAGGCAAGATGTATATAAAGATTGATTAAAAGGCTGATGACATGGTTAATCATGGTTTTTTTTACCAGATGCTTTAACTCATGAATTTTCCTATCTCAATTATTCATCTTATGAATGTATGCTACCACTATGTTTTTCATTCATGGTGGACGATAGACCTGAAGGCTTCATGACTTCTAATAGAGGCTTACGACAATGTGATCTTTTATTACCCTACCTTCTTTTATATACCAATGGAATATTTTCTATCCAGACGAGTAGAGTGGAAAAGATGACATTATACAACCTATATCCATCATGCAACCTATTATAACTCATCTACTACAAATAAATGATGTGATCATATTTTCAGCAGCTGCTACGGAGAATACCATATGAACACCATATTCGATATGTTGAAAGGTACTATGGGCCTTAAAATAAAACAAACAAAGTCTCAAATCCTTTTTAGCATATGAGTGGATAGGAAGTAGGAAATTTATAATATTTTAAGCATTACTGAACATGAGTAACTGGTAAAGTATCCATATCTCATAGTACCCATAACTTCAGAATAGATACTTGTTGCCTATTTTCCATGCCTACTTAGTAGAATAACATGTAAATTAGATGAATAAGACAAGTAGTTACTTATAATAAAATGAAGGGCAAAGCTGATTCATAGTACATTTACTCATATTATATGCATCGGTTGCTTATATACCATTTAACATTATCAGTCTAATGGAAGGTAAACAAGATGTATGCAGAATATTTTGGAGTGAGAAGTTGCATAGAATATAGTGGGATATTATATGAAAACCAAAATTGGAAGGAGACATTGGTTTATGCAAGTTCTCAGACTTAGATTCGACAGCTAGAATAAAAATGCTACAGACCTTCCTCACTAAGGAGTGTTTATGGAGCTGGTGGATTAGAGACAAATTTCAATGAGAGGGATTTTATCAAAAATAATCTATCAAATCATTCAAATCTCTGTTCCGAAGCCTATAAATTATACGTCCCCTGATAGCCTTATTTCTGTTTTGATTTTATCCCCCGACAGGGGGAGGCGGGTGTTGACCCAACCTTATGAGTATTCTACAAAGTTAAAATTTTAGCATGCCTGCTACTACTAATCAATCCCGAATTATGAAAGACTATTCTTCATTAGTGTGATATATCACATAGAATTACGAGTAAAGGGCCAGTTAATGAGGAAGACACTTCTCTGAGATTAGATCCTTGGATTAAACATAAGTCACTTCTGGAACTTTTTGGGTGGAGCAGAGTGTACCTTTATGGAAGCGCTCATTGCACAGCTAGCCAAATACAAAAATGATATTTTGTGACCAATCTTATTACTAGAAATTAAAGAGGTAGCTTGTAACAACCCGGATTTTTAAATAACATGTTATAAAATAAATCAATGCAGAATTAAATGATAAAATCTAAATCAAGGGAAACAGGTTGCGCCATTGCGTTCGCCTCGGAAAAATACGCAAAATAGAGTCCGAGTTTTCAAAAATCGGAGTCCGTATGACCAAGTTATGGCCCAATGAAGTTTTCAGAAAATTCTAAGCCCGAAAACAGTTCAAATTCGAATTCAGAATCGAATTTCAGCCAAAACAGACTGGGCGGGAATTTTCCCGCCCAGGCAGGGTCGACATAGGTGTCGACACCAGTGTCGACACCAGTGTCGATCCCCCCCAATGGGTCGACACCCATGTCGACCCAGGGGTCGACCCCCCCGGTCGGACCAATTTTTCTGGTGCACCATTTTGGCATGTTGGGTCTTCTTTTGTTGGTTTCTGACGGGAGTTAATGGTTCAGATTCGTTTTAGGGTTAATCCTATGGTCTAAACTACCCCTAATCTCTATAAAAAGACCCCTAGACCTAGCCTAAACCTTCATTAATCATTCCTACAACAAAATGCTGCCCAAATGTTTCTTGACATTGGCCTCCATCTTCATATCATGGCCTCCATCCTCTTCATGAAAGTTTGAGTGTCCTAAGCTAGTAAAAGAGCCACCTTTCTTCATCAAAACAAGGATCTTTCTTCATACAAATCAAAGGAGCTTATTGTTTCTCAAAACAACTTGGAGCTTATATGCGATTGGGGGATTTTAGAGTTGCTAGTGGCTTCATCTCAATCTTATTTTATTTCATAGGTCTTCATAGCATTGTAAGCCCTATACTACTCTTAGATTCTAACTATGAAGTTAAATGTGACATGTTGCAAGTTTGAGTTTGGGCCTAAGTATGATTTGTGCTTTGATTCTATCATGTTATGCATAGATTTATTCTATGCATGTTTGTAAAGCTATCACCTTGACTTTGTGCATAGAAAACTATGAGCTTTGATCCTATCATGTTATGCATAGATGCATGTTTGTAAAGCTATCACCTTGACTTTGTGCATAGAAAGCTATGAACTTTGATTTGAAATGTTGCATAAAGCAACATAAAAACTCTCATGAACCTTATGTTAACTTGCATATGATGTTATATGCGAATCACTTGCTATCATCCCATGTTATTTATGGCCATGTTTCACCTATTTTGCTAAAGTTGATATCATGCATGTTTGATGCTTATAATGTAATATGCAAGTTTATGAACACATTTTCCTCATATGCCACCATGTTTAACTTGTGGCAAAACCTTAACCCCTCATGTTCCTTAATATGCTTGCGGCCAAATCACTCTTATGCTATTATGCATGCTTGTGGCCACATCACCCTTATGCTATTTGATATGTTTGAGGCCAAGTCACCTTTTATGCTATCATACATGTTGAGGCCATATGCTAGTATGTTGAACCCCTTTTGGCCTCAAATATCACCATGTTTAATTTGTGGTAGATTTTCCCATCTTATGCCCACCTTGTCATATAGTTATGTTCCCTCTTTGATCTATTTGGGTTGATACGAATTTACATGCGATGGGGATACGTTATGGGTAGTTGGGCAAACTTAAATAACATGAGAACATGACTTGAAAATATGACATGAAAGTTTGACATGTGTTTATGCTTGAAACATGGACTTGGACATGACTTCTAGAAAACATGAGAATGGCCAACTCGAGGTTGGGTTGAGTTTGTAGCATAAATCTACCCGGAACCGACCGGCTTAACTAGTGGCTACAAGCAATAGGACCCAATGTGAGTAGTTGGTCATGTCGCACTTAAAACCCGAGGTAAGACTAGGTTGTGGTGTAAAGCTACCCGGACCCGCCCGGCTTAACTAGTAACCACAACAAAGTCTAATGTGAGAGGTTGGGGTGCATTAAGTTAATTAATACCACATGGTAGGGTTAAGTCATGGACTACTTGAATACTTAACCAATTAAACACGATGGATTGGTAGGGTTAAGTCATGGACTACTTGAATATACTTAACCAATTAAAACGCGATGGATTGGTAGGGTTAAGTCATGGACTACTTGAATATACTTAACCAATTAAACCTGATGTATTGATAGGGTTAAGTCATGAACTACTTGAATACACTTGACCAACACAATACATGGTTAGGATAGGGTTAACCACACTTAACCCGCTCGAAACCCTAGTTACGTGGTCCTTTTCAGCAGTAACCTACTTAGAAGTATCATGGGTACCCTGGACTAGGCTAGGGTGGGGCAAGATTACTGGACTAATTGTAAGAGGCCAAAAGAGACGGCTGAAGGGTGCACCGGTTGTTCAGGCGGACCATGGTCGTGAACATTAAGTCCGGAGTTGAACATGGGCACTAGTAGGTTTAGACCGTGCGTGCTTGAATTGTGTCTGTGGTTTACACCTTAGGGCTGGATACACCATGGGGTGGACCTAGCACAGTTAACTACATTCCACGATTAAGCCGTATGACACCGATACATGACGAGTTAGGCTTATAGGGAGCCGATCGACTAGACCGAGTAGTTGGACCTTGATTTAGGTCATCTCATGATGTGGGCCAGCTTTGGGCCAAGGGATCATTTCTTGATTATACTTGACATGGATTGGAATACTAGTACACACCTGGTGCAACTTAACCTTGTATATGCGATGCCACACTTGATCTATCTTGTTAACTTTTCACCATGCCAATTATCACCCTACATCTCATCTCTGTTTTACATGTTCAGTTAACTTTATTAGTTTTTATACTAATAGTAGATAGGACTTACCAGTCTTTTTGACTGACCCATTTTCTTTCGCCTCTTTTCTTCCGTTTCCCCCCCACAGGTTTACAAGGTGGGAACACTGGTACATAGCTTGGATCTTTAGCTGCTTTTCTGGATAGCTCATGTACGGTTTGGACTTGAGCTCGCTATGGCTTTCTTCTACCTTGGGGATAGTTACTTTATGATTTTCTTTCCAGTTTTCAGTTGATGTTTCTAGACTATGTTTTGTGGAAAATAATGACCGAGTACTTTGATGTAACTTGACTATGGTTTTGAAATGTTAGTTTTATCCGCTGCTTTATTTACTCTGTTTTGACTTATATGTTCTGTCTTGTGATATCTCCATGCATGTTTACCTTGTTTAACGCCCCTCCAAAGCTAGTGTGCTTGCAAGAGTGGCATTGGCGTAGGTGGGGTGTTACATTTGGTATCAGAGCATAAGGTTTGCAAGATTTGACCAAAAGGTTTTTTTTTAAACTTACCTTTTGAAAAACTATTTTCAAAACCAATTAAGTATTTTCCAAGAAAAGTCTAGTTTATTTTAAAAGGCTATTCCCCAAGAGCCATTAGCACTATCCTTTGTTCCCTCGTTCTCAATCTATCTTTTTCTTCGTTTCAGTATGGCCGATAATTTTGCCATTCTAGAGGGCGTACCAGTACCTATTTGGTTTAGAAGGTACATGGAGGCAAGGGCGAATGAAGCCGGCCCCGCGGACATTCCTCCTCCTTCCCTTGTGGCTAACATTCCTCCCCCTCTCGTAGCTGAGGTTCCTCCTCCTCCTCAGTATCCACAAGTGGATTTCGCGAAGATTTGTAAGGACTTTAAGGCGATGGGTGGCAAGAATTTTATTGGGACAGAGACTTTTGTTGAGGCAAGAAACTGGTTAAAGGAAACTGAAGACCTCTTTGCTATCTTTGATATAGAAGACCATAGGAAAGTTCTGTTAGCGGCATGGTTATTGAAAGAGGAAGCTGCATATTGGTGGGTAGTCACCACCACTACTAGGCCAATTCAGACTTGGGATGACTTTAGGAGAAGGTTCAGATTGAGATTTCTATTATCAACAGTAGAGAACCTTCGGATGGAGAGGTTCCTATCTCTGAAGCAAGGGGACATGACAGTTAGGGAATACGTGGGTACGTTTAATCAACTTGCTCGGTTCGGTCTAGACTTGGTTAACACAGCTCAGAAGAAGGCCCTACGCTTTGCTCTAGGATTGAATGGGCCATTGCGTGGTTTGGCCATGTCTCATATACCCATGGGGGCGACCTTCGAGAGTTTGGTGAATATGGCCCTACTTCAAGAAGAAGATAAGAGTGGCAAGAAGGAGGTCAAGGAAAATGAGTCTCAAGGCGAAAAGGAAGATTCCGGAAAAGGAGGCAAGAACAACAATAACAAGGACAACAAGTCAAGAGAAAGGAGGAAGTATAACTTCTGTGGGATCACTGGGCACATAGCCAAAGACCGTAGGAAGAAGAAAAGGAAGTTGGGCGAATGCTTTCATTGTGGAAAGTCTGGACACTATAGCAAGGATTGCCCGAAAAAGCGGGGACAAGAGAAAAGGCAAATTCAGCAAGCAGGACCCTCTGGAGGGTAGTTGCAGGCTCCCCTCACTCTTCCAGCTTTTGATCAAGGTAGTATTTCTATAGGAAGTCATGTTTACATTTTAGATTTCCCTGTTCATACCTTGTTTGATCCTGGCACATCGCATAGTTTTATTTCTGATCATGTTGAAAGTTTGCACCTAAGTACTAGTCTAGTTGAGGATCCCGTTAGAAGTTTCAAATCCAATTGAGGGTTCCGGCCATCTATCTGCGATTTGTATGGACTTGAAAATCTCTATCTTGAGCGTAGAATTCGTGTGTAATGCTTATGTTCTCGGGTTTATGGGATACGGGTTGATGTTGGGCATGGGTTGGTTGTCCAGTTATGGAGCCATTCTTGACTTTGAACATAGGGTTGCGAGGCTCATGACTCGCCTCGGTAATACCCTCGAAATCTCGTGTGACCTTTAGGGTTCTGTCATGATTAGTTATCTAGAATCCCTTGGCACTTTTTGGAAATTTGTAATCCAATCGAGTAGTGTTCGCCACTAAGGCGGATAGTCCATTCTGCTTAAGCAGGGGTTATAGAAATCACCCTAGTAAGAACATTGGGCAACATAGAGTGGCATTTGTTTTCAAGAGATAGTTCTTCTGCGTGGAATACCGTATGGTATGTAAACGAGATCCAGGATTCACTAACGAATTTTGTAAAGCTTGCATGAAACCATGAGCACGCAGTTATGTGGAAGCCAAGTATTTTAGGAAAAGAAGTGGAACGAGAGGCAATGGTGAAATGAGTTCTAACTCATATTTTGGAAATAAGAATTAAGAGCTACGAAATTGTGAAGTTAAAAGACGGTCAAGGAACGATGGGATTAAGCACAAGAAAATGCGGCTTAGAAGATGGAAGACTAGATACGCGCATTATATCTCTTTCTAAGGGTATATCCATGATCCCTATTATTCTGTAGAGCTTACTCGCATGCTATCTTTTAAGTATATCCTCTCGGTCCTATTCTCAATCTTAGTTCTGTTGCAAACCCCATAAGGAGTATGACTCGCCTGTTTGTGATTTATAGTTGGGGTGAAGATGCCCATTAAGATGACCAAACTATTTGGGCTTTATAGTTAATGGACTTACGAAGAGCACCCATTTCATTCCAGTAAAGAACAAGAGGACTGTATCAGGTTTAGCATCTGTTTATCTTCGAGAAATAGTGCGATTGCATGGAGTTCCTTCCAGCATAGTTAGCGGTCGTGACCCAATCTTCACCATCCAGTTCTAGAATAGTTTGCAAGAAGCGATGGGTACGCGATTGAATCTAAGTACAGCCTATCACCCCCAGACGGATGGCCAAACCGAGAGGGTGAATAGAGTACTAGAAGATCTGTTGAGGCTATGCATTTTTGACTTTGGTGGTACTTGGGAAGACCAACTTTCTCTTGTAGAGTTTGCTTATAATAACAGCTACCAAGCAAGCATAGGAATGACACCATTCGAAGCTTCGTATGGGAGGCCGAGAAAGTCACCAACATGTTGGTGGGAGACGATGGATAAGCTTATACTTGGGCCCGACATGATAAGGGACACATCCGAGAAGGTAGAGTTGATTTGAAGGCGGATGAAGACAGCCCAAGACAGACAGAAATCCTATGCTGACAAGCGAAGGACAGATTTGGAGTTCGAAGTTGGAGATATGGTTTTCGTAAAGGTTTCCCCTTTGCGTAAAGTGGTACATTTTGGAGCAGTTGGGAAGTTAGCACCAAGGTTCGTAGGACCCTTCCCTATCATAGAGAGAATTGGAAAGATGGCCTATAAGGTGGAATTGCCCGAGAAGCTAGCCGGAGTGCATAATGTTTTTCACGACTCGCATCTCCGAAAGTGCCCACATGAGTCAGCCGAGGTAGTTGAGCCTAGCATTCTTGACGACACGGAGGTATAGAAAGAGGCGACCTTGAGGCGAGCTCTGATTTGTATCTTGGGAACGGAGATCAAGAAGCCGAGGAATCGAGAAGTCAAGTTAGTAAAGTGAAGCCGAAGAGGATGCAACTTGGGAAACCGAGGAGAAGATGCGCGCGCTTCACCCATTTATTTTTGAGGGTACATTCTCGATCTCTTTTCCTAGCCAGCATATCTTTCTTTCACTATCCATGTTTATCTGGCTATCTCGTTACCTTGTCATGAGAACCTTAGGTAGAAACCCTTTGGATGAAACATGTATTTGAAACATGTTATGCTTGATGTTTGCAAGTGGTTGCAAGTGTTTGCAAGTGGATACTCATGGATGCATGATACACATTAGGCACTAAAATCGGCTCACACATTTTCATGTTGCATATGCACGATTGTTTATGCTTATTCATGGATGAAACTTGTTGTGTTATCACGTGGATGTTGCATATGAATGAATGTTATGTGCACCCATATAGAGATTACGAATTATGTTAGGAATTTGCATACATATGGACTCATTTCACTAACATGTTTTGCATTAAGGAGGTTTACTGAATCAGTAACCACCTGATTTTCGCATTAGATAAGTACATATACACACACCTTTGCATATGATCATACAACATTTAGAATCCTTTAAGGATAATGACTGCACGTGGATGATGTTTTGAGTAGATGAATGAAGGATGGTAGGATATGTTCTTCCTAACTTGAAGATTTCGGGGACGAAATCCTTTAAGGAGGGGAGAATGTAACAACCCGGATTTTTAAATAACATGTTATAACATAAATCAAGGCAGAATTAAATGATAAAATCTGAATCAAGGGAAATGGGTTGTGCCATTGCATTCGTCCCGGAAAAATACGCGAAATAGAGTTCGAGTTTTCGAAAATCGGAGTCCGTATGACCAAGTTATGGCCCAATGAAGTTTTCAGAAAATTCTAAGCCCAAAAACAGTTCAAATTCGAATTCAGAATCGAATTTCAGCCAAAACAGACTGGGCGGGAATTTTCCCGCCCAGGCAGGGTCGACACCGGTGTCGACACCAGTGTCGACACCAGTGTCGACCCCCCCCAATGGGTCGACACCCATGTCGACCCAGCGGTCGACACCCATGCCGACCCAAGGGTCGACCCCCCCCCCCCCCCCCGGTCGGACCAATTTTTCTGGTGCACCATTTTGGCATGTTGGGTCCTCTTTTGTTGGTTTCTGATGGGAGTTAATGGTTCAGATTCGTTTTAGGGTTAATCCTATGGTCTAAACTACCCCTAATCTCTATAAAAAGACCCCTAGACCTAGTCTAAACCTTCATTAATCATTCCTACAACTAAATGCTGCCCAAATGTTTCTTGATCATGGCCTCCATCTTCATATCATGGCCTCCATCCTGTTCATGAAAGTTTGAGTGTCCTAAGCTAGTAAAAGAGCCGACTTTCTTCATCAAAACAAGGATCTTTCTTCATACAAATCAAAGGAGCTTATTGTTTCTCAAAACAACTTGGAGCTTATATGCGATTGGGGGTTTTTAGAGTTGCTAGTGGCTTCGTCTCAATCTTATTTTATTTCATAGGTCTTCATAGCATTGTAAGCCCTATACTACTCTTAGATTCTAACTATGAAGTTAAATGTGACATGTTGCAAGTTTGAGTTTGGGCCTAAGTATGATTTGTGCTTTGATTCTATCATGTTATGCATAGATTTATTCTATGCATGTTTGTAAAGCTATCACCTTGACTTTGTGCATAGAAAATTATGAGCTTTGATCTTATCACGTTATGCATAGATGCATGTTTGTAAAGCTATCACCTTGACTTTGTGCATAGAAAGCTATGAACTTTGATTTGAAATGTTGCATAAAGCAACATAAAAACTCTCATGAACCTTATGTTAACTTTCATATGATGTTATATGCGAATCACTTGCTATCATCCCATGTTATTTATGGCCATGTTTCACCTATTTTGCTAAAGTTGATATCATGCATGTTTGAGGCTTATAATGTAATATGCAAGTTTATGAACACATTTGCCTCATATGCCACCATGTTTAACTTGTGGCAAAACCTTAACCCCTCATGTTCCTTAATATGCTTGCGGCCAAATCACTCTTATGCTATTATGCATGCTTGTGGCCACATCACCCTTATGCTATTTGATATGTTTGAGGCCAAGTCACCTTTTATGCTATCATACATGTTGAGGCCATATGCTAGTATGTTGAACGCCTTTTGGCCTCAAATATCACCATATTTAATTTGTGGTAGATTTTCCCATCTTATGCCCACCTTGTCATATAGTTATGTTCCCTCTTTGATCTATTTGCGTTGATACGAATTTACATGCGATGGGGATACGTTATGGGTAGTTGGGCAAACTTAAATAACATGAGAACATGACTTGGAAATATGACATGAAAGTTTGACATGTGTTTATGCTTGAAACATGGACTTGGACATGACTTCTAGAAAACATGAGAATGGCCAACTCGAGGTTGGGTTAAGTTTGTAGCATAAATCTACCCGGAACCGACCGGCTTAACTAGTGGCTACAAGCAATAGGACCCAATGTGAGTAGTTGGTCATGTCGAACTTAAAATCTGAGGTCAGACTAGGTTGTGGTGTAAAGCTACCCGGACCCGCCCGGCTTAACTAGTAACCACAACAAAGTCTAATGTGAGAGGTTGGGGTGCATTAAGTTAATTAATGCCACATGGTAGGGTTAAGTCATGGACTACTTGAATACTTAACCAATTAAACACGATGGATTGGTAGGGTTAAGTCATGGACTACTTGAATATACTTAACCAATTAAAACACGATGGATTGGTAGGGTTAAGTCATGGACTACTTGAATATACTTAACCAATTAAACCGGATGTATTGATAGGGTTAAGTCATGAACTGCTTGAATACACTTGACCAACTCAATACATGGTTAGGATAGGGTTAACCACATTTAACCCGCTCGAGACCCTAGTTACGTGGTCCTTTTCAGCAGTAACCTACTTAGAAGTATCATGGGTACCCTGGACTAGGCTAGGGTGGGGCACGATTACTGGACTGATTGTAAGAGGCCAAAAGAGATGGCTGAAGGGTGCACCGGTTGTTCAGGCGGACCATGGTCGTGCACATTAAGTCCGGAGTTGAACATGGGCACCAGTAGGTTTAGACTGTGCGTGCTTGAATTGTGTCTGTGGTTTACACCTTAGGGCTGGATACACCCTGGGGTGGACCTAGCACAGTTAACTACATTCCATGATTAAGCCGTATGACACCGATACACGACAAGTTAGGCTTATAGGGAGCCGATCGACTAGACCGAGTAGTTGGACCTCGATTTAGGTCATCTCATGATGTGGGCCAGCTTTGGGCCAAGGGATCATTTCTTGATTATACTTGACATGGATTGGAATACTAGTACACACCTGGTGCAACTTAACCTTGTATATGCGATGCCACACTTGATCTATCTTGTTAACTTTTCACCATGCCAGTTATCACCCTACATCTCATCTCTGTTTTACATGTTCAGTTAACTTTATTAGTTTTTATACTAATAGTTGATAGGACTTACCAGTCTTTTTGACTGGCCCGTTTTCTTTCGCCTCTTTTCTTCCGTTTCCCCCCCTCAGGTTTACAGGGTGGGAACACTGGTACCTAGCTTGGATCTTTAGCTACTTTTCTGGATAGCTCATGTACGGTTTGGACTTGAGCTCGCTATGGCTTTCTTCTACCTTGGGGATAGTTACTTTATGATTTTCTTTCCAGTTTTCAGTTGATGTTTCTAGACTATGTTTTGTGGAAAATAATGACCGAGTACTTTGATGTAACTTGACTATGGTTTTGAAATGTTAGTTTTATCCGCTGCTTTATTTACTCTGTTTTTACTTATATGTTCTGTCTTGTGATATCTGCATGCATGTTTACCTTGTTTAATGCCCCTCCAAAGCTAGTGTGCTTGCAAGAGTGGCATTGGCGGAGGTGGGGTGTTACATAGCTTCAACCCTTAATGAAGTTAATTTACACAATTTCCAAACAAAGGATTAATGGAAAATCCTGTAGAGGAATATATCCAAATTCTCTAATATATAGGATCATGTATGGCAACAAAGAAAATTCAACATAGTTTGTGAGTTTTGTATAAATCAAAATGGAAATCGTGACCAATTGTTTTCAAATTGGCAATATAGTACTTATCTTGGTAAGTGGAAGAATGGAAATAAGCTTCATCCGAATGTCAAACGCTATTTTGTATGTTAGCCACACACATGCACCAGCAAGACAAAGTATATGCAAATCTAAAAATATATCTACCATCACCGATAGCTAGACAAACGTTGGATGATTGATAAGTTTCAGTCAATTCGGTTCCTAATTTACGCCGTTAATACATTTGTTGTCCTATTCTTACAAGTACATGCACACCATGAGAAAAGTTGATAGCAGATAAAAAATCAAAGATTCAGTGTTAAAGAGAGGATCCAGTGCTTACAGAAATAACAGGTCTCATATGCATGCTTTTATATATGAGTTCTATGCACACATATCTATAGTTAGATCTTATAAATCATGGAGCAGAAAATACATACAAGTACAAAGAAAATGATATTGAACACACATATCATTTAATACTTCCTCTCAAGCTAAACTCTCTGGAACTTCTCTCTTTTCTTTTGTCACGCAAAACATGCACGCACCCAGGCCAAATAAAGGCACCACCGTATGTGATGACATATGTCTTTTTAACCATCAAAAGTTGATATTATCATATTACAATATCCTTAGGTTATAATAATAATATTTGCATTATTTCACTTTAGAATCTGAAAATATATTTATTGTAAATAATAGAGCTATGTACATTAAACATGCGACTTGCCGAAAAAATCAAAACGATATCTCTCATCACAAACAGTTGATCACTGGTCATACATCACTATAACCAAGTGTTCAACACCATTGCATCTAATACTTTTTTAAAAAAATCCATGTATAAGAATAACTCACAATTTTTTAAAAAAACCAAACATTCCCATCAATACTTTCGCGATGGCCAACCATTTAGTTTCCATGATAATTCTCCATGGTCATTCTATAGGAAAAAAAAGAGTAACAAAAAGTAGAAGCCTATACTGAAAAATACAGACATAAATGCATTGAATTTGGAAACTTTAAATATGAACTTGGTAATTTATATTGGAATAACTACACAACAATATCTTCCATATTGGTGACAAAAAAAAGTCCATATTGATGGCATAGTTCATAAATGCAATCATTATCTTCCATATTGATGACATTTGGTGACATACAATGTAAAAAATTCACAAATCCATCTAGTTTTATCTGGTTGTAAACATATTGTTTTTAACAAAGGAGAGTTAAAATATTATACCATTAAATTGCTTTCCAATATAATAATTCATTCAACCATGATTTAGCCGCCCATTGCTGTTAAATAATAAATAGCACCCCTCCCATTTAGTCTGCCTTGAAAACAAACCTGATATCTACAAAATAAAACATATAAAAAAAATATGAAATTAGATTGTACCAAATTAAATCATTTCAGATTCAAATGTTTTGTGCCTTCTCGCTTTATTTCTCGAACTGTATTACTGTAAATGTTCAAGATCCAAATGTTTTGTACCTTCTTGCTTTTTTTCGAACTCTAGTACTTTGAGTATCATTAAAGTGCCAAATATTATTGGAGAAGAAAATCATTGGAGTTAGCAGCTAAATTGCAAATTTAGTGATAACATTAAAAGCATGAATGAAATTAATAGTGATGTCATAAAAAATCAACATACACACACACATATATATATACGCACACACACATGTACACACATTTATATAAGCACCTATTCCATTATTACTGTTCACCATTAAATGATATAATTAACTACAATTAGAAACTCAATAGTAAATGTTTTCATATCCATAATAAAATATCTTACCAAGGCACTTTTATGTTTAGTTGGAAAAAAGTATCATGAAAATCAATTTGAACTTCAGTTTAGCACAGCTTCGCCTAATAAGTTATTTAACAATAGTAACACATATCCTTAAATTAAAAATATAATTACATCCATCTCCAAATTTAATTTCAAACACAACGATTTATAAGGATAACCCACCATCAAGAGGTATGCTTTAGACATAAAAGACTGCAAAATGGAGCCGAACATGTGCCGAAATATAGGCATGTTATGTCTCTCATAATTTCAAAGTAGCCAATACCTATCACTAACAAAAGATAAGGATATTAATACATCGGAATAAGCAATATTCTACTGTGTATATGATAGAAGTATATTCTTCATTTGTGATCAGAAGAAGAAATTTTTATAGACAATGACCAAAATATTATATCACAATTGTGATTAAGCTCAGCCGACCAAAAATAGACAAATTGATACATGGGATGACAATATTGTTTTAATAGATGGCTTGCTTTTCTCATTCAACCTCATAGGTGTAACACCCCACGTCCATTAATCACTCACAAAGGGAATGCATCAATGTCCATGAAGCGTTATTGTTGTATAGAACAGATAAATTACAAGAATAAATAAATAAAACAACACAGCGGAAGATAAAACTTATTTTATTTCATCATATCTCAAAACGAGTTTACATAAGTAGTTTCCAAAACCATTACAACAGGATCAATAGTCTTTTCCAAAAATGTCAAAGTACATAAAGAAGCAAATACTTAAATAACATGTAACGACCCGCATTCTACGTATCGAAGGATCGTAGAATATTTATTTCTTTCACATACGAAGTCGTATGGTCATGTAACTTTGGGAGACGACTAATGGGGTCATTTCCCATGTTCATGATTTTTCCCGATTTTTAAATGACCATTTTGCCCCTAGCTTATACTGTTTTGGGCATAACTTTTGACTGGAAAGGAATTTTGACCTTAAACCATTTCCATTGGATTTGTTTGATAGTTTACAATTCCGTAGAGTGGTCACATTAGCCAAACGGACTCACCGTTTGGGAGATATGGCTGAAACAAGTTTCAGATAGTGAAAAACAACTTAATTGGGCTTAACCAGGTGATTAACAGCTAGGCCCTATGGGGAATTTCGGGATTAGGGTTATGAGGAGACTGAAATCAGTTAGAGAACGATCATATCTTCATTTTTTAGCTGCCACTTTCATTCTTGAAACACTAACAATGGCCTCCAACACTCAAATCAACTTCTAATCACTTTCTAATCGAGTTTTGGCTTAATCAACATCAAATCAAAGAAGATCTTCACCAAATCAGCAGTAGAGATGCTGTGTTACATTGGTATTCACACCCAAATAGTAGAGTTTCAGTTCTAAAGGTTATATTTGTGGCCAAGGTGAGTGATTTGCATAGTTTTGCACTAATTACGGTTAATTAAGGGTAATTAGTGAAGATTAGCGAATTTATACATTAATAAATTTTGGAAAAACATTTTTAAATTCGGAAATAATGTTTTAGGCCTCTGTTAGAAAATTTGGCTAGTTTGGTTAAGTTTTGTTAATCCTATCATCAGTTTTGCTTAAGCACGCTTAAGGAAAAATATGGGGTTTTGGCTATGTTTGATCTATTTTAACCTATCAAGTTATTGTTTTGATGTTTGTGGTTGATGTTACATGTTGCTATGACTGTATGATATGATTTGTGATTGTCTGGAAGTGTTAGATTGATCAAAAACGCCGTCGAATGGCATAAACAGTCGCTTGAAGAAGTTGCAGGAAAAGTGCAGGAAAGTACCCACGGATCGGATCGGATCCGAACCGCATTGAAGAGGGAACCCGATGCGAACCGCATTGAAGAGGGAACCCGATCCGAACCGCATTGAAGAGGGAACCCGAACCGAACCGCATTGAAGAGGGAACCCGAACCGAACCGCTTTGAAGGGGGAACCCGATTCGAACCGCATTGAAGAGGGAACCCGAACTGAACCGCATTGAAGAGGGAACCCGAACCGAACCGCATTGAAGAGGGAGCCCGATTCGAACCGCATTGAGGAGGGAAACCGAAACGAACCGCATTGAAGAGGGAAACCGAACCGCATTGAGGAGCTGAACCCGAACCGAACCGCATGGAGGAGGTGAACCCGAACCATGGCGAAGGAGTGGAAGAAGACCAAAAACCCGAGATGAAAAGGAAGTCCAAATGAGTAGTTTTGACTAAGGATCCAGATGGGAACCAATGAGTGAACTTCATGATTGGGCTTTGCTGCGGGACGTGTGCTAAGGGGTTGTCGATGTCTATAACTTTGAATCACTATGTGTAGGGAGTACGTGAACGGATTCAGGGCCACAGTGGCCTAGGTACAACTAAAGGGCTATAGACCAATGAAGTGGGGTCATTTGTAAAGATTGGTCATGACTCCACGTGGTAAGCTTGGTAGTAGCAGTAGTTGTACAAGTCGAACTCCGTCACTACTTCGATGAGTCTAGTGATTGACAATGGTGGACATCGTATGCTTTACGCACTGAGTGAGAGATGTGAGGATAGTTGTTATGGTTGATTTGTTTGCCATCATTATGACATGCACACCCCCACCCCCGTTATCTTTACACCATTTTTTCAGCGGCACCTTAGAGTATTGTACGATATGTAGTGCTAACTCTTTGGTTGCAGGTCCAGGTTCAGGTATGGTTTAGTATAGCTGTTATTGTTCTGTTTAGTTGCTTATCGCTCATACAAGACTTTTTGTCTGACCCAGAGTTTTATGTCTCTTCTTATTACTCTGGGTGCTCTCACGAGCAGACTAGAGATAGGTTAGCTGGTGATGCACGAGTAGCTGATCCGGAGGCGAGCAGGAGGCTTCCACGTATGATATATATAGATATTCTCCCTGTGTCGTTGGTGGTCACTACTTGGGCATTAGTACTGTACCTCCCTTATCTTGCTTTTACCTTTAGAGACAGTTTGAAAAGTTGTAATAATGATGATGTGGAACATAAGCTGTATTTGGATTTGCCGCTGCTATGATAGTTTGTTTTCAGCTTATGCACTGTCTCACCTGTTTTATGTCAAGTATATGTTATGATTATATTTTATTCCATGCGGTGTGAGACATTCTACAAGTTTTTTGTTAGTTCCTTTGTCTTCTTTCCTTTCTTTGGCGACCGTTCCATGCTAGTCGGGCATGTGTACAGCACACTATCGGAGGAAATGTCGACTGGTGCGGGGCGGGCCGTCACATTTGGTATCAGAGCTCTAGGTTGCGTAGTTAACCTAGGGAAGTCATCAGGGAGAGATAGTATACATATATGAGAGCGCGTATTTGTAATTATTTTGGTTTTCAAAGCTATATATATTATTAGTATAGCTAAGGATGAAGTCGCACTCCACTAGCACCACCATGGAGATGGTTGATCCATTTCTCTTTACAGATTGAATGATGAGCCGATACGCAAGAGGTACCGGTAGAGGAGCCAATAATGGAAATGCCGCTGACATGAGGACGATGTTTACTGACCTCATGAGGGAAATGCTTAGGGATATACAGAGGGAAGCTCCCAATGCTGGAAATGGTAGTGGTCCAATAGTGCAGGCGCCTAGGGCCGATTTCGCCAAGCTGGACAAGGATTATACTAGTCTTGGTGGGAAGTCATTCCACGGAACGGAGTTGGCCACCGATGTTCAGGATTGGTTGGATAGCTGCGAGCTTATCTTCGAAGATTTGGGTATCGAGGATGCGATGAAGAGAAGGCTAGCATCCCGTCAGCTGCAAGGACGGGCAATGAATTGGTGGAATGCTATAAAGGAAGCTACTCCCGAGGATCAGATTACTTGGGAGCAGTTTAAGGCTCGCTTTAGTGAGAAGTTCACTCCAGCTGCTCAGAAGTCAGTATTGTTCAAGAAATTTTTGGAGCTCAAGCAGAATGGCAGAGCTGTCTCGGAGTATATTGCTGAATTCGACACTTTGTCGAAGTATGGGTTATCTCTTATTGATACTGCCGAGAAGAAGAACAAGAAGTTCATAACTGGTTTGGATCAGTACTTGGGGGAAAGGCTCATTAACCACATCGATGATACGTTTGAATCGATTGTGGGGAAAGCAATGAGGTCAGAAAGTCTTTACCCTAAGTCAAAGACTGAGGTTGCATCTGCAGAGGAGCCAAAACCACAAGCAAGTGGTGGAGACAAGAGTAGTTCTCAGAATAAGAGGAAGCAGAACCAGAATAAGGATGGCCAGAAAAAAATAAGAAAGAGGTCGAGTGCTTCAGCTGTAGTAAGAAGGGCCATTATGCTAGCAATTGTCGGGCCAAGCCAGCGGATAGGAAGTGCTTCAACTGTGGCCAAGTGGGACATCACAAGGACAAGTGTCCACAACCCCCTAAAGAAAAGCAGATGGTGAAAGCATATGCCCTTAATGCTATTCCTTCTTCGTCGAATGCCCCAACTGCAGCGGAGAAGGGAAAGAATGTCGTCAATCAAGGTATGTTTTCTGTATATGATGTTCCTGTTAGAGTTCTGTATGATACCGGAGCTTCCAGTTCTTTCATATCTAGTGACCTGGTAGATAGGTTGGGATTGGAGCCCGAGATTGTCGATAGACCTTTAGTAGCGATGAACTCGATTGGTGGTTCAACTAATCTTAGCATGATTTGTCGTAATGTGGTCTTATCGAGTCATGGATGCATGTTTGTTTGTGATTGCTCTGTTTCGGGCTTTACTGGGTTTGGCATTATTTTGGGAGTCGATAGGCTCCAAAGATACGTGGTGGTGGTAGACTATGAGGGCTTTTTGGTGACAGCTAGAGCGGATGATGGGCGGAGGGTAGTGTTTAGTGGTCTACCCGGTGATGGGGTAATAGCTAGTTTTCTAAATTCCCTTGACATCCCGCATAGTGAGTTGTCAGGTTTGCCCATGGTTGGCCAGTATCCGGACGTTTTTGAGGAAGTGACCAGGCTTCCACCACACCGAGAGATTTAGTTCCGTATTGATTTTGTGAAAGATGCTAGACCTATAGTGATGCCACTTCATCGTATGGCACCAAGGGAGCAGCGAGAGCTCGGGGTGCAAGTCAACAATCTTTTGAAGAAGGGATTTATCAGAAGGAGTGTTTCTGAATGGGGAGCACCAGTTGTGTTTGCTACCCAGGCGGATGGTTCCCTTCGTTTGTGTATTGACTACCGCGAGTTGAATAAAGTGACGAGGAAGAACAAGTATCCTCTACCGCGGATAGATGATTTGTTTGATCAGTTGGGTGGTGCGGGAGTATTTTCTCAGTTGGATCTCGCGATAGGCTTTCATCAGCTTAGAGTGGAACCTGAGAGTATAGCTAAAATGGCATTCCGGACGCCGTCTGGGTTTTATGAGTGGTTGGTCATGCCATTCGGGCTTACCAATGCCCCAGCATATTTTTTGGATCTTATGAATAGAGTATTCAGAGATCAATTGAATAAGTTTGTCCTTCT
Organism: Allium sativum; assembly: GCA_030737875.1. Classification (NCBI taxonomy): domain Eukaryota; kingdom Viridiplantae; phylum Streptophyta; class Magnoliopsida; order Asparagales; family Amaryllidaceae; genus Allium; species Allium sativum. The sequence goes on from CM060923.1 coordinate 653,255,334, forward strand.
GTTCGTGGATGATATTTTGGTCTATTCGAGGACAGAGGAAGAACACAAGGAACATTTAAGAATAGTGATGGAGGTGGTTAGAAAACACTAATTGAAGGCAAAGTTTTCTAAATGTCACTTCTGGAGGAGGGAAGTGAGATTCTTGGGCCATGTTGTTTCAGAGAATGGTATTGCCGTGGATCCTGCGAAGGTGGCTACGGTACAAGATTGGCCTACGCCTAAGAATGCAACGGACATAAGAAGTTTCTTGGGGTTAGCTGGATATTATCGTAAGTTTATCCAAGACTTCGCCAAGATAGCAGCACCGTTGACTCAGTTGACTAAGAAGAATCAAGCTTTCGTCTACGACGAAAAGTGCGAGAATGCATTTAATAGTCTAAAGGAAAAGTTGACATGTGCACCAGTGCTAGTCATTCCCAAGGGGAATGAAGAGATGAGAGTATATACGGATGCATGTGGCATAGGACTAGGTGCTGTATTGATGCAAGGAGGTAGGGTTGTAGCTTATGCTAGTCGAAACCGCACGAGAGAAGATACCCTACCCATGATTTGGAATTGGCAGCGATCGTGTTCGCATTGAAGATGTGGAGACATTATCTCTTGGGAGAAAGATTCAAGTTGTTTACCGATCATAAATCATTATAGCTTCCTATGATTTCGACATCGCATATACACCAAGAAAGGGCAATGCGGTGGCTGATGCATTGAGTAGAAGACATGCCAGTTTAGGGGCCATGTTCCTAGAATGGAAGCAACTGGAGTACATCGCTGGGTATGATTTCAGACCAAAATGCGAATTAGATCCAGAAATATTAGCAAGTTTAACGATCAGACCTACTTTGATTGAGCGGATTGGTTCCAGTCAGAGGAATGATCCTAACCTATTGGAAATCATCTCAAAGTTAAAGATGGGAATCGACGGAGATAGGAACAAGTATGGGCTTGATCGAGATGGATGGCTTAGAAAGAATGGAAGACTAGTTGTACCCAATGTCAATGGATTGAGAGATGAAGTGCTTAGAGAATGTCATTACTCAAAACTGACTATACACCCCGGTGGTAACAAGATGTACCGAGACATGAAGCAGACCTACTACTGGGAAGGGATGAAAAGAGACATTGGGAAGTTTATATCCAAATGCATGAACTTCCAGCTAGTTAAAGCTGAGCAAAAGAAGCCTAGTGGTTTGCTACAACCATTAGAAATTCCAGAATGGAAATGGGAACAAGTGTTAATGGATTTCATTGAAGGGTTACCAAGGACTAGATCGGGTCATGATAGCATTTGGGCGATTGTGGACCGATTAACCAAAAGTGCAAGATTTATACCCGTCAAGTCAAACAGGACGGCAGTTAAACTAGCGGAACTATATATAAAGTGGGTAGTGAGATTTCATGGAATACCTAAAGTCATTGTGAGTGACCGAGATCCGTTGTTCACTAGTGGGTTTTGGAAGAGCTTACAAGAGGCATTAGGGTCAGAACTACATCTCAGTACCGCGTATCATCCTCAAACCGATGGACAGACAGAGAGGGTGAATCAAGTTTAGAAGACCTCTTGAGAGCTTGTGTACTGAATTTTGGTGGATCATTTGACGACCATTTATATCTAGTAGAGTTTGCATATAATAATAGTTATCAATCCAGTATCGGTATGGCTCCATTTGAAGCTTTGTACGGAACACAGTGCAACTCACCGTCATGTTGGTTAGAAACTGGTGAGAAGTTTGTGCTTGGACTAGATGTGATAAGAGAAACATCAGACAAGATTAGGGTTATTCAACAGCGGATGAAGGCTGCCCAAGATAGGCAGAAAAGTTAAGCTGATAAAAGGAAAAGAGATTTAAAGTTCTCCGTTGGCGACTTTGTGTTTTTCAAGATTTCACCGTTGAAGAGTGTGATACGATTTTGGCAGGAGAGGCAAGTTAGCACCAAGATTTGTTGGTCCATTCACAGTTCTTGAGAAAATTGGGAATTTGGCATACAAAGTTGAATTACCAGAGAAGATGGCAGGAATTCACAACGTATTTCATGTTTTCTAATTAAGGAAGTTTGTGCACGACCCAGATGTGACTATTTCATCAGATCAGTTGGATGATATCGAAGTTGAACCTGAGGCAGTTGGGAACCACAAGCCTATGCGTATTGTTGGGAATGACATGAAGCAGCTTCGAAGGAAGGCGGTGAAATTAGTTAAAGTTCAGTGGGGCGAGAATGAGAATGACTGTACTTGGGAGACAGAAGAAAGCATTAGGAAGACGTGTACATAACTCTTCGCATGGTAAGATTTCAGTTTTGATTTAGTCTTTCCGCATACTAGGATAGGTTGTTTTATTTGTTTTGCATGTTTGATTGTTATATATATGATTGGTAGGCATGCGGAATCCTTTGTATATTTTGGATTAAGGAATTTCGGGGACGAAATTTCCTATAGGGGGAGAATGTAACGACCCGCATTTTATGTATCAAAGGATCGTAGAATATTTATTTCTTTCGCATACGAAGTCGTATGGTCATGTAACTTTGGGAGACGACTATTGTGGTCATTTCCCATGTTCATGATTTTTCCCGATTTTTAAATGACCGTTTTGCCCCTAGCTAATACTGGTTTGGCCATAAATTTTGACTGGAAAGGAATTTTGACCTAAAACACTTTCATTAGATTTGTTTGATGATTTACAATTCCGTAGAGTGGTTACATTAGACAAACGGATTCACCGTTTTGGAGATATGGCTGAAACAAGTTTCAGATAGTGAAAAACAGCTTAATTGGGCTTAACCGGGTGATTAACAGCTAGGCCCAATGGGGAATTTGTGATTGTGGTTGATGTTACATGTTGCTATGAATGTATGATATGATTTGTGATTGTCTAGAAGTGTTAGATTGGTCGAAAACGCCGTCGAATGGCGTAAACAGACGTTGAAAGAAGTTGCAGGAAAAGTGCAGGAAAGTACCCGAACCAGATCGGATCGGATCCGAACCGCATTGAAGAGGGAACCCGATGTGAACCGCATTGAAGAGGGAACCCGATCCGAACCGCATTGAAGAGGGAACCCGATCCGAACCGCATTGAAGAGGGAACCCGATCCGAACCGCATTGAGAGGGAACCCGAACCGAACCGCATTGAAGAGGGAACCCGAACCGAACCGCATTGAAGAGGGAACCCGAACCAAACCGCATTGAAGAGGGAACTCGATTCGAACCGCATTGAGAAGGGAACCCGAATCGAACCGCATTGAGGAGCTGAACCTGAACCGAACCGCATTGAGAAGGGAACCCGAATCGAACCGCATTGAGGTGCTGAACCCGAACCGAACCGCATGGAGGAGGTGAACCCGAACCATGGCGAAGTAGGGGAAGAAGACCAAAAACCCGAGATGCAAAGGAAGTCCGAATGAGTAGTTTTGACTCAGGATCCAGATGGGAACCAATGAGTGAACTTCATGATTGGGCTTTGCTGCGGGACGTGTGCTAAGGGGTTGTCGATGTCTATAACTTTGTATCACTATGTGTAGGGAGTACGAGAACAGATTCAGGGCCACAGTGGCCTAGGTACGACTAAAGGGCTATAGACCAATGAAGTGGGGTCATTTGTAAAGATTGGTCATGACTCCACGTGGTAAGCTTGGTAGTAGCAGTAGTTGTACAAGTCGAACTCCGTCACTACTTCGATGAGTCTAGTGATTGACAATGGTGGACATCGTATGCTTTACGCACTGAGTGAGAGAAGTGAGGATAGTTGTTATGGTTGATTTATTTGCCATCATTATTACATGCACACCCCCACCCCCGTTATCTTTACACCATTTGTTCAGCGACACCTTAGAGTATTGTATGGTATGTAGTGCTAACTCTTTAGTTGTAGGTCCATGTTCAGGTATGGTTTAGTATACCTGTTATTGTTCTGTTTAGCTGATTATCGCTCATACCAGACTTTTTGTCTGACCCAGAGTTTTATGTCTCTTCTTATTACTCTGGGTGCTCTCACGAGCAGACTAGAGACAGGTTAGCTGGTGATGCACGAGTAGCTGATCCGGAGGCGAGCAGGAGGCTTCCACATATGATATATATAGATATTCTCCCTGGGTCGTTGGTGGTCACAACTTGGGCATTAGTAGTGTACCTCCCTTATCTTGCTTTTACCTTTAGAGACAATTTGAAAAGTTGTAATAATGATGATGTGGAACATAAGCTGTATTTGGATTTTCCGCTGCTATGATAGCTTGTTTTCAGCTAATGCACTGTCTCACTTGTTTAATGTCAAGTATATGTTATGATTATATTTTATTCCATGCATTGTGAGACATTCTACAGGTTTCTTTGTTAGTTCCTTCGTCTTCTTTCCTTTCTTTGGCAACCGTTCTGTGCTAGTCGGGCATGTGTACAACACACTATCGGAGGAAATGTCGACTGGTGCGGGGCGGGCCGTCACATAACATAAATGCATAAATCCCCACTGAGCATAAGCAAAGCCATAAGGATGAAAGAGTCCCAAGCGATACATCTACTCTCTTCAAGCAACAGAAAGAAACCGGCACTAAGCTGTAGTATTCCCTCTATGCAAACCTGAGGGGGTGGGAAGGAAGAAAAGAGGTGGAAAGAGAAAAGGGGGTCAGACATAAAGTTTGGCGAGTGCGATAACTTTAACAATATAATTATCAAAATAACTAGACTAAAGCATAAGCTGGAAAATAAGGAAATGACTGTGAACAATTGGGTATGACAGGGAAATAGGATAAACAAAGATAACATCAAAGGTGCACCTAGTCACTATAAGATAATTACTACACTGCACCACCACTAGTCACCTTTAAAGGTTGATCCCGCCTACAGAACTTAATAATGATAAGGTAGTTTAGTGTACCCCTAGCTACCTTCATTGGTGTCGTCTGCCCCTATCTCCACTAGGCGTACCCACTACCCCCATTCGATCGACTCCCCAACTCGTAGATACAAGTGATGGCCCCACAGTGGGGTGTATCACTCCCCAAAGTGGCAACCCGGTACAACCAAAAATGCATGGCTTATATCTACACGATTCAACAACGTCTTACCTACCAGCCTGGGCCCGCACACGAATATGAACCTGTTGGACTTGCGTTGCTATCGCTGACCAGTTTTGATCTCTTACAATCAAATCCAGTACGCGTGTCCCGTCCTCGACTTGGGTCGAGCCCACAAAGATACTTAATGGGTTACTGGTTTGAAAAGGGCCCCTATGCATGACACAAGCTTTCCACCTACGCTTGGTCTCCTCTAAGGTTTTTCCCCACATAACCCCATTCTTATTCATGTCTTCTTACGTGTTTCAATCTTGGTTAAGTGCTTCTAATCGTATTTCAAATGCCACCCAAGGCACCCACTAAATTCCACATGCCACCCAAGGCACCCACTTAACCCCCTCATGTCCCACTACATGTTTATCTGGTTAAGTGTTTCTTAATTTATTAAGACCGTAACCTTGTAAAGACCTCCCACATTAGACTGGCATTTGTGGCAGCTGGATTTGTCGGGTGGGTCCGGGCAGTCTTACACCACAAGCGAGCCTAACCTCGTGTCTTTACAACTGTTACACATTTAATTTATACCTAAGACCTCCCACATTAGACTGTCATTTGTGGCAGCTGGATTTGCCAGGCGGGTCAGGGCAGTCTTACACCACAAAAGAGTCTAACCTCTTGTCTTATGCGATTAATTATTAATTATCCCCAATTTAAATTAATTTCCCTATTCAAATTGTCAATCAATTACAAATTTAACTATGTCCATAATTGACTCAATTATGTCCATCTATTTATGGTATATAAAATTATACCAATTAACCTCACATTTAAGGCATTTATGCCAATTCTCAATATTAAATCTTTTAATGTTATCCCCTTACCCCACGTTGTACGTTCGTTCGTTTAACGTGAAATATACGTTAGACTCGAATAGTCTAACTTATGGAATAAAGAGAAAACATCACAACATGCATAGAACAAAAACTAGATCTAAACATAAGGGATGAACTTGCATGTGTGAATAAGGTTTTTCATCCAAAAACTTGCATATGCCAAAGTTACAAAATTGCATAAACTATGGATGTCATAGATCTAATCATAAGGTGTAAACTTGCATAGGCAATAGTCACAAACTTTCATAAACTATAGATGTCATAGATCTAATCATAAGGCATAAACTTGCATAGGCAATAGTCACAGACTTACATTACATGATTCATACTCCAATATATATATATACTTGCATATGTGATTTATACAATATAGACTATGATGTAAACTTGCATCTAACTCACACATGACATAGCCTAACTTTAGATCCAATTTACACATAAAATAGATGTCATGAAACATGTAAGGTTGTATATGATTCTGACTAACTTGCATATGATTCATATCTAAATTAACATCTAAACTTGCATACATACATATGATTTAACATATGAATTAGTTCCAACAACATAACCAAACTAGCATATGAAACATCATTATGAATTGATTGTACATAAGCCAACAATTAACATAGACTTACAACATAGATGATAACATCACAGCTTTACAACATAGATAATAACATCATAGATTTACAACATAGATAATAACACACAGTCAATGATTCACAATATAACCATATAATCCAAATCATAGCTCAATCCAATTAAATTGTTAATTATCTTATTAAAGAAATCGAACTCACAAAAAGAAGGTCTTGCGTTCTGAAATCTGAGTTCTAAAATTGTTTTAGCTCCCCTTTGTAGTAGATTCGTTATTGTTTAGATTAAAGTTGAATACAATTGAGTTGATTAGCTTTGATTTCCCTCAAGTTAGTGGCGGCTACTCTAGGTTACAAGATGACAGCATGACGGCCATGATTTAGATTTTTATTTGATTTTAGGGTTTGAGTCTACCCATGTTTATATAGAATTCCTACTTAATTATAGTCGTCGGATGATCTTAGGGTTAATCAAAACCACTTAGTCAGGATAGGGTGACACCTCAGCCCTAATGACTCAGCAAGGAGTCAGAAAGGACTAAGCAATGAGTCACAATATAGATCAGATTGCACCAGAAAGTTGTGCAGACTTTTTGCTCGGCCTGGGCGCACTTGGCAGGTGCGCCAGTGCAAGTTTTGTACTGGCGCACTTCCCAAGTGCGCCAGTGCAATTTTTTTCCTGATTTTTTCCGCCTGACTTCGTTCGTCCATATCTCCTTCCTCCGGTATCCGTTTTACGCAAACTCGGACTCTGTCTCAACCGGAATTCCGAGATGAACACAATGGCGTAACCCGTTTCCCTTAATTCTCATATCTGAGATTAATTATTCTTTAATTTAGTTAATTTGATTATTCAAAAATTCGGGGTGTTACATTCTCCCCTACTTAAAGGATTTCGTCCTCGAAACCTCTAAGTCAAGAAGAACGTATCCTACCATCCAATCATCCGTCTACTCAACCATCAACCACTAGCAACCATGGTCCTTAAAAGATTTCTAATGCTTTTCATGTACATATGCATAGTGTGTGTGTATATGTCTGTATACTAATGCTAAATCAGGCGGTCCACTGATTCAGTCGACCACCTTAAGGCAAATAATGATAGTGCCATGTATCCATCATGTATGCAAAGAATCCTATACATATCATTACTACATGTGTGCACAACCATCCATTTAAATGCAATATCCATATGATACACACATTCAATATATATTCATTTTACTATATACATCCATTTATATGCAATATGCAATATGAAAGTGATTGAGCCGATCTAGTGCCTAAAGTGTGTGTATATGCATCCACGAGCAACCACTAGCAAGCACTTGCATCCACATGCATCCATCATACATAACATGTCTCAAACACATGTTTCAACCATAGGACTATCATATCTAAAGGTTAAAGGTACTAGCGAGAGGACATACTAAGGATAAAACAAGTACAAGCTAGGCGATAAAAGAGAAATTAAAAGACATACCCTTGAAAAGAAAAGGGTACAATGGACGCATCTTCTCTTCCGTCTCCCAAGTAGCGTTGCTCTCAATTGCACATTGACTAACTTGACCTCTCGATTCCTCAACTTCTTAATCTCCGACCCTAGAATGCACGTAGGAGCTCACCGAATCGTCGCATCGCGCTCTATCTCCACCTCTCTAAGCAAGCTCGGCTCTACCACTTTCGTCGTCTCGTGCAAGCATTTCCTCAAATGTGATACATGGAATACGTCGTGTACATCACTAATTCTCTCGGGCAACTCTACTTTATATGCCATCTATCCAATCCTCTTCTTAATAGGAAACGACCCTATGAACCTTGGTGCTAACTTCCCAACGGACCCAAAGCGAACAACATTCCGTAATGGAGACACCTTGATAAAGACCATGTCCCTAATATCAAACTCAAGATCTGTCCTCCTCTTGTCCACATAAGATTTTTGTCTATCTTGCGCCGTCTTCACCCTCCTTCGAATCAAATAGATCTTTTTCGAAGTCTCTCTAATCATATCGGGCCCAAGTAAGATCTTATCCGTAGATTCCCACCAACATGTAGGCGAACGACACGGCCGTCCAAAAAGAGCCTCGAAAGGTGCCATGCCAATGCTAGACTGAAAGCTATTATTATATGCGAACTCCACCTAAGGAAGATGCTCCTCCCATGTACCTCTGAAGTCTAAAACACATAGCCTCATAAGGTCCTCTATAATACGATTCACCCTCTGGGTCTGGCCGTCCGTATGAGGATGATATGAGATGCTCAAACATAACTGAGTCCCTACCGCCTCTTGCAAGTTCTTCCAAAACTCGCTAGTAAAGATAGGATCACGATCGCTCACTATGCTAGAAGGAACACCGTGCAAACGAACTATCTCTCGAATGTATACGGAGGCTAACCATGGAGCAGTCCTCTTACTCTTCACGGGAATGAAATGGGCTCTCTTAGTAAATCTGTCTACCACGACCCAAATGTCCGTATTACCCTTCCTCGATCTCGGTAACCCGTCAACTGAAACACCCCACCCTCCATTAAGGTCACTCACAAGGGACTGCCTTAACTTTGGTGGAGGTTTGTAAGTAAAAGTCACTGATAAAACACAAGACAGATATGAACACATATATATACATAAGTAGTGGAAAACATCAGACTTTTATTTCATAAAATACTTGTTCATACAACACATTTCCATAATTGGCTCATAACAACTTCCAAAACATTACAACATCATTTCTGTCTTGGTTTTTAAATAAAGAAGCATAAAACGTGATTAAAACTGCATAAATCCCCATAGAGTGTGTCCAACAGCCATAGCCAAGGAAATAGACTCCAAACCGTACATCAACTATCTTGAAGCTTTTAAAGAATCAAACTAAGCTGGGTTGTTTACTCCCTGTGGACCTGGGGGGGGGGGGGGGGATGGAAGAAAAGAAGACGAAAGAAAATAGGGTCAGACATAAAGCCTGGTAAGTCTAGTGACTCTTCAGTATGAGAATAAGAAGAAGGGGATGATAGGTATAAACTGGAAACAGGAAAGTATCATAAACTAAGATAAGGTAGTTCTGAAACGAATATACTATCGCACCCCACACTATATCTCTGCACCTACATGCATTAGTTCTGAACTGGCACCCCATGCTGAGGGTGAAGTGATCCCCTTATTTTAAAGATCGGCTCCTACTCGCATAATTACATGTGTCTTACGATCTCCAAATATTGTAGATACCTATGCTGGCCCCACCATGGGGTGTATCAAGTCTCATGCTGGCGACCCAACACAAACCTTAGAATGCATAAGTTATACTACTGGTGCCCCCAGTGCCATGTTTGTCTGCTCCGAAGTATGTGCACGCCCGCACTCCGTTAGAACCCACACTGTTGCACCCTCCGCCGTCGCTTTAACCGCTTACAATCAGCCCAGTAATCGTGCCCCACCCTGCCTAATTTCAGGGTACCATGATACTTAACTGGGTTACTGCTGAAATGGGTCCCCGTCACTAGGGTTTTCTAGTCAAACATGTTAAGTGGTTAAGTGTCAGTATTTACCTAACCCCACCCATCAGTTTAATTAACATGTTGAATTGGTTAAGTGTTTTAGTTAACTTAACCCTACCATCCTGACTTGTCTGTCCTTAGCCTTTTAAAGCACCGACAACTCACATTAGACAGATATTGTTACGATTACTGGATGTGCCAGTCGGTTCCGGGCAGATTTAGACCGTAACTCAGTCTAACCTCGGGTCCTTATTGGGCTCAATGCTTAACCACCCACATTGGATAGGTATTGTTATGACTACTAGACAGCCGGGGGGGGTCCGGGCAGATTTACATCACAACTCAATCCAACCTCGTGTTAAGCATATTCGTATTTCCTAAATTTACATATTTTTCTTTATTACTGAATATATGTAAATTTGTCAACAATTAAATGTTATGGCCCAAATTCCAAGTCTAACATTTTTGGTATTAGAATTTATACCGTTTAAATGCCACCAATTTTGGCATGTGACAAACATGCCAATTTCATATATTTTTATGTCAAGTTTTGTTAATACCCCCAACGTTACCCCGTTTAAACATTAGGCTAACAATTTTAGCCTAATTTTCGTTCGCATAGTTTCAGCATATAATATTAGGCTAAAAACTTAGCCTAATTTAGCGCACACAAATAGGCATAAGGGAATTCATAAACATAAACATGACATAGGTGTAAACTTGGCATTTTTGGCATAGTCAATATGAACATCATAGGTTTGAACTTGCAAAATAGCTAACATGAATGTCGTAGGTGTGAACTTGCAAAATAGTCAATATACATATATGTGAATTTGCAAGGTAGCCTAACTCAATTCACATATATATGAATTTGCATTGAAATAAGGGTCTAACCAAATAGGTGTCACATGAATTAGCATATGATTTAGACAACATGAGTCTAAACTTGTTTTTGGATCTAGGCATAACATCGAACATCACTAGCACATGACAAGAATATGACATTTTCATAAATATGTATAACTTTATGACAAGGGTGTGAACAAGATCCAATCACATATTTAATTATAACATGAAACATGTACTAAAGTGGATCTTGACATGGATCCAATTAGGAACTTGCAACTTTTGTATGAACATAACCATTTAGGCATAAAGGTTCTTGCATAAAGTATATACATGAGGTTCTAAACACAAACAACCTATATAATCACATAAACATGAACTATACAACTTGCTTGTGACGTTGTTGTTATTCTAAAAGTACAATAGGATCAACATCAATCTTAATTATACCACAAACATCCCAATTTCATTCGCAACACAATCATTTCAATACGTAGATATGAATTAACATCGTCGTTACATAATAACACAATTCCACTTCCAATTTACATCGAATCAAGTCTTAGTTTTATTCTCATCGGAAAAATCACTATACTTACAAAGAACGACGAACTTGGATTCTGGATTCTAAATTCTGAATTTGATATGCTTTCCTTTGGGTAGACTAACGTTGTTTTGATTCGTGTTTCACTTTATCATTGGCCTGCCTCTAAGCTTTCAAACTGACGGCCACTCCTAGTTTTTTTCCAGCAGCATGACGACTTTAGTATAATATTATTTATGTGAATTTAGGGTTAGAATTGAGTTGTGTTTATAGAATTTTAATCTGATTAGAGCCGTCGATGAAGCTAGAGCGAATCCAGACCATCCATCTCAAGAGAAGCCAATCAGAAAGTGACATGTAAGCCCTAGTGACTCAGCCAAGCCTCAGAAATTGACCAGAACCTGACCAGGCCAGCCAGGGCCTGACCAACAGGTTTTCTGGCCTAGGTGCACTTGGCAGATGCGCCAGTGCTAAAATTGTACTGGCGCACTTCCCAAGTGTGCCAGTGCAATTTTGTTTTGGCGCACTTCCCAAGAGCGCCAGTGCATTCTGACCCGTTTCCGGTTTTTCTGCCCAACTTCGTTCGTCCATATCTTCTTCGCATAGTATCCATTTTACGCAAACTTGGACTTTATCTCAAGCAGAATTTCGAGACTAACGCAATGGCGTAACCCATTTCCCTTAATTCCATAATTTATAATTAATTATACTTTAATTTGTTAAGTTACAGTTAATAGAAAATTCGGGGTGTTACGTTCACCCCTCCTTAAAGGATTTCGTCCCCGAAATCTTCAAGTCTAGGAGAATGTAAGTCCTAACATCCAACCGTCCATCTACTCAACCATCAAACACAGGCGTCCATTGTCCTTAAAATACTTCTAATGCTTTATGATTATATGCATCGTGTCTGTATATGTCCTCAACTAATGAAAAATCAGGCGGTCTACTGATCCAGTTGACCTCCTTACTGCAAATCACGTAAGTGTCATGAGTCCATTATGTATTCAAATTTTTCTTAAACCTAGGTTGTGTGTGTATATGCATCCACGAGCAACCACTAGCAACGACTTGCAACCATTTGCAGCCATCAACCATAACATGTTTTCAAATACATGTTTACATCCAAAGGGGTTTCTACCTAAGGATAAAGGATAATATCGAGGAGATATACCTAAAAGGATAGATACAAGCACAACTTAAGGAAAAAGAGAGGTCAAAGATGTACCCTAAAAAAGAAAAGGGTAGGCCGCACGTATTATATCCTCAGTTTCCCAAGTCGTGTCTCACTCGACATCACTCCACTGAACCTTAACGAGCTTGACTTCGCGGTTGCATAGCTTTTTCACTTCAGTTCCTACAATTCTAGTTGGAACTCTCCTCATAGTTGCTTCGCGTTCTACTTCGGCTTCTTCTAGAATGCTTGGCCCCACCACTTCCGCTGATTCATGTAGACATTTCCGGAGATGAGAAATGTGAAAGACGTTGTGAATTCCAGCCAATCTTTCAGGCAGCTCTACTCTATAAGCCATTTTCCCAATCTTCTCGATGATAGGGAACGGTCCTACAAATCTTGGTGCTAGCTTTCCTGCGGACCCGAAGCGAACGACGTTCCTTAAAGGGGATACCTTAAGGAAAACCCTATTCCCAACCTCAAACTCAAGGTCGGTCGTTCTTTTGTCGGCATAGGATTTCTGTCTGTCTTGAGCAGTCTGCATTCTCCTTCGTATCAAGTCCACTTTTTCTGAAGTCTCTCTAATCATGTCTGGCCCCAGTATAATCTTGTCAGTGGACTCCCACCAACAAGTTGGTGATCGGCAAGGTCTTCCATACAAAGCTTCGAAGGGCGCCATACCGATGGTGGCTTGGTAACTGTTTTTATAGGCGAATTCCACTAAAGGAAGGTGATCCTCCCAAGTCCCTCCGAAGTCAAGAACGCACAGTCTTAGAAGATCTTCAAGTACTCTATTCACCCTTTCTGTCTGACCATCAGTTTGGGGGTGATAGGCTGTGCTCAAGCATAACTGTGTGCCGACAGCTTCTTGCAGACTCCGCCAAAATTCGCTCATGAAGATGGGCTCTCTATCACTCACTATGCTGGAGGGTATTCCATGGAGTCGAACTATTTCCTTGAGATAAAGAGAAGCTAGAGACGAAGCAGTCCTTCTACTCTTGATAGGTATAAATTGGGCGCTTTTAGTAAGCCTGTCCACTATCACCCAAATGCTAGTATTGCCTCTTCTTGACCTAGGCAACCCGTCAATGAAGTCCATTGAAATGTTATCCCACTTCCATTGTAGGACTTCTAGAGGATGAAGCAGTCCTCCAGGCTTCTTTTGTTCTGCCTTGACCTGTTGGCATGTCAAGCACTTAGAAACGAAATCTGCCACGTCCTTCTTCATGCAGCCCCAATAGAAAACTCTCTTTACGTCCTTATACATCTTGTCTCCACCTGGATGTATTGTCATCTTGGAATGATGGGTCTCCTCGAGAACCTTTTTCACTAAATCCCTAGCTTGTGGGACGCATAGTCTTCCATCTCGCCTCAGCCAACCCTTATCATCGATGGAATATCTATTGAGGTGACTAGAAGTTTCACCCCTAATAAGTTTATCAATCACATCCACAAGCTGAGGGTCTTCTCGTTGTGCGGCACCTATTGAGTCTAAAAGGGTGGGCCGTACTTCTAGGGATGCCAACAAACCAGGTATAAAATCTGAGGAGGGCCTAAAGTCAAAACTGGCTATATACTCCAAGCTTTGCCTTTCTACAAAGAGAGGGCTTAGGGTCAGTTTCTTTCTGCTCAACGTGTCTGCTACTACGTTGCCTTTGCCGGTGGTATAGGAAATCTCATAGTCATATGAAGCAAGGAACTCCATCCACCTTTTCTGCCTCAAGATAAGATCTTACTGCGAGAACAGATACTTCAACGATTTATGGTCAGTATATAATTCGAACTTCTCATCTAGTAGTTAATGGCGCCAAGACTTAAGTGCAAAGTCGATGGCGACCAACTCAAGATCGTGGGTTTGGTAGTTCTTTTCATGCACTTTCAATTGTCTTCCACCATAAGCTACTACCCTCCCTTCTTGCATCATAACAGCGCCTAGCCCCGTACCACAAGCCTCCTATATACTATGAACATTTTGCTTCCATCTGGCAAAGTCAGAACTGGGGCTGTTGTGAGAGCCCTTTTTAATCGTTGGAAAGAAAACTCGCAATCCAAATCCCAAGTGAACGCCAGATTCTTCTTTGTTAGTCTTGTGAGTGGAGATGAGATTTTCGCGAAATCCCTAATGAATTTTCGGTAAAAACCTACTAGCCCAAGAAAGCTTCGAACTTCAGTTGCATTTCTTGGTGTCTTCCAATCTTGCACTGCCACCACTTTCGCGCGGTCCACAGCTAACCCCTCTTTGGACACTATATGCCCTAGAAATCTTACTTCTTTTCTCCAAAAGTGGGACTTGGAGAATTTGGCTTTTAGGTGATGTGCACGGAGAGTATCCATGATCTCTTTCAGATGCTGAGAATGTTCTTCCTCATTCTTTGAGAAGATCAAAATATCGTCTACGAAGACCACCACGAACTTATTGAGGAATTCTCTGAACACCCTGCTCATTAGGTCTACGAAATAAGTGGGTGAGTTTGTCAAACTGAAAGGCATAACAAGCCACTCGAAGAAACCGTCTGGGGTTCTGAACGTCGTTTTATCAATGCTATCTTCAGCTACCGTTAGCTGATGGAACCCAGTAGCCAGATCAAGTTGGGAGAAGACCGACGCACCTACAAGCTGATCAAACAAATCGTCTATTCGGGGAAGCGGGCGTCTATTCTTTTTAGTCAGCTTGTTTAGCTCCCTATAGTCCACACAAAGACGTAGTGAACCATCTACTTTGGTGGCGAACACCACTGGAGCACCCCATTCTGAGATACTCCTTCTCATAAACCGCTTCTCGAGAAGCTCCTTAACTTGCTTACTGAGCTCCTTTCTCTCCTTTGGATCCATGTGTCTAACAGGCAGAGCTACGGGCTTTGCATTATCAACAAGATATATGTGGAAGTCTATTTCCCGCTTCGGAGGTAAGCCTTTCACCTCATCAAAGACATCCGGATATTCCCGGACCACCCTAACCGACTGCAAATTCTCAATAGAAGCGTCAAGCGACTTTAGATAACTAAGCATAACATAATTCAAGGGATTACAAGAAATTTCTAGAGTGTTACCGAGCCGATTCAAGAGCCTAACCACTCTTCTCTCACAATCAAGAATGTCACCATTACTGGATAACCAGTCCATGCCTAAGATCAGTCCATATCCTGAGAAACCCAAAACAAAGGCACTACATCTAAATTCAACACTTAGAATAGAGATTTTCAAATCCAAGCAAACCATCAGTAAATAAGCCGGGCCCCCAATTGGATTTGAAACAACCAAGGGATCTTCTATCATACTAGTATCTAGGTGCAGAGATTCTACTAAAGCAGATGAAATAAAGGAGTGTGATGCACCAGAATTAAAGAGAGTGCGAAATGGATGATCATACAGATAAACTAAGCTTTCTACAGAAATATTTCTACCTCGTTCCTGTGGAGGTGCCACCAGCACATGAACTTGTCCGCCTGAGGTGGATCCATTCCTCTATCCCTGCCCCTGCTTCTTTGGGCAATCCTTGGCCAAGTGTCCAGTCTCTCCACAATTGAAGCAACCACCATTCATCTTTGCCTTCTTCTTTCTGCAGTCTTTTGCTATATGTCCCATAATGCCACAGAAATTGTACTTTCTCTTTTCACGGGATTTGTTGTTCTTCCCACCTTTCTTGAAGTCTGTTTTCTTAGCCTGTAAACCCTCCTTCTTTTCTTGAGGCACTTCCGCCTTTGCCACTTTCTTGCCTTTATCTTCCTCATGTAGCAGCGCCATGTCCACCAAGCTTTCATAGGTCGCCCCTATGGGTATATGGGTCATAGCAAGGCTGTGTAGAGGCTCATTCAGGCCTTTGACGAAGCGAAGGGCCTTCTTGTGTTGGGTGTTTACTAAATCAAGCCCAAATCTGGCCAAATGATTAAACTGATTGACATACTCCCTGATCGTCATACTCCCTTGCTTAAGAGTTAGGAACTTCTCCATCTGCAGACTTCTTTCAGCTTGGGAGAGGAATTTCATCTCAAACCTTGTCCTGAAATCTTCCCATGTTTCCACTGGCCTCTCTGCATGCGTAACTTCCCACTAATAGGAAGCTTCATCCTTGAGCAACCACACTGCTAGCTGTATCTTTTGCATGTCATCAACTTCGAAGATAACAAATAAATCTTCAGTCTCTTTTAGCCAGTTCCTTGCTATCACAAATGATTCAGTTCCATAAAAGTCCTTTCCTCCCATAGCCTTGAAGTCTCTACATGTCTTAGCGAAAGTGTTCCTACGAGGAGGAGGAGGGGGAGGAGGAACCGCTGCCACCGTAGGAGGAGGAATGTCTGCTTGGTCCGCACCATTGGCCCTAGCCTCTAGGTACCTTCGGAACCAGCCAGGGATCGGTACTCCTTCTGGAAGGTTAAGATCTCTAGACATGCTGGAACAAAAAGGAAAGTATTTAAGATAATGGGATAGAGGGATAGTGCATATGGATCTGGGGAATTATGCCTTTTAAAAACAACACTTTTTTCCTTGAAAAAGATGCTTCTTTAAACCTCTTTTAGAAAATAGTTTCAAATTTTTTTATCTAGTATGGTAAATCTATGCTCTGATACCAAGTGAAACACCCCACCCTCCATTAAGGTCACTCACAAGGGACTGCCTTAACTTTGGTGGAGGTTTGTAAGTAAAAGTCTCAGGTAAAACATAAGACAGATATAAACAAACACACACATATATATAAGCAGCGGAAAACATCAGACTTTTATTTCCTAAAATACTTGTTCATACAACACATTTCCATAATTGTCTCATAACAACTTCCAAAACATTACAACATCATTTCTGTCTTGCTTTTTAAATAAAGAAGCATAAAACGTGATCAAAACTGCATAAATCCCCATAGTGTGTGTCCAACAGCCATAGCCAAGGAAAGAGACTCCAAACTGTACATCAACTATCTTGAAGCTTTTAAAGAATCAGTATAAGCTGGGTTATTTCCTCCCTGTGGACCTGGGGGGGGGGGGGCGGAAGAAAAGAAGACGAAAGAAAATAGGGTCACACATAAAGAATGGTAAGTCTAGTGACTCTTCAGTATGAGAATAAGAATAAGGGCATGATAGGTATAAACTGGAAAGTATCATAAACTAAGATAAGGTAGTTCTGAAACGAATAAACTATCGCACACAACAATATATCTCTGCACCTACATGCATTAGTTCTAAACTGGCACCCCATGCTGAGGGTGAAGTGATCCCCTTATTTTAAAGATCGGCTCCTACTCGCATAATTACACGTGTCTAACGGCCCCCAAATATTGTAGATACCTATGCTAGCCCCACCATGGGGTGTATCAAGTCCCATGGTGGCGACCCGACACAAACCTTAGAATGCATAGGTTATACTATTGGTGCCCCCAGTGCCCTGTTTGTCTTCTCCGAAGTGTGTGCATGCCCGCACTCCGTTAGAACCCACACTGTTGCACCCACCGCCGTCGCTTTGACCGCTTATAATCAGCCCAATAATCGTGCCCCACCATACCTAGTTTCAGGGTACCATGATACCTAATTGGGTTACTGCTGAAATGGGTCCCCGTCACTAGGGTTTTCTAGTCAAATATGTTAAGTGGTTAAGTGTCTGTATTTACCTAACCCCACACATAAGTTTAATTAACATGTTGAATTGGTTAAGTGATTTAGTTAACTTAACCCTACCATACTGACTTGTCTGTCCTTAGCCTTTTAAAGCACCGACCACTCACATTAGTCAGATATTGTTACGATTACTGGATGCGCCGGTCGGTTCCGGGCAGATTTACGCCATAACTCAGTCTAACCTCGGGTCCTTATTGGGCTCAATGCTTAACCACCCACATTGGATAGGTATTATTGGGACAATTGGACAACCGGGCGGGTCCGGGCAGATTTACATCACAACTCAATCCAACCTCGTGTTAAGCATATTCGTATTTTCTAAATTTACATATTTGTCTTTATTACTGAATATATGTAAATTTGTCAACAATTAAATGTTATGGCCCACATTCCAAGTCTAACATTTTTGGTATAAGAATTTATACCGTTTAAATGCCACCAATTTTAGCATGTGACAAACATGCCAATTTCATATATTTTTATGTCAAGTTTTATTAATACCCCCAACGTTACCCCGTTTAAACATTAGGCTAACAATCTTAGCCTAATTTTCGTTCGCATTGTTTTAGCATATAATATTAGGCTAAAAACTTAGCCTAATTTAGCGCAAACAAATAGGCATAAGGGAATTCATAAACATAAACATGACATAGGTGTAAACTTGGCATTTTTTGGCGTAGTCAATATGAACATCATAGGTGTGAACTTGCAAAATAGCCAACATGAATGTCATAGGTGTGAACTTGCAAAATAGTCAATATACATATATGAGAATTTGCAACATAGCCTAAATCAATTTATATCTATGTGAATTTGCATTGAAATAAGGGTCTAACCAAATAGGTGTCACATGAATTTGCATACGATTTAGACAACATAAGTCTAAACTTGTTTTTGGATCTAGGCATAACATCGAACATCACTAGCACATGACAAAAATATGACATTTTCATAAATATGTATAACTTTATGACAAGGGTGTGAACTAGATCCAATCGCATATCTAGTTACAACATGAAACATGTACTAAACTGGATCATGACCTGGATCCAATTGGGAACTTGCAACTTTTGTATGAACATAACCATTTAGGCATAAAGGTTCTTGCATAAAGTATATACATGAGGTTCTAATCACAAACAACCTATATAATCACATAAACATGAACTATACAATTTGCTTGTGATGTTGTTGTCATTCTAAAAGTACAATAGGATTAACATCAATCTTAATTATACCACAAACATCCCAATTTCATTCGCAACACAATCATTTCAATACATAGATATGAATTAACATCGTCGTTGCATAATAGCACAATTCCACTTCCAATTTACATCGAATCAATTCTTAGTTTTATTCTCATCGGAAAAATCACTATACTTACAAAGAACGACATACTTGGATTCTGGATTCTGAATTCTGAATTTGATATGCTTTCCTTTGGGTAGACTGACGTTGTTTTGATTCGTGTTTCACTTTAGTATTGGCTTGTCTCTAAGCTTTCTAACTGACGGCCACTCCTAGTTTCTTTCCAGCAGCATGACGGCTTTAGTATTATATTATTTTGTGAATTTAGGGTTTGACTTGAGTTGTATTTATAGAATTTTAATCTGATTAGAGCCGTCGATGAAGCTAGAGCGAATCCAGACCATCCATCTCAAGAGAAGCCAATCAGAAATTGACATGTAAGCCCTAGTGACTCAGCCAAGCCTCAGAAATCGACCAGAACCTGACCAGGCCAGCCAGGGCTTGACCAACAGGTTTTCAGGCCTGGGCGCACTTGGCAGGTGCGCCAGTGCTAAAATTGTACTGGCGCACTTCCCAAGTGTGCCTGTGCAATTTTGTTCTGGCGCACTTCCCAAGTGCGCCAGTGCATTCTGACCCGTTTCCGTTTTTTCTGCCCAACTTCGTTCGTCCATATCTTCTTCATACGGTATCTGTTTTATGCAAACTTGGACTCTATCTCAAGCATAATTTCGAGACGAACGCAATGGCATAACCCATTTCCCTTAATTCCTTCATTTAGAATTAATTCTACTTTAATTATTTAAGTTACAGTTAATAGAAAATTCGGGGTGTTACATCAACAAAGTCCATCGAGACACTCTCCCACTTCCATTGTGGGATCTCCAATGGGTGAAGCAACCCACCGGGCTTCTTTTGCTCCGCTTTTACTTGTTGGCACACCAAGCATCTAGCGACAAACTTGGCTACAACCTTCTTCATTCCGGTCCAAAAGTAAACTCGTCTCATGTCCATGTACATCTTGTCCCCGCCGGGATGAATGGTCATCTTCGAATGATGTGCATCATCAAGAATGGTCTTCCTCAAGTCCTCATCTTGTTGTACACAAAGTCTACCATCCCTACATAACCAACCCTTATCATCTAGGGTATACCTACTGAAATGGCTCGATGATTCCCCCCTTATGAGCTTCTCTACTAACTCAACCAATTGTGGGTCATCTCGTTGTGCCTCACTAATCCATCCTAAAAGCGTAGGTCTGACATCTAAGGATGCTAGCAAATCGGGTACATAGTCAATGTAAGGTCTAAAGTCAAACATAGAGATGAACTCTAAGCTTCACCGTTCAACAAACAACGGACTCATGGACAACCTTTTCCTACTTAAGGCGTCTGCCACCACGTTACCCTTGCTATGGGTATATGCTATCTCGAAATCGTAGGACGCTAAGAATTCCATACATCTTTGCTGCCTTAAGTTTAAGTCCTTCTGAGAGAACAAATATTTTAGTGATTTGTGGTCTATAAACAATTCGAATTTCTCACCAAGAAGATAATGGCGCCAAGACTTAAGCGCGAAAACAATAGCGGCTAAATCTAGGTTATGCGTAGGGTAATTTCTCTCATGTACTCTCAACTGCCTTCCTCCATAGGTTATTACCCTTCCCTCTTGCATTAAGACTGCGCCTAGTCTCGTCCCACAAGCATCGGTATAAACGGTAAATGGCTTACTCTCATCTGGTAACACTAAGACTGGGGTTGTGGTCAAAGCTCTCTTTAAACGTTGGAACGCATCATCACAATCTACGTCCCACGTAAAAAATAGGTTCTTCTTTGTCAAGCGTGTTAATGGGGCTGATATTTTTGCGAAGTCCTTGATAAACTTCCTATAGTAGCCTGCCAACCTCAAGAAACTCCTCAGCTCGGTAGCATTTTTAGGGACCTTCCAATATTTGATGGCCACCACCTTCGCGGGATCCATAGCTATCCCTTCTTTGGAAACCACGTGCCCTAAGAATCGCACTTCCTTCCTCCAAAAGTGACATTTAGAAAATTTAGCTTTAAGGTTATGTGCTCGAAGGGTCTCCGACACTTCCCTAAGATGTAGGGAATGCTCTTCCTCGCTCTTAGAAAAGACCAAGATGTCATACACAAAGACCACCACGAATTTATTAAGGTACTCCCTAAACACCCTGCTCATCAAATCAACAAAGTATGCGGGGGCGTTTGTCAAACCAAAGGGCATCACAAGCCATTCATAGAAACCGTCCAGAGTCCTAAAGGAAGTCTTGTCTATGCTATCCTCAGCCACTCTCAACTGATGGAAACCAGTGGCTAAGTCCAACTGCGAAAACACTGAGGCGTCAACTAACTGATCGAAGAGATCGTCAATCCTCGGCAGTGGGTGCCTATTCTTCTTAGTACGTTCATTAAGTTCTGTATAGTCCACACAAAGTCTAAGCGACCCATCCGCCTTCGTGGAAAATACTACTGGAGCACCCCACTCCGATATACTACGTCTTATGAACCCCTTCACAAGCAACTCCCCTACGTGCTTATTGAGTTCCCTCATCTGATGAGGAGCCATGTGGCGCACTGGCAGAGATACTGGTTTTGCATTGTCTACAAGATAAATACGAAAGTCTATCTCACGTTTCGGAGGTAGACCCCTCACGTCATCGAAGACATCAACATATTCATAGACTATATGAACAGAATGTAAATCATCATTGGATGCGTCAAGTGATTCAAGATACGTAAGCATCATCGGTCCTTTAGGGTCACAAGAAATGTCAAGGGTCTTTCCACTACGAGTTAACAATTTTACTACCCTTCGTTCACAATCTAGGATGGCGCCATATCGGGCTAGCCAATCCATCCCTCGAATCAACACACAACCCATGAAACCAAGGACAAAAGCATTACATTCAAAACCAATGCCTAAGATAGACAATCTCAAATTCCTACAAACCATGGATAAATGAGCCGACCCACCAATAGGATTTGAGAGTACAATGGGATCCACAACAAGACTAATATCTAAGTGTAGTGTTTCAAATAATGATGTAGAGATAAACGAATATGATGCGCCAGACTTGAATAAAGTATAGACAGGATGATCAAATAGAAAAACTAAACTCTCAACGGAAATGTTTCTACCCTGTTCTTGTAGCGTTGGGACCGCGAGAGCCTGGACCTGCTCTGTTGTCTGCCCTGGTGCCACGAGAGCCTGAAGCTGCCCTCCAGAAGTTCTTCGCCCTTGTCCCTGTTCACTTAGGCAGTCCTTAACTAGATGACCTATCTCTCCACAGTGGAACAGCCAGTCTTTTTCTTTTTCCTACAGTCTTTACTCAGATGGCCTGGTGTCCCACAATTAAAGCACTTCTTCTTTCACTTGCCATTATTGTTCTTCCCGCCTTTCTTGTTTTTTGTTGTTGCTGCGGTTTCTTTTGATCCCATTTCTTCTCTGGTGCATTATTAGCATTGGGGCCCTTCTCCTCTTCATGCATAAGCGCCATATCAACTAGCCTCTCAAAGGTGCCCCCCATAGGGATGTGGGTCATAGCTAACCCATGTAGTGGCCCGTTCAAACCCTTAACAAATCTTAGGGCCTTCTTTTCGGGTGTATTCACCAAGTCCAAGCCAAATCTCGCCAACTGATTTAACTTGTTGACGTATTCTTTTACTGACAGATTCCCTTACTTTAATGTCAAAAACCTTTCCATGTATAGATTCTCTTCAGCCCATGAGAGAAACTTTGTGTGACGGCCCGCCCCGCACCAACCGACATTTACTCCAAAAGTGCGTTGTACACATGTCCAGTTAGCACGGGACGGATCGTCAAAAGAAAAGGGAAGAAGGAAATGAACTAACAAGGAACCTGTAAAATGTCTCACAGACATGGAACAAAATATAATAACAACATACTTGACATAAAACAGGTGAGACAGTGCATAAGCTGAAAACAAACTAACATAGCAGCGGAAAATCCAAGTACAGCTTATGATCCAAAGCTAACATTATTACAACTTTTCAAACTGTCTCAAAAAGCAAAAGTAAGATAAAGGAGGTACACTACTAATGCCCAAGTAGCGACCACCAACGACACAGGGAGAATATCTATATATCATATGTGGAAGCCTCCTGCTCGCCTCCGAATCAGCTACTCGCGCATCACCAGCTAACCTGTCTCTAGTCTGCTTGTGTGAGCACCCAGAGTAATAAGAGGAGACATAAAACTCTGGGTCAGACATAAAGCCTGGTATGAGCGATAAGCATCTAAACAGAACAATAACAGGTAGACTAAAATATACCTGAACCTGGACCTGCAACCAAAGAGTTAGCACTACATACTATACAACACTCTAAGGTGCCATTTCAAACGGTGTAAAGATAACGGGGGTGGGGGTGTGCATGTCATAGTGATGGCAAACAATCAAACATAGCAACCATCCTCACATCTCTCACTCAGTGCGTAAAGCATACGATATCCACCACTTCGATCACCCAACATACCTTGCTATGATCACTTTGCCCCATGAAGTCATAAATGGCTTCACTGCACTGATACATAGCCACTAATCCTTTGCTATGTCCACTTTGCCCCATGGAGTCACAATGACACCACTGCACCGGCTCATAGCCTCACTAATCCTTTATTATGTCCACTCTGCCCCATGGAGCCACAATGACCCCACTGCACAGGCTCATAGTCTTACTATGCATCACTTTGCCCCTCGAGTCATAATGACTCTACTGCACTGATAACGTAGTCTTGCTACCATCACCTTGCCCCTCGAGTCATAGTGACTCTACTGCACTGATAAGTAGCCCATCATCCTTTCTCAATGGTGAATCGAAGTTATGAACGTCGGCAACTCCTTAGCACACATCCCGCAGCAAAGTCCAACCATGAAGTGAACTCATTTGTTCCCAACTGGATCCTGAGCTCTAACTTCCATTTGGACTACCTTTGCATCTCGGGTTATTGGTCATCACCGGATCGGTTCGGATCTCCCCCTAGGTATCAGTTCGGTTCGGAATGCTCCTCTTCACTAGATCGGATCAGATACATCAGGCTCCCTCATAGCACGTCGGTTCGGATCGGCAGACGTCGCCCCTAGTCGGTCGGGTTCTTCAAGCTCGATCATTACGGATCGGTTCGGAGGTGGCTAAACGGATCGGGTCGGGGAAGCACATCGGATCGGTTCGGAGCACGGGCTTCACCCTTTCTCCCCCAACGTTGGATCGGTCTCCATCTCCACGCAGATCGGGTCGGGGAGCTACTGGCGGTTCGGATCAGAGAGGCTAATCACGATCGGGTCGTTAAGTCCGATTCGGTCCAGTTCCTGCAACATTCCTGCAACTTCCAGCAACTTGTTTATACACCACTCGACGGCGTTTTCGACCAATCTAACACTTCTAATCAATCACAAAGCATACCATACAGTCATAGCAACATATGGAATCAACCACAAACACCAAAACAACAATATAATAGGTTAAAATGGATCAAACCTTGCCAAAACCCCATATTTTCCCTTAAGCATGTTTAGGTGAAACTAATGGTATGATTAGCAAAACTTAACCAAATTAATCCAAATTCATATCAGAGGTCTAAAACATCATTTCGAATTTTATAAATATTTTTCCAGAATTTTATCATGTTTAAATTCGCTAATTAACACTAATTACCCTTAATTAGCCATAATTAGTAAGGAACTATGCAAATCACTCACCTTAGCCACAAATAAGACTTAGATCTGAAATAGATCTCTGATTTGGTGTGAATCACAATGCTAAACAGCAGCTCTAATGTTGATTTGTTGAAGATCTCCCTTGATTTGATGTTGCTAAGCTTAATCCTTGACTAGATGGTGATTTGGAGGTGATTTAGAGGTTGGAGGCCATTTTTAGGGTTTCTAAGAGGGAAGTGGAGGCTAGAAAACTGAAATGGAATGAATCTCTAACCCTTTTCAGCCTCTCTATAACCCTAATCCCGAAATGGGTTATGGGCCCATTCACTAATCACCCTATTTGGCCAAGTTAAGCAGTTTTTCACCTTCCAAACCTTATTTCACCCATATCTCCCAAACGGTAAGTCCGTTTGGGTATTATGACCACTCTACGGAAAGGTAAACCATGAAACGAATCTAATGGATGTGCTTTCAGGTCTAAATTCCTTTCCAATCAAAAGTTATGGCTGAAACCAGATCAGCTAGGGGAAAAACGGTCATTTAAAAATCGACAAAAATCATGAACATAGTAAATGACTCTAATGGTTGTTTCCCAAAGTTACATGACCATACGACTTCATATGGGAAAGAAATAAATATTCTATGATCCTCCGATGTGTAGAATGTGGGTTGATACATTCTCCCCCCTTAAGAAATTTTGCTTCGAAATTTCCTAATCAAAACACACACAAGGGTCCCGCATGCCTATCAGTCATAAAACAACAATCAAACAAGCAAAACAAGTCTATCCTAGCATGCGGAATAACTAAATTGCAAAGTAAATCTTACCAGGCAAAGAGTTCTGGATACGTCTTTCTAATGTTCTCCTCTGTCTCCCAAGTACAGTCATTCTCGTTCTCGCCCCACTGAACCTTGACTAGCTTCACCGCCTTCCTTCGAAGTTGCTTCGTATCATGCTCGACAATACGAATCGGCTTGCGGTTCCCAACCGCCTCGGGTTCTACTTCGAAGTCCTCTAACTGATCAGGTGAAATAGTCATATTTGGGTCGTGCACGAACTTTCTTAACTGGGAACATGAAATACGTTGTGAACTCCCGCCATCTTTTCTGGTAAGTCAACTCTATACGCCAAATTCCCAACTTGTTCGAGAACTAGGAATGGGCCAACAAATCTTGGTGCCAACTTGCCTCTCCAGCCAAATCGTATCATGCTCTTCAACGGAGAAACCTTGACAAACACTAAGTCACCAACGGAGAATTTTAAATCTCTTCTCCTCTTATCAGCATAACTCTTCTACCTATCTTGGGCAGCTTTCATTCATTGTTGAATGATCTTAATCTTATTTGAAGTTTCCCTCACCACATCTGGTCCAAGCATAAAATTCTCGCCAGTCTCTATCCAACATGATGGTGAGTTGCACGGTCTTTCGTACAAAGCTTCATATGGAGCCATACCGATACTGGATTGGTAGCTATTATTATACGCAAACTCTACTAGATGCAAATGGTCATCCCATGATCCACCAAAATCCAATATACAAGCTCTCAAGAGATCTTCCAATATACGATTCACCCTCTCCGTCTGACCGTCGGTCTGAG
Organism: Allium sativum; assembly: GCA_030737875.1. Lineage (NCBI taxonomy): Eukaryota > Viridiplantae > Streptophyta > Magnoliopsida > Asparagales > Amaryllidaceae > Allium > Allium sativum. Next base: position 653,282,032 of record CM060923.1, read on the forward strand.
GATGACATGCAGTACTGAGATGTAACTCTAGCCCTAGAGCCTCTTGTAAGCTCTTCCAAAACCCACTAGTAAACAACGGGTCTCGGTCACTCACGATGCTTTTGGGTACTCCATGAAATCTCACTACCCATTTCATATACAATTCTGCCAACTTAGCTGTCATTCTGGTCGATTTGACTGGTATAAATCTTGCACTTTTAGTCAATCGATCCACAATTACCCAAATGCTATCATATCCCGATCAAGTCCTTGGTAAACCATCGATGAAATCCATCGAGACTTGCTCCCATTTCCATTCAGGAATTTCTAATGGTTGCAACAAACCACTAGGCTTCTTTTGCTCAGCTTTAACTAGCCGGCAGTTCATGCATTTGGATATAAACTTCCCAACGTCTCTTTTCATCCCTTCCCAGTAGTAAGTCTGCTTCATGTCTCGATACATCTTATTACCACCGGGATGTATAGTCAGTTTTGAGTGATGACATTCTCTAAGCACTTCATCTCTCAAACCATTCACGTTGGGTACAACTAGTCTTCCATTCTTTCTAAGCCATCCATCTCGATCAAGCCCATACACATTCATCTCCTCACCATCGATGTTCATCTCTAACTTGGAGATGATTTCCAATAGATTAGGATCGTCCCTCTGGCTGGAACCAATCCGCTCTATCAAATTGGGTCTGATCGCCAAACTAGCTAGCATTTCTGGATCCAATTCGCACCTTGGTCTGAAATCAAACCCTACGATATACTCCAGTTGCTTCCATTCAAGAAACATAGCCCCTAAACTGGCATGTCTCCTACTCAAGGCATCGGCTACCGCATTACCTTTACCAGGTGTGTATGCGATATCAAAATCATACGAAGTCAAGAACTCTAACAATCTTTGCTGACGGAGATTCAGATCTTTCTGAGAGAAGAGATACTTTAACGATTTATGATCGGTAAACAACTCAAAAATTTCTCCCAAGAGATAGTGTCTACACATTTTAAATGCGATCACAATCGCTGCCAGTTCCAAATCATGGGTAGGATACTTCTTCTCATGCGGCTTTAGCTACCGACTAGCATAAGCTACAACCCTACCTCCTTGCATCAATACGACACCTAGTCCGGTACCACAAGCATCCGTGTATACTGTCATTTCTTCATTCCATTTAGGAATGACTAATACTGGCGCACGCGTCAACTTTTCTTTTAGACTCTTGAATGCATTCTCACACACCCCGTCCCAGACGAAGGCCTGATTCTTCTTAGTCAACTGAGTCAACGGTGCTGCTATCTTGGAGAAGTCCTGGATAAACTTACGATAATATCCAGCTAACCCCAAGAAACTTCTTACATCTGTTGCATTCTTGGGCGTAGGCCAATCCTGTACCGTAGCCACCTTCGCAGGGTCCACGACAATATCATTCTTTGAAACAACATGGCCCAAGAATCTCACTTCCCTTCTCCAAAAATGACACTTAGAGAATTTCGCTTTCAATTGGTGTTTCCTCAACACCTCCATCACTATCCTCAAAGTGTCCCTTGTGTTCCTCCTCTGTCCTCGAGTAAACAAGGATGTCCTAAATGCCGTTTTCAAAACACTCTCATCCGCTACTCGGAGCTGATGAAATCCTGTTGCGAGGTCCAACTAGGAGAACACTCTTGCACCTTCCAGTTGATCAAACAAATCATCGATCCGCGGTAGAGGATACTTATTCTTCCTCGTTACCTTATTCAACTCGCGATAGTCCACAGACAAACGAAGGGAACTATCTGCCTTAGTGGAAAACACAACTGGTGCTCCCCACTCGGGGACACTTCTTCTAATAAATTCCTTCTTCAAAAGATTGCTGACTTGCACCCTGAGCTCTCGCCGCTCCCTTGGTGCCATACGACGAAGTGGCATCAATATAGGTCTGGCATCTTTCACTAAATCAATACGGAACTCAATCTCTCGGTGTGGTGGAAGCCCGGTCACCTCCTCGAAGATGTCCGGATACTGGCCAACCACGGGTACCTATGACAACTCATCCTGCAGGATGTCGAGGGAATTTATAAAACAAGCCATTACCCCATCACTAGGTAGACTACCAAACACTACCCTCCGCCCATCATCTGCCCTAACTGTCACAAAAAAGCCCTCATAGTCTACCACCACCCCGTATCTGAGACGACCCCAAACCCCGTACTGACGGTGGCAAGGGTAATCCGTGGAATATAACACATAGACAGATAATAGCAGAACAGAATTAAATAAATACACCAGATAATGAACAATAGAATATACTGGATAAAAGTAATCATCAGAGTTACACAGTATACAGGATCATACTTAGTAAAAATACAGTTCAGCTATACATAAATGTCTACAGCGGAAAACAAACATAATATGTACAATAGGAGCTGAACAGCATAAAAGGAGATAAATGATAGAATCCATCTTCAGCTCCAGCTATCCAGAAAGAACCAGCTAAACCTGAATACAAGGCTGCCCGTGTAGAAAAAGGGGCACCCGAGTTTGAAAGTGAAACAAACTACGAGTCAGTCATGGGACTGGTATGAGAAATCTACTCAACACATATATAATTTGGATAATCACAGGACCACGCCACTTTCGTGAAATGGGTTTTCTCCATTGGATTGCCAGTGCTTTAAAACAAGTCTTTCTTTTAAACAGCGCAATGCATTTTATAAAAATGAAGCCATTATAAGACTCAGTTCCCATCACACAATGCAACGCAAACCGGAGGATAGAGTTTTTACCTTATAACAGCCAAAATATGCTTGATATAAAACAAAGGCATTTGATATTACTACTAGTGTTTATATGTTTCGAAAACAATTTCAAATCATAACTATCAATCATAGACGACATGAGCGTCCCATGCCACTATGTCGCCAAATATCTATACAATCGAAACCGCACGATCACATATTTGGAAATTGGATTTCCATCATGAACCAAGGCAAAAGATAGTCCTTACCGACTTCGTGACTCTCTAGCCCGAGCCACAGGCAAGTACTCAGTCAAGCCTTTGGAGCGACAGGACCGGTCCACCGATGTGGATTAAAATGCTTGAACAATATGTTTCCCCACCCTTTGGGGCATAAACGAGCCAACGAATGACTCCATCGGACCCGGATCGTCCGATCTAACCGAGGCGCCTCGCAACAGCAACAACCACATAGGTAAAAAGTATATAAATGTCAGGGCTGGTAGGTCACTGACACCACCCTAGCTAGAAAGAAACGCATGCCCTCCCTGAGGTCCTTCTCCCGTTTCTGGTTCATACCGGGGTGTGAGGCTCGCGATTTTACGTTATACACAAAGCTACGCCACACCGACGGTGCTTTGATAATGACCACAAGACTTTGCTTTTCAACAGAAGCCCTGATCACTGCATCTTAGCATGCCACACAGGCAATTCATCCCATGCGACTGATGTCCATCGATATACAACCTCTGAGCTCGTGCGTCTCAGAGAAGGGCGTTAAGCAAAAGAATAAATTCTCCCTCACCAAACAGATGTATATTTAATAGAGATCAATCAACACAGAATAAAATCCGATGTCAGACACACAGTCCATTTACAAGTCCGTTCTGGGTCTAAACGAAACCAGAAGCACTAAATACCTCGCAAACCCATCGATCACCACGTACGTCTGGACGATCACCACTCATTATCCATATTTCGGGATGCCTCCCAATCAGGACCTCGGTTACCATCCAAACGAGGTGAAGATCTCTGGTCTTCAACCATCGTCTTCATCTTCGATTTGCTATCGTCGATTCAGTTATTCAGAATGGGAAAAACCCGGTCTTTCTGAGCAACTCGCGTATATAATAAACAAGTGCACCACTAACATATACACGCATCATTTCAATTCATTAGTCACTAACCGTCAATTAGTAAGAGAACGATTTCCCAAATATTAACCCCGAAGGCCAAAACCTACATCAGATCAACACCTAGGAAATTATTCGACTTAGCCAACCTTCAGTTAATTTCTAAATCACATCCATATTGTTTATAATATTTTATAACGATTTATCGCTGTTTTTGTTTATTTTAAAATAGCCAATATATTCAAAATGACGCTTCGGGCCATAACGCGACCGTGGCGCTGTTTTTCTTCAGATTTGATTTACACATATCTGAAAATCTAACCGTTGGATCTTCATAAAATTTACATCATTAGAAAGATCTTTTCAAAACGAATCCAACGGTTCCAGTTTCGGGAAAAATCCGATGGTCGGATCTCCCGGTAGATTGAAGTTTCGATTTCAAAATACGAACTGCAGCGTCGTTATTCGATTAAATATAATTATATATATATATAATCGATTCTGGCGCTGTTTTTCGTTAGATTTGAATTAAACATTCCAGACAATCCAACCGTTGGATTTTTACAAAGTTGGTGCCGTTCGAAAGATTTTTCAAAAGCGAACCCAACGGTTGCGATTTCAGAAAAATCCGATGGTCGGATCTCCCGTACTAATTGTTTGAAATCACAGTTTCAAAATACGAACTGCAGCGTCGTTATTCGATTAAATATAATTATGTTTATATATATATATATATAAATATAATCGATTCAAAAATTCCTATATTGTTTCCCCTTCTAATATTTCACTAACGCCTTTAAATTTTGGAAAATTTTGCCATAACCTCCTTTGTACGGGAGGGGCTCGGAAAATTCCCAAATAGCCACACGGGCGTCTCATGTCAAAAAGAAAAAGGAAAAGCCAAGCGGCTAGCCAACAGGCTCATAAAATCATCACCCAAACAAAACAGTAAATGTGTACGTATTTGTCGGGCATAAAATTTTATTCCTCTTCTCTAGCCCCTTTGCTATAACCTGTTCAATAAATATGCATGTACATAGATACTATTTTATCACTTATCATTTTCCATTCAACTTCATATTTGATTCCATTTGGTTTAAAAACACCATTCATTCTAATTTTGCATGCATAGGCAAAAATCATATCATTAGCTAATTAATGAATATTTCAACTCATGCATATTTATTTGAACGAGTTGCTATTTTTAACACTTCACATTTCAACAATTCATGTATATAATAAAAATGTGATTTTTATATTTAGAATACGAACACCATTCAACACATGAATTTCTATCCATCGAATGAATATCGATTCAACACATGAAGGTTTTCTATTCAACGAATAAATATAGTTTCAGCAACTGAAAATAATTCAAACACATGAATATTATTCAAAATTTCGGCAGCATAACGACAGGGTAGTTAAAACCGGGACCGTCCCTAGTACGGCTCCTCGCTCTACCTTAAAACCTCGCGGTTTTTGACAATGGGGATCATGCATCTAGTTTGCACGCAGGCGGCATGTATATATTTATTTCATTTCCACAAACTAATCCTATGTGGTTTCAACCAAATATTTCTCAACAACAAATGGGTATTTTCCAACCACAATCAATCAATATCAACCACAAACAACCATTCGCTATCAGTCTATTTTCACACCAATCACAATCAATAAATATCGTCCATGGTTTGTGGACGAGGGGCGTATATATATATATATATTTATATATAGCAATTCACTTCTATTTCAACACATATATAATTTTTACAACGCATATATAACTTATACATCGAACATACAACTTATACAACGCTTATACAAGAGGTGTACAACGCTTATATAATTCATACATCGACTATATAATTTATACATCATCGTTTTCCATATCGTTTGTAAATTAGAAATCTCACATTGGGTTCCACTCCACCAAAAATAGAAGAAGTCTCAGAAAAATATACGGTCTCTTCTAAAATGCAGAAGACGTCCACACGAGTCCACTGTCTCTTGCTTCACTGAATTTCGATAAGAAACGAGAAAGCTATGATTTTTATACTAAAATCATCATTAGCAACACTTAGAAGTGTTATAAATCAGTTTTATAAAGAAAGGCCGTTACCCTCTTTAATTCTTCGAAACTAGGTCTTGCAAATTCGCTTAAACCGTGAAGTAATCCAACGATCTGCCTTCACCACCGCGTAGAGCTTGGAGAGGCGCCTCCAGAGGGAACCACCGCTCTGAACTCGAAGCTGGCACGGTGGCTGAACCTGGGCGCGAGCGGACGGACTTCGGGGGGTCGATTCCTCACAAACACTCAACGATAAAATTCAAGAGGGGTATGGATTTAGAGATGAGAGAATTCTCTATGAAATCATCAAAGGAAGGGGCGGATTTCGCTGAGTGTTTTGGAAGAAAAGGAGGAGAGAAGCGAGGAACGAGAGCCGCCGTCGGTTTCTGGTGTCGGGGAGAGAGAAGATGGGGGTCTGACATGGACAAATAGGGTTTTTTTTATAAAGTTTTAAAATCCGAAAATACCCCTTGCCTCTTGCGAACCCCAATCCAAACCTAACGACTATTATCCCTAGCGTTTTACCCCCATTCCGAACACAATGGGATATATTTCGAAGGCCCATTCGACTGTTTCAGTCAGTTTTCCTTCAAATTATAATATAAAATATTCAATATTTAATTTGAACGTACATTTCAATTTGCCAAGGCCACAAACTGATTCGAAAAATTCCAGAAAAATAAATCTAGCTATGTTTTGACGATACGGTCCCAACAAAACTAGTTTCGTCGAATTCTAAGACCGTTTGCAAAAAGGCCCATTTCTGGTCGATCCAATTTAACTGTAATTGACCAAAACACATTTTCCTTTGCCACACTCACATACTAGCTTCAAAAATTATGAAATTTGAAACCTAGTGATAACTTCACATCTCTGATCCAACAAAAGTGGTTTCGTCGAATTCCGAGGTCGTATGCAAAATGGCCAATTTCACGGCCTATATAAATTCCATAGCGACCTTTCTGAAAATTCATTTGTCCATAACTTTTGCTTTCCGTTATGAAAATTCGATTTTTCAGATTCGTTAGAAAGTTATTCACTAACATATTTAAATATTTTTGGTTTCACTAAAATCGGTTTTGTTTTGCACCCGGTACAGTCTGACAAAGTTCGAATTCAATTTTTGAAACTACTGCGCCATTTCAGGCCTTGTTTATAATTATAATTAATTATATTCGTTTTCAATTGTCGATTCAAACTCACTTTTCATTGCCATTATTTAAAATATTTATTTTAAATATTTAAAATCCATTTTTTTGGCCAATTTAAAGAATTTAAATTGGTTCAGATTTTCTGGGTCGTTACAATCTCCCCCACTTAAAACTTTTCATCCCCGAAAAGGAACAAAGCCGAAAGTGGTTTGATTAATCAACTCTACGTTCGATCTGGCTTCAATTCTCCAACTTTTCAGTTTCTGAGAATTTCCAAATTCTTCAAAATTTTGGCTAACACCCGGAATTTTCGAAAAATTTCTCCATAACCTCCTTTGTACGGAGAGAGGTTTGGAAATTTATTGGGCCGTATTAGGTACCCAATAAATCCTAATAAGCATACACATATTTATAGCGATATATTCTGGTGTTTACAGGGGAGCATGTATTGATAATAACTCCAGAGAATAAATTCTCGTCACCCTGCCCCGTGTGGGAAATAAATAGTTCATGTGCCGTGTCTAATAACTAGAGAGACGTGGTTATTGTCAACTCCAGACCCGTGTGGGGTTTTTATTAATCTGGCAATTTAATCATTACAATTTAAATATTCCATATCAGTCATCAGTTCAACCTGCAAAATATAGTCATCGCCATACAAGCCTCTCGCTCGTATGGTAAATCTTCCACCTCGTCACACAAGCTCCAAATGCTTATGTGGTATATGATGAAGTATGCCTATCTTCTAAAGTATGCCATGTAATGTAGTTCAAAATTAATTGTTACTATCCTATGGCGACGTTTTATTATTTCACATAGAAAAACCAGCACTTCGCATCCAATGGCATTCACAGGAGTTGATATAATAATATTTCGCATCCAACTCATTAAGGTTTACCTTGTTGTCGGGCACGCAAATAAAATCTTTACTCAACGGCTATCCATTTACCTGTTTAAACATATATAATACACAAGTATATATATTTCCATCTATTTTTAAATCAGTTCAATGTGTGATTTAAATGAATAAATTCTACCATTATTCTATTGTTGATTAAATTAACTATCGTTTTAATAATTTAATTAATCAAATCTACAAGCACACAACACAACAATAATCAAATTGTTTTTAACTTTTCAAAACCGTACTAATTAATTTCTATACTCTTTTAAAATTATTCGGACTATAGAATTTAAAAGTGCACATCCATGGAAAGAAAATAACAGCAGAGTAGAGAATTAAATGGTAATGCAAAGTATGATAAATATACCTTGCACCGGAGTCAATCAGAGATATCTACTCGGCATCTAGGATAAGCTTTCTGAATGCACCCCTCAGTTTCCCAAGTACAATCTCGCGGATCTCCACTCCATTGCACTTTGACTAAGTGAACCTTCTTGTTCCTCAGCTCTTTGGTTTCTTTGCCGATAATCTTTAGCGGCTCTCTTCTCACAGCTAATTCTGGAGTAATTTCTATATCCCGCTGAGCTGCTTCTTCCACGATCAAGTCTGGATCATGAACGTGCTTTTGAAGTTGAGATATGTGAAATACATCATGAACTCCAGGCAACCAGTCAGGCAATTTAACCCTATAAGTGAGAGTCCCGATCCGTTCCAGAATATGAAACGGACCAATGAATTTGGGCGCCAACTTTCCAGTTTTACCGAACCGGATTACTCCTCTCATCGGCGATACTTTTAAATATACATAGTCGCCAACAGCAAAGGATATATCTCTTCTTCTCCTATCGGCATAGCTCTTTTGTCGGCTTTGAGCGGCGAGTAATCGCTTTTTAATAAAATCGACCTTGTCGGCAGCTTCTCGGATCATATCAGGACAAAACACAAGTCTATTTCCAGGTTCGACCCAGCAAGAAGGAGATCGGCACGGTCTACCATACAATGCTTCGAATGGCGACATTGTCAGATTCGCCTGGTAGCTGTAGTTATAAGAGAATTCAGCCAAATGCAGATGGTCTTCCCATGATCCACCGAAATCTATAACACAAGCCCGCAATAGATCTTCTAAAATACGATTCACCCTCTCAGTCTGGCCGTCTGTCTGAGGATGATAAGCGGTGCTTAAGTTCAACTTCGTTCCCAGCTCGACTTGAAATGCTTCCCAGAATTTACTAGTGAATATCGTATCCCTATCGCTGATATACTGAGCGGCACTCCTTGCAGTCTAACTATTTCCCTGAAGTATATCAGCGCCAGACTCTGAGCGGTTCTGTTTGATCTGACAGGTATGAAATGGCCGGTCTTCGTGAAGCGATCTACGATCACCCAAATACTGTCATTCCCTTTTCTGGTTCTGGGCAAACCATCAATGAAATCCATAGAAATATATTCCCATTTCCAACCAGGAACGTCTAGCAGTTGCAATAATTCAGCTAGTTTCTGTTGGTCGCTTTTTACTGGCTGGCAAGTAGGGCATCGAATAACATATATCGATATGTCTCTCTTTAATGACTTCCACCAGAATGAGCGCTTGATATCGTTATACATTTTACTCACACCCGGATGGATACTGAGCTTAGATTTGTGGCATTCATCAAGCACATCTCTTCTGAGTTCAGGAATTTCTGGGACACGAATTCGTCCTTCTAACCTCAGAATCCCTTCGCTGTCTAGCTGGAAATCCGAAGCAATGCCTTCACGAATTCGCTGACTCATTCCTTTGATAAATTGGTCATCTTCTTGGAGAGCCGATATCTTGTCAATCAACGAAGTCGCAATAATGAAACTGGCGATCATTTCATTCTTTCGGCTTAACGCATCGGCCACGACATTGGCTTTCCCTGGAGTGTATAGAATATCAAAATCGTATGCTGCAAGAAACTCCAGCCAACGTTGCTGCCTCAAATTCAGGTCTTTCTGGGTGAACAAATACTTTAACGATTAGTGACCTGTAAACAGTTCAAATCTCTCACCCAGGAGATAGTGTCTCCAAATTTTCAAGGCGAATACAATAGCCAATAACTCAAGATCATGAGTTACATAGTTCTTCTCATGCGGCTTCAGTTGACGGCTAGCATAAGCAATCACTTGGCCTCTTTGAATTAACACTGCGCCAAGGCCTTCTCTAGAAGCATCAGTCCAGACTTTCAAATCCTGGTTGCCATTGATGATGGTTAACACTGGAGCTGTCGTTAATCTTAACTTTAGCTCCTCAAAAGCCTCTTCACATTCTGGAGTCCACTTGAATTTAGAATGCTTCTTTGTAAGCTTCGTTAAATGACCAGATATCTTCGAAAAGTTTATAACGAACTTCCGGTAATAGCTAGCCAATCCGAGAAAACTGCGGACTTCTGTAGGAGTACTCGGCTGTTTCCAGTTCTGAATAGCTGTGATTTTGCTTGGATCCACAGCAATTCCTTCTTTAGATACTACGTGGCCTAGAAATTTCACTTCATCTTGCCAGAATATGCATTTGGAAAACTTTGCTTTCAATACATTCCTTCTCAGAATTTCTAGAACCTGTTCCAGATGCTTTTCATGTTCGGCCTTTGATTTAGAGAAGATTAGAGTATCGTCAATAAAAACCAGAACAAATTTATTCAAAACCCCTCTGAACACTCTATTCATCAGATCGACGAAGTAAGCAGGAGCGTTACATAAGCCGAATGACATTACTAACCACTCGTAGAATAAGTCGGGACCTCTGAGTGCTGTCATTGGAACACACTCTTCGGCAATTCGAAGCTGATGGAAGCCTGTAGCTAAGTCCATCCTTGAGAATACCTGTACTCCATTTAATCGATCCAACAAATCATCAATCCGAGGCAATGGATATTTGTTCTTTATCGTCTGTTTGTTCAGATCACGATAATCCGCACATAGACGTAGAGTACCGTCAGATTTTGGGACAAATACCACTGCGGCGCCCCAATCAGAGAAACTAGGCCTGATCAGACCTTTCCATAAGAGCTGTCGTGTTTGATTGTCTAATTCCTCCTTCTCTTTCAAGGACATTCTTTGAATAGCGTGGACTACCGGCCTTGCATTAGGAATCAAAGCGATCTTGAAATCTATTTCTCTCCGTGGAGGTAAGCGAACAACTTCTTCAAAAACATCCGCATAATTTTTGACGACAGGAATGTCTTTTATGAGATCAGGGATATTCCCTGTGACTTCTGGGATATTTTCTATTTGAGCTGGAGAAACATCGAGAGCTGACCAGAAATCTTTTCTATTTGAAGTCGGGCCTTCACATGGTATAGTTATATAATTCCCCGATTGGGCCTTTGCCTTAACAACTCTCTCGGCGCATCTAACCTCTGCTTCATATTTGGTTAGCCAATCCAATCCCAGAATAAGATCGAATTCATTAAAATTCATGATGATAGAGATAATAGGGAATTTATAGCAAGAAAAAGAGATAGGTACTGCACAAATCCAACTGAGATTGATGGAACCCCCACTAGATTTTGGACAGTCATTGGTTCCTAGAGCTTCTTCAATTTTAAATCTAACTTCTTGACTGCACTCTTTGCAATAAAGCTTCGTGATGCGCCAGTATCAAATAGTACTTTAATTGGAATGTTCTTGACATTGAGCGTGCCTTCTAAAACATCAGACCTCCCTTGCTTATCTGAGGGCTCAGAAGTTTCTGCTACTTCATTCGTATGTACTGCCTCAGATTTCCTTGAGAGTTGACACTCCCGTGCAATATGACCTGCCTGACGACACTTATGGCATCTCCTTTCCCCATGTGGGTTCTTTTGTTTCATAATGCGCTTATATCCACTCTTGAACTGTTTCTCTAAAGATCGGCAACTTATCGAGAAATGTCCTCGTCTATTGCAGTTATTGCATACGGCGGTCGTTACGGGTTCTTTCCCAGATTCATCCCTTTTCCTCTTGGCACTGGGCTTCTTACTGATCTCAGACGTCGTACTAGCTTCAGGATGATCAGTTTCTGATTCAACCTTATCGCTAGAACTAACTTCTTCTTCGCCGCGCAACATACCTTTCCTATCGAGATCATCATACTGATAAGCCATACAAATCATTTCAGAGAAAGGAAGCTTCACATTCCTCATCACACTGTTCTGATATTTTCTTTGAAGTCCGTGAATAAATCTAAGATTCTTCCTCTTTGGGTCTTTAATCATATGAGGAGCAAAGTGAGAAAGTTCATTGAATTTCTTATGATATTCTGGGATGGTCATATCACCTTGTATCAGATAAGAAAATTCGTCGCATAATCGCTCGGTCGCTTCTGGTGGAGTAAATCTTTCTAGGAAAGTCACTTTGAATCTGTCCCAGGTGATATCACCTTCCGGATTATTCTTGATAACAGAATCCCACGAGAATAAAGCTTCGTCTTCGAGTGCCTAAGAGGCCAGTAATCTTTTCTGGTCATCCCTCGGCTTTAATGCTTCGAAGATTTTCTCAGCCGAACGAATCCAAGCTTGTGTTCTCATAATAGATTCTTCGCCCGAGAACGGCTTTCCACCCAGATTCCTATATTTCATAAATAGAGCTTCTATATCCGGGTCAGTATTGCTTCTTTAGTTTCTAGCACTCATTTTCTAGAGCGTCTGCAATTAGCAGACAAAGTGTCAGGTCAACAGAAAAGATATTTCAAAATATAGCGACAAATACTTGAATGTAAATGTGCCTATTTAGGTGTTCTTTCATTCTGCTACTCATACTAGGATATTACTGATCCTATCTGTATTGAGTTGCCAGTCCTAGAACACTACTTGTTCTATTTCTGACGAGTTCGTTCAAATGTTATATTCCAGAACTAAGCTTAACCAAAGCTCTGATACCAAATGAGACGACCCCAAACCCCGTACTGACGGTGGCAAGGGTAATCCGTGGAATATAACACATAGACAGATAATAACAGAACAGAATTAAATAAATACACCAGATAATGAACAATAGAATATACTGGATAAAAGTAATCATCAGAGTTACACAGTATACATGATCATACTTAGTAAAAATATAGTTCAGCTATACATAAATGTCTACAGCGGAAAACAAACATAATATGTACAATAGGAGCTGAACAGCATAAAAGGAGATAAATGATAGAATCCATCTTCAGCTCCAGCTATCTAGAAAGAACCAGCTAAACCTTAATACAAGGCTGCCCATGTAGAAAAAGAGGCACCCGAGTTTGAAAGTGAAACAAACTACGAGTTAGTCATGGGACTGGTATGAGAAATATACTCAACACATATATAATTTGGCTAATCACAGGACCACGCCACTTTCGTGGAATGGGTTTTCTCCATTGGATTCCCAGTGCTTTAAAACAAATCTTTCTGTTAAACAATGCAATGCATTTTATAAAAATGAAGCCATTATAAGACTCAGTTCCCATCACACAATGCAACGCAAACCGGAGGATAGAGTTTTTACCTTATAACGGCCAAAATATGCTTGATACGAATAAAACAAAGGCATTTGATATTACTACTAGTGTTTATATGTTTCAAAAACAATTTCAAATCATAACTATCAATTATAGGCGACATGAGCGTCCCATGCCACTATGTCGCCAAATATCTATACAATCGAAACCGCACGATCACGTATTTGGAAATTGAATTTCCGTCATGAACCAAGGCAAAAGATAGTCCTTACCGACTTCGTGACTCTCTAGCCCGAGCCACAGGCAAGTACTCAGTCAAGCCTTTGGAGCAACAGGGCCGGTCCACCGATGTGGATTAAAATGCCTGAACAATACGTTTCCCCGCCCTTTAGGGCATAAACGAGCCAACGAATGACTCCATCGGACCCGGATCGTCCGATCTAACCGAGGCGCCTCGCAACAGCAACAACCACATAGGTGAAAAGTATATAAATGTCAGGGCTGGTAGGTCACTGACACCACCCTTGCTAGAAAGAAACGCATGCCCTCCCTGAGGTCCTTCTCCCGTTTCTGGTTCATACCGGGGTGTGAGGCTCGCGATTTTACGTTATACACAAAGCTACGCCACACCGGCGGTGCTTTGATCATCACCACAAGACTTTGCTTTTCAACAGAAGCCTTGATCACTGCATCTTAGCATGCCACACAGGCAATTCATGCCATGCGACTGATGTCCATCGATATACAACCTCTAAGCTCGTGCGTCTCAGAAAAGGGCGTTAAGCAAAAGAATAAATTCTCCTCCGCCAAATAGATGTATATTTAATAGAGATCAATCAACACAGAATAAAATCCGATGTCAGACACACAGTCCATTTACAAGTCCGTTCTAGGTCTGAACGAAACCGGAGGCACTAAATACCTCGCAAACCCATCGATCACCACGTATGTCTGGACGATCACCACTCATTATCCATATTTCGGGATGCCTCCCAATCAGGACCTCGGTTACCATCCAAACAAGGTGAAGATCTCCGGTCTTCGACCATCGTCTTCATCTTCGATTTGCTATCGTCGATTCAGTTATTCAGAATGGAAAAAACCCGGTCTTTCTGAGCAACTCGCGTATATAATAAACAAGTGCACCACTAACATATACACGCATCATTTCAATTCATTAGTCACTAACCGTCAATTAGTAAGAGAACGATTTCCCAAATATTAACCCCGAAGGCCGAAACCAACATCAGATCAACACCCAGGAAATTATTCGACTTAGCCAACCTTCAGTTAATTTCTAAATCACATCCGTATTGTTTATAATATTTTATAACGATTTATCGCTGTTTTTATTTATTTTAAAATAGCCAATATATTCAAAACGACGCTTCGGGCCATAACGCGACCGTGGCGCTGTTTTTCTTCAGATTTGATTTACACATATCTGAAAATCTAACCGTTGGATCTTCATAAAATTTACATCATTAGAAAGATCTTTTCAAAACGAATCCAACGGTTCAGTTTCGGGAAAATCCGACGGTCGAATCTCGCGATACAATCGTTTGAAGTTTCGATTTCAAAATACGAACTGCAGCGTCGTTATTCGATTAAATATAGTTATATATATATATATATATATATATATATATATATATAATCGATTCTGGCGCTGTTTTTCTTCAGATTTGAATTAAACATTCCAGACAATCCAACCATTGGATTTTTACAAAGTTGGTGCCGTTGGAAAGATTTTTCCAAAGCGAACCCAACGGTTGCGATTTCAGGAAAATCCGATGGTCGGATCTCACGTACTAATCGTTTGAAATCATGTTTTCAAAATACGAACTACAGCATCGTTATTCGATTAAATATAATTATGTTTATATATATATATATAAATATAATCGATTCAAAAATTCCTATATTGTTTCCACTTCTAATATTTCACTAACTCCTTTAAATTTTGGAAAATTTCGCCATAACCTCCTTTGTACGGGAGGGGCTGGGAAAATTCCCAAATAGCCACACGGGCGTCTCATGTCAAAAAGAAAAAGGAAAAGCCAAGCGGCTAGCCAACAGGCTCATAAAATCATCACCCAAACAAAACAATAAATGTGTACCTATTTGTCGGGCACAAAATTTTATTCCTCTTCTCTAGCCCCTTTGCTATAACCTGTTCAATAAATATGCATGTACATAGATACTGTTCTTATCACTTATCATTTTCCATTCAACTTCATATTTGATTCCATTTGGTTTAAAAACACCATTCATTCTAATGTTGCATGCATAGGCAAAAATCATATCATTAGCTAATTAATGAATATTTCAACTCATGCTTATTTATTTGAACGAGTTGCTATTTTTAACACTTCACATTTCAACAATTCATGTATATAATAAAAATGTGATTTTTATATTTAGAACACGAACACCATTCAACACATGAATTTCTATCCATCGAAAGAATATCGATTCAACACATGAAGGTTTTCTATTCAACGAATAAATATAGTTTCAGCAACTGAAAATAATTCAAACACATGAAAATTATTCAAAATTTCGGCAGCATAACGGCAAGGTAGTTAAAACCGGGACCGTCCCTAGTACGGCTCCTCTCTCTACCTTAAAACCTTGCGGTTTTTGAAAATGGGGATCATGCATCTAGTTCGCACGCAGGCGGCATGTATATATTTATTTCATTTCCACAAACTAATCCTATGTGGTTTCAACCAAATATTTCTCAACCACAAATGGGTATTTTTCAACCACAATCAATCAATATCAACCACAAACAATCCCAAACAACCATTCGCTATCAATCAATTTTCACACCAATCACAATCAATAAATATCGTCCATGGTTTGTGGACGAGGGGCGTATATATATATATATATATATATATATATAGCAATTCACTTCTATTTCAACACATATATAATTTTTACAACGCATATATAACTTATACATCGAATATACAACTTATACAACGCTTATACAAGAGGTGTACAACGCTTATATAACTCATACATCGACTATATAATTTATACATCGTCGTTTTCCATATCGTTTATAAATTAGAAATCTCACATTGGGTTCCACTCCACCAAAAATAGCAGATGGCTCAGAAAAATATGTGGTCTCTTCTAAAATGCAGAAGACGTCCACACGAGTCCACTGTCTCTTGTTTCACTGAATTTTGATAAGAAACGAGAAAGCTATGAATTTTATACTAAAATCATCATTAGCAACACTTAGAAGTGTTATAAATCAGTTTTATAAAGAAAGGTCGTTACCCTCTTTAATTCTTCGAAACTTGTTCTTGCAAATTCTCTCAAACCGTGAAGTAATCCAACGATCTTCCTTCACCACCGCGTAGAGCTTGGAGAGGCGCCTCTAGAGGGACCCACCGCTCTGAACTCGAAGCTGGCACGATGGCTGAACCTGGGCGCGAGCGGATGGACTTCGGGGGGTCGATTCCTCACAAACACTCAACGATAAAATTCAAGAGGGGTATGGATTTAGAGATGAGAGAATTCTCGATGAAATCATCAAAGGAAGGGGCGGATTTCGCTGTGTGTTTTGGAAGAAAAGTAGGCGAGAAGCGAGGAACGAGAGCCGCCGTCGGTTTCTGATGTCGGGGAGAGAGAAGATGGGGGGTCTGACGTGGACAAATAGGTTTTTTTTTTATAAAGTTTTAAAATCCGAAAATACCCCTTGCCTCCTGCGAACCCCAATCCAAACCCAACGACTGTCGTCCCTAGCATTTTACCCCCATTCCGAACACAATGGGATATGTTTCGAAGGCCCATTCGACTGTTTCAGTCAGTTTTTCTTCAAATTAAAATATAAAATATTCAATATTTAATTTGAACGTACATTTCAATTTGCCAGGGCCACAAACTGATTCAAAAAATTCCAAAAAAATAAATCTAGCTATGTTTTGATGATACGGTCCCAACAAAACTAGTTTCGTCGAATTCTGAGACCGTTTGCAAAAAGGCCCATTTCTGGTCGATCCAATTTAACTATAATTGACCAAAACACATTTTCTTTTGCCACGCTCACATACTAGCTTCAAAAATTATGAAATTTGAAACCTAGCGATAACTTCACATCCCGGATCCAACAAAAGTGGTTTCGTCGAATTCTGAGGTCGTATGCAAAATGGCCAATTTCACGGGCTATATAAATTCCATAGCGACCTTTCTGAAAATTCATTTGGCCATAACTTTTGCTTTACGTTATGAAATTTTGATTTTTCAGATTCGTTAGAAAGGTATTCACTAACAGATTTAAATATTTTTGGTTTCACTTAAATCCGTTTTGTTTTGCACCCGGTACAGTCCGACAAAGTTTGAATTCAATTTTTGAAACTACAGCGCCATTTCAGGCCTTGTTTATAATTATAATTAATTATATTCGTTTTCAATTGTCGATTCAAACTCACTTTTCATTGCCATTATTTAAAATATTTATTTTAAATATTTAAAATCCATTATTTTGGCCAATTTAAAATTTTTAAATTGGTTCATATTTTCTGGGTCGTTACAGTATCTTTGGAGCCAATCGACCCCCAATATAATGCCATACCCAGTAAATCCCAAAACAAAGCAATCACAAACAAACATACATCCATGAATCGATAAGACCAAATTCCTGCAAATCATACTAAGGCTAGTCGAACCACCAATCGGGTTCGTCACAACCAATGGTCTATCTACTATCTCGGGTTCCAGTCCCAACCTATCTACCAGGTCACTAGATATGAAGGAACGGGAAGCCCCAGTATCAAACAAAAGTCGAACTGGTACATCATAAATAGAAAGCATACCTTGAATAACAACATTCTTTCCTTTCTCCGCCGCAGTTAGGGCATTCGACGAAGAAGGAACAACATCAATAGCATATGCTTTCACAATCTGCTTCTCCTTAAGAAGTTGCGGACACTTATCCTTATGATGTCCCACTTGGCCACAGTTATAGCACTTCCTATCCGCTGGCTTGGCCCGACATTCTTTAGCATAATGGCCCTTCTTAACACAGCTGAAGCACTCAACATCTTTCTTGTTCTTTTTTTGGCCATCCCTAGATTGGTTATGCTTCCTCTTATTCTGAGAGTTATTCTTGCCTCCACCGCCTGCTTGCGGCTTCGGCCCTTCTGCAGATGCAGCCTCAGTCTTTGACTTAGGGTAAAGACTCTCTGATCTCAAAGCTTTCCCCACAATCAATTCAAAAGTCTCATCGATGTGGTTGATAAGCCTTTCCCCCAAGTATCCATCCAACCCAGTAATGAACTTCTCATTCTTATTCTCAGGAGTATCGATAAGAGATAGTCCATACTTCGACAAAGTGTCGAACTCAGCAATATAGTCCGAGACTGCCATACCATTCTGCTTGAGTTCTAAGAATCTCTTAAACAACACTGACTTCAGGGCAGCTGGAATGAACTTCTCGCTAAAGCGAGCCTTGAACTGATCCCAAGTAACCTTATCTTCTGGAGTAGCTATTCTAATGGCATTCCACCAATTCATCGCTCGCCCTTGCAACTGACGAGACGCTAGCCTTCACTTCATCGCATCCTCGATACCTAAGTCATCGAAGATACGATCACAGCTATCCAACCAATCCTGAACATCTGCGGCCGACTCCGTTCTGTGGAAAAGCTTCCCACGAAGGTTAGTGTAATCCTTGCACAACTTGGTGAAATCGATCCTAGGCGCCTGCACTACTGTACCACCACCAATTCCGGGATTGGGAACTGCCCCTTGCACCTCCCTAAGCATGTCTCTCATGAGGTCAGTAAACATCGCCCTCATGTCAGCAGCATTCCCATTATTGGCTCCCCTACCAGCACCTCTTGCATATCGGTTCATCGTCAATCTGTAAAAGGGGAAACGATTAACGACCCCATAGTGGTGCTAGTGCAGTACGACTTCATTCTTATACTACTAATAGTACATATATATATATATATATATATATAGCTTTTGAAAACCAAAGTAATCACAAATACGCGCTCTCATATACATATTATCTCTCCCTAGTGTCTTTCCCTAGGTTAACTACGCAACCTAGAGCTCTGATACCAAATGTGACGGCCCGCCCAGCACCAACCGACATTTACTCCAAAAGTGCGCTGTACACATGTCCAGTTAGCACGGGATGGATCGTCAGAAGAAAAGGGAAGAAGGAAATAAACTAACAAGGAACCTGTAAAATGTCTCACAGCGCATGGAACAAAATATAATAACAACATACTTGACATAAAACAAGTGAGACAATGCATAAGCTGAAAGAAAACTAATATAGCAGCGGAAAATCCAAGTACAGCTTATGATCCAAAGCTAACATTATTACAACTTTTCAAACTGTCTCAAAAAGCAAAAGTAAGATAAAGGAGGTACACTACTAATGCCCAAGTAGCGACCACCAACGACACAGGGAGAATATATATATATCATACGTGGAAGCCTCCTGCTCGCCTCCGAATCTGCTACTCGCGCATCACCAGCTAACCTGTCTCTAGTCTGCTCGTGTGAGCACCCAGAGTAATAAGTGGAGACATAAAACTCTGGGTCAGACATAAAGCCTGGTATGAGCGATAAGCATCTAAACAGAACAATAACAGGTAGACTAAAACATACCTGGACCTGCAACCAAAGAGTTAGCACTACATACTGTACAACACTCTAAGGTGCCATTTCAAACGGTGTAAAGATAACGGGGGTGGGGGTGTGCATGTTATAGTGATGGCAAACAATAAAACATAGCAACCATCCTCACATCTCTCACTCAGTGCGTAAAGCATACGATATCCACCACTTTGATCACCCAACATACCTTGCTATGATCACTTTGCCCCATGAAGTCATAAATGGCTTCACTGCACTGATACATAGCCACTAATCCTTTGTTATGTCCACTTTGCCCCATGGAGTCACAATGACCTTACTGCACTGGCTCATAGCCTTACTAATCCTTTACTATGTCCACTCTGCCCCATGGAGTCACAATGACCCCACTGCACTGGCTCATAGTCTTACTACGCATCACTTTGCCCCTCGAGTCATAATGACTCTACTGCACTGATAACGTAGTCTTGCTACCATCACCTTGCCCCTCGAGTCATAGTGACTCTACTGCACTGATAAGTATCCCATCATCCTTTCTCAATGGTGAATCGAAGTTATGAACGTCGGCAACTCCTTAGCACACATCCCGCAGCAAATTCCAACCATGAAGTGAACTCATTGGTTCCCAACTTGATACTGAGCTCTAACTTCCATTTGGACTACCTTTGCATCTCGGGTTATTGGTTATCACCGGATTGGTTCGGATCTCCCCCTAGTCATCAGTTTGGTTCGGATCGGAATGCTCCTCTTCACTGGATCGGATCGGACACATCAGGTTCCCTCACAGCACGTCGGTTTGGATCGGCAGACGTCGCCCCTAGTCGGGTCGGGTTCTTCAAGCTTGATCGTTACAGATCGGTTCGGAGGTGGCTAAACGGATCGAGTCGGGGTGGCACATCGGATCGGTTTGGAGCACGGGCTTCACCCTTTTTCCCCCAACGTTGGATCGGTTTCCATCTCCACGTGGATCGGGTCGGGGAGCTACTGGCGGTTCGGATCAGAGAGGCTAATCACGATCGGGTCATTAAGTGCGATCCGGTCCGGTTCCTGCAACATTCCTGCAACTTCCAACAACTTGTTTATACGCCACTCGACGGCGTTTTCGACCAATCTAACACTTCTAATCAATCAAAAAGCATACCATACAGTCATAGCAACATATGGAATCAACCACAAACACCAAAACAATAATATAATAGGTTAAAATGGATCAAACCTAGCCAAAACCCCATATTTTCCCTTAAGCATGTTTAGGTGAAACTAATGGTATGATTAGCAAAACCTAACCAAATTAACCCAAATTCATATCAGAGGTCTAAAACATCATTTCGAATTTTATAAATATTTTTCCAGAATTTTATCATGTTTAAATTCGTTAATTAACATTAATTACCCTTAATTAGCCATAATTAGTGAGGAACTATGCAAATCACTCACCTTAGCCACAAATAAGACTTAGATCTGGAATAGATCTCCGATTTGGTGCGAATCCCAATGCTAAACAGCAGCTCTAATGTTGATTTGTTGAAGATCTCCCTTGATTTGATGTTGCTAAGCTTAATCCTTGACTAGAAGGTGATTAAGAGGTTGGAGGCCATTTTCAGGGTTTCTAAGAGGTAAGTGAAGGCTAGAAAACTGAAATGGAATGAATCTCTAACCCTTTTCAGCCTCACCATAACCCTAATTCCGAAATGGGTTATGGGCCCATTCACTAATCACCCTATTTGGCCCGGTTAAGTAGTTTTTCAACTTCCAAACCTTATTTCAGCCATATCCCCCAAACGGTAAGTCCGTTTGGCAATTATGACCACTCTACGGAAAGGTAAACCATGAAACAAATCTAATGGAAGTGGTTTCAGGTCAAAATTCCTTTCCAATCGAAAGTTATGGCCGAAACAAGATCATCTAGGGGCAAAATGGTCATTTCAAAATCGACAAAAATCATGAACATAGGAAATGACTCTAATGGTTGTTTCCCAAAGTTACATGACCATACGACTTCATATGGGAAAGAAATAAATATTCTACGATCCTCCGATGCGTAGAATGCGGGTTGTTACACTTTGCCTCAAACTTATGCCTGAAAACTGGCCATGTATCAACCGGACGCTTTCCATTAGTGACCTCCTACCAAAACGAAGCTTCGTCCTTCATCAACGAAGCAGCCAATTGGACCTTCTTACAATCGTCCAAATCAAAGATGCCAAACAGATCCTCCACTTCTTTCAACCAATTTCTCGCTTCAATGAATGTTTCAGATCCACTATAAGATTTTCCACCCATCAAAAGAAAGTCTTTACATATCTTGGAGAAAGTATCTCCACGCGGAGGAATTACTGGAGCTGGGGGAGGAGGAACGTTGGCCAGTCCCGCGGCAGCAGCCCTAGCCTCGAGATATTGACAAAACCAATTGGGTACATGAACACCGTCTGGTATCTCAGATGCTCCTGACATGCTGAAAAGAAAAAGAAAGAGATTTAAAGCAAGGGAAGTAAAAGAGGGATGTATGGCTTGCAGAGATTATGCTCTTTTAAGTAAACTTTCCTTGAAAATAGCTTCTTTAAAACAAGTTATTGAAAATACTTTCTAGGAAAATAATACTTTTGAAAACACTTTTCAAAACTTTTTATCTGTTCTTGTAACCATAGCTCTGACACCATGTGTAACACCCCACGTCAACTAATGTCACTCTCAAAGGGAATGCATCAATGTCCATGAAGCGTTATTGTTATATAGAACATATAAATTACAAGAATAAATAAATAAAACAACACAACGGAAGATAAAACTTATTTTATTTCATCATATCTCAAAACGAGATTACATAAGTAGTTTCCAAAACCATTACAACAGGATCAGTAGTCTTTTCCAAAAACTTCAAAGTACATAAAGAAGCAAATACTTAAATAACATAAATGCATAAATTCCCACTGAGCATAAGCATTGCCATAAAGATGAGAGAGTGCCAAGTGATACATCTACTCTCTTCAAGCAACAGAAAGAAACTGGCACTAAGTTGTAGTATTCCCTCCTTGCAAACCTGAGGGGGGGGGGAGGAAGAAAAGAGATGGAAAGAAATGGGGTCAGACATAAAGTCTAGCGAATAAGATAACTTTAACAATATAATTATCAAAATAACTAGACTAAGGCATAAGCTGGAAAATAAGGAAATGACTGTGAACAATTGGGTATGACAGGGAAATAGGACGAATAAAGAAAACGTCAAAGGCGCACCTAGTCACTATAAGATAATGACTACACTGCACCACCACTAGTCACCCTTAAAGGTTGATCCCGCCTACAGAACTTAATAATGATAATGGTAGTTTAGTGTACCCCTAGCTACCTTCATAGGTACCCTCTGCCCCTATCTCCACTAGGTGTACACACTACCCCCATTCGATCGGCTCCCTAACTCGTAGATACCCGTGCTGGCCCCACAGTGGGGTGTATCACTCCCCAAAGTGGCAACCCGATACAACCAAAAATGCGCAACTTATATCTACATGATGCAACAACGTCTTACCTACCAGATCGGGCCCACACACGCATATGAACCCATTGGACTTGCGTTGCCACCGCTGACCCGTTTTGACCTCTTACAATCAAATACAGTACGCGTGTCCCGTCCTCGACTTGGGTCAAGCCCACAAAGATACTTAATGGGTTACTGGTTTGAAAGGGCCCTCATGCATGACACAAGCTTTCCGCCTATGCTTGGTCCCCTCTATGGTTTTTCCTCACTTAACCCCATTCTAATTCATGTCTTCTTACATATTTCAATGTTGGTTAAATGCATCTAATCGTATTTCAAATGCCACCCAAGGCACCCACTAAATTACACATGCCACCCAAGGCACCCACTTAACCCACTCATGTCCCACTACATGTTTATCTGGTTAAGTGTTTCTTAATTTATTAAGAACGTAACCTTGTAAAGACCTCCCACGTTAGACTGGCATTTGTGGCAGCTGGATTTGTCGGGCGGGTCCGGGCAGTCTTACACCACAAACGAGCCTAACCTCGTGTCTTTACACTTGTTATGCATTTAATTTATGCCTAAGACCTCCCACATTTGACTGGCATTTGTGGCAGCTGGATTTGTCGGCCGGGTCCCGGCAGTCTTACACCACAAAAGAGTCTAACCTCGTGTCTTAGGCGATTAATTACACATAATTAATTATCCCCAATTTGAATTAATTTCCCTATTAAAATTGTCAATCAATTACAAATTTAACGATGTCCATAATTGACTCAATTATGTCCATCTATTTATGGTATATAAAATTATACCAATTAACCTCACATTTAAGGCATTTATGCCAATTCTCAATTTTAAATCTTTTAATGTTATCCCCTTGCCCCACATTGTACGATCGTTCATTAACGTGAAATATGCGTTAGACTCGAATAGTCTAACTTATGGAATAAAGAGAAAACATCACAACATGCGTAGAATAAAAACTAGATCTAAACATAAGTGGTGAGCTTGCATGTGTCAATAATGTTTTTCATCCAAAAACTTGTATAGGCCAAAGTTACAAACTTGCATAAACTATGGATGTCATAGATCTAATCGTAAGGTGTAAACTTGCATAGGCAATAGTCACAAACTTGCATAAGCTATGGATGTCATAGATCTAATCATAAGGCGTAAACTTGCATTGGAGATAGTCACAAACTTACATTACATGATTCATACTCCAATATATATATACTTGCATATGTGATTTATACAATATAGACTATGATGTAAACTTGCATCTAACTCACACATGTCATAGCCAAACTTTAGATCCAATTTACACATAAAATAGATGTCATGAAACATGTAAGGTTGTTTATGATTCTCACTAACTTGCGTATGATTCATATCTAAATTAGCATCTAAACTTGCATACAAACATATGAATTAGTTTCAACAACATAACCAAACTAGCATATGAAACATCATTATGAATTGATTGTACATAAGCCAATAATTAACACAGATTTAGAACGTAGATGATAACATAACAGCTTTACAACATAGATAATAACATCATAGATTTACAACATAGATAATAACATACGGTCAATGATTCACAACATAACCATATAATCCAAATCATAGCTCAATCCAATTAAATTGTTAATTATCTTATTAAAGAAATCGAACTCAGAAAAAGAAGGTCTTGCGTTCTGAAATCTGAGTTCTGAAATTGATTTAGCTCGCCTTTGTAGTAGAATCGTTATTGTTTAGATTAGAGTTGAATAAAATTGAGTTGATTAGCTTTGATTTCCCTCAAGTTGGTGGCGGCTACTCTAGGTTACAAGATGACAGCATGACGGCCATGATTCAGATTTTTATTTGATGTTAGGGTTTGAGTCTACCCATGTTTATATACAATTCCAATTTAATTATAGCCGTCGGATGATCTTAGGGTTAATCAAAACCACACTCAGTCAGGATGGGTGACACCTCAGCCCTAATGACTCAGCAAGGAGTTAGAAAGGACTCAGCAATGAGTCACAATATGGATCAGATTGCACCAGAAAGCTATGCAGGCTTTCTGCTCGGCCTGGGCGCACTTGGCAGGTGCGCCAGTGCAACTTTTGTACTGGCGCACTTCCCAAGTGCGCCAGTGCAATTATTTTTTTCTGATTTTTTCCACTTGACTTCGTTCGTCCATATCTCCATCCTCCTGTATCCGTTTTACTCAAACTCGGACTCTATCTCCACCAGAATTCCGAGATGAACACAATGGCACAACCCGTTTCCCTTAATTCTCACATTTGAGATTAATTATTCTTTAATTTATTTTATTCGATTATTCAAAAATTCGGGGTGTTACAATAGGTAACATACACAATCCTACCTCTTAGATATATTCTCTTCCTTATAATATTCATTGCCAATAATAAACTCATATTCCATAAACTATTTTGTTGATGTAATTAATTCAATATATATTTTCTTCTATTCTCATGAACCCATACATTGTGTTTTAGGATAAATAGGTATAAAGCGTAAATTAAAAACACAAACAGAGGTTACCTTTTGATCATTTGTTTCCTATCAGAAAACAAGCCATCACATAGAATGATAACATTATTACTGAATAGGAACAGGATAGCAAAACAATGGTAAGACCCTCTACTCTCATAGTTCAACTGAAATATTCTTGATTTATCATTCCCAAACCACCAATGTTACCATGCATATAAAATATACATTCCCAGTTATCATTAATTGGAATTATCAGCTGATTGGATTTTTCGTTTTTCAATCAAAACTCGTTTTTCTTTTTTGGTTTATGAGAAAGAAATGGGTATGTGATGATGAAAATTACAAGTAAAATGTACAAATGCATTCCAAAAGTAAGTCAGCGTAAGAACAACTGCAAGTAGAGTACTAAATAGTGGAAAAATAATATGTTTCTGTCTACGTTATGCATAGTAAAAAAAGAAAAACTTCAACAAACAAAGATAATTGCCAAACATTGACATGCATGGCAAAGAAGATATTTGAAAGTGAATACTTTAGCTTATTTTAGTTAAATCCGAACTTATCATTGTCCAAGTATGTCGTGCTAAAGAGTTGAATCATAGTAACCCAAACCCTCTACGTCTTTGCTTCAACCCATCCTTGTTACAGACGTAAATCCAAGCTTTTTACATATTTATATCATAAAAAAAATTTATTTAAAAGAAGAATAACACATTGAACTTTTAGGCAGTAATAATCAAAAAGAAAACTCACTGTAAAAGGAAAATATTATATGAGAAATGAAGAGAAAGGAACATGAAAAATTATATGAGAAATGAACCAAAAGGATCAAAAATTCACAGCGGATGAGAAATAGCGAATGATAACTTCAATTATATACGAAAGTAAACCAAAAAGGTCGCAAATTGATAGCGGATGAAAAGCAGTAGATGATAACTTGCACAAACCTGGTAGTCAAATCAATTTAGTCGATAAAGAGAAAATATTTTCAAAGATAAGATATACCTATTTTCAGAACTGTTTGACGTGAGGAGTACCTACTAGCTCATTTAGGGATGTATCTTTTATCGATGTAGATGTTGGTCATGGCGGAAGTGCAGATGGGCTACTCTCTTTCTCTTCAAGAAACAAAAGTAGGAGAAAAGTTAAAAATTGAGGAAAGTCAAAATCGAAGATTACAATTTCAGACATCATTTAGTTTGATTATTGAGGAGCGAAAGTGAAGGAGAACGGTTGCGTGGGAGACACGGGTTAATTGTTACTTTAGAGGGGAGACAAAAAATTCGGAGGAAGAGCATTACATAGCAATGTATAAAACAAAATGAATTAAGAAAACAAATGTTAAATCGCAAACAATAACACTTTAGAATAACGCGTTATTAATAACATATTTTACTATAGTGATTTTAAATTGTGGAAATTAGGTTAAAGGGCTTCTTTTTCTAGGATAATAAGTTTCAAGGACAACACTTCTTAATAACAAGTTTTAAGGAGAATTCTGCACAAAAAAAAAGATAAAAGCGGTTATCATTTTAAGTTATACAAAAAAGAAGATAAAAGCGGCTGTCTTTATTTCTGTATAACGTAAAAAGATAACGCTTTTATCTTTTTCATGCCGAATTGCCTGTAGAACTAATTTTTTTAGAAGTGTTGTCCTTAAAACTTATTACCCTAAACAAATAAGCCCCTTAAATGAAAATTCCCTTTTAAATTTGCAAAAACCTGTACTTTGATACCAAATTTGTAACACCTTGTTCTCCAAGACCGGAAGCACAGCCCCATAGACACCGCAATCATCTCTAGGATCGGTTTTGCTGATGGAAAATCAGATGTTAATAAACTGTAACATCAATAAAAACATGAGTATGAAAACTTTGCAAACATTTAGTGATAGTCATTTCATTCATACACCTCTTTTGTATAACCTATTCAGAGAAAATACAAATTATTACGAAATATATTCCAAAAGCAACATATGATGATGCCCCCTTGGTTGATCAAATTTCAAATATATAGGTAATTGCAACTTTGTTAATACATGCATCAAAACAAAACAAACAACGACGTTGTTAATACCTAAGGCCTCATGCTCGCTTTCGAAAGCATATTCGATGAAGCATCTAAAAACCCTAACCCTCATCCTACTCAAATGAGCACCCAAGAGTTAAAGGGGAAAGAAAAAGCTTTGGTTTAGTCAATAGACTGTTGTGAATAATAATCCTTCATACCTAACACATAGATATTTATTGGGGCCACATATCATTATAGAACAAGTGTCCTCCTCGTTAGTATCAAGCTACCTTCAGAACTAATCCCAAAACACCTGCACTTTAGTAGTTAGTGCGATACCACAATAACATAAGTGACTTTATAAATGTGCAATATGCAATACGCAATGGATTCCCTATCCTCGTCACTTCAGATTTTCCATCTTAATGGTTTCTAATGATTCCGCATTATATAAATTCTTTTAATTTGGTTCCCTTTCCATGTTTCGCAAGGTAACCCTTGCTTGTATTCAAAATAATAACACCTCCAGTACTATGTGAAGCAATGGGTCTATAGGCCTTTTTCTTTGGTATTTTCACTACGCAACTGAAGGTAACCCTTTGCTAAGCAACGAAACCATCACATGTTATTCATTAAGCTTCCATAATGTGTGAACCAATAAAACAAGTTTCTTATTACAATTTCTATATTGCGCGAAGCAATGGAATTCCTCTTTTCGATCCCCCTCTCATGATTTATAAGGTTACCCTTTGCTAACAACGGGACTGAAGGTTTATCCTTTTAGTTAATTGGTTCCCCTAATTCCTTTCCCTCATTGGTACCCCCAATTTTTAACTGGTTCCCAAATTTATTTCACCCATTAGTGCCCCCAATTTTCACACAAATGCAAACGTTGTATTCATGGTTACCGACAAATAACATCTGAAACTTTTAATGGTATCCTACCAAGTTCAGTAACCACTTATTTACGAAAGATGACCCTTTTCCGGTTTAAAAAGACAAACAGTCTTTTACTCTTAAAGCAAAAGCCTTTGGCATAATTCATTACTCATCTCCTAAAGGAAACCCCTTCCGGCTTTATGAAACAAACAATCATTTACCGCAAGGTAAACCCCTCACACACCATACAGATCCCTCGAAAGGTACCCCTTCTAGATCCATGCAATCAAGAAATCAATCAAGAACTATCGTCAAAACAACACGGGATAGAGCCAGATACGTATAACTCCCGTATACAAAGATCAAGTAAACACCACTCCCCCCCGGTCCCCGGTTGTCATTTTCGATGCTGACAACTATTTAGGGAAAGCCTTAAATTTTGATTAAAAAAATTATTTACCACCCACTAACTATTAACCGGCCTTTTGGTCCGGTTCCCAAAAGTATGCAAGACACGCTCAACTCAGCATATCGCGTGATTTTATAGCCCAGAGGCATTGCCAGTGCCAGAAGACCTGAATTTGGCCACAAGCAGAATGTCGCATCCCTCTAATGTGACCTCCATTAGTATTCATTCGCAGGCGAGTCGTACTTTGACCGAAGGCGAGCCGTCCAATGGGTCCCGGTGCAGCGCCGGTGGGGTCCGTGCCCCACAGTCCTGGCGGCGATCGGCCCACTAGGTACGAAATTTCGAGCCCAGCTCCGATGAAACACCATGCCTCCGTTAAGGTCATTCACAAAGGGAATGCCTTAACTTCGGTGGAGCGTTTAGGTAAAAGATGTAGATAAATTACAAGACAGACAAATAAAACAGCGGAAAATAAAGTCATTTTATAAATAATGTGGTTCAGTCAAGCTTTTTCAATAATGGTCTCAATCATACTTAAAAAAAATACATAGAACTTCTGTCTAAATTCAAAAACTTCCAATTATAAAAGAAGCGTAAAAATAACAATGGTATTTACCCAATAAAGCATGAACCAGCCGTAGCAGTGGAAGAGAGTCCAAAGCAATACATTGACTATCTTTGAGCTTGGAAAGAAAATTGAGCTGAGTGGTAACTTTTCCTCCCTGTGAACCTATGGGGGGAAACAGAAGAAAAGAGGCGAAACAAACTAGGTCAGACATAAGTCTGGTAAGTCTAGTTACTTTCAGCATGTAAATAGGCAAAAGCATTCATGACATGAATAAACTGAATATAAGAAAATACCGTGATAACAAGATAACATACGATTAGCATAGACATGACAAGACAAGATAAACTGAGTGCACTTCTACTCTTTCTCTGCTTCGCTACTACCCAGTTATTCTTATTTCTATATCTCGGAACCACCTAACTAGTGTCCCAACTAGTCATCTATGTAAAATGATAATATTACAATGTGATCTCAATCCCCGCAATTGTGGTAGCCTCCAAGTGTACATCTAGTATGAGGATCTTACCTCAATCATCCTAATTTCCATGAAGATGTTAGATGCACCCTTACTACCCTATCGATCGGCTCCTTACTCGTATTAATTTGTCCATGTGTCTGTGTCAGTCGGCCCTCTCTTGCATGTAGATACCCTGTGTTGGTCCCACCATAAGGTGTATCAACTCTTATGATAGCAACCCGACACGATTCAAGATGCACAGTGTATAATTACTGGTACCCAGTGCCTGCTTTTTCCCACTTCGGAGTACGTGCACGCCCGTAATCGTTCGGAACCTACAATGATATACCCCTGCCACAATTTTTATCGCTTATAATCAGCCCAGTAATCGTGCCCCACCCTGTCTAGTTTCAGGGCACCTTGATACATCTATGTGGATTACTGCTGAAATGGGTCCCCGTTACTAGGGTTTCTTACTGGTTAAGTTTGTGGTCCTATATTTACTAGTATTACCCACCAACCCGATATGTACTTAGCCCTCCCACTGATTCAAACATGTTTACTTAATGGTTAAGTTTGTGGGCCTATATTTACTAATATTTCCCACCAAATTGATATGTACTTAACCCTCCCACACATTATGTCATATTGGTTAAGTGTAGTCCATTCATGTTAAATTAACCCACCGACTCATCATGTCATGTTGGTTGAGTGTTTCTTATTAACCATTCTCACTCGTCATGTTGGATTTGTTAAGGGTTTCCTATTAACTTAACCCTGTTCTCATGTTATATTGGTTAAGTATTTCCCATTAACTTAGCCCCATTCATTGATCAAGTTATATTGGTTAAGTGTTTTAAATTTTCTTAACCCCTTCTTCTTGTATAATTAACATGTTATAACGGTTAAGTGTTCTAAATTTACTTAACCCTACCCTCTTGTCTAATTAACACGTTATAACGATTAAGTGTTCTAAATTTTCTTAACCCCATCTTCTTGTCTAATTAACATGTTATAACGGTTAAGTGTTGCCATAGTTAACTTAACCCTACCATTCTTAACATGTCTTGTTTATAAGCATTAATTGATTTATTAATGCACCAACCTCTCACATTAGATCAATGTTGTTGCGGTTACAGGATGTGTCGGGCGGTTTCGGGCAGTTTTACACCACAACTCAATCTAACCTCGGGTTTTTCTTGGGCATGATGCACCAACCTCTCACATTAGATAGGTGTTGTTGCGGTTACTGGATGTGCCGGGCGGTTCCGGGCAGTTTTACACTGCAGCTCAATCTAACCACGAGTTTGGCATGTTTGTCTTTTAGCATATTTACCATACATGTCCAAGTATAGATTTTATATGCTAATCATCCCAATTTCACAAAACTAGTCATGTTCCAATTCTCAATTTATACCCCAACAAAGCTGATTGCAAGTTATGCCCCACAAATTCAAATTCAAGTTATTATCAACATAGATTGCACCCAATCTTCCCAAATTTGCAATAATAATCATGCCCAAAATTAAAATATTCATTATACGTGGCATCCCGGCCAACAGGTAGGCCTAATCTAGGTTTAATTTTCCAATTAACATTTTTTCCCCAATCTAGGTTTAATATTTCAGGTTACCCCAAATTCGGAACAATAATAATCATGCCCAAAAAATGATATTTATGCCAATTGACCCATCTTGCAGTTATAACGATAATAATGCCCAATATCAATTACAAGTTATACCCAAATCTCAGTTACAAGTTACACCCAATAGTACATAAAATGGATTAGGCCCAATTCACCGTATTCCAATCGTATATATAACAAGATTTCGTCTAGGTTCGAGACAACCTAAAACCATAACAAAGGGGAAGAAGAGGAAACATCAAGGATTAGGCATAAAATATCCATATGACGCTAGATTTGTTAATAGTAATACCAGGAACAGAAAAGAAATATAGATCTGAATTACATCGCAGGCATAAATATGATAAGTTACATTTGAATAGCATCGCATGCACTATTATGATAAAATAGATTGGAATAACATTGTAGGCACAAATATGATAAAATAGATTTGAATAACATCGCAGGCACAAATATGATAAAATATATTGGATAAATCTGAAAAGGATTATCTCACAATCAGGTATAGCTTGGATTTAGATGATTACATGCTATGAAATTAAATTAAGAATTCACATCCGAAAGTAACTCGAACTTACAAAACAAAGGACAAATCTTGTTTTTTGGGATCTGTTTTCTGAAACTGAAAAGCTATCCCTTGTCGAAGACTATCGATTCTCTAATTTAGATTTGATTCGTAGCTTCTAACTTGCTTTCTAGTTTGCCTCCTTGTTGGGGAAGAATGGTGGCTATGCTAGGTTGACCATGGACAACATGATGGCTCCTTGGAATGAAATTGTGTGGTTTGGCGTTGAGGGTTGGGGTTGTTTACATAGAAGTTTAGATTTATAAGTGCCGTTAGATCAACCTAGGAGGAATCAGAACCATCCAGACTAGATAGAGATATCCAGAAACCGCCAACTTTGCCCTAGTGACTCAGCAACAAGTCAGAAATCGTCACTGTTCGGATCAGAAGACAGGAGTCGACCCCTACAGGAGGGTCGACACCTATGTCGACTCCCCTATAGGGGGTCGACACCTATGTCGACTCCCCTTGGGGGGGTCGACCCCTGAGCAGGAATTTTCCTGCTCGGTCTCTTTTGCCTAAATTTGAAATTCGAATTGCTTTTTCGATTTAATTATTATTTATATTAAATTTCTGATTTAACATGAAATCTTCTGAACTCCATAACTTCTCCATACGGAGTCCGATTTACGCAAACTCGAACTCTATCTCAAGTAGAATTCCAAGACGAACGCAATGGCGTAACCTGTTTCCCTTAATTCTTTTTTTACAATTAAGTACTCTTTAATTTGTTAATTTAATATTCACAGGAAATACGGGGTGTTACATTCTCCCCTCCTTAAAAGTATTTCGTCCCCAAAATCTTCAAGTCAAGGAGAATGTATCCTAACGTCCAACATCCATCTACTCAACCATTAAATCACAGGCATCCATTGTCCTCAAAATGTATCTAATGCTTTTTATAAACATATGCATAGTATGTGTATATGTCCTTATCTAATGCAAAACCAGGCAGTCTACTGATTCAGTTGACCTCCTTAATGCGAATTATGTCAGTGCCATGAGTCCATCATGTATGCAATTATTCCTAATCGTACTTTATAACTTCTACATGAGTGCACAATCATTCATACAAATGAAACATCATATGATAACACATCATGTTTTAATTCATATATATATATATAATTCACTCATGCATATGTAATATGAAAGTGACTGAGCCGATCTACAGCCTAATGTGTGTATATGCATCCACGAGCAACCACTAGCAAACACTTACATCCACTTGCATCCGCCAAACATAACATGTCTCAAACACATGTTTACATCCATTGGCTTCTATCTAAGGATCGAGGATAGGATCGAAAAGATATACTTAAAAGATAAAGACTAGTAAATAAACTTTACAGAAAAGAGAGATCAAGGATATACCCTCAAAAAGGGTATGATGCGTGTATCTAGTCTTCAGTCTTCTAAGTCTCATCTTCTTGTGCTTCATTCCATACTGCTCTGATTGTCTTAACTTCACGATTGCATAGCTTCTTAATTTCTTTTTCCAGAATATGCGTTGGAACTCATTTCACTGTCACCTCTCGTTCCACCTTTTCTTCTTATAGTATTCTTGGCACTACAACTTCTGCCGTGTCATGCTAACATTTCCTCAAAAAGGTTTTCCAAAATCCTATTCACCCTTCCTGTCATAGGATGACAAGCGGGGTTTAACATAACTGCGTACCTACCGCCTTTTTCGTATCACTTTTCCTTCTTGCTTTGAGAACTGCTCCAAGCCTTATTCCGAAAGCACACGTATATACCATGAACAGTTTTCTCCCATCTAACAAAGTCAAGACTGGGGCTGATATTTTCGCAAAGTCCTTAACGAACCTCCTTTAGCATCCCGCCAACCCTAGAAAACTTCTTACTTCCGTTGCTTTTCTAGGAACCTTCCAATCTT
The DNA here is from genome assembly GCA_030737875.1 of Allium sativum. Classification (NCBI taxonomy): domain Eukaryota; kingdom Viridiplantae; phylum Streptophyta; class Magnoliopsida; order Asparagales; family Amaryllidaceae; genus Allium; species Allium sativum. The sequence goes on from CM060923.1 coordinate 653,316,479, forward strand.
GGATTTCCACTACCTTTTGCAGCATCCACTACTATCCCTTCCTTAGAGACCATGTGTCCTAAGAACCTTACTTCTTCTCTCCAAAAATGACTCTTTTGGAGAACTTCGCCTTAAGTTGATGCGCTTGGAAGGTATCCAAGATTTCCCTTAGATGCAAAGCATGTTCTTCCTTATTCCAAAATATCATTTATGCACAAGCGAAGTGGACCATCCCCCATTTGTAACGAAAGCAACTGGAGCACCCCATTCAGAAATACTTCGCCTTATGAACCCTTTTTCAAGTAACTCTTTTACTTGTTTACTGAGCCCTTCCTTTCCCTTGGATTCATGTGTCGTACAGGTAATGCAACTGGCTTTGCATTGTCAACTAGATATAAGAGGAAGTCTATCTCACGCTTTAGGGGATAAACCCCTAACTTGACCAAAAACATCTGCGTACTCATGGACTACTCTAATGGATCGCAAATCGTCGATAGATGCATCAAGTGATTCTAGGTAGCTAAGACAAACTGATCCCTTAGGATCGCACAAAATCTCGAGGGTATTCCCGAACCAAGTCGAAAGTCTAACTACCCTCCTTTCACAATTACTAGCTAACCAATCCATGCCTAGAATCAACCCATAGCCCATGAAACCCGAAAACATAAGCATTAAACTTAAACTCAATACTTAATATAGCTATTTTCAAATCCTTACAAACCAAAGATAAATGAGCCGAACCACCAATTGGATTTTGAGACAATAATGGGATCTTCTATTATACAAGTACTAAGGTGCAAAGACTCAACTATGGAAGCAGATATAAACGAATGTGAAGCGCTAAAATCAAAAGAGTACTAATAGGATGATCAAAAGAAAAACTAGCTTTTTCAATAGAAACTTTACTACCTCTCTCTCAGGTATGCTGGCAGTGAGAGCAAGCACTAGTCCTCCTGAAAATCCAGTCCTTAGTTCTTGCCCTTGTCCTTAATTATATGACCCGTTATAAAGACACTTCCTCTTGTCTTAGGTTTTCCTATTCTTTCTTCCCTTCTTTGTGAACCAAGTCTATATCCATGAGTTACTCATCCTTGTGTTGTGCTCCTTAGCTAAACTCCCTCATTCTCATCTTCACTATCTTTGTGTAACTTGTTGACAAGTCTTCTAAAAGTTGCCTCCATCGCACGAAAAACCCTACAAAGCTTGAAAGAAAATTAGCCGTAGGAGAAACTATTGCGGTTATAGATGGAAGTTGGGCACTTCTTTGCCCTTTGATAGATGTCGTAGTCTCATCAAGCGTACGGAACCATGCCGAGATGAGGTTACCTCCCAGAAAGCTAGGAGCCCCGTAGACTCAGTAAAGAAGGAAAACAAGGATTCAAACAAAGGATCAAAAGATAGTGCATATGGATTTGGGGAACATGCCTTTAAAACAAAACTTTTTCTTTAGAAAATGCTTCTTTTAAAACCGTTTTGAAAATAATTTTTCAAATCTTTTATCTGATCCGGTAACCTTCAGCTCTAATGCCAAGTGAAACACCATGCCACTGTTAAGGTCACTCACAAAGGGAATGCCTTAATTTCGGTAGGGCATTTAGGTAACAGATGTAGATATATTACAAGATAGACAAATAAAACAACGGAAAATAAATTCATTTTATAAACAATGTGGTTCAGTCAAGCTTTTACAACAATGGTCTCAATCATACTTAAAAACAATACATAGAACTTCTGTCTTTATTCAAAAACCACCAAGTATAAAAGAAGCATAAAAATAACAATGATGTTTCCCTAATAAAGCATGAACCAGCTAGAGCAGTGGAAGAGAGAGTCCAAAGCAGTACATTGACTATCTTTGAGCCTGGAAAGAATACTGAGCTAAGTGGTAACATTTCCTCCCTGTGAACATGGGGGGCGGAAGAAAAGAGGCGAAACAAACTAGGTCAGACATAAGTCTTGTAAGTCCACTGACTTTCATCATGTAAATAGGCAAAAGCAGTCGTGACATGAATAAACTGAATATAAGACAATATCGTGATAACAAGGATAACAAGATAACATATGATTAGCATAGACATGATAAGACAAGATAAACTGAGTGCACTTTGTTATTCTGATTTCTATATCTTTGCACCACCTAACTAATGTCCAAACTAGTAATCTATGTAAAATGATAATATTACAATGTGATCCCAATCCCCACAATTGTGGTAGCCTTCAAGTGTACATCTAGTATGAGGATCTTACCTCAATCAGCCTAATTGCCATTAAGATGTTAGATGTACCCGTACTACCCTATCGATTGACTCCATACTTTTATTAATTTTTCCACGTGTCTATGTCAATCGGCTCTCTCTTGCGTGTAGATACCCCGTGCTGGTCCAACCATAAGGTGTATCAATCCTTATGATAACAACCCGATACGATTCAAGATACACAGTGTATTACTACTGGTACCCAGTGCCTGCTTTTTTCCACTCTGAAGTACGTGCACGCCCGTAATTCGTCGGAACCTACACTGACATACCCCCTGCCGCTATTTTGACCGCTTATAATTAGCCCAGTAATCGTGCCCTACCCTACCTAGTTTCAGGGTACCTATATACATCTATGTAGGTTACTACTAAAATGGGTCCCCGTTACTGGGGTTTCTTACTGATTAAGTTTGTGGTCCTATATTTACTAATATTACCCACCAACCTGATATGTACTTAACCTTCCCACTGATTCAAACATGTTTACTTAATGGTTAAGTTTGTGGGCCTATATTTACTAATATTACCCACCAACGTGATATGTACTTAACCCTCCCACACATTATGTCATATTGGTTAAGTGTAGTCCATTCATGTTAAATTAACCCACCGACTCATCATGTCATGTTGGTTGAGTGTTTCTTATTGACCATTCTCACTCGTCATGTTGGATTTGTTAAGGGTTTCCTATTAACTTAACCCTGTTCTCATGTTATATTGGTTAAGTATTTCCCATTAACTTAGCCCCATTCGTTCATCAAGTTATATTGGTTAAGTGTTTTAAATTTTCTTAGCCCCATCTTCTTGTCTAATTAACATGTTATAATGGTTAAGTGTTCTAAATTTACTTAACCCCATCCTCTTGTCCAATTAACATGTTATAACGGTTAAGTGTTCTAAATTTACTTAACCCCATCCTCTTGTCTAATTAACATGTTATAACGGTTAAGTGTTCTAAATTTACTTAACCCCATCCTCTTGTCTAATTAACATATTATAACGGTTAAGTGTTCTAAATTTTCTTAACCCCATCTTCTTGTCTAATTAACATGTTATAACGGTTAAGTGTTGCCTTAGTTAACTTAACCCTACCATTCTTAACATGTCTTGTTCATTAGCATTAATTGATTTATTAATGCACCAACCTCTCACATTAGATCAATGTTGTTGCGGTTACTGGATGTGCAGGGAGGTTCCGAGCAGTTTTACACCACAACTCGATCTAACCTCGGGTTATTCTTGGGCATGATGCACTAACCTCTCACATTAGATATGTGTTTTGCGGTTACTGGATGTGCCAGGCGGTTACGGGCAGTTTTACACCGCAACTCAATCTAACCTCGGGTTACGCATGTTTATCTTTTAGCATACTTACCGTGCATGTCCAAGTTAAGATTTTATATGCTAATCATCCCAATTTCACAAAACTAGTCATGTTCCAATTCTCAAGTTATACCCCAACAAAGCTGATTGCAAGTTATGCCCCCACAAATTCAAATTCAACTTATTACTCAACATAGGTTGCACCCAATCTTCCCAAATTTGCAATAATAATCACGCCCAAAATTACAATATTCATTATACTTGGTGTACCAACCAATAGTTAGGCCCAATCTAGGTTTAATATTCCAATTTACATTTTCCTCCAAATCAAGGTTTAATATTTCAAGTTACCCCAAATTCGGAACAATAACAATCATGCCCAAAACTTGATTTTTATGACAATTAACCCATCCTGCAGTTATAACGATAATAATGCCCAACATCAATTACAAGTTGTACCCAAATCTCAGTTACAAGTTAGGCCCAATAGTACATAAAATGGATTAGGCCCAATTCCCCCGTATTCCAATCGTATATATAACAAGATTTCTTCTAGGTTCGAGACAACCAAGATCCAAAATAAAAGGGGAAGAAGAGGAAACATCAAGGATTAGGCATAAAATAGCCATATGATGCTAGATTTGATAATAGTAATATCAGGAACAGAAAAGAAATATAGATCTAAATTACATCGCAGGCATAAATCTGATAGGTTACATTTGAATAGCATCGCAGGCACTATTATGATAAAATAGATTGGAATAACATCGCAGGCACAAATCTGATAAAATAGATTTGAATAAATCGCAGGCACAAATCTGATAAAATAGATCGGATAAATCTGAAAAGGATTATCTCACAATCAGGTATAGCTTGGATTCAGATGATTACATGCGAAGAAATTAAATTAAGAATTCACATCTGAAGGTAACTTGAACTTACGAAACAAAGGACAAATCTTGTTTTCTGGGATCTGTTTTCTAAAACTGAAAAGATATCCCTTGACGAAGACTATCGATTCTCTAATTTAGTTTTGATTCGTAGCTTCTAACTTTCTTTCTAGTTTGCCTCCTAGTTGGAGAAGAATGGTGGCTATGCTAGGTTGACCATGGAAAGCATGGTGGCTCCTTGGAATGAAATTTTATGGTTTATGGTTGAGGGTTGGGGTTGTTTATATAGAAGTTTTGATTTATGTGAGCCGTTAGATCAACCTAGGAGAAATCAGAACCATCCAGACTAGATAGAGCTATTCAGAAACTGCCACTTGTGCCCTAGTGACTCAACAACAAGTCAGAAATCATTATTGTTCAGATCAGAAGATAGGAGTCAACCCCTACGCCGGGGGGGGGGGGGGGGGGAGGGGGTCAACACCTATGTCGACTCCCCTATAGGAGGTCAACTCCCGCTTGGGGGGGTCGACCCCCTGAGCAGGAATTTTCCCGCTCAGCCGCTTTTGCCTAAATTTGAAATTCGAACTGCTTTTTCGATTTAATTATTTTTTATATTAAATTTCTGATTTAACATAAAATCTTCTGAACTCCATAACTTCTTCATACGGAGTCCGATTTACGCAAACTCGGACTTATCTCAAGTAGAATTCCGAGATGAACGAAATGGCATAACCCGTTTCCCTTATTTCTTACTTTTACAATTAAGTACTCTTTAATTTGTTAATTTAATATTCATAGGAAATACGGGGTGTTACATCCGGGTTCAAAATTTCGAACCCAACAGGTCCGAAACTTTGAGCCCAACCTCGGGTTCGAATTTCGAACCCAGCGGGTGCGATATTTCGAACCCAGCTCCGGGTTCGAAATTTCGAACCCAACATGTACGAAATTTTGAACCCAACCCCGGGTTCGAAATTTCGAACCCATCGGGTGCGAAATATCGAACACAGCCGCGGGTTCGAAATTTCTGCTACTGCGAGTGGCGGGTTCGAAGTTTCTGCATATGGCCCCTATTTTTATCAACTCCGACCTAATCCTACCTACCCCCACTCTTATAAATAACCCATGGCCTCACACTTCAAAGGGGTTGGATTTTCTTCACTTGAGACCTTCCTAGAGCTTAATGTGCCTCATAAATGGCATCTCCTATTTGAGAAAGAAGGAGAATTAAATATTCTTTTTCCCAAATACCTAGCATATGACAATGATAAAAGTGAATGTAATGAGCATGGATCTACCTTGTAATTCTTGAGTGATTAATAAAAGTTCAACATACTTCCAAAGTGGACGTAGGCCTAATCCACGGCCAAACCACTATAAATTTTCATGTCATTTACCGCTTTCTCTTACTTAGTCTTGCGACCAAATTAACTATTCCTAGTAATACGAATCTTTCGTGTTTATGACATTTTTTGCCATCAACATTTGGTGCTTTCACTGAGAACTGAACTCAAGATAAGCGTCATTCTTCCACATTATCATCTCGACTTCAACGAGCTTACGTTCCTTGCTCAACCAGTTGTCGAGTCCTCTTACGATGGTAAAGAAGTCAAAGAACGCAATGGTCGGCTCTTTAGCCACAGCCGAGGCTGGTACATCCCAACAACCTCAATAGGTAGATATCCCAACCACTACTATTGTGGACCCTAAAGCGCCCGTTACGCAAGCTCAAACTCGCACGCTAAATGAAAGATATGAGAACACCGCGGTCGATCTCAACCAAGCATTAAGGAATAACATCGACCTTATGTGGCAACTTCAAGAAAGTCAACGCGTCATCGCACTACTTTAACTAACTTGGAACAGTGCTCGACCCTGACCAACTGCCCCGGAAACTTCCTCTTCCGAGTCAAGGGGCCCACACCAGAGAAGGAGGTTTAGTCTCATTAATAACGTCGTCATTCGCGCCAACGCTCTCGACAATGGCAACAACAATGGCCGTGCCAACGGCAATGTGAACGGCAACGGCGATCGACCAACAGTTACATATAGCGAGGGGTACAGTACCGGGACCGCTCTCACTTGATCGTCAATGACGGACCAGGTCCTACCGACCAACCTCTTCCTCGACATAACCTAACGGTCACTAATAAGGGTGATGGACCTGTTATTCCAATGGCCTGTGCTCCTCCAGAACAGGATCCGCATCACCCTGCTCCACCTCAGCGTCCACGCCAGGGCCCAATCATAGATGTCGAGGAGATGGAGGAAGATGATTCAGACATCCATCATAGAAGACGCCTATGCATCAGAATTCTGGAACCTCGCCAAAACCTATGGGTCCCAGTGGCGGAACTCACATGGTCCAAAGAATCATGAGGGAAATGCGAGGAAACATGCACGATTCATGGGAAGCGCACATTAGGCGTAACCCCTTTACAAGAAGGGTGAGCGAAGCGGAGTGCCCATGACACTTCAGCATGAGACAAATGCCACTGTACGACGGCTCTACCAATCCTTGTGCTTTCTTGAACTGATATGATTGGCAAATGGACTCGAGCCGAGGCAACGATCCGATCAAATGCAAATGTTTCCTCGTCTTCTTATAAGGAACTGCTTTGTTATGGATCTCTTGCCTCCCACTTGATTTCATTGACAACTTCGACCAGTTGGCGACAGAGTTGGTGAAGCAATTCAGGATGCATATCCCTACTCCAAAGAATGCTCTCACTCTGTCCAACCTATACCAAGGGCCCGTTGAGTCTCTCAAAAGCTACCTCTCCCGGTTCAACACAACCCTTGCCGAGGTTGAGGATCCAGAACCTTGCACCATACTCTTTCAGGTAGCGAAGGGCATCCTCCCCACTTCTGAATTAGGGGCATGGATCGATCGATAGCAGCCAAAAAAGCTCGATGCTTTCCACGAAAAGGCTAGGCAATACTTATGTCAAGAAGAAGCGAGACATAACCGACTCTCCAGAGTCGGTCTTCCCAACAATCCACATGCGAATAGCATAAATAACAACGTCAAAGGGAAACAGATAGTGAAGCTCTTCAATAAGGATAAGGGGGCAGGTCCCTATGAACAAAGGCCGAATAACAGTCGGCAACGCGGCCGCAACAACGGCCAAGTTCCTATAGAACCCAAGATGCCCGACCCTTACCGGACATATGAGATCTAGACCCCACTGAATGAAGACTTGGAAACAATCCACTGGGAAACGTGCAACGTGCTTCAATACAAGAAACCATACAACAGGAAATCCACTAATCATGAGAAGAACACTGGCAAGTACTGTCAATACCACGACATGTACGAACATAATACCAATAATTGCTGTCAATTCAAAGACGTAATCGAAAAGCTCATCCCTAAGAAGTGCCTTGAGCAGTACATCCAAAAAGCATCATTACTCTCACCAGCATTAAGCAGAATTCCGGCAAAACCTAACGCTCACCCCATTAGCCGCAATTGACGGTGATACCTATCAGCAGTCCCGAGCGGCAAAGGACCCACTGGAAACGGGTCTCCTTCCACTTGTGGACCTCGAAGCTCCTACGACTCAAGCACAGATTCACACGCTTAATAAGAAATATGAGAATGCATCTCTCATGCTAGGCGTTGAGGATTAACATCAACATTATGCGCCAACTTCAAGAAAGTTAACACACCATCATTCTACTTCAGCTAGCTCAGAACCACGCCCACTCGCGGCTCGCCGCATTGGAAATTTCTTCTTTCGAAGTTAGGGGACCACGTCAAGAAAGAAGGTTCATCCTCATTAAAAAGATCACCGCCCACTCCAACATTCGTACGGCGATAGCAACGACAACAGGAATAAGATGATGATCGAACCACCATCACTTACGGCCAAGGAACACAGTAACAAAGTGGGTTCTAGCAACCAACCTTCTACTCGGAAGAGTCCAACTGTCGCCACTCACAACCAGAGTCCCACTCTTCCAGCAGCTCGTCGAACCAGAGTACTTCTGGACCAGGGCGCACACCAGCTCGCCCAACCACGATAGCCATACCAAAACCATGCCATCCGTGATTTGAAAGAGAGCGAGCCGGATGTGTACAACATAAAAAGTCAACGGAATGGAAATCCCGAAATTCGTCAAAACTAATGGGTTCCATTAGAAAATCCCCCTTTGGCATATACCCCAGACGTGGTCCGAATAATCATAAAAGATATGCGAAGAAACGCCGACCACTCAAGAGAAACCCACTTTAGGCGTAATCTTTTCACTAGGATCGTACACAAAGCTGAGTGGCCCCGACGTTTCGACACCACATGTGGCATTCTATGAAGGCACGACCGACCTCTAATCTTGGCAATGTCAGGGTCATTATCAGAAATGGAACATGCCATCCCGGCCGTCCCCTGCTTTGACGCTCGGGCCTCCGTTAGGTGGACTCAAATTGCTATAAGTCCAAACTTGTCACCTACGCTTCTGGCATCCAACTAGGCCCAAGCTCACTTTAATCAACTTCCACATAATCATGAAATTGAAGCTAGAGACTCATAGATTGTCGAATACCTTCCGCCAAGAAGGCGTGCTAGACTCCAAAGTCCTAGGCTAGATCACGACCTCTATAATATGACAGGATCCAAACCTCTGATTATCTTTGACACGATCCATGGAATCGTGAGGGAACCACGGGGGCACGCCCACGACATCTACGAAGTCAGTACTCGGCGTGACCCATTCACTTCGACATGCCAACACTTACCCCATACTTAAAGAAGCCCTAATTTTCGAAGCTTCATTAGCTTCCACAAATGGCACATAGGTTCATTACACGTCGCCAGTTCCATCAACTGCGAGTGCTTCTCTGTCCTTATGCAAGATGGCTCTATCTGAGTTCTCTCGACTTCCACCTCGAACTATCTCCCCTCTTGACTAACTCACTAGGAAATTGGTCATGCAGTCCAGGATGCATGCCGTAATGCCCAGAGATATCCTCTCAGTCTCGAGCACTTATCAAGGCACCCGTGAAACTCTCAAAGGCTATCTCGTAAGATCCCACACCGCCTTGGCCGAAGTCAAGAAACCAACTCCTTGTATCGTACTCATATAGCTTACAAATGGCATACCACCTGATTCCAAACTTAGAGCATGGACCGATAAAAAACAATCAAAGTTTCAGGAGAACTTCTGCATGAATGCCGACTACTTCCTATGCCAAAAGTTAGCCTAAAGAAATCATACTGCTACCCTCAACATCCTGCCTTGTGATGACATTTAGAGCTCCAGCAACTCTAATTCTATCTCTCTACGCAATCTTGCTCGCGCCGGCAACATCAGTGGTAGTTGTAGCAATGGATGGAATCATCTTTGACTCCCATCTTTTGGCAGGGATACTGCTCTTAGCAACACCCTCGAGAAAATCTATCTCGCAATCTGCAACTTCTAACCATGCAAAAGGCCAAGACCTGAAAGTCCGACGAGCGCACCAAGGGACTCTACTGAATATTGTCGGTTCTATAACATCCGCGGACACAATGCAAACATGTCTCATCATTTGATGACAACGAGGAACTCATCCACAGGGGAACTCCGAGCCACTCAGCGTTTGTCAAAACTCCCACTGTACTAGATCTTCGAGCCACTCAATGCTCATCGAAGATCTGCACTACATGGGATCTCCGAGGCACTCGGTGCTCATCAAAGATTCCCACTAAACCTGACCTCGACCAACAACTAATATCTCAAGATTTTCCCTCCACCTCGTCAACACTATAACTTTCATAGCATAGTTGACTTCAGGTTGCCATCAGAGATACCCGTTTGCAACTCCTCCCTACCTACGCCTCCCTCATTGGAAGCAGAACATAAACTAAAGGCAGATTTTTCTCCTATAAAAGACACTTCCTTTTCGGTGTGACATGTCCTTTTTGGCCCTCCATACGGTGCACCCGGCCTCCTCCAACCGACAATTGGCACATTGGGAAGCATTACCGGAGGACATTCGGAATCGAGCCTGAGAATTCCAGTTATCTTTCATCCCCAGGGTCATCGTCTACGATACAACAATCCCCGAGGTTATCATTGGAGAAATCGACCATAGACTCATTAACACCATTAGCTCGCCCATAACAAAAATATATAGAGGAGGCGAGAGAGATGATTCAATATCATAAACAAGGCATACACGTCATCAAAAAATGGGACCTCGAGCGCAATTGCCGATGGAAATGTCTCTTGGTAAAGGGTCGCAATCTTTCCAATAGTCATTAACGTTGCAGTTCGAACAGAGTTACCCATTCACGGATAGATGCCTCATTCCGGCCTATGTATAAATAGGCCTGCAAAAAAATGAAATGAAAAAGAAAAGCGAGGCCTCTTCTCCAAGATACACCTCCTCTTGGTTGTATCATAGCCATCCTCCTCCAACTAGTGGTCCGGGCACTTGGGGCATGACTGAAAGCTCAACCGAGGGCCCGCTCGAACGCACATCAGCGACCTCATCTTCAAATGTGTCTTTCCTCCACTTGTAGGCCTCGCTCCTCGTTAGTAAGGCCCATACTCATACAAATGAAGCTCAACGATGGAACTGTCAAACTCTCAACCATGGACGGAGCCGAACTCCTAAGGGCATGTGACAACATACAACTTCGCCTCTACTTTACATAACTTAGTGTACAATTGATTCATGCCTTCCGACGGTGTTTTCCTTTCCTACAATTCGACGCATTGTAAAGGCCACTAATACCAGAGTTATCAACAGAAATGATGTTCAGTTTCCTACCTCCCTACCATTTTTACTCTGTGCATGACGTTCATCACGTGTTTGATTAATTCTAATAAATAGCTTGCATACAAACATTCGATCGCCGCATTGGCACCCAGAGAACGGGAGTCGGTGCCTCCATCTGAACCTCGATCCAACATAGAGGCTAAACAACAGTGGCTACGTCCGGCACCCTGAGCATGGGAATCGGCAACTCTACTTGAATTCCTGGCCCGTGGCATGACAGAGTATAAACAACCACTAACTCGAACCTCGGCCCAGTGCTAAGGCCGAGGATAAATCGTTCTGCGTCCAAGTCCAGGCGACTTGGCTCCACTCCGCGACTGACTAAGATGGATGCAAATCTCTCTTCGTCGGTTGTGGGTACCGGTCGAATCTTGGTGCAGCACCAAGACCGACCTTAAATCGTTTCTCCCTGAAGCCCTAAAGGCTTAGGTGTAGCTCATCGCCACAATCGGACCCTACGGGCTGATGATCGGAGCTTTTCTACGCCGACGAATAAATGACGCTTGGCAGCTTGCCCTAACCTGATGAACAACGGGAAGCCACACACCAGACGGACTGCACAACGCGATGTCATACGCCTTCGCTAGGTTTAACCCCGGGCCACCCAAAACAGCAGGCGCACAGCCAGGTTTCGCAAACTACAGGTTTCCTGAGCTGAGGGAAACTTACTGAAACCAACGCTCCATCTCACCCCTTCGGAATAATTGACTCCGAGCGTGGTACACAATCACACCCCTTTGGAACAATTAACCCAGAGCACGGTACACAATCGCCTTTTTTTTAGGCGTAATGATAAGTATGCTTATGCGAGTACGGGACGCCTAAGAAAATAAGAAGAACATCCAAACACTTAACACAAATTGTGATTTTTACTAATTCATATTCCATTTCACAAACACAGCCCGAATAGACTACATGTCTAACATTTCTTCTTTATGTTGACAGGGTGTACATGAAAACCACACCATACCTTTAGGGACCAAAAGCGACGGTCACATTCGCATATACTATTGGTTTACCTAACCCAAAGTATTTTTAATTCCTTTAACAAATATTGATGCTACTCATCTTTCTCTTGTCTTCTCTTTTTTTTGTACAGGTTCGGCACTCGACAGGTCACCACTAGCGAGGGCCCATTCCGTCCAGAAGCGCCTCCCACTCCTCTACTCTTCACAAGAGTAACGGATTCACGAGACATTAATGTGCGCCTTCCACCATCATCCTCGCCGCTTGTAATTATAGTAACTTCTCCGAAGGTGATACATAGTGAGGACTTAGGGACGATGTCAAAAGCGAGGGCCAGTGCAGCCTGGGTTTCTCTCCGAGCCTTCTTGCCACCCAACTCCGCTCTCTTCTCAGCATCTTTGGAAGTCTCCTGATCAGCTAGCACTTCAACATGGAGTCACACAGTTGCGTCTGCTTCAAGTTTGCAAAGGGTCCCATGTCCCTTTTTTGATGGGCATCATCGACGAATTCCCTTTTTCCTACCCTACTCAGAGGCCCTCTCCTTCTTTGCGCCAGTATCGACTACTTCCTCACCATACCTTTGGACAAGATGAATGGGTTAGTTTCGATTAGTTTGTATATGAATTTGAAAACATATGTAATAATACCTGGATTGGTCTGTATTTAGTCATTATATTAAGTATTATTCTCTTTAGTTTAATAGATTAAGAGGGTATTCTACTTAGAAATAGTTAATAAATTAAGGGGGAGTATTCTATGTCATAATTAGGGAATTATACAATTTAAGGGGAGCATTTTTTAGAATATTACTTAGTTCCTACAGTTGTTTTTTAGAGGAAGGCGGGTGTGTAGCGTGGAACTACACAACCGATCACGCTTAATACTAAATAAGTAGTAGTTCCTACAGTTGTTTAAACTTAGGTGGAGTATCTTTAATCTTTCTTTTTTGATAATGCCAAAGGGGGAGAAATTATAAAATATAGGTATAATTTTATAGAATTATTATAGATAGGTGGAGTATAAGAAGATCATCATCGAACAAGTATGTATAGGTATGATATTTTATAAGCTAAGGTAGTCATCATCAAAAAGGGGGAGAATGTTGGAGAATGGAGTTTTGATGACAACAATCTTATTTCCATTATCATTGATTATAAAATATGTATTAACATCTTTATTTAGAATATATATATATATATGCAGAATTTGTATACAGGAATTAATACTGAAGACTTTATAGTCTAAGAGATTTTAGAGATTTAGAATTCAGAGTAGATTCTAGACTCATGAGTAATCAAGATTTCAAGAGTTCAAGAATAGTATCTTTATAGAGTCTAGGTTTTTTAATACTCCAAATAGCACTCTAGGTTCAAATTCTAATTCTAATTTTCAATTCTATCCTCAAACCTCTCTATTTTTGTTTTCTTCTTATCCTCAATCTTATCTATCTTGTTTTTCTATTATATTCTATTTTCATTCTTCTTTGATTTTTAAACTTAAGTTATATATATATATACTTTATTTATATTTTGTATAGTTTAAAATCTTATAATTTTCTAAATATATTTATATAGTTTATTAATATATTTTCATATGTTTTTTATCATATAATATGTATTTACAACTTTAGAGTTTTATTCAAGAATTTTTAGAATTAATTTTATAACAAAATACTTGAAAAATGCTTTGAAAATAAAATTTACACATGGCTATGTCGACATAGAAAAATATGTATGTCGACATATAACAACTATTTTTCTAAATTTGAAGGGAAGTGTCTTTTCATTATTTGAAACGCTTCAGAACCGTTGCAACCCTTCAGAACCTATAAGAAGAGGTTAAAACCAAATTTTCTTACATCTCTTCTTCTCCATCTTCATTCCTTTAATCCTACCATTATTCTTAATCATGTTTATAGTTTTATGCTTATACTCCGCCGAATCAATTCTCTTTTGATAAAACTTCTTCACTCTACACTTTTTACTCTCTACTCTCTGAATCAAGTGCTATTGAAGAGGTATAGGGCTGTTTTGTAATTGGTTGGGTTGAATAAAACTTTTTGTGAGTCAAGGAAATAGTAGGCGGTGTGTTCTTGTGAGCCGTGAAATCAAGAAATTAGGAATCGGTGTCTCCTTGTGAGCCGTGAAATCAAGGAGGGTGTAATTGACTATTGAAAGAGTAATAAAACTCTGCACAACCCAGCATTGTGTGGGACTGGACGTGGGAGTAATCTGAACTAGTATAAAATCCAGTGTGTTCTTTCCTTTTCTGCATATTTGTTTTTATTTATTTTGCCTCTGTGTTTGAATCTGTGTCTGTGTTTGTGTTTGTGGTGTTTGATTCATCCCATAGTTCTCTCTGGTTTTTAGTTTTGTTTAAATTTCTACAAACACTATTTACCCTCCCTTCTACTAGTGTTCGCTTTGCCTGAACGATCCATTCCGCAGTCCCTAACACGATACATATTGGTACACCAATAAGGATTAAATAATCATGTTCATATTAGGGATATCAATATGGATTTTCATAATAATGCTTATATTGGCAATACCAATATGATAAATGACCATATAAACATTAGGGTTACCAATAGATCAAATTATTCTTGAGATACAAGATTAAACATAATTCATGGGTTCGTATTCATCCTAAGCATTAAAATATGGCATGTGTGAAATGGTCGGTCTACATGTGTAGGTAGATTCATGGTCATCCTAAAGATAAAACTATTAGGTGTGTGTGGGTAACTCACATTCAATGGAGGGTTACGCCATAAATTTCTAATTTTATTAACCAATAGGGAAGTTAACCCAAATGGTCGGGGATGAGTAGTCTAATATTATGGGATCGGTAATCTCAATTTAATAAATAAGTGGGTAGCTTATAGACTAATAGGTAACTTTTTCGTATGATAGTCAATTAAAATCCCATTAAGACAGTTAGTCAGAAGAACAATAAATGGGTAATCTTGTTTAAGTTTCACTATTTCACATCATCATCATTATTATTATTATTTAAACCATTATGAGTGCCCGAGTACAAGCATGGTTATATAATAACATGACATTAGTAAGAGAAAAAACTTGTTCCACTATGTGGTGTAATCTCATTAGATATATATTGGTTTCGGGTTAGTTGTTATTATTCACACCAATCATTTGATTGACCTGCAGTTTTTGTTTTCCCCTTAAACTCTTGGATACCCAATTGGTTTGATTGAGAGTTAAGGTTTTATGGTTCTTCTTCAAAGAATAAGCTTCTAGAGATGTGCATGAGGCATTTAGCTATTTTAGGAGTTCTTTCTTTGTATGTTATATTTGTTTGGATGTTTGTAAAGACAAAGCTGCTTATTTCCAATATTTTCTTTGGTTAACCAAAGGGCACCTTCTTATGTCTCTCTTAAAATGATATTTAGTGATTATGATTTTATCATAATGTTGGTTTTACGAGAGGGAAATTCAATAAATGATTATTAATCGATGTTGTTTTGAAAAAAAATCGTATTACTACGTTCTCTTATATTTTTTGCATTAACAAATCAGTTTTCTATCATAGAAAGTTAATAAAATAGATAACCACAACAATACGCTTGGCTTTAAGCTTTACAGAATGAGGTGTTACGCGCATGCAATAAATCGTTAAATCTTTAGGAATGACCAGTAGGACCAATGTTGTCACATGAGGGTTTTCGGACACTACCGACAAAATCCAAACACAATACGCATAATTTCTATTGCAAATTTATCTACAAAGATGCAAATGCAAATTTTTATTAATAAAATGAAGAATTTACTTTAAATTGACACAAACTATATATATGTATGTATGTATGTATGTATGTATGTACATATTTCAATCATCATCAAGAAATATAAGCTCTTTACTTATCAAAACCACCAAAAAATTGAGTTCTTATTACATTTTGACTCAAGTTGACTAGTAATTTTGTTGATTCATAGTGCAAATATGAAATGAATTATTTAGTTGGTTATTAAAGTTTTCACAATGGTATCTTATTTCCTATCGAGTAACAAGTCAAATACATTATGTGTTAACCGGTCTTTTATCACAGTTTCCAAAAGCAATTCGAGCCCACATGACTTGAACCATTGCGTGGCCCAACAGTCTGAAGTGTTGCTTATATACTTGGGAAACTAACCCGTAAGAAGTCACATAAGTGTGGTCGTCGTGACTCATCGAAGCCGATCAATAATCAATTCAACTTTTGGGATCACTATAGACCTCACCACCAATTTCTTATCCTCATGTGTACAAGGATTTCAAATTCCAAACCTCGCATCTCCTCAATATTCCTTTGCATCTAATTCCGTATCCCACCCTACCAACATAATTTTATATCCCAAAGGATCAGTATAGTTGAGTACAAAATGAACTAGCAAGGCCGAGTATGAAATAAGCTCTATGACTCCAAAAATCACCCAAGTAGTGGGATCGGTAATCTGGGGTACGAGTTCCCCAATACGAAATGACGCATTCGTGGACACATAGAGGACTCAAGGCCAGAAAACTAAGAAGTAAGACCCAGGATCAGAGGACTCGAGGCCAGAAGACAAGGAAGTGAAACCCAAGAATACGTACCGATCCCGAGGAGTGAAAAGTTGCCAGTGGGCCCCACTCCTTACCTGCTCACACCTACTCCACTACCTATAAATACCCCCCGGTGTGCAATGTTTTAAGGGCTGTCATTTGACTGATTTAACACTTTGTGAAGGAATTCTTGACCTTGGACACCATTATAGCACCTTAGCTTTGGGAAGAAGAAATAGCATACTTCTCAAGGTTTTGAGCTCCTAAACAACAAAGGAATCCCAAGAACAAGGACTACAACTCAATGCTTGGATTTAATAGAACTTGACTACAGCAATTACCTTTGTAATCACTCGTAACAATGATGTCCACCATTGAACTTCTTCAAGAGTGAATAAAATTAGCAAAGCCTTCAAAGTGGATGTAAGTTCAGCCCAAACTAAAACACTATAAATACCATGTTCATTACGTCTCGCAAATTACAATTCCTTACGCGAAACATTATTTTCGTTTTGCGCTAATTTTGCGTGTCAATAATACATTAAGGTGATGTTTGAGTTTCAATTCCTTACTCTCTCTTATTGTTAAAAATGGTTTATATAAACATTTTAAACATACGACTAACTTAAGTAAACTAAGGTCAGGTATACCATCTATGTACTGCCGTGCAGGTTTATGTGAGACATAAGGCATGGAAAGTGTACACACAAGGGTGTACTGTGAACCTAGGCATTTATTACTAAAAAATAATTATATATATACATTAACTCAAATAAACTTAGGTCTGGTATACCGTCCATGCACTGCTTTGCGGTTTTACGCTAAAAGAGTCCAAAGCTTGAAGAGTGTACACATAAGTGTGTACACAAGACTATAGGTATTAGTAATACATGTATAACTTTGTTTGAAATAGAGGGAGCTATGCAAAATCATCTTAGCATAGCTTAATACTAAAAACATAAAATGTTAACTCGTATACTTTAAACCAAGTACTCCTCTAAACAATGACTATAAGTAGAAAACATTCATAATTATCATCCGTGAATCTCTCGATATTCTAGTTACAAAAAGTTTCTTGTAATTTATACTTTTCTTTCCATTATTTGTTAAGGCAAGTAATTTTCAAAAAAATTCAATCAACTGACTAAGCATGTATACTTGTAGTATCAAGTCTATTCAAAGGTAAATTACAAAGCTATTTCAGGCATTTTCAGATAGAAAAATTGGTTGGAAAATGAAGGAGATTACAAGAAATCAGATTATGTGAAATCAAAATGTGTATGGGAATCTACTCATACTTATTTGACTTTGTTCCCACAATCAATGCATGGTATAGTGAGTGTGAAGTGGAAAATATATAAATATTTACAAAAGAGAAGTTGTTAAAAAAATTAGGGTGAGTTTATGATTAGCTGAATGCTCAAGCATTTGTTTAATTAATTGATTGTGATGTAGAACGAACGCAGAGAAAATTCCCTTAATACATGATATGACCCACCCAATCCCATCCTTGTTTTCAAAAGAATTGAAAGAAGAGATGTCTATTGGTCAAGAGATTTGGGTGAATTTGTGATTTGCTAAATTCTTAAGCATTTGTTCGATTAACTAAATGCGATGCAGAACAAATACAGGGAAAATTCCCTTAATACATGAGATGAACCACCCAATATCTCATCTTTGTATTAGAAATAATTGAAAGAAGAGATGTTTATTGGTCAAGAGAATGCTCAATAAAAAGTACGCTAGGAAAAGTTTCATCATTGCTTAAATATGCATGCTTAAGATGGGAAAGGAGAGATTCAAACACTGTCCCAAGAGGTTTCTTAATCAAAGAAATCAACTGAGTTTTGAAATCAACCAAAAGAGATTTATAGGGAACTGCATGTTTGATATCATTTGTCTTACCATGAAGTAATTTCTCATACTCACTATCGCTCTTATCATTAAGGTCAATGTATCACCTTCAAAGTTTAGATGAATGATGTTGACTTCCAAAGTGTGGTTGATTGGTTCATTCTATTAATTTTTGAGTTAAATATGTTAAGATCTGAAGTCGTGTTACCAAACAAAATTTTCGTTGAACAATTTCAATAATTGATTAAGGCATTTGAGGTGGATAAGAAATTTCATCTTAAAATCAAAGAAATTTAACTTGTATAATTGTTCATTGCTTAAGTTTCGAGGATAATGAAATCGACTAGGAACATAAATTACTCAACTTTAATGAGTATGTCCTCGATTTCTCTTACATGTTTCTTAGGTGAATGATTAGCAAATTGAAGCGTGACCTTTCTTGGTTTTTCCTCACCTAGCCCTAATTACTCATATACAAAATACGTAATCAAATTAAACATTGAATCTAAGTCGATCTAGCATTTGTTAAAAAAATGACTTCTATTATACAAGAGATTATGGGACGATCAACATCTTTGTATTTTACGAGAATTGACTAGGACAAGACTTCACCTAAACTAGCCATCAAAAAAACTTTTCTCGATAATTGAATGTGTCACTTTTAGTACATAATCTTCTAGATATTTAGCATAGGTTCAGATTTGTTGAATTACATCCAATAAATGGAATTTTAACAATGAATCGCTTAAATTTTTTGAGAACCTTCTATATTTGTTTCGAATTCTTCTTAGAACGTTGTCGGTATAGAAATAGGGCTCATAACTCAATTGTGTCGACCTACTTGACTTAGGAAAGGGTGACATTCTAAATTGGACTCAAAATTTGACTCGTCATTTATTGAAACATTTATGGTTTTCAAAGTGTTGAGAGGAATTGAAGCATTGGAAGAAATTCCCAGTAAATCATCAGGATTTGTCAATTTGCTTATCGGGTCGAAATGTAGTGATATCATTCATTTAGTAAACATTATTATCCTGAACAACATGAGCATGGTAGGTTTTTGAGTTTTGATTCCTCGTTTAAGCAATTGATCGACATAGAAAAGTTCCACTTTCCCATTTACTTATAGAAAAGGCCAATTGTTTCATTTGCAATTCTAGTTTCATGATTTATTGACTCGTGTGTTACATATTTGAGGTTAATAAATTTTGCAAATTATCATTCGGTTGGATATTTTGGGTTATAGCCTTAGCTAATGCTTTTAAAATTTTGACAAGTGAAGTCATTCATATATCATCTTGAGAAGGAAAAGGTTGATTGGCTTGTTTTGATAAGGATGCATAAAATTTTATTGAAATTGATTTTATTGTAATTGATTTGATCGAAAAGGAAGATTTGAAAATTTGTTTGGAAATGGTTAAGCTGGTCAAACCATGTTCAGATTTGGATATTTTTATTTGAAGAAAAATTAGAATTATTTCTCCAAAAAGAATGCAAGTTGAAGAGATGGGTTGTTCCTACCTTTGTCAAAGAAGTTTTACTATTCTAACGAACAAGGACATTGATCAATGATGTAGTAAGGATCATTATGTTTATAGCGCGAAGAATGAGAATCTTGGTTTGTTTGACTAAATAAACGAACATTATCAAATGTGTTTATCATCGCATTGATTTTTACTTCTAAAGCCAGAGACGATCATATCCAATGACTATTCGATTGTGAATAGATCGGTTTCTTGTTGGATGATTATTATTGAGTTGATCTTATTGTCATA
The DNA here is from genome assembly GCA_030737875.1 of Allium sativum. Lineage (NCBI taxonomy): Eukaryota > Viridiplantae > Streptophyta > Magnoliopsida > Asparagales > Amaryllidaceae > Allium > Allium sativum. The sequence goes on from CM060923.1 coordinate 653,336,835, forward strand.
AATCGCCAAGCGACATCATGATTTTGTGTTAGAAAGTTTCTTTGTCACATAGATTCAAGCACCGCACGAGAACTATTTTCGAGACCATCATACAAAATTTTGCAAAGAAACCATTTTAAAAAAATTATGATGTGGACATCTGATTAAATTTTTGTCATATCTTTGAAGGTATTTTCCAAAATATTCATCCCCGAATTGATGAAAGTTCATAATTTAGTTTCAAATTTTGGTTGTTTTCATCAAGGTTTAAAAAAACTTCTTTAAGAAAATATTTTCTAATTCATCCTAAGTTTTAATCTAATTCGAATACAAGTTGTACAACCATTTTTTTTGCGTGATCGCTAAGTGCAAATGGAATTAATCTAAATTTGATTCCATCATTACAAAATTGCTAAAGTTTATTGGTTGCACAAACTTGTTCGAATTTCAATAAAACGATGTAAGGACCGCCAGTTTCAAAGTTGTAATTTCGAAAGAATGTTGATGTGGTTTGAATGGATTTCAAAGTGATTACTTATTGGAGCGGACAAAATGATGCAAGAAGGGATATAAACTCGATTAGAGAATATTCTACCTATAAATGTTCGAGGTGGATTGTTGTTAGACATGATAGTAGATTGTTTGTTTGAGTTAAATGATACATTTTCATGCTACGTGCTAAACACTCATGCCTACGGGGAAAGATTCAGAAGTGAAAAACACATAGAAGCGAGTCGAGACAAAGTGAATTTATTTTTGCATTTTTTTCTAAATAAATTTTTTTCTTTATTTGAATTTGTTTTTTGTAAATGCATGAAATAATGCCACAAAATGAATGCAAATTCTTAACTAAAGAGTTTTCGTTCTTACTAACTCCTAACCCAAATTTATATCAAGACACTTTGATTTAATTTGAAAAACAATTCTTAGACTGGTAACAAGCATGAGTTATCAGTGCACCACGAATCAACGTAGGAATATGTCTAAAATTTTAAATACCTCCAGAGAAGCAATCATTATAATCGACGAATAAACGTAAAAATTATAAGTGATCGAAACTCCGTTTCTTTCCTATACACCAAAAGAGAGTATTACCAATCAATTTGCCAAAATATAACCTCGCATTAGTTGAGTCTGTGACACCCTTAAGTCCAACGTCTAATATTTAATATTAACTCAATTTTTTAATATGAAAAACAATATTTTAGATGAAGAAATGGTTATAAAATCTCATTTTTATGTGAATTTGAGTACTGCCCTTAGAAACATAAAAGAAGGTGAAATGAATTCAAATACAATTTCAACATGTATTAGCAATGCAACTACAACTAAAATCTTATTTGAAATTTTTGTTATCCATCTTTTTTTTGGTTTTTTATAATAAATACGAGCAACCAACAGTGAAAGATAAAATAGAAATAGGAATTGAGAACACGATAGTAGAATGTGCAAAACTATTAGCAGTTTATTTAAAATGGAAAAAAAATGAGCATGGAGTAAAGCCAAACCATGGAAGCGGTTCCTCCCTTTCTACTTTTACAACCTCAAAAAGAAAGATTTAGAAGAAGTTAAAATTTCCTTTCCAAAAGAAAATTTTATATAAAAAAGAAGACAACTAAAATCAAACAAAATCAACGAAAAATGAAAACAATTTTTTTAAAGCCCTTTTTCCTTTAATTTCAAAACAGGCTAATACGCAATTCATCCCACAAGCCCACTTAATTAACCCTCTAATGTTGGTATTGTATTTCTCAAAATATATTGACTAAAATATTGTTCCACAAAATAAAAAATCTTTAAAGTTCACAAAATTCTCAAAACCAAAAACAAAGTTGAAATCACGAAAATCCTTGGTTGCGGTTTCTTTTTGCCGCTTTATACTGGGACTGAAGTTTAGGGTTCGGGTGCGTAAAGAAGTGAGATAATTTTGTATTGATAGAGTTTGAGAGTAGAAATTAATTTGTATTATTGAACGAATGATATGTAAATTGTTCAACCTGTATTTATAATATTGTATATAGATATACATGCCATGAAATGTAAAAACGCCAGGCCCATGTCCATTACAAAAGTAAATAACTAATTGTACTATTTGCGGGTTTTTCATTTGTTCTCATTATACTGCCCGCAAATGAAAGTTATGATTTCCATCTGCAGCCGCCATGACAAAAATCTCAGATAAAAATGATAGAATGTCCATGAAATTAATTCGAATCATCCTCAGTTGTTCTCTTGTGGTTGTTGATGGCAACGATTCGAACCTGAATACTTGTACTTGACTTGAGTATGAGTATCTTCGTACTTTAAATCTACAGATGATTATCTTTGTACTCCTTGAGAGGACAAAGATGAGTCTCTGTAGTGATTTGTCTTTGTTTTGTTGGATCTGACAAATGAAGCCGCTTCCGGTTCCCCGCTACGGTTCCTGGAGTTGCTGAAATTCGATGCTAAAGGCTTCGGATCTGGGCTTAGTTGCTTCGTACCTTCATCAAGGTCTGATCTTTTGATAACTTTGAGCTTATTTCTGAGTCTGGTAAAAAAGTTACTTGATAATGGCTTAGTGATTATATATGCGGTTTGATGTGTTGCAGGAACATGATTTATCAGTAGCTTTCTTTTAATTATTTGCTAATGAACAATGTTAAGTCAATTACCATATGCTTTGTCCTAAAATGTAGTACTGGTTTCGTGATAATGATAATGAACTTAAATTTTCACACCATAGTGATGGTGGCTTTTGAACTGTAATCTTTAGCTCACGAAGTAATGATTACACCCACATGATTTCAGGATTAGAATTAGCAATACTTATGAATTCTGCTATAGTACTAGATCTAGAAATAGTAGGTTGTTTCTTTGTATACCAAGAGATAGGATTGTTTCCTAAATATATGCAGTACCTGAGGTTGATCATCTGTCATCAGGATCCGTAGCCCAGTCTGCGTCACTGTATCCAATTATATTTAGTCGCCTGAATTTCTTGAAATGTAGACCAAAGTCATTTGTTTCCTTTAGATATCTCAGAATTCTTTTTATGGCTTTCCAGTGTTTATCCTTAGGCTCCTGCATAAATTGGAAAATTTTGTTAACACTATATGCAATTTCAAGTCTAGTGATTGTAGCATACTATAAAGCTCCCACTAGATTTTTGTATTGTTTAACATTATCTATATTTTCACCTTTTTGTTTTGATAATTGATGGCATGTAATCATTGGTGTAGGTAAGTCATTTGTAGCATCCATGTTTGCTTTGACCAGTATTGGTATACTACTTGTGACTTAAAATAATTCTTATTGAGACACCTTTGTCACTTCAATACCCTAGAAATAATTGAGTTCACCCAAGTCTTTGACAGAGAATTTCTTATCTAGTAGTCAGCATCACTATTTCCTGTAATAATTAAGTCATCAACATATATCAGCACATAGATAATTATAGTTTCTGTAATTTTGAGGAATATTTGGGCAAGACTCTACCGTTTATGGCCTCTTCTCTATGGTACCAGCTATTGTTTCATTGAATTTGCTTAATACATGACTCACTCTTCTTTAGGTTCTTTAAATTTTGTAGATGATGTAGCTACCGAGATCAATGCAGTTAATCAAAGCTTTACAGGGTACGCCTTATATACGACTTTTGGGCAACCCTCTCAACAAATAAGAGATCCATTCGAGGAACACGGAGACTAGACTTGTTGATGTAATGAGTCTCTTGATATGAGGGACCATTACTTCAGTTTCTATAATGAAAAATTGTTTCATTATCGAATCACAGTTCATGACCCAAGATTCCATTTAATCATCAATCCAATCACCGTTCACTAAAAAGCTCCCGACCAATTAGAAACAAAAATAAATAAGAACATGGTTCCAATAAAAGGAACCCAAGGCCCATATTCTTCTCCAATCCGAGTTTTACAATACTCTTTCTATCTTAGTAATAAAATAAAGAGTTTTTTTAATTAAAGATATGTTTGATTTAGTAGATTGAAACTTTAATTTTGTTAAGATAAATTTCGATTTATCAAACCAAACTTTAGGAACTTGTTTAAGCCCATATATTGCTTTGTTTAGCTTGCACACAAGCTCTTTATCTTCCTGATATCCTTATGGTTGATTCATACAGTTTTTCTTTTAAATCACCATTCAGAAAGGCATTGTTGACATCTAATTGTTGGATTCTCCAGTTGTTATGCAATGCTATGGTAAGGACTATTCTAATTGTAGTTGGCTTAACAACTAGAGAAAAGATTTCTTCAAAATCAAAACCATATTGTTGTGTTTATCCTTTCGCCACTAATTTAGTCTTGTATATGTGTATAGATCCGTCTGCATTTCTCTCTAATTTGAATGTCCATTTACTATCAACAATGTTTTTGTTCTTCGATGCCTAAACAAGAGTCCAGGTTTTGTTATTTATCAGTGCCTGATACTCTTCATTAGTAGCTTGTTTCCAGTTGTTTGGTTGATAGCTTACTTGTAGCCAACTGGTTCATTAGAGTTACAGATGGCAGTGTAAACTTTGGGTTTGAAAATACCCCTCTTTGATCTTTTAATCATTGGATGACCAGTTTTATGATTGTTCTCTATGTTGATCACGACTTTATGTATTTTCATGTTTGATGTTTGATTGACCACTTCTGACTTTAGAATTTGAGTCATATAGCAGGTTTTCATGTTGTGTTCGGCTAACATTGGGTTGATTGGATGGTTCAGACTACTCATTGCTTAATTAAGACATAAAATTTTGATGAGAGTCTGAGCAACCATCACCTGAGTCTTCAGTTAAGCCATCTGAATATAGAGGTATGTCTGGAACAAACTTTTTTGTGTTGTATATTTTCTGAGTAGTAGTAATTTCTGCACTATGAAATGGAAATGCTTTCTCACTAAGTACAACATGTCTATTGATAAATATTTTACCTTTTTCGTTAAGGCATTTATAGCCTTTTTGATCACTGGCATACCCTATAAAGTACACGCTGAAGGTTTGAAATTCAATTTATTAGTATTGTAGGGTCTTTGATAAGGAAGACACAGACATCCAAATACTCTTAGTATTTTGTAATCAGTTTTGACATTATATAACATTTCTAAAGGACTTTTGTTATTCAAAACTTTAGTTGGTAATCTATTTATTAAGTTTATAGAAGTGATGAATGCATCTGGCCAAAATTTCACAGAAAAACGACCCTATGCTAATAATATAAGCCCACTTTCAACGATATGTTTGTGTTTCTTCTCTATTAATCCATTTTGTTCAGAGGTATATGAACATATTAACCTGTGAATGATGCTTTCTTTTGGAAAAAACTAATTCAGAAGTTTAAATTCAGTGTCGCCATCAGTTTGTAGAATTTTAAGATTTTCACCTGTTTGTTTTTCAGCTTGATTAATAAAATAAATAAATGCCTTATTGGTTTTAGATTTGGTTTAAATGAAATATACCCAAATGTATCCAGTGTTAGAATCAACAAAATATATGTAATAATTGAAGCCATAATCATAATTTATTGGTGCTGGACCCCATAAGATGGCATCAACAAGTTCAAGTGGTTTTTTATGATGACCACCCACAGCCCCCACACTAAATAAGAAGAAGAATGCGCTGAAAGACGTGCCAGACAGCTATGGAAAATCATCATGGTATGATAACACAATCAGAAACTACCGTAAATCTCACAGTGTAAGGATAAAACATAATAGAATATATACAACATGTATTAATAGTGAGGCAGAAAACAGTAGACTTTCATAACGACTAGAAAGTAATATCCATATACTTGAATTATAACAAAGGTGTTTGTATAAATTGCCTCACTACAACACCCAGAGAATAACAAACAGCGGAAATCCAAATACTATATAGTAGAAAGGTAGTACGCCAGCCTCATGCTTACCTCTGAACAGCTACATCGTCCTCACTAAGCAATCACTTGTCACCTGCCACATAGTCTGCCCATCCACAATCGGATGAACAACCCAAGGTAACAATAGGGAAACATAAAACCTTAAGTCAGGCAACAGTCTTTTTTCTAGCATGATGGATGTGTAGAGCGCTTCTACACACCCGATTAGATAATATTGCTAATAATAGATAATAGTTCGGTCAACAGGCTGGACCGATGAAGCAAATAGTTCAGATAATGCATGCAGATGCATGCAAAGGAGTTCGACGCGCATAGCGCGATTAAGTACATATTTGATTAATATACAGACTAAATAACATTACTACCAAACTACACAAAACATCACCATAGTACATCCCAGCGAAAATGCGTGCAACCCATTAGCATGAGCAATCCAAAAAATGAGAGAAAGTTTACCAAATGCAGAGGGGTGTGCTGAACACGACGAACTTACCATGGTCTCGGAAAGAAACGACGATAATGGTTTCCAAAAGTGTCTGTGCTGCCAATTGATTCCTCCCAAACGAGAGCAGTGTCCATGATTGTTGGAGTGTACGGAGCTGGGCGAGCGATAAAACTGCTAACTAATGTCATCAATATAAAGTAATTGAGAATAGGTAGATTAACAAACCAACCTACCAAACACAAAAGAACTCAACTCCCTTCTTCCCCAAATCGGGCATTTATAGCCTTTACATCAAACAATTCAACCATTCATCCACGGAAAATAGAACATCCATTCAATCATGTTAAAGCACTCATGGCATCCAAATTATGTATCTCATGTAAACCATCCTAATCGAATTCAACATCCCTCAAGCCCAAGTCCTAGAGGCCTAATATCAGACAAGCACCCAAGGAACATCTCCTTGAACATTGGACAATCTACCTGAGATGGTACAACAAAGCATTCAATCACCCACAACTGACTCTGGCTTTCACCGCCAATCTCGCTTTGAAACCATCATTAATCGTATGACGACCCGTCTTGAGTGCCATATGTCAAGGGCTAATGGTAACCCCAATTCTTGCAAAAACTCCATACGCCATCATGACTCGTAAGTTTGTCTTCTCAAATCTCAACAACTAAGTCCTTCACGACTGCCCAAGATACGAGGCCTTTTATGAAAGCCTAAGTACCCCTGGTTTGAGTCTTCTAGAATTTACGATAACGATAATCTCTCGTCCTTTGCATTCTTAGCCATCTACGCCGATGACCGTTCATTAACTCAAGTCCCCCTTGAGTATCCATTATCCACGATCTCAAAACACCCTTGAGTCGTCTTCCCATTCGATTCTTTACACCGATCATCGAACTTATCACACCACTTCGAATGCATATCTTGAAGTCACAACTTTACTAAACCAAACAACATCAATCTAAAGCTTAGAACAATACATAGCATTCTCTCATGACTAAGGAAACGAACTGCGTTGTTTAAGCCATCAACCAAAACGTTTAGAAGCGCTGTTAAAACCCCTCCTAACCAAACTCCCTTGACCAGTGCCTTGCCACCACGACCGACCGACTCCTACCGACCGACCGATCCACTTCCTAGGCAATGACCGATCGACCCAATGCTTCAGACCGACCGACCAGATCCTCTTTCACCAAAAACACGACCGATCGACCCGTCTCCCCTCTTGCTAACTGACCCTTCAATGTGAGGTCAATCCCCATCTTTGAAGATTGGCTCGACCTACTTCGACTGACCACCTCCCAATGACCGACCACCATCCCACCGAACGACTAGCCTACTCGTGCCCCTTCTTTTGCTTGAGCCCAAACAAGGTGCGGCCGACCACCTACGTACGACCGACCCCTTGTTGTATTGCATATTGTACCACGTTGTACTATCCGCTCGACCTGTGGCCTGTATAGCCCTAATCGAAGTCCAATTTCGACTAAAACTTCGCACTAATCGATCCAATCAACGGAATATACTCGGCTAATTCATCCAGTACAACCATAGGCATGTTATGAGATCACTAACAAATGAATATGAAAATTTTATCAAAATCATACAATTTTCACCAAAATCATAACAAATGAACATATGCTCTAAATTGCGGATCTAACTTGCATAAGCATATTAAATGGCATAGGAAGTGCCGGTTTAAACTTGCTAAATCAGAACCTATAGCGATTCATATAAAAATAGGCTTACCAAGGTGTAGATCTATGAGAAATGCTTAAATTTGATTTAAAAAAACATGGTCAAATACTCATATACTTGATTGGATCCTTGTAAAAGATGCATATCACTCACTAATTCTCCAAAACAAGATGAGAACAATGAATTAAGGTTCCGGACAACAAGGATTGGATCTAAACTCCTTGATTTGATGAATTCTCCCTTGAAACGATGTAGATCTAGCTTCAAATGGTGTGGTGGAAAGATAGAGAAATGGAGGATCTCTTGGCTCTTCCAAATAAGAGAATGGGGAAAGGAAACTATTTCCCATAACTCCCACCCCCATTTATAGCATACCACCGGCCCACTAATGGGCCTCCTTAAATCAGCCCATTGTGGCTCAAAAACTAAACAGCCAACTGTTCAGCCTTAGAACAGAGATTCCTCCCAAATTGCTAAGCCAAATCTTTAATGTTACCACTTTATGTAAAGGCAATCATCATTTCCTTTCCAATGTCACAGGTCTTACGACCTGATTCGACCTGAATCAAAAATTATGCCTTGTACAAGACTGACAAGGGAAAAATGTTCACAAACAAAATTGGTGCATGTCTCACATCCCCACAAAAAACATATTAAAATATGAGAATGATTCAACCCGCAAGGAATAAAATAGCAATATTTATGATCCTCCGATACGTAAAATGCGGGCTGTTACATTCTCCTCCCTTAGGAATTTCACCACCGAAATGCCAAGGAAACACTAGCAACCACAACAATTCTGCATAACCAACATCTATGAGAAGCTAATTCTATCAACCAAATTGGCAACCATCAGGCCATGCATCAATAGCCTTATCCTAGCACATGGAATTCTATCAAACAATGATAAGATACGACAATACAATGATGATATGATATCAAAGGGTCCTACCGACAAAGAGTTCTGGATGAGTCGCCTTCATGCACTCTTCCGTCTCCTACGTAAAATCTTCACCATCTTCACTCCATTGTACCTTGACTAACTTAACTGTCTTCCTCCTAATCTGTTTCGTGTCATTTCCTACAACACGAAGCGGTTTATGAGGACTTGCAACTATGGTCTCTATTTCTAGGTTTTCGTACTGCTCTGGAGATACCACCATATTTGAATCATGCATGAACTTCTGTAGAAACGATACATGGAACTCATTATGCACATTCGACATCTTATCAGGTAACTCCAAACTATATGCGAGCTTTCCAATTCGCTCGACTATCGGAAATGGTCCAACGAACCTAGAAGCTAACTTTCTTTTGTTTCCAAATCGAACCACATGCTTCAATGGAGAAATCTTCACAAAGACCATATTGCCAACATCGAATTGCAAATCTTTTCGACGCTTGCCAACATAACTCTTCTAACAATCTTGGGCTGCCTTCATTCGTTGTTGAATGATCTCGTTGCAATTCGAGGTCTCTTTAATCATCTCAGGCCCAAGTACCAACTTATCTCCAGTTTCTAACCAACAAGCTGGAGAATTGCATGGTCTTCCATACAACGCCTCGTATGGTGCCATCCCAATACTAGACTAGCAGCTATTATTATTTGCAAACTCAACTAGATGTAGATGGTTTTCCCACGATCCTCCGAAGTCTAACACACAAGCCCCCAGTAGATCTTCCAAAACACGGTTAACCCACTCGGTTTGTCCATCAGTTACAATGCTTTTTGGGATACCATGGAACCGAACTATCCATTTCACATAAATTTTAGGCAATTTCGATGTTGTCCTAGTCGATTTGACGGGAATGAACCTTGCACTTTTTGTCAAGCGATTCACAATGACCTAAATCCCTTCTTTTCCTTCCCTGGTTCTAGGTAGTCGATCAATATCTGTTCCCACTTCCACGTAGGAACTTCCAATTGTTGAAGCAAACCACTCGGCTTTTTCTCTTCAGCTTTCACCAACTGACAGTTCATGCATTTGGAAATGAACTTTCCAATATATCTCTTTATCCCCTTCCAGTAGTAAACTAGCTTCATGTCCTGATACATCTTATTTCCACCGGGATGAATCGTCAACCTTGAGTGATGACATTCCCTCAGAACCTCATCTCTCAATTCGTCGATATCTGGAACAACTAGTCGCCCTTGCTTTCGAAGCCAACCTTCTCGATCAACTTCGAACTCTTTATTCTCTGGTTCCAATTTTTGGATAAACTCGACAAGCTTTACATTTGGCTTTTGGCTTTCGCCAATCCCTTCAATAAAAGTAGGTCTTATCGACAAGCTTGCTAGCATTTCAGGTTCCAATTCACACCTTGGCCTGAAAACAAACCTTGCCAAATACTTGATGCTCTTCCAGTCCGAAAACATCGCTCTCAAACTTGTGTGTCTTTGACTCGACGCATCTGCGACTGCATTACCTTTACCAGGAGTATATGCTATATCAAAGTCATAAGAAGCTAAAAACTCCAACCATCTTTGTTGCCGATGATTTAAATCCTTTTGAGAGAAAAGATACTTCAGCGATTTGTGATCCGTAAGCAACTCACATTGAACTCCCAATAGGTAATGTCTCCAAATCTTCAATGCAAACACAACTGCCGCTAACTGCAAACCATGAGTTAGGTAATTCCTCTTATGCGGCTTTAGTTGCCGACTCGCGTAGGCCACAACCTTATCCTTTTGCATTAGCACTGCTCCAAGCCCAGTACCATATGCATCGGTGTATACCACCATCGCCTCATTCCCCCTCGGAATGGTCAACATAGGAGTACTCATCAGTTTCTCATTCAGGATCCCAAAAGCTTGTTCACACTTTGCATCCCATGGGAGCACTTGGTTTTTCTTCGTCAATCCTTTCAACAGTGCAACTATCTTGGATAAATCCTTGATAAATCGTCGATAATAACCTACCAACCCAAGGAAACTCCGAACATCCGTCGCATTCTTAGGTCGATCCCGGTCCTGGATTGCTGCCACCTTAGCGGGATCAAACGCTATTCCATTTCCATAAATTACATGGCCTAAGACCCTCACTTCCTTCTTCCAGAAGCGACACTAAGAAAACTTGGTTCTCAGCTAATACTTTCGCAAGATTTCTAAAATAACTCTTAAGTATGACTTGTTTTCTTCCTCATTCTGAGAGTAAACCAAAATATCATCCATGAACACAAGCACGAACTTGTTCAATTGATCTCTGAAAACTCTATTCATAAGATCCACGGAATATGCTGGTGCATTAATCAACCCGAATGGCACTACCAACCATTCGAAGAAATCAAATGGTGTCCTAAAAGTAGTCCTTAGCACACTATCCTTAGCTACGTTCAACCAGTGAAATCCCATTTCCAAATCCATTTGAGAAAACACTTTGGCTTCTCCAAGCTAATCGAACAAGTCATCAATCCTTGGCAATAAATACTTGTTCTTTTTGGTCACCTTGTTCAGCTCACGATAGTCCACACACAATCTTAATGAGCAATCTGCCTTGGTTACAAACAAGACCGGTGCACCCCACTCGGAAACACTCCTCCGAATGAATCCTTTTCCCAAAAGATTACAGACTTGCACCTCAAACTCTCATTGTTCCTTGGGCGCCATACGACTTAGAGCATTAATGATTAGTCTAGCCCCCTCGACCAAATCGGTCCTAAACTCGATCTCACGATGTGGCTGTAACCCTCTGAACTCGTCAAAGACATCCTCATACTCATTAGCGATCAGCACAAATGACAAGTCTTCCTATGGAATCACAAGCGAATACAGATAGCTTATGAAGACCCTGTCTTCGGGCTTACATCTAATCAACACCTTTCGCCCTACCACATCCCCGACTCTCACCTCTAGCTTCTCGCAATTCACCCATGTCGCATACCTATTGAGCCAATCCATGCCCAGGATGATACCAAACACAGCGAAGTTAAGAACAAAGAATACACACACATAAGAGCAACCATGACTCGACAATACTAGACCACGACACAACATGCACAAACTAGATGAACCTCCAACTGGATTTGTCATGATCAATGGTCTATCACAAATCTCGGGTTCCAAACCAAAGCGGCACACAATCTAATGAATGCGATGCTCTAGTATCAAACAAAACTCTAACTGAAAACACCTTCGACAGAAAGAGTACCTTGTATGACGACACCCTTTCCTTTTTCTTCTACAGTAGGGGCTCCCGAAGAAGTTGGTATGACTTCGAAAGAATAAGCCTTCACAACCTTGCTGGTTCCGGACAGTCTTTGAGATGCCCAGTCTTGCCACAATTGTGACACTTCCTCTCAGCCATCGGATTCTTCCACTCGTTAGAAAATGGACTTTTGTTGGTAGTTAAAGCAAACCACCTCACTCTTAGGCTTCTTCTGGCCATCCTTTCCTTTCTGCTGTTGCTGCTTCCTACTCTTATTATTACCTCCCTGCTGTGGTTTCTGAGCTGCCTTGGCTGCAGCGACAACATTTACTTCCTTAGGAAACAAGCTCTCATGGCGAACAGCTTTTTCCATGATTTTCTCAAATGAATCATCAAGGTGATCCGCCAACGGTCTTCTTATGTAGGCTTCCAAACCCACGAAGAACTTCTCGTTCTTCTGATAGGATGTATCAATGTATGAACGAGCATATATGGATAAGGATTCAAAGTCAGAAATATAGTCAAGCAGAGGACGACCATTCTGCTTCAATTCCACAAATTTCTTGAATAGAGTAGATTTCGGAGCTGTGGAGATAAACTTTGCTTCAAACTTAGCCTAGAATTGCTCCCATGAAATCCCTTCCTCTGGAATCTCGAGTGTAATTGAACTCCACAATTCTGTGGCCCTGCCTTGCAGCTGCCTTGATGCAAGCGTCCTCTTGGTTGCATCATCCAACCCCAAGTCTCCAAAGATACAAACACAAGAATCCATCCATCTCTGAACCTCTTCAGACGGTTCTGTTCCTTTGAATGGATTACCTCCTAGAGATGTATAATCTTTGCATAGCATCGCAAAATCCACAACCCTAGGCAATAGAACACCTACAGTGCGGGCGTTAGAGCATTGAGAGGACCTTTCCCTAGTACGAGAGGACCGGGAAGGACGCACCTCTGGTGTACCAGTTATCGTGCCCACGGTAAACGCTGGGTAGCTAAGTGCGAAGTGGATAACTACTGAAAGCATCTATCGTAGTTGCCACTGGAGCGAGCACTCTTCGCATGAATGCCTCCATCATGGCTTCAAGCATAGTACGGTAGTCTGGTTCACAGCCATTTCCCCCTTTAGTATTAGCTTCACTAGCAGCGTGTATTGATGCTCGTCTACTCATTCTAAATCTACAATTTAGAATAATTAGCCATTTTAAAGAAAACTGTTAAAGGAATACAACCGCTACTACTATATATGCTACTATACATAGTAAGCATCCACCTAAAATCTACAAGTACGTCTCTTATATGTAATTACGTCCTCGAACTTTGGCTAAAATCGATAACCAGATCTCCAGTACCAAATATGACGACTGTCCACAACCACCACACTAAATAAGAAGAATAATGCATTCAAAGACGTGTTAGACAGCTATGGACAATCATCATGGTATGATAACACAATTGGAACCTGTCGTAAATCTCACAGCATAAGGATAAAATATAATAGAATATATACAACCAGTATTAATAGTAAGAAAACACCAGACTTTCATAATGACCAGAAAGTAATATCCATATACTTGAATTACAACAATAGTGTTTGTACAAATTGCCTCACTACAACACCATGAGAATAACAAACAGCAGAAATCCAAATACTATATAGTAGAAAGATAGTACGCCAGCCTCTTGCTCATCTCTGAATAGCCACATCGTCCTCAGTAAGCAAATCACATGTCACATGCCACCTAGTCTGCCCATCCACAACTGGATGAACATAACAAGGTAATAAGAGGGAAACATAAAACCTTGAGTCAGACAATAGTCTTAATGAGTGATAAAACAGCTAACAAACATCATCAATAAAATATCCCCTCTTGTTGACCGACCCCTCAATGTGAGACCGATCCCTTGCTTTGAAGCTTGGCCTAACCTACTTCGACCGACCACCTCCAAATGACCGACCACCTCCAAATCACTGACCACCATCTCATCGAACGACTGGCCTGCTCGGCCCAACTTCTTTTGCTTGAGCCCAACGTGGTGTGACCGACCCCTTATTGTACTGCACATTGTACTACGTTGAACTATCTGTTCAACCCATGCCCTATACATCCCCAATCCAATTCCAGTTTCGACCAAACCTTCACCAATCGATACAATTGACAAAATATATTCGTCTAATTCATCCAATACAACCATAGGCATGTTGTGAGATCGCTAATCACATGAATATACCAATTTTATCAAATTCATATAATTTTCACCAAATTCATGACAAATGAGCATATGCTCTAAATTGCGGATCTAACTTGCATAAACATATGAAATGGCATAGGCACTACCAATTTAAACTTGTAAAATCAGACCCTATAGTGATTCATATGAAAATGGGCTTACCGAGGTGTAGATCTATGAGAAAATGCTTGAATTTGATGAAAAACATGATCAAACACTCGTAAACTTGACTGAATCCTTGTGAGAGATGCATATCACTCACCAATTCTCCAAAACAATATGAAAACAATGAATTAAGAATCCGAATAACAAGGAACTGGATCCACACTCCGTGATTCGATGAACTTGACCTTGAAAAGATGTAGAGCTAGCTCAAATAAGCCACAAATGATGTTGATCTTCGATTAATAAGGCTTTAGTGGTGGAAAGATGGAAAAATGGAGGATCACTTTGCTCTTCCAAATAAGAGAATGAGGAAAGTAAACTATTTCCCATACCTCCCACCCCTTATTTATAGCCTTCCACCAACCCACTAATGGACCTCTTAAAATCAGCCCATTATGGCATAAACTCCTGAACGACCAACTGTTAAACCTTCATACAGCGATTCCTCCCAAACTGCTGAGCCAAATCTTTAATGTAACCTCTTTACGGAAAGGCAATCATCATTTCCTTTCCAATGACACAGGTCTCACCACCTGATTCGACCTGAGTCAAAAGTTATGCCCTGTACAAGACTGATAGGGGCAAAATGATCAAAAACAAAACTGGTAAAAATTATGGACATGTCTCACATCCCCATAAGCAGCATATTAAAATATGGAATTGATCCAACCCTCAGAGAATAAAGTAATAATATTTTAGGATCCTCCGATGCATAAAATGCGAGCTAATACATTTTTTCTAAGTAACTTGAGAATCAAAAAGGGTGATTTGTGGCTTTTACCCGTTTGACAATAAGTGCAAACATATGGCATAGGAATATTATCATATGGGATATTATTAACAGCTAGTACTTTCTTAACAACATTCACATTAGGGTAACCAAGTTTTACATGCCATAGATCAAACACACTAGTTTTATCATAAATTTCAAATAGTTAGCAAGAGTTTCTCCTCTTTTCACTACTTGTAGAGTTGACAACATTGAACTTGTACTGTTGTTTCACCCTGCAACATAGTTTCATTAGTTAATAAATCTTCAACGAGACAGTGATAAGGATGAAACTTTAAATATACATTATTGTCTTTAGCAAATTGTGAAATAATGAGTAGAATCTTTTTTATTTGAGGTACCGTAGCTAAATTATTGAGATATAATTGCTTTTTGTTTTTGATGCTGCCAAAGCCAATATGTGTAATATTCACACAATGACCAATACCCATATGTAAAAAGTTCATACCTTTACATTCTCTTTAACCAAGACTAAGATTGTTCAGATTACTGGTAATGTAATTAGTTGCAAATGTGTCAGGACAACGGTTGTCATCGCCTATTTCATCACTCAGACATGTTTGGTTGTTTCTTGAATTGCTGTTTGGACTATCAGTTTCAACTTGTGCCGTATTTGCAGTAGGGTTCAGTTTTATTTGATTGTTCTGATTTTAACCAACAACATAATTTGAATTAAATCTGAAGTAACACTTCACAGCAGTGTGACCCACGTTTTCACATATCTGACATTTGGGTCTATTATTACTATTATTCTATTTTCCTCTACTTTTGTTAGAAAATCCTCCTCCTTGAATAGATTGTTAAACTTTGTTTTGAGTCTTGTTCTTGATTTCAACAAAATTTATGGTTAAGTCATTTAGCTGAGGCCTTTTGGCTTCAATTTTTGCTTCATGTGCAAGTAATATAGAGTGAAACTCTTCCATATAACATGCAACTTTTTGAGACAAGATGACTGCTACCACAACTTCATACTCGTCACTAAGACCATTCAGAATTGTCGTAATATGCTCGGATTCACTAATTTTATGCCCTGCTGCCTCAAAACGATCACATGCATTCCTTACTTTAACCAAATATTCCCACATGGATAGATTTTCTTTTCTTGAAGCTTGCAGCTGATTTTTCTATAACATAATCATGGCAGAGGATTAGGTGTTAAATGATTTTTCTATTGTTGTCCAAATTTCATTAGCAGTCTTATACCCTATTACTTGTGACAAGGTCTTTTCATTGATTGATGACAATAGCTAGGCACAGATTAATTTATCTTGCCTATGAAATTTAATAAACTCTTCATTGCTAGCAACTCTGCTGTCTCCATCAATAATGAATTTAGGAGGAACAAGAATGGTTCCAAGAATATATCCTTCAAGCCTATACCCATGAATAGCAGTTTCTACTTGCAGTTTCCACAGCAAGTGGTTATTTTTCTCAAGATGAATAGTAATCAGCTGGGTTTGTGGGTTAATACTTGTTTTGAAAAGAGATTCGGCATTGGGTGTAATCTGACTGTTTGATGTTGTCTAACTTTGATTTGTAGGTGGATTAGGTGTTGTAGTAGTGGAATTTAATCTTCGGCCATAAGGATAACAATGATAATATTTTGTAGCAGAAATGTATGAAGTACTGAACTTTTGATGCTTTGGATTGAGAAATTTCTTGAAAAGACGTTTCAGTTGAGTTTTGATGCAATCTTGAGGCTTTTGTGATGATTTTGACTCCTTTTATTTAATAATCTGTTTGAATAAACTTCTAACATGTACATTGTTAGGCCTGCATTTATAATATTGTATATAGATATACAAGCCAAAAAATATATGTAAAAATAGTAATTGGGCAGGCCCATGTCCAATACATAAGTAAATAACTAAGTATACCATCAGTTGGTTTTCGTTTATTCTCATTACAAGGCGATTGTAACATATTTAGGTCTTAGTTTCGGGTTTGGTTATGCGATTTCAGCGGGTAATTGTGGTTATCGAGATTGGGTTATTGGTGTATATGATGGTGTCGAAGTTAGTGGCTACTATGATGGCTCTAAGAGGAAGTCACGGTGCAGGAAGTTTGGAGTTTAATAGGTCGTGGTGATTTGTGCATTCAATTTTGTGTTTCGATTTCGAGGGTAAATGTAGGCTGTTGAGACATGTACGGTCTACGCTCCTGTGACGTGCAAGCAGATTGGTTATTAGTGATTAAATGCAGAAGAATGCAGTGGTTGTATTTGAAATGGTGAGGCTGGAGTTTGCTTCTGGGATTGGTGTAGTTTTTTATAAGGAGCAGAAGTTTGTATTAGAATATTTCAATTATGTGGGCCAGAAAAATAAAATAAAATGTGTAATGCTATTTAGGTGTGAATGTCAATTAAACTGGTCTATTATAACATCTATTAGCATGAATATTCAGTTGTCATGGAAAGAATGCGTAGAGACTGGAATATTTTCAATTTGTCAAAGGACCAAATTGGAAATATAACACCATTATAAATATGGGGTTATGGTCCCTAAATTACACCAGTCTTCAGCATATTCTATCTAGCCTTTTTTGTAGAGATATGTTCAGATTTGAACTTGTGCTAATTTGGAAGATTGTGATCATGTCTTATTTTCAGATATTTGTCATAGACTCAGGTAAGCTTTACTGTTGATTCGGTTATTTTCATGTATTGGTTTCTCGATTAAATCAACATGAGTTTCATATTTAGATCTATAACATTAAATTTTCAACAAGTGGTATCAGAGCCACTCATGGTTGATTTTATTGAGAATTTTTTGTTTTTGATTTAAGACATGAATTATTGAAATATTTGAACCTTAGGATACCGTAAATTTGTTCGGATCTATACAAATATTCTTATGATTCATTTTTTCACTCTCTAAGTTGGTACCTGTAGACATCTTCAAGTATATGATGATTCATTTATATTATATCAAACGCAGCATTATTTAAAGGTCATACCTGTATGTCGTTAGATTTATCTTCTTTTGAAATTTGAATTTTTTGTCAATTAAATATGAAATTCACATGTTTTTCGATCTTTTCATTTGCTGATATCTGACTCTTTATATTCAAATGATTTATGCTTTAAAATTCATATATTAAATATCATTTTGGCTTGTAAAACATGCCATGTTGATCATATTCAACTCTTGGAATGATAGCCTAGTGTGAATTAGGTCTCAAGATGATATGTTTTATTTTCACCATGTGCAGGCAAAATATTATCTATATTATGAAGTTTCCTATTTTTTGGCTTACTTTTTAAGGTTTGACTTTTCGGTATTGCCGTGTAGCATGCATTTTTTTTGGGTACTGTTACATGGTGCTGGGTAATATGAATTTGGTTCCTTGATTTAAGTAATATGGATATACAGTTATATTATGTATAAATATGGTAAGTTGGACATTTTTGAAATTTTGAATAAAGTATGATTCTTTTGAGATATTTATGCATGCGCCCAAATCAGTGATGAAATGATATTGTTAATTAATTGATACATTTTCAATTAAACTAATTTTTTGTGATACTGGTTTATATTTTAGATCATAAAACGGTCAACTACATTTTTTTATTATAAATGCATTAAATGTGGTTATTATGGTAATGTCATAAATGCATTAAATGCTTCGGTTATGGAAACTAAATGGTTCAGCATGTTTCCATTAGGAATAAGAAAAGAAATATGTTTTTTTATGCATTTATATTTGGTAGATACATATTTTTTATATGTATGGCGCATATGGAAGAAATGTTGCATGTAATAACCCGAAAATCTGGGCCAGTTTAAAATTTTTATTTTGGCAATTTTAGCGAATTTTGAACATTTAAAATAGATTATTTTAAATAATAACGACGAGAAATTTATTTTGAATATAATTCGAACGTGTATATTATATACGTCGTCGTTAGAATATAAATAATTATATATAATTATAAATAGAATTGAAAATGGCGCAGTAGTTCGATAATTCGATTTCAAACTTCAATTGAATGTACCGGGTGCAAAATAATCCGGATTTTAGTGAAACCAAAAACATTAGGATCTAATTGATAATATCTTTCCAATGAATCTGAAAATTTGAAATTTCATAGCAGGAATCAAAAGATATGTCCAGTTGAAAATGGGAATTTTGCAAACGACCTCGGATTTCGACGAAACCACTTTTGTTGGATCCGCAGTGACAAATTATTGCTAAATTCCAAATTTCAAAATTTTTCGAATCAATATGTGAGCGTGGCAAAGGAAAACGCATTTGACCAGTTTCAGTTGATTTTAATCGACTGGAAAATGGCCATTTTTCTAACGGTCTCAGAATTCGATGAAACTAGTTTTGATAGGACTGTATCGTCAATACGAAGCTAGAAAATATTTTTTTTTAGAATTTTTCGAGTTAGTATGTGACCCCGATATACAGTAATGCGCGTTCAAATTCAATATATAGAGTTATATTTTGATTTTGACGAAAACTGATCGAAACAGTCGAATCAGCTTACGATGCATATCCCATTGTGTTCGGAATGGGGGTGAAACGCTATGGACGAAAGGCAGTGGGCCTAGTTTTGAGGTCGAAAATAAAAGTTGCTTTTTGGTGGAAAATTAAATAATTAAAATAAAAAAAAACCCCTCTCCCCCTTTCACTCTTCTGCCCCCCCCCCCCCCTTCGAATTCATTCTGGAAAAAGAAAAAAAAAGAAAACGATCGAAATCGGAGACCCCCCCTCCCAGGCGGCACCGACCACCGCGAGAGCCCCCCTACTGGCGTGCGACGCACTACCCCCCTACTGGCGTGCGACGCGCTACCCCCCCCCCCCCACCGCCACAGCCACATTCCCTCCGATCCTCCTCCACGAATGCCATCGCGCCCAAACCCAAAGCCCCGCTGCCACCTACACTGTCCCCACCACCACGGCGACCCCACACCGACGCCTCAGACCGCCTGTGGGTCCCTTCACAGCCCCGAACCTGAAGAAAAACCACCGCCACCACCTCTCAACTTCGACGCAGCCCCTCCCCTTCTCAGTTCGACAGTAAACCCCCTCCTCTCAGCGGTGAAAGGTAATTTTCGATTTTTAAAATCAATTTTTACACATAATAGTTTATTTTAAAAAATGTGAATTTTTAATTTACATATGGCATGGAAAAAAAATGCGACCTTTATGTGTTAAACATCATAATAAAAACTTGATCTTTACTTTTTTTTTTAAACAAAAGGTCAGAGTTTTAGAATAGAAAGATAGAATTTTTGATATGAAGAAAAATGGAATTTTTATATAATAAAAATTCGATCTTTACATATATGTAGTAGAAGATATAAAAAATATAATCTTTTATATTGCGGAAGTATAAAAATATAATTTTCATATAGTTATGATAATAAAGGCGAAATCTTTAAATTAGAAAAGGTGAAATCTTTAAATTAGAAAAGGCGAAATCTTTATATGTAATAGCGTAGGAAATATAGAATTTTATCTATATAATAGCGAAGTAAAAATTCGATTTTTATATATTGAATAGCATAGTAAAAATTCATTTTTATATACTGAATAGCGATGTAAAAATTCGATTTTTAAATATATGAAGTGATTATAAAAATATGATTTTTAAATTGAAAGTGAACAAATAAAAATGTGATTTTTATTTTAAAGACATCAGTATATAAAATGTGACTTTTATATATGTAGTGGCTACGGGCAACGAAAGCGACAAAAGGCGAGAATGGCGATGATTTCTCTAAATGAAGTGTCGAGATGATTGGAATAGATTTGGTGAGAATATCTCACTCTTCAATTTTTTTTCTAGTTATATATATATACTAGGATGCAGACGGTGTTTAGTAGCACCCGACACCCGTCATCCACAGACCATGGATGGCTTGTTTGTTAAATTGTTTGGTTGTGTAGTTGGTTAGTTTATTTGGTTTGAAATGAATTGTTTGGTAAAATGGAAATTGATTTGATTGATGTGTGAATGGCGTGGGCCTTCACTATACCGGGGATAAGGCTAGGCCTTGTCCCGTTTCTAGTATCGTGCCGTTATGCCACCGAAATTTTCTAAAATATGTTAGAGAAATAAAAATATCATTTTATTGAATAAATGAACCGAACAGAATATTCATAGTTTGAATAAAATATTTTGATCGTTAAAAATACAATTTTTAACGTGAAAGTGAATAAATAAATATTTATAAACAAATCGGCCGATTTGTTTATATACACTGATTTGACTGATATTGATTGGGTCGATAAATTTTACACATCGCCCAACTGCACAACTAAAATCTGTGTTTGATTGTTTGAAACCCCACATGGGTGTTGAGATGAAATTTGAAGTCCACTTATCCTGATTGATTAAATATGTCGATCGATTGATTGACAGGCTGTTATAAGCGTTAGATATCTATATTTGATGCTTATACAGTGTAATGCACTTTGGTTGATGGTTGATTATTTTTCAATGCTATTATATACGTGTGACGTATGAAAATCCATATAATTAACATTATATGGTGATTGATTGGGCCTCATTCCAATTTAGGAAATAAAGAATAATATAAAATAAAGGTTCATGTGTTGACAGTACTCATCCGTTGAGATTAGTCATGTGTTGAACGAAATATTTGAAAAGGAAATATTTGAAAAAGAAATATTTGAAATAGAAATATTTGAAAGGGAAATATTTGAAAAAGAAATATTTGAAATAGAATATTTGAAAATAGAAATATATGAAGCCGTGTTGATTAGATTGACGCCATTTTGACGTGAACGATATTTATATCGATTTTATTCATTTTAAAATGAATATTGAAAAGTGATTTCGAAATCGAATATTTTGAAATGAAATTTGAATTGAATCGAATAGAAAACCAATTTGAATTGAATCGAATAGAAAACCAATTTGAATTGAATCGAATAGAAAACCGATTTGAATTGAATCGAATAGAAAACCAATTTGAATTGAATCGAATAGAAAACCAATTTGAATTGAATCGAATATAAAACAAATTCGAATTGAATTGAATATAATGAGTTTGATTTGAAAAGAAATTGAATTTGATTCGAATAGAAAAGAAATGGAATTTGATTTGAATAGAAAAGAAATTGAATTTGAAGTGAATATATAACGAATTCGAATTGAATTGAATTGAAAAGAAAATGAATTCGAATCGAATTAAAATCGATTTGAATTGAAATCAAATAGAAATGAAAGTAAAAAGGATTTATAATAGAAAAAAAATTCAATTTTGATTTGAATTTGAAATAAAGGTTGAAATTGTTTTGAAACGAATTTAAAACTATTTATATAATTCGTTTTAAATAGAAATCGACAAAATATATATTATATATATTATATGTATAATATAATGGCCTGAATAGAACGCGCCGCGCCGCGGCAGTTCGCGAATTTCGACCATTGATTTCGAATGGACATTACAGGAGATCCGACTGTCGGATTCTCCTAAAACCAGAACCGTTGGGTTCGTATCGAAAAGAGCTTTCTAACGAATATTAGAAATTTTAAATCTAACGGTTGGATTTGGAGATACGTCCAAATCAAATTTGGAAAAGGTCGCTGTAAGTGCAGTTCGATGGCCACTGATGGAAATCGACTGTACGGGCCTTGATAAAATTATTAGAAATAGTAATAATTTGTGTAAAATCATAAGAAATGATTTAGGAAAAATTTGGATGAAAAACTCCATATTTGAAAAGATAAAAATAGATTTTTATCGAAATGAACTAGTTTTGAACTAAAATTAAACCCGTTTATTTTTAAATAAATAAATTGGATTTGAAATGAGTTTAAATAGAATTGATTCATGGGTTTATCGTGAACTGTGTTTTAAATAACACTAGTTCTTTAACCCGATAATAAATAGAATGTGATTTGGGTTTGTCGTGAACTGTGTTTTAAATGACATTAGTTCTTTAACCCAGAAAAAGGAGTTTTAATGAATCTACAAGTAGATTGAAATGTGGATTGATAATCTAAATTATCAAATAGTGAAAATGAGCGAGAATGGAGTATCACCAGTTTTGATCCAAAGCGGTAGTTAAATCTTTAATTAGATTTGAACGTGAAATGGTAATTAATTTTACCGATGACACCACGGTGTTAGATATGGAGTATTACCAGTTTTGCTTCATGGGATGAATAGGTTGGGATTGGGAAATAAAATAAATAATTACTTCGGTGTGGTTCGCTAATCTCGACTAGTTTAGAAAACCATAATTTGGTTTGAAATGACATCCAAATGAAGATCAAAGAATAAATTTAAAGAATTTATCTTGGATAAAATTTATGGGAACCTTTCCCTAAGAATATGAAATTTGCGGTTAGTAGCTGCTGAATTGGAATGAGGCGTATGTCTTGTCTGTGTAACATTCGTTTTAATATACGCGGGTTGTTCGGAAAGGCCGGGTTTATACCCATTTTGAATAACCGATTCGACGATATGTCGAAGATGAAGACGGTGGTTGAAGACCGGAAGTCTTCACATCGTTTGGATAATTACTGATAATCCTGATTGGGTTGTACACCCAGGAGGATGGAAATAGTTGGTGGTCGTCCAGACGTACCTGGAGATCGATGGATATGCGAGGAAAGTGCCTCCGGTTTCGTTCAGACCCAGAACGAACTTGTAAATGGATTGTGTGTCTGACACTGGATTTTTTTCTGTGTTGATTGATTTCTATTAAATATATATCTGTTTGGCGGCGGAGAATTTATTCTCTTGCTTAACGCCCTTCTCTGAGACGTACGAGCTTAGAGGTTATATATCGATAGATATCAATCGCATGGCATGAATTGCCTGTGTGGCACGCTGAGTTGCATGGATCAAGGCTTCTGTTGAAAAGCAAAGTCTTGTGGTTAATGATCAAAGCACGGCCTACGTGGCAGCTTTGTGTATAGCGTGGATTCGCGAGCCTCACACCTCAGTATGAGTTAAAAATGGGATACGGACCGCTGGGAGGACACGACGTTTCTTTCTAGCTTTGGTGGTGTCGGTGACTTACCAGCCCTGTCATTTATATACTTTTCACCTTTGTGGTTGTTGGAATGCGAGGCGCCTCGATTATAGGTCTGTAAGGACCGGGAAACGTGTGTTTAGGAATTGCCAATCCTCAAACGTAAGAGAGTACCGGCCCAGCCGATTCCAGGGTTACCCAGAGTGTGTAGTCCTGAGGCATTTGCTAGAGTGTCTCGAAGCGGAGAGGAGCTTGCCCCTTGCCTCGACTCATGACGGAAATCCAATTTCCAATACGCGTGTTGCGGTTATAATTGTAGAACTAGTATGGCGACATGATAGATGGTACCCATGCCGCCTATGATTTATATTTATGATTTGAAATGTTTTGACACTATACACTTATTATAGTATCAAATGATTTGTTTTAAACGTACCAAGCATGTTTGGCTATTATAAGGGAAAACCCTATCCTCCGGGTTGCGTTGCATTGTGTGATGGGACCTGGGTCTTATAATAGCTTCATTTTTTGAAAAAGCATTGTGTTGTTTATTATATGCATTGGTATTCTTGGGAGGAAACCCGTTCCGTGTTATACGGCGTGGTCCCTTGAATTACTCTCTTTTAAAGTAAAGTTTTAAATAACTGTTTTAGTTCTCACACCAGTCACATGACTGACCTGGATTTTATTGTTTTAACCTAAACTCTGGGTGCCCCTATTTCGACACGGGCAGCTAGTAGTTTTGGTTTTGCAGATTTATATTCATAGGATCCTGATTTACAGCTGGAACGATGCTCGGAAAGCTCTGTATCCGTGTATTACTTTCAGTTGTGTTTTGTATTATTTTCCGCTGCTATGTAATTTATTGTAATCTCTGATATTTGTCGAATGTATACTATTCATTTATACTATGTATATTCTTGTATTCTGATGGAATTGTTGTAATAGCAATGAAATGTTCTTCCGTCTGCGTTCTGTTTTGTCTTGTGCTCACAGTAATTCGTTCTTTCTCATCTCTTCGGAGACCGGGGAAGTTCGGGTCGCTTCATTTGGTATCAGAGCTTTGGTTTACAGAGCTCGAGAACAAGACGCATTAGAACCATATGAAAGAATTCGTCAGATATTGGATTAGTAATATCCAACTAGAATGACTCGTTAGAGATAGGATCAGTAGTATCCTAGAACGAGTGTGAAGAGTATATTTTTCAAATGAAAACAATTTTGTTTTGAAATTTAAATCATTTTACACGTATTTGATTATTTATTTATTTTGAATATGGACAATCGAGTATATAAAGATTTTGCATATACGCGTCATGAACGTATATTCGAAGTTTTAATATACTGGATAGATATAGAATTACACTCTAGTCGCCCGGAGATGATGTTGATAATGACCATGGCATCATCAATATTTATGTTCGTGTTTCGAAGGTGTGATATCTATATATTTCCATTAGACTGGTGTGAGAACCAAAACTAATATAGCTAGAACACATTGTTGTGAATTGGCATCAAAAACATGATTTTTTGTTTATATATCAAAGTTTATGAATTTGAAACGTTAATCCACTAATTGATTGATGTTTGTGTTGTTTGTTTATTTGTTTGATAATTTTGAACCATTATGCCTAATTGCATCAAATATTGAATTATACTGAGAATTAGACGCATTTGCTTGCATATACATGTACTTACATTGAACAGGTCATAGCAAGGAGGCTAGAGCAGAGAATAAAATTTGTTTGCCCGACAAATAGGTACATGTATACATAATTTACTGTTTTGTTTGGGTGATGATGATTTTATGAGCCTATTGGATAGCCGCTTGGATTTTTCTTTTTCTTTTTGAGATCAGAAGGCCTATATGGCAATTTCGGGATTTTCCCGTGGCTCCCGGGGCAGGGGAGGTTATGGCGAAATTTTTCGAAAATTTAGGGTGTTAGCCAAATTTTTGAAAATTTGAAAATTCTCTTAAACTGAAAAGTTGGAGAAAGGAAGCCAGATCGAATGTAGAGTTAATTAATCAAACCACTTTCGACTTTGTTCCTTTTCGGGGACGAAAAGTTTTAAGTAGGGGAGATTGTAATAACCCGAAAATCTGGGCCAGTTTAAAATTTTTATTTTGGCAATTTTAGCGAATTTTGAACATTTAAAATAGATTATTTTAAATAATAACGACGAGAAATTTATTTTGAATATAATTCGAACGTGTATATTATATACGTCGTCGTTAGAATATAAATAATTATATATAATTATAAATAGAATTGAAAATCGCGCGATAGTTCGATAATTCGATTTCAAAATTCATTTGAATGTACCGGGTGCAAAATAATCCGGATTTTAGTGAAACCAAAAACATTAGGATCTAATTGATAATATCTTTCCAACGAATCTGAAAAATTGAAATTTCATAGCAGGAATCAAAAGATATGTCCAGTTGAAAATTCTGAATAGTCGCTATGGAATTCAGGCCCTTAAAAATGGGAATTTTGCAAACGACCTCGGATTTCGACTAAACCACTTTTATTGGATCCGCAGTGTCAAATTATTGCTAGTTTCCAAATTTCATAATTTTTCGAATCAATATGTGAGCGTGGCAAAGGAAAACGCGTTTGACCAGTTTTAGTTGATTTTAATCGACTGGAAAATGGCAATTTTTCTAACGGTTCCAGAATTCGATGAAACTAGTTTTGATAGGACAGTATCGTCAATACGAAGCTAGAAAAAATATATTTTTTTAGAATTTTCCGAGTTAGTATGCGACCTCGGTAAATAGTAATGCGCGTTCAAATTCAATATATAGAGTTATATGTTGATTTTGACGAAAACTGATCGAAACAGTCGAATCATCTTACGATGCATATCCCATTGTGTTCGGAATGGGGGGGAAACGCTATGGACGACAGGCGGTGGGCCTCGTTTTGAGGTCGAAAATAAAAGTTGCTTTTTGGTGGAAAATTAAATAATTAAAATAAAAAACCCCTCTCCCCCTTTAACTCTTCTGCCCCCCCCCCCTTCGAATTCATTCTGGAAAAAGAAAAAAAAAACGATCGAAATCGGAGAACCCCCCCCCCCAGGCGGCGCCGACCACCGCGAGAGCCCCCCTACTGGCGTGCGACGCGCTACCCCCCCCCCCCCCTCCGCCACAGCCGCAGTCCCTCTGATCCTCCTCCACGAATGCCATCGCACCCAAACCCAAAGCCCCGCTGCCACCTACACTGACCCCCACCACCACGGCGACCCCACACCGACGCCTCAGACCGCCTGTGGGTCCCTTCACAGCCCCGAACCCGAAGAAAAACCACCGCCACCACCTCTAAACTTCGACGCAGCCCCTCCCCTTCTCAGTTCGACAGTAAACCCCCTCTTCTCAGCGGTGAAAGGTAATTTTCGATTTTTAAAATCAATTTTTACATATAATAGTTTATTTTAAAAAATGTGAATTTTTAATTTACATATGGCATGGAAAAAAATGCGACCTTTATGTGTTAAACATCATAATAAAAACTTGATCTTTACTTTTTTTTTAAACCAAAGGTCGGAGTTTCAGAATAGAAAGATAGAATTTTTGATATGAAGAAAAATGGAATATTTATATAATAAAAATTCGATCTTTACATATATGTAGTAGAAGATATAAAAATATAATCTTTTATATTGCGGAAGTATAAAAATATAATTTTCATATAGTTATGATAATAAAGGAGAAATCTTTAAATTAGAAAAGGAGAAATCTTTAAATTAGAAAAGGCGAAATCTTTATATGTAATAGCGTAGTAAAAATAGAATTTTATCTATATAATAGCGAAGTAAAAATTCGATTTTTATATATTGAATAGCTTAGTAAAAATTCGATTTTTATATACTGAATAGCGATGTAAAAATTCGATTTTTAAATATATGAAGTGATTATAAAAATATGATTTTTAAATTGAAAGTGAACAAATAAAAATGTGATTTTTATTTTAAAGACATCAATATATAAAAATGTGATTTTTATATATGTAGTGGCTACGGGCAACGAAAGCGACAAAAGGCGAGAATGGCGATGATTTCTCTAAATGAAGTGTCGAGATGATTGGAATAGCTTTGGTGAGAATTTCTCACTCTTTAATTTTTTTTTCTAGTTATATATATATACTAGGATGCAGACGGTGTTTAGTAGCACCCGACACCCGTCATCCACAGACCATGGATGGCTTGTTTGTTAAATTGTTTGGTTGTGTAGTTGGTTAGTTTATTTGGTTTGAAATGAATTATTTGGTAAAATGGAAATTGATTTGATTGATGTGTGAATGGCGTGGGCCTTCACTAGACCGGGGATAAGGCTAGGCCTTGTCCCGTTTCTAGTATCGTGCCGTTATGCCACCGAAATTTTCTAAAATATGTTAGAGAAATAAAAATATCATTTTATTGAATAAATGAACCGAACAGAATATTCATAGTTTGAACAAAATATTTTGATCGTTAAAAATATAATTTTTAACGTGAAAATAAATAAATGAATATTTATAAACAAATCGGCCGATTTGTGTAACAACCCGAATTTTAAACAACATGTTAAGACAAGAATCAAGGCCGAATTAAATGTTAAATTCTGAATCAGGAGAAACGGGCTGTGCCATTGCGTTCGTCTCGGAAAAATACGCGAAATAGAGTCCGAAATTTCGTAAATCGGAGTCCGTATGACCGAGATATGGCCTTCGGAAGTTTCACGAAAAATCAGAATTCAAAACAGATTTCAATTTTTCAGAAATCAGGCTAGGCGGGAAAAATCCCGCCAGAACCAGGTCGACCTGGGAGTCGACCTGGGTGGGACCAGGTCGACTGGGGAGTCGACCCCAGGGTCGACCTGGGGGTCGACCTGCCTGGTCGGCCAGGTCGGCCTGGTGCACCTGTTTGGCTCCTAAGTCCTGTTTTGGAGGCTTGTGACGATTTTTGAGGGCTTGGATCCGTCCTAGGGTTAATCTAACGGCCTAAACTACTCCTAATCTCTATAAAAAGACCCTAAGCCTACCGTAAACCCCTCATAATTCACTCATGCCACGAAGTGCTGCCCAAATGCCAAGTGATCATGGCCTCCATCCCCAACTCCAAGAGACTATGCATGCAAATCGGATCCGAATTGAAAGGTGCAAGCTTGCTACACCAAATAGAGACCAAATCAACATTGCTACGACGGTTTCATGATGATTCTTCGACAAAGGAGCCACCTTTCTTCGTCAAGATGATGCAAGATCCTTTCCTAAGCCTCGCTATGTAAGTTCTAGCTACTTCGAGATGTTAACGGTAGTTTAATGATGGCATGGAATAAAATGCGGTTAAACATAAGTGCTATAACCTATGTGAACCTAGTTTTGCCTCTTACCTTGAATATGACTTGGAACTATGTTTTAGCGACTATATCATGTCACTCATGTTATGTTTAGCCTAGTCTATCATGAAAGATTGAACCTTTAAATTGTGAATGTGGGCATAGGACCTTAGAACCACTTTGGGCTTGTGAAATATGTGCAAGAACTTAACTTGGGGCTTATGCAAGTATATGAACCCGAAACCCCTTATGATAATATGAAAGTTTGTGGCCAATCACCTTTTTATGTTATGCATGCTTGTGGCCAACCCCTTCTTGATTTGTCATGCATGCTTGTGGTCGAATTTCCTTATGATACTATGCATGTTTGTGGCCAAATTCCCTTATGACACTATGCATGTTTGTGGCCAATATGTTGGCATAACACCCTACTATGTGACTTGCTTCCACTTGGGTTGGAAATACGTTTGGGTAGCTTAGGAAAAACGTGGTTATGACATGAAAAACTTGACATGGGGCTTACATGAGGACACGACATTCATGATACGTTTAAATATGGTCATGACACGTGGGAAAACATGGAACTTGAACTAGACATGGGTGGGTTGTAAGTGTAAAAAGACACTAGACCAAACATGAAAGTGGCCAACTCGAGGTTGGGTTGAGTTTGTAGCATAAATCTACCCGGACCCGCCCAGCTTAACTAGTGGCTACAAACAATAGGATCCAATGTGAGAAGTTGGTCATGTCGCGCTTAAGACCCGAGGTTAGACTAGGTTGTGGTGTAAAACTACCCGGACCCTCCCGGCTTAACTAGTAACCACAACAAGGTCTAATGTGAGAGGTTGAGAGTGCATTAATTAAATTAATGCCACTTGATAAGGTTAAGTAAAATTGACTAATGACACTTAACCGATATGACACGAATGGGTAGGTTAAGTGGGACCGGGCTTGATTTCTTAATGACACTTAACCATACAAGACAATTAGGGGATGGGGTTAAGTAATTTATGCTTAACTAATCCGACTTGGTAATTAGATGGGGTTAAGTAATCCACACTTAACTAATCTAAACACGGTAAATTAGATGAGGTTAAGTAATCCATACTTAATTAATCTAACACGGTAATTAGATGGGGTTAAGTAACTTAGACTTAACTAATCTAAACACGGTAATTAGATGGGGTTAAGTAACCTTCACTTAACTAATCTAAACACGGTAATTCGATGGGGATTAAGTTAAACGCTTAACCAATCTAAACGTGGTAATTCAATGAGGTTAAGTAACCAATACTTAACCAACTCAACACGGTAATTCAATGGGGTTAAGTAACTTATACTTAACCAATTATACATGATGACTTGATGAGGTTAAGTAACCTATACTTAACCAATCAAATAGGTCGACCTGATAGGGTTAAGTCACAAGACCTTTTAAAAGTAGGCTTAAACATTGCAATACGATTAGTGGATGGGGTTATGCTAACCCATACTTAACCAATCCGACTCGATATTCTAATGGGATTAAGATAATCTATGCTTAATCAATCTAACATGATAATCTGATAGGGTTAAGACAAATAAATACTTAACCAATTTGACTTGGTAGGGTTAAGTCATGAGCTTCTTGGTACACTTAACCAACTTGTAGTGCTAAACCTTGAACTTGAGTAATTAGCCAATCTTGACATGATTCGTGGGCGGGTTAAGTCATGAACTTGGATAACAACACTTAATCCATTTGACAAAACCCTAGCTCAAGGGACTAGGTTGGAAATCGTAGTTAACAAGGATAGCGGAAAGAGGGGCTAAGTGGTAAACCTTAGTTAAGGGTAACTAAGTAATAATTCTTAGCTAAGGACATGGGACTAGTTCATAAAGAGATGAGTAACCTGGTACGGTAGGTCATCGCTTAGTATACGAGGAGGAGCAAGTTATCTGACTTGGATAACAGCTCCAGCGAACTGGGTGACGAAGCGGAAGCTTCGGGGAACGTGAGGGTACTCTTGGTATCCCTCTGTGAGGTTGCATGTGGTCCATGAAACTCGGACTCACAGAGGTTAAGTTCTGCGGTAGAAGAGCCAAGAGTATGCCTTGGTTGCTATGCGAACGACCTAAAGACTGGGATGGATTAGCGTGGAGTCGACGATACTTAATTTTGCCCCGGGATAGCATGTTGCCGACTACCTACCATCTTTAGTCAATCATGTACGTACGGAAAGGCAGGGAACTCCCAACAGACCATATACTAGCTATCGAGTTATGGGTGAGGTTGGCTATCTGGAAGTGGTCATCGATGGGCCGTAGTGCAGTTCTCATACATGATTTTTCTTGGATTGCCTTTCAGTAGTTGAGGGAGGGGTCACGTGGGACCATAGCCACAGGTACAAAAACAGACCTTGATATCTGCATCTGCAGACGACTTAAAGCTCCCGACCGAGTTCCGTATTTCTTGATTTGCCCTGGCACGGAACTCGGATGGCACATTGAGGAACATGTGCGTCTAGACATGGAAAACAATTCATGATACATACGCGGGATAAAGGGCGCAGTTGACGGGTGGCATAATCCCTAGTGGCCCTAGGTGCCTGAACCCAAACCGAGACACGGAAACGTTCATTAGGTAGCATAATCCCTAGTGGTCCTAGGTGGCATAGATCCTAAGTGAACGCGCGATAGTTCATGGTAAGGAAACATAACTAGATCAAGGGTAGCAGTCCAAAATAACCTCAAGGATAAAACGTTTACATGGGGAAAGCCCGTATGGCCTACGGCAAAGGACTGCACTTATACATGGAAAGAAACATACGAGTTGGAAAACCTACGTATGCTATATATATTAGGTTGACATGGACCATTACATGACATTGGGCAAGGGACATTCATAGTTAACACATGACGCGGGTTGGGATACTAGTACGAGAGGTGCAGAGCAAATATACATGTTAGAACCAGGGGATGTTATACAGGCTAGATACCTTGGGATAGTATACTTGATAGAAACCGGACGATGTGATACCTTGACTTATCATGACACCGTAGTTTACCATGATATCTTAGTTTACCTTGCTACAGTAGTTCAGCCTGTTTTAGTTTATCTATCTTGTAGTCATCCTTATGTTTACTTTCAGTTTATGCATGTCATGTTACCTTTACCTGTTTTTATACTGGAAGTAGATAGGACTTACCAGTCTTTATGACTGACCCCGTTTTCTTTCGCCTCTTGTCTTCCGTTTGCCACCCCAGGTTTTCAGGGAGGAAACACTGTTATTTAGTTCGGACTTCTTCTACTTGAAGGGCATCACGCATGGCTTGGACTTTTCTTGGCTATGGCTACTTTACTGTTTTACTTGGGGAATAATTTATGAAATGGTTTTATGCTTCTTTACTATTGCAAGACAGGTTTTGATGTATTCTGATGTAAAAGGCTTTAGACCTTATTTTATAAGGTAATGAAATTTGTTTTACTTCCGCTGTTTTATATATATATGTTCTGTCTTGTAATATTTCTGTGCATGTTTACCTCGATAATGCTTCACCAAACCTAGTGCATTCCCCTGTGAGTGACCCTAGCGGAGGTGGGGTGTTACATTTGGTATCAGAGCAGAAGGTTACCAGACTGGGCAAAAAGTTTTTAAAACCTTCTGAAAACTATTTGAAAAACCGTTTACAAAGAAGCATTTTTCAAGAAAAGTTTTTAAAGGCTATTCCCCAAAAGCCATTAGCACTATCCTTTGATTTCTGGATTGAATCTCTTTTCCTTTCTTTCCTCCATCGGTAGTCACAGTAGTTCTAACTGTGACTAATCTTTGTCTAGCCACGTAGGTGTTTTTCGTACGATGGAGGTGGTTCTCGAGAGACCTGTTACCGTGGTACAAGGAAGGATAATAAGAGTAAGGATAAAGTACGCGAGCTTAAGGATAAGCAACTATTGCTATGGCTTAGAACATCAAGGAGGACAAGGACAAGATCAACGTAGAGGGAAATTGTACGCTCCCATTTCTAGGGTACCTAAAAGAAATGGTACCGTTTCTGGTAAAGGTTTAGTCGTTCTTTTCTATCATCCCGTCCAGACTTTGTCTTGATCATCGTATCATTTAAGTCTGCTTGGATAGTTGAGTCTCTGCACCTTAGTACTAGCATGGTAAAGGATCCCAGTTTTGTCCCAAAATCTGGTTGGAGAGTCGGTCCATTTATTCATGATTTGTTGGATTTGAGAACGTCTATGCCAAGTGTTGAGATTAGAAGCAATACTTCTATTGTTGAGCCATCGATGGATTCTAGGGGTAAAGTGGTTATACAGTAAGGGATACCATTCTCGGTTTTGAAAAGAGGGTAGTCAGCCTCTTGGCCTGCTTTGGTAATACCTTCGGAGTCTCGTGTAACCTTTTGGGTTCTGTCATGGTTGGTTACCTAGAATCTCTTGATGCATTTATCGGAAATCTCTTATCCGATCAAGTAACGTTCGCCAATAAGGGGGATGGTTTATTCCGCTTGAGCATGGGTTATAGGAATCACCCTAGTAAGTGCACGTGTTAACATGGATTGACATCGGTAAATGAGATTCAGAATTCACTAGTGAATTTTGGAGAGCTTGCATGAGTATGCAGATATGGTTGAGCCAAGTATACTAGGGAAAGAATAAGTGTAAGTGGAACGAGAGGCGACGATGAAATGAGTTCCAACTCGTACCTTGGAAATAGGAATCAAGGAGCTACGAAATCATGAAGTCAAAGGCGGTCAAGGCACAATGGAGTTAAGCTCATGGGAATGCGGCTTAGACGCGCTCATCATATCTCTTTTTAGGAGTATGTCGTTGATCCCTAGAGCTTGCTTGCATGCTATCGCATAGTGGATATCCTCTCGGTCCTGTTTCTGTTACAAACCCCGTAAGGAGTTTGTCTTGTTTATCTCCTCGATCTTATCGTGAGAACCTTAGATAGAACCCTATGGATGTAAACATGTATTTGAAACATGTTATGATTGATATGGTTGCAAGTGGTTGCTCGTGGATGCGCGAATACATATTAGATACTAGATTGACGCGGTCGCATTTCACGTTGCATATGCACGAGTATTTATACTGGTTTATGGATGAAATTGAATGTGTTATCATGCGGATGTTGCATATGAATGAATGTTTGTGCACGCATATAGTACTTATATGACTAGGACTATTTGCATACATGTTGGATTCATGGCACTAAACATATTTTGCATTAGAAAGATCATTCAGGCCTGATCATTAGCAATAGCTAAGGCGCATATACACACACGTTTTGCATATGTTCATATGGCATTAGAAATCGTCTAAGGACAATGGTTGCCTGTGGATGATGTTTTTAGTAGATGGATGATGGATGGTAGGATGCGTTCTTCCTAACATGGAGATTTCGGGGACGAAATCCTTAAAGGAGGGGAGAATGTAACAACCCGAATTTTAAACAACATGTTAAAACAAGAATCAAGGCAGAATTAAATGTTAAAATCTGAATCAGGAGAAACGGGCTGTGCCATTGCGTTCGTCTCGGAAAAATACGCGAAATAGAGTCCGAAATTTCGTAAATCGGAGTCCGTATGACCGAGATATGGCCTTCGGAAGTTTCACGAAAAAGCAGAATTCAAAACAGATTTCAAATTTTCAGAAATCAGGCTAGGCGGGAAAAATCCCGCCAGAACCAGGTCGACCAGGGAGTCGACCTGGGTGGGACCAGGTCGACTGGGGAGTCGACCCCAGGGTCGACCTGGGGGTCGACCTGCCTGGTCGGCCAGGTCGGCCTGGGGCACCTGTTTGGCTCCTGGGTCCTGTTTTGGAGGCTTGTGACGATTTTTTAGGGCTTGGATCTATCCTAGGGTTAATCTAACGGCCTAAACTACTCCTAATCTCTTTAAAAAGACCCTAAGCCTACCCTAAACCCCTCAGAATTCACTCATGCCACGAAGTGCTACCCAAATGCCAAGTGATCATGGCCTCCATCCCCAACTCCAAGAGAATATGCTTGCAAATCGGATCCGAATTGAAAGGTGCAAGCTTGCTACACCAAATAGAGGCCAAATCAACGTTGCTACGACGGTTTCATGATGATTCTTCGACAAAGGAGCCACCTTTCTTCGTCAAGATGATGCATGATCCTTTCCTAAGCCTCGCTATGTAAGTTCTAGCTACTTCGAGATGTTAACGGTAGTTTAATGATGGCATGGAATAAAATGCGGTTAAACATAAGTGCTATAACCTATGTGAACCTAGTTTTGCCTCTTACCTTGAATATATGACTTGGAACTATGTTTTAGCGACTATATCATGTCACCCATGTTATGTTTAGCCTAGTCTATCATGAAAGATTGAACCTTTAACTTGTGAATGTGGGCATAGGACCTTAGAACCACTTTAGGCTTGTGAAATATGTGCATGAACTTAACTTGGGGCTTATGCAAGTATATGAACCCGAAACCCCTTATGATAATATGCAAGTTTGTGGCCAATCACCTTTTTATGTTATGCATGCTTGTGGCCAACCCCTTCTTGATTTGTCATGCATGCTTGTGGACAAATTTCCTTATGATACTATGCATGTTTGTGGCCAAATTCCCTTATGACACTATGCATGTTTGTGGCCAATATGTTGGCATAACACCCTACTATGTGACTCGCTTCCACTTGGGTTGGAAATACGTTTGGGTAGCTTAGGAAAAACGTGGTTATGACATGAAAAACTTGACATGGGGCTTACATGAGGACATGGCATTCATGATACGTTTAAATATGGTCATGACACGTGGGAAAACATGGAACTTGAACTAGACATGGGTGGGTTGTAAGTGTAAAAAGACACTAGATGTAGTAACCCGGATTTTGAGCGGCTTTGGTTATCGACGTAAGCTCGACGTCGATAACCAAAACATCGAAAAATCCCGGTAATTAATGAAAGAAATTAGAGGGTGAGAATAGATAAGATAGAACTTATAGAATAGAAGAAGAAGAAGAACATCATCATCAGAGTAAACACGAATCTCACAGCGGAACGAATAAAATATAACATAACATATCTTTGAAATAACATCAGTATATGTATACAATAATACTTATCAGAGTACAACACTTACAACAACAGCGGAAATAAGAATAGCTATAGAATCCTGAAGCCTCCTGCTCCAAGCTCTCTAAGTGTATCTGTAAAATCCCGACTACTTGACTGCCCGTACAAATTTAGGCACCCAAGAGTTTAGGGAAAACAACAAAATAAACTCCGGGTCAGTCATGGGACTGGTGTGAGTAAAACAATTTAATACTTGATTTAATAAAGGATATCTCACAAGACCACGCAGCATAACAGAACGGGTTTTTACCTTATGAGAATCCAAACATCTTTGCAAAACAATATCATTCTGATATTATAATAATGTCTAAGTACAAATAAATATCAGTCTAGTAGAAACGCTTGCATCTCACGTTACTACATATATAATATACAATCAAAATCGCAAGCACGTATTGGATGATTGGATTTCCAACTATGACAAGGTATGGAACCACCTTCCGGGCAGTGTACTCTAGGAACAATATACTGGAGTTCAACAAGAACATCTTGCAACTCAGCCACACATGACCGACCACTCATTTCGCTTGAGTGTATCGAATGTATATCACCAACCGTTCCCGTATATATATGGGACAGCATTGATAGATTTAAGAAACAAATGAATATTCACTAGATAGGTGATTATACACCCTACTTCGGTGCGACCGACTTAGTCATGCTGCCTGCCCGATTTCTGTCATTTACCGGTTGATGAGGCTAGAAGCTACGCTTTATCATCACATCAGATTCATTTCGAATGCTACATTGTCAAATCCATCGAAGATCACTAATTGACGTCTACAACAATACATTACGCGTCAGCTAAAAGAAGTTTCCTTCTCCGCTTCCACTCTTGGTACGGTTGAAGAAATCAATGTACGTGACCCTTCTGGAAATACTCTGTCAGACATCCATCTTCATTCACATAGAAATGTCACATCGTCATACCCGCCAAATCACAAATTGACTTATCCAAAAATAACACGGGTATACAGCTAAGAGAAACGAATTCCTCCGCCACCAAACGTGAATACGTTTGAACAGATCAACTTACGCGATCCATTTGATATACTCTGTCAGACTTTCGTCCATACAAGTTGTCCTGGGACTGGACAAACCGAAGGCACTATTCTGTAAACAGGATAGCCCTTGCATTTTACTCCGTCTTCAATTATCTTTGGCATATATGATTCGCACGCTTATGCCAATACAGAGTGGTTCTTTGGATAATAATCCAACCGGTCTCTCCATATTAACAACGTTAAAATGGTCAAAACTTCGATAGTCTGTGAGTTAACTATCAAAGAAAAACAAGTGTGCAAACAACGATATTATTTCCAAATGGAAATTATATCGAACAAACATCATTTAACATAAATCTCTTTAGTTCATTTATTTACTTATCTCCTGTTTCCCTATATTCTAAATTCTTATTTTATTTTATCAGAAAACATTTCTGATTCTCGTTTGGAAAACATTTCCAAAACTCCTTTACGATCAAACCTTACCATTTCTTAGTTAAGAAGGAAGCACTCAAGTTGGGGTATAATTACCTCTCAGACCTTAACTGAACAACGTTATAACTTCGAAATGGTCAAAGTTTATCTTTTAATCTTTAACAACTTCTTTACGCCTTTCTTGAATTCAATTTTACTAATCCACTTCTATATTTAAAACATTGGTTATAACAATAACGTTATAATCCCTACTTTCGAATTATCTAACTTTAATTATAACTTCTATTCTTATTAGTGAATAATTAACCTAACACTTATTTATTTATAAATAAATAAATCTCTATTTAAACACTAGAAAGTATAAGTATTTTCCCGAATTCGATATAAACGAATTCGCTGATTAACTCTCTTCGAGAAATCTCTATTTGATTAATTCTTCTTCGAATGAGCTATATTCGATTAACTCCTTCTCGAATAAACGATATTCGATAATCTCTCTTCGAATAACTAATATTCGATAACTCTACCTTTTCAAATATCTCATATCTGAAAATCTCACTTCGATTAACTATAATCGATAACTCCTTTCGATGAAACTAACATCAATAACTCCTTTCGATGAAACTAACATCGATAACTCTAACTCGACGAACTTAACTCGACTAACTTAACTTGACTCGACTAACTCGACTTACTTGGTTCGACCAATTCGATTCGATTAACTAGGCTCGACTAACTTGACAAACTTAACTCGACTTACTTGGTTCGACCAATTCTATTCGATTAACTAGGCTCGACTAACTTGATTTAATTAACTCAACTTGATTAACTCCTATCGAATAACTAATATTCGATCTAACTCCATTTGTTTGACTCTAATCGATTAAACTAACATCGATTAACTCCTTTTACTTTAACTCTAATCGATTAAACTAACATCGATTAGCTCCTTTATTTTCTTAACTCAAATCGATTAACTCTAACTAATTAACTCCAAGTGGTTAACTCTAACTGATTAACTCTAACTGGTTAACTCTATTTAACTAACTCGACTTGACTAACCCCTTTCGAATAACGTATTCGATTAACTAACTTTCGAATACCATATTCGATTAACTAACTTCGAATACCATATTCGATTAACTCCTTTCGAATGTCTATATTCGATTAACTAATTTCGAATACCATATTCGATTAACTCCTTTCGAATGTCTATATTCGATTAACTAACTTCGAATACCATATTCGATTAACTCCTTTCGAATGTCTATATTCGATTAACTAACTTCAAATACCATATTCGATTAACTTTATTCACTTTATAAAGATTTCCCTTTTAACAACGTTTTATTCATTTGAAAAGACTTACTTTTAAATAACGGTTCTACACTTTAAAAATGATTTCCTTTTTTAAAACGTTTCCTTTCCAATTCTATTTGTAAATGGTTTACAAATATTTCCTTTTCAAATTTATTCTTGAAATATTCTAACTCCTTAAATTCCCGGGAAAATTTGCCATAACCTCCTTTGTATCGGGAGCATCGGGAAAATCCCCAAACCTGCCACACAGGCCTTTCCATTCAAAAAGAAATGTTTTGAATTTATTTTCCTTTTTAAAATATCTCCTATTTATAAATATCCCAATTTATAAATATCCTGTTATCAACATCACTTTGAAAAATATCTTTTATCAACATTTCGGTATGTTATGGTATTCAATCATATCAAATCACGCTGTTCAATATCGTCCATACCCACACAATCAACAACAGGTTAAAATTCATAACATATATTAAAATATATGAAAACAATAAAATAACTGTTGAGGAATACAGTCGGATTTTCCTCCAACCTGTTTCCCTGCATCACAGATGTTAGACAATATAGATTACATCACTTTCAGTTCCATATGATATATTCTGTTAAACAGAATCAATATAGAAATTTAACTAACTGACTAGCAGTTCAATCAAACAATCAATACACAGTCAAAAAGACAATTTTAACAGTTCTAACAATTCAACATGAAATTATAAACTGTTCAGAGTTAGTGAGATTTACTCACATTGACGCGTTAACCGTTATAAAATCGGTTTGCGTTCTTTGATTTCGACGGACAATTTATTTCTCCATAAATTATAACGAGCTTTGTTTCTCTCCCGGTCAGTCTCATTGTATTACTCCCGTCCATACGATCCTGTCGGATCTTGTTTCGATTGTAAATGGGATTCTCACCAATATAACCTCGTCGGCCCATCAACACTACAAAAGCCCAGACCGCTCCCTTACTTTCTTCCTAAATCCGATCCTGCTAATGAACAACAAACCTAACTTCCGTACTGACCCCTTCTTCCCTGCTGAAAAAACGAGACCGCCATCACCATTTACAGCAACTTCACTACTCCCTTGCTCCCTCTACAAACCGTCGAGTTCAACCAAGACTTTGCCAATGCACTCAGCCTCAAAATCTCCTCATCACTGCACCATCTTCTCCTACAACTCGGCAGCTCTAAGTATCCGCTCATCAAACACCCTGGACCACTTCATTTAACACCCGCACCCATTCCTCTTTCCTAATACTTCTTTCCCCGATTGTCTGGCCTTCCTCCCTTCTCTTCTAAACCGCCAGCGTCGAAGTCGGTTTCCACGCCCAAACAGCAGTGTCTGGCTATTTTAATCACAGAATCCATCAACCAAAACGTAAGTAGAAGCTAACCCCCCCCCCCCTCAAAAATATGATTACATCTCCCATCTCGCAAATCATCACTCAGTTTGGCCAAATCGTGGGACCTTAACTCGCGGTTCAGCAAGTCCATGCTCCAAGACATATGTCGAACTCAGCAAAAATGGCATAGCAATGAAGAGAACCCACCAACGTTCACTAATATTTTAGTTTGGGAATTTGTAGATTTTTCCTTGAATTGTTTTGATATTTCTTTTATCTGATTTTTGGCTGAGGACAAGAAAAGTGGCGGCTCGTTTATTTGTCTGAGGAATGAATATTAGGTCTTAAGGATGGTGTTTATATAGAGAGTGCTGGGACCTTTTTAATAATATTTTATTATATAATAACATAACATTGAAGTATCGCGTAAAACAACCTCATACAATATCTGTTTTTGACAAACTAAGCTAATCCTAGCATAGAAAAATATTCCGGATCCAATGGGACAGGTTTCGTCGAATTCAGACACCGTTTGCGAAAATCCTTTAGAAAATATCGATGAAAAACACCGAGCAATAATTCCTAACAATTCCAGAAAAAATCCTAAAAATATAAGGCCTTGACGTTTCACTAGACCTCTTCCTAAGGTTTC
Organism: Allium sativum; assembly: GCA_030737875.1. Classification (NCBI taxonomy): domain Eukaryota; kingdom Viridiplantae; phylum Streptophyta; class Magnoliopsida; order Asparagales; family Amaryllidaceae; genus Allium; species Allium sativum. The sequence goes on from CM060923.1 coordinate 653,378,306, forward strand.
GTATGAAACTTGTTTCGTTGAATTTCGAGTTTGTTTGACCAGTTAACCATTCAGTTTAGTTTGTTTTAAGTTAAAAACATAGCGTACCCCACTACGAAATATTATATTCACGTAGCGACCGTTATGGACAGAAACAAAAATACCATTGAAATGAGTGATGTGCTCTGGTCCCAAAAATGTAATAATACCGGTAGATGAACTCATATTGTGAAACCCCGAAATGTCGATACAGGGTGCCAAATACTCCAAATAAAAAGTTGCTTATTAAATTAATTAAAAATTACCATAAAATTCTAAAAATTAAATTATCATTATTTCCCAAAAGAACCTTGTCTAAATTCAAACCATATCTCTAGTTATATCGAATAAACCGATACGGTCGATAAACGGTTATACAACGACTATTTCAAATTTTGATTTGGACGTGAATCAAAATCTACACGATTAAATCTGGATTTTTCTCTTCCACCAGAAAGATATACTCCACCAGCTCCACACGTTTCTTGTTTCACAGAAATCCGATTTAAAACGAACCCTGTATATTCAGTTGAAGTTCAAATCGCCAAATAGCGAACTGCCGCGTCGTTTCAAGCTCTATTTTAATTATATTATAATTATGCGTTCAAACTGTCGTCGATTGAATATATTCGTCAATATAATCCAACTCTAAGTTGAATTACATCTTTGGGATGACCCCATTCACAGAATATTTGTATTTCAAATATTTTTGATTATTTCGACATTATAATATATTATTTAATTTATTAATTTAATTAAACATTCATTATTATTTAATTTACGTTCTCGATATCGATAAATCGATATTTAATAATTAAATAAATAAATTGTTCAACAACAAAAAATGCGGGTCACTACATTCTTCCCCACTTAAAATAATTTCGTCTTCGAAATTGCTAAGCTAGGGGACGACCCTATCTACTGGGTAAAAATTTATCTATTTACCTCTTATCTCCGGTTTCAACTGAACCAATTTATATTGACTAAAATATTAATTTATTCCGACTAACTAAATTTTCAAAAATTTTGAAAATTTTCTAACGCCTTAACTTTTCAAAAAATTTCGCCAGCACCTCCTTTGTACTGGTCAATATCTCAAACTCCAACTCGCCTTTCTGGGCCTTCTTTAACCCAAAAGAAAATCAAACAGCCAAGCGGCTTGCCAATTCGGCTCATAAATCTCATATCCATATATAATATAAACCGGTACCTTTTTGTCGGGAATATCAATTCTATCACTTCCATATGCTATCAACTCAGCATATACCAGTGTTATTTCCATTAAATTCCAATCAGTTCATATCCTCAAAACCAAATCGAATTTCATTCGAACCCGAATATCAAATTTCAAATTATTGACTTATCAATTTGGTTCCATTCTAGATTATCTCTAATCCAATTCAGTTTCATTTAACTCAGTTCAAGTTAATATTTCAATTTATTTCTACTATCTTATTCTATTTAACTTCATAAGTTAAAATTAAATTCTGAAACTTAATTTCCTGGGTCTATTTCCCACACGGGTGTTGGGATGAAATTTGAAGTCCACTTATCCTGATTGATTAAATATGTCGATCGATTGATTGACAGACTGTTATAAGCGTTAGATATCTATATTTGATGCTTATACAGTGTAGTGCACTTTGGTTGATGGTTGATTATTTTTCAATGCTATTATACACGTGTGATGTATGAAAATCCATATAATTTACATTATATAGTGATTGATTGGGCCTCATTCCAATTTAGGAAATAAAGAATAATATAAAATAAAGGTTCATGTGTTGACAGTACTCATCCGTTGAGATTAGTCATGTGTTGAACGAAATATTTGAAAAGGAAATATTTGAATAAGAAATATTTGAAATAGAAATATTTGAAAGGGAAATATTTGAAAAAGAAATATTTGAAATAGAATATTTGAAAATAGAAATATATGAAGCCGTGTTGATTAGATTGACGCCATTTTGACGTGAACGATATTTATATCGATTTTATTCATTTTAAAATGAATATTGAAAAGTGATTTCGAAATCGAATATTTTGAAATGAAATTTGAATTGAATCGAATAGAAAACCAATTTGAATTGAATCGAATAGAAAACCAATTTGAATTGAATCGAATAGAAAAGCAATTTGAATTGAATCGAATAGAAAACCAATTTGAATTGAATCGAATAGAAAACCAATTTGAATTGAATCGAATAGAAAACCAATTTGAATTGAATCGAATAGAAAACCAATTTGAATTGAATCGAATAGAAAACCAATTTGAATTGAATCGAATATAAAACGAATTCGAATTGAATTGAATATAATGAGTTTGATTTGAAAAGAAATTGAATTTGATTCGAATAGAAAAGAAATGGAATTTGATTTGAATAGAAAAGAAATTGAATTTGAAGTGAATATATAATGAATTCGAATTGAATTGAAAAGAAAATGAATTCGAATCGAATTAAAATCGATTTGAATTGAAATCAAATAGAAATGAAAGTAAAAAGGATTTATAATAGAAAAAATTTCAATTTTGATTTGAATTTGAAATAAAGGTTAAAATTGTTTTGAAACGAATTTAAAACTATTTATATAATTCGTTTTAAATAGAAATCGAAGAAATATATATTATATATATAATATAATGGCCTGAATAGAACGCGCCACACCGCGGCAGTTCGCAAATTTCGACCATTGATTTCGAACGGACATTATGGGAGATCCAACCGTCGGATTCTCCTAAATCCGGAACCGTTAGGTTCGTTTCGAAAAGAGCTTTCTAATGAATATTAGAAATTTGAAATCTAACGGTTGGATTTGGAGATACGTCCAAATCAAATTTGGAAAAGGTCGATGTAAGTGCAGTTCGATGGCCACTGATGGAAATCGACTGTACGGGCCTTGATAAAATTATTAGAAATAGTAATAATTTGTGTAAAATCATAAGAAATGATTTGGGAAAAATTAGGATGAAAAACTCCATATTTGAAAAGATAAAAATAGATTTTTATCGAAATGAACTAGTTTTGAACTAAAATTAAACCCGTTTATTTTTAAATAAATAAATAGATTTGAAATGAGTTTAAATAGAATTGATTCATGGGTTTATCGTGAACTGTGTTTTAAATAACACTAGTTCTTTAACCCGATAATAAATAGAATGTGATTTGGGTTTGTCATGAACTGTGTTTTAAATGACATTAGTTCTTTAACCCAGAAAAAGGAGTTTTAATGAATCTACAATTAGATTGAAATGTGGATTGATAATCTAAATTATCAAATAGTGAAAATGAGCAAGGATGGAGTATCACTAGTTTTGCTCCAAAGCGGTAGTTAAATCTTTAATTAGATTTGAACGTGAAATGGTAATTAATTTTACCGATAACACCACGGTGTTAGATATGGAGTATTACCAGTTTTGCTTCATGGGATGAATAGGTTGGGATTGGGAAATAAAATAAATAATTACTTCGGTGTGGTTCGCTAATCTCGACTAGTTTAGAAAACCATAATTTGGTTTGAAATGACATCCAAATGAAGATCAAAGAATAAATTTAAAGAATTTATCTTGGATAAAATTTATGGGAACCTTTCCCTAAGAATATGAAATTTGCAGTTAGTAGCTGCTGAATTGGAATGAGGCGTATGTCGTGTTTGTGTAACATTCGTTTTAATATACGCGGGTTGTTCGGAAAGGCCGGGTTTATAAACATTTTGAATAACCGATTCGACGATATGTCGAAGATGAAGACGGTGGTTGAAGACCGGAAGTCTTCACATCGTTTGGATAATTACTGACGATTCTGATTGGGCTGTACACCCAAGAGGATGGAAATAGATGGTGGTCGTCCAGACGTACATGGAGATCGATGGATATGCGAGGAAAGTGCCTCCGGTTTCGTTCAGACCCAGAACGAACTTGTAAATGGATTATGTGTCTGACACTGGATTTTATTCTGTGTTGATTGATTTCTGCTAAATATATATCTGTTTGGCGGCGGAGAATTTATTCTCTTGCTTAACGCCCTTCTCTGAGACATACGAGCTTAGAGGTTATATATCGATAGATATCAATCGCATGGCATGAATTGCCTGTGTGGCACGCTGAGTTGCATGGATCAAGGCTTCTATTGAAAAGCAAAGTCTTGTGGTTGATGATCAAAGTACGGCCTACGCGGCAGCTTTGTGTATAGCGTGGATTCGCGAGCCTCACACCTCGGTATGACTTAAAAACAGGATACGGGCCGCTGGGAGGACACGACATTTCTTTCTTGCTTTGGTGGTATCAGTGACTTACCAGCCCTGACATTTATATACTTTTCACCTTTGTGGTTGTTGGAATGCGAGGCGCCTCGATTATAGGTCTGTAAGGACCGGGAAACGTGTGTTTAGGAATTGCCAATCCTCAAACGTAAGATAGGACCGGCCCAGCCGATTCCAGGGTTACCCAGAGTGTGTAGTCCTGAGGCATTTGCTAGAGTGTCTCGAAGCGGAGAGGAGCTTGCCCCTTGCCTCGACTCATGACGGAAATCCAATTTCCAATACGCGTGTTGCGGTTTTAATAGTAGAACTAGTATGGCGACATGATAGATGGTACCCATGCCGCCTATGATTTATATTTATGATTTGAAATGTTTTGGCACTTATTATAGTATCAAATGATTTGTTTTAAACGTTCCAAGCATGTTTGGCTATTATAACGGAAAACCCTATCCTCCGGCTTGCGTTGCATTGTGTGATGGGACCTGGGTCTAATAATAGCTTCATTTTTCAAAAAGCATTGCGTTGTTTATTCTATGCACTGGTATTCTTGGGAGGAAACCCGTTCCGTGTTATACGGCGTGGTCCCTTGAATTACTCTCTTTTAAAGTAAAGTTTTAAATAACTGTTTTAGTTCTCACACCAGTCACATGACTGACCTGGAGTTTATTGTTTTAACCTAAACTCTGGGTGCTCCTATTTTGACACGGGCAGCTAGTAGTTTTGGTTTTGCAGATTTATATTCATAGGATCCTGATTTACAACTGGAACGATGCTTGGAAAGCTCTGTATCCGTGTATTACTTTCAGTTGTGTTTTGTAATATTTTCCGCTGCTATGTAATTTATTGTAATCTCTGATATTTGTCGAATGTATATTATTCATTTATACTCTGTATATTCTTGTATTCTGATGGAATTGTTGTAATAGCAATGAAATGTTCTTCCGTCTGCGTTCTGTTTTGTCTTGTCCTCACAGTAATTCGTTCTTTCTCATCTCTTCGGAGACCGGGGAAGTTCGGGTCGCTTCATTGCACTTTCATGTTTCAGTCGGTGTAAAATAAAAGGAGAAATAGTTTGCATGTTTACTTAGATTGCACATTTATGGTATAGTTAAATATTCAAATAATAAACCAAAGGTAAAATAATATAGTAGCATTTTATTTAGCTATACTTTGGTCAGACATACATTATAGACATTATGTTTAGCAATCTTATGTAAAATGACATTTACTATGTTATTTATATGTAATTTTATGTACATTAATTCTGGAATTAACTTATGACATTTGTTATGTGATTTATTTATGCTGTATTGTACCATATTTAATAAAGGAATGCCATGAATATAGTCACATAAGATTAAAATAGCCATGAAAAATCCTCTTATGCCACAATAAGAGTTTTCTTTTGGAATTTTTTACCGTTACATGGATGCAAAGCATTTTTTCGAGTATTTTATGGCACTTGAGGCACACTATACAAACAGTAAGAAATAAGTTTAAATGTAATTTTGGTGTCTCTTTATAACTGTAAATATTCTAGGTTCATAGCGAACTAACTGAAATAACATGTTACCAAAGTGACATCTCTTATTTTGGTGGTTCATAAAAATGTTAGATATTTGTGTGTAGTTATTCATGCGACTATTAGTCAGCCCAACGAAAGGCTAATGTTTGTCCGAATCAATTACACATGTGTGATGATAAATATGTGACAATTATAAGGTTTTACAAGTGAATAATTAATCAGTCCAAAGGAAGATTGTTATTTGACTTGACTTTATTGTCAGTGTTTGATTGTTACAACAAGAGTGCCACTTCCAATTGATATTATTGTCCAAAGATTTGATATAAATGTGTACTAGGAATCTTGATAAGAGACATACCAATTATTTGAATTTACTATAGGTGATATTTGGCTATAAGCATATAAGGTCAATCTGTTTTTGTTCATTTTTCAACTAATTTAACTTAAGTGACTGCCAATTTTAAGAGCATTCTCATCTTCTATGGAAATATCTATAAGGAATAATAAGATAACACATCCTCTTTATTTCACAGATCTTTCTGTTGCAACTAAGAGGGGTTTTATTCAGCCCTTTACAACTGAATGTTCTTTTGATATAATGAAGAATATAGGAAGGTGTTATAATTAAACCGCAAGAGTAAAAGGATTATATGGTAAAGTATTTTAGAATTTTTTAAAGGATGTGCAAACTTTTGATGAGTTATCTTCTTGAGAACGAGGAACATTTTATGGAAACAATAAGTGGAAACAAGCACAATTTGTGGTGCTTGATTCCATAAAGTCAAAAATAAAAGAAACGTGAATTAGCACTATATAGAAAAATCTTCTTCAAAAGTTAAAAGCACTCATTTAAGAACAAAGTGATTTCTTATTGAGTTTATTTTTTTCATAGTAAGAAGAAGAAATATGAAGCATGATAAGGTTGTAAATTACTCATTTAACATGCATTTTAAACAAATGTATAGATAAAGATAATGAAGTCGCTAAGGATGTAAAAGAAAAAACATATAGATATATTCATAGTTGGTACTTTAATTAAATATGTAGACATATAGAGTAAAGTATATTAGTATCTTTTTTAAGCAATTAACAAGATTTCAGTTGAACTTTTTGAACTTATTTGATATTTTTTTATGTTGTCATTTAGATAGATTTCGGCTTTTCTATTTCTAATATGAACATATCAGGTTGTTATTGTTCATTAAGAAATAATAATGTTGATTTATAAATAAATTCAAATATTTATGTATTTAAATCTCCTAATGTCTGGTATATAAGTTATGCCTACATATGCTAAAATAAATTTTGTAATGACATCTCATATCTTGTTTTGGTAACTGTATAATTTTATGTTTCAGCTTACTTGGAATTTCATACTGAGATATTGTAAAGATAGAATATACTTTATTGATATTCTAACCAACTTTAAAGGTATAATTTTATGAACTCGCACTAAATAAAAGTTTAACGATGGTAAATGCAAAAATTTCTTGAGGATGTTGAATTTGGGGCAAGGAATAAAAGTATAATCATTCTCTTTAACGAGAATAATCATTTCCGATTCAATTGTAGACACTTCTTTAGATAATGAATATGATTTGATTCATTTCATTAAGAAAAATAATTGAACAATGTTGGATAGATTTTCAATAAGGTATAAAACATCGGCTTTTTAAAGAGAATCAATTTTTTTTACTCAACTATAGTTATTTCTTCCAATAATGTATAGGGTTTATATCCTTCCATTAACAAGAAGCAAATTAGGTATCATAGTAAGACAATGACAAAGAAATTTTTCTTCAAGTTAAAGTTTACTATTTCAAAAAAAACAGATGCTACAATCTCAAAATGCAAGATCGCTAAGGAAATTCTCACTTGAGAGGGAAGAAATGCTATTTCAGATGACTATGTAGTATTTCTTCATAAACATAAATAATGGATTGGTAAAGATGATTATACAGACTTCATCAATCCATGTAAGGAACTAATTTAAAATGTGGATTTAAGAAATGAACATATAGTATAAATCTACATAGATAATAAAGTTTGAATTTTCCTCTAACTTAAGTAACAAGATCATTAGTTATGAATAATTATTCAAAGCCAAAATGGATCAAGTGGGTAATATGGAATTTTTGGCACTTTTATTGAAAACACTATTCTTAGAATGAAATTTGTTTTCTTTAAAGAAATTTTCTTTTGGAAGTTAATATTTCTTTAGAATCACTTTGGGGCTTATTACATCATGAACTTTTGATCATTATCAGATAAAGATTAAAGTCATGTTTCTCAGTTGAGACATTTATCAAACTACATAAGAAACACATTTATGGATTAGTCTTTTGTATTTGGGATTTGAATACAATATTATTGTTAGTGGGGTGATATTTGGATTACTACAGAGTACAGAAGAATTAGGATAATAAATGCTTAAAAGGTTTGGTATGTAAACTGCTTCTGTTGATTCTCTTTCACCCAAACAGATAAATGCTAACATCCTTAAAACTAAAGAAATGCAAAAGATTCCCCATGCATCTGCAATGTGGATTCTTATGTATACTAAAGTATATGCATATATGGAAATGCATGTATTATTTGGCAGATATCTTACTAATATTGAAAGTGAATCACTGTTACGTAGCCAAAATGGTTGTGAGATATCTTTAAAAAACAGAATAAAATATTATATGCTCATAGATAAATGATCGGATTGATTGGAGATCATAAAGAATTATGATTCTAATATTTTTGATGTCATTACTACAAAAGATCCACTTTAGACAATTATAATATATTTTATGGGTGAAACTATATAACGATAACAGTCATTTAAACAACTATACCTTCCACCACTTTGGAAATAGTTTATGGTTAATTATAAGACATCCAACTATGGAAAATAATAATGAATTTTTTTCATGTGACTCAGGTTATTGATAAAAGACTAAATGACCAACTAATATTATGAGAGTAAAGAACATATTATTTTCCAATAATGGAAGAGTGCAAAATATATTGTAATTCATAAAGCATACTTTGACAAACTCCATTATGGCGGATCCACATACCAAACAATTATCACCTATGGTCTTTCATGAGCATTTAGGTCAATTGGTGTAACATTTATGTAATGATATTTAGGTTCAGGGGGAGTTTATATATTCTATTGTCGTATGACTCATTGCTTTATATTTCAGTTATAGAGATATGTATATCATGTTCTTTTTCTGATCAGAATTGAAGTAGTAATTTTTTTTTGGGAATCAGGTTGTTTAAATATTAATTTTTTTATCTCACTAAAGAATGACCAGATGGAAATAGGCATGTATGTATCACATTTCATGTAATTGCCATGCTACATATCCATGATTAATCTATCTTATTCAATTGCACCGATATATGTGACCATTGACGAGTTCAGTTGTGATTAATGTAATGAAGACTACTTTGATCCTTTGCCAACGCAATTAATGGACTAGATTGTTTTTGGGGACACCATGTGTAACGACCTGGGAAAGTCGGCGCTCAAATTTCAACACTAATACATCTCGTGACCAAACTCAAGTATCGAAAACCTAGAAAGCTTAAAGAAAGAAATAAGACAGTGAGATAAGAAAGAAAGAAAGCAAAAAGTAGAAGAATAAGAAGAAGAACCAACACAACACAGAGTCTCACATCGCAGCGGAACAAAATATAATATATAAATACATCTTTATTGATAGCTTGAAAAAAAAACTTACAATCATTAGAGTACATCAATACATCTGGATAGTTATAATAATATGTCCTCATATACAACACACAACGGAATAAACAAATCATACATCTGAACTTCTCCAGCTCATCTCTGGACTTTACAGCATCCGACTGTCTAAACCTGTAAAACTCGGTTTGACCTGAGCATTGCAAATGCCAGGATCAGTCTGGTGAACCAACATGAGTAAACTCACCAAGTTTATAGGTATCCTCTTACTTGATTTTAAAGTCAAAATCTTTAAAAAGAAAAAGGATAACTGTAAAACTAAATCCACACATAAATACGGATGGTTTTTACCTTACGATAACCCAAAACATTGGAAATCATATCTATTTTGATATTACAATACTGTCTAAATAAAATAAATAACCATCCATAAGAACGTTTGCATCTTACGCTCCACACATATGGTATATAATCAAATACCGCTGGGTCTTATTGGATAATGGATTCTGACTATGACGAGGCATGGAACCACTTTCCAATCAGCATACTCTAGAGAGGATACACTGGAGTTCAACAAGAATAGCTTATAACCCGGTCACACATGACTGACCACTCATTTCTCTTGAGTGTATCGAATAAATTATCACCAATGGTTGGTGCCAACATAACCATTCCTTGGAGATACAGAAAGTGAAAGAAGAAACAGTTGAATTTTATCTAGATAGTGATAATACAACCTAATGGGAGAGACCCACTTAGCTATGTTACTTGCCCAATTTTTGTCATTTCCTGGTTGATGAGGCTTGAGGTTATAATTAATTTTTTAGAACATCTGGCCACCATTCACTTTGAATGCCACATCGTCAGATCCGTCAGAAAATCACTAATTGGTGTTCCCAAAAATACTTTGGACGTTAAGCAAAAGAAGTTTCCTTCTTTGCTACCAAACATGGTATGTTTGAATAAATCAACGTACGTGACCCTTTGGAAGTATTCTGTCTAACATCCGCCTAAAAATTTGTCCTGGGACTGGACAAACCGAAGGCACTCTCTTACCACATACTAGCAATCACCTATGGTTCGGTAGCGAGTAGTCCTTACAATCTGTAGATTCCAATCATAATAGAATTACTATCAAAATATATCTAGGTTTTAGTTAGAGAATTCAATAAGTACTTCTTCCGCTCATGATGATTTACGGTCTTCAATTGCTCCATCTCGATCTGCATTAGATATCATCTTCATTTATGTATTTGCTGTCAGGAATGGTTTTTGAGTATAAATTCGATCCCAGTCTTTCTAAAGCAACAACATATTGGTCTTATTTTGATAGTTGGTTATTTTAACTATCAAAATAAACAATTATAAAAATAAAATATATCCATTGGTTTCGTACACAGCGTCACTTGGCCTTATTTTTCCATTCGTTAATCAAAACCTTTAAATCTTCCAATACTTGGAAACACATATTTTACTTCCTATTTCAAAAATAAGATTATACTCAAAATCGTTCTATTCAACTTATAAACATTTGAATTATAGTTCATAATACTATACTCTCTCTTTGGAAACATTATTTAAATCTTAACCACATTTACCTAATTCAAGTGACAAGTAAACCATTATTTAAAACCTTTTCTGTTAATTTAATAATCTCAACGGCTTTATATACAAGCTTTGATTCTATTATAAATATAATCTTTATAAACTTCTGATAAGTTTATTTCAAACACATTTTAGTTATATCTTTGTTAGTGATATTTTTCGTCAATAATGGAGATGAGTATATCGAAGTGGACCTAGGGGAGAAATAGATTGTTTAGCCTTCACAAGCTTGAGCTAGTTCACAGCCTCCTATATATCAAGGTTTAGAATCCGAAAGAATAGTTACTCTTCCCTCAATGAGGTGAGCATCACACTTAAGCGATTCAAAAACCAACAGTTATCTTGGAATGAAGGATTCCTAAGCATAACCCTTAGCGAATGACTTAACAGTTTGTAGAAAGGGTTTCTAAACTGAGCTAGCAGAAGGGTCAAAATTTGAAGCAAATGGGTTGTTTCTCCTAGCTTTCGGAAAAGCTTGGATATAGGCTCTTGAACATGCAGAAAGCAAACAGTAAGTTGCGGTAATCATGACCAAGAAATCACATGGCAAACCCATAAGGAAATACTCTAAGTATTGATTTACACTTTATTAATCTTTCATTTAGAATACATGAATAGAATTGACGAAATCCCCAAATCGAACTAAGAATTAGGGTTTACTCTATAGAAGAAGAAATTCAAGAATAAGAGTGAGAAAATCGTCCTCAAAATGTAAGCCCTGGGGTCTTATTTATAGGGAATTCGGTTTTGCTGTTGGACTAGTGGGCCTACAGAAGCCTCTGTCGGCCACTTTGCTCCTTGGTCTTGGATGTTTAGCTTTCAACTGAATTTTTGGCGCTGATTATAGCTTCCGAAGTGAGGGTCCCAGTCAATTGAAGCTTTTTTGAGATTAATATGAGCATATCGATGCAAACGGCTTTCAAAAGGCATGTGCGCGTGCTTCCGGTTGTGGCTCCCTGGTGTAGGCTTCCGGTTTTCTCAAGAATACTTTGAGGAGCTTTCCCTCATGATGTATGAAGATAGCTGCTGGTTATGAACCACTGTCGGTGTCGTCACCAGGCAGATTGGTACGGATAGGTTGTATCCCTTTTGGGGTTCCGGTTTGCCTTCCGGTATAACCTGGCCTTTCGGAAGGTAGCTTCCGATGATCTACTTGTCATCCATCAATGTGACATTTCTGCGTTTATGCAGTGGATGTTTCGGAAGCTGGTTCCGGATAATCTCCTGGTGTTCTAAGCTTGGTATCTTTAATGCCTTTATCTCCTGATGTATCGGTATTAAGAAGGTTAATACTGACAGCCCTTCCGTCTTTTGGGGTACTGATTGGCGGTGCTCTTGCCTTCCTCTTTCTTAGCTTCTGACTTAGATGACCTTTCATTATAGAACCCCCCCCCCCCAATCGGATACACCCTGCCGGAAAGACCCTATCAGATAGATCCCATTGGAATTCTATAGCTTTTGAGGTCTCTCTGGTGTTTGGGTTTTGTTTTCGGAGAATTCTTCTGTGCTTGTGTTCATCCGGTACTCCTTCACCATTAGCCTGTTTCGGAGCTAATTTTGGTAGTAACATTTACCCCCTAATGAAGGAGTATTTTCGGCCTTTCAAGTCAAACTTTTGCCTTTTCCTAAATGTTGGCCCTGCTTCTTTTGGTCTCCCTTGATCGGAAGTGTTGATTGGTCTTCGGTTGTATGGTGTGGATTAGAGGTAATTTTTGCATAATTACCATCGCTTCTTCTTCTCTACTTTCTACTTGCAACATTAATTTCTCAAGCCAGATTGTTTGTTTCATTGAGGGCTTGAAGCTCTATTCAAGACTTTCTCGACTGACTCTAGTAAATATCTCTTCTTTGGACTCTAAATAGGAACTAAATCACTTTGTCTAAACTGATTAAGGTCTTGTATGATAAATACAAGTTATTCGAATGTTAATGATCTGGATTAGGATTTATGGCGAGCTGCACACATGCTCTTCTCCCAAATATGAATTCTTAGGGTTTAAGATATACAATTTGCATAAAAGGGTCTACTTTGACAATTAAGTGATGGAAATGATGCTATTTGCACCAACAATTTTACTACCAAAGTTGATGATTTGGATATTGCCCTTTTTACCAATACTAGTGACCAGTGTTTATGTAATGGGTGAGAGTCGGTTTGACTCTAAATCGGTGAATTATCCAATAGGGTTGTCATACGGAAGATTTCTTTCTTCTTTTAGTATTGGCAGAATTTAGAATCTTTAACATTGCAACCTTTCTATTTTGGTTCCATGTGCCAGTTCCAAGAGCCAACCAGTCCTTCGGTGATGACATAAGGTTGCCCGGTTCCAGTTCAACCTTTACCTTTTCCCCGAATATTCTTGGCATTATCCTTAGGAAAGGCTAATCCTGTCATCAATAAGTGTTTGATTGTCCCTTAACAAATGTTAATTTTTTTGTGTGTCTTACTTAAACTAGTATTTAGAATTATCCTAATATTCACTGTCTTGACGTTCTATTACTAATAGGTCCATAAGTTATCACTTCATTATATATCAATGAGTATAATACCAATCACGCATTTATGAAATTATACCACCTAGCAGTTCCATGCCTGATAAAAGGAGTTCCAAACCATCGCAAACTGGTGTTCTTGGCATTTCCCGGAAGAGGAGACTATTTGCCTTGAAGAAATCTTTAATTACTTCACAGGATGAAGTAAATTCCATCCTTGGCAGCTTTGGAATGGACAATGTGGATCCTATACCCACCACCTATCGTGATAATATTATGAATTATCCTGAATGATATTTTGCATACTCGGCCATGCATATATAGCATGGGGGCTTCTTTCCTTTCCCCTCTTTCATATCTCAACTTCTACGGGATCAGGAGGCTACACATATCCAACTCATACCAAGTGCTTTTACATTTCTTCTATGTCTTGGAATACTCACTCTTGATTCGGGTCAAGCCTCTCTCACTTCTAATCACATTCAGCACTTGGCGCATTTTTCAAGAGGTGCTTACTCCCCTATATTCCATGCCAACATGTTGAGGAAGATTGTTAGCGATGGTGTGGGTAAGCCTATATCTTGGGATGATCAATTCTTCTTCATACGATGCCCTTCGGTATCTCAGGCAAATTTGTTGATCATGGTGAGTTTTTCAACCTTTTATGGATGATTGCTTCTCTTATACATGGCCTTATTTTAGTTGCTTCTTCAGATCCAGCTTCCAAGAAGGTTACTTTAACCGACAGTGAATCTCGTATATTTGAGCTCAATTTGAAACTACTTGAAGAGCCACATGTTTGATCTGTTTTGAAAACCACAGATAAGTTGTCTCAATATCATCTTCTCCTTGATGGACAAAAGGTTTTGGGACGTCCACCCATTCATTTTTCAGGATATAAGAGTTTGAAACTGGGTTCAGATGTGTTCACTTCTTCTACCCATTTGTCTCCTGGTATGCTTGTTGAATTATCAGTTTCTTTATCAAAACCTCTTTAATATTCAAGTTTTACATTCCTGAACTTCTCTTTGGTTTTTCATTCGATTAGGAATTTTGGCTCTGGAAGCTTTGACCCTTACTGATGCTTTAAATTAGTTTACTATTGTTGCTATCAAGAGGTTGGCTGAATTACCTGTCAAACCGCCAGCTAAGAAATTAAAACTTGATTTTTTTTTGCTTCTATAATTTCTAAGGGCAATTTCGGTAAGGATTGTGGAGGTTGCGACCTTCCACCATCGTTTCTAAGTACATCAGAAGTGGATACACCTGCTACGTCATGAATTCCAACTTCTTAGTCTATTGAGGCCTCTTGTCCCTTCAATAAATTTTGTTTACTTTGTGAAGTTTTCTCTTTCATGTCCGAAGGCTACTGACATCTCGTTACCCTCTTTTTCTTCAGATGTGGTGAATTCTTATCAACATTTGATCAACCGACACCATCAGGGATGAATTCTTCTTTTTTATTCTTGATTTTAATTCATTGCGACTGTTGATCGAATTCTTCTACACTTTTAGATTACCAAAAGATGGCTTTTTGTCTAAGTAAATTCCTTCTTCCTCAAACCCCGAAACTGATCAACTTCGAGAGGCTAACGAAGCTTTAAATGATGAATGTGAGAGATTGAAAGCTTGCCTTAAACACGTTGAGGCAACTTTAGAGGAGGAAAGGCAGACTAAGGACTCAGTTCTCGATAAAGTTTTGGCCTTAGAACATCAGATAGCGGAAGATGTGGTAACTCACACTTATGAGCTTCAGAAGAAGAAAGAGAAGCTTTTTCACGCTGCATAGATACTATGCAATGCCAAAGGTAGGATTTCTGATTTTCACAAGTTCATCTCCTACAAATTAAGATTGAGTGTTATGAAGATGCCTTATTTCATATTCTTTCTGACAACTTTCAGAATCTTTCTGAGATCTGAACTACCGTTGTTCCACCTTTTATCAAGGATAAAGTTATGGAGCAGAGCGGATCGAGTTAGGAGAACAGGGTGTCGAGATACCGTAGAAGGGGAAAAAATAAAATTGAAGACCTTCTATACATTGATGACCTTTCCAAGGATTCCATTGAAGGAGAAGAGACCTCTATTTTCGCTGATGATGATGGGGATAATGGCAGTGATGGTTCCAAAGGTAGGGACCATCAGGATGAACATGACAAGGACAGAAAGGACCCCCTTACGGGTGCCGAAGCATCTCATGATTCTGCTAGGCACAGTCCCGATGTTGGAGGTTCCCACGTTGCCCAGGATTTTGAACCTTCCTTGTTTAAAGAAGGTGGTACCTCCAGTATCCTAGGAAGAGAAAATCCAGTTGATACTGTGGTTTCTCTCTCTCTCAAGTATAAACCTTGCTCTTGCAATGTTCTTACTTTTCCCAAGTATTTGACTATAACTAGTTTCCTGTCATTATATCTAATAGACAAAAAGAAAAGTTGTTTCTCTCCTTAGAGCAGAATTAGACAATAAACAAAAGGAATTAACTCGATCTTATGTAGAGCAAGAGAGATTATTAAAAGTATAATTCCCTGTCTCTAAAATACCATGATCTTGAAAAGATTGCACATAAGCTTATGTCATATAAAGAGCATGAAGAGGTGCCCTGGTTAAAGATGTTGGGGAATGCGAAATAGATCGTTAAGACAAAACAAACACTAGAGGGGGAATGAATAGTGTTGTGAGAACTTAAGCAAAATTTAAAACTTATGTAAACTACGGGATGAATTAATCAACACAAACACAATCATATACACAGAATCAAACAGAAATACAAAATAAACAAAAATAAAGATATAGAAAAGGAAAGAACACACTGGATTATATACTGATTCGGATTACTCCTACATCCAGTCCCATGCAACACTGGATTACGCAGAGTTTTATTACTATATCCAAATTCAATTACAATCTCCTTGATTTCACGGCTACAAGGGATACCACCGACTCCAACCTCCTTGATTTAACGGCTATAAGGGATACCACTAATTCTATCCTACTTGATTTAACGGCTACAAGGGATACCACCGATTCTGACCTTTACTCAACCCAAACAATTACAAACAGCCCTAGAACCCTTCAATAGCACTTGATTCTGAAAGTAGAGAGTGTAGAGAGAAGAAGTTTGATCAAAACGGAATTGAATTCGGTAGAGTATAAGTGTAGAAACCATAAAAATGAGTAAGAATAATGGTGTAGAGAAAGAGGATGAAGTTAGAGAAGAAGAGATGATAAAAAATTTGTTTTAACCCCTTTTTATAGAGTATGAAAGGTTGCAATGGTTCTGAATCATTTCAAATAGTGAAAAGACACTTCCTTTCAAAATTGAAAAAAGTGACAGTAATTATATGTCGGCATGGTGTATTTGGTATGTTGACATTCCCTAGTGTATTTTTGAATTTTAAAGCATTTTTCAGTTGTTTTGATATAAAAATAATTCTGGAAATTATTGAGTGAAAATCTAGTGTTTTAAATTAATATTATATGGTATAAAAACATAAATTTAAACTATATAAGTATATTTATAAAATTATAACATTATAAGATTTTAAACTATATAAATATATAAAGTACAAGAATATAAATATATAAAATTTAAGTTTGAAAAACAAAGAAGAATAAGAAAAGACAGAAATAGAAAAGATAGAAAATAAAATAGAGAGGATTGAGGATAGAATTGAAAATCATAATTTGAAAATTAGAATCTGAATTTGAACCTGGAGTGTTATTTAGAGTCTTACAAAATCTAGACTCTATAACTATATTATTCTTGAACTCTTGAAATCTCGATTGCTCATGAGTCTTGAAATTTCTCTGATCTTTGAATCTCTATCATCTTTATAACTATTGATGCCAAAAAGTGGTCATCAATGGCCAAAAGTCTGATTTGAGCATGATATACGAAGAGATATCAGAAAAAGCAAGACAACAGCGTTTTTATTGTGGTTCGGTGTTAATAAGCCTACGTCCACTTTACAATCTCATAATAATATCATAAAGTCGGGGATACAATATATGAGATCGTTAGAATCTCTATTACATAAATCGTTTTTGAGGAATATAGAAAGTATTTCGTGATGAAATTGGTTGGCAATCATGATTGAGTCATGCTTGGGCCAAAGAGTTAGGCTCTAATCTGAACCAAAGAAGATCCCCTCTTTGTTGTATTGCTTGGTGTATTTATAGGCGGTAGGCTTCAACAATTCGAGTTGTCATGTGTCAGTTGATCCATGTGAATAGCAGATGATGGAGCTGAGTCTTGATTACATGGGGAGGTCCCCTCCAATATGTGGTAGCATAAGTATAGCTTGATCCAAGTTTATAGGCTTTAGAATAGGCAGTTGGACCAAGTAAGTAGGCTATTAAATAGATCTCATGACCAAGTTATTGCTGTGGTGTAAGCTGATCTCAAGACCATCTAGCCTAGATATTTCGATCTGAAATATTTCAATCCAAGAGCCCTTGAGCCAAGGAGCTTCAAGCATGAATGTCCGGGCTTGTCCAAGCCCATGCTCGAGCCCTAAGCGATCCTGTGATGGGTCCATGGGTTGACGGTCTTGCCAAAAGGTGGGCCAACACTTTGCCCCCCAAAGTACATCATGTTGCTGATAGGATGTACTTTGAATAAGCTGAACTGCATCACTTTGGAATGTCATTCATCATTGGGAAAGCAATGTCGAATTGTTATGTCTTTGGGAGTAGTCCTGAAGCTTGAATTCTTTTTTTTCTTTTTCCAAACGGCATGTCATGCATCACACCATCATCTGTGGTACCTATCGAACCAAAGTTCGAAGCTGAAATAGTTGAGATGAACCGGTAATCACTAACGCCTCTTGAGTCAAGAGGTCGAATGAAATCATCAAAAATCAACCTGGGCTCCTGGCTTCTACACGTGGTCGTTCATAAACAGGTCATCGCCAAATGGTGTCATCTCCTTATGGAAGTCGAGAGCATAGTCAAGTGTAAGGTCAAATCAGACCACTAGTCACACATAAGTCAGTGCATGGTTTGGTTATCCAAGTCATGAGATAGTGTAGAAAAACAGAAATGGCATGTGAACTTGACATCGCATATGGGTTTTTACTATCCGAGTCATTGGAATAGTAGGCTAGGAATCCATGATCGTACCATATCTTACCAATATAAATCCAGAAAACCACATTCACTCCAGATCATTTTTATGGTCCAATGAGCACGTACAAGTCGGTACGAGATATTGTTGAAATCATGTGAGCCAATGCCTAGTATGATTGTCAAAATCATAAGGCAGTAGAAAAGTTGATTTTGCTCTTCATTCAATGTAATTCAATTTTAGTCTTCAATGTTATGCCTAACTCATAAGCTGTCTCGCTTGAATGAGTAAGGCAAGTCATGTCGAGCTCATAAGCTGTCTTGCTTGAATGAGTAAGTCAAGCCCTATCGAACTCATTAGCTGTCTCGCTTGGATGAATAAGACAAGTCGTGTCATGGTCCGAAGGTATAGTATATATCTTTTGAATCACGTGTCAAGTCAAGGACGTTTTCAAATTCAATCTATAAGCTGACGCCCATGCCCATATCGTCGATGGGTGACAAACAAAGCCAATGCTCATGCCCCCAGCGTCAGTGGGGGTCGAGCTAAGACAGTCGGATGTCCAGTCCTTAAGCCTTTATACTCTTTGTTGTTGTTTCAATTTAGAGTAGCGGGCTTGGCGGTCTTAGCCAACCCAAGTCATTTTGTACTTTCTCTCGAGTCGGCGAGAGTTGAAGTTGAACATACGAGCAGTCGAATCATACTTGTCTAGGAATAATTCCTTCACTTTAGTTCGAAAGTGAGGATCATTTCATCGGATGTCAATGAACTTAGTTACTCTTATCTGATTAGTCACAGACTTGAGTAAGCTCATAAGAAAACAAGCGAATGAACGTCGTTAGGGAGTTAGTCGACCTCCCTATGTATATGTTTCAGCATAGTCCAAAACTCTTGTCGAATTTGTTCTTTATGCTCAGTTCCATTGAGGTCATCATTTTTTGTTGTAGTTTGGGATCCTGCGAAAATATAAGAAGTTGAAAATGTGCAAAGAGTAGTCGAGAAGTAGATTCTTGCTTTTCATGGATCGCACTCTTTGTCCCAAGTCATTGGGGGCTTGACCGAGTGGCGGACTTCAAATCCATGTCTTCTCAGGATTCATCCTTCCTCATCATGTCGTGAGTTAGAGTTGGATGCAAAATGATTTGTTGGTACTCAACCCATACTGGTTTTTGCTCTCCCATCCAAGCTCTGAGGATCGAAGTTGGGCTGCGAGAGGTCAGACTGTAGTTACTTTGAATACTCTTATTCTTCCCCTTCCAATTGGGAAGTAGGTTGGGATCAGTCAATGGATGGTCACTCTGCAGCCCTTTCGTGGCCCACATGTGGCCTGTCAGGATCAAAGCATAAGTTATGTACATGCAAATAAGTTATGCCGTTTGTAAATACTTTCAATAATTATGCCCCCCGTTCCGGGGGTAATGACAAAAGACAGATGGTCAAACAACACTCATTTCAAATTTAGACATGTATGCATAAAAAAGGAATGAGTTTCAAAGCTTAAGTGTTTGTGTTATCCAAGTGCTCGAGTCATTGCATATTTCATGTGGTGTACTTGCAATGTGAAACTCGTTGTTGCACTTGGGCTATAGTCAGTCACATATGGGCATGTGTGTCGATACTAGATATCACTCTCAAGGCCTTCTTTTAGTCGTTGCCTTAAGTTGTGTGATGTCTTATTGAACATCCCACTCTTAAGGTCTCCTTTTGGCTGTTGCATTGAGTGGTGTGGGAAGTTTAGCATTAGAAGTCAACGTCAGTCCTTCGAACACGACCCATTTGTTGTTGTATCCGAGCGTGTCCCTCGTGTCTTTGCTTTGTATCTACACATAATCCTGCAATTTGAATAGAATAATTCATTTAATTTGCAAGTTACTATGTCAAACTTTATGTCACAAGCAAGTCTGGCTTGAAGTGAAAATGTGTTAAGTGCTAAGCCATCTAACATAGAACTATTAAATGTCAAAGTGTCAGGTGTCGAAGTTTGGAGGCATAGTGTCTGTAGCCTCCATTTAACTTTGAAACACGGGTCGCGTGCGAAGCGTGTTTGAAGTTAATTTAGAAATCTATGCATGTGCCCCCAGCGTTGGTGGGAACCAGGTTAATTCTTTCGGTGTCCGGTCCGTAAGTCTTTTATAATCCTATCCTCAATTGGAGGGCGATGGAGATTGCATGCACGTCACAGCACTGTCCATTATACTCTCTCCCAAGTCGTGAGAGTTGGAGTTATGGGTTTAGTGGTCTTAAATCGTGGTGCACCATTTAAACTAACCTAACAGATTTATACTCTCTCTCAAATCGTGAGAGTTAGAGTTATGAACGTCGCGGTTCGTCCTTTATACTCTCCCAAAGTCAGTTTGGGTTAGAGTTGTGGACATCGTTATTCGTCCTTTATATTCTCCCTTCATCAGTCAGGTTTAGAGTTATGGATCGAGTGGTCTTAAATCTTGGCGCGCCCATCACACTCGTCCTAGATTTATACTCCTATCCAAGCTCTGAGGATTAGAGTTTTTCGAGCAAACAGTCGGATCATATTTTCCTTGGCATCATCCCTTTGCTCCCACGTCAAGGGCAAAGGTCGCCGTCAGGGATAGTCGGTTCACGTCCCTGTTGAGTTTATACTCCTTCCGTCCAAAGCATGGGAGAGAGTTAAAGACGTCGTTGGAGAGCAGTCGAGTAATACTCATCCTTGTCTTAACATTTCTCTTTTTTCCCCATGTTAAAGGTTGGTTATGTCCCACCCAAATACATCCATACATCTTTCCTGGAGAATCAAAGGCTAGAGGCCAAGGAGTCCTTATTAGTAAGTTCATCTACAGATAGCTCATGTCGAACTCATGTATGTATATGCTCTTGCCCCTACTTCAAGGGCAAAAAGTTAGTGAATGAATGGTCGAACTTCATTTACGTCAGATTGTTGGCGTTAGGCCAAGACTAAACGGGTGAATAGTTGAATCATGTTTGCCGAAGCTTTAGGTTCCTCGGATAAAACTATGGAAGGAATGGTTGGTACCAAACCTCGGGTAGCTGCATCATTTATATACAAATTTGCATGAGTTAGTCATGTCAATAACTCAAGGGACATGTAAAAGCAAAATGCATGATTGGAAAGTAAGTATGTTGATGGGCGATGTTGCCTCCTCTATTTGGATCCACGTAAGCCGATGGCTTCAAGCATAGGATCCATCCATATGGACTATCGAACTGCGTCCAATCTAATACATATTCAGACTTTGAAATGCAAAAGTTGATGCACAATTTTCTTGAGTCATGCCACTCATGAGCCGAGTAGTGGATGGTCATGTCAGATCCACCTTGAGCTGTATAAGTTTCCTTGAACGAGGTGCATGGTTTTGAAAATGAGTGGTTCAGTCGGGCTCGAATGGAAATGTCTAGTAGTTCTGTATGCAGGCGCTGGAAGTCTGATTAGTACCAGACTCTTGTTACCTATATCATTCACACATAAATTAGTCACATCAATAACTCATAAAGCATGCAAGGATAAGAGATTTGGGTAGAAAATAATCATGTTAAAGGAATGAGTATTATTCGGAATGAGAATGGTGTTGCATATCCTTTGCTAGTCCATTCTGATTTGTCCCATCTCAGACAGGTGATGACTGCTGAAGTTCTAGTTGATAAAGGAAGTCTTTTCAACTCCTCGTGGGGTGGCGATGCCAAGAGCAATCAGACCTTGATCGGGATATTGGGATAATAAAGGCAATCAGGAGGCCTTTGTGGGTGAATGATGAGGGTGTGTTTCCTTTGAATTTCCCACTTCCCCCCACGTCGAGGGCAAGGAATAAAGGTCAGGTAGTCAGATCAGAACCGCTAATGGTGGCATCTCATCTTGTCGGTGCTAAGGCGGTGATCGACAGGAGAACAATGGATCCATGCTTATAGATGCTTTGTGTTTTCCATGTCAGGAAGTGAGATACGAAAGTTAGGAATGTAGACATGCCTGTTCATCCGCGGTTATGTATTTGATTCCACGTCGGGAAATGAGAGTCGATATGCAGATAATCAATAACATCTAGGCTTATGTCTTTCAAACTTTTAACTCGCCGATTTCTGGCAAAACTGAAGAAGTCAATCAGGATTGAATAACCTCAACAAATGGGGGTGATGGCTTTTGGAAGATTCCCAGTCGTTGCCATCTTGATATTCTCGGACCATCCATCGAATCTTGGATGATAAGTCTTTGCGATTATTGTTGGCCAAAATATATGTCGAGCCGAAGGCAAGCAGTCAAGCAGGGCCAGGCGCAGCGCTGGTAGGGGTCCAGGGCCCCACAGTCCCGGCGGCGATCGACCTAGCCGGTTAGGCCGAACAGGTGGGCACCGCCCGATTCATTCGATTTCGGAAGATCGCGCCTTCTTTGAAACGATCAAAAAAATGCATTTTTTCTGAAAATGACCCTATTTTGGGTCAATGTGCAGGGCTTTAGTAATGGCTAGTAATCCTGGTTGATATATTTGGAAGAGTTGGTTGACCTGGAGAGTTTCATAAGATTCGGTCGATCTGGGCTTGAACACCATTATGACGATGGGTATTCGAACTAATCTCACTCCGACCTACGACCTACCAAGCTACATACTCTGAGCTTTCCAAAGTGAAATCCCTACTGGTTGTTCCTCTGGTTGGGTCGATGTCGACCTAGGAAGAGTCAACCCGACTGGGGTCGGACCCAGAACTAGAAAAAAAATCGGTTTTTTTATGCAGATGTTGCTGCTTCTGCTTTCCAAAGCATGTACATAAGTATTGGAAACCATGGTTGTTGAAGATGACTGAAACTAGGATTTCGTCTTGGACTTGGTGATCCAAAAGTTGAGCAAAACCCTTAAGACGTTGAGAATTCATTTCTCAGTGAAAGCACCAAATTGTTGACGCCAAAGAGTGGTCATCAACGGCCAAAAGTCAGATTTGAGCATGATATATGAAGAAATATCAGAAAACGCAAGAAAAAGCAAGACAATAGCGTTTTGTAGTGGTTCGGCGTTAACGAGCCTACGTCCACTTTATAATCTCATAATAATATCATAAAGTCGGGGATACAATGAATGAGATCATCAGAATCTCTATTACATAATCGTTTTTGAGGAATATAGAGAGTATTTCATGATGAAATTGGTTGGCAACCATGATTGAGTCATGCGTGGGCCAAAGAGTTAGGCTCTAATCTGAGCTAAAGAAGATCCCCTCTTTGTTGTATTGCTTGGTGTATTTATAGGCAGCAGGCTTCAACAATTCGAGTTTCCATGTGTCAGTTGATCCATGTGAATAGCAGATGATGGAGTTGAGTCTTGATTACGTGGAGAGGTCCCTTCCAATATGTGGCGCCATAAGTATCGCTTGATCCAAGTTTATAGTCTTTAGAATAGGTAGTTGGACCAAGTAAGTAGGCTATTAAATAGATCTCATGACCAAGTCATTGTTGTAGTGTAAGCTGATCTCAAGACCATCTATCCTAGGTATTGCAAGCTGAAACATTTCGATCCAAGAGCCCTTGAGCCAAGGAGCTTCAAGCATGAATGTTGGGGCTTGTGCAGTCCCATGCTCGAGCCCTGAGCGATCCTGTGATGGGTCCATGGGTTGACGGCCTTATCAAAAGGCGGGTCAACAATAACTGTACAGTCTTTAGTATATTTCCTGTACATAATTCCTGCATATATATATACACACACGCACACATACACAAAGTGTTAGTATATATTTTATAATCAATGATAATTGAGGTAAGGTTGTTGTCATCAAAAACTCCATTCTCCAACAATCTCCCCCTTTTTGATGTTGACAACCTTAGTTTATTAAATATCATACCTATATATATCTTTTTAATGATGTTCCTTCTATATTCCCCCGTCTGTATGAATCTTATAAACTATGCCTATGTTTTATAATTTCTCCCCCTTTGGCATTATCAAAAAGAAATCCTAAATGTACTCCCCCTAAATTGTATAACTTTATGAATAGAACTTAAGTAACATACCTAATAAGTATACTCCCCCTTATTCTATTCAAACTCATAATAATAATACCTAGCAATATGATGATTAAATACAAACCAATCCAGGTATTATTATTACATATGTTTGTTTGATACATACACAAACCGAACCAAATTAAATCACACTATATTCATAATATATACAAGTCTCAAGCTATTGAATCCAAAACAAATCACACCACACTATATGTCATAGAATATTTAAACAGATCAATCAAATCGTACCAATTAACTAAACGTCTCTTGGAACTTCAAACCAACCATCTTCTTTAAAGAAAGGATCCTTCTTAATTACTTCCCAATCTTCATCTTCTTTGGTTATTGGAGCCTTTACGAGATTGTTTTCTTCATCTCTGAAAAGAGAAGAGATTAGTCATCGCACTGCATCAAAATGTTTCTCTTGTTGTTCAAACATCTTTATTTGACTTATTGCGAGATGACGCTGATTTCATAGAATGATAGAGAGAATATTTTTGAAAGAATTGAAAGATTCTTCTAGATTTTCACTAAGATATGGATAAGATTTGCCATGGATTTGATGAGAAATGATTAAGGAAGAAGGAGTAATGGAATAATGAAGTTTTCTAGAAGGAATGGACTTAAATAAGGTTTGGAATTCGTTGGATTTTGAATGGTCATGAGTAGTTATGTTAATTTTAAAATTTAAAATATTTTGAAAATATATCAGTTATATGTTGACATACTCTTTTTGTCTTGTCGACATACTATAGTATTATATTGAAATTTTTTGAGATTTTAAATTCTTTTGAATTCAATTATATTATAATTAGTTTTATAGTTTTTTAGAAACGTAAAGATGATTAAAAACTCCATTCATTACTTGATAGAAGGCAGATACATCCAACTAAACAAGACAGAAGTATGAAATTCGAAAGCAAATACAAGGAAATATATAAAGATAGATTAAACCAGATAGCCCAGTTTTCGGATGATGATGAGGAAGATGAAACTCTTAGTTTTCTTCCTATCTTGACCATGAATTCAGATATTTGGAAAGTCTCTTGCTAAGCTTCTTTTGATTGTTGATGATTTTCACTTGATTTTAAACAATCGTATCTTTATAAACACATTTAGAAGTTGGATACTCAATACTTTCCATAGAAGTTTCTTCTTCTTCAATATCCATTGGTGCGTATTCTTGTTGCATTCGAGCTTGTTTGGCCTCGAATGTCTCATAAGGTTTGAAGGTGAGAGGAATTTGCAAGAGATGAATGTTTGATGCGTCAAACACTTCTCTAGTCACATGTTCTTCTCCATGAAGATCCACATTAAAGTGTTTGAAAATACGAGTGAGATAAACAACATAACAGAGAGTTTTTTCCCTTGTAGATAAATCTATGGGCTTTATTTCATTTAGAATTGTTTTTGCCCAATTGATAAGATATCCACCCATAATAGCGAAGAGAGCCTTTTGGACTTTGAGAGTTGGATTATTGAAATTTCCGGAATGGGGAGTGATGGTATGTTGTAGGAGAAGGTTGACAATTCTTGTTTTTGGGCGTAAGAAACGATTTTTGAAATCAATTAGAGCACCATCTTCGAAAATATCATGAAAGGTTTCCATATTAGTTTCTTCGGTAGAAAAAGTTGAAAAGTCCGAGCCCACGCATCTACAATTTCGAATTTCTCCTAAGAGTTCAGCATCAAGACTAATTTGAGTGCCTTTGACACAACTCCAAAATTTGATTTTCGTTGCCGTCGTAAAATCCACGATTGAGATTTGCATAGAACATCTTCTCGAGTTTGGGATAACATACTTCATCGTTATCACGAGATTCGATTAGACTCAACACTTCATTGTGTTGAAAAAGAGAAATGAGATCATAAGAGGGAAAGTTGCTAAAGATGGCAAAAGCACCCGTGTTAACTTTAGCATTTGTTAAATAGTCACCATAGGTTTTCATGGCCTCTTTGTCATTGTAAAGATAACCTTTAATGGTTTTGGTTATCTTCAATTTCTGAGATTAACTTAAAGAAGCCATTGAAATGTTAATTTTGAAGAGGATAGATATGAAGAATATTGTTTTGAGTTGTAAATGAAAGGTAGAAATCATAGATGTATATATAGAAATTGAATAGATATGAATTGAATGAATATGAATTGAATAGGCACAAATTTTCAAATTGAAAGGGCACCCTTTCAGACCTTAGGAGTTGGTGAAAAGATTGGAGGGTAGTTTGAAAGTTTGAACTTTTGAAATTCAAATTTTAAATTTCAAAACTGGTTAGATATGTAGACTATATTTTTCTTTATGTCGGCATACTAGACTTATTTCAAAAGGAAATTGGATTTTCATGTTTTTGAAATATATTATAGATTTATATTCCAGGTTTATCGCTTTCCTGAAACAATTCTAATCTTAATAAACACTCAAATGATTTTATTTTATTAATTTATTGGTTATTTAATATTATATTATTATTTTTGAATTTCAAAATTCAAAATTTCAAATTTGAATTTCTAATTTCAAAATTTTGTTTTTAAAGTTTTAGATTCAAACCAAAAAAAAACCAACAGAGCAACCATTCAACCAAATAAAGTTAATATTTAATTAATGCATACCCTGTTTTTTGATCCTTTACTTCGTGATTTTCTGAACTCTGAATGGCCGTAAAGCATATATTCGTATTTCCAGTTTCTGGTTCTTCATCGTTTAATGACGAATCTAAATCATCTAATGTTGCTGCATATGCTTTCTTTCTTTTCCTTAACGAATTGTCGTTGTCCGTTTGTTGAGTCGGTTTGTCTGGATATGGACACATTTTCTTTGTATGACCTGGTTTGTTGCAGTCAAAACATCATTCATCATTCATTTTTGAATTTGCTTGATTATAACCCTTCCTTATATATCTTAGAAATCTTCTATAATGATTCGTCATAAGTGATGTTTCTTCATCATCTTCACTACTCGAGTCAGAATCATTTGTTGTTGCTTTCAGTGCAATAGATTTCTTTCCGGTTGATCTATTTTCTTTTCTTTTCTGTAAATGAACTTCATACAACATAAAATTTCCAATTAACTCTTCAATCTTTATTTCATTGACATCATTGGCTTCTTCAATAGCCAAAGTTTTCTGATCCCATTCTTGAGTTAATGAATTTAATTTTTTTTCTAACATGATCTGCTTCGGAATAAGTTTTCCAAGTGTTGTTAGTGAATGCATTAATTCTTGAAATCTGCAATACGTATTTGAAATAGACTCATTCTCGTTCATTTTGAATAATTCAAACTGATTAACGAACATGCCTATCTTAGTCTGTTTATTTTTACTATTTCCTTCATGAGTAACTTGTAAAGTCCTCCAGATTTCATAAGCAGTCTTACATATTGACACTCTATTAAACTCATTCCTATTTAATGAATAAAATAACATATTCATGGCTTTAGAATTGCTTTGTACAGAAGCCTTTTGTTAATTTGTCCATTGTGCAAATGTAGTAGTGGGTCCAACATATTCATTTTGTGTAATATTCCATGTGTCTAATCCTACTGACTGTAAATAAATTTTCATTCTATAAGCCCAATATGAATAATTACTACCATTAAACATTGGTGGTCTAATAGTGGATTGACCCTCTATAAAAGAACTATTATTGCTACCAGTGTGGTTTGCCATTGTCACTATTTCAAAAATCAGATTATGAACTTTTCAAAAGGCCTTGCTCTGATACCAATTGTTTAGGAATGCAGAATGGATCATTAAGGCAAAATAAACACTATAGGGGGGGTGAGTAGTGTTCATGAGAATTTAAATAAAATTTAAAACTTGTGTGAACTACAGGATGATTCAAGCACCACAAACACAGATTCAAAAAGAAATACAAAATAAATAGAAATAAATGTAGAAAAGGAATGAACACACTGGTTTTTATACTGGCTCGGATTGCTCCTAGGTCTAGTCCTATGCAACGCTGGATTGCGCAGAGTTCTATTACTATATCTGAATTCAGTTACAACCTCCTTGATTTCACGGCTACAAGGGAGACCACCGATTCCAACCTCCTTGATTTCACGGCTACAAGGGATACCACCGATTCCAACCTCCTTGATTTAACGACTACAAAGGATACCACCGATTCTATCCTCCTTGATTTAACGGCTACAAGGGATACGACCATTCTTACCTTTACTCAACCCAAACAATTACAAACATCCTTAGAACTCTTCAATATCACATGATTCGAAGAGTAGAGAGTGTAGAGAGAATAAGTCTGATCAAAACGGAATTGAATTCGGTAGAGTATAAGTGTAGAAACCATAAAAATGATTAAGAATAATGGTGTAGAGAAAGAGGATGAAGTTAGAGAAGAAGAGATGATAAAAGATTCGGATTTAACCCCTTTTTATAGAGTATGAAAGGTTGCAACGGTTCTGAATCATTTCAAATAGTGAAATAACACTTTCTTTCAAAGTTGGAAAAAGTGACAATTATATGTCGATATGGTGTTTTTGGTATGTCGACATACCCTGGTGTATTTTTGAATTTTAAAGCATTTTTCAAGTGTTTTGATATAAAAATAAATTGGAAATTCTTGAGTGAAAATCTAGTGTTGTAAATTAATATTATATGGTAGAAAACGTATAAAAACATAAACTTAAATTATATAAGTATATTTATAAAATTATAACATTATAAGGTTTTAAACTATATAAATATATAAAGTATAAGAATATAAATATATAAACTTTAAGTTTGAAAAACAAAGAAGAATAAGAAAAGATAAAAATAGAAAAGATAGAAAATAAAATAGAGAGGATTGAGGATAGAATTGAAAATCAGAATTTGAAAATTTGAATTTGAATTTGAACATGGAGTGCTATTTAGAGTCTCACAAAATCTAGACTCTATTACTATATTATTCTTGAACTCTTGAAATCTTGATTACTCATGAGTCTTGAAATTTCTCTGATCTTTGAATCTCTATCATCTTTATAACTATACAGTCTTCAGTATATATAATTCCTGCATATATATATATATATATATATATATATATATATATGTATGTATATATATTCTATACAAAAGGCGTTAGTATATATTTTATAATCAATGATAATTGAAATAAGGTTGTTTTCATCAAAACTCCATTCTTCAACAAAAAGAAAGCTCGAAAACACAGAGAAATTCTCCATGAAGAGAACAAGTAACTGATGATTTTGTTTTGGATGTTAAGGACAGGGACATTTTGGCTTACTTCTTGTATGAAGTTTACAAACGGCACAAAACAGTGGATTTTTCCTTTCTAGGGATATGTAGTTGAGGTTTAATACGTCACCTTCATAGATGCTATTTAGATGAGTTTGGATCCGACCTGCACTATGGGGAGTGTTGGAACCTCGAAAGGGTTCTTTCAATTCCTAGGGACCTTCCCTCAGAAAAGCTTGAATACAACAAGGATAGGTTTATCACTGCGTTGTTTAAAAGGACGATTTTTTATGAACAAGAGGGATATTTGTAAACTTGATACGTCAATCTATATAAAACTTTTATGGAATTCTATTTACTATATGTGATTGCTAATACACTCATTTGTATTATGATAAACTTTGTTTACTATGAAGACGCATTACGTGTGACTTGTAGACGGAAATAGGAGTTTTTAACAACATCAATTCACAATTTCAGAAAAAAAGTTTTCTCAAGAAACTTAAGAGTGTTTATATTGAATTCCCTTGGCTCTCTTTCAAATTCATGAGTGAAGGCTACGGAGAAATTCAAAAAAGTCTAAGGGTTGAACATGCCGAGACATTATGTAAACGATAGATGTATTAATCAAGTGAAAGTGGTCCTTTATAACTCTTTTTGATCCATATATCACGGCAATTTGTTTTAGATTTAACTTACACAATGCTTTTATGTAAAAATGGAGCTCTATATTTGCAAATTGAAAAAGATATGAACATAACTATTTTTTGTTCTTATGAGTACGTAGATCATCATGAAACTTTCCCGTCTAAAAGCGGGGAACTACTGGATAAAGAGATTTCCTCTGTATCTCAGGAAAGAAGGAGTTAACTCCATACTTTATCTATTAAGAATTTAAACGAGAGAATGCACGCTTTGAAAGGCCAATTAGAAGAAAGAGATAGAACTATTCTTGGATTGAAGACATACATAAGGACTAAACCCTCTATTAAGTTTGAGGATGAATTAAGGAGTTTACGCCAATGCATTGTCTACTTAGAAATTGATTTAAACAATGTCAATACAAAGTGTAAGAAGTGGGAATATTGCTTTAAAGACATTCCTATCATGATGAGGTCCCAACCTCCTAGCATTACGACTACGCATAAGACCCTAGCCCTTCAAAAGTGTTTTTACTTGAATAACCCTACCCCCGGGCTAAAAGAATCGGTCATTTCTGAGTGATCAAGAGTGGTAGCTAAGATAAAGGGGACCTATGATACTAGGTTAATTAAAGATTCATATGACCGTGTTAGCCGGTATGTTGATCAAATTAGACGCTTACAAGAGGAGTGGCATGATTTGCGCACGAATGTTTTTGAGTTGGAGAAAGAAAACAAGTTTATTAGGGCTATGTGTAGGGCTTATAATAGAGCCTTGAAGCTTCAGATCAAACCTTCTGATCATCTTGATGAAATGAGTAGAACCATACGAAAGCTTAACAAGCTGTAAGTATTGCACTTCATTATACCATTAATCCCCTTTTATCCGAGGAGGGAGAGGATCTGGAATTTAGTGATATTTGTAATAGTGATGTGTAAACGTATCCATGTTTGGGTAATTAAGGGTGTAACTCTTGTGAATGAACTTGTGCACTGGAGTTGTCTATCATGTAAATTGTTGTTGATATAAATATGTAGATAACAGTTATTTGTACATAAATTGTTTAAGAAATTTCCTTAGATAAGAAAAGAGATAACCATTTTATTCAGAGTTTTTTTAATGATGGGCTCTTCATTTCCTCCTAAGTTTGTTCTATAGACTTTCTCCTGAGAACATATCTCTAGCTATTATGATTCGAAATTTTGAGATAATAGCTTGGAATTCTTCCTTTGGTGAATTATAAGCTTTTAGATTCATCTTAAACTATGATTATTTGATAAAGGATCGAGAACTTGCTTCTGGTGCTTTAATAGAGCACATGGACTATTTTAGATTTGCGCTTTTGACAAAAATTCCATCCAACCTAGATTTGAGTATTGAGATATGGCTAGGAATTCGCTTCCGTTGTTTGTAGAGATCCAAATCAACCCAGATTCGGGTATGAAAATAGGAGACTGGAAACCCACTTTTAGCCTTTGTTGAGTGCCGAATCAACCCAGATTCATATACTAAGATAGGAGACCCAAACCAACCTTTGTTCAGGCAATTAGTGATTGAGGACCAGAAATCCACTTCTGGCATTAGTGCCTTTGTTTCCCCCTTGGATTTGATTTGTGACGATGATAGGGGTTCCCAATCCTAACCTTCGTAGGCAATGATAGGGGTTTGCGTTCCCTTTTACGGGTAATGCGGAACATAAGCAGAGATAGGAAGTTCTCTTCTGTGAGCAGAGGTAGGACGTGCTTATTTCATATCAGAGGCAGAGCGTACTCTTCTGCGAGTAGAGGCAGGGCGTGCTTAATTTTAGATGCTCTACCACGACCATTTCTGGTGTGAAATGGAGGCTTGCGCTTTTGACGCTTTAACCTAGTCCCCTCTAATTTGGGCATGGAGAAAGACTAACACACCACCCCCCTCCGGGGGATCCCTAGCCCTGACCAATTTGTTAATGACAAGGGATTTGATTCATTAGTGGTTTGACATATCCTTGGTCATCTCAAGTTTGAGGGTATTTTCTCTGTTGCAATCATGTAGAAAACTCTTTTCTTTCTCAAAGAATTTATTGTCGTAGTTATCTATTCTTTCTTTAAATATTTTTGTAGTTAGTTTTCCTTGGCTTATGAAGATGACAACCATTCCCTCTAAGACTCTGTAATGGTCGGTTTTGTGTCCATTTACCATATGGTAGTAGCAATAAGGCCCTTCCAACTTAACTTCATTTTTCGACTTTCTCTTTAACGACGACCAAAAGTTCAACTCGTGTTTGGTTAGGAAGTAGATACCCTCAATTGAGGTCGTGAGCTTACAACCTTTTGGAAATCTTGAATCGAAAGCCTTCTATCGATGTTGAAGTTTTACCCTTTTACCACTTTATTTTGTTATCCCTTCTTCATTCCTAAACTTTCTTTTAGCTGACTTTTTACAAGTTTATGGTAAGAGGAGTGGTTGACTTCTTAACCTTATGTTCGAATATGGTTCCCCTAGCCTATGGTAGAATAGTTTCTTTGATACGAAGAAAGGGTTATATCTTACCGTTGAGAAATGGTTAAGGGCAAAGATCGGAGCTGGTCCTAAATGGAAGGGGTTAATGCTCCATCAATCAGGATCATAAGGCTCTACATCTTTCTCTTTTCCTTGGATATGCAAGGTTTCTAATTTAAACCTTTCGGTTTCCCACGGCTTGCTAATACTTGACCCAACCATGGGTTTCCCCTTAGTAACTCGTAGAGAATCTTTATTCATTATGTTTGCCTCTTCAAAGCTTAGTCCAGTCTAGGATGGAACAACACAAGTAGATATGTGGTAAGGTTAACCGAAGGATCGGAGGTTCAAAACCTCCTTCTAGCGCCAAAATGTTAACAATATTTTTCTTCAACATCGGAGATGGGTCTAGAAGTGGACCTAGGGGGAAAATAGGTTGTTTATCCTTCATAAGCTTGAGTTTTTTCACCTTCTCCTAGATATCAAGGTTTAGAATCTGAAATAATAGTTACTCTTCCCTCAATGAGGTGAGCATCATGCTTAAGCGATTCAAGAACCAATAGTTATCTTGGGATAAAGGATTCCTAAGCGCAACCCTTATCGAATGACCTAACGGTTTGAAGAAAGTGGTTCTGCACTGAGCTAGTGGAAGGGTATAAATTTGTAGCATAGGAGGGTTTTTCGCCTAGCTTGCGGAAAGGTTTGGATATAGGCTCCTGAACATGAAAAAATAAAATAGTAAGTTGCAGCAATCATGACCAAGAAATCACACGACAAACCCATAAGGAAATACTCTAAGTATTGATTTACACTTTACCGATCTTTCATTTAAAATACATGAATATAATGGAAGAAATCCCCAAATCGATCTAAGAATTAAGGTTTAATCTATAGAAGAAGAAATGCAAGAATAAGAATGAGAAAGTCGTCCTCAAAATGTGACCCCTAGGGTCTTATTCATAGAGAACTCAGGTACCTTATGCTGTTGGGCTAGTGGGCCTGTAGAAGCCTTTGTCGGTCACTTTTCTTCTTGGTCTAGGATGTTTTCTTTCGGCTGCCTTGGGTCACTAATTATATCTTCCGGAGAGAAGGTCCCGATCAATTAAAGATTTTTCGAGATTAAAATGAGCTTATCGATGCAAATGGCTTTCGAAAGGCATGTGTGCTCCTGGTTGTGGCTTCCGGGTGTAGGCTTCTGGTTTTCTCATGAATACTTTAAGGAGCCTTCCCTTGTGATGTATGCAGATAGTTGCCGGTTCGGAACCCATGTCGGTGTTAGCACCAGGCAGATTGGTATGTAGAGTATGTATCCCTTTTGAGGTTCCGGTTTGCCTCCCAGTAGAGTCTTCATGTTTAGCCTGGCCTTTCGGAGGGTAGCTTCCGGTGATCTGCTTGTCATCCATCAGTGTGACCTTTCGGCGTTTATGCAATGGATGTAACGGAAGCTGGTTTCGGATAATCTCCGGGACTTTAAGCTTGATAACTTTAATGTCTTTATCTCCTGATGTATCGGTATTAAGCAGGTTAATACCAACAGCCCTTCCATCTTTCTTGGTTTTGATTGGTGGATCTCTTGTCTTCCTCTTTCTTAGCTTCTGATTTAGATGCCTTCTCGTTATAGGACCCCCTGCTGGAAAGACCATGTCAGTTAAACCTTGCCAGATAGACCTCATCGGTATTATGTAGCTTTTGAGTTCTCTAGTGTTTAGCTTTTGCTCCTGGGGAATTCTTCTACACTTGTGTTCATCTAATGCGCCTTCACTGTTAGCCTGTTTCGGAGCTAATTTTGGTAGTAACAATCTTGATAAAACCTCATCTCCTATTTAATATAGCGAATTTAGATTGCATCTTTATAACTTACTTGCCTAACGACTTTCTTGTGAATTTGTGTTTCCATTTCGATTTCCTTTCATACCTTAATCGGTCCCTAAACGTAAATCTGCCAAAAAATAATTCCCTAAATATCAACCCCGATGGCCGAAACCAACTTTATATCAATACTCAGAAAAACCATTTAACTTTGCCAGTTTCCAGTTAGGTTCCAAATCCTCAGTTTCATATCTTAGACTTTTATTCCATTCATAATCCATCTCTAATAACTCGTTTCAATAATTTATTCAATAAAACTTGGGATTTATAACTTCGTCCAACTTGGATTTTATAACATCCAATTAAATATAATTCCAATAAGAGTTTAAATTAAAACATCAATTCAAACTTAACTTATATTTATATTAATTAAAAAATCGCTTATAAACTTCACTTTACTTTAAATAATTACTTTCGGTTTCATAAACCTTCATTACATGAATTTTAATTCCCAGATTACCACTTTGATTATTATTATTAAATAAATAATGATTAATTTCAACATTTTTTGAAAACAAAACTGGTTTACTTCACCATTGACTATTTCCGTTAAACTAACAAACTAATTTAATAATCAATCTTAGTTGAAGTAGTTGACTTGGTCAACTCTATACATGATTAATTCGTTAATCAATTCCAGTTAGTCTTTTCATTTAAAATTAATTTAAATAATCTCATTTACTTGGATTATTATTAAATAAACAATAACGAATTTCAATATAATCCTTTCTAATTGTCTCTTAAAAATAATTAATCTCGGTTATTAATCGTTATGTTAATTCTTTCTCACTTGCTTATCAATCTTATTAACATAAGAATTAGCTTTATAAAATCTTTTAATAACTACTTTAAAACTTAAATTACAAATAATAAATATTTATTTCCTTTTTATGAACTTCTAATCAAAATGAAATATTTCAAAATTTACCTCCAGTCATAAAATATATCTTATAACTTTATTTCTATCTATTTACGTGAAGGTAAATCAATTTAATTATATTGGTGTACTTTTAGGCCATCTTCTATTAATTTCCTCAACCAGTACTACCCATTGGTTCAGTAACAAAACAAACTTCGAATTTGGATTCAACAATCAGTAACCATGTAACACTTCAAAATTTAACACATCATAACCATATAGTAAAGACAATAAAGTGAATATTATATAATCAAATATTTAGAATTAAATAAAACTTAATTTACGTTGTGTTCAACTCAGAATTCTGGTTCAAATAGATCTCGAGTTTGCATAAATTGGATAATGTATGAGGAAGGTATGGACCTAAGAAGATTGTATTGATAGGATATTTATGAATAAAAATTCAAACAAGAAAATTAGCGCAAGAACCAATGGTCATGGGACGATCCATCCTGACCTGCGTCGACCCATGTCAAGAGGGGTTAACCCATCAGCATGCAGACCAAATTCTAGACGATGTATTTGGACTGTTTTATATATTAGTTTCATTGGATGAGTTGTATGGCTAGATTTAAAACCCTAAAATCTAACGGTTAGGAATTGGCTCAGTTAATCTATAAATAGGGGCTCTCTATCATTTTAGCTACATACAACTATTCTTCACCTCTCTATACCATCATGGCTATATTCTAAATTAATTAATAAAATGGGGAGATGCTACTGAAAGTTAGATTAATAGAGAAAATTCAAGATCTGTAATCAGTATTCAACCTTTTTCTTTCAAGAACTATTTCTAAACTGAAAAACTAGCCATATGAGTTCAATCCACTTTCAGATCTGATATAAAGAAATGTATTGTGATAGTAAATAAAATTGGATCTAGAACATACAGTACCTTTAAGTTATTTTCTATATTGTTCTTTTACTGTTATTCATCTATGCAAGTTGTTACAGTAATATATCTTTTACTCTCAGTTAATTAATCAGTTATGTTTGCATATCTATTTTCCTTATCCCTATTCTGTTGTTTAATTTATTTCCAGTCTTGTTTATATGCCTATTTTATACAGTTGATTTGATTCTATATTCTGCTTCAACTTTTCCCTTTTTATTTGTGTTGATCTTAGGTCGTCAAGAGCATAGGCCATTTCCGATTTAAGACTGCGTATAATTGAATTTGGGATAATATGGAATAACAATGAGAAAGGAGAATTTAGGGGCATATTATAAATTGAAGGCTTTTGACTGTAAATTGAGAATATAATCAAAAGGAACAATATTCATATACGTATACATGTTAGATTGGAATTAATACTTAGATTAAGTAAACAACATCTTAACAAAATGTAAGTACCAGATGTAGGTTAAGTAAACTGAATCAATATTGTACATATGTACATCTGGGCAGGTACTTGTTTTTGGGGGGGGGGGGGAGGGGGGGTTGTACACATAATAACATGTAATATTACAACCATGATTATTAATGAACTTAAAACTACTAAGTCAAACCCGATTATTAATAAGCTAAGAGGTCCCTCATTTTGTTGTTATATCGGGTCTTAGGGACTCTTAATTCCTAGTTACTTGTGGGAACAAGCTTAGGGGATTTGGCTAGTGTCAATCTTATTGTACGGAAACCATACTAGTCTTTATCCATGTTTGTATCTTGTTAGAGGCCTCGCGCTAGGTAGGGTCCAAGGTATGCTTTACTAAACTAATAGTAAGAGATTCAAAAAAGGTACATGGGTACGGGTGCATTCCGGTTGAGTCATGAGCATGCATGGGTCTGAATAGGGAAATTAAGACGTTGTAACACCAGTAAATAGGTCTACGTTCTATAAGTTGTTGGGTTAGGGAGTGATACGCCATTCTGCCGAGGCTGACACATGATATTTTCGTAGTAGGAAGCCGATCGCATGGGTAGTAGTTAGGGTAACACCTAACCATGTTATGTAATTAGGGTAACACGTAATCCTGATATACTAGTATTGGTGCAGAGAAAAACTTGTTCTTGAGATATAAATGGGAAGCTTTACTCGATCCTTGTTTTATATTGTTTTATCTTGCTATCCTGTACTTATTTGCTACTGTACTTCCACATCCAGTCTTATTTATCTATCTTGATACCTGTATTTTATGCATATACTGAAAATCGCTGGAACTCGCCAGGCTTTATGTCTAACCTATTTTGTTTCCCTTTTTTCTCTTCCTCCCCCCCAAAGGTCCTCATAGTGGTAGTACTCCGCAGTGATTAGAATTTCCTTTCAGCTTGGATCAGGACTTCTTCCGATTAGATGTACCGCTTTGATTATCTTTCTACTTTTCTATGGCTTGTAAAAAAGGATATGGTATTGCATTATTGTACTCTGATGTTTGGAATTATAAGACAGATGGTTTTATTTGAATTATTTGGTATTTCATGATGTAACTAGTTTGGAACAATGTTTTTCTTTTATTAACAAAAGTTAATTTTTTGCTGCCTATTTATATCTATCTTGTGAATTTTAGTTATTGTTTACCTATTGCACTTTAAGAAACTTAATGCATTCTCTTATGAGTGACATTAACGGACGTGGGATGTCCCATTTGGTATCAAAGCCGAAGGTTACAAGATTATAGAAATGTTTTGAAAAATAGTTTTCAAAAAGCAAAGTATTTTCAGATAAAAACCTATTTTTGAAAAACATATCCCCTCAAGCCATATACAATGTTTTAACGATCTCTTTTTGAATTTGTTTTTTCTCTTTTCAGCATGTCTGGGGCACCCAATCTTCTTGAGGGCATTCGACTACCAACATGGTTCCATAGGTATTTAGAGGCTACGACGCCTGCTAGAATTCAAGGGGATGTCCCACCCTAACTACCATCGCCGTAGCTCCACCTCCTCCGGTTGTCAACTTTTCTAAGCTTTGTAAGGACTTCTGCACAATAGAAGGCAAGTTATTCCATGGTACCAAGAGTATTTTTGAGGCGCGCAATTGGCTTAGAGAAACAGAGAATGTGTTTGGTCTTTTCAAGCTCGATGATAGGAAGAAGATATAGTTGGCCACTTGACAACTGAAGAAAGAAGCTTCATACTAGTGGGAGGTGACAGAGGCGGGATAGCCAATAGTTACTAGGGAGGATTTCAGACAGAGGTTTGAGATGAAGTTCTTATCTCGGTAAGAAGGAATGTAGATGGAGAAATTTTTGGCTCTAAAGAAAGGAAGTATGTCTTTTAAGTAATATGTTAAAAAGTTTAATCAGCTAGAAAGATTCGGTCTGGACTTCGTGAATACTCCCCATAAGAAGGCTCTTAGGTTTGCGAAAAGGTTGAATCGGGCTCTCCAAGGACTAGCACTGTCGCATATACTGATGGGGGTGACTTTTGAGATGCTTGTTGACGTGTGTTTGATGCACGAGGACGGTAAGGATGAGAAGAAAGAAGTCAAGACTGAGGAAACACAGCCCAAGGCTGAGTAAAAGAAATGATGGCCCAAGAAGGGAATGAAAAAGAAAGGAGGAAAGCATGATAAGGCTAAGATCAAGACAAAGGGTAAGTGCCATGGTGGCGGAGCTTTGGTTCATTTTGTGGAAGACTGTCGAAAGACAAAGAAAGGTTTTTTCAATTGTGGTCAAGTTGGACATTTTACTAAGAAATGCCCTAGTAAGCAAGGACAAGTGGCATGATCTTCTGGAGGACAAGTGCATGCTCTTGATGCTAGTGGACCTGATCGAGGTAGGAAAGTCACAGCTGAAGGTTTGAGTTCCCTTTTTGACTATCCTATTAGGACTTTCTTTGATTCTTGTGCTTCTTATTCATTTAAATCTGATTCTATGGTAGATAATCTACACCTAGATACTAGTATTGTTTTTGATCATGTTGTAGTCTCAAACCACACAAGAGGTACGGCTCATTTATCCATGATATGTCGGGTTTGAGAATTTCTATCTTGGGCGTCGAGTTTTAATGCGATGCGTATGTTCTTGGCTTTATGGTTTATGGATTGATTCTAGGAATGGATTAGCTAGCCATGTATGGTGCCATTCTAGACTTTGAGAGGAGGGTTGTTAGGCTTCTGACGTGGAAAGGGAGAACTCTCGAGATTTCATGTGACCCACAGGGGTCAATTATGCTCAGTTTCCTAGATTCTCTTGATACTTCTGTTGATGATTTACGATCAGTACCCATAGTCAAAGATTATTCGGATATGTTTGATGAGGTTAGGGGATTACCTTCAAGACATGAGATAGACTTCCCTATTTACTTGGTATAGAATTCGAAGCCAGTGGCTTTACCGATGCGCCATATAGCTCATAGGTAGAGGGGGTGCTCAACAAGCAAGTAGCGGAGCTATTCGAGAAAGGGTTCATCAAATGGAGCATATCAAAGTGCGGAGCTCTGGTTGTCTTTGCGACTAAGGTAGACGGCTCACTTTGTATATGCGTGGACTATAAAGAACTGAATAAGTTCATAAAGAAGAATAGGCACCCACTTCCAAGGATCGACAGCTTTTTTGATCAGCTGGTAGGTGCATCAGTTTTCTTGTAGACGGATTTGTACACGGGTTTCATCAGTTGAGGGTGGCATAGGATAGTATTGATAAGACTGCTTTCAGAACATCAAACGGTTTCTTTGAGTGGTTGGTTATGCCTTTTGGGCTAACCAATGCACCTGCATATTTTGTGGTCATGATGAGTACAGTGTTTAGAGAGTTTTTGAACAAGTTTGTGGTTGTCTTCGTGGATGATATTCTAATCTTCTTTAAGAATGAGGAGAAACATGCCCTATGCTTAGGAGAGGTTCTACACACTCTCAGACCGCATCAGCTTAAGGCAAAATTTTCTAAGTGTCACTTTTGGAAAAAGGAAGTAAGGTTCCTAGGGCAAATTGTCTCCAAGGATGGGTTAGCGGTGGACCCCGCTAAAGTCGTCATCGTTCAAGATTGGAAGGCTCTAAAGAATGCGACGGAGGTGAGGAGTTTACTAGGGTTGGCGGGCTATTATAGGAAGTTCATCAAAGACTTTGCAAAGAAATCCGCCCCGCTCACCCGACTGACGAAGAAGAACTAGGCTTTTTCTTTGAGCACAGATTGTGAGGATGCTTTTCGGAGACTGAAGAGGGCTTTGACATCAGCCCCAGTTCTGACTCTCCCCGATGTAAGCAAAATGTTTACGGTCTACACAGATGCTTGAGGACTTGGTGTCGTTTTGATGCAAGAAGGTAGGGTAGTATGCTACGGTAGCAGATAGTTTAGAGTTCACGAGAAGAACTACCCTACCCATGACCTAGAGTTAGCTATTATAGTGTTTGCATTGAAGTCGACATTATCTACTTGGAGAAAGATTTGAGTTATACACGGATCATTAGTCGCTTAAATATTTGCCCTCACAGAATGATCTCAACCTAAAGCAAAAATGATGGATGGAGTTCCTAGTGTCCTACGACTTTGGGATAGCTTATACCCCAGGCAAGGGTAATGTAGTGGCGGATGCGTTGAGTAGGCAGAGGATGACCTTGAGTCCTCTATACATAGATAGGAGGAGCTTGGAGTTTATATCGACCTTCGATATTAATACATCTACAGATTACACATTTGTATTGTTAGCATCATTGGAGGTGCGACTTACTCTCATCGAGTGTATTGGATCTATGTAGCAAGAGGACCCGCAGATAGCAGACATCTTGGATAGACTTGGTGAAAGAGAGACCTCTAGTCACCTAAGTAGATACTCCGTGGATGATAAAGAGTGGCTATGATGAGATGGAAGGCTCTGTGTTTCCCACACTACAAGAAAATATTGATTTTGCAGCGGACGAATCCGTCGCTAGATGCGTATTAGCGATAGATTTGTGACGGATAGCACTAGTCGGTAAATTTCACGTCGGTATTTTAGCGACCATTTTGCGACGAAAGTTAATGTCATTCTCCAACGCTTTACTGCCATTTTTCAATATATTTAAATTTAATTTTAAAAAAATTTAACAACATTTTACCGACGGGTATATATTTCTTTAATATATATTTTTTGAAATTCCATCGGAGATCCCTTGCTAAACAGCAAGGAACTAGAAACAGATAATTTCAACTTTGTCTTCACCTTAGATGTCTATTGGTAATTCGTCACAAATGCTAACATTTTCACAAGGTTATTGGTGATAGTTGTTTTTATTTCCATTGGCAATCACATGCAGATTTGCAAAACCTAGTTGTATTCCCTTTCTGTTCCATCGGTAAATGTTACTACAATAAAATACTAACTTACAAATGACTAGGTGTGGGCATAAACCGCACCGCAATGCGGAAACCACCCAGACCGAATCGCAAAAACGGTGCAGAAAACCGCACCGGATTCTCTCTCTAAAGCAAACAACCCAAACCGAACCGACTCACATATATGGTTCGGTTGCGGTTTGAACTTTTACCAAACCGTATTAAACCGAACTGAACCGCATAGCTATACTGACAATGTTATGATAAAAATAATTAACAAATTCCTATCTAACTTTTAATTTAACGCTATATATTCTATTTTCAACGTATGATGTAGTTATATTAATTAAAGATAACACTATGTGTTTTAACCTTCAAATGACACAATGTCATAAAATTGTAAATTGTTTGTTAATGAAAGTAATTTTCTGGTTTCATATTTAATACGGGTTCAAACCGGACCGAACCAAAACCGAACCGTATTACATCGAAACCGAAACTGAACCGCGCCCACCCCTACAAATGACGGACACCAATGTTAATTAAGATACTTAGTTAATATAAACACCGTTCATAATCAAATAACCACATAGAATATCAGTTAACATACAAGCACAATATAAAATTAAGTTGCTAAATTCAATAAATAATTCATAATAATTATGGAATAACAAAAGGCAATGTTTATTTCATAGTGAAATTATATAAATACCGAATACGAAAATAAGAATAGCACACATAAGCACCAAAATTGACTCAGCAAAGAACGCAAACCGCCAATGGAGATATTCCCAACTTGGATTCACACGGATACAAGTAATATCAGATTACAAGATATCAATTATGATTAAACATTTTTTACTTAGATAAGTGAAGTAACCAACTATTGTAAGTATCAACAAGTTTTAAAAAAAAAATCTCAACCTATTATCTTTCTTTACGACCATATATCTTTTTATCCGACTATTGATCCGTTCCCTTATCTGACTATTGATTCCATCCCTTATCAAACTAGAGTGCACATAACCTTGATCTTAAATATGTTATGCTCATATGCATGCTCTTATTTAGTGTTTATCCAACAAAAGAAATTCTCAACACTAGAAATTTAAAACATCACAGTTCCAATTTAAGTACACGCCATTGATTTCCCAGTATGAAACAGTACGACATTTAGCATGTGGTAAAACAAAGTATCCAAAATTTAAAATATAATGCTGACATGCAGCAAGGCTTAAGAGATAGGCTAAGTACATGTTGCAAAGTATACGAGGCGACTACTAATCAAACTACTATAGCATACAACTGCATATAAACATGCATTCACACGTGTATACCTCAATAGACAAGAGTGCAATATTTTGATTTTCATAAAAAGTTTAAAACACACTGCATGCTTATCTGAAATAGGTTGTAGCTGAAATGTATAAATTCTAGAAGAAACCCCTGTCCAGATTCTAAAATTTGTATAAAAGCTTCAATTCATAATAAATTATAACATTTACCTATCTGTTGTGCATTCAAAGGACAAAGGATAATCTAAAATAAAGCAACAGGAAAGGCCAAGTCAAACATATATATAGGATCAAATCCCAAGCTATAGGCAAAACTCAGGGTAGTTTTATGTCATACTACATTTCAGGTTCAAGGCCAAGAATCATGTGCACAAACAAGTGAACAAAAATTCGAATTCACGCGTGAAAGGCATACGTGTATACTCACAAATACTCAAAAATACAAATAGTAATGAACAACGATAAGGTGAAAGCCCAGCGAACCACACAAGCAATGATTTACCATTATAATTTTAGTTTTAATCAAAGTCGAACTATTTGAAGTATGTTAATTGTGAGAAAACTCACCTGCAGCAGAAGAAAAACGCATGTAATAGATTGGGTGTCGGGCTTCGGTGGCAATGTTGCAAGCTTTAGCGACCTATGTGGAACTAGATGTGCGAGTCCATGGGTACGAGTCTTTTACATGGAGAGGAAGGTGGCTTCGGGGTAGCCAGAGTTGCGGAGCGATGGTCTAGGCAGTGGTCATTCTGCCGTCAGGTGGTGAGCGAATTTGATGAAGGCTGCGACTTAAGGAGGATTGATTGGCGATTTCAAATTGAAGATGGTGGTGAACTGAGTAAGCTTGCGGTGGAAAAAGTGGAGGGGATTTTGAGGATCAGGGAAGGAGTTGACGCGGCTTCGATTATTGCTGAGGAGGGAGGAGCGATTTTGGGTAAACAAGTTTCTACTGAAGCCATTTCAAGATTTGGGGAAAACGATGTTTGGTGGAGATGGATTAAAATGAGGAACAAAGAAAAGGGGAGTTGAAATAAAAGGAATA
The DNA here is from genome assembly GCA_030737875.1 of Allium sativum. Taxonomy (NCBI): domain Eukaryota; kingdom Viridiplantae; phylum Streptophyta; class Magnoliopsida; order Asparagales; family Amaryllidaceae; genus Allium; species Allium sativum. Next base: position 653,422,593 of record CM060923.1, read on the forward strand.
GAAAATGGTGAGTAAATGACGTGGACAACTTTGCACAATATTCAGATTTCCACTAACACGTGGTGACGCAAACAGAAGAAATTTGCAAAAGTGTTGATCTATTTCTGCCAGCCTTGAACAAGTGGTGCAACTTATTTTAAATATTTGTTTTCAAAGTGTATACCAATTATTACACAATTTACATACATGCTAATGTTTATTTATATACTCCGGAATACAAGTCTTAAATTAATTTAAATCCAAATTCAAATCTAATTAAATTTTCAAGTTAAATTTCTAAATCTTTTATTCTTAATCATTCAAACAACTATCTCAATTTCAAACTTAAATTATATTTTAAAGCTAAGTTCAACTAAACAAATCTATTTAAATTCAATACCCAAGATAAATTGAAAATCAAATTTATAATTTCTCGAACAATATATTCAATTAATTTTAAAATATTAATATTGCTAAATTTAACGAAACTATTTTTGATTCAAACAATAAAATTTAAATTTACACTTAAAAAATCAATTCGAAACCAAGCTAAATAGATTAAATTTCAAATTATAAACAAAATTTAATTTCTCAAAAACCAAATCTAAATTAATTTCACAATTTTAAAATGTTGAAAATATTGGATCATTACAACACACATAATCAGAACCTTCTCCTCTCAAATCCAATTCTGAAGCATGATTTGCTCCAAGAAGTAGTTTTTTTAATATATAATCATTGTCCATAACAGCTGCCAACATACCAGGCAGGTAACCAACAGGACATTACCATCTCAGATTATGAACGTATGTGCAGGAAAGTAGATAGATGAGCTCCGGATAAACCACCATCCATCATACATCATAATCATGTTCGGGCAAGGCCGCCACTGATAGTGAAATATTTCTACTCCTACACACAACAATAGTCTGTCCAAAATATAACCAAAATACATGAAAATAGTACATCTCAATGAAGAAACTGACACTCCCGAGCTGCTCCACAATAAGCTCCCCAACATAAAGCAAGTACATGTAGCCTATTCTAGTCACGAGGCATCCAACCGGTAGCAAACGAGAAAGACCCAAATCTACTGAGCTCTCTCGAAAATTCCAGAGCAACCAGACCTCCGCAAGCAACCAATAAACGGTCTTCCCAAAAGAACCTATAAATCCAAACCCTGCAGCACTAGCAAACAACATCAGCACCAATAAAGGGGGTGTGAGGAGATTTGATAGCAGGACAGATCCTACTAACCTACCGAAAAAGTGGTTCACCTGATTCCTGCTCTGGTGGAAGATAGAACTGATGTAACATCAAAGGTATCAGCCAATCTCCTAGAGCGGGAACCCATTGAGCCTCTAAAAGGCCTACCATGAAACGCAAGGAAAACATCATTCCTTACCTTTTGGATAATAGCAGGAGGATCCATAAGAACCTCATCAAAAATTGCCTTGTTCCGCGAGCACCATATATGCCGATAGATAAGACAAGGGATAAGCCGAAACAGAATCGACCGGACAGATTTACCTGAGATTCCTTCCACCAGGATCTCGGTAAATCAGAAAGCGAAGCTGCATTACTTTGGATTCCTACCAGATTCCTGAAGTAATTCCGAATAGCTATGGCAGAGAAAACAAAGATAAACAAGTGACTAATCGATGTCGTTTCACCAGACCCATAACACCAACAACGAGACATAAGAGGGATTCCAATCCTCTGAAGATTCTCGTCCATCGAAAGCCCATCATGTAGGGCCCGCCACATAAGTATATACACCTTTGGCAGAATACGACATTCTAAATGAAGGAGAAAATATGAAGTCATGGAGTCGGTGTTCTTCCGAGTTCCACATCGTCGAGATTGAGAAAGGATTGCCATCCCACCCTGATCATCCTCCATGAGAATCGGAGAAAGCCTTGATCGACAGCATCTGTTTCCACGTCTCACTTGCATAGGACATGGCATCTGAGAAATTCAATGCCTAAAGCCTGTGGTACTTGGCATGAAGTAATGTCGCCCATAAGGAGTCAGTAGCATTAAACCAAGCCCACATCTTGCAAGCGAAAGCAAAACAGGTACCCTTAGGATTACGCAGGCCTAAAGCACCTTCAATTTTGGGACGACAAATGATGTCCCAAGAGATCCATTAGTGACGATTGGCACTGTCCTTTTTACCCCAGAAAAATGAAGAAGCCAGAGACCGGTAAGACCGGAAGAAGGAAGAGGTAGGAGTTATGGTAGCAAAGTCGTGAGATCCTATAGAGTCCAGAACCGACTTTATCAGAACAAGTCTACCTGCCTGAGAGAGAAGCGTCGCATTCCACCGGATGATCTTACCCCTAGCCCTATCTGACAAGGGATCGACGATGGCGTTTATCTTACGACCTCTGTAAAGAACACTACCGAGGTATGTTAAGGGAAGGGCGGAGGCTTTGAAACCGGTGAAGGTTTCAATCCATACAGATCTAACTTGAGACAAGTCTCTAGCCCCGACGAAGCAACTCTTATCAAAGTTAACGAGTTGGCTAGAACACGTCTCCTACTGCTGAATGAAGTTGATAAGGCAACTGATCGACTGACGACTACCAATCGTGAAAATGATAATATCATCAGCAAAGGATAAGGAAGAGATGAGATGGCATCACGAAGGGATACCAAACCGCTGAATATGGTTAGTTTTTTTAGGGAATGCAAACCGCGAACGAAAGCCTCAGCAGCGATAACGAAAAGAGGAGGCAGAAGATCCCCCTGACGAAGACCTCTTGCCGCCCTGAAGTACTCGTTGGCTAATACATTGATGGGAATAAAGAACCAACAGTTGGAGATAAGCCTTTAGATAAGGTCAATAAGGGTTTTGGGAAACCCGGAAGCCCTTAGAATCCGAATGATGAAAAACCAGGACATGTGATTGTAAGATTTAGACATATCCAGGTTCATGACCACATTAGAGCCCCTAACCTCCCGATCTAATTGAGATACCAGTTCCTAGGCTAAAAGGACGTTCCACAATCAAACGTCCTTTTACAAACCCAGCCTGAGAGGAAGAAATAACACGCTGAAGAAACAGAGCTAACCTACTGGCTAGAACCTTATAAATAACTTTATTAGAGAAATTACAAAAGTTGATCGGCCGACAATCCGCGCATGAGCGAGGATTCTCGCACTTAGGTGCTCCATGAAGTATTTATATTCGACTAGAGTACACAATCGGTATCTCTAACTCATCCACTACGTCATCACTTTCGAACCACCTCTCCAACTTCACACTTGTGAAGCCAATCATGCACAAACCCGCAACTCAAAATCACAACTCCCTGACTACGTTCCCAATGTCACAATCGACTACATCCAAAATTGCAATTTGATCCCTTGCTACCCCCAAAAACCATTCGATCTTACCTCAGCAAGGCGATCCCAAAATCAAAACCAAACCTCCAATCTTAACCTTCCAAAACCCATAGCTCTCTACTCAAAATTGCAAACCCACCTTCGAAAATCAACGAAAACCGAAGCCATAATCGCCTAATTCAATTTGTCAATTAGAAACTAGAATTCATTACGCTTTTATTTGAAAAAATAAAGAGGAATTAGAGATTAGGGTTTGAGAAATTATTATGGTTCCATTTTGACGATGGAAGCAAGATCGGGAACAGAGGCAACTTCTTCTTCGACCAAGAGTGGCAGCAGCGTTGATAGGTTTAGAATTAGAGATTAGGTTTGAGAGTGAGATTGAACTTTTTAGATATAGGAATAAATAAATATAAATCTACAATGGGTTATGAGACTTGAATGAAACCCAAACGATGGAGCCAATGTTTAAAAAAATTATACTTTATCTTAGTCAGATTTTATAGAATTTTTTTTAAATTATAATATGAAGTACTATATAATTTAAATTAAACTATTAAATGAACTTTTTTCAATATTTTAAAGTTTAGAAATTTTGGTTATTTCATGTCAAACAATAATTGGTTTTATAAACTTTATGATTTATTTCAAATTTATTCAAGATGATTTCAAATTTTTATTTTTTTGAAATATAAAATATATTATCTACTATAATTATAAAATAAAAGTATCAACTGTAATTATTAAATAAAATTATTTAAATTTAATTATTTAATAGTAGATATGATTTCATAAGTATTAAATTTTATTACTAATTATTAAATAATTATTATAATAAATTGATATTTTTATCTCTTGCAAATATGTTGGAATTCTACTGCAAAATAGATTTGATAAATATTCATCGGTGTTCTGCCTGGATTTGCAAGGAAAATAGCGATAGAAATTTTCTGTTGCTAATTTGATGCAATTTGCAACGGCTTAGTGAGGGATGACAGAAGATGACGATGATAAATAAATGAAAAAAGTTGAAATAACAAAAAACTATAACTTGTAGATCACAAGGAAATCCATCACTAATTGGCGACGGAAATTCCCACTTCTAAATATATGACGCTAAATCAGTGTTTACTTGTAGTACTGAGATAAGGATTTTTTGAGGGCAGACCTTGAGGAAGCTCGTCATTCTCGGATGACTATCCATCCGGGCCACAACAAGATGTATCAAGATATGAAGATAGTTTTCTTTTGGGTTTGTATAAAGAAGGATGTAGCATAATTTATGACTTGATGTTTGACTTACCAGCAAGTAAAGGCCGAACAAAGGAAACCTGGCCAATTACTTCAGCCCTTGGATGTCCGACAATGGAAGTGGGAGAGCATCTCTATGGACTTCATTATGGAATGCTTAAATCGAGGAAGGGCAACACCAGTATTTCGATGATATTAGACAGAATAACGAAGAGTGCTCACTTTGTCCTGTTAAAAGCAAGAAGACGACAGATGGCTAGCATTGGTATACCTTCGAGGGATAGTTCAACTTCATGGGGTACCTTCCCGTATAGTAAGAAATCGAGAGCCCATCTTCACTAGTGAGTTTTGGAATAGCTTACAAGAGGCACTAGGTACACAACTACGTTTGAGCACAGCATACCACCCTCAGACTGATGGATAGACTGAGAGGCTGAATAGGGTTCTTGATGATCATCTGAGACTATGTATCCTAGATTTTGGAGGGACTTAGGAGGAGCATTTCCCATTGGTTGATTTTGCAAAGAACAACAGTTATCAGTCAAGCATAGGCATGGAACCCTTCAAGGCACTTTATGGACGACCTTGAAAATCGCTGACTTGTTGGTGGGGTTCTACGGACATACTTCTATTTGGGCCTGATATGATTCAAGAGACTTCCAAGAAGATTGAACTTATCTGCCGAAGAATGAAAGCAGCTCAGAAAAGACAGAATTCATATGCCGATAAGAGGAAGACTGATTTGGAATTCGAAGTAGGACATATGGTCTTCATCAAAGTATCACCCCTATGAAATCTTGTTCGCTTTGGCTCAATAGGGAAATTGGCACCAAGATTTGTAAGGTCATTCCCTATAGCGGAGAGGATACGTCAGATGGGTTATAAGGTTAAACTGCCGGAGAGGCTGGCCGGTGTACACGACGTGTTCCATATTTCCCATTAGAGGAAATGTCTACACGATACAATAGAAGTAGTGGAGCCGAGCACACTTGAAGATGTGGAGGTTGAGAAGGAAGCATTGGGGAGAAGAGTTCCTACTTATATTCTAGGATCAGAAGTTAAGAGACAATGCAACAAAGAAATCAGAATGAAGATAAAGTAGGGAGAAGACCGCGAAGATGTGACATGGGAACCCAAAGACTAGATATGCGCTTCTTATCCTGTTTTTTTTAGAGTACGTTCTTAATTTATTTTATAGCTTTTAATTCGTATTTGCTTCTTCATTCAAGTATTTTTATCCTATCGTTCGAATCTTTGATCCTTAGGTAAAAACCAATGATTGGAAACATGTGTTTGAGACTTGTTATGGTTGATGATTGCAAGTGGATGCAAGTGTTCGCAAGTGGTTGCCCGTGGATGCATATACACATACTAGGCACTAGATCGGCTCAAACACTTACATATTGCATATGGATGTGTGTGCATTTTAAATTTCAACCGATGAAAATGGTTGAAGCATCATATGGATGTTGCATTTTGGTGGACGATTATGCACTCATATAGAACTTATATGTTGTACTAGGTGTAATACCCCGTAAAATTCATAAGTATTAATAATAACTAAATAATTAAAAATAAGCAATTAAATGATCTGTCTGAAAAATGGGATTTTGCAGCTTTAGGAATTTGACTACGAAATTCTTTTATTTGGATTCGTGATGAAATTCTGAATCATTTTCGTATATAATATGTTGAAAACGGTCAATGTATAAAGAAGTTATGAATAAATGAATTTGAACCGTAAACGTAGAATATATATATATATATATATATATATATAACTAAATGGATAATATATATGTGTGTCCACATTATATTCAAAATAAAGAGGGAGGATTTGAAATTTGAATTGAAGATAAGATTATGGGGACAAAGTAAATTGTATATATGGAATAAGAGTAAGAGATTAAGGAACGTATTAATTAAAATAAACAACTCAGCAACACTTCTTTATTAGGTGTTCCATCCTCCAAAGGGTCGATCCCCTTCCTAAAGGGTGCCGATCGCCGATCGACCGCTTTGCTCGACCGCCTAGCAGCTGACAACCCAATAAATCTATGTTGTTAGAGTTTTTCTTAAGGGATATATAAAAATAAAAGGCTTGGATTAATTCTAAGTAATCCAATGGCCTATGCTCACCGGGCAACTATAAATAGCCCCTCATATCACACATTAGAACCCTAACCATTCTCTATCCCTGCCTCCATGATGCCTCTCTGCCATTACTAAATTCCGAAGAAAAATAAAAGAAAGTTTAAGGAATTCTTCTATTCCTCCAATCCTATTCTTAATCTCTCTCTACTCTAATTCATATAGGTTTAGTATTCTGGAATTTTGCATATATATATATATATATATATATATATATATATATATATATATATATATATATGAGACTCTAATACATGACTCTTACATATATATATATATATAATTAGGAGGATTATTTGATTACGTTGAACCGTAAAAGATTAAACCACAGATCTAGATCTACTACAGATTTCTCCTTGTTCTACCTAGATATGTGAGTGGAATATCGTTTACTTAAGGCGTACTCATATTTTTATTACATTATCAGGTTGATAGATATGCCTAGGAGGATATGGAAATTTAATAACAAAAACGCTAAAAACCCCAAATCCTCTATCTTGTTTTTGCGTATGAATTGTCATGATTATTTGGGTATTGTGGACTTTTGATTTTAATATTGGGTTAAAGATGAAAATGGGCATTGCTACTATCGTTTCTATTTTGTATAATTCGCCTTTATCAAACATTTGATTGTAACCTAAAAGGGTTTAGATTTGCGTACTTCATAATTTGATTAGGTTTGGATTCTATTTTGAATCCAAACGTATTCCTACTTGAAATATGATAAATATAAACGTTTTTATGTGCATAATACCCAAAAAGGGTGAATTAGACAAAGTGGAAATTATAAACATACATGTGTAATTGTATGTAATACTTTATTTTTAATTTAGTATTAAAATCATTCCACCAAGCCTAGGATGCAAGTTGAAAGTTTATATGGATGTATATTTTCCTTCCACTACTATATGTTACCTTGTTATTATGGCATCATGCCCAAGTTGTAGCGGTAAAAGTATAGAAAAACTAACTTGTATACCTTGATTTGGACAAATTGACAATTGCCATCTCATTAGAACATTTCCTCATTTATACGAATATTTACGTTATTTAGTGATATAATTAGTATACTTATATAAACGTAATCAACATAATTAACGTTTTATTAGCGTAATAAATTCAATTAGGTTAGAATTCGAATTTGAAATGTCCCCATAATAAATATGTATTTGATTGCTTGTGTGGGTATATAGAATGGATATATATATATATATATATATATATATATATATATGTTAATAGGGGCACAATGTCACGAGGTTAGTTGCCATTTGTAGTAGAAGTCTGCCCAGAACCCACCGACAAATCCATCAACCACGAGTGGGTCCAACTAATGTGAGATGTCCAAGTGCCATGGACCGTTCAAAAACTTAGTACACTAGACACGAGGTTAAAACAACTTGTAGTAGAAGTCCGCCCGGAACCAACCAGCATATCTAACATCTACAGGTATAAGGTTTAATGTGAAGTGACGGCCCGCCCCGCACCAGCCAACATTCCAATGAAAGTGTGTTGTGTCAATGTCCAACCAGCACGGGACGGTCGCCAAAGAAAGGAATGAAGGGAATTTGAACTAGCAAGGTACCTGTAAAATATCTCACAGTGCATGGAATAAAATATAATAATAGCATACTTGACATAAAACAGGAGAGATAGTGAATAAGCTGAAAACTAAACCATGATAGCAGTGGAAAATTCAAAATATAGCTTATGTTCCACATCATCATTATTACAACTTTTCAAACTGTCACAAAAGCAAAATAAGAAAGGTATGATAATAATGCCCAAAGTAGTGACCAACAGCGACACAGGGAGAATATCTATACATAAATCATACGTGGAAGCATCCTGCTCATCTCCGGATCATCTACACGTGCACAACCAGCTAACTTGTCTCTAGTCTGCCCATTTAAGAGCACCCAGAGTAATAAGAAGAGACATAAAACTCTGGGTCAGACAAAAGTTTGATATGTGCGATAAGTAGCACTAAACCATACCTGAACCTGGACCTGCAACCAAAGAGTTAGCACAACAATATGCACAATACTCTAAGGTGACACTAACATATGGTATAAAGATACGGGGGTGGGGTGTGCATGTCATAGTGATGCCAAAAAATCAAGCATGGTAACCATCCTCACATCTCCCACTCAGTGCGTAAAGCATACGATATCCACCGCTTTGATCACCCATATCCTTGTTATGATCACTCTGCCCCATGGGGTCATGGCGACTCCACTGCACTTATCCATAGCCACCAGTCCTTGATAAGTCCACTCTGCCCCCATGAAGTCATAACGACTCCATTGCACTGGCTCATAGCCATGCTACGATCACTCTGCCCCATGGAGTAATAACTACCCTACTACACTGATCCATAGCCTAACAATCGTCTCTCGGTGAGAATCAAAATTATGGACGTCGACAACTCCTTAGCACACGTCCCACAGCAAAGTCCAATCATGAAGTTGACTCGTTGATTCCCATCTGGATCCCGAGTTCTACTTCCCATTTGGACTACCTTTGCATCTCGGGTTTTGGTCTCCTCCGAATATGTTTGGCCCTTCACTTCACTTTGCTTCGAATCGTAGTCACCCATCAGTTTGATTTCCATCTGGTTCGGGTCGGTTCGTGATGCATGGGGCGGCTCATGGTGCTCCATGTGGGTCGGGTCATGATGGCATGCTCTATATCGGTGCGTCCATGTTAACTCATCTGGTTCGGATCGTGAGTACCCATTGGTTCGGGTCGGTGGTCCATCAATGGTTCGTGGCAACCTCTCTGGGTCGGGTCATGGTACTCGCCCTTCAGCTAATCCGTTCGTGGCACTTGAGCAGGAGTGGGTCGGGTCGTCGCCATTAAGCTCCTTGTATCCACAAGCAATTCGTGGGAAAGGGGTTCTTCACGGGCAGGTCGGGTTGCCCTCCACCGGTCCGATCCGGTCCGGGTCAAATTCCTGCAACTCTTCCTACGACTGTTTTACACCCTACGATGGCGTTTTCGACTATTCTAACTGTTCTAATCAATCACGAAGCATACCATACAGTCATAGCAACACATAAAATTGACCACAAACACCAAAAAAACAATTTGATATGTCAAAATGGATCAAATCTACCCAAAACCCATATTTTCCCCTTAAACATGTTTAAGCAAATCTAATGATAGGATTAGCAAAACTTAACCAAATTAACCCAAACTTCTAATAAAGGCCTAAAATAATATTTAAGAATTTATAAACATTTTTCCAGATTTTTAACATGCAAAATTTCGTCAATTAACACTAATCACCCTAATTAATTGTAGTTAGTGTAAAAACAATGCTAATCACTCACCTTGGCCACAAATAAAATATAAAAACCAAAACTCCGCTGATTTGGGGCGATCTCCAACATCTAACAGATGCTCTAACTCTGGAATGGTGCTATTTCTCCTTGATTTGATGTTACTAAGCTTAATCCTTGATTAGAGAGCGATTTGGGATGAAATTAGAAGGTGGAGGCCATTGTTAGGGTTTCTAAGAGGTAAATGGCAGCTAGAAAACTGAAATAGAATGAAAACCTAACTCATTTCAGCCTCCCATAACCCTAATCCCGAAATGGGTTACGGGCCCATTCACTAATCACCTCATTTGGCCCGATTAAGCAGTTTTTTTACCTTTTAAACCTTATTTCAGCCATATCTCCCAAACGATAAGTCCGTTTTTCACATATAACCACTCTACGGAAAGGTAAACCATCATCCAGATCTAATGGAAGTGGTTTCAGGTCAAAAGTCCTTTCCAGTCAAAAGTTATGGATGAAACAAGATCACCTAGGGGTAAAACGGTCATTTAAAAATTGAGAAAAATCGTGAACATGGGAAAGGACCCCAATAGTCGTCTCCCAAAGTTACATGACCATAAGACTTCGTATGTGAAAGAAATAAATATTCTACGATCATTCGATGCGTAGATTGCGGGCGTTACATTCTCCCCCCTTAAGAAATTTCGCCCCCAAAATTCCTTAACTAAGAAACAAGTAAAGGATCCCGCATGCCTACCAACCATTCACAACAACCAAACATACAAAAAAAACAAGAATATCCTAGCATGCGTAAAACTAAATTGCGATTAAAATCTTACCAGGCAAAGAGTTCTGGATACGTCTTCCTAATGCTCTCCTCTATCTCCCAAGTACCGTCATTCTCATTCTCGCCCCACTGAACTTTGACTAGATTCACAACTTTCCTTTGAAGTAGCTTCGTATCGTGCTCGACTATACGAATTGGCTTGCGGTTCCCAACCGCTGCGGGTTCTACTTTGATATCATCCAACTGATCAGGTGAAATAGCCACATCGGGGTTGTGCACGAATTTCTTATACTGAGAGACATGAAATACGTTATGAACTCCCGCCATCTAGTCTGGAAACTCAACTTTACTTGCCAAATTCCCAATTTTCTTGAGTATATGGAATGGACCAACATTTTGGTGTTAACTTGCCTCTCCTACCAAATCGTATCACGCTCTTTAACGGAGAAATCTTGACAAACACCAAGTCGCCAATGGAGAATTTTGAATCTCTCCTCCTCTTATCAGCATAACTCTTCTACCTATCTTGGGCAACCTTCATTCTTTGTCAGATAACCTTGTTCTTATCTAAGGTTTCTCTTATCACATCTGGCCCAAACACAAATTTCTCATCGGTTTCTAACCAACATGACGGTGAGTTGCACGATCTTCCGTACAAAGCTTCAAATGGAGCCATACCAATACTGGATTGATAACTATTATTATATGTAAACTCTACTAGATGCAAATGGTCATCCCATGATCCACCAAAATCCAATATGCAAGCTCTCAAGAGATCTTCTAATACTCGATTCACCCTCTTTGTTTGACCGTCGGTTTGAGGATGATATGCGGTACTGAGATGTAATTCTGATCCTAATGCCTCTTATAAGCTCTTCCAAAATCCACTGGTGAACAACAGATCTTGGTCACTCACAATGCCTTTGGGTGTTCCATGAAATCTCACTACCCACTTCATATACAGTTCTGCTAATTTAGCTACCGTTTTATTCGACTTGACGGGTATAAACCTTGCACTCTTAGTCAATCGGTCCACAATCACCCAAATGCTATCATGGCCCGATCTAGTTGTTGGTAACCCATCAATGAAATCCATTGAGACTTGTTCCCATTTCCATTCTGGAACTTCTAATGGTTGCAACAAACCACTAAGTTTCTTTTGCTCAGCTTTAACCAACTGACAGTTCATGCATTTGGATATAAACTTCCCAACGTCTCTTTTCATCCCTTCCCAGTAGTTGGTCTGCCTCATATCTGGATACATTTTCTTACCACCGGGATGTATGGTCATTTTCGAGTGATGACATTCTCTAAGCACTTCATCTCTCAATCCGTTGACATTCGGCACAACTAGTCTTCTATTCTTTCTAAGCCATCCATCTCAATCAAGCCCATACTTGTTCATCTCCTCGTTGATACCCATCTCTAACTTGGAGATGATTTCTAATAGATTAGGATCGTCCCTTTGATTGGAACTAATCCGCTCAATCAAAGTGGGTCTGATCATCAAACTTGCAAATTCTTTTGGATCCAATTAGTACTTTGTTCTGAAATCATACCCAGAGATGTACTCTAGTTGCTTCCGTTCTAGAAACATAGCCCCTAAACTGGCATTTCTTCTACTCAATGCATCAGCTGCTGCATTGCCCTTTCCTTATGTATATGCGATATCGAAATTGTAAGAAGACAAGAATTCTAACCATCTTTGTTGTCAGGGATTTAGATCCTTCTGAGAGAAAAGATACTTTAACGATTTATGATCGGTAAACAACTCGAATCTTTCTCCCAAGAGATAATGTCTCCACATCTTCATGGCGAACACAATCACTGCCAATTCCAAATCATGAGTAGGATACCTTTTCTCATGCGGTTTCAGTTGTCGATTAGCATAAGATACAACCCTAACTCCTTGCATCAATACAACACCTAGTCCGGTACCACAAGCATCTGTGTATATCATCATCTCTTCATTCCCCTTAGTAATGACTAACACTGGTGCGCATATCAACTTTTCCTTTAGACTCTTGAATGCATTGTCGCACTTTTCGTCCCAGACGAAAGCCTGATTTTTCCTGGTCAACTGAGTCAACGGTGCCGCTACCTTGGAGAAGTCTTGGATAAACTTACGATAATATCCAGCTAATCCCAAGAGGCTTCTTACGTCTGTTGCATTCTTGGGCGTAGACCAATCTTGTACAGTAGCCACCTTTGCAGGGTCCATGGCAATACCATTCTCTGAAACAACATGGCCAAAGAATCTCCCTTCCCTCCTCAAAAAGTGACACTTAGAGAACTTTGCTTTCAATTGGTGTTTTCTTAACACCTTCATCACTATCCTCAAATGTTCCTTGAGTTCTTCATCTGTCCTCGAATAAACTAAGATATCATCCACGAACACAAGAACAAACTTATACAATTGATCCCTAAATACCCTATTCATAAGATCCACAAAATATGCTGGTGCATTGGTCAACCCGAATGGCATGACCAACCACTCATATAAACCAGACGGCATCCGAAAGGCCGTCTTATTTATACTCTCGGCTTCCACCCAAAGTTGATGGAAACCCATCGTGAGATCCAACTGGGAGAACACTCTCGTGCCACTCAACTGATCAAACAAATCATCTATCTACGGTAGAGGATACTTATTCTTCCTTGTCACTTTATTCAACTCGCGGTGGTACATGCACAATCGAAGGAAACCATCTGCCTTGGTAGCAAACACAACTGGTGCTTCGCACTCAGAAACACTTCTTCTGATAAATCCCTTCTTCAATATATTGCTTACTTACGTCCGAGCTCTCGCTGCTCCCTTGGTGCCATACGACGAAGTGGCATCACTATAGGCCTGGCATCTTTCACTAAATCAATACGAAACTCAATCTCTCGGTGTGGTGGAAGTCCGGTCACTTCCACGAAGTCGTCCGAATACTGGCCAGCCACGGGCACATCTGATAACTCATCATGCTGGATGCCGAGGGAATTTAGAAAACTAGCCATTACCCCATCACTAGGTAGACCACCAAACACTACTCTCCGCCCATCATCCACTCTAACTGCCACCAAAAAACCCTCACTGTCTACCACCACCCCATATCTTTGGAGCCAATCGACTCCCAAAATAATGCCAAGCCCAGTAAAGCCTAGAACAAAGCAATCACAAGCAAACATGCATCCATGACTCGATAAAACCACATTACGACAAATCATGCTAAGGCTAGTTGAACCACCAATCATGTTCGTCACCGCTAAAGGTCTATCTACTATTTCGGGTTCTAATCACAACCTATCTACCAGGTCACTAGATATGAAGGAATGGGAAGCTCTGGTATCAAACAATACCCAAACACCATAAACAGAAAGCATACCTTGAATGACGACATTCTTTCCTTTCTCTGCCGCGGTTGTGGCATTCGACGAAGAAGGAACAGCATCAAGAGCATATGCTTTCACAATCTGCTTCTCTTTAAGGGTTGCGGACACTTATCCCTGTGATGTCCCACTTGACCACAGTTGAAGCACTTCCTATCCGCTGGCTTTGCTCGACATTCTTTAGCATAATGGCCCTTATTGCCACAGCTAAAGCACTCAACATCTTTTTTATTCTTTTTCTTCTGGCCATCCTTGGTCTTATTCTGCTTTCTCTTATTCTGAGAACCATTCTTGCCTCCACCGCTTGCTTGCGGTTTTGGTTCCTCTGCAGATGCAACCTCAGTCTTCGACTTAGGGTATAGACTCTCTGATCTCAAAGCTTTTCCCACAATCGATTCAAATGTCTCATCGATATGGTTTATAAGCCTTTCCCCCAAGTACTGATCTAAGCCTTTTATGAACTTCTCATTCTTCTTCTCGGGAGTGTCGATAAGAGATAATCCATACTTCGATAAAGTATCGAACTCAGCAATCTACTTCGAGACTACCCTACCATTCTGCTTAAGCTCCAGAATTTTCCTAAACAATTCTAACTTCTGAGCAGCTGGGATGAAATTATCACTGAATCGGGCCTTAAACTGATCCCAAGTAACTTGATTCTCTAGAGTAGCTGCCTTAATAGCATTCCACCAATTCAACGCCCGTCCCTGCAGCTGATGAGATGCTAGCTTTCTCTTGTCGCATCCTCGGTACCCAAGTCTTCGAAGATGCGCTCACAGCTATCAAGCCAATCCTAAACTTCTGTAGCCGATTTCGTTCCGCGGAACGGCTTTCCGCCAAGACTAGTGTAATCCTTGCATAGCTTGGCGAAATCGGCCCTAGGCGCTTGCACCACTGCACCACCACCATTTACAGCATTGGGAACTGCTCCTTGCAAATTTCTAAGCATCTCTCTCATGAAGTCAGTGAACATCGTCCTCATATCAGGAGCATTCCCCTTATTAACTCTTCTACTAGTACCCCTAGTATATCGGCTCATCATTCAATCTGTAAGGAGAAAATGATTAACCATCTCTTCAGTGGTGCCAGTGCAGTGCGACTTCATCCTTAAATATACTAATAGTATATATATATATATATATAGCTTTTGAAAACCAAAATATCACAAATACACGCTCTCATATACGTATACTATCTTTCTCTGGTGTCTTTCCCTAGGTTAACTACGCAACCTACAGCTCTGATACCAAATGTGATAGCCCGCCCCGCACCAGCCCACATTCCAATGAAAGTGCGCTGTGCCAATGTCCAACCAGCACGGGACAGTCGCCAAAGAAAGGAAAGAAGGGAATTTGAACTAGCAAGGAACCTATAGAATGTCTCACAGTGCATGGAATAAAATATAATAATAACATATTTGACATAAAACAGGCGAGACAATGCATAAGCAGAAAACTAAACCATGATAGTAGTGGAAAATTCAAAATACAGCTTATGTTCCACATCATAGTTATTACAACTTTTCAAACTGACTCCAAAGCCAAATAAGAAAGGTACACAACTAATGCCCTAAGTAGTGACCAGCAACGACACAGGGAGAATATATATATCATACGTGGAGGCAAACTGCTCGTCTCTGGATCAGCTACTCGTGCATAACCAACTAACATGTCTCTAGTCTTCCCGTTTAAGAGCACCCAGAGTAATAAGAAGAGACATAAAACTCTGGGTCAGACAAAAGTCTGGTATGGGCGATAAGCAGCAAAACAGAACAATAACAGGTATACTAAACCATACTTGAACCTGGACCTGCAACCAAAGAGTTAGCACAACAATATGCACAATACTCTAAGATGACACTAACATATGGTGTAAAGATACGGGGGTGGGGGTGTGCATGTCATAGTGATATCAAACAATCAAGCATAGCAACCATCCTCACATCTCTCATTCAGTGCATAAAGAACACGATATCCACCGCTTTGATCACCCATATCCTTGCTATGACCACTCTGCCCCATGGGGTCATGGCGACTCCACTTCACTGATCCATAACCACTAGTCCTTGATATGTCCACTCTGCATCCATGAAGTCATAACAACTCCACTGCACTGGCTCATAGCCATGCTACGATCACTCTGCCCCATGGAGTAATAACTACCCCACTGCACTGATCCATAGCATAAGAATCGTCTCTCTGTGGTGAATCAAAGCTATGTACGTCGACAACTCCTTAGCACACGTCCCACATCAAAGTCCAATCATGAAGTTGACTCGTTGGTTCCAATCTGGATCCTGAGTTCTACTTCCTGTTTGGACTACCTTTGCACCACGGGTTTTGGTCTCCTCCGGATCGGTTTGGCCCTTCACTTCACTTTGCTTCGGATCATAGTCACCCATCAGTTTGATTTCCATCTGGTTCGGGTTGGTTCGTGATGCATGGGGCGGCTCGTGGTGCTCCATATGGGTCGGATTGTGATGGCATGCTCCAGATCGGTGCGTCCATGTAACCTCATCCGGTTCGGATCGTGAGTACCCATTGGTTCGGGTCGGGGGTCCATCAGTGGTTTGTGGCAACCTGTCCGGGCCGGGTCATGGTACTCACCCTTCAGCTGATCCGTTCGAGGTACTTCAGCAGAAGAGGGTCGGGTCGTCGCCATCAAGCTTCTTGGTTCCACCAGCGATTCGTGGGAAGGGGATTCTTCACAGGCGGGTCGGGTCGCCCTCCACCGATCCTATCCGGTTCGGGTCAAATTCCTGCAACTCTTCCTGCGACTATTTTACACCATACGACGGCATTTTCGACTATTGTAACTGTTCTAATCAATCACAAATCATACCATACAGTCATAGCAACATATAGAATTGACCACAAACACCAAAACAATAATTGGATATGTCAAATGGGAACAAATCTACCCAAAACCCATATTTTCCCCTTAAACATGTTTAAGCAAATCTAATGATAGGATTAGAAAAACTTAACCAAATTAACCCCAACTTCTAACAGAGGCCTAAAATAATATTTAAGAATTTCTAAACATTTTTCCAGATTTTTAACATGCAAAATTTCGTTAATTAACACTAATCACCCTAATTAACTGTAATTAGTTTAGAAACAATGTTAATCACTCACCTTGGCCATAAATAAAATATCAAAATTGAAACTCCTCTGATTTGGGTGATCTCCAGCATCTAACAGCAGCTCTAACTCTGAAATGGTGCTATTTCTCCTTGATTTGATGTTGCTAAGCTTAATCCTTGATTAGAGAGCGAGTAGGGATGAAATTAGAAGGTAGAGGCCATTGTTAGGGTTTCTAAGAGGTAAATGGCGACTAGAAAACTGAAATAGAATGAAAACCTAACTTATTTCAGCCTCCCCATAATCCTAATCCCGAAATGGGTTATAGGCCCGTTCACTAATCAACTCATTTGACCCGGTTAAGCAATTTTTTACCTTATAAACCTTGTTTCAGCCATATCTCCCGAACGGTAAGTCCATTTTTCACAAATGACCGCTCTACAGAAAGGTAAACAATCACCCAGATCTAATGGAAGTGGCTTCAGGTCAAAACTCCTTTCCAATCAAAAGTTATGGCCGAAACAAAGATCAGCTAGGGCAAAACGGTCATTTAAAAATTGGCAAAAATCATGAACATGGAAAATGACCCCAATAGTCGTCTCCCAAAGTTACGTGACTATATGACTCTGTATGTGAAAGAAATAAATATTCTACGATCCTTCGATGCGTAGAATACGGGTCATTACAGGTCTAGTGTGTGTGTATATAGAGTTATAACAATATATATATATATATATATATATATATATATATAAGTCTATTGCGTGTGAAAATAGGCAGGTTTAATTTGCCTTGAGAAGGCCTTAAGTGGTTGATTCTCTTTTCATCTAGTTTGGGTCTAAAGTGGTTAGGACTAGGATCCCTCAGAAGGTTTATTCCTTGGAGTGGAACCAAAGTCATGGGACCCACCCTTATTAGATTTAAAGTAAAGTATTTGGGTCCTCCTTCTCTAAAAGTGGTTAGGCATAAACGGTAATGGAGTACGGTAGTTCACAGGGGATGTCCACTTCCTCTATAAGCTTGTAAGGGCTCAACTAGGGACAAATTTGGTAAATCAAAGATATGTGGCCATTGCATGTTAACCAACTATCTAAGGGAAGTCTTAAGCAACATAGGTGTCCTATCGTAATATCAGTCAAGTAGTAACGTTCGCAATACAACTTCTCATATTACAAGTGAGAGTATAGATCTAAGAATGTTAACGTATTAGGACATGGTCTTAAGAGGCCAGAGGACCACCTTAAGGTTATAAAGTATCATAAGAATACACCTTTGTTAGGACCATAAGTGACCAAGAATGCCCACCTCATTGGGTCTTTACCCTAAACACACTAATAGGCGATTGACTTGGATATCCACCCCCATTGGTTAGATACTTGGTGATCATGTGAATCTTCTGTGCTACGTAGACATGCTTTGACATATGTAACCTGCTAAAAAATAGGGTTATGGACATTAAGTAACACCATATTTCAGTTAAACAGACCTTTATGTTCTGACCCCTCTCCTTAACATATCCAGCATGTCAGTAAATGGGGTAAAAGCCATAGATGAAGTCATGATTGAAGCTGATGAAGAAGAAGAAGCTGTTATGCTATTATTAGTAGTTATTGCTTTACTTCTTTTGGAAACTTGTGAGAATGAACTATTTGATGTACCCATTGAAAAAATGTAACTGAGACTGTTGTATCACTGTGATTTTTAAATAAATGGTATATCTTGTTTTAGTATTATATTTTCTCTCTCCGTTGTGTGAGATTTCCATTTGAAGTATCTGTGTGTATATATTTTGTGCAAAAGTAATCTTTACAGGAACCAACGACCCGTTTAGAATGGCTCTAATTTTCGATGGGCCTTTTCTGGGTTGAAATTTAGGCCCATTCCGGGCGGGCTGTAACATTTGGTACCAGAGCATAGGTTACCCGATTTTAAGGGAAATATACGTATGAGAGGCGTATTTGTATATTGAAAAAGATTTTTCAAACTATATATAATATATATCTTTACCCCTAATAAGCATATGCATTTAAACTAGGCATCTTTATCGTTTTCTTCCTTTTTCAGCCCAAATACCATCCCGAGAGTATCCCCTAAAGGATTCTTCCCTTACTTTACAGATAGTAGAATGACTGAAAACTCAACTGAGCTGGGTAACCAAGTAGGACCCCGCTACTTGCCAGAATGATTTCAACAGTATCTCCGTATTGTTAAACAGGTCCATATTGCTAATCCTACCTCGACGGCTCCAGCAGCGATCGCCGATGAGGTAGCATTTGACTTTTCTCTCTACTATACGACCTTTATGAACCTTGGAGGAAAATCATTTTTAGGGAAAGAAAGTTTTACTAATTCCCAATCTTGGCTAATGGATTGTGAAAGAATTTTAGAAGCTACCAGCTGGCCTAATGAGGTGAAGAGAAGAGTTACGGTCTAGCATTTAAAAGATGTAGCCCTTGAATGGTGGAACTTCGTATCGGTGGAAAGCGAGGGCTGGAGATTTACATGGGCATGGTTCAATACCCATTTTAAAGAATTTTTTTTCCAAGAGCAAAAATGACTATCCAGCTAGAGAAATTCATCCACTTCAAGCAAGGATGCTTGAGCTTGCAAGAGTATGTATCCAAATTTACCGAATTATGCAAGTTCGGAAGAGGATTGGTAGATACCCCCATGAACAAAGCCCTTAGATTTGTTAAAGGACTGAATTCCCCATTGAAGGAAACTTAATTAGCTCAAGTAACATTCGAGGCAACTTTTGAAACTCTTGTGGAGACAACTATCCTATGCATGGCTGAAGGCGCCAAGGAGGATAAAGAAGGAGAGAAAGGAGAAAGCTCCAACAAGAAAAAGGAACGGTGGAAAAATAAGAAGAAGAACAAATTCAAAAGAACGCAAAAACTTGTACGAGTTGCAACCGCATGGGCCATGAGGCCAAGTATTATAGGACTTCGTTAGCGAAATAGAGTTCAAGGGAAAATGTTACAACTGTCATGAAGAAGGACACATGTCCAAAGACTGCCCAAATCCCAAAGTTGTCAAGAGCGGCCAGAACTACGCAATAGAGGTAGCACCGATTCAAAGCCGACCCCCAAGAGACCAAGGGTAGCCCGGACTTGAAGGCATAACCTCTGTTTTAGGAAATTTAAGTATACCTGTTGTTCGATTATGGAGTAACCTATTCTTTTATCTCCAAACGATTAGTAAATCTATTGAACCTTTCCATATCTGTCTCGGATAGTCCGATAGAGGTGGCCAAACCTATCAAAGGATCTCAGTATCTTGAATTATTGTGTAAAGACCTAGTATTGGAGGTCGCCAATGTTGAATTCCATTGCGAAGCATATGTGTTGGACTTTATGGGGTATGACCTTGTCCTAGGTATAGACTGGCTATCATTTTATGGGGACACCCTAGATTGAGATAGGAGAATCGTTCGTCTTAGGAGCCAAACCTAAATATTCGTTGTATGTTAGGAACAAGGATAAAGACTTATTGTATTACTTATCTTCTATTTCGGAAGGACCATCTTTGGTCCCTATAGTTTGTGAATTCTTGGAGGTCTTTGAGGAAGTCACGGGACTTCCACCCCACAGAGAAATCTCTTTTCTTATTGACATAGAGAAAGATGCTGGACCTATAGCACTACCCTTGAGGCATATGGCACCCAAGGAAAGAAGGGAGTTAGATAATTATATTTCATAGTTACTGCAAAAAGGTTATATTCGTCGAAGTGCCTCAGAATGGGGTGCACCTATTGTATTTGCCACCTAAGTTGATGGATCTTTGAGATTTTTGTGGACGATAGCAAACTTAATAAATTGACCAAGAAGAATAGGTGCCCTTTATCAAGAATCGATGATGTTTTTGACCACATGAGAGGAGCCCGAGTGTTTTCCCAATTAGACCTTGCTACTGGATTTCACCAGTTAAGAATTGCGGAGGACAGCAAGGACAAAACTGCGTTTAGGACGCCAGACGGATTATTCCAATGGGAAGTTATGTCCTTCGGACTAATGATTACATCCTCTTTCTTCGTTGACCTCGTGAGTAGAGTGTTTAAGGGCATTCTAAATAAAATATGGAAGTCTTCATAGATGGTATCCTTATATTTTCAAAAGACCGTAAAGACAGTGAAGATCACTTAAGATAAGTTTAGGATATTCAGAAAGAACCAACTGAAAGAAAAATTCTCAAAGTGCCACATCTGGAGGGAAGAAGTAAGATTTTTAGGACATATTGTGTCGAGCGAAGGATTGGTCGTAGACCCCGCAAAGATCGAGGCTATCAAGGAATGGAGGATACCTCGAAGTGCAAAGGAAATAAGGAGATTCCCGGATTGGCCAGATATTATAGGAAATTCATTGAAGACTTTGAAGAGATTTCTACTCCTTTAACATAATTAATGAAAAAGAATTTAGTGTTTGCTTGAAGTAATAAATGTGATATAGCCTTTAAGAAATTAAAGTAAGTATTAACTAGCGCACATGTCTTAATTATACCTGATAGTTCAAAATTATTCACCGTTTACACCAACGCATGTGGGACTGGTTTAGGAGCAGTCCTTATGCAAGAAGTAAAAAGTAGTTGCTTACGCTAGTAGACAACTTATGGATCCAGAGAAAAGATACCAAGTTCATGACCTTGAGTTAGCCGCAGTAGTGTTCTCCCTTAAGATGTGGAGACATTATCTTTTATGAGAGAAATTTTAACTCTTTACTGATCATAAATCCATAAAGTATTTATTTTCTCAACTTGACCTAAACTTAAGACAACAACGATGGATGAAATGTATTGCCTCATTTGAGTCTACGATTCAAAATACCTCGGGCAAGGGGAATGTTGTGGCGAATGCTTTAAGTAGGTGTTAGACCAAAAAGTGGTTCTAACACCAAATTGAATAATAATTCTAGAATAAATTAAATAAAAAGCGACAAGAACACAAGATTTATAGTGGTTCGGCGTTAACAATCCTACATCCACTTTATACCTCTTTGAATTGATGAACTGAATATAAGTACAATGATGGTATCTACTCAACCTCACAATTACAAGGATGAATCTCTCAATATTAATCAAGTAAAACTCAACAAATTGGAGTTAAATCTGAATAAGTTGGAGGAAATGTAGTAATGGTGGAAGCAATCTCGCAAAGTGCCAAAAGTTCCCTCAGTGCAACAAGTTTTGGGCTATTTATAGGAAAATTCTGCAGGCGGGTCACGGGACAACGCGGCGCTCATCCTGGAAATCTCGGAGCAGTTCGTGAGCAAGTGAAGAGGCAGTTACTGAGGCGGTTTGTGACACGTGGTAGAGGATCCGTGCTTTTCGGGTAGTGGGGAATATGGGTGAATTGCATCTTTATTTCAACCTCGCAAGAATGGGGTTAGGGCGAACCCCTGGGTTCGAGTCGCACCCCCATGACCCGAGTTGGTGCTCTTCCCTTTTCATTGTTTTGGTCTTTTTATGCATGGGTTCATGGTCATGATCCGGGTACCACGACCCTGTGATTTCTAACTATATACTACGATCCAAATCTTGTCTTCTAGACGTGTGAGTTACTTTTTCCACTTGACCGCACGCATCCAAGCTTTGTGTGGCTTGACCATAAAGCAAGCCAACAGTAGAAAACATGCGACTTTTGAATGCGATAACAGAATGGAAGCAATTAGAGTTCCTTGCTCATTTTAATTTGTAACCCTCACGAACCACTTCTAAGGTTTTCTTGGGACTATGATAATTAGACTACCCTAAGAGAAAGGATCCAAAGCACGCAAGACCTTTGCCGAGGAATTAAGAAACATAAAGCAGAAAGTGGGAAAGAAAGAGACCTTTCCTCATTTGGTCAGATATTCGGTCAACGATGATGGGAATTTACTTTGAGATGGATGACTTTACGTCCCTAAAGATGAAGGGTTGAGGAAAGAAATTCTATACGTGTGCCATAAGTCAAAATTGACCATACAGCCCTGTGGGGATAAAATGTACAAGGATACGAAGAGGAATCTCCATTGGGAAGGAATGAAGAGAGATGTGGTCGAGTTCATGGACAAATGTTTAACATGCCAAAAAGTAAAAGTGGAACAAGGGAAGCCCGGAGGATTGTTATCACCGTTAGAGATCCCCCGTGGAAGTGGAAACATATTTCCATGGACTTCATAGATGGAATTCCTAGAAGCCAAAAGGGAAATGCAGCTATTTGACTTGTGGTAGATCGTTTAACCAAAAGCTCCCATTTTATACCACTCAAGAAGACAAGGACTACAGCCTCGTTATTCCAATTATATGTCAAAGAGATAGTCGGATTTCATGGCATCCCATCTAGTATCGTAAGTGACAGAGACCTCTTATTCACGAGTGAATTTTGGAGAAGCCCATAAGCAGCATTGAGAACGACCCTCATTCTAAGCATAGCTTATCATCCATAAACCTACGGACAGACTTCATTCGTGATTCCACAGAGAAGATATCTTTGATTAGGCAGAGGATGAAGGCACCCCAAGACCGTTAGAAATTGTACGCCGATAAGAAAAGGAGGGAACTTGAGTTTAATGTTGGAGACTTAGTAATTATAAAACTATCCCCTCTTAAGAAGACTGTTCGGTTTGGGAAGATTGGGAAGTTGACTCCTAGATTTATTGGGCCTTTTAATGTCATCAAGGAGATAGGATCTTTGGCTTATTGAGTTGATATCCCAGAGCGTCTATCAGGAATCCATGATGTTTCTCAATTATCTCATGACTCATCCAAGGAAATGCCTTCATGATTCTGCTATCAGACTCGACCTTGATGAAATTGGGGACACAAGAAAACTCGAGTCGGAGTCCAGGGGGTCCCATGCCATTGGAAGGATTGTAGAGCACGAAATCAAGAGACTCTGCTACAAAGCCATTCGCCTCCTCCGAGTACAATGGGGAAATGATCCGGCGGAAAGCACATTGGAACCGAGGATAAGATGAAACAGACTCACCAAAGCTTTTCACGGGTAAATTTTTCCTTAAAGTTATGTTATGGATGCATCGTGATTTCTAGATTCGATGTTACGAAATGAATGCAACACCATTGCACCGAGCACTCATATAGAAATATACATGCGTATTTGGGTAGTTTGCATACATACTGCATCACTTATTACATCTACATGTTAGAATAGAGCTCACATTAGCGGGTCTGCAGTTCATAACCACTGTGAGACATGGATATTTATGGATGAATTAAAAATAAAATGGGTGTACAACATGGATGTTTCAAGCGAGTTGTATTTTTCGCCCCTTAAAGAGATTTCGGGACGAAATCAATTTTATGGGGAGAAAAATGTAACACCCCATAGAATTCATAAGCACTAATAATAAATAATTAAAACTAAGCAAGGATATGAGTGGAAAATGGGAATTTGCAGCTTTAGTAATTTGGCAACGAAATTCTTTTATTTGGATTTGTGGTGAAAATCTGAATTGTTTTCATATATAATATATTGAAAACGGTCAATGTATGAAGAAGTTATAAGCAAATAAATTTGGACCGTAAACATAGAATATATATATAATTAAATAGATAATATATATGTGTCTAAGTTATATTCAAAATAAAGAGGGAGGATTTGAAATTTGAATTGAAGATAAGATCATTGGGACAAAGTATATTGTATATATGGAATAAGATTAAGAGATAACAGAGCGTACTAATTAAAATAAACAACTTAACAGCACTTCTTTATTGGGCATCCAGCCTCCAAGGGGTCGACTGCCTCCCCTTAAGGGGTGTCAACCGCTCTGGTCGACCGCCTGACGGCTGGACAGCCCAATAATTCTATGTGGTTAGGATTTTTCTTAAGGGAGACATAAAAATAAAAGGCTTGGAATAACTCTAAGTAATCCAACGGTCTACGTTCATACGACCAACTATAAATAGTCCCTCATATCATACATTAGAACCCTAACCATTCTCTTTCCTTGCCTCCATGTTGCGTCTCTACAATTACAAAATACCAGAGAAAAAATAAAAGAAAGGTTAAGGATTTCTTCTATTCCTCCAATCCGATTCTTAATATCCCTCTATTCTAATTCATATAAGTTTAGTATTCCGAAATTTGGCATAAACATATATATATATATGTATATATATATGAGATTCTAATACATGTCTCATATATATATACACACACACACATATATATATATATATAGACACATATTTAAGAGGATTATTGGAGCACGTTGACCGCAAAAGATTAAAGCACGAATCTAGATCTACTACAGATTTCTCCAAGTTCTGCCTAGATTTGTGAGTGGAATATCGTTTACTTAAGGCATATTCATATTTTTATTAGATTATCATGTCGATAGATATGCCTTGGAGGATCTGAAATTCGATAACAAAAACACTAAATTCCCTAAATCCTCTATCTTGTATTTGCTTATGAATATTCATGATTATTTGGGTTTTATGGACTTTTGATTTTAATATTGGGTTAAAGATGAAAATGGGTGTTGATACTATTGTTTCTATTTTGTATGATTTACCTTTATCAAACATTTGATTGTAACCTAAAAGGGTTTAGGTTTGGGTGTTTCATGATTTGATTAGGTTTGGATTCTATTTTGAGTCCAAACGTATTCCCTTGAAATATGACAAATATAAACGTATTTATGTGCATAATACCCAAAAAGGAGTGAATTAGACAAATTACAAATTATAAACATACATGTGTAATTGTATGTAATACTCAACTTTTAATCCAGTACTGAAATCTGTAATGTTTCGAATTTCCATACCCATTGAGTCGCTAATAACACCACACATCCAACCTAAATTGCATAGAAATATGAACCATTAGTAGAAAAAAATTAGAGGATGAGGAATAGAAAGAGAGAGAAAGTAGAATAGAAGAAAACGAAGAACATAAATCTCACAGCGGATCGAATAAAATATATTAAATAACATAACTTTTGAAATACAAATCAGCAACTGTATATACATACCATCATCAGAGCACAACAGCCATCTCTGGAAAAGTTATAAACACCTGTTTCCAGATACGAACATAGTGCACAGCGGAAAATATGGTAGTCTACATAGCTAACTAATGAAGCCTCCTGCTTTAGGATCCTTCAAGTAAACTTGTAAAATCCTGACTACTTGACTACCCGTACAAATTTGGGCACCTAAGAGTTTAGGGAAAACAAAACAAAATAAACCCTAAGTCAGTCATGGGACTCGTGTGAGTAAACTTCAACCACTTTTTTTACTTCCAAAAATTCTTTTGAAAGAAAAGATAATCGTAAGACCGATCCAGACATAAACGTGGATGGTTTTCCCTTACGATAACCAAAACATTTTTGATATCAAATCCAGTGATATTACAATAGTGTCTACATCAAATAAATAGAAATATAGTTGAATGCTTGCATCTCACACTACATATATAATATAAATTTAAAAACAGCAGAGTGCTTATTGGAGACAGGATTTCGACTAGGATAAGGTATGGGACCGCCTTTCCGATCAGTGTACTCTAGAGGGGATACGCTGGGGTTCAACAAGAACATCTTGCAACCCGGCCACACATAGGTAGCCACTCATTTAACTTGATTGTATCGAGCATATTATCACCAATGATTGTGATCAGCAACCGTTACCGAAAGCATACAGCAGCGAATAGAATAAGAAGCAAACTAAAATTTCCCTAGATCAGGTGATAATACCCCTAATGGGAATGACCTACTTGGCCATGCTGCCTGCCTATTTTTTTCATATCCCGGTTGATGAAGCTTAAGGTCACGATTATCTTTCAAGAACATTCTTCCATCACTTACTTTAAATGCCACATCATCATATCCATCCATATACGTTGTCCTGGGACTGGACAATCCGAAGGCACCATTCTATTTATCCATCTTGGGCAATTTCTACCTATTATAGAATAGTCCTGTCTTCAATCATCTTCAGCATAAGTTGATTCGTAACGCTTATGCCAATACGGAGTAGTTTTCAGATAGTAAATCTGATCCCGGTCTCTCCGTATTGACAAAGGAGGTATAAAATAAATTAAAACTTTGATAGTCGGTGGTTTAACTATCAAAGAAAATATCATACAATCAATGATCCTATTTCCAAATGGAAATTTTATCGATCAACCATCAAACAACACAAGCCCCTTTATAAATCGATTCCTTATTTTATTATCATTTTGAGTTCTAATTTCCCATCTTTCGTATCCTTTCAAAGCTCGATTTTCTCTCTCGATTCTTGGAAAAAATATTTCCAATATCCTAATTTCTTTATTCGAGAAAATATCCCTTATTCCAGTAAGAAAACATTTCTAAAAATTCACGAACCCCTATTTTCTATATTCAGAAAATATACCTTATTAATATCGGCAAATGTTTCCATATTCTATTTATTAATTCCTCGTTGACCAATTCATTTGCATTTTCTGTGCTTAGAAAATATTTCTCGTTTTATTTGGGGAAACATTTCAAAATCCTTTTAAATTAACGTGATGTTATAAAACATCGCAATTATAACTCAAACCATCAATCATTTATCAACTAACCATATTGCTAACCATTCTTCACTATCGAAGCTTTACCATCCCTCCATCAATCACGAAGTCAATCAAGTTGGGGTATAATTACCTCTCAGACCTTATTTGAACAACATTCTCAACTTTGAAATAGTCAAAGCTCGCAACTTCAAACAAAACATCGCTTTTGCGACTCTCAGATTCAACCTAAGAATCCACTTCTTTTACGGAAAAAAATTTGATTATAACGGTAGCGTTATAATCGTTGTTTCCAAATATTTGACTTATAAAACATTAATTATAAAGGCAGCGTTAAATTCGCTCTTTCGATTTATAAAACATTTATTATAACGGTAGGGTTAGAATCGCTCTTTCCAAATATTTGGTTTATAAAAATATAACTTGTACTTATTAATTTCAATAAATAAATTAATAATTAAATAAGTAATTAGTTAAACAATTAAATTATTTTAAAACGGAAAGTAAAATAACTACTTCCCTAAATTCGATATAATCGAATTCCAATAAATAACTCTCTCTCGAATAATCTATATTCGGTTTATACTCCGAACTTCGGAATTTATCCACCATTTCAGGTTAATTCAAATTCCAAATTCACGTTTGAATTTATCATTTCCAAATCATTACCAAATACCTTTATAACCATTCTAGTTTATGAAGCATTATCACACTTTATTTTATATTCCAAATTTTGAACTAAACTCATTATTTTCTTTTAAAACAATTACCCATTTCCCTTTTCACTCAATTTCAAATCTAAATTTCATTTAGAGATATTTCATTTGTAAAATATTTTCTTTAAACCATTATTTACTTTAATCGTGAATATTTTTTTTTTATATACAGTTTGATTTCATACTTATAAACATATCTTAACCCCAAATTTTATTTATAACTTCTATTCAGAATTATTCATACAAGCCTCATCTCTTTTTATTTTAATCATTTAAAATCTCGTTTAAATTTCCTTAATAATAGCCAAGTTCAAATCTCATTTTAAATATTGGTTTCAAAACAAGTTTCAACTTTTTTATATAAATTCAATTTTGAATTTATATTTCTATTTATCCCATGATAAATAACTCACTTAATTTATACTCTCGTTTATAAACAACTTCTTATTTTCCCCATTAACATGTTTTTAATTTCAACTCAATTCGAAATTACCTTTCAATTTTTGGAAATAAATTTCCTTTAAAAACCTCAAATTCCATTTTCTATATTCGAAAATATTTTATGGTATTTAAATACCAAAATTCTAAGGCCAAAGTAATTCAACACAACATAATCACTCACAGTATATACCACAGTAAATAACAAACAATAATATAAATGTTAAGGGATCCAGCTGGATCCCTTCAACCAGTTTCCCTGCATCCACAGATGTTAATCAACATTAATTTCACATAAATATGAAATACCAGAACTAATTGTAAGAACCCGTAACTTCCCCATGAAGGAAAGAGCAGATACTTTGAGGACAAGCCACATCAGAACGCAGACAGAGAACATTTCATTGTTTATTACAACAATTCCATAAGAATACAAGAATATACAGAGTATGAATAAATATTACACAGAAAAATATCAGAGATTACAATACATTACTGCAGCGGAAAAATAATACAAAAACACAACTGAAAGGAATACGCAGATACAGAGCTTTCCGAGTATAATTCCAGCTGTAAATCAGGATCTTGTGAATTTAAATCTGCAAAACCAAAACTACTAGCTGCCTGTGTCAAAAATAAGGGCACCTAGAGTTTAGCTTAAAACAATAAACTCCAGGTCATTCATGGGACTGGTGTGAGAACTAAAACAGTTATTAATCTTTATTTTAAAGTTAGGTAAATCGAGGGACCATGCCGTATAACACGGAACGGGTTTCCTCCCAAGAATACCAGTGCATAAAACAACTACGCAATGCTAAATAAAGAACAATGAAGCTATTATAAGACCCAGGTCCCATCTCACAATGCAACACAAGATGGAGGATAGGGTTTTACCTTATAATATCCAAAGAATGCTTGATACACTAAATCATCTTTTATTATTACTACAAGTGTATAGTGTCAAAACAATTTCAATCATAAGTATCAATCATAGACGGCATGGGTACCATATATCATGTCGCCAATACTAGGCTCTACAATCAAAACCGCAAAGTCACGTATTTGGAAATTGGATTTCCGTCTGTGAACCGAGGCAAAAGATAGTCCTCTACCGATTTGAGACAATCTAGCCCATGTCTCAGGATCAGAGCTCGAGTGACCCTTAGAGCGACAGGGCCAGTCCACCGATGTGGATTAAAATGCCTGAATACTACGTTTCCCCGCCCTTTGGGGCGTAAATGAGCTAACGAATGACTCCATCGGCTTCACATAGTCACCGATATATCCGAGGCGCCTCGCAATAGCAACAACCACATAAGTCAAACTCGTCAGGGCGTGTAAAACCACTGACGCCACTTCTATCAAGAAGGAAACGCATGCCCTCCCTGAAGTCCTCTCCCGTTTCTTGTTCACAACCGGGGTGTGAGGCTCGCGTATTAACACTACACAAAGTTGTGCCACACAGGCTGTGCTTTGATCATCATCCACAAGACTCTGCTTTTCAACAGAAGCCTTGATCATTTGCATCTTAGCATGCCACACAAGCAAACCACTCCATGCAACCGATATCCATCAATCACACGGAATGATATCCAATGTCAGACACACAGTCCATTTACAAGTCCGCTCCGGGTCTGAACGAAACCGGAGGCACCTTGTACCTCGCGTATCCATCGATCTCCAAGTACGTCTGGACGATCACCAACTGATTCCCTCCTCTTGGGTGTACGGCCCAATCAAGATCATCAGTAATTATCCAAATGACGTGAAGACCTCCGGTCTTCAACCACCATCTTCATCTTTGACTCATCGTCGAATCAGTTATTCAGAATGGGATAAACCCGGTCTTTCTGAAAAACTCGTGTATATAATAAACAAGTGTTACACAAACACAACGTACACCCCATTCCAACTCATCAGTCACTAACCGTAAATTAGTAAGGGAACAATTCCCCAAATATTAAACCCGAAGGCCGAAACCAACATCAGATCAATACCCTGGAAACCATTCATCTTAACTAATATTTAGTTAGTTGCTAAACTTCACATTCTTAGGGATAGGTTCCCATTAATTTTATCAAAGATAAATTCCTCAAATTTATTCTTTAATCTTCTTTTAATTCAACTAGTTGAGATTGGCGAACCACACCGAAGTAATCATTTATTTTATTTTCCCAATCCCTACCTATTCATCCCATGAATTAAAACTGGTAATACTTCATATGTAACACCACGGCGTTATCGGTAAATTCTATTACCATTTCACGTTCAAATCTAATTAAAGATTTAACTATCGCCTGGAGCAAAACTGGTGATACTCCATTCTCGATCTTTTCAATCTAATTGAAGATTCATTAAAACTCCACTTAGTTTTAATTATTAACTGGGTTAAAGAACCGATGTCATTTAAAACACGGTTCACGATAAACCCCAAAATCACATCACATTTCAATCAGTCCCTAACCGTAAATTAGTAAGAGGACAGTTCCCTAAAATGTTAACCCCGAAGGCCGAAACCAACATCAGATCAATACTCAGGAAACCATTCAACTTAACTGATCCCCAGTTAGTTCTTAATTTTCTTAACTCCATTTGGGTTTAAGAACAATATTATTAAAGAAACCGTTCACGACAACCCAAAATCCCATTTGATATTAAACACAAGGCTCTGAATAGAAAATATATCGGCTTATATTCAATATCAAATTCTGAAACCAACAAATATCGTGTTGGAAATAAGGATATAAATATATCATTCAAATTTCCGTAACAACATCTGTATAATCACGAAATCCAACATCGAACTATTCCGAAGATGATTTCGATTCAAATCAATTCCAATTCACAAATTGGAAACTTCTGGTTATTTTAAAACCATTTCAAATCCAAATTATTTATTTTAAAAATAAATAAATTATTATTCCATTTCAAAACTAGTTCATTACGATAAAGTTCTACTTTTTTCTTTTCAGATACGAAGTTTTTCAACACAATTCTTCCCAAATCATTTCTTATGATTTTACACAAATTATTACTATTTTTAATAATTTTATCAAGGCCCGTACAGTCGATTTCCATCAACGGCCATCGAACTGCACTTACAACGACCTTTTCCAAATTTGATTTGGACATAATTCCAAATCCAACCGTTAGATTTCAAATCTCTAATATTCGTTAGAAAGCCCTTTTCAACACGAACCCAACGGTTCTAGATTTAGGAGAATCCGACAGTCGGATCTACCGTAATATCCATTTTAAGTCAATGGTCGAAATTCGCGAACTGCCGCTGCGCGGCACGTTCTATTCAGGCCATTCTATATATATAATATATATATTATATATATTTCGTCAATTTCCTTTTAAAACGTATTTTATAAATCGTTTTAAATTTGTTTTCAACATCATTCAATTTCGAATCAAAATTGAGTATTCTACATCATCGATATACAAATGATAATATTTTCAAAACATCATATTTTGAAATCACTTCCTTTTCTATATTCATTATAAAAATGAGTAAAATCAATATAAATATCGTTCACGTCAAAATGGGGTCCATCTAATCAACATGGCTTTATTCAACACATGAATATTTTACAATTCAACACATGAATTTATTTTCAATTCAACACATGAATTTATTTTCTATTCAACACATGAATTTATTTTCTATTCAACACATGAATTTATTTTCTATATTGGAATGAGGCCCAATCAATTGCCATATAATGTTAATTATATAGATTGTCTACAACATATGTATATAACAACAACGATAAATAATCAACCATCATCCAGAATGCACCACACAACTGCATAAGCATTAAATATAAATAATTAACGCTTACACAGTCTATCGACCAATCGATCGACATATAGCTAAATAATTGGGATTAGTGTACGCCAAATATCATCCCAATACCCGTGTGGGGTTTCAAATCAACAAACACATATTTTTATTTGTGCAGTTGGGCGATATGTAAAATTTTTCGTCCCAATCAATATCAGTCAAATCAGTGTATATAAACAAATCGTCCGATTTGTTTATTAATATTTATTTTATATACACGTTAAAAATTATATTTTTAACTATAAAATATTTTATTTCATTGCACATCACACAATAAAATTTCACAACACAGCAATCAAACAAAAAAGTCATCCATAGTCTGTGGACGACGGGTGTTGGGTGCTGCTAAGCACCGTCTGCATCCTAGTATATATTTCAAACTAGAAATAGAAATAAAAGTGAGGAGTTCTCACCAAGGGTTCCACTCCTCCATTCTTTATTTCTGAATGGTCTGGATTCTGCTTTGCTTCCAGTCAGTTCCATCGCAATCTGTTTCACACGGTTTATGGTAAAAATCCTATTTTTAAACAACGATCTTTATAAATAAAAGTCACATTTTCTTTCGGCGATTATACATATAAAATCACATTTTTATTTAGTTTTCTATAGAATAGAAATCATAATTTTATTTGGTCGCTATATATATAAAAATCGCATTTTTACTTTACCATTTCGACTATATAAAGATTCAAACTTTTCTAATATAAAAATTCGAACTTTTCTAATATAAAGATTCAATTCTATTCTTGTTTAAAAATCTAACATTTCAAATTAAAAATCCAACCTTTCACCTTATAAAAATCCTTCTTGTCATATATGATAAAAATCTTATCTTTTCGCATTTAAAAATCTAATCTTTACTCTCTTGAATCCCATATGAAAATCTAATTTTTCCTCTCATAAACCTCATATAAAAATAGAATCTTTATAAAGCATTATCCTATATATAAAAACTGTATTTTTATAAATAAAAATCATAGCCTTTAAATAGATAAAAATCAAAGCTTCTATTTAAATAAAAATCAAACCTTTCTTTAAAAATAAAAATCAAACTTTTACGTTATATAAACTTTCTTTGTGTAAAAAGGAAAAATCAAAACTTTCTTTGTATATAAATAACAAACTTTCTTTGTATATAAATAACAAACTTTCTTTGCATATAAATAACAAACTTTCTTTGTATATAAATAAATAAAAATCAATAGAAACACTTACATTTGCTGGGAAAAAAAAGGAGGAGGGTCATGGCTGACCATTGCAGCGGCGGAGGATCGCTGGAGATGCTCGCTGGCGCAGCAGCTCAACGGGGAGGGGGGAAGGGGTGTTGTCGCGCTCAGGGGTGGTGGCCAGATCAGTCGAACTCCGGCTGGGGGGGGCAGGGTCGTGGGGGCGTGGTCTGATTTAGGGTTATGGGTTTAAGGGGCTTCGCATTTCGAGGAGGAGAGAGTGGGGAGTTCACCAGCGTCTGGAGGAGGGGCGGTGGACGAGGGTGCGGAGGAGGACGGTCGTCGATGGCATCCGGGGGCAACGCGGCTCCGTGGTTCTCCCTTTTTTTATTTTATTTCTATTCTGATGAATGATTTCGAACGAGGAGGGCAGGGGAGAGAAATAGGAGAAGGGCGTTGACTTTTCTTTATTTTAATTTATTTATTTATTTATTATTATTATTATTATTATTATTATTTTCTATCAAAAGTACTCCT
The DNA here is from genome assembly GCA_030737875.1 of Allium sativum. Lineage (NCBI taxonomy): Eukaryota > Viridiplantae > Streptophyta > Magnoliopsida > Asparagales > Amaryllidaceae > Allium > Allium sativum. The sequence goes on from CM060923.1 coordinate 653,457,059, forward strand.
TTCATTTGAACCCCAAATCGAGCCCACCGACCGTCGTCCCTAGCTAATTACCCCCATTCCGAACTCAATGGGATATGTTTCGTAACCCAATTCGGCTGTAACGATCAGTTTCCGTTCAAATTAAAATATAAATCAATGTATATTGAATTTGAACACGCATTTCAATTTACTGGGGCCACATATTAACTCTCAAAATTCCAGAAAAATTATTTCTAGCTTCGTATTGACGATACGGTCCTAACAAAACTAATTTCGTCGAATTCTGAGACCGGTTGAAAAATGGCCAATTTCTGGTCGATTAAAATCAAATAAACTAGTCAAAAACGTTTTCCTTTGCCACGCTCACATATTGAATCAGAAAACTACGAATTTTGAAACCTAGCAATAAATTGACATCACGGATCCAACTAATGTGGTTTCGTCGAAAACCGAGGTCGTTTGCAAAATTTCCATTTTTATGGGCTAGAATTCCATAGCGACTATTCTGAATTTTCAACTGGACATAACTTTCTATCCCCGCTAAGAAATTTCAATTTTTTGGATTCGTTGGAAAGATATTCTCAATTAGATTCAAATATTTTTGGTTTCGTCAAAATCCGGTTTATTTTGCACCCGGTACATTCATTTGAATTTTGAAATCGAATTTTCGAACTACCGCGCCATTTTCAATTCCTTTTATAATTATAAATAATTATTTATATTCTAACGACGATTCAATTAAATATATACGTTCGAATTCTATTCAAAATAAATTTCTCATCGTTATTATTTAAAATAATTCATTTTAAATAATCAAAATTCGCTAAAATTGCCAAAATAAAAATTTTAAATTGGCTCGGATTTCCGGGTTATAACAGTCTCCCCCACTTAAAACTTTTTGTCCCCGAAAAGGAACGAAGTCTAAAGTAGTTTAACTAACCAACTCAACTTTCATTATTTTTGTTACGACTTAAGTTCTTCAACTTTTCAGTTTCTAAGAACTTTTCAAATTTTTCAAAAATTTGGCTAACACCTTAAATTTTCGAAAAATTTCGCCATAACCTCCCCTACACCGGGGACTTCGGGATATTTCATATAGCCTCCCATGGCCTTCTTCAATTCAAAAGAAAAAGAAAATGCCAAGCGGCTCATAAAATCATCCAAACCCGAAGAAATACAATATATATGTACCTATTTGTCGGGCAAACAATTTTATTCTTCTGCTCTAGCCTCTTTGCAATGACCTGTTCAATGTAAGTACATGTATATGTATGCAAATGCGACAAATTTTCAATACAATCCACTATTGGGTCAATTTGGCAAAAGGTTCAACATTTTAGTTAATCAACCAATAATTAAACAACACAATCAGCAATCAATTAGTTGATTATCATTTCAAATTCATAATTTTGATATATAGTCAAAAATCACATTTTTGATGTCTAATCATAACAATAAGCCCTATCTAGCTTTGGTTCTCACACCAGTCAATTGAAATCATATAGAAATCCCACTTTCGAAACACGAAAATAAATTCTGATGATGCTCGAGCGATCATCAGAGTCATCTTCGAGCGACTAGGTTGTGATTCTATATTTATCTAGTATATTAAAACTTCGAATACACGTTTGCAAGGCGTATATGCAAAATCTTTATATACTGGATTGTCCAAATTCAATACAAATAAATATTCAAATACGAATAATTGAATTAAATTTCAAAACAATTTCTTTTCATTTTAAAAATATACTCTTCACACTCGTTCTAGGATACGACTGATCCCATCTGTAACGAGCCATTCTCATTGGATATTACTAATCCAATCTCTGATGAATTCTTTCGTTTGGTTCTAATGTGTCTTGATCTCAAGCGTTGTAAACGAAAGCTCTGATACCACTGTAAGAACCCGTAACTTCCCCGTGAAGGAAAGAGCGGATACTTTGAGGACAAGCCACATCAGAACGCAGACAGAAGAACATTTCATTGTCTATTACAACAATTCCATCAGAATACAAGAATATACATAGTATGAATAAATATTACACAGAAAAATATCAGAGATTACAATACATTACTGCAGCGGAAAAATAATACAAAAACACAACTGAAAGGAATACGCAGATACAGAGCTTTCCGAGTATAGTTCCAACTGTAAATCAGGATCCTGTGAATATAAATCTGCAAAACCAAAACTACTAGCTGCCCGTGTCAAAATAAGGACACCCAGAGTTTAGGTTAAAACAATAAACTCCAGGTCAGTCATGGGACTGGTGTGAGAACTAAAACAGTTATTAATCTTTATTTTAAAGTTAGGTAAATCGAGGGACCACGCCGTATAACACGGAACGGGTTTCCTCCCAAGAATACCCGTGCATAAAACAACAGCGCAATGCTAAATAAAGAACAATGAAGCTATTATAAGAACCAGGTCCCATCACACAATGCAACACAAGCCAGAGGATAGGATTTTACCTTATAATAGCAAAGAATGCTTGATACGCTAAATCATCTTTTATTATTACTATAAGTGTATAGTGTCAAAACAATTTCAATCATAAGTATCAATCATAGACGGGATGGGTACCATATATCATGTCGCCAATACTAGGCTCTACAATCAAAACCGCAAAGTCACGTATTTGGAAATTGGATTTCCGTCTGTGAACCGATGCAAAAGATAGTCCTCTACCGATTCGAGACAATCTAGCCCATGTCTCAGGATCAGAACTCGAGTGACCCTTAGAGCGACAGGGCCGGTCCACCGATGTGGATTAAAATGCCTGAGCACTACGTTTCCCCGCCATTTGGGGCGTAAATGAGCCAACGAATGACTCCATCGGCTTCACATAGTCACCGATATATCTGAGGCGCCTCGCAACAGCAACAACCACATAAGTCAAACTCGTCAGGGCGTGTAAAACCACTGATGCCACTTTTATCTAGAAGGAAACGCATGCCCTCCCTGAAGTCCTATCCCGTTTCTGGTTCACAACCGGGGTGCTGGGTCTGAACGAAACCGGAGGCACCTTGTACCTCGCATATCCATCAATCTCCAAGTGCGTCTGCACGATCAACAACTGATTCCCTCCTCTTGGGTGTATGGCCCAATCAAGATCATCAGTAATTATCCAAACGATGTGAAGACCTCCGGTCTTCAACCACCGTCTTCATCTTCGACTCATCGTCGAATCAGTTATTCAAAATGGGATAAACCCGGTCTTTCTGAATAACTCGCGTATATAATAAACAAGTGTTACACAGACACAACATACGCCTCATTCCAACTCATCAGTAACTAACCGTAAATTAGTAAGGAAACAATTTCCCAAATATTAACCCCGAAGGCCGAAACCAGCATCAGATCAATACCCAGGAAGCCATTCATCTTAACTAATCTTCAGTTAGTTGCTAAACTTCACATTCTTAGGTATAGGTTCCCATTAAGTTTATCAAAGATAAATTCCTCAAATTTATTCTTTAATCTTCTTTTGAATATCAATTCAACTAGTCGGGATTAGCGAACCACACCGAAGTAATCATTTATTTTATTTTCCCAATCCCATCCTATTCATCCCATGAAGTAAAACTAGTAATACTTCATATCTAACACCACGGCGTTATCGGTAAATTCAATTACCATTTCACGTTCAAATCTAATTAAAGATTTAACTATCGCCTGGAGCAAAACTGGTGATACTCCATTCTCGATCTTTTCAATCTAATTAAAGATTCATTAAAACTCCACTTAGTTTTAATCTTTAACCGGGTTAAAGAACCGATGTCATTTAAAACACGGTTCACGATAAACCCCAAAATCGCATCACAATTCAATCGGTCCCTAACCGTAAATTTGTAAGAGGACAGCTCCCTAAAATATTAACCCCGAAGGCCGAAACCAACATCAGATCAATACCCAGGAAACCATTCAACTTAACTGATCCCTAGTTAGTTCTTAATTTTCTTAACTCCATTTGGGTTTAAGAACAGTATTATTAAAGATACCATTCACGACAACCCAAAATCCCACTTGATATTAAACACAAGGCACTGAATAGAAAATATATCGGCTTATATTCAATATCAAATTCTGAAACCAACAAATATCGTATTGGAAATAACAATATAAATATATCTTTCAGATTTCCATAACAACATCTGTATAATCTCGAAATCCAACATCGAACTATTCCGAAGATGATTTCGATTCAAATCCATTCCAATTCATATATTGGAAAATTCTAGTTATTTTAAAACCATTTCAAATCCAATTTATTTATTTTAAAAATAAATAAATTATTATCCTAGTTGAAAACTAGTTCATTTCGATAAGAATCTACTTTTATCTTTTCAAATATGGAGTTTTTCATCCCAATTCTTCCCAAATCATTTCTTATGATTTTATACAAATTATTACTATTTTTAATAATTTTATCAAGGCCCGTACAGTCGATTTCCATCAACGGCCATCGAACTGCACTTACAACGACCTTTTCCAAATTTGATTTGGACATAATTCCAAATCCAACCGTTAGATTTCAAATCTCTAATATTCGTTAGAAAGCTCTTTTCGATACGAACCCAACGGTTTGAAACGACCCGAACTTCCCCGATCTCCGAAGAGATGAGAAAGAGCGGATTGAGTCGAGAACAAGCCACAACGGAACGCAGTTGGGAGATCATTTCATTTTATATTACAACAATGCATCAGATTACAAGAATATACAGAGTATAAACAAATAAATATTACACAGAAATATCAGAGATTGCAATACATAGTATAGCAGCGGAAAATAATATAATACACACTAGAAGAGATATATGGATACAATGCTTCCCGGATACTGTTCCAGCTGTAAACCAGGATCCTGTGAATATAAATCTGCAAAACCAAAACTACTAGCTGCCCGTGTCAAAATAGGGGCACCTAGAGTTCAGGTTAAAACAATAAACTCCAGGTCAGTCATGGGACTGGTGTGAGAACTAAAACAGTTATTAATCTTTATTTTTAAAGTTAGGTAAATCAAGGGACCACGCCGTATAACACGGAACGGGTTTCCTCCCAAGAATACCAGTGCATAAAACAACAGCACAATGCTAAATAAAGAAAAATGAAGCTATTATAAGACCCAGGTCCCATCACACAATGCAACGCAAGCCGGAGGATAGGGTTTTTACCTTATAATAGCCAAGAATGCTTGATACGTTTAAAACAAATCATTTGATACTATAATAAGTGTACAGTGTTTAAAACAACTTCAAATCATAAGTATCAATCATAGGCGACATGAGCATCCATTGCCACTATGTCGCCATATATAGGTTTACAAATAAAACCGCAAAGTCACGTATTTGGAAATTGGATTTCCATCTATGAACCGAGGCAAAAGATAGTCCTCAACCGATTCGAGACGCTCTAGCCCGCCCCTCAGGAACAGCCGCAACTGCCCCTTGGATCGTCAGGGCCGGTCCACCGATGTGGATTATTGCAACACCCCACCTCCGTTAGGGTCACTCTCAAAGGGAATGCCCTAATTTTGGTGGAGGTTTATAAGTATAAGTCACAGATATACAAGACAGATATAAGAACACATATTTGTAAACAGCGGAAAAACAACAACTTTTATTTCATAAAAGCAAATACGTGTTACAACAACATCACCATGATTGTCTTACATCCTTTCCAAAAACATAACATAACACTTTCATAATCTGTCTTGATTACATCATTTAAAGAAGCATAAAGAAAACATAGATAAACTGCAAAAGCCCCATAGTGGTTGTCCAAAGCCATAGTTCAAAACGAAAAGGTCCAAGCAATACATTTCTCCTCTTCAAGCTGGATGTTAAGGCTGGTCAAGCTGCAGTGTTCCCTCCCTGCGGACCTGGGGGGGGGAAACGGAAGAAAGAAGACGAAAGAAAAGTAGAGTCAGACATAAAGCCTGAGTAAGTCTAGGACTATTCTGTCTATGAATAAAGAACTGGGTATGATAAGTATAAACAAGAAGTGGGAAAGCACTATAAACTTGGTTAAGTTGTCTAGGGTCGAATATACTATCGTACCCCCTGTAAATCTCTGAACCCATATAAACTAGTTTCCAACTGGCACCCCATAATCAGGGTGAAGTGATCCATTCTATGATGATCGGCTCCTACTCGCATAGTTACATGTGTCTTACGGCCCCCGATGTTGTAGTTACCTATGCTGGTCCCACCATGGGGTGTATCAAGTCCCATGGTGGCGGCCCGACACAATCCTAGAATGCAAAGGTATGCTACTGGTGTCTAGTGCCTTATTTTTCTGCGCCGGAGTGTGTGCACGCCCGCACCCCGTTAGAACCTACACTGCTACACCACCGCCGTCGATTTGACCTCTTACAATCAGCCCAGTAATCGTGCCCCACCCTGCCTAGTTTCAGGGTATCATGATACACCTTCTAGGGTTACTGCTGAAAAGGGTCCCCCGTTACTAGGTTTTCTATCTCTAGCCAACATGCTAAGTTGGTTAAGTGTTTTCTAACCTAACCCCCACCAATCCGTTTAGTTTAGCATGTTCCATTTTGATTAAGTCTTTAGTTCACTTAATCCTAACAATCCTGACTCAGCCTTAATTGTCTTATTAAAGCCTTGACCTCTCACATTAGACAGGTATTGTTGTGGCTGCCTGTTGCCGGTTGGTTCCGGGCAGTCTTACGCCACAACTCAGTCTAACCTCGGGTCCTTATTGGGCTCCATGTTTAACCACCCACATTGGATAGGTATTGTTGTGACTACTGGACAGCCGGGCGGTTCCGGGCAGGTTTACATCACAACTCAATCCAACCTCGGGTTAAACACATCGTATTTTCTACATTTACATATTTTGTCTTTCTTCTTTATTTTTCTTATATGTAAATATTTGCGGCCCATTAAAAATCAATGGTGTGAAGGTTACACCAATCATGGGCCCAACCCATACTTGAATTTGGGCCCCTTTTCTTTATATTTTCAATTATTAATAAATTTTAACCCAACGTTATTTTCCCTCGTTTAATACGTCCGTTTATTATGTATATGTTGGGCTTAGCCCTTTTTAAGCCCAACCTAGCCATGCGAAAAGGGGAGGCTTAAAGCGTGGTTACATACACAAAAAGGGGAATGTGAACGCATGAACTTGCAATGTGACGTTGGAACTACAAAATAGAAACTGGTGTACTTGCATAGTAGTAACATATACTTTGGTCATAAAGCATAAGTGACATGAATCAAACCATGTAAACTTGTAGTTAAGTTAAGAATATCACTATTGACACATAGGCTTAACTACAACATAAACCTATATTTTATTTAGGCATAATATCAAACATAAGCAAATCATGTTTATAAGATTACTACATGTTTACAATGGTGCTTGCTTTTGTGACTAATACAAAAGTATACTTCAACTAGAATTAATCCATCTTAATCATGATTCTAAATCTATTCACATATACTTATGGCATAAATATTTCTAACATGAAATCATGATTTTTGCTTTAGTCATGCAAACTTGCAAATGGGATTTTGAATCTAACCTAGCTATGTACCACATATGTCATCATATAATTCTTGTTAACAATATAGACCTAACATGGATTTCAATTATGCAAAATATCAATCATAGCCTAGTCATATTCATAAGTTTGCAAATAGGTTTTCTAGTACAAAAGCATGGCTTAATACATAGATCATGGTGCCAAAATTTCAACATAGTTCATATGAACTATAATAACCCAAATTTGTTCCAATTACGCACAAAAATGATTTTTGTATAAAAATACACATTATGATGGCATAGTAGCAAAACCCCAAACTTGCATGAGTTTCAATTAAACAACTACATACATGTAGCTTCAACATGGATTACATAATTTGTGAATATTCCAAACGTATACTTGCATAAAACTATCGCAAACATGTAGTTTTTATAATGAATAACATGCTTTGCGAATATCCAAACGTATACTTGCATAAAACTACCGCAAACATGTAGTTTTTATAATGAATAACATAATTTGAGAATATCCAAACGTATACAATATTCCAAATTGATAAGAATCATAGTAACGCACAATTATGAATTACTTTATCGCCACATATCAAGTATACCAACCAACACAATTATTTGTTCGTACCAAAATAATACTCTACTTACAATTGTGTGGCGAATTCTCAAATTTTGGGATTTGAAGATGCGATTCCTTGCTGATTTGATTTGTTTTAAGTTGCTTTATGCTTTAGAATTTGCCTCCTAATCCTCTCTCCAATTGGTGGCTACTCTTAGTCGTTCCTCAGCAACATGGTGGCCTTGTTCTTATTTTTGAATGAATAGATTAGGTTGAGTCTAGGGTCATTTTTATAGAGTTTATGAACTGATTAGGACCATCGATGTTGCTTGGATTGATCGTAGCCATTCATTCGAAAGAGAGACCAATTAGAGCCTGCCAACTAGCCCTAATGACAAAGCAAGCTTCTGAAAATCGGCCAAACACAGACCTGGCCAGCCAGGACTAGACCAGACCTGGCCAGCAGGTCATTTTTGACCTGGGCGCACTTGGCAGGTGCGCCAGGTCAAAAATGTACTGGCGCACTTCACAAGTGCGACAGTTCATTTTTGTTCTGGCGCACTTCCCAAGTGCGCCAGTGCATTCTGACCCTTCTCCGGTTTTTTTCGCCCAACTTCGTTCGTCCATAACTTCTTCATACGATATCCGTTTTTCGAAAACTCGGACTCTATTTCGCGTATTTTTCCGAGTCGAACGCAATGGCGTATCCCGTTTCCCTTAGTTATTTGATTTGAAATTAATTATACTTTAATGTATGAATTTCACAGTTATAAAATACACGGGGTGTTACATTCTCCCCCACTTAAAAGGATTTCGTCCCCGAAATCTTCAAGTTCAGGAGCAATGTACATCCTAACATCCAAACATCCATCTACTCATCCATCAAACACGAGCATCCATTGTCCTTAAAAGACTTCTAATGCTTCATGATCATATGCGAAGTGTGTGTGTACATGTACTTATCTAATGCAAAATCAGGCGGTCTACTGATTCAGTTGACCTCCTTAATGCGCGAATTATGTAAGTGCCATGAATCCATTATATATGCAAATTTTCCTATTCATGATTCTACATGAGTGCACAATCATTCAATACAAATGCAACATCCATATGACAACACATTAGAGTTCAACCATATACGAATGCAAACATATATGCATATGCAATATGAAGTGACTGAGCCAATCTAAAACCTAGATTGTGTGTGTATATGCAACCACGAGCAACCACTAGCAATCACTTGCAACCACTTGCAACCATCATCCACAACATGTTTCAATTACATGTTTCCATCCAAAGGGTTTCTACCTAAAAGATAAGGTCGAGGAAATATACCTAAAAAGATAGATAAAAGCGCAACTTAAGGAAAAGGAAAGATCAAGGATGTACCCTCGAACAGAAAAGGGTAGGCAGTGCGCATTCTAGCTTCAGTTTCCCAAGTCGCGTCTCCCTCGGCGTCGCTCCACTGAACTTTGACGAGCTTGACTTCGCGGTTGCGTAGCTTCTTCACTTCCGTTCCTAATATGCGGATTGGAACTTTTCTTATGGTTGCTTCGCGTTCCACTTCGGCCTCTTCGAGGATATTTGGCTCTACCACTTCAGCAGACTCATGTAGACATTTTCGGAGATGTGAAACGTGAAAAACGTTGTGGACTCCAGCCAACTTCTCGGGTAGCTCTAATCTATAGGCCATTTTCCCAATTTTCTCGATGATAGGGAATGGCCCTACGAACCTTGGCGCTAGCTTTCCTGTGGTTCCAAAACGAACAACGTTCCTTAGCGGAGATACCTTAAGAAAAACTCTGTCCCCAACCTCAAATTCAAGGTCGGTTCTCCTCTTGTCGGCGTAGGACTTTTGTCTGTCTTGGGCCGTCTTCATCCTTCTTCGTATTAAGTCTACTTTCTCTGAAGTCTCTCGGATCATATCTGGTCCAAGTATGAGCTTATCAGTAGACTCCCACCAGCAAGTGGGCGATCGACACGGTCTTCCATATAAAGCTTCGAAGGGCGCCATTCCGATGGTTGCTTGATAACTGTTGTTGTAGGCAAATTCCACCAAAGGAAGGTGGTCTTCCCATGTCCCTCCGAAGTCAAGGACGCATAGTCTTAGAAGGTCTTCCAAAACTCTGTTCACTCTCTCTGTTTGGCCGTCGGTTTGGGGATGATAGGCTGTGCTCAAGCATAACTGCGTTCCTACTGCTTCTTGCAGACTCCGCCAAAACTCACTGGTGAAGATGGGGTCTCGGTCACTAACAATGCTAGATGGTATTCCATGGAGTCGAACGATTTCCTTGAGGTAAAGTGATGCTAGGAATGAGGCAGTTCTTTTACTTTTGACAGGTAAAAAGTGGGCGCTTTTAGTAAGCCTATCCACTATTACCCAAATGCTAGTGTTGCCTCTCCTAGACCTAGGCAGCCCATCGATGAAGTCCATTGAGATGCTATCCCACTTCCACTGCGGGACCTCCAGAGGATGTAGCAGTCCGCCAGGCTTTTTCTGTTCCGCCTTAACCTGTTGGCACACCATGCACTTAGAAACGAATTCTGCCACGTCCTTTTTCATGCCGTTCCAGAAGAAAGTCCTTTTTATGTCTTTGTACATTTTATCTCCGCCTGGATGTATCGTCATCTTGGAGTGATGTGCTTCCTCGAGAACCTTCTTTACTAAATCTTTTGTCTGTGGGACGCATAGTCTTCCGTCTCGCCTTAGCAAACCCTTATCGTCGATGGAGTATCTGTTGAGGTGACTTAAAGTCTCACCCCTAATTAGCCTATCAATTGTTTCCACAAGCTGAGGGTCTTCGCGTTGTGCTGTCCCTACTGAATCCACTAAAGTTGGGCGCACTTCGAGAGATGCTAGCAAGCCTGGTACGAAATCGGAGGAAGGCCTAAAGTCGAAGCTGGCTATAAACTCTAGGCTTTGTCTTTCAACAAACAACGGGCTTAGGGTCAATTTCTTTCGGCTCAACGCGTCTGCCACTACGTTGCCTTTGCCCGGAGTGTACGAGATTTCGAAATCGTACGAGGAAAGAAACTCCATCCATCTCTGTTGCCTCAAGTTAAGATCCTTCTGCGAGAAAAGATATTTCAACGATTTATGGTCAGTGTAAAGTTCGAACCTCTCACCTAGGAGATAGTGTCGCCAAGACTTGAGTGCAAAGACGATGGCAGCTAACTCAAGATCGTGGGTCGGGTAGTTCTTTTCGTGCACCTTCAACTGCCTCCCGCCATAAGCTACTACCCTTCCTTCTTGCATTAAGACGGCGCCTAGCCCTGTCCCACATGCATCCGTATAAACAGTGAACATCTTGCTCCCATCTGGCAGCGTCAAAACTGGGGCTGTTGTGAGAGCCCTTTTCAGTCGTTGGAAAGCAAACTCGCAATCCAAGTCCCAATTGAACACTCGATTCTTCTTGGTTAATTTCGTGAGCGGAGCTGAGATTTTCGCAAAATCCCTTATGAACTTTCGATAGAAACCTGCTAGTTCTAGAAAGCTTCGGACCTCAGTTGCATTCCTTGGTGTCTTCCAATCCTGTACCGCCACTACCTTAGCAGGGTCCACTGCTAACCCTTGTTTGGATACTATGTGCCCAAGGAACCTCACCTCTTCTCTCCAAAAGTGGCATTTGGAGAATTTGGCTTTTAGTTGATGGACTCGCAAAGTTTCCATGATTGCCCTTAAGTGTTGAGCATGTTCCTCTTCACTCTTTGAGAAGATAAGGATATCATCTCCGAAGACCACTACGAATTTGTTGAGAAAATCTCTAAATACCCTACTCATCAGGTCCACGAAGTAAGCAGGTGCATTTGTCAAGCCGAAAGGCATGACAAGCCATTCAAAGAAGCCGTCTGGGGTTCTGAACTCCGTTTTATCGATGCTATCTTCAGCCACCCTTAGCTGATGAAAACCGGTTGCTAAATCGAGTTGAGAGAAAACAGACGCTCCTACAAGCTGGTCAAACAAATCGTCAATCCTAGGGAGCGGGTGCCTATTCTTTTTCGTTAGCTTGTTGAGCTCCCTATTGTCAACACATAGACGGAGTGAACCATCCGCCTTTGTAGCGAACACCACCGGAGCGCCCCATTCTGAAATGCTCCTCCTAATGAACCCCTTTTCTAGAAGCTCTTTAATCTGTTTACTGAGCTCTTTCCTTTCTCGTGGAGCCATGTGTCTAACGGGCAACGCAACGGGCTTTGCATTATCTACAAGATATATGCGGAAGTCTATTTCCCGCTTCGGAGGCAAGCCCTTCACCTCTTCGAAGACATCTGGATATTCCCGGACCACTCTAACTGTTTGCAAATTTTCAACAGAGGCATCTAGCGATTCAAGATAACTAAGCATAACCGCATACGAGGGATTACAAGAAATTTCCAAAGTATTACCGAGCTGGGTTAGGAGCCTAACAACCCTTTTCTCACAATCAAGGATGGCCCCATTACTGGATAGCCAATCCATACCCAAAATCAAACCATAACCCGAAAAGCCCAAAACAAAGGCACTACATTGAAATTCTACACTTAGAATAGAAATTTTCAATCCCAAACAGATCATAGACAAATGAGCTGGGCCCCCAATTGGGTTTGAAACAATTAAGGGGTCCTCTACCATACTAGTTTTTAGGTGCAGAGATTCTACTAAAGCAGACGAGATAAAGGAGTGTGATGCGCCAGAATCAAATAAAGTGCGAACGGGGTGATCATAAAGATAAACTACACTTTCTACAGAAGTATTTATACCTCGCTGTTGCAGAGGTGGCGCTTCCAGCACATGAACCTGTGCCCCTGGGGTGGATCCAGCCCTCTGCCCCTGTCCTCGTTTCTTTGGGCAGTCCTTAGCCATGTGGCCTGTCTCACCGCAAGAAAAGCACCCACCATTCTCCTTGGCCTTCTTTTTCCGGCAGTCCTTTACTAAGTGCCCTACTTTGCCACAGAAATTGCACTTCCTCTTCTCTCGGGACTTGTTGTCTTTCCCGCCCTTCTCAAAGTCTGTCTTCTCAGGGCAGTCTTTGTTGATGTATCCAGTCTCCCCACAATGAAAACATTCTCCTTGCTTTCTTTTCCTCTTTCTACAATCCTTGGCTATGTGCCCTTCCGTACCACAAAAATTGCATTTCCTTTTTTCTCGTTTCTTATTATTACTGTTACGATCCTTTCTTGTTTGACTATTATTCGTCTTCCTACTCTGGGACTCTTCCGCTTGCTGGTTCACGTGGAGGAGGAGGAGTGAAAGCATCAGCAGCTGGGGAGTAAGGTCTCCAGACATGCTGAAACGGAAAGGATAGATTCAAAACGAAGGATAGAAGATAGTACCTATGGCTTTGGGGGGACTTTGCCTTTTTAAAATAAAATAATATTTTTCTTTTTAAAAATGCTTCTTTAAATTTCCTTTTTGAAAATAAAATTTCAAAACTTTTTATCTTATCTGGTAAACCTATGCTCTGATACCAAGTGCAACACCCCACCTCCGTTAGGGTCACTCTCAAAGGGAATGCCCTAATTTTGGTGGAGGTTTATAAGTATAAGTCACAGATATACAAGACAGATATAAGAACACATATTTGTAAACAGCGGAAAACAACAACTTTTATTTCATAAAAGCAAATACGTGTTACAACAACATCACCATGATTGTCTTACATCCTTTCCAAAAACATAACATAACACTTTCATAATCTGTCTTGATTACATCATTTAAAGAAGCATAAAGAAAACATAGATAAACTGCAAAAGCCCCATAGTGGTTATCCAAAGCCATAGTTCAAAACGAAAAGGTCCAAGCAATACATTTCTCCTCTTCAAGCTGGATGTTAAGGCTGGTCAAGCTGCAGTGTTCCCTCCCTGCGGACCTGGGGGGGGGGGAAACGGAAGAAAGAAGACGAAAGAAAAGTAGAGTCAGACATAAAGCTTGAGTAAGTCTAGGACTATTTTGTCTATGAATAAAGAACTGGGTATGATAAGTATAAACAAGAAGTGGGAAAGCACTATAAACTTGGTTAAGTTGTCTAGGGTCGAATATACTATCGTACCCCCTGTAAATCTCTGAACCCATATAAACTAGTTTCCAACTGGCACCCCATAATCAGGGTGAAGTGATCCATTCTATGATGATCGGCTCCTACTCGCATAGTTACATGTGTCTTACGGCCCACGATGTTGTAGTTACCTATGTTGGTCCCACCATGGGGTGTATCAAGTCCCATGGTGGCGGCCCGACACAATCCTAGAATGCACAGGTATGCTACTGGTGTCCAGTGCCTTATTTTTCTTCGCCAGAGTGTGTGCACGCCCGCACCCCGTTAGAACCTACACTGCTACACTACCGCCGTCGATTTGACCTCTTACAATCAGCCCAGTAATCGTGCCCCACCCTGCCTAGTTTCAGGGTATCATGATACACCTTCTAGGGTTATTGCTGAAAATGGTCCCCCGTTACTAGGTTTTCTATCTCTGGCCAACATGCTAAGTTGGTTAAGTGTTTTCTAACCTAACCCCCACCAATCCGTTTAGTTTAGCATGTTCCATTTTGATTAAGTCTTTAGTTCACTTAATCCTAACAATCCTGACTCAGCCTTAATTGTCTTATTAAAGCCTTGACCTCTCACATTAGACAGGTATTGTTGTGGCTGCCTGTTGCCGGTTGGTTCCGGGCAGTCTTACGCCACAACTCAGTCTAACCTCGGGTCCTTATTGGGCTCCATGTTTAACCACCCACATTGGATAGGTATTGTTGTGACTACTGGACAGCCGGGCGGTTCCGGGCAGGTTTACATCACAACTCAATCCAACCTCGGGATAAACACATCGTATTTTCTACATTTACATATTTTGTCTTTCTTCTTTATTTTTCTTATATGTAAATATTTGCGGCCCATTAAAAATCAATGGTGTGAAGGTTACACCAATCATGGGCCCAACCCATACTTGAATTTGGGCCCCTTTTCTTTATATTTTCATTTATTAATAAATTTTAACCCAACGTTATTTTCCCCCGTTTAATACGTCCGTTTATTATGTATATGTTGGGCTTAGCCCTTTTTAAGCCCAACCTAGCCATGCGAAAAGGGGAGGCTTAAAGCGTGGTTACATACACAAAAAGGGGAATGTGAACGCATGAACTTGCAATGTGACGTTGGAACTACAAAATAGAAACTGGTGTACTTGCATAGTAGTAACATATACTTTGGTCATAAAGCATAAGTGACATGAATCAAACCATGTAAACTTGTAGTTAAGTTAAGAATATCACTATTGACACATAGGCTTAACTACAACATAAACCTATATTTTATTTAGGCATAATATCAAACATAAGCAAATCATGTTTATAAGATTACTACATGTTTACAAAGGTGCTTACTTTTGTGACTAATACAAAAGTATACTTCAACTAGAATTAATCCATCTTAATCATGATTCTAAATCTATTCACATATACTTATGGCATAAATATTTCTAACATGAAATCATGATTTTTGCTTTAGTCATGCAAACTTGCAAATGGGATTTTGAATCTAACCTAGCTATGTACCACATATGTTATCATATAATTCTTGTTAACAATATAGACCTAACATGGATTTCAATTATGCAAAATATCAATCATAGCCTAGTCATATTCATAAGTTTGCAAATAGGTTTTCTAGTACAAAAGCATGGCTTAATACATAGATCATGGTGCCAAAATTTCAACATAGTTCATATGAACTATAATAACCCAAATTTGTTCCAATTACGCACAAAAATGATTTTTGTATAAAAATACACATTATGATGGCATAGTAGCAAAACCCCAAACTTGCATGAGTTTCAATTAAACAACTACATACATGTAGCTTCAACATGGATTACATAATTTGCGAATATTCCAAACGTATACTTGCATAAAACTATCGCAAACATGTAGTTTTTATAATGAATAACATGCTTTGCGAATATCCAAACGTATACTTGCATAAAACTACCGCAAACATGTAGTTTTTATAATGAATAACATAATTTGAGAATATCCAAACGTATACAATATTCCAAATCGATAAGAATCATAGTAACGCACAATTATGAATTACTTTATCGCCACATATCAAGTATACCAACCAACACAATTATTTGTTCATACCAAAATAATACTCTACTTACAATTGTGTGGCGAATTCTCAAATTTAGGGATTTGAAGATGTGATTCCTTGCTGATTTGATTTGTTTTAAGTTGCTTTATGCTTTAGAATTTGCCTCCTAATCCTCTCTCCAATTGGTGGCTACTCTTAGTCGTTCCTCAGCAACATGGTGGCCTTGTTCTTATTTTTGAATGAATAGATTAGGTTGAGTCTAGGGTCATTTTTATAGAGTTTATGAACTGATTAGGACCATCGATGTTGCTTGGATTGATCGTAGCCATTCATTCGAAAGAGAGACCAATTAGAGCCTGCCACCTAGCCCTAATGACAAAGCAAGCTTCTGAAAATCGGCCAAACACAGACCTGGCCAGCCAGGACTAGACCAGACCTGGCCAGCAGGTCATTTTTGACCTGGGCGCACTTGGCAGGTGCGCCAGGTCAAAAATGTACTGGCGCACTTCACAAGTGCGCCAGTTCATTTTTGTTCTGGCGCACTTCCCAAGTGCGCCAGTGCATTCTGACCCTTCTCCGGTTTTTTTCGCCCAACTTCGTTCGTCCATAACTTCTTCATACGATATCCGTTTTTCGAAAACTCGGACTCTATTTCGCGTATTTTTCCGAGACGAACGCAATGGCGTATCCCGTTTCCCTTAGTTCTTTGATTTGAAATTAATTATACTTTAATGTATGAATTTCACAGTTATAGAATACACGGGGTGTTACAATTATTATGCCTGAACACTACGTTTCCCCGCCCTTTGGGGCGTAAATGAGCCAACGAATGACTCCATCGGACCCGGATCGTCCGATAAAACCGAGGCGCCTCGCAATAGCAACAACCACACAGGTGAAAAGTATATAAATGTCAGGGATGGTAGGTCACTGACACCACCCTAGGTAGAAAGAAACGCATGCCCTCCCTGATGTCCTCTCCCGTTTCTGGTTTACAACTGGGGTGCGAGGCTCGCGAATTCACGTTACACAAAGTTGTGCCACACAGGCTGTGCTTTGATCATCACCACAAGACTTTGCTTTTCAACAGAAGCCTTGATCATTTGCATCTTAGCATGCCACACAGGAAAACCACTCTATGCAACCGATATCAGTCATACAGAATGAAATCCAATGTCAGACACACAGTCCATTTACAAGTCCGTTCTGGGTCTGAACGAAACCGAAGGCACCTAGTACCCCGCATATCCATCGATCTCCAAGTATGTCTGGAAGATCACCAACTGTTTCCATCTTCTTGGGTGTACAGCCCAATCAAGATCGTCAGTAATCACCCAAACGACGTGAAGACTTCCGGTCTTCGACCACCGTCTTCATCTTCGACTTATCGTCGTATCAGTTATTCGGAATGGGATAAACCCGGTCTTTCCGAATAACTCGCGTATATTTTAAATAAGTGTTACACAAACACAACATACGCCTCATTCCAATTCATCAGTCAGTAACCGTAAATTAATCAAGAGAATAATTCCCCAAATATTAACCCCGAAGGCCGAAACCAACATCAGATCAATATCCAGAAAACCATTCTGCTTGGCTAACCGACAGTTAGTTTCTAAATTTCACATTCATAGGGAAAGGTTCCCATTAATTTTATCCAAGATAAATTCCTTGAATTTATTCTCTAATCTCCTTTTGAATTTCGATTCAGCTAGTCGAGATTAACGAACCTTACCGAAGTAATCATTTGTTTTAATTTCCCAGTCCCAACCTATTCATCCCATGAAGTAAAACTGGTTATACTTCATATCTAACACCACGGTGTTATCGGTAAATTCAATTACCATTTCACATTCGAATCTAATTAAAGATTTAACTGACACCTGGAGCAAAACTGGTGATACTCCATCCTCGATCATTTCAATCTAGTTAAAGATTCATTAAAACTCCACTTAGTTTTAATCCTAACGGGGTTAAAGAATCAGTGTCATTTAAAAACACTATTCACGATAAACCCCAAGATCACATTCCATTAATTATTGGGTTTAAAGAACAGGTGTTATTTAAAACATTGTTCACGATAAACCCAAAAATCAATACCAATTCAATTCCAATTAAATATTATTTAATTGATACACTTCATTAAATCTAAAGAAAAAGATTTAGTCTTTTCTCAACTGGGTTCAAGAACAGTGTTAATGAAGACACCATTCACGACAAACCCAAATCACACTTGATATTAAACACAAGGCTCTGAATAGAAAATATACCGGCTTATATTCAATATCAAATTCTACGACTAACAAATATCGTATTGGAAATAACGATATCTATATATCTTTCAAATTCCCATAACAATATTTGTATCATCACGAAATCCAACATCAAAATAATCCAAAGACAATTTCGATTCAAATCCATTCCAATATAATTATTGGAAATTCAGGTTATTTTCAAAACCATTTCTAATCCAGTTTATTTATTTTAAAAATAAATAGAATTATAATTCTAGTTCAAAACTAGTTCATTTTGATAAAAATCTATTTTTATCTTTTCAAATATGGAGTTTTTCATCCCAAATCTTCACAAATCATTTCTTATGATTTTACACAAATTATTACTATTTTATCAAGGCCCGTACAGTCGATTTCCATCAACGGCCATCGAACTGCACTTACAGCGACCTTTTCTAAATTTGATTTGGATGTATCTCCAAATCCAACCGTTAGATTTCAAATTTCTATTAATCGTTAGAAAGCTCTTTTCGATACGAACCCAACGGTTCCAGTTTTAGGAGAATCCGACGGTCGGATCTCCCGCAATATCCATTCGAAGTCAATGGTCGAAATTCGCGAACTGTCGCGGCGCGTTCTATTCAGGCCATTATATTATATATGTAATATATATAATATATACTTCGTCGATTTCCTTTAAAATGTATTTAATAAATCGTTTTAAATTTATTTTCAAAACGATTTCAACTTCTTTTTTTTAAAAAAATTCAAATCAAAATTGAATTTTCCCTTACTAATTCGTTTTAAATTCATTTCAAATTGATTTCAATTCAAATCGATTTTTAATTCAATCTCAGTTCGTTTTCAATTCAATTCAATTTCAATTCGAATTCAATTCTATTCCATTTCAATTCGAATTCGTTTATATTCAATTTAAATTCGAATTCATTTCTATTCAATTTCAATTCGAATTTGTTTGTATTCAATTTCAATTCGAATTCGTTTCTATTCAATTTCACTTCGAATTTATTTATATTCAATTCTTTTCAAAATATCAGATTTTGAAATCACTTTCGATATTCATTATAAAATGAATAAAATCGATATAAATATCGTTCACGTCAAAATGGCGTCAATCTAATCAATACGGCTTCATATATTCCTATTTTCAAATATTCTATTTCAAATATTTCTTTATCAAATATTTCTATTTTAAAACTGGAATGAGGCCCAATCAATTACCATATAATGTTAATTATATGGATTTTCTACAACACATGTATATATCAACAACGATGAATAATCAACCATCATCCAAAGTGCATTCTACACTGTATAAGCATCAAATATAAATATTCAACGCTTATAACAGCCTGTCAATCAATCGATCGACATACAACTAAACAATCGGGATTAGTGTACGTCAAATATCATCCCAATACCCGTGTGGGGTTTCAAACAATCAAACACAGATTTTTATTTGTGCAGTTGGGCGATGTGTAAAATTTATCGTCCCAATCAATGTCCTTCAAATAGGTGTACATAAACAAACCGTCCGGTTTGTAAATAAATATTTATTTATTCACATTCACGTTAAAAATTATATTTTTAACGATCAAACTATTTTAGTCAACCTATGAATATTCTATTCAGTTCATTTATTAAATAAAATGTTATCTTTATTTTTCTAACTTATTTTTAGAAAATTTCGGCGGCATAACGGCACGATACTAGAAACGGGACAAGGCCTAGCCTTATCCTCGGTCTAGTGAAGGCCCACGCCATTCACACATCAATCAAATCCATTCTATTTCACCAAACAATTCAATTCAAACCAAATAGTCTAACCAACTACACAACCAAACAGTTAAACAAACAAGCCATCCATGGTCTGTGGATGACGGGTGTCGGGTGCTACTAAACACCGTCTACATCCTATTATATATATATATATCTAGAAAAAGAAATTTTGAGTGAGGAGTTCTCACTGATAGCTATTCCAACTCCACGCCACTTCAAATGTAGAAGTCTTCGTCATTCTCGCCTTTTGTCACTTTCGTTGCCCGTAGCCACTACATATGTAAAAATCGAATTTTTACTTTGCTATTCAATATATAAAAATCGAATTTTTACTTCGCTATTCAATATAAAAAAATCGAATTTTTACTTCGCTATTCAATATATAAAAATCATAACTTTTACTTCGATAAAAATCCATCTTTATAAATTGAAAATCATAGCTTTCATAATAAATTTTTTATTTCAATAACAAAACCATATTTTTTTAACTATATATAAAAAAACGAATTTTTATAAAATAAAGAAAACTTACTGTCGTTTGGATCCTGATCGGAGGGGGAGGGTTTGGCGCATCGGTGGAGCAGTGGGCGGCGAAAGAGGAGGTCGAAGGGGAAGGCGCTAGGGTGGGCGGCGGAAGAGGGTTAGGGTTCCAGGGCGATGGCGATTTGGTCAGGGGCGCGGGGTTCGAGTTGTGCGGTCTTCGCAGAGGGTGGCAGAGGCCGCCTGGAGGTAGAGGGGGGGTCGCGCGAGGCCGGGGGAGGCGCTAGGGTGGGCGGCGCTGGCGAGGGAGGGGAGGCCGACGGAAATCGAGGGGGGGCGCTGAGCGATTTTTCATTTTCGTTTTTTTTTCTATTCTTCTTTCTGAAATGATTTGAATGGAGGGAGGGTAACATTGACTTTGAAGAGAGGATTGGGGGGGTTTATTTAATTATTTAATTTCTCTAAAAAGTAACTTTTATTTTCGACCTCTAAACGAGGCCCACCGCCTGTCGTCCATAGCTAATTACCCCCATTCCGAACACAATGGTATATGTACCACAAGCTGATTCGATCGATTCGATCAGTTTTCATCAAAATCAACATATAACAAAAGTGGTTTCGTCAAAATCCGAGGTCGTTTGCAAAATTTCCATTTTTAAGGGCCTGAATTCCATAGGGACTATTCAGAATTTTCAACTGGACATATCTTTTTATTCCCGCTATGAAATTTTGATTTTTCGGATTCGTTGGAAAGATAGTCACAATTAGATTCCATTATTTTTGGTTTCACTAAAATCCAGATTGTTTTGCACCCGGTACATTCAATTGAAGTTTGAAATCGAATTATCGAACTACCGCGCCATTTTCAATTCCTTTAATATATATAAATAATTATTTATGCTCTATCGTCGATCTATATAACTATATACGATTGAATTTTATTCAAAAGAAATTTTCTCGTCGATATTATTTAAAATAATTCTTTTTAAATAATCAAAATTCGCTAAAATTGCCAAAATAAAATTTTAAACTGGCCCAGAATTTCGGGTTGTTACACGGTTCTGGTTTTAGGGAATCCGTCGGTCGGATCTCCTGTAATATCCATTCGAAGTCAATGGTCGAAATTCGCGCACTGCCGTTGCGCGGTGCGTTCTATTTAGGCCATTCTATATATATAATATATATATTTCGTCGATTTCCTTTTGAAACGTATTTTATAAATCGTTTTAAATTTGTTTTCAAAACTATTTCAACTTCATATTCAATTTCGAATCAAAACTGAATATTCCACATCATCGATATACAAATGATAAAATTTTCAAAACGTTATATTCTGAAATATTCTATATTCATTATAAAAACGAGTAAAATAGATATAAATATCATTCACGTAAAAATGGCGTCCATCTAATCAACACGGCTTTTATTCAACACATGAATATTTTACAATTCAACACATGAATTTATTTTCAATTCAACACATGAATTTATTTCCTATTCAACACATGAATTTATTTTCTATTCGACACATGGATTTATTTTCTATTCAACACATGAATTTATTTTCTATATTGGAATGAGGCCCAATCAATTACCATATAATGTTAATTATATGCATTCTCTACAACACATGTAAATAACAGCAACGATAAATAATCAACCATCACCCAGAGTGCACCACACAACTGCATAAGCATTAAATATAAATAATTAACGCTTACATAGTCTGTCGACCAATCGATCGACAAACAGCTAAATAATTGGGATTAGTGTACGCCAAATATCATCCCAATACCCGTGTGGGGTTTCAAATCAACAAACCCAGATTTTTATTTGTACTGTTGGGCGACGTGTAAAATTTATCGTACCAATCAATATCAGTCAAATTAGTGTATATAAACAAATCGTCTGATTTGTTTATTAATATTTATTTTATATACACGTTAAAAAAAATATTTTTAACTATAAAATATTTTCCATTATAAAATATTTGACTTCATTGCACATCACACAATAAAATTTCACAACATAGCAATTAATCAAACAAGTCATCCATGGTCTGTGGATGACGGGTGTCGGGTGCTGCTAAGCACCGTCTGCATCCTAGTATATATTTCAAACTAGAAATAGAAATAAAAGTGAGGAGTTCCCACCGAAGGTTCCACTCCTCCATTCTTTATTTCTAAATGGTCTGGATTCTGCTTTGCTTCCAGTCAGTTCCATCGCAATCTGTTTCACACGGTTTACGGTAAAAATCCTATTTTTAAACAACGATCTTTATAAATAAAAGTCACATTTTCTTTCGGCGATTATACATATAAAAATCGAATTTTTATTTCGTTTTCAATAGAATAGAAATCATATTTTTATTTCACCGCTATATATATAAAAATCGCATTTTTACTTTACCATTTCGACTACATAAAGATTCAAACTTTTCTAATATAAAATTCGAACTTTTCTAATATAAAGATTCAATTCTTTTCTTGTTTAAAAATCAAACTTTTCAAATTAAAAATCCAACCTTTCACGTTATAAAAATCCTTCCTTTCATATATGATAAAAATCTTATCTTTTCGCATTTAAAAACCTAATCTTTACTCTCTTGAATCCCATATGAAAAATCTAATTTTTCCTCTCATGAACCTCATATAAAAATCGAATCTTTATAAAGCATTATCCTATATATAAAAACCGTATTTTTATAAATAAAAATCGTAGCTTTTAAATAGATAAAAATCAAAGCTTCTATATAAATAAAAATCAAATATTTCTTTAAAAGTAAAAAACAAACTTTTACGTTATATAAACTTTCTTTGTATAAAAAGGAAAAATCAAAACCTTCTTTGTATATAAATAACAAACTTTCTTTGTATATAAATAACAAACTTTCTTTGTATATAAATAAATAAAAATCAATAAAAACACTTATATTTGCTGGGAAAAAAGGAGGAGGGTTCATAGTTGACCATTGCGGTGGAGGAGGATCGCTAGAGATGCTCGTTGACGCAGCAGCTCGACGGGGGCGCGAGGGGGGGGAGGGGTGCTGTCGCGCTCAGGGGTGGTGGCTGGATCAGTCGTACTCCGGCGGTGGGGTGGAGGGCCGTGGTCCGATTTAGGGTTATGGGTTTAGGGGGCTTCGCATTTCGAGGAGGAGAGAGTGGGGAGTTCACCAGCGTCTGGAGGAGGGGCGGTGGACGAGGGTGCGGAGGAGGACGGTCGTCGACGGCATCCGATGGCGGCGCGGCTCCGTGGTTCTCCCTTTTTTTTCTATTTTGATGAATGATTTCAAACGGGGTTGGTAGGGGAGAGAAATAGGAAAAGGGCGTTGACTTTTCTTTATTTTAATTAATTTATTATTATTATTATTTTCTATCAAAAGTACTCCTTTCATTTGAACCCCAAATCGAGCCCACCGACTGTCGTCCCTAGCTAATTACCCCCATTCCGAACTCAATGGGATATGTTTCGTAACCCAATTCGGCTGTTACGATCAGTTTCCATTCAAATTAAAATATAAATCAATGTATATTGAATTTGAACACACATTTCAATTTACCAGGGCCACATTTAACTCTAAAAATTCCAGAAAAATTATTTCTAGCTTCGTATTGACGATACAGTCCTAACAAAACTAATTTCGTCGAATTCTGAGATCGTTTGAAAAATGGCCATTTTCTGGTCAATTAAAATTAACTGAAACTGGTCAAACGCGTTTTCCATTGCCAGGCTCACATATTGAATCAGAAAATTACGAATTTTGAAACCTAACAATAACTTGACATCATGCATCCAACAAAAGTGGTTTCGTCTAAAACCGAGGTAGTTTGCAAAATTTCCATTTTTAAGGGCCAGAATTCCATGCGATTATTATGAATTTTCAACTGGACATAACTTTTTATCCCCGCAATGAAATTTCAATTTTTTGGATTCGTTGGAAAGATTTTCTCAATTAGATTCAAATATTTTTGGTTTCGTCAAAATCCGGTTTATTTTGCACCCGATACATTCATTTGAATTTTGAAATCGAATTTCCGAACTACCACGCCCTTTTCAATTCCTTTTATAATTATAAATAATTATTTATATTCTAAGACGATTCAATTAAATATATACGTTCGAATTATATTCAAAATAAATTTCTCGTCGTCATTATTTAAAATAATTCATTTTAAATAATCAAAATTTGCTAAAATTGCCAAAATAAAAATTTTAAATTGGCTCGGATTTCCGGATTATTACACTAATAATCGACCAACTATATAACTATATCAACCAATTTTATCAACCATTCATCCAAACAACCATCACATGATATAAAATTACTATAAATACCTTCAAAACTCATTTATATAAAAATATAAACGAGCCAGAGTTAGTGAGTTTACTCACCTTATTTCGCAGTTGATGATTCTGCTTTTTACGTTTTACAATCAAATAGGCATTTGATTTTTCCATGAAATTCCAATAGCTCAGTTCTCCGCCACGTAAGTGGTATAACGTAGATCTTGTTGCTATAATTACAATGTGATCGATTTCGTATGATTCTGTTCACGAATGATATAGTTATGGTCATCATAATTTTAAGCATTGACTTAATATAATAACATTTAACTTATTTAACTTAATTATCATTATATACCTTAACACCATGCTTAAATTAAATCGGTTCCTATATCTTCGTCTTCCTAATGGAATACCACGCACCCATAGCTTCTTGTTCCCTAATATCACTGTCCCTAATTATATCATAAATGAAATAATCACAAAAATTGAACCACGTGTTAACCTCCTTCTTCCTTACTGATATAAACACAGCCTTCATAATGTTGACTTGACTCCGTTCCCAGTGAGCAACCCACCCTCACCATCACTCTACTGAAAATCCAAAATACAATCTTATGTATGGCCTGTCCCTTTTCATACTCCATCTTTACATTACCAAAACAAACGATTCAAACTTCCTCCAACATAGCCTCGCGTTCCAGGCTTCCAACACAAGTCATCACGCACAATATAGTGCCCAGCTCAAAATAAAAACTCCTCCAATTTTCCTGTAACCCAACACTCAAGCCAAGGCCGATTTTTCCAACCAATCTTTCTAACCCTGACACTATTCCTCCACCTTTGACCCATCGTTGCAGCACCTTCGATGACCTACTGACCGCCGTGTTTCTTCCCGCCGACTCGCCTCTGACCCAGCTACCACCTGAAACCGACCCCCTCGTCTCCGGCAGCCCACAGCCCCTCCAGTCCACAAAACCCAAACCAAATCGAAGAAACACCCCCAAAACTGTCCTTAGTTCAACTACCTAATGTGCCATCGCCAATTCACAAGTGCCCCTCCGGTCCATACTGCACTGACCGCCCTGCCTTATTGGATAACGGAAGCCCTAGCTGCTGCCCTGTAAAGTTGAATGCCGACCTGGTATCATAGACAAAAAATACCATTAATAGGAAGCTCTAGCTTTGCAATCTTCCACGAAACAGAGCTTGGATCTATTGAGTTTCGAATTTTGTTTCCGTTTCTTTTTCCATTGAATAAATCGATTTGTTCTAATCATTGAAATTGCGGAAAGGTCGGGTGTATTCTTCGTATTCGATATTGAAAGAGGCGTGGAGGTAAGAACGGGATTAGGAAAGTAGATTTGGGTATGAGGGATTCATAAGGCAATGCTGGATTTTTCTTTACGCTTTGTGTTGAAAAAAAAGAAAAAGAGAGGAAGAAGCAAAGTTATATAAAGGGAAACCGACTTCTTGCAAAAGACTTAGATAGCTTCAGGTGGAAGGAATGGGTTTTCTTTATGTGCAAGCTTCACATTTATTTTATTTGGTATTTAAATGTTAGCGTAACCCGCTATACAAAATTCCATTCCATTACGGACTGCTATAGACAAAAACAAATACACTATCGTGTCAAGCGATGTGTCATGATCGCAAAAATATAATAATATAGATAAGTTAACGTATATTGTGATATTCCAAAACGTTGATATAGGGTGTAATATACTTCAAAAAAAACTCGCTTATTTTTCAAAATTAAAATTACAGAGAAGTTCTATAAATTAAATTATAACTACATCTCAAAAGTCTTGTCCAAATTCGATACCAATATTTAATTATATTTAAATAACCGTTAAGTTCAAAAACAATTATGCCGGTGTTTTTCTGAAAAATTTATTTTGACATAACTTACAATATATAAGACGAAATCTCGATTTTTCACTTTCATTAGAAAATATTGTAACAACCCGAATTTTAATAACATGTTAAAACCGTAAATCAGGGCAGAATTAAATTTTAGAATAAGAATCAGGGGAAACGGGTTGCGCCATTGTGTTTGTCTCGAAATTCTGCTTGGAAACTAGTCCGAGTTTGCGAGAATCGGAGTCCGTATGAGGGAGATATGACCCTCCGAAGTTTTAGGAATTTTCAGAATAAAAAACAGCTCGAAATTCGAATTCAAATTCGAATTCAAAACCCCAGAACAGCCTGGGCGGGAAAATTCCCGCCCATGGACCAGGTCAACCTGGGGGTCGACCATAGTGCCGACCTCCCAGGGACCAGATCGACCATAGTGTCAACCGGGGGGTCGACCAGCCTCCCGAATCCACTTTCTGAACCTGATGCATTCTGATGTATTTAGACTCGTTTTTTATCCAGATTCGTCTGCCTAATCCTATATAAACAGCCTCCTAGCCTCATTCTCTTTACACCATTCTTCTCTAACCTTATGCTGCACAAACTCATGATGAACATGGCTTCTTCTTCTTCCTCTAAATTAAATTAAGAAAAAATAAATTAAAACGTGAAGATTATTTCTTGAAGACTATGGCTAGGAATTGCATATTTGGGGATTTACTTCTACAATCAAATCAAGATTCAACGATTCAGCAATTCGAGGACTAGTTTATAGATTCAACTTCTGCATCTCAATTTCTTAGACCACGATCTGTAAGTTCCAGTTACTTTTAGATAAAAACTATAAATCTAATATGGGCATGTTATAAATTGGAATTGATTCATGTATGATTCATATCTATTCTTGTTTTCTTCTTGGATCTTGACTATTGGGAATATTTCCTATGACGTTGAAACTATTGTTAATGGCCTAAGATTATGATGGTGAATATAAGACTATGCCTATGACTATGACGATGAACATAAGACTATGCCTATGCCTATGACGGTGAACGTAAGACTGTTGCCTATGACTATAACAAGGACAATTGTGGCTAATCACCTATGACTCTTGACTATGAGAATTATTAACTATGATTATGAACATAAGGCTATTATCTATGACCGTGACTTTGAAACTATTACCGTTAATTGCCTATGACTATTCCCTAGAACTATTTTGGATAATTAACCATGACTATTGCGATTAATCGCTTATGGTTCTTAATTATGAGATTTCTACCTATGACCATGATTATGACTATTGGGGTTAATTACCTGAGACAATTATAGTTGATTGTTCATGCCCATAGTTGAAACCCATGTTGTACACGGAATTTGCAGTTTGTTGGATCGTATACCTAGGGTGTGACTTGCTTAGTTTATTCGCTATTATGTACACCAAAACCATTGGATCCATTATCCTTGTATTTGGCTTGCTTTCGCATGCCTATTCTTTTATGTCAAATTTTATCGTGACTATCGCCTTATCCTGCTAGATTTGAAATCCTATATGACAGTGATGTTATAGCCAATTATCTCAAGTTATATCATGCTATTCTTGTAACCCTTGTTATCGCTTTATGCTAGTCCCTTTTTCCTATCATATTTTTGATGTTATTCCCTTTATTTTGATATTTGGATTTATTTATGGATCGATTCACGTTTACGTGCGATGGGAATACGATTTGGGTAGATTAGGAAAAACATGAATTGGTTACGAACTTGAATTATGAACTTGTAAATAGGCAAAACTTGAAACATGAACATTGTTGTAACGGCTGGAAATTTCCGACTCCTCGAGAGTCGGAAATTCCGAGAACGTTAGTGAAAGAATTTAGAAGGTGAGAAAGAAAAGATAGAACTAATAGAATAGAAGAAGAAGAAGATCATCAGAATCATCAGAGTAACACGAATCTCACAGCGGAACGAATAACATATAATATATAACATAACTTTGAAGTAAACAGTTATATATATACAATAGCACTTATCAGAGTACAACACTTACAACACAGCGGAAATAACTATAGCTATAAAATCTTGGAGCCTCCTGCTCCAAGCTCTCCAAGTATATCTGTAAATCCCGACTACTTGACTGCCCGTACAAATTTAGGCACCCAAGAGTTTAGGGAAAACAACAAAATAAACTCCGGGTCAGTCATGGGACTGGTATGAGTAAAATAGTTTAAAACAGGTATAGGATATCTCATAAGACCACGCCGTGAATACGGAACAGGTTTTTCCCTTATGAGTATCTGAAAAACTTTGACAAGCAATATCATTGTGATATTATAATAATGTCTAAGTACAAATAGGTATCAACCTAGCAGAAACGCTTGCATCTCACGTTCTGCATACATAGTATAAAATCATAAACCGCAGGGCGCTTATCGGAGAATGGATTCCAACAGACAAGGTATGGGAGCACCTTCTGATCAGTGTACTCTAGAGGTGATACACTCAGGGTTCAACAAGAACGTCTTGCAACCCAGCCACACATGACCGCTCACTCATTTAGCTTGAGTGTCGCGAATATATTGCCACCACGGTTATAGGTCATCAAACCGTCATCCGAAGATACAGAATCAAAAAGAAGTATAAATATGAATATTCCCTAGATCGGTGACAATACACCCTGCTTGGGGATGACCCAACTAGCCATGCTGCCTAGCCCAACTTTTGTTACTTCCCGGTGTGAGCCTAGAAGCTACGTCTATCTTCAGAACATCTGATCACCATTCACTTTGAATGCCACATCGTCATACCCGCCAAATCACAAATTGACTTATCCAAAAATAACACGGGTATATAGCTAAGAGAAACGAATTCCTCCGCCACCAAACGTGAATACGTTTGCACAGATCAACTTACGCGATCCATTGGATATACTCTGTCAGACCTTCTTCCATATACGTTGTCCTGGGACTGGACAAACCGAAGGCACTATTCAGTATATCCATCTTAGTCACTGTTATCTAAGACTTATACAACAGACCTTGCACTTTACTCCGTCTTCAATTTATCTTTGGCAGATATTGCTCGCAACGCTTATGCCAATACAGAGTGGTTCTTTGGATAATAATCCAACCGGTCTCTCCATATTAACAACGTTAAAATGGTAAAAACTTTGATAGTCTGTGATTCAACTATCAAATGAAAACATGTCGGTGTACAAACAACGATCTTATTTCCAAATGGAAATTCGATCGATCAATCATCACATGTTCATATTTCCTTATTTCATATATTTAGAAAATATATGTTATTAATCATTGGAAAACATTTCCATAGCTTATTTTCACATCACTATTATTTTGCAACTATCAGTCCCTAACTGTAACTAGTATGAGAACAATTCTCTAAGTATCAAATCTGGAAGGTCGAAACCAATATCAGATCGTCACTTAGAAAACCGTTCAACTTACCCTCTCCAGTCAGTTTCTAAATTTGCTTAACTCTATTTCTTAAATTCTTATCATGAAAACATTTCATTTTCTATGTTTAGAAAACATATCTGACTATGTTTGGAAAACGTTTCCAAAACTCATTTACGGATTTCCAATGAACGTTGTATAAAACATCGTTTCACTTAATCCATTTATCGCTTATTCCTTAACTTTATTCCTAATCAACCCTTTAGATCGAACCACAACTATTCCTTTGTCAATTCTGAAGTCAATCAAGTTGGGGTATAATTACCTCTTAGACCTTAATTGAACAACGTCCTTTACTGTGAAATAGATGAAGCTCGTCACTCACTTTGTCCAATCATCTGTTTACGCAAATTCTCGGATTCAGGTTACGAATCCACTTCTTATATGACAACGTTTGATTATAACTATAACGTTATAATTCCTACTTCTGCAATGTCTAACCTAAATTATAACTTTATCTCCTAACTCGAATAATTTAACAGACACCTAATTTCTAAATCAATAACTAAATCTTGATTTAAACCCCGGAAGGTAAATAGTACTTTCCCGAATTCGATATAATTGAATTCGACGTATTACCCTCTTTCGAGTAATCTCTATTTGATTAACTCTTCTTCGAATAACCTATATTCGATTATCTCTCTTCGAATAACTCATATTCGAAATCTCTCTCTTTCGAATAAACAATATTCGATCTCTTTCTTTCGAATATGCTATATTCGAAAATCTCCTTTCGATTTACTAATCGATAACTCCTTTCGATCAGAATAAAATCGATAACTCCTTTAACTCTATTCGAATAACTAATATTCGACTAACTCCTTTGGATCAACTCATTTGATTAACTCCTTCGAATAATTAATTCGAAAACTTACCTTCGAATAACCAATATTCGATTTACTCTAACTCGATTAACTTAATTCTAATCGATTTACTCCATTTCGATTCAACTTAATTTAAATCGATTAACTTAACTCAAATTGATTAACTCCTTTCGAATAACTAAATTCGATTTAACTCTAATTGAATAACTAATATTCAATTAACTCTTACGTGTTTAACTCTATTTGAATAAGTAATTCGAATCACTCTAATGTGTTTAACTCTATTCAAATATCTAATTTGAATAACTCATTTCGAATAACTAAATTCGATTAACTCTTTTAACTTTACTCGAATAACTATATTCGATTAACACCTTCTTTCGAATGACTATATTCGATTAACTCTTCGACTAACTCCTTTGGATTAACTAACTTCGAATAACTCCTTTGGATTAGCTAACTTCGAATAACTCCTTTGGATTAACTAACTTCGAATAACTTCTTTGGATTAACTAACTTCGAATAACTCCTTTGGATTAACTAACTTCGAATAACTCTAACTGGTTAACTCTAACTGGTCAATTCTAACTGAGTAACTCTAACTGATCAACTCTAACTGGTCAACTTTAACTGGTCAACTTTAACTGGTTAACTCAAATGGTTTAACCTAACTGGTTAACTCAAATCGTTTAACCTAACTTGATTTACTTGTCTCGATTTACTGAACTAATCCACTTAGTTTAACTTAGTTAATTCACTTTGATTTACTCTAACCGATTTACTTAGTTTAACTCAGCTAATTCACTTTGATTAACCCAACTAATTTACTTCGATTAACCAATTAGTTTAACTTGACTAATTCACTTAGTTTGACGCAACTAATTCACTTTGATTTACCAATTAGTTTAACTTAACTAATTCACTTTGATTAACCGCTTAGTTTATCTTAACTAATTTACTTTGGTTAACCACTTAGTTTAACTTAACTAATTCACATTGATTAACTCGACCAATTCACTTGGTTAACTCCTATTTATTTAACAAATAAATATCTCCTTTAGTTTAATTCTATTTATTTAATCTCTAAATAAATATCCTTTATATTTTTTTTAACGAATATAATTCCTTTATATTTTGATTAACAAATATATCCCCTTATATTCGATTAACATATATATTCCCTGGTATTTGATTTACAAATATAACCCTTTTATATTTGTTTCTACCAACTATATTCCTTTATATTCAGAATCCTTTTTCTTATATATATATATATATATATATATATAAAATCCCTTGATTTTATATAAATAAACTATTATCAAAATATACTTTGAAAACCCCTCTCCTACATTCTGGTATTTCTCATGGTATTTAACACGCCATATAACAACGATAAATATCGTCCCACCACACAAAATCACACAGATTATATACATCACATTATATATCACAATATAAAAATCACAGTAAAATAACTGTTGAGGAATCCTGTTGGATTCCTCCAACCTGTTTCCCTGCACCACAGATGTTAGACAACACCAGTATAATATTCTGTTAGAACAGAATCAACATATAACTATTTGACGGTTTATATATATATATATATATATATATATATACATATATATATAATCTCTACTAACTGACTAGCAGTTCAATCAACAGTCAACACACAGTCAAACAGACAATAATTAACAGTCCTAAGAATACACTGTAAAAATAGAACTATTCAGAGTTGGTGAGTTTTACTCACTTTGGCGCGTTAACTGTTGAATACGGTTTGCATTATTTGATTCAGTTGGACAATTTATTTCGCCATAAATTCAGACGAACTTCAATCCACTCCAAGTCAGCTCCATTGTGAAGCTCTCGTCCATACGGTCCCAACGCAACTTACGGTTCGTGATTCTTTAAATTCAGCCCACCCACCTATATTTCCACATTCAACATGTATTTCTTCGTTGTGTTCCGAACTTCACCTTACTGCCTAAAACAAGACCCAACTATTACTTGAACACATCCGCATGCATACCAAAACATCCCGTCTACTTGTGTGGCTTCTCCTCCACCATATATTGGGTTCGTAAACATTCCCATCCTTGCATACTAAACAGGCCAGCACATCCATCAGAACTTCGTGGGTAGCAGACCATTGAAAACCCAAGGCTACAACGCCCTTTTTCCTTTCCGTGTAGATACTCCTGCCACCATCTGTGTATGTAAATACATATACATTTTCTTTTAATTTGGGCTTAGTACAACAGTCGGCCCACCCATATTTTGACCCGCCCAATACAGCATCTTCTTCCACAAATAAAACCTCCGCCTCCCAGTAAAACAAACCCGCAATTACCTCATGTATTTTCGATCCATTCTCCTTCCACAGATCATCATTCTTCACCCTGACCTCACCAATGTTCAACTCAACTCGAGCTTCATCTTGTTGTCACCCTCATTTCTTTCTTCCTTATCGTGTAAACACGTTCCAGCAAAATAGTAGGCCGACATCTCCATTAAACTCAGCAAAAGTTAACGCTACACCACATCTATCTCCTTGTCTTCACGGATGGAAACTCGCACTACTCCCTCCCCATCGCATTTGTACAGCAGTTTGAAACTTCCCAAGAAATCCATGCGTCCTTTTTAAACCCAGAAAATCCCCTAATTCCAAGCACTTGCTCGATTTCACATCTGAAACCCAAATATCAACTCAGTTGCTCCCATCGGTGCTCCAGGACGCCAAGCTCCACAACCCTAGCTCGACTGTACACTTCCGAGCATCAGAGGATTTCGATCGCACTTCAGAGTATCGATACCCCCTCAGGCTCTCATTTGAATGAGAGTCATAAATCTAAGCTCGTGGTTTTTGCTGTTGAATCATTTAGTGGCGGCGGATTTATTTGTTGACCCAGGGAAATGAATTAGGTTTAAAGGGTTAAGTTATTTTATAGGGAATAATTGGAAATGTGGCTGTTCGGTTTCCACTCACTGAATAGTGGCTGAGAGGATGAAGCGTGTACTGTTGTTTGATCAAAGAAATAGAAATGGATAGGAGATATTTGTTTTACACTTTAGAGTACCCCATTATACGAAACTCTGTTTGTCCATGGACTGACATGAAAATACCGTTGTGACCAGTAAGGTACCACGATTTCAAAAATATAAAAATACCGGTAGATTAACTCATTTTTTTGAAACCCCAAAATGTTGGTTACAGGGTGCAAAATACTCCAAACAAAAAGTTGTTTATTTAATTAATTAAAATTTTCTATAAATTTCTAAAAATTAAATTATCACTATTTCCCAAAAGAACCTTGTCTAAATTCAAGCCCGATCTCTTGTTATAACGAATAACCCATTACGGTCGATAAACGATTTTATAGCGACTATTTTAAAATTTGATTTGGACATATCTCAAAATCTACACGACGAAATCCCGATTTTTCTCTTCCACTAGAAAGATATACACCACCAGCTCCACACGTTTCTTGTTTCACAGAAATCCGATTTAAAACGAATCCTGTATACTCAGTTGAAGTTCAAATCGCCAAATAGCGAACTGCCGCAACGTTTCAGGTTCGTTTTAATTATAATTGTAAATTATAAGTTCGAACGTTTTACTTTGAGTTATCGATATCGCCAAATCGATATATAAATAATTAAATAAATTAATTATTCGTCAGCTAACAAAACGCGCCATTACAATTGTTATAACTTGAATCTGGATGTGGACAAGAAACTTGCCTTGAAACTTGACGTGAACTTGATATGAAATTTGGACATGGGCATGACACTAGAATGAAGTTGAAAATGGCCAACTCGGGGTTGGGTTGAGTGTGCAATGTAATTCTGCCCGGAACCACTCGGTAAATCCAGTTACTGCAAACAATAGGATCCAATGTGGGTAGTTGGTTGTATCGCGCTTGAAACCCGAGGTCAGACTGAGTTGTGGTGTAAATCTGCCCGGAACCGCCCGGCATATCCAGTGACCACAACAACAAGTCTGATGTGAGAGGTTGAGGTGCATTAATGAATTAATGCCACATGATAGGGTCAAGTCATGAACATGAAAGATAACACTTAACCAACTTGAAACATGATTGGTAGGGTTAGGTCATGAACTTGAACGACAACACCTAACCACCTTGACACATGAATTGTAGGGTTAAGTCACGAACTTGAATGACAACACTTAACCAACTTGACATGCTAGACTGATAAGGGTTAAGTCACGAATTTAAATGAAAACACTTAACCTATTGGACGAAAACCCTAGTTACGCGGTACATTTCAGCAGTAACCCACTAGATGTATCATGGTACCCTGGAACTAGGCAGGGTGGGGCACGATTACTGGGCTGATTATAAGCGACCAAAACGACGGCTGTGTTGGTGCGCCAGTGTAGGTTCAGGCGGGCTATGGTCGTGCACGTGGTCCGGAGTTGAAAAAGCAGGCATTGGGCATCAGTAGGTTTATCTGTGCATTCTTGATTCATGTCGGTGGTTGGCACCCTAGGGCTTGATACACCCTATGGTGGACCTAGCACAGGTGACTACATTCGTGATAGGGCCGTATGACACAGACACATGACGAGCTAGAACTTGTAGGGAGCCGATCGACTAGTGGATCGTTTCGTTGGACCTAGAAATGGGTTATTTCATGATATTGGGCCAAGAAATCATTTCATGATTAATATAAGACATGGGTTTGGAATTCTAGTATCGTTGATGCAGCGAACCTTGAATATGTGATGCTATACTTGATTACACTTGAATTATCATGCTATCTTAGTCTATCTTGTCAATCTTGACAGCATCGTTATGATTACTTTCAGTTTATACATGTCATGTTACCTTTATCTGTTTTTATGCTGAAATTCACTTGGACTTACCAGTCTTTATGACTGACCCGTTTTCTTTTGCCTCTTTTTCTTCCGTTCCCCCCCCCCCCAGGTTCTCAGGGAGGAAACTCTAGCACTTAGCTTGGATTTCACTTGCTTTCGGTTCATCTCATGTACGGTTTAATCTTGAGCTATCATATGGCTGCATTTCTGCTACCTTTGGGGAATCAAGCTCCTTTTGTTGTTTCAAGTTTATGCTTCTTTATTTGTGCAAGACAGAATTTATTGTAATGGAAAATAATGATCTTGGCAATTTGATGTAAAAGGTTTTGACTCTTTTTGAAAGTAATGAAATTTAGCCTTTGAATCTTCCGCTGTTTTATTTATGTTCTATCTTGTAATAATTCTGTGATTGTTTACCTCGATAACACTCCTCCAAAACTAGTGCATTCCCTTTGTGAGTGACCCTAGCGGAGATGGGGTGTTACATTTGGTATCAGAGCAGAGGTTACCAGACTGGTCAAAAAGTTTTAAAAACCTTCTAAAACTATTTTCAAAATCGTTTACAAAGAAGCATTTTTCAAGAAAAGTCTTATTTTATTTAAAGGTTGTTCCCCAAAAGCCATCTGCACTATCCTTTATTTCCTCGTTTGAATCTCTTCTTTTTCATTTCAGCATGTCTGGGAATCTTAACTTTCCAGAGGGCGTGCCAATACCTTGCTGGTTCAGGAGGTACTTAGAAGCTAGGGCCAACGATGCAGGCCCAGCAGATATTCCTCCTCCAGCTGTAGCGATTCCTCCTCCTTCGCCCCCTCCTCGTGCAATTGCTTTCTCAAAGATCTGTAAAGATTTTAGGGCCATGGGTGGAAAGGATTTCAAGGGAACTGAATCATTAGTAGAAGCAAGGAACTGGCTCAAAGAAACTGAGGATTTGTTCGTTATCTTCGAGGTGGACAATTGGCAGAAGGTACAGTTGGCGGTATGGTTGCTCAAAGACGAAGCTTCCTATTGGTGGAAAGTCACTAACGCCGAGAGGCCGGTCGAGACATGGATGGATTTCAGAATAAGGTTTGAGACGAAATTCCTCTCGCAAGATGAACGAAGTTTACAGCTGGAAAAGTTCTTAGCTCTTAAGCAAGGAAGTATGACTGTCAAAGAGTACGTGAATCAATTCAATCAGCTGGCCTGATTTGGACTGGACTTAGTGAATACCCCTCATAAGAAGGCTCTCTGTTTTTGTTAAGGGATTAAATGAGTCGCTTCACAGCTTGGCTATGACCCATGTACCTATGGGGGCTACTTACGAAAAGCTAGTAGACATGGAGCTCTTAAATGAAGAAGAAAAGAGTGGCAAGAAGGAGGTCAAGGCGAATGAGCCTCCAAACAAGAAGGTAGACTCCGAGAAAGGAGGCAAGAACAACAAAAACTAGAATGATAACAAGACACGCGAGAAAATAAAATGCCACTTCTGTGGTATTGAGGGGCATATAGTCCAGGATTGTAGAAAGAAGAAGATGAAAACAGGAGCATGCTTTCAGTGTGGTGATACTAGATATATCAGCAAGAACTGCCCTAAGAAGCAAGTGCAAGCCCGTAAGCAGGACCTTCTGGGGGTACATCTTTAACTTCTTCTCCTAGATGCTTTGTCTTATCTTGCTTATCTTCTCAATCCTATCTTGAGAACCTTAGGTAGAACCTTTTGGACGTAAACATGTTATTGAAACATGTTATGGTTGGATGTTTGCTAATGGTTGCAAGTGGTCGCAAGTGGTTGCTCGTGGTTGCATAACACACATCAGGCACTAGATCGGCTCAGACACATTTCATATTGCATATGCATGAGTGTTTATACTTGTTTATGGATGAAATTGAATGTGTTATCATGTGAATGTTGCATATGGATGGATGTTTGTGCACATATATAGTGTTTATATGACTAGGACTATTTGCATACATGTTGGATTCATGACACTAAACATATTTTGCATTAAGAAGATCAATCAGGCCTGATCATTTGCAATATATAAGGAACATATACACACACTTTCTGCATATGTTCATATAGCATTAGAAATCTTTTAAGGACAATGATTGCTTATGGATGATGTTTTGAGTAGGTGGATGATTGGATGATAGGATTCATTCTTCTTAACTTGAAGATTTCGGGGACGAAATCCTTTAAGGAGGGAAGAATGTAACAACCCGAATTTTAATAACATGTTAAAACCATAAATCAGGGCAGAATTAAATTTTGAAATAAGAATCAGGGAAAACGGGTTGCACTATTGTGTTTGTCTCGAAATTCTGCTTGGAAATAAGTCCGAGTTTGCGAGAATCGGAGCCCGTATGAGGGAGATATGACCCTCCGAAGTTTCAGGAATTTTCAGAATCAAAAAGAGCTCGAAATTCGAGTTCAAATTCGAATTCAAAACCCCAGAACAGGCTGGGCAGGAAAATTCCCGCCCATGGCCAGGTCGACCATAGTGTCGACCTGGGGGTCGAACTGCCTCCCGAATCCACTTTCTGAACCTGATGCATTCTGATGTATTTAGACTCGTTTTCTGTCCAGATTCGTCTGTCTAATCCTATATAAACAACCTCCGAGCCTCATTCTCTTTACACCATTCTTCTCTAACCTTATGCTGCACAAACTCTTGATGAACACGGCTTCTTCTTCTTCCTCTAAATTAAATTAAGATAAATTAAATTAAAACGCGAAGACTAATTCTTGAAGATACAGCTAGGAATTGCATATTTGGGGATTTGCTTCTACAATCAAATCAAGATTCAATGATTCAGCAATTCAACGACTAGTTTATAGATTCAACTTCTGCATCTCAATTTCTTAGACCACGATCTGTAAGTTCCAGTTACTTTTAGATAAAAACTATAAATCTAATATGGGCATGTTATAAATTGGAATTGATTTATATATGATTCATATCTATTCTTGTTTTCTTCTTGGATCTTGACTATTGGGAATATTGCCTATGATGTTGAAACTATTGTTAATGGCCTAAGATTATGACGGTGAGTATAAGACTATGCCTATGACTATGACGATGAACATAAGACTATGCCTATGCCTATGACAGTGAATGTAAGACTGTTGCCTATGACTATGACAAGGACAATTGTGGCTAATCACCTATGACTCTTGACTATGAGAATTATTACCTATGATTATGAACATAAGGCTATTATCAATGACCGTGACTTTGAAACTATTACCGTTAATTGCCTATGACTATTCCCTAGAACTATTTTGGATAATTAACCATGACTATTGTGATTAATCGCTTATGGTTCTTAATTATGAGATTTCTACCTATGACCATGACTATGACTATTGGGGTTAATTACCTGAGACTATTATAGTTGATTGTTCATGCCCATAGTTGAAACCCATGTTGTACACGGAATTTGCAGTTTGTTGGATCGCATACCTAGGGTGTGACTTGCTTAGTTTATTTGCTAATATGTACACCAAAACCATTGGATCCATTATCCTTGGATTTGACTTGCTTTCGCATGCCTATTCTTTTATGTCAAATTTTATCGTGACTATCGCCTTATCCTGCTAGATTTGAAATCCTATATGACAGTGATGTTATAACCAATTATCTCAAGTTATATCATGCTAGTCTTGTAACCCTTTTTATCGCTTTGTGCTCGTTCCTTTTTCCCATCATAGTTTTGACGTTATTCCCTTTATTTTGATAGTTGGATTTATTTATGGATCGATTCATGTTTACGTGCGATGGGAATACGATTTGGGTAGATTAGGCAAAACATGAATTGGTTACGAATATGAATTATGAACTTGATAATAGGCAAAACTTGAAACATGAACATTGTTATAACTTGAATCTGGATGTGGACATGAAACTTGCCTTGAAACTTGACGCGAACTTGATATGAAATTTGAACATGGGCAAGACACTAGAATGAACTTGAAAATGGCCAACTCGAGGTTGGGTTGAGTTTGCAGTGTAATTCTGCCCGGAACCGCCCAGCAAATCCAGTTATTGCAAACAATAGGATCCAATGTGGGTAGTTGGTCGTATCGCGCTTGAAACCCGAGGTCAGACTGAGTTGTGATGTAAATCTGCCCGGAACCGCCCGGCATATCCAGTGACCACAACAACAGGTCTGATGTGAGAGGTTGAGGTGCATTAATGAATTAATGCCACATGATATGGTTAAGTCATGAACATGAAAGACAACACTTAACCAACTTGAAACATGATTGGTAGGGTTAGGTCATGAACTTGAACGACAACACCTAACCAACTTGACACGTGAATTGTAGGGTTAAGTCACGAACTTGAATGACAACACTTAACCAACTTGACATGCTAGACTGATAAGGGTTAAGTCATGAATTTAAATGACAACACTTAACCTATTGGACGGAAACCCTAGTTACGCGGTCCATTTCAGCAGTAACACACTAGATGTATCACGGTACCCTGGAACTAGGCAAGGTGGGGCATGATTACTGGGCTGATTGTAAGGGACCAAAACGACGGCTGTGTTGGTGCGCCAGTGTAGGTGCAGACGGGCTATGGTCGTGCACGTGGTCCGGAGTTGAAAAAGAAGTCATTGGGCATCAGTAGGTTTATCTATGCATTCTTGATTCGTGTCGGTGGTTGGCACCCTTGGGCTTGATACACCCTATGGTGGACCTAGCACAGCTGACTACATTCGTGACAGGGCCGTATGACACAGACACATGACGAGAACTTGTAGGGAGTCGATCGACTAGTGGATCGTTTCGTTGGACCTAGAAATTGGTCATTTCATGATATTGGGCCAAGAAATCATTTCATGATTCATATAAGACATGGGTTTGGAATTCTAGTACCGTTGATGCAGCGAACCTTGAATATGTGATGCTATACTTGATTACACTTGAATTATCATGCTATCTTAGTCTATCTTGCCAATCTTGACAGCATCGTTATGATTACTTTCAGTTTATACATGTCATGTTACCTTTATCTGTTTTTATGTTGAAAGTCACTTGGACTTACCAGTCTCTAAGACTGACCCGTTTTCTTTCGCCTCTTTTTCTTCCGTTCCCCCTCCCCCAGGTTCTCAGGGAGGAAACTCTAGCACTTAGCTTGGATTTCACTTGCTTTCGGTTCATCTCATGTACGGTTTAATCTTGAGCTATCCTATGGATGCATTTCTGCTACCTTTGGGGAATTAAGTTCCTTTTGTTATTTCAAGTTTATGCTTCTTTATTTATGCAAGACAGAATTTATTGTAATGGAAAATAATGACATTGGCAATTTGATGTAAAAGGTTTTGACTCTTTTTGAAAGTAATGAAATTTAGCTTTTGAATCTTCCGCTGTTTTATTTATGTTCTATCTTGTAATAATTCTGTGATTGTTTACTTCGATAACGCTCCTCCAAAACTAGTGCATTCCCTTTATGAGTGACCCTAGCGAGGTGGGGTGTTACAAATATTGTTCAATAGATTCTAGTGTTTCTTGTTTTAGAGAAATATGACTTATATTGAATCCTGTATATTCAATTGAAGTTCAAAACCCAGTATTATGAACTATCGCACCATTTCGAGCTTGTTTTATATTAAATTTAAATTAACGCTTAAACTTCGTTTTAAATAAACGAATTCAATAGCAAAATACATCAATATTCCAAATATAATATTTAAAACAATGTTAAATATTCCAATTTAAATGACCGAAAAACCTGGGTCGTTACATTCTTCTCCCCTTAAAATAATTTCATCCTCGAAATTGCTAAGCAGTAAAAATGCTATAAGTCTAACTTCTCATAACCTGCTTAGTTGAAATCTTATATTCTATACCTTCATAACCTAGTTCTTACCCGACCTTCCAATTCTCATACCAGTACTCGACCATTCATAATTCTTTCCAAATGATCTATCCTTAATTTTTGGACAATCCATCATCACTTTCTTGTCTTCAATCCATATGCTCTTCTGCATATATTCCACTTGAAATTTGATTAACCAATTCTAGTTTTCTTTTCTTATTTTAATTACAGTTAACAACTAGATTTTAAATTATCAAAAAAATTCTTGAAAATTTTCTAAATCTTTAAGTTTTCGAAAAATTTCGCCAGCATCTCCTGTGCATGGCTTAATCGGTACAACCACAACTCGCCTTTCTAGGCCTTCTCCAATCCAAGAGAAAATCAAAAATCCAAAGGGCTTTCCCCATAGGCTCATAAAACCATCAAACCAAAGTAATATTGTAAATATGTACTTTTTTGTCTGGCACAATTCTATCTCTTGCATTGGCTTCCATTCAATATCTTCTTAGCATACATATATCCATTTCCAGTTGGTTTCAATCAATCCAACTTCGAAATTTTAACTCTCTAATCAACTTCTGATTAGTTCACTTCCATTATATCAATTCAAATTTGATTTCTGTTTAAGTCAACCCACTTATTATACTTGAACCCAAATTTATCACAATTCAATTTCAAATAACAACATCCAATATATATTCAACTTGCTTATTCATAAGTCAAGTTCATATTAATATTTCAAATCTCCACATTTTTCTTTATTTAATTTCATTCGAAATCACTTCTAATCCAATCCAATTTTGTTTAACATAAGTTAAATTTCAATTCATTTGATACATTTTTACCATTTCAATCTATTTAACTTATACAGGTTAAATTTTATTTTCAGAATTCAAAATTTCTGGGTTTTATTTCAAATTAATTTGAAATCAAATATACTTATACACATATTTATATTCAACTCAATTCAAAACATTTGAATTTCTAAAACAACTCTTTATTTCTCAAATAATTTCCACTAATAAACCTATTATGGTAGCAATCCATCACTTAGAAACTCAAAATGAATATCGATAATGTCGCGATCCATTATCAGAATTATTTTCTCGCCACTGAAGTGATTTCAGTGCTTAATCATTTTCAAAAACTATTAAAAACCGTTCTTATTCAAAAATTCTTAAAATAATGCTATATTACCGTTAAAAATACTTTAGAAAATATTTTTAAACATCCGGGATCTAAACTCTAAATTTTGGATTGAATTCAATTCTAGTCCATTTTATTTATATATATTATCCGTCTACAAGTTATTTGGTCATATATTATCATTCCAACATATTAAATTTCATTTGATTGTAATACAATCAATACATCTATATACTATAATATTTCAGAAATTATTCCTTTCATATCAAAATAATTTTGGATAAAATTATTTCATTTACCCCTTGTTAAAACAATATTGTATCAAATTGCTTTGTTCGAGAGTTTAGAAACACCTATCGATACAGTTGTACATTCATATTGACCAGAATTCATAAAATACTCAACGAACCAATCCGCACAACATAAAACAATTTTATATAAAATATACAAATACGCTCTCTCGTGTATATATATACTCAAACTCAATCTAAGGTATTACTAACCCGATCTCTATTAAGTTACGCTACAGAGCCAAGGTTACTAGTCAACCTTTAGCTCTGATACCAAACGTAATGTCCCGAATTTCCATACCTTTTGTGTCGCTAATAACACCACACGTCCAACCCAAGTTGCACGGAAATATGAATCATTAGTAGAAAGAAATTAGAGGATGAGGAATAGAAAGAAAGAGAAACTAGAATAAAGGAAAACGAAGAATAAAATTCTCACAGCGGATTGAGTAAAATATATTAAATAACAAAACTTTTGAAATACAAATCAATAACTGTATATAAATACCATCATCAGAGCATATAAATCATTTCTGGAATGGTTATAAAAACATGTTTCCAGATACAAACATAGTACATAGTGGAAAATATGATAGTCTATATAGCTAACAGATGAAGCCACCTACTTCAGGCTCCTCCAAGTGAACCAGTAAAATCCTGACTACTTGACTGCTCGTACAAATTTGTGCACCCAAGGGTTTAGGGAAAACA
This sequence comes from Allium sativum, assembly GCA_030737875.1. NCBI lineage: Eukaryota > Viridiplantae > Streptophyta > Magnoliopsida > Asparagales > Amaryllidaceae > Allium > Allium sativum. The sequence continues at coordinate 653,500,943 of CM060923.1, forward strand.
AAACAAAATAAACTCTACGTCAGTCATGGGACTGGTGTGAGTAAACTCTAACCACTTGTTTAACTTTCAAAAATCCTTTCGAAAGAAAAGGTAATCATAAGACCGATCCACATATAAACACGGATGGTTTTTACCTTACGATAACCAAAACATTTTTGATATCAAATCCAGTGATATTATAATACTTCCTACATCAAATAAATAGAAATATAGCGGAACGCTTGCATCTCACGCTACATATATAATATAAATTTAAAAACCACAGGGCGCTTATTGGAGACTGGATTCTGACTATGACATGTATGGGACCACCTTTCCGATCAGTGTACTCTAGAGGGGATACACAGGGGTTCAACATAAACATCTTGTAACCCGGCCATACATGGCTGGCCACTCATTTAACTTGAGTGTACCAAGCATATTATCACCAACGGTTGTGATCAGCAACCATTACCGAAAGCATACAACAGCGAATAGAATAAGAAGCATAAGAAAATTTCTCTAGATCAGGTGATAATAACCCTAATGGGAATGACCCACTTGGCGATGCTGCCTTCCCGGTTTTATCATTTCCCAGTTGATGAGGCTTGAGGTCACGATTATCTTTCAAGAACATCTTTCCATCATTTACTTTAAATGCTACATCATCAGATCTGTCCATATACATTGTCCTGGGATTGGACAATCCGAAGGCACCATTCTTTTTATCCATCTTGGGCAATTTCTACCTAGAATTAATAGAACAATCCTTTCACTTTACTCCGTCTTCAATCATCTTCAACATAAGTTGATGCGTAATTCTTATGCCCATATGGAGTGGTTTTCAGATAATAAATCTGATCTCGATCTCTCCGTATTGACAACAGAGGTATGAAATAAATTAAGACTTTGATAGTTGGTGGTTTAACTATCAAAGAAAACATCCATACAACCAATGATCCTATTTCCAAATGGAAATTTTATCGATCAACCATCAAACAACACTGGCCCCTTTTTAAGTCAACTCCTTATTCTATTATTGTTTCCAATTCCCATTATCTATATTTCGTATCCTTTCAAAGCTCTATTTTCTCTCTCGATTCTTGGAAAAAACATTTCCAATATCCTAATTTCTTTATTCGAGAAAATATCCCTTATTCCAGTTAGAAAACATTTCTAAATATTCGCGAACCCTTATTTTCTATATTTAGAAAATATACCTTATTAATATCGGAAAATGTTTCCATATTCTATTTACTAATTCATCGTTGACCAATTCATTTCATTTTCTATGCATAAAAAATATTTCTCATTTTATTTGGGGAAACATTTCAAAATCCTTTTAAATTAACGTGATGTTATAAAACATCGTTATTATAACTCGAACCATTAACCATTTATTAACTAACCATATTGCTAACCAATCTTCACTATTGAAGCTTAACCATTCCTCCATCAATCATGAAGTCAATCAAGTTGGGGTATAATTACCTCTCAGACCTTAATTGAACAACATTCTCAACTTTGAAATAGTCAAAGCTCACAACTTCGAACAAAACATCGCTTATGCGACTCTCAGATTCGATCTAAGAATCTGCTTCTTTTATGGAAGAACATTGATTATAACGGTAGTGTTATAATCGCTGTTTCCAAATATTTGACTTATAAAATATTAATTATAACTACAGCGTTAAAATCGCTATTTAGATTTATAAAACATTTATTATAACGATAGCGTTAGAATTACTGTTTCCAAATATTTGTTTTATAAAAATATAACTTATACTTATTAATTTCTATAAATAAATAAATAAGTAAATAATTAATTAATTAAATAATTAAATTTGATTCAAATAGAAAGTAAAATAACTACTTCCCTAAATTCGATATAATCGAATTACAATAAATAACTCTCCCTCGAATAATCTATATTCGATTTATATTCTGAACTTCGGAATTTATCTACCATTTCAGGTTAATTCAAATTCCAAATTCACTTTTGAATTTATCATTTCCAAATCATTACCAAATTCCTTTAATACCATTCCAGTCTATGAAACATTATCACACTTTATTTTATATTCCAAATTATTAACTACACTCGTCATTTTCCTTTAAAATGATTACCCATTTCCCTTTTCACTCAGTTTCCAATCTGGATTCATATGTCAAATCTAAATTTCCTTTACAGATATTTCATTTGTAAAATATTTTCTTTAAACCATTATTCACTTTAATCGTGAATATATTTCTTTTATATATAGTTTGATTTCATACTTATAAACATATCTTAAACCCAAATTTTTATTTATAACTTCTATTCAGAATTATTCAAACAAGCCTTATCTCTTTTTATTTCAATCATTTAAAATCTCGTTTAAATTTCCTTAATAATAGCTAAGTTCAAATCTCAATTCAAATATTGGTTTCAAAACTGATTTCCACTTTTTTACATAAATTCAAGTTTGAATTTATATTTCAATTTATCCTATGATCAAAATTCACTTAATTTATACTCTCGTTTATAAACAACTTCTTGTTTCCCCATTCACATGTTTTTAATCTCAACTCAACTCAAAATTACCTTTCTAATTTTGGAAATAAATTTCCTTAAAAAACCTCAAATTTTATTTTCTATATTCGAAAATATTTTACGGTGTTTAAATACCAAAATTCTAAGGCCAGAGTAATTCAACACAGCATAATCAATCACAGTATATACCATAGTAAATAACAAACAGTAATATAAATGTTAAGGGATCCAATTGGATCCATTCAATATGTTTCCCAACATCTATAGATGTTAAATAACATTAATTTCACATAAATATGAAATATTAGAACTAATATTCGATCAACGATATAACTATATCAACCATTTCAACCAATTTTATCAACCATTCATCCAAACAACCATCACACAGTATAAAATTATTATAAATAAATTTAAAACTTGTTTATATAAAAATATAAACGAGTCGGAGTTAGTGAGTTTACTCACCTTATTTCGCAGTTGATGATTCTACTTTTTTTTCATTTTACAATCAAACAGGCATTTGATTTTTTCCATGAAATTCCAATAGCTCAGTTCTCCGCCACGTCAGTGTTATAACATAGATCTTGTTGCTATAATTACAACGTGATCGATTTCGTATGATTCTTTTCACGAATGAAATATTTATGGTCATTATAATTTCAAGCATTGACTTAATATAATAACATTTAACTTATTTAAATTAATCATCATTATATACCTTAACACCATGCTTGAATTAAATCGGTTCCTCTGTCTTCGTCTTCCCGATGGAATACCATACACCTACAGCTTCTTATTCCCCAATATCACCCTCCCTAGTTACCTCATAAATCAAATAATCACCAATTAAACCATGTGTTAACCTCTTTCTTCCTTACTTATAAAAACACATCCTTCACAATGTTGACTCGACTCCACTCCCACTGAGCAACCCTCCCTCATCCAACGCTCTACTGAAAATTCAAAATACAATCTAATCTACGGACTCTCCCTTTTCATACTCCATCTATACATTACAAAAAAAAACGATTCATACTTCCCCCACCATAGCCTCGCATTCTAGGCTTCCAGCACAGGTCATCATGCACAATACAGTGCCCGGCTCAAAATAAAAACTCCTCCACCTTTCCTGTAACCCAACACTCAAGCCATGGCCGATTTTTCTAACCCCTCTTTCTAACCCCGAAACTATTCCTCCACCTTTTATCCATCGCTGCAGCACCTATGATGACCTACTGACTGCCGTGTTTCTTCCCTCCGACTCGCCTCTGTCCCAGCTACCACCTAAAACTGTCCCTCTCGTCTCCGGCAGCCCATAGTCCTTTCAGTCCACAATACCCGAACCAAAATCGAAGAAACACCCCCTAAAACTGTCCTTAATTCAACTACCTAAAGTGCCATCTCTAGTTCACCTGTTCTCCTCCGGTCCACACTACATTGAACGCCCCGCCTTATTTGATAACGGCAGCCCTAGCTGCTGCCCTATAAAGTCGAACGCCGACTTGGTATGGCAGACAAAAAGAATACCACTAAGAGGAAGCTCTAGCTTAACAATCTTCCATGAAACCGAGTTTGGATCTATTGAGTTTTGAATTTTGTTTCCTTTTCTTTTTCCATTGAATAAATCGATTTGTTCTAATTTTTGAAATCGCGGAAAGGTCGGATGTTTTCTTCGTATTCGATTTTGAAAAAGGCTATGGAGGTCAGAGCGGGATTGGGAAAGTAGATTTGGGTATGAGGGATTAATAAGGCAACACTGGATTTTTCTTTACGCTTTGTGTTGAAGAAAAAGAAAAAGAGAGGAAGAAGCAAAGTTATATAAAGGGGAAACCGGCTTCTTGCAGAAGACTTAGATAACTTCAGGTGGAAGGAATGGGTTTGCTTTCTGTGCAAGCTTCACGTTTATTTTATTTGGTATTTAAAGATTAGTGTAACTCGCTATACAAAATTTCATTCCCTTACGGATTGCTATAGACAAAAACAAATACACTATCGTGTCAAGCGATGTGTCATGATCCCAAAAATATAATAATATAGACAAGTTAACTTATATTGCAATATTCCAAAACGCGGATATAGGGTGTAAAATAATTCAAATATAAAGTTTCTTATTTTCAAAATTAAAATTACAGAAAAATTCTATAAGTTAAAGTATAACTTCGTCACAAAAATCTTGTCCAAATTCGAAACCAATATTTAATTATATTTAAATAACCGTCAAGGTCAAAAACGATTACGCCGCTATTTTTGTGAAAAAATGATTTTGACACAACTTACAATATATAAGACGAAATCTCGATTTTTCACTTTCATTAGAAAATATCGTTCAACAGATTCCAGCATTTCTTGTTTTAGAGAAATATGACTTATATTGAATCTTGTATATTCAATTGAAGTTCAAAACCCAATATTATGAACTACCGCGCCATTTCGTGCTCGTTTTATATTAAATTTAAATTAATGCTTAAACATCGTTTTGAATAAACGAATTCAATAGTAAAATTCATCAATATATTCGAAATATAATATTTAAAACAACTTTAAATATTCAAATTTAAATGACCGAAAAACTAGTTCGTTACAAAATCATTCCAGCAAGCCTGGGATGCAAGTTGAAAGTTTGTATGAATGTATATTTTCCATCCACTGCTATATGTTATCTTGTTGTTATGCCATCATGCCTAACTTGTAGCGGTAATAGTATAGAAAAACTGACATGTATACCTTGATTTGGACAAATTGACAATTGTCATCTTGTTAGAATGTTTCCTCATTTGTACAAATATTTACGTTATTCAGATGATATAATTATTATACTTATATAAACGTAATTAACGTTGTATTAGCTTAATAAATGCAATTAAGTTAGAATTCGAGTTCGGAATGACCCCATAATAAATATGTATTTGGTTTCTTCTGTGCGTGTATATAGGATGTCTTTACTTATATATATATATATATATATATATATATATATATATATATATACACACTAACGGTGACACATAGACACGAGGTTAGTTGCCATTTATGGTAGAAGTCTTCCCGGTACCGAGCGGCAAATTCAGCAACCACAAGTGGGTCCAACTAATGTGAAATGTCTAGGTGCCATGGGCCATTCAAAAACTTAACACACTAGACACTAGGTAAAACCAACTTGTAGTAGAAGTCTGCCCAAAACCAACCGGCATATCCAGCATCTACAAGTGTAAGGTTTAATGTGAAAGGTCTAGTGTGTGTGTGTGTATATATAAATATAACTATATATATAAGTCTATTACGTGTAAAAATAGACAGGTTTGCTATGCCTTGAGAAGGTCTTAAGTGGTTGACTCTCTTTTTATCTAGTTTGGATCTAAAGTGGTTAGGACTAGGATCCCTCGGAAGGTTTATTCCTTGGAGCAGAACCAAAGTCATGAGAAAGACCCTTATTAGATTTAAAGTAAAGTCTTTGTGTCCTCCTTCTCTAAAAGTGGTTAGGCATAAACGGTAACGGAGTTGGGTAGTTTACAGGGGATGTCCACTTCCTCTAGAAGCTTGTAAGGGCTCAACTAGGAACAGATTTGATAAATGAAAGATAGGTGGCCATTGCATGCTAACCCACTGTCAAAGGGAAGTCTTAAGAGACATAGGTGTCCTACCATAATATCAGTTACGTAGTAACGTACACAATAATACTTCTCATATTACAAGTGAGAGTATAGATCTAAGAATGTTAACGTATTAGGACGGGGTCTGAAAGGGCTAGGGGTCCATCTTATGTTATAAGAGAACATAAGAATCCACCTTTTCTAGGGCCATAAGTGACCAAGAATTCCCACCTTGTTGGGTCATTGCCCTAAAAACACTAACGGGCAATTGACTTGGATATCCACCCCATTAGTTAGATACTTGGTGTTCGCGTGAATCTTGTGTGCTGCGTAGACATACCTTGACTTACGTAGCCTGCTAAAAATATAGGGCATGGACATTAAGTAACACCATATTTCAGTTATATAGAACTTTATGTTCTGACCCCTCTCCTTAACATATCCAATAGGCCTGTAGATGGGGTAAAAGCCATGGACGAAGTCATGATTGAAGCCGATTAAGAAGATGAAGTTGTTATGCTATTATTAGTAGTTATTGCTTTACTTATTTTGCAAACTTGTGAGAATGAACTATTCGATGTACTCATTGAACAGATCTAATTGTGACTTTTATATTTCTATGATAACTAAATAAATGGTATATCTTATTTCAGTATTATATTTTTTCTTTACGCTATGTGAGATTTCCATTCGAAGTATCTGTATATATTTGTTTTGTGCAAAAGTAATCCTTACAGGAACCAGTGACCCTTTTAGAATGGCTCTAAGTTTCGATGGGCCTTTTCTGGGTCGAAATTTAGGTCCATTCCAGGCAGGTTGTTAAACTAGGACTCTTTTGCATACATATTGGATATATAGCACAGACATATACTACATTAAGGAGGTCTACTGAATCAGTCGACCGCCTGATTTTCGCAATAGTGTAAGAACATAAACACATAACACTTTTGCATATGTTCATACAAGCATTAGAAATTCTTAAGGACAATGGATGCCAATGGATGATGGATGTGTAAATGGTTGTATGTGGTTGTTAGAGTAATAACATTCTTCTTAACTTGGAGATTTTAGGGACGAAATCCTTTAAGTAGGGGAGAATGCAACACCCAAAAATTTAACACACCATAACCATACTATCAACATACAACCTTTTTCTTTCTGTACCTAAAAAGAGCCTTGTGAGTTCAAGTTACTTTTAGATCTGTTGTCTAGAAATGTATTATGATAGTAAATAAAATTGAATCTAGATCGTACAATACCAATACGTTATTTTCTGTACTGTTCTTTTGCTGTTAGTTAGTTAATCAGTTATGTTCTTGCATATCTATCTTCCTTATCCATATTTTGCTGTTTAATTTATTTCCAGTCTTGTTTATATTCCTATTTTATATAGTTGGTTTGATTCTATTTTTCTTCTTTTACTTTTCCCTTTTTATTTATGTTGAGCTTGGGTCGTCGAGAGTCTAGGCCATTTCCGATTTAAGATTGCATATAATTGAATTTAGGATAATATGGAATGACAATGAAAAAGGAGAATTTAGGGGTATATTATAAATTGCGGACTTTTGATTGTGAATTGGGAATATAACCAAATGGAAGAATATGCATATATGTATATGTGTTAAATTGGACTTAATACAGAGATAACTAAAGAATATGTTGAGAAAATGTAAGTACCAGATGTAGGTTAAGAAAGCTGAATCATTATTGTATATGTACATCTGGGCAGGTGCTTATTTCGGGGAAGGGTTTGTACACATAATAACAGGTAATATTACAAACATGCTTATTAATGAACTTAAACCTACTAAGTTAAACCCAATTATTACAAGCAAAGAGGTCCCTCGTTCTGTTGTTGTATCGGGTTTTGGGGACTCTTAAATCCTTCTTACTTGGGGCACAAGCTTAGGGGGTTTGGCTTTTGTTGATCTTGCTGTGTGGAACCCATATCTATCGGTATCCCTGTTGGTATCTTGTTAGGGGGCCTTGCACTAGGTAGGGCCAGAGCACGCTTTACTGAACTAGATGGTAAGAGGTTCATAAAAAAGGAAGGTGGATATGGGAGCGTTCTGGCGAAGTCATAAGCGTGCATGGGTTCGATTAGGAAAACTTTGATGTTGTGACACCAGTAAATAGGTATGTGTTCTATAAGTTGTTGGGTTAGGGAGTAAAACACCCTACTGCTAGGGCTGACATAGGATATTTATGTAGTAGGGAGCCGATCGCATGGGTAGTAATTAGGGTAACACCTAACTATGTTATGTAATTAGGGTAACACCTAATCCTGATATATTAGTATTGGTGCAGAGAAAAACTTATTCTTGGGATAAAAATGGGAAGCTTTACTCAATCCTTATTTATCTTGTTGTCTCATACTTTTATGCTACTATACTTTCACATCCAGTTTTATTTATCTGTCCTGATACCTCTATTTTATGCATATACTGAAAATCACTGGAACTCGCCATGCTTAATGTTTGACCTATTTTGTTTTGCTTCTTTATCTTCCTCCCCTCCCCCCTCCCCCCTCCCCCCTATCCTCAGAGTGGAAGTACTCCACAGTGATTAGAATTTTCTTTCAGCTTGGATCGGGACTTTTTCTGATTAGATGTACCGGTTTGACTATCTTTCTACTTTGCTATGGCTTGTAAAAAAGGATATGGTTTTGCATTATTGTACTAATGTTTGGCATTATAAGACAGATGGTTTTATTGGACGAATTTGATATTTGATGATGTAACTGGTTTGGAACAATATTTTGCTTTTAATAATAAAAGTTAATTTTCCGCTGCCTATTTATATCTGTCTTGTGAATTTTAGTTATTGTTTACCTATTGCGCTTCACGAAACCAAATGCATTCTCTTATGAGTGGCATTAACGGGCGTAGGGCATCACAAACCAAGTCAATAGTCCAAGCATATTCATCAAACAGTTCATATAATGATAATATGAAAACAAATAATAAAATAGAGGAACCCAGTTGGATCTCTCTAACCTGTTTTTTTTTCTACATTTAAATATTTTACCTCAATTAAGGCAATCCATTTAATGCGACAATATGTTATTAGTTATAATAAACATCAATAATCAATTTAACTGACAACAGACGACTAATAACAATAATTAAAGCACATGATTAGATTTAATATGTTTATATTTTTATAAACGTAACCAATAAGGTAAGTTACCACAATTGGAAATAATCGTTATAAATAACGATTGGTTTCGAAAAAATTAAATGAATGTTTAATTTAAGTCAGTTATATAAAAATATTCAGTATATATTCAAACAATCAATAAATCATCCAACAATTAGCAAATGTAACACACAAACGTTAAACCCGACTTATATAAAATATAAGTGGGACAACTGAGTAAATTTTACTCACCTTGATTACCGTCCGTCGTTTAAACCATTCGTTTTAATTAAATTAAACATACGTTTAATTTAATTAAAATCTCAACTGCTCCCATCTCTGACTGCACCAACTTTAGAATGTAGTACTTGTCAATATAGTTTTGAAGCCTTTTGTTTTGTTGAATTCTGTTAAGATATACGCAAGTTATACCTTAAATAAATTAATAGTTTAAATTAAAATAATTAACACCCTAATTAAATTTAATTAACACCCTATTTAAAAACAAATTAAGTTAATTATGTACATTAGGTCGTTTAATTTCTAGCTAGGCACTTCTAAAGTTAATTAGCCCGTAATATTTGTCTTTTTCCTGCTACTATACTAAGGCCACCTCATCATGGTATAACAACCCACATCCTCTTCCTATACACCACCTTCTTCCCCACATGAAACTGCCACACAACTCCCCCTACATGAATTCGAACATGCCAAGCCATTTTTTTTTCTAGACCTGAAATACCACTGGCCCATCACCCCATACAGCCTATGCACGTAACTCTCCTTCCCCATGTATTCGAACCTTCTTTCCACGAAACCGCATACCCACTTCCTTGCATGACCGTTGCACCTATCCCCACCATTGACCCAGGAAGCCACCTGACATCGTCGCGGCTCCTCTGCGCCGACCTCACACACCCAGCAACACTACATTCTGCTACCAAAAAAAAGGATGGACCCAACCAGTAAGTTCAATCAGCCTCCACTTCCATCTCTAACTGCTCCTCAACCCGACTCCCTATTTTCTCCTCTCGCTATTCTACATTGACACTTTTGGCAACACATAGTGGTTGAGAGTAGTTTGGTTGTGTTTTTGAGTGAAGAGGAATTTAGTTTCTTCATTTTTGTTTTTCTGAGTAAAATGAAGAGCAGCATGCAAATTTATAGAAGAGAAAAAGTTAAGATTGGAGCAACATCTATCACAATGCACAACGTTAGGCATGTAGAGTTAGGTAGGTCTGCATGTTGGTTATACAATTATGCATGTATTTCTTAGAGTTGGTATGAACCAATTTCTTTGCTTATGATTTGATTTATGTACATTAGGTAGGCTGCATGTATAAACACAGGTTGTACATTTTCATGTCTGGTTTTGTTCCTTAGCCTTGAAGTTGCATCAATGTATTGGGCCGGGATTCTTTTCAATGAAGGTTGTATTTTATTAAGAACATAGGGTAGTATTATTTTTCCATCATTGTTGTGTATTAGTTTTAGGGTAGCTGCACAATATAATTTTTTAGAACGGTGATGTTTGGTTTTAGGCTGTGCGTGTATCGCTAGAGTAGGCCCGTACAAATTTAAGGATACGTTTTTTGTTTGCTTAGGGTAGTATTTTTTTATATTATTACCATTAATTTATTTTCTATCGTTATTTAACGTTACACGTTAAATATAAGAACTGACACACACAATCCCAAAACGCAACGAAACTAGACACACTGATATGCCTGGACGTTCCAGACTTAATGAAATTAATTTTGTTGAAAACTGACTTCATTTGCACAAAGCCATTATTTTAATTTTAATTTATTCATCGGTTCACAATTTAATTGCGTACGCGCATAAAATAACTTTGATTGGCTCAAAATTTTAAATCTAGCATTAATTAGCTATACATATTCCAATAAAACTCATTTCTTCGAAAACGAAGGTTGTTTGAAAAATGACTATTCTTATGGCTTATATAATATCGATATAATATTAACTATTCCAAAATGATTAAATTCAATAATGATAAATTATTGTTATTGAATATATCCAAGTGAAATAATATATAGCTCCAAATATAAATCAATATAGAATTATAACTCAACATCAATATTTTCGAGTTAAACGATATTCAAATTATAAAAAAATCTTTTAAATTTATTAAATAAACGTTATTGTTTATAAACGAATCCATAGCGACTATTTGAAAATTTGATTTGGACATAACTTATAATATATTAGATAAAATCTCAATTTTTCTTTTGCTTTAGAAAATTTATAATCAAATAGATTCAAACGTTTCATGTTTCACAGAATTCCGACTTATAGCAAATTCTGTATACTAAATTGAAGTTCAAAACTCAATATTACGAACTGCCGTTACGAGTTCGTTTTGAATTAAATATAAATTTAAACGTTCAATTGTTGTATTACGAAATCTAAATTAATAATCCATAAATAATTCAAATATAATATTTAAATATTCAAATTTAAATGGCCAATAATCTGGGTCGTTACACCATGTGATATAAATAGCAGAATGTTGAGCTTATAAAGTTGAACACAGTTAAGGTTATTAAAAATGTGGCCTAGGGGGAGATTGTTAGAATACTTCAATTATGTAGGCCATACATTTAAAATAAAATGTGTGACGCTATTTAGGTGTAAATGCCAATTAAAGTGGTCTGATAAGGACATAACATTTATTGGCATAAATATTTAGTTGTCACAGAAGAATTGCGTAAAGATTGGAGTATTTTCAATTTGTTGAAAGGCTGAATTAGAAATATAACAATATTATAAATATGGGGTTATAATCACTAAATTACACAAGTCTTCAGAACATTCTCTCTACCCACTTCTACAGAGTTAATTTCAGATATGAACTTGTGCTAATTTAGAATATTTTGACTAGATCTTACTTTAGAAAATTGTTATGGACTCAGGTACATTTTTCTATTGGTTTAGTTATTTTCATGTACATGTTTCTCGATTAAATCAACATGAGTTTCATGTTTAGATCTATAACATTAAATTTTCAATCGTTTCAGGATGAGGCTGATCAGTTTATTGGCATATGAGGGTATTGAATTAGTGAAGTTGTTGTGTCAGATTAACTAGAATGAAGTAGAAAGTTTGGGAAACTAAAAATGAAGTGAAATCAGATCAAAGTAAAATTAGGGAAGAGAGAATAAGCGAGAAAGTTTGTCTTGAAATTTTGTGAAATGAAATTGGCTTTAGCAGGTATATCATGAATGAGGTTATATACAACGCATCACAAATGCCACTTGGCTAAGCAAAATAATGAAAAGAAAATTATTAGCTAAGTATTCTAATGCCCCCTCTCAAGATGGAGGAGAGTTTACAATTCCCATCTTGGAAATAACACTTTATAATAGAACATTTGGCAAGGCTTTAGTGTGAAAATCTGCTAACTATGCCTTAGTAGGAACATGAAAAAGCATGATAAGACCTTCAAGCATATTTTCTTGAGTGTAATGGCAGTTAAGTTCAATATGTTTAGTCCTCTCATAGAAAACTGGATTACACTCAATGTAAACGATCGATTAACTATCACACTTAGCAAAGATGTGAGTGAGATTAGGATAGCTAAGCCAAGCCAATTCGTCATAAACCCTGCAGAGAGACCAATATTCGGATTCTGCTGAAAAAGTAACACACTATGTTGTTTCTTTAGTTTCTAGGAAATGAGTTTACCACCAAGAAAAATCACTAAACTTAAAAGTGATTTTCTAGTATAAGGACAAGTTGCCCAACCTGTATCAAAATAAGCTTTGAGGGTGAAATCTAGTAAATTATTGAAGAGCAGAGGTCTAATTTGTGTGCCTTTGAGGTAAGAAAGCACAAAATAAGCTACTACTAAATGAGGTTGGCGAGGAGATTGAGTGAATTGACATAAAACCTGAACTAGACAGGCCAAATTGGGTCTTGTATGAATAAGAAAATTAAGCCCCCTAACTATTTTTTTGTAAACCAATGGATAATCAAGCAAAATGCAAGAATCTGGCAGCAACTTGGTGTTTACTTTAAGTGGACTCGCACAATCAAGCTGGGCGATTGGAGGAAAATCATGAAGAAGCTCACCAATAAATTTTCTTTATTTGACTAACATTCCTTGGAAAGAAGAAATGTACACAATCTCTAGGAAGTAATGCAGCAGGCTAAGATCCATTATTTTGAACTCATCATCAAGGAAATTTTTGAGAGTTGTGATCGCACCCAAGTTATTCCCTATTACTAGTATATCATCAACGTAGATAGCAATAAAAACCATAGATGGTCCTTCCTTTTATGGAGTAGGGAATAATCATTCATGATTGCACATATCTTCTTGTCTTCATGGAATGAAATTGTTTGGCATACCATTTTCTTGAAGCCTACCTTAAGCCGTAAAAGGTCTTCTTTAGATGACATACTTTTGTATGTTCATCGACTATATGTCCTGGTTGTATTTTCATATAAACTTATCCAAATCTCCATGCAAAAATGCATTATTAACATCTAGTTGAAAAGTAGACTAATGACTTTCCAAAGCAACAGAAATCAAGGCTCTAACTGTAGTCATTTTGATGACAGCAGAAAATGTTTCAATGTAGTCTGCCCCTCTTGCTGAGTAAACCTTTTTACCACTAGCCTTGTTTTATATATATCATTTTATCCATCAGCCTTCATTTTAACCTAATAAACTCATTTGCAGCTAATGGCACACTTACCTTTAGGAAGTTCACTAATCTCCCATGTATTGTTTGAATAAACAGTTGCAATATCTTCATCCGTAGCCTTTTTCCAAAAAACATATTTGCAAGCATTCTCATAGGAAAAAGGTTCATGGTCAGGTTTCATAATAAAAGATGCTGAAGCTGCTAGAAACTAAACCAAAGAAGTCAATGTATGACCATAATAATAAGCATGAGCATCAACTGAAGAACTGATACTATCATGCATATAATTAAGGGCATGAGTAATTCTAGAAGACCTCCTTAAGGTTTGTGTCCTTAAAATAGGAGGGGCAGCAGAAGAGATTGAATTATCATGCTTATCGTCACAAGGAAAAGGTCTAGTATTTTACAATGAGGGAGAAGAAAGAGGTCAAGGTGTTGCGGTGGAATAGAAAGGAAAAACCCATTCATGAAACACCACATCTCTAGAGATGAAAAACGAATGAGTATCCAAATTGTAAAATTTGTATGCCTTCTTTCTAAAACAATAACCAAGGAATATGCAAGATGTTGCCTTAGCTTGAAATTTATCTCTCCCTGCCTTGAGAGTGGATGCAAAGCACAAACATCCAAAACTCCAAACATGAACATAAAAAGGTGCTTCTTTAAAGAAATTTATATGGTGTTTTGTGCTTAAGAGCTGGAGATGGGAGTCTACTGATAATATAAGCAGTTGTAAGAACACTTTCACCCTAAGACTTCAAAGGTAAATTGGAATGAAACATAGGTGCTTTTGCTATCTCCAAAAGATGTCTATGCTTCCTTTCAACAACCTCATTCTACCGAGGAGATTCCACACAAGGGGTTTTATACATAATACCTTGTGTGGACAAAATTAAAGCATACTCTCTGATAGACCCTAGTTCAAGAGCATTGTCCCAAATGAAAAGCACTTCTTTTTATAGGTAAAAGGTGTACCTAAGTAGACCTTGTAAAATCATCCATTATAATCAAAAAATATTTATAACCATTATAAGTAACAGTGTAGTAGGGTCCTCACATATCTATGTGAATCAACTGAAAAGGAGAAACGGTAGTAATAGAACTCAAAGGAAACACAAGCCTAGTTTTCCTTGACTTAGCACTGATATTATGAGGTACAACTTCTGTTTTATTCAACTGTTTAGTACTTAGAAAACGCAAATATGGAAGCTTATAATATGGTAAATGTCCCAACCTGACATGCCATAAAGCTATACTATTGTTGCCAATAACAACTGATGCTAAGTCTTTATTTATTTGCTTGCATGCCTGTGATACTAGCAGGTATATGTGTTTTATGCCTTCCCAATCTCTAGTGGTTTCTTTATAAGGAGCCTGTAATAGACACCTTGTGGGAGTAAATAAAACTTTGCATTGCGTGTCCTTTATGTATCTCCTAACTGAGAAGAGATTACACTTAAAAACAAAAATAAAAAGGACATTCCTCAATATTACTTAAGGAAAAACTTTGACTGATCCTACTGTATCAATAGTTACACTATCACCATTTGGCAATATAATGATGATAGGCTTTCCAATAATGTATGTGCTCTTAAATCTGTCCCCGGTATCAACTATCCGGGAAGTATTATTGAAAAAAAATGAGAGTAAAAATTGTACTTATAGAACCAACAAAATTATTCTACCGAAATGCTTTATTTGACGAGATATTGTTATCAAGGAGACTTGATTGCTTAGTATTGTTTTGAAGTAAGATCGATTGGGTTTTAAGATGTGGAAATTGTGCCTGCGAATTTCTTTTTTGGTGCAATCTTTTTGTCCTTGGTCTTGTAGTTCTCTAGAAATCCATTGAGAAAATAGCAACATTCAACATTATGGTTTATTTTCTTGAAATTTATATGGTAAATCTACTTGTGATCTTCATTTTTTCTCTATTGAGAAGAAGCCTGGCTAAGAATTTTAGTTGTTATAACATTCATGGAAGCAAAATCTTGGAATGGCTGAGAGCTGCTAACTCCATGCATCTCACGCAACTTTTCTTCCTACAAAGGTATTGCATATGCTTTAGACGCACTAGATAAGGGTGTTAACATGATAATTGATCCTTTAATTACTATGTAAGAATCAATTAATCCTATTAGAAAATGGATTAATCACTCGTCATCCTCAAAATCCACGAATTCTCTCACTGAACCATAGTTGCACCTAGGAAATTTGCGTAAGACGCTCAATACATTCCAGGCGATCTTTATCTTTGTGTAGTAAAATCAAATTTAGTAAGATCATTACATCAAAATGCTCAATTCTTTCTTAACAACATACAATTGTGCACCATTCAATTGTCCAAACCTAACCCTCATTTATTCTCTTATTCCTTGTGTCATGTCAGTATATATCACACTTTGACAAATCTCCAAGCTCGGTCCATTCAATACCCAGAAGCGAACCATATCATTGCAAAGATTCCCTCAATCATGATACGGATCTGTTTTCTCTAGTCGCATTGGGTTGCCATTGATAAAATGGATCTTATTCTTTGTCGACCGTGTTGCTCTCATGGAATCCTCCATTCTCCAAAAAATTTGTCCATCAAATACATTTGGAACTAGAGAAAGTCCATGACAATCAGTGGAATGCAGAAAAAAGGATCATTATGAGCTTGTACCCATTCTTCAAGAATCATCATGAATACATAGAAGTGAAGAAATAAATTCTTTCAAATCATGAATCGATTGATCGACTGAAGAACTCAAACTCAGATTTGATACCGGTGCCTCGATACCATGTCAGAATATTAACTAAACTGGAGTAGAAAGTCTGGTAAACTAAATATGAAGCAAAACTAGATCAAGTAAAATTGGATAAGATAGAATAAGTGGGAAGCTTTGTTGTGAATTTTTTTGAAATGAAATTAGCTATAGCAGGTAGCTCATGAATGAGCTTATATGCAACGCATTACAAATGCCATGAAGCTAACCAAAATAATGAAAATAAAGTTATCATCTAAGTATTCTAATACACTTGTAGTGTTGTAGGTAGGAAATGGCATGGTGATGCTCGTATTTGATAGGTAGGAAGAGGCAATTTGTTGGGTGTTTATGAGGTTGTTCAAGTTGCAGGAATGGTTGGAGGGTGGTTTGGCCTTGGTGAAGTTGATGAATGTTAACTCAAAAAACTGGTCTTCTCAAGTTAACACCCAAATCCAAATAAACCAGATGCAAAATCCAGAAATCTTAAAGAACACCAAGAATTTATAGTATTTCGTCAAGTGTGCCAATGTCCACTATAAGGTAATATTGTTTATTTATACTTATGATTAAAAGTATTTTCGTTTTTATATTTATGGAAAAGTAGATAAAAGAAGTGAAGCATTGGCCATGGTAAAGTCCTTGCTTAGAGCAAAGAAGAAGATCTAATTTCCAAAGAAGATCCAAATGTCAAAGAAGCCATTGAAGAATTTATAAAAATATCTCCATGGCCCAAAAAATCCCAAGTAAAGCCAAAAGAATCCATCTAAAAGGATCCTGAATTCTACCTAGGGAAGGACTATTTATACATGGAGGGAAGTGGGTGATTACATAGGGGAACAGTCCAAGAGGCCCAACAAAAATGTACCGGTATCGGTACTGATTCAAAATGCCTTAGCTGAATTTCTTGTGCTTCGAAATGCCTTGATTCTATTCCTTCTCCAAATTTCTTATCGCACGGTCCTAAATTCATTTGCCTAATCTAAGTCCAAAGTTTAACCGATCCGGGGATACAAAATTTCTACATTGATCTTGCAACACTTAAAATTTTTTATCAATCCTTGATCCTTCCGTGTTTCCTACTGATCTCAAAATACTTAAAGTAAACTCTGAGTATGTGGAGAGTTAACCGAGCTAAATATCGATCTTGGGATACCAGTGGAGAAATACCACCCGGGAGTTTATTAAAGAACACTGATCCTGCTTGGGGATTCACACCAACCCCGTATAGGAATTTGTACCAATCTCACGATATTTAACCAAATTTCCAAGTTTTCATGAAAGTCGCAACTTTAACAAACTTCATGTGAGTTTGTTCGGGTTTTCCCAAGTCCATACTCAATTCCTGAGCACTCCTATAGCTGGAAATCAAAAGCATGACTGTCTTGTAAAAAGGCGAGTCAACACCCCCTCCCCCTCCCCAAAAAAACATGTCTTTCTATGGAAGACATGTTTCGTATAGTCTAGAAATTCATAAATCCCGAAGCCATAATCTGAAATAAAATCAATAACTAGAAACCACAAATTCAGAAGCTACAGTCCAATAAATCCAAGAAGTCTGAAATGCAGAAAACCAGAGTATCCAATTGGAAATCAACGGCCTCATCATACCTAACTTGAGTAATTATAATTCATGCTTGAAAAAACCAAGTGAATCATACGACCAAGTCCTAACAAAACAACTCACACCCATTCCAGTGCAGTCCCTAATCATTAACTAAGCAATCATGTTAAATCATGACAAGACGGCTCGACTCTTCCCAATCATAGGCCATGCATAGGGAACAACGTAAGAGTTTTATATTTGATAAGCATAGTCCAAACTCGCCAAGTCATTAAAGTTCGAAATTTCAATTCCTAATTCCATACTTCATGAGTATAATTCATACAAGCAAAGTAATTTTATTAAAGTTCCAAAAGTGCTGATTTTTTATAAATCCAAAGTAAAACTAACGGTTTATAGTCGGGAACAGAGCACGCCAAGAGAGTACATCCTAATCTCATACGTGAGAGAGCCGGCGTAGCCGTTCTCATTTACAAATTTATTAATTATGAGGTGGATAGTTTATCATCCGCAATAAGCATGCCTAGGAATCTCGTCGAATTCCATATATTGGTAGGCAGACTTAGACATCTAGAACCAAAAGCAAAAAAACAAAGAGTCAACATCCAAAAACTATAAAACCAAAGTGCTAGAATCTGAAAGCCGAAAAACCAAAGAGAAGAAAACCAAAATCCAAGAGCCAAGAATTCAAAGAGCCCGGAAAAGATCCAAGTCATTTGATGATAATTTCACGCAAGCCAGGTCTTGGCTCATATCTATTCCGAGTTACAATGGGAGGTTTTGTCTGTTCCAGTACTACAATTTGATTCCTAACATACTCTGCCAGCTCTTCACGTCTAACATGTTCCTCGATCATATCCCGAAGATGCCTGCACTCATTTAGAGTGTGGATATCAAGCTCTGAAGCAAACAGTATTTATAAAAATCCCTTCCCTTCTGAGTCGACTCCCCCTGGGAGGCTTTCTAAAGGGAGCAATCCTGTGAACATCCAAGTAAATCTCTTACAAAGAGGAAGCAAATTCCGTGTACGAAGGGAATTTGGGTCCCTCCATTGTCGTAAATTCCGATCACTTCCAAATGAAACCTTTCTCTTTATCCTTGTCTTTGCCATGTTCGGACAATTCTCCGCTCTTAGCCATATTAACCCTGATAGCTTCCTTATCATCAATTTTATCCTCTTCCCTTAGAAATATGCCCGCTTTGAAGTAAAATTCGCCAAGTTCCCTTGGTGGATTCCGCTGAAGCGAGATCTTGAAATACGTCTTTCTAGAATTCTAGAAGCAGCAGCCATCAATACCATAGGCGGGACTAGTCGATCAACTGATGCCACCAACGCATTAAACCTTTCCAAGAACTAATGAAAATCTTCTCCATACCTTTGCTTAATTGCCTATAGAGTCATTACATTCTTAGGTCCATTGATGTGGACCTTGAATTGTTCAACGAACTTTTCAACCAAAACATTCCAACTTCCACTAATTTCTGATTCCATCTACCTAAACCACATGGCAGCAATATGTGTGAGGTAAAGCGTGAAGCACTTTTCCATGACATTGTCTGGTGTCTAATATAGCATGGACCATTTTTTGATTCCCCATATGGACATCGGGTTTGACCCTAACCTAAGGAACTATCATGGGCATAAACCTAAATTCCGAAAGTGTAGGAGATTTTTCTGTATCCACATGCACCTGCAGTTGAGCAACATGTCCAATTATAGAATCCAAAGTTTGACTGTCCAAGACATCATGAGCCAGCCGTCCATTTGGATTGGGGGATTTTCCTTCTGACTAAGCGGGATCGGTACCTACCCAAGGATGATTTAGGCGAACTGCCTACCAAGTCCCGATGAAGCCTTTGTGTGCTACTTGCACTTATTCCCGCCAGAGTTCCTTAGCCTATCGGGCTTCCAAATCCTTATATCAGAGAAAAGAATGAATTCATAGCCTCTTCTTTTGAGGAGTTCTTCTTGTCGTTTCATGCGTGTATGCAAATCCCTAACCACTCCATCCATCTCATCCTAAATTAGATAAATAGAGGGGTTTCAAGTGGACGAAACCCCCAGCTTCCTTCTAATCCTACTCCTTCAGCCTGAGTTATAACATCATTCTTCTTCATTTTCCCAATCTTTGCATACTGAGCAATCAAAATTCCTTAGTAATCCAAAAGTTGTGTGGTGTCCCCTTCTCGACATGCCAAAATGTTAACTTGAACTGGTCTTCTCGAGTTAACAACCAAATCCAAATAAAACAAACGTAGAGTGTAGAAATCATAAAGAAAATTAAGAATTTAAAGTGGTTCGGCAAGTGTGCCAATATCCACTGTGAGGTAGTACTGTTTATTTTTACTGTATGATTACAAGTACAATCCCTTTGATTTACAGAAAAAGAAGAGAAAAGAAGTGAAGTATTGTCCATGGCAAAAGTCCATGCTTAGAGCCAAGAAGAAGATCCAAGTTCCAAAGGAGATATAAAAGTCCAAGAAGCCATCGAAGAATCTCTAAAAATGACTCCAAGTTCCAAAGAATGCCGAGCCAAAATAATCCAACTAGCCAAAAGGATCCCAAATTCTGACCAGGAGAAGTTTTATTTATAGATGGAGAGAAGCTGGTGAGTGCACAAAAGGCCCAAGAGGCCTAACAAAAATGTATCGAGATTGGTACTGAACCCGGGATCGGTATCGATCCCAAATGCCTTAATCGAATATCTCATGCTTTGACATACCTCGATTTCATTTGTTCTCTAAATTTCGTATCTAGGATTCCTAATTTCATTTGCCTAATCCAAGTCCAAAGTTGCACCGATCTGAGAATACAAAACTTTAACACCTGTCCCACAACACTTAGTGTTTTTCACCAATCCTTGATCTTTTTGTCACTTCTACCGATCCCCGATGTTTTAGGGAGTAATACTGATCCTGAAATAATTAAAGTTAACTCTGAGTATGTATGGAGATAATTGTGGCAAATACCGATCCCAGGATACTAGTGGAGAGATACCGATATTGGGAGTGGAATAGAGAATAGCGATCGCGCTTATGGATTCGCACTGACCCCATATAGGGATTTATACCGATCCCGGGAAACTTAAGAGAAAATATCTATCTTGGGATACTTAACCAAATTTCCAAGTTTTTGTGAACTTCGCGACTTCAACCAAGTTCATGTAAGTTTGATCTGGTTTTTCAATGCCCGTACTCAAGTCTTGAGCACTCCAATATCTAGAGATCCAAAGTGTGATTGCCTTGTAAAAAGGAGGATCAACAATGAACAACATATTAAATTTGGGAGGTTGATGCAGTAGGGTTTGTATGCTATGAAGGTAGAATAGCGGAGCTTGTTAGGTGGATTGGCGTTCAATGATATTAACTGGATGGAGTGAACTGCTGTAGGCTGAGTTTTGTAACACCCCGGATTTTTGAATAATCGAATTAACTAAATTGAAGAATAATTAATCTCAGATGTGATAATTAAGGGAAATGGTTGCGCCATTGTGTTCGTCTCGGAATTCTGGTTGAGATAGAGTTCGAGTTTGTGGGAAACGGATACCGGATGAAGGAGATATGGACGAATGAAGTTAGGCGGCAAAACAAAAAAAAATTGCACTGGCGCACTTGGGAAGTGCGCCAGTACAAATTTCCACTGGCGCACCTGCCAAGTGCACCCAGGCCGAGCAATAGGCCTGCACAGCTTTCTGGTTCAGTCTGATCCGTGTTGTGACTCATTGCTGAGTCCTTTCTAACTCCTTGCTGAGTCATTGGGGCTGAGGTGTCATCCTATCCCGACTGAATGGTTTTGATTAACCCTAACATCATCCGACGGCTATAATTAAATTAAAATTCTATATAAACATGGGTAGACTCAAACTCTAAATCAAAATAAAAACTGAAAATATGGCCATCATGCTGTCAACTTGTAACCTAGAGTAGCCGCCACCAATTAGAGAGGAAGAACAGCTAATCAATTCAGTTGTATTCAACATTAATCTAAACAACAATGAATCTACTACAAATGCGAGCTTAATCAATTTCAGAACTCAGATTTCAAAATGAAAGACCTTCTTCTTGTGAGTTTGATTTCTTTAATAAAATAATTAACGATTTAATTGGATTAAGCTATGATGCGGATTATATGGTTATGTTGTGAATTATTAACCGCATGTTATCATCTATGTTCTAAAATTGTAATGTTATCATTTATGTTGTACATTCTGAGATGTTATCATCTATGTTGTAAAGTTGTGATGTTTTCATCCATGTTGTAATTCTATGATTATATATTCATAGAGATGTTTCATATGCTAGTTTGGTTATGTTGATTCATATGATAAATCATATGTATGTATGCAAGTTAGTGAAAATTTTATGCATAACCTTACATGTTTCATGACATCTATTTTAGATCTAAACTTAGGCTATGACATGTGTGAGTTATATTGTAACACCCCGTGTATTCTACAACCGTGAAAGTCATAAATTAAAGTATAATTAATTTGAAATCAAAGAACTAAGGGAAACGGGATACGCCATTGCGTTCGTCTCGGAAAAATACGTGAAATAGAGTCCGAGTTTTCGAAAAACGGAGTCCGTATGAAGAAGATATAGCCTCCGGAAGTTTCTGAATTAAGTTTAAATTTCGAACAGCTCAGAAAAACAAGTTTAAAATTAAAAATCGGGCCCAATTGGCCAAGGCGGGAAAATTCCCGCCTAAGACACCCAGGTCGACTGGGCTGTCGACCTGGTCTAGCCAGGTCGACAGGGCTGTCGACAGGGTTGTCGATCTGGTCCAGACCCAGGTCGAACCCAGTCCACCCTGGCTGGCCTAGTCTATGTTGGTCGATTTTCAGAAGCATGCTTTGTCATTAGGGCTAGGTGGCAGGCTCTAATTGGTCTCTCTTTCGAATGAATGGCTACGATCAATCCAAGCAACATCGATGGTCCTAATCAGTTCATAAACTCTATAAAAATGACCCTAGACTCTACCTAACCTAAGTCTCTAACACAATTCTCTAGCCTCCATTGCTCTCTTCTTCTAATTAAAAATAAAAATGGCGTCGCTACTCTGCTAGAATCAAAACTAGAAGTCAATCAACATCATCCTAAATTCAAATTTGAGATAAAAGCTTCTGCAACAATTCTGTAACAACTAAAGTTCTTTCTTTAATCCAATCAAGGCAAGTACAGTTATTTTCCGCTATAAACGTTAATTATAATTTTGATATGTTTTTAATTCTGAATCTGAGATTGTATATATATTCTCTTCTATCAGATCTGTTTTTCTGTGACTGTTCTGTATCCCTTTTCTTCTTTTCTGTTTCTATAGCCAGGCTACCACGAGCCTGTGCCTAATCTCATAAGAGATGAACGTATGAACGCCAATTTTGGGATGAATGATGCGAAATTTGACAAGACTGAATTGAATGTATGACTTTAGGTCTGAGGCATAAAATATATTGGACATGTGACTTGGGATTGGATGCATAAATTTGACTATGAACATATAATTTATATATGTTGTATGCATAGTGTATGTTGTAATTTAGATCTGTAATTAATTAGAAAAAAAATGAGCATATGTTGTAAACTAGATTTGGATCTATGCATATTCTATGATAGAAGAAAAGAGGAACCATTTTATGATTACATATGATTTGAGACTTTGGACAAAATGCATATAAAAGTCAAGATCTGATTTTTTTTAGAAGATATGATTTAAAGATTTAGATTGTTGGGTATATTTTGCATAATGATTCATGACTTAATAAGAAGAAGGATATGGAAACGTAGGTGTAAAAGATTTACATTAATTAGGATCTCTACTATTGTGATTACACCTAAATAGGGAATTTTGCATATATGGCATGCATTGTAATTAATGGTCATATTTGGTATAATTTATATGTGAATCTGCTGTATAAGGTTAGTTTAACAAAAATTGGAACATATGTTATAGGGTAAATTATGTCCATATTCTGCGCTATGTAAATGTATGCAAACATGGAAGTATATGATCTTATTGTGAATCACGACAATTATTTAGGCATATGAATTTAGGCCTAATTTATGTTTAGGCAAGGCATATAAATAGAACCTTTAGAAATATTAAACCTGCTAAATCTGTCATTTACTGAATCCGTTGAAAATGCCTATTTTGCTAATTTGCTAAGTTGCCTAAAACTGCTAGTTCTGTTATATTGCATAGACTGCTAATTAGATTGAAATGCCAAATCTGTTAAATCTGTCTGTTGAGATGCCTAACCTGTTATATGCCAAAATCTGCTAAGTTGCTAAATCTATTAAATCCGTTAAGTCATATAATCTGGAAAAATCTGCTATTTGCTAAAATCTGTTATCTGCTGTGTTGATATAATCATCCTGTTATTGATATAATCTGAATTGGCATATATATATATATTGGGCGTGCGCATAAACGGTAAATTATTAATTAATTGGCCGCAAAGATAAACATGGCTAACTCGAGGTTAGAATGAGTTTGCGGCGTAATTCTGCCCGGAACCGCCCGGCACATCCAGTGGCCGCAAACAATAGGTTCTAATGTGAGAAGTTAGTCATAACCTGCTTAAGACACGAGGTTAGGTCTGGCTTGTGGCAGAAGTCTGCCCGGAACCGCCCGGCCCATCCAGCGGCCACAAGCTAGCGACCTAATGTGAGAGGTCTGGGCATTAATAATTAATTAATGCAAATCTAAGATAAGAATGACGTCTAAAACGTATTGGGGAAAATAGGGATAAACCAACGGGATTAATAGGTGTAGTAAACCCGTCCAATACAAAGTTAGACAAATCTGAAAAATCTGTACATCTAATCCGTTAGTCTGAAAACTTGTTAACTAAATTTGTGAACTAGTAAATCTGAATTCTGTATGTCTGAACTTGTAAACAAATAAATCTGAAATCTGTTAGTCTGGGGACACAAGTTTAGGAGGGGAATTACTTGTGTCATCTGTTGTTTGGGACCCATATTAGTCAGTAACCCTTTCTGGTATCAAAACTTTGACCCAACAGTAGGTAGGGTCCGGGCACGCTTACTGAACTAATTATAAGTGGTTCATTCTGATAATGGCGAGGGGTGTTGATGGTGCATTCCAACCGGGTCATGTGCGTGCATGGATCCCGGTCTGCCTTTGAGGATGTAAGACACCGTGACATCTGTAAATAGGTCTGTGCCAATTGGTTGTCACTTTAGGGAGTGATACACCCTACTGTGGGGCCGACACAGGATATTTATGTATTAGGGAGCCGATCGCTTGGGTTTTAGGGTACGCTTAGTTCTGTCTGTTTCTGTTGCTACCGTCTGTTTCTGTTGGGTGGTAACACCTGTCTGTTTCTGTGTGGTACCGTCTGTTCGGGTGGTAAAGGCCCATTACTAGTGTACACCTAATTCTACATTCTGTTTCCGTAGGGATAAATCTGTTTCTGCTTCTGATCGGGTGGTAAAGGCCCATTATTAGCATTCTGTTTCTGTTAAAGTATTCTGTACCCGTTCCTGCTTCAATTTAGACATTAGGGTGGCACCTAATTCTGCTATACTAGTATTAGTGCAGAAAAGTGTAAAACAATAGTTTATATCATTCTGTTTTTCTGTTATATCTGCTACACCTGTTACAGTTATCTCACATCCAGTTTTATGTTCATATCATATTATTATTATCTGTTCATATGCTGAAAGTCACTGGACTTGCCAGACTTTTTGTCTGACCCTTGTTGTTTCGCCTCCTTTCTTCCGTTTCCCCCCTAGGTTATCCAAGGAGGGAAATACTTTAGCTTGACCCGGATTTCTCTTTGCTTGAAGTGCTTAAAGTATGGCTTGGCTCTGTATAGCTTCCGTTCCATGGGGATTATGATTTTAAACCATGCATTTTGAAGGCTTTTGTACAAGACTGATATTTTGTACTTGAATTCTGAAATTGAAAGGATGTAACCATATTAATTTATGTTTCCGCTGTAATAAAGTTAAAATTTTTCAAGTACTGTTTTATCTGTCTTGTAAGTTTATGTTCTGTTTACTAAAATGCTCCACCAAAGTTAAGGCATTCCCTTTGTGAGTGACCTTAACGGAGGTGGGGTGTTACATATATGCTAAATTTTACATGCTAGTTTATATGTTTAGATGTAAGTTTACACCATTGTTATGTTGCATAAATCACATATGCAAGTTTATATAAATATATGTGTTTGGAGTTTGAATCATGTTATGTAAGTTTGTGGTTATTGCCGATGCAAGTTTACACCTTTAGATGTAGATATATGACATACATGATTTATGCAAGTTTGTGACTTTGTCCTATGCAAGTTTTAGATGTTGAACCTCATTCACACATGCAAGTTCACCCCTTATGTTTAGATCTAGTTTTATCTATATGTATGTTGTGATGTTTTCTCTTTATTCCATGAGTTAGACTATTCGAGTCTAACGTATATTTTACGTTAAACGAACGAACGCACAACGTAGGGCCATGGGATAATATTAAAAGATTTAATATTGAGAATTGGCATAAATGCCTTAAATGGCATAAAATAAACATGTGATGAAATTGGTATGATTTTACATACCATAAATAGATGGACATAATTGAGTCAATTATGGCCATAGTTAAATTTGGAATTGATTGATAATTTGAATAGGGAAATTAATTCAAATTGGGGAATGATTAATTAGGTGTAATTAATTGTCTAAGACACGAGGTTAGGCTCGTTTGTGGTGTAAGACTGCCCGGACCCGCCCGGCAAATCCATCTTCCACAAATGCTAGTCTAATGTGGGAGGTCTTAGGCATAAATTAAATACGTGACAGTTGTAAAGACACGAGGTTAGGCTCTTTTGTGGTGTAAGACTGCCCGGACCCGCCCGGCAAATCCAGCTGCTACAAATGCCAGTCTAATATGGGAGGTCATTATAAGGTTACGGTCTTAATGAATAAAGAAACACTTAACCAGATAAACATGTAGTGGGACATGAGGGGGTTAAGTGGGTGCCTTGGGTGGCATGTGGAATTTAGTGGGTGCCTTGGGTGGCATTGGAAATACGATTAGAAACACTTAACCAAAATTGAAACATGTAAGCGAACATGAATAAGAAGAGGGTTAAGTGGGATGTACTAGAGGGGACCAAGCTTAGGTGGGAAGCTTGTGTCAAGTAAAGGGGGCCCGTTTCAACCAATAACTCATACGTATCTTTGTGGGCTCGACCCAAGTCGAGGACGGGACACGCATACTGGGCTTGATTGTAAGAGGCCAAAACGGGTTAGCGGTGGCAACGCAAGTCCAACGGGTTCATATGCGTGTGTGGGCTCGGGCTGGTAGGTAAGACGTTGTTGCATCGTGTAGGTATAAGCCGTGCATTATTTGTGGTATCGGGTTGCCACTTTGGGGAGTGATACACCCCACTGTAGGGCCAGCACGGGTATCTACGAGTTAGGGAGCCGATCGCTTGGGGGTAGTGAGTACACCTAGTGGAGATAGGGGCGGGCGGCACCTATGAAGGCAACTAGGGGTGCACGAAACTACCATTATCATTATTAAGTTTTGTAGGCGGGATCAACCTTAGCGTGACGGTTGGTGGTGCAGTATAGTAATTATCATATAGTGGTTTAGGTGCGCTTTAACGTTATCTTTAGTCATCTTATTTCCTTGTTTACTCTGTCATACCTAATTGTTCACAGTCATTTCCTTATTTTCCAACTTATGCCTTAGCCTAGTTATTTTGGTAATTGTATTGTTAAAGCTATCGCACTTGCCAGACTTTATGTCTGACCCCCTTTGTTTCCTCCTCTTTTCTTCCTCCCCCCCCCCTAAGGTGCTCAAGGTGGAACTAGCACCAGTGGAGCTTGATTTTGGACTGATGTATCTCTTGCTTTTAGAAGTTGCTTGGATCACTGAAGTAAAAGTTCAGCCTATCTTATTTATGGCTATTTTGTATTGGGGTTATGTCTTTCAATTTATGTACTTTGATTTAGTCAAGATGGATATTATGTACTTTGACTCTGGTTTTTGATGATGTAATCAAACTTATGTGTTTACCGCTGCAATGAATTAAGTTTTAAATTTTTAAGTACTGTTTATATCTGTCTTGTTGTTAAGTTTTTGTTCTATATTCACTTAAAACGCTCCATATAAGTTAATGCATTCCCTTTGTGAGTGACATTAATGGACGTGGGGTGTTACAAGTTTTGTGATTCTTTTTTTTTTTGGAAAAGCCGGTCGGTTTTTAAAGTGACCACAAACACCTTTTATTATAACTAATAATATAAAATTGGTGTAGTACAGATGATTGTTAGTTGACAATCAACTATTCAGTCTTTACGGTGGACCGTCTACCACATACGGAATTTAACGTGTTCCGTACACACTACCTATATAGGCTTACAGAACTAGAGTTAGCAAATTTAATAGTCTACAAAGAGTGTAACATGCCATAATTTTAACAACACTAAAGGGGAAAAATTGAAGAATAATTAATTTAATATTCAGAATTACAGGAAACGGAATATGCCATTGCGTCCATATCGAAATCTGGTCAAGATAATTTGGTTTGCATAAAAAGGACACTGTAGGAAGAAGTTATGAATGTTTGAAGTTCGTATATGCACGTAAGGATTATATATAGGGTCTAAGAATTCAAAAATTAGGTCCAGAAGTTCAAAATCGTTCAAATCACAAAAAACTAGGTGAGCGGGAAAAATCCCGCCCAGGGGAGTCGACACCTGGGTCAACCCCTCAAGGCAGATATCGATCCATGGGTCGACCCCCCTAGGGAAGACGTTGCAGTTAGGGTTTGGGGGCTGGCGGCTATAAATATGGCTCCATTCTCTTGTTTTCTACACTGAAAAATAATGGAGGACTAGATGTAGTGGTGCCCATACTGAATCATACCTTTCCTTCTTCTTCAATCAAGTTAATCAAGTTATTCAACTATAGATCTGTGATTCTACCTTTGCTATTCTCCTTCTTTCTTTTTAGATCCAAACACTGTGAGTTTAAGTTACTTTTAGATTTAAATAATAAAAAAATAAAACACGATATGACTGTAATTTGGATCTATGCTTGTGACTGTTTGAATCATATCTGACCTATAATAACTTGTGAATCCATGATATTCTGGCATTACTATGACTTGGATCTTAACCTTTATCATTCAGATCTACCTTTGATTAAGGATCTAAATAGATTTAGATCACCTTGTACCTATCATGCTGTGGTTAAATTGGATCTGTTACTAGTTGGACATCTAAATTATTATTTCGATCTTATCATGCCTATTATGACATTCCTTTTATGTTGGAATCACTTCTATTTCTCACTTCACCAGATCTATTCTTGTATGCCCATCTTACCAATATGCCACTATATGTTTATGTCAATTTTGTTATTATAATCATTTATGTCATCTTTCCCTTTTTATTTTATATAGCCTAGCTACTTTCGAGCCTAGGCATGCCACTGAAATATGTGAATGGATTAAATGGGGAACGAGGGGAAAAACCTTGAAATTGGGCATAACGTGTAAATGGGGAATTTGTCATAATGTGAACAAAAGTTTTTAACTTTGCTGCTATTTTATATCTATCTTGTAATGTTTTTGTTTACCTATAGCGCTTCACGAAACTTAATGCATTCTCTTAATGAGTGACATTAATGGATGTGGGGTGTCACACTTGGTATAAAAGTTGAAGGTTACCAGATTAGATAAAAGTTTTTAAAAATCATTTTCAAAAAGGTTTTAAAAGAAAGCATTTTCCAAAAGAAAAGTCTGTTTTGAAAAACATATTCCTTAAAGCCTTATGTACTATTTTTCGATCCTTTGTATGAATATCTTCCTTTTCTTTTCAGCATGTTTTGGGAACCTAATATTCCAGAGGGCATTACGATACCAAGCTAGTTCCATAGGTATCTAGAGGCCACGGTGCCTACCAATGGTAAACTTAATGTCCCTCCCCCCCCCCCCCAACTGCACCCGTCGTTCCTCCTCCTCCGCGTGCAGACAACTTCTCTAAGATCTGCAATGATTTCTGTGCTCTGGGAGGAAGGCCATTTCATGGAACTGAGGTGTTCCTAGGAGCAAGGAATTGGCTTAAGGAGATAGAGGATTTGTTTGGAATTTTCTATGTGGATGATCGTAGGAAGATTCAGCTAGCCGCTTGGCTACTGAAAGATGAAGCTTCGTTCTGGTGGGAAGTAACCCAAGCGGGAGTCCGGTGGAGACAAGGGATGATTTTAGACAGAGTTTTGAAATGAAGTTTCTTTCTCAAGCTGAGAAAATCATGAGAATGGAGAGGTTCTTGGCGCCCAAACAAGGAAACATGACTTTAAAGAATATGTGAACAAATTCAACCAGCTAGCAAGGTTTGGATTGGAAATAATGGATACTCCGCATAAGAAAGCTTTGCGGTTTGATAAAGGGCTAAATGAACCCCTTCATGGGTTAGCTATGTCCCATATTGCAATTGGAGCTACTTTTGAAAGGCTTGTTGATATGGCCTTGATGCAT
This sequence comes from Allium sativum, assembly GCA_030737875.1. Lineage (NCBI taxonomy): Eukaryota > Viridiplantae > Streptophyta > Magnoliopsida > Asparagales > Amaryllidaceae > Allium > Allium sativum. The sequence continues at coordinate 653,531,670 of CM060923.1, forward strand.
GAGGAAGACAAAGGAGAAAAGAAGGAAGTTAAGGCTGGGTAAACAACGCAAAACAAGAAAGTATGGCCAAAGAAAGGACAACAACAACATAAATAGAAGAAAAGCGGAAATAGTGACATGGCTAAGGATAAGAGGAAGTGCCATAGTCACAGACGAGAGGGTCACTTGGTAAAGGACTACAAAAGAAGGAAGAATTCTTGCGTTAATTGTGGAGAGGTTGGACACTTTGCTAAGGAGTTCCCGCAGAAACCAGGACAAGGTCAAAGGGCAGGAGCTTCTGGAGGGCAAGTGCATGCTCTCGCGACAAGTGCTCCAGATAGAGGTAGGAAAATTTCTGTGGAAGGTTTGATTTCTCTTTCTAGTCATCCTATTAGTACTCTTTTTGATTCTGGTGCTTCACATTCATTTATATCTAGTTCTGTGGGAGTCTCTGCTCTTAAATACTAGTATGGTAGTGGATTCCATTGTTGTCTCAAACCCCATTGGTGGTTTGGCCCATTTGTCCATGATTTGTCGGGGTTTGAGAATATCTGTCATAGGCATCAGTGTGACGCGTATATGCTCGGTTTTATGGGTTATGGTTTGATTCTTGGGGTGGATTGGCTTACCATGTATGGTGCCATTTTAGATTGTGAGAAGAGGGTCATTAGACTTTTGACTTGCCATGGGAGGACCCTCGAGATTTCTTGTGACCCACAAGGGTCTATTATGCTTAGTTTCGTAGAGTCTCTAGATGTATCTGTCGATGATCTACAATCTGTTCTAGTAGTCTGTGATTATTCTGATGTTTTTGATGAGGTACGGGGCTTACCTCCGAGGCGCGAAATTGAGTATACATTTGGTGGACAATGCAAAGCCAGTTGCGTTACCTGTGCGCCATATGGAGTGGAGCTACTTGAGAAAGGGTTTATTAGGCGAAGCGTATCTGAATGGGGTTCTTCAGTAGTATTCGTGACTAAGGCGGATGGTTCACTTCGCTTGTGTGTTGACTATATGGAGTTGAATAAACTCACTAAGAAGAACAGGCACCCGCTCCCAAGGATAGATGACTTGTTTGACCAGCTTATTGGTGCATCAGTATTTTTTTCGTTAGACTTGGCCACAGGGTTTCATCAGTTGAGGGTTTCTGAGGACAATATAGACAAGACCGCTTTTAGGACTCCAAATGGTTTCTTTGAATGGTTAGTTATGCCTTTTGGGTTGACGAATGCACCCGTCTATTTTGTTGATCTGATGAGCAGGGTGTTTCAGTCGTTTCTAAATAAATTTGTCATGGTCTTTGTTGATGATATCTTGATCTTCTCAAAGAGCGAGGAAGAGCATGCCCCACATTTGAGAAGTTTTGAAAACTCTCTGTGCGCATCAGCTTAAGGCAAAGTTCTCCAAATGCCATTTTTGGAGAAAAGAGGTGAGATTCCTAGGGCATGTGGTTTCCAAAGATGGGATAGCAGTATATCTCGCAAAGGTAGTTACAGTTCAAGATTGTTAAGTTCCGAAAAATGCAACGGAGGTGAGAAGCTTTCTCGGATTGGCAGGATATTACAGGAAGTTCATTAAGGACTTCACAAAGATATCAGCCACACTCACCAGGCTGACGAAGAAGAATTTGGCGTTTTCATAGGATATAGATTGTGATGTTGCTTTCCAACGATTGAAGAGGGCTCTGACAACAGCCCCAGTCTTGACCTTGCCTGATGGGAACAAAGTGTTTACAGTTTACACCGATGCATGTGGTACAGGGCTTGGTGCGGTTTTGATGCAAGAAGGAAAGGTAATGTGTTATAGCGGTAGACAACCAAGGGTTCATGAGAAGAACTACCCTACCCAAAGGTAGTGTGTTATGGAGAGAAGTTCGAGTTGTACACCGAACATAAATCTCTCAAGTACTTGTTCTCGTAGAAGGATCTTAATTTAAGGCAACAAAGGTGGATAGAGTCCCTAGCTTCTTATCATTTTTAGATTGCTTATACCCCTGGCAGATGTAATGAGGTGGCAAACAAACTGAGTAGGCAGAGGATGGCCTTAAGTCCTCTGTTTGTGGAAAGGAAAAGCTTGGAGTTCATATCGACTTTTGATTTTGGACCCTCCACCGAATTATTTCCTGGTTTGTTTGCATCGATGGAGATATGACCTACTCTTATGTATTAGATAGGAGCTTCGCAGTGAGATGATCCACAGATTTTAGACATCTTGTATAGGCTCAGTAAAGGGGAGACTTATAGACTCCTCAATAGATATTCCATTGACGATAGAGGGTGGTTACGACGAGATAGAAGGCTTTGTGTTCCCCAAACTGGAAGTTTGTTAAAAGTAATCCTAGAGGAAGCCCATCATTCTTAGATGACCATTCATCCAGACGGTGATAAGATGTATAGGAATATGAAGAGGGTTTTCTTTTGGGCTGGGATGAAGAAAGACGTGGCAAAGTTTGTGTTTTTCAATGTTTGGTTTGTCAACAAGTCAAAACTGAGCAAAAGAAGCCCGGTGGTTTACTTCATCCTTTGGAAGTTCCACAGTGGAAGTGGAGAGTGTCTCTATGGATTTCATAGATGGTTTTCCTAGGTCAAAGAAAGGAAACACCAGTATTTGGGTTGTAGTGGATAGACTTACTAAGAGCACTCATTTTCCAGTTAAGAGTAAGAGCACGGCAGCATGGTTAGCAGCAATTTACGTTCGTGAGATAGTTCGTCTTCATGGAGTACCTTCCAGCATCGTAAGCGATTGTGACCCCATTTCATCAGTGAATTTTAGAGGAGCTTGCAAGAAGCATTAGGTACACAGTTGTGTTTGAGCACCGCTTATCACCCACGGACCGACGGACAGACGGAAAGGGTGAACAGAATTTTTGAGGATCTTTTAAGGCTGTGTATCCTAAACTTCAGAGGGACTTGGGTAGAGCATCTTCCTTTAGTAGATTTCGCCTACAATAACAGTTATCAAGATAGGATTGGCATGGCACTCTTCGAAGCATACGGACGACCCTATAGATCACCAACTTGTTGGTGGGAATCTATAGAAAGACTATTACTTGGACCGGATATGGTTAGCGAAACGTCCGAGAAGATTGAGCTTATTAGACGACGAATGAAGACCGCTCAAGATAGACAGAAATCCTATGTTGACAAGAGAAGGACTGACATTGAATTTGAAGTAGGAGACATGGTTTTTATCAAGGTGTCACCTTTGAGGAATGTGCTTCGCTTCAGATCTGTAGGGAAGTTGGCACTAAGATTCATAGAGCCATTTCCCATAACTGACAGAGATGGCCAAATGGCCTATAGAGTAAAGCTACTAGAGAGACTATCCGGCGTTCCTGATGTTTTCCATGTTTCTTATTTGCAAAAATGCTTGCATGATACCTCAGAAGTAGTTGAGCCGAGCATATTGAAGGAAGTAGATGTGGAATGGGAAGCGACAGTCAGACGAGTTCCTACCCGTATTCTTGGATCATAAGTTAAGAAGCTACGCAGTAGAGAAGTCAAGTAGATAAAAGTTCAATGGGGAGATAATCCAGGATGCAACTTGGGAGACCGAAGACAAGATTCGTGCTCCATACCCTTTTCATTTCAAGGGTATGTTCTTAACTTCCTTTCCAAAGCTTTTATTTATGCTTGTCTCCATCATTTAATTATGTCCTATCGATTGAATCTTCGACCTTGGGGAGAAATCCCATGGATGTAAACATGTGTTTGAGACATGTTATGTTTGATGGATGCAAGTGTTTGCTAGTGGTTGCTCGCGGATGCATATACACTCACATTTGGCACTGGATCGGCACAATCACTCTCATACTGCATATGGATGTGTGTACATTTTTTTTCTTTTAATGGACGGAAATGGATGTATCATCATATGGGTGTTGCATTTGGACAGATGATTGTGCACCCATATAGAACTTACATGATATAACAGGATTATTGCATACATGTTGGATTCGTGGCACTAACATACATTGCAATAAAGAGGTCGACTGAATCAGTAGACCGCCTGATCTTCACATTAGTATTGGGACATATACACACACCTTTCCATATGTTCAAATAAGAATTAGAAATCTTTAAGGATAATGGATGCCAGTGATTGGTGGATTAGTAGATGGGTGATGGATGGTAGGATATACATTCTTCTTAACTTGGAGATTTCAGGGGCGAAATCCTTTGAGTAGGGGAGAATGTAACACCCCGTAATTTTAACAACACTAAAGAGGACAAATTAAAGAATAATTATTTTAATATTCAGAATTAAGGGAAATGGACTGCGCCATTGCGTCTGTCTCGAAATTCTAATCAAGATAGACGTTTGGTTTGCGTAAAACAGACACCGTATGAAGAAGTTATGAAGGTTTGAAGTTTGTATATGCGCAAGAGAATTATATATATATAGGGTCCAAGAATTCAAAAATTAGGTCCAAAAGTTCAAAACCGTTCAAATCATGAAAAACTGGGTGACCGGAAAAATCCCGCCCGGGGGATTCGACCCCTTAAGGGGGTGTCGACCCCTGGGTTAACCCCTCAAGGGGGGTGTCGACCCATGGGTCGACCCCCCCCCCCCCCCAGGGCAGACGTGGCAGTTAGAGTTTGAGTTTTGCGGGCTGGCAGCTATAAATATGGCTCCATTTCTCTTGATTTCTACACTGAAAAATAATGGAGGACTAGATGTTGTCGGTGCCTAGACTGAATCAAACATTTTCCTTCTTCTGCAATTAAGTTAATCAAGTTATTCAAGTGTAGATATGTGATTCAACCTTTGCTATTCTCCTTCTATCTTTCTGGATCCAAACACTGCGAGTTTAAGTTACTTTTAGATTTGAATAGTTAAAAAGTAAAACACGATATGACTGTAATTTGGATCTATGCTTATGACTTCTTGAATCATATCAGGTCTGTAATAACTTGTGAATCCATGATATTCTGACATAACTATGACTTGGATCTTAACCTTTATCATGTCAGATTTACCTTTGATTATAGATCTAATTCACAATTTAGATCACCTTGTACCTATCATGTTGTGGTTAAATTGGATCTGTTACTAAATGGACATCTGAATTATTGTTTAGATCTTATCATGCCGATTATGACATCCCTGTTATGTTAGAATCAGTTCTATTATCTCATGTTCACCAAATCTGTTCTTATATGTCCATCTTATCAATATGCCACTACATGTTTATGTCAATTTTGTTAGTATAATCATTTGTGCCATCTTCCCTTCATCTTTCCCTTTTTATTTTATATGGCTTGGCTACTTTCGAGCCTAGGCATGCTGTTGAAATATGTGAACGCATTAAACGGGGAACGAGGGGAAAAACCTTAAAATTAGCATAACTTGTAAATGGAGAATTTGGCATAACCTGAATAAAAGTTTTTAATTCCGCTGCTATTTTATATCTGTCTTGTGAGTTTCTGTTTCTATTTACCAACAACGCTTCAGCAAAATTAATGCATTCTCTTAATGAGTGACATTAACGGACATGGATGTTACAATGAGGTTAGTGATCTTGTTTTGAAAGAGACGGGGTATGTAAAGTATTTTGTGAAGTGTAAGTTTTAATGACTGCATGTGATAAAATGTAATAGATAATTAATAACAATAGAGAGTATATAATGGACAACGATAGGAAATATAAAATGCCAATAGAAAACAGAATTATAAATACTAGCTGAAAAGCAATTCAAAACACAGAGATTTGTAAACGGGAATGTAACGAAATAATAGAATAGTTTTTTTGATTTGATTTGATTTATTTAATATACATAAAATGAAGAGACAAAAGGAAATTACAAGTTATCGAAGAACCCTGATACAAATGAACTGTAACACAAAGCAAGTGCCCTTGAAATGCAAGCTAATGTAGAAAAAGGAGAAAATAGAGAGCAATGCACAAAAATTAGAACAACTAAAATGGATATTTTTAATTTAAAAAAGGAAAAACTTCAAACAAAAAACACATGGATTAAAGAACAAGCACAACTGGTGAATAAAGCACAAAATACAATAATAAATGCACAAAATTTGTTTTATTATCAATAACTAACAGAAAATAAAAGAGAAAAAATTAACCCAAATAGTAAAATTAAAATTAAATTACTTTTCTTGGCAACGGCGCCAAGATCTTGGTTTAAAGCGATACTTATATCGATAAGAAAACCATCGAATTATATCATTATAAAACCCGAAAACATACGACATATTATCTTTGTATGTACGTGAGTACGGATAAATTCGTAGTGAAAGTATTAAATTTTATAATTACTCAGTCAAATTAAACCAAAGGTTTTGAGAATATCGTTAACAACAAATTGCTAAAGACTTTATAAAAAAATAATCAACCATGAGATTAGAAAACAATTTAGTGTCAAATCCTCTCCTATGATCATACAAATCTACATAAAATGAAGTTATGATCTCTTCCTTTTTATATCGTTTTTGCAATTAATGGATGTATCTATTATAAGTATGGCCCTATTGTGTTGTTTACTTATACAATTTAAGCCATCAAACTATAGTACATCCACTAACTCACTTCTCTGGTCTCATGAAAATGAAATGAAACTAAAATAAAATCTATTTTAAGCATATTTTACTACCAATTAGTAAAATAGAGCATCAAATTTTAATTCTACTTTCACTGCTATTAACATCATCATATTTACATTAAAATGCAACTTGTGATCACATTTGATAAAACATATAATATTTGTTATGAGCAACATAAGTTATCGAATTCAACATGAAACGACAAGTTCCATAAACACCCAAATATCTATTAAGCTTAAAAGGACAAGGTCATCAATGAGATCATTATGTTAATTTGTTATGATTCATAAGAGCTTCATCACCCTTAATTGAAGTGGATTTAGTTATTCATATTTGAAGACATATTAGCATAATAAGATCTTTAAATAGACATAAAAAAATGTAAACTAGCTAAAAAAAGAACACGTTCTTACTGCTTGCATAAAATGAAAAAACTAAGCCACTATTATAAAATAAAAGAATATAAGATAGATTCATATAAAAGAAAATTATATTAAATAAAAAACATAAAAGTAAAGAAAAAAAAACTTAGGAAGTCATTAAAGAAAAAACATTCAAGTTATCATTAGCTTCTTTTGTTAACTCGTACTTTTTCCTTTGTTTCATAGTGGGTAATGGATAGGTGGGCTCCTATATGTTGCATGAATTCATTTACTGTCTTTGTGCTTTAGTCTTAAACACTTATGCATGCTATATCCATCAAACCTTTTACATTTTCACTCATTTACATGCAAAACAAACTTATAATGCTCAAGTAAATTTTTCTTTAAATTATTTCATGTATACAAAAGGAGTGTATTACCCTTGCATAGATGAGTGAATGATGATTTAAAAATATTCTTATATTTTGGCTTAAAGCATGTAAAACATCCTAATATGACATGTTTTCAGTTAAACGAAGAATATGGAGGTGAGTAAAAATATACATTTTACATGCACATTAACACGCATAAATATATATACACATGTATATGTGTATGTATGTATGTGTTTTTGTGTATCTATGTTTATCTGATTATATAGCTTATTATATGATCTATAAAGTTAAATGATGCATAGGATACAAAAGTTAGAATGTCAAACTTTAACCTTCTTAATGTACATCTGTATCGATTTCAAGAAATACTGATAGATTTTGTCATTTTTATGTTTAGTTTTAGAACCAAATACTCAGCTTAAGAGATTATTTCTTTTTATAAACACACTAAAGTAAACATAGAATTAAGTTAATTTGGTAAAATATTCTTTATTTCAGTTGTCAATTATAGAAAAGAATTTAATGTATTTTTCCATCATTCGAATTCTGATGCTTGATTATAATATGTGAATATGTCTGTGGATTGAAAAAATATGGTTTTGTTCACCATTGAATTTTAGCATGAAAGCATTTATTATATTAACAAACCATTAAACTAAAAAACCAAAATTATAAAGTTTAATTTGACTATTAAAGTAACTAATAGAAATACATGTACAACACAATATTGAAATATTATTCTGCCTTTAGCATAATTTCTCCTTGTCAAACTCCGAACAATATAAATGTAACGAGCTAGGTGCAAATTTATATATCAAATACAAAATAAACTTATATTCAACTTACATGCCTACATTTGAAAATTAATAGACATGCTTGGTAATGCAGTTGTTGACGTTGGATTTTTGTCAAAGGAACGCCAACACCGGATTTGTATGTAAATCAGATAATAGTCACAATAACCAGTCAGGAAGCAATAACAAACTATAGTAAAGCAAACGGAGACACAAAATTTATAGTGGTTCGGTAAATGGTGCATACGTCCACTAGTTATAATCTATTGTTTATACTATTTTATTACAAATATAGTTTGATTTGATTCTAAGAATATAGAGAAAAAATTGTTGTTGTTAGGCTTTAGCAATGTCCTTGAGTGGTAGCCTCCAAAAGTCAAGAGAAGATCCATAAAATGAGTCATTTGATGTCCTATTTATAGTTGTTAAAGAGTTCGGATCGACTATAAATAAGGGAGTAAAATGTGGATCGTGTTTTAAACAACTTTGTAAAAATTCATATTTGATCCCTGTATATACAGGGATCGATATGTTCCCTCTGAGGATCAGTGACCTCCATTCCGTACTCGGCTTTGGCTTGAACATTTGTATTCGAAGCCTTTTCTTGATTGCTCTGTTTCTGAATAAAATCCCATGACGATCGCATTTTTTAGCCTGATCTGCCTCATCTTCATGAAATCCAATCCAAACATTTTCCTCGAAAAGTAATGATCTGTTATGGCATTTCCTACCAATCGGAAGTGAATATCGATCAGATTAGGTGTTGCCAAGTCCAAATGTTCATGTGTGGATCCATCTTTTTCATGTAATCAGATAGTGTGGATCACTTGTTTTAGCTTGATCCAAACCATTGTTCAAAATCCCGATCTGACAATATTGGAGTTGTACCAATTCGACTGGTGATGGATCGGCAAACATTCTTCGTGATTTTCACATGTCGATCCAGACATTATAAGTGATCATCCCGAGTAAATGATCAATTTTATGAATGTCGAATCTGTCATTTCAAAGTAATTGGGTAAGTGCCAGATCGTTTTAATCCTTGACTTCCACTGTGATCGGCCTGTGTGACGACCCCATTTCCCGTACAGACGGTGACAAGCGTAATCTTTGGAATATAACACAGAAACAGATAATAGCAGAACAGAATTAAATAACTACACCCGATAATGAATAATAGAATATACTGGATAAAAGTAATCATCAGAGTTGCACAGTATACAGGATCATACTTAGTACAAATACAGTTCAGCTATACATAAATGTCTACAGCGGAAAAACAAACATAATGTACAATAGGAGCTTAACAGCATAAAAAGAGATAAATGATAGAATCCATCTTCAGCTCCAGCTATCCAGATAAAGCCTGCTAAACCTGAATACAAGGCTGCCCGTGTAGAAAGAGGGGCACCCGAGTTTGAAAGTGACACAAACTACGAGTCAGTCATGGGACTGGTTTGAGAAATCTACTCAACACATTTAAAATATGGCTAATCACAGGACCACGCCACTTTCGTGGAACGGGTGTACTCCATTGGATCGCCAGTGCTTTAAAACAAATCTTTCTTTTAAACATCGCAATGCTTTTTATAAAAATGAAGTCATTATAAGACTCAGTTCCCATCACACAATGCAACGCAAACCGGAGGATAGAGTTTTACCTTATAATAGCCAAAATATGCTTGATACGAATAAAACAATAGAATTTCATATTATTACTAGTGTTTATATGTTTTGAGAACAATTTCAAATCATAACTATCAATCATAGACGGCATTAATGCCCCATACCACTATGTCGTCATGTATAGGTATACAATCAAAACCGCACAGTCACGTATTTGGAAATTGGATTTTCGTCATGAACCAAGGCAAAAGATAGTCCTTACCGACTTCGAGACACTCTAGCCCGCCCCTCAGGAAAGTACTCAGTCAAGCCTTTGGATCGTCAGGGCCGGTCCACCGATGTGGATTAAAATTCTTGAACAATGCGTTTCCCCGCGCTATGGGGCGTAAGTGAGCCAACGAATGACTCCATCGGACCCGGATCGTCTGATCAAACCAAGGCGCCTCGCAACAGTAATTACCACATAAGTCAAACTCGTCAGGGCATGTAAAATCACTGACGCCAGTTCTAGCTAGAAATAGACGCATGTCCTCCCTGAGGTCCTTCCTCCCGTTTCTGGTTCATACCGGGTGTGAGATTCGCGAATTCACGTTATACACAAAGCTATGCCACACAGGCGGTGCTTTGATCATCACCACAAGACTTTGCTTTTCAACAGAAGCCCTGATCATTTGCCACTTAGGCATGCCACACTAGCAATTCATGCCATGCGACTGATGTCCATCGATATACAACCTCTGAGCTCGTGCGTTTCAGAGAAGGGCGCTAAGCAAAAGAATAAATTCTCCGCCGCCAAACAGATGTATATTTAATAGAGATCAATCAACAAAGAATAAAATCCAATGTCAGACACACAGTCCATTTACAAGTCTGTTCGGGGTCTGAACGAAACCGAAGGCACTATATACCTCGCAAACCCATCGATCACCACGTACGTCTGGATGATCACCACTCATTATCCATATTTCGGGATGCCTCCTAATCAGGACCTCGGTTACCATCCAAACAAGGTGAAGATCTCCGGTCTTCGACCATCGTCTTCATCTTCGATTTCTTATCGTCGATTCAGTTATTCAGAATGGGATAAACCCGATCTTTCTAAGCAACTCGCGTATATAATAAACAAGTGCAACACTAACATATACACGCCTCATTTCAATTCATTAGTCACTAACCGTCAATCAGTAAGAGAACGATTTCCCAAATATTAACCCCGAAGGCCGAAACCAACATCAGATCAATACCCAAGAAACCATTCGACTTAACCAACCTTCAGTTAGTTTCTAAATTTCACATCCATATCATTTATAATATTTTATAACGATTTATCGCTATTTTTATTTATTTTAAAATAGCCAATTTATTCAAAACGACGCTTCGGGCCATAACGCGGTCGTGGCGCTGTTTTTTTTAGATTTGATTTACACATATCTAAAAATCTAACCGTTGGATCTTCACAAAATTTACATCATCAGAAAGATCTTTTCAAAACGAATCCAACGGTTCCAGTTTAGGGAAAATCCGACGGTCGGATCTCCCGGTATAATCGTTTGAAGTTTCGATTTCAAAACACGAACTGCAGCGTCGTTATTCGATTAAATATAATTATATTTATATATATTTATAAATATAATCGATTCTGGCGCTGTTTTTCTTCATATTTGAATTAAACATTCCAGACAATCCAACTGTTGGATTTTTACAAAGTTGGTGCCGTTGGAAAGATATTTCCAAAGCGAACCCAACGGTTGCGATTTCAGGAAAATCCGATGGTCGGATCTCCCGGTATAATCGTTTGAAATCACGGTTTCAAAAGACGAACTGCAGCATCGTTATTCGATATATTTCAATTTTATTTATATATATATATCGATTCTTCGATTTCAAAGCTATATTCTTTTCATACGTTTGATAAAAAATATATTTTTATCTAACTGACTTCTATTTCAACACTTCACTATATTTAACAATTCATGTATATAATAAAACTATGATTTTTTTTTTGTAAAACAATTCATTTCAAAACACTATTATTTTATATAGTTCATATAGGTAATAAAAATAGGATTTTTAATATAAAACAATTTCTTTCAAAACAAGATTATTTTATATAGTTCATATAGATGATAAAAAATGTGATTTTTTTTTATTTAAAATACGAATACCATTCAACTCATGAATTTCTATCCAACGAATGAATATCGACTCAACACATAAAGGCTTTCTATTCAACGAATAAATATAGTTTCAACAAATGAAAATAATTCAAACACATGAATATTATTCAAAATTTCGGCAGCATAACGGCAGGGTTGTTAAAACCGGGACCGTCCCTAGTACGGCTCCTCGCTCTACCTTAAAACCTCGCGGTTTTTGACAATGGGGAATCATGCATCTAGTTCGCACGCAGGCGGATTGTATATATTTCATTTCCACAAACTAATCCTGTGTGGTTTCAACCAAATATTTCTCAACCACAAAACGGGTATTTTTCAACCAGAAATCAATCAATTCCAACCACAAACAATTATAATCAACCATTTGCTATCGACCAATTTTCACACCAATCGCAATCAATAAATATCGTCCATGGTTTGTGGACGAGGGGCGTATATATATATATATATAGCAATTCACTTCTATTTCAACACATATATAATTATTACAACGCATATACAACTTATACATCGAACGTACAACTTATACAACGCTTATACAAGAGGTGTACAATGCTTATATAACTTATACATTGACTACATAATTTATACATCGTCGTTTTCCATATCGTTTATAAATTAGAAATCTCACATTGGGTTCCACTCCACCAAAAATAGCCGAAGGCTCAGAAAAATATGCGGTCTCTTCTAGAATGTAGAAGACGTCCACACGAGTCCACTGTCTCTTGTTTCACTGAATTTCATCAAGAAACGAAAAAGATATGATTTTTCAAAGTTTGCAACGGTTTAAAGGTGTTAAAACAGTTGAAAATAAAACAAGCCGTACCTTTCAGAGATCGTTCAAAACTAGGTTTGGATTTATCTTGAAATCCGTGTAGCTATTCGTCGATCGGCCTTAGAAGCGTCGAAGGGGGAGGAGAGGCGCTGGTTCGCTGGAGGTGGGCCCCAGCTCGGTGGCGGCGGGCGCGAGAAACGGCAGGGGAAATCTCAGAACTTCCCGAGCTCGATTCTCCCAAACCACGCAATGAAAAAATCCAAACTTTTATGGATTTGAAGATCTCTCCGAGCTCTACAAAATTCCCAACTGGAGCAGGGCCTAATTTTGCGTGTAGGAGGAGGAACGGAGGAGAGAAGGTGGCGTCTCTCTTTCCGTCGTGCGTGATAATAATCGGCGAGAGAGAAAGGTTTGCTGACCAATCAGGTTTTTTTTATTTATATATTTTTAAAATTCGAAAATACCCCCTTTCACACACGGACCCCAATTCAAACCCAACGATTGTTGTCCCTAGCGTTTTACCCCCATTCCGAACACAATGGGATATGTTTCGTAGGCCCATTCGACTGTTTCAGTCAGTTTTCCTTCAAATTAAAATATATAACATTCAATATTTGATATGAACGTACATTTCAATTTGGCAGGGCCACAAACTGATTCGAAAAATTCCAGAAAAAAATAAATCTGGCTATTTTTTGACGATACGGTCCCAACAAAAATAGTTTCGTCGAATTCTGAGACCGTTTGCAAAAAGGCCCATTTCTGGTCGATCCAATTTAACTGTAATTGACCAAAACACGTTTTCCTTTGCCACGCTCACATACTAGCTTCAAAAATTATGAAATTTGAAACCTAGCAATAACTTCTCATCCCGGATCCAACAAAAGTGGTTTTGTCGAATTCCGAGGTCGTTTGCAAAATGGCCAATTTCACGGGCTATATAAACTCCATAGCGACCTTTCTGAAAATTCATTTGGCCATAACTTTTGCTTTCCGCTATGAAACTTCGATTTTTCAGATTTGTTAGAAGGGTATTCACTAACAAATTTAAATATTTTTGGTTTCACTCAAATCCGTTTCGTTCTGCACCCGGTACAGTCCGACCAAGTTTGAATTCAATTTTTGAAACTGCAGCGCCATTTCAGGCCTTGTTTATAATTATAATTAATTATATTCGTTTTCAAACGTCGATTCAAACTCACTTTTCATTACTATTGTTTAAAATATTTATTTTAAATATTTAAAATCCACTACCTTAGCCAATTTAAAATTTTTAAATTGGTTCAGATTTTCCAGGTCGTTACAATCTCCCCCACTTAAAACTTTTCATCCCCGAAAAGGAACAAAGTCGAAAGTGGTTTGATTAATCAACTCTACGTTCAATCTGTCTTTCATCCTCCAACTTTTCAGTTTCTGAGAATTTTCAAATTCTTCAAAAATTTCGCTAACACCCGGAATTTTCGAAAAATTTCGCCATAACCTCCTTTGTACGAGGAGAGGTTTGGAAATTTATTGGGCCGTATTAGGTACCCAATAAATCCTAATAAGCATACACATATTTATAGTGATATATTCTGGTGTTTACAGGGGAGCGTGTATTGATAATAACTCCATAGAGTAAATTCTCGTCACCCTGTCAATGCCTGAGGGAGTGTGTATTTTAAATGCTCCAGAGGATAAATCCTCGTCACCTCGTCCCGTGTGGGAAATAAATAGTCCATGTGTCGTATCTAATAACTAGGGAGACGTGATTATTGTCATCTCCAGACCCGTGTGGGGTTTTTATTAATCTGGCAAATTTATCGTTACAATTTAAATAGTCCATATCAGTCATCAGTTCTCTTTGTGATGATCGTCCATATCGTGAAATATGCAATATTTCCAAGAATCGCGTTCTCTTTGTGATGGCTCCCTCCTGGGAGGCTTTGGATAGGAGACGTCACCGTTTGTGTTCACGTAGATGTCAGTTAGTGATGAATTGAGTTCTGTGTACTTTTCATATCTGGGCCCTCTCCGGGGCTGAGCGTTGGGGTTATTCTTGACGGCAGCTTTTCCTTTGCCTTTATCAGAATCAGACGGTTCTCCGTCTTTGAGCATGTTAACATCGAGAACTTTCTTCTCGGAGGTTGCGTCTTCTTCACGCAAAAACCTATCCGATTCAAGGTAGAATTCGCTGAGATTCCTTGGTGGGTGCCGGTACAAGGATTTTTTGAACTCCGAGTTGTCCAGAACACCGGATACTGCCGCCATCAATACCATAGATAGCTCAGGTTGATCAACTGATGCTGCTGCAACGTTGAACCTTTCCAAAAATGACCGCAGAGTTTCTTTAGGCCTCTGCTTGATTGTAGTTAGTGACATTACATTCTTGGGTCGAGCGATATGAACCCGAAACTGTTCAATAAAGCGAGCGACCAACATGTTCCAGCTGTTGATCGATTCAGATTCCAGCTGCCGAAACCACATAGCAGCAATATCAGTCAAAAAGAGGGGAAAGCATTTAGCCATGACGTTTTCCGACGGCGATTGAACTTCCATATGCCGTTTATAGCGCATTAGGTGCACGGTAGGATCTGCCCTGCCGTTGTAGGGTTCCAGTTGTGGATGTTTGAAATCTGGAGGATTGCGGGAATTCCTGATTTCCTGTGTGAATGGATTGTGATTGACATCATCCATGTCATTCTGATAAATGCGGCCTCTCGAAAGGCGTTCAATAAGGCTGGCGAGCCGATCGCCTTCAAAGAGCTGTTGCAAGTTGACAAGTCCAGAGCTGGTGCCCCCAGCGTTAAGTTCAGAAGTGTGTGGAAGAGTATAAGGAGCTTGGCAGGTCATCCGGTTCGGTTCGGAAGTGCCCCCTTGCTGCGGCTCGGAGTAGCGAGGGAGGTTATGGAGAGGTGCACGGTTCGGATCGGAGGTGCCGATCCGAACAGGTTCGCCTGTTCCGAACCGGGGAGCTTGATGCTGAATTTGTGTGGTATTTCCGACCCGAACCGGTGCGGATGTAGGTCGAACAGGAGTGAAGCCTTGATTTCTAGAGGGGAGGCTGCTTCCCCCAGGCTCACGCAAGGTTGCTGTTCGGATCGGGTCCGAACCGATCTGGTAGGGAATGTCAACCATTTCCATCTGCGTTGGATTCAGATTTTGGCCCTCGGTTCGGATCGGATCCGAACCGATCCGGTTTGTTATTCCTGCTGGAGCCATTTCAGTACCATTTCCAGTGAGTTGTGCATTGCCGCTCGGCCTTCCTTCCATCCGAGCGAAGAATTGGTCGATCATCTCCTGTTGTTTGCGGAGGAGATCATCTTGCCTTGCCATTTGAGTTCTCAATTCAGTGAGAACGCCATCCATTTCATCTCTGGTTAAGTATGCTGATGGATTTTCATGAGAGGAAGCCTCCTGGCTTGCCTCGTTCCTTGTGCCTTCAATGCCAACATCCTCAGCACGAGAGAAGGTTCCGTCTTTCTTTCGCTTGACCATTGATCCAATAGCCAAATAATCCGCTTCCGTTCAAGCTAGTAGGAGAAGTTGTATCGTGTGCCCCCCTACCTGGCGCGCCAAAATGTTAGACCGAAATTTGGGCCTAACACCCAAACTCTATGTGAAATCCTCACAAATCACAGATTACAGATAAAAACAGTAAAAACAGGGAACACACGAGATTTTTATTGTGGTTCGGCTCAATCCAAGCCTACGTCCACTTTATAGTTTCTCATATCCTGAGGAATTACAATTACAATGGTGTCTCACAATCCGTGAAATTCGATTATACACAATAGCCTTGTGTTGTAATGAAGAAGAGGAGAAAAGAGATTGAATTTATGCACGATAGCCTCGTGTTTGATTGAGTTGAGGAGTACCCAAAGTCCTTGAATACTTGGTAATGGAGGTCGGGAGGTGTTAGTCCCGGAAAAGTCCCTTCAAATAGCCATGTTGTGGTGTATTTATATGCGTAGAGGAGCTGCTGGGAGTCCTGAATCGGAGGGGCACGTGGCATGTGGAGAGGCCATCTCGAAGATAGTGGAGATGTGGTCTTCAGATCGTGCTAGGACAGGTGTAAGCCGATCCGGATTAATAGGAGGTAGTTACTCTTTGGGAACAGGTCAAAGTTGAGGTGTAGCAGCAGGTCTAAGTGGTTCGGTTCGGGTCCTCTTCCTTCGGAACCGATCCGGAGCATTCCAACCGAAGGCGAGACGTGTTGCTATACATCTGGTGCAAGGCGGGTCGGTTCGGACTTCCGATCCGAACCGATTTGGTGTCTTTGATCCGAAGAGTGGAAGCACTTCAGTGCAGTGTGTAAGGCGGGTCGGTTCGATTGTCCGATCCGAACCGAGTTGGTGTCTTCAACCCGAAGACTTTGTGCTCTTGTGAGGATCCGATGCGGAGCGGGTCGGATTGCTCCATTCCACCCGATCCGAACCGAGTCAGAGCTCTGCCAAAACCGTCCAATGCTATGCTTCTTCGAAGAGAGGAGTCGGAGCGGGTCCGATCCGATCCGGGAGGTCAAGCCAATTTCCAAATTCCAAGTTTTCGGTTCTGCATGCGTTCACGGAAACGGGCATAACTTTCAAACCGTAAGTCCGATTGAGCCAAACCAAAGCTCAAACTGAAGCTAATTCAGAGATCTACAAGAGTTACAAAGCTTAGCTCCATAATCGCTGTTTTCAGGCCCAAAAAAAGGTCATCTGGTAGGAGTTTCGGGCCATTCTTTGTTTGTGATGCGATTTCAACCAAATCACTTCATGTCTTCTGACGATATTCCCAACGCTTGAGTGTATTGTTGAGAAGAGATTCCATGTGTGACTGCTTTGACTAAAAAGCAGGTCAACACTTTTCATTACTATTATTTAAAATATTTATTTTAAATATTTAAAATCCACTACCTTAGCCAATTTAAAAAATTTAAATTGGTTCAGATTTTCCGGGTCGTTATAGCCTGTGCCAATCAAGCTTTTCTGAGGTGATCGATTGTTGAAGTATGCGATACTATATGTTATATTGTGGAGGATATTTTCGGATCTGAAGGATATTTCAAGATATTTCGAACATTTAGGATCTGGAGCGTATTTTTAGATCTGAAGGATATTTCAGGATATTTCGGATATTTAGGGTCTGGAGGATATTTCAGCTATTTCGGATCTAGAGGAAATTTTGGGAATTTACATTGACTTCTCTATGCCTATATATGCTACATCGGATCCAAAAGGAGGATGTACAACAAAATCAAGAGATTAGATCAAGGTTTATTCTAATTAGGGTTTAGGCAATCCTAATCTTCTTCAATTCCTTTCTTCACAAAATCAAATATTTCTAGTAATTTGATCATTGTAATCAATCTCTTGTACTCTTCTATTGATATTAATAAAGTTTCTCTCTCAAAGTGGACGTACACTGACAATACGTCGGTGGAACCACTATAAATCCCTGTGTGATTTAGTTTCTCGTTATTGCTCTATTATTTCCATTGTTTGGTGATTGTGATTGGCTTGGATAATATTGAGATTGTTCTGATATATCGATTGGTTGTTTTTGCACTATTACCACGATCTCGTTTTCCACAGCATTGGGGATTTTTGATTTGAGCAGTCTTGAATCAAAATTTATGCATAACATTTGGTATCAGAGCATTGGTGTTGGTAGATAGTTGTAGGAATGCCGGAATTAGATTCAAACAGTGCCTCAACAGTTGGTCCAAGTGGTGTAGCTCCCTACGTATGTGGGTCGGATGCAGCTGCTGGTTCACAATTGGTTATTGACAAGTGGAATGGCGATAATGATTTCGAAAAGTGGCAATGGAAGATGGAAGCAGTTCTTAGGCGGAATTGGGTACATCGAGTAGTGTTTGATACACATTTATTGCCAAAGGACATCTCAGATGTGGAGAGAGAAGAAATGGAAAAGTGGGCATTCACTACACTTTAACTTGCCATGGGGGAGAATGTTATTTTCAAAATTAGTGGTGAGACGACTGCAAAAGGTATTTAGAATAAGTTGGAGGAGTTGTATATGAATAAGTCACTCACAAATCGACTGATCTTGTTGCGGACTTTCTTTACCTAGAAGATGAAGGAAGGAACTTCGCTAAAGGCGCACTTAAATGTGTTTGATGATTTGCTAATGAAGATGAAGGCGGTAGATTTGAATATTGAGGAGGAGCAGAAGGCGATGATATTGCTATGTTCGTTGCCTGAGCGCTATACTGGGTTCTCAAATAGCTTGATCTATGGTTGGGATACATTGACTCTAAATGATGTCAAGATGAGTCTTCTTAGTGAGGAATTGCAAGATCAGATGAAGGAGCTGAGTGATGGTAGTAGTGGTGATGGTAATGGTCAAGGTTTATTTGCGGAGAAAGAAAAGTTAGAGAAGAAGGGAAACCGGGGGCGTTCTAAGTCTAGGAATCCCGGTGAAGAGGAAAGTCAAAAGAAAGAAATGGCAAGTGCCTTATATATAAGAAATCTGGTCATTGGAAGAATGATTATCCAGATAAGGGGAAGAAGGAAGTAGCATCTTCATCAATTGCGGTGGAGAGAGATGTTGGTGAGGAAGACATAGATGTTTTGTCGGCTATAGCATCGGATGTTTTAGGCAAAGAATGGGTGCTTGATTCGGGGGTTTCATATCACATGACGCCTAATAGGAATTGTTTTTCTTCTTATGTTGATCGGGACGGAAAATCAATTGTTATGGGAAATGGTGCAGTTTGCAAGTCGAAAGGCATTGGATCCGTGCAAATTCGGATGTTTGACGGAGTAGTTCGTACTCTCACAAATGTGCGCTATGTTCCAGGACTACGGAAGTCACTTATCTCTTTGGGACAGTTGGATTCTTTAGGTTGCAAGATCACTATTGAGAGTGATAGCTTGAGGGTTTCGAAGGGTGCTCTTGTGGTTATGAAGGGTGCTAGAACTCAGGTATTTATTTGCTTTAAGGAGTGACCGTGGAAGGAAAAACTTGTATCAGTGTTGATAGTTCTCATGGCTTAGATGCGACACGGCAGTGGCATTTGGGACTGGGTCATATCTCGGAGAAGAGTTTAGATGTTCTTCGCCGAAGGGAGATGATTGATGGTGAGAGTTTCAACAAGTTGGAGTTTTGCGAGGAATGTGTCATAGGGAAGCAAACTAGAGTATCATTCGGTGAAGGAAAACATGATTCAAGAGGGATTCTTGAGTATGTGCACATGGATGTTTGGGGACCAGCACCTGTAGCTTCTTTGGGAGGAGCAAGATATTACATTTCTTTTATTGATGATGTAACACCCCACGTCCGTTAGTGTCACTCACAAAGGGAATGCACTAAGTTCTGTGGAGCATTTAGGGTAAAAGATGCAGATAAATTACAAGACAGACAGAAATTAAACAACGGAAAATAAAACTTTGCTTTATTGATAAAATAGTTTGTACAATGATTTCTTTACAATATCAGAGTATCATCTGTCTTACAAAATAAAGAAGCATGAAAATACATATATATTCCCTAAATTTAGCAAGAGCCAGCCATAGCATCAGAAAAGAGAATCCAAGCAAACTTCGACAAATCTCCAAGCTGGGAAAGAGTGACAGTCCAACTTAACCTGAGCTATACTATTCTCTCCTTTACTACTTGGGGGGGGGGACGAAAGAAAAGAAGACGAAAGAAAAACAGAGTCAGGCATAAAGCCTGAGTAAGTTTAGTAACTTCTAGCATGTGAACATGGAAAAACAAAATGACATGAATTAACTGAATACAAGATAACACCATGACGATAGGGTCAGCAAGATTAGACAAGATAATCACAAGATATGCTAAGATAAGATTAACTGGATATACTCTAATACTTTCGCCGCTTCGCTATTTCCTTGTTATACTGGTTTCTATATCTCTGCACCACCTAACTAGTGTCCCAACTAGTAACGATAACGTGATCCCAATCCCTATATTTTCCATTGCCTTCGGGCATACATTTATTATTTATTACCTAGATCTAATCTAGGGTTTCCTGTTCAGTGCTTTCTAGATTCAACCAGAGTTTACGCTGTCTGCTGAACGCTTCTCGGATTCAGGGTTTATGCCACCTAGTCCAACTAGGGATTATGCTACCTGACGAACGATGCCCCTAAGTCTAGGACACACTACCTAGAGTGGTATATGTTCCTATACTTCCCCACGCATGTATCGCGAATCGTTATCGCTTGTCTAGATGCACATGTCCTGTAATGTGCGGCCCGAGTCCTATGGCAGGGCAATTCAAGGAATACAGAACTCGGTCGGGAGCTTTCAGATATCTGCCGATGCAGATGCTAAGGTCTGTTTTTGTTCCAGTGGCTATGGTCCCACTTGACCCCTCCCTCAACAAATGAAAGGCACACCTTGAAAAATGAGAACTATGCGCAGGCCCCCGGTGCCCCACTATCCTATGACCATCCTCACCCATAACTAGATAGCAAGTATATGGTCTTTTGGAGTTCTCCGCCTTTCCGCTTCACGTATCTCGACTGACTCAAGATGGATGGTAGACGACGAGTTGCTATCACAGGGCTACCGTTTTCTCGCCGAATCCCGCCGGTCCATCCTAGTCTTTAGGTTGCCATATATTGCAACCAAGGCATACCCCTGCTTCTTCTAACGCAGACCTTAACCTCTGTGAGCCCAGGAGGATCATCTGCAGCCTCATAGAGGGATACCAAGAGTACCCTCACGTCCCCTCGAAGCCTTGGGCTTCGTAACCCAATTCGTTGGAGCCTTCGTTTTAATCAGACGGACGTTCGCTCCTTCCCGTGTCATACTAAGAATTACTACTTAGTTCTGCTAACTAAGATTTACCACTTAGTTTCCCGAATCGTTGTTTTCTTAACTAAGGTTTACTACTTAGCTCCTTTTAACTAAGGTTTACTACTTAGTTCTCTTTCCCGTCAATTCGGATTGGTTAAGTGTCATTAGTCAATTCAAGCTAACTTAACCCTCTTCATTTATCCTGCTAAACTGGTTAAGTGTTATCAGTAATTCATGTTGACTTAACCCTTCCACAAACCAAGTTATATTGGTTAAGTATTTCTTATTACTTAACCCTACCCATTCATCCTGTATTGGTTAAGTGTTCCTTTTTAACTTAACCTTGCCCGTCTGTTTTAACTAATATGTTATTAACGGTTAAGTATTATCCCTTCATATTTTAGACTTAACTTTATTCCTTTATCACAATCTGATGGTTAAGTGTTCAAGATTACTTAACCCTACGGTCTAGCCCAGCTAACATATCATATTGGCTAAGTATATTAAATTTTACTTAACCCCAACCTCTAGTCTAGTTATCATGTTAATTTGGCTAAGTGTATTAACTTTACTTAACCCACCTTCTAGCCTAGTTAACATGTTAATTTGGCTAAGTGTTTTCTTAGTAACTTAACCCCTACAAGTCTTGTCTTGTTACCATGTTAAGTTGGTTGAGTGTCCCTATGGACTTAGCCCTCCCATTGTAGTTGGTTAAGTGTTCCTATGGACTTAACCCTCCCATTCTAGCTTAACTGTGTTAAGTGTCTGTATGAACCTAACCCTACCAACCGGTCTGGTTATCATATTGAATTGGTTAAGTGTCTTAGTTAACTTAACCCTACCATTCTTGTTCTATGTTTAACTAAATAAATTAAAGCCACGACCAATCACATTAGACAGATATTGTTGTGAATACTGGATGTGCCGGTTGGTTCCGGGCAGGTTTACATCGCAACTCGGTCTAACCTCGGGTTAGGCATATTCGTGTTTTCTGAGTTCAAAGGGTTTTGATTAATTTTCAAATCAGGTTTTGAAAGTAACCATCCCGTCCGTCGGATCAGTTAGGGATAGCCAGGGAGAGCAGGAAACTTGTATTTTCCAAACCAAAGCCTAGACACTATCCTCTCTGTCACCCTAGAACTTTCTGGTATATGTATTATTAAAAGAGATGTCATTAATAAACCTTTCTTTTGTATATAAATAAATTGTTAACAATTTATCCTCAAAGTTTAACCACTTATCCTCAAAGTTAATTTGGCCTATACCCTATACATTTGCCATGCCTACAAATGGACTTGTATTCTAGGCCCAAATCTTGATTTGCCTATCTTACAGTTTATAGCAATTTAGATCCAACACCTTCATGCCAAAACTAGATTTTATATTCTAGTTTACAGTTTATGCCCAAAACTTAATTTGCATACCAACTACCTATTTTATGGCCCATTTAACCATTTACCATTTACGCCCAATGTGTGTAAATCATGCTAATATACTTATTTTGCTTCATTTAGCCACCCAATTCTGATTTAATATTCCAATTTCAGTTCATGTCAAAACTAGACTTGTTATTCTAATTTTCATCTTAATAGTCATGCTATAATGCATGTTCCCAAATTATGCCAATTTCCAAGTCTAGTCAATTTCATGTTTTTCCCCAAAGTGTATTCCCATCGTTCGTATAATCGTGATTCAACCTAGATCATAAATAAAGCTAGATTTGTCGATAAAAGTGAATGAACCAAAATGCCATGAAAGAACGGACATAACAACTGGCATAAGATGGTAGTTCACAGGCATATAGATTACGACATGAAAAGGGTTGAATAACGACGTAGGTTCAAGAGCATGGGTAGACCTAACTTAATAGGTAAATTCCCAAGGTCTAAAACCAAAGAAAACCAAGAATAGACAGAATAGAGGAGTAGATTCAAGAACATGGGTAGACCTAACTTAATAGGTAAATTCCCAAGGTCTAAAACCAAAGAAAACCAAGAATAGACAGAATAGAAAATCAGGTTTATACCCAATTTCATAGTCACAAAACTTAAGCAACACTTTCCTAGTCATGAATCATAGGTGTTTAGTCACAGTTGTCCTTGTTATGTCATAGGCAATAGTTTATGTTTCCTAGTCAAAGGCATAGGCTTGTGTTCATAGTCTAGGAAATAATTCTCATAGTCACAGTCACAGTCATAGGCAATGTTCATAGTCATAGGAAATGTTTATAGTCATAGGCAAGGCCTAATTAGTCATCAAATCATAACAGTTCATAATTAGGTCCAAAGAAATAGGCACAGATTCGAATAGAAAGAATTGGCATACTCTTTTATTCCTTTAATTTCATGTCACGAAAAGAGAAACGTTCAAATCTAAAAAGTAACCGACTTACAGAGGTTATATTAGATTCGTAGAAAAACAGTCGTTGCAGTCGTTTGAATCTTCACTTGAAATCCTAGCTTGATTTGAACCTCTTCTTGAAAGTCTTGAACAGCATCTCCTCGTCTTGATTTATTTTATATATTATTTTATTCACTTATTTATTTATTTTCTCAGAGGCAGCATAAGGATAGAAAAGAATTATGAATAGAGAAGGAGGCTATGGTTGTTTATATAGTGTTAGGTGGGCGAACCTATGCAGAAAACGTGACCAAATACATCAGAACGAACCAGGTGCAGAAAACTGGAAAAAGCGGGGAGGTCGACCCCCAGGTCGACTACCCAGTCGACCTGGGTGCCCCAGGTCGACTACCCAGTCGACCTGGGTGCCTTGGGCGGGAAAATTCCCGCCCAGCCCAATCTGGGTCCGATTTTTGAATTTGAACTCGTTTTTGACCCGTTCGAATTTTAAATCGAGTTCTGAAACTTCTGAAAACCATAACTCCTTCATACGGACTCCGATTCTCGCAAACTCGGACTCGTTTTCATGCAAAATTCTGAGACGAACGCAATGGCGCAGCCCGTTTCCCTTGATTTTGATTTTAAATTTTAATTCTGCCTTGATTTATGAAATCCTAGTGTTACAGAATTACGGGGTGTTACATTCTCCCCCACTTAAAAGGATTTCGTCCCCGAAATCTTCAAGTTAGGAAGAATGTGTCCTACCATCCAATCACCCATCTACTCAACCATTCAGTCACAGGCATTCATTGTCCTTAAAAGATTTCTAATGCTTTCATGTTCATATGCATGGTGTGTGTATATGTCTTTATCTAATGCAAAAATCAGGCGGTCTACTCATTCAGTTGACCTCCTTAATGCGAATCATGTCAGTGCCATGCGTCCAATCATGTATGCAAGCATCCCTAATTAGCTAAATAGTACATGTGTGCATAGCCATTCATCCATATGCAACATCCATATGATACCATATCAAGTTCAACTTACAAACAAATACATATCTGTAAATGCAATATTAAAGCGTCTGAACTGATCTGGTGACTAATACGTATGCATATGCATTCACGAGCAACCATTAGCAACCACTTGCAACCATCAACCATAACATGTTTCAAATACATGTTTACATCCATTGGCTTCTACCTAAGGATCGAAGATACGACCTAGAGGATATACTTTGGAAAGAGAGAAACTATTATGCGTAAAGCTCCTAAAAAAAGAAAACGAAATCAAGGATGGACCCTCAAGGAAAAGGGTATGATGCTAGTATTTAGCCTTCTTGAGCTTTACTCCGCTGTATCCTAACTAAATTTAACTTCACGGTTGTGAAGTTTCTAACCTCCATTTCCAAAATAAACAGATGTTAACTATGATACCAAGTGTACATACCAAGATGGTTTGAGGTCTCTCCTCTTAGCTTATCCATCACGCCATAACTATGAGGGTCAAAAGGTCGCTACGTGCTTTTTAGAGTGCCTGCCACAACTATTCATCTCTCACGCAAACCATCCTAGTCGAACTCGACATTCCTCAAGTACAAGCCCCAAAGGCCTAAACCAATATCAGACAAGCACCCAAGGAATATCTCCTCCGAATTTAGACGATCTACGTGAGATGATATAAGCAAACTCGATAGTTATTCTCAAATCCCTACTAACCAAAAATAAACTGGTCGGACCACCAATTGGATTTGAGACTCTAGTGGGATCTTTCTACTATACAAGTATTATGGTGCAGAGACTCAACTATGGAAGTGGATATGAACAAATGCGAAGCGCTAAAACCAAAGGAAAGAGTATGAATGGCAAAACTAGACTCTTCCAACAGAACTTTACTACCTTTCTCCTAGGTACGCTTGGTGGTGAAAGTATGTACTTGCCCTTCTGAAAATCTTGTTCCTCATTCTTGCCCTTGTCCTTAATTATACGCCCTATCATGCCCTAGTAAATATACTTCCTCTTGTCTTAAGTTTTATAATTCCTTCCTCCTTCGTGAGCTAAATCTACATCCATAAATTCCTCATCCTCTTCCGTGTGTAGTCATGTTGACAAATCTCTCGAAGGCCGCCTCCATCGTACGGGAAACCCTATAAGCTTGGAAAGAAAACTGGCCGTAGGTGAAACAACTACGGCTATGGATGGAAGTCGGGCACTACTTTGCCCTTCGATGAGGTTACCTCCCGGAGAGCCAGGAGCCCCAGAGACTCAAGAAAGAAGGAGACAAGAATTCAAACAGAGGAAGAGAAGATAGTGCGTATGGCTTTTGGGGAATATGCCTTTAAAACAAATCTTTTCTCTTGAAAATGCTTCTTTAAAAACCATTTTAAAAATAATTTTTCAAATCCTTTATCTGATCTGGTAACCTTCAGCTCTGATACCATGTGTAACACCCCACGTCCGTTAGTATCACTCACAAAGGGAATGCACTAAGTTCTGTGGAGCATTTAGGGTAAAAGATGCAGATAAATTACAAGACAGACAGAAATTAAACAGCGGAAAATAAAACTTTGCTTTATTGATAAAATAGTTTGTACAATGATTTCTTTACAATATCATAGTATCATCTATCTTACAAAATAAAGAAGCATGAAAATAAATTTATATTCCCCAAATTTAGCAAGAGCCAGCCATAGCATCAGAAAAGAGAATCCAAGCAAACTTCGACAAATCTTCAAGCTGGGAAAGAGTGACAGTCCAACTTAACCTGAGCTATACTATTCCCTCCTTTACTACCTGGGGGGGGGGCGGAAGAAAAGAAGACGAAAGAAAAACAGAGTCAGACATAAAGCCTGAGTATGTTCAGTAACTTCTAGCATGTGAACATGGAAAAACAAAACGACATGAATTAACTGAATACAAGATAACACCATGACGATAGGGTCAGCAAGATTAGACAAGATAATCACAAGATATGCTAAGATAAGATTAACTGGATATACTCTAATACTTTCGCCGCTTCACTATTTTCTTGTTATACTGGTTTCTATATCTCTGCACCACCAAACTAGTGTCCCAACTAGTAACGATAACGTGATCCCAATCCCTGTATTTTCCATTGCCTTCGGGCATACATTTATTTTTTATTACTTAGATCTAATCTAGAGTTTCCTGTTCAGTGCTTTCTAGATTCAACTAGAGTTTACGCTGTGTAACAACCCGCATTTTCAATAACCTGTTATAACATAAATCAAGGCAGAATTTAATTCAAAAATTTGAATCAAGGGAAACGGGCTATGCCATTGCGTTCGTCTCGGAAAAATACGCGAAATAGAGTCCGAGTTTTCGAAAATCAGAGTCCGTATGACCCAGTTAAGGCCCATTGAAGTTTTCAGAAAATTCCTAAGTAAAAACAGATTTAAATTTGAAATTAAAAGCAAGGGTTAGGGCAAACTGGCGCAGGCGGGAAAATTCCCGCCAGGACCCGCATGTCGACAGGCCTGTCGACAGGGTCCCCAGGGTGTCGACTGCCCTGTCGACATCCCTGTCGACAGGGGGGGCCAGGCAGTTTTGCCTGGCGCACCATTTTGATTTGGGCTTGGTCTTGTGGCTTGGTTCTAGAAAGTTCCGAAATCTGACAGACCTAAACTAACCTAGGGTTAATCCTAGGGCTAAAAACACTCTAATCTTCTATAAATAAGCCCCTAATCCTACCCTAAAACCCCATTATTCATTCTAGCAACCAAACTATGTCAAATTGAATTCTCAAATGGCCTCCACCTAAAAACCCTAGCCTCCACCCTCTTCAAAAATAATTCCTATGAAGATTTTGATGTTCATACAAGTATTTCTAAGTTGTATGAATGATCATTAGCTTGCATACATCATCAAGTTGCAAGCTTTATTTGCTAAGCTAGAGTTTTTGGGATTTTTGGTTAATTGGAGCTTTGTTTTGGGTTTTTATATGCTTGCACAAAGGGCTTCTCAATCTTTATTAGTAGATTTGTGTCTTCATAATACTTGTAAACCCTCTTACCTTCATTTTAGAAACTCTAAAGTTAATATGTGATGAAAGTTGGGATTTTTGCAAGTTTATTTGGTTATGCATGTTTATGCAAGTTCACCAAGCCATGATTTGCAAGTTCATTGAGTTATGCATGTTCACTAAGCCATGATTTGCAAGTTTATTGAGTTATGCACGTTTATGCGAGTTCACCAAGCCATGATTTGCAAGTTTATTGAGTTATGCATGTTTATGCAAGCTCACTATGCCATGATTTGCAAGTTTATTGAGTTATGCATGTTAATGCAAGTTCACTATGCCATGTTATGCATGTTTAATAAGTTATGCATGCTTATGCAAGTTCACCATGACATGTTGTGCATGTTTGACAAGTTATGCATGTTTATGCAAGTCCCCTATGCCATGTTAGGCAAGTTTAACATGTTATGCATGTTTATGGTAATATGCAAGTTCACTATGCTAAGTTATGCAAGTTTAACATGTTATGCATGTTTATGGTAATATGCAAGTTCACTATGCTAAGTTATGCAAGTCTAACATGTTATGCATGTTTGTTGTGATATGCAAGTTCATCATGTATGTTGTGCCAAGTTCCCTCTTCCTATCCTTTATGCGTTATTACGAATATGTAAGCGATAGAACGACGTTGGGGGGGTTTGGGTAAACTTAAAATACATGAAAATATAAGATTGGGAATTTACCTATTAAGTTAGGTCTACCCCTTGGGAATTTACCTATTAAGTTAGGTCTACCCAAGTATTTGTTGACTTGTAATTATGTTTTGAAATAAAGTGGACATGACACTTAGAAAACATAAGTGTGGCCAACTCGAGGTTGGGTTGAGTTTGTAGCGTAATTCTACCCGGAACCGACCGGCTTAACTAGTGGCTACAAACAATAGGACCCAATGTGAGAAGTTGGTCATGTGGTGCCAAGACCCGAGGTTAGACCAAGTTGTGGTGTAAAGCTACCCGGACCCGCCCGGCCTAACTAGTAACCACAACAAGGTCTAATGTGAGAGGTTAAGGTGCATTAAATTAATTAATGCCTCATGATTAGGGTTAAGTCAGGGTCCACTAATACTTAACCAATTTGGGGATTCGAGGGATTGAAATGGGGGTAAGTGTGAACTGTCGGTTACACTTAACCAATTTAATCCATTTGGGGATTCGAGGGATTGAAATGGGGGGTAAGTGTGAACTGTCGGTTACACTTAACCAATTTAATCCATTTGGGGATTCGAGGGATTGAAATGGGGTTAAGTGTGAACTGTCGGTTACACTTAACCAATTTAATCCATTTGGGGGTTTAGGGATTGAAATGGGGTTAAGTTGTGAACTGTCGGTTACACTTAACCAATTTAATCCATGATTAGTGAAGGGTTAAATCGCACTTAACCCTCTTAGGAAACCCTAGCAACGTGGTCTGTTCCAGCAGTAATCCCAGTTTGGTATCATTACAACCCTAGAGGCTAGGCTAGGGCGGGGTACGATTACTGGACGGATGTAAGCGACCAAAGCGACGGTTGAGTGGTACAGCGGTGCGGGTCCAGGCGGGCTACGGACGTGCACGTAATCCGGTATTGGACAAACTCGAGGCACGGGTACCAGTAGGTTTGGACTGTGCATTATTGCTTCAGTGTCTGGGGTTGACACCCGAGGGCTTGATACACCCGAAGGTGGACCCAGCACAGTCATGACTACATCCATATGTGGGCCGTATGGACACCAACACTTGACGTGTTAGGATTATAGGGAGCCGATCGACTAGACCGTTTGGTTGGACCTTATATTAAGGTCACTTCAAGTTATTGGGTCAAAGCGTGGGCCAGGGGATCAATACCTGTTATGTTGGTTTGCTAGTACACCGTGGTGCAAGACTTAACCTTGTTTATGCGATGACACCTCTATCTATCTTGTAGTTAATTTATCATGCCAGTATGTTGTTATCTATGATCATCTCAGTTTCCATCATGCTGTTAACTTTATTAGTTTATAGACTGATCGTAGCAGGGCTTACTCAGTCTTTTTGACTGACCTGTTTTCTTTCGCCTCTTTTCTTCCGTTCCCCCCCCCCCCCCAGGTTCCCAGGGAGGAAATACACGAGCCTAGCTTGGATCGTAGCTGCTTTCTTGGATAGCTCATGTATGCTTTGGACTTGAGTTCGCTATGGTTTTTCCACTTTGGGGATAGCTACTTTTATGTTTTCCTTTTCAGTTTCAGATGATGTTATTTTATGTACTAGACTTGTTTATTTGGGAAATTGACATTATGATGTAGCAGACTTGTTTTTGAAATGGTTTGAAATTCTTCCGCTGTTTTATGTACTTACTCTGTTTATTTACATATATATATGTCATGTCCTGCCTTGTTATATCATTATGCATGTTTACCTTGTTTTAAAACACCCCACCAAAGTCAGAGTTGCTTGCAAGAGCCACCTTGGCGGAGGTGGGGTGTTACACGCTGTCTGCTGAACGCTTCTCGGATTCAGGGATTATGCCACCTAGTCCAACTAGGGATTATGCTACCTGACGAACGATGCCCCCAAGTCTAGGACACACTACCTAGAGTGGTATATGTTCCTATACTTCCCTACGCTTGTATCGCGAATCGTTATCGCTTGTCTAGATGCACATGTCCTGTAATGTGCAGACTGAGTCCTGTAGCAGGACAATTCAAGGAATACAGAACTCGGTCGGGAGCTTTCAGATATCTGCCGATGCAGATGCTACGGTCTGTTTTTGTTCCAGTGGCTATGGTCCCACTTGACCCCTCCCTCAACTAGTGAAAGGCACACCTTGAAAAATGAGAACTATGCGCAGGCCCCCTGTGCCCCACTATCCTATGGCCATCCTCACCCATAACTAGATAGCAAGTATATGGTCTTTTGGAGTTCTCCGCCTTTCCACTTCACGTATCTCGACTGACTCAAGATGGATGGTAGACGACGAGTTGCTATCACAGGGCTACCGTTTTCTCGCCGAATCACGCCGGTCCATCCTAGTCTTTAGGTTACCATATATTGCAACCAAGGCATACCCCTGCTTCTTCTAACGCAGACCTTAACCTCTGTGAGCCCAGGAGGATCATCTCCAGCCTCACAGAGGGATACCAAGAGTACCCTCACGTCCCCTCGAAGCCTCGAGCTTCGTAACCCAATTCGTTGGAGCCTTCGTTTTAATCAGATGGACGTTCGCTCCTTCCCGTGTCATACTAAGAATTACTACTTAGTTCTGCTAACTAAGGTTTACCACTTAGTTTCCCAAATCGTTGTTTTCTTAACTAAGGTTTACTACTTAGCTCCTTTTAACTAAGGTTTACTACTTAGTTCTCTTTCCCGTCAATTCGGATTGGTTAAGTGTCATTAGTCAATTCAAGCTAACTTAACCCTCTTCATTTATCCTGCTAAACTGGTTAAGTGTTATCAGTAATTCATGTTGACTTAACCCTTCCACAAACCAAGTTATATTGGTTAAGTATTTCTTATTACTTAACCCTACCTATTCATCCTGTATTGGTTAAGTGTTCCTTTTTAACTTAACCTTGCCCGTCTGTTTTAACTAATATGTTATTAACGGTTAAGTATTATCCCTTCATGTTTTAGACTTAACCTTATTCCTTTATCACAATCTGATGGTTAAGTGTTCAAGATTACTTAACCCTACGGTCTAGCCTAGCTAACATATCAAATTGGCTAAGTATATTAAATTTTACTTAACCCCAACCTCTAGTCTAGTTAACATGTTAATTTGGCTAAGTGTATTAACTTTACTTAACCCCACCTTCTAGCCTATTTAACATGTTAATTTGGCTAAGTAATTTCTTAGTTACTTAACCCCTACAAGTCTTGTCTTGTTACCATGTTAAGTTGGTTAAGTGTCCCTATGGACTTAGCCCTCCCATTCTAGTTGGTTAAGTGTTCCTATGGACTTAACCCTACCATTCTAGCTTAACTGTGTTAAGTGTCTGTATGAACCTAACCCCACCCACCGGTCAACCTAACCCCACCCACCGGTCTGGTTATCATATTGAATTGGTTAAGTGTCTTAGTTAACTTAACCCTACCATTCTTGTTCTAGGTTTAACTAAATAAATTAAAGCCACGACCACTCACATTAGACAGATATTGTTGCGAATACTGGATGTGCCGGTTGGTTCCGGGCAGGTTTACATCGCAACTCAGTCTAACCTCGGGTTAGGCATATTCGTGTTTTCTAAGTTCAAAGGGTTTTGATTAATTTACAAATCAGGTTTTGAAAGTAACCATCCCGTCCATCGGATCAGTTAGGGACAGCCAGGGAGAGCAGGAAACTTGTATTTTCCAAACCCAAGCCTAGACACTATCCTCTCTGTCACCCTAGAACTTTCTGGTATATGTATTATTAAAAGAGATATCATTAATAAACCTTTCTTTTGTATATAAATAAATTGTTAACAATTTATCCTCAAAGTTTAACCACTTATCCTCAAAGTCCAATATCCCTTTTTAAAATAAATTTGGCCTATACCCTATACATTTGCTGTAACAACCCGTATTTCAATAACATGTTAAAACGAGAATCAAGGCAGAATTTAATTTTAAATTCTGAATCAAGTAAAACGGGCTATGCCATTGCGTTCGTCTCGGAAAAATACGCGAAATAGAGTCCGAGTTTTCGAAAATCGGAGTCCGTATGACCCGGTTAAGGCCCAAAGACGATTTTTGGAAATTTGAATTTCGGAAACAGTTTTGGAAATCAGATCTGGGGCTAGGCAGGAAGTATCCCGCCTAGGCCATGTCGACAGGGCTGTCAACAGGCCTGTCGACTTGGGCCCAGACCAAGTCGACAGCCCTGTCGACTTGCCTGTCGACAGGGGGTGGCCGGGGCAAGTAGCCTGGCGCACCTGTTTGTCTCACCTGGTCTTGTTCTTGGGCTGGGTCTGGAAGCTTCCGAGATCTGATGGTCCTAATCTATCCTAGGGTTAATCTAAGGGCCTAAAACTATCCTAATCTCTATAAAAAGACCCTAAACCTAACCTAAATCCCTAAAAATCAAACCTAGCAACTAAGTGCTGCCAAAATCAATTTTGATCATGGCCTCCACCTCCAATCCCTAGAGCCTATGCACTCAAATCAAGTTCAAATCAAAAGGTGCAAGCTTGCTACACCAAATGAAGGCCAAATCAACGTTGCTATGCGAGTTCCATGACGATTCTTCGACAAAGGAGGCACCTTTCTTAGCCAAGATGATTCATGCTCCTTTCCCTAGGCCTAACTATGTAAGTTCTAGCTACTTTTGGATCAAAACGGTATTTTTAATGTTGACATGGGATAAAATGAGGCTAAACATGATTATGCGAACCTATATGAACCTTACCTTGCCTCTTGTGTTCATGTTTATGATTTTAGGCCATGTGAGTGACTTAATCATGCCTCTCATGCTATGCATAACCTTGTTTAACTTGCAAGTTTGGATCTTTATGCATGAAATGCTAGCATGAACCTTTAGAAACCCTTCTACTTGTGAAACATTGGCGAAGACAAGATTTTGGGGCTTATGCATGTTTATGAACCCAAACCCCTTATGCTAACATGCAAGTTTGTGGCCAAATCCTTTATGAGATTATGCATGCTCGTGGCCAATCCCCTCTTTTAAGTTGTGCATGTTTATGGCCAACCCGTTTATGATGTTGTGCATGTGGAAGCCAAGCCCTTTTTGGCATCATGCATGTTTTGAGACCAATATGTGACATAGTATCCTTACTATGTTGACTCGCTTTTCTTGCGTTGGGAAAACACGATTTTGGGTAGTTAGATAAACATGAACATGTCGCAAAATCTTAACTTGAATATGACATGTGTTTATACTTGAAAATATGACTTGAAAGATAACATGGAAGTTGGCATGTAAGTATGCATAAAACATGAGCTTGGGAATTTACCTATTAAGTTAGGTCTACCCTTTGGGAATTTACCTATTAAGTTAGGTCTACCCAAATGCTTGAAAACTTGTAACATATTTTGGGAACATGATGAACTTAGATAATATGAGTGTGGCCAACTCGAGGTTGGGTTGAGTTTGCAACGTAAAACTACCCGGAACCGACCGGCCTAACTAGTAGTTGCAAACAATAGGACCCAATGTGAGAAGTTGGTCATGTCGCGCTTAAGACCCGAGGTTAGACTAGGTTGTGGTGTAAATCTACCCGGACCCACCCGGCTTAACTAGTAACCACAACAGGGTCTAATGTGAGAGGTTAAGAGTGCATTAATTAAATTAATGCCACATGATAAGGTTAAGTAAATTTGACTAATGACACTTAACCGATATGACACGAATGGGTAGGTTAAGTGGGACCGGGCTTGATTTCCTTAATGACACTTAACCGTGCAAGATGATTAGGAGATGGGGTTAAGTAATTTACACTTAACTAATCCGACTGGGTAATTAGATGAGGTTAAGTAATTAAGACTTAACTAACCTAATCACGGTAATTAGATGGGGTTAAGTAATCCACACTTAACTAATCTAAACACGGTAATTCGACGGGGTTAAGTTAAACACTTAACCAATTTAAACTTGGTAGTTCAATGAGGTTAAGTAACCAATACTTAACCAACTTAACGTGATAATTTAATGGGGTTAAGCAACTTATACTTAACCAATTATACATGAAGATTTGATGTGGTTAAGTGACCTAAACTTAACCAATCTAACTCGTTAATTTGATGTGGTTAAGTGAAATAAACTTAACCAACCTAACTCGTTAATTGGATGTGGTTAAGTGACCTATACTTAACCAATCTAACTCGTTAATTTGATGAGGTTAAGTTAACCTATACTTAACCAATCTAACGTGAAAACATGATAAGGCTAAGTCACGAATCACTTGAATACGCTTGACCGATTTGACTCGGTAATTTGACAAGGTCAAGTTAATTTATATAATTAACCAATCTAAAATGATAATTAGACAAGGTTAAGTTATGGATTTCTTAATATACTTAGCCAACTTGACACATGGTTTGTAGGGTTAAGTCTTAGACTTGGATACTTAGCCAATTTTGACATGGTTTGTAGACGGGCTAAGTTATGGACTTAAGTGACACTTAACCCATTAGATAAACCGTAATTCGGAGGATTGGGTAAATAACCATAGTTAACAAGGATTATGGAAATAAGGCTAAGTGGTAAACCTTAGTTAAGGGAAACTAAGTAATAATTCTTAGTCAAGGAAATTTGGACCATTTCTTAGATAGATCAGTAACCCGTTACGTTAGGTCAACGTTTAAGTATGCGTGTAGGAGCAGGCTATCTGATTTAGATAAAGGCTCCAACGAACTGGGTAACGAAGCAGCGGCTTCGGGGAATGTGAGGATATTCTTGGGATCCCTCTGTGAGCTGCCAGGTCATTATACTAGGCTCACGAGAGGTTGAGGTCTGCGG
This sequence comes from Allium sativum, assembly GCA_030737875.1. Classification (NCBI taxonomy): domain Eukaryota; kingdom Viridiplantae; phylum Streptophyta; class Magnoliopsida; order Asparagales; family Amaryllidaceae; genus Allium; species Allium sativum. The sequence goes on from CM060923.1 coordinate 653,566,879, forward strand.
TAGAAGAACCAGGAATATGCCTTGGTTGCTATGCGAGCGACCTAAAGACAGGGGTGGATAGCAGTGAGTCGGCGAATACATAAGGTGCCCGAGATAGCAAGTTCGTCGATCATCTACCATCTTGAGTCAAGCGTGTACGTACGGAAAGGCAGGGAACACCCAACAGACCATAATTTGCTATCTAAATATGGGTGAGGTAGGTCGTAGGATGTGGGCTGGCCGGAGTGTAGTTCTCATGCAAGATTTTCTCTTGTGTTGCCTTTCACTAGTTGAGGGAGGGGTCTCGTGGGACCATAGCCACGTGTAGAAAAGCAGACCTTAGCATCTGCATCGGCAGATAAATCTAAAGCTCCCGACCGAGTCCTGTATTTCTTGTTTTGGCCGGTGACAGGACTCGGATGGCACGATGTGATACATGTGCATCCAGTTATAGAAAAACGATTCACGATGAATGCGTGGGAAAAAGGGCGCGGTTGAGGGTTAGCGTAATCCCTAGTGGCCTAGGTGGTTTAACCCAAACCGAAATACGAAAGCGTGCAATAGGTAAGCGTAATCCCTAGTGGTGCTAGGTGGCGTAAGCCCTAGTAGTTCAAACGATGATTATAATGGAAGAGCCTAGCTAGAACAAGGGTGATAGTCCAAACGATTTCAAGGATAATACGACATGAGGAAGCCCGTACGAGGTACGGCAAAGGACTGAACTTATATACATGGAAAGAAACATATGATTTGAGTAACCTATATATGCGATATATTAGGTCGACATGGACCATTACACGACTTTGAGCAAGGGACATTCATGGTTAACACATGACGCAGGTAGGGATACTAGTACGAGAGGTGCAGAGCAAATATACACGTTAGAACTAGGAAGAATATGCATAATAGATACCGTGGGATGTTAGACGGGGTAGATACCTTGGGATAATGTACTCGATAGAAATCTGACGATGTGATACCTTGACTTATCATAACACCGTAGTTTATCAAGATACCTTAGTTTACCTTGCCACAGTAGTTCAACAGGCTACCCTGGTTTATCTATCTTGTAGTTATCCTTATGTTTACTTTCAGTTTATGCATGTCATGTTACCTTTACCTGTTTTTATACTGGAAGTAGATAGGACTTACTCAGTCTTTTTGACTGACCCGTTTTGTTTCGCCTCTTTTCTTCCGTTCCCCTCCCCCCCCAGGTTTCAAGGAGGAAACAATGCTGTTTAGTTCGGACTTCTTCTGCTTGAAGGTCATCATGGATGGCTTGGACTTCTCTTGGCTATGGCTACTTTACTGTTTTACTTAGGGAATAATTTATTAAAAAGTCTTTATGCTTCTTTACTATTGCAAGACAGGTTTCGATGTACTCTGATGTAAAAGGTTTTAGACCTTATTTATTCATGTTATGAAAGTTTGATTTTACTTCCGCTATTTATATATGTTCTGTCTTGTGATATTTCTGTGCATGTTTACCAATAATGCCCCTCTAAAGCTAGTGCATTCCTTTGCGAGTGACCCTAGCGGAGGCGGGGTGTTATATTTGGTATCAGAGCAGAAGGTTACCAGACTGGGCAAAAGTTTTTAAAGACCTTCTGAAAACTATTTGAAAATCGTTTACAAAGAAGCATTTTTCAAGAAAATTTTCTTTTAAAAGAAAAAGGCTATTCCCCAAAGGCCATTAGCACTATCCTTGTTTCCTTAATTGAGTCTCTTTTCCTTTCTTTCCTCCATCTGTAGTCACAGTAGTTTTAACTGCGACTAGTCTTTTCTACCTACGAAAGTGTTTTCCTTACGATGGAGGTGGTTCTCGAGAGACCAGTGGCCGCGTTATAAGAAAGGATAGTGAGGAAGAGGATAAAGGATACGAGCTTAAGGACGAGCAACTTGTTGGTATGGCTTAGTCCTCAAAGGAGGGAGAGGGATGAACAATGAAACCCATGACGAGAGAGTACCTTTGGCATGGTGAAACGGGACGGATAGTTAAGTATCACGGAACGGGGACAAGATCACTCGGAGGGCAATAGTGTGCTCTCATTTCTAGGGTACCTCAGAAGGAGGGTAACGATCTTGTTAAAGGTTTAGCTTTTCTTCTCTATCATCCTGTCGGGACTTTGCTTTGATCACCGCATCTTTTAAGTCCGCTTCGATAGTTGAGTCTCTGCACCTTAGTACTAGCGTAGTAGAGAATCCCGCTTTTGTCTCAAGTCCTATTGGAAGATCGGTCCATTTATTCATAGCTTGTTTGGATTTGAGAATGTCTATATCAAGTGTTGAGCTTGGAAATAATGCTTATGTTTATAAGTTGTGGATGGATTCTAGGGATGAAGTGGTTATCCAGTAAGGGGTGCCACTCTCGGTTTTAGAAGGAGGGTAGTTAGACTCTTGGCTTGCTTTGGTAATACCCTCAAAGTCTCGTGTAACCTTTTGGGTTCTGCCATGGCTAGTTACCTAGAATCCCAGGATGCAGTTGTTGGTAATCCGTTTGAATAGAATTCGCCGCTACGGCGGATGGTTCGTTTCGATTATGTATGAGTTATGGGAATCACCCTAGTAAGGACTCTTGGCAATTTGGGATTGACATCGGAAAACGAGATCCAGAATTCACTAGTGAATTTTGGAGAACTGGCTTGAGTACGTAGATATGGTTGAGCCAAGTATACTCGGGAAAGAATAAGTGCAAGTGGAACGAGAGGCGACGAGGAAATGAGTTCCAACTCATGCTATGGAAACAGGAAGTAAGAAGCTGCGAAATCGTGAAGTAAAAAGGGGCGGTCAAGGCACGATGGAACTAAGCTCAAGGTAAAGCGACGCAGGAGACTGAAGACTAAATACGTGCATGATATCTCTTTTGGGAATATATCCTCGACCCCTGTTTTCTGTTGAGCTTGCTTGTAGGCTATCTTTTAGGGATATCCCCTCGGTCCTGTTTTTGTTACAAACCCCGTAAGGAGTTTGTTTTGTTTATCTTCTCGATCTTATTTTGGGAACCTTAGGTAGAACGCTATGGATGTAAACATGTATTTGAAACATGTTATGGTTGATATGGTTGCAAATGGTTGCAAGTGGTTGCTCGTGGATGCGCGAATTTACATTAGATATTAGCTCGACTCGGTCACATTTCATATTGCATATGCACGAGTATTTATACTTGTTTATGGATGAAATTGAAGGTGTTACCATGTGGACGTTGCATATGGATGAATGTTTGTGCACGCATATAGTATCTATATGACTAGGACTATTTGCATACATGTTGGATTCATGGCACTATACATATTTTGCATTAGAAAGATTATTCAGGCCTGATCATTAGCATTAGCTAAGGAACATGTACACACACGTTTTGCATATATTCATACAGCATTAGAAATCATCTAAGGACAATGGTTGCTTGTGGATGATGTTTTGAGTAGATGGATGATGGATGGTAGGATATGTTCTTCCTAACTTAGAGATTTCGGGGACGAAATCCTAAAAGGTGGGGAGAATGTAACAACCCGTATTTCAATAACATGTTAAAACGAGAATCAAGGCAGAATTTAATTTTAAGTTCTGAATCAAGTAAAACGGGCTATGCCATTGCGTTCGTCTCGGAAAAATACGCGAAATAGAGTCCGAGTTTTCGAAAATCGGAGTCCGTATGACCCGGTTAAGGCCCAAAGAAGATTTCTGGAAATTTGAATTTCGGAAACAGTTTTGGAAATCAGATCTGGGGCTAGGCGGGAAGTATCCCGCCTAGGCCATGTCGACAGGGCTGTCGACAGGCCTGTCGACTTAGGCCCAGACCAAGTCGACAGCCCTGTCGACTTGCCTGTCGACAGGGGGTGGCCGGGGCAAGTAGCCTGGCGCACCTGTTTGTCTCACCTGGTCTTGTTCTTGGGCTGGGTCTGGAAGCTTCCGAGATCTGATGGTCCTAATCTATCCTAGGGTTAATCTAAGGGCCTAAAACTATCCTAATCTCTATAAAAAGACCCTAAACCTAACCTAAATCCCTAAAAATCAAACCTAGCAACTAAGCGCTGCCAAAATCAATTTTGATCATGGCATCCACCTCCAATCCCTAGAGCCTATGCACTCAAATCAAGTTCAAATCAAAAGGTGCAAGCTTGCTACACCAAATGAAGGCCAAATCAACGTTGCTATGCGAGTTCCATGACGATTCTTCGACAAAGGAGGCACCTTTCTTAGCCAAGATGATTCATGCTCCTTTCCCTAGGCCTAACTATGTAAGTTCTAGCTACTTTTGGATCAAAACGGTATTTTTAATGTTGACATGGGATAAAATGAGGCTAAACATGATTATGCGAACCTATATGAACCTTACCTTGCCTCTTGTGTTCATGTTTATGATTTTAGGCCATGTGAGTGACTTAATCATGCCTCTCATGCTATGCATAACCTAGTTTAACTTGCAAGTTTGGATCTTTATGCATGAAATGCTAGCATGAACCTTTAGAAACCCTTCTACTTGTGAAACATTGGCTAAGACAAGATTTTGGGGCTTATGCATGTTTATGAACCCAAACCCCTTATGCTAACATGCAAGTTTGTGGCCAAATCCTTTATGAGATTATGCATGCTCGTGGCCAATCCCCTCTTGTAAGTTGTGCATGTTTATGGCCAACCCCTTTATGATGTTGTGCATGTGGAAGCCAAGCCCTTTTTGGCATCATGCATGTTTTGAGACCAATATGTGACATAGTATCCTTACTATGTTGACTCGCTTTGCTTGCGTTGGGAAAACACGATTTTGGGTAGTTAGATAAACATGAACATGTCGCAAAATCTTAACTTGAATATGACATGTGTTTATACTTGAAAATATGACTTGAAAGATAACATGGAAGTTGGCATGTAAGTATGCATAAAACATGAGCTTGGGAATTTACCTATTAAGTTAGGTCTACCCTTTGGGAATTTACCTATTAAGTTAGGTCTACCCAAATGCTTGAAAACTTGTAACATGTTTTGGAAACATGATGAACTTAGATAATATGAGTGTGGCCAACTCGAGGTTGGGTTGAGTTTGCAACGTAAAACTACCCGGAACCGACCGGCCTAACTAGTAGTTGCAAAAAATAGGACCCAATGTGAGAAGTTGGTCATGTCGCGCTTAAGACCCGAGGTTAGACTAGGTTGTGGTGTAAATCTACCCGGACCCGCCCGGCTTAACTAGTAACCACAACAGGGTCTAATGTGAGAGGTTAAGAGTGCATTAATTAAATTAATGCCACATGATAAGGTTAAGTAAATTTGACTAATGACACTTAACCGATATGACACGAATGGGTAGGTTAAGTGGGACCGAGCTTGATTTCCTTAATGACACTTAACCGTGCAAGATGATTAGGAGATGGGGTTAAGTAATTTACACTTAACTATTCCGACTGGGTAATTAGATGAGGTTAAGTAATTAAGACTTAACTAAACTAATCACGGTAATTAGATGGGGTTAAGTAATCCACACTTAACTAATCTAAACACGGTAATTCGACGGGGTTAAGTTAAACACTTAACCAATTTAAACTTGGTAGTTCAATGAGGTTAAGTAACCAATACTTAACCAACTTAACGTGATAATTTAATGGGGTTAAGCAACTTATACTTAACCAATTATACATGAAGATTTGATGTGGTTAAGTGACCTAAACTTAACCAATCTAACTCGTTAATTTGATGTGGTTAAGTGAACTAAACTTAACCAACCTAACTCGTTAATTGGATGTGGTTAAGTGACCTATACTTAACCAATCTAACTCATTAATTTGATGAGGTTAAGTTAACCTATACTTAACCAATCTAACGTGAAAACATGATAAGGCTAAGTCACGAATCACTTGAATACGCTTGACCGATTTGACTCGGTAATTTGACAAGGTCAAGTTAATTTATATAATTAACCAATCTAAAATGATAATTAGACAAGGTTAAGTTATGGATTGCTTAATATACTTAGCCAACTTGACACATGGTTTGTAGGGTTAAGTCTTGGACTTGGATACTTAGCCAATTTTGACATGGTTTGTAGACGGGCTAAGTTATGGACTTAAGTGACACTTAACCCATTAAATAAACCCTAATTCGGAGGATTGGGTAAATAACCATAGTTAACAAGGATTATGGAAATAAGGCTAAGTGGTAAACCTTAGTTAAGGGAAACTAATTAATAATTCTTAGTCAAGGAAATTTGGACCATTTCTTAGATAGATCAGTAACCCGATACGTTAGGTCAACGTTTAAGTATGCGTGTAGGAGCAGGCTATCTGATTTAGATAAAGGCTCCAACGAATTGGGTAACGAAGCAGCGGCTTCGGGGAATGTGAGGATATTCTTGGGATCCCTCTGTGAGCTGCCAGGTCATTATACTAGGCTCACGAGAGGTTGAGGTCTGCGGTAGAAGAACCAGGAATATGCCTTGGTTGCTATGCGAGCGACCTAAAGACAGGGGTGGATAGCAGTGAGTCGGCGAATACATAAGGTGCCCGAGATAGCAAGTTCGTCGATCATCTACCATCTTGAGTCAAGCGTGTACATACGGAAAGGCAGGGAACACCCAACAGACCATAATTTGCTATCTAATTATGGGTGAGGTAGGCCGTAGGATGTGGGCTGGCCGGAGTGTAGTTCTCATGCAAGATTTTCTCTTGTGTTGCCTTTCACTAGTTGAGGGAGGGGTCTCGTGGGACCATAGCCACGTGTAGAAAAGCAGACCTTAGCATCTGCATCGGTAGATAAATCTAAAGCTCCCAACCGAGTCCTGTATTTCTTGTTTTGGCCGGTGACAGGACTCGGATGGCACGATGTGATACATGTGCATCCAGTTATAGAAAAACGATTCACGATGAATGCGTGGGAAAAAGGGCGCGGTTGAGGGTTAGCGTAATCCCTAGTGGCCTAGGTGGTTTAACCCAAACCGAAATACGAAAGCGTGCAATAGGTAAGCGTAATCCCTAGTGGTGCTAGGTGGCGTAAGCCCTAGTAGTTCAAACGATGATTCATATGGAAGAGCCTAGCTAGAACAAGGGTGATAGTCCAAACGATTTCAAGGATAATACGACATGAGGAAGCCCGTACGAGGTACGGCAAAGGACTGAACTTATATACATGGAAAGAAACATATGATTTGAGTAACCTATATATGCGATATATTAGGTCGACATGGACCATTACACGACTTTGAGCAAGGGACATTCATGGTTAACACATGACGCGGGTAGGGATACTAGTACGAGAGGTGCAGAGCAAATATACACGTTAGAACTAGGAAGAATATGCATAATAGATACCGTGGGATGTTAGACGGGGTAGATACCTTGGGATAATGTACTCGATAGAAATCTGACGATGTGATACCTTGACTTATCATAACACCGTAGTTTATCAAGATACCTTAGTTTACCTTGCCACAGTAGTTCAACAGGCTACCCTGGTTTATCTATCTTGTAGTTATCCTTATGTTTACTTTCGGTTTATGCATGTCATGTTACCTTTACCTGTTTTTATACTGGAAGTAGATAGGACTTACTCAGTCTTTTTGACTGACCCGTTTTGTTTCGCCTCTTTTCTTCCGTTTCCCCCCCCCCCCCCCCAGGTTTCAGGGAGGAAACAATGCTGTTTAGTTCGGACTTCTTCTGCTTGAAGGTCATCATGGATGGCTTGGACTTCTCTTGGCTATGGCTACTTTACTGTTTTACTTGGGGAATAATTTATTAAAAAGTCTTTATGCTTCTTTACTATTGCAAGACAGGTTTCGATGTACTCTGATGTAAAAGGTTTTAGACCTTATTTATTCATGTTATGAAAGTTTGATTTTACTTCCGCTATTTATATATGTTCTGTCTTGTGATATTTCTGTGCATGTTTACCAATAATGCCCCTCTAAAGCTAGTGCATTCCTTTGCGAGTGACCCTAGCGGAGGCGGGGTGTTACATTTGCCATGCCTACAAATGGACTTGTATTCTAGGCCCAAATCTTGATTTTCCTATCTTACAGTTTATAGAAATTTAGATCCAACACCTTCATGCCAAAACTAGATTTTATATTCTAGTTTACAGTTTATGCCCAAAACTTAATTTGCATACCAACTACCTATTTTATGGCCCATTTAACCATTTACCATTTACGCCCAATGTGTGTAAATCATGCTAATATACTTATTTTGCTCCATTTAGCCACCCAATTCTGATTTAATATTCCAATTTCAGTTCATGTCAAAACTAGACTTGTTATTCTAATTTTCATCTTAATAGTCATGCTATAATGCATGTTCCCAAATTATGCCAATTTCCAAGTCTAGTCAATTTCATGTTTTTCCCCAAAGTGTATTCCCATCGTTCGTATAATCGTGATTCAACCTAGATCATAAATAAAGCTAGATTCATCGATAAAAGGGAATGAACCAAAATGCCATGAAAGAATGGACATAACAACTGGCATAAGATGGTAGTTCACAGGCATATAGATTACGACATGAAAAGGGTTGAATAACGACGTAGGTTCAAGAGCATGGGTAGACCTAACTTAATACGTAAATTCCCAAGGTCTAAAACCAAAGAAAACCAAGAATAGACAGAATAGAGACGTAGGTTCAAGAACATGGGTAGACCTAACTTAATAGGTAAATTCCCAAGGTCTAAAACCAAAGAAAACCAAGAATAGACAGAATAGAAAATCAGGTTTAGACCCAATTTCATAGTTACAAAACTTAAGCAACACTTTCCTAGTCATGAATCATAGGTGTTTAGTCACAGTTGTCCTTGTTATGTCATAGGCAATAGTTTATGTTTCATAATCAAAGGCATAGGCTTGTGTTCATAGTCTAGGAAATAATTCTCATAGTCACAGTCACTGTCATAGGCAATGTTCATAGTCATAGGAAATGTTTATAGTCATAGGCAAGGCCTAATTAGTCATCAAATCATAACAGTTCTTAATTAGGTCTTAAGAAATAGGCATAGATTCGAATAGAAAGAATTGGCATACTCTTTTATTCCTTTAATTTCATGTCACTAAAAGAGAAACGTTCAAATCTAAAAAGTAACCGACTTACAGAGATTATATTAGATTCATAGAAAAACAGTCGTTGCAGTCGTTTGAATCTTCACTTGAAATCCTAGCTTGATTTGAACCTCTTCTTGAAAGTCTTGAGAAGCATCTCCTCGTCTTGATTTATTTTATATATTATTTTATTCACTTATTTATTTATTTTCTCAGAGGCAGCATAAGGGTAGAAAAGAATTGTGAATAGAGAAGGAGGATAGGGCTGTTTATATAGTGTTAGGCGGACGAACCTAGGCAGAAAACGTGACCAAATACATCAGAACGAACCAGGTGCAGAAAACTGGAAAAAGCGGGGAGGTCGACCCCCAAGTCGACTACCCAGTCGACCTGGGTGCCTTGGGCAGGAAAATTCCCGCCCAGCCCAATCTGGGTCCGATTTTTGAATTTGAACTCGTTTTTACCCGTTCGAATTTTAAATCGAGTTCTGAAACTTCTGAAGACCATAACTCCTTTTTTGACCCGTTCGAATTTTAAATCGAGTTCTGAAACTTCTGAAGACCATAACTCCTTCATACGGACTCTGATTCTCGCAAACGTGGACTCGTTTTCATGCAGAATTCCGAGATGAACTCAATGGCGTAGCCCGTTTCCCTTGATTTTGATTTTAAATTTTAATTCTGCCTTGATTTGTGAAATCCTAATGTTACAGAATTACGGGGTGTTACAGATGATTTCTCTCGAAATGTTTAGGCGTATGTAATGAAGGCCAAATCGGAGGCATTTGCAAGATTCAAAGAATGGAAGGCTCTTGTTGAGAATGAGAGTGGAAAGACTTTGAAGGTTCTTTGGTCCGATAATGGCGGCGAGTATGTTTCCGGAGAATTTCTGGATTTTTGCAAGCATCATGGTAATCAAAGGCATTTTACTACACCGGGAGATCCGCAATCTAATGGAGTGGCGGAAAGATTGAATCGAACTCTATTAGAGAAAGCTCGATGCTTGAGATTGACATCGGATTTGTCTAAGGAATTTTGGGCCGAAGCTTTGTCAACCGCGGTGCAAATTATTAATCGAAATTCGTGCTTGGCTATTGATAACAAAATTCCGGAGGAAGTGTGGAAAGGGAAGAGCATTGACTTGAGTTATCTTCGTGTGTTTGGCAGTCCTGTTTATGTGCATGATCCGGGGCATGATAAGATCTCATCTAGAGCTTTCAAAGGAAATTTTCTCGGTTATATGGATGGCGTCAAAGGCTATCGAATTTGGAATCTGGAAATGAAGAAGGCTAGTGTTTCTCGTCATGTTACTTTTGATGAGTTAGCTATGTTCAAGGAGATTGAGGGCCCATCAGATATTCTGGATTTGGTTCATGGTGAATCAAAGGAGAAAGAAGTTATTCCCACTTTTAGGCCTAGAGATAGTAGTGTTGTTGGAGATGCTTGCGAGTAGAATGCGATTGATGTTACATCACATAGTCCACAGGGTTCCTCTAGTAGTGTTGGTGATATGAACGATCCTAGAGAGGATTCAGTTTAAGGTGGAGCTGAAGGAAGATCGGGTGATGGTATTGCTACTTGGGTTGGTCGTCATTCTATAAGGCCACCAGAAAGATATGGTGATTGGAACTATCTTAGCTTTTGTGAGAATTTGGACTATGCTCTTCATGTAGTCCAACATGAACCGATGGATCTTGATGATGTCATGGATTCGAGTGATAGCTCGAAGTGGATTTGCGCCATGGAGGAAGATGTGCAATCTTTAATGAAGAATCAAACTTGGGATTTGGTTCCACTTCCTAATGGAAAATGTGCTATTGGGTGCAAATGGATATATAAGGTGAAGGACGATGAAGATACAAAGCTAGGCTAGTGGCTAAGGGGTTTGCACAGAGGAAAGGAAAGGAGTATGATGAGATCTTCGCACCGGTTGTGAGGCATACATCTATCCGGATATAACTTGCCATAGTTGCTATTCATGACTTGGAGTTGGAGTAACTAGATGTGAAAACCGCCTTTTTGCATGGAGACTTGGATGAAGACATCTACACGGAGCAACCGGAAGGGTTTGTTGTAGAAGGTAAGTCAAAATTAGTTTGCAAGTTGAAAAAATCACTGTACGGTTTGAAGCAATCACCTAGGCAATGATACAAGAGGTTTGATCATTTCATGCTTGAAAGTGGCTTCCATCGAAGCATCAAGGATGCTTGCATTTATTTCAAGAGGTTAGAAAATGATTGTTGGATGTATTTACTCTTGTATGTGAACGATATGCTCATTGCTTCTAAGGACAAGGCAGAAATCAACAAGTTGAAAGAGAAATTAAAGGCGGAGTTCAAGATGAAAGACCTTGGAGAAGCAAAGAAGATTTTGTACATGGAAATTGAAAGAGATCGAAAGCATTTTGAGTTGAAATTAACTCAAAAGGAAAAAATTAGAAAAGTGCTTTGCCGATTTAGCATGAAAGATGCAAAGGCGTCAAATACATCTTTACCTTTGCATGTAAAGCTTTCGAGTAAGGGATCACCTATCGAGGAGAAAGACAAGGCTTACATAGCAAAGTGTCATATGATGGTGCGGTTGGAAGTTTGATGTATGCCATGGTGTGTACATGATCGACGCTAATCTATGAATTAGAAAAGCGCGACATTTGTAATAAATTCTGCAAGCATACAGGCGTGTAGCATACAGGTCGAACACAGGGAGGTGAATTAAATCAAATTATTTATCTAATCTCTTGGGCGAGTTAGACAAAACTTTGGAGGTTGATTTTGAAAATAAAACAAAATTAAAACTGTAATTTGATTCAGAACAGATCTAACTGAACCGACGATCAAATCACAATTTCAATGGAAAAGCAATGAAACTATGAATCAGATTCAAATCTAATCAAATCCAATTTAACCTATGAACGCGATTAAAATACAAAAAATAAAAGTGCAGAATATAAATAACAACAGGAAATAAAATTAGGATTACCGCTGAATCTAATCAGACGGTCAATCACTAATGAAAAGAAATGCAAAATACAAATAGTGTTCTACCGAATCTAATCGTGTAGACAACACTAATTGCTAAGAAATATAGAAAATTGCATAAAAAGAAAAATGAGTCTTATTGATGAAGAAGAGAATAAAATGAGATATATGATAGGATGGTGGCTACAATGCTATTACAAGGGTATATATAGGGTAGATAGCCAAACCCTAACCCTAGCCCTAATGATAACTGGGCCTGGTCATTACATCACTAATTAGTTCACAATGAGAAACATAAATGGGCCTTTGATAATTAAAGCAAATTTGGGCCTTTTCTCTTTTCCTCTTGTTCCCTTGACACTTCTTCATTGATTTGTGATGTGCAAAGCCTTGTTATCAATCCTTTTCTTGTCCAACAGCAACTAGATGTGATATCTTCATCTACAATTCTTCAAAATTCAAATACACAGCAAATTGAACTCTATTTTTCTACATTTCTGGTTGCATGCGGGCTGGGTTGGAATATCAGTAAAAGTAACAAAACAATACCCAAGTATATTTATATACAAAAGATAAGAAACAAGAGCATAAAATAAACATATTTCTATGTCAATCAAATACCCCCACACTTATCTTTTACTCGTCCTCGAGTAAAAAGAAAATGTAAAACTCACTAGATAGGTCACACTTTCGTAGGAAACACGATTGCATTGAGCGTATGCAACAAGCCGTTAAACCTATAGGTGTCCCTAGTAGGACGAGTGGTGTCTCGTGAGGGTTTTCAGCGGATACTACCCACAAAATCCAAATGCAGTATGCCATGATTCTGATGAAACTACATGAATGCAATGGACATATGCAAAAAAACGAAAAATGAAAACACGACTTATCTCAGGAAAGTGGTACAACAAATTAAGTTAATAATTTCTAATCAGTTGATTTTATTTTAGATACCTCGACTTGTCACAAATTTTCAATATAAATCAAGTTTTCAAATGTTAAATTCCAGTTTGGCCAGTTAGTTCGGTCGATAACATAGTGCAGCCATGAAATAAATTCTTAATTTGCTTGGCACAGTTTGCGAAGTGGTATTCTAATTTTCTCATGTATGGCTAGTCAAATCAATAAGGTCAAGAAGTGTTTGGGCATCATCGCTTATTCTTTATTCTATAAAATTTTTAAAATTTATGATTAAGTACATACACCTAACTAAAAAGACCAAGGTTTACCACCCATGCACTGCCTCGCGGACTAACGGAGAGTGGGTAAAGAGCTTGGCGGATTGTGCAAGCCGACTTTGACTTGGTCAACAACGTGTCGGTAATCCTTAGGTGTCCAATCTCATAAAATGAGACCAAGATATTCCAACGCTGACTTTGTCAACAACGTGTCGGATAGAGCTTGGCGGGTTTGCACACCAACGCTCGATATACAAGCAATGTTGGATACCCTTGGATTACTATTATTATTGAAATTATAAGCACAAAAGAGAGTGATGCGAATTCAACTTAACACAACTTAGTTTTAAAGATTTGACAAGCCAATATAAGTATTTTAAGTCCTCCACTTATTTAAACAAAGTCTACAATATAGAATAGATTTCATGGCCATCACCTAAGAATCTCCCCATGTACCGGTTACACTATTATCCCTCAAAATTAAACTTTTCATTATATTTCTTATTCGATCTAAGTTGAGAGAAAAAAAAATACTATCAACTGGTTAACAATCCTTAACTTATTTTGTTGTATCAATCTAAAATGAGTCGTATTTACCAAAAAAAATATTATGGTATGTTACTATGATATAAAATGTATGATGGTCCTACATGAAAAGAAAGAAAAATTAAAGAAAAATCAAAAGAATGCAATGCAGACTCCCCCCACACTAGAACTAAACAGTATCCACACTGTAATTTTTTTCTATATTTGAAAGATAGTACCCAAAGGTGTATCAAATGCAAAATAATTTGAAGAATGAAATGTAGTTTAGCTATATGTAGGAATGGATCATATGTACAATGATATATGTGTTTGCGGTGCACGCGATGCAAAGAATTCCACCAACTTTTCCCCCCACACTTGGTTCTAGCCCTACGAGTCCCATTCCCACTATGTCTAGACGTGTTGTCTAATAAGCAAAGGTTTTTGAAAACCATCTCATCTTTAAATCTAGATTTATAGTCCAGGAGATAAATATCTAGGGACGTCCTAACCTGAAGTTTTTCAACCAAGCCAGCATTCCAAAAGTAATTCATGTATTCAACAAATTTATCAGTGTAATTTTTCAAAAATTTGTGATCGTATATAAATTCAGTGAAATTTGAAATCTGAGTGTTGTTCAAGACTATGTGATCACATTTCTCATCATTAATGACAATGTATTTTTGTCACTGACAATTTCAAGTTCATTTGAAATCTCAAAATTTTCAAACTTGGATTCGTGGCCTAATTCTGTTTCATTCTCATTCGGCAACTCCTCTTCATTCAATCCAAAAAATTCATGTTCATTGAAATTCTTCTCCAACTCTGAGTTTTTGAAAAATTCAACATTTTCATTTTGTTCAACTTCTAGAATTTCAAGTTTTTCACAGCCTGAAAGAGGAAGGTCAAAATCTAAGCTTAAATCTTTTTTCTGAAAAGAGTTGAAGTCCAAATCATTTGTTGAATTTTGAAAATCTTCATCAAGATGATTATTCTCAATTTCCAAAGTCGTTATTTGAAAATTTTCAATGTCAGCAAAGAATGGATTATTTCCTGATTCATCGCTTGTTTGAATTTGATTTTGTTGCTCTCGTTGTTCTTTCAAAGATGTCAATAAACAAAGAAGTTCATCCATCTTTCTATCTTTTTCATTAAACTGTCTATCTAGCCTTTCTACCCTCTCTCTAAAAATGTTAAGACGATCGTTGATTTGAGAGCCCTCATTTTGAATTTCCTGATTTTCAAAATTATAATCCACATCAATTTCACAATCAATATTATTTCCAATGTGGTAGTTGTTTGAATTTTCAGAAAACTGACAATGATATTGGAAATCATTTTGATCATAGAAATTTTGTTCATAACCAAAACTGTTAAAATTCGAGTGAAAATTGCAATTTTGGTCATTTTCAAGATGTTGATATGGGTTGTAGTTTTGAAAATTTTGATCGATTTGAAAATCATTTTCAAAATTATTTTCGAATTGGTTTCCAACCCCATATTGATGTGGATCAAAGCTATTTTGCGATTCAAAACCGTTTTGATGCGGATGTGACCCATAATCGAAATTATTGAAATTTAAATTGAAATCATCATTTCGATTATATCTATGATTTTGAAAACGTTGGTCATTTGAAGAAATTTGAAAATTGTTGGCATTGGGCTCATGAAATTTTGGAAAATTTTGCCTCATGAGTTGTAATTCAAAATCATATTCTTCAAGAGGACGTCTACTCTGACTATTATCCCACATTTCCCTCAACGATTTTTTGAATCAGACATTTGAATGAAATTAGGGTAAGACATAAATTATTCCTATTTCAAAATAATATAAAAGAATGAGTTGTGCTCTATTAATTAACTGACTCAATTAGAAGGGGGAAGAGGGTCTTATGGCCGTTCACGTACAGTGTAAACACTAAGGGATACGACCAATGTTTTACGGGTAGTATGCAACCTCTTTTGCTAATAGTTCAATAAATTGAACTACTATATATCCGCGATCCAATTATACGAGACAGTCAACTTCACAAAGTACCACTTTTCAATTATTTTGAAAATCAAAATCACGTGTTGAAATTGAAAATCGACGAGAGTGATTAGTTATGGAAAATCGTTCCTCATCACAAATTCAGAAATATCAGTCACAGAACAGTCACAGAAATATAAATTGCAGAAAAAAAAATTTACATTCAAGCCGCTGCCCCTACAGAAGATTTTTACAACAATTGTCGATTTTTTTTTTCTTTTTGCAGCAGAGCACCTGTAGAGTTAAAAGAAATTTACAGTGGGGTATGGCAGTCCATCCAGAAAAAGCGAGTAGTGTCAATGATTGAAATCCCACTGTATTTGATTGTCTTCTGAGATCCTTGTTTGATTGCTTGAAATTCCCTTCTTCTTCTTTTTTTTTTTTTTTTTGGTGAAAGCAGGGAAATAGAGAATTGAAAATAAAAGAAAACGAACAGCTGACAAAAAGATACAATCACTTGGTGCACATAAAAATAACTAAAGCAACTTGACCAACCCAAAAACAAAAGTGTTCAAGCCCACCAACCTACTTATTCAAGAAAAGGGTTTTTCAATTATTACCAACTTAAGCAAAAAAAATAAAAAAATCTCGAATCATAGTACTTGCTTCTTTTTCTCTTTTTTTTTGTTTCGTTTCCCTGGATCTGTTCTTCACTTTAGGCTTGGTTTGTTGCTTGAGTCCTTTTCTTTGCTTCTTTGATTTTTTTTTTTTTTTGAAAAGTAAAAGTAAAAGAGGAAAAGAAAATTGAAAACACTAATAGATTGGAAATTGAAACCAAGAAGGAAAGAAAAAAAAACTTAAAATAAAAATTAGAACGGATCTGAAAACAAGTAGAAGAAAATTAAACTACAGCTAACACTCTAAAGTCTAAACTAATCGAACTTGGCCAGGGTGGACCGATGGTATAAACGCACTCCACAGGCCACTCAGAACCCGAATAAATATGCGCACTCAACCCTGCAACCAACAAAACAGGCACTACTCATTTCTCAACCCTAGACTGAATTCACAACCTCCTCAAGAATAAAATCTTTTGTTTAGAAATAAATCACGAGAGGCAAAACAAAACTAAAATTAGCAAGAAGGGAGGAAAAAAAATTTCTCTTCATCTCTGGTTCGATTTCAGATTTCGATCTTCCAATAGGGTTCATTTAAAATAGGAGGGTGTCGATTTTGAATAGGGATTTGGGCATGTGATTTGCTGTAATCGATGGGATTCTTCAAGTCGAGTTCGTTCTCTTCTCAGTTCAATTTGAAAATTTGGGGATCTCGATGCGGATGACTAGCTTGGGTTGTTATTGGAGTTGTTGCGGATGGAATGTTTGTTCTGGGCGTGGAGTTGAACTTGAGATTGAGGAGTCTGGATCGGTGAAGGGTATTTGATATGGGAAGTGTAGTTATGGGGCAGTATGATGTAGAGAGGGGAGTTGCGATGGTCGATGTCGTTGTAGTATAGTGGTGAGTATTCCCGCCTGTCACGCGGGTGACCCGGGTTCGATCCCCGGCAACGGCGCCAAAAGCTTGATCGTCGCTAGTCTATGAATTAGAAAAGCGCGACATTTGTAATAAATTCTGCAAGCATACAGGTGTGTAGCATACAGGTCGAACACAGGGAGGTTTAATTAAAAATTATTATTTATTTTTTTCTTGGGCATGTTAGACGAGTTCTGAGGATGTTTTTACCGCTAATGATTTTACTGTTGATCTGAATCTAATCAGATCAACACCAAAATTTAACAACTGAAACTGAAAGACAATTAACTAGAAAGAAAACAACAATTAACAACTACGACAACAGAAATTAAACTTAGAATTGTCGTTGAATCTAATCGAACGACTAATTCTAATATGCAAACAGAAATAACAATAACAGTTCGTGTTCTATCAAAACTAATTGAATAGAGACACAAATTGTTAGAAAAGAGCAATAAAACTGAATGAAAAAAAAAACTTTGTTTAGAATAAAAGAGAGTACAGAAAAAATGAATGATTTTTACAATGGTTACAACACATATTTATAGATGAGAATGGGAAAACCATAATTAGGTCTATGAATAAATGGGCCTCCTCATTCATGAATATCTCTTGCCTTCCTTGACTCAGCTTGATTGGAGAAAATCTGGGCATATCATGGTAAATATTTTCCATATCTCTCAATTCTCTCATGTGGCTAATTGATTGATAAAAGATTGCATATAATTAATTCTTTCAAACAAGGATGCTTATTAGATTCCAAAGGCAACAAAGGATAAAATCTTCACAATGGATCTTTTCTTGGCAGCAATTCAATCAGAAATTCTTGAAATTGAATGATTTGAATTTAATTCCATGATAAGAATATGGCTATTGCTGAAATGTTAATTGGTGCACATCATAAATACATACACATAAATATGTGTATGTATATATATAACATAACACTAATCCAAATATTCCTCAAAGCAAAGGGCCAGTGTGAACGCGCTCCGTTTCTTTGGCAAAAAGTGAGCTTGACGGGGTTCGAAATCAGGTCTATCAGCACCAATTCCTATGCCTTTACCAGTGACCTACTACTTCTTTTGCAATTGAAATGAATTTGATGTGAGGAAGTAGCTCTTTCTTGTAGTTGACCTTTGATTTGAATTGAAGGAGGCAACGCTTGAAATCTGTAAAAACACATAAAAAATACCCAAAGTATCATTTATTTATTTACAAAAGATAAAGCATAAGAGTCATAAAATAAACACTTTTCAATGTCAATCAGTACAAGACCCGATATTGCAAATGCCATCGGAATGGTTAGTCGGTTCATGGCTAATCCGGGAAAATCGCATCGGGAAGCAATGAAGCTTATCTTGAGATACTTGAAAGGTACAGCATCTCATGGCCTTGTTTTTGGGGGTAGTAAAGAGAAGAATTGCATGTTGGTTGGTTATTGTGGTTCAGACTACGCTGGTGATAGGGATCGAAGAAAATCAACTTCTGGATATGTTTTCACTCTTGGCGGTACAACCATAAGTTGGAGATCGAGATTGCAGACCGTAGTTGCTTTATCCACTACGGAGGCGGAGTTGATAGTTGTGGTAAAGGCAGTAAAGGAAGCATTCTATTTGAAGCGATTGTTGTGTGAATTGGGGTTTGAACATGACATTGTTGATGTTCAATGTGATAGCCAAAGTGCTATCCATTTGGTGGAAAATTTGGCGTTTAGCTCACGAACGAAGCATATTGAAGTGAGGGAGTCATTTTTAGTAGCCATGGATGAAGACAAGCAAGTATGCCTTCGGAAAGTGCACACAAAGAAAAACGCGGTGGACATGTTCACTAAGACATTGCCGGTTGGGAAGTTCGAGCATTGCTCGAACTTAATTCGCTTGGGGAGATGCTAAGTGCCACGAGGGGCACAGATGAGAGAGAAACTTGGATGTAGAAGAGTATCGGTGAGAGGTTGGTGTTCTATCTTCATATGGTAAGTACTCGTTTTCACTCCCGAGTACATTGTCTTTTGGTGAGACTGGTTTAGGAGTTGGATGTTACAACACTTCATTGACAAGTGGGAGCTATGCCTGAACTCGTTAGTGAAGTGCAATGGGCGGTGGCTATGCCGGAGTTCATTGGGGAAACATTCAAGATTTCTTGATTAAAGATAGAAGGAAATGCTTGGGTGCATTGAAGTTTGTGATGTAGATGGATATAGTATCGAGGTGGAGTGTTGAAGTGTGCGATACTATGTGTTAGATTGTGGAGGATATTTTCGAATCTAAAGGATATTTCAGATATTAGGATCTGGAGGATATTTTCAGATCTGAAGGATATTTCAGGATATTTAGGATCTGTAAGATATTTTCAGATCTGGAGGATATTTTGGATCTGGAGGATATTTCAGATATTTCGGATCTAGAGGAAATTTTGGGAATTTCCATATACTTCCCTATGCCTATATAAGCTACATTGGATCTAAAAGGAGGATGTAGAACAAAATCAAGAGATTAGATCAAGGTTTATTCTAATTAGGGTTTAGGCATTCCTGATCTTCTTCAATTCCTTTCTCCATAAAATCAAAATTTTCTAGTAAATTTGATCATTGTAATCAATCTCTTGTACTCTTCTATTGATATTAATAAAGGTTTCTCTCTCAAAGTAGATGTACACTGACAAGACGTCGGTGGAAACACTATAAATCGCTGTGTGGTTTAGTTTCTCGTTATTGCTTTATTATTTCCATTGTTTGGTGATTGTGATTGGCTTGGATAAGATTGAGATTGTTTTGATATATCGATTAGTTGTTTTTGCACTATTACCACGATCTTGTTTTCCGCGGCGTTGAGGATTTTTAATTTAAGCGGTCTTGAATCAAAATTTCTCCACAACATCGATTTGATCCTGAACGTGATCGATCAAGCGAATATTGAGTAATCTTGCTAACCGATCATGCTATTTCTGAATGTTCAGATGATTCCCAGTGGTGACTGATTCGAACTGAGTTATTTTGTGATTTCCAAGCGAATGTTGATTCTGATGCTTAGTCCAAGTTTGTATGAGTCTATGCTCGAGCTACGAGCGATATGGATATCCAAGTCTAAAGCGTAACGGCCTTTCGAAAAAAGGGATTAATAGGAGTGCTTATAATGTTATATATATATATATGTATATATATATATATATGTATATATATATGTATATGTATATATATGTGTGTGTGTGTGTATATAAAGAGAGAGAGAGAGAGATAATATGTTTAGAGCGCGCACACACACAAAAGATATGTACACACACATACACATGCATACATAAATTTTCACAGATGAATATATGTCAAAATAAATCAAACATTGATATAGTTTACATAAAGTAACAAAACCTATACATAATGAAATTTATACCATAACTAAAATCAATTATTTGTAAACAGGATATTAGAGATTATTAGAGTATAAAATTTATACCATAACAGATGTATGGTTTTGTTTTCTCTTTGTACCGAGTTGTTTTTCTCCAAAAATGTAAAGACACTTTATACACTTCGAGATTATTAGAGTATATTTTCCAACAAAACTTTATCAATAGTGCACGTTAAAAATTAAAAAAAAAAATATTATCCATAAATACATCCATTAGCACTCATTCAATAAAGTAAACTATAAAAATATACCACTAGATAGATTATACGATGATGTCATGTTTGTAGCATAAGTTTGCACTTGTTTTATTGACTATTTTAGTCAGTGGTAAAAGAAACTTCAAAATTGAAATTGATTAGAACACACATTTCGACTATTTTGTTGTAAGCAAAATCGAGCGGATTATCTACGATTTTATTGAAAACGGTACTTAGAACACTTAAATATGAAGAAATAATAGATAAATTTGGTTTAAGAAATACAAGAAAGAGTTATTTATGTTAATTGATATGTTATAATATATCATGTTCACGTTTAGATTTTTGAATTTAAATGACTTAATAATTGAATGTTTTCTTATTATCATTTCATATATGAAAGAATTTTTATTTAACTTTGTACATTTGAAAATATTGATGTTTTTTAGAAATGAGGCGGAAAATGAAAAAATAAAACTAGTTTAGCGCAATTTAACATTCCAGGACACATATTTAGAACCATTTAGAGGAACTTAAAATATGTTATCTTTTTAAACTTAGTTGTCTTGCCTATTCCTTTTACATACCATTTTCTACTTCTCTTTTCTTAATTTTTTTTTTTTTTCTTTCATTTTTAAATTTAATCGTGACAACTGCAATGTGTACTGAGACGATTATGAGTTATAATGTATATCCTGTTAGTACATATTTAGATTAGTAAAAATACCAAAGTACTATGTTGGATTTTTTGGTTTTTTTTGGTTTTTTTTTTAATAATAAGAATGGAATGTATAGAATAAAATTGAAAGAGATTTAAAGATCAATGTCATTCTGATGATGTGTAAAATTTCAAGGAATTGGGATTTGTGTTCAAAGTGTTGCTACAGGCCGAGTTGACTGAACGAGCTTTTATTTACATTGATAATTTTCACATTTTAGAGCTTCTGACTTTATTAATCCACAGTTGTCCTTCACTTCTTTTTCTATGATTATGAATTGCACGTACCATATGCATGATATTATACGTTCTCTTCCAACTATTCAAAACTTGGATCATTGGATGAAAACATGCCATGGAAAACAAGGCTTTCTCATTCATAAGGTAGAGGCGGATGTACTATTACTTTCGATGTGGCACATGGCCTAGCTTAAATTTCGACATAAGGAATTTGATATAATGACATTTTGGCAGAGTGTAAACAAATGATGGTTCGATTTGAAATCGGCAAAAGACGTTGAAACCAAGATAATCATTCAAACAAACGTTTACCAAATAGAATAGAATCGGATCAAACCAAACTAAACCAATATTTTTTTAAATCTGAACCGTTCGAACTAATAATATTTAGTTTGGTTTAAAATGAAATATATCTTCTAATTGTTGGTATAATATAAGATCGTATAATTTAAACATTTTGAAAAGTAAACACTTTTTCAAAAAATATTAATACAGATTGGAAGAAAAATAATATTGTTTTGAAAAATATTGCAATCGTCAATGACAATTTAGCTAGCTTTAAAATAAATTAAAATTTAAGTTCGGTTTAATTGGTTGATTCAGTTTTTAGATATTGTAGACTAAACCTGCTTGACAGACTGAAGTAATATGAAATAAAAACTAAATCAACCTATTTAGTAATAAAACTAAATCAAAGCGTCAAACTTAAATGGTATATGTGGTTTATTTTACTTTTATTAATAAATGTTCATCTCTACCTTTCGGTCCTATTTCAAGAAAGCTGAAGGTCACATTTGAAATCATATCACATTAAAAATGAGATCCTTGTCCTGTCACCGTTAGGTCATTCCCAACCGAGTGTCGATTGAGAAGCAACCGGCCACCAACAAGGGATCGATTAGTCATATTTGGTTTAATTTGGTAACCCTGAAGGCTGTCAAAACAACATGCATTAGTGTGAGTTTGAGAGTTGAGATTGGCCGGTTTATTTTAAAAGGTTAGTTAGCTTAAAACAAGCCGATTAAGAAAGATTTCTGCATGCTCAGTCTATAAACAATTTTCTCTTACTCAGCTTTATTTTAAACGGACTAAGAGAAACATGTGGATTGCAATAGAGTCTTAATCGGTTTAAAATAAGCTGATTATGGCACGGATCTTTGTATCTTCTATTTACATCGATTTTGGGTGATTTGTGCTGAATCGACCAATCTCAATCCGTTTAGTTTAGACTGCTCTTAGGGTGCGTTCTTAACCAACGCGAGCGGGGTATTTGAGCGTGACTTTTAAGCATGGCATTTGAGCGTGGTATTGTAGCGAACGGGGAATGTGTTTTTAGCTGCGAACGGGATATTTGAGCGTGACATTTGAGCATGGTATTTAATTGTTAAATTAATGGTTTTGATTTAATTAAATTCTAATTGCATCAAACAAAACGACAACATATTTCATAAAATAAACGACAACGTTTTTCATAAAACATAAAGAACTCTGCATTCCATACACCGCCGGGTGTTCGTAGCAGTCTATCCCAATCGTGAAAAGAGCGCTTCATGTTGTCCCATTTATTTTGATTTGAGTTTCTGTGAACTCCAGATTATAACGGTCATTCATTATTGCCGCGACCGTTGAGTAGAACCCACTGACGCCTGTATCGCGAGCGGCTATAAACTCAACGCAAATATCTATAAAAGCGGACTTCCGGTCGTCCGTCCAGTTCGCAAATGGCTGCGAGGTAGCAGAGGTGGAAGAGGATGCCATCTGCGTAACCAAAAAAAAAATTCCAGAAAAAATCGAAAAAAATATATGTTGTAGAGAATTGAAAAAGAAACACAACGGTATAAAAATTTACCGTTTTTGCAGCTCGAAATTGCACCAAAAAATTGAAATTCGTGGGTAAAGAGGGGAGGAATCGGGTTGAGATGGGGAAGAAAGGGGGGCCGCGGTTTTATAGACGGTGGAAGGGTACGTTGAAAATCAACCGTTGGCGTCCGACGCGTTGGACGACAACGGTTGATTTTCCAACGTTCAATAATCGCGCTATCTGGAAGGAGAAAAGTAGCTTGCGTCCGACGCGTCGGACGCGAAAAAATAATGAACGCGTCAAATTTTGACTGCAAACCACCCTTAGACGGAAAAAAAAAACAGGGAAGCATGACGGTACAGTTTGATCATTGAAAGAATGAAGAATCTTAATTAACTAGTCGGCTAGCCTTCGTTGTGAATTATTTTGCATTGAAAATAATACATGTATACATCACATAGGTACAAAAAAATAACATATAATCACTAATATCCAGTGCTGGGATTCGGGTTTCTGACGTGGATTGAAGGGTACGCTAGCAAATTTATTTCTGCAATAATACCCTATGAAATAATGGAAAAGCCTCAATTCTGTAGGGTAAAAGACTGCAAAATAAAAATAAAGAAAAAGTTGCTTGTAGAGACAGTAAACAAAAAGGAGCGTATTATACGTCACATCCCTTCTAGGGTATGTGCCCAGGCGTGAGGACACTTTCCCTTGGTGGAGGGTCATAGGATCCTTTGAAATCCAAACAAGTTTAATGCGCGAAGAGACAAACATTGAATGAACATGGATCAACAGAGAGGCCTTATGGAGAGAGTCCTGCAAAAGTCCGATTTTAGGTCACGGGATTGAGTCATCTTTACGGGTATACAGCTTACAGATTGCTTGCAGCAAGTACGACCAGTCAGAAGCATTTTTCAAGTAAAAAATAATATGAAGTACGACCAATCGCGTTTTGTCTTACGGGCAGTAAAACAAGGGAAAAATAACCATGACGAGGAGACCCCACGGTTGAAATCACTTCGATCCAAAATGTCATGATCACTAGGATCAAGCCAATCCAACGGACATGATTTCAACATTTTGCAATTAAACTCACATTCATTTCTTCAAATGTTTAATTGTAAAAAAGAGAAAAATCAGGATATCCTTCAAATTATCATAAATATTATCGTATCATAGTATTGTTTAAAAATATGATCTAACGCATAAACTTTGTTTACAAATTTAAAATATCCATTTAAAATACTGACACGTATTAATATCCCTTAAAAATAAGAAATAACAAATAAACCTTATGTACAAATTCATTCTTCGATAAATAATAATAGAAGCATAAATTCAAACATAAAAATCATAAAATATTGCATTCTAGAAATAAAAATAAAATCACATGATTTTAACAATAACAAAAATATATATTATTTTATTTTAAATGTGTTAAACATATCAAATTTCTCACAACACAACTCATGCCCGAAGAGCGTGTGGAAATGCTCATATTAAATATATGTGTGTGTCTGTGCGCGCGCGCGTGACTGTGTCTGTATGTGTGTGTGTATTAATAATTGCTTCTTATCTTCATATAATTCATCGGCATGATATCTAAATATAATTTATAGATTTGGAGTTGTGATAATTTAAATGATCAAATCCATCATTTTTAATGCATATCTATATCATTTTCTTAATTAATTTATAAAATCATATATGTCTTTTGAGATTACTTATTTTGAGTTTCTTCTAACTGAAATTGATATCGCTTGTTATTTAAAAAAAAATGTTTGATCAGTAAATCATTTTGAATTAAATTTTTTTTTTCTAATGAACTGTACTTATTGGCTTCAAAAATGGTACCAACACCCATCACAACTACAAATTTCAGTAAATAAAAAAAAAGTAAAAAGAGACAACAAATGTATAGTGGTAGACAATATATGCCTACACCTACAACGAGATAATCTTATTGTTAGCCTGCTTTGTTACCAGGCTACCCAAAGCAAAGATCATGTTGACACACCTCTGGGTAAATGTTGTCTCATATGGAATCTCTGGATAACATCGCTCTCTGGCATTGGAAGCATCGTCAGAAGACACAAGGCAGTTTGGTCAAAATCACAACATCAGTATAAACTGGACCGAAACCCCTATTAAATGACCTCATTTGGATCTACTTACCTCATACACTTGTAGCCCTTTGAATTAGCTTCAGTTTGAGCTTTGGTTTGGCTCAATCGGCCTTACGATTTGAAAGTTATGCTCGTTTCCGTAAATGGGTGTAATCTAGCATCGAAGACTCAGGCCATCGCATCGGATCGCTCCCATCAGCTCGCCCTCGATCGGATCGCCCCCCTCGGATCGCCCCTCACGCGTCACGATCCGACTCGTCACCACCCTGCTCGCTCCCTCCGACCACGACCCATTCGTGGTGAGTACCGTGACCACGATCCAATCCCATTACCACGATCCGACCACCAAACCTGCAGATAAGCGCACTGTTTTGACCTATTCTTAAGGCTATTCCTGCTCCTACTTTCATGGATCGCCTGCCACGTGTCCTACCACGACCCAGTCCTCCCAGGAACTTTCCTACAGCTATAAATACACCTTCAGGTGGCATTTTCAGGGGACTTTTGGCATCTCCTCATCCATGGCTGCCATGGCCAACACTTCTCCATGAATAACCACTATCTTCCTCAATAAATTCAATGGACTCGGAGAGAATTATTCATTGAATTCAAGTGATTGAAAGACAACATTCATTGTAATTGTAATCTATGAGTGAAATGAGAAAATATGAAGTGGACGTAGGCTCGTTAACGCCGAACCACTATAAAAATCTCGTTGTCTTGCTTTTTTTCTCTATTTTTCAGTTATTTCTTCATATCCTATGCTCAAAATACGACGATTTGGGTGTTAGGACCATTTTTTGGTCTAACATTTTGGTGCTTTCACTGAGAACCGAATTCTCCACCTATCGGATTGTTATTCTACTACTTGGATTTGAAAGTTCGAAGAAAACAGTCCGCGTTTCTACCATTTTTGAATATTTCGTTGATTTCAGAAAATCAGAGCTTCATACCTTCGAAAAAAAGCTAAGGGTTCACAAGCTTCACGACCAAATGAGGATAATAAAGAAAATGTGCTGAAGCAGGTCGAGGGAATCGCAGATCGCGGATCGCGGGGAGACCACGATTCGGTCTCAAGATGAACCCACGACCCGACCGAGCAAGAAAGTCGCGATCCGACCCGGTGATACTTCCACGACCTGACCTGGAGCAATTGTTGTGAACATATCCACGAACTGGAGAAGACCGCGAACCGATCCGAAGCTGGAAGGTTGGAGTGTCCCGATCGCCAAGCTGGACCGCGACCCGAAGAAGTTCAGCGAACCGCGACCCGAAGGAGTTCAACCACGAACCGAACCGAGTCTAGAGAACTGTCACGAACCGCGAACCGGAGGACAGTAGCGAACCGCGACCCGGAAAAATGACGACGAATAAGGGCCACGACCTGATCCAAAAAAGTGACAATTTTTGGAAAAAATACAATTTTCAGATCATTTCAGAAAAGGCTCCATCTTCCAAAATCGAAAAAATCGTGCGGTGCGCCCGGACCCGCTGACGGCCTCGCCTTCGGCTCGGAGCACGGCTCGCCTTCGGCTTGTAATACGTTTTGGCGTACAATTATCACAAACGCTTAACAATCAAGATTCAGTAGATAGCCTGAGGAAATCGACAGCAAATTGGCAACGACGGGAGTTCTTCCTAGAGCCATAACACCTATTTACTGATGTTATTCAATGTGAGGAGATATAGAAAAGATTCAGCGTGCTGGCTATGATGATATACGAGGTAAAGATTATCTCCTGGCAACCTCCTCTTCCAGAGCTCCGATGGTGTATAGATTTCACCAATACAACCGATGATGTTCCTGAACGAGTGGTGATCACCTAGTTACGTGGCTTAAACATGTCCAACAGGCGGAGTCCCAGATGCCATTGACATAGAACGATCCAGACACTACTCTAAAGGTGACTCAGAAGATCCCAATGGCCATGATTCTCAATGATGGGATATCCAATAGCAAGAAAGGATCCTAGCACTACAAAGTTACCCTTCCCTTAAATGGCATGGTGAAAAATATATGTCCCACAGTTCACTCCTTGAAAAGCTTAGCTAACATGTGCAATGCCTATTTGTCGTCAACCGCATCAAGGAAGATTGATTTCCATAGAATGAAGGGTAGATCAATGTACTTTGGTGCCCAGAGTTAGGTACCAATTGAACCACCGTGGGCCATGATCGGGCATATGGATCCTTGCCCGGGCGATAGCAATTTGACTGCTCACTAGCCACCATACGATCTCGGTTGAGAGATGAGAACTTGAGATCAACACAAATATGAACCAACCATTAGCTATCCACTTCATACAACAGTTATGACAGAATGTATGAACATTACTTGAAGCCTTGCAAGCCATGTTATTGCATTCAAGCTTATCTGATCGTGGTCTCTACCAACCAGGTCTAGCGGAATTCAGAGCTTACATAGCATCTTGGTGTTAACCGTTAAATATCCCTACCAAAGACGGAGGGAGACTGGTCTATGGTGACCAAGTTATTGAAGAAGCCGACTAATTGGGAAAGATGGAATATGCTACGCAACAGAGATTGCGTGAAACCCAAAGACGCTTCCCCTCCAGATGAAATGGAGTGTGAAGGAGGTGTCAATGTTGCGAATAGTGGGAGCATCGCAAAAGGAATTGCCAAACGACCTGCCTGAAGACATAGATTCTAGAGAGGATGGTGATTCGGGATGAAGAAGGGTGACATCTAATAACGCAACTGCACGTGTTCCGACTGGTGACGCCGACCTGACTAAGGTCTTCACATCGGATCTCCTTTAGACCTCATCCGAACGAGAGAACTTATATGCTTTCTGTAGGCGAGCCTAGATGTGTTCATTTGGACCAGTGCTAATATTTGCGGGATTTTATCCCAAATTATGAGTCGTTTCTTGAGTATAAACCTGAAGTGTGCTCCTGTCAAGCAAATAAGACGTATACAACGGTGCAAGAAATGATTGGCAATCCAACGCCGAAGTTTTGCAGATAACCCCCGAAGGACGACTCGAAAGGAATTCCAGTCGGAGAAACCACAACTCGCAGCTTACCTAGAATGGGCAGAAGAGTTATTAGATGGATTGAAACGTTACAACATACCTCATATTTCATACACAGAAGATCTAAAGTCGAATCATCTGGTCGAATAAAAAAGTTCCGATAATCCAGAAAAGATAGAGATGATCCCCATCAAGACACTATGAAATGCAACCATTGATAAAATGGAAGTTGATCCAACGTTGGAGACCAAACCCGGAAGAGAGTCATGGTTAACTCCATGATAAACTTCCTACAGCACAGAATGCATCTAACAAGGTGAAGTGAAAGGCGTGCAATCGTTCTTTATGCCTCGAGATGTGACCTGCAATTCGACATTGCCTATTTCTCTTGGAAGGTTGTCCCAAAACAAACACCAACGAGTGCAACTGCCGAATTCACCGCCCTGAATGATTCGACCAAATCACCAGTCAGCCACCCATTAGATGGGAGATGTACATGAATGAAACTTCTGGCGAACGGCGTTCTGAAATTAGAAAGTGAAGACTCATACTTCCACTCTTTTCATCGATTATCTGCCAAGTGACTCACTCCCCTAAGGCTGGGGGCAATTACAGATTTGAGCATAAATTGCTCGAGATTACATCATCTAATTCAGAGCTGATACATCAAGAATTTACCTGGCCAATTGACTTAGTCTTGCCTGAAAGTTAGCGAATTGAAGATCTAGAACGCTTACGCATGAATGTTGGTTGATTGTCGGCGCACCAACCCTTGTCCCCGATATGGGATCGAGGGTATATCAGCAAATTTATGTGATATGATTATCCCACCAGCGGTAATATCCTATTTCCTAGCATGGAAAGTACAAAAATTTCTATAAGCATGAATCCATTGTTCTCATGCTAATTTACAACCTAACACCAATGCAAAGATGTGCTACCATTAGCAATCCAGTCATGACTTCCTGACACTCCATCCTTACCCTCAGAACGGGGGCAAAAAGACGATTTAAAGGAGATGCGACCTCATCACTCGCTTATAGTACCTACCTAGCCGCCTTTGCCATCTCAAGACCCCGACCAAGGTCTATTCATTTTTTGGGACATCCACACCCATGATAATCTGAAAAGATACCCCTCATCAACTAAAGGACTTTGGCAGCCCTTTATTGGCAGAGATAGGGTGAAGTAAAATGGACCTGCAATGAATATGCAACGCCATTTTTCACTCAGAATGATACTCATTCCTTTAACAGGATTATTCTATAACTATGACTCTTATATTTGCATGATTTATGAGTTATTGATGTAATTAACTCAGATGAATTAATATGTGGATGGTGTAGGTATCCAGGATTTGCTACCGATCAAACTTGTAACACCCGCATATAGAGCCATAGAGCAATACTATAACGAGCTCGACTGAACTGCTCGTTTACAAAGCCACGCTCTTCGTCTAAAGAATGTTGTATAGCTCAAGGTGGATCCGGGATGACCATCCAATCCTTGGCTCATACGTGGCAGACCACAAGACAATTGAACATAAATCATTGAGTTACAAAGTCATAGTCCGACTCCAGATGGACGCGGTGTGACCGCCTACATGGCTCGGTCCTATGCTCGACGCCACCAAATTACATGAATTCAAATAAAGGAGGCAACACTGCCTCTTAATTTGCTTACTTTTCAATCATAAAATTTGCTTTCACATGCTTTCCGAGTTACTGACGTGACTGATTCGTGCGGTGTGAATAATGCAGGTACCCGAAGTCTGGTGCCAACCATTCCTCCCGTAGACTGTTCAGAGGAACTCAAAGCCTTAGCAAATGCTCCAACTGCTTGTCCGACTGGTTTTAATCCTCGGAGCTTGGATGAAAATGTAAACCTAGGAAGAGTTTGATGAGCGTGCATGATTGCAGACCGCTTGATCCGTAACTCTAACTCTCCAGAGTCGAGAGAGAGTATAAAAGCGTCCATGATTTGGCGCTGAGAAAGGACTCTTACCCCGCTGAAGGATCGGGGAGCGATGGAACAGCTGAGTCCCAACTCTAACTCTCCAGAGTCGAGAGAGAGTATAAAAGCGTCTATGATTTAGCGCTGAGAACTTCTGCTCCGCTGAAGGATCGTTGAGTAGATCATGAACCGAGCTCGAACTCTAACCCGCTGAAGGATCGGGAGAGTATAAAAGCGCTAGAGATTCAGCGCCCCAGCAACTCTAACCCGCTGAAAGATCGGGAGAGTATAAAAGCGCTAGAGACTTAGCGCCACAGGAAAATTCCTCCCCCGTTAAAAGATCGGGGGGGGGGGGGGGGGCAGGATGGAAGCTGATCCCAAATCCTCCATGTCCGGACATGGGGGCAACACAGTTATGATCCTAATCAATCCTCAACAAGACCTGGCCAGGCACTAAGTTAATGATTGATTGGGGGCATACCTGTACATACATACTACCTTACTGCACTTTCACTTATAAGTTGCACTGATAACTTATAATGTTTCATGACTTGTTTGCTTATTTGCGTTTCAAGTGTTTAAATGCATAACTAATTATGGAATGCTCGCAGGTATAGGATAATGCGAAAGGACTCTCACCCCGCTGAAGGATCGGGGAGCGACTGAACAGCTGAGTCTGAACTCTAACCTTGGCGAACGCCCGGAGAGTATAAAAGCGTCTCCGATTGAGCGCTGAGAAAGAACTCTTACCCCGCTGAAGGATCGGGGAGCGATAGAACAGCTGAGTTCGAACTCTAACCTTGGCGACCGCCAGGAGAGTATAAAAGCGTCTATGATTAAGCGCTGAGAAAGGTGCTGGAGACTCAGCACCCCTCATAATTTCTGCTCCGCTGAAGGATCAGGTGAGTATAAATGCATGACGACATATGCCACTCAAGGGATCCTATCCTGTCACACGACTGGGACCAAGAATGAAAATGGAGCTCGAACCACTCGTTTCCGGGAATGGGGGGCAGCAAACGAACACAGCAGTACAAAAAGAAATGGAATTTCATTCACTAAGTACAGGTTCACAAAACAAAGCTGGACAAAATGCGAGATCCGAACTCGCACAACAACAGCAGACCAGTAGGGAATAACTAAAGGGCCGCGTCCAGAAGGATAACGTAGGCGTATAATTCTAAGCTGCCTGTGCGACTCACGGCGACGATAGAAAAAGAAGCCTGGATAGTGAATTGTTCAGCGACATGTTATACAACTTCATACTCGCAACTGGAAGGACCTGGCGAGGCCCAGAGATTTTTTGATGTCTACCCTACCTTAGTACAATCTTGAGCGATCATTGATTCCTTGGCCTTAATACGATTCGACGTAATCGTGGAATTCTGGACATTTATGAATTACAGGCTTCTTGTACCGTCCCAAACACGTCCTACTCCATGCTTGGATAGTATGATCGCTTGAATTCTGAAAGTGACTTCCTCTTCTCATGTATACATGTCTGAATTCGAAAGGGAAGTGATCCGACCGCATGTCTTTCGCACTTACCCTATAACTGGGGCCATGGCTATTGAAAATATTTACAAACGGCATAACTTAAGTGCCTGTGTTTAACTTGTGTTGTGATCCTAACAGGCCCCCTTGAGGACCAAGAAACAAATGCAAAGAGAATGTCCATCTGTTGATCCCAACCGACTTCTAGAATGGGAAGCTCATATAAGGCTGGATATATCCCATACAACAATTGGACAAGATGCAGCTATTTCGCCTCCAACCTTTCCCTTCATGCAGAAAGCAAGTGGGAACACCCGAGATGAACACGAACCAATCAGCAGTCACGCAACGTGCCGCTTCGATTCAGAACGTCGTAGATGGAAACATGGGCGATGGAACGGCTACCTGCAACTTCCTAGATGAGAATGCAAGAATCACAATGAACTTAGGTCATGCACGACTAACTTCAGCTCCAACTTGAATGGATACTCGAGCGACATTTCATACTCAGCTCTAAGAAAGAACGCAAAAATTCGAAAAATAGGAACCCGGTCAGGTCAAATGACTCGAACCATGACCTGGGGGCAATATCGACATGGAAACAAGAAATCAGCAAAGACCCCCTTTGTAATCTCAGATTTGATGCTGGGGGCACCAGCCAGGATCTTGATAATGCGCAACAATTCTTTGACGGTGATCTGCTCGCCCGTTTAATTCGGCACCTCTTGAGGAGCGGTACTCCTCTAGTTGATGTGGATAACGACAATCACAGCCCTCACACGTGGGACGTCAGGATCCCCTGTTATTCCCCCGGACTTTAAATTTTCTCTATAACAAAACTTTCTCAGAGATTTTGATGAATTCAACCCTGGGGTGGACATACTTCTATGATAAGAAGGTGTTAATGTCGAGATAGAAAATCTCAATGCTTTTATGATAAAGGATGGAGCATCATCCGACTCCCGAACTGATAAGGACAAAGGAAAAGCCCTGAAAAACAATGACAAGAATGTGCAATTCCAAGGTGAATCTATACCACTTATTGAGCCCATGATCTTATTTGTCAAGAACAATTGAACCGAGCCTGAGAAAGAGACTCAATAAGACTGTGATAACCATTTCGGACTAGGCTAAAGCATAAACGGTGGGGCCCAACTAACTTCATAACGACATTTATTCATTTGCATTCAACAACCTTACTTGACTCAGCAACTGATCTGATGAGAGTAACCGAAGTCACTGATGCGCAATGAGGCAATCCTCACTATTTGACTAAAGAGAAGAGATGATATCAAAGCAAACGTGGTTCAACCATTTGCATATATTATTCCGATTTTTGCTAAATTGAGAAACAGTACCGAATGATCTGGGTCGGCTAAGATTGCTGAACCTGCAACTCTTACCAGATGCAACGACAGGAAGTATAAAATCTTCAAGATTAAATGCCTTATTGACTCAACTCAACTCCCATCGATACTGGGGGCATAAGTACTGACCTCGCTTATCCTTTGATGGCACTGGGAGCACAAGTGTCGGTTCATAGACTAACTTTGAAGACAATCCTGGCATGAAATGCGATTCAAAACATGTACGTCATGCCTCCGGAGTACAACCTTACTCATCTTTGCCGACCAAGAGAGCTAGCTTGTCGATCGAATGTGAACTTAAAGACTCAAACTACACCAAATGGAAGGTGTGACAAACCTATCTACTACCTTGCGATGGTGACAATCCTATAGGCACTGGTCCACATAATTTTAACAACATCCCTCACCGACTACTTCATATGTGAATATAGGATTAAGAAATGATCCGTAACAATTGTGGATTTCTCGACTACGATCCAGAGTGATCATGGCTTTTGAATTCCTTACTGTCACGATTCAATGCAATTTTAAGATCCTGGATTAATATCAAGATATCAAGATAGTTCGAACTTGAGTACGAATGACAAATTCATATGTTGATTCTGATGTGCTTTATCCCAACAGTCCAGTTGTTAGCTTAGAGCCCAAAGATTCTTACATCGCCCCACGATTTGGGTGGCTACTTCATTTATTGACTCATATGTAAAAGAAAGTCCAACCCTACCACGCGCTTGGCTTGCATAAAGCGATGATGTTGTTTGGCGACGACCTATGCGTGTAGGATCACGCTCGGGAGCCGACAATTTAGCATGACTTCTGACGGATGAATTAGACCTTTTGATTTGATAAGGTTTAAACAATTTCTTGATCGTCTCAAATACTCCTCTCATAGAACTTAGCCTGATTAGCTCCAATGGAAGCAATGCAACAATTGGATAAAGCCTTCTCAAGGATAAACGACGTCCCAGAGAGATTTAGCCCAACATATTCAAAGCACATCTCATCTTCGATAAGATGTACTTTGGGGGGCAAAATGTTAGCATGCTTTGTGACCAGGCTACCCAAAGCAAAGATCATGTTGACACACCTCTGGGTAAATGTTGTCTCATATGGAATCTCTGGATAACATCGCTCTCTGGCATTGGAAGCATCGTTAGAAGACACAAGGCAGTTTGGTCAAAATCACAACATCAGTATAAACTGAACCGAAACCCCTATTAAATGACCTCATTTGGATCTACTTACCTCATACACTTGTAGCCCTTTGAATTAGCTTCAGTTTGAGCTTTGGTTTGGCTCAATCGGCCTTACGATTTGAAAGTTATGCTCGTTTCCGTAAATGGGTGTAATCTAGCATCGAAGACTCAGGCCATCGCATCGGATCGCTCCCATCAGCTCGCCCTCGATCGGATCGCCCCCCTCGGATCGCCCCTCACGCGTCACGATCCGACTCGTCACCACCCTGCTCGCTCCCTCCGACCACGACCCATTCGTGGTGAGTACCGTGACCACGATCCAATCCCATTACCATGATCCGACCACCGAACCTGCAGATAAGCGCACTGTTTTGACCTATTCTTAAGGCTATTCCTGCTCCTACTTTCATGGATCGCCTGCCACGTGTCCTACCACGACCCAGTCCTCCCAGGAACTTTCCTACAGCTATAAATACACCTTCAGGTGGCATTTTCAGGGGACTTTTGGCATCTCCTCATCCATGGCTGCCATGGCCAACACTTCTCCATGAATAACCACTATCTTCCTCAATAAATTCAATAGACTCGGAGAGAATTATTCATTGAATTCAAGTGATTGAAAGACAACATTCATTGTAATTGTAATCTATGAGTGAAATGAGAAAATATGAAGTGGACGTAGGCTCATTAACGCCGAACCACTATAAAAATCTCGTTGTCTTGCTTTTTTTCTCTATTTTCAGTTATTTCTTCATATCCTATGCTCAAAATACGACGATTTGGGTGTTAGGACCATTTTTTGGTCTAACACTTATTATGCTACAAAGTTGCAAATTCAATCTTTTTGATTTAGAATGAAGAGAATAACAAGTTATGGTTAATCTAGAGAACGACAAAATTTCCGTAGAATTTCTACAAAAAAATCATATTTCCAAGTGTTACGGGTGCTATGTTTATAGGTGTAAGTCAGATCAGCCTAAATTATCTTAAGAAATTCAATATTAGTAGAATGACCGAGCCCACAAATTGGGTCCCTGATCATCTATTATTGGGCTTGGATCGATACATAACCATTTTTTTGGTCACATCAATCCAAACATGAGTCAAATATACATGTGTGATCGGATCATTTTTCTTTCAACTCTTTGAGTAGCCAGTGGTTGCATGTTGATCTATCTTGTTATTTCCAAATTATTGGGTGCTATGGAGTTAAAGCACTCAGCTGATTCAATGCGGCGGAAGTGCAAAAAGTTGTAGCGGATATAAAGCGGAGAAATTGCGGATTAGTCTAAAATAGCATGTAAAACTTGTATTTAGTGCTTTTACAAATATATAAATGATAAATAAATAGAAAATTAACATTCAACTTAATTATAAATAGTAAGTTGTTAATTTTAAATAAAAGCATATGCAAATAGATATGAACTTTTATTTAGCTTGATTAAATTTAATAAAATAATATAGTATTTTCTATTATGAGAATATAGTTAAAGAAATATATATTAAAAATCTAGTTTTACAAATTTTATAATATATAAATGTCATTTTTTAAATTCATGACTTATAGAAGATAAACGGAATATAGCTGAAATAATGGGATACACCGTGAATATCAAAATATATCGGGGCTTAAAGCGGAAAGGCTATCTCAGAGGCTATTTGAAAAGAAAAAAAAACAGGAAACTAGTGTGAAGGATAAAAAGATGAAAAATTTATGTCAAAAGGACAAGAGGCAAAGAAATTAGCCAAAAGGACAAATTGCAGTGTAAACTTTGAAATGATAGTGGGCCCCCAAATTCAAACTTTAGTGTAAATTTGTCCTTGAGGCTAAAGTTTTGGTTGACTATCCTTATGGATAAAGTTTTGGCTGACTTTGTCCTTATGAAAAAAGCGTAGGTGTAAAAATTTGCTATGCAATATAATGGGGATATGATGGGGTAATAGCAAGGTATTAACTGTACAGATTGGGTGTTAGTTGTTGAAGGTTATATGCATGTTATTTCGGTTCCTCACCGATCTGAATTTTATCTAAATCCAAATACACAATTAGCCAACACTAAAATGTCATTCTAGTGAATTTGCTTATCTACAACTTTATATCATTGTCCGTATACGAATCTCGAGTCATCTGATCATCTCTTTGGACTATCCACCATGATGATCAAGCGATCCATGTATCCAATCTGAAGTGACATAATGGCCTAGTAAAACGGCGGATTAATGCTTGAGCCCATTGATGCGGGAAGTGTTTTTTGCACTTCCATAACTCTGAAGTCCATAATTTGTGGTATTTGAGTTTGCCAATCCGAGGCAGTGCCAACCCAAATCCAATTCAGAATTTGCAATCTTCCCGGACTGTTTGCATGGCTATTCTGAGCCAATAGTCAAATCTAAAGTCGAATACATGATCTCATCGGGTCGTTTGCCAAATCAAAAAGCCGATACTCAAAATTAAAGCCAAATCCAAAATCCAACCTAGGTGGTTGTATTCGAATATGATGGTTTTAATTTTTCTAAAAAAATCGGTGAATTTCTTTTAGATAGAAAATCGAAGTCTCAATTAATTTTACAAGAATTTTTTTAAATCATTGCCATGAAAAAAACATTAATTTTACCTTTAGTCTTCGAATTATTTTCTTTTTCCTTTTATTTGTTCCAGTTATTACTAAAAAGCCATTTATTTTGTTTGCTTTTGTATTTTGTTATCATTCAATTTAGTTATGTTTTGTTTTGTTTGGTGTTTGCTTCCTTGATTATTAAAAAATTACATAGTCTGTATTGGAGGTGCATTTGAGTTTCATCTCTTTTTTTTGCATAGCCGACCGGTTTTTATAGCGTTCTGTAACACTCTTTTATTATGACTAATAATATAATTACAGTATAGTACAGGTGACTGTAGTTAGTAGTCAGCTAATTCGGTTTTTAAGGTGGACCGTCCACCGTGGTTTCATTTCATTTTTAAAAAGAAAAAAAGATGAATTTGTGTGGTGAACTTTTGTTTGTATTTCATATAAAAAGGGGAAAAGGATGACTCATGTTGCATTGAACTATTTTCTATTTTCATTTGTACATTTCAATTGTAAAATAATGTAATGTTGATTCAAATCATTCTTTGTTCTGATACTGTCTATTACGTTTCACTTGGTTTCATCACACTATTACGTTGTCTCATTTTCGTATACTATTTCTTTATTTTTCAGTTCTTACCATGCACTTCTAATATAATTTGTTTCTGTATAGTTCTGCTCATTAGCATTTCACCATTTTTTAACCATGCAAACCCCTTTGCAAATTCATTTATGCATCATCCTGAAACACGGTTTCAAGACCATCTCGATTTCTGTCACTAGCCTTTATCACCCAAGCATGTTGCCACCAATACAAACTCTGCTCTTTAACATACATAAACCTGCCAACAATCAACCATTGTTAATCGCTCCTCTCCCTTAACGCCCCCGACCCCACACCCACCACCACAGGAATCGACTCCATCACGTCCAGCCTAAACGAACCATAAAACCATATTAAATTTCATACCGCA
Source organism: Allium sativum (assembly GCA_030737875.1). Lineage (NCBI taxonomy): Eukaryota > Viridiplantae > Streptophyta > Magnoliopsida > Asparagales > Amaryllidaceae > Allium > Allium sativum. The sequence goes on from CM060923.1 coordinate 653,605,094, forward strand.
AGATAATATAATATTTTAAAATTCCATTAGACGTTCTTTCTAAGTAAAATTTTATTGAACATTCTTGTTAGATAAAGTGGATAAAGTTATTTTGTAGAAAACCCAAGTGCATCCTTAAAGCATGTGCTAAACTTTCAAGAAATGTATAAATGCATATATAATTGAAATATTATACAAATATAAACCTAAATCTTTAAGTTTTAAAAAACGAAATTATGTTTATAACTAAAATTAGTTATTCTAAGAAAATTAAAGAACAAAAATTGTGCCAATAACAATAAAAGAAATTACAACCGGGCTCAGAATGTCAACATGACTCTAAAACAATTAAGATATACATTATTTATATGATTCTGAAAAATCCCCAAACACTGTTATTTGTTAAAAAATCATCGAATTTAATTCAATAATTTCCAAATTAAAAATATATACATACGAAACAAATATAAATAAAAATACGACAATAGATATTGAGTTGGAATATTAACAATAAATTTCCTAATTATTACTATCTATTTACGTAAATAAATTGCAAAGTGAATTCACCATGTTTATTTATTACTTTAAAAGTACTTAAATAAAATTATTAAATTAAAAATTCAAATACTTTATTCAGTATTTAAATATTAATTCTAGCGTTCAAGTATTTCAACTAATCTATATTTTTGAATCCAAGTTATTGATTTTAAAGTAATTCCCGTATTTTATATTTAAATCTAATTAAGTATCCAAAATCAGATGACTAAAATTGGCATATCGATTATTCTTTCTACGAGGGACCATATCGTTTCCCTTGTCTAAAAGCGTATTGCTCTATTATGAGAATGAGCCCGTGTCACTAGACTTGGATAGCGAGATTATGTTGCCTTTATTCATCCAAAAGATAAAATGTTTCTCTTTTATCTAAATGGTTATGATGCCACTGGAAAAATGCCACCACTTACCAATAGCCGAAACCTATATATCCACTCCTATCCATTGCATCAAACAACGATTATAACCAAAAGAATGTATCGCTACCTACTGTGTTGTCTCCCTCATATAAAGGAGTCGTGTCGTCTTCCCCTCATCTACAAATAGGGATAGAGGGATACTTGATAGGGTTTTGAATTCTGATTTCCCACTCTTTACTTCTTTTACATTTCTTGTAATTCTAGGTAGAATTGATGAAAAATTGTCGATTGTGATTTTATGAACTGTAATTAGACTTATAAACATACGTAGAGTATTTTGAATGATAAAGAACATTTTGATCGATCATGTGCATTTAGAAATATTTGCTTTGTGCAGTTCAGTTTAGCACTTAAGTTGCAGATCGACTTGGCAACGTGCTGGCGAGCTTCCCAATTTATTGTTTTCTAGTGGTTTCTATTAGGGGTTTGTTTCTAGTTTTGTTTGGTTTGGCTGTAACGTTTGTTTGTTTTTGGGTGGGTGCTTTTTGTTGGAAGTTTTCCACTTGAGTTGCTCATGGTTGAGGTGTAGTGGCATTTTCCTAGGTTCAACAGTGTATTTGGAGTTTGGTATGGGTGTAGCTGGGTATTTCATTTATGTTTTTGGTTGCAGTTATATCGTTGGGTGTAGGTTATGTCATGGTGAAATGCTGGTGGGTATTGTGGTGCTATATGATTGGTTTTCATATCAAACTGGTCGGTGGTGTTGTGCAGTTCATGTGATGGATGTAGGGGGGTTCTTTATGCCATCTTGTTTTTGTTATGTGATGTTTGCGTGCTTGAGATGGTGTTCAGGTTCCCGATCCTTGGTTATGTGATGCTCTTATGTTTTTACAATTAGCTTTTGTTATGTCCTTTTAACACCTGTTTGGTTTATGTTAGTGTCCTTGTCGTAAAAGTTATTCACACCAGTGTGGTGTATGTTAGTGTATTTTTTAGTGAAAAAGTAGTGAATGGCTTACTTTGTATTGATATCTTCCTGTCATATATGTACAATACTAAAGAACTGGCAGTCACTGAAAATAAGGAAACTCATTCAAATCTATATCCTAAACTCACGTATATACAAAATTTCTAAATAATATCTCAATACCCCCCCTCCCCCTCAAGGTGGAGCATACAGATCATAAATGCCCAGCTTGGAAAGCAAAAACTAAAATTGACGTGTTCCCAAAGGCTTGGTAAAGATGTCGGCAAGCTGAATCGTGGTAGGAACATATGAAGGAAGAACAATTCCATCTTGGATTGCATCATGAACAAAGTGACAGTCAGCTTCAATGTGCTTTGTCCGTTCATGGAAGACAGGATTTTGTGTTATATGTAAAGTCGATTGGCTGTCATAGTAAAGATCAATAGCAACAGTATATTGAATCCCCAAGCTGAGAAGAAGACCTTTCAACCATTTCAATTCAGAAGTAAGAGCAGCCATAGATCGATATTCGGCCTCTGCTGAAGAACGTGCCACAGTATGTTGTTTCTTAGTTTTCAAAGAAATTGGGGAATGACCAAGAAACACAACCCAACCAGTCAGAGAGCGACGAGTAAGAGGACAAACTGCCCAATCGGAATCACACCATCCAATCAAAGAAAGGGAGCTATCAGCTCGAAGTAAAATACCTTGTCCTGGAGAACCCTTCAAATAGCGAACAACGCGTAAAGAAGCTTCCCAATGTTCATGTCTCGGTTCTTGTAGAAACTAGAATAAAATATGGATAGAGTATGCCAAATCCGGACGTGTGACTGTTAAGTAATTCAAACGTTCAACCAAATGACAATAAGGTTCCGTATTAGATAAAGTGTCTCCTGAAGCATGAGCAAGCCGATGGTTTTGCTCAATGGGAAAAGATGTTGGCTTGGCACCTAGAAGACCTGTCTCAGAAATAATATCAAGAGAATACTTACGTTGACAAAGAAATATACCAGAATTTTGTGCCACCACAATTCCGAGGAAATACTTAAGAACCCTGAGATCCTTCATACGGACACACGTGCTCAAATACTTCTTAAAGGCTCTCAAAGCAGCAGAATTATTTCCAGAAATAATCAAATCATCAACGTACACCAAAACATTGATCTGAGTAGCACCCTTATTATAAGTAAAGAGTGAATAATCAGCATAGGATTAGAGAAAGCCATACCCTTTAAAGGCAGTGATAAGCTTGGCAAACCAATATCTCGGTGCTTGTTTTAGGCCATATAATGACTTCAGAAGACGACAAACCATATCAGGTTGAGAAGACCCAAAACCAGGAGTAAGCTTCATATACACTTCCTCATTGAGATCCCTATGCAAAAAAGCATTATGCACATCCATCTGATGCAGCTCCCAATTTTTAGATGCTGCAATGGCTAAGAAACAACGAACTATAACCATCTTAACAACGGGCGCAAAAGTCTCGTTATAATCAATCCCAGTAGTTTGATGATTACCAAAAACAACCAAACGTGCTTTAAGTCGATCAATGTTGCCATTGGAGTTGTATTTGATTTTGTAGACCCATTGACTACCAAGAGCACGTTTACCAGCGGTAGCTTTTCCATTGTCCAAGTACCATTATCCTCTAAAGCACTAATTTCTGTTTGCATAGCATGACACCATCCTACAACTTTCATAGCTTCTTTAAATGATTTCGGTTTACAACCCGTTGTAACAACAACAAGAAATTGCCGATAGCTAACAAAAATTTTTGGACAATTAATATAATATGTTATAGGAAAGGGCGTACCTGAGGAAGCAAATGTCGCGGGTGAACTTGGAGAAAGAGTAGATGGACTTTTTGTGAGGACAGTGTTAGTAACATAGTCACGAAGTCGAATGAATGAAACTTTTTCACGGAATCCACGTCCCATGTAAGGTTCATCGGTAGCATCTACAGGTTGTTGGTATGAATACGTTGGTGTAACTGGAATTTGTTCAACATTCTGATCAAACCGTGATTTGTTGGATGCGGGAGAAATAATGGAAACAGGCTCTAAAGCGGTACTTGTTGGGCTTTGGTGGTGATATGTAGTGGGGAGGATTCAGTAACAGGCTCTAGCTCATTTGCAGGTTTTAAAGTGGCGGTTGTTGTGCTTTGGGTATGTAGTGGGGTAGCTTCATTTGTAGGTTGTAGTTCATTTGCAGACTCTCTCAGAATACCAAAATCATCATCACTCAAATTCATGCTTCCAGTATTATTTTCCGAACGAATAATACCAGGATCAGGTTCAGAAAATGGAGATTGATTTTCAGAAACTTAATATCTCTAGAAACAAAAAAATTTAGTTTCCAGATCAAAAAGTCTCCACCCTTAGTTACCAAAAGGATATCCAACAGAGACGCATTTTCGACTTCGACTTGCAAATTTACCACTCTTAGCTCGTTGATTATTGTAACACCCCACCTCCGCTAGGATCACTCACAAAGGGAATGCACTAGTTTTGGAGGGGTATTATCAAGATAACATCACAGAATTATCACAAGACAGAACCTAAATAAAAAAAATTAAGTAAACAGCGGAAGAATTTATGAGCAAAATAGAACTTCATTTTATTCCAAAGTAAACCATGTCTCTTACAAACATTTCAAATAACAACTTCATTACAACTGTCTTGTAATAATAGCCAAAGAAGCCATAACTTAAAACAGAAAAACAGCTTATTCACCAAGTGCAGTAAAAAGAAGCAGCCATAGCAAACCGTACATGCTGAGCCAAAGCAAGTGATATCAAAGCTAAGAGCTAGTGTTTCCTCCCTGAGAACCTGGGCCGGGGGGGGGGGGGGGGGGGGAACGAAAGAAAAAGAGGCGAAAGGAAAAGGGTCAGTCATAAAGACTGAGTAAGTTCTAGTGACTTTCAGTGTAAAGACGATTAAAACATCATGTCATGTATGAACTGGAACTAAAATTGAGAATGGTGTCAAGGTGGACAAGATAGACTAAGGTGGTCATGATAAGTCAAGACAAGTCAAATAAAGCATCACATGTTCAAGATTCGTTGCATCGACTGTACCGGTGTACTAAGCCCATGTCACTAGTTAATCACGAAATAAATCCCATGGCCCAATATCATGAAATGACCCTGAAACGGGGTTTGACCCAAGTACGGGGTCCTACGGAGCGATTATCTAGTCGATCGGCTCCCTACAAGTTCTAGCTCGTCAAGTGTCCAAGTCATACGGCTAATCACGAATGTAGTCACCTGTGCTGGGTCCACCTTCGGGTGTATCAGCCCTAGAGTGTCAACCCCTGACACGATTCAAGATGCACAGATAAATCTACGGATACCCAGTGTCTGCCCCGGAATACGTGCACGACCGTAGTCCACCGAACCTATACTGGCATACCCCACTGCCGTCGTTCACCTCTTACAATCAGCCCAGTAATCGTGCCCCACCCGGCCTAGCCCCAGAGTACCTTGATACATCTAGAGGGTTACTGCTGAAAAGGGTCGTGTCTAGGATTTCTCCTATAGATTAGGTCATGTAATTCGTGACCTAACCCGCCTAACCGATTAAGTCATGTAATTCGTGACTTAATCCTAATTCCAGTCTAGTCATGTCAAGATGGTTAAGTATGTCATTTAAATTCGTGACTTAACCCGCTTACGTGTCATGTCAAGTTGGCTAAGTGTTGTCGTTTCAAGTTCATGACTTAGCCCTACAAATCATGTTCAAGTTGGTTAAGTTATCTTTTCATGTTCATGACTTAACCCTAATTGGCATCAATTGATTCGTTAATGCACTGAACCACTCACATTGGATCCTATTGTTCGTAGCCACTGGATTTGCCGGGCGGTTCCGGGCAGGTTTATGCTACGAACTCAACCCAACCTCGGGTTTCAAGCGCGATGTGACCAACTACCCACATTGGATCCTATTGTTTGTAGCAACTGGATTTGCCGGGCGGTTCCGGGCAGATTTACACTACAAACTCAACCCAACCTCAAGTTGGCCACTTTCTTGTTTTCTAAAGTCACGCCCATGTTCTTATCAAATTCGTGCTATTTTCATAGCATGTTCATATGTCAATTTCATGCCCAACTAAGGCATGTTTCAAGTCAAGTTATGGCATGTTCAAGTCAAGTTTTTCGTGCTATATTTCATGTCCTACTTATGCCAAATTTCACGATTTATGATTATAATCAATTCAAGTTTTGCTTATTCTACCCAATCGTATCCCCAACGCATATAAACGTACTTCGTTCACAAGCATAAACAATTCAAGAGATAAAGGGAAATAACACCAAACATGTGATAGGCATATGTGACAATTCCAACATCACTTGCATAATAAACAGGCTATAATATATCACATGGTTTCAATACTAGCATGATGATAACTTGGCATAGTAATGGTTCCAACTTAGTTTAACATGATGAATTCAACTTTACATCATAGGCATAATAATCCTTGCGGCATAATAATAATTTTATTACAAACATGAAACATTAAAGGCATGGTAATTCTGATAGGCATAGTGGATTCCAATTTAGTATTTTTTTTAACATAATGATTCTCATCTAGCATTATAAACGTAATGGTTCCAACTTTTTATCATAACCTAGCAATTCCCAATTTGTCATTAACATGATAGGTATATTAACATCACAGGCATAGTTTCATTAATATCATAGACATGGTTTAATTAGCATCATAGGCATGGTTTAATTAGCGTCATAGGCATGGTCAACATGATTCCATGGACATGTATTAGTTCAACTTGCAATATAATTCAGCCCAAGTGATTCATAACAACATCAAAATCATGATAAGTTTAACTTGCAACATTAACATGGCAATATTCCCAAATTTTGATTCGAAGTTAAACAATATAAACATGGATTAATAATAGTTCCTAAATCCGGTTTCAATTCATAGCATGTCCATGTTATTTTAGCGTTTTTGCCTAAAAAGTAACATAGAACTTACAATATGAAGCAAGTAATCCAAATCAAAACTTTAAATCAAATAGCCCCAAATTCGTTGTCTAAAGCATCGTAGTTGTTGTAACTTCTAGTTGTAGCCTTCAAGAATCATCCTTCGTCTTCTTTAATTTTGTTCTTTGTATTTTTAATTTAGAGTTCTAGGTTTAATGGCGGCTGCATGAGGCTAAAATGAAATAGTATGATTTAAGCTAGGTCTTAGGGTCTTTTTATAGTGTTTAGGATTAGTTTTAGCCATAGGATAAACCCTAGGATAGATCTGAGCCATCTAAAATCGTCACAAGCCCCCAAAACAAGACCCAGGAGCCAAAACAGGTGCACCAGAAAAACTGGTCCGGCCGGGGGGGTCGACCCCTGGGTCGACATGGGTGTCGACCCATGGGTCGACATGGGTGTCGACCCATTGGGGGGGTCGACACAGGTGTCGACCCCTGTGTCGACCCTGCCCGGGGCGGGAAAATTCCCGCCCAATCTGCCTTGGTTGCTTTTCGAATCTGAATTTGAATTTGAACTGTTTTTGGGCTTGGAATTTTCTAAAAACTTCATTGGGCCATAACTTGGTCATACGGACTCCGTTTTTCGAAAACTCGGACTCTATTTCGCGTATTTTTCCGAGACGAACGCAATGGCACAACCCGTTTTCCCTGATTCAGATTTTAACATTTAATTCTGCCTTGATTCTTGTCTTAATATGTTGTTAAAATTCGGGTTGTTACATTCTCCCCTCCTTTAAGGATTTCGTCCCCGAAATCTCCAAGTTAGGAAGAACGCATCCTACCATCCATCATCCATCTACTCACAGCATCATCCACAGGCAGCCATTGTCCTTAAAAGATTTCTAATGCTGTATGAACATATGCAGAAAGTGTGTGTATATGTTCCTTATCTATTGCAAATGATCAGGCCTGATTGATCTTCTCAAATGCAAAATATGTTTAGTGAAATGAATCCAATATGTATGCAAATTTTTTTCCTATTATAATCCATAATTTCTACATGAGTGGTCAAACATTCAATCATATGCAACAACCAAATGATAGCACAACCAAGTTTCCAAAATAAACACTCATGCATATGCAACATGAAAATGTGTCTGAGCCGATCTAGTGCCTAATGTGTATTCATGCATCCACGAGCAACCACTTGCGACCACTTGCAACCATTTCGCAATCATAACATGTTTCAATTACATGTTTACATCCAAAAAGATTATACATATGGTTCTCAAGATAGGATCGAGGAGATAACAAGATAAAACAAAGCATCTAGAAAAAGAAGTTAAAGATGTACCCCCGGAAGGTCCGGTCTGCTTCTTAGGGCAGTCCTTGCTGATGTGTCCAGCCTCCCCACAATGAAAACATTCACCTTGCTTTCTCTTCCTCTTTCTACAATCCTTGGCTATGTGCCCTTCCGTACCACAGAAATTGCATTTCCTTTTATCACGTGAGTTGTCGTTCTTGCCTCCTTTCTCAGAGTCTACCTTCTTATTCTGAGAATCGTTGGTCTTGACCTCTTTCTTGCCCTTCTTATCCTCCTCATACAGTAGGGCCATATCCACCAAGCTTTCAAAGGTCGCCCCCATGGGCACATGAGTCATGGCCAAACCATGTAGTGGCTCGTTCAAGCCTCGTGCAAAACGTAGCGCCTTTTTCTGAGAAGTGTTGACTAACTCCAATCCGAAGCGAGCAAGCTGATTGAAACGGTTCACGTATTCTTTAACTGTCATATTTCCTTGTTTAAGGGCTAGAAACCGTTCCATTTGGAGACTCTCCTCTGCCGATGACAAGAACTTAAGCCCAAATCTCCCTCTAAAGTCCGCCCAAGTCTCAATGGGCCTAGTAGCGTTGGTGACTTCCCACCAATAAGAAGCTTCCTCTTTCATGAGCCACGTCGCCATCTGTACTTTCCTATTGTCCTCTACCTCAAAGATAACAAACAAGTCTTCGGTTTCCTTCAACCAATTCTGTGCCTCAACAAAAGTCTCAGTTCCTAGGAAGTCCCTTCCGCCCATGGCCTTAAAGTCCTTGCATATCTTTGAAAAAGCAGTTTCTCGCGGAGTTTGAGGAGGATGAGGAGGAGGATTGGCTGGGCCTGCCACATTAGCCCGAGCCTCGAGGAAACGACGGAACCAAGTGGGTATATTGACAACCTCGGGAAGATTAAGATCGTCGGCCATGATAAGCTGAAAACGAAAAAGGAAAAGATTCAAACGAGGAAACAAAGATTGTGCTAATGGCTTTTTGGGGAATAGCCTTTTAAAATAAACCAACTTTTCTTGAAAAGTGCTTCTTTGTAAATGGTTTTTCAAAAGGTTTTCAAAACTTTTGCCCAGTCTCGGTAACCTTCTGCTCTGATACCAAATGTAACACCCCACCTCCGCTAGGATCACTCACAAAGGGAATGCACTAGTTTTGGAGGGATATTATCAAGATGACATCACAGAATTATCACAAAACAGAACCTAAATAAAAAAAATTAAGTAAACAGCGGAAGAATTTATGAGCAAAACAGAACTTCATTTTATTCCAAAGTAAACCATGTCTCTTACAAACATTTCAAATAACAACTTCATCACAACTGTCTTGTAATAATAGCCAAAGAAGCCATAACTTAAAACAGAAAAACAGCTTATTCCCCAAGTGCAGTAAAAAGAAGCAGCCATAGCAAACCGTACATGCTGAGCCAAAGCAAGTGATATCCAAGCTAAGAGCTAGTGTTTCTTCCCTGAGAACCTGGGGGGGGAAACGAAAGAAAAAGAGGCGAAAGGAAAAGGGTCAGTCATAAAGACTGAGTAAGTTCTAGTGACTTTCAGTGTAAAGACGGTTAAAACATCATGTCATATATGAACTGGAACTAAACTTGATAATGGTGTCAAGGTGGACAAGATAGACTAAGGTGGTCATGATAAGTCAAGACAAGTCAAATAAAGCATCACATGTTCAAGATTCGTTGCATCGACTGTACCAGTGTACTAAGCCCATGTCAGTAGTTAATCACGAAATAAATCCCACGGCCCAATATCATGAAATGACCCTGAAACGGGGTCTGACCCAAGTACGGGGTCCTACGGAGCGATTATCTAGTCGATCGGCTCCCTACAAGTTCTAGCTCGTCAAGTGTCCGTGTCATACGGCTAATCACGAATGTAGTCACCTGTGCTGGGTCCACCTTCGGGTGTATCATCCCTAGAGTGTCAACCCCTGACACGATTCAAGATGCACAGATAAATCTACGGATACCCAGTGTTTGCCCCGGAATACGTGCACGACCGTAGTCCACCGAACCTACACTGGCATACCCCACTGCCGTCGTTCACCTCTTACAATCAGCCCAGTAATCGTGCCCCACCCGGCCTAGCCCCAGAGTACCTTGATACATCTAGAGGGTTACTGCTGAAAAGGGTCGTGTCTAGGATTTCTCCTACAGATTAGGTCATGTAATTCGTGACCTAACCCGCCTAACCGATTAAGTCATGTAATTCGTGACTTAATCCTAATTCCAGTCTAGTCATGTCAAGATGGTTAAGTATGTCATTTAAATTCGTGACTTAACCCGCTTACGTGTCATGTCAAGTTGGCTAAGTGTTGTCGTTTCAAGTTCATGACTTAGCCCTACAAATCATGTTCAAGTTGGTTAAGTTATCTTTTCATGTTCATGACTTAACCCTAATTGGCATCAATTGATTCGTTAATGCACTGAACCACTCACATTGGATCCTATTGTTCGTAGCCACTGGATTTGCCGGGCGGTTCCGGGCAGGTTTATGCTACGAACTCAAGCCAACCTCGGGTTTCAAGCGCGATGTGACCAACTACCCACATTGGATCCTATTGTTTGTAGCAACTGGATTTGCCGGGCGGTTCCGGGCAGATTTACACTACAAACTCAACCCAACCTCGAGTTGGTCACTTTCTTGTTTTCTAAAGTCACGCCCATGTTCTTATCAAATTCGTGCTATTTTCATAGCATGTTCATATGTCAATTTCATGCCCAACTAAGGCATGTTTCAAGTCAAGTTATGGCATGTTCAAGTCAAGTTTTTCGTGCTATATTTCATGTCCTACTTATGCCAAATTTCACGATTTATGATTATAATCAATTCAAGTTTTGCCTATTCTACCCAATCGTATCCCCAACGCATATAAACGTACTTCGTTCACAAGCATAAACAATTCAAGAGATAAAGGGAAATAATACCAAACATGTGATAGGCATATGTGACAATTCCAACATCACTTGCATAATAAACAGGCTATAATATATCACATGGTTTCAATACTAGCATGATGATAACTTGGCATAGTAATGGTTCCAACTTAGTTTAACATGATGAATTCAACTTTACATCATAGGCATAATAATCCTTGTGGCATAATAATAATTTTATTACAAACATGAAACATTAAAGGCATGGTAATTCTGATAGGCATAGTGGATTCCAATTTAGTATTTTTTTTAACATAATGATTCTCATCTAGCATTATAAACGTAATGGTTCCAACTTTTTATCATAACCTAGCAATTCCCAATTTGTCATTAACATGATAGGTATATTAACATCACAGGCATAGTTTCATTAATATCATAGACATGGTTTAATTAGCATCATAGGCATGGTTTAATTAGCGTCATAGGCACGGTCAACATGATTCCATGGACATGTATTAGTTTAACTTGCAATATAATTCAGCCCAAGTGATTCATAACAACATCAAAATCATGATAAGTTTAACTTGCAACATTAACATGGCAATATTCCCAAATTTTGATTCGAAGTTAAACAATATAAACATGGATTAATAATAGTTCCTAAATCCGGTTTCAATTCATAGCATGTCCATGTTATTTTAGCGTTTTTGCCTAAAAAGTAACATAGAACTTACAATATGAAGCAAGTAATCCAAATCAAAACTTTAAATCAAATAGCCCCAAATTCGTTGTCTAAAGCATCGTAGTTGTTGTAGCTTCTAGTTGTAGCCTTCAAGAATCATCCTTCGTCTTCTTTAATTTTGTTCTTTGTATTTTTAATTTAGAGTTCTAGGTTTAATGGCGGCTGCATGAGGCTAAAATGAAATAGTATGATTTAAGCTAGGTCTTAGGGTCTTTTTATAGTGTTTAGGATTAGTTTTAGCCATAGGATAAACCCTAGGATAGATCTGAGCCATCTAAAATCGTCACAAGCCCCCAAAACAAGACCCAGGAGCCAAAACAGGTGCACCAGAAAAACTGGTCCGACCGGGGGGTCGACCCCTGGGTCGATATGGGTGTCGACCCATGGGTCGACATGGGTGTCGACCCATTGGGGGGGTCGACACAGGTGTCGACCCCTGTGTCGACCCTGCCTGGGGCGGGAAAATTCCCGCCCAGTCTGCCTTGGTTGCTTTTCGAATTTGAATTTGAACTGTTTTTGGGCTTGGAGTTTTCTAAAAACTTCATTGGGCTATAACTTGGTCATACGGACTCCATTTTTCGAAAACTCAGACTCTATTTCGCGTATTTTTCCGAGATGAACGCAATGGCGCAACCCATTTTCCCTTATTCAGATTTTAACATTTAATTCTGCCTTGATTCTTGTCTTAATATGTTGTTAAAATTCGGGTTGTTACAATTATGGGCATAACATAGAGAACCAAATATTCGCAATTCATCAAAAACTGGCAAAGTATTAAATAAAATTTCATAAGGTGTTTTATTGTGAAGAACACTCGAAGGTGTTCGATTAATCAAATGAGAAGCTGCTAAGACACGTTCACCCCAAATATAAAGAGGAAGATGACTTTGAAAACGCAAGGCCCTTGCCACTGTTAAAATATGACGATGCTTACGTTCAACTCTGCCATTATGTTATGGAGTCCCCACACAAGAGGTTTGAAATAAAATCCCACTTGAAAGAAAATAATCTGTCAAACAATTAAATTCTGTTCCATTATCACTCCGAACAATCTAAACTTTTTGTCCAAATTGTTGATCAACAATAGCCAAAAGTGAGATAAACATTTTAAATACCTCTAATTTATCAATCAACAAATAAACCCATGCAGCTCGAGAAAAATCATCCAAAATTGTTAAAAAACAATGAGCCCGACAAGAAGAAATTGTATTGTAAGGACCCCACAAATCCCAATGAACCAATTCATAAATACGGGAGGCCTTATGATCACTAAGAGAAAACAAATCATGAGATTATTTGGCATGAGGGCACACATCACACACCTTATTTAATCTATCTTTAGAATTACGTAAGAAAGGTAATGACTTTACTACTTTCTTTGAAGGATGTCCAAGACGTTGATGCCAAAGTTCCAACAAAGATGAAGAAGCATCCACTGATATAGCATGCACTATAGATGTAGATTGCATTGTAGATGGTTGCTAGAAGTAGAAAAGTTCATATCTCCGTTCACCCGTTCCAATCAACTTCCTCGTATGACGGTCTTGTATAACACACATATTAGAAACAAATTGTACAAAACAGTGCATGTCATCAATGAGTTGTGTAACCGAAATTAAGTTGCAATGCAATTTAGGAACATAAAGCACATTTTTAAGATACAATCCATCCAAGTTCCTCACACTTCCCTTTTTGGTAGCAATTATTTTCATGCCATCAGGGAGTCCAACAGGACATGCAACAATGTAATGAACATCAAACAAATATGATTCATTCCCCGTTACATGATTAGAAGCACCAGTATCAATTATCCAAGAAATTTTAGAAAACTCAACATGTAATCGATCGCTAGTGGATTGAGTATTACCAAATATAGTGGCTATAGTCTAATTCCATTGTTCCGCAGTCAACTCACGAAGAGAAGTAGGAGCGCTTGACGTGCTAGATGTAGCAGTAAAAGAATTTCTTTGCCCATTGACCGAAGCTCCAACCATAGTGTTGCTGCCACCTACTGTCACCGCTTGCACAGTGGTTCCTCTACCCCGACCAACCGTAGGCGAGCCAGTACCACGGCCACTACCTCCTTTGCCACAAACATGAGTCGCTCCTTGAGTGCGAGGTCTATCGCCCCCACCATTCTGGATACCCAAGAATCTGAAAACAAGTAACAATGTCATATCCAGATCGATGACAATGAGAGCACGAAAACCCGGATTTGTCAATTTTGTCTGGTTTCGCCAGACCACGTCCTTCTTGACGAACAACAAAACCCATCACTTCTGGTAAAGATTCTTGAGCATGAGTAATTCCACGAACACGTTCTTCTTGAGTGAGCTGTTGATAGGCCCGATCAAGAGAGGGTAAAGGTTCTTGAGACATCAAAGTAGTGCGTAATTCAACATAAAAGTCAGAATTCAAGCCCATCAAAAATTGATGAAAATGCTTATTGCTTCGTCGTTTTTCATGTTCCTTACACAAGTTACATTCGCATTTTCTACACTTACATGTAATAATAGGTTCATGATTAGCCAATTCATCCAACAAAACCTTTAGCTTTCCAAAATATGTAGAAACAGACATGTTCTTGGATTGCTCACACTTTGCTAAATCAGTTTTTAACTGTTGAATGCGGGGTCCATTAATAACAGAGAAGCGAGCTCGCAGTTCATCCCACAAAAGTTTAGCGTCACCATAAAATGAAATAGTAGACTTATCCTCTTGATCAATAGTGTTCATTAGCCAGGAAACAAGCATACAATGAATGGTAAGCCAATCCTTTGTTGTGAAAGGTGCTTTGGGTTCCATAATCGTGCCATCGATGAAGCCATATTTCCGGTGGGATCGTAAAGCAAGGCCCACAGATCTTACCCATTCATCATAATTGTCATGTTGAAGACGAACTGGAGTGATGATGAGATCTCCAGGTCTGTCTTGTGAGCGAAGAAAAAAAAGGAGATGTATGGTCATTCCGAGAAGATATAAATGAAGGTGGAGTTTCAGTAGGATCTTTACCGTCATCCATTGCTGGATCTGTATCTTAGCCGTGTGGCTCTGGTACCATGAAAAAATAGTGAATGGCTTACTTTATATTAATATGTTCCTATCATATTTATACAACACTATAGAACCGGCAGTCAGTGAAAATGAGGAAACTCAGTCAAATTTATATCCTAATTCACGCATATACAAAATATCTAAATAATATCTCAATAGGTTGCCTTGCCAGTTTTGTAATTGATGTAATGGTGCTCCCCGCGTGGAGATGTTTTAAAGTAGTCTAGACATATGGTCTAGCTGATAGATTATAAACTAGGAACTACAGTGGACGATCCACTCTAAAAACCGACCGTAGTAGTCAAGCAAGCCACCAAACTCATGTACATATTTGTATTTATTATTTATTATAGTAAAAAAGTGTTACAACATTATAACAACCATTCGACATTGCCTCTTTTTTTAATTAACTTAGATTTGGACTTATGGTATGAGTAATCGAACTTATGTCAAAAAGTTATGACTCAATGTCTTAAGCTTACTTCTTTGGACTAGCATAGCACTTCATCATATTGACCTCACATATGCAATTTAGGATGTTAACAAAAGAATTTTTGAACACGAACAAGACACCATGAAACCAAATGTTAAATCAGAACTAAAAAGCCAACTTTTTTTTTATAATGGAAACATATTTCCGCCTGTATATGCCATAATTCTCCTTTGTTAACGGAACATGAGCTTTGTTTACAAAGAAAAAGACATTATCATGTATTATGCATAATTTCATCAAGAATCTCATTGAAAATTGATAGTTTAACGTTATTTTTGGCCAAAAGCAAGATATTATAAACTAATTATATTTGCAAATCATTTAAAAATATTACTTTCCATTCAAAAAGGTATTGACCTTTGTTTTCATGGTCACTAAGGTATCATCAACCCACATTCTTCCAATATAACAATATATATGATGTGAAACAGATTAACCGAGTACGATTTACCATCATGCAACAATATAAGAGAAATCCTCATCGTACTCGTTAGCATCATCGGAGTTAGATTATCGTTATTAGCCGAATTATCTAAATTTTTGAAATCTTCATGGGAATCATTATATTCAAAATGGTTTCCGGGTTGGAATTAATGCTAGAAACAAAAATTTGACTAGAAATTAATTTGTTGGAGAGGTTCACAAATATGATTTCAAAACTTATTTTTCTTACATTCGACATAAACAATAAGTTCGACTGATAACGTTTCTTTTGTAGCGGCAAACCGCCGTCAAACCTTCGTCGGCAAGCACACCGAAATTTAAAAACATGTACCTATGTACACTGTAGTTACATGCCACTTATGCTTTTTATTGTGCATAGCATTTGTATGATATTAGCCATGCTGTCTGCACTCAAGATCTCAAGCCCAAATTATTTTATGCTCCATACAATATTCCATGCTACATCATAACATCACACTACGGAATGTGGGACAATTCCTTTTACCCACCCAACACGACCTCGCAAAAAAAGAAAAAGGCAAAAACACACTACCCTCGATCTACTACAAATCCAGCTACCACTCACCACAAAATCCAAAGTAAAACCCCACACATCCCATTCAAATCCAAACACAACCCTACTACACCACCAACGGCAAAAAATAAAAAACTACAAGAAAACGAAATAAAAAAAAAATCACATGACACATCACGCGGTAGTACAAAGCTCCCTGGACACCCCGACCCTACCCTTCGCCCCGTCAAACAGCACCCTGTGATTCTGCTGCTGCATGCTGGCGATCACGTTCAGCACCGCGTTCACGTTGTCCGGCGCGCTCGCCATCGCCAGGCAGCTCAGGTCCGTCGCCGCGCTCTTTATCATCACGTTCTCCACCGGCAGCGTCATGTTCATCCCCGCAAACTCGAATGTCATCGGCGGCACCGCCACCGGCCCATGGTAGCACGTGTCGAATCCGCCCAGCGTCGTCACCGGCTTGTTCACCCTCCTCCTGAACTCGTCCCGCACCTGCTCATACAGCGGCGCCACCAGCCGAGTGAACATCGTCCCGGAGTCGAACACGGTTCCTGCCCCCGTCTTCGGGTTGAACGCCGGCGCATGGATCCACTTCCGTCCGACGCGGATCCGGAGGAGGTTCACGTAGTACAGGGAAGAGCGGCTGGGGTTGGATAGCAGAGGGGTGGTTTTGATTCGGATGGGCTGGCCGGAAGGGCCGAGGCGGAGGGTGCCGGAGAAGTTGAGGGAGCGGAAGCTGGGGAGGCAGTAGGAGAAGGTGTAGGCGTAGAGATCTCTGGATAGGAAGAGGAAGGAGAGGAGGCCGCGGCCGAGACCGAGGAGGCCTTGGGGTAGGACGGAGGAGCCGTTGGCCTGAACGATTTGGCCGAAGGTGTAGCCTTTAACGACGTCGGAGGCCAGAGCGTAGTCGTCCCGGGCGAGCATGGCCGTGACGTAGGAGCTGCCATAGGTAAAGTTGGAGTAGCAGTTGACGTCGGTGCGAGGGCAGAAGGGGTTGGGGACGTTGTCGCACTGGACGGAGCCGCAGGGGACGGGTTTGAAGGTGGAGGACTTTCTAGGGTTAAACAAGGAGGGAGACTTGGGGCAGCCGGAGCAGGAGGTGGAGGGGAGCCAGGAGAGGTCGCTGCTGATGTCGAGGGCGACGAGCATGGGCTGAGGAGGGGTTCCGACGCGGGCGCGGACGACGTAGGTGGGGGTCTGGAGGATCTTGGTGCCGGAGGCGAGGGGGACCCAGGAGTGCTTGGCGAGGGCGAGGGAGGAGAGGTAGGAGAGGCGGGTCTGGTCGGAGGAGAGCTGGGAGAGGATGTAGTCGTCGAAGGAGGTGGTGGGGGTGTGTACGGGGGAGCATGGGCCGAGGGCGTGGATTATTTGCAGGGTGTTGCCATTGTCGTCAGGTATGTGGCATTGTGAAGGAGGGGTGGAGGTGGAGAGGGAGAAGAGGGAGGCGAGGAGGAGGAGGAGGGGGAAGAGGAGAAATGAAAACGTGGACATTTTTGGTATAGTGTCAGTGCATAGGCGAACGGTTTATATAGAGGAAATAATGTGACGAAAATGTACGGAGAACAGTGGTTTCTCTTCCGCTCCAACAAGCAAAGTTTAGATATTTTCAAAATGCATGTCGACCTTTGTGGAATTTACTCAAACAGGGTGCATTAATATCTCAATTATATTCGAGTTTTTGAATTTGTGAATTGCATATACAGTATTTGAATCAGCCTTTACTGTTCCAATATTAAAGGACGTTGGTTCATCGTACTTTTAAACCCAAAATGATTGAAGTCTAGGAGGATGTTTACATATCATTGGGGTGCTATGTATAGTGTGCACAATGTAGATGGGTATGTTGAGTATTCGAGCGAGATATTTAAGCAGAATGTTTATTGAATACGGTATGTGTTTGCAACTCCGAATAATATATATTTAATTTCTGTTTAACAACATTAAAGTTATACATTTTAACATAACATATCAATAATGCAGCGGAAATAAAACAGTAGCATACATAGTAATTAACTCTATTTTCGTCTTCAGAAATAAAGGTTTTCGATATAATGAAATATTCGATCCGATCCGAACGTAAAATAAAATAATACACTTGGATCAGAACTAACATTCTTATGCAGTTAAATTTACTCAAGTATAACGTACAAGTAATTCAATAAAAACATCATGTTTCATGTTATAAGTTGATTAAGTTCAAACATTGGTTTCCATTGTCATTCCAAATCACTTCAAAATTGGATTCAATTATATATTCATGTTCCCGTACAGCAAATCGGTTTATTACCAAAACTCAAACTTTGATTTTAAATTTTCATGTCATAATTGATCTCAACGAAATCTTTACATTCAACAAATCAAATTTTAAACGATTCATGTTCCAGTGCATGTTTTTAAATTCAGGTCTCAAGTTCCATATTTCAGTCCAAAACATGTCTCAAACATTTTCCAAATTTTGACTTAAAAACAATTCAGATTTAAAAATTAAATTTCATATCAACTTAAACTTAATGGTTAAAATTTATAATTTAACGTAGTGTTCAAAATAGTTAAAACTTATATTCCAATGTAAGTTCATAACGTTTCATATACATTTTAAAATGTAGGGATTTGCAGCGTGATAACAAAGATGATGTCAAAGTAAATAACAATTTGTACAACATACAAACATAACAACCATCATAATAATCATAAATCAACCACTATTATTTTATCAACAAGTTATTATTTCATGTAAAATCAATTGCAATGAATTAACAAATCACTTAACTTATTTTTAATTCAACACGAAGATTTAATTCAAATTTCGTATTTCACAACCAATAAACCAACAACAATTAATTTAATTCAATTCCTATACCAGGTGTCAACTAGTACTGGTACAGTGGTGTCAAAATGTTGGTGTTAATTTAAATTTCTAAACTATAATCTAACAATTTAACTTGTATAAAATATATATGTTAGGAAATCGATAAATTTACTGCACATAAAAAAGTAAGTCGTGAGAAACTTACCTTTCATGGTTTAGATGGAGACATAAGCACGAACACAAGCAGGGCAACGACGAATCAAAAAACAACTACAACTTCTGTATATATTTTATCTTTAAGAAGAGAAGAAGGCAATAGGGCTATGCCAAAATGGAAGAAGGCAATATGTCTTGACTTGGGAAGATGCTTAGATTTTCATAGGATTTACCGAAATAGAACAAAAAAGTAGACATTTTAAAACTGATTTTCGAATATGTTAATCATCGAATTTGAAAAAAATGGTTATAGAAAAGTTATAGCAAATTCTTTTCCCTAAAATTAAAAAAATTCATAAAAACTGGATTTTGCTTATTTTAAAGGAAGATATGGATGAAACATTGACAAACATTTTCAGGTCTAAAGACTTAGACCCCAAGATGATTCTGAAAAACTTGCATTTTTGACATGGTAAAACATAAAATTTGAAAAATTGGTCAAATTAGCTGATTCAATTACACTGAATTTAGAAGAAAAAAAGAATATTTAATTTAGAGCTTTCTAGAAAAAATATGACCATGGAAAGTAGAGACATAATTTGTAAAGAAACAAAAAATAAAAGCATGGACTTTTGAGTGTTAGTGTTAGGATTTTCTATGTTTTAGGGATTAGGCTTGAGGATGCGGGGTGTGTAACAACTCGAGTTTTTGGATGCCTAGTGCAGACTGTTTATAACTTGTTTCGGAAGTCGAATTTTGAAAAGAATAAAAATCCGAGTTCAAAAGCCAAACTCGCATAATTACATAAGTTGAGAAAATTAACAATTTTGGATTTTATGAGAAATTGTATAGATTGAAATAAATTAAACTCAAATAGCGTAATAATGGAATGTTTTTCAATTTGTGTTTGCTAAATAAAATTTAAGATGAAAATAATAAAGTGGATGAAGTCTTATAAATTGTGTGATAAAAATAATATTCACAAATATTTTTTTTGTGAAGCTTTATAATGTAGAGTCATGTTACAATAAGTGTTTAAGAGATTTATATATGACTTCTTGCATTAATTATATATGACTTCTTGCATTAAATTTCTTGAGTTAATTAATTAATTTCAGTGTAAATGGGTGTTTCTAAACTTATTTGAGTTGTGAATACACTATAAAAGAAAAATATTGATTAAAACTCAATATTTAAGTATTTGAAATAATTTTGATAAGACTTGGTGTTTATTTTAGCAGAGAATATAATTTATATGAATTAAACTCAAAAATGTTTGTTTGGTGCATAAAAGTTGTAAAATGTTCAATTTGTTGTAAAATGCGAAATTTATAAACAAACTTTTGTTAAAAATATTTAAAAATATCTTAAGCATGGTCGTATACATTTTTTTCAAAATATAAGATGTTAAAATTGTAAGTTTTGATTCATTAAAGTGTAAAATGTGTGCTTTTTACATAAAAGAACATAATGTACAATTTAAATTAAAACTGTGAATTTTTTGTGTTAACATATTAAAATATGTTTAATTTAAATATTGTTAGTTTTTTAATATGATGTGTAATTTTAGTTAGGCTTAAAACAATGCTAATAATACGTGTGTAAGTATTCAAGGAGGTGAAATATGATGTAAATTAGGTTGTTTGTGTGATAAGTAGTTTATTTAAATTAAGATAGCATAACTAATCTATATTAAGGCTAAATAAGGTACTATTTAGCCAAAATCAATGCTTAACAAAGGAGGGACTGAAAAAAATTTCTAGTACGTACATTTTTCATCCCATTCTTCCTTTTCCGGAAGCTTGACTAGAGAGAGTAGTGTCTGCCTTCTTTCTCCTCCTCAAAATCTGAAAATTAAATTTAATTAGAAATAAATAAAATTGAGAAAAAAATTGCTAATTCTCATGCTACAAGTAAATAAACATCAATCAATGCCCCATTATCAAATTCCTAGAACTAAAGATGGAAGGTTACCGTAAGTTCTTAAGGAGGCTTTGCATGCCAATTTCTAACATGCTGTAGGTATCTGTTGTTCTTTACCTAGATTAAAGCTTAAACTTTGCTTCGAAAATCGCTGAAATATTACTAAAATCCAAGAAAGGTGGTTGGTACACTCATACTTTCTGGTTTGAACATATATTTTGTTTGAATGTGAGTTTTTAGGATGCAAATTCGTAATTATAGTAACTTAATTTCGTAGCTTCCATGTTACTGCAAATCTGAGCTTAAGTCCTGGTTTGTGACCATGTAACTCTTTTGTTACATATCTGATTCCTCCTAATTTTCTTTTCTTCTGCTGTCTGAATTTTGCTGTTTGTTTGTGTTTAGAATCGTGCTTGAAATCAACTAGTTGTTACGCTGAAATAATGTTCGAAGTTGAGCATGAGCAAGCTTGCACTCGCCTGAAATTGAAGCATATTGGGTTGACCCACACAACCTTTGGGTCGACACCAGGGCCAACACAAGCATAGGGTAGCTCAACCCCTATAGAGAAAAACATAGCATGATACCTAGTGTTTGCCGTTCCTTGTTTATTTGTTTTCTTGGTCATTTTGGATAAGTGCTAAAGCACTAATTTACTTAATTCCTTTCAAGTTTTTCTTGAATTTGGTAAGTTGATGTAACACCCCATGTCCATTAATGTCACTCACAAAGGGAATGCATCAATGTCCTTAAAGCGTTATTGTCGTACAGAACAGATAAATTACAAGAATAAATAAATAAAACAACATAGCGGAAGATAAAACTTATTTCATAGCATCATAACTCAGAACAAGCTTACATAAGTAGTCTCCAAAACCATTACAACAGGATCAATAGTCTTCTCCAAAAACTTCAAAGTACATAAAGAAGCAAATACTTAAATAACATAAATGCATAAATCCCCACTGAGCATAAGCAAAGGCATAAAGGCGAGAGAGTCTAAAGCGATACATCTACTCTTTTCAAGCAACTGAAAGAAATCGGCACTAAGCTGTAGTATTCCCTCCTTGCAAACCTGGGGGGGGGGAGGGGGGGAGGAAGGAAAGAAAAGAGGTGGAAACAAAACGGGCCAGACATAAAGTCTGGCGAGTCCAATAATTTTAACAAATAATAAGTAAGGTAAATGATCAAGACATAAATAGGCATCATGATATGGCTATAACATAGATAAGGTAGATAAAAAGGATGGACAAGATGATTCCGTTCCTAAGTACTAAGACAATCCTACACCTTGGCTAAGCGGACAACCCTCCAAGTACTAACCCCGAAGACCGAAGTCAACATCAGACTAGCACCCAAAGGACTATCCAACTCAACCAACATGTATTTCGTTACACCGCACTATTTCTAAGTTACACCACATTACTTAATTACACTGCACATCTACTAGTCTCTATTTACTAAAGGTTGATCCCTTCCCACTAACTATACCCACATGACAAACTTGGTAGTTACTTGTACTCAGCCGCTATTGTAGGTACCGGCTTGCTCCTACCACCGCTAAGGTACCCTTACCCTACCCATTCGATTGGCTCCCTAAACCCCGTAGGCACCCGTGTTGGCCCCACAGTGGGGTGTATCACTCCCCAAAGTGGCAACCCCGATACCAACATAAAATGCACGGCCATACCTACACGATGCAACAACGTCTTACCTACTAGCCCGGACCCATGCACGCACATGAACCCGTTGGACTCGCGTTGCCACCGCTATTCACGTTTTGACCTCTTACATTCAAGTCCAGTAAGCGTGCCCCAACCCCGGCCTAGTACCGGGCCCAATTAGATACTCAAACGGGTCACTGGTTGAAACGGGTCCCCCATCCGACACAAGCCTCACACTTATGCTTGGTCCCCACTAGGTTTTTCTCCCACTTAACCATTTTAATTTAAATGTCCATGTCTTACACATGCTATGGTTAAGTCCATACTTACATGTCATAATTTACATGTCTTATCTTATACCGGTTAAGTCCATATTTACATGTCATAATTTATATGTCACCCCACTTAACCCTCTAACCATACCCATGTCTTATTATGGTTTGTATTTCTTAATTCATTCCTTATGACGAACGGTGCATGACCTCCCACATTAGACCGAACGCTTTGTGGCCGCTGGATTTGCCGGGCGGTTCCATGCAGTCTTACGCCACAAAACGGGTCTAACCTCATATCATTAACCATTGCGCCTACAATTCATTCCTTTGACCTCTCACATTAGATGTCCAATTGTGGCAGCTGGATTTGCCGGGCGGTTCTGGGCAGTCTTACGCCACAATTGCGCCTAACCTCATGTCAAAGGTTTATTAATAATCGTATTTCACCCATACCCAATTTTCATGTCATATGTATCCAATTAAACACATAATCATGTTTATAATATTGCCTATTCCAAATTGTCACTAATTACATATTAATCAGCCTCAATTACAAATTTACAATTATGGGCAATTTCATCAATTCCATGTAATTCATACCCAAATATGCCAATTTCACATATTATCAAATTATCCAAAATATCCAATAATATCCAATTTTCCATATTTCACATATTCCCATCGCTCCCGCGTATTTGCATTCGCGCATATTTTTAACATAGGCTCGAAGGTAGCCTAGATCCAAAAATAAAAGGAATAGGGATAAGAAGAAAGAATCAAATCACAGAAAATTGGAATTAACACAACATCATGAAATAAAGGGGCATGTAAACTGGCATAGAGGCATAATGACAGATTCAACTTGAATAAACTGATAAAGGTATGAACTTTACATAGAAACATAGGCATGAACTTGAATAAACTGATAAAGGTGAAGACTTGGATGAGATTTAAATTACATACATACACATGAATCCTCTTTACAACTTCATCATGTTACTTTTAATCCCATTATATTGTGAAAATCACCATACTTACCTTTCCAGTTAAAGAATAGAATTATGCACTGAAATTGGTGTAGAAAAGTTGTGGTGTCGCTGATTTATCTTCTTGAATTGTTGTAGAAGCTCTAATCTTTAATTTGAGTTGAAGTTGAACACTTGAGATTTGATTTAGAGGCGGCGGCTAGGGTTTAAGAGAGAATTTGACAGCATAATGGTGTCATAGATAATATTTATGAATTAGGGTTAGGTCTTAGGGTGTATATATAGGTGAAGGAAGTTATTTAGGCCTTAGGACTAACCTTAGAACTGATCTGGACCACTCAGATGCCATATCAGCCCTTAGGGCGAATCGGGCCACGGGTTGGCAGCCAAACACCCTGGATTGACCTCTCGCCGACCCAGCGGAGCTCGGGTCTACTCCAAAAATGGTGCGGTTCGGCTATTCCCCCTCTCGATTCGCTGTTTTGAAATTTTTTTGAATATTTATTTATTTAATTTTTATATATATCTATATATATTTCTCTCATATGCATACAAACTTCATGGATTAATAACTTCTTCATAATTAACCATTTTCACATGAAACCACTTTTTGAACTGCGTTCACACTAAGCCACTTTTTAGCCATTCCCCTAAAACAAAAATATGGCGCTGGCGGGGATCGAACTCTGTACCTCTTTTATGCAAGTCACATGTTCTAACCAAATGAGCTACTAAGTCTTTTACTTACAAACCTTATAACAATGCTAAACATCATTCTTTTCTCATTCCTCTTTTTCAAATAAATTATTCTTTAATTTGTTATTTTAATATTCTCAGAAAATACGGGGTGTTACATTCTCCTCTACTTAAAGGATTCCGTCTTCGAAATCTCTAAGTCAAGAAGAACGTATCCTACCATCCAATCATCCATCTGCTCAACCATCAACCACTAGCAACCATGGTCCTTAAAAGATTTCTAATGCTTTTCATGTACATATGCATAGTGTGTGTATATGTCCGTATACTAATGCAAAATCAGGCGATCCGCTGATTCAGTCGACCTCCTTAATGTAAATAATGAT
Source organism: Allium sativum (assembly GCA_030737875.1). Lineage (NCBI taxonomy): Eukaryota > Viridiplantae > Streptophyta > Magnoliopsida > Asparagales > Amaryllidaceae > Allium > Allium sativum. The sequence continues at coordinate 653,630,278 of CM060923.1, forward strand.
AGTGCCATGTATCCATCATGTATGCAAAGAACCCTATACATATCATTACTACATGTATGCACAACCATTCATTTAAATGCAACATCCATATGATACACACAATCAACGTACATTCATTTTACTAAATACATCCATTTATATGCAATATGTAATATGAAAGTGACTGAGCCGATCTAGTGCCTAAAGTGTGTGTATATGCATCCACGAGCAACCACTAGCAAACACTTGCATCCACATGCATCCACCATACATAACATGTCTCAAACACATGTTTCAACCATAGGACTACCCTATCTAAAGGTCAAAGATACTAGTGAGAGGACATACTAAAGATAGAACAAGTACAAGCTAAGCGATAAAGGAGAAATTAAAAGACATACCCTCGAAAAGAAAAGGGTACAATGAACGCATCTTCTCTTCCGTCTCCCAAGTAGCGTCGCTGTCATCATCTCCCCATTGCACTTTGACTAGCTTGACCTCTCGATTCCTCAACTTCTTATTCTCCGACCCAAGAATGCATGTAGGAGCTCATCGAATCGTCGCATCATGCTCTATTTCCACCTCTCTAAGCAAGCTCTTCCAAAACTCGCTAGTAAAGATAGGATCATGATCGCTCACTATGCTAGAAGGAACACCGTGCAAACGAACTATCTCTCGAATGTATACGGAGGCTAACCATGGAGCAGTCCTCTTACTCTTCACGGGAATGAAATGGCCGCTCTTAGTAAGTCTGTCTGCCATGACCCAAATCCCCGTATTACCCTTCCTCGATCTTGGTAACCCATCAACAAAGTCCATCGAGACACCCTCCCACTTCCATTGTGGGACCTCCAATGGGTGAAGCAACCCACCGGGCTTCTTTTGCTCTGCTTTTACTTGTTGGCACACAAAGCATCTAGCGACAAACTCGGCCACATCCCTCTTCATACCGGCCCAAAAGTATACTCGTCTCATGTCCATGTACTTCTTGTCCCCGCCGTGATGAATGGTCATCTTCGAACGATGTGCATCATCAAGAATGGTCTTCCTCAAGTTCTCGTCTCGTGGTACACAAAGTCTACCGTCCCTACGTAACCAACCCTTATCATCTAGGGTATACCTACTGAGATGGCTCGATGACCCACCCCTTATGAGCTTCTCTACTAACTCAACCAACTATGGGTCATCTCGTTGTGCCTCACCAATCCGTTCCAAAAGTGTAGGTCTGACCTCTAAGGATGCTAGCAAACTGGGTACAAAGTCAATAGAAGGTCTAAAGTCAAACGTAGAGATAAACTCTAAGTTTTGCCACTTAACAAACAACGGACTCAAGGACAACCTTTTCCTACTTAAGGCGTCTGCCACCACGTTACCCTTAACAGAGGTATGCTATCTCGAAATCGTAGGACGCTAAGAATTCCATCCACCTTTGCTGCCTTAAGTTCAAGTCCTTCTGAGAGAACAAGTATTTTAGCGATTTGTGGTCTGTAAACAATTCGAATTTCTCGCCAAGAAGATAATGGCACCAAGACTTAAGCGCGAAAACAATAACGGCCAACTCTAGGTCATGTGTAGGGTAATTTTTCTCATGCACTCTCAACTGCCTTCCTCCATAGGCTATTACCCTCCCCTCTTGCATTAAGACTGCGCCTAGTCCTGTCCCACAAGCATTGGTATAAACGGTAAATGGCTTACTCCCATCCGGCGACACTAAGACTAGGGCTGTGGTCAAAGCTCTTTTTAAACATTGGAACGCATCATCACAATCTACGTCCCACGTGAAAACTAGGTTCTTCTTCATCAAGCATGCCAATGGGGCTGATATCTTTTTGAAGTCCTTGATAAACTTCCTATAGTAGCCAGCCAACCCCAAGAAACTCCTCACCTCGGTGGCATTTTTAGGGACCTTCCAATCTTGGATGGCCACCACCTTCGAGGGATCCACAGCTATCCCTTCTTTGGAAACCACATGCCCTAAGAATCGCATTTCCTTCCTCCAAAAGTGACATTTAGAAAATTTAGCTTTAAGGTTATGCGCTCGAAGTATCTCCAACACTTCCCTAAGATGTAGGGCATTCTCTTCCTCGTTCTTAGAAAAGATCAAGATGTCATCCACCAAGATCACCACGAATTTATTAAGGTACTCCCTAAACACCCTACTCATCAAGTCAACAAAGCATGCGGGGGCGTTTGTCAAACCGAAGGGCATCACAAGCCACTCATAGAAACCGTCCGGAGTCCTAAAGGCAGTCTTGTCTATGCTATCCTCAGCCACTCTCAATTGATGGAAACCAGTGGCTAAGTCCAACTGCGAAAACACTAAGGCGCCAACTAACTGATCGAAGAGATCGTCAATCCTCGGCAGTGGGTGCCTATTCTTCTTAGTAAGCTTATTAAGTTCTCTATAGTCCACACAAAGTCTAAGGGACCCATCCGCCTTCATGGCAAATACTACTGGAGCACCCCACTCCGATATACTACGTCTTATGAACCCCTTCTCAAGAAACTCCCCTACTTGCTTATTGAGTTCCCTCCTCTCACGAGGAGCCATGTGGCGTACTGGCAGAGATACGGGTTTTGCATTGTCTACAAGATAAACGAAAGTCTATCTCACGTTTTGGGGGTATACCCCTCACCTCATCGAAGACATCAACATATTCACGGACTATACGAACAGAATGTAATTCATCATTGGATGCGTCAAGTGACTCAAGATAACTAAGCATCACCGATCCTCTAGGGTCATAAGAAATATCAAGGGTCTTTCCACTACGAGTCAACAATTTTACTACCCTTCGTTCGCAATCTAGGATGGCACCTTGTCTGGCTAGCCAATCCATCCCTAGAATCAACCCATAGCCCATGAAACCAAGCACAAAAGAATTACATTCAAAACCAACGCCTAAGATAGACAATCTCAAATCCCTACAAACCATGGATAAATGAGCCGACCCACCAATAGGATTTGAGACTACAATGGGATCCACAAAGAGACTAGTATTTAAGTGCAGTGTTTCAACTAATGATGTAGAGATAAACGAATGTGATGCGCCAGAATCGAATAAAGTACGGACAAGATGATCAAACAAGAAAATCAAACTTTCAATAGAAATTTTTCTACCTCCTTCCTGTCCCGGAGCCATGAGAGCGTGAACCTGCCCTCCCGAAGTAGAACCTGCCCTCTGCCCTTACTTCTTAGGACAGTCCTTGATAGCATGACCTGGATCAACACAATGATAACAAGCAAACTTCTTCTTCTTCCTACAGTCTTTCTTCAAATGACCGGGTATCCCACAGTTGTGATACTTCCTCTTTTCTTTACCACCTTTCTTTTGTTGTTGGGCTTTCTTTGGATCCTCCTTCTTATTTTGCGGCCTAAAAGTACTTACACCCTTCTCTTCTTCATGCATGTATGCCATATCAACAAGCTTTTCATACATTGCCCTCATTGGAATGTGGGACATAGCCAAACTGTGAAGCGGTTCATTTAGGCCCTTTGCAAACCTCAAGGCCTTCTTGTGAGGCGTATTCACCAACTCTAGTCTAAATCTAGCCAACTTATCAAATTCGGTCACATACTCCTTCATGATCAAGTTTTTCTGCTTTAATGTCAAGAACCTCTCCATGTACATACTCTCCTCAGCTTGAGAAAGGAATTTCAACTCAAACCTTCCCCTAAAATTTGCCCATGTCTCTACAACACGCTCTCCATTAGTAACCTCCCACCAAAACGAAGCTTCGTCCTTCATCAACCAAGCAACCAATTGGACCTTCTTACAATCATCCAAATCGAAAATGCCAAACAGATCCTCCACTTCTTTCAACCAATTTCTAGCTTCAACGAACGTTTCAGACCCACTAAAAGGTTTTCCACCCATCGAACGAAAGTCTTTATATATCTTGGAGAAAGCATCTCCACGCGGAGGAATGACTGGAGCTGGGGGAGGCGGAGGAGGAACGTTGGCCGGACCCGCGGCAGCGGCCCTAGCCTCGAGATATTGACGAAACCAACCGGGTACATGAACACCCTCTGGTATCTCAAATGCTCCAGACATGCTGAAAAGAAAAAGAAAGAGTTTCATAACAAGGGAAGCGAAAGAGAGGTGTATGGCTTGCGGGGATTATGCTCTTTAAAGTAAACTTTCCTTGAAAATAGCTTCTATAAAACAAGTTTTTGAAAATACTTTCTATGAAAATAATACTTTTGAGAACACTTTTCAAAACTTTTTATCTGTTCTTGTAACCATAGCTCTGATACCACGTGTAACACCCCATCATTAATGTCACTCACAAAGGGAATGCATCAATGTCCATGAAGCGTTATTGTTGTATAGAACAGATAAATTACAAGAATAAATAAATAAAACAACACAATGGAGGATAAAAATTATTTCATAGCATCATAACTCAGAACAAGCTTACATAAGTAGTCTCCAAAACCATTACAACAGGATCAATAGCCTTTTCCAAAAACTTCAAAGTACATAAAGAAGCAAATACTTAAATAACATAAATGCATAAATCCCCACTGAGCATAAGCAAAGCCATAAAGATGAGATAGTCTAAAGCGATACATCTACTCTTTTCAAGCAACTGAAAGAAATCGGCACTAAGCTGTAGTATTCCCTCCTTGCAAACCTAGGGGGGGGGGGAGGAAAGAAAAGAGGTGGAAACAAAACGGGTCAGACATAAAGTCGGGCGAGTCCAGTAATTTTAACAAATAATAGGTAAGGTAAATGATCAAGACATAAATAGGCATCATGATATGGCTGTAACATAGATAAGGTAGATAAAAGGATGGACAAGACGATTCCGTTCCTAAGTATTAAGACAATCCTACACCTTGGCTAAGCGAACAACCCTCCAAGTACTAACCCTTAAGACCGAAGTCAATATCATACTAGCACCCAAAGGACTATCCAACTCAACCAACATGTATTTCGTTACACCGGACTTTTGCTAAGTTACACCACATTACTTAATTAAACCACACATCTACTAGTCTCATTTACTAAAGGTTGATCCCTTCCCACTAACTGTACCCACATGACAAACTTGGTAGTTACTTGTACCTAGCTTCTATCGTAGGTGCCGACTTGCTCCTACCACCGCTAAGGTACTCTTACCCTACCCATTCTATTGGCTCCCTAAACCCCGTAGGCACCCGTGCTAGCCCCACAGTGGGGTGTATCACTCCCCAAAGTGGCAACCCCGATACCAACATAAAATGCACGACCATACCTACACGATGCAACAACGTCTTACCTACCAGCCCGGACCCATGCACGCACATGAACCCTTTGGACTCGCGTTGCCACCGCTATTCACGTTTTGACCTCTTACATTCAAGTCCAGTAAGCGTGCCCCAACCCCGGCCTAGTACCGGGCCCAATTAGATACTCAAACGGGTTACTGGTTGAAACGGGCCCCCCATCCGACACAAGCCTTCCACCTATGCTTGGTCCCCACTAGGTTTTTCACCCACTTAACCATTTTAATTTAAATGTCCATGTCTTACACATGCTATGGTTAAGTCCATACTTACATGTCATAATTTACATGTCTTATCTTATACCGGTTAAGTCCATATTTACATGTCATAATTTACATGTCACCCCACTTAACCCTCTAACCGTACCCATGTCTTATTATGGTTAGTATTCCTTAATTCATTCCTTATGACGAACGGTGCATGACCTCCCACATTAGACCGAACGCTTTGTGGCCACTGGATTTGCCGGGCGGTTCCAGGCAGTCTTACGCCACAAACCGGGTCTAACCTCATGTCATTAACCTTTGCGCCTACAATTCATTCCTTTGACCTCTCACATTAGACGTCCAAAAGTGGCATCTGGATTTGCCGGGCGGTTCCGGGCAATCTTACGCCACAATTGCGCCTAACCTCATGTGAAAGGATTTTTAATAATCGTATTTCACCTATACCCAACATTCATGTCATGTATATCCAATTAAACATATAATCATGTTTATAATATTGCCTATTCCAAATTGCCACTAATTACATATTAATCAGCCTCAATTACAAAGTTACAATTATAGGCAATTTCATCAATTCCATGTAATTCATACCTAAATATGCCAATTTCACATATTATCCAATTATCCAAAATATCCAATAATATCCAGTTTTCCATATTTCACATATTCCCGTCGTTCCCACGTATTTGCATTCGCGCGTATTTTTAACATAGGCTCGAAGGTAGCCTAGATCTAAAAATAAAAGGAATAGGGATAAGAAGAGAGAATCAAATCACAGAAAATTGGAACTAACACAACATCATGAAATAAAGGGGCATGTAAACTGGCATACAGGCATACTGACAGATTCAACATGAATAAACTGATAAAGGTATGAACTTTACATAGAAACATAGGCATATGATGACATGAATCAAAAAGGAGAAGACTTGGATGAGATTTAAATTACATACATACATATGAATCCTCTTTACAACTTCATCATGTTACTTTTAATCCCATTATATTGTGAAAATCACTGTACTCACCTTTCGTGGTTAAAGAATAGAATTATGCACTGAAATTGGTGTAGAAACGTTGCGGTGTTGCTGATTTATCTTCTTGAATTGTTGCAGAAGCTCTAATCTTTAATTTGAGTTGAAGTTGAACACTTGAGATTTGATTTAGAGGCGGCAACTAGGGTTTAAGAGAGAATTTGACAGCATAATGGTGTCATAGATAATATTTATGAATTAGGGTTAGGTCTTAGGGTGTATATATAGGTGTAGGAAGTTATTTAGGCCTTAGGATTAACCCTAGAACTTTTCTGGACCACTCAGATACCATATCAGCCCTTAGGGCGAATCGGGCCACGGGTTGGCAGCCAAACTCCCTGGATTGACCTTTAGTCTACCCAGCGGAGCTCGGGTCGACTCCAAAATTGGTGCGGTTCGGCTATTCCACCTCCCGATTCGCTGTTTTGAACTTTTTTGGAATATTTATTTATTTAATTTATATATATATATATATATATATTTCTCTCATATGCATACAAACTTCATGGCTTAATAACTTCTTAATAATTAACCATTTTCACACTAAACCACTTTTTGAACTGCGTTCACACTAAGCCACTTTTTAGCCATTCCCCTAAAACAAAAATATGTCGCTGGCGGGGATCGAACTCTGTACCTCTTGTTTGCAAGTCACATGTTCTAACCAAATGAGCTACTAAGTCTTTTTCTTACAAACCTTAGAATAATGCTAAACATCATTCTTTTCTCATTCCTCTTTTTCAAATAAATTATTCTTTAATTTGTTATTTTAATATTCTCAGAAAATACGGGGTGTTACAGATTTTATTTGGGCCCTTTTTAAAAGCCAATATTATAGTCAATCCATAATGCAGGTTGAAGGGATTTCATGTACATTGTTGTTGTACAAATTTGTTGCTTCTTTTTCATGATTTATCTCACACCATGCACGTTTTATAAAATAATTTCAATAATGAATTTTGCCTCTCTCTCTCTCTATATGTGTATATATATATGGATATATATACATATCGCTTCAAGACAAATGATTTTCTATGCTTTGTTTATTTAAATTAAAATGGCCTCGAAGCTATATTATATACATTATTTTCTGATATAGACGGATTTTCAGAAGAAATAAATCAAATGATTTTAGAATTGTTTTGTAAACTCGTTTCTCAAATCTCGATGTTATGTATATAATCACATGATTTTCCACTCTTCGAGAGGGCAAGGAAGTGAATTGAACGATATGATGAACCTAGTGGTATGGAATACAAAGGTATATTATATCGGTTAATTCCTGACTTGTTCAATTGAAGCTATTTTGTGGAATTGGCTGACTCAGAGTAAACCGATAAGTGAGAACGTACAGTATGAGATGTATCGTTACCACTAATCATATCATTGTTAGGAAGTCCGTTACACATACTCAGGGAATAGTGTGAGACCTCCAGATCAATTATTGTACTAGGCTAAGAAAGGACAAAAATGTCTGACCTACGAGTCTACCGTATGTAGAACAAAGGTCCACTTATTTGGAGGAACTACTGGTATGTAACTGTGTAGGGCACTAAAAACAATGTGGTAGTTCTTTAAAAACTATGTGGTAGTACTGGATGGATTTGGTCGACTGTGTGGTGCATTTCCTTATTGGATCCAAACTATGTGGGTCGATGTTCTCTAATTTCCCTGAGACCGTGTGGTGCTATATTTTCTAGATTTCAAGTATCCATTGATTTGTAGAATTTTAGGATGCTTATGATGTTTCACCATCTTATATATATTGAGTGTTTTTTTGGCAAAACCAGTCGGTTTTTAAGGTGACCGCAAACACCTTTTTATTATAACCAATAATAAAAATACAAAATGTATAGGTGACTGTGGTTAACAGTCGGCTAAATTTGGTTTTAAAGGTGGAACTTTCACCATATACGGAGTTTATAGTGTTCCGTCCACTATACCTAACAGGGTTAGAGTACTAGAGCTAGCCAATTTACTAGACTACAAAATTACATCCTAATATGATCTAACTCTCCACGTAGTGAGAGTATGAATTACATTCTTTAAAAAGAAGAGATTACATTTTGAATACATTATTTGAACAACACAAGGTTGTACATAGAAAAAAAATGTACTCAAATAATTACATGACGAGACTGTAGAAGGTACAAAAAAAAGTATGGAGCAATACCAAAAGGACCATACACTAGTTGTCAAATTTTCTTGAGCTCCACAATCTAACATGAGGCCGGCAAGGTCACCATGAGTATGGAAGGTTTCAATTTTCACTGAAAATGGATAGCACGTCGAGAGCAATGAGCTTCACCTGTGTCACTACCTACTACAATGAAACAAATAATCCAACAAACCAAAACTCAAGAATGAACCCAAACAGATAACACCATCATGATTGTTCAGAATTTCCATCCCCAAACACAACAGCTAAATTTCGTGCTAAGAATCCATGAATAGCTGAAGGTCACCGGAGATAGACCGACTAAGCAAAAACAACAGTGACCGCACGAACATCCCAAACATAATTCCATGGTTGCAGATCCATTCACATGGTTTAAAAAAACAACAACCAAGCACCACAATAATACAATAACAACTAGAAACTCAAAAATGAAACAACACGATCTACTAATAAGACAAAAATTTAGAAAGCATTGAAGACTAAATATCAAAAGTGTACCATCACTAGCTCAAGGACGAGATGCGTAAACATATCAGTAGATGAAGGGTTGCTACTGTCCAAATAATTTCCATGCTAGTGCTGATACTCGTCGCCTAAGAAATGACTACCAGTTGAATAACTCGAAAGTGAGTAGTTGCCTAAAGTAGAAACTTCTAAGACAAGGGGTCGATTTCAGGAGAGGTTTCAGGAAGTAAAGACTGAAGCAGTGAGGCGAAGAAAAGGGGAACCAGAGCTCGGATCCGTTATGGAATGCTCCAACTCAATAGTCACGTTAGCCAAGGCCATTACAAGCATCAGCGTCAACTAACTCGACGAATAAGGCTGTTGAGGAGCGACCATCTATATAATAGCTTTGAACGAGTGTTAAACATATCGAATATTGTGGTCTTACTTTTCAAATCTCATACGGAAATCTGACACATTTAATTCAAGTTCAAAACTGCTACACAACGACTAAATAAAATTCGAAATCAATATAAATTACATAACAATAAAATCAGATTCAGACACAGATATTCACATCACTAAGGCGGAAAAGATATGAATATAACACATAAATGTAAATACAAGATAGTGTTCAGAGTCGATCCACTATACAACAAAAGAATAGGTACATGGCTACTCAAAATAGTATGTATACAAAGGATTATCATATACATATTACCCAAAAAGTACAACGTTAAAGTAGTTAGCCCAAAAGTAGAGGATAGTTCGTGCCGAAGTCAAGAAGAATCACCGTAAGTACCTCGGTCTAACCCGAGTATTACTTACACAAAGATAGACAATAAACGTATCAGTCTAGCTGTACTCATCCCATAATCTAAGATATAATAAGCGATATAAATAAATGTAGACATGAATACGATAATAACAATGTCACGTATAAACGTGAAGCTCGGAAATGTCTATGGTATATCTCAAAATCTATATCAGAGCTATAAAAGAATATCTCATTCAAAATCATATAGCTACTCACATGAAATGATAACTCATTTCAAATCAACACAAAAATTGATAACGCAATATCAGTAAACTCAAATTCCGGAAATCAATAATCATAATTGAGAAATCACAAAGGGAAGGGGTAAGGCCTATCTCAAAACGGGAGTCCTAGGACTCAACCAACACGTGTATCCCAAATGAGACGCGATCTCTAGGTAGCTAGCTTATAATATTGAGTCGAAGCTCCTCAAATGGTCCGTAGACCGCGGGTCATGACCCTGCACAAATGGTCCGAAGGCCGTCAAAAGCATAGATACACAAAAATGAACCGAAGTTTCTTAAAATAATCCGAAGACCATTAAAATATTCAAAATGAACGGAAGTTCCACAATATGATCCAAAGATCATTAGAATATGGAATAAATTCCACAACTCAGAGACATCGCACAAATCCAGTCTAAATCTCAAAAAGATCATAGTTAATCAATGAAAGTGTAAGTTACTCCAAGCTAGTAAATATAAGAGTTAAGCAACATGTCCCATAACCACTTGCTTTACTCGTATATTCACGAATACGGCGTATTGTCCACTAAAAACAGAAAACAGTCATTGCCACAATGTTCAATCGAACGAGTCCAAGAATTAACCGTTGAAGTAAACATAAGGGGTCATAGTCCTTGTTTTCAATAAGGCGTTTAATTAGATTTCTTGTACGACTGAGAAAAGGTTTATATAAATAGATACTAGTAGATTGGAAGACAATTTATAAAATGATTTCGTATAATGAAGTAGGATTGGAAACCATTTAAATAAAGGAATTTGGTATCTACTAATAATATAAAACCCCTTTATAATTTGAAGTGGCAAATCTCATAAAATATCGATCGTAATAACAAACAATCTCAAAATTTACGTTTTAATAACATAGATCAAATCTCATGAATATCAATCATAAATTCATTCACAATGAATAAATAAAACTCAATAAAATCATGCTGCAGAAATCTGTGAATTAGAGAAATTGAAAAATCACAGAAAAAGCCCGAACGGGCCGAACTCAGTCGAGAAAGAGTCTGAAGGGACCTAAACTGTAAACCGTAGTTTCCACTGGTCAACAGCCCTGAAACAAGTTTCAGATGCCTGGAACAAAGGGGCATACGTCTGACCTGGTACTGGTCACAAAATGGCGATCGAAATCAGACGTATGAGCCTCATTTTTAGATGTCTGAAAATTCCAAACATTTGGGAAAACACTCCAGACTTCTGACTTGATGTTTGGATCAAAAATTGACCCTGGATCAGACGTGTGAAATTTATTTCAGATGTTTGACCTGGTGCAAATCAGGCAGTAAATAAAGGAGCTCTCCGATCGAAAAGTTCCGACTACTTTGGACTTCCCGTATTGATCCATATGTTTTAGAAAGCTTGCATACACTCTCTGAAGCACAAAAATGACATGCATATACACACATTCACGAAATGCAAAGGATTTTCTTTTAAAATGCAAAAAATGCTCAAATTCATGAAAACCAAACATTATACACACAATGCGCATACAACATATACGTGCCAAGGGCACCACTTATATAAGCATACAATCTTGTGGCATATATGCAAGTTCCCAAGAACTCACCATTGATTGTAAGAATGAAGAAGAAGCTCAAATCATAAGTTAGATCAACCTTTCTTTAATCAGTTCTCTAGAATCTCCAATCTAAGGTCCTATATATAGAATTACTAAGATTTAGCTATGTGTAATTCATAGAGATTGAAGACGAATACGGTTGGATATGATAGAGATGGAGCTTGCCTCACTTCTCTATAAATTTACACCTGATTTCCTTTACAAATTGGATTCCTAAGATGAACTAGGGGTTAGGAATTTTGATTTCCCATTCCTTTCCACATTTTCTATTCTTTTGATGAAGGGTTGGATGAATGAAGGGGAGAGGGCTGTTGGGAGCCTTAACGGTGAGCTCGGTTGGCTAACCCAAACCCAAGTCCAAAGTGCAAGTTTTTACATACTCAAAATAGATCAAAATTTATAGTTTTAAAGGTCATAAACGACATTTTGAACTCAATGGAAGGGGTTTCGAGTTCAAATTCATCCGTATGCAAAATGTGGCTTTTTGGTCACACACTCGATTAAGGATTAACGACGCTATAGTTAAATATATTATCGTTAAATATGCATGTTGTTACAGACTTCTCCCCCTAAAGAAATTGCATCCTCACAATTTGTTAAGGTAAAACCCATATAGTAGCAACCAAACATTTAACCAAGAATTGATATATAAAAATATATTGAATCAAGTAATTCACATAAAATTATTACTCATATTTTAAACTTTGATTAATCTTATTAAAATTTAACTTTGAGTTACAAATCACTATGTAACTTGAGTCTATACATGTATAATGTTCAAATAAAATTCATGAACATATACGTGCAACTAACTTATTTTTCCAATAAGTGTTTTCAAAAAAATAGAACTTTATTACTCAAATTCTATATATTCTAAACCCTCAATTCCCATAATTATTAAAAGTTTAATCGCGAACTACCTTACTGTGATTTTTTTGAAAACTTGGTTTAGACATATCTCAAAATTTACAAAATGAAATTAAAATATTTTTCTTTCATTAGATAATTATAATCCAATAGATCCAGATAATTCTTTTTTTCAAAGAGTTCTGACTAACATTGGGTCTTACACAATCATTTGAACTTCAAATCTCAAAATCACGACTACCACTATGCGATAAGCTCGTTTTAATTAAATTTAATTAACTCGTTTAACATTCAATAAGTTTATAAATTATAAACCTATACTGTTACGTTTTCAACACAAACTAATTAATCAATCAAATTAAAGGTTGGAAATATCGACTATCCTAAATCGTCGAACATTCCTTATCACGTTTTGGCTAGATAATTTATCCCTTATAAAATTTCTTAAAACTGTTCTAGCCTACAAAAATTTTCGAAGAGGATGTATACCATAGTCATATATACCCCATTCACATGGATACGCGATCTCGTTGGGGAAACAAAATCAAGAAATAAAATCCGGTTTACATATCCTAAATTGGAAATATTAACACGTCCTCTAATATTTCACGATCAAATAAATTTGTACCTTAATTTTCCAATAAATCCCTAAAATCTCAAATTTGAAATATTAGCACGTTCTCTAATATTTCATGAACAACATCTAAATCAAGTGAACATGATAAGTGGTAGAAGCTGAAAGAATTCCATAAAACTTGAAAAATTCTGGTTTTCAAACACACTAAAATACCACGAACTAGGTTGAGGTCAAATCAGTCGAGTTATGACCTCAAAAATTCGTATCACTAGTGGGTGACAAATAAAACTGGAATATTTGTTAGCTACAATGACAAAACAATCACCAAAATAAAGGGTTATTGAAAATTGATTGCTAAGTCAAATAGTGGAATGACTTAAACAACGATGACTTTTGAATAGATCATCAATTTGAGGTAAGGATTATATTAAGCTTGTCGTGATCACCAAGCTTAGAACATTCCATCGGACCTCTCCACAAAACAACTTCCCTTTATCCTTAGTGGTTGGTCACTAAGGAGAACAATCAAATAAAAAGATTGAATTACAAAAAAATGAAAATCAATTTTGAACTCAATTACCCATCAAGGTGTCATCCTAAAATGGGTGCAAGGATCCCAAAAATTCACGAGTAATGTGAAATAAAAAAAACATGTCTTCTTTAAGGTCATTCATTGTTATGAGAATTTATAAAATTTAAGGAAGCTAATGAATCTAAATTAGAATCGTTAAGAACAACAGAAATCTGTCTTACAGATATGGGATGTCAAAGATGGATGATATTCTCAAAAATAATATGTGGACCTCATGGATAGGTCAATCCATCCCGAGAATCACCATGAAACTAAAACAAACAAGACATGCAAATAAGCATGGAAAGAATAGCCGCATAAAAGAGAGTTCATAATCCATAATAACATGATTTTTAAGAATCAACCAAAATTAGTCTAAAGAATAATTTCTCAAAGGAATAACAAATTATTGCAAAGTTGATCTATCAAAATACTAAACCTAATTTAGTATATAAAAGAAAAAAGGTGGGAATTCATGCAAGATCCCCAATGACAAAAGCCTGGAGATCGAAAATTGAAATCCAGAAACAAGAAAATAAGATCAATAAGACAAATATAATCTATTGCTTTTCAAAAGAAGATCCGAGATAATTTTCAACGAAAACCCGAATTACCCAAGCTCTAGATGTCACTCATAGATACCTAGAAAAATATAGAATGGAAAGACACACAAACCATTAAAAGCACGAGTGTATAAATCCATAAACCTAAATGTTATTCAAAAATGGTTCTCATAACACAAAAATGGACATAGATCCATAAATGAACACATAGGTAATTCGTGCCATAAATAAATAATGAGAACCCATGAATTACCGAAATCACCGTACAAACACAAATACTTCGATGGCTTCGAAGCAATGTAAGTATATATAATAGTAGTCATCACAAAAATGGTGAAATCATGAATAGCACAAAAACACACAAACAACATGAAGTGGATCCACATAAACTACAGTGGCCTTGACAAGGTCGCTGACACCTCCTAAAAACAGTTTCGTCAGCCACGACAAGGTCGCTAACACCTCTCAGGCTCAAGCAGTTTCATCATTTATCCGAAGAATGTGTTACAAGATTGGAAAAACTCAAATTCTCCACAAATGATCAAAATGACAAAGTGATCATCAACGATCAACAAAGAAAGCGTAATTTACATTAAGCTAGTAAATAGGTGAGTTCAGCCAAATGTCCCTAACCACTGACTTAACTCAAATATTCACGAACAAATGGCAAACTCCACTATAAAGCGCAAAAATGATCATAGAAAAATTTGCAAAAGGCATACCCGGCAGGTTACTCAAGAAATTTCAAAACGGTCATCATAACCGAGCATAAGAAGAATGGCAACCAATTAAACAATTCTTGCTTAGAAATATGAAAATAAGTCACGATGATGTTGCAGTCATCACCAACATTATTTTCTTTAGAAATATCGAAATTGACATACAATATTGAAATTGAATTTCAACTGACCAAGTCCAAAAATTAGCCGGCGAGGTAAACGCATGTGTGTCGACCCAGTCATTTTTACCAAGACGTTTAGCTAAATTCCTTATTAAATCGAAAAGGCAAAATTACCTATTTAGAACAAGTAACACTCAAAGGCAAAAACAATACTAAATCATTACCCAAAGAAAACTAGCATCATCTCGGTAGCAAAATAAATGGGTAATGAAAATTCAAGGTAGCATGTAAGAATTTCCACAAAACATAGGTTTGGAAAATCTACATTCTTACATATAAAACAAGCGCCATCTAATTCCTAAGGACATGGTGTCCTTAAGTTCCTTTGACGCAAGGAAGGTAGATGATCTCAATTTCAAAAGAACTCAAATGAGATGATCACAGTAAGCGTCATCATAAAGGATAAAGAGGATGGCACCCTTATAGACATTAGTTTCCTTGCCAAAATAAGATATCTTAAGTTCAAAGTTAAAAATTCAAACTATGAAAGGTGTAAAGGATATATACGATGGTCATATATATCCCATTCTTAAATCATTATCTTATTAAAATCCCTACGATTGAAAATTAACAATCAATACTAATGATTTGTCTCGCCATTTATTTATATCAAATTTCTAATGCTAGGGTTCAATGGCGATGCAGATCATTGATATTTAATATAAGGGTTGTGTCAGAATCATCTCATTGAAGTGTTCAGAAACTCCTATCAATATCATGGCGTCCCACTACTTAATTAGAACTCCTAACATACTCAATGGGAAACTCAACACGATAAAACAAATTACATCAAAATAGGGGCGCAAATTTGTTGATAATTAATCATGGGTGCAACCATTTATTCATGAATTAAAATTGTAATAATAAATAATTAAATGAAAACATTTCATAGTGCTTAGTGGAAATTTTTTATTCGTTTCTGCCTCACAAAGCTAATCTCAAGCAGATTAGTATTTTACTTGGCCAAAATTATTTTATTGAACCGTTTTATAAAATAATTAAGAAATCATCAAAACTTGGAAATAATTTGAATTCCTAACCAAGAAAAGGGACGGGATTCTAAGTTTTTCTTGGCCAAGATGTCACAAAGATGAAGTCAAATAAATTTGATTGTTCAAACAAGGATCATGATATAAGATAGGATATGACGGGTCCTAAGACTCAAGCTAAATCCCAAAACATGATTTCCTAAGAGAGACTTAGGATAATGATGCTCGCCATAATATCTTATATTGTTCCGAACTTAGCTCTAATACCAAGTGTAACAACCCACCTCTATAGTTGCGTTAGCCAAGGCTATTGCAAGCAACAATGTCAACTAACCCGAAGAATAAGGCTGTTGAGGAGCGACCGTATGTATAAAAGCATTGAACGAGTGTTAAACATATCGGATATTATGGTCTTACTTTCAAATCTCAAGAGGAAATCTAGCATATTTAATTCAAGTTCAAAACTGCTATGTATCGGCTAAATATAATTCAGAATCAATATAAAAAACATAACAATAAAATCAGAGCCAGTCATAGATATTCACACCACTAAGGCGGAAATAGATATGAATACAACACATAAATATAAATACAAGATAGTGGTCATAGTCGATCCACTATACAACAAAAGAATAGGTACATGGATACTCAAAATATTATGCATACAAAGGAGTCTCATATACATATAGCCCAAAAAGTACAACACTAAAATAGTTAGCCCAAAAGCGGAGGATTGTCCATGCCGAAGTCAAGAAGAATCACCTGAAATACCTCTGTCTGACCTGAGTATTATTTACACAAAGATAAACAATAAATGGATCATTCTAGCTGTATTTGTCTCATAATCTAGGATATAATAGATATAAATAAATGTAGACATGAATACGATAATAACAAGGTCATGTATAAGTGTGAAGCCCGGAAATGTCTACAGTATATCTCAAAATCTTATATCAGAGCTATAAAAGAATATCTCATTCAAAATTATGTAGCTACTCACATGAAATGATAACTCATTAAAAGTGAACTCAAAAATTGATAACACAATATCAATAAACTCAAATTCCTGAAATCATTAATCAGAAATCCAGAAATCACAAAGGGAGGGGGTTAGGCCTATCTCAAAACGGGAGTCCGAAGACTCAACCAACATGTGTTTCCTAAATGAGATGCGATCTATAGGTAGCTAGCCCATAATATTGAGCCAAAGCTCCTCAAATGGTCTGAAGACCACAGGACGTGACCCCGCACAAATGGTCCGAAGGCCGTTAAAAGCCTAAATCCACAAAAATGAACCGAAGTTCCTTAAAATGATCCGAAGACCATTAAAATGTTCAAATTGAACGGAAGTTCCTCAAAATGATCCAAAGATCATTAAAATACGAAATAAATTCTACAACTCAGAGACATCTCATAAAGCTAGTCTAAATCTCAAAAAGATCATAATTGATCAAGGAAGGTGTAAGTTACTCCAAGCTAGTAAATATAAGAGTTAAGCTACATGTCCTATAACCACTTACTTTACTCGAATATTTACGAACAAGGTGTATAGTCCCCTAAAAACACAAAACGATCATTGCCACAATGTTCAATCGAACGAGTCCAAGAATTATCTGTCGAAGCAAAAATAAGAGGCCATAGTCCTTGTTTTTACTAAGGCGTTTAATTAGATTTCTCATAGAACGAGAAAAAGATTTTTATATAAATATACGCTAGTAGATTGGAAGACGGTTTATAAAATGATTTCGTATAACGAAGTGGGATTGGAAACCATTTAAATAAAGGATTTTGGTATCTACTAATAATATAAACCCCTTTATAATTTGAAGTGGCAAATCTCATAAAACATCAATCGTAATAATAATCAATCTCAGAATTTATGTTTGAGTAACATAAATCAAATCTCATGAATATCAATCATAAATTCATTCACAATGAATAAATCAAAACTCTATAAAATCAAGATGCATAAATCTGTGAATCAGAGAAATTGAAAACTCACAGAGGAAGCCCAAACGACCTGAAACTCAACCGAGAAAGAGCCTGAAAGGACCTAAACTATTGACCATGGCCTCCACCGGTCAATAGTCAAGAACTGCATTTCATACATCTGGAACGAAGGGGAATACATATGACCTACTAATGGTCACAAAACAATGGTCAAAATTAAACGTCTGAGCCTCATTTTCAGACGTTTGAAAGTTCCAAGCACTTGCGAAAAGACTCCAGATGTCTGACCTGATGTTCGGATCAAAAATTGACCCTGGATCAGACATCTGAAATTTATTTTAGATGTCTGACTTGATGCAATTCAGACAATAAATAAAGGAGCTCTCCGATTGGAGAGTTCCGACAACGTCGGACTTCCCGTATTGATTCCATATGTTTTAGAAAGCTTGCATACACTCTCTAAAGCACAAAAATAATATGCATATACACACATTCACGAAAATGCAAAGAATTTGCTTTAAAAATGCTCAAATTCATGAAAAACAAACATTACACACGCAATGTACACACAAGATATACGTGCTGAGGGCACCACCTATACCATCATACAAACTTGTGACATAGATGTGAGTTCCCAAGAACTCACCTTTGATTGTAAGAATGAAGAAGAAGCTCCAAACCTAAGTTATGTCAACATCTCTTTAATTAATTCTCTAGAATCTCCAATCTAAGATCATATAAATAGAATTCGTAAGAGTTAGGTATTAGGAATTCATACAAATTAAAGAGGAATAGGGTTGGAGAAGATAGAGATGGAGCTTACCTCACTTCTCTATAAATTTACACTTGATTTCCTTCACAAATTGGATTCCTAAGATGAATTAGGGCTTAGGAATTTTGATTCCCCGTTCCTTTGCCCATTTTCTATTTCTTTGATGAAGGATTGGGTGAATGAAGGGGAGAGAGCATTTGGGAGCCTTAAGGGTGAGCTAGGTTGGCTAACCCAAACCCATGCCTAAAGTGCAAATTTCACATACTCGAACTATATCGAAGTTTATAGTTTTAGAGGTCGTAAACGACATTTTGAACTCAATGGAAGGGGTTTTGAGTTCAAATTCATCCGTATGCAAAATGTTACTTTTTGGTCATACACTCATTAAGGATTAATGACGTATATTTAAATATATTATCGTTAAATATGTAGGTTGTTGCACGCTAGCTAATTCAAAGCTTAAATCCGGAATTGATAGGGGGGAAACACTGAGAAAGACCACACGTGCTGAAATCAGGCGAAGAAAAGGAAGAAATCAAGTTAGCGAGGAGAATGAAGTGGGTATTTGATGGGTAGAGGAGTGCGAGACGAAGAAAAGGGATGCATGTCGCCATTTACAGTCTTCTCAGTGTTTCATAGCTTTTGATGCATTATGATGTATATTAAGTTTTATACATAATAGTATGCTATTTGATGCTTATTTCACGATGATTATATAGTTGTGAAACGAACTTTTAATAAATTTCAACATGATGTATTTGCAACAACCCAGATTTTCCGATCATTTAGTTTGAATATTTAAATATGTTTTAAATATTATACTTAGAATATTAAGGGATTTTAATATCTAAATCGGTTTATTAAAGCGAATTTTGAACGTTAAATTTATGTTTAATTTAAAATGAGCTTGTAACGTCGTGATAGTTCGTAATATTGAGTTTCGAACTTCAATTGAATATGCAGGATCCGATATAAGTCGGAATTCTATGAAACAAGAAACGTTTGAATCTTGTTGATTATAATTTTCTATGAAAGAGAAAAATCGAGATTTCATGTTGTAGGTTGTTAGTTATGTCCAATTCAAATTTTCAAATAGTCACTATGGAAATCATTTATGAATCATAACATTTATTTAATAAATTAATAAGGATTTTTAAAATGATGCCGTTTAACTTAAAACGGCTAATATTGAGGTGTAAATCCATATTGTTTATATATGAAGCTATATGATAATTTTATTTGGATATTTACGACAATAATAATAAATTATTTTATTTAATTAGATTATTTTGGAATTAAATTAATATTTAATTTAATTTGTATAAGCCTTAAGAATGGCCATTTTGCAAAAGGCCTCGGTTTTCGATGAAATTCATTTCATTAGAATCGTAAGGTTAAATTATTGTATGAAACCAAATTTCGTGGTAAACTGGTGTCGTATGTAACAACGATAGCCGTAAATGCCTATATTTTTATATATTATTTTGTCAATTTAAATTGGAAATTAAGAATAACCGATTATCAAACGAGCTTCGTTTTCAGCGAAATTAATTTTGTCAAGTTCGTAATGATTTATTGTTGTAGTATTTCAATTTTCAAGTTAATTGGATTTATTTTGTGATCGTATGCGATTTAAATGCATAATGATTCATATATATGAGTTATAAAGGAATTTTCACAAACGATATCAGAATTCGATGAAACCTATTCCATCATGTCCACAATATTGTTTTATGATAGGATCTACAATTTTATTGAAAATGGAAGTCGTACGTGGTAGTTTTTGTATGTTACTTCACGAAGAAGTTTAATTTAATAATTAAATATTACTACTCCTTCATATAAATACACATCAACAGTTATAACCCCAAACTGGTTCCTGCATGGTCAAACTCTTTCCTCAGTTGTCATATTAGAACGAATGGCGACAATTGCTTCACCCTTCTTCCACCAATTCCTCATAACCATTGCATTAATTCGAAATGGAAAAACCAAGCATAAGTTTGAATTTTGAAGATTAAAGGTTTTCGATGCTAATTTGTAACGAAATTTCTATAAACGTTATCACTTTTATGGTATATATTTAGTTATACTCATATCATTCGATGTCGAATTATAAAAAATTTCCTCTATCTCGAAGTTTGAAACCATTATTCGGATGATGCCTAGGGTAACACTACCGCAACTTGTCCGACTTTATTTTTAACTAAGAGACAATATAAGTTTGGGATCGATAAATAGTGATAAGAGAATGTGATTTAGTTTCCATATACAATCATTTTTGAATATTCTTAATAGTTGGTTTCACAACTATTGGTTTAGCTTTCTTGGGATGTATCGTCCAATCAAAATGATTTTTTTCTCTTTAAGCACTGATATCCTCTGTTGAAATGGCTGAACTAAAAGAGTGAGTGGAACTCAAGCTATATGGGGTTGCTTTCATTAGGGTATTATCACATCTACTCTGGATTGGATTTGTTTATGTTCACCCACAGATGTGATATCACATCTACTCTAGATTGGATTTGTTTATGTTTACCCGTAGATGTGAAATATTCGAATTCTCAAATTTTGCACGGGGTCCGGCTTGAATGTTTCCGGGAGCCATCAGAGTTCTCAGTATATTCTAGAGGTATACTTTCAGTTAGGGAAGCACACTTTCCTAGTCATTTTTTATTTGGAAAATTTCTCATTCAATTCTAATATTACAAGTTTTCCTATTTTTAATTTGCATTAGGAAGGTATAAATCCTTTGCGATGTTCAATTAATTTAATCAATGGTTAGATTGGATATTATTGAGATTAACCTATTCCATCGTTAAAGGTGCGGTCCATTTTTCTTTGGTAAAATTTACTATTACCTTATTGGATCCAAGATCTTGGATTAGTATCTTTGTTTCCATCGAGAAGTGTCGTATGCTTTTCTCCATGGGTTGCTTGGGTTTTTCCTTTTGGTTGGTATTCATGTATTTTTATATGTGACATTGATTCCTTGTTTACTTCATCACTTATGGTTTGTGTCATTACTGATATTATTCTTGTTAGGTAAAAACCAGTTCCACGACTAGCAGTGTGGTCTCATAGAATTATTGTACGTTTCCTGTTATTTAAGTTTTCTTGAGTTGGTATTCCAGACTGATCCATGTATAATTTTATTATAATTCTCGGGTCAGACTGAGCTTGTTTCCAAGTTGTCTTTAGTTGTGTGTAGAGCTCATGGAGTAAAATTGGAAGCTTGCCTGTCATATTATTTTATTTCCGCTGTATTTTATTTTACCTATCTGTATTTGTAAGGTTAGAATTTTGTAATTGTCCAGTTGATAGGATTTGCATTTAACTCTGGTTTACGTTAGTATCTTGGAGTGACAGTTCATCTATCGTTATTAATATTTTACGTTGTTGTTTCCACTGTGAGATTCTGTGTTTCTTTCGTTCTTTCCTTTTTACCCTAACAATCCACGTTTTCGAAGATTGGATGTTCGACATTAAAATACAGTGGTCATATTTAGTGTCGAATTTTGATGGTCAGGAAGGTGGGTCATTTCATTTGGTATCAGAGCCTAAGGTTAGATGAGAACCTTGGCTCTGGTGGGGTAATTCATCAAATTGGGTAAGTGAGACCCTGAGATGAGTTTGAGAGAGTATATTTAGATACAAGAGCAATTTGTTAGGGTTATAAAAACATATTGTGTTAATTAGTCTATTAAGTATGAATTCTAGCCAAGACGTGGGATGCCATGGTTCAATAAGGATTTCTAAACACTCAAACAAGAAATGTAAATACAATAGTATTTTTTGAAAATTGTAAATGAAATATTTTACCTAGGATATATTTTGTATATATAGAAATGGTTTTTCTAAACTATATTGTTATATTTTTTTTAGTTAATGATAATACTAAATTATTATCATTATTAATTGATTGGTCATGATCATCTAATTTAGGAGTGTAGACTATTGTTTGTTTATGGTGGATTTATGTTCTATTTATATTTGGACATTATTAATAGTTTAAATGTATTAGAATCAAATATCTTATGAATTACGATTCACAGCTTGATTATTAGGTGTTCGATATAAATATTAAGTCAAAACAACATTTACTAGAAGATTAGTTAATAGAATCGAAATGAAAAATTAAGTATTTAGAAAAGAAAATTTAGAGAAATTTTTATTATAATGTGTGTTTATATTAGTAATTTAATAAGTTTGATAGTGTAATATATTTTGAAAATGGTTTTGATTAAAATAATCCCAAGATAGTTTAAAACGATTTCAAAAGGATTTATTAGAATAGAAATATATATAATTAGCTCAGGTTCAAATGAGTTAGGTAGGTAGGAGAGTTTTAGTAAGATTAGGATATTTAAAATAATAGATGGTTTAAACAACTAAGTTTCTTAAATCGATTAATGTTGTTTGAGCTAATCCACATAACACAACTTTTCTTTAGACACCCTAAGGAAAATATGTCGAAGGGTTGACTCAGTTGAAAATTTCTTATTTTGTTTAGTATATATATGAATTTTGGATTGAAATAAATAAATCGATAAGTAATTTAAGTTTTAGTTTTTTGATTTTGTTTTTCACTTAATATGATATTTCATATGTTAATTGTAAACGAAATGAAAAATTCAACGATTTTGAATAGCCAAGATTTTCAAGTTGAACATGGAAACATGCTCGATTTATTAGAAAACAAAAGGGAAAATGGTTATAATTTATTAATTTAAAGAAGTTTGAACATATAAATTTAATTCAATTAAAACAAGATGTGCAACTGTAGTTCGTGAATTTTTCATTTGAAGTTCAAATGGATGTATAGGATCCAATATAAGTCAGAACTTTTTTAAATAAGAATTTTTCAAATATACTAGATTATAGTTTCCTAATGGAAGTGAAAAATCAAGATTTCATCTCGTATATTTTGAGTTATGTTAAAATCAATTTTTTAGAAAAACCGCGGTTTGGTAGTTTGTAAATTAAAATTATTAATTTAACTAAATAGTGAAAATGAGTTAGTAATGATTAGTATAATTAAAAAACCAGTCAATAATGAGTAAGTAGGATATACATAAGTTACTTACTATGCAAGGTGTATGGTCTAGGCTTTGGTTACATAACTTTGTGGTAATTTATACCAATCAGAAAAAGGATTTCTCACTTGATTCTGATAGCAAACACTTGATTTGGATTCTTGGTATGATACTGAAGTTTTCCATTATAGTTAAAGGCTGGATAAGGAAGAAAGATTTTCTAATCGAGAAACCTAATTGGAGTCCACACTAGGAAGGTCGAGTGAGCAATACTGGTTCTGAGGTGAAGTCTATGTGTTCGATCAAGAATTTAACGTACAAATGATTTACGTATATCATATGAACTTGAATATAATTAAACTGGTGGTTTGTGACTCATCCAAAGATTGGTGATATTTATTCGACATTTAATAATGTCAAATGTTAAATTCTCCTAAGTAATCTGTTTGATTGTTGAGTTGGTTTCTTCCATTTTAGAATCTGATTGTTTTTAGTTGGTTGATTGTTTGGTTTTATAGACTATGATTTATAAAATTGTTGTGGCATGATTAGAACTTAAATCCTGGTATATTTGGAAAAGTGATGCAGTAGAATTTAAAAAAATAGTTTGATGTAAATTTTCAAATATTTAGTTATGACTAATTTTGATTTTGGATGTTTTTCCGGTCGGAAGACTTGCAAGGTAGGTCTAATTACACTAATTGTTGTTTTTGAGGAACCAAAATACTATTGGATGCTCCATGTTGTTTGTTTTTGAATTTTACCATGCTTGGTAGGAGGAGCCCTTTCTTTGTCATCATTGATTTTTTTTTTGGTTTTGTTTGTATTCCAAGAGATTTGAATATTAAACCCGGAAGGTTACTCTAATATTTTCTATCAGAAAATTTGATGCATATTGGTTTGTTATAGGATAACCCTATGTAATCTGGCTTATGTTTTTTTGTTATTTATTGCACCATTCTTGATAGTTGCATTATGTCTTGGTTGACGGTATGATTGTTGTGTTGTTTATGCATATTGTAGGTTTTGCTATTTTACTTATTTATTTGCTTAACTCTTTTTTTAGGGTTATATAAGTATTTATAGGTATGGAAGCAAAAACTTGCTTATAACTTTTGGTTTCATGGTAAAGATATGTTTGCCTGACAAAATGGTATGTATTTCAGATTACATACTGTATGTGGGTCTTATATATTGTTTCCCCATGGTTTGGGATGCTTCATCACTAAAATGAAACATATAGTGTCATATTTTATTGTTTTGAAAATTTTCGGATCGAGCCATACAAAGAAGGTGCTGCCGGAATTTTCTGAAAATTTTTGATGTTAGCAAAATTAATTGATAGTTTAAACTTAAGGATTTGTTGTGATTCCTTCCCTTTAGGAATTTTGAGGACGAAATTCTTTAAGGGGGTGAATGTAACAACTCAGATTTTTATAGCAGGAATATTTAATTATTTAAATATTCAAAACCATTAATTTTAAGATAAACTGTTTTTGGATTATATTTTAATTGAGATATGGAATGTCGATTCAACTTAAATTTGAAATCTTTGAGTTTAAAATCAACTTAAGTTATTTTGAAGCCATGGATAGCCCTATTTGGATAAGGACGATAATAAGAAATTATTACCAATAATTTTGAATGTTTGTAAGTCTAAATATTGAAAATCGTGATTTAAGTATTAACAAAAATGAACTCGATGATTTCAATTATCACGGTTTAGTTAACCGATATTGATTTTAATTCCATTCATGATAATAAATAGTTTGGATTTGAATCAATATTTAGATCGTATTTTAAAATAATATTTTAATATGGAAAATATCCAATTTTTAAATGATCTCGAAATTCAACGAAACTAGTTTCATCGGATTTGAAATGGTAAATAATTGTAAGATTTCAATTTTTGTATCCATTAGAGTTATATCATGTGGATAAAATGCGCATCGATAATCGATTTAAAATTATAATTTTGATTTTTAAAATAATTGTTAAGTACAATCGAATTAGCTTCCGAAACAAATTTCATTGTTTTTAAAATATGGGTTATTAGCTATGGATGAAAGTTAGAACATCTCGTTTCAAATTCGAATTTTTTTAACCTCGATGAATAGTCTAGAAGCTATGAATATAAGGTAACCTTCTCCATTTGTAAAACCCTATCCTCTATCTCTCTTTTTCTTCCATCCAATGGCTATAATTTACTCTTTCAATCTATCCACAATTAGCAAAATCTACCTAATGGAAAGTTGTTCGTATCGACATTTAGATTTGATCCATGGCTGGCGCTTGACCAATAGAGGTCGTGGATGGCCAGAAATCCCCTAAACCCAAACTATGTTGTTTTCGTTTTATCTTGATTTGCGTGCAAACGGTGAGCTTTTGGCCGATGGCGCTTGGAGGAAGAAGGAGCAGGGGAGTGAGGGCTTTTGATCTCAGGTGGTGCAACGGTCAATAGTTGCATGTGTTCGGAGAATTTGAGCTTCGAATGGTTTTTGTTCTTGCTCAAAATTACAGCGTTTGGAGGAGGCGGAGAGTTAGTAGACGATATTTCGGGCGATTGCTCGCCAGAAGATGGCGAACTCAAAGGAGATGTCAAGCGGCGGTCCGGTATCCAGCAAGCGGCACGCGAGGTGTTTATAGGTGGGGGAGGGTGGGAAGGGTTGCACTTCGGCAGTTATTAGTTTAGGGGTAATCCTGGCATTAGTTCATTTGTAAGGTCATTCATGATTTAAGTTATTTTAATTCATAAACTTGTAATGCTCAAATCTTTTTCATACGAGGTCGGATTCAAGCGAAACGATATGCATTGAGTTCGTATTTGTGAACGCTACGCCTCTGAGTTGGATTGGAGTGTTTTGGAGCTATTTGGTTTTTTATGTAACATCAAATGCTCGTTTGGAATTATATAAATCGACTTGAAATCGACAAATTAGAATGGATAGTGAATTAACTCTCACACTTTCCGGAGTACTATTTTCATATTGTATAATATAAATAT
Source organism: Allium sativum (assembly GCA_030737875.1). NCBI lineage: Eukaryota > Viridiplantae > Streptophyta > Magnoliopsida > Asparagales > Amaryllidaceae > Allium > Allium sativum. The sequence continues at coordinate 653,657,287 of CM060923.1, forward strand.
CTATTGTTGAATCGATGTTTATTTGTCTTATATGTTTGTTTGTTTAATTGATTGGTTGATTTACTGCTTTGGTGGATGTTGATATACATTTTAGTCTATGAATGGATGACCTTTGACATTACCTATTTTTAAGCAGAAGATTCATCTTAAATGAATTATATTGTATTATCTATTCAATATGCATATAAATAACTTTTTTGCTCTAGGGGACCATAAAAGGAAAAACGGAGAGTACGTAGCATATTAGGTCGCGATGTAACGCTCCAAAATATATACGTCTATCTGTGGTTGTTACGTAATCTATGTTATGAAAAGTGCACTAAAGCGATGCATAAGCATCATTTACGCGATTTTTGCAATTACTCTCCTAATATTCTGAAAAGCGGAAGGTATTAAGCGATTAGCGCTTAAGTGCGCCTTTTTAGCACTAAATAGCGCCTCGCTAAATCTAGACATTTATATAGAAGTATTAAGAGATGACTTATTTGTATAATAATTAAGCACTTCTTAAGCGTTGCGCTTAAGCGCCTTTAGGCATAGTTTAGCTAAGCATGGATCTAGCGCTTAGGCAACACTTAAGCACCGCTTAAGCACCATTAAGCGAAGTGAGCCCTTCGTCGCCTCGCCTCGCTCAGCGCTTAATATAACATAGTATGTAATTAATAATTACTTTTATTATGTTCATATGTTATCCACAACAATCCATTCGTCTGTATTTTATTTTTTCTTACATTTGTTTGTTACGTTCGTTTATCGTTCAAATTTAGTTATGGTTCCCAAATTTGATTGTATTATCAATGATTGAAGTAAATTAAACGTTTTGTTTAATATAAGCTTGAGTTTTTCAAAGAATCGACATTTGAATAAAATTGTCACTTTAATTATTGATATTAATAAATTTATTTATTATTCGGGTTAATAATAATTGGATTCAATCATTTATTTCAGCAAATGATAACTGAGTCTGATTTTGCATAAGTAACAAACGAAGAAGTGATTGTTCATTCTAATCAATGATATTAGAATTGAATTAATTATTTTAGTTATGGAACTTGAATTTTAGTAATTATTTTAATTAATGATCGCTTGAAACTCAATAATCGTTTTAATAAATGATGCTTTAGTTCCGATAACTTTCTTTAACCAATACCGCTCTGGATTTGATTGGTCTATTATTCAAAGTTGTAATAAAATGAAGTTTAATTTATTTAGCGAAATGAATAAAAACAACTTCAGTTTATTTAATTTAAAGGATTTGAGAGTTGTTAACTAATTTATAGAAGGTTTTAAAACTTAATGAATTAATTTAATAAAAGTTTGTAAATAATCTATTTATTGATTATTGAAGATCTTAAGTGTGGTTAACTATCTTTCGGTATATTTATTGTTGTTTTAAGATTTATAAACAAATTCTGTTCTGGTTTGTTTCCTTTTTAAGAATTTAAATGGGGTTCTTAAGGTTATAAAAAGGAGTTTTTTTTATAAAATTATCCTCCAGGATGAGTTATATTTATTTAAATGTATTAAAGTAAACAAATCTAGTAAAGTGTCCTTTTGGATAAATAATATCGTTTAGATACTATAAATGATTGTTTTAAATAAGAATGTCCTTTTTTAAATGGTAATGGTTTGTAATTTAATCTAAGTGTAAAGTGTGTTGGGTTTTATCGAAATCGATGTTTTGATTTAACATTGTTTTTGAGTTTACTTTTAAATTATGCCTCAGAATTATAATGCCTCTTTAAAACTAATATTTTAAAGAATATTGTTAATAATCTTTTCGTTCAAATATCTAAATTATGAAAACCAAGCATAAGTTTGAGTTTTGAAGATTAAAGGTTTTCGATACGAATATGGAAAGAAGTTTCCATAAACGATATCGCTTATATGGAAAATATTTAGTTATACTCTTATCAGTAGATGTCAAAGTATAAAAACTTTCTTCTATCTCGAATTTTGAAAACATTATTCGGATGATGCCTAGGGGTAACACTACCGTGACTTGTCCGAATTTATTTTTAACTAAGAGGTAGCATAAGTTTGGGATCGATAAATAGCAATAAGAGAATGTGATTTAGTTTCCATATACGATCATTTTTGAACATTCCTGGTGGTTGATTAGTAATTATTGGTTCAACTTTTTTGGGTTATATCGTCAAATAAAAATGATTTGTTGCTCTTTAGGCACAGTTATACTTTGTTGAAATGGTTGGACCAAATGAGAGAGCGGAAATCAAGCTATGTGGGGTTGATCCCATTAGGGTATTATCGCATCTACTCTAAATTGGATTTGGTTGTGTTCGCACATAGATATGGAATGCTCAGATTATCAAATTTTGTACGGGGTCAGACTTGAATGTTTCCAAGATCCATCGGAGTTCTCAGTATATTCTAGAGGTATACTTTCGGTCCGGGGAGCCCACTCTCCTAGTCATTATTTGTTTGGAAAATTTCTCATTCGATTCTTAAACTACAAAATTTTCTATTTTTAATTTGCATCAGGAAGGTATAAATCCTTCGCAATGTTTAATTTTCTTAATCCATCGTGAGATTGGATGTTGTTGTGATTGATTTAGTCAGTGGTTAAAGATGCTCTCCCATTTTTTTAGTAAAATTTACTTTTACCTTGTTGGATCAAAATTCTGGGATTAATATCTTCGTTTCCATCGAGAAGTGATGCATGTTTTCTCCATTGGTTGTTTAGGATTATCCTTTTGGTTGGTTTTCGTATATTTTTTTATATGACACTGATTCCTTGTTTACTTCAACATTTCTGTTTTGTGTCATTGCTGGTATATGTTATTCTTATGAGGTAAAAACCTGTTCCATGACCAATGACATGGACTCATAAAATTATTGTATGTTACCTATTATTTGAGTTTTCTCAAGTTAGTATTCCATAGTGATCTGTGTATAATTTTATTATAATGCTCAGGTCAGACCGAGCTTGTTTCCAGGTTGTCTTTAGTTGAATGTGGAGCTCATGGAGTAGAATTGGAAGCTTTCTTGTCACTTTATTTTATTTCCGTTGTATTTTATTTTGCTTACCAACATTTTTAAGGTCAGAATTTTATAATTGTCCAGCTTGTAGGATTTGTATTTAACTCTGGTTTACATATGTATCTTGGAGTAACAGTTCATTTGTCGTTATTAATATTTTATATTATTGCTCCCGATACGAGATTCTACGTTTCTTCTGTTCTTTCCTTTTTCTATTTACCTAACAACCTACATTTTCAACTATTGGTTGTCGGACATTAAAGTAAAGTGGTCGTATTTAGTGTCGACTTTTGATCATCGAGAAGGTGGGTGGTTACATTATTTAAAGTACGAAAATAAAATTCAGTAAAGAGTAATGTAAAATATTCATGTGAGAATAGTGTTAAACCGCTATTTGAGTCGAGAATTATAGAAAAATTAACAAATCAAGAGAGATATTATGTTGACTCAGCTAAATAATAAGGAAAATCATTATGATTCTGGTGGTTAAATATTATTCAAAATAGATTAAAGAGTTGCTAAGTAAAAATGTGTATTTCAAGAAAATTAAGAGTAAATATAAATTGTTTTTGAGTATAAGGGTCGATTCAAATAAGTAACTATCTTGAATGTGAGCTGTACTTTTGAAATAAACACTCATGAATTGAGTTAAAAAAGGATTACAGTCATTAAGACGTGAATAATAAATGACAAATGAAGTGGTTGTGTGATTCTATAATCAAAATAGCCGCCATTGTTTGGGTTATTAGTACAAATCTAATGGTGAGGCAGTGTCAATCACCGACTAGCTATTGAGAAAAGATGAGTGCATATTCTAATTATATGCAATATGAAAATATGTTATGTAACAATTGGCATTATTCACGATTATTTAATTAAGAGATTTAATTAAATATCGTACCGTTCCTTTGGTATAAAACCCAAGATTTGCAAATGGATGAATTTGGACTCGAAACCACTTCCATTGAGTTCAAAATGCCATTTACGATATTTAAAACTATAAACATACATCTGTTATAAGTCAGTGAAATTTGGGACTTCAGGTAGGGGTATGGGTTAGTAGACATAACCCATTAGTCCAGATCCTTATATCCCACTTGACTATCTCTCTCCTATATTAATTCCTAATACTTCAATAAAATAAGAAAATTGGGGAAGGAAAGGGAAATTAAAGTTCCTAAAATTCCTAGGCCGTAGTTGATTCTTAGGAATTCCAATTCTTGTAGAAATCAAGTGAAAATTCAAGTAGAAGTGAGGTAAGATCAATCTCCATCCTCTCCAACTTAGATCTCTTCAATTCTTATGATTTCTTAAACCTAGTACTGAGGAAATTTGTGTGTTTTGTGTGGATTGAAGATTTGCATGTCATATTGAAAGAGAAGTTGATCTTTCTTGGTTTAAAAGCATCTCCTTGCTTCATATAATCAAAGGTGAGTTCTAGCGAACTCACTTCTATGACTCGAGCATATATGCTTGGTTAGTGTGCCTTTGGCATGCATATGTTGTGTGTGCGTAGTGTGATTTGATTTGTTTATGTGCGAGCTTTACAATTTTTGAGTTTGAATTCATTTCCATGAATTCAAGTTCAAATCCTTGTATAGAATTGAGTTGTATATTCTTGAGTCCGGTGAGTCTTAGAAGGTTCATTATCACTTTGATAATGTTCTAATCCTTGATATCGATCATGTGTGCTCGTCCGAAATTGTCGGATATTGACTTTTCCTTCAAAAACTTTGAAATCAACACCTTTATGCAAATTAATTGATTGAATTATGCAATTCAATCAACTTAATCCACGGTTTCTCTTGGGAATGATTTTGTGTATAGGTCAACTGACTGAATTTTCCATTTAACCGGTTGAAATAAAGTTCAGTCGACTGAATGGATAATTTAGTCGGCTGAAATTTAGAATAGAAACATATGTTTCTAGCAGCTGACTGAATCATAAATTCAACTGAATGAATCCTTTTTTCTTCTGTTGACTGGTTGAAACCATGGTCAACTATTTAGGTTGTTCCAGGCTTTTTACCGACCGAGTTTCGGGAAATTTTCTCTTTTCCTCTGCCTTTTTAGTTGCTCTAATTCATGCATTTCAGCAGCTCGGTTAGATGGACTTTCGATTCATTCGTCATAAACAAATTTATAATCGATATTCATAGGATCTAATTTACGTTATTAAAACGTGAATTTTGAGACCATTTGTTATTACAATCAATAGTTTACGAGATTTGACACTTCAAACTATAAAGGGTTTTATATTATTAATAGATACCAAATCGTTTACTAAAACGGTTTCCAATCCTACTTCATTATACGAAGTTGTTTTACAAATTTCCTATCTACTAGTACGTCGTATGCTATAAAAATTTTCCTCACTTGTATGTAGGGATGGCAATGAGGCGGGTTTAGTATCCAAACCTGCTTGACCAACCCCTGTTTTGACGAATTTAGACCCGCCCCATAGGGTCTTCGGGGCGGGTAGACCCGCGACCCTCTTTTGGAGGTCTAGGTCTAGGGTTGGATCTGAGACACGGCTAACCCGCCCCAACCTGACCCACATGATTGAAACATCATTTAAAAATTTCAAAACTATAATGATTACCTGTTAATCTTCTTAGGTATACATGGTTATAACTTGAATATTATATTCTTTTAATCAACAAGTTATCAATTTTTCATATTATTAAGTTGCTTCAATGATAATCATACAATAACAAATGCACATTTTGAACTATTATCTTACAACCCATTTTATTATATTTTATTATTGTTGTGAACACATTATAGTATGTATATAATTAATCATCTGGTGATAAAAAATATAAGTATATAAATTTGTGTACATTATATCACAATATGTAACACCCTGTATTTTAACAACACTAAAAAAGGATAAATTAAATAATAATTAATTTAATACTTAGAACTAAGGGAAACAGACTGTTCCATTGCGTTCGTCTCGAAATTCTGGTCAAGATAGATATTTGGTTTGCGTAAAATGGACGCCGTATGAAGAAGTTATAAGGGTTTGAATTTTGTATACGCATAAGATAATTATATGTATATATAAATATATATAGGGTCCAAGAATTCAAAATCAGGTCTAGAAAGTTCAGAAAAGGTTCAAATTTCCAGAATTTGGGGTGAGTAGGAAAATTCCCGCCTAGGGGAGCGGACCCCTTAAGGGGGTGTCGACCCCTAGGTCGACCTCCTATGGGGGGGTGTCGACATCGGGGTCGATCCCATAAGGGGTGTGTCGATCCCCCTAGGGCGGATGTGGCAAGTCAGTTTCTAAGGGCTGGCAGCTATATATATAGGCTCATTTCTCTTGTTTTCTTCGCTAGAAATCAATGGAGGCCAAATGTTGTCAGTGCCCGGACTGAATCTTATTCTTTTCTTCTTCTGCAATCAAAGATTAAGAGATTCAAGTGTAGATCTGTGACTCAACAATCTTCTCTTCTAGTTCTATTTTCTTAATCCAAACATTGTGAGTTCAAAGTTACTTTGGGATTTAAATGATACATGATATGACTATAGTTTGGATCCATTCCTGTGACTGAATTATACCAATCTATTGTAAATTGTGAATCTATGACATTCTGAATTAGTTATGACTTGGATTTCAATCTTTATCATATCGGATCTATTGTAACTTGTGAATTTATGATGTTATGACACACTATGACTTGGATCTAAATCTTTATCAGGACAGATCTTCTTTTGTTTTTAGATCTAGCTTATTATTTAGATCACCTTGTGCCTATCATATTGGATCTGAACTAGTTAGACATCTAAATTATTATTTAGATCTTGTTATGCTCATTATGACATTCCTACTATTTTAGAACTAGTTTAATAATCACTAGTTCACAGATATATTCTTATATGTCCACCTTATCACTATGCCAGTATATATTTATGCCAGTTATGTTAGAATAATCAATATTGTCATCTTCCCATCGATTTTTCCTTTTGTTGTATATAGCCAGGCTACTTCCTAGCCTAGTCATGCCGCTAAATATATGTGAATGCGTTAGTTAGGGAACGGGGGAAAACATAAAAATTGGCATAACTTGAATAATGATTATGAGTATGAATTTGGACATATAATTTAACATGGGCATAATAGGGAAAAAGGGGCATGAAACTTTTAACCTATAACGACATAGGAAAAATTGGCTAACAATGAAATGCCTGGGATTACAATAATTAGAAACTGTAATTGCTCCTAGACACGATGTTAGATTGCACTTGTGGTGGTAGTCTGCCCGGATCCGCCTGGCATATCCAGCGACCACAAGTGGTGAATCTAATGTGGGAGGTCTAGGTGCACAAATATGAGACATGATAAGACATGGGGTTAAGCCCAGTTTGTGGAATAAGTCTGGTCGGACCAACCTGGCAAATTCAGCATCCACAAATGGTAGACTTAATGCGGGAGGTCTAACATACCATAACCATAAATGAAAAAATGGTAATAAACCTTGAATACTTAACCTAGTTAAATCCATAGGGATTGAATGAATATAAACTTAAGTTGGGGTTAAGTAAATTTGGTTGAACAGAGGGTAGGTTAAGTAAATCTGAGGGGGTGGATAATATTTACATATAGGCCGACGAACTTAACCTGACAAGTTTATGTAATTAAAGACACCTAGTGGTATACATAACCAATGGAAATATTAGAGTTATGTAATTAAAGACACCTTTTTAGGGTAAGCATAACTTGTTGAAATGATAGGGATATGTAATTAAAGACACCTAGTGGTATACACAGCGAATGGAAATCCTAGTGGGGATACAAGACAAGGGGGAGGGCTTGTATCATATTGTGTGTGGGATCCATTTCAGTCAGTAACCCTTAATAGTTATCAAATGAGTTATCTAAACTAGGTCGGAGTTGAGGCAAACTTACTGGGCTGAATGTAAGAGATCCAAACGAGGAGCACGGTGTGGGCGGCGCAAACCGACCGGGGACATGTGCGTGCATGGGCCAGGTAGAGGGGGCTAAGACGACCGTGACACCTATAGGTATAGTTGTGCACATGAGCGAAGGGTTGCCACTATAGGATGTGATACATCCTATGGTGGGGCCGAAACTAAGTATCTACGTGGAGTAGGGAGCCAATCGATTAGGATAGTGGTTAGGGTACATTGGGAAGTAGGCCTAAGTCTACCATCTTATAGTTATTGGGATCATCTCATTCTGGTTATACTAGTATTAGTGCAGAGTAGTCTTTAGAAGCGCAATATACCCTATCATGTTTATCCAGTCTACCTTGTCATAACTACCTTTTGTGGTATTATCTTTCTTATCCACTTTATATGTCTGTCATGCTACTTTTACTTATTTAATTGCTAAAAGTAATTGGACTCGCCAAATTTTATGTTTGAACCTTTTTGTTTCCTCTTCTTTCTTTCGTTCCCCTCGGTTCTCAGGGTGGGAATACTCAAGCTTGACCGTGATTCTGCTTGCATTTTTCTGGAGCTGCTTAGATGTATGTCTCAAGCTCCTATCCTTGTTGCTATGGCTATATTTTGTTTCGGGAATTTTGCTTCTTTTATGTACTCTGATGTTTTAAAGTACAAGACAGTAGTTTCAACGATGTAATGGTTTTTATGTATTTCAGACATGTGATGTTTTCAGACCACGTTGCTTTATTTTAAAAAAAGTTTTTAATTCCTTTGTCATTTTTATATCTGTCTTGTAATATTTCTGTTTCAGTTTACCTATAACGCTTCACGAAAAATAATGCATTCCCTTTGTGAGTGACATTAACGGATGTCGGGGTGTTACACTTGGTATCAGAGCTGAAGGTTACTAGATTAGATAAAAGTTTTTGAAAATTTTCAAAAAGGTTATTAAAAAATGCATTTTTCAAAAAGAAAAGTTTGTTTTGAAAAACATATTCCCCAAATCCATATGTAATATCCTTCGATCCTTTGTCTAAATCTCTTTCCTTTTCGTTTCAGCATGTTTGGGGAACCTAATATTCCAGAGGGCGTTACGATACCAGGCTGGTTCCGCCGGTATCTAGAGGCTATGACAACTGTTGGTGGTCAAGCTGACATTCCTTCCCTAGCTGCACCCGTCATTCCTCCTCCTCCTCCAAGAGATAATTTCGCTATGATCTGCAAATATTTATGTGCCATGGGAGGGAAGCCATTCTGTGGAACTGAAACATTTGTAGAGGCAAGGAATTGGCTCAAGGAGACCGAGGATTTGTTCGTAATCTTTGAAGTGGAAGATCGGAGGAAGATTCTGTTAGCTGATTGGCTACTGACAGATGAAGCTTCGTTTTAGTGGGAAGTTATCTAAGCTAGACGTTCGGTAGAGACATGGCATGATTTTAGGATGAGGTTTGAAATGAAATTTCTTTCCCAAGCTGAGAAAAGCATGCAAATGGAGAGGTTCTTGGCGCTCAAACAAGGAAACATGACTGTTAAAGAATATGTAAACAAATTCAACCAGCTAGCAAGATTTGGATTAGAATTGGTAGATACTCCACATAAGAAAGCTTTGCGGTTTGCTAAAGGGCTAAATGAACCCCTTCATGGGTTAGCTATGTCCCACATTCCAATGGGAGCTACTTTTGAAAGGCTTGTTGATATGGCCTTGATGCATGAGGAAGACAAGGGATAAAAGACGGAAGTAAAACTGAGGAAACAATGCAAAACAAGAAGGTATGGTCTAAGAAAGGACAACAACAACAACAAAAGAAAGGTGGAAAGAATGACAAGGCTAAGGATAAGAGAAAATGTCACAGTTGTGGGCAAGAGGGTCACTTGGTGAAAGACTGTAAAAGGAGGAAGAATATTTGCTTCAATTGTGGAGAGGTTGGATATTTTGCTAGGGAGTGGCCGAAGAAACTGAGACCACACGGACAAGGCTAAAGGGTAGGAGCTTCTGGAGGGCAGGTGCATGCTCTCGCAATCAGTGTTCCGGATAAAGGCAAGAAAATTTCCGTGGAAGGTTTGATTTCTTTTTATAGTCATCCTGTTAGAACTCTTTTTGATTCTGGCGCTTCACATTCATTTATATCTAGTTCTGTGGTTGAATCTCTGCACTTATATACTCGTATGGTAGTGGATCCCGTTATTCTCTCAAAAACCATTGGTGGTTTGTCTTATTTATCCATGATTTTTCGGGGTTTGTGGATATCTATCTTAGGTGTCGAGTTTGAGTGCGACGCATATGTGCTCAGGTTTATGGGTTACGAGTTGATTCTAGGGATGGATTGGCTAACCATGTATGGTGCCATTCTAGATTGTGAGAGGAGGGTTGTTAGACTCCTGACTTGTCACGGGAGGACCCTCGATATTTTTTGTGACCCGCAAGGGTCTGTTATGCTTAGGTTCCTAGAGCCTCTTGATGCATCTATCGATGATCTGCAATCTGTTCCAGTAGTCCGAGATTATTCTGATGCCTTTGGTGAGGTTCGGGGTTTACCCCCAAGGCATGAGATAGATTTTTGCATATATTTGTTGGGCAATGCAAAGCCAGTTGCATTGCCAGCATGCTATATGACTCCAAGTGAAAGGAGGGAGCTGAGTAAGCAAGTAGGGGAGTTATTTGAGAAAGGATTTATCAGGCAAAGCATATCTGAATGGGGTGCTCCATTAGTATTTGCAACCAAGGTGGATGGTTCGCTTCGTTTGTGTATGGACTATAGAGTGTTGAATTAGCTCACCAAGAAGAACAGCCACCCACTTCCGAGGATAGATGACTTGTTCGACCAACTTGTTGGTGCCTCAGTATTTTCCCGGTTAGACTTGGCCATGGGGTTTCATCAGTTGAGGGTGGCTGAGGACAGTATAGATAAGACCGCTTTTAGGACTATAGATGGTTTCTTTGAATAGCTCGTGATGCCTTTTGGGTTGACGAATGCACCCACCTATTTTGTTGATCTAATGAGTAGGGTGTTTCGAGAGTTTCTAACTAAATTTGTCGTGGTCTTTGTTGATGATATCTTGATCTTCTCAAGAAGTGAGGAAGAGCGTGCCCAACATTTGAGGGAAGTTTTGAAAATTCTCCATACGCATCAACTTAAGGCAAAATTCTCTAAATGCCATTTTTGGAGAAAGGAGGTGAGATTCCTGGGGGATGTGATTTCTAAAAAGGGAGAGCAGTAGATCTCTCAAAGGTGGTTGCAGTTCAGGAGTGGCACAATTCAAAGAATGCAACGGAGGTGAGAAGCATTTGGGGTTATCAGGCTACTATAGAAAGTTCATTAAGGACTTCGCAAAGATATCAGCCCCACTCACCAGACCGACAAAGAAGAATTTGGCGTTTTCGTGGGATTTAGATTGTGATGTTGCTTTGCAACGACCGACGAGGGCTCTGACAATAGCCCCAGTCTTGACCTTGCCCGATGGGAATAAGCTGTTTACAGTTTACACTGATGCATGTGGTACGAGGATTGGTGCTATTCTGATGCAAGAAGAAAGGGTAGTATGTTATGGAGGAAGACAACTAAGAGTCCATGAGAAGAACTACCCAACCCATGATTTAGAGCTGGCTGCCATAGTATTCGCGCTTAAGGTGTGGCGTCATTATTTGCTTGGAGAGAGATTCGAGTTGTACACCGATCATAAATCTCCTAAGTATTTGTTCTCATAGAAATATCTTAATTTAAGGCAACAAAGCTGGATGGAATTCCTAGCTTCTTATGATTTTGAGATTGCTTATACCCATGGCAACGGTAATGGGGTGGCAGATGCACTAAGTAGGCAGAGGATGGCCTTAAGTCCTCTGTTTGTGGAAAGGAAAAGCTTGGAGTTCATATTGATCTTTGATTTTAGACCCTCCACCGAGCTTTTGCCTAGTTTGTTTGCATCGCTAGAGATATGACTTACTCTTATGGATCAAACAGGAGCTTCACATCGAGATGATTCACAGATTTCAGACATCTTTGATAGGCTCAGTAAAGGGGAGACTTCTAGTCAGCTCAATAGAATTCCATTGACGATAAAGGGTGGTTGTGACGAGATGGAAGGCTTTGTGTTCCTCAAACTAGAAGTTTGCTAAAAGCAGTTCTAGAAGAAGCCCACCATTCTAAAATGACTATTCATCCAAATGGTGATAAAATGTATCGGGACATGAAGAGGGTCTTCTTTTGGGCTGGGATGAAGAAAGATGTGGCAGAGTTTGTTTCTCAATGATTAGTTTGTCAGCAAGTCAAAGCTGAGCAAAAGAAGCCCGGTGGTTTACTCCATCGTTTGGAGGTTCCACAATGGAAGCGGGAGAGCGCCTCTATGGACTTCATATATGGTTTGCCTAGATCAAAGAAAGACAACACCACTATTTAGGTGATAGTAGATAGACTAGCTAAGAGCGCTAATTTTATTCCAGTTCAGAGTAAGAGGACGACAGTTTGGTTGGCAGTAGTATACGATCAAGAAATAGTCCATCTTCATGAAATACCTTCTAGCATTGTAAGCGATCGTGACCCCATCTTCACTAGCGAGTTTTAGAGGAGTTTGAAAGAAGCATTAGGTACACAGTTACGTTTGAGCACCGCTTATCATTCTTAGACCGATGGGAAAATGGAGAGGGTGAACAGATTTCTTGAAGAACTTTTGAGACTGTGTATTCTAGACTTCGGAGGGACTTGGGAAGAGTATCTTCCTTTAGTAGAGTTTGCCTATAACAAAATTTATCAAGCTACCATTGGCATGGCACCCTTAGAAGCGTTGTACGGTCACTAACTTGTTGGTGGGAATCTAAAGAAAGGCTATTTCTTGGACCAGGTATGGTTAGAGAAATGTCCGAAAAGATTGATCTTATTAGACAACGAATGAAGACCGCTCAAGATAGGCAGAAATCCTATGCAGACAAGAGAAGGACTGACATAGAATTCAAAGTAGAAGACATGTTTTTCATTAAAGTGTCACCCTTGAGGAATGTGATTCGCTTTGGTTTTGTAAGGAGGTTGGCACCAAAATTCATAGGGCCATTTCCCATAACAGAAAAGATTGGCCAAATGGCATATATAGTAAAGCTGCCTGAGAGACTATCCGGCATTCATGATGTTTTCCATGTTTCTCACTTGCGGAAGTGTTTGCATGATACCGCGGAAGTAGTTGAGACAAGTGTATTAGAAGAAGTAGAGGCGAAATGGGAGGCGACAGTCAGACAAGTTCCTTCCCGTATTCATGGAGCAGAAGTTAAGAGGCTACGCAATAAAGAAATCAAGTTGGTGAAGGTTCAGTGGGGAAATAACCCAGAGGATGCAACTTGGGAGACCGAAGACAGGATTCGTGCTTCGTACCCTTTTCTTTTCGAGGGTATGTTCTTAACTCCTTTTCCAAAGCTTTTATTATGCTTGTTTCTATCATCTAAGTATGTCCTATCGATCGTATCTTCGACCTTTAGGTAAGAATCCCATGATTGTAAACATATGTTTTAGACATGTTATATTTGATGGATGCAAGCGAATGCAAGTATTTGCTAGCGGTTGCCAGTGGATGCACATACACACACACCTTAGGCACTAGATCGGCTTAATCACTTTCATACTGCATATGGATATATGTGCATCTTTTCATCTTTTTGTGAATGAAATTGAATGTATTATCATATGGATGTTGCATTTGGACGGATGTTTGTGCACCTGTACAGAACTTACATGTTATAATAGGGTCATTTGCATATATTGGATTCATGACACAAACATACATTGCATTAAGGAGGTCGACTGAATCAGTAGATCGCCTGATCTTCGCATTAGTGTCGGGACATATACACAGACCTTTGCATATGTTCATATAAGCATTAGAAGTCTTTTAGGACAATGGGTGCCAGTGACTGATGGATGAGTAGATGGATGATGGATGGTAGGATATGTATTCTTCTTAACTTGAAGATTTCGAGGAAGAAATCATTTGAGTAGGGGAGAATGTAACACCTTATATTTTAACAACATTAAAAGTAGATAAATTAAATAATATTTAATTTAATACTCAGAGCTAATGGAAACGGACTGCGCCATTGCGTCCGTCTCGAAATTCTGGTCAAGGTAGACATTTGGTTTGCGTAAAACAGACATCATATGAAGAAGTTGTGAGGGTTTGAAGTTTGTATATGCACAAAATTATTATATATATATATATATATATAGGGTCCAAGAATTCAAAATCAGGTCCAGAAAGATAAAAAAAAGTTCAAATTTCCGAACTCGGGGTGAGCGGGAAAAATTCCCGTCTAGGGGAGTCGACCCCTTAATGGGGGTGTCAATCCCTAGGTCGACCCACCAAGCGAGGTGTCGACCCCTTGGTCGACCCCCCAAGGGGGGGTGTCGACACCAGGGTCGACCCCATATGGGGTGGGTCGACCCCCCTAGGGCTGACATGGCAAGTCGGTTTTTGGGGGCCAGCAGCTATATATACAGGTTCATTTATCTTGTTTTCTTCACTGGAAACCAATGGAGGCCAAATGCTGCCAGTTCCTGGACTGAATCAGATTCTTTTCTTCTTCGGCGATCAAAGATTAAGGGATTTAAGTGTAGACCTGCGACTCAACAAACTTCTCTTTTAGTTCTATTTTCTTAATCCAAACATTGTGAGTTCTAAGTTACTTTTAGATTTAAATGATTAAAAGTAAACTTGATATGACTATAGTTTGGATCCATTTCTGTGACTGAATTATACCAGATCTATTGTAAATTGTGAATCTATGACATTCTGAATTAGTTATGACTTGGATCTCAATCTTTGTCATATCGGATCTATTGTAACTTGTGAATTTATGATGTTATGACACACTATGACTTGGATATAAATCTTTATCAGGAGAAATCTACTTTCGTTTTTTAGATCTAGCTTATTCTTTAGATCATCTTGTGCCTATCATACAGGACCTGAACTAGTTGGACATCTAAATTATCATTTAGATCTTGTTATGCTCATAATGACATTCCTACTATGTTAGAACTAGTTTAATAATCACAAGTTCATAGATCTATTCTTATATGTCCACCTTATCACAATGCCAGTATATATTTATGCCAGTTATGTTAGAATAATCACTATTGTCATCTTCCCATTGCCCTTTCATGTGACAACCCGAATTCCAACGGACTAAAATTTTCAAATTCTTTCCATCGAGACCCGAGTTGGGTGCTCTGGTATCCTGCAGAAAAAGACAGAGATAAAGAAACATGTCAAAACTAGTAAAGAATCTCATAGCGGAAGGAATTAAAATATAATATATTCAAAAATAGCTTTACCTTATATATCATACTGTCTACCTAGTATCCAAAGTTATACCATCTCTCTCATAAACCTAACCTGGAAGTATGTAATGAGGAGGGGGTCAGAACATAAGTTCTGGTGACCGGACTTAGAATAAACTTCTGTATAATCCTACGTATACCGTTCAGTTATATTTTCTTGCTTATTAGGTTATTCACGATATCAGCTCTTTAGGCTATACTCATGTCCCACTCGTAGGTTAACTAATACAACGTATATGCAGATACCCCCAACTCGTCTAATCCTTTCTGTGAATATATACAGTCCCTTGCCGTATGTCGTATGGGCTTTATCATGTAAATCTATACTACTTTAGTGTAGTGCCACCATTCTCGAAATCGTTTGGACTGCCACTCCCGAGCTTGCTAGATTCCATGTATCATCTAGATCTATTCTAAGATTTACTATCGAGGGCTTCCTAGATTCAACCAGGGTTTACGCCACCCAGGGCCACTGGGGTTTATACTACCTATTGGACGCTTCTTGGATTCAGGGTTTACGCGACCTAGGTCCAACTAGGGATTATGCTACCTGTTGAACGATGCCCCTTAGTCTAGGACACACTACCCAGAGCGATATATGTTCCTAGACTTTCCCCACGCATGTGTCGTGAATCGTTATCGATGTCTAGTTGCACATGTCCTCTATATGTGCGACTCGAGTCCCGTGGCAGGGCTAATCAAGAAACATGGAACTCGGTCGGGAGCTTTAAGTTATCTGCCGACGTAGATGCTAAGGTCTGTTTTTATCTGTGTGTGGCTATGCTCCCACTTGATCCCTCCCTCAACTAATGAAAGGCACCCAAGAAAATCAAGAATGAGAACTACACGCAGGCCCCTTATGCTCCACAAACCTATTGGCCAAACCTCACCCATAACTAGATAGCAAGTACATGGTTTGTTGGAGTTCTCTGCATTTCCGCTTCACGTACTCGATTAACTCTAAATGGTAGGTAAACGACGACGTGCTATCACAGGGCTAAACAAGATATCGCCGCCTCACGCTGGTCCATCCTAGTCTTTAGGTTGTTTGTACTGCAACCAAGGCATACTCTTGGTTCTTCTAACGCAGACCTTAACCTCTGTGAGCCCAGGAGAATCATCTGCAACCTCACAGAGGGATACCAAGAGTACCCTCATGTCCCCTCAAAGCCGCGTGCTTCGTAAACCAGACCGTTGAAGCCTTCTTCATGATCAGATGGATGTTCGCTCCCCCTGGTGTTCTACTTGGTTTTCTTGACTAAGGTTTACTACTTAGTTCCCTTAACTAAGGTTTACTATTTAGTTTCCTGAATCGTTCGTTTTCTTAACTAAGGTTTACTACTTAGTCCTCTTAACTAAGGTTTATTACTTAGTTTCTCTTAATCGTTCATTTTCTTAACTATGGTTTGCCACTTAGTCCTCTTAACAAATATTTACTACTTAGTTTCTCTTAATCGTTCGTTTTCTTAACTAAGGTTTACAACTTAGTCCTCTTAACAAAGGTTTACTACTTAGTTCTCTTTCTCGTTATTTACTTAGTTCTCTTAACTAAGGTTTATTACTTGGTTCTCTTAACCAAGGTTTGATACTTAGTTTCTGTTACTTAGTTCTCTTTAATTAAGGTTTGTTACTTAGTTCCTTTTAACTAAGGTTTACCTATGAATTCAAGCATGACTCAAGTTCTCTTTATCAAATGATAGCGTACGGTTGTTCTCCCACATTTCCGGCTTAGATTAACTTATTTCAAGGTATAAGTCGTCCCACCCTTCGAGTCTTGTATTACATCTTAACTTATTTCAAGGTATAAGTCGTCCCACCCTTCGAGTCTTGTATTACATCTTAAGTCATATTCATTTCTTATCCCGATGATAAGTTTATCTATCATTTAATCTTATCATTCCCGACTTTTCCTTGCTTTGATACTGTTATATTGGTTAAGTTTGCCCATGTGTCCAAGTTGACTTAACCCCCAATCACGCATTCAATTCAACCCACGTGTCATGTCAAATTGGTTATGTGTTATCCAGCAGTTCACGCTGACTTAACCTACCCATACATCGAGTCAAATTGGTTAAATGTTATCTAGCGGTTCACGTTGACTTAACCCACCCATATATCATGTCAAGTTGGTTAAGTGTTATTAATCAGTTCATGTTGACTTAACCTACCTATATATCATGTCAAATTGGTCAAGTGTTATTTATCAGTTTGTGTTGACTTAACCTACCTATATATCATGTCAAATTGGTTAAGTGTTATTTAGCGGTTCATGTTGACTTAACCCGCCCATATATCGAGTCAAATTGGTTAAGTGTTGTCTAGTATTTCATGTCGACTTAACCTTACCATACAAGCATGTGTCATTAGCATTAATTAATTATTAATGCCCAACCTCTCTCATTAGACCTATTGTTGCGGTCACTGGATGTGCCGGTTGGTTCCTTGCAGGATTACACCATAACTCAATCTAACCTCGGGTTTCAAGCACGTTATGACTAACTTCTCACATGAGAACCTATTGTTTATGGTCACTGGATGTGCCGGGCGGTTCCGGGCGGGATTACACCGCAAACTCATTCTAACCTCGAGTTAGCCATGTTTCAGGTTTAGCCTATTAACAAATTAACAAATATGTTCATGTTCTTGTTATGCCACTAGTGTCAATTTTCATGTTATATTTCTAAACTTCCCATTTCTTTAACCAATCAAACCCAAATTTAATTAAAACACTCATGCCTCAAATTTTAGGTTTTTGAATTAGATTTCACAATTACAAGAGACAGATTAAACCCAAACTTATCCAATTCCGGTTAGGTTTCTAGTTTACCTATTTCTTCACCAAATTAGGATTTTTATCTTTAAATTACTTTTCCCTAAATCCCATATTCAAACTTTATTTACCTTTAGCGTAAGTTACTCTAAATTACCAATTTCACGATCCTTTCCCCTTATTTCCTTGAATAATATCAATATATACTCTACCAATTACACCAATATTTGCAATAATAATCGTTATGCCACAAACCCCAAGTTACAGATTATATTCCTCGACTGCATAAAATAGATTATGCCCAATATTTGCAATAATAATCGTTATGTCACAAACCCCAAATGACCGATTATATTCCTCGACTGCATAAAATAGATTATGCCCAATATTTGCAATAATAATCGTTATGCCACAAACCCCAAATTACAGATTATATTCCTCGACTGCATAAAATAGATTATGCCCAACATTCCTATATTCCAACCATACGTATGTATAATAAGATTTCGTCTAGGTTTGAGATAACATAGATCCCAAAAATAAAAAGGGGAAGGAGAATAGGAGAACAATTATTATAACCTGAATCTTGAATTTAATTTATAACTGGGGAATGATGAATGATAATAATACTATTATACGACAAGTTTATTATAATTCCACTCACCTTGACTGGATTGGGGCAAATAAACGATTTGTTGATGCAGAACGATGATTTAATCTTCTTATTTGATTGTTGGTGAAGAGCATGAATTGTTGATGAAGAACTTTTCTACTTGATTTGATTAAACTCCAAAGTTGTTGAAGAACTTGCAATATAATTTAGAGTTTTGGGACGGCTGCCATGTTTGGTTGAAGTCTGGTGGCATGGAGGCGTCTTAAGGAATTGTTATGAATTAGGGTTAGGTCTTGCTATGTATTTATAAGTGTAGAGAGTGTTTTAGAGCCCTTAAATTGACCTAGAAGCCATCTGACCCATACAACACATCAAAACACGTCACAGGAACTGAAATCGCCCAGATCTGGGGATAGGTCAACCCCCAGGTCGACCTCCCTAGGGGTAGGTTGACCCCAAGGTCGACCTGCCTGGTTTTGGCGGGAAATTTCCCGCCCAGCTACCTCGGTCGAATTTCGAACTGCTTTGAATTTTTGTTGAATCTTCTAAAGGCCATAAATCCTTTAAATGGAGTCTGATTTACGCAAACTTGGACTCTACCCCAAACAGAATTTCGAGACGAACGCAATGGTGATGTCCATTTTACTTAATTCCTGATATTTAAATTAAGTATCCTTATTTTATTATCTTCTCCATTACGCACACTGTTATCGAATTAATTTTTCCTTCTCTTCCATATATTATCTAATTTTCATTATACGTCACCATTATTTACCTATTGATGCATATACTCTTATTTTTACATATTTTTAATTATATTTAAAATGCGGGGTGTTAAATTCTCCAACCCTTAAAGAATTTAGTCCCCAAAATTTGATAAGAGTAAAAATAGGTAACCCCTCGCAATATCCATCCATCAAGTGTGCATCCAATTGTTGCAAACATTGTGCACATGTGCAAAGTGAGATACATCATAGTAAAGCATGTATGCCTAATTTGGATCCACCTATATGTACGAAAATTTTAAAAACTCTTTCAAAACATGATGCTCACATCCTAAATATACTTGCAATTCTATATGAATGCAATATTCTTGAAAAATCAAAATATTTTTCATCTAAGTTTTCCAACACGCTTATAGAATAAGAGCATAGTTCACCCAATTGTCGCATCCAAAACCTTACCATCCATCATTAAATTCGAAATTTAGAAAAATCTAATTTTTCCAAATTCGATTTCCTTATGTTTTGAAAAGATATAAAACGAAAAAATTCACGTCCTTCGTTTTTCTTTTCTAATCGTACTTGGATTTTTATATGACTATTCTATGAAGATTTCCTATTTTCCTATCCAAGCACAACCACATAAGAGAATTTCTTCTCTTTTTCTACTTATCTTGGAAAAATTTCATATTTATTCTTCTTTTTCTTAAGATTTCCATTTTCTTTTCCCGTCATATTTGTTGCCTTACTGAATTTATTGTTTCTTGTTAGGTAGGATTTTCTTTTTCTTAGCTTATTTGACTTAATCCAATTACTTAAGTTTATTATTTTAAATAAGCTTTTTTTTTTCTGTTTTCAACTCAAACAACATCCTACTCAGCTACTACTATGGGCCAAGAATCTTAGGACTTTGTCATCTCAGACAATTGCGAGTCCACACAACAGGATCTACCCACTTACTTGCCCTTTACTACTTAGTAGTCACTACTAGTCCTTGCTGTGTATTACTAGCCTATCCCTTTTTTTTCTTTTTCTCCAGCAACAAACCTATGTTTCTCAATGCTTATGCATTCTACGGGAAATTTTCCATTAGTTCAATATTAGCTAATCCCTGACTGTAAATTGGCAAGAGAGTAACTCCTAAATATCAACCCCGAAGACCGAAATCAACATCAGATTGATACTCAGAGAATCACTCAACTCAACCAATCTCTAGTTGGTTCCAATTGTTTAATTCATAGCTTTTACTTTCTCTCGTTCTATCCTGGCACTAATCCTTACCTACTCCATTCTTTTTAAAACATGGTTTGGCCTCCTTTCTTTTCATTACATTTTTCTTTCAAAAAGTTAAAAGTGTTAAAACTTTATTTTCTTCTCCAAAACTTGTTTTCGCCAAACCATAAAAACATGTCACAATATAAAAATGCAAAACATTTTTTTTTTCAAATCACAAAGCTGGAGTAGACAAGGATAACTATCGGGCTTACGTTGTTTCTAATTACAATGTTAATTTAACTACTCGCTATAAGGTGCATACATCTATTCTATTCCTACAACTTATTTTGTCCACCCAACAAAATTTCTTCGTAAATCAATAATCAAAATTTATTGGTAACATAATAGAATTTCAAAACTTCTTTTCATATATGAAAACTAGCAAGCTATTTATGCTCCATAATATGCACCTTTTTATGAGAAATTTTTTTTAAAACAAGAAATCATTGTTTTACACAATATACCCCACTTTACTTTAAAACCCAACATGAATTTATCAAAATACTTTTCAGATTAAATCTTGGAAAATGCCACAAATTCTTTTACAAATTCAAGTTCTTAAAAGTTTATCATTGGGTTAGACTCAAAGCGGGTCTTCAACTCAACTAGGCTTTCCTAGGCACTTTCACGAATTCAATTCTCTTAACTGTATATATTCCTAATCCATTTTCCATATTTCAACCATCTCTAGTTTCTAAGGTTTCATTTCTAAACCCACTAATCTGAAATGCTAATATTTCAGTTTCCATCCTATGGGATACTTTTCTTTCTCTAGCTTCAAGTCATCTTGTACACTTTCCCAACCACCTATGTTCATTCCTTGAGTGTACAAACTAGATATCCCAACTCTTTTCATGTTTAGTGGGCTACTATATGGATTTATATATATATACATATAATATTTATATTTTAGAAAATACAAATACGTTCACTCATTATATCCCTAAGATCACTAAACCGAAGCTCTGATACCAGATGTAACAACCCGAATTCCGATAGAACAAAATTTTCAAATTCTATCCATCAAGACCCGAGTTGGGTGCTCTGGTATCCTGCAGAAAAACACAGAGATAAAGAAACATGTCAGAACTCGTAAATCATCTCACAGCGGAAGGAATTAAAATATAATATATTCAAAAATAGCTTTACCTTATATATCACACTGTCTAACTAGTATCCAAAGCCATACCATCTCTCTCATGAACCTAACCTGGAAGTACGTAATGAGGAGGGGGTCAGAACATAAGTTTTGGTGAGTGGATTAGAATAAACTTCTGTATAATCCAACATATACCGTTCAGTTATATTTTCTTGCTTATTAGGTTATTCGCGATATTAGCTCTTTAGGCTATACTCATGTCCCACTTGTAGGTTAACCTAATACAACGTATATGTAGATACCCCAACTCGTCTAATCCTTTCCGTGTATCTATACAGTCCCTTGCCGTATGTCGTATGGGCTTCATTATATAAATCTATACTACTTTAGTGTAGTGCCACCATTCTCGAAATCATTTGGACTGCCACTCTCGATCTTGCTAGATTCCGTGTATCATCTAGATTTAATCTAAGGTTTACTGTCAAGCGCTTCCTAGATTCAACCAGGGTTTACGCTACCCAGGGCCACTGATGTTTATGCTACCTATTGAACGCTTCTCGGATTCAGGGTTTACGCGACCTTGGTCCAATTAGGGATTATGCTACCTATCGAACGATGCCCCCTAGTCTGGGACACACTACCCAGAGCGATATATGTTCCTAGACTTTCCCCACTTACGTGTCGTGAATCGTTATCAATGTCTAGTTGCATATGTCCTCTATATGTGCGGCCCGAGTCCCATGGCAGGGCTAATCAAGAAACACGGAACTCGGTCAGGAGCTTTAAGTTATCTGCCGACGTAGATGCTAAGGTCTGTTTTTATCTGTGTGTGGCTATGGTCCCACTTGACCCCTCCCTCAACTAATGAAAGGCACCCAAGAAAATCAAGAATGAGAACTATACGAAGGCCCCCTATGCCCCACAAACCTATTGGCCAAACCTCACCCATAACTAGATAGCAAGTATATGGTTTGTTGGAGTTCTCCGCCTTTCCGCTTCACATACTTGATTGACTCCAGATGGTAGGTAGACGACGACATGCTATCACAGGGCTAAACAAGATATCGCCGCCTCACGCTGGTGCATCCTAGTCTTTAGGTTGCTTGTATTGCAACCAAGGCATACTCTTGGTTCTTCTAACGCAGACCTTAACCTCTGTGAGCCCAGGAGAATCATCTGCAACTTCACAGAGGGATACCAAGAGTACCCTCACGTCCCCTCGAAGCTGCGTGCTTCGTAACCCAGACCGTTGGAGCCTTCTTCACGATCAGATGGATGTTCGCTCCTACTCGTGTTCTACTTGGTTTTCTTGACTAAGGTTTACTACTTAGTTCTCTTAACTAAGGTTTACTACTTAGTTTCCTGAATCGTTCGCTTTCTTAACTAAGGTTTACTACTTAGTCCTCTTAACTAAGGTTTACTACTTAGTTTCTCTTAATCGTTCGTTTTCTTAACTAGGGTTCACAACTTTGTCCTCTTAACTAAGGTTTCCTACTTAGTTTCTAGTTAGCCTGCTTTGTGACCAGACCATCCAAAGCCCAAGAACTCTATCACGAAGGCCACTCAGGGATTGAGTATCAACTGGCAGAGATCGGCATCTGCTTGGACGAAGTAACAAAGGATGGAAAACTCGTATTTCTGCGCACATAAGCCTTGGGTTGGATTCCACCATTTTGGATCAAGCTAAAGCGAATATTTCTGACCGACCAAACCGGATCGGGTCAATCAGATCGGGTCATCCGGATCGGGCCATTCAGATCGGGCCATCCGGATCGGGTCACTCACCCTAACCGAATTCTGGCCAGTTAAAGGCCATTTCACCATTTTCTCCACTACTTTCGAGATTTACTCTGAAGCTGCCACGTGGCCATTCAACCCTAACCGAATTTCTAGCTATAAACACACATATAACGCATCATTTTGGTGGACTTTTTTTTGCACTTCATTTATTCATGGCAGCATGGCCGAATTCCTCCATAAATAACCACCTTATTCTCCAATGAAAATAATGAATTCGGAGAGAATGATTCATTGTATTTGAGTGGTTGAGTGTAAATATTCGGTGTAATTATAATTCCGGAATGAAATGAGGAACTATAAAGTGGATGTAGGCTCATTAACGCCGAACCACTATAAATCTTGTGTGTTGATTGATTTCTCTTGCTTTTTCATACACGATTTCCTATTATTCTCTGCAAAACACAATCAATTGGGTGTTAGTGCCATTTTTTGGTCTAACATTTTGGTGCTTTCACTGAGAACGGACTGATTCTCAAACATAGATCTCCTCATCTACTAGTGGATATCATAGTACATTGAGGGGAGATCCGTATTCAATTCAGAAAGAGTCGCTTACTGCTTAGATGGGCCGAAGGAGTTGGAGATGCGATGAACCAACAACGTTTTGATTCGAAGTCAAAGTTGGATATACCGAAGTAGATTTTAAAAAAGCCGCACAGTCCTTGCGGGTCAGATCGAGCAAAAGGTCGGATCGGATGGAAATTGGTGTGGACGCTGTAGATAAACATACCACCGGCTCAGATCGATGTAACTGGCTCGGATCGACGTAACCGGCTCGGATCGAAGCAACTAGGATCAAAGTAACCAGTTCAGATAAGGCAGATGAGTATACCACCGACCCAAGGGTGACACCACGATCCGACCTGGAAGAGTGAACCCGAGCCGAACCGTAGGAGGGGCGCCCGAACCGATCAGCTGACAATGCTCCGATCCGGATCGGAGGAACTAGTCCGATCCGACCCAACGTGAAGACATCTCCAAACCGCCACTTGAAGGCATGATTCGATCCGACCCGAAACAGTTGTTTTTGGGAAAAAAATGCATTTTTATGATCATTTCATAAAAGGCTCCACCTTCCAAAATCGAAAAAATCGTGCGGTGCCCCGGACCCGACCCGACCCGGCAGGACTGTGGGGCCCTGGACCCCCACCGGCGCTGCGCCCGGACCCGCTGACGGCCTCGCCTTCGGCTCGGAGCACGGCTCGCCTTCGACTCGAAGTATATTTTGGTCAATAGTGGTCATCAAAGCTAGTCAATGAAGATTAGACGAATAGTCAAAGAGTATGACAACTAAATGGCAACGACTAGGATTCCTCCAGAAGCCATGACCTCTATTTGTCGATGTTATTCAATGTGAGGAGATCAGATTTAGCTTGCTATCAATGACAATATATGAGATAATGATTGTCTAATAATAGCCTCCTATTTTGGAACTCCGATAGTGTATAGATTTCAGCAATGCAACTGATGTTGTTCCCTAATGAGTAGTGACCACCTCATTTATGTGACTTAAACCTGTCCAATCGGCGGAGCATCGAATGACGGTTATATAGAACAGTCTGAGCACTGCTCCAAAGATGATTCATATGATCTTAGTGACCATGATTGTCAATAATGGGATACCAGAAAGCAGCTAAGGATCCCAACATCCCAAAGCTACACTTCAGTTGTAAGATGTGATGAATGACATATGTCCTGCAATTCACCTCCCGAAAAACTCGGTTAACCTTTGCAATGGCTATTTGCTATCAACCGCATCGACAAAGACTGATTTCCATCGAATAAAGGGTCAATATACTTTGGTGCCCAGAGTTAGGTACTAGTTGAACCACCATACGCTATGATTGGACATATGGATCCTTTCCCGGATTATAACAACCTGACTGCTCAACAACCACCATACGATCTTGGTCAAGTAATTAGAGCTCGAGATTAAAGAAAATATGAATCAACCATCAGCTCTCTACTTCTTATTTCCATTGTGACATAACGCATGAATATTACTAAAGTCTTGCAAATTATGATGTCGTATTCAAGCTTATCTGATCAAGGTCTAGACCGACCAGCTCCAATAGAATTCAGAACTTAAACTGTAGCCTAATGTCTATTGCTCAAAATTCCTAATCGAAACTGGAGTGGGAACGAGATAGAATATGCTACACATCAGAGACAGAACCCAAATACACTTCCCCTCCTGATGAGAGGAGTGTAAAGGAGGCATTGGCTTAGCAAGCAAAGGAAACATCACACAAAGAGTTGCCCGATGATCTGCCCGAAGATGTGGATCTTAGATAAGATGAAGATTCAGGATATAGGAGGGCGACATACAATGAAGCAACTGCCCAAAAATCGAAAAGCTTTCTTATAGTTTGATGACTGCTTCGAGGAAACTCCACCACTATTTCCAAGTTCGTCTAATTGTGATACACACTGATTGGCCAATACGACAGGTCCTACAACGACCCAAGGCATCTAGATGATTGCTCGAACGAAACATCAAACCGAGCCAGTTTGACCATAATTCCCTCCTATAGAAGTTCGTATAGGGGAAAGTATTAACCGACTTCATCATTAAGTTTACCATTCCCGAAGAGGGCGTAATAGATGAAGAAGATGGCCCCTCAAAATGAAAGATGAAAACCAAGCACATGGGTGTTGTATACAGACGGTGCAAAGAATAATTGATAGTCTAGCATTGGAGTTGTATTGATTCGAAGGACGTCCCAAATGAAGGGACTACGACTCGCAACTTACATAGAATAAGTAGAATAACTGTTAGATGGATGGGAACATTACAACATGTCTCGAATTCTACAAACAGAAAATTAGAAAGAAAATTACCTGGCCAAGTTAGAAAGTCCCGACAATACAGAAGAGATGAAGATAATCCCAATCAAGACATTACAAACTCTGACCATTGATCTGATGGAAGTTGATCCAGTGTTGGAGACCGAACCCGAAAGAGATTCATGGACAACCCCCATAAAGAATTTCCTGTGGCATGGACTGCATCCAGCAAGGCGACATTGCTTACTTCCCTTGGAAGGTTGTCCTAAGATTGACGACAACGAGTCCTATTGCTGAATAAACCAACCTGAATTATTAGACAAAAGCACTCATCAACTTCCCACTAGCTGGGAGATGTACACGAATGAAGCTTCTGACGAAAGACATCTTGGAGTTAGAAAATAAAGATTCACAATTCCACCCCATTGATTGATTATCTGCCAAGCAACTCATGCTCCAAATGTCGGGGGCAATAGGAGACTCAAGCATGGATTGCTCATGATTACATCATCTAATTCAATGCTGATACGTCGTAAGCCTGCATGACCAATTGCCTTAGTCTTTCCGGAAGAGTGGCGAGTTGAGGGTTTGGAACACTTAAACCTGGATGCTGATTGATTGTTTGTGTATAAGCTTTTATCTACGACATGGGATCGAAAGCATATCTACAGACGAATGAGGCATATTTACCCTTATGGCTCCCGAATCAACTTCCTGACATAGCAGGGGCAAAAATCCTTTAAGCATGGACCCATTTTCAACCATGTCCTACCTCATAGCATGGAGAGTGCAAAGTTCCTCTAACCATAGATCTATTGTTCTCATGCCAACCGCCGTCCTAGAACCAATATGATGATGTGCTACTATTAGCAGTACAGACGTGACTCCCTGACACTCAATCCTCTCCTTTGGCATGAGGGCAAGAAGGCGATTCAAAGGAGATGCAACCTCGTCATTCGCTTACAGTGTTTACCTAGCTGCCTTTGTTGCTCCAAGACCCCAATCAAGCCATCCCCTAGCAGAGATTAGGTACCTCGGTTTTGACATCGATCAAACTTCTAGCACCCGCATATGGAGTTATGGAATAAACCCATAATGGGCTCAACTGAACTTCTCGTATACAAGGCCACGCCCTCCACCTGAAAGAGGTTGTATAGCTCAAGGTGGATCTGAGATGACCATTCACTCCTAGGCTCATACGTGGCAGAGCTAAAGATAATTATGCATTGACTTTTGCATTTCAAAGTTGGAATCCGATTTCAGATGGATGCAGTTCGACCGTCTACATGGCTCGATCCTATATTTGACACCACCAAATTACATGAATCCAAATAAAGGAGGCAGCACTGCCCCTTGATATGCTTACTTTTCAATCATGCAATTTACTCTTACATGCTTCCCAAGTTATTGACATAACTAACTCATGCAATATAAATGATGCAGGTACCCAAAGTTTGGTGCCAATCACTCCTCACATGGATTGATCGAAGGAATGCAGAGCCTTGGCAAACATTTTTTGATTGTTTTCCCAACTAACTCTTATCCTCAGAGCTTGGTTAGATGTAGGAACCAAGGATGGGTGTGAGGGGCACCCCAGGATTAAAGACCAATCGATCCATGACACTAACTCTTATGATTTGAGAGAGCGTTTAAAGGACGATACGGCAATGTCTGATCAAACTCCATCCCATGAGTCGACGGGACAAGAGAGACTTGATTATTGCAAATGGCCACCTTTACCCATGAATCAGGGATTATGAGGTAGCGCCCCGACGAGTGTGGTCCGACCGCTTGCCCGAAAAAAACTCCATCCGCCAGAGTGAAGCATGGAGTAAGGACTAAAACCAAGTTTGAGAATGACACTCGACACGGTGGACTCCCACTCTTGGAAATAGAGTGTAGAAGGAGCGCCGGGGTGAATGATGCAACTGTTCGCCTATTTAACTCTAACTCTCATGATTCGAGAGAGAGTATAAAGGACGGGAAGATGACGTCCTCAAGGCATGATGGTGCGCCACGATTAAAGACCGCCTTGATTACACTCTAACCTGGGCTTACGTCAGGAGAGTATAAAGGTGCTAAGATTAAGTACCGAAGACAACATGCTCCTACCCCACTGAAGGATTGGGGATAAGATTGAAAGCTGAGCCGATGTCCCCTGCGGAAGGATTGGGGGCTACACAATGTCGAACAAGCCCTGACTGGGCACTTTATCCATGATTGATTGGGGGAACAAACACATCACCCCCTTTAGATAAATTCTATATGATTTGCTAGATATTATTTGATTGCATGGATTTTGAATTAGAACCCTTACTTGATTGTGATGTGCTTTATTACCTATTACTTATAGATTCGCTTTGTTTACAAAGTGCAAGCTTGTACCAAATAACGAGACAAGAATGCGAGGGCTGCACTCGCGACAACCACAACAGACTGGTGGAAAACAAACAAAGGGCAACGCCCAGAAAGCTGACACTGATGCCCAATACTAAACTTCCCTTGCGAATCAAGACGACGACCGAAAGGAGGCCTTGAGAGTGAATTGTTTAATGACGTATCACACGACTTAAGGCAACAACCGAAAGGAGGCCCTAAGAGTGATGTATAAAATCAACATACACGCCTATGTGTAACTGACCATAGCACAAGTGCAATGACGAGTGCCACCTCGCAAATACACTGAATGAAAAACACGTCAACTCGAGCACTTGGATAACTCAATCACTTGATCTTTGAAAGCCACTCGAGGACCATGGAATGGATGCAGACTAAACGTCCATTTGCTAATCCTAACCAACTTCCCGATTGAAAGAACCTGGATAAGGGGGGCACGCCATTACTTTGACTTCTAGCTTGCAAGGAAGCGATCTACTTGATACCCCGACTCAAAGGATAAGAAGAAGAAGATATAAATTTCTTTCGTGCTGAGGATATTAGCGCAGAAGGCGCTAGGAACAAACGAAGTCAGCTGATTTCTTCTTACGATGATCCCTCAGCATGTCAAGCTAGATATAAAATGGATGGTACCCTTGCTGATTTGAGAACTCAGATGGTTCAGAGAGATGAACTTCTCCGGAAATGACAGAAAAAGATGGATAACTTCTTTACTTGGATAGATGGATGGCCGAGTAACCACGACTTACTTGCTGGAGCGAGCACCGTGGAAATTCAAGCGACAATGAACTTGGCTCAAACACTCCTTGCTCTGTGGTCCAGAGGTCCAGATCATATGATGCCCTAGGGCAAGTTGGCATAGTCGTCTTTAATGAAACAAGATGCAACCAACCTCCTCCCAGGCATTTGTAGCATGCAACTTCTGGCCATAACATCTTGGATGAAAACGATGGATATGCAAGAGTCACTGAGAACTTAAACAGAGCCCGACCAACCATTTCTCCAGTTTAGATGAATGTTTAAAATCCAGCTCAACCTCAACATGAGGCTCCCCATGTAGGGGGCAAACGAGCGCATTTGATACAGCTATAATCTGACTTTATCGCCACCCGACTCCGAACCGTAGATATTGGATAGGAGATCGAAGACTAACATGGGATGGACACGAACAAATCATTTTGTATCAAACTCTAACTCACAACTTGATGAGGGAGTATGAATTCAGAGAATACATGGATTTGATGATTACCGTTTAGTAAAATCCCCGTGGATGGGGAGTGCGGGATACTATCTTCGAGCACATAATTTGACAATCCGCCAACTTTAGGCACATTTTCTATTATTAGAGTTCCGCAAGATCCCAGACTATAACCAAAAGAATGGCTCCTTAAGGACAACCTGCATACATCCGAGTAGCGGATCACCATCCATAATTAAAAGACAGAAGCCTGATTGACGGCTATTATATATGTGCAACCAAGAAGCCAGAGACTGGCTTCCACCCACTTCAAGACTTCATACCGGGGGCACCAACGCTAAATTAGACAATTGGCGACAACTTAACAAAGGCGAGGGCCAGATTGCCAACATTAATTGATGCTTCAATAGAGCTCCGGCGAGACCCTGCATGCATTGCTTGAAAGATTCAACGCTGCAGTGCCATCGATAAATCGACCTGGACCATGTATGGTGTTGATCGCAGCAGTATCCGGCATTCTGGATATCTCAAACTTCAAAATCTCTCTACAACGAGACCCACCAAGAGGACTTGGCAGATTCACTTCTGAAACAAACCTCGGTATCTCTCTACCATGAGATTTTCCTAGAAACATTGGAAAATCCTATCCTGAGACAGTCAGATTCATGCAACAAGAAGGTGCTAATGTTGAAATGGATGATCTCAATGTCTTCACAACAAAATGGAGAAGCATCTGACTCTTGAAATGATAAACGAAAAAGAAAATCCCCAGGAATTTACAATTCTGGAAAAGACCAATTTCATTAATCGGGCCCACGATTTTGATTGTCGAGCTTAATGGAACCAAGCATAGGAGATAGACTCAACAAGACTATGATGGATATTTCGGATCATGCCAAAGTATGAACGAAAGAGCTTGAATAACTCACTAACGACATTTGCTCGCTTGCAAGGTTGACGAGCTTACTCAACTTTGTGGCTGATGCAAGGAGAGTATCTAAGTTCGATGATACTCAATAAGGCGATCACTGCTTTCTGACTAAACAGATGGGATGACCCCAACATGAATATAGTTCGACCATTCACATATATAACTCCAACCCTTGATGACTTGGGAAAGTGCACAAAATGACACAGGGTGACTGAGATTGCTGAACCTACATCTGTAACCTGATGTGGCGGAAAAAAGTATAAAGGCTAAAAGACTGGATGTCCGATTGACTTTGCATAACCCCCAGCGATGCTGAGGGCAGAAGCACTAACATCGCTCGTCCTTCACTGACGCTGGGAGCATCACCTTCAACTGACAGATTGACTTTGAACATGACCCTGACTCAATGCATGATTCAGGACGTATACATTATATCTTTAGAATATGACGTGATTCATCTCGACCATGTAAGTGAGCCAACTAACGAATCAAGCATAAATCCAAAGACTTGATCCGTAACTGCATCAAATGGAGAGTATGATGAACTCCTCTGCTGCCTTACGATTGTGATAATCCTACCAGCTATTGGCTTGCATGTTTTCAATAACATCTCGTATTGACTCGTATGTGATCACGGGATTATAAAACGATCCGGAGTGATCATGGCTTTCAGATACCCTATTGTTACGATTAGACGCAATCTTGGAGTACTAGATTAATATCATGATATCGAGATAATCCAAATCCAATAAAAAATGACAGATTCATATGCCAACTCTGATGCGCTTTGTCCCAACGATCCAGATGCTAGCTCAAAACACGAAGATTATGACACCACCCTATGACTTGGATGGCTATTTTATACATTGACTTATACATAAAAGAAATATTAGCTTAGTAATGCACTTGACTTGTTTAGGAAGACGGTGTCGTTTGGCATTAACTTGTGCATGTACAATCTCACACGGGAGCCAATGATATTGCATGACCTGTGATGAAGGAATTCAACCTCTTGATTTGACGAGGTCTAAACAATTACTTGATCATCTTAACCACTCTAGCCGTGGAATTTGGCCTGATAAACATCAATGGAAGCAGTGTGGTATATGACAAGCCATTTATACAGGAAAAGATCCATACGACGGAACTACTTAATACTCAATAGGACACAACAGTCTGATAAAGCCTCCTCAAACGGTGGGTGACGTTCCAAAAAGATTCAGCTCGACTTATTCAAAGCACATCTCATTTGCAATAAGATGTACTTTGGGGGGCAAAATGTTAGCCTGCTTTGTGACCAGACTATCCAAAGCCCAAGAACTCTATCAGGAAGGCCACTCAGGGATTGAGTATGAACTGGCACAGATCGGCATCTGCTTGGACGAAGTAACAAAGGATGGAAAACTCGTATTTCTGCGCACATAATCCTTGGGTTGGATTCCACCATTTTGGATCAAGCTAAAGCGAATATTTCTGACCGACCAAACCGGATCGGGTAAACCGGATCGGGTCATCCGGATCGGGTCATCCGGATCGGGTCATCCGGATCGGGCCATTCGGATCGGGCCATCTGGATCGGGTCATCCGGATCGGGTCACCCACCCTAACCGAATTCTGGGTAGTTAAAGACAATTTAACCATTTTCTCCACTACTTTCGAGATTTACTCTGAAGCTGCCACCTGGCCATTCAACCCTAACCGAATTTCTACCTATAAATACACATATAACGCATCATTTTGGGGGACTTTTTTTTGCACTTCATTTATTCATGGCAGCATGGCCGAATTCCTCCATAAATAACCACCTTATTCTCCAATTAAATAATGAATTCGGAGAGAATGATTCATTGCATTTGAGTGTTTGAGTGTAAATATTCGGTGTAATTGTAATTTCGGAATGAAATGAGGAACTATAAAGTGGATGTAGGCTCATTAACGCCGAACCACTATAAATCTTGTGTGTTGATTGATTTCTCTTGCTTTTTCATACATGATTTCCTATTATTCTATGCAAAACACGATCAATTGGGTGTTAGTGCCATTTTTTGGTCTAACATTTCTCTTAATCGTTCGTTTTCTTAACTAAGGTGTACAACTTAGTCTTCTTAACTAAGGTTTACTACTTAGTTCACTTTCTCGTTATTTACTTAGCTCTCTTAACTAAGGTTTATTACTTGGTTCTCTTAACCAAGGTTTGATACTTAGTTTCTGTTACTTAGTTCTCTTTAACTAAGGTTTGTTACTTAGTTCCTTTTAACTAAGGTTTACATATGAATTCAAGCATGACTTAAGTTCTCTTTATCAAATGATAGCGTACGAGTGTTCTCCCACATTTCCAGCTTAGATTAACTTATTTAATGTTATTAGTCGTCCCACCCTTCGAGTTTTGTATTACATCTTAAGTCATATTCATTTCTTATTGCTAGGATAAGTCTATCTATTATTTAATCTTATCATTCCCCACTTTTCCTTGCTTTGATACTGTTATATTGGTTAAGTTTACCCATGTGTCCAAGTTGACTTAACCCCCAATCACGTATTCAATACAACCCCCACGTCATGTCAAATTGGTTAAGTGTTATCCAACAATTCACATTGACTTTACCCACCCATATATCAAGTCAATTTGGTTAAGTGTTATCTAGCGGTTCACATTGACTTCCACCCATATATCATGTCAAATTGGTTAAGTGTTATTTATCAGTTCGTGTTGACTTAACCTACCTATATATCATGTCAAATTGGGTAAGTGTTATTTATCAGTTCGTGTTGACTTAACCTACCAATATATCATGTCAAATTGGTTAAGTGTTATCTAGCGGTTCACGTTGACTTAACCCACCCATATATCGAGTCAAATTGGTTATGTGTTGTCTAGTATTTCATGTTGACTTAACCTTACCATACTAGCATGTGTCATTAGCATTAATTAATTATTAATGCCCAACCTCTCACATTAGACCTATTATTGCGGTCACTGGATGTGCCGGTTTGTTCCAGGTAGGACTACACCACAACTCAATCTAACCTCCGGTTTCAAGCATGTTAGAACTAACTTCTCACATTTGAACCTATTGTTTACGGTCACTGGATGTGCCGGGCGGTTCCAGGTGGGATTACATTGCAAACTTATTCTAACCTCGAGTTAGCCATGTTTCAGGTTTAGCCTATTAACAAATTCATAAATATGTTCATGTTCTTGTTATGCCACTAGTGTCAATTTTCATGTCATATTTCTACACTTCCCATTTCTTTAACCAATCAAACCCAAATTTAATTAAAACACTCATGCCTCAAATTTTAGTTTTTCGAATTAGATTTCACAATTACATGAGACAGATTAAACCCAAACTTATCCAATTCCAATTAGGTTTCTAGTTTACCTATTTCTTCACCAAATTAGGATTTTTATCTTTAAATCATTTTTCCCCAAATCCCCTATTCAAACTTTATTTACCTTTAGCATAGGTTACTCCAAATTACCAATTTCACGATCCTTTCCCCTTATTTCCTTGAATAATATCAGTATATGCTCTGCCAATTACCCCAATATTTGCAATAATAATCGTTATGCCACAAACCCCAAATTACAGATTATATTCCTCGACTACATAAAATAGATTATGCTCAATATTTGCAATTATAATCGTTATGCCACAAACCCCAAATTACAGATTATATTCCTCGACGGCATAAAATAGATTATGCCCAATATTTGCAATAATAATCGTTATGCCACAAACCCCAAATTACAGATAATATTCCTTGATTGCATAAAATAGATTATGCCCAATATTCCCATATTCCAACCATACGTATGTATAATAAGATTTTGTCTAGGTTCGAGATAACCTAGATCCCAAAAATAAAAAGGGGATGGATAATAAAAGAACAATTATTATAACATGAATCTTGAATTGAACTTATATCTTGGGAATGATGAACGATAATAGTACTATTATACAATAAGTTTATTATAATTCCTCTCACCTTGACTGGATTGGAGAAAATAAACGATTTGTTAATGTAGAACGCTGATTTAATCTTCTTATTTGATTGTTGGTGAAGAGCATGAATTGTTGATAAAGAACTTTGCATCTTGATTTGAATAAACTCCAAAGTTGATGAAGAACATGCAATATAATTAAGAGTTTTGGGGCGGCGACCATGCTTGGTTGAAGTCTGGCGGCATGGAGGCATCTTAAGGAATTGTTATTAATTACGGTTAGGTCTTGCTATGTATTTATAGGCGTAGAGAGTGTTTTAGAGCCCTTAGATTGACCTAGAAGCCATCTGACCCATGCAACACATCAAAACACGTCACAGGAACTGAAATCGCCTAGATCTGGGGATAGGTCGATCCCTAGGACGACCTCTTTAGGGGTAGGTTGACCCCCAGGTCGACCTGACCCCCAAGTCGACCTGCCTGGTTTTGGCGGGAAATTTCCCACCCAGCTGCCTCGGTCGAATTTCGAACTATTTTGAACTTTTGTTGAATCCTCTAAAGGTCATAACTCCTTTATATGGAGTCCGATTTACGCAAACTTAGACTATATTCCAAGCAGAATTTCGAAACGAAAGCAGCGGTTATGTCTGTTTTACTTAATTCCTGATATTTAAATTAAGCATCCTTATTTTATTATCTTCTCCGTTACGCACACTATTATCAAATTAATTTTTCCTTCTCTTCCATATATTAATTAATTTTCATTATACATCACCATTATTTACCTATCTATACGTATACACATATTTTTACATATTTTTAATTATATTAAAAATGCGGTGTTTTACATCCCTTTTGTTGTATATGGCCAAGCTACTTCCTAGCCTAGGCATGCCGCTAAATATATGCAAATGCATTAGTTAGGGAACGGGGGAAAACATAAAAGTTTACATAACTTAAATGCTGATTATGAACATGAATTCGGACATATAATTTAATATGAGCATAATGGGATAAAAAGGGCATGAAACTTATAACCTATAATGACATAGGAAAAGTTGGCAAATGATGAAATGCCTAGGGTTACAGTTATTAGAAACTGTAATTGCTCCTAGACATGAGGTTAGATTGCACTTGTGGTGGAAATCTGCCCGGACCCGCCTGACATATCCAATGACCAAACTGGTGAATCTAATGTGGGAAGCCTAGGTGCACAAATATGAGACATGATAGGACACGAGGTTAAGCCCAATTTGTGGAATAAGTCTGCCCGGACCCGCCCGACATATCCAGCGTCCACAAATGGTAGGCTTAATGCGGGAGGTCTAACATACCATAACCATAAATGAAAATATGGTAATAAACCTTGAATACTTAACCTAGTTAAATCCATGGGGATTGTATGAATATAAACTTAAGTTGGGGTTAAGTAAATTTGGTTGAACAGTGGGTAGATTAAGTAAATTTGAGGGGGTGGATAATATTTACATATAGGCCCACAAACTTAACCTGATAAGATTATGTAATAAAAGACACCTAGTTGTATACATAACTAATGGAAATATTAGATTTATGTAATTAAAGACAGCTTTTTAGGGTAAGCATAACTTGTAGAAATGATAGGGTTGTGTAATTAACGACACCTAGTGGTATACATAACCAATGGAGATCCTAGTAGGGATACAAGACAATGGGGAGAGCTTGTATCATATTGTGTGTGGGACCCATTTTAGTCAGTAACCCTTAATAGGTATCAAACGAGTACAGGTCGGAGTTGGGGCATGCTTACTGGGTTGAATGAAAGAGATCCAAATGAGGAGGACGGTGTGGGCGGCGCAAACCGACCGGGGACATGTGCGTGCATGGGCCAGGTAGAGGGGGCTAAGACGACCGTGACACCTGTAGATATGGCTGTGCATATTAGCGAAGGGTTGCCACTATAGGATGTGATACATCCTATGGTGGGGCCGGCACAAAGTATCTATGTAGAGTAGGGAGACGATCGATTAGGATAGTGGTTAGGGTACATTGGGAAGTATGCCTAAGTCTACCATCTTATAGTTGTTGGGATTATCTCTTTCTAGTTATACTAGTATTAGTGTAGAGTAATTTTAATAGCATTCATAAAAATCATTTCGTAAGAATATTAGTTTTTAACATAACATGTATCCCGAGATTGTTCCGGTATGAACTTTCAGACCTGAGATGGAAATCCGAGATGAACCCCCGAGTTAGACTCATCTCATCCGAGATCTCCCCCAATACGAGATCAAGTCTCTAAAACCCCCAAGATGAAACGCGACCGATATCCGAGACTTAAAACCTTGATCACCAAGTCGTGGGGAGGTTCAGGTCTACCCTGACCCACACGGGGAGAAATTCCAGACCCGTGCAGGGTTTAAAAAGTTCGGGTCGAGTCTGGGGTGAGGCTTAAAAAGTCTGGGTCGGGTCTAGGGCACGAGAAACCCACCCCAACCTGCCCCTTTGCCATTCCTACTTGTATGAGAAATTGTAACGACCCAGAAAATCTGAACCAATTTAAAAAATTTAAATTGGCTAAAATAATGGATTTTAAATATTTAAAATAAATATTTAAAATATTTAAAATAAATATTTTAAATAATGGCAATGGAAAGTGAGTTTGAATCGACAATTGAAAACGAATATAATTAATTATAATTATAAACAAGGCCTGAAATGGCGCTGCAGTTTCAAAAAAAATGAATTCAAACTTTGTCGGACTGTACCGGGTGCAAAACAAAACGGATTTTAGTTAAACCAAAATTATATAAATCTGTTAGTGAATACCTTTCTAACAAATCTGAAAAATCGAATTTTCATAACGGAAAGCAAAAGTTATGGCCGAATGAATTTTCAGAAAGGTCGCTATGAAATTTATATAGCCCGTGAAATTGGCCATTTTGCATACGACCTCGGAATTCGACGAAACCACTTTTGTTGGATCCGAGATGTGAAGTTATTGCTAGGTTTCAAATTTCATAATTTTTGAACCTAATATGTGAGCGTGGCAAAGGAAAATGTGTTTTGGTCAATTACAGTTAAATTGGATCGACCAGAAATGGGCCTTTTTGCAAACGGTCTCAGAATTCGACGAAACTAGTTTAGTTGGGACCATATCATCAAAACATAGCTAGATTTATTTTTCTGGAATTTTTCGAATTAGTTTGTGGCCCTGGCAAATTGAAATGCACGTTCAAATCAAATATTGAATGTTTTATATTTTAATTTGAAGGAAAACTGACTGAAACAGTCGAATGGGCCTACGAAACATATCCCATTGTGTTCGGAATGGGGGTAAAACGCTAGGGGCGACAGTCGTTGGGTTTGATTTCGAGTCCGTTTAAGAAAACCCCAATTTTTGAATAAATATTTATCGACCAATCACGAAATTCCATTCATTAATTTAAAAAAAACGAAAACTTCCCCGTAATAGCTGCGATCGACGGCGAGAATCCTCCCAATCTTTCCGACCAGATCGCCGCCGCCTCGCTGCACGATAGGTCGCGCCACCACCAGGATACCAGAGCCCCTCCCCTCCTCTTCAAATCCGACCAACCCCCACCCTCTTCCCCTTCGCCAGCGTCGAGAACGACGCCTCCAAAGTCATCGACTTCCAGTCGACGCCGAGATCACCAGAGGCGATCGGACCTGAAGCCCCGACCATTTCCAGGAGCGCCACGCCCCCCTCTTCCACGTCACACCCTCTGATCTTCACCACGATTCACGGATTCGACAAAAATCGAAGACTTAGTTTCGAAGAAAAAAACAGGTATACGGCTAATCTATTTTAAACTGATTACAACAGTTTTAAAGTGTTGCAAACTTCGAAAAATCATATCTTTTTCGTTCGTTAACGAAATTAGATGAAACAGGAAACATCATGATCGTGAGGACGTCTTCTACATTTTAGAAGAGACCGCATATTTTTCTGAGCCTTCTGCTATTTTTGGTGGAGTGGAACCCAATGTGAGATTTCTAATTTATAAACAATATGAAAACGACGATGTATAAATTATATAGTCGATGTATGAGTTATATAAGCGTTGTACACCTCTTGTATAAGCGTTGTATAAGTTGTATGTTCGATGTATAAGTTATATATGCGTTGTAAAAATTATATATGTGTTGAAATAAAAGTGAATTGCTATATATATATATATATATATATATATATATATATATATATACGCCCCTCGTCCACAAACCATGGACGATATTTATTGATTGTGATTGGTGTGAAAATTGATTGATAGCGAATGATTGTTTGGGATTGTTTGTGGTTGATATTTATTGATTGTGGTTGAAAAATACCCATTTGTGGTTGAGAAATACTTGGTTGAAACCACATAGGATTAGTTTGTGGAAATGAAATAAATATATACATGCCGCCTGCGTGCGAACTAGATGCATGATCCCCATTATCAAAAACCGCGAGGTTTTAAGGTAGAGCGAGGAGCCGTACTAGGGATGGTCCCGGTTTTAACTACCCTGCCGTTATGCTGCCAAAATTTTGAATAATATTCCTGTGTTTGAATTATTTTCATTTGCTGAAACTATATTTATTCGTGGAATAGAAAACCTTCATGTGTTGAATCGATATTCATTCGTTGATTAGAAATTCATGTGTTGAATGGTATTCGTGTTTTAAATATAAAAATCACATTTTTATCTATATCTAGAAACTATAGAAAACCTTCATGTGTTGAATCGATATTCATTCGTTGATTAGAAATTCATGTGTTGAATGGTATTCGTGTTTTAAATATAAAAATCACATTTTTATCTATATATAGAAACTATAGAAAACCTTCATGTGTTGAATCGATATTCATTCGTTGATTAGAAATTTATGTGTTGGATGGTATTCATATTTTGAAATAAATTGATTTATAATAAAAATCACCTTTTTATCATCTATATGAACTATGTAAATTGACCTTGCTTTAAAATAAATTGGTTTATAATAAAAATCACCTTTTTATCATCTATATAGACTATATAAAATAACAGTGTTTTGAAAAGAATTGTTTTAAAATAAAAATCACATTTTTATAATATACATGAATTGATGAAATGTGTAGTGTTAAAAATG
Source organism: Allium sativum (assembly GCA_030737875.1). NCBI lineage: Eukaryota > Viridiplantae > Streptophyta > Magnoliopsida > Asparagales > Amaryllidaceae > Allium > Allium sativum. The sequence continues at coordinate 653,697,171 of CM060923.1, forward strand.
GCCACTCGTTCAAATAAATATGCCTGAGTTAAAATATTCATTAATTAGCTAATGATATGATTTTTGCCTATGCATGCAACATTAGAATGAATGGTGTTTTTAAACCAAATGGAATCAAATATGAAGTTGAATGGAAAATGATAAGTGATAAGAACTGTATATATGTACATGCATATTTATTGAACAGGTTATAGCAAAGGGGCTAGAGAAGAGGAATAAAATTTTGTGCCCGACAAATAGGTACACATTTACTGTTTTGTTTGGGTGATGATTTTATGAGCCTGTTAGCTAACCGCTTGGCTTTTTCTTTTTCTTTTCGACATGAGACGCCCGTGTGGCTATTTGGGAATTCTCCCAGCCCCTCCCGTACAAAGGAGGTTATGGCGAAATTTTCCAAAATTTAAAGGCGTTAGTGTAATATTTGAAGTGAAAACGATATTGAAATTATTGAATGAACTATATTTATATAAATATATAAATATAAATAAAATTAAAACGAAACGTGGCCGTGCAGTTCGTATTTCAAAACCGTGATTTCAAACAACTGGTGTGGGAAATCCGACCATTGGATTTTCTCGAAACCGCAATCGTTGGGTTCGCCTTGGAAATATCTTTCCAACGGCACCAACTTTGTAAAAATCCAACGGTTGGATTGTCTGGAATGTTTAATTCAAATCTGAAGAAAAACAACGCCAGAAACGATTATATTTATATATATATATAAATATAATTATAATTAATCGAATAACGACGCTGTCGTTCGTATTTTGAAATTGAAGCTTCAAACGATTGTACCGGGAGATCCGACCGTCGGATTTTCCTGAAACTGGAACCGTTGGATTCGTTTTGAAAAGACCTTTCTAAAGATGTAAATTTTGTTAAGATCCAACGGTTAGATTTCCAGATATGTGTAAATCAAATCTGAAGAAAAACAGCGCCACGGCCGCGTTATGGCCCGAAGCGTCGTATTGAATAAATTGGCTATTTTAAAATAAATAAAAATAGCGATAAATCGTTATAAAATATCATAAATGATATGGAATGGAAATAAACTAAATTTGCTCGATTTATGTGGTATTTGATGGTTGAATGTGTTTGGTGTGAAAATTACATTAAAGAACAAAATTGGTGTTGTCGAATGATTTAACCATTGAAATAAATTGATTTGAAATTCTAAATATACGTGAATTATTTGAAAAGGCCGAGTTAATTCTCATTTCGAATAATTGACCGACGATTGAAATTCGAAGATGAAGACGGTGGTCGAAGACCGGAGATCTCCACCTCGTTTGGATGGTAACCGAGGTCCTGATTGGGAGGCATCCCGAAATATGGATAATGAGTGGTGATCGTCCAGACGTACGTGGTGATCGATGGGGTTGCGAGGTATTTAGTGCCTCCGGTTTCGTTCAAACCCACAACGGACTTGTAAATGGATAGTGTGTCTGACATGGGATTTTATTCTGTGTCGATTGATCTCTATTAAATATACATCTGTTTGGCAGCGGAGAATTTATTCTTTTGCTTAACGCCCTTCTCTGAAACGCACGAGCTCAGGGGTTGTATATCGATGGACATCAGTCGCATGGCATGAATTGCCTGTGTGGCATGCTAAGATGCAATGATTAGGGCTTCTGTTGAAAAGCAAAGTCTTGTGGTGATGATCAAAGCACCGCCGGTGTGGCGTAGCTTTGTGTATAACGTGAAATCGCGAGCCTCGCACCTCGGTATGAACCAGAAACGGGAGAAGGACCTCAGGGAGGGCATGCGTTTCTTTCTAGCTAGGGTGGTGTCAGTGACCTACCAGCCCTGACATTTATATACTTTTCACCTATGTGGTTGTTGCTGTTGCGAGGCGCCTCGGTTAGATCGGACGATCCGGGTCCGATGGAGTCATTCGTTGGCTCGTTTACGCACCAAAGGGCGGGGAAACGTAATGTTCAGGCATTTTAATCCACATCGGTGGACCGGCCCTGACGATCCAAAGGCTTGACTGAGTACTTGCCTGTGGCTCGGGCTAGAGAGTCACAAAGTCGGTAAGGACTATCTTTTGCCTTGGTTCATGACGGAAATCCAATTTCCAAATACGTGACTGTGCGGTTTTGATTGTATATATAAATATGGCGACATGATATATGGTACCCATGCCGTCTATGATTGATAGTTATGATTTGAAATTGTTTTCAAAACATATAAACACTAGCAATAAAATCAAATGCCTTTGTTTTATTCGTATCAAGCATATTTTGGCCATTATAAGGAAAAAACTCTATCCTCCGGTTTGCGTTGCATTGTGTGATGGGAACTGAGTCTTATAATGGCTTCATTTTTATAAAAAGCATAGCGTTGTTTCAAAGAATGATTTGTTTTAAAGCACTGGCAATCCAATGGAGTAAACCCGTTCCACAAAAGTGGCGTGGTCCTGTGATTAGCCATATTATAAATGTGTTGAGTAGATTTCTCATACCAGTCCCATGACTGACTCGTAGTTTGTTTCACTTTCAAACTCGGGTGCCCCTTTTTCTACACGGGCAGCCTTGTATTCAAGTTTAGATGGTTCTTTCTGGATAGCTGGAGCTGAAGATGGATTCTATCATTATCTCTTTTTATGTTGTTCAGCTCCTATTGTACATATTTTGTTTGTTTTCCGCTGTAGACATTTATGTATAGCTGAACTGTATTTGTACTAAGTATGATCCTGTATACTGTGTAACTCTGATGATTACTCTTATCCAGTATATTCTATTGCTCATTATCTGGTGTATTTATTTAATTCTGTTCTGCTATTATCTGTTTCTGTGTTATATTCCACGGATTACCCTTGCCACCGTCAGTACGGGGTTTGGGGTCGTCTCAGAAATCCAATTAAACGCCTTAGTAAAACGAGTGGTATGAAAAAATTGCGTTTGCTTTGACAGCTAATTCTTTAACTCATTCGATTGAGAATTGTGGTAATTATCATTTCGTGTTTCTAGTGGAATAAACAATTTGTTCGTAAATATTTGAGTTGAGAAGGTGGTTATGGGACTTGTAGATTAACTCTTATATTTACCATTTTGAAGTAATTTACACTATCGTCGATCTTCAGGTCATTTTGATGACCTTCAGATCATTTCAAGGAAGTTCGATTCTGATGAATCTTCAGATCATTTTAAAGAACTTCAGTTCTGGTTGATCTTCATGTCATTTTGAGGATCTTCGATTCATTTTGAGGAACTTCGGTTCTATAACAACTTGCGAGTAAGCCTAAATTTTGACCTAAAAAAGGCCCATTGAAACTTAGAGCCACTCTAAATGAGTCATTGGTTACTATAAGTAATTACATTTTCACATAATAACAGAGTAATATAATGAGATGGAATCTCACAAAAAGGAAGGGATAAAATATAATAATGAGAAAGTTGATGTACCATATAAATTAAAAACAAATAATGTAGCTTATAACCATGTTTCAGATAGTTACGTCAGATACATCAATTAATATTACAGATACAATATACAAATACAATAATACTGCTAATAATAAATAGAAAATTCCTCCGTCGTTAGGATCCCACCACTTTATCTCTCAATGTAAGTCCAACTTAATGTGATGTAAGTATGTTAAGAGGAGGGAGGTCAAAAAATAAAGTCTTGGTGAATGAAAACACATATGTTTGAAGCGTAACTATTCTTGTATTTGGCAGGATAGATTTTTCCCGATATATCTATGTGAACAAACATACACTCAAGGCAATCAATCTAATTAATGAGATGGACATTCAAACAATCACTTAAGACCTTCACTAACACTTTAGGATGGATCCTCGATCACTTATGACCCTACAAGGTGGACATTCTCGGTTACTTAAGGCCATACTACTATATTAAATTTAGGGTGGATTCGACAGACCCTAGCCACTTAAGACCTTGTCCAATCACATCAACTCTATATATATACTCTCAATAGTAATATGAGAAGTGGTAACTCACCACTTAATATCGGTTTAGGGTAGACCTAGTTTTCCATTTAAGACCCCTCTGACGGACTCTCATGTTACTACTTAACTGATATCACGGGTGAACTTCGATGCCACTTAAGACTTCCCGTAGACAGACAGTAAACTATAGTTGCATGCTGCATACGGTCCCTATCCTATCCCTATGTTAGCCCTCACACAGCGCCTAGATTAAGTGGATAACTTCCGGAAAGTTACCCCACTCAACGTTACCGTTATATTTAGTTCATTTTAGCGAAGGACCCAAAGACCACTTAGAACCTAATAAGGGAGGGTACTATGAATTTGGCCCAAACCAAGGATTGAACCTTAAGAACAGGCCTAGTCCTAACCACTTAAGATCCATATTAGATTGGTCAGCCACTTAAGACCTTCCCAAGGCAGGCACGCCCACTCATACAAGCACACACATATATATGCACACACACATATACACACACACCCCCAAGCCTCTCACATTAAACCATTGATTTGTAGATGCTGGATTTTCCGGGGGTTCTGGATATGCCTCTACTACAAGTTGGCTTAACCTTGTGCCGTAACGTAATAATTATAATGACCTATTACACATAGACACCAGGCTTACTTGTAGATGCTAGATATGCCGGTCGGTTCTGAGCAGGGTTTGTAATACCCTGTAAAAATATATGTATTAAGTAGACTAGAAAATTACATAATAATAATAAGTTAAATAAATGATAAATGTAAAACAATAGAAAATTTGAATTTTGGACAATTAAGAATTTAGCCACGATAATATTATATTTGTTTTCGTGGTGAAATTCCGATACGTTTTCATATATAAAATGTTGAAAACGGTGTTTGTATGAAGAAATTATAATTAAATTAGATTACACTGTAAATATATACAAATAAACGTTTGAATTAATAATATAAATAAACATCCAGGGTATAATAACGGATGAAATAGAATAAAGGAATATTCCGATAGGAGAATTCAAATTTCAAATGAATGGATAAGAAGCAAGGGACAAGATATGAATAATAAATAAACGTTAATTAAAGTTGTACACAAATAGTTTGTGCACAATGATTGAAATTGAAACGAAATAAATATATATGGAATAAAAATGCATTAATTAAAAATAATATTCTGTAGGTTTGAATTTGTATGCATACAATCTTATGCAAGTGGGGATAAGGATTTGAAAATAAAAGAAAGAAATCAATCGAATCCATAAAAGAAATCAATGCAATAAATATATAGAAACTCTCAATCAAATAAATATTTCAATCACTTAAACAAATTTATTGGCCATTTCATACAAAGTCTTCGGGAGTACATTATTCACCGACAACAACAACTGTAGTACGTTCAAAAGCTTATCAAAACCATTAGCAGATAATCCAACCTCACATTTAAGATTATAAAAGCAGTGATGGCGGATAGTTTAGTTTGATCCACGCAGTCAGGATATAAGGGGGTTTCTGCATCCTCCAAATTCTTAAGTAAATTATCATCATGTTTTCGAACATCATTGTCTTCTTTAACATCAGTAAAAAAAGAGTATGATTCAAAAAATCATCATCTTCAGAATGAATAGCTTTAAGTATATTAAATGTATTGGCCAACTTCATGTCTATGCCTGCATTTAATTGTTTGCCATGATGATACCACTTAGTACCGCTCGTGTACTTAGGATCCATCCCTCTTATATTTAGATGTTCAATGATAATATCATCATGTTGTCGACTAAGATTTCGGCAATCTAAACAAGGGCATAAAAGTTTCTCTACATGTCTTATATTTCTCTTTACAACATCTACGAAACATCTTGCCTATTGCAAGTACTCCTTAGAAGTTCTATAATGAAAAAAAATCAACATAATAGTTGAATTTCAACATCAAATATTTTATTCTCGAAAATTAAACTCGGTTAAGAATATTGAATTATCTATTTACCTATGTAAATTAATCTAATCTTTTCCATCAACATATAATCAAGGATACACATGGGAAGAAAGAGTTCTCAAGCTCAAAAACTAAAGAGAAAAAAGATCGCTATAACATAAAGTACATTAAATTTGTACATACTCTGATAAAAAGACAAATTTGTTAGTGAATATTGGCATACTTGAATGAACATTTCTTGAGCAAAACACACATTTCCAAAAATAATCAACGTTAAATATCAACCCATCACTTTAGCGGTTAATAGTTTAATTGCAAATTGCTCTAGCAACACAAAAGTAAGCTCGGGATCAAACAAACAAATGTGAAGTTTATGTATAGACATAACTCACGTTCTTTTGCTGGGAATTTTCTATCCTAGGTTCAATGAGTACAAATTCGTAGATTTAAACCATCCACCCCTCCTTATTTAGTTGTGTCCACATAGTTCATGTTCTTAGCATGGTATTGGATAGAAAATCTTCTGGGATTGTTCATTTTAACTATCATTTGTAACGAGTCGGATTTTGCCCGGCCTTAATCGATCGCAAAATCGATCAAAACCGTTCAAATCCCGCCTACGTTAACTTTGGGAATACAACACATCAGAACAACAACATCAGACTTTTATAACATCAATAATAAATGTTACATCAGAGTACAGAATATCAGAGTATATTGGCTAATAATTACAGCGGAAGATAATTTTACATGATTTTAATACATTGCAGCGGAAACAAAATAACTAAGGCAGCGGAAGACTCCAATGTTCTGGACACAGCTTTAAGCTTCAATCCAGAATCCTACTCGAAATAAGAACCTGTAGACAAACTACTCGACTGCCCGTGTGGAAAGAGGGCACCCGAGTTTGTAAAGGTGGAAACAAACAACGGGTCAGTCATGGGACTGGTGTGAGAATTCTTAACTAATTAATCACTATTAATAGAACAAATCCATGGACCACGCCGCTAACGCGGAACGGGTTTGCTCTAATGGATTGCCGTGCATAAAAGTGTCAAAAACAACTAATAAGTAAATCGTACAACAACGTTATGCTTTTTAGAAAAATGGAATCACCATAAGACCTAGGTCCCATCACACAATGCAACACAAACCAGAGGATAGGGTTTTACCTTATAGTGATTAAACATGCTAAATACGGCAAATACGAGTTTAATATTATTATTAGTATATATCAAAACATTTCAAAGTAAATGTATAAATCCTAGGAAGAATAGTATCCCATACTACTATGCCTCCATACTAGTAATACAATTAAATTCGTAGGGTCGTATTTGGATTTTGGTTTCCATCATGAGTCAAGGCTAGGGAGGAGCTCCTACCGATTCGAGACACTCTAGCTAATGTCTCAGGATCCCCCGCAGTGAACCCTTGGAAAGCTGCAGGGCCGGTCCACCATACGAGTTGCGGATTAGTTATTCCTGAACACACGTTTCCCGGTCCTATAGAACCTATCATCCGAGGCGCCTCATTCCATCATCCACATAAGTAAAATGCCGGGCCGTGTTAAAGCCCAAACACCACTTCTAACTAGAAAGAAACGTGCTGCTCTCCCTGCGTTCCCTTCTCCCGTTTTAGACTCCGCCGGTGTGTGAAGCTCGCGAAGTCACGCTATACACAAAGCTATGCCTAAACAGGCTGTGCTCTGATCATCCCACAAGGCCTGCTTTTCAACAAAGCCTTGATCATATGCATCTTAGCATGCCACATCATCACTCCATATCACACTACCAATCCTTTGCCGAAATATATGAATGGGTGTTAAGCAAGAGAATAAATTCTCCACCACCAAACATCCATACATCCGACAGAAGATTAATAACATGATATTTAATGGAGTACGATATCAGACACACAATCCGTTTATAAGCTTATGCTCTGGGTCTGAGCGAAAGCCAAATCCGTACAAATCAACACTACGTCCGGATAGCTACCATTTTAGCCCCGTCTTGGGAGCAAATCAATCAAAGGCCTCAACACTAGTTACCCATTCGATGTGAAGATCGTCGGTCTTCAATCACCGTCTTCAATTCTACGAACGTCGTATCATTATTTAGAATGAGAGTAAACTCGGACTTTCCAAATAATTCTCGCATATATAAATTTGAAACCAATTTCATATCGTTGTTAATAATTTATAACAATATATCGCTATTTTTACTTTACATACACATCCTAAACATAACAATGTATATTTTACTCCTCCATTCTTCAATTTACACAAAAATGTGTATTTGGATTCATTATTTTTCTAATGAAAATCCACTCCTTAGAAATGTAAATTTCTAATCTTATTATTTACATTGAAAAATGTAAATTCCTATTTTATTTTATTTTATTTACATTGAGAAATGTAAACTTATACTTCAATATATTATTATATTGAAAATGTAACTTTTATTTCATATTCTATTTACATTGGAAAATATAAATTCCTAATCATTCTTTTGTTTACATTGAAAAATGTAAACTCTTATTTGCATATAAAATATAATTTCTATTTCATCCCTATTTACATTGAGAAATGTCGGTGTCTATAGTACACCAATTACATATAAAAATGTAACTTCCTATTTTCCTTTTATTTACATTAAGAAAAAATGTAAATTTTCTAATATTTACATTAAGAAAAATGTAAAACTTTTATAATCATTATCTTATTTTATTAAAAATGTAACTTTTTTTTATAACAAACTTGGAGGTAAAAATATTTATTTCATATTTAACACATAACGGTGTGAAAATAACGTCAATTTCAAAGTTATCCATTTATATTTTAATATGGGCCAGACCTCTCACATTAGGCCTACAACTTGTGGATGCTGGAAAAGCTGGTCGGTTCCGGGCAGATGTAATAACCCGGAAATGCGAGCCAGTTTAAAATTTTAATTTTGGCAATTTTAGCGAATTTTCTATATGTAAAATGAATTATTTTAAATAATATCGACAAGAAATTTATTTTGAATATAATTAGAACGTATATATTATATACGTCGTCGTTAAATATAAATATTTATATATAATTATAAATAGAATTGAAAATGGCGCGGTAGTTCGATAATTCGATTTCAAATTTCAATTGAATGTTCCGGGTGCAAAACAATCCGGATTTTAGTGAAACCAAAAACATTAGGATCTAATTGATGATATCTTTCCAACGAATCCGAAAAATCAAAATTTCATAGCGGGAATCAAAAGATATGTCCAGTTGAAAATTCTGAATAGTCGCTATGGAATTCAGGCCCTTAAAAATAGACATTTTGTAAACGACCTCGGATTTCGACGAAACCACTTTTGTTGGATCCGTGATGTCAAATTATTGCTAGGTTTCAAATTTATAATTTTTCGAATCAATATGTGAGCGTGGCAAAGGAAAACGCGTTTGACCAATTTCAGTTGATTTTAATCGACTGGAAAATGGCCATTTTTCCAACGGTCTCAGAATTCGACGAAACTAGTTTTATTTGGACCGTATCGTCAATACGAAGCTAGAAAATATTTTTATGGAATTTTTCGAGTTAGTATGTGACCCCAGTAAATTGAAATGCGCGTTCAAATTCAATATATGGAGTTATATGTTGATTTTGACGAAAACTGATCGAAACGATCAAATCAGCTTGCGATACTTATCCCATTGTGTTCGGAATGGGGGTAATTAGCTATGGACGGCAGGCGGTGGGCCTCGTTTTGAGGTCGAAAATAAAAGTTGCTTTTTGTAGAGAAATAAAATAATAAAATAATAAAAAAAATAAAATGAACACACTCTCTCCCCCTTTAACCCGAGGCCCCCCCTTTTCCCTCGTTCATTCAATTTCAGAAAGAAAAAAAACAAAACTAAACCTAAATCGATGCCGCCTCCACCAGGTTCCAGCCGCCACCGACGCTCGTCCCTCCGCCCGCCGTCGCTTGGTCGGACCCCTCTCCCCGCGTCGATCTCCTCCCTCAGCATCCCCTTCTTCCTCCGCAACCAACCCTAGCCGCCTCGCATCGAACGCCACCGACGTTCCACCCTCCGCCACCTCTGGTCGAATTCCGCCCCCACCGCGAGCTCCAGCACTCGCCGAACCTCTTCCCCCTTCTCTCCAATGTGAAACCGCATCCCAAGCCCATAATCCGCGAATCCGACATTCCCAGACCCGATAGCCGCTGCTGCCACTCTCCATCACCTCCTCCGCCACCAACATTCATCGTGAGTGTTTATTTATGTATTTTTAACCCTTTATGTAATTAAAAATGTGACCTTTTAATATTTAAAAAGCTAGGAATTTTATATAGGTAAAGGCGAAAACTTTTATAGGAAAAGACATGATTTTTAAAATATAAAAGACGTGATTTTTAAAATATAAAAGACGTGATTTTTAAAATATAAAAGACGTGATTTTTAAAATATAAAAGATTAGATTTTTAAAAGGTAAAAGAATAGATTTTTAAAAGGCAAAAGATTAGATTTTTAAAAGGCAAAAGATTAGATTTTTAAAATGCAAAAGATTAGATTTTTAAGAATGAAAAGGCGAAATCTTTATACTGAAAAAGGCGAAATCTTTATATGGTGAAGAGCGAAGAGAAAATATGATTTTGATTATATAGAAGAATAAAAATTCGATTTTTATATATCGAATAACATAGTAAAAATTCGATTTTTATATATTGAATAACATAGTAAAAATTCGATTTTTATATATTGAATAACATAGTAAAAATTCGATTTTTATATATTGAATAGTATAATAAAAATTTGTTTTTTATATATTGAATAGTATAATAAAAATTCGATTTTTATATATTGTATAGCAAAGTAAAAATTCGATTTTTATATATTGAATAGTAAAATAAAAATTTGATTTTTATATTTTGAATAGTATAATAAAAATTCGATTTTTATATATTGTATAGCAAAGTAAAAATTCGATTTTTATATATTGAATAGCATAGTAAAAATTCGATTTTTATATATTGTATAGCGAAGTAAAAATTCGATTTTTACATATGTAGAGAATACGGGCAACGAAGATGACAAAAAGGCGAGAACAATAAAGATATAGAGTCGTGGTATTGGATAGCTTTTGGTGAGAACTTCTCACTCTTCAATTTCTTTTTCTAGTTATATATATATATATATATATATATACTAGGATGCAGACGGTGTTTAGTAGCACCCGACACCCGTCATCCACAGACCATGGATGGCTTGTTTGTTAAATTGTTTGATTGTGTAGTTGGTTAGATTATTTGATTTGAATTGTTTGGTGAAATGAAATTAATTTGATTGATGTGTAAATGGCGTGGGCCTTCACTAGACCGGGGATAAGGCTAGGCCTCGTCCCGTTTCTAGTATCGTGCCGTTATGCCGCCGAAATTTTCTAAAATATGTTAGAAAAATAAAAATATCATTTTATTGAATAAATGAACTGAATAGAACATTCATTGGTTGAATAAAATAATTTGGTCGTTAAAAATATAATTTTTAACGTGAAAGTGAATAAATAAATATCTATAAATAAATCGGCCGATTTGTTTATATACACTGATTTGACTGATATTGATTGGGTCGATAAATTTTACACATCGCCCAACTGCACAACTAAAATCTGTGTTTGATTGCTTGAAACCCCACATGGGTGTTGGGATGAAATTTGAAGTTCACTCATCCTGATTGATTAAATATGTCGGTCGATGGATCGACATGATGTAATAAGCGTTAGATATCTATATTTGATGCCTATACAGTGTAGTGCACTTTGGACGATGGTTGATTATTTATCGTTGCTATTATATACATGTGTTGTATGAAAATCCATATAATTAACTTTATATGGTAATTTATTGGGCCTCATTCCAATCGGGAAAATAAAGAATATTATAAAATAAAGGTTCATGTGTTGACTGTACTCATTCGTGAGATTAGTTATGTGTTGAACGTAATATTTTAACAATAAAATTTATATCTTTGTCACTATAAAATAAAGGTTCATGTGTTGACTGTACTCATCCGTTGAGATTAGTCATGTGTTGAACGTAATATTTTGATAATAAAATTTGCATCTTTATCAATATAAAATAAAGGTTCATGTGTTGACAGTACTCATCCGTTGAGATTAGTCATGTGTTGAATGAATTATATTTGAAATAGAATATTTGAAATAGAATATTTGAAAATAGAAATATATGAAGCCGTGTTGATTAGATTGACGTCATTTTGACGTGAACGATATTTATATCGATTTTATTCATTTTAAAATTGAATATAAAACGATTTCGAAATGAATTGAATTGAAAACGATTTCGAAATGAATTGAATATAAAACGATTTCAAAATGAATTGAATTTAAAACGATTTCAAAATGAATTGAATTTAAAATGATTTCGATATGAATTGAATATAAAACGATTTCGAAATGAATTGAATTGAAAACGATTTCGAAATGAACTGAATTGAAAACAATTTCGAAATGAATTGAATTGAAAACGATTTCTAAATGAATTGAATATAAAACGATTTCGAAATGAATTGAATTGAAAACGATTTCAAAATGAATTGAATATAAAACGATTTCGAAATGAATTGAATATAAAACAATTTCGAAATGAATTGAATATAAAACGATTTCGAATTAAATTGAGTAGAAAACAAATTGAATTCAAATGGAATAGGAAACGAATTTGATTTAAATTGATTAGAAAACGAATTTGATTTAAGTCGAATAGAAAACCAATTTGAATTGAATCGAATAGGAAACGAATTTGATTTGAATTGATTAGAAAACGAATTTGATTTAAGTGGAATAGAAAACCAATTTGAATTGAATCGAATAGAAAACCAATTTGAATTGAATCGAATAGAAAACGACTTTGAAATTGAATTGAATTGAAAAAGAATTCAAATTGAATTGAAAGAGAATTGAAATAAATTCAAATTGAATTGAAATTTGAATTGAATAGAAATGAATTTTAAAACGAATTTATAAAGAAGAATTCAATTTTGCTTTGAATTGAAATGGAAGTTGAAATTGTTTTTGAAACGAATTTAAACTTAGTTATAAAATTCGTTTTAAATAGAAATCGACGAAATATATATTATATATATTATATATATAATATAATGGCCTGAATAGAACGCGCCGGGCCGCGGCAGTTCGCGAATTTCGACCATTTACTTCGAACGGATATTACGGGAGATCCGACCGTCGGATTCTCCTAAAACCGGAACCGTTGGGTTCGTATCGAAAAGAGCTTTCTAACGAATATTAGAGATTCAAAATCTAACGGTTGGATTTGGAGATACGTCCAAATCAAATTTGGAAAAAGTCGTTGTAAGTGCAGTTCGATGGCCGTTGATGGAAATCGACTGTACGGGCCTTGATAAAATTATTAAAAATAGTAATAATTTGTGTAAAATCAGAAGAAATGATTTGGGAAAATTTGGGATGAAAAACTCCATATTTGAAAAGATAAAAATAGATTTTTATCGAAATGAACTAGATTGAACTAAATTTAAAACCCGATTTTTTTAAGTAAATAAATTAGATTTAAAAAGGGGTTTTAAATAATCGGAATTCCTAATATATTGGATTTGAATTGAACTAGAATTGATTTGTGGGTTTATCGTGAACTGAGTTTTAAACAACACTAGTTCTTTAACCCGATAATAAATAGAATGTGATTTGGGTTTGTCGTGAACTGTGTTTTAAATAACACCTAGTTCTTTAACCCAGTAAAAGGAGTTTTAATGAATCTGTAATTAGATTGAAATGTGAATCTATAATCTAAATTATCAAATTTAGAAATGAGCGAGATATGGAGTATCACCAGTTTTGCTCTAAAACGATAGTCAAATCTTTAATTGGATTTGAACGTGAAATGGTAATTAATTTTACCGATAACACCGTGGTATTAGATATGGAGTATTACCAGTTTTGCTTCATGGGATGAATAGGTTGGGATTGGGAAATAAAATAAACAATTACTTCGGTGTGGTTCGCTAATCTCGACTAGTTTAGAAAACCATAATTTGGTTTGAAATGACATCCAAATGAAGATCAAAGAATAAATTTAAAGAATTTATCTTGGATAAAATTAATGGGAACCTTTCCCTGAGAATATGAATTGGAATGAGGCGTATGTTGTGTTTGTCTAACATTTGTTTTTAATATACGCGGGTTGTTCGGAAAGTCCGGGTTTATACCCATTCTGAATAACCGATTCGATGATATGTCGAAGATGAAGACGGTGGTTGAAGACCGGAAGTCTTCACATCGTTTGGATAATTACTGACGATCCTGATTGGGCTGTACACCCAAGAGGATGGAAATAGTTGGTGGTCGTCCAGACGTACTTGGAGATGGATGGATACGCGAGGAAAGTGCCTCTGGTTTCGTTCAGACCCCGAATGAACTAGTAAATGGATTGTGTGTCTGACATTGGATTTTATTCTGTGTTGATTGATTTCTGTTAAATATATATCTGTTTGGCGGCGGAGAATTTATTCTCTTGCTTAACGCCCTTCTCTGAGACGTACGAGCTTAGAGGTTATATATCGATAGGTATCAATCGCATGGCATGAATTGCCTGTGTGGCACACTGAGTTGCATGGATCAAGGCTTTTTTTGAAAAGAAAAGTCTTGTGGTTGATGATCAAAGCACGGCCTTTGTGGCGTAACTTTGTGTATTGCGTGGATTCGCGAGCCTCACACCTCGGTATGAGTCAAAAACGGGACACGGACCGCTGGGAGAGCACGACGTTTCTTTCTAGCTTTGGTGGTGTCAGTGACTTACCAGCCCTGACATTTATATACTTTTCACCTTTGTGGTTGTTGGAATGAGGCGCCTCGATATAGGTCTGTAAGGATCGGGAAACGTGTGTTCAGGAATTGCCAATCCTCTAACGTAAGTGAGGACCGGCCCAGCCGCATCCGGGGTTGCCCAGAGTGCGTAACCCTGGGACATTTGCTAGAGTGTCTCGAACTCGGAGAGGAGCTTGCCCCTTGCCTCGACTCATGACAGAAATCCAATTTCCAATACGTGTATTGCGGCTTTATTTGTAGAGCCTAGTATGGCGACATAGTAGCATGGGATGCTATGCCGTCTATGATTTATACTTATGATTGAAATTGTTTTGACACTATACACTTATTATAGTATCAAATGGTTTGTTTTAAACGTACCAAGCATGTTTGGCTATTATAAGGGAAAACCCTATCCTCCGGCTTGCGTTGCATTGTGTGATGGGACCTGGGTCTTATAATAGCTTCATTTTTCGAAAAAGCATCGCGTTGTTTATTCTATGCACTGGTATTCTTGGGAGGAAGAACGTTCCGTGTTATACGGCGTGGTCCCTTGAACCACTCTCTTTTAAAATAAAGTTTTAATAACTATTTTAGTTCTCACACCAGTCACATGACTGACCTGGAGTTTATTGTTTTAACCTAAACTCTGGGTGCCCCTATTTTCTGCACGGGTAGCTAGTAGTTTTGGTTTTGCTGATTTATATTCACAGGATCCTGGTTTACAGCTGGAATGATATCCGGAAAGCTCTGTATCCGTATATCACCTTCAGTTGTGCTTTGTATTATTTTCCGCTGCTATGTAATTTATTGTAATCTCTGATATTTATCGAATGTAATTTATTCATTTATCCTCTATATATTCTTGTATCTGATGGAATTGTTGTAATAACAATGAAATGTTCTTCCGTCTGCGTTCTGATTTGTCCTGTTCTCAAACGAACAGGGGTTTCGAACAGTCTAGATCGGTTTAACGACTGATTTGGATCGAGCCAAATTCCTTGTCGTCACAGCAGACTTCTCCCACAAGTTGGGCTTAACCTTGTGTCTTGGCCCAATTTTTATTTTCGCACTTGAACCTCTCACATTAGGCCCAACATTTGTGGCTGCTGGATATGCCGGTCGGGTCCGGGCAGACTTCCACCACAAATGTGACCTAACCTCGTGTCCAAGTACAATTTTAATTAAACATTATAATTGTTCTACTAAAAATATTATTTTAAAATGTTTCACATTTCAAAATATCTTGATTTTGGAATATTCTATATTTACAAAATAACTTGATTTCAGATACTGTAACTTACCCCTTTCAAATCTTAATAAAACTTGGGACTTTCTCGATTATTATATTAAATACAACAAACCTTTCAAAATGTCTAACTCTAAATCTAATCTTCTTATCTTAGCATATTGACAGTAAAGAGGGAATCTTTTTAATTGAATCCCTTTTTATTTATGACTCATATTTCACTTAAATTAAAAATGCAAATTCTTATGTTAACAAAATTCCATTCTTCCCTATATGCTTTAATGAATTCCCCTTTTAACATAAATATGTGATTTTCTAATATTTACATTTCTAACACAAAAATGTGATTAATCATTACTGAGAAAATTTCCATCTTTTTAAATTACATAAAAAGGTGATTTTGATTCCATTGTCAAATTGCTCTTTTTAATTATGCTTTAATCACATATAAAATGCAATTTTAATTAATGTAAATTCTTTAATTACATATAATGCGATTCGCTTTCTTTGTAATCTTGATTACATAAAAATGCAATCCTCTTTCTTTAAATCTTGATTACATAAAAACGTAAATTTCGTTACATGGCAAAAATCATATCTTAATTTATTACGTAAAAATGTAAATTTCAATTCAATGTCACAATTCCTTTTTCTTATTATATTTACATAAAAATTGTAAATTCTATTTCAAGGCTGAATTCATTCTTTTTATGACATTGAAAACGTAATTATTTATTCATTTTAAATTACATTAAATAAAAAAAATGTAATTTTTTTATTCACCTTAAATTACATTATTAAAAATGTAAGTTATTTCGTTTCCTTTCTTTTACATTGAAAAATATACGTTATTACATTTCCTTTCTCTTACATTTTTATCATTCTTTTTGTAACCAAATTGCAGTCTTTGTTTTAAGTCTTTTATCTTGACAAAGATGTGAATTTTGTCGCTACTACTTTATATTGACAAAAATATGATTTTTTTCGCAACATCTTTATATTGACCAAAAATATGATTTTTGTCACTACTACTATATATTTTAATTTATCAATTCTAACATAAACAATATTTATATTTTAAGTTAATGACATATAAATCTATTGACATTCCGATCTAATGGCATTTAAAATAAATGACATTAAAATATTCTACCATGAATGACAAATTCGTCTCAACATAAGTGACAAATTTCCCTTTAGCATAAATGACGTTTTCATAAATTCTATAATAACAAATGGCATATCTGCTTTCATACAATTCTATTTAACACGTCTAAATAATGGTAAAATTCATTCTTTTTCAATTCAACACAAATGACCAACAAAATGTCCTTTTTCTTATTTTAACAAAAGTAGCAAACGAATGTTCTTTTCTAATTTTAACAAAAGTAACAAACTAATGTTCTTTTCTAATTTGACAAATGACGGTGAAAAATATAACTTTATTTCTAACACAAATGGCCGCCAAAATGCAACTTTTTCCTTTCCACAAAAATGAAACTTTTTCCTTTCTTTTATTACAAACATGACGGTGAATTTTTTTTCTTTTTTTATAATAACAATAAATATGATATCTTTTTAAATCTAAAAAAAAGGAAAAATCTTTTTAATCTAACAAAAAGGAAAAATCTTTTTAAATAAAAAGATTACAACTTTTTATTTTTAACAAAGATGACAGTGAAAATATAATTTTTACAACTTTCTTATTTACAATTAAAAAGGTGAAATCTTTTATTTACAAACAAAAAGGTGAATTCTTTTATTTACAACAAAAGATGAGGTCTCTTATTTACATCAAAAGGTGAACTCTTTTACTTACAAACAAAAGGTAATGCTTTCTCCATTACACACAAAAATGATTCTTTTCATTTATGACACACACAAATGAAAATAAGAAGAATAAGTCTTTTTATTATTTTCCTTTTTCTAATTGACAAAAAAAATACGTGTAATTTTCATCGCTCAATAAACATGAAGATTTTCAATTGGTTCTCATATGACAATAACCGTGTGATTCAATCATTTTGAATTACAGACATTCATAAAAGAAAGTAAATCATCACATCTCATCCAAACAATACAGATTTCATACAATCGACAAAATAAATTTCACAGCATATATATATATATATATATATATATATATATCATGGCAACGAACAACTTAATTTCAATAATTTAAATATAGAAATCTCACCTTGCTTTTTTGTCAGATCTAAAAACAAATAGAGTCAGAATTCGTTCAACACTGATCTAGAAGGTTGTGTTGGGTGTTGCCGTCCCCATATCACCAAAATCGTCGAGTTCTGAATTGGTTTGAATCACATATGAATTTTAATTATTTAAATTACAGTTAGCGACGTATTTAAAGTATCGCAATCAATAAAATAGAATTTACAGTAAACCTCAGATTTGGTTCCAAACTTCAGATCGAGATAACTTGAGCATTGGTGCACGGTTTCACGAACGGGAAGTTGGAGGTGGAAGGCCTTGGGGAGCGCGGTTCCCGAGGTAGGGTGCTCGGTAGGGGCTGCAGCGGGTATCAATGGATAGAGGAGTAAAAACTCTTAAAAAAAGTTCAACTGGAGCTGTGTCTAAAAATCAATGGAGGAGGAGTAATTTGGGCATGAAGATTTGAGGGTTTAGGACATTAAAATAGGATGGTGGCGGCTGAACGATTCAGGAAGAAGGATTAATGAATTTTCTAATATATTTATATGTTTAATTAACAAATTAACCCAATTTGAATTTTATTGCTTAGTTTAAATCCTGGTCATGCGTTAAATGTTAGGAATCATTGATTCCTTACTTCATATACATATGAATACAAATACGAAAATAGCATAAAGAATTAATTCGCTTTATTTCCGTTCATGAAGAATTCATTTCTTGCTTTATTTACTCCTTTAATACATATGAATACTTTTCCTTTAATCTTTTTTTGTTTTTAAAAAATTACACCTGCATTCAATGAAAAGGAATATTACCCTTTTTATATAAACATGCCATGAGTCATTAATTCCTTAACGTGTATTAACACTTCAGGAGTTATTGATTACTTACTTCGTAAAATATGTATAAAAATATGAAAATGTGTTTCTTGCATCATGGCAACTGAAATACTTACATATAAGAATATTTATTCTTTTATTATCACTATATTAAACATATAACATAGCTATTTGAATTTTGTTTCATGGTTATGATACCTAAAGATCCAAAAACAATGCTTCAAACCGTACATTGTCTCAAGAATTTTTTTTTCTATCTAGAACATATATGTTTAAATACACATTCTTTCCCATTAAGTGCGCTTTTATTCTTTCCTTTAATCCATTGATTTGATTACCTTAATCCTATTAATTTCTTTTCTTGCATTTTTTTTTAGTGTCCTCCTCTCTTCGTTGTTTCATTAATACTGCATTCATTGATTTAAATAAAATTAAAAATTGTCATAAATTGCTTTTATAAATTCCTACCTCCCCTTTTTGTCAACTTGTTAGAATATTTATTGAACCTTTTGTTTTAATGTTTCCCACATTACATTACATTACATTACATTACATTACATTACATTACATTACATTACAGAACAAATTGTATACGCTCTGTATTTACATTAAAAAGAATATATTTAATTTTCAAAATAAATTATTTTAAACAACCAAAACTCATTAAAATAACTTAAAATAAATTTTTAAATTTGCCCCAAAATTCAGGGTTGTTACATCATTCTTCTTACTCCACCCACTGTAATTGATTGTCCTTAAAAAATCTTACTCCATCGCTAATCAACATCATTCCTACTTAGTCTCTGTCTAAATCTGGAAATTTACATGTCCTTACTCGCTTTGAGGTAATACGTTCTATATTATGATATTATGGAAATTTATTGATAAGTTTTTGTTTCTAATATGATTATGTTCCAAATTTACTTCCTATATCTACAACTTATTTTGCTATTAGCCCAAAATTAACATGTCCATCGATAGACTTAACCTAAATTTTTAAGTGGAAAATTTCGTGAGTACCAGATTCGTTTCATGTCCTTTTTATTCGTCTTGCATTCATTGTATATTTTTTGACTATGTACCTTTTGTACTATTCTTCTGATTTACAGAGTTTGATAGTAATTTTTTTCAAGTCGTAAGCATGTCATGATTTAATTTGGTTTTATTCATGATAGTTTTATATGCTAAATGCTGTCAATTCAATTCTACTATACGTTGATTTAATTACTGTTCTTCTTACATGGATGCTAACTTTTCAACCATTCATGGCCGGCCCAAGGAAAATCTGGCGTTATGTTATGTCTTTATTTCACTTGTTATGTAATATATTTAGTTAATAAGATCATACAGTATGGTTTGTTTAAGAAAATGTAATTACAGATGTGGTAGTTAGTCTAAAAGGGGACTTCCTTGACATCCCAATCTTAGCAAAAAATTTATAAACTTCCTACTCTACTTGAACAATCTGATGACCTCCTGCTCCATACTGTGACCATGACCACATCTCCGATCATAACCGCTACAACCGAACACTCACTTCACCTCATCCGAACAAATCAAAGCAGTCAACAACCTCAGTTCCACCTTGAAATTCAAAATCATAGACATCCACACTAACATCGCCTACCAAATATACCTACACGACCACAAACCAACCATCAAAAGTAAATGCATTATGCAATTTCACCTCCATAAACCCATCAATCTCCATTAAATCGGTTGTGAGTCCATGATAGCCTACCTTGCTTGCATAGAGCTGCAAATTCATTCACTTACCCTATGCTAACTGTTAGAGTTTATGCTTTAGATGTAATCCATTTGATGTGATTAATAACGCTGTTGTTGTTATTATTTTATTTTGAATAAAAGATTATATTATATTATATTTACCACATAATATAAATGTCAACATAATAGAAGTCCTTAGAATAATAATACAGAATTATATAATTCAAGTAAGTGACTTGAACATGAGATTATATAATATAATAATAAGTATTATAATTCTCAATTGTCCCTAGTTAAGTTTATTGTTTATAACGGACAATAATAAAACATTGAGACTAGTATGTTGATTGATTGATTATCATATCTTATTAATCATTAATATACGTGATATAAATGACAATACATAAATATGCATTGAAGAATAACGTATTGGCTGACCCAAGCATGAGAAAACTACATGGAATATAATTAACATTATCATAAGTTATTCTCATAGCGACAGTGGTGTAATGGTCCTCAGATCAGAAATTGTTATAATTTTATTTGAGGATATTTTTGTTTTAATATCATCAAAAGTTACTTTCAAATGATTAGACGATGAAGGTGATTATCGGATACATCTCGAATCGGTTGAAAAACTATGAATGATCTAGATGGAATTTAACCCTATAATATAAGTAGTGATATCCATGGGGCTCTTGATTGAGTGAGACTATGAAATGCATGGCAGTGCTCAAATATTGATTTGTTTTATATAGTCTACTCATCGATTAGGATAAAAGGATTAAATTATAAGAGGATGATACATTCAATGCCTCAAGTTTAATCATGGATATTTTGGTTAAAAGGATTAAATTACATTGAAACACTTGTCACATAAAATATTGTATCGAATCATTGATTTTATAATAACCTGGGTAGTAATGAAGTATTAATAGATGCCACTCACTATTTATAATTTTAAATATGATTTAAAATTATTGCCAATGTTATAATAACTTATAGGGTCGCACACTTAGAGCATTGTGAAGGGAAAAATCCATTCGTTGGATAAATAAAATATCAATCTATTGATATTTTTATTTAGTGTTGAAATGGTATGCTGATGGGTTCCTATTTTATGGTTAATGTTTGTTTTAAGAGGTATATTCATTTCCTTTTATAACACACGAATGAACGTAGATTTATATAAGATCAGATCGAAAAGAAAATGAAACCCTAATGGCGCCGGCTAGCACAACCTTTCTTCCTTTCGATTTGTAAGACAATCGAGACGAAGTTCGCTCGTGTGGGTACCGATAGAGGCACCTCATTCAAGCGCTAGGTCCGATTCTACCATTTCAAATTCTCACACACATATTCGTGGATTAAATCAAGGGAAAATTTAATTTATATTCCAATTTACATATTCTATTTTTATTGTAAATTGGTTATTATGCTATTAACCGATCCCTTTTAAACCTTTAGTGGTATCAAAGCAAGGATTTAAGAATTCAATTGTTTGGGTTGGCTGTATATATTGTATTATGATAAATTAGGGTTTTAAACATTGATACAGAAAATAAATTGGTTGTAACATGGATTTGGTTTTGATTTGAAATGATTTCAATGTAAACAAAAAATTGTTTTTGTTACAAAACCTGAATAGAATCATGATTAATATTTGATACTAATTCAGTTAAGTAACCATTTCTTACTTGTCATATTTGATTATATGAGCTGTTGTGTAATATTGGAGCAATATAAAAGACATTCCTAATGCAAAATCCCATTTACTGTAAATACATTTATATTAGATATAAATTTGGAAATAAATCCATGGATTGATAATAAGTATTGATTTAAATCTATACTTCTAATATGTATCATGATTGAACTATGATAGTCTGGGTTTATTTAACAGTAGAATTGAAATTAAGAATTTGACTTTTGAATCTTGATTCCACTTATTGAAAACATAAACAAAATTTGTTTTGTTAAATGAAATGAATCTTGAATTAATATTTAATATTAATTCTATCATGTGTGTAAAGACCACTGAAAGTGCGTGTACTAGCAAAGTATAATACACACACAGATCGTGTAATATGGTGAATAACACACAAGTATGGAATAATAGCAAATCACAGATATAATACAGTAAAAGCAGTAAAATAGAAAAATCACACCAGGGATTTTTATACTGGTTCGGAGCACCGTCCTACGTCCAGTCCCAGACTTCTATCTCGATTCTCACAAGTCAATCACCTCACTTCACCGGGAGGAATAGGTATACCACACCCGAGCAACCGAACGGGATTTCACGCCTCTAACAACACGAGGAATTCAACACTTGCCTCTTACAACAACGAGGACTTCAACTAAGATGAGTAAACTTTTGTTGTTGACAATATATGTTGTTGATAACACAATTTTGTCCCTTGTAGTACAGGACTTCCTATAATCTTATCCTCAAATAATGTATTTGTGTATGTGAAGATTAGGAAGAAAATATCGTATTGAATCAAAAGAATATTATATAAATTCTAGGATTCAAACGATATAGAATAGAATATGAGTGAGTGAGTGCTTGAGAGTATGAAAAACTGAGATTAAAAGATTAGAGATTAGAATGATGGAATTAGTTAATTGAAATGATGATCTCGTGATGTTTATATAGAGTATAAATAGTTATAACCCTTTGTAAAGAGTTATAATCAAAAGTCAAGATCATTGGTAAAAAGGAAGAGAAGCAACTCTTGAAGAAATGGAAGTGTCTTTATGAAAAGTTGCTTCTGTTCAAAAACGGTCGTCATGTCAAAATGGACCTGTAGACAGAAATTTGAATATATATATATATATATACATGTTATATATATATGCATGTTTATTGTGCAAACTGGGTAGAAACGGTCGGCCGGTTTCACCTAGTGAGCACAATGTATACACAAATATGTTTGTATATATTTTTAAACTTTTGAGGTATGTGATTGTTTAAGGATAGATTTTTACATGAATAACACTACTAAGACAACAAATAATCATTCTCTAAACTAAAAATACCATATATAGCTCTTGTGCTTTGTCAAACCGATGAATTCTTCTTTTTGTCGATCGTGGCTTATCTGTTCGTCAGAAATCAAAACTCCGTGAATTTCTTGACTCAACATTCTCCCCCTTTTTGATTGATGACAACATATTTCTGAATCTCCCCCTGTATATGTGCCTGTAAAAACTATATTTTCCTGCATACTCCATGTTAGCACCATTTTCTCCCCCTTTGTCATCGACAAAAAGGAGTTGATAATAAATGGTAAATGATACTAGAGAGAGTTAGAGGCAACATAACGTCTACCATAGAACAACTGTTATCAAGAGTCATAAAATAAGAACATACACAAGTCAAGTACGAATTAAACTATGGCACTATTTACGTACAAGTGCCGAATAATGTCTGAAAACAAAATAAGGTTCTATGTACGTAGAAAAACGATAAAAGGATAAATTAAGAAAACTACTCTGACTCCGTGTCATCAACTTCTTCTTCTACTTATTCTTCTTCAATTTGATTTTTCCTGCATCCACGCCCATGACTAGTTCTCGAACTAGTACCCTCCTTTGAAGATGTCCAATTAAAAGGAGTAGCCGGGCGTTTCCCGGGATCTTGAGCTAGATTAGAAGAGGATGATGCACCACATGAAATAGCTTCCCATAAAGATCCGAAGAAGGACTTAAGTTTGTCAAAGCATCTATCCATTTTAGTATCCATTCGCTTAAGTCGAGCTTCAAGAAGGAATTGATTACGAGCAAGAGTTTCAAGTGATTCTTTTGTAGGGGAAGATGATTGTAGAAGCTTGACTTCCTCTGGTTTTGGTCTAGTTGATCTTGAAGAAGTACCTTAATGTCTTTGCTCTTTCCATTGTTCAAGCAGAATAATGTTGAAGTATGGAGCGGGAAGCTTCATCCTTTTTATCGATGCTTTGTTAATGCATTTGAGCTTGGAAACAGTCGACTTAGGAGGATCGATGCCACAATCAAGTAAAAGTCACATAATATATTCTTTATAAAACAAATGTGGTCTAGAATTCTTGTTCACTTCTAAATTTCATCGAAAATCATGCCAATCCAGTTGATACGAACATTACTATAGATTGCATACAAAGCCTTGAAATTTTCTTTGTAGACTTCATCGAAATTTCCTAGTCTCGGGAAAAGAGAATGCATAAGGGTATGATGGAGAATTCTTGTAGTTGGTCGTAAGACAATGGATTTAGTGCTATATTTTTCATCGTCAATGAATTGATGGCTCACATTGTTACGAGAATGAACATTACTAAAATTATCTAAGAATTTTTGACATATGAAGGAAGAACCAAGAACATTCGCCATTCTTGCACATGAGATAAAAACTTTTTTGCCACATACAACGGACCAAAGGCATTGAGCGGGTTTTCGAGTTTGTATTTTTCTAAATTTAGGTTAGCATAGAATAGCTTGATCACTACATGATTAATCTCCACATTATTGTGATCAAAGTCGACGAGATTTTCGATATCAGCACTCTTTGCTAAGCTACGAACACGACAATTAGAGAAATCATCAAATTTAATATACGAACCTGTATAATCCTTCATTTCATTCCATCTCTTTACCGCAATTGGATCTACAAGCCATTTGTTCATAGAGAGATCGAATGGTTGTGTTTCGGATGATGAAGCTTGCTTCAATTTCTTTTGTGGAGGAGCCATTGATTGAAATTGAGGATGTATTTTGAGTTCTAGAGTTTTGGAGTAAAAAACGTTAGAGAAAAAAGTGAAGGGATATGTGTAAAAAATCGTTCTAATAAGGGCACTGGGAAACATCTTTTCCCGTAACCGGTCTACCGCCATTAAATCACCTGTCGACCGTTTTCATACAGATGGCAAAACGGTCGACAGGTTGATAATGACCGGGCGACTGGTTGGGTTGGGTTGTGTTTTCCTGCATTTTTGCTCTTGTTTTTTTAATGATTAACGTTCCAAACATCATTGACATTATTTAAACAAGATATATAAGAAAAGATACATGATTAAAGATATGAAAATCCAATCATAAAAATAAATAAAGAAAATTAATGAGAGGCAAATGAATTATGCTTGGTTGACTCTTCTTTGGCCTCGTTAATTCGTGGTGTCCATGGCGACCATTTTTCCTTTGCACCTTCGTTATGATTATAGTTTCAATCCCAAGAGTTTGGACTCCTAGAGGATAAACGAACATGCGGCATCGGCTCATATACGCCATGTTTATTTGTACCACAAAAGAATGTTGCCATTCTTTCTAAAAGTGATAATCGTTTGGAAGTAAGTCGTTGCTCATAATGAAGCTGTCTCTGGAGATCCATTTGATGCTTTTGATGACGATGAATCTCATTGATCTTCTCTAGTGCGAGGTGAACAAAACAGTGCTTTCTTCGCATGTTTAGATGTTGGCGTATTACTAGGGGTATGAGTGCATTTTGATTTGCTTTTCCGAGTTTTAGGAGAGTAATACTTCTCTAGTTCAGAACTCGTAACCGAAATGTGAGACCTTTGTGCACACTCATCACAATATGAGCCATATTGAAGTATATAAACTTTTAAGTTATATAAACTATAAACCTAGATTGGAAGAGATGATAAAGAGAGGATGTATGACAAGCTTATATATAGAGGTTTCTATATATAAATTTGTGGATGAAAATTGTCAAGGAAAATTTGCCGTACAAACAATGAGAATCTCATATTCATTTTCTAAAAAATAAAAATACCTAAAAAGTAGATAAAGTAATGAAAGTATATAAACCAAATATAGAAAAGAACTTAATGTTACATAACTTCAGTGATTACGTATCAAGTTCATTTCTAGAAATTAAACCAAGCTCTCTACGCAACGTAATGAAACTCGATTCAAGTAGAGGCTTGGTAAAGATGTTGCTAGTTGACGATCAGTTTGGACATATTCGAGACATATAGTTCCTTTTTCAACGTTGTCTCTCAAGAAATGATGATGGATATCAATATGTTTGGTTCGAGAGTGATTTACTGCATTCTTTGATAAGTTTATAGCACTGGTGTTATCACAGTATATAATAGAATTTGATAAATGAATATCAAAATCTCGAAGTGTTTGTTGCATGTATATTACTTGAGTACAAGCAAGAGCTGCTAATATATATTCGGCTTCACATGTTGACAGTGAAACACAATTCTATTTCTTACTAAACCAAGAGACAAGTGTTTTTTCAATAAAATGGCACGTACCACTTGTACTCTTTCTATCCGTTCGAGAGCCTCCGAAATCAGCATCACTATATGATACTAATTCGAATGGACATTCTTTTGGGTAGAAAAGACCAAAATCTTTGGTATTATTAAGATAACGAATTAAATGTTTTACTGCTCGTAAATGTGATTCCTTTGGATTTGCTTGAAATCGTGCACATAAACAAACACTCATCATTATATCCGGACGACTTGCTGTAAGATAAAGAAGAGAACCAATCATGGTTCGATATAGTTTCTGGTCAACATTCTTACCACTTTAATCTTTTTCGAGATGTGTACTTATACTCATCGGAGTTGGTTTACCAGATGTGTTTTCTAATTCGAAGCGTTTGATAAGATTTCCACAGTATTTTTCTTGATTAATGAAAATACCTTTTGAAAGTTGTTTGATTTGAGGTCCAGGAAAATATGATAGTTCTCCCATATGAGACATTTCAAACTCTTTGGTCATAATATCCGCAAACTCTTTGCAGAGTTTATCGTCTGTTGAGCCAAAGATAATATCATCTACATATATCTGGATAACCAATATATCTTTACGAGAAAGTTTAATAAACAAAGTTTGATCGACTTTTGCCTATTTGAAATCCTGAATTAGTTAGATAGCTGCGTAATCGTTCATACCAAGCACGAGGTGCTATTTTAAACCGTACAAAGCCTTCTTAAGTTTGTATACGTAGTTAGGATGTTTTTCATGTGTGAACAAGGGAGGTTGTTCAACATATACATTCTCTTTGATAAATCCATTTAGAAACACACTTTTGACATCCATCTGATAAAGTTTGAAATTATGGTGATAAGCAAAAGATAATAAGATTCTAATAGCTTCTGGTCAAGCAACTGATGTAAATGTTTCTTCATAATCGATATCTTCTTCCTGATTATATCCTTGTGTAACTAATCTTGCTTTGTTTCTGGTGATATTTCCTTGTTCATCGGCCTTATTTTTATAGACCCATTTAGTACCAATCACTGACTGATCAGTTGGTCTTGGAACATGTTCCCAGATATCATTGCGCTCGAACTGATTTAGTTCTTCCTACATGGCAATGATGCAATAATCATTAGTAGCAGCATCTTTTGGATTCTTAGGTTCGATATTTGAAAGAAACGCAACATGACCCATTTGATTGAGTTGACTCCTTGTTCTAATTTTTGATGTTACTTCTCCAATTATATTTTTAACCGGATGATCTCTTAATATCCTTGGAGGAGATCGTAATCTTGGTGGAGAAGGTAACAAAAATGGTTGAGGAATATTCTCATTAATTATTTCTGAGTCTGAATCAACATTTGTGATGATTGTTTTATTAGTGACTATAGTTTCTTCATCATCTGATATATTATGAGGGGGTTCAAAGAATTCATTGAATGAAACATGAAGTGATTCTTCAATAGTTTTGGTTCTTTTGTTAAATATACGATAAGCCTTGCTCCGTTCCGAATAACAGACAAATATACCTTCATCGACCTTTGGATCAAAATTTCTAAGCTGGTCTTTCGTATTTAAAATAAAGCATTTAGAACCAAAAACTTGGAAGTACGAGATATTTGGCTTTCATTGATTAAATAACTCATAGGATGTATTCTTGGTGAGAGGTCGAATGGATACATGATTCAAAACATAACATGCAGTTGCAACAGCTTCTGCCCAAAAATGTTTTCGTAAAGTGGTTCCATTTAATAATGTTCTTGCACATTCTTGTAAGGTCCAGTTTTTCTGTTCTACAACTCTATTTTGTTGTGGAGTTCTAGAAAATGAAAAGTTATGATATATACCTTTCTTTGTACAAAAATGTTCAAATTCATTATTTTCGAACTCTCCGCTATGATCACTTCTTATATTTTTAACTTTAAGACCTTTCGATTTCTGAATTCTCTTGACGAAAAATTGAAATGATCGAAAGTGTCACTTTTGTTTTTCAAGAATATCGTCCAAGCGTAACGAGAGTAATCATCAACAATAACAAACACATATCAACTATGGTTTATTGACTGGACCTGTGTTGGTCCGAATAAATCCATATGTAGTAGCTCAAGTGGTTGTAATGTTGATATGACTTTCTTGGATTTAAAAGAAGATTTAGTAAATTTTCCTAATTGACATGCATCACAAAAGTTATCTACCTTAAAGTTTATTTTGGGTAGTCCTCTAACTAGATCGTTTTTGGCTAACTTATCAATAGTTCTGAAGTTTATATGACAGAAGCGTTTGTGCCATAGCCATGGATCATTATCATTAGCTATAAGACACATATCTGAATTATGATTGATATTCATATTCAGAATATATTTTTCTGTTTCTATATCCTTCGAAAACTAACTTATGGTCTTTATCTAAGATACTATACTTATTATCAGAAAACGAAATTATGAAATCCTTGTCGCATAGCTGACTAATACTAAGTAAATTGTGTTTCAGATTTCTAACTAGCACGACATTAGTAATAAGAGGTAAGTTAGATGTACCGCAATTGCTCACATCGCCTTTGCCGATGATATAGCCTCTTGAATTATCTCGAAAAGTGATAGAGCCACCATCTGAGTATGTAATATTTGTCAATAAGCTCTTGTCTCCGGTCATGTGCTTCGAGCAACCACTGTCCAATATCCACTTTCCTCTTTTCTTAAGTGGGACCTACAAAAAATAAAATTAAGTCCATGGTACCCATCTTTTTATAGGGTCCTAAGAGTTGGGTCTTAGCAGTCCAAACTCATATGGGTCCGGTATCCCCTTTATATAAACAATTTTAACTATGATGCACAGTATTCATGAAATGTTGAATATATTTGTTCCTAATCAAATTGTTGTTTGTTTTAGGAATCCATATCTTGATAGTCTTGATATTTCTCTTTTGAAACTTCACAACTAGTTTTGGTTTGGAATATAATAAACTAAGATTCTTCTTAGCTTTAATTTCAACAACTCTCTTTTTGAGATATTTTTTGGTTTCTTGTTTCTTATATCCCAAACCTTGTTTATTTGAAGCAGATTATGAACTTCCAATGATTTTTGTCAAATTTTCACGACCTTTATTGAAGTTAGAAACATTTTGGGTAATGTTATCTAACTTGGTTTGTAAACTAGATTTTTCTAGGTCTAGAATTTTGATTTTTGCCTTAAGCTCATGATTTTCAGTAGTGAGAGCATCATTTTTCTCTTTTTGAGTTTCAATTTCTTGACTCAAAAGAGATAATTGAGAATTAATATTAGTTGATGATTCTTGAGCATTTTCAAGTTCCTCTTCAAATATTTTCTTCTTGTCTTTTAACATATTTCGTTCAAACTCTGCTCTACTTAAATATGCTTCGACTTCTTTGCATTGTCGTTTCATATCTTTAAATTTAACTATCAATTCGGCATTAATATCAAGAACTTCTTCAAATGTAGGAATTTGTATCTCATCTTCTGTTGCCATGAAACAAACATTTGCTTGTTCATCCTCTATGTCACTTTCACTTTCTAATGAAGACGAGTCTGAATCATCCCATATGACTGAGAAAGCTCGTTTCTTTGACTTGTCCTTCTTGTATTTGAACTTGTTATTTTCTAACTTCTTCTTTCGTTTTGGACAATTTTTGTGCCTGTGCCCTTTTTTATGGCAGTTGAAACATTCTACAGTTGATGATGATGGTCTATTTGATCCAGTCTTCTTTTTATTATATCGACTAGCTTTTCGTTGTTTCAAGAATTTTTTGAAACCTTTTGCAGTGAATGCTAGTTCTTCATCTTCAGAATCTGATTCGTCTTCATCTTTTTCAGCATGAAATGATACATTTTTCTTTTCTTCTTTTTGTTCCTTTCTAGCCTGCAAATTTGCTTCATAGGACATTAGGTTTCCTATCAATTCATATGGCTTCATGACGGAAAGGTCATTAGCTTCTTCAATTGCTATTACTTTTCCTTCCCATTCGCTAGTCAGAGAATGTAGGACTGTTGAAACAACATCAAAATCAAAATATTTTTGTCCTAATCCAATAAGTGCATGATGAATAGTTTGAGACCATGAATACATATCATTGATCATTTCATTCGGCTTCATTTTGAAATTCTGGAACTGACTTTTCAGCATGGCTATTTTGGCTTGTTTAACCTTGTTAGTACCTTCATGAGTGGTTTTCAACGTTTTCCAAATTTGATATGCAATGGTACAGATACTAACACGGTTATATTCATTTTGATCTAATGCATAAAACAACATGTTTATTGCTTTTGCATTTACAGCTGCTGCCTTTTTCTCAGCCGGTGTCCATTTTGAATAATTAGTTGTTGGATTTACTATTTCCTTTTGAGTAGCATTCCAGGCATCATAGCTATTTGATTGCATAAAGAATGCCATACATGTTGCCTAATAGCTATAGTTGAGACCATTAAAGAAAGGAGGTCTTTGTGTTGATTGACCTTCCGTGTAAGTGGTAGTGCTGGTGCTTGCGTTATTTGCCATATTACTAGAATATATCAAATAACTGTGTAACGGTTATAATATAACCTTGCTCTGATACCAAATGAAAGTGCGTGTACTTGCCAAGTATAGTACACACACAGATCGTGTAATATGGTGAATAACACACAAATACGAAATAATAGCAAATCACAGATATAAGACAGTAAAAGCAGTAAAATAGAAAAATCACACTAGAGATTTTTATACTGGTTTGGAGTACCGTCCTATGTCCAGTCCCTGACATCTATCTGGATTCTCACTAGTCAATCACCTCACTTCACTCAGAGGAACAGGTATACAACACCCGAGCCGCCGAACGGGATTTCACACCTCTAACAATACGAGGATTTCAACACTTGCCTTTTACAACAACGAGGACTACAACTAAGACGAGTGAACTTTTGTTGTTGACAATATGTGTTCTTGATAACACGATTTTGTCTCTTGTAGTACAGGACTTCCTATAATCTTATCCTCAAATAATGTATTTGTGTATGTGAAGATTAGGAAGAAAATATCGTATTGAATCAAAAGAATATTATATAAATTCTAGGATTCAAACGATATTGAATAGAATATGAGCGAGTGATTACTTCAGAGTATGAAAAACTGAGATCAAAAGATTAGAGGTTAGAATGATGGAATTAGTTAATTGAAATTATGATCTCGTGATGTTTATATAGAGTATAAATAGTTATAACCCTTTGTAAAGAGTTATAATCAAAATTCATGATCATTGGTACAAAGGAAGAGAAGCAACTCTTGAAGAAATGGAAGTGTCTTTATGAAAAGTTGCTTTTGTTCAAAAACGGTCGACATGTCAAAATGGACCGGTAGACGGGAATTTGAATATATATATATATATATATATATATATATATACGTTGTATATATATGTGCATGTTTGTTGTGCAAACTGGGCGGAAATGGTCGACTGGTTTCACCTAGTGAGCACAATGTATACACAAATATATTTGTATATATATTTAAACTTTTGAGGTATGCGATTATTTGAGGATTGATTTTAACATGAATAACACTACTAAGACAACAAATAATCATCCTCTACTGTATAAATACCATATATAGCTCTTGTGCTTTGTCAAACCGATGAATTCTTCTTTTTGTCGATCGTGGCTTATCTTTTCATTAGAAATAAAACTCTGTGAATTTCTTGGCTCAACAACTACTAGTTCTACTCGTTAAACCATGTAATTAGGATTTATCTATTTTAACATTTGAGTGAATTTATCATCTTGGTTTTGTTTCAGATAAGTTTCCTTTCATGATGATATAAGTCATCTAAATCACCAATACATACATATAGTTATGTGTTAAGTAAAATTTTGATTTGTTAAATTCATATGCATTGTTTGAATGGATACATAGATACATATTCAAGACTATTTAACCTATTAGTGCATTTCGAAAGGGCGTATAGCAAACGGTTGCTGATGTTATTTTGATAATACTACAAATTGTTTAAATGCCAGGTTTTGCATTTATACTACTAAAAGACATAATAATATATATACACTGAGCTTTCTTAAAAGGGAAATCATATATATATATATATGTATGTATGTATGTATACGTACAAGAACCATGTTCTTGTATCATTTTTCCTATACGCAAATATGCAAATATGTTATATGTTATACTTATATATAAAAAAAAAAATTCAAGATTTTGATAGATGTATATGTTATACTTATGTTAAAAACCTTGACATAGATTTATGCAAATATGATTTACAACATTATTTCTTAGATCCTATTTTATAGATTATTAATATTTATCAAATTTGTTTTCGATTAGATCGCAAAACATTACAGTGACATAACCATATGGGTTTTAATTGATGTATGGATTTGTTTGTATGAGTTAACAATGCTAAACTTGTCATCAAAATTTGTTTG
This sequence comes from Allium sativum, assembly GCA_030737875.1. Lineage (NCBI taxonomy): Eukaryota > Viridiplantae > Streptophyta > Magnoliopsida > Asparagales > Amaryllidaceae > Allium > Allium sativum. Next base: position 653,730,518 of record CM060923.1, read on the forward strand.
ATTCATAAGTATCAATGTTCTGACTTTATCATACCTTCCTTCTTTTGATCAAAACCAGCGTTTACTAATTGACAAATCAGTAATATGGATTTAATTATAAATTGTTTATTTTATTGACATCAATTTATATGGGAATTTGTTAAGAATTTTTTTTCTTATAATTTTGATCTTTTAACTTTGATACAAAATCAAAACCTTTGACTATATTTGATTTCAAATCATGACCAGTCTATTTGATCAAAGAACCTAAGTTAGAAATTCATACATAAATTCCATTGTTTTGCATTCACATTATATCGATAATGACCAAAATGAGTTAAAGTCCTAAAAACATACTACAATTTGTTTTAAGATTACAAAAAATATGATTTTCTTCTTTGATTTTATACTATCTGTACATATGTGGCTTGTCTGGATATATATATATATATATATATATATATATATATATATCATATTATGTAATCTATATAATATCTTCTACCTGTACATATAAATACCTGAATATGGTAGACATTTGGGTGCCACAACATCTTGAATGACTGTTAGTTTGAATTTATTAGAATATGTACGTTATCCCTATTCCAGATTGACACTGATTTGAACTTCTTTCATAGCAAGTAATATGTTGCTTGAATTTTAATATATGCATGCCTTGGAATGGGTATATATATAAGAATATATATATATATATATATATGCATACTTTATTGGTTGTGTATTCAATAATATAATATGTTGAGTTTATATAGATAGAATGAGTACCATTAACACATCAAATATGCCACTTGAAGCTAATCTTATGTAATATATATATATATATATATATATATATATATATATATATATATATGATGCAACTTAGCCCAGAAATCCATCTCACCCCTTTTGTATGTATGTTGCATTTATAACTAAACATTATGCAAATATATAGTTGTAGCCTTATAAGATAGTGAGATAGTTTCAAGATGTGTTTAAATATTATGACATGGTTATTGACACCTACATATATGATATGCCTGGATAAACATGTACATATATAATAGCATGCAATATTGATTGATACTGCTTACTTTATATAGATATATGTATATTTATGTATGACATATATATGTATTCAAATATAAAGTTGAGATTAAACAGAATTATATACATATATATTTGATATATGTATATATATATTTGTATTTTATTATGTTGCAAATATGAATTATTATCTACAGAAACAATAACGTGATGATTGTTTCTACATTGATTGTATATTGATACTGAATTGATACTGGAGTCAGTTTACAAGTTATTGAATAAATATGAATGTTTGATTCATAATGCATGCGACAGTGCTTAGATAAGTTTATATATGTTTGATGTATTTAACTTACTCCCGACATACTATATAAGTTTGATGTATTTAACAACCTAATACCATGAAGTAAAATTATTTAACAGGGGACAGAAAAAACCTTAGCTAAAATTGAAATTGTTTTAGAAGGGGCAACAAAAGGGCATAAATCAGGATTGCCTACATAAATGCTGCATATGCATGAATATACATTCTTTTTCATAAGCATGAATTGGTCTTATAAATGTATATATATTTATGGTTGTAATCTGAGGTGCTGATTCTAAATGTAAAATGTTAATTGTAATGTATGAACCACAGGCATAATGTGCTGATATGTCTAGGTGTGTATAAACATTAGCAAGTATCATTAATTCTAAATCGTTAATCCTGTATACTGTGTTACCACATCAGTTGTATATGTTTGTATGTATGACATCCATCTATTTCCTAATATGTCTGAGATGATGCACCTCCTTCATGTATAATCTTGGTTCCTTTCATTGGGCCATGGAAGAACCTTTTACATCGGCCTGAATTCATATATTAATAACTTTACCAGGCTGCATTGCTTTACTTTAATTTGGCATTTGTTTTTCCATCTCTCCAACTGGCCCACATATTGTTTACAAAATGTTTGTATTATATTGTTGTGGACTATCTAGAAGTTAACATAAAGTTTTTATTATTTGGGGGCGTATTTGGAAGTTTGCAAATGCACGTTTTTATAATACATGGCCAACATGATACATATAAAGGTTTATATAATATTAAGGAGGCCTGTTTGAGTTATACAATTTTTTTTTTGAAATGTTAAAAAACAAATTATATTAGTTCCATTGTCAAATGTGACTATACACGTTTATTAAATTTTATAATTTATATGCAATTAACTTTACCAATATAAAATATGTGTATTTTGAAATGAATAAATACCACTAACATAACTTGCCACCTCGAATTATAAAATCCCTTTAAACCATTTATTTACATTAAGTCATGGTGATGTCTTCCAATAAATACACTCATCAATTGCAGAATCACTAGATGTAGGTAAAGACAAAGCATTAGTACTCCTTTTATTTTGGTTGTATGTGATGGAGAAAATGTGAAACTCAACTGTATACTTGGGGCTGACTTGATTAGGCAGCCAGAATAAGATTATGGGGTTAGAGACAAGGAGTGTAACGATCGGGAATTTCGCTCGGTCCGAATCGATCGTTAAACTGACTAAGACCGTTCGAAACCCCTATTCGTTTTGAGAACACGACAAAATAAAACGCAGACGGGAGAACATTTCATTGTATATTACAACAATGCATCAGATTACAAGAATATACAGAGTATAAATGAATAAATATTACACAGAAATGTCAGAGATTTAAATTACATTTAAACACATAACAGCGGAAAATAATACAATACACAACTAGAAGAGATATACAGATACAAAGCTTTCCGGATATCGTTCCAGCTGTAAACCAGGATCCTATGAATATAAATCTGCAAAACCAAAACTACTAGCTGCCCGTGTCAAAATAAGGGCACCCAGAGTTTAGGTTAAAACAATAAACTCCAGGTCAGTCATGGGACTGGTGTGAGAACTAAAACAGTTATTAATCTTTATTTTAAAGTTTGGTAAATCAAGGGACCACGCCGTATAACACGGAACGGGTTTCCTCCCAAGAATACCAGTGCATAGAACAAACAACGCAATGCTAAATAAAGAAAAATGAAGCTGTTATAAGACCCAGGTCCCATCACACAATGCAACGCAAGCCGGAGGATAGGGTTTTTACCTTATAACAGCCAAAGCATGCTTGATACGTTTAAAACACAATATTTGATACTATAATAAGTGTATAGTGTCAAAACAATTTCACATCATAAATATCAATCATATGCGGCATTAATGACCCATACCACTATGTCGCCATACTAGTTCTACAATTAAAACCGCAATATCACGTATTGGAAATTGGATTTCCGTCATGAGTCGAGGCAAGGGGCAAGCTCCTCTCCGATTTGAGACACTCTAGCAAATGCCTCAGGACCCCACTATGATCCTTTGGAACCTCCAAGGCCGGTCCTCTCTTACTTTTGAGGATTGGCAATTCCTGAACACACGTTTCCCGGTCCTTACAGACCTATATCCGAGGCGCCTCGTATCCAACAACCACACAGGTGAAAAGTATATAAATGTCAGGGCTGGTAGGTCACTGACACCACCCTAGCTAGAATGAAAGGTCGTGCACTCCTTGGGTCCGTATCCCGTTTTTGACTCATACCGAGGTGTGAGGCTCGCGAATTCACGTTATACACAAAGCTACGCCACACAGGCCGTGCTTTGATCATCAACCACAAGACTTTGCTTTTCAACAGAAGCCTTGATCAATTGCCACTTACGCGTGCCACACTGGCAATTCACTCCTTGCGACTGATGTCCATCGATATACAACCTCTGAGCTCGTACGTCTCAGAGAAGGGCGTTAAGCAAGAGAATAAATTCTCTGCCGCCAAACAGATGTATATTTAATAGAGATCAATCAACATAGAATAAAATCCAATGTCAGACACACAATCCATTTACAAGTTCGTTCTGGGTCTGAACGAAACCGGAGGCACTTTCCTCGCATATCCATCGATCTCCAAGTACGTCTGGACGATCACCAACTGTTTCCCTCGTCTTGGGTGTACAGCCTAATCAAGATCATCAGTAATCACCCAAATGATGTGAAGACTTCCGGTCTTCAACCACCGTCTTCATCTTCGACATCTCGTCGAATCGGTTATTCAGAATGGGTATAACCCGGCCTTTCTGAATAACCCACGTATATAATGAACAAATGTTACACGAACACAATGAACGCCTCATTCCAATTTATAATATTCTTTTATTCACAAAACACATTCTTAGGGAAATGTTCCCATTGATTTTATCCAAGATAAATTCTTCTAAATTTATCCTATAATCTTCCTTTGGATATCATTTCAAACCATTTTATGGTTTTCCAAACTAGTCGGGATTAGCGAACCACACCGAAGTAATTATTTATTTTATTTCCCAATCCCAACCTATATATCCCATGGAGCAAAACTGGTGATACTCCATTCCTAACACCATGGTGTTATCGGTAAAATTAATTACCATTTCACGTTCAAATCTAATTAAAGATTTAACTATCGCTTTGGAGCAAAACTGGTGATACTACACTCTCGATCACTTTTCAGATTTGATAATTTAAATTATCAATTCACATTTTTAATCTAATTAAAGATTCATTAAAACTCCACTTAGTTTTAATCTTCTCAAAAATCGATATCTTGCCTTTAACTGGGTTAAAGAACCAATGTCTTCTAAAACACGATTCACGATAAACCCAAATCACATTTGATATTAAATACAAGGCTCTGAATAGAAAATATATCGGCTTATATTCAATATCAAATTCTGAAACCAACATATATCGTATTGGAAATAACGATATAAGATATATCTTTCAAATTCCCATAACAATATCTGTATAGTCCCGAAATCCAACATCGAAATATCCCGAAGATAATTTCGATCCAACTCCAGTCCAATCAACGTATTGGGAATATTGATTATTTTTAAAATCACTTTCAAATTCAATTTATTTATTTCAAAAATAAATTGATTTTAATTCAAGTTCAAAACTGTTTTATTTCGATAAAAATCTATTTTTATCTTTTCAAATGTGGAATTCTCCAGCTCAATTCTTTCCAATCCATATATTATGATTTTACACAAATTATAGATATTTTTAATAATTTTATCAAGGCCCGTACAGTCGATTTCCAACAACGGCCATCGAACTGCACTTACAGCGACCTTTTTCGAATTTGATTTGGACATAACTCCAAATCCAACCGTTAGATTTCAAATTTCTAATATTCATTGGAAATCTCTTTTCGATACGAACCCAACGGTTCCGGTTTTAGGAGAATCCGACGGTCGGATCTCCCGCAACGTCAATTTGAAGTCAATGGTCGAAATTCACGAACTACCGCGGCGCGGCGCGTTCTATTCAGGCCATTATATATAATATATATATATATATATATATATATATATATATATATATATATATTTCGTCGATTTCCTTTTTAAAACGTATTTTATAAATCGTTTTAAATTCGTTTTCAAAACCATTTCAACGCTACATTCAATTTCAAATCGATTTGATTTCAATTCAATTCCAATTCATTTCAAATTGATTTCAATTCAATTTCAGTTCGTTTTAAATTTCATTAGAAACGATTTCAATTCGTTTTTAATTCAATTTCAATTTAATTCAATTTGAATTCATTTCTATTCAATTCGAATTCAAATTCACTTTCTATTCAAATTCTAATTCGTTTTCTATTCAATTCGAATCCAATTCATTTTCTATTCAATTCAAATTGATTCATTTTCTATTCGATTCGAATTCATTTCAAATTGATTCAATAAACTTTCAATTTGAATTTTTTATCTAATTCAATTTAAATTTCATTTCAAAACATTAGATTTTGAAATCACTTTTCAATATTCATTGTAAAACGAATAAAATCGATATAAATACCGTTCACGTCAAAATAGCATATCTCTAATCCACACGGCTTTATATTTTTCAAAAACTTCTTTATTCTATTCAACAAATGAATATTTATTCTATTCAACACATGAATCTATATTTGTTTCAGCACACGACTATTTTTGTTATGTAAAATATTTTATAAAACTATGGTATCTATCGTTTGATTTTAATTAGACTCCATCGTAAAGTAGTTCTAATTTCAAATATGATAAAGATGTAAATTTTATTATTTAAAATATTTTACTCAACACATAAATATTTTCAACTCAGGAACATCGTCAACACATGACTATTTTTATATTCAACACATGAATCTTCTTTTATAATATTCATTATTTTCCCGATTGGAATGAGGCCCAATCAATCACCATATAATGTTAATTATATGGATTCCATACAACACATGTATATAATAGCGTTGAAAAATAATCAACCATCAACCAAAGTGCACTACACTGTATAAGCATCAAATATAGATATCTAACGCTTATAACAGCCTGTCAATCAATCGATCGACATATTTAATCAATCAGGATGAGTGAACTTCAAATTTCATCCCAACACCCGTGTGGGGTTTCAAACAATCAAACACAGATTTTAGTTGTGCAGTTGGGCGACGTGTAAAATTTGTCGACCCAATCAATATCAGTCAAATCAGTGTATATAAACAAATCGGCCGATTTGTTTATAAATATTTATTTATTCACTTTCACGTTAAAAATTATATTTTAACACATGAATTTCTATTCAGTTCATTTATTCAATAAAAATGATATTTTTATTTTTCTAACATATTTTAGAAAATTTCGGCGGCATAACGGCACGATACTAGAAACGGGACGAGGCCTAGCCTTATCACCGGTCTAGTGAAGGCCCACGCCATTCACACATCAATCGAATCAATTTCATTTCACCAAACAATTCAATTCAAACCAAATAATCTAACCAACTACACAACCAAACAATTAAACAAACAAGCCATCCATGGTCTGTGGATGACGGGTGTCGGGTGCTACTAAACACCGTCTGCATCCTAGTATATATATATAACTAGAAAAGAAATTGAAGGGTGAGAAATTCTCACAGATAGCTAATCCAATCATCTCGACTCTTCTTTTGCAGAAACCTTCGTCGTTCTCGCCTTTTCGTCATCTTCGTTGCCCGTAGCCACTACATATATAAAAATCACACATTTTTATATTGCTGTCTTTTTAAAATAAAAATCACATTTTTATTTGTTTACTTTAAATTTTTAAAAAATCATATTTTTATAATCACTTCATATATTTAAAAATCGAATTTTTACTTCGTTATTCAATATATAAAAATCGAATTTTTACTTTGCTATTCAATTTATAAAAATCCTATTTTTACTTTGCTATTCAATATATAAAAATCCTATTTTTACTTTGCTATTCAATATATAAAAATCCTATATTTACTTTGCTATTCAATATATAAAAATCCTATATTTACTTTGCTATTCAATATATAAAAATCTCGCCTTTTCATTTATAAAAATCTCGCCTTTTCTATTTTAAAAATCTCGTCTTTTCTATTTTAAAAATCTAATCTTTTCGTGATGTTCATAAAATAAAAATCGAATCTTTATTTTCAAAAATAAACTGAAATCGAATTTAAAATATTGCTTTAAATATATATAAATAAAATAAAATAAAATAAAAAAACAAAGAAAAATAAATATAAAACTTACAGTATTTTTCAGAGGGAGGAGGGACGGATTCGCTGCAGGGAGGAGGAAGAGAACGGAGGAGGGTGGCGGCGCAAGGGGGGGTGCGTGTGCGACGGTGGAGGCAGCGACGGAGGGGGGTGGGGGCTAGGGCATCGGGGTTCGCGCGTCGAGCTTCGAGGAGGGGGGGGGGTGCAGCTTCGCCACCTGCGGCGGCGCGGTGGTCATCGGGGAGGGGCGGCGGCTCCTCCCCCTGCTTTGTCGTCTTCTTCTCCTTTTTTTCTCTTTTTTTTTTTCTGATCGAATTGAAAATGAGAAGGGGGGCCAGATGTATAGGAGAGGGTGAGGAGAGAGATTTAATTAATTAATTTTATTATTATTTAATTTCAAAACGTTGACTTTTACATACGACCTCGAAACGATGCCCACCGCCTGTCGTTTATAGCGTTTTACCCCCATTCCGAACACAATGGGATATGTATCTTAAGTTGATTTGATCGTTTCGATCAATTTCCGTTAAAATCAACATATAACTCTATATTTTGAATTTGAACGCGCATTTCAATTTACCGAGGTCACATACTAACTAGAAAAATTCCAGAAAAATATTTTCTAGCTTCGTATTGACGACCCGGTCCTAACAAAACTAGTTTCGTTGAATTCTGAGATCGTTTGAAAAATGGCCAATTTCCAGTCGATTAAAATCAACAGAAATTGGTCAATTGCGTTTTCCCTTGCCACGCTCGCATATTGAATCGAAAAATTATGAAATTTGAAATCTAGTAATAATTTGACACTGCGGATCCAACAAAAGTGGTTTCGTCGAAATCCGAGGTCGTTTACAAAATTCCCATTTTTAAGGGCCTGAATTCCATAGCGACTATTCAGAATTTTCAACTGGACATATCTTTTGATTCCCGCTATGCAATCTTGATTTTTCGGATTCATTGGAAAGATATTCACAATTAGATCCTATTATTTTTGGTTTCACTAAAATCCGGATTGTTTTGCACCTGGTACATTCAATTGAAGTTTGAAATCGAATTATCGAACTACCGCGCCATTTTCAATTCTATTTATAATTATATATAATTATTTATATTCTAACGACGACGTATGTAATATATACGTTCGAATTATATTCAAAATAAATTTCTCGTCGTTATTATTTAAAATAAATCATTTTAAATGTTCAAAATTCGCTAAAATTGCCAAAATAAAAATTTTAAACTGGCCCAGATTTTCGGGTTATTACAATCTCCCCCACTTAAAACTTTTCGTCCCCGAAAAAAAACGAAGTCGAAAGTGGTTTGATTAATCAACTCTACGTTCGATCTGGCTTCCATTCTCCAACTTTTCAGTTTTTGAGAATTTTCAAATTCTTCAAAAATTTGGCTAACACCCTAAATTTTCGAAAAATTTCGCCATAACCTCCCCTGCACCGGGAGCCACGGGAAAATCCCGAAATTGCCATATAGGCCTTCTGATCTCAAAAAGAAAAAGAAAAAGCCAAGTGGCTAGGCTCATAAAATCATCATCACCCAAACAAAACAGTAAATTATAGTAAACATGTACCTATTTGTCGGGCAAACAAATTTTATTCTCTGCTCTAGCCTCCTTGCTATGACCTGTTCAATGTAAGTACATGTATATGCAAGCAAATGCGACCAATTTTCAATACAATTCAATATTTGATTCAATTAGGCTAAATGGTTCAAAATTAGCAAACAAATAAACAAACAACACAAACATCAATCAATTAGTGGATTAGAGTTTCAAATTCATAATTTTGATACATATACAAAAAATCATGTTTTTGATGCCAATTCACAACGATGTATTCTAGCTATGTTAGTTTTGGTTCTCACACCAGTCTAATGGAAATATATAGAAATCACACCTTCGTTACTCGAAAATAAATACTGATGATGTGGCCACATCACCAGAATTATCCCCGGGTGTCTAGAATGTGATTCTATATCTATCCAGTATATTAAAACTTCGAATATACGTTCATGACGCGTATACGCGAAATCTTTATATAGTCGATTGTCCAAATTCAAAATAAATAAATATTCAAATACGTATAAAGCGATTTAAATTTTCAAACAAAATTGTTTTCAATAGAAAAATATATTCTTCACACTCGTTCTAGGATACTACTGATCCTATCTCTAACGAGTCATTCTAATTGGATATTACTAATCCAATATCTGATGAATTCTTTCGTATGGTTCTAATGTGTCTTGTTCTCGAGCTCTGTAAACCAAAGCTCTGATACCAACTATAACGATCGGGAATTTCGCTCGGTCCGAATCGATCGTTAAACTGACTAAGACCGTTCGAAACCCCTATTCGTTTTGAGAACACGACAAAATAAAACGCAGACGGGAGAACATTTCATTGTATATTACAACAATGCATCAGATTACAAGAATATACAGAGTATAAATGAATAAATATTACACAGAAATGTCAGAGATTTAAATTACAGTTAAACACATAGCAGCGGAAAATAATACAATACACAACTAGAAGAGATATACGGATACAAAGCTTTCCGGATATCGTTCCAGCTGTAAACCGGGATCCTGTGAATATAAATCTGCAAAACCAAAACTACTAGCTGCCCGTGTCAAAATAAGGGCACCCAGAGTTTAGGTTAAAACAATAAACTCCAGGTCAGTCATGGGACTGGTGTGAGAACTAAAACAGTTATTAATCTTTATTTTAAAGTTTGGTAAATCAAGGGACCACGCCGTATAACACGGAACGGGTTTCCTCCCAAGAATACCAGTGCATAGAACAAACAGCGCAATGCTAAATAAAGAAAAATGAAGCTGTTATAAGACCCAGGTCCCATCACACAATGCAACGCAAGCCGGAGGATAGGGTTTTTACCTTATAACAGCCAAAGCATGCTTGATACGTTTAAAACACATTATTTGATACTATAATAAGTGTATAGTGTCAAAACAATTTCACATCATAAATATCAATCATAGGCGGCATTAATGACCCATACCACTATGTCGCCATACTAGTTCTACAATTAAAACCGCAATATCACGTATTGGAAATTGGATTTCCGTCATGAGTCGAGGCAAGGGGCAAGCTCCTCTCCGATTTGAGACACTCTAGCAAATGCCTCAGGACCCCACTATGATCCTTTGGAACCTCCAAGGCCGGTCCTCTCTTACTTTTGAGGATTGGCAATTCCTGAACACACGTTTCCCGGTCCTTACAGACCTATATCCGAGGCGCCTCGTATCCAACAACCACACAGGTGAAAAGTATATAAATGTCAGGGCTGGTAGGTCACTGACACCACCCTAGCTAGAAAGAAAGGTCGTGCACTCCTTGGGTCCGTATCCCGTTTTTGACTCATACCGAGGTGTGAGGCTCGCGAATTCACGTTATACACAAAGCTACGCCACACAGGCCGTGCCTTGATCATCAACCACAAGACTTTGCTTTTCAACAGAAGCCTTGATCAATTGCCACTTACGCGTGCCACACTGGCAATTCACTCCATGCGACTGATGTCCATCGATATACAACCTCTGAGCTCGTACGTCTCAGAGAAGGGCGTTAAGCAAGAGAATAAATTCTCTGCCGCCAAACAGATGTATATTTAATAGAGATCAATCAACACAGAATAAAATCCAATGTCAGACACACAATCCATTTACAAGTTCGTTCTGGGTCTGAACGAAACCGGAGGCACTTTCCTCGCATACCCATCGATCTCCAAGTACGTCTGGACGATCACCAACTGTTTCCCTCGTCTTGGGTGTACAGGCCAATCAAGATCATTAGTAATCACCCAAACGATGTGAAGACTTCCGGTCTTCAACCACCGTCTTCATCTTCGACATCTCGTCGAATCGGTTATTCAGAATGGGTATAACCCGGCCTTTCTGAATAACCCACGTATATAATGAACAAATGTTACACGAACACAACGAACGCCTCATTCCAATTCAGAATATTCTATTATTCACAAAACACATTCTTAGGGAAATGTTCCCATTAATTTTGTCCAAGATAAATTCTTCTAAATTTATCCTATAATCTTCCTTTGGATATCATTTCAAACCATTTTATGGTTTTCCAAACTAGTCGGGATTAGCGAACCACACCGAAGTAATTATTTATTTTATTTCCCAATCCCAACCTATATATCCCATGGAGCAAAACTGGTGATACTCCATTCCTAACACCATGGTGTTATCGGTAAAATTAATTACCATTTCACGTTCAAATCTAATTAAAGATTTAACTAACGCTTTGGAGCAAAACTGGTGATACTACACTCTCGATCACTTTTCAGATTTGATAATTTAAATTATAAATTCACATTTTAATCTAATTAAAGATTCATTAAAACTCCACTTAGTTTTAATCTTCTCAAAAATCGATATCTTGTCTTTAACTGGGTTAAAGAACCAATGTCTTCTAAAACACGATTCACGATAAACCCAAATCACATTTCATATTAAATACAAGGCTCTGAATAGAAAATATATTGGCTTATATTCAATATCAAATTCTGAAACCAACATATATCGTATTGGAAATAACGATATAAGATATATCTTTCAAATTCCCATAACAATATCTGTATAGTCCCGAAATCCAACATCGAAATATCCCGAAGATAATTTCGATCCAACTCCAGTCCAATCCACGTATTGGGAATATTGATTATTTTTAAAATCACTTTCAAATTCAATTTATTTATTTCAAAAATAAATTGATTTTAATTCAAGTTCAAAACTGTTTTATTTCGATAAAAATCTATTTTTGTCTTTTCAAATGTGGAATTCTCCAGCTCAATTCTTTCCAATCCATATATTATGATTTTACACAAATTATAGATATTTTTAATAATTTTATCAAGGCCCGTACAGTCGATTTCCAACAACGGCCATCGAACTGCACTTACAATGACCTTTTTCGAATTTGATTTGGACATAACTCCAAATCCAACCATTAGATTTCAAATTTCTAATATTCATTGGAAAGCTCTTTTCGATACGAACCCAACGGTTCCGGTTTTAGGAGAATCTGACGGTCGGATCTCCCGCAACGTCAATTTGAAGTCAACGGTCGAAATTCTTGAACTACCGCGGCGCGGCGCGTTCTATTCATGCCATTATATATATAATATATATATATTATATATATTTCGTCGATTTCCTTTTTGAAACGTATTTTATAAATCATTTTAAATTCGTTTTCAAAACCATTTCAACGCTACATTCAATTTCAAATTGATTTGATTTCAATTCAATTCCAATTCATTTCAAATTGATTTCAATTCAATTTCAGTTCGTTTTAAATTTCATTCGAAACGATTTCAATTCGTTTTTAATTCAATTTCAATTTAATTCAATTTGAATTCATTTCTATTCAATTCGAATTCAAATTCACTTTCTATTCAAATTCTAATTCGTTTTCTATTCAATTCGAATCCAATTCATTTTCTATTCAATTCAAATTGATTCATTTTCTATTCGATTCGAATTCATTTCAAATTGATTCAATAAACTTTCAATTTGAATTTTTATCTAATTCAATTTGAATTTCATTTCAAAACATTAGATTTTGAAATCACTTTTCAATATTCATTGTAAAACGAATAAAATCGATATAAATATTGTTCACGTCAAAATAGCGCATCTCTAATCCACACGGCTTTATATTTTTCAAAAACTTCTTTATTCTATTCAACAAATGAATATTTATTCTATTCAACACATGAATCTATATTTCTTTCAGCGCACGACTATTTTTGTTATGTAAAATATTTTATAAAACTATGGTATCTATCGTTTGATTTTAATTAGACTCCATCGTAAAGTAGTTCTAATTTCAAATATGATAAAGATGTAAATTTTATTATTTAAAATATTTTACTCAACACATAAATATTTTCAACTCAGGAACATCGTCAACACATGACTATTTTTATATTCAACACATGAATCTTCTTTTATAATATTCATTATTTTCCCGATTGGAATGAGGCCCAATCAATCACCATATAATGTTAATTATATGGATTCCATACAACACATGTATATAATAGCATTGAAAAATAATCAACCATCAACCAAAGTGCACTACACTGTATAAGCATCAAATATAGATATCTAACGCTTATAACAACCTGTCAATCAATCGATCGACATATTTAATCAATCAGGATGAGTGAACTTCAAATTTCATCCCAACACCCGTGTGGGGTTTCAAACAATCAAACACAGATTTTAGTTGTGCAGTTGGGCGACGTGTAAAATTTGTCGACCCAATCAATATCAGTCAAATCAGTGTATATAAACAAATCGGCCGATTTGTTTATAAATATTTATTTATTCACTTTCACGTTAAAAATTATATTTTAACACATGAATTTCTATTCAGTTCATTTATTCAATAAAAATGATATTTTTATTTTTCTAACTTATTTTAGAAAATTTCGGCGGCATAACAGCACGATACTAGAAACGGGACGAGGCCTAGCCTTATCCCCAGTCTAGTGAAGGCCCACGCCATTCACACATCAATCGAATCAATTTCATTTCACCAAACAATTCAATTCAAACCAAATAATCTAACCAACTACACAACCAAACAATTAAACAAACAAGCCATCCATGGTCTGTGGATGACGGGTGTCGGGTGCTACTAAACACCGTCTGCATCCTAGTATATATATATAACTAGAAAAGAAATTGAAGAGTGATAAATTCTCACAGATAGCTAATCCAATCATCTCGACTCTTCTTTTGCAGAAACCTTCGTCGTTCTCGCCTTTTCGTCATCTTCGTTGCCCGTAGCCACTACATATATAAAAATCACACATTTTTATATTGCTGTCTTTTTAAAATAAAAATCACATTTTTATTTGTTTACTTTAAATTTTTAAAAAATCATATTTTTATAATCACTTCATATATTTAAAAATCGAATTTTTTACTTCGTTATTCAATATATAAAAATCGAATTTTTACTTTGCTATTCAATATATAAAAATCCTATTTTTACTTTGCTATTCAATATATAAAAATCCTATTTTTACTTTGCTATTCAATATATAAAAATCCTATTTTTACTTTGCTATTCAATATATAAAAATCTCGTGTTTTCATTTAAAAAAATCTCGCCTTTTCTATTTTAAAATTCTCGTCTTTTCTATTTTTAAAATCTAATCTTTTCGTGATGTTCATAAAATAAAAATCGAATCTTTATTTTCAAAAATAAACTGAAATCGAATTTAAAATATTGTTTTAAATATATATAAATAAAATAAAATAAAAAAACAAAGCAAAATAAATATAAAACTTACAGTATTTTTCAGAGGGAGGAGGGGCGGATTCGCTGCAGGGAGGAGGAAGAGAACGGAGGAGGGTGGCGGCGCAAGGGGGGGGGGTGCGTGTGCGGCGGTGGAGGCAGCGACGGAGGGGGGGGGGGGGGCTAGGGCATCGGGGTTCACGCGTCGAGCTTCAAGGAGGGGGGGGGTGCAGCTCCGCCACCTGCGGCGACGCGGTGGTCATCGGGGAGGGGCGGCGGCTCCTCCCCCTGCTTCGTCGTCTTCTCCTCCTTTTTTTCTCTTTTTTTTCTTTCTGATCGAATTGAAAACGAGAAGGGGGGGCCAGATGTATAGGAGAGGGTGAGGAGAGAGATTTAATTAATTAATTTTATTATTATTTAATTTCAAAACGTTGACTTTTACATACGACCTCGAAACGAGGCCCACCGCCTGTCGTCTATAGCGTTTTACCCCCATTCCGAACACAATGGGATATGTATCTTAAGCTGATTTGATCGTTTCGATCAGTTTCCGTTAAAATCAACATATAACTCTATATTTTGAATTTGAACGCGCATTTCAATTTACCGGGGTCACATACTAACTAGAAAAATTCCAGAAAAATATTTTCTGGCTTCGTATTGATGACACGGTCCTAACAAAACTAGTTTCGTCGAATTCTGAGATCGTTTGAAAAATGGCCAATTTCCAGTCGATTAAAATCAACCGAAACTGGCCAAACGCGTTTTCCGTTGCCACGCTCACATATTGAATCGAAAAATTATGAAATTTGAAATCTAGCAATAATTTGACACTGCGGATCCAACAAAAGTGGTTTCGCCAAAATCCGAGGTCGTTTGCAAAATTCCCATTTTTAAGGGCCTGAATTCCATAGCGACTATTTAGAATTTTCAACTGGACATATCTTTTGATTCCCGCTATGAAATCTTGATTTTTCGGATTCGTTGGAAAGATATTCACAATTAGATCCTATTATTTTTGGTTTCACTAAAATCCGGATTGTTTTGCACCCGGTACATTCAATTGAAGTTTGAAATCGAATTATCGAACTACCGCGCCATTTTCAATTCTATTTATAATTATATATAATTATTTATATTCTAACGATGACGTATATAATATACGTTCGAATTATATTCAAAATAAATTTCTCGTCGTTATTATTTAAAATAAATCATTTTAAATGTTCAAAATTCGCTAAAATTGCCAAAATAAAAATTTTAAACTGGCCCAGATTTTCGGGTTATTACAAGGAGCATGAAACATTCAATATTTGAATGAACAAAATTGTTCATTATGCTATTTAAGAGTTATGTAATAGATATAATTGACATAAGATATGATTAGATATGGATCTTGGACCACCAATATATATATACTGATATATATATATATATATATATTAATGTTAATTTGAGTGGGAGAATATTTCAGTTTAAATTATGCATTTACATTAATATATTTTGATTGTCAAAATTTGTGTATATATATATAGCAAAATCATTTATTATTGTTTTATTATTTATTATCTACTGTAGATATTGAATGGTAAACGACACCGATAGTTTATTGCTAAAATTGACCATTAAGAAGGATAAACTGAATTAAATCAAATTTCTTGACTAACATCAAAATTTGAGAACTGTCCTCAAACAAATTAAAACGTAATTGTTTTACAAATATAGAAGAATTAAAATGGAAAGTTGAAGTATGACTTCAACCGAATAAAATATAAATGTTATAACAATCTACTTATACATCTATAGTATTAGATACATGATATGAATCACATATATGTATCTGAATTTGCAGGAATTGAAAAAACGAGTAGAAATCTTACATAAGGACAAGTGGACCTACGATTGAAAATGAAGCAAATGTTGCCACATTATCCATAGAAAGCTGTTTCTTGTTCTAAAATACCGGCTTGATTAAAGAATTAAAATATTATTGTTATAATATTCCGATTAAAATAAATGATATTCTATATCCTGTTTAGACAAGTTTGAGTTCCATTTGTAATAAAAGGACAGTTGTTGTTCATTTTATTTAAATGAAATATCTTATGGAATTGCATGATTAGTTAATAGTTTTATATATAAATCCTTAACTTTAATATGCTTGATTATAACATAAATATTGGGCAGATTAAATCTAATAATCCAAAATACCTTGACAATATTGGTTAGGCCATATAAGCAAAAACCGCATAACAAAACTTCATAATGATTGAATTTTGATGTTATTTGATTTCGAAACATATAAAGAGCGCAATCTTGTTTATTAAGCAAAATGACTTAACCACCATCCAGTGGACATAATAAACAGGCTAGTGATGTATTAGGCCTTATACATAGTGATGTATATAGACCAACGAATACATAGGACAGAGGCAGGATTTGTTACTTCGTTACATTTACTGATGATGTTAGTAGATATGCTTGTATGTATCTTATAAAACATAAATCAGAATCCTTTGAAAAGTTCAAACAATTCAGTAATGAAGTTCAAAACCAATTTTGAAATAATATAGAAAATCTTCGAACATATCGAGAGAATATTTAAGCGAATAATTAATGACTATCTAAATGAGTGGGATATTGTTTCACAACTCACTCCACCTAGAACACCATATTGGAATGGTCTGTCTGAAAGGAGAAGTCGTACCTTATAAGTTATGGTACGATCTGTGATAAGTCATATAGATCTTCCAACAAATTTTAAGGTTATCCACATGAGACAATTGCATTCATCTTTAGTTGTAATCCTACTGATACTATTTTGAAGATGTCATATAAGACATGGACAGGGTAGTGTCCTAGTATGTCTTTTGTAAAGATTTAGGATGTGAGGCGTTTATTGAAAGTCTCGCCTCCGACTAGCTTGGACCCATAAGTATTATTTTGTGGAATATCCAAAAGAAGCGAAAGGACATCATTTCTATAAATCCTCTAAGAAAAAAAATGTTTATTGCTCGAATTGGCACCCTCTAAAAGGAGAACTAGTCTCTGAAATACGATGGGAATATAATAGAACTCAAAACGTCTTAGAACCACAAAATACCATTGAACCTTGTATGGACATGGAATTGAGTCGGATTGACACAATAATTCTAATGTTACATATTGATAACATTTTACTTATTATGAACGATGTTAGTTTAAAACAAGAAATTTATACTAATTCTACTAAAGAACATGTTTGGATTAAGAAGTTCATTACCGAATGTAATCCATTGTTGATCCAATTATTTACATTGTGATTACAGTGAAGCTATTGATCAAATTTAGAAACCTTGATATCATTATCAATCCATATATATATATATATATTTATATAAGAAATATAATTCCTTATATGGAATTGTTCATTGAGGAGATATACATATCTGTAAAGTAACAAAAGGTTGTAATGTTGTAGACCTACTGACTTAAAACAATGCCGCAGCAAAAGAATGATAGCCACACTAGTATCATGGGTATACGATACATGAATGATTGACCCTAGTATAAGTGGGAGATTGTTAGAATTTATCCCCTAAAGGAGATCCATTTGCTATGATTAATAACACTGTTGATGTTATTATTTTATTCTGAATAAAAGATTCTATTATGTTATATTTACTGCATAATAAAAATATCAACATAATAGAAGTCCTTAGAATAATAATATAGAATTGTACAGATCAAGTAAGTGACTCGAACATGAGATTATATAATATAATAATAAGTATTATAATTGTTAAATGTCCATAGTCAAGTTTTTTTGTTCATAAAGGACAACAATAAAACATTGAGACTAGTATGCCGATTGACTAATGATTAAATCTCATTGATCATTAATATATGTGATATTAATGTCAATACATAAATACGTATTGAAGAATAACATATTGGGCTGATCCAAACATGAGAAAACTAAATGGAATATAAGTAACAGTATCATAATTTACTCTTATAGTAATAGTGATGTAATGATCCTCAGATCGAAAATCATTATAATTTTATTCGAGGATATTTGTGGTTTAATATCATCAAAACTTACTTTTAACCATGTAGACAATGAAGGTGATTATCGGATACCTCTCGAATCGATTGAAAACTATTAATGATCTAGATGGAATTTAACCCTATAATATAAGTAGTGATGTCCATGGGCCTCTTGATTAAGTGAGAATATAAAATGCATGGCCATGCTAAAATATTGATTTGTTTTATAGAGCCCACTCATCTATCAAGATAGAAGGATTAAATTATAAAGAGGACGATATGTTCCATGCCTCAAGTTTAATCCTGGATATATTGGTTAAAGGAATTAAATTACATTAAAACACTGGTCACATAAAATACCAATATGTTTATGTTTTTATTTAGCTTTGAAATGGTAAGCCTACTCATTTCTTTTTATAACACACGTGTAACAGCCCAAGGATTTTTGACCTCGAAAATCAACACAAATACCATGTTGACTATTCAAGTATCAAAAATACCAGATCATCAATAGAAAGAATTTAGATGGTGATAAAATAGAAAGAAAGAAAGTTAGAATAAAAGAAGAAGAATTCAACAGAAAAGAATCATAATAACCACGAATCTCACAGTGGAACGAATACAATATATAATAGAACAACTTTTGAAATACAAACTTATAACAGTATATATATACCATTCAAAGTTGAACACATAACATCACAATAGAAACAAACTATATATATATATATATAAATATATATATCTAACATTAAAGCCTTCAGCTCCAAGCTCCTCCAAGTTTATTTATAAAATCCCAACAATTTAACTGCACATACATATTTGGGAACCTAAGAGTTTAGGGTAAATCAAAACGAAATAAACTATGGGTTAGTCATAGGACTTGTGTGAGTAAACTCCAACCATTTGGTTTAACTTTTAAAGTCCTTTTAAAAGAAATGATAATCGTAAGTCCAATCCATAAATAAAACACGGATGGTTTTTAACTTACGATAACCCGAAATATTTTTGAAATCTATATTATTCCGATATTATGATAGTGTCTAATAGAAGTAAATAGTAATAAAGAAGAATGCTTGCATCTCACGCTCCACATATATAATATACAATCAAATTAACGGGCTCTTATTGGGAAATTGATTTCCATCTATGAAAACGTATGGAACCACCTTCCGATCAGTGTACTCTAGAGGGGATACATTGGAGTTTAATGTGAACATCTTGCAACTCAGCTACACATGACCGGTCATTCATTTCACCTGAATGTTCTGAATATATTGTCACCTTACAGTTGGTATACCAACATAACATTCCTGGGAGATACTGTAGCAAACCAAACTTCCCGGCCAGTCTAAACTGAAAAAGAAGGCGGACAACTTTGAGAACAAGACTAATCAGAACGCAAATAATAGAACATTTCGTTACTTATTATAGCAATTACACCGGACGACAAGTATATTACACAGTATGAATTAATAATATACATTAGAAAAAGGGTGCGTTTTTTAGAGGTCCCTATTACGTTTCAAAATAAAAAAAAAACCCGCTCATAGTTTCACATATGTTTCCGCCCCCTATTTTTGAAAACCCGCTTCCTAAATTCATGGATCCGCTCCCACATTTCACGTCCACCCTATCCACTTCGCCTCCTGCACTCCTTCGCTTTTTTCAAAAAAAAATGTGCGGCCTTGAGTAAAAAAAAAAAAAAAAAAAATTCTAAAATCAGGAAATAATCGCAGAAGTCCACGCCAAGAAGAAAAAAAAACTTGCATATATGTATGCAAGTATTGCCAATACTTGCATAAATATATGCAATTATAACACAAAGTAAATTATGCTATATTTTTGTCTGCATATATATGGCACACATATGTGCATGTTTCCGATTTAATTGCATACTTGAATGCCAAAAAAAATGAACTGAGTTACATTTGCATATATATATATATATATATATATATATATATATATATATATATATATATATATGCAGAAAATTGAAATTCTTGTATAACAAAATGCATTTAACTGCAATTTTTCGCTGTTTTTTCCTGTTTGATTTTATTTTTTACATGTCTTTGATTTTTTTAAGTGAATTTATGGTCGAATGAATAATTTATTTAAATAATAATTTTCATATTTTTTTTACATTTTTTTTCCATTTATTTCGCAACTTTTGAAAAATAGGGACCTAATTTATAATAAGTTTATCACTGGATGTGAGCCTAATTAAGTTTTCTTTTAGGGACCTGAGCCTTATTTTCACTTAGAAAAATATCAAAGGTTTAAATTGCAAAGCAGCAAAAAAATCATACATAACAAAACTAAAAGAGATACTCGGATAGAAAGCATTCCGAATATAGCTTCAGATGTAAATCCAGGATCCTATGGAAATAAAACTGCAAAACCAAAATTACTAGCTGCCCTTGTGGAAAATATAAGCACCAAGAGTATACGTTAAAACAATAAACTCCAGGTCAGTCATGGGAATAGTGTGAGAACTAAAATAGTTATTTAAAACCTTACTTTAAAAATAAAGTAAATCAAGGGACCATGCCGTATAACACGGAATGAGTTTTCTCACAATGATACCAATGCATAAAACAGTTTATAAACAACACAATGATTTTTGAAAAATGAAGCTATTATAAGACTCAAGTCCCATCACACAATGCAACGCAAGCCGGATGATAGAGTTTTTCCTTATAATAGCCAAACATGCTTGGTACGTTTTAAAACAAATCATTTTGATATTACTATAAGTGTATAGTGTCAAAATCACTTCAAATATAAATGTATCATCATAGATGGCATAGTACCCCATCCTACTATGTTGCCATACTAGTTCTATAACTAAACCAAAATGTCACGTATTGGAAATTGGATTCCATCTATGAGTCAAGGACAGGGATGGCTCCTCATCGATTCAAGACACTTTAACAAATGCCTCAGGATCCCCCGTAGTGAACCCTTTCAACGGTTAGGTTGATCCACCCTTACGTTTGTGGATTAATTATTCCTGAACACGCGTTTCCTGGTCCTATCGGGCCTATCCATCGGCTCCGTAGTGACCAATATATCCGAGGCGCCTCGCTATCCATCATCCACATAGGTAAAAAAATATAAATGTCTGGGATCCATACCATGACACCACCCATAGCTAGAAAGAAATGTCGTGCACTCTCAATTGTCCGATCCCGTTTTTAACTCATAACAAGGTGTGAGGCTCGCGAATTAACGCTATACACAAAGCTATGCTATTTAAATCCGTGCTTTGATCATCAACCACAGGACTCTGCTTTTCAACAGAAGCCTTGATCACAGAATCTCTACATGCCACACTGACAATTCACGCCATGCAACTGATGTCTATCGATATATAACCTCTAAGCTCGTATGTCTCAGAGAAGGGTGTTAAGTAAGAAAATAAATTCTCCATCACTAAACAGATATATATCAAATAGAAATCAATTAACACAGAATAAAATCCAATTTCAGGCACACATCCATTTACAAGTCCATTTTGGGTCTGAACTAAACTTGAGGCACCTTATTCCTCGTCCCTATATCCAATACAAGAGAGAGGTCCTCGCATATCCGATCGATCTCCAAGTAGGACTAAACGATCACCACTTATTACCTTGTCCTAGGTGTATAGCCCAATCAAGACAACAGTAATCATCCAAACGATGTGAAATTCTCCGGTCTTCAACCACCGTCTTCATCATCGACTTATCGTCGAATTAGTTATTCAGAATGGGTATAAGCCCGGACTTCCCGAATAACTCGCGTATTTAATAATCAATAATCAAGTGCTTTAAAAACACATTGTACGCCTCATTCCAATTCAGAATGTTCTTTTATTCAAATATTCACATTTTGGGGAGAGGTTCCCACTAATTTTATCAATAATAAATTCTTTTAAATTTATTCTTTAATCTTCCTTTGGATATCAATTTCCAAAATATTCATTTACCTTTCCATAATTCTAAACCAAATTAAGGTTTATAAACTAGTCGAGACTAACAAACCATAACGAAGTAATCATTTATTTTATTATCCCAATCCCAATATATTCATCTCATGGAGCAAAACTGGTAATACTCCATTTCTAATACCACGGTGTTATCAGTAAAATTAATTACCATCTTCCATTCAAATCTAATTAAAGATTTAACTATTCTCCAGAGTAAAACTGGTGATATTCCATTCTCGATCATTTCCCAAAATTGATAATTTAAATTATCACATTCACATTTCAATCTAATTAAAAATTCATTAAAACTTCACTTAGTTTTAATCTGCCAACAACCATTATTAATGTTTATTTAACTTTGGAAACACAAACATGCCGCATCGACAATCTACACCGTACCAATGATTTCTGCCGATATATAACCTCTAAGCTCATATGTCTCAAAGAAGGGTGTTAAGAAAGAGAATAAATTCTCCGCCACCAAACAGTTAAATATTTAGCGGAGATCAACAATACAATTTAAAAAACGATGTTAGACATGTAATCCTGACTTTAAATGGGTTAAAGAACCAATGTCATTTAAAACACAGTTCACGATAAACCCAAAATCATATTCCATTAACTATGGAATCTTCACGGAAAACAGTTCAATATATAATCGATATCAATTTCCATATCCGACTAATAATATAAATGGAATAATTACAAAGCCTTTTAAATTCCATATATATTAACAGTCTTCCTCCACAGAAGCTCACCTCGATTATTTCCAAATCAAATTCCATTCAATTCCAATTTAATATACCTAATCGGAAAACTTTATTTCGGAAAATTTCCATTAAATCTTAATAAAAGATTTATATATTCCAAATCACATTTCACTGTTAGTTGGGCTAAAGAATGAATGTCATTAAAAACACAGTTCACAATAAACCCAATTCACATTTCATTTTATTCCAGTTACTAAATATAACTGGAAACTCTAATAATCTTAATTAAATGATTTATTCTTTTCACATGGGGTTTGAGAACAGTGTTACTGAAGACACCATTCACGACAAACCCAAAATCTATTTTGATATTAAATATAGGGCTCTGAACGGGAATTATATCGGCTTACATTCAATATCAAATTCTGAAACCAGCACATATCGTATGGGGAATAACGATATATATCTATCTTCCAAATTCCTCCACAATATCCATATAGTCACGGAATCCAATATCGAAATATCCCCAAGATGATTTCTATTCAAACCAATTCAAATTAATAATTTGGAAAAATCTTGGTTAAATTAAAACCATTTCCCTATCCAATTTATTATTTAAAACCATCGGATTATTTTTCTAGTTAATAACTAGTTCATTTTGATACAAAAAATATTTTTATCTTTTCAAATATGGAATTTCTCATCTCAATTCTTTCTAAATCATTTATTATGATTTTACACAAATTATTAATATTTTTAATAATTATATTAAGGCCCTTTCAGTCGATTTCCATAAACGGTCATCGAACTGCATTTACAGCGATCTTTTCCAAATTTGATTTGGAAATAATCTCTTATATTCGTTGGAAAGCTCTTTTCGATATGAACCCAACGGTCCTGGTTTTAGGAGAATCCGACGGTCAGATTTCCCGTAATGTCAATTCGAAGTTAATGGTCAAAATTCGCGAACGGTCGCAATGTTACACGTTCTATTAAGGCCATTAAATATATATAATAAATATATATTATATATATTTCATCGATTTCCATTTAAACGTATTTTATAAATCGTTTATAAATTCGTTTTAAAATGATTCCTACTTTCATTTCAATTTTAAATCAAAACTGAATAATCCTAATCATTATAATATTTAAATGATAATATTTTCAAGATATCTAATTTTGAAATCATTTCCTTTTTGATATTCATTATAAAAATGAATAAAATCGATATAAATATCGTTTGTGTCAAAATGGCGCATATCTACTCAACACAGCTTCACGCATTTCAATATTCTCGTGTCCATTCGAAATCGAACATCAAATTCACTTTTTAATCCTTTACTGAATATTATTTTAAAATATTCATTATTTCTGAATTGAAATCAGACATAGTCAATTACCATATAATGGTATTTATATGGATTTTATACAACACATGTATACTATAACAATGATAAACAATAACCCATCATCCAGAGTGCATTCTACACTGTATAAGCATTAAAATAAATAAATAAATAACGCTTACTACAGTTCGTCAACTAATCGATTGACATGCAACTAAACAATTGGGATTAGTGTACGCCAAATATCATCCTAATACCCATGTGGGATTTCAACCAACAAATACTGAATATTAGTGCAGTTGGGTGATGAGTAAAATTTATCGTCCCAATCAATATCAGTTAAATGGGTGTACATAAACAAATCGTCCGATTTGTAAATGAATATTTATTTTCATTTTAGGAAAATTTTATGTCGTTCATTTATACGTTAAAGATTATATTTTTAACGATAAAATATTTTTTTCAACACTTGACTATTTTATGTAGTTCATATATTCAATAAAAATGATATTTTTATTGTTTATACAATTTATTCAACACACAAATATTTTATACTTTTCATATACACATTAAAAATGATATCTGTAATGAATAAATATTTATTTTCGAAAATTTCGGCATTATAACTGTGCGATATTAAAACCGGAGTTACGTCTAGCATTACCCCTCTCCTGATACTGGCTCGCGCCATACACAATAGTCAATCACATTCAATACACCACAGTACAATCAAGTTTCAACATAACCAAATTTCCACAATACAATCCAAACAAACAATCATGGTTTGTACAATAAATAGTGTCGGAGGCTTCTATGCTCCGTCTGCATCCTAGTATATATTTAACTATAAAATAATTAGAGTGAGAAGGAATTCTCACATTGTGATCCACTCGGCTGTTATTTTCTGATGCTCTGAATTGCTATTCTGGTTCCAGAATTTTCAAACAAGCTCCAATCTTCATGCCATCTTATTTTCTATCTTAGACGTGTCATTCCAGACAACTTTGGCCTAGTGGCCTTTCTTTCGAAATTGGTCCATTTCGCTACAAATTGCGAAAAGACAGTATTTGGACAACAGACTTTGGATGCGTTTTCTGGACAACTCCGCAATCCAAAATATGACTTCCATATACCCAAATCAAATAGAAAATCGTGCTCTTCGATTTTGGCACTGCGGAGATTTGGCCATAGGGGCTCAATTTGGAAGATATTGGCTAAAGAAGATCTGGGCTGTTATGTATGCACTTATTTTTTGTAAAAATGTGATTTTTAGAGGATGTAGGGCCGCAGGTCGGGGATGGGGTGTCCGAGGGGCAGCATAGGGCTGAGGGGGTAGTGCGGGTGGTTTGCGGTGGTTGGCGAAAGGTGGCGGCGGCGGGGTTTTTGTTTGGGGTAGGGTTTGAAATTTAAAGAGAGGACAATGGAGAGAGAGAGAGAGAGGAGGAGGAGGAGGAGGGGGGAGGAGGGGCGAAGGCTCGTGGAGGGGCAGCGGTGGCTGCGGGGGGGGGGGGGGGGGGGGGGCAATGGGGAGCAGTGGGTTTCTCTTCTTTTTTTGTTTGACCGTGAATGGAAAGGGAAAGGGGGGTTTGACCATTATATGTAAATATTAATTTTAATTCCAAAATGTTAGTTTTTCATTCGAACTCCAAATCGAACCCAACGACTGACATTCGTAGCTAATTACCCACATTCCGAACACAATACGATGTGTCCCGTAAGCCAATCTGACTATTTTGATCAATTTTCATTAAAATTAATGTATAAATTAATATAACGTTCAATATTGATTTTAATGTACATTATAAATTACCGGGGCCACATACTGACTCCAAAAATTCCAGAAAAATAAATCTAGCTATGTTTTGATGATATAGTCCTAACAAAACTAATTTCATCGAATTTGGAGACCGTTTGAAAAATGGTCATTTTTCAGTCGATTAAATTCAAACTAAAGTTACCAAACACGTTTAAATTCACCACGCTCACATATTAATTCCAAAAATTATGAATATTGGAATTTGACAATAATTTGACGTTTCGGATCCAAAAAAATGGTTTCGTCGGAAACGGAGATCATTTGCAAAATGGCTATTTTTAAGGGTTATATATTATATTAAAAAATATATAAATTCCATAGCGACTGTTTTGAATTTTAAACTGAACATAACTTTCAATTTACATTATGAATTCTGGATTTTTCACATTCTTTAGAAAGATATAAATAAATAGATTCCAACGTTTCTTGTTTTACTGAAATCCGATTTATTTTGAATTCTGTATAATCATTTGAAATTTAAAATCGAATTTTCAAGATATAGCGCCATTTCAAGCTCATTTTATAATTAAAATAAATTTATGTGTTCTGACTTTGATTGAAATAAATTCTTAGTCGTTATTATTTAAAATAAATCATTTTAAATATTCAAAATCCATTAAAAATAGCTGAAATAAAAATTCTAAATTGGCTCTGAAAATCTGGGTTGTTACAATCTCCCCTACTTAAAATCTTTTCGTCCTCGAAAAGGAACGGAGTTGAAAGTTGTTTAACTAACCAACTCAACTTTCATTCTGTATTTCATTCTTCAACTTTTTAGTTTTTAAGAATTTTCAAATTCTCAAAAATTTGGCTAACACCCTAAAATTTCGATTTTTTTTGCCATAACCTCCTTTGTACGGGGAGACCTTTAAAACCGCAACTTGCCTTACAGGGACATCATCAATCAAAAAGAAAAAGAAAAAGCCAAGCGGCTAGCCAATCAGCTCATAAAATCATCAAACCCAAGAAATATAGTAAACATGTACCTATTTGTCAGGCAAACAATTTTATGCCTCTTCTTGGTTCCATGCTATGTTCTTTTCAATGTATATACGTGTATATGCGTGCAATTCTAATCAAGTTTCGATTCGGTTCAATAATAAATTCAATTTAGCTAAATTTACCATTCATTCACATATTGGTTAAATTAATTATCATTCCAGTATTTTTATCAGTTCAACTAATAATCAAACATCGCAACCAACAATCAATTAGTTGATTAGCTTTTCAAACACATAACTTTAATACATATTCAAAAATCATATTTTTAGTGCCAAATCACAACAATAAATTCTAACTATGTTTTGGTTCTCACATCAGTCAATTGAAATATATAGATATCCCACTTTCGAAGCTCGAACGTAAATACTGATGATGGCGCGTCATCATCAGAATCATGCCAGGGCGACTAGAGTGTGATTCTATATCTATCTAACATATTTGAGACTTCGAATATACGTTCATCACACGTATATGCAAAATCTGTATGTACTCGATTGTCCAAATAATTATCAAATAAAATACTCAAATACATTTAATAAGATTTAAATTCTCAAAAAAAAATTTGTTTTCTTTTTGGAAAATAACACTCTTTGAAACTCACTCTAGGATACTACTGATCCCATCTCTAACGAGTCATTCTTATTGGATATTACTAATCCAATCTCTGATGTATTCTTTGTTTCTGTTCTAATGTATCTTGTTCTCGAGCTCTGTAAACCAGAGCTCTGATACCAAACGCTACCGACCCGAACTTCCCGGACGGTCTAAATCGAACAAGAAGGCAGACTGCTTTGAGAACAAGACTAATCGGAATATAAAAAAATAGAACATTTCATTGCTTATTACGATAATTACATCAGGGTACAAGAATATAACAGAATATGAATAAATAATATACATCAGAAAAATATTGGAGATTTAAATTACAAATCAGCGGAAAAATCATACATAACACAACTGAAAGAGATACACGGATACAAAGCTTTCTGAATATAGCTCTAGCTGTAAATCCAGGATCCTATGGAAATAATATCTATAAAATCAAAACTACTAGCTGCCCGTGTGGAAAATATAGGCACCCAAAGTTTAGGTTAAAACAATAAACTTCAGGACAGTTATGGTACTGGTGTAAGAACTAAAACAGTTATTTAAAACCTTAATTTAAAAATAAAGTAAATCAAGGGACCACGCCGTATAACAAGGAACGTGTTTTCTTCCAAGGATACCAGTGTATAAAACAGTTTATAAACAGCGCAATGCTTTTCGAGAAATGAAGCTATTCTAAGACT
The DNA here is from genome assembly GCA_030737875.1 of Allium sativum. Taxonomy (NCBI): domain Eukaryota; kingdom Viridiplantae; phylum Streptophyta; class Magnoliopsida; order Asparagales; family Amaryllidaceae; genus Allium; species Allium sativum. The sequence goes on from CM060923.1 coordinate 653,759,621, forward strand.
CAGGTCCCATCACACAATGCAATGCAAGCCGGAGGATAGAGTTTTTCTTTATAATAGCCAAACATGCTTGGTACGTTTTAAAATAAATCATTTTGATATTACTATAAGTGTATAGTGTCAAAATCACTTCAAATTTAAATGTATCAATCGTAGACGACATAATGCCCCATCCTACTATGTCGCCATACTTGTTCTACAACTAAAACCAAAATGACATTGGAAATTGGATTCCATATATGAGTCGAGGCCAGGGATGGTTCCTCACCGATTCGAGACACTCTAGCAAATGCTTCAGATCCTCCGCAGCGAACCCTTGGAACAGTTGGGCCGGTCCACCCTTACGTTTGTGGATTAATTATTCCTGAACACACGTTTCTTGGTCCTATCGGACCTATCCATTGGCCCCGTAGTGACCAATATATTCGAGGCGCCTCGCTATCCATCATCCACATAGGTAAAAAAATATAAATGTCTGGACTCCGTACCATGACACCACCCATACCTAGAAAGAAACGTTGTGCACTCCCAACGGTCCGGTCCCGTTTTTAACTCATACAGAGGTGTGAGGCTCGTGAATTAACGCTATTCACAAAGTGTAACGACCCAGAAAATCTGAACCAATTTAAAATTTTTAAATTGGCTAAAATAATGGATTTTAAATATTTAAAATAAATATTTTAAATAATGGCGATGAAAACTGAGTTTGAATCGACATTTGAAAACGAATATAATTAATTATAATTATATATAGAATTGAAAATGGCGCGGTAGTTCGATAATTCGATTTCAAACTTCAATTGAATATACCGGGTGCAAAACAATCCGGATTTTAGTGAAACCAAAAGTAATGGAATCTAATTGATGATATCTATCCAACGAATCTGACCAATCGAAATTTGATAGCGGGAATCAAAAGATATGTCTAGTTGAAAATTCTGAATAGTCGCTATGGAATTCAAGCCCTTAAAAATGGACATTTTGCAAACGACCTCGGATTTCGACGAAACCACTTTTGTTGGGTCCGGGATGTGAAGTTATTGCTAGGTTTCAAATTTCATAATTTTTCGAATCAATATGTGAGCGTGGCAAAGGAAAACGCGTTTGACCAGTTTCAGTTGATTTTAATCGACTGGAAATTGGCCATTTTTCCAATGGTCTCAGAATTCGACGAAACTAGTTTTGTTAGGACCGTATCGTGAATACGAAGCTAGAAAATATTTTTCGAGAATTTTTCTAGTTAGTATGTGACCCCAGTAAATTGAAATACGCGTTCAAATTCAATATATGGAGTTATATGTTGATTTCAACGGAAACTGATCGAAATAGTCAAATCAGCTTACGATACATATCCCATTGTGTTCAGAATGGGGGTAATACGCTATAGACGACAGGCGGTGGGTTTCGTTTCGAGGTCGAAAATAAAAGTTGCTTTTTAGAATTAATTTAATAAATAAAATAATATATATATATATTTCTTTTTAAAACCCTCACCCCCCTTTTTTCTCTCCTTATTTTCGCTCAGATAAAAAAAAGAAAAAAGAAAAAAAGATCGACGCCCCCCTTTGTCGACCTCGACGCCACCGCCCTGACGACCCACGACCGCCGAACCCCCACCACGCTGCCGATCCCGCTCCTCCCCCTCGCGACGCATCCGCCCCCCCTCCCCCGCCCCCCCCGTCGAATCAAATCGAGCAGCCTCCCCAAGACCAGACGGAAGAAGAGCGCCACGCCCAAACCCTAACTGTGCCTCCCTCCGCCCGATCCAGCAACCTCCTCCCCTTCCCGCCGATCCCCTTTGACCTCAGCGCGACGAACTCAGCAGCCCCGTTCTCCCCTTGTCTTTCGAACGCATCTACCCCCTCCTCCTTAACAAATCAATGTAAGTTGTTTTTATTTTATTTTATTTTTATTTTTAATTCTGAAAAACTGATTTTTTAACAGGTTATAAAACTGATTTTTTTTAAGGGTTTAAAACTGATTTTTGAAAGTTTAAAACTGATTTTAATTCTAAGATATAAATAGAAAAAGATTTGAACTTTAAATAGAAAAAGATTTGAACTTTAAATAGAAAAAGATTTGAACTTTAAATAGAGAAAGATTTGAACTTGGATAGAAAAGATCATATTTTTAAAATAGAAAAGACGGAATTTTTATTAAGTAGAAGAAGTAAGATATGATTTTTATATTTTTAAAGTAATAAGAATATAATTTTTACATCATAGGAATATTAAAAATATCTTCTTTATTTTTGAAAAGGCGGAATCTATATTTTTGAAATTCGATTTTTATATATTGAATAACATAGTAAAAATTCGATTTTTACATATGTAGAGAATACGTGCAACGAAAGCGACAAAAGGCGAGATTGGCGAAGATTTCTATAAAGGAAGAGTCGCGGCGTTTGGTTAGCTAATTGGTGAGAATTTCTCACTCTTCCATTTCTTTTCCTAGCTATATATATATGTGTTGAAATAAAAGTGAATTGCTATATATATAAATATATATATATATATATATATATATATATATATATATATATACGCCCCTCGTCCACAAACCATGGACGATATTTATTGATTGAAATTGTTGTGAAAATTGATTGATAGCGAATGATTGTTTGGGATTGTTTGTGGTTGATATTGATTGATTGAGGTTGAAAAATACCCGTTTGTGGTTGAGAAATATTTGGTTGAAACCACATAGGATTAGTTTGTGGAAATGAAATAAATATATACATGCCGCCTGCGTGCGAACTAGATGCATGATCCCCATTGTCAAAAACCGCGAGGTTTTAAGGTAGAGCGAGGAGCCGTACTAGGGACGGTCCCGGTTTTAACTACCCTGCCGTTATGCTGCCGAAATTTTGAATAATATTCGTGTGTTTGAATTATTTTCATATGCTTAAACTATATTTATTCATTGAATAGAAAACATTCATGTGTTGAATTGATATTCATTCGTTGATTAGAAATTCATGTGTTGAATGGTATTCATATTTTGAAATAAATTGTTTGATAATAAAAATCACATTTTTATCTATATATAGAAACTATAGAAAACATTCATGTGTTGAATTGATATTCATTCGTTGATTAGAAATTCATGTGTTGAATGGTATTCATATTTTGAAATAAATTGTTTGATAATAAAAATCCCATTTTTATCTATATAAAGAAACTATAGAAAACATTCATGTGTTGAATTGATATTCATTCGTTGATTAGAAATTCATGTGTCGAATGGTATTCATATTTTGAAATAAATTGTTTGATAATAAAAATCACCTTTTATCTATATATATAAAATCCTATTTTTGGTCACCTATATGAACTATATAGAAAAATAGTGTTTTGAAATGAATTGTTTTACAATAAAAATCACATTTTTATTGTATGAATAAATCGTTGAAATGTGAAGTGTTAAAAATAGCCACTTGTTCAAAATAAACATATATGAGTTGAAATATTCATTAATTAGCTAATGAAATGATTTGCACCTATTTATGTAACATTAGAATGAATGGTGTTTTTAAACCAAATAGAAATCAAATATGAAGTTGAATGGAAAATGATAAATGATAAGAACTGTATATATATGTATATGCATAACAGGTTATAGCAAAGGGGCTAGAGAAGAGGAATAAAATTTTGTGCCCGACAAATAGGTACACATTTACTGTTTTGTTTGGGTGATGATTTTATGAGCCTGTTGGCTAGCCGCTTGGCTTTTTCTTTTTCTTTTTGAGATTAGAAGGACCGGGAAAGCTATTTGCGATTTCCCGATGCTCCCGGTGCAGGGGAGGTAATGGCGAAATTTTCCAAAATTTTAAGGCGTTAGTGAAATATTTGAAGTGAAAACGATATTGAAATCATTGAATGAACTATATTTATATAACTATATAAATATAAATAAAATTAAAACGAAACGAGGCCGTGCATTTCGTATTTTGAAACCGTGATTTCAAACAACTAGTGCGGGAAATCCGACCATTGGATTTTCCCGAAACCTCAACCGTCGGGTTCGCCTTGGAATAATCTTTCCAATGGCACCAACCTTGTAAAAATCCAACGGTTGGATTGTCTGGAATGTTTAATTCAAATCTGAAGAAAAACATCGCCAGAAGCGATCAAACAAGAATGTAAGGGGATTGTGGTTACAAACCTTGGATCACAATGTAAAGAATAACATGTTGTGGGCTTATTAATAAACTTAAATGGGTTAAGTTATATAATGGAAACTAATAAGAGAGGGGGACCATTCCTTAGAGATATAAGGGGCTAAAAAGAACTTGGTAACCTGAATAAAAAGTTAAGATGATAACCAGGTTAAATGGAAACCCGATGAGGTAAAGCAAGCGCATAAAAGAATGTTTAGACATAGGGTCTAATAACATATTAAAGTAAGGCGCTTGGACCAATCCACACGTTTAAGGGTGAATAACCCAATAGGGTAAATCATCATGGTGTTATAAGGCACGAGGTGAGTGCACGTTCATCTGATTATTCTGTCGGCTCCGAAGGACTAGAAGGGGAAGCATGCGGCTTCCTGAGGTACGTAAGGTGCTCCTGGTAGTCCTCTGTATAGTGGCAGATGTTTAGACTGTGCTCTCAAAGGTTGGGTCCGCGTGTAACTACCAGGTGGGTTGGCCTTGACTGCAAAAGTAGCTTTGCAGCCAGAATGATGTGACAAGGTGACACTACGGTGATTCATTGTTCTCCTCAATGGGGAGGCAGAGGGTCACGACCAATAAGGATAGTAGATCGTCGGATACCTGTCATCGGCAACTAATGGGGTGCGAAATGGCTAGAGCTAAACCCAATAGACCATTTACCTTTCACTATTGAGGTACGGTGGTTGAGGGGAAACGCCAACTAGATGTTTAGATTGTTTGTTGTTAGGGGCATGCCTTTTATCTCTTATAGTCTTTAATAATTGAGGAAGGGGCCGAGGTGGGGTCGTAGCCACCATGAAAAACAGACCCTAGGAATATCTGTATTTTGAGGCTCTTAAAGGCTGGCCTGTACAAATATGGAAAAGTTCCCGATCGAGTTTCGGGTTTCTTCGATCGCACTGCCATGGAATTCATTGCACATTAAAGGACGTGTGATTATCGAGCTACTATTAAGTAGGAAAGTCTAGATACTTGCATGTCTGCTATGGGTGGTGTATCTTAGACTTGAGGGTATTACTCTGGTATGGAATCTGATTCGATCGAAGGTGGAAGTCCATACCCTTAGGTAGCGTAGTAATGACTGATATATGCGAAACGTAACATTGTTATGTAGAGACCCGTACGTCACTCCGGCATAGGATGAGGGACTAAGTTCATTTCTGTGGCATTATGGTGGAGACCGTGCGAGTAAGGTAACATGGGGTGTACCTCGATATTGAGGGGTAGCTGTATATATAATATATTAGGGTAATCCACTCGGAAGTAAATGGATACGATGTGCATGTAAGCCTTGAGTGCTGTTAACCCAAGTAATCTAATAAATAAGAAAATATGACTGAATGATATACTTAGGATTATCCAAAGTGTATAATTTAAATCCAGTCACCAAAACTTGTGTTCTGACCCCTTCCTCATAACCTACTCGCAGGTTAGATTTGTGGCAGAGACAAGAGACGTGATAGCTTTGGATACTGGTTAGGCATTATTATTAATACTGTACGGCTATACTTTGATTATATTATATTTTGTCCATTCTCCCGTGAGATATTTTTTGAGCTCTGACATATTTTATGTCTCTGTCTTTTCTGAAGGGTACCAGAGCAAACAAACACGAGTTTTGATATATTAGAATTTTGAAAAAAAACTCGGTCTATCGGAATTTAGGTTGTTACATCTAGTATCAGAGCTTAGGTTTAGAATTCCTGTATAGATAATAAGTAAACGTATTTGTATTTTTAAAAATATAAATATTATATATATATTCCTAGATCCATAGAGAAACCCACTAAATAGGAAGAGCATAATATGATAAGAAATGGGATATTTGTTTTGTACACTAACGGAATGAATATGGAAATTTGAGACCCTTAGGAAATTTGGGCGGAAAGTGTACAATATATTTTGTATGAAAGGAAGGCGAATCCCATATGATTAGTATTTTGGGTTAGTGGGTTTGAAGGTAAAACCTTATAAATTGGAAAGGTTAAAAAGAGAAAAATGGATTAGGAATATATATAGTTGAGAGAACTGACTTTGTGGGAGTGTCTTGGAAAGCCTAGAAAAAATTTTGAAACCCAATTTGAGTCCAATCCTATTGTTAACTTTTAAGAACTTGAAACTGTAAAAGTCTTGGGAAAATGGTTTGTGGTGTTTTAATTTTAAAAGTTATAATTTTAAAATAGGTAAAGATGTACATATTGGGTTTTGAAGTATAATGAGGTATATTTTGTAAATAGTGATTTCTTGCGAAAACTTTGTCTAAAATAAAATTCTGTCAGTAAAGGTGCATATTATCGGGCATTATAGCTCTCAAGTTTTCATGTTATATTCATACAAGAATTTTTAATAAAGAAAGTTTTGAAGTCTCTATTCTTTTGACAATCATTTTCTATAAATTGTTTAAAAGAGAAAATTTTGTTGGGTGGACAAAATAAGTTGACGAAATTAAGAATAGAGTAGATGTTTGCACCTTCAAGTAAGAGACTGAACCGACCTTATAAGCAAGAAAAAGTTATAAATCCGATTGAGAAATAGTTGTCCTTATCTACTCCAGTTTTTGTGATTTGAAAAAAAAATGACATGCATTTTTTTAAAAGAAGACATGTTTTTTGGTTTGGCAAAAGCAAGTTTTGAAGAGGAAAATAAAATTTTGACACTTTTAATTTTTGAAAGAAAATTTAAATGAAAAGACCAAACCACGTTTTAAAAAGTATGGAGTAGGGAAGGATTAGTGCTTAGGAAAGATGGGAAATTTTTTTTAAGCTATGAAGAAAATAGCAAAAATTATCTTGGAATAATAGTAAGTTCCCATAGAAAGCGTAAGCATTGAAAAGCCTAGGATGTTGCTTGAAATAATTGTTGGTACACAACTAGAACTAGTGGTCACCCATTATTGCAATTTTATGGGATCGTTCTGTTATTTTATTCTTGTTGGGTAGTTAGGGTAACGCCTAAACCTATCGCAGATCCCGTGGTTTGGACTTTTCTGTCTGAGGCGGACGTAGTCCCGAGATTCTTGGCCCTTGATAGTAGTTGTGTAGTGCGTTTGTTCTCCTATTTTAGTTGAAAGACTAGAAGGCTTATTTAAATTTAAACTAAGATCAGATGATTAAATAAGCTAAAGAAAGAGAAATGGTACAACTAAAAAGGAAACAACGAATTCAGTAAAGCAACAAACATGATAAATTATGAGAAAAGATGGATAAGAATAAAAAAAATTCCAAGACAAAATGAAAAAGAAAACCAGTAACAAAGGAAAATTCTCTTATGTGGGATGTACTTGAATAGGAAAATAGGAAATCTTTATAAATATTTACATCAATCCAAATACAGTTAGAAAAAGATACATAAAAGTAAAATGGAAGATGTGAAATTTTCCGTTTTCCACCTTTTTGTAACATAAGAAATCAGATTTAGAAAATTAGATTTTTCTAAAACTCGAGAAATAAAGTTGGTTGGTAGGATTTTAGATGCAAGAATTAGATGAACTACGCTCTTAATCAGTAAGAGTGTTGGAAAATTTGGATGAAAAAGAATTTTGATTTTCATAATATTGCATTCATGTAGAACTGCCTGTATATTTAGGATGTGAGCATCATATTAAAAAAGGATTTTTGAAAAACTTGCATACACATAGGAGGTACCGCTTAGGCATACATGCATTATTATATTGTATTTCACTTTTCACATGTGCATGATACTTGCAAAAATTGGATGCGCACATGATGGATGTATATTATGCAAGGGATTATTGAATTTTTACTCTTATCAAATTTCGGGGATGAAATTTCCTAAGGGAGGGAGAATGTAACACCCCGCATTTTTTTAATTCAAGATAATAAAATAAGAATAAATTAATTAAATATTTAAAATTAATTGAAATGTACTGCGCCATTGCGTTTGTCTCGAAATTTTGGTTAAAATAGACATCCGGTTTGCGTAAAACGGACACTGTATGAAGAAGTTATTAAGGTACGAAGTTTGTATACGCATAAGAAGAGTATATATGAATAAAATAAGTCCAAAAATTCAAAATAGTTCAAATTCACGTGGAAAAAGGGAGTGGGAAATTTCCGCCTAGGGGCGTCGACCCCTAGGTCGATGCCATAAGGGGGTGTCGTGTGATAACCCCAAACTTCCGTAGACCGAAAGTAAGGATAATCATTTTGGAATACAACATATTTACAACAAAAACAGATCTCAGATAATTATCATAACACATAAACATTTCAGCTGAAAATAAAATGTCACCAGCATCACAACAGAACATCAGAGTATGCAGTTTTACAGGATCCACTTAGCATAATAGAAGTCTTAACAAAAGAGAAACAAGTCTCAAATGAAAAGAAATGAGTTTCAAATCCCATTACATACATCAAAAGCAAGAGATAGAAAAAAATGTCTCAAAAGCCGAATAAAAGATGGAGAAAAGGTCTTCTTCTTCTTCCTCCCAAAGCAAGCTCCCACCAGAAATTATCACCTAGAAACCTGTGAATTGGCTGCCCGTGTGGAGAGAGGGCACCCGAGTTTGTAAAAGTGAAACAAACTACGAGTCAGTCATGGGACTGGTGTGAGAATTCTTAACTAAATTTAACTATCAAGATGGCGAATCTCAGGACCACGCCGCTAACGCGGAACGGGTTTACTCCATTGGATTGCCAGTGCAATATTTTATAAAGTTTATATAAAACAGCGAAATGACTTTTGAAAAATGAACCCATCATAAGACCCAAGTCCTATCACACAATGCAATGCACACAGGAGGATAGAGTTTTCCCTTATGATGATCAAACATACTTAATACGTGAAAATAATATTTTAATATTATCATTAGTGTTTAAGCAGTAATAAAATACTTCAAAACACATATATCAATCCTAGACGGCATATGTACCATATACTATGTCGCCGTATATAAGTTTACAATCAAAACCGAAATGTCGTCGTAGTGGGAATTGGTTTTCTGTCATGAAGTCTAGGCCTTGGATCGTCCTCTTCCGATTCGAGATACTCTAGCAAATGCCTCAGGATCACACCTATGGGCAACCCTTGGATCTTCAGGGCCAGTCCCCACCTAACGGTAGTGGATTAATTATGCCTGAACACACGTTTCCCAGTTCCTATGAACCTATAGTATGACCACTTCCGGCCTATAAAAAAACGAGGTACCTCAATCCAAAATCCACATAAGTAAAATGCCGGGCCGTGTTAAAACCCAAACACCACTAGCTAGAAAGAAACGTGTGCATTCCCTGCAGTCCTAATCCCGTTTTTAACTCATACCGGGGTGTGAGGCTCGCGAAGTCACGTTATACACAAAGCTATGCCTAAACAGGCTATGCTTTGATCATCAGCCACAAGGCCTGCTTTTCAATAAAGCCTTGATCATTGCATCTTGGCGTGCCACGTTGACAATTCAACGCCATGCTATCGATAACTACTACTACGTATCCGGGTGTTAAGTAGAGAATAAATTCTCTACCACCAAACAGACATATATTAACAGAAATCGATTTAATTACGTGAAGTGGATTTCAACGTCAGACACGCATCCATTTACAAGTCCGTTCTGGGTTTGAACGAAACCGGAGACACCAAAAGGGCGCTCGCTTATCCGCACGACCAATACACACGTCCGGGCAATTACTGCTTCAGCCCAGTCCTGAGAGCAAGTCAGTCCAAGGTATCAGAAGTCATCCCCCATTCGATGTGAAGATCGCTGATCTTCAACTGTCGTCTTCTCGCATCTTTGATTCAATCGCCGTTCAATTATTTGAAATGAGTTAAACTCGGCCTTTTCAAATAATTGTCGCATAATTATAGTTAAAAACATTTCATATATATATATATATATATAACTATTTATCACTATTTCTATTTATTAAAAATAGCTCAAAATATATAAACGACGTTTCGGGTCAATGGGTGGCGTTGGCGCTGCTTTTTCCAAAATTTGATTTACACATATCTTAAAATCTAACCGTCGGATTTTGATGAATTTTATATCGTTGGAAATCTCTTCCCAAAGCGGTCCTAACGGTTCAAGTTTTGGGAAAATCCAACGGTCGGATCTTTCTATATAATCGTTTGAAGTTACGATTGTCGATACCCGAACTTCAGCGCTCGTTTCATTTAATTTTATATTTTATATTTATATATAATATATAAACCATTCGAGCGATTTCCATTATTAAAAAAAACGAGGATTTCAACAATGTATCATTTTAAATCAAATAAAAATGACATTTTTGTTCGCCAATTCTAATGCGACCAAAAATGATATTTTAAAATATATAATTTCAAATGTTCAACAAAATGACATTTTTGTTCGCCAATTCTAATGCGACCAAAAATGTTATTTTAAAATGTATAGTTTCAATGTTCAACAAAATGACATTTTTGTTCGCCAATTCTAATGCGACCAAAAATGTTATTTTAAAATGTATAATTTCAATGTTCAACAAAATGACATTTTTGTTCGCCAATTCTAATGCGACCAAAAATGTTATTTTAAAATGTATAATTTCAATTTTCAACAAAATGACATTTTTGTTCGCTAATTCTAATGCGACAAAAAATGTTATTTTAAAATGTATAATTTCAATGTTCAACAAAATGACATTTTTGTTCGCCAATTCTATTGCGACCAAAAATGTTATTTTAAAATGTATAATTTCAATGTTCAACAAAATGACATTTTTGTTCGCCAATTCTAATGCGACCAAAAATGTTATTTTAAAATGTATAATAAATAAGAATGTAAAAGTCCCTTATTCTTTTATTTACATATAAAATGTAAATCTCTTTTTATTCTTTCCCATTACATTAAAAATGAAAATGTCTTTTTATTCTTTTCTACAACATTGAAAATAAAAATGTCTTTTTATTCTTTTCTATTACATTGAAAATAAAAATGTCTTTTTTTTACTTCTATTACTAAGAGAACTCAATTAAAAAGTAAATTCATCTGTCTATGAAATATTTGCATTGTAAAATGCAATTAAAAGGTGGACTTTATTTCCAATGTAAACGTCTTTTTAGCGTCAATATTCCTACAATAAATATAATTTCTAATGTCAAGATTTGATTCATTTCAACTATATTAACATAACGATGAAAATTTGTTCATTTCAACCATATAGACATGACAATGAAATTTTGGCGTCATTTCAACTATATAAACATGACGATGCAATTTTGGTGTCATTTCAACTATACTAACATGACGATGAAATTTGGGTATCATTACAACTAATTTAACATACGATGAATTTTGTGCATTACAACAATGTCAACATATGATTGGTTGTAAAATTTCTATGAATCAAAAATAAAAGATCCCACCTTTATTTTGTGAAATAAAACAAAATATATGAACTTTATTCATTTTATAGGATAAAAGATCAAATCTTTATTCATTATATAAATTCAACTTCTTTTATTTTATATGTCAAAATAAAAGATCAAATCTTTATTTATTATTTAAAACAAAATGAAAGGAAAACAAAAGATTGAACTTTATTTTATTTTGTTTTCAAAAAAACAAAAGATCAAACTTTCCTTTATATTTTGTTCTCAAAAAAAAAAAAAAAAAAAACAAAAGATCAAACTTTCCTTTATATTTGTTTTTGAAAAACAAAATTCTGTTAATCAAAACAAAAGACTAAAACGTTGTTTTATTCATAGATCAAAAACAAAAGATTCAACTTTAATTTGTTTTCAAAAACAAAAGATTAGAACTTCATTTTGTTTTCAAAACATAAGATCCAAACTTAATTTTGTTTTCAAAACAAAAGATTAAAACTTGATTATATTTTATTTCAAATCAAAAGATCAAAACCTTTACACTATGATCCCAACTTTATTATATTTTATTCTCAAATCAAAAGATCAGTTTCAAGAGAAAGGAATAAAAAAAACAAAGGCGAGAACTTTATTATGATTACATCAGACTTTTACAGATCCAAACAGTCAAATTATAACATGACATCACAACGAATAAGATTCAACAATCCAACAATCACCACATAACAGATCAGAATAATATACAATGATTCAACTGATCGAATAGAATTTAAAATAAATAATTTATTTATTTAAATTCAGAATCTCACTGTCGTTGACGATTTTTGGCCAAAATTCAAACTATTCAGAATCAACTCCAGTCAGTTTAGATGCGTAGATCTCAGTCACACGATTACAACGCCGCTGAAATCATCGAATTTCGAATTGAAACGAGTTAGATATGATAAATTGAAGTTTTAAAATAATTTAAATTAATTAAATAATAAATTAATTAGAAAATTAACCTTTCTTCCGCTCAGACACTACAGGCCGCAGTTTTTCCCTATTCTTCAAATCCTAGGGTTCATATTTGCTCGCGGATGGATGCACTAGAGACTGATCGGACGGTGGGACTTCGATGGGCTACGGGTGGCGCACACGGGGGGGGGGGGGGGGGGGGTTGCCGAACTCGGCGGCGGCTAGGGGGGCCACGGCGGACAAACGGGCGCATGTTTGGGTCGTCGGTGCTTGGTTGTTGTGGCACTAGGAGATGATCAGGTGGTATGGAATTGTAGAGGAGGAGGAGAGCTTTGAAATGGTGTGAAGTATGGGGTTTAATTCTTGGAGGAGAAGGAGAACGAAGTGGAGGAAGTTCAGAAATTGGTGGCCATTGGTTTGAGGGGGCGGCGGTACACGAAGATGAATAGTAATTAGGGTTTTCAATCTCCTATTTTTATAATATTAAAAATGTATTTAAAAAAAAACCATATCTTCCAAACCGGTTCAAATTTAGTCCAGCTGAAAGTGACCCTAGCCAACAGCCTATATTCCAGACCCAATGGGACAGGTCCCGTCAGCCCAAACGGCTGTCTGTGGCCTGTATTATTTAATTTAATATTTAATTCCTTTATTAATTTAATTCGTCTGCATAAATAAATTCACCGAGGCCACAAACGGACTCAGAAAAATCCAGAAAAAATATATTTGTCTATGTTATGACGATACGGTCCTAACAAAATTAATTTCGTCGAATTCCGACACTGTTTGAAAAATGGCTATTTTTCAGTCGATTAAATTTGACTGTAATCGACCAAACACATTTTCCTTCGCCACACTCACATATTAAATCGAAAAATTCTAAAAATTGAAACCTAGCAATAATATGACATTCCGGTTCCGATGAAAGTGGTTTCGTCGAAAACAGAGATCATTTGAAAATTGGCTATTTTCACTGGCTTTAATATTATTTAAAAATGGAATTTTAATTTCTACCACATTTTTCCACCTAATAATTTAAAATAAAAATTTAAATTGGTTTGGATTTTTCGGGTCGTTACAATAAAAAAATGTCTCAAAAGCAGAATAAAAGATGGAGAAAAGGTCTTCTTCTTCTTCCTCCCAAAGCAAGCTCCCACCAAAAATTATCACCTAGAAACCTGTCAATTGGCTGCCCGTGTGGAGAGAGGGCACCCGAGTTTGCAACAGTGAAACAAACTACGAGTCAGTCATGGGACTGGGGTGAGAATTCTTAACTAAATTTAACTATCAAGATGGCGAATCTCCGGACCACGCCGCTAACGCGGAACGGGTTTACTCCATTGGATTGCCAGTGCAATATTTTATAAAGTTTATATGAAACAGCGAAATGACTTTTGAAAAATGAAACCATCATAAGACTCAAGTCCTATCACACAATGCAACGAACACAGGAGGATAGAGTTTTCCCTTATGATGATCAAACATGCTTAATACGTGAAAAGTAATATTTTAATATTATCATTAGTGTTTAAGCAGTAATAAAATACTTCAAAACACATATATCAATCCTAGATGGCATAGGTACCATATACTATGTCGCCGTATATAAGTTTACAATCAAAACCGAAATGTCGTCGTAGTGGGAATTGGTTTTCTGTCATGAAGTCGAGGCCTAGGATCGTCCTCTTCCGATTCGAGATACTCTAGCAAATGCCTCAGGATCACACCTATGGGCAACCCTTGGATCTTCAGGGCCAGTCCCCACCTAACGGTAGTGGATTAATTATGCCTGAACACACGTTTCCCGGTTCCTATGAACCTATAGTATGACCACTTCCGGCCTATAAAAAAAACGAGGTACCTCAATCCAAAATCCACATAAGTAAAATGCCGGGCCGTGTTAAAACCCAAACACCACTAGCTAGAAAGAAACGTGTGCACTCCCTGCAGTCCTAATCCCGTTTTTAACTCATACCGGGGTGTGAGGCTCGCGAAGTCACGTTATACACAAAGCTATGCCTAAACAGGCTATGCTTTGATCATCAGCCACAAGGCCTGCTTTTCAACAAAGCCTTGATCATTGCATTTTGGCGTGCCACGTTGACAATTCAACGCCATGCTATCGATAACCACTACTACGTATCCGGGTGTTAAGTAGAGAATAAATTCTCTACCACCAAACAAACATATATTAACAGAAATCGATTTAATTACATGAAGTGGATTTCAACGTCAGACACACATCCATTTACAAGTTCGTTCTGGGTTTGAACGAAACCGGAGACACCAAAAGGGCGCTCGCTTATCCGCACGACCAACACACACGTCCGGGCAATTACTGCTTCAACCCAGTCCTGGGAGCAAGTCAGTCCAAGGTATCAGAAGTCATCCCCCATTCGATGTGAAGATCGCCGGTCTTCAACCGTCGTCTTCTCGCATCTTTGATTCAATCGCCGTTCAATTATTTGAAATGAGTTAAACTTGGCTTTTTCAAATAATTGTCGCATAATTATAGTTAAAAACATTTCATATATATATAACTATTTATCGCTATTTCTATTTATTGAAAATAGCTCAAAATATATAAACGACGTTTCGGGTCAATGGGTGGCGTTGGCGCTGCTTTTTCCAAAATTTGATTTACACATATCTTAAAATCTAACCGTCGGATTTTGATAAATTATATATCGTTTGAAAGCTCTTCCCAAAGCAGTCCTAACGGTTCCAGTTTTGGGAAAATCCAACGGTCGGATCTTTCTATATAATCGTTCGAAATTTCGATTGTTGATACGCGAACTGAAGCGCTCATTTCGTTTAATTTTATATTTTATATTTATATATAATATATAAACCATTTGAGCGATTTCCATTATTAAAAAAATGAGGATTTCAGCAATGTATCATTTTAAATCAAATAAAAATTACATTTTTGTTCGCCAATTCTAATGCGACAAAAAATGTTATTTTAAAATGTATAATTTCAATGTTCAACAAAATGACATTTTTGTTCGCCAATTCTAATGCGACCAAAAATGTTATTTTAAAATGTATAATTTCAATGTTCAACAAAACGACATTTTTGTTCGCCAATTCTAATGCGACCAAAAATGTTATTTTAAAATGTATAATTTCAATGTTCAACAAAATGACATTTTTGTTCGCCAATTCTAATGCGACCAAAAATGTTATTTTAAAATGTATAATTTCAATGTTCAACAAAATGACATTTTTGTTCGCCAATTCTAATGCGACCAATAATGTTATTTTAAAATGTATAATTTCAATGTTCAACCAAATGACATTTTTGTTCGCCAATTCTAATGCGACCAAAATTGTTATTTTAAAATGTATAATAAATAAGAATGTAAAAGTCCCTTATTCTTTTATTTACATTTAAAATGTAAATCTCTTTTTATTCTTTCCCATTACATTAAAAATGAAAATGTCTTTTTATTCTTTTCTACAACATTGAAAATAAAAATGTCTTTTATTCTTTTCTATTACATTGAAAATAATAATGTCTTGTTTTTTTTTACTTCTATTACTAAGAGAACTCAATTAAAAAGTAAATTCATATTTCTATGTAATATTTGCGTTGTAAAATGCAACTAAAAAGGTGGACTTTATTTCCAATGTAAACGTCTTTTCTAGCGTCAATATTCCTACAATAAATATAATTTCTAATGTCAAGATTTGATTCATTTCAACTATATTAACATAACGATGAAAATTTGTTCATTTCAACCATATAGACATGACGACGAAATTTTGGCGTCATTTCAACTATATAAACATGACGATGCAATTTTGGTGTCATTTCAACTATACAAACATGACGATGAAATTTGGGTATCATTACAACTAATTTAACATACGATGAATTTTGTGCATTACAACAGTGTCAACATATGACTGGTTGTAAAATTTCTATGAATCAAAAATAAAAGATCCCACCTTTATTTTGTGAAATAAAACAAAATATATGAACTTTATTCATTTTATAGGATAAAAGATCAAATCTTTATTCATTATATAAATTCAACTTCTTTTATTTTATATGTCAAAATAAAAGATCAAATCTTTATTTATTGTTTAAAACAAAATGAAAGGAAAACAAAAGATTGAACTTTATTTTATTTTGTTTTCAAAAAAAAAAAAGATCAAACTTTCCTTTATATTTTGTTCACAAAAAAAAAAAAAAAAACAAAAGATCAAAACTTTCCTTTATATTTGTTTTTGCAAAACAAAATTATGTTAATCAAAACAAAAGACTAAAACTTTGGTTTATTCGTAGATCAAAAACAAAAGATTCAACTTTAATTTGTTTTCAAAAACAAAAGATTAGAACTTCATTTTTTTTTTCAAAACATAAGATCCAAACTTTTTTTTTTTTCAAAACAAAAGATTAAAACTTAATTATATTTTATTTCAAATCAAAAGATCAAAACCTTTACACTAAGATCCCAACTTTATTATATTTTATTCTCAAATCAAAAGATCAGTTTCAAGAGAAAGGAATAAAAATAAATAAAAAACAAAGGCAAGAACTTTATTATGATTACATCAGACTTTTACAGATCCAAACAGTCAAATTATAACATGACATCATGTAACAACCCGGAAAATCTGGGCCAGTTTAAAATTTTTATTTTGGCAATTTTATCGAATATTGATTATTTAAAATGAATTATTTTAAATATTATCGACGAGAAATTTATTTAGAATTGAAATTCGACGTATATATTATATACGTCGTCGTTAGAATGTATAATAATTATATATAATTATAAAAGGAATAGAAAATGGCGCGGTAGTTCGAAAATTCGATTTCTAATTTCAAATGAATATACAGAATTCAATATAAGTCAGAATTGAACGAAACAAGAAATATTTGAATCTGTATAACTATATCTTTGTAACGAAGTTAACAAACCGAGATTTCATCTTAGGAATGATAAGATACGTCCAGTTGAAAATTCTGAATAGTCGCTATGGAATTCAGGCCCTTAAAAATGGACATTTTGCAAATGACCTCGGATTTCGACGAAACTAGTTTTGTTGGGTCCGCAGGGTCAAGTTATTGCTAGGTTTCAAATTTCATAATTTTTCGAATCAATTGGTGAGCGTGGCAAAAGAAAACGCGTTTGACCGGTTTCAGTTGATTTTAATCGACTGGAAATTGGCCATTTTTCCAACGGTCTCAGAATTCGACAAAACTAGTTTTGTTAAGACCGTATCGTCAATACGAAGCTAGAAAATATTTTTCGAGAATTTTTAGGGTTAGCATGTGACCCCGGTAATTTGAAATGTGCGTTTAAAATTCAATATAGTAATTTAAATGTAAATTCAAAGGAAACTGATTGTAACGATCGAATCAGCTGGAGATACATATCCCATTGTGTTCGGAATGGGGGTAAAACGCTATGGGCGACAGGCGGTAGGCCTCATTTCGAGGTCGTATGTAAAAGTCAACTTTTTAATAATTAAATAATAAATAAAAATAAAAAAAAAAAATAAAAAAAAAATATCTCCCCTTAACTACCAGGCCCCCCCCCCCGACTAAAATCATAAATCAAAAAGAAAGAAAAAAAAAAAAAGAAGAAGGGCCCGATCTATAAATCGCCGCCGCCTCCCTCGGAATCGCCACCACCGCCGATGCCTCGAAGAGCCCCCCCGACCCTTCCGATCGCGACCTCCCCCAAAACCCCAAATCCCATAGCCCCGTCGCCTTCTTCTCCGCTCCACCTCCTCCTCAACCTCGACCGCCGATCTACCCTCCTACCCCGCCGCTACTTCCCCTTCGATCCCCCTCCTCCTCCTGAGACGCCGCAAAACCCCATTCCCCTGCTCCACTCGAGAACCGCAGACCCCCAAATCAATGAAGACCATCGCACCGCCATCCTCCCCGACCGCCACCTCCGTTGTAGGCACCCCCCTCTGTAAGTTTTGTTATAATTTATTTATTTTGTTTTTATTTTATTTTGTTTAAGAAAAATAAAATAAAACTGAAAACTGATTTTTGTTGAAAAAAAACTGGATTTTAAAAAAAAAAAAGTGTTAAAACTGATTTTATTAAAAGAGTAAAAAACTGTTTTTTTTTAAAAGTATAGAACTTTTTTTTTTAGGATTTAAACTGATTTTTGGTTTAAGAAATAAAACTGATTTTTTTAAAGTTAGTAAAAACTGATTTTTTAAGTTAAATAAAACTGATTTTTTTAAAGTTAGTAAAAACTGATTTTTTTAAGTTAAATAAAACTGATTTTAAAGTTAGTAAAAACTGATTTTTATGTTTGAAAAGTTCGGATTTTTATATTTTGAACTTCGATAGAAAAATAGAATTTTTATATATTGAACATCGAAGTAAAAATTCGATTTTTATATATTGAAAAGCAAAGTAAAAATGTGATTTTTATATATTGAAAGTCGAAGTAAAAATGTGATTTTTATATATTGAAAGGCGAAGTAAAAATGTGATTTTTATATATTGAACTTCGATAAAAAAATATGATTTTTATATATTGAACTTCGATAGAAAAATATGATTTTTATATATTGAACTTCGATAGAAAAATGGATTTTTATATATTGAATAGCGAAGTAAAAATATGATTTTTACTTATGTAGTGAAAGCGGGCAACGAAGACGACGAAGGTGCGATAGCGATGAAGTTTTCTATCAGTGAAGTGCCGTGGAGCTAGGATAGCTATAAGTGAGAATTTCTCACCTTTCAAATTTATTTTCTAGTTATATATATATATATACTAGGATGCAGACGGTGTTTAGTAGCACCCGACACAATCGTCCACAGACCATGGACTTGTTTGTTTGGCTGTTTGGTTATTGATTGCGATATTGGTTTGAATGTGGTTTGTGGTGTAAAAAAAAATCGAATCGATAAATTGGTTAGGATTAGACGTGCGCCGTTATAAGGCGAAGGAGTAAGGCTAGGTTAGACCCTTACTCCAAATTTTGTGGTTTGCATAACGAATTGATTTGATTGATGTGTGAATGGCGTGGGCCTTCACTAGACCGGGGATTAGGCTAGGCCTTGTCCCGTTTCTAGTATCGTGCCGTTATGCCGCCGAAATTTTCTAAAATATGTTAGAAAATAAAAATATCATTTTATTGTGTAAATGAATTGAATAGAAATTCATAGGTTGAAATAAAATGTTTTATCGTTAAAAAATATAATTTTTAACGTGAATGTGAATAAATGATTTGTTTGTATATACACTGATTTGACTGATATTGATTGGGTCGATAAATTTCACACATCGCCCAACTGCACAAATAAAATCTGTGTTTGATTGTTTGAAACCCCACACGGGTGTTGGGATGAAATTTGAAGTTCACTCATCCTGATTGATTAAATATGTCGATCGATTGATTGACAGGCTGTTATAAGCGTTAGGTATCTATATTTGATGCTTATACAGTGTAGTGCACTTTGGTTGATGGTTGATTATTTTTCAATGCTATGATATACATGTGTTGTATGAAAATCCATATAATTAACTTTATATGGTAATTGATTGGGCCTCATTCCAATTTGAAAAATAAAGAATATTATAAAATAAAAGTTCATGTGTTGACAGTACTCATTCATTGAGATTGGTCATGTGTTGAACGAAATATTTTGATAATAACAAGAATATTTGAAAATAGAAATTTAAGAAGCCGTGTTGATTAGATTGACGCCATTTTGACGTGAACGATATTTATATCGATTTTATTCATTTTAAAATGAATATTGAAAAGTGATTTCGAAATCGAATATTTTGAAATGAATTGAATTGAAAACGATTTCGAAATGAATTGAATTGAAAACGATTTCGAAATGAATTGAAAACGATTTCGAAATGAATTGAAAACGATTTCGAAATGAATTGAAAACGAATTCAAATTGAATTGAAAACGATTTCGAAATGAAATGAATTGAAAACGAATTCAAATTGAATTGAAAACGATTTCGAAATGAATTGAAAACGATTTCGAAATGAATTGAAAATAATTTCGAAATGAATTGAAAACGAATTCAAATTGAATTGAAAACGATTTCGAAATGAAATGAATTGAAAACGAATTCAAATTGAATTGAAAACGATTTCGAAATAAAATGAATTGAAAACGAATTCAAATTGAATTGAAAACGAATGAATTGAATTGAAAACGATTTCGAAATGAATTGAATTGAAAACGAATTGAAATGAATTCAAATTGAATTGAAATTTGAATTGAATAGAAATGAATTTTGAAACGAATTTATAAAGAAGAATTCAATTTTGATTTGAATTGAAAAGGAAGTTGAAATTGCTTTTGAAACGAATTTAAAACTATTTATATAATTCGTTTTAAATAGAAATCGACGAAATATATATTATATATATTATATATATAATATAATGGCCCGAATAGAACGCGCCGCGCCGCGGCAGTTCGCGAATTTCGACCATTTATTTCAAACGGACATTACGGGAGATCCGACCGTCGGATTCTCCTAAAACCGGAACCGTTGGGTTCGTATCGAAAAGAGCTTTCTAATGAATTTTAGAAATTCGAAATCTAACGGTTGGATTTGGAGATACGTCCAAATCAAATTCGAAAAAGGTCGCTGTAAGTGCAGTTCGATGGCCGTTAATGGAAATCGACTGTACGGGCCTTGATAAAATTATTAAAAATAGTAATAATTTGTGTAAAATCATAAGAAATGATTTGTGAAGATTTGGGATGAAAAACTCCATATTTGAAAAGATAAAAATAGATTTTTATCGAAATGAACTAGTTTTGAACTAGAATTATAATTCTATTTATTTTTTTTAAATAAATGAATTGAATTGGAAATGGTTTTGAAAATAACCAGAATTTCCAATGATTGCATTGGAGTGGATTTGAATCGAAATTGTCTTCGGAATATTTCGATGTTGGAATTCGTGATTATGCGGATGTTGTTATGGAAATTTGAAAGATATATATTCATATCGTTATTTCCAATACGACATTTGTTAGTCGTAGAATTTGGTATTGAATATAAGCCGATATATTTTCTATTCAGAGCCTTGTATTGAATATCAAATGTGATTTGGGTTTGTCGTGAATGGTGTCTTCACTAACACTGTTCTTGAACCCAGTTGAGAAAAGATTAAATCTTTTTATTTAGATTTAATGAAGTGTACCAACTAAATAACATTTAATTGGAATTGAATCGATATTGATTTTTGGGTTTATCGTGGACAGTGTTTTAAATAACACTCGTTCTTTAACCCGATGATTAATGAATGTGATTTTGGGTTTATCGTGAACCGTGTTTTTAAATGACACTGATTCTTTAACCCAGTCAAAGATTAAAACTAAGTGGAGTTTTAATGAATCTTTAGTTAGATTGAAATGATTGAAAATGGAGTATCACCAGTTTTGCTCCAGGCGATAGTTAAATCTTTAATTAGATTTGAACGTGAAATGGTAATTGAATTTACCGATAACACTGTGGTGTTAGATATGAAGTATTACCAGTTTTACTTCATGGGATGAATAGGTTGGGATTGGGAAATTAAAACAAATGATTACTTCGGTAAGGTTCGCTAATCCCGACTAGTTTTGAATTGATATTCAAAAGTAGATTAAAGAATAAATTCAAGGAATTTATCTTTGATAAAATTAATGGGAATCTTTCCCTATGAATGTGAAATTTAGAAACTAACTGTCGGTTAGCCAAGCAGAATGGTTTTCTGGATATTGATCTGATGTTGGTTTCGGCCTTCGGGGTTAATGTTTGGGGAATTATTCTCTTGATTAATTTACGGTTAGTGACTGATGAATTGGAATGAGGCGTATGTTGTGTTTGTGTAACACTTATTTAAAATATACGCGAGTTATTCGGGAAGACCGGGTTTATCCCATTCTGAATAACTGATGCGACGATAAGTCGAAGATGAAGACGATGGTCGAAGACCGGAGGTCTTCACGTCGTTTGGGTGATAACTGATGATCTTGATTGGGCTGTACACCCAAGAAGATGGAAACAGTTGGTGATCGTCCAGACGTACTTGGAGATCGATGGATATGCGGGGTACTAGGTGCCTCCGGTTTCGTTCAGACCTAGAACGGACTTGTAAATGGACTGTGTGTCTGACATTGGATTTTAGTCCGTGTGATTGATCTCTATTAAATATATATCTGTTTGGCGGCGGAGAATTTATTCTCTTGCTTAACGCCCTTCTCTGAGACATACGAGCTCAGGGGTTATATATTGGTGGATATCAAACGCATGGAGTGAATTGCCTGTGTGGCATGCCTGAGTGGCAATTGATCGAGGCTTCTGTTGAAAAGCAAAGTCTTGTGGTGATGATCAAAGCACGGCCTTTGTGGCGTAGCTTTGTGTAACGTATACCTCGCGTGTTTCACACCCGGTATGAACCAAAAACGGGAGACGGACCTCAGGGAGGACTTGCGTTTCTTTCTAGCTAGAAGTGGCGTCAGTGGTTTTACACGCCCTGACGAGTTTGACTTATGTGGTTGTTGCTGTTGCGAGGCGCCTCGGATTGATCGTTCGTTCTCGAACCGATGGAGTCATTTGTTGGCTCGTTTACGCCCCATAGGGCGGAGAAACGTATTGTTCAGGCACTATAATCCACATCGGTGGACCGGCCCTGACGATCCAAGGGGCAGTTGCGGCTGCTCCAGAGACATGGGCTAGATTGTCTCGAATCGGTTGAGGACTATCTTTTGCCTCGGTTCATAGACGGAAATCCAATTTCCAAATACGTGACTTTGCGGTTTTATTTGTAAACCTATATATGGCGACATAGTGGTATGGGGCGCTCATGCCGCCTATGATTGATACTTATGATTTGAAGTTGTTTTATACACTATGCACTTAAAATAGTATCAAATGATTTGTTTTAAACGTATCAAGCATTCTTGGCTGTTATAAGGTAAAAACCCTATCCCCCGGCTTGCGTTGCATTGTGTGATAGGACCTGGGTCTTATAACAGCTTCATTTTTCTTTATTTAGCATTGCGCTGCTGTTTTATGCACTGGTATTCTTGGGAGGAAACCCGTTCCGTGTTATACGGCGTGGTCCCTTGATTTACCTAACTTTTAAAATAAAGAATAATAACTGTTTTAGTTCTCACACCAGTCACATGACTGACCTGGAGTTTATTGTTTTAACCTAAACTCTGGGTGCCCTTATTTTGACACGGGCAGCTAGTAGTTTTGGTTTTGCAGATTTATATTCACAGGATCCTGCTTTACAGCTGGAACGATATCCGGAAAGCTTTGTATCCGTATATCTCATTCTAGTTGTGTATTGTATTATTTTCCGCTGCGATGTATTTAAATGTAATTTAAATCTCTGATATTTCTGTGTAATATTCTTTTATACTCTGTATATTTATGTAATCTGATGCGTTGTTGTAATATACAATGAAATGTTCTTCTGTATGCGTTCTGCTGTGGTTTGTTCTCGAACTATCCGACGCTTTCCTTTACGGGGAAGTTGCGGGTCTTTACACGTGGTATTAGAGCTTTGGTTTACAAAGCTAGAGAACAAGGCACATTAGAAACATACGAAAGAATTCATCAGATATTGGATTAGTAATATCCAATTAGAATGACTCGTTAGAGATAGGATCAGTAGTATCCTAGAACGAGTGTGAAGAGTATATTTTTCAAATGAAAACAAATTTTGTTTTGAAAATTTAAATCAATTATTCGTATTTGATTATTTATTTTAAATTGAATTGGGCAATCCAGTATATAAAGATTTTGCATATATGTCTTGCAAACATGTGTTCGAAGTTTTAATATATTGGGTAGATATAGAATCCCCCTAGTGCCCGGGAATAATTCTGGTGATGGGGCACTGTCGCCAATATTTATATTCGAGTGTCGAAGGTGTGATATTTATATATTTCCTATTGACTGGTGTGAGAACCAAAATTAGATAGGGCCTATTGTTGTGATTTGGCATCAAAAATGTGATTTTTGTATATGTATCAAAGTTATCAACTTGAAAACTCTAATCAACTAATTAACGAATAAGATTCAACAATACAACAATCACCACATAACAGATCAGAATAATATACAATGATTCAACTGATCGAATAGAATTTAAAATAAATTATTTAATTATTTAAATTCAGAATCTCACGGTCATTGACGATTTTTGGCCAAAATTCAAACTGTTCAGAATCAACTCCAGTCAGTTTAGATGCGTAGATCTCAGTCACACGATTACAACGCCGCTGAAATCATCGAATTTCGAATTGAAACGAGTTAGATATGATAAATTGAAGTTTTAAAATAATTTAAATTAATTAAATAATAAATTAATTAAATAATAAATTAATTAGAGAATTAACCTTTCTTCCTCTCAAACACTACAGGCCGCAGTTTTTCTCTATTCTTCAAATCCTAGGGTTAAGATTTGCTCGCGGATGGATGCACTAGAGACTGATCGGACGGCGGGACTTCGACGGGCTACGGGTGGTGCACGCGGGAGGGGGGGGGGGGGGTGGTTTGGCCGAACTCGGCGACGGCTAGGGGGGCCCATGGCGGACGAACGGGCGCGGGTTTGGGTCGTCGGTGCTTGGTGGTTGCGGCACTAGGAGATGATCAGGTGGTATGGAATTGTAGAGGAGGAGGAGAGCTTTGAAATGGTGTGAAGTATGGGGTTTAATTCTTGGAGGAGAAGGAGAACGAAGTGGAGGAAGTTCAGAAATTGGTGGCCATTGGTTTGAGGGGGCGGCGGCTACACGAAGATGAATAGTAATTAGGGTTTTCAATCTCCTATTTTTATAATATTAAAAATGTATTTTTACAAAAAAACACATATCTTCCAAACCGGTTCAAATTCAGTCCGGCAAAAAGTGACCCTAGCCAATAGCCAATATTCCGGACCCAATGGGACAGGTCCCATCATCCCAAACGGCTGTCTGTGGCCTGTATTATTTAATTTAATATTTAATTCCTTTATTAATTTAATTCGTATGCATAAATAAATTCACCGAGGCCACAAACGGACTCAGAAAAATCCAGAAAAAATATATTTTTCTATGTTATGACGATACGGTCCTAACAAAATTAATTTCGTCGAATTCCGACACTGTTTGAAAAATGGCTATTTTTCAGTCGATTAAATTTGACTGTAATCGACCAAACACATTTTCCTTCGCCACGCTCACATTTTAAATCAAAAAATTCTAAAAATTGAAACCTAGCAATTGTATGACATTCCGGTTCCGATGAAAGTGGTTTCGTCGAAAACAGAGATCGTTTGAAAATTGGCTATTTTCACTGGCTTTAATATTATTTAAAAATGGAATTTTAATTTCTGCCACATTTTTCCACCCAATAATTTAAAATAAAAATTTAAATTGGTTCGGATTTTCCGGGTCGTTACATGTCGACCCATGGGTCGACCCCATAAAGGGGGGATCGACCCCCCTATGGCAGATCTTGGCAGATTCTCCTGCAGCTAACGTGGACTCATTTTTTGACCAAATACGTTGCTGAACAATTATAAATAAGCCTGTGGAGCCTTCCCTAAGTCTCATATTTTTAAGACAATGCAGAAGCTCTTCCATTCCTCTTCCTCCTCAAATCTCCTTAGAAAATTTAGATTATTAGTTTAGGAAAATTCTCAGTCTATATTGTAACGACCCGGAAAAAATGCGATCTTGGTTATCCGATATACAACACATATCGAACATCCGAGGATCGAAAATAACCGAATAGTTAATGAAAGAAATTAGAGGGTGAGGAAAGATAAGGTAGAACTTAGAATAGAAGAAGAAGAAGAACACAACATTAGAGTAACACGAACCTCACAGCAGAACAAATAACATATAATAGATAACATATCCTTGAAATAAAGGTTTTACTTGAATATACATATCATTATCAAGTACATCACTTACAACACAGAAGAAGAAGAAGAACACAAAATCAGAGTAACACGAACCTCACAGCGGAACAAATAACATATAATAGATAACATATCCTTGAAATAAAGGTTTTACTTGAATATACATATCATTATCGAGTACATCACTTACAACACAGCGGAAATAAACAATAGCTATATGATCCTGAAGCCTCTTGCTCCAGCTATTCATGTATCTGTAAATCCCGACTACTTGACTGCCCGTACAAAATTGGGCACCTAAGAGTTTAGGGAAAACAAAACAAAATAAACTCTGGGTCAGTCATGGGACTGGTGTGAGTAAAACAGTTTAAAACAGTTTGAACAAGTAAACGATATCTCATAAGACCACGCCGTATAACGGAACGGGTATTTCCCTTATGAGAATCCAAATTATCTTTATATCGAAAACCTTTTGATATTGTAATAATGTCTATCAACCACAATATAATAATCATCTAGCAGAAACGCTTTCATCTCACGTTCTACATATATAGCATACAATCAAAATCGCAAGCACGTATTGGGTAATGGATTTCCAACTATGACAAGGTATGGAACCATCTTTCGCTTAGTGTACCTCTAGAAAGGAATACACTGGGTTCAACAAGAACATTTTGCAACCTGGCCACACATGACCGACCACTCATTTCGCTTGAGTGTATCGAATGTATATCACCAACGGTTGGGATCAACAACCGTTTCCCGAATGGGACAACATCAACAATAGTTTTTTAGAAGTAAATGAAATTCTAGATCAGGTGACTATACACCCTACTTCGAAGCGACCGACTTAGCCATGCTGCCTGCCCGATTTTTGTCATTTACCGGATGTGAGGCTAGAAGCTACGCTTGATCATCACATCAGATTCACTTCGAATGCCACATTGTTAGATCCATTGAAAATCACTAATTAATGTCTACAAAAGTACATTACGTGTTAGCTAAAGAAGTTTCCTTCTCCGCTTCCACTCTTGGTACGACTGAAGAAATCAATGTATGTGACCTTTCTGGAAATACTCTGTCAGACATTCATCCATACAAGTCATCCAGGAACAGGATGAACCGAAGGCACTATTCAATACATCCATCTTAGGCATTGTTATCTAAGACTTATACAATAGCCCTTGCGCTTTACTCCGTCTTCAATTATCTTTGGCATATATGATTCGCAACGCTTATGCCAATACAGAGTGATTCTTTGGATAATAATCCAACCGGTCTCTCCATATTAACAACGTTAAAATGATCAAAACTTTGATAGTCTGTGATTTAACCATCAAAGAAAATACGTGTGCAAACAACGATATTATTTCCAAATGGAAATTCTATCAATCAATCATCAGTCATATATATATATATATACATTATATATATATATATATATATATATTCATATTTCCTTATTTTCTATGTTTAGAAAATATATGTTATTAACATTGGAAAATATTTCCATAACTTATTCCTTATTTCCAATTTCAATATTTGATTACATTTCTAATTCTATTTGGAAAACATTTCCAAATCTTCTTTACTTGGATTTAAACAGATGCTTAAATCAAAATCGCGACGACAACTCGAACCACTATACTTATTTACTAAATTCACTTAACCACTTTCACTCTCGAACCTTAACTATTTCTAAATTAAAAACGAAGTCAATCAAGTTGGGGGAATAACTACCTCTCAGACCTTAACTGAACAACATTTCAAATCTCGAATTAGGGTAAGTTCATCTTTTAACTCTTAACACTTCCTTACGTAACTTTCGTTCGAATAAATCTCTATTCGATAACTCCTCCCTTCGAATAACTATATTTGATAATCTCTCTTACGCATAACTAGATTTCGATTAACCTTTCTTCAAATAAACTAAATTCGATTAACTCTATTTATTTAACCCTAATCGATTAACTCTTTTTACTTATCTCCTTTCGAATAACTAATTCAATAACTCCTTTCGATTAAACTATAATCGATAACTCCTTTCGAATAACTAATTCAATAACTCTTATGTGTTTAACTTTATTCGAATAACTCTTATTTATTTAACTTTATTCGGATAACTAATTAGCATAACTAATTCAATAACTCTATGTGTTTAACTCTATTCGAATAAATAATTCGAATAACTTTTATTTATTTAACTCTATTCGAATAACTAATTCGCATAACTAATTCGATTTGCTTACTTTCGAATACTCTATTCGATTAACTCCCTTCGAATAAACTATTCATTTATAAAGATTTACTTTTAGTAACGGTTCTTCACTTTACAAATGATTTCCTTTTTAGTAACGTTTTCCTTTTTATAACGGCTTCCTTTTTATAACATCCTATTTAGTTATAAAAAATTTTCATTTTTATAACTCTATTTATTCTCTAAATATTTCCTTTTTAATTCTATTTGTAAATGGTTTTACAAATACCTCCTTTTCGATTTCATTTGTAAAGGTTTTACAAATGTTCCTCTTTCGATTCCATATTTAAATGGTTTACAAACATTTCTCTTTCTGATTGATTTGTAAATGGTTTACAAACCTTTCTCGTTCTAATCTATTTGCAAATGGTTTGCAAATAATTCCTTTAGGGTTTCATTTCTAAGTATTTTCTATTTATAAATAATCCATTTATAAATAAATTTCTATTTATAAATATTCTATTTATAAATAATTCTTTTTATAAAATATCCTTTGATTGTTATAAATATTATCTCTTTTATAAAATCCGTTGATTTTATAAATAATCTATTTTCAATATTCATTTTGAAAATCCCCTTTTCACCATTCTGGTATGTTATGGTATTTAACACATCAAATCACGATGACCAATATCGTTCAAACACATATAATTGACAACAGATTATATATCACATCATATATTACAATATATGAATCACAGTAAAATAAATGTTGAGGAATCCAGTTGGATTCCTCCAACCTATCTCCCTGCATCCACAGATGTTATACAATATAAAATCAACATCACTTTCAGTTCCATATGATATATTCTGTTAAACAGAGTCAATATAGAAATTCAACTAACCGACTAGTAGTTCAATCAAACAGTCAACACACAGTGAATCAACCAATATTTAATAGTTCTAAAAATACAACATGAAATTATAAACTGTTCAGAGTTAGTGAGATTTACTCACATTGGCAGTTCATCGTTAAAGAACGAAAAACTGTTGTTTGATTTGAATCAAACAATTTATTTCGTCATAAATTCAAACGACCCCCAATCCACTCCCAATCAGTTCCATTGTATAGCCCTCGTCCCTACGATCCCATCGGATCCTGTTTTGTCCAATTCCGATATCGTATGAGATACTTATTGAATTTACAAGCTTACACTCTATTTTAATTTGAACTAAACATGAATTTCTAAAAAAAAAATATGGGCCTTACTATTGGAAACCGGCCCACTGCCACATTAAAACACACCGTACGCTTCCCTCTTCCCAAATCAACAAGCCCAGAAATCCGCTCGTCAGACCTTCACCCTTTTCCCCTTTTGACCGTGCCTTTGACCTCTCCTCACCCCCACGTCGGCCAACAAAACCAGGGCGCAAACACCACCAGTCACCTCAGCGCCTTACCCTCTTCCAATTCGCCACCCCTTCCCAACACTCGACGCCCTCAGGCATTTTCCGATCTGTAGATTCGACTGAATATCCCAGGTGTCGCACCTAACCAGAGATTACCGGAGACCCTCAAAACCTGCTCACCCGATGCGCCCCCTCACTTGAAATCCAACGCCACACTTGTAGTGGTCCACCTCTTTACCATTTCCATGAAAATACGAACCCTAATTTTACTGTAAGCAAATGGCATCCACGAAATTCACTTTCGAGCTTCCTAAACCGATAGCAGATTGAAGGAGTTGCTCACAGGGATTCAATTATATGTATATTGGGATTTATAGGATTTATTTCCTATTTCTTTTGATTTTTCTTTGGAAGAACTTTACTTTGTATTTGATTCTGAGTGACGGCGCATTGTTTGGAGAATGAGATTAGGTTTAGGAAGTTAAGAGGTGTATTTATAGTGTTAACAAATACCTAGATATTTTTTTAGGATATTTTTTGATATTTTCTTTTATTATTTTATATTCGTTTCCATCATCTAAAAACCTGTATGATCACATACAACACCTAAAAATCATGAAAACTGACACGCATCTAGAGTTCGACATTACGGTCCCAACGAAACTGATTTCGTCGAATTCCGACTTCGCTTGGAAAAGTGGCTATTTTTAAAGCTCTGAATAACCCATTTAAATAAATAAACATATTTAAATATAATTAAAATTAATATTAAAAAAATAAGTATTATTGTCTATATTCACAGTGGAATACCATATAGTTCAGAAAACCCTTATATGAATTTCTAACTTAATGTTTCAAATCTGGGTCAACCCGATATTCGATTTATATTGAAATACCTTTTTAAAATATAAATAATTCCTTTATAAATTATAAACGAATTCCACAACGACTTTTCTGAAATTTGATTTGGACGTAAATCGAAATCTACCTGACGAAATCCTGATTTTTCTCTTCCACTAGAAAGATATACTCCACCAGCTCCACACGTTTCTTATTTCACAGAAATCCGATTTAAAACGAGCCATGTACATTCAGTTGAAGTTCGAATTGCCAATTTATGAACTGCAGCGCCATTTCGAGCTCGATTTTAATTATAATATAATTATACATTCAAACTGTCGTTCAAATAATATATTCGTTATTCTACTTCAATTCTAAACTGAATTAAATATCACAGATGATCCAGTTCACACCATATCGCCATTTCAGCCAATTCTGATTATTTCAGAATTAAATATATTATTTAATTATTATTTTAATTAAATATTCACCATTATTTAATTAAGCCACCATTTAATTCACTATATCACTATTTATATAATTAAATAAATTAATTATAATACCTCTGCAAATGCGGGTCATTACATTCTTTCCCACTTAAAGTAATTTCGTCCTCGAAATTGCTAAGGTAGAGGACGACCCTATCGACTGGTTAGAACATATTTGTTCACTTCTTAACTTCAGTTTCAACTGAACCAATTTAATTTCAATTGAATAATTAATTAATTCTTAGCAGCGAAAATTTTCAAAAATCCTGAAAATTTTCTAAATCCTTAACTTTTCGAAAAATTTCGCCAGCACCTCCATTGTACTGGTCAATAGGTCAAACTCCAACTCGCCTTTCTGGGCCATCTCCATCCCAAAATAAAATCAAACAGCCAAGCGGCTTGCCAATTCGGCTCATAAATCTCATGCTTATATCGAAAATAAACTTGTACCTTTTTGTCGGGCATGTCAACTCTATCACTTCCACCTGCTGTCAATTCAGCGGATACAAGGGTCATCCCAATCAAATTCCAGTCTGCTTTTATCCACAACACAACAATTCGCTTATATTCGAGCCAAATATCATTTCAAACTCGAGTTTCATTCTCGATTCCCAACTCTTAACTTGATTATCACATTACACTTCAAATTTGAATCTCACATTCCAATTTGTCTTGATATTATTCTAATTCAATCTCAGTTACCACTTTACTGGCTTTACTTTAATTCAATTTTGCTTTCACAAATTTCTGTTAATTTTTTTTTTAATACAAACAGTCTTGCCCTGGGAGTTTTTAAACAGTTTACTCTTTTCAAAAATCAAAATTTCCTTTTGAACATATCACTGAGCCCTTAATTAATGTTCCATTAGTTAAATCACTTCTCTATTTCTTTATCAATATTTGTTAACCAAATATTTTCAATAACCATATTGGCCTTTTATGTTATTTGGAAAACTTTTCCGAATATCGCCTTCCTTTATTTTCTAAACTTTAGAAAATATATGCTATTTATAATTGGAAAATATTCCAATTACTTATCTCTTTTCCGATCTCGTTTATTTCTATACTTAGGAAATATTCTTTATTATATTTCCAAGCTTACACTTATTTGGGTTAAAACGGATGTTGTGTAAAATATCGTTACAGCAACCCAAATACTATATTCAACTAACTCTTATTCAACACTGATCTTCGAGCCTGAAATCTTACTATTTATTTGTTAATAATGAAATCAATCAAGTTGGCGTATAACTACCTCTCAGACCTTGACTGAATAACATTTATAACGTCAAATCAGATATGACTACTTACTCGAATAATCAATACCATACAACTACTTATTCACTTTTAAACACGTATACGCTTCCTCTTTCTATTCTTACTAGATTTTATTCTTAGTCTTCCTTTTTTATTTTACTATTCTATTTCTTAGTACGTTTCCTTATCGACTTCTATATATATATCGATACGTTGATTTCTAACTATCAAATTATCTTAAAAATATTCTAACTCCTTAAATTCCCAGAAAAATTCGCCATAACCTCCTTTGTACCAGGAGCATCGGGATATTTCAAATAGCCTCCCATGGCCCTCACCAATCCAAAAGAAAAAGAAAAAGCCAAGCGGCTAGCCGATATGGCGCATAAAATCTCATATATGAATTAAATACATATCTTTTCGTCGAGCATTCTATTTATATACCTTCATACCTTATCCATACCTATCTCATGTATATTTATACCTGTCCAATCTATTTTAACTGTACCTGATCGTTTTAACTCAATTCGTTAATTAATTTGTTAATTAACTCTTTAGTCTATTTCACTTTTATATTTGAACATGACATGTCTAAATATATTTTAACTTGCTTATTAACTAATTTGAATCCATATTTCAAATTTAAGTTCTATATTCGATTTCGAATATCCATTTACAAATCCAATTCACCTTTTAAAGTTCAACTTCAAAATTCAAAACTCGATTAACTAATTCCTCTTCGACTTAGTTAATTCTATTCAATTTCTATTCAAATTTTATATCACTTCTATTATTCAAATCTATATATCAAATTCTATTATTCAAATTCTATATATCAAATTCTATTCAAATTCTATATTATAAATCCCATTTGAATTTCTATATTCAAATTCTATATATTATAAATCCCATTTTGAAATGCAACACAACTTGTCTTTCCCAAACAAATTCAAAACAATATCTCTGGTAGTAATTCGTCACTTACAACTCGAAAATGAATACTGATGATGCAGCTGTCATTATCGGAATCTATTTTCCAGCGATCGAAGTGAGTTCAATACTATAAAACCATTTCTAAACATTTCCACTTTGAAATTCATTTCAAAATATAATTCACACTGCTTGTAAAACAATCTAAAATCTCCCAGGATCTTAAATTTTCCTTACTTTTAGTCCAAATCCATTTACAAATACTTATCCAATTTTCCAGAATTTTAATTCAATTTCTGGCTTAAATTTCAGATTTAACACATCTGATTTCACGTATTTCACTTATATGAATTCTGATTGGTTATTTACATAACCATTTAATTTATAGTCTTACTCGATTATAATAACAACCAATATATCCAATATATTATACTCACTCCGATATAAATCCTTTATATCAAAACATAATTTGGGTAAAATTATTTCATTTACCCTCTTTTCAAAACATATCGTGTCGACCCATCGTATTCGAGTGTTTAGTAACTCCTACCAATACAGTGGATCAAACTGATCGACCAGAACTCATAAACAACTCAACCAATAAATCACCACAATATAAAACAATTTTTATATCAATAACAAATACGCTCACTCGTATATATACACTCAACTCAATCTAGGGTATTGCTAACACCATCTCTACTTAGTCACGCCACAGAGCCAAGGTAATTCTTAACTTTAAGCTCTGATACCAACTGTAACGACCGGAAAAAATGCGATCTTGGTTATCCGATATACAACACATATCGAATATCCAAGGATCGAAAATAACTGAATAGTTAATGAAAGAAATTAGAGGATGAGGAAAGATAAGGTGGAACTTAGAATAGAAGAAGTAGAACACAACATCAGAGTAACATGAACCTCACAGCGGAACGAATAACATATAATAGATAACATATCCTTGAAATAAAGGTTTTACTTGAATATACATTTCATTATCAAGTACATCACTTACAACACAGCGGAAATAAACAATAGCTATATGATCCTGAAGCCTCCTGCTCCAGCTCTTCAAGTATCTGTAATTCCCGGCTACTTGACTACCCATACAAAATTGGGCACCCAAGATTTTAGGGAAAACAAAACAAAATAAACTCCGGGTCAGTCATGGGACTGGTGTGAGTAAAACAGTTTAAAACAATTTAAACAAGTAAACGATATCTCATAAAACCACGCCGTATAATAGAACGGATTTTTCCCTTATGAGAATCCAAATTATCTTTATATCAAAAACCTTTTGATATTATAATAATGTCTATCAACCACAATATAATAATTAACTACTAGAAACACTTTCATCTTACGTTCTACATATATAGTATACAATCAAAATCCCAAGCACGTATTGGGTAATGGATTTCCAACTATGACAAGGTATGGAACCACCTTTCACTAGTGTACCTCTAGAAAGGAATACAATGGGTTCAACAAGAACATCTTGCAACCCAACCACACATGACCGACCACTCATTTCGCTTGAGTGTATCGAATGTATATCACCAACGGTTGGGATCAGCGGCCGTTTCCCGAATGGGACAACATAACCAATAGATTTTTAGAAGTAAATGAAACTCTAGATCAGGTGATTATACACCCTACTTCGGAGCGACCGACTTAGCCATGCTGCCTGCCCGATTTTTGTCATTTACCGGATGTGAGGCTAGAAGCCACGCTTTATCATCACATCAGATTCACTTCGAAAGCCACATTGTCAGATCCATCGAAAATCACTAATTGACGTCTATAGCATTACATTATGTGTTAGCTAAAGAAGTTTCCTTCTCCGCTTCCACTCTTGGTATGGCTGAAGAAATCAGTGGACATGACCTTTCTGGAAATACTCTGTCAGACATTCATCCATACAAGTCATCCAGGAATAGGATGAACCGAAGGCACTATTAAATACATCCATCTTAGGCACTGTTATCTAAGACTTATACAATAGCCCTTGCGCTTTACTCCGTCTTCAATTATCTTTGGCATATATGATTCACAACGCTTATGCCAATATAGAGTGGTTCTTTGGATAATAATCCAACCGGTCTCTCCATATTAACAACGTTAAAATGGTCAAAACTTCGATAGTCTGTGATTTAACCATCAATGAAAACACGTGTGCAAACAACGATATTATTTCCAAATGGAAATTCTGTCAATCAATCATCAATCATATATATATATATTCATATTTCCTTATTTACAATGTTTAGAAAATATATGTTATTAACACTGGAAAATATTTCCATAACTTATTTCTTATTTCCAATTTCAATATTTGATTACGTTTCTGATTCTATTTGGAAAACATTTCCAAATCTTCTTTACTTGGATTTAAACAGATGTTTAAACCAACATCGTGACGACAACTCGAACCATTATACTTATTTACTAAATTCACATAACCACTTTCAGTCTCGAACCTTAACCATTTCTTAATTAAAAACAATGTCAATCAAGTTGGGGTATAACTACCTCTCAGACCTTAACTGAACAACATTTCAAATCTCGAATTAGGGTAAGTTCATCTTTTAACTCCTAACACTTCCTTACGTAACTTTCGTTCGAATAAATCTCTATTCGATAACTCCTCCCTTCAAATAACTATATTTGATAATCTCTCTTAAGCATAACTAGATTTCGATTAACCTTTCTTTAAATAAACTAAATTCGATTAACTCTATTTATTTAACCCTAATCAATTAACTCTTTTTACTTAACTCCTTTCGAATAACTAATTCGATAACTCCTTTCGATTAAATTATAATCGATAACTCCTTTCGATTAAACTAAAATCGATAACTCCTTTCAATTAAACTATAATCGATAACTCCTTTCGAATAACTAATTCAATAACTCTTATATGTTTAACTTTATTTGAATAACTAATTCGAATAACTCTATTCGAATAACTAATTAGCATAACTAATTCAATAACTCTTATGTGTTTAACTCTATTCCAATAACTAATTCGAATTACTTTTATTTATTTAACTCTATTCGAATAACTAATTCGCATAACTAATTCGATTTGCTTACTTTCGAATACTATATTCGATTAACTCCCTTCGAATAAATTATTCATTTATAAAGATTTACTTTTAGCAACGGTTCTTCACTTTACAAATGATTTCCTTTTTAGTAACGTTTTCCTTTTTATAACGGTTTCCTTTTTATAACATCCCATTTAGTTATAAACAAATTTTTTTTTTATAACTCTATTTATTTTCTAAATATTTCCTTTTTAATTCTATTTGTAAATGGTTTTACAAATACCTCCTTTTCGATTTCATTTGTAAAGGTTTTACAAATATTCCTCTTTCGATTCCATTTGTAAATGGTTTACAAACATTTCTCTTTCTGATTGATTTGTAAATGGTTTACAAACCTTTCTCGTTCTAATCTATTTGCAAATGGTTTGCAAATAATTCCTTTAGGGTTTCATTTCTAAGTATTTTCTATTTATAAATAATCCATTTATAAATAAATTTCTATTTATAAATATTCCATTTATAAATAATTCCTTTTATAAAATCTCCCTTGATTGTTATAAATATTATCTCTTTTATAAAATCCTTTGGTTTTATAAATAAACTATTTTCAATATTCATTTTGAAAATTCCCTTTTCACCATTCCGGTATGTTGTGGTATTTAACACATCAAATCACAATGACCAATATCGTTCAAACACATATAATCGACAACATATTATATACCACATCATATATTACAATATATGAATCACAGTAAAATAAATGTTGAGGAATCCAGCTGGATTCCTCCAACCTATCTCCCTGCATCCACAGATGTTATACAATATAAAATCAACATCACTTTCAGTTCCATATGATATATTCCGTTAAACAGAGTCAATATGGAAATTCAACTAACTGACTAGCAGTTCAATCAAATAGTCAACACGCAGTCAATCAGCCAATATTTAACAGTTCTAAAAATACAACATGAAATTATAAACTGTTCAGAGTTAGTGAGATTTACTCACATTGGCAGTTCATCGTTAAAGAACGATAAACTGTTGTATGATTTGAATCAAACAATTTATTTCGTTATAGATTCAAATGAGCCCCAATCCACTCCCAATCAGTTCCAGTGTATAGCCCTTGTCCCTACGATCCCATCGGATCCTGTTTTGTCCAGTTCCGATATCATATGAGATACTTATTGAATTTACAAGCTAACACTCTATTTTAATTTAAATTAAACATGAATTTCTAAAAAAATATGGGCCTTACTATTTGAAACCGGCCCACTACCACATTAAAACACAACGTATGCTTCCTTCTTCCCAAATTAACAAGCCCAAAAATCCGCTCATCAGACCTTCACCCTTTTCCCCTTTTGACCGTGCCTTTGACCTCTCCTCCCCCCCACGTCGGCCACCAAACCAGGGCGCAAACACCACCAGTCATCTCAGCGCCTTAACCTCTTCCTATTCGCCACCCCTTCCCACTACTCGACGCCCTCAGGCATTTTCTGATCTGTAGACTCGACTGAATATCCCATTTGTCGCACCTGACCAAAGATTACCGAAGACCCTCAAAACCTGCTCACCCGATGCACCCCCTCACTTGAAATCCAACGCCACACTTGCGGTGGTCCACCTCTTCAACATTTCCATGAAAATACGAACCCTAATTTTGCTGTAAGCAAATGACATCCACAAAATTCACTTCCGAGCTTCCTAAACCGATAGCAGATTGAAGGAGATGCTCACAGGGATTCAATTATATGTATATTGGGATTTATAGGATTTATTTCATATTTCTTTTGATTTTTCTTTGGAAGAACTTTACCGTGTATTTGATTCTGAGTGACGGCACATTGTTTGGAGAATGAGATAAGGTTTAGGAAGTTAAGAGGTGTATTTATAGTGTTAACAAATACCTAGATATTTTTTTAGGATATTTTTAGATATTTTCTTTTATTATTTTATATTCTTTTCCATCTTCTAAAAATACATACGATCACGTACGATACCTAAAAATCATGAAAACTGACATGCATCTAGAGTTCGACACTACGGTCAAAACGAAACTGGTTTCGTCGAATTCCGACTTCGTTTGCAAAAGTTGCTATTTTTAAAGCTCTGAATAACCCATTTAAATATATAAATTTATTTAAATATAATTAAATTTAATATTAAAAAAATAAATATTATCGTCTATATTCACAGTGGAATACCATACTGTTTAGAAAACCCTTATATGAATTTCTAACTTGATGTTTCAAATCTGGGTCAACCCGATATTCGATTTATATTGAAATACCTTTTTAAAATATAAATAATTCTTTTATAAATTATAAAGGAATTCCGCAGCGACTTTTCTGAAATTTGATTTGGACGTAAATCAAAATCTACCCGACGAAATCCTGATTTTTCTCTTCCACTAGAAAGATATACTCCACCAGCTCCACACGTTTCTTGTTTCACAGAAATCCGATTTAAAACGAGCCCTGTACATTCAGTCGAAGTTCGAATTGCCAATTTACGAACTGCAGTGCCATTTCAAGCTCGATTTTAATTATAATATAATTATACGTTCAAACTGTCGTTCAAATAATATATTCGTTATTCTACTTCAATTCTAAACTGAATTAAATATCACAGATGATCCAGTTCACACCATATCGCCATTTCAGCCAATTCTGATTATTTCAAAATTAAATATATTATTTAATTATTATTTTAATTAAATATTCACCATTATTTAATTAAACCACCATTTAATTCACTATATCACTATTTATATAATTAAATAAATCAATTATAATACCTCTGCAAATGTGGGTCATTACATATATCTGGAGGAAAAGAATGGAAACCAATTAGAAGGTGTTCAGATCTCTTATCAATGTGAGGTAATTCCTTGATCTAGTCTATTTTCCATTCTCTTCTCTTTCTTCTTTTTCTTTCTTTATTTAGTAAAAATTATGAATCCATGGTTGTTAGGTTCTGAATCCAATTCGGGGAAAAACCATGGAAAGATAGATTTGGACCAGATCCAGGATTTGGAAAGCATATGAGATGAGTGGATTTAAGTTATATCATTTTTGATAATGAAATATTATCGTTTAACATTCCCCATTATTGTACAATGTAAATTTGCTAGAATAATTAAAAATATTGAAATGTTATTATGACATGTTTAAATATGATACGTTGAAATGTTTAAACTTATGTTAAAAAGATTAAAAGTGACTAATATGACATGTTGGAATATTAATATGCTAATATATTAATATGTTGGAAAATTTGCTAAAATATGCATAGTGATTACTGTTGTTTCAATTCCATGTAAACTTGTGACATTTATGTACCTGGACCAGGTAGAAACTGAGAAAATTTAAATGATTTGGCAATCACATGTTATTGTTAAATTTGAATTTTTTTTGATTAATTGATCATATGTTAGAAAGAATGTATGACATAATATAGGCATAATATGATGACATGTAAAATATAAATTATAGTGAAAGTTTGAAAGAATAGACATGCATAGATTATATAGCAGATTTACAGTTAATAAGAAACCGTAACCATGCTTAGACATGAGGTTAGATTACACTTGTGGAAGAAATCTGCCTGGAACCGCCCGACATATTGAAACGACCCGAACTTCCCCGGTCTCCGAAGAGAAGAGAAAGAACGAATTGTTTTGAGAACACTACAAAATAGAACGCAAACGGAAGAACATTTCATTGCATATTTACAACAATCCATCAGTCACTAACCGTAAATTAACAAGAGAAAAATTCCCCAAATATTAACCCCGAAGGACGAAACCAACATCAGATCAATATCCAGAAAACCATTCTACTTGGCTAACCGACAGTTAGTTTCTAAATTTCACATTCATAGTGAAAGGTTCCCATTAATTTTATCCAAGATAAATTCCTTGAATTTATTATCTAATCTTCTTTTGAATTTCGATTCAACTAGTCGGGATTAACGAACCTTACCGAAGTAATCATTTGTTTTAATTTCCCAATCCCAACCTATTCATCCCATGAAGTAAAACTGGTTATACTTCATATCTAACACCACGGTGTTATCGGTGAATTCAATTACCATTTCACGTTCAAATCTAATTAAAGATTTAACTAACGACTGGAGCAAAATTGGTGATACTCCATACTCGATCATTTCAATCTAATTAAAGATTCATTAAAACTCCACTTAGTTTTAATCTTTAACGGGGTTAAAGAATCAGTGTCATTTAAAAACACTGTTCACGATAAACCCCAAGATCACATTCCATTAATTACCGGGTTAAAGAACAAGTGTTATTTAAAACATTGTTCACGATAAACCCAAAAATCAATGCCAGTTCAATTCCAATTAAATATCATTTAATTGTTACACTTCATTAAATATAAATAAAAGATTTAATCTTTTCTCAACTGGGTTCAAGAACAGTGTTGATGAAGACACCATTCATGACAAACCCAAATCACATTCCATTAATTACCGGGTTAAAGAACAAGTGTTATTTAAAACACTGTTCACGATAAACCCAAAAATCAATGCCAATTCAATTCCAATTAAATATCATTTAATTGTTACACTTCATTAAATCTAAATAAAAGATTTAATCTTTTCTCAACTGGGTCCAAGAACAGTGTTGATGAAGACACCTTTCACGACAAACCCAAATCACATTTGATATTAAATACAAGGCTCTGAATAGAAAATATATCGGCTTATATTCAATATCAAATTCTACGACCAACAGATATCGGATTGGAAATAACGATATACATATCTATATCTTTCAAATTTCCATAACAACATTTGTATAATCACGAAATCCAACATCGAAATATCCCGAAGACAATTTCGATTCAAATCCATTCCAATGCTATCATTGGAAATTCTGTTTATTTTTAAAACCCTTTTCAAACTCACTTTATTTATTTATTTTTAAAATAAATTATTATTCTAGTTCAAAACTAGTTCATTTCGATACAAATCTATTTTTATCTTTTCAAATATGGAGTTTTTCATCCCAATTCTTCACATATCATTTCTTATGATTTTGCACAAATTATTACTATTTTTAATAATTTTATCAAGGCCCGTACAGTCGATTTTCATCAACGGCCATCGAACTGCACTTACAACGACTTTTTCTAAAATTGATTTGGACGTATCTCCAAATCCAACCGTTAGATTTCTAATTTCTAATATTCGTTAGAAAGCTCTTTTCGATACGAACCCAACGGTTCTGGTTTTAGGAGAATATGACGATCGTATCTCCCGCATTGTCCGCACGAAGTCAATGGTCGAAATTCACGACCTGCCGTAGCGTGGCGCGTTCTATTCAGGCCATTATAATATATATAATATATACTTCATCGATTTTCTTTTCAAAACGATTTTTAATTCAATTTCCATTCGTTTTCAATTCAATTTGAATTTCAAATTAATTCAATTCAATTCAAATTCATTTCTATTCAATTTCTATTCGAATTCATTTTAAAACGATTTCAATTCTATTTCAATTCTATTCAAAACGATTTCAATTCTATTCGAATTTCAAACAATTTCAGTTTATTTCGAATTTCAAATCAATTCAATTAAATTCGAATTTCAATTCACTTTAATATTCACTTTAATTTGAATAAAATCGATATAAATATCGTTCACGTCAAAATGGCATCAATCTATCAACGCGGCTTCATATATTTCGATTTTCAAATATTCTACTTCAAATATTTCTTTTTCAAATATTTCTATTCAAATATTTCTATTTCTAATATTTCTATTCAAATATTTTATTTCAAATATTTCTATTTCAAAACTGGAATGAGGCCCAATCAATTACCATATAATGTTAATTATATGGATTTTCTACAACGCATGTATACAATAACAATGATGAATAATCAACCATCATCCAAAGTGCATTCTACACTGTATAAGCATCGAATATAAATATTCAACGCTTATAGCAGCCTGTCAATCAATCGATCGACATACAACTAATTATTGGGATTAGTGTACGTCAAATATCATCCCAATACCCGTGCGGGGTTTCAAACAATCAAACACAGATTTTATTTGTGCAGTTGGGCGATGTGTAAAATTTATCATCCCAATCAATATCAGTCAAATGTGTGTATATAAACAAATCGTCCGATTCGTTTATATTTATTTATTTCACTTCATATACACGTTAAAAATTCTATTTTCAACTATAAAATATTTTTAACTATATAAATATATTATTTTCATTTCACATCACATCACACAATCAACTACACATCAAAATTAAACAACCAAGCATACAAGCCATCCATGGTCTGTGGACGATGGGTGTCGGGTGCTACTAAACACCGTCTGCATCCTAGTATATATTTCAACTAGAAAAAGAGATTGAAGAGTGAGAAATTCTCACCGAAAGCTAAATCCAACGCCACGACTCTTCTTATGCAGAAATCTTCGTCGTTCTTGCCTCTTGTCACTTTCTTTGCCCGTATTCTCTACATATGTAAAAATCTCATTTTTATTTCGCTATTCAATATATAAAAATCGAATTTTTCTTGCTATTCAATATATAAAAATCGAATTTTTACTTTGCTATTCAATATATAAAAATCAAATTTTTTACTTTGCTATTCAATATATAAAAATCAAATTTTTACTTTGCTATTCAATATATAAAAATCGAATTTTTACTTTGCTATTCAATATAGAAAAATAAATTTTTTACTTTGCTATTCAATATATAAAAATCGAATTTTTACTTCGCTATTCAATATTTAAAAATCGAATTTTTACTTCACTATTCAATATTTAAAAATCGAATATTTACTTCTCTATTCAATATATAAAAATCAAATTTTTACTTCACTATTCAATATATAAAAATCGAATTTTTACTTCATAATTCAATATATAAAAATCGAATTTTTACTTCATTATTCAATATATAAAAATCAAATTTTTACTTCACTATTCAATATATAAAAATCGAATTTTTACTTCATTATTCAATATATAAAAATCGAATTTTTACTTCATTATTCAATATATAAAAATCGAATTTTAACTTCATTATATATATAAAGATAATATTTTTATATTTCACATATGATAAAAATCATATTTTTTTTATTATTCCTATGATATAAAAATTATATTTTTATTCTTCACATTATATAAAAATTATATTTTTATACTTCACATTATATAAAAATTATATTTTTATATAATGAAAAATTACATCTTTATGATTTAAAAATAATCTCCTTTCATAATGTTATAAAGATCAAATCTTTCATTAGTAAAAATCTATGCTTTATCTGTTTAAAAATCTAGACCTTATCATACCATCTCACAAAAAGGATAAACATTAAAAACAATGCCTTTAAAATAAATAGAAATACTTACTGAATTTTTTAGCGGAGGAGGGGGGTGTCGCAGGCGGTCTTCGAGCAAGGGGGGTCTGCGCGTCAAGAGGCGTCGGAGATAGGGGGTGCTGCGGCCGTAGTCTGGTGGTCAACCCGGGGTGGTGGCGGCGTTCGATTTGAGAAAGGGGCTCGCGGTTTCTTTGAACAGAGGGGGGGGGGGGAGGCGTCGGAGAAGGAGGTCGGGGAGGGTGAGACGCCGTCGATCGAAGGGGAGTGGGAGCGACGAACGCCTGGAGGCGACGGCGGTCTCGCTGGTGGAGCGATTCGTTTTCTTTTCTTATTTCTTCTGAATTCTGATTTTAATCAAATGGGGGGGAGGTGGGGGGGGGGGGGGTTGAACTTCAAAAGGATAAGGGGAGGGGGGGTTTATTAAAATGTTTATTTAATTAATTAATTCTCTCAAAAAGGTGAATTTTTATTCGGGCTCCTAACGAAACCCAACGACTGTCGTCCCCAACGTTTTACCCCCATTCCGAACACAATGGGATATGTCACGAAGGCCAATTCGATCGTTACAATCAGATTTCGTCAAAATCAACATATAACTCTATATATTTAATTTGAACGCGCATTTCAATTTACTGGGGTCACGTACTAACTCAAAAAATTCCAGAAAAATATTTTCTAGCTTCGTATTGACGATGCGGTCCTAAAAAAACTAGTTTCGTCGAATTCCGAGACCATTTGAAAAATGGCCATTTTCCAGTCGATTAAAATCAACTGAAACTGGTCAAACGCGTTTTCCTTTGCCACG
Source organism: Allium sativum (assembly GCA_030737875.1). NCBI lineage: Eukaryota > Viridiplantae > Streptophyta > Magnoliopsida > Asparagales > Amaryllidaceae > Allium > Allium sativum. The sequence continues at coordinate 653,804,296 of CM060923.1, forward strand.
CTCACATATTGATTCGAAAAATTATGAAATTTGGAATCTAGCAATAATTTGACATCACAGGCCCAACAAAAGTGGTTTCGTCGAAATCCGAGGTCGTTTGCAAAATTCCCATTTTTTAGGGCCTGAATTCCATATCGACTATTTAGAATTTTCAACTGGACATATCTTTTGATTCCCGCTATGAAATTTCAATTTTTCGGATTCGTTGGAAAGATATTATCAATTAGATTCAAATATTTTTGGTTTCACTAAAATCCGGTTTATTTTGCACCCGGTACATTCAATTGAAGTTTGATATCGAATTATCGAACTACCGCGCCATTTCCAATTCCTTTTTTATATATAAATAATTATTTATATTCTATCGTCGATTCAAACAAATATATACGTTCGAATTCTATTCGAAATAAATTTCTCGTCGATATTTTTTAAAATAATTCATTTTAAATAATCAAAATTCGCTAAAATTGCCAGAATAAAATTTTTAAACTGGCCCAGATTTTCGGATTGTTACAATCTCCCCCCACTTAAAACTTTTCATCCCCGAAAAGGAACGAAGTCGAAGGTGGTTTGATAAATCAACTCTACGTTCGATCTGGTTTCCATTCTCCAACTTTTCAGTTTTTGAGAATTTTCAAAAATTTGGCTAACACCCTAAATTTTCGAAAAATTTCGCCATAACCTTCCCTGCACCGGGAGCCACGGGAAAATCCCGAAATTGCCTTATAGGCCTTCTGATCTCAAAAAGAAAAAGCCAAGCGGCTAGCCAATTGGCTCATAAAATCATCATCACCCAAACAAAACAGTAAATTATAGTAAACATGTACCTATTTGTCGGGCAAACAAATTTTATTCTCTGCTCTAGCCTCCTTGCTATGACCTGTTCAATGTAAGTACATGTATATGCAAGAAAATGCGACCAATTTTCAATACAGTTCAATATTTGATTCTATTAGGCTAAATGGTTCAAAATCATCAAACAAATAAACAAACAACACAAACATCAATCAATTAGTGGATTAACGTTTCAAACACATAATTTTGCTATATAGTCAAAAATCACATTTTTGATGCCAAATCACCACAATAATCCCTATCTAATTTAGGCTCTCACACCAGTCAATAGGAAATATATAGATATTACACGTCCGTCACTCGAATATTAATTCTGATGATGATATATCAATCATCAGAATCACCCCCGGGCGACTAGAGTGTAACTCTATATCTATCCAGTATATTAAAACTTCAAATACACGTTTGCAAGGCGTATATGTAAAATCTTTATATACTGGACTGTCCCAATCAATATAGAATAAATAATCAAATACGAATAGTTGATTTAAATTTTCAAAACAAAATTTGTTTTTACTTTAAAAATATACTCTTCACACCCGTTCTAGGATACTACTGATCCTATCTCTAACGAGTCATTCTAATTGGATATTACTAACCCAATATCTGATGAATTCTTTCGTATGGTTCTAATGTGCCTTGTTCTCTGAGCTCTGTAAACCAAAGCTCTGATACCACGATGAAACGACCCGAACTTCCCCGGTCTCCGAAGAGAAGAGAAAGAACGAATTGTTTTGAGAACACGACAAAATAGAACGCAAACGGAAGAACATTTCATTGCATATTTACAACAATCCATCAGTCACTAACCGTAAATTAACAAGAGAATAATTCCCCAAATATTAACCCCGAAGGCCGAAACCAACATCAGATCAATATCCAGAAAACCATTCTGCTTGGCTAACCGACAGTTAGTTTCTAAATTTCACATTCATAGGGAAAGGTTCCCATTAATTTTATCCAAGATGAATTCCTTGAATTCATTCTCTAATCTTCTTTTGAATTTCGATTCAACTAGTCGGGATTAACGAACCTTACCGAAGTAATCATTTGTTTTAATTTCCCAATCCCAACCTATTCATCCCATGAAGTAAAACTGGTTATACTTCATATCTAACACCACGGTGTTATCGGTAAATTCAATTACCATTTAACGTTCAAATCTAATTAAAGATTTAACTAACGCCTGGAGCAAAACTGGTGATACTCCATCCTCGATCATTTCAATCTAATTAAAGATTCATTAAAACTCCACTTAGTTTTAATCTTTAACGGGGTTAAAGAATCAGTGTCATTTAAAAACACTGTTCACGATAAACCCCAAGATCACATTCCATTAATTACCGGGTTAAAGAACAAGTGTTATTTAAAACATTGTTCACGATAAACCCAAAAATCAATGCCAGTTCAATTCCAATTAAATATCATTTAATTGTTACACTTCATTAAATCTAAATAAAAGATTTAATCTTTTCTCAACTGGGTTCAAGAACAGTGTTGATGAAGACACCATTCACGACAAACCCAAATCACATTCCATTAATTACCGGGTTAAAGAACAAGTGTTATTTAAAACACTGTTCACGATAAACCCAAAAATCAATGCCAGTTCAATTCCAATTAAATATCATTTAATTGTTACACTTCATTAAATCTAAATAAAAGATTTAATCTTTTCTCAACTGGGTTCAAGAACAGTGTTGATGAAGACACCATTCACGACAAACCCAAATCACATTTGATATTAAATACAAGGCTCTGAATAGAAAATATATCGTCTTATATTCAATATCAAATTCTACGACCAACAGATATCGTATTGGAAATAACGATATACATATCTATATCTTTCAAATTTCCATAACAACATTTGTATAATCACGAAATCCAACATCGAAATATCCCGAAGACAATTTCGATTCAAATCCATTCCAATGCGATCATTGGAAATTATGGTTATTTTTAAAACCCTTTTCAAACTCACTTTATTTATTTATTTTTAAAATAAATTACTATTCTAGTTCAAAACTAGTTCATTTCGATAAAAATCTATTTTTATCTTTTCAAATATGGAGGTTTTCATCCCAATTCTTCACATATCATTTCTTATGATTTTGCACAAATTATTACTATTTTTAATAATTTTATCAAGGCCCGTACAGTCGATTTTCATCAACGGCCATCGAACTGCACTTACAACGACCTTTTCTGAAATTGATTTGGACGTATCTCCAAATCCAACCGTTAGATTTCTAATTTCTAATATTCGTTAGAAAGCTCTTTTCGATACAAACCCAACGGTTCCGGTTTTAGGAGAATCTAACGGTCGGATCTCCCGCAATGTCCGCACGAAGTCAATGGTCGAAATTCACGAACTGCCGCAGCGCGGCGCGTTCTATTCAGGCCATTATATTATATATATAATACATATAATATATACTTCATCGATTTTCTTTTCAAAACGATTTTTAATTCAATTTCCATTCGTTTTCAATTCAATTTGAATTTCAAATTAATTCAATTCAATTCAAATTCATTTCTATTCAATTTCTATTCGAATTCATTTTAAAACGATTTCAATTCTATTTCAATTCTATTCAAAACGATTTCAATTCTATTTCAATTCTATTCGACTTTCAAACCATTTCAGTTTATTTTGAATTTCAAATCAATTCAATTAAATTCGAATTTAAATTCACTTTAATATTCACTTTAATTTGAATAAAATCGATATAAATATCGTTCACGTCAAAATGGCGTCAATCTATCAACGCGGATTCATATATTTCGATTTTCAAATATTCTACTTCAAGTATTTCTTTTTCAAATATTTCTATTCAAATATTTCTATTTCTAATATTTCTATTCAAATATTTTATTTCAAATATTTCTATTTCAAAACTGGAATGAGGCCCAATCAATTACCATATAATGTTAATTATATGGATTTTCTACAACGCATGTATACAATAACAATGATGAATAATCAACCATCATCCAAAGTGCATTCTACACTGTATAAGCATCGAATATAAATATTCAATGCTTATAGCAGCCTTTCAATCAATCGATCGACATACAACTAATTATTGGGATTAGTGTACGTCAAATATCATCCCAACACCCGTGTGGGGTTTCAAACAATCAAACACAGATTTTATTTGTGCAGTTGGGCGATGTGTAAAATTTATCGTCCCAATCAATATCAGTCAAATGTGTGTATATAAACAAATTGTCCGATTCGTTTATATTTATTTATTTCACTTCATATACACGTTAAAAATTCTATTTTCAACTATAAAATATTTTTAACTATATAAATATTTTATTTTCATTTCACATCACATCACACAATCAACTACACATCAAAATTAAACAACCAAGCATACAAGCCGTCCATGGTCTGTGGACGACGGGTGTCGAGTGCTACTAAACACCGTCTGCATCCTAGTATATATTTCAACTAGAAAAAGAGATTGAAGAGTGAGAAATTCTCACCGAAAGCTAAATCCAACGCTACGACTCTTCTTATGCAGAAATCTTCGTCGTTCTTGCCTCTTGTAACTTTCTTTGCCCGTATTCTCTAAATATGTAAAAATCACATTTTTATTTCGCTATTCAATATATAAAAATCGAATTTTTCTTGCTATTCAATATATAAAAATCGAATTTTTACTTTGCTATTCAATATATAAAAATCAAATTTTTACTTTGCTATTCAATATATAAAAATCGAATTTTTACTTTGCTATTCAATATATAAAAATCGAATTTTTACTTTGCTATTCAATATAGAAAAATCAAAATTTTACTTCGCTATTCAATATATAAAAATCGAATTTTTACTTCGCTGTTCAATATTTAAAAATCGAATTTTTACTTCACTATTCAATATTTAAAAATCGAATTTTTACTTCGCTATTCAATATATAAAAATCGAATTTTTACTTCACTATTCAATATATAAAAATCGAATTTTTACTTCATTATTCAATATATAAAAATCGAATTTTTACTTCATTATTCAATATATAAAAATCGAATTTTTACTTCACTATTCAATATATAAAAATCGAATTTTTACTTCTTTATTCAATATATAAAAATCGAATTTTTACTTCATTATATATATAAAGATAATATTTTTATATTTCACATATGATAAAAATCATATTTTTTTTATTATTCCTATGATATAAAAATTATATTTTTATTCTTCACATTATATAAAAATTATATTTTTATACTTCACATTATATAAAAATTATATTTTTATATAATGAAAAATTACATCTTTATGATTTAAAAATAATCTCCTTTCATAATGTTATAAAGATCAAATCTTTCATTAGTAAAAATCTATGCTTTATCTATTTAAAAATCTAGACCTTATCATACCATCTCACAAAAAGGATAAACATTAAAAACAATGCCTTCAAAATAAATAGAAATACTTACTGAATTTTTTAGCGGAGGAGGGGGTGTCGCAGGTGGTCTTCGAGCAAGGGGGGGTCTGCGCGTCAGGAGGCGTCGGAGATGGGGGGGGCTGCTGCGGCCGTAGTCTGGTGGTCAACCCGGGGTGGTGGCGGCGTTCGATTTGAGAAAGGGGCTCGCGGTTTCTTTGGACAGAGGGGGGGGGGGGGAGGCGTCAGAGAAGGAGGTCGGAGAGGGTGAGGCGCCATCGATCGAAGGGGAGGGGGAGCGGCGAACGCCTGGAGGCGGGGCGGTCTTGCTGGTGGAGCGATTCGTTTTCTTTTTTCTTTTTCTTATTTCTTCTGAATTCTGATTTTAATCGAATGGGAGGGGGGGGGGGGTTTGACCTTCAAAAGGAAAAGGGGAGGGGGGTTTATTAAAATATTTATTTAATTAATTAATTCTCTCAAAAAGGTGAATTTTTATTTGAGCTCCTAACGAAACCCAACGACTATCGTCCCTAGCGTTTTACCCCCATTCCGAACACAATGGGATATGTCACGAAGGCCAATTCGATCATTACAATCAGATTTCGTCAAAATCAACATATAACTCTATATATTGAATTTGAACGTGCATTTCAATTTACTGGGGTCACGTACTAACTCAAAAAATTCCAGAAAACTATTTTCTAACTTCGAATTGACGATACCGTCCTAACAAAACTAGTTTCGTCGAATTCCGAGACCATTTGAAAAATGGCCATTTTCCAGTCGATTAAAATCAACTAAAACTGGTCAAACGCGTTTTCCTTTGCCACGCTCACATATTGATTCGAAAAATTATGAAATTTGGAATTTAGCAATAATTTGACATCACGGGCCCAACAAAAGTGGTTTCGTCGAAATCCGAGGTCGTTTGCAAAATTCCCATTTTTAAGGGCCTTAATTCCATAGCGACTATTCAGAATTTTCAACTGGACATATCTTTTGATTCCCGCTATGAAATTTCAATTTTTCGGATTCGTTGGGAAGATATTATCAATTAGATTCAAATATTTTTGGTTTCACTAAAATCCGGTTTATTTTGCACTCGGTACATTCAATTGAAGTTTGAAATCGAATTATCAAACTACCGCGCCATTTCCAATTCCTTTTATATATATTAATAATTATTTATATTCTATCGTCGATTCAAACAAATATATACGTTCGAATTCTATTCGAAATAAATTTCTCGTCGATATTATTTAAAATAATTCATTTTAAATAATCAAAATTCGCTAAAATTGCCAGAATAAATTTTTTAAACTGGCCCAGATTTTCGGGTTGTTACACATATCCAGCCTCCACAAGTGGTAAATCTAATGTGAGGGGTCTAAATGCATAAATAAAACATGCAAGGTGCCAAGATACGAGGTTAATTCTATTTGTGGAAGAAGTCTGCCCGGAACTGCCCAGCAAATCCAGCATCCACAAGTGTATACTTAATGTGAGAGGTCTAGTGCATATATATATATATATATATATATATATATATATTGTAATTAGTAGGACTGATAAGCAACATTACTTGTAACTAGTGGAAATAAATGGAATTGAAAGAAAGTTACTACTCTGAAAAGGAATGGAATGAACGGAGAATGATAACAACTTGTTATAAATAAATTACATTAATGAGAATGTTGTATAATAGGTAGACTTGTCCTAGGGACATGTGAAAATTATAACTTAGGTTATAATAAACTAGTAAGGACATTAGATAACTAGTGAAATGAGATAAGTGGTACTTAATTACATTAAATGGGAAAAACTGAAACCAGATGTTTGTAATAAGTGGAGAAAAGGGGGAAAGTTTGTCTAATGCAAGAAGTTGTACTTAATTATAAATTAAATAATATGTAAACTTGGAAGTATGAAGTCTGCTGATAAGAATAACATGTTTAGGCTTGTCCTAGGGACAAGTGGAAATTATAACTTAGTTTATAATGAGTGGTAAAGGGAATGGAATAACCTATGTAAGGAGATAAGTTGTACTTAATTGTAAATTAAGTTATTCATAAGGACAAGAATCTGAAATCTACGGATGAGGACAACGTAAGTTATATTTATGGGAAGAGAAACTTATTAGTGGACCTTAGTTAAGAGAACTAAGTTAATAAGTAAAGAACGATAAGTTGTAGTGATAATGTAAGATGGAATTATGATTAAATAGGAAAGGGTAAGGCAAACTTATATGAAATAAGATATATTTAATCATAAATGATAAGTGAGATGTCAAATAGAAAACATGTGAATTGAGATATACTAAATTACATATTAGGTAGAACATGTTATTGTAACTATGAAATCAAAAAAGAATGTAAGGGGATTGTGGATTACAAACCTTGGATCACAATCTAGAGAATAGCATTATGTGGGCTTATTAATAAACTTAAATGGGTTAAGTTATATGATTGAAGTTAATAAGCGAGAGGGGCCCATTACTTAGAGATATAAGGGGCTAGGAAGAACTTGGTAACCTGAATAAAAAGTTAAGATGATAACCAAGTTAAATGAAAACCCAATGGGGTAAAGCAAGCGCATAAAGGAATGTTTAGACATAGGGTCTAATAACATATTAAAGTAAGGCGCTTGGACCAGTCCACACATTTGAGGGTGAATAACCCAACGAGGTAGATCATCGTGGTGTCATAAGGCACGAGGGGAGCGCACGTTCACCTGATTATTCTGTCGTCTCTGAAGGACTGGAAGGGGAAGCACGCGACTTCCTAAGGTACGTAAGGTGCTCCTGGTAGTCCTCTGTGTGGTGGCAGATGTTTAGGCTGTACTCTCAGAGGTTAGTTCTGTGTGTAACTACCAGGTGGGTGGGCCTTGACTGCAAAAGTTTCTTTGCAGTCAGAGTGCTGTGACGTGGTGAAACTAGGGTGATTCGGCGGTTGCCTCATTGGGGAGACAAACGGTCACAACCAATAAGGATAACACATCGTCGAGTACCTGTCATCGGCAGCAAGTGGGATGCGAAAAGACTAGAGCTAAACCCAATAGACTATTCACCTTTCACTATCGAGGTACGGTGGTTGAGGGAAGAGGCCAACTGGATGTTTAGATTGTTCATTGTTAGGGGCATGTCGTTTAGCTCTTGTAGTCTCTGCTAGTTGATGGAGGGGCCATGGTGGGGCCATAGCCACCATGAAAAACAGACCCTAGGAATATCTGTATTTTGAGGCTCTTAAAGGTGGGCCTGTACAAATATGGAAAAGCTCTCGATCGAGTTCCGTGTTTCTTGTATCGCCCTTCCAGGGAATTTAGTGCACATTAGAGGACGTGCGGTTAAGGCATCAAGCCACAATTAATGATACATACATGGGAAAGTATAAACACATGCATGTCTGCTCTTGTAACAACCCGGAATTTGGGGCTAATTTAAAATTTTTATTTTAGAAATTTTAAGGGATTTTGAATATTTGAAATAAATTATTTTAAATACTAACGACTAGAAATGTATTTTAATCGAAGTTATGCAAATATATTTAATTTAATTATAAAAAGGAATTAGAAATAGTACGGTAGTTTGAAGAGTCAAATCTGAATTATGACTGACTGTGCAAGATGCAAAATAAATCAGATTTTGGTGAAACCAAAAATATTAGAATCTATTTAAAAAAAACTTTCCAATGAATCCTAAAAATCGAAATTTCATAGCGGGAATTAGAAGTTATGGACAGTTGAAATTTTAGAATAGTCGCTGTAGAATTTCTATATTAAAAATGGCCATTTTTCAAACGGTCTCGGAATTTGACGAAATTTGTTTCGTTGGGATCGTATCATCAAAACAAAGCCAGAAATATTTTTCTGGATTTTTTGAGTTCGTATGTTGCCCCGGTAAAATTAAAAAGTACGTTCAAAGTTAATATTAAAGATTTATTTTAAAATAAAGAAACATGCTGTAAACTTCAGAATTAGACTTCGGCACTAGTGCCATTGCATTCAGAAGGCATCAAAACATATTGTTCGACAGTCGTTGGGCTCCGTTTGGAGATCGGATGGAAAAACCCTAATTTTGGGATTAATTAAATAAATAAATAAAAGAAAATATGCTTGATAATACAGTATAAATATGGGCCATTGTTCATCATCTCTTCCCCGTTTCTTTCAGCCGCCGAAACTTATTCCCATCAAATCTTCTTCCTTCGATTTCTCCTTCGTTTCTCAAAGAAATTGTAACACCCCACATCCGTTAGTGTCACTCACAAAGGGAATGCACTAAGTTCTGTGGAGCATTTTAAGGTAAAAGATGCAGATGAATTACAAGACAGACAAAAATTAAAACAGCGGAAAATAAAACTTTGCTTTATTGATAAAATAGTTTGTACACGATTTCTTTATAATATCAGAGTATCATCTGTCTTACAAAATAAAGAAGCATAAAACAACATTTATATTCCCCAATTGTAGCAAGAGCCAGCTGTAGCATCTGAAAAGAGAATCCAAGAGGGGGGGGGGGGGACGGAAGAAAAGAAGACGAAAGAAAAACAGAGTCAGACATAAAGCCTGAGTAAGTTCAGTTACTTCTAGCATGTGAACATGGAAAAACAAAACGACATGAATTAACTGAATATAAAATAACACCATGATGATAGGGTCAGCAAGATTAGACAAGATTAACACAAGATATGCTAAGATAAGATAAACTGGATATGCTCTAACACTTTCGCCGCTTCGCTATTTCCTTGTTATACTAGTTTCTATATCTCTGCACCACCTAACTAGTGTCCCAACTAGTAACGATAATGTGATCCCAATCCCTGTATTTTCCATTGCCTTCAGGCATACATTTATCATTTATTAGCTAGATCTAATCTAGGGTTTTCTATCAAGTGCTTTCTAGATTCAACTAGAGTATACGCTATCTGCTGAATGCTTCTCGGGTTCAGGGTTTATGCCACCTAGCCCAACTAGGGATTATGCTACCTGTCGAACGATGCCCCCTAGTCTAGGACACACTACCTAGAGTGGTATATGTTCCTAGACTTCCCCACGCATGTATCGCGAATCGTTATCGCTTGTGTAGATGCACATGTCCTGTAATGTGCGGCCCGAGTCCTGTGGCAGGGCAAATCAAGAAACACAGAACTCGATCGGGAGCTTTCAGATATCTGCCAATGCAGATGCTAAGGTCTGTTTTTATTCCAGTGGCTATGGTCCCACTCGATCCCTCCCTCAACTAATGAAAGGCACACCTTGAAAAATGAGAACTATACGCAAGCCCCCTATGCCCCACTAACCTATGGCCATCCTCACCCATAACTAGATAGCAAGTATATAGTCTTTTGGAGTTCTCCGCCTTTCCGCTTCACGTATCTCGATTGACTCAAGATGGATGGTAGACGACGAGTTGCTATCACAGGGCTACCGGTTTCTCGCCGAATCACGCTGGTCCATCCTAGTCTTTAGGTTGCCATATTTTGCAACCAAGGCATACCCTTGGTTCTTCTACCGCAGACCTTAACCTCTGTGAGCCCAAGAGGATCATCTGCAGCCTCACAGAGGGATACCAAGAGAACCCTCACGTCCCCTCGAAGCCTCAGGCTTCGTAACCCAATTCGTTGGAGCCTTCGTTTTAATCAAACGGACGTTCGCTCCTTCCCGTGTTATACTAAGAATTACTACTTAGTTTTGCTAACTAAGGTTTACCACTTAGTTTCCAGAATCGTTGTTTTCTTAACTAAGGTTTACTACTTAGCTCCTTTTAACTAAGGTTTACTACTTAGTTCTCTTTCTCGTCAATTTGGATTGGTTAAGCGTCATTAGTCAATTCAAGCTAACTTAACCCTCTTCATTTATCTTGATAAACTGGTTAAGTGTTATCAGTAATTCATAATGACTTAACCCTACCACAAACCAAGTTATATTGGTTAAGTATTTCTTATTACTTAACCCTACCCATTCATCCTGTATTGGTTAAGTGTTCCTTTTTAACTTAACCTTGCCCATCTGTTTTTAACTAACATTTTATTAATGGTTAAGTATTATCCCATCATGTTTTAGACTTAACCCTATTCATTTATCACAATCTGATGGTTAAGTGTTCAAGTTTACTTAACCCTACGGTCTAGTCCAGCTAACATATCAAATTGGCTAAGTGTATTTTACTTAACCCCAACTTCTAGTCTAGTTAACATGTTAATTTTGGCTAAGTTTATCAACTTTACTTGGCAGCACCTTCTAGTCTAGTTAACATGTTAATTTGGCTAAGTGTTTTCTTAGTTACTTAACCCCTACAAATCTTGTCTTGTTACGATGTTAAGTTTGGTTAAGTGTCCCTATGGACTTAACCCTCCCATTCTAGCTTAACTGTGTTAAGTTGGTTAAGTGTTCCTATGGACTTAACCCTCCCATTCTAGATTAACTGTGTTAATTTGGTTAAGTGTTCCTATGGACTTAACCCTCCCATTCTAGCTTAACAGTGTTAAGTGTCTGTATGAACCTAACCCTACCCATCGGTTTGGTTATCATGTTGAATTGGTTAAGTGTCTTAGTTAACTTAACCCTACCATTCTTGTTCTAGCTTTAACTAAATAAATTAAAGCCGCGACCACTCACATTAGACAGATATTGTTGCGAATACTGGATGTGCCGGTTGGCTCCGGGAAGGTTTACATCGCAACTCAGTCTAACTTCGGGTTAGGCATATTCGTGTTTTCTAAGTTCAAAGGGTTTTGATTAGTTTTCAAATTAGGTTTTGAAAGTAACCGTCCCATCCATCGGATCAGTTTGGGAAAGCCAGGGAGAGCAGGAAACTTGTATTTTCCAAACCCAGGCCTAGACACTATCCTCTCTGTCACCCTAGAACTTTCTGGTGTGTTATTAAAAGAGATGTCGTTAATAAACCTTTAATTTGTCTAAATTTACATTTTTTTCTTTTAGGAAAAAATCTATAAGTAAATTATTCCTAATTTACTTATTTCATAATTACTCTTTTAATGTAAATTGTCAACATTTATTATTATGGCCCATTCTCCCCTCTATATCATATTTATGCTTTTTGGTATGTAAACTATACCAAATTAAGCGCCACTAACCATGATTTTGCTAAACATGACAATTTCTCCCAATTATAGCCAATTTCAAATTTATGCTAATATACTTATTATGCCAAATTAGCTAATCCAATTCTGATTTAACATTCTAATTACAGTTCATGTCAAACTAGACTTATTATTCTAGTTCACAGTTCATGTAAATGCTAGATTTGCAAGTCAATACTAGATTCAAATTACACATCCTATAATTCATGTCAAATTTTATCCAATTTGCATTTTTATGAACATGCCATAATACATGTTCCCAATTTATGCCAATATCCAAGTTTATAACTACGTTTTAGTAAATGTCATATTTTGCCTAAATCGTATTCCCATCGTTCGTATAATCGTGATTCAACCTAGATTATAAATAAATCTAGATTCGTGGATAAAAGGGAATGAACCAAAATGCCATGAAAGAATAGACATAATAACTGGCATAAGATGATAATTCACAGGCATATAGATCTGGTAATATTACAACATGAAAAGGGTTGGATAGTATAGGTTCAAGAACATGGGTAGACCTAACTTAATAGGTAAATTCCCAAAATCAAGATCCAAGGATAACTAGAAATAGAAAGTCAAGCCTAGATCCAATATAATGCCAGTTTGGGGTACAACATGGTTTTTTTAACTACAGTGTCATGGGCATAAATAATAACCTTATATCCATAGTCATAGGCAATAAATCCTCACAGTTAATAAATCACAGTCATAGGCGATGTTCATAGTCAAAGGAAGAAAATTCTCACAGTCATGAGTCACAGTCATAGGCAATGTTCATAGGCAATGTTCATAGTCAAAGAGGCATATGGTTTTAAGGTCCATAGTTTCATAGTCACAGTCTTATTGGTCATCGAATCATAACAGTTCTTAATTAGGTCCAAGGATATAAGCACTGATTCGAATAGAAAGATTTGGCATATTCTTTTATTCCTTTAATTTCATGTCACAAATAGAGAAAACGTTCAAATCTGAAAAGTAACCGACTTACAGAGATTATATTTGATTCGTAGAAAAACAGTCGTTGAAGTCGTTTGAATCTTCACTGGAACCCTAACTTGTTTCGAATCTCCTCTTGAAAGTCTTGAGCAGCATTTCCTCGTCTTGATTTATTTTACATATTATTTTATTATTTAATTTAGAGGAGGAGAAGAAGCCATGTCCACCAAGAATCTTTGCAGCATAAGGTTAGAGAAGAATTGTGAATAGAGAAGGAGACTAGGGCTGTTTATATAGGATTAGGCAGATGAATCTAAGCAGAAAACGAGACCAGGTACATCAGAATGCACCCAGGCCCAAAAGTGGGGTTTGCACCCAGGTCGACACCCAGGTCGACTGGGCAGTCGACCTGGTCAGGGGGGGTTGACTACCCAGTGGACTCCCTAGTTTGAATTTGAATTTCGAATTCGAATTTCGAGATATTTTCTGTTCTGAAAATTCCTGGAACTTCGGAGGGTCATATCTCCCTCATACGCACTATGATTCTTGCAAACTCGGACTCGTTTTCAAGAAGAATTTCGAGACAAATGCAATGGCGCCACCCGTTTCCCTTAATTCTTCAATTTTTAATTAATTAAACCTTGATTTGTGAATCTTAGTGTTACAGAATTACGGGGTGTTACATTCTCCCCCACTTAAAAGGTTTTCGTCCCCGAAATCTTCAAGTTTGGAAGAAAGTGTCCTACCATCCAATCACCCGTCTACTCAACCATTCAATCACAGGCATTCATTGTCCTTAGAAAGATTTCTAATGCTTTCATGTTCACATGCATAGTGTGTGTATATGTCTTTATCTAATGCAAAATCAGGCGGTCTACTGATTCAGTTGACCTCCTTAATGCGAATCATGTCAGTGCCATGCATCCAATCATGTATGCAAGCATCCCTAGTTATGTAAATACTACATGTGTGCATAGCCATTCATCCATATGCAACATCCATATGATAATATATCATGTTCAACTTACAAACAAATACATATCTGTAAATGCAATATGAAAGCGTCCGAACTGATCTAGTGCCTAATACGTATGTATATGCATACACGAGCAACCATTAGCAACCACTTGCAACCATCAACCATAACATGTTTCAAATACATGTTTACATCCAAAAGAGTTTTTACCTAAGGATCGAAGATACGACCTAGAGAATATACTTTGGAAAGAGAGAAACAATTATGCGTAAAGCTCCTACAAATAAAAGAAATCAAGGATGCACCCTTAAGTAAAAGGGTATGATGCTCGTATCTAGCCTTCTTGAGCTTTACTCCACTGTTTCTTAATTAATTTAACTTCACGATGTGATGTTTCTGACCTCCATTTCCAAAATAAACAGATGTCAATCACGGTACCAAGTGTATGTACTAAGATGATTAGAGGTCTCCCTCTTATCCACCATGCCATAACTATAAGGGTCGAAAGGTCACTACGTATTTTTTTAGAGTGCCTGCCATAACTATTCATCTCTCACGCAAACCATCCTAGTTGAACTCGACATTCCTCAAGTACAAGCCCCAAAGGCCTAAACCAATATCAGACAAGCACCCAAGGAATATCTCCTCCGAATTTAGACGATCTACGTGAGATGATATAAGAAAACTCGATAGCTATTCTCAAATCCCTATTAACCAAAAATAAACTGGTCGGACCACCAATTGGATTTGAGACTCTAGTGGGATCTTTCTACTATACAAGTACTATGGTGCAGAGACTCAAATATGGAAGTGGATATGAAAAAATGCGAAGCGCTAAAACCAAAGGAAAGAGTACGAACAGCAAAACTAGACTCTGCCAACAGAACTTTACTACCTTTCTCCTAGGTACGCTTGGTGGCGAAAGTAGGTTCTTGCCCTTCTGAAAATCTTGTTCTTTGCCCTTAATTACATGCCCTATTACACCATAGTAAAGATACTTCCTCTTGTCTTAGGTTTTATAATTCCTTCCTCCTATGTGAGCTAAATCTACATCCATGAATTCCTCATCCTCTTCCGTGTGTAGTCATGTTGACAAATCTCTCGAAAGATGCTTCCATCGTACAGAAAACCCTATAAGCTTGAAAGAAAACTGGCTGTAGGTGAAACAACTACAGCTATGGATGGAAGCCAGGCACGACTTCGCCCATCGATGAGGTTACCTCCCAGAAAGCCAGGAGCCCCAAAGACTCAAGAAAGAAGGAGACAAGAATTCAAACATAGGGAGAGAAGATAGTGCGTATGGCTTTGGGGAATATGCCTTTAAAACAAATCTTTTCTCTTGAAAATGCTTCTTTTAAAACTGTTTTGAAAATAATTTTTCAAATCCTTTATCTGATCTGGTAACCTTTAGCTCTGATACCACGTGTAGCACCACACATCAGTTAGTGTCACTCACAAAGGGAATGCACTAAGTTCTGTGGAGAATTTTAAGGTAAAAGATGCAGATGAATTACAAGACAGACAAAAATTAAAACATCGGAAAATAAAACTTTGCTTTATTGATAAAATAGTTTGTACACGATTTCTTTATAATATCAGAGTATCATCTGTCTTACAAAATAAAAAAGCATAAAACAACATTTATATTCCCCAATTGTAGCAAGAGCCAGCCATAGCATCTGAAAAGAGAATCCAAGAAAAACTTCGACAAATCTTCAAGTTGGGAAAGAGTGACAGTCCAACTTAACCTGAGCTATACTATTCCCTCCTTTACTACCTTGGGGGGGGGGGGGGGGGGAAACGGAAGAAAAGAAGACGAAAGAAAAACAGAGTCAGACATAAAGCCTGAGTAAGTTCAGTTACTTCTAGCATGTGAACATGGAAAAACAAAACAACATGAATTAACTGAATACAAGATAACACCATGATGAT
The DNA here is from genome assembly GCA_030737875.1 of Allium sativum. Classification (NCBI taxonomy): domain Eukaryota; kingdom Viridiplantae; phylum Streptophyta; class Magnoliopsida; order Asparagales; family Amaryllidaceae; genus Allium; species Allium sativum. The sequence goes on from CM060923.1 coordinate 653,820,504, forward strand.
AGGGTCAGCAAGATTAGACAAGATTAACACAAGATATGCTAAGATAAGATAAACTGGATATGCTCTAATACTTTCGCCGCTTCGCTATTTCCTTGTTATACTAGTTTCTATATCTCTGCACCACCTAACTAGTGTCCCAACTAGTAACGATAACGTGATCCTAATCCCTGTATTTTCAATTGCCTTCAGGCATACATTTATCATTTATTACCTAGATATAATCTAGGGTTTTCTATCAAGTGCTTTCTAGATTCAACTAGAGTTTACGCTATTTGCTAAACGCTTCTAAGATTCAGGGTTTATGCCACCTAGTCCAACTAGGGATTATGCTACCTGTTGAACGATGCCCCCTAGTCTAGGACACACTACTTAGAGTGGTATATGTTCCTAGACTTCCCCACGCATGTATCGCGAATCGTTATCGCTTGTCTAGATGCACATGTCCTGTAATGTGCGGCCCGAGTCCTGTGGCAAGGCAAATCAAGAAACACAGAACTCGGTCGGGAGCTTTCAGATATCTGCCGATGCAGATGCTAAGGTCTGTTTTTATTCCAGTGGCTATGGTCCCACTCGACCCCTCCCTCAACTAATGAAAGGCACACCTTGAAAAATGACAACTATACGCAGGCCCCCTATGCCCCACTAACCTATGGCCATCCTCACCCATAACTAGATAGCAAGTATATGGTCTTTTGGAGTTCCCCGCCTTTCCACTTCACGTATCTCGATTGACTCAAGATGGATGGTAGACGACGAGTTGCTATCAAAGGGCTACCGGTTTCTCGCTGAATCACGCTGGTCCATCCTAGTCTTTAGGTTGCCATATTTTGCAACCAAGGCATACCCTTGGTTCTTCTACCGCAGACCTTAACCTCTGTGAGCCCAGTAGGATCATCTGCAGCCTCACAGAGGGATACCAAGAGTACCCTCACGTCCCCTCGAAGCCTCGGGCTTCGTAACCCAATTCGTTGGAGCCTTCTTTTTAATCAGACGGACGTTCGCTCCTTCCCGTGTTATACTAAGAATTACTACTTAGTTTTGCTAACTAAGGTTTACCACTTAGTTTCCAGAATCATTGTTTTCTTAACTAAGGTTTACTACTTAGCTCCTTTTAACTAAGGTTTACTACTTAGTTCTCTTTCTCGTCAATTTGGATTGGTTAAGCGTCATTAGTCAATTCAAGCTAACTTAACCCTCTTCATTTATCCTGATAAACTGGTTAAGTGTTATCAGTAATTCATAATGACTTAACCCTACCACAAACCAAGTTATATTGGTTCAGTATTTCTTATTACTTAACCCTACCCATTCATCCTGTATTGGTTAAGTGTTCCTTTTTAACTTAACCTTGCCCATCTGTTTTTAACTAACATTTTATTAATGGTTAAGTATTATCCCTTCATGTTTTAGACTTATCCCTATTCATTTACCACAATCTGATGGTTAAGTGTTCAAGTTTACTTAACCCTACGGTCTAGTCCAGCTAACATATCAAATTGGCTAAGTGTATTTTACTTAACCCCAACCTCTAGTCTAGTTAACATTTTAATTTTGGCTAAGTGTATCAACTTTACTTAACCCCACCTTCTAGTCTAGTTAACATGTTAATTTGGCAAAGTGTTTTCTTAGTTACTTGACCCCTACAAATCTTGTCTTGTTACGATGTTAAGTTTGGTTAAGTGTCCCTATGGACTTAACCCTCCCATTCTAGCTTAACTGTGTTAAGTTGGTTAAGTGTTCCTATGGACTTAACCCTCCCATTCTAGCTTAACTGTGTTAAGTTGGTTAAGTGTTCCTATGGACTTAACCCTCCCATTCTAGCTTAACTGTGTTAAGTGTCTGTATGAACCTAACCCTACCCATCGGTTTGGTTATCATGTTGAATTGGTTAAGTGTCTTAGTTAACTTAACCCTACCATTCTTGTTCTAGATTTAACTAAATAAATTAAAGCCGCGACCACTCACATTAGATAGATATTGTTGCGAATAGTGGATGTGCCGGTTGGCTCCGGGCAGGTTCACATCGCAACTCAGTCTAACCTCGGGTTAGGCATATTCGTGTTTTCTAAGTTCAAAGGGTTTTGATTAATTTTCAAATCAGGTTTTGAAAGTAACCATTCTGTCCGTCGGATCAGTTAGGGATAGCCAGGGAGAGCAGGAAACTTGTATTTTCGAAACCCAGGCCTAGACACTATCCTCTCTGTCACCATAGAACTTTCTGGTATGTTATTAAAAAAGATGTCGTTAATAAACCTTTAATTTGTCTAAATTTACATTTTTTTCTTTTAGGACAAATTCTATAAGTAAATTATTCCTAATTTACTTATTTCATAATTACTCTTTTAATGTAAATTGTCAACATTTATTATTATGGCCCATTCTCCCCTCTATATCATATTTATGCTTTTTGGTATGTAAACTATACCAAATTAAGTGTCACTAACCATGATTTTTCTAAACATGACAATTACCCCCAATTATGGCCAATTTCAAATTTATGCCAATATACTTATTATGCCAAATTAGCTAATTCAATTCTGATTTAACATTCTAATTACAGTTCATGTCAAACTAGACTTATTATTCTAGTTCACAGTTCAAGTAAATGCTAGATTTGCAAGTCAATACTAGATTCAAATTACACATCCTATAATTCATGTCAAATTTTATCCAATTTGCATTTTTATGAACATGCCATAATACATGTTCCCAATTTATGCCAATTTCCAAGTTTATAACTACGTTTCAGTAAATTTCATATTTTGCCCAAATCATATTCCCATCGTTCGTATAATCGTGATTCAACCTAGATTATAAATAAATCTAGATTCTTGGATAAAAGGGAATGAACCAAAATGCCATGAAATAATAGACATAATAACTGGCATAAGATGGTAATTCACAGGCATATAGATTTGGTAATATTACGACATGAAAAGGGTTGGATAGTATAGGTTCAAGAACATGGGTAGACCTAACTTAATAGGTAAATTCCCAAAATCAAGATCCAAGGATAACTAGAAATAGAAAGTCAAGCCTAGATTCAACATAATACCAGTTTGGGGTACAACATGGTTTTTTTAACTACAGTGTCATGGGCATAAATAATAACCTTATATCCATAGTTATAGTCAATAAATCCTCACAGTTAATAAATCACAGTCATAGGCGATGTTCATAGTCAAAGGAAGAAAATTCTCACAATCATCAGTTGCTGTAATGACCCGGATTTTCGGCGACTTTGGTTATCGACATAAGCACGATGTCGATAACCAAAACATCGAAAAATCCTGGTAATTAATGAAAGAAATTAGAGGGTGAGGATAGATAAGGTAGAACTAGTAGAATAGAAGAAGAAGAACATCATCATCAGAGTAAACACGAATCTCACAGCGGAACGAATAAAATATAACTTAACTTTTGAAATATAACAGTTATGTATACAATAGCACTTATCAGAGTACAGCACTTACAACATAACGGAAATAAATATAGCTATATGATCCAGAAGCCTCCTGCTCCAGCTCTTCAATTATATCTGTAAATCCCGACTACTTGACTGCCCGTACAAATTTAGGCACCCAAGAGTTTAGGGAAAACAACAAAGTAAACTCCGGGTCAGTCATGGGACTGGTGTGAGTAAAACAGTTTAAACAGGTGTATGAACAAGTAAACGATATCTCATAAGACCACACCGCAGAACGGAACGAGTTTTTCCCTTATGAGAATTCAAAATATCTTTATATCAAAACCTTTTGATATTACAATAATGTCTATCAACCACAATATAAAAATCATCTAGCAGAAACGCTTTCATCTCACGTTGTGCATATATAGTATACAATCAAAATCGCATGTACATATTGGATAATGGATTTCCAACTATAACAAAGTATGGAACCACCTTCTGCTCGTGTACCTCTAGAGAGGAATACACTGGGTTCAACAAGAACATCTTGCAACCCGGCCACACGTGACCTACCACTCATTTCGCTTGAGTGTATCGAATGTATATCACCAACGGTTGGGATCAGCAACCGTTTCCCGTATATATATGGGACAAAATTGATAGATTTAAGAAACAAATGAATATTCTCTAGATAGGTGATTATACACCCTACTTCGGTGCGACCGACTTAGCCATGCTGCCTGCCCGATTTCTGTCATTTACCGGATGATGAGGCTAGAAGTTACGCGTTATCATCACATCAGATTCACTTCAAATGTCACATTGTCAGATCCATCTAAAATCACTAATTGACGTCTACAACAGTACATTATGTGTTAGCTAAAGAAGTTTCCTTCTCCACTTCCACTCTTGGTACGGTTTAAGAAATCAAGGTACGTTACCTTTCTAGAAATACCCTGTCAGACATTCATTCAAACAAGTCATCCTCATTCACTTAGAATGTCACATCGTCATACCCGCCAAATCACAAATTGACTTATCCAAAAGTAACACGGGTATACAGCTAAGAGAAATGAATTCCTCCGCCACCAAACGTGAATACGTTTGAACAGATCAACTTACGCGATCCATTGGATATACTCTGTCAGACCTTCGTCCATACAAGTTGTCCTGGGACTGGACAAACCAAAGGCACTACTGAGTATATCCATCTTAGTCGCTGTTATCTAAGACTTATACAGCATCCCTTGCACTTTACTCTGTCTTCAAATTATCTTTTGGCATAAATGATTCGCAACGCTTATGCCAATACACAGTGGTTCTTCGGATAATAATCCAACCGGTCTCTCCATGTTAACAACGTTAAAATGGTCAGAACTTCGATAGTCCATGAGTTAACTATCAAAGAAAAACAAGTGTGCAAACAACGATATTATTTCCAAGTGGAAATTATATCGGTCAATCATCATTTAACATTTATCTCTTTCGTTCATTAATTTACTTATCTCGTGTTTCCATATATTTTAAATTCTTATCTTCTATTTTCAGAAAACATTTATGATTCTTATTTGGAAAACATTTCCAAACTTCTTCACGATCAAACCTTACCATTCCTTGGTTAAGAAGGAAGTCAATCAAGTTGGGGTATAATTACCTCTCAGACCTTAACTGAAACAACGTTTTAACATCGAAATGGTCAAAGTTTATCTTTTAATCTTTAACAACTTCCTTACATAACTCTCATTTCGAATAAATCTCTATTCGATAATTCCTTCCTTCGAATAACTATGTTCGATGATTTCTCTTACGAATAACTAGATTCGAAAACCTTTCTTCGAATAAACTATATTCGATTAAATCTATTGATTTAACTCAGATCGATTACTCTTTTGAACTGACCCTATTGGATTAACTCTATTTGGTTTAACTCTAATCGATTTACTCTTTTCACTTAACTCCTGTCGAATAAACTATATTCGATAACTCCTTTACTATATTCGAATAAACTATATTCGATTAACTCCTCTAACTCTATTCGAATAAACTATATTCGATTAACTCCTCTGATTTAACTCTAATCGATTAACTCCATCGAATAAACTATATTCGATAACTCCTTCGATTTAACTAATTGATAACTCCTTTCGATTAAACTATAATCATAACTCCCTTCGAAGAATCTAACATCGATACTCCTTTCGATGAAATTAACATCGATTAATTTAACTCGACGAACTTAACTCGACTCACTTATCTCGATAATCTAACTCAAGAACTTAACTCCTATCGAATAACTAATATTCGATTTAACTTCATTCGCTTGACTCTAGATCGCAGCGATCACAACGGTTACGCCTGACTCCCTCAGGAAACATCCGACCGCCGTAGGCTATTTACAGCCCTGCGAATTACGCTAGCAGTCGTACGAGATGGCAACTTATCCTGAATACTATGTTTGACTAACTATGTCTCAAATAACTATACTTGATTAACTCTAGTTCGTTTTAACTCTAATCGATTAACTCTAACTGAGTAATTCTAACTCGATCAACTCGACTTGATTAACTCGACTTACTTAACTCAATTGGTTAACTTGACTCACTTAACTCACTGGTTAACTTGACTTACTTAACTCACTGGTTAACTTGACTTACTTAACTCACTGGTTAACTTGACTTACTTAACCCAACTGGTTAACTCTTTTGATTTAACTGGTTAAATCTACTGAACTGGTTAACTCTACTGAATTAGTTAACTCTATTCAACTAACTCGACTCGACTAACCCCTTTCCAATAGCATATTCGTTTTACTAACTTTCGAATACCATATTCGATTTACTCCCTTCGAATACCATATTCGATTTAACTCCTTTCGAATACCATATTCGATTTACTTTATAAAGATTTCCTTTTTAACAACGTTTTATTCATTTGAAAAGATTTACTTTTAAATAACGGTTCTACACTTTAAAAATGATTTCCTTTTTTATAACGTTTCCTTTTTAATTCTATTTGTAAATGGTTTACAAATATTCCCTTTTCAAATTTATTCTTGAAATATTTTAACTCCGTAGATTCTCTGAAAAATTCGCCATAACCTCCTTTGTAACGGGAGCATCCGGAAAATCCCCAAACCCGCCATATAGGCCTTTCCATTCAAAAAGAAAATGGTTTGTAATTATTTCCTTTTTGAATATCTCCTATTTATAAATATTCCAATTTATAAACATTTCTTATTTATAAATATTCCACTTTATAAATATTTCTTATTTATAAATATTCCACTTTATAAATATCTCTTATTTATAAATATTCTATTTTCAATATCACTTTGAAAATCCCCTTATCAACATCCCGGTATGTTATGGTATTCAATCATATCAAATCACGATGTTCAATATCGTCCAAGCACATATAATCGCCCACAGATTTTATATCACATCATATAACATTATATGAAAAACAATAAAATAACTGTTGAGGAATCCAGTCGGATTCCTCCAACCTGTCTCCCTGCATCCACAGATGTTACACAATATGAATATCATCACTTTCAGTTCAATATAAATTATTCTGATAGCAGAATCAATATATAAATATTTAACGGTTTATATATATATATATATATATTTATATATATAATATTTCATTAACTGACTAGCAGTTCAATCAACCAGTCAACACACAATCAAACAAACAATTTCTAACAGTTCTAAAAATATAACATGAAATTATAAACTGTTCAGAGTTAGTGAGATTTACTCACATTGGACTATCATCGTTAATTAACGATAATTATCGTTCGATTTGGTTTAGATGGACAATTTATTTTGCCATAAATTGTAACGAGCTCGAATCCCCTCCCAGTCAATTCCATGGTGTTGCCACCGTCTCTACGATTCCAACGTGACTGACGGTTTTTAATTCTGACTCCGTATGAGATAGATACTGTAAGAACAAGTTATACACATATTTAATTAACTAAACTTAAACAAATTATTTTATAAAGGCCTCACCCCTTTTCTATTTCCTGGCCCATTAACACCCTTTGGCCCAAAACCGAACATTCCTTCTTCCCCAATCCCGTGTACCTCGTGCTCCAGTATACGGAACAGCAGTATCGAATCAACCAATCACCATTGCCGTCCTACTTCCCAATGGCCTCTCCCCCTCTATACTCCACGATAAAAACAACTGACATCATCATTGAACTCCACTCCTCGATCTGCACCTGCCTATCCCCTTCGCACCACGTCCGATTCCCTGCGTCAATTTCCGTCTGTCATCCTCCCTGTAAAATCGATCGACACCTTCCCCCCCACAAAACTGTCGAAACTCAGCAGCAACATTCCAAACAAAGTTATTAACTCGAATATGGTCTCCAACTCATCAACGACCAACTGGTTTTGCCAAACACTTGTGCCCTAGTTTGCGCTGTAACCCGACGACCCCCAAAAACAGACGCCGAACTTCGAACGAGCAGCATAGAATGGAAGAGACACTCACTCCGAATCAGAATACACTTATCTTGTGATTTATAGAAACTAATTTGAATTTCTTTTGATTTATTTCTTTCTCACTCTTTTTACCGTATGAAAAGTGAGAGCGACGGCGGAATGTTTTGACTGATGAAGATAGAAATTAGGTTATAAGGAAGTGAAGGGGTATATATAGGAAGAACAAATATCTAGATATTTTATTTTCATCTTTTATATATGTTTCTGTCTTCTAAAAATCCATACGATCCCGTATGATACCTAAAAATCACGAAAATTGATATGTAGCTAGAGTTCGACATTACGGTCCCAACGAAACTGGTTTCGTCGGATTCCGACTCCGTTTGCTCACACAGCGTATTTTTTATCGTCGAAATATTGACTGTTTCTCACTCTAAAAACCCGTACGTCCACACAGTGACTCTAAAAATTACGAAACTGGAAATCTAACAACTATTTGATATTGCGGATCCAGCAAAACTGGTTTCGTCGAATTCCGACTTCGTTTGCAAAAGTGGCTATTTTTAACGCTCTGAATAGCCCATTTAAATATATAAATATTTTTAAATAAATTAAATTAAATATTAATAATTTAATATTATCGTATATATTCACCTAGAATATACCACAGCTCCAAAATATTCATATATGGATTTATAGCTTGATATTCCAAATCCATATTATATCGATATTCCATTTATATCAAAATTCCTTTTATAAACCGTTATAAATTATAAAGGAAATTCCACAGCGACTTTTCTGGAATTTGATTTGGACGTAAATCAAAATCTACACGACGATTTTTCTCATCCATTAGAAAACTATTATCAAATCGGTCCTAACGGTTCTTGTTTCACCGAAATCCGACTTAAAACGGACCCTGTACATTCAGTTGAAGTTCAAATCGCCAAATCGCGAACTGCAGCACCATTTCAAACTCTATTTTAATTATATTAAAATTCTACGTTCAAACTGACGTCGATTGAATATATTCGTCAATATAATTCAGCTCTAAGCTGAACTAAATCTTAGGGATGACCCTGTTCACAGAATATTATGATCTCCAATACTCCTGATTATTTTTGAATTAAATATATTATTTAATTATTTAATTAAATTAATTATTCCATATTATTTAATTAAACCTCTATTTAATTCACTACATCACTATTTATATGAATAAATAAATTAATTATACCCCTGGAAAATGCAGGTCATTACATTCTTCCCCCCTTAAAATAATTTCGTCCTCGAAATTGCTAAGTTAGAGGACGACCCTATCTATTTGGTAAAAGCTAATCGGTTTATCCCTTATCTCTGGTTTCAACTGAACCAACTAATATCGATTCCAATATTAATTCCTTCCGACTAACTAAAATTTTCAAAAATTCTGAAAATTTTCTAACACTTTAAATTTTCAGAAAATTTCGCCAGCACCTCCTTTGTACTGGTCAATAGCTCAAACTCCAACTCGCCTCTCTGGGCCTTCTTCAACCCAAAAGAAAATCAAAACGCCAAACGGCTTGCCAATTCGGCTCATAAATTCCAAACTCATATAAAATATAAACTTGTACCTTTTTGTTGGGCGTATCATTATATCCCTACCATCTGTTATCAACTCGGCATATACAAATGCCATCCCAATCAACTCCAACCAAGTTATTCTTAACACAACCATTCTCTTATTCAAGCCGAATTTAATTTCAAATTCGAGTTTCAAATTCCAAACTCTCAACTTATCATTTCAAATCCAGATTATTCTCTAATCACTTCAGTTTTTCTTAACCTATCATCTCAAGTTAAATTCTGGTTTATTATTTACTTTTACCATCCCATTTGAATTAACTTCACAAGTAAAATTTTAATTTCTAGAACTTAAATTCCCGGTTTTATTTCAAATCAAATTTGAAACCATAATACCAATTCAAAACCTTTGAATTTCTAAACAACTTGTTTTCTCAAAACAATTCAAATCAAAATCTCTGGTAGTAATCCACCACTTAGAACTCGAAAATCACACCGATGATACTGCGCAGTCATCATCGGAATTATTTTCCAGCGACCCAAGTGATTTCAATACTATATCATTTCAAAACCCTTACTAAATACATCCATTTTGAAAACATCTCAAAATCTCCCAGGAACTTAAAATTTCCTTATTTTAATTCCAAATTGGATTTAAATTCATATTTAATTCATCTTATTTCATATACTTTACTTATATGAATTCTGATCAGTTATTTATAACCATTTCACCTTTTTATAATCTTACTCGATTATAATAACAACCAATATATCCAGTATGTTATAATCATTTCAATATCAATCTTTTATATCAGAATATACTTTGGGGTATAATTATTTCATTTACCCTCTTTTCAAAACATACCATGTCGGTTCATCGTATTCAAGTGTTTAGTAATCCCTACCGATACAGTGGATCAAACTGATCGACCAGAATTCATAAACAACTCAACCAATAAATCTCCATAATATAAAACAAATTTTATATTCAATAACAAGTACGTTCACTCGTATATATACACTCAACTAAATCTAGGGATTTACTAACCCTATCTCTACCGAGTCACGCCACAGAGCCAAGGTAATTCTTAACTTAAGCTCTGATACCAACTGTAACGACCCGGATTTTCGGCGACTTTGGTTATCGACATAAGCACGATGTCAATAACCAAAACATCGAAAAATCCTGGTAATTAATGTAAGAAATTAAAGGGTGAGGATAGATAAGGTAGAACTAGTAGAATAGAAGAAGAAGAAGAACATCATCGTCAGAGTAAACACAAATCTCACAGCGGAACGAATAAAATATAACATAACTTTTGAAATATAACAGTTATGTATACAATAGCACTTATCAGAGTACAGCACTTACAACACAGCGGAAATAACTATAGCTATATGATCCAGAAGCCTCCTGCTCCAGCTCTTCAAGTATATCTGTAAATCCCGACTACTTGACTGCCCGTACAAATTTAGGCACCCAAGAGTTTAGGGAAAACAACAAAGTAAACTCCGGGTCAGTCATAGGACTGGTGTGAGTAAAACAGTTTAAACAGGTGTATGAACAAGTAAACGATATCTCATAAGACCACGCCGCAGAACAGAACGGGTTTTTCCCTTATGAGAATCCAAAATATCTTTATATCAAAACCTTTTGATATTACAATAATGTCTATCAACCACAATATAAAAATCATCTAGCAGAAACGCTTTCATCTCACGTTCTGCATATATAGTATACAATCAAAATCGCAAGCACATATTGGATAATGGATTTCCAACTATGACAAGGTATGGAACCACCTTCTGCTCGTGTACCTCTAGAGAGGAATACACTGGGTTCAACAAGAACATCTTGCAACCCGGCCACACATGACCGACCACTCATTTCGCTTGAGTGTATCGAATGTATATCACCAACGGTTGGGATCTGCAACCGTTTCCCGTATATATATGGGACAACATTGATAGATTTAAGAAACAAATGAATATTCTCTAGATAGGTGATTATACACCCTAGTTCGGTGCGACCGACTTAGCCATGCTGCCTGCCCAATTTCTGTCATTTACCGGATGATGAGGCTAGAAGTTACGCGTTATCATCACATCAGATTCACTTCAAATGTCACATCGTCAGATCCGTCGAAAATCACTAATTGTCGTCTACAACAGTACATTATGTGTTAGCTAAAGAAGTTTTCTTCTCCGCTTCCACTCTTGGTACGGTTTAAGAAATCAAGGTACGTGACCTTTCTGGAAATACCCTGTCAGACATTCATTCATACAAGTCATCCTCATTCACTTAGAATGTCACATCGTCATACCCGCCAAATCACAAATTGACTTATCCAACAGTAACACGGGTATACAGCTAAGAGAAACGAATTCCTCCGCCACCAAACGTGAATACGTTTGAACAGATCAACTTACGCGATCCATTGGATATACTCTGTCATACCTTCGTCCATACAAGTTGTCCTGGGACTGGACAATCCGAAGGCACTACTCAGTATATCCATCTTAGTCACTTTTATCTAAGACTTATACAGCAGCCCTTGCACTTTACTCCGTCTTCAAATTATCTTTGGCATAAATGATTCGCAACGCTTATGCCAATACAGAGTGGTTCTTCGGATAATAATCCAACCGGTCTCTCCATATTAACAACGTTAAAATGGTCAGAACTTCGATAGTCTGTGAGTTAACTATCAAAGAAAAACAAGTGTGCAAACAACGATATTATTTCCAAGTGGAAATTATATCGGTCAATCATCATTTAACATTTATCTCTTTCGTTCATTAATTTACTTATCTCCTGTTTCCATATATTTTAAATTCTTATCTTCTATTTTCAGAAAACATTTCTGATTCTTATTTGGAAAACATTTCCAAACTTCTTCACGATCAAACCTTACCATTCCTTGGTTAAGAAGGAAGTCAATTAAGTTGGGGTATAATTACCTCTCAGGCCTTAACTGAAACAATGTTTTAACATCGAAACGGTCAAAGTTTATCTTTTAATCTTTAACAACTTCCTTACATAACTCTCGTTTCGAATAAATCTCTATTCGATAATTCCTTCCTTCGAATAACTATATTCTATGATTTCTCTTACAAATAACTAGATTCGAAAACCTTTCTTCGAATAAACTATATTCGATTAACTCTATTGATTTAACTCAAATCGATTACTCTTTTGAACTGACCCTATTGGATTAACTCTATTTGGTTTAACTCTAATCGATTTACTCTTTTCACTTAACTCCTGTCGAATAAACTATATTCGATAACTCCTTTACTGTATTCGAATAAACTATATTTGATTAACTCCTCTAACTTTATTCAAATAAACTATATTCGATTAACTCCTCTGATTTAACTCTAATCGATTAACTCTATCGAATAAACTATATTCGATAACTCCTTCGATTTAACTAATCGATAACTCCTTTCGATTAAACTATAATCGATAACTCCCTTCGATGAAACTAACATCGATTGTGACGGCCTGGAATTTCGCTCGATCTGAATCAGTCGTTAAACCGATCTAGACCGTTCGAAACCCCTGACTGTTGAGAACAGGACAAATCAGAACACAAACAGAAGAACATTTCATTGTATATTACAACAATGCATCAGATTACAAGAATATACAGGGTATAAATGAATAAATATTACACAGAAATATCAGAGATTTAAATTACATTTAAATACATAGCAGCGGAAAAATAATATAAAGCACAACTGAAGGTGATATACGGATACAGAGCTTTCCGGATATCATTCCAGCTGTAAACCAGGATCCTGTGAATATAAATCTGCAAAACCAAAACTACTAGCTGCCCGTGCGGAAAATAGGGGCACCCAGAGTTTAGGTTAAAACAATAAACTCCAGGTCAGTCATGTGACTGGTGTGAGAACTAAAACAGTTATTTAAAACTTTACTTTCAAAGAGAGTGATTCAAGGGACCACGCCGTATAACACGGAACGGGTTTCCTCCCAAGAAGATCAGTGCATAGAATAAACAACGCAATGCTTTTTCGAAAAATGAAGCTATTATAAGACCCAGGTCCTATCATACAATGCAACGCAAGCCGGGGGATAGGGTTTTCCCTTATAATAGCCAAACATGCTTGGTACGTTTAAAACAAATCATTTGATACTATAATATGTGTATAGTGTCAAAACATTTCAATCATAAATATAAATCATAGACGGCATGGGTACCATATATCATGTCGCCATACTAGTTCTACAATTAAAACCGCAATACACGTATTGGAAATTGGATTTTCGTCATGAGTCGAGGCAAGGGGCAAGCTCCTCTCCGCGTTCGAGACACTCTAGCAAATGTCCCCGGGATTACGCACACTGGGTAACCCCTGGATGCTTCAGTGCCGGTCCTCACTTACGTTAGAGGATTAGTATTCCTGAACACACGTTTCCCGGTCCTTACAGACCTATAATCGAGGCGCCTCATCCAACAACCACAAAGGTGAAAAGTATATATATGTCAGGGCTGGTAAGTCACTGACACCACCAAAGCTAGAAAGAAACGTGCGCTCTCCCTGCAGTCCGTATCCCGTTTTTAACTCATACCGAGGTGTGAGGCTCACGAATACACGCTATACACAAAGCTACCACGTAGGCTGTGCTTTGATCATCAACCACAAGACTTTGCTTTTCAACAGAAGCCTTGATCTATGCAACTCAGCATGCCACACAGGCAATTCATGCCATGCGATTGATATCTATCGATATATAACCTCTAAGCTCGTACGTCTCAGAGAAGGGCGTTAAGCAAGAGAATAAATTCTCCGCCGCCAAACAGATATATATTTAATAGAAATCAATCAACACAGAATAAAATCCAATGTCAGACACACAATCCATTTACAAGTCCGTTCTGGGTCTGAACGAAACCGGAGGCACTTTCCTCGCATATCCATCCATCTCCAAGTACGTCTGGACGACCACCAACTATTTCCATCCTCTTGGGTGTACTGCCCAATCAGGATCGTCAGTAATTACCCAAACGATGTGAAGACTTCCGGTCTTCGACCACCGTCTTCATCTTCGACTTATCGTCGAATCGGTTATTCAGAATGGGTATAAACCCGGACTTTCCGAACAACCCGCGTATATTGAAAACAAATGTTACAAAAACACAACATACGCCTCATTCCAATTCATTAGTCACTAACCGCAAATTAGCAAGAGAACAATTTCCCAAACATTAACCCCGAAGGCCGAAACCAACATCAGATCAATACCCAGGAAACCATTTTTCTTAGCCAACCTACAGCTAGTTTCTAAATTCCACATTCTTAGGGAAAGATTCCCATTAATTTTATCCAAGATAAATTCTTTAAAATTTATCCTGTAATCTTCCTTTGGATGTCATTTAAAACCAAATTATGGTTTTTCCAACTAGTCGAGATTAGCGAACCGTAACGAAGTAATTATTTATTTTATTTCCCAATCCCAACCTATTCATCCCATGAAGCAAAACTGGTAATACTCCATATCTAACACCACAGTGTTGTCGGTAAAATTAATTACCATCTCACGTTCAAATCTAATTAAAGATTTAACTATCGCTTTGGAGCAAAACTGGTGATACTCCATCCTCGCTTATTTGTCAAATTTGATAATTTAGATTATCAATTCGGATTTCAATCTGATTGCAGATTCATTAAAACTCTTTTTACTGGGTTAAAGAACTAGGTGTTATTTAAAACACAGTTCACGACAAACCCAAATCACATTCTATTCGTTATCGGGTTAAAGAACTAGTGTTATTTAAAACACTGTTCACGATAAACCCATTTCAAATCCAATCAAATATATTAGAAATCCCGATTATTTAAAACCCCTTTTAAATCTAATTTATTTATTAGAATCAATTGGGTTTCAAATTTAGTTCAAACTAGTGCATTTCGATAAAACCATTTTTATCTTTTCAAATGTGGAGTTTTTCATCCCAAATTTTCCCAAATCATTTCTTATGATTTTATACAAATTATTACTATTTTTAATAATTTTATCGAGGCCCGTGCAGTCGATTTCCAACAACGGCCATCGAACTGCACTTATAGCGACCTTTTTCGAATTTGATTTGGACGTATCTCCAAATCCAACCGTTAGATTTCAAATTTCTAATATTCGTTAGAAAGCTCTTTTCGATACGAACCCAACGGTTCCGGTTTTAGGAGGATCCGACGGTCGGATCTCTCGTAATGTCCGTTTGAAATAAATGGTCGAAATTCACGAACTGCCGCGGCGCGGCGCGTTCTATTCAGGCCATTATATTATATATATAATATATATAATATATATTTCGTTGATTACTATTTAAAACGAATTATATATTTAGTTTTGAATTCGTTTCAAAAGCAAAGTCAACTTCTATTTCAATTCAAATCAAAATTGAATTCTTCTTTATAAATTCGTTTTAAAATTCATTTCTATTCAATTCAAATTTCAATTTAATTTGAATTCATTTCACTTCATTTTAAATTCAATTCGAATTCGTTTCTCAATTCGATTCAATTCAATTCAAATTGGTTTTCTATTCGATTCAAATTCATTTTCTATTCAAATTAAATTCGTTTCGTTTTCTATTTGAATCAAGTTCATTAAATATTCAATTTGAAATCAAATTGGTTTTCTATTCGATTTAATTCGAAATCGTTTTATATTCAACTCAAATCGAAATCGTTATATATTCAATTCATTTCGAAATCGTTATATATTCAATTCATTTCGAAATCGTTATATATTCAATTCATTTCGAAATCGTTATATATTCAATTCATTTCGAAATCGTTATATATTCAATTCATTTCGAAATCGTTATATATTCAATTCATTTCGAAATCGTTATATATTCAATTCATTTCGAAATCGTTATATATTCAATTCATTTCGAAATCGTTATAATCGATATAAATATCGTTCGCGTCAAAATGGCGCATCACTATTCAACACGGCTTTATATATTCTATTTCAAATATTTCTTTTTGTCAACACACGACTAATCTCAACGAATGAGTACCGTCCCTGTGTGACTATTTTTGTTAAATTATTTCGTTCAACACATGACTAATCTCAACGGATGAGTACAGTCAACACATGAACCTTTATTTTATATTGATAAAGATGTAAATTTTATTATAAAAATAATTCGTTCAACACATGACTAATCTCAACGGATGAGTACAGTCAACACATGAACCTTTATTTTATATTGATAAAGATGTAAATTTTATTATAAAAATAATTCGTTCAACACATGACTAATCTCAACGGATGAGTACAGTCAACACATGAACCTTTATTTTATATTGATAAAGATGTAAATTTTATTATAAAAATAATTCGTTCAACACATGACCAATCTCAATGAATGAGTACTGTCAACACATGAACTTTTATTTTATAAATTCTTTATATTTCAAAATGGAATGAGGCCCAATCAATCACCATATAAAATTAATTATATGGATTTTCATACATCACATGTATATAATAGCATTGAAAAATAATCAACCATCAACCAAAGTGCACTACACTGTATAAGCATCAAATATAGATATCTAACGCTTATAACAGCCTGTCAATCAATCGATCGACATATTTAATCAGTCAGGATGAGTGAACTTCATATTTCATCCCAACACCCGTGTGGGGTTTCAAACAATCCAACACATATTTTATTTGTGCAGTTGGGCGATGTGTAAAATTTATCGACCCAATCAATATCAGTCAAATAGGTGTACATAAACAAACCGTCTGGTTTGTAAATGAATATTTATTTATTCACATTCACGTTAAAAATTATATTTTTAACGATAAAACATTTTATTTCAACCTATGAATTTCTATTCAATTCATTCTTTAAATAAAATGATCTTTTTATTTTTCTAACATATTTTAGAAAATTTCGGCGGCATAACGGCACGATACTAGAAACGGGACAAGGCCGAGCCTTATCCCCGGTCTAGTGAAGGCCCACGCCATTCACACATCAATCAAATTCACTTTCGTTATGCAAACCACAAAATTTTGGAGTAAGGGTCTAACCTAGCCTTACTCCTTCGCCTTATAACGGCGCACGTCTAATCCTAATCAATTTATCGATTCGATTTTTCACACCACAAACCACATTCAAACCAATATCGCAATCAATCACCAAACAGCCAAACAAACAAGTCCATGGTCTGTGGACGATTGTGTCGGGTGCTACTAAGCACCGTCTGCATCCTAGTATATATATATAACTAGAAAAGAAATAGAAAGGTGAGAAATTCTCACATATAGCTATCCTAGCTCCACGGCTCTTCATTTTCGAATCTTTGTCAGCTTCGTCGCCCGTAGCCACTACATATATAAAAATCGAATTTTGACTTCGTTATTCAATATATAAAAATCGAATTTTTATTTCACTTCTCAATATATAAAAATCGAATTTTTAGTTCGCTATTCAATATATAAAAATCGAATTTCCATTTCAAAGTTCAATATATAAAAATCGAATTTTTACTTCAAAGTTCAATATATAAAAATCGACTTTTCTATCGCTATGTCAAATAGATAAAAATTATATTTTTATCACGCTATTTTCCACATAAAGATTTCGCCTTTTCTAAAATAAAGATTTAGCCTTTTCAAAAATAAAGTTTTCGCCTTTATAAAAAATAAAGTTTTCGCCTTTAAAAATCACCACTTTATCTCAACGTATATAAAATAAAAATCAGATTTTTATTTCGTTACATACACAAAGATGATATCTTTATATCCTCTATCCTGTAAAGATTATATTTTTAATACTTTAAAAATATAAAAATCATATTTTTAATATTTCTATATAGTAAAGATTATATTTTTAATACTTTAACTAACCAAAAATCATATTTTGACATCATCTATATAGTAAGGACTATATTTTTAATACTTTGAAAATATAAAAATCATATTTTTAATACTTTAAAAATATAAAAATCATATTTTTCTTTAACTAAAAATCAAATCTTTTTTTCTAATCAGTTTTAATCCTTTTGAAAAATCAGTTTTTATTTTCTTTTAAAACAGTTTTTATAATTCTTTTAAAAATTCTGTTTTTAAAACCCTTTTAAAAATTCTGTTTTTAGAACTCTTTTAAAAAAACAAAACAGTTTTAAAATTCCTAAAACAATCAGTTTTTACTCTAAAAAAAATTAGTCTATATAATTTAAAAAAAACAGTTAAACAGTTTTTAAATTATTTAAAAATACAGTTTTAAAACTATACTGTAACACAAAAATAAAAACAAAAACAAAATAATTTAAACACTCACCTCAATTTCGGTGGTGTTCGTCGGTGGCGAGCTTCGATTGGGGGGAGGGCTGCGTCGATTGAAGAAAAAGGGGGGTTTCGAGGGCGTCGGTCTTCGTCAGAGGGAGGAGGAGAGCAATAGGAGGGCGGAGGGGTTCTGGCGTGCGAGGACGAGATGGAGGAGGGAGGGCACGGTGGCGCGGTGGTGGCCCAGGGAGGAGGCGGCGGCGTGATGGCGGGATCGAGGGATCCGTTGTTTTTTTTTTTTTTTTTTTTTAAAAAATCGGAAATGAAGGAATAAAAAGGGGGGGGCCAGAAGATAAGGGAAAAAAAAGGGGGGGGGGGTTTATAGAAAATTATATATATTAATTAATTAATTTAACTCCCAAAATTCTTGTTTATTAATACGAACACCGATACGAACCCAACGACTATCATCCCTAGCTAAATACCCCCATTCCGAACACAATGGGATATGCATCGTAAGCTGATTCGACTGTTTGAATCAGTTTCTGTTAAATTTACACTTAAATCGCTATATTGAATTTTAAACGTACATTTCAAATTACCGGGGTCACATACTAACTCTATAAATTCCATAAAAATATTTTCTAGCTTCGTATTGACGATACGGTCCTAACAAAACTAGTTTCGTCGAATTCTGAGACCGTATGAAAAATGGCCAATTTCCAGTCGATTAAAATCAACTGAAACTGGTCAAACGCGTTTTCCTTCGCCACGCTCACATATTGATTCGAAAAATTATGAAATTTGGAATCTAGCAATAACTCGACATCACGGATCCAACAAAACTGGTTTCGTCGAAATCCGAGGTCATTTGCAAAATGTCCATTTTTAAGGGCCTGAATTCCATAGCGACTATTCAGAATTTTCAACTGGACATATCTCTCAATTTTTAAAGTGAAATCTCAGTTTCTTACATCCGTTAGAAAGATATTATCAATTAGATCCTAATGTTTTTGGTTTCACTAAAATCCGGATTGTTTTGCACCCGGTACATTCAATTGAAGTTTGAAATCGAATTATCGAACTACCGCGCCATTTTCAATTCTATTTATAATTATATATAAATATTTATATTCTAACGACGGCGTATATAAATATATACGTTCGAATTCTATTAAAAATAAATTTTCTCGTCGATATTATTTAAAATAACTCATTTTAAATAATAAAAATTCGCTAAAATTGCCAAAATAAAAATTTTAAACTGGCCCAGATTTTCCGGGTTATTACAATCTCCCCCACTTAAAACTTTTCGTCCCCGAAAAGGAACAAAGTCGAAAGTGGTTTGATTATTCAACACTACGTTCGATCTGGCTTGCATTCTCCAACTTTTCAGTTTCTGAGAATTTTCAAATTTCAAAAATTTGGCTAACACCCTAAATTTTCGAAAAATTTCGCCATAACCTCCCCTGCAATGGGAGCATCGGGGAATTTCAAATAGCTTCCCCGGTCCTTCAGATCTCAAAAAGAAAAAGAAAAAGCCAAGCGGCTAGCCAATAGGCTCATAAAATCATCATCACCCAAACAAAACAGTAAATTATGTAGTAAACATGTACCTATTTGTCGGGCAAACAAATTCTATTCTCTGGCTCTAGCCTCCTTGCTATGACCTGTTCAATGATAGTATATGTATGCAAGCAAATGCGACCAATTTTCAATACAGTTCAATGTTTGATGCAATTAGGCATAATGGTTCAAAATTATTAAACAAATAGACAAACAACACAAACATCAATCAATTAGTGGATTAGAGTTTCAAATTCATAATTTTGATATATATAAAGAAAATCATGTTTTTGATGCCAATTCACAACAATGTGTTCTAACTATATTAGTTTTGGTTCTCACACCAGTCTAATGGAAATATATAGATATCACACCTTTGTTACTCGAACATGAATACTAATGACAACTAGTCAATCATCAGAATCATCTTCGGGCCACTAGAGTATGATTCTATATCTATCCAGTATATTAACACTTCGAATATACGTTCATGACGCGTATATGCAAAACCTTTATATACTCGATTGTCCATATTCAAAATAAATAAATAATCAAATACGTTTTAAAACGATTTATATTTTTTTTTTTAAAACAAAATTGTTTCATTTGAAAAATATACTCTTCACACTCGTTCTAGGATACTACTGATCCTATCTCTAACGAGTCATTCTAATTGGATGTTACTAATCCAATATCTGATGAATTCTTTCGTATGGTTCTAATGCGTCTTGTTCTCGAGCTCTGTAAACCAAAGCTCTGATACCAAATGTGACGGCCTGGAATTTCGCTCGATCTGAATCAGTCGTTAAACCGATCTAGACCGTTCGAAACCCCTGACTGTTGAGAACAGGACAAATCAGAACACAAACAGAAGAACATTTCATTGTATATTACAACAATGCATCAGATTACAAGAATATACAGGGTATAAATGAATAAATATTACACAGAAATATCAGAGATTTAAATTACATTTAAATACATAGCAGCGGAAAAATAATATAAAGCACAACTGAAGGTGATATACGGATACAGAGCTTTCCGGATATCATTCCAGCTGTAAACCGGGATCCTGTGAATATAAATCTGCAAAACCAAAACTACTAGCTGCCCGTGCGGAAAATAGGGGCACCCAGAGTTTAGGTTAAAACAATAAACTCCAGGTCAGTCATGTGACTGGTGTGAGAACTAAAACAGTTATTTAAAACTTTACTTTCAAAGAGAGTGATTCAAGGGACCACGCCGTATAACACGGAACGGGTTTCCTCCCAAGAAGATCAGTGCATAGAATAAACAACGCAATGCTTTTTCGAAAAATGAAGCTATTATAAGACCCAGGTCCTATCATACAATGCAACGCAAGCCGGGGGATAGGGTTTTCCCTTATAATAGCCAAACATGCTTGGTACGTTTAAAACAAATCATTTGATACTATAATATGTGTATAGTGTCAAAACATTTCAATCATAAATATAAATCATAGACGGCATGGGTACCATATATCATGTCGCCATACTAGTTCTACAATTAAAACCGCAATACACGTATTGGAAATTGGATTTCCGTCATGAGTCGAGGCAAGGGGCAAGCTCCTCTCCGCGTTCGAGACACTCTAGCAAATGTCCCCGGGATTACGCACACTGGGTAACCCCTGGATGCTTCAGGGCCGGTCCTCACTTACGTTAGAGGATTAGTATTCCTGAACACACGTTTCCCGGTCCTTACAGACCTATAATCGAGGCGCCTCATCCAACAACCACAAAGGTGAAAAGTATATATATGTCAGGGCTGGTAAGTCACTGACACCACCAAAGCTAGAAAGAAACGTGCGCTCTCCCTGCAGTCCGTATCCCGTTTTTAACTCATACCGAGGTGTGAGGCTCACGAATACACGCTATACACAAAGCTACCACGTAGGCTGTGCTTTGATCATCAACCACAAGACTTTGCTTTTCAACAGAAGCCTTGATCTAAGCAACTCAGCATGCCACACAGGCAATTCATGCCATGCGATTGATATCTATCGATATATAACCTCTAAGCTCGTACGTCTCAGAGAAGGGCGTTAAGCAAGAGAATAAATTCTCCGCCGCCAAACAGATATATATTTAATAGAAATCAATCAACACAGAATAAAATCCAATGTCAGACACACAATCCATTTACAAGTCCGTTCTGGGTCTGAACGAAACCGGAGGCACTTTCCTCGCATATCCATCCATCTCCAAGTACGTCTGGACGACCACCAACTATTTCCATCCTCTTGGGTGTACTGCCCAATCAGGATCGTCAGTAATTACCCAAACGATGTGAAGACTTCCGGTCTTCGACCACCGTCTTCATCTTCGACTTATCGTCGAATCGGTTATTCAGAATGGGTATAAACCCGGACTTTCCGAACAACCCGCGTATATTGAAAACAAATGTTACACAAACACAACATACGCCTCATTCCAATTCATTAGTCACTAACCGCAAATTAGCAAGAGAACAATTTCCCAAACATTAACCCCGAAGGCCGAAACCAACATCAGATCAATACCCAGGAAACCATTTTTCTTAGCCAACCTACAGCTAGTTTCTAAATTCCACATTCTTAGGGAAAGATTCCCATTAATTTTATCCAAGATAAATTCTTTAAAATTTATCCTGTAATCTTCCTTTGGATGTCATTTAAAACCAAATTATGGTTTTTCCAACTAGTCGAGATTAGCGAACCGTAACGAAGTAATTATTTATTTCCCAATCCCAACCTATTCATCCCATGAAGCAAAACTGGTAATACTCCATATCTAACACCACAGTGTTGTAGGTAAAATTAATTACCATCTCACGTTCAAATCTAATTAAAGATTTAACTATCGCTTTGGAGCAAAACTGGTGATACTCCATCCTCGCTTATTTGTCAAATTTGATAATTTAGATTATCAATTCGGATTTCAATCTGATTGCAGATTCATTAAAACTCTTTTTACTGGGTTAAAGAACTAGGTGTTATTTAAAACACAGTTCACGACAAACCCAAATCACATTCTATTCGTTATCGGGTTAAAGAACTAGTGTTATTTAAAACACTGTTCACGATAAACCCATTTCAAATCCAATCAAATATATTAGAAATCCCGATTATTTAAAACCCCTTTTAAATCTAATTTATTTATTAGAATCAATTGGGTTTCAAATTTAGTTCAAACTAGTGCATTTCGATAAAACCATTTTTATCTTTTCAAATGTGGAGTTTTTCATCCCAAATTTTCCCAAATCATTTCTTATGATTTTATACAAATTATTACTATTTTTAATAATTTTATCGAGGCCCGTGCAGTCGATTTCCAACAACGGCCATCGAACTGCACTTATAGCGACCTTTTTCGAATTTGATTTGGACGTATCTCCAAATCCAACCGTTAGATTTCAAATTTCTAATATTCGTTAGAAAGCTCTTTTCGATACGAACCCAACGGTTCCGGTTTTAGGAGGATCCGACGGTCGGATCTCCCGTAATGTCCGTTTGAAATAAATGGTCGAAATTCACGAACTGCCGCGGCGCGGCGCGTTCTATTCAGGCCATTATATTATATATATAATATATATAATATATATTTCGTCGATTACTATTTAAAACGAATTATATATTTAGTTTTGAATTCGTTTCAAAAGCAAAGTCAACTTCTATTTCAATTCAAATCAAAATTGAATTCTTCTTTATAAATTCGTTTTAAAATTCATTTCTATTCAATTCAAATTTCAATTTAATTTGAATTCATTTCACTTCATTTTAAATTCAATTCGAATTCGTTTCTCAATTCGATTCAATTCAATTCAAATTGGTTTTCTATTCGATTCAAATTCATTTTCTATTCAAATTAAATTCGTTTCGTTTTCTATTTGAATCAAGTTCATTAAATATTCAATTTGAAATCAAATTGGTTTTCTATTCGATTTAATTCGAAATCGTTTTATATTCAACTCAAATCGAAATCGTTATATATTCAATTCATTTCGAAATCGTTATATATTCAATTCATTTCGAAATCGTTATATATTCAATTCATTTCGAAATCGTTATATATTCAATTCATTTCGAAATCGTTATATATTCAATTCATTTCGAAATCGTTATATATTCAATTCATTTCGAAATCGTTATATATTCAATTCATTTCGAAATCGTTATATATTCAATTCATTTCGAAATCGTTATATATTCAATTCATTTCGAAATCGTTATAATCGATATAAATATCGTTCGCGTCAAAATGGCGCATCACTATTCAACACGGCTTTATATATTCTATTTCAAATATTTCTTTTTGTCAACACACGACTAATCTCAACGAATGAGTACCGTCCCTGTGTGACTATTTTTGTTAAATTATTTCGTTCAACACATGACTAATCTCAACGGATGAGTACAGTCAACACATGAACCTTTATTTTATATTGATAAAGATGTAAATTTTATTATAAAAATAATTCGTTCAACACATGACTAATCTCAACGGATGAGTACAGTCAACACATGAACCTTTATTTTATATTGATAAAGATGTAAATTTTATTATAAAAATAATTCGTTCAACACATGACTAATCTCAACGGATGAGTACAGTCAACACATGAACCTTTATTTTATATTGATAAAGATGTAAATTTTATTATAAAAATAATTCGTTCAACACATGACCAATCTCAATGAATGAGTACTGTCAACACATGAACTTTTATTTTATAAATTCTTTATATTTCAAAATGGAATGAGGCCCAATCAATCACCATATAAAATTAATTATATGGATTTTCATACATCACATGTATATAATAGCATTGAAAAATAATCAACCATCAACCAAAGTGCACTACACTGTATAAGCATCAAATATAGATATCTAACGCTTATAACAGCCTGTCAATCAATCGATCGACATATTTAATCAGTCAGGATGAGTGAACTTCATATTTCATCCCAACACCCGTGTGGGGTTTCAAACAATCCAACACATATTTTATTTGTGCAGTTGGGCGATGTGTAAAATTTATCGACCCAATCAATATCAGTCAAATAGGTGTACATAAACAAACCGTCTGGTTTGTAAATGAATATTTATTTATTCACATTCACGTTAAAAATTATATTTTTAACGATAAAACATTTTATTTCAACCTATGAATTTCTATTCAATTCATTCTTTAAATAAAATGATCTTTTTATTTTTCTAACATATTTTAGAAAATTTCGGCGGCATAACGGCACGATACTAGAAACGGGACAAGGCCTAGCCTTATCCCCGGTCTAGTGAAGGCCCACGCCATTCACACATCAATCAAATTCACTTTCGTTATGCAAACCACAAAATTTTGGAGTAAGGGTCTAACCTAGCCTTACTCCTTCGCCTTATAACGGCGCACGTCTAATCCTAATCAATTTATCGATTCGATTTTTCACACCACAAACCACATTCAAACCAATATCGCAATCAATCACCAAACAGCCAAACAAACAAGTCCATGGTCTGTGGACGATTGTGTCGGGTGCTACTAAGCACCGTCTGCATCCTAGTATATATATATAACTAGAAAAGAAATAGAAAGGTGAGAAATTCTCACATATAGCTATCCTAGCTCCACGGCTCTTCATTTTCGAATCTTTGTCAGCTTCGTCGCCCGTAGCCACTACATATATAAAAATCGAATTTTGACTTCGTTATTCAATATATAAAAATCGAATTTTTATTTCACTTCTCAATATATAAAAATCGAATTTTTAGTTCGCTATTCAATATATAAAAATCGAATTTCCATTTCAAAGTTCAATATATAAAAATCGAATTTTTAATTCAAAGTTCAATATATAAAAATCGACTTTTCTATCGCTATGTCAAATAGATAAAAATTATATTTTTATCACGCTATTTTCCACATAAAGATTTCGCCTTTTCTAAAATAAAGATTTAGCCTTTTCAAAAATAAAGTTTTCGCCTTTATAAAAAATAAAGTTTTCGCCTTTAAAAATCACCACTTTATCTCAACGTATATAAAATAAAAATCAGATTTTTATTTCGTTACATACACAAAGATGATATCTTTATATCCTCTATCCTATAAAGATTATATTTTTAATACTTTAAAAATATAAAAATCATATTTTTAATATTTCTATATAGTAAAGATTATATTTTTAATACTTTAACTAACCAAAAATCATATTTTGACATCATCTATATAGTAAGGACTATATTTTTAATACTTTGAAAATATAAAAATCATATTTTTAATACTTTAAAAATATAAAAATCATATTTTTCTTTAACTAAAAATCAAATCTTTTTTTCTAATCAGTTTTAATCCTTTTGAAAAATCAGTTTTTATTTTCTTTTAAAACAGTTTTTATAATTCTTTTAAAAATTCTGTTTTTAAAACCCTTTTAAAAATTCTGTTTTTAGAACTCTTTTAAAAAAACAAAACAGTTTTAAAATTCCTAAAACAATCAGTTTTTACTCTAAAAAAAATTAGTCTATATAATTTAAAAAAAACAGTTAAACAGTTTTTAAATTATTTAAAAATACAGTTTTAAAACTATACTGTAACACAAAAATAAAAACAAAAACAAAATAATTTAAACACTCACCTCAATTTCGGTGGTGTTCGTCGGTGGCGAGCTTCGATTGGGGGGAGGGCTGCGTCGATTGAAGAAAAAGGGGGGTTTCGAGGGCGTCGGTCTTCGTCAGAGGGAGGAGGAGAGCAATAGGAGGGCGGAGGGGTTCTGGCGTGCGAGGACGAGATGGAGGAGGGAGGGCACGGTGGCGCGGTGGTGGCCCAGGGAGGAGGCGGCGGCGTGATGGCGGGATCGAGGGATCCATTGTTTTTTTTTTTTTTAAAATCGGAAATGAAGGAATAAAAAGGGGGGGCGCCAGAAGATAAGGGAAAAAAAAGGGGGGGGGGTTTATAGAAAATTATATATATTAATTAATTTATTTAACTCCCAAAATTCTTGTTTATTAATACGAACACCGATACGAACCCAACGACTATCATCCCTAGCTAAATACCCCCATTCCGAACACAATGGGATATGCATCGTAAGCTGATTCGACTGTTTGAATAAGTTTCTGTTAAGTTTACACTTAAATCGCTATATTGAATTTTAAACGTACATTTCAAATTACCGGGGTCACATACTAACTCTATAAATTCCATAAAAATATTTTCTAGCTTCGTATTGACGATACGGTCCTAACAAAACTAGTTTCGTCGAATTCTGAGACCGTATGAAAAATGGCCAATTTCCAGTCGATTAAAATCAACTGAAACTGGTCAAACGCGTTTTCCTTCGCCACGCTCACATATTGATTCGAAAAATTATGAAATTTGGAATCTAGCAATAACTCGACATCACGGATCCAACAAAACTGGTTTCGTCGAAATCCGAGGTCATTTGCAAAATGTCCATTTTTAAGGGCCTGAATTCCATAGCGACTATTCAGAATTTTCAACTGGACATATCTCTCAATTTTTAAAGTGAAATCTCAGTTTCTTACATCCGTTAGAAAGATATTATCAATTAGATCCTAATGTTTTTGGTTTCACTAAAATGCGGATTGTTTTGCACCCGGTACATTCAATTGAAGTTTGAAATCGAATTATCGAACTACCGCGCCATTTTCAATTCTATTTATAATTATATATAAATATTTATATTCTAACGACGGCGTATATAAATATATACGTTCGAATTCTATTAAAAATAAATTTTCTCGTCGATATTATTTAAAATAATTCATTTTAAATAATAAAAATTCGCTAAAATTGCCAAAATAAAAATTTTAAACTGGCCCAGATTTTCCGGGTTATTACATCGATACTCCTTTCGATGAAATTAACATCGATTAATTTAACTCGACGAACTTAACTCGACTCACTTATCTCGATAATCTAACTCAAGACCTATCGAATAACTAATATTCGATTTAACTTCATTCGCTTGACTCTAGATCGCAGCGATCACAATGGTTACGCCTGACTCCCTCAGGAAACATCCGACTGCCGTAGGCTATTTGCAGCCCTGCGAATTACGCTAGCAGTCGTACGAGATGGCAACTTATGCTGAATACTATGTTTGACTAACTCTGTCTCAAATAACTATATTGGATTAACTCTAGTTCGTTTTAACTCTAATCGATTAACTCTAACTGAGTAACTCTAACTCGATCAACTCGACTTGATTAACTCGACTTACTTAACTCAATTGGTTAACTTGACTCACTTAACTCACTGGTTAACTTGACTTACTTAACTCACTGGTTAACTTGACTTACTTAACTCATTGGTTAACTTGACTTACTTAACCCAACTGGTTAACTCTATTGATTTAACTGGTTAACTCTACTGAACTGGTTAACTCTATTCAACTAACTCGACTCGACTAACCCCTTTCGAATAGCATATTCGTTTTACTAACTTTCGAATACCATATTCGATTTACTCCCTTCGAATACCATATTCGATTTAACTCCTTTCGAATACCATATTCGATTTACTTTATAAAGATTTCCTTTTTAACAACGTTTTATTCATTTGAAAAGATTTACTTTTAAATAACGGTTCTACACTTTAAAAATGATTTCCTTTTTTATAACGTTTCCTTTTTAATTCTATTTGTAAATGGTTTACAAATATTCCCTTTTCAAATTTATTCTTGAAATATTTTAACTCCGTAGATTCTCTGAAAAATTCGCCATAACCTCCTTTGTAACGGGAGCATCCGGAAAATCCCCAAACCCGCCATATAGGCCTTTCCATTCAAAAAGAAAATGGTTTGTAATTATTTCCTTTTTGAATATCTCCTATTTATAAATATTCCAATTTATAAACATTTCTTATTTATAAATATTCCACTTTATAAATATTTCTTATTTATAAATATTCCACTTTATAAATATCTCTTATTTATAAATATTCTATTTTCAATATCACTTTGAAAATCCCCTTATCAACATCCCGGTATGTTATGGTATTCAATCATATCAAATCACGATGTTCAATATCGTCCAAGCACATATAATCGCCCACAGATTTTATATCACATCATATAACATTATATGAAAAACAATAAAATAACTGTTGAGGAATCCAGTCGGATTCCTCTAACCTGTCTCCCTGCATCCACAGATGTTACACAATATGAATATCATCACTTTCAGTTCAGTATAAATTATTCTGATAGCATAATCAATATATAAATATTTAACGGTTTATATATATATATATATATATTTATATATATAATATTTCATTAATTGACTAGCAGTTCAATCAACCAGTCAACACACAATCAAACAAATAATTTCTAACAGTTCTAAAAATACAACATGAAATTATAAACTGTTCAGAGTTAGTGAGATTTACTCACATTGGACTATCATCGTTAATTAACGATAATTGTCGTTCGATTTGGTTCAGATGGACAATTTATTTTGCCATAAATTGTAACGAGTTCGAATCCCCTCCCAGCCAATTTCATGGTGTAGCCACCGTCTCTACGATTCCAACGTGACTGACGGTTTGTAATTCTGACTCGGTATGAGATAGATACCGTAAGAACAAGTTATACACATATTTAATTAACTAAACTTAAAAAAATTATTTTATAAAGTCCTCACCCCTTTTTCTATTTCATGGCCAATTAACACCCTTTGGCCCAAAACAGAACATTCCTTCTTCCCCAATCCCCTGTACCTCGTGCTCTAGTATACGCAACAGCAGTATTGAATCAACCAATCACCATTACCGTCCTACTTCCCAATGGCCTCTCCCCCTCTATACTCCACAATAAAAACAACTGACATCACCATTGAACTCCACTCCTCAATCCGCACCTGCCTATCCCCTTAGCACCACGTCCGATGCCCTGCGTTAATTTCCGTCTGTCATCCTCCCTGTAAAATCGATCGACACCTTCCCCCCCCCCCAAAACTGTCGAAACTCAGCAGCAACATTCCAAACAAAGTTATTAACTCAAATCCGGTCTCCAAATCATCAACGACCAACTGGTTTTGCCAAACACTTGTGCCCTAGTTTGCGCTGTAACCCGACGACCCCCAAAAACAGACGCCGAACTTCGAACGAACAGCATAGAATGGAAGAGACACTCACTCCGAATCAGAATACACTTATCTTGTGATTTATAGAAACTAATTTGAATTTCTTTTGATTTATTTCTTTCTCACTCTTTTTAATGTATGAAAAGTGAGAGCGACGGCGGAATGTTTTGACTGATGAAGATAGAAATTAGGTTATAATGAAGTGAAGGGGTATATGTAGGAAGAACAAATATCTAGATATTTTATTTAGATATTTTATTTTCATCTTTTATATATGTTTCTGTCTTCTAAAAATCCATACGATCCCGTACGATACCTAAAAATCACGAAAATCGATATGTAGCTAGAGTTCGACATTACGGTCCCAACGAAACTGGTTTCGTCGGATTCCGACTCCGTTTGCTCACACAGCGTATTTTTAACCGTCGAAATATCGACTGTTTCTCACTCTAAAAATCCGGACGACCAAACAGTGACTCTAAAAATTATGAAACTGGAAATCTAACAACTATTTGATATTGCAGATTTAACAAAACCGGTTTCGTCGAATTCCGACTTCGTTTGCAAATGTGGCTATTTTTAACGCTCTGAATAGCCCATTTAAATATATAAATATTTTTAAATAAATTAAATTAAATATTAATAATTTAATATTATCGTATATATTCACCTAGAATATACCACAGCTCCAAAATATTCGTATATGGATTTATAGCTCGATATTCCAAATCCATATTATATCGATATTCCATTTATATCGAAATTCCTTTTATAAACCATTATAAATTATAAAGGAAATTCCACAGTGACTTTTCTGGAATTTGATTTGGACGTAAATCAAAATCTACACGACGAAATCCCGATTTTTCTCATCCACTAGAAAACTATTATCAAATCGGTCCTGACGGTTCTTGTTTCACAGAAATCCGACTTAAAACGGACCCTGTACATTCAGTTGAAGTTCAAATTGCCAAATCGCGAACTGCAGCGCCAGTTCAAACTCTATTTTAATTATATTAAAATTCTACGTTCAAACTGACGTCGATTGAATATATTCGTCAATATAATTCAGCTCTAAGCTGAACTAAATCTTAGGGATGACCCTGTTCACAGAATATTGTGATTTCCAATACTCCTGATTATTTTTGAATTAAATATATTATTTAATTATTTAATTAAATTAATTATTCCATATTATTTAATTAAACCTCTATTTAATTCACTACATCACTATTTATATAATTAAATAAATTAATTATACCCCTGGAAAATGCGGGTCATTACAGTCACAGTCATAGGCAATGTTCATAGTCAAAGAGGCATATGCTTTAAAGGTCCATAGTTTCATAGTCACAGTCTTATTTGTCATCGAATCATAACAGTTCTTAATTAGGTCCAAGGATATAAGCACTGATTCGAATAGAAAGATTTGGCATATTCTTTTATTCCTTTAATTTCATGTCACGAATAGAGAAAACGTTCAAATCTGAAAAGTAACCGACTTACAGAGATTATATTTAATTCGTAGAAAAACAGTCGTTGAAGTCGTTTGAATCTTCACTTGAATCCTAGCTTGTTTTGAATCTCCTCTTGAAAGTCTTGAGCAGCATTTCCTCGTCTTGATTTATTTTACATATTATTTTATTATTTAATTTAGAGGAGGAGAAGAAGCCATGTCCACCAAGAATCTTTGCAGCATAAGGTTAGAGAAGAATTGTGAATAGAGAAGGAGACTAGGGCTGTTTATATAGGATTAGGCGGATGAATCTAGGCAGAAAACGAGACCAGGTACATCAGAATGCACCCAGGCCCAAAAGTGGGTTTTGCACCCAGGTCGACACCTAGGTCGACTGGGCAGTCGACCTGGTCAAGGGGGGTCGACTACCCAGTCGACTCCCCAGTTTGAATTCGAATTTCGAATTCGAATTTCGAGCTGTTTTCTATTCTGAAAATTCCTAGAACTTCGGAGGGTCATATCTCCCTCATACGGACTCCGATTCTCGCAAACTCGGACTCGTTTTCAAGCAGAATATCGAGACGAACGCAATGGCACCACCCGTTTCCCTTAATTCTTCCATTTTGAATTAATTAAACCTTGATTTGTGAATCTTAGTGTTGTAGAATTACGGGGTGTTACATAAATTCTTCGCAGTAGTACAACTTTTCGTAGAGATTTTCGTGTTCTTCGATTCTAGACCGAAATCAAAGCCTCTCGTAGCCTGTAGCCGCCGTCCCAACCTCCCCAACCCACCGCCGTTCGCACCCTGCTGGGCCCACCATGGGCGATCGCACCCCCTTCCAGGCGCAAGCTCCCCTCTCCTAGCTCTCCGACGTCGCGCAATCCGTTTTGAAAATCGTTGAGTATATTTTCTGCAAATCAGATCCAAAGTTTTGAACAAAACTAAATTATAAAGGTATGAACATTTCAGATTTTGCGATGCTTTTATCTGTTACAGTAGCAGTTGTGAAAAGAAATTTGATAATTTGTTCATATGAACTTCAAACATAAAAATTTCAGATCCGAGAGAACCGTGACTTCGAACACGACTTTGAAAAACGATTAGGACAAATTCTTATCCAATCAAGGTGAGATTCTATTTTAAATAATTAAATTAATTTTATTATTAATTTTCCTCTGTTATTTAAATAATTGAATGGTGAATGAAGTAGATCTGAGATGTGATAATATTCTGAATGATTGTTTGGTTTATCTGTGTATAATTCCAGATCTGCCAGTTAAAAATTTCAGATTTGTATGTGATGAAAACTTGAATAATCATTTTGTTTAAATTTTGTTGAATCATGTTTTGTTGATATTTTATGAATCATGTATTTATAAAAATACCACCTTGTTCATGTCTTTGAATTGAACTAGAAAATTTCAATTCAACACCATCTTGTTGTTATTTGATTTGACTAGAACTTTTTAATATGATATTTGTTGGATTGAAATATGATGATATGAAAGAAATTACATTTATATTTAATGTAATTAGGACATGAGTTTTTCACCGCAATAAAAATTACTTTTTGCAATGTAAATAAAAAGATGAGATTTTTGCAATGTAAATAAAAAGATGTGATTTTTGCAATGTAAATAAAAAGATCAGATTTTTGCAATGTAAATAAAAAGATGAGACTTTTGCAATGTAAATAAAAAGATGAGACTTTGCGATGTAAATAAAAAGATGAAATTTTTGCAATGTAAATAAAAAGATGAGATTTTTGCAATGTAAATAAAAAGATGAGATTTTTGTATTGTAAATAAAAAGATTAGTTTATTACAAAGACATGAAATTTATACCGTATAGAAAATTACATTTTTATATGTAATTCAAAGACATGAAATTTATACCGCATAGAAAATTACATTTTTATATGTAATTAAAAGACATGAAATTTATACCGCATAGAATTACATTTTTTATATGTAATTATAGAAATAGAATTTACATGTGAATTAAAATTACATTTTTATATGTAAATTAAGAATGAGAAGTTGCATTGAAAATAAAATTATATTTTTATTTGTAATTAAAGAATAGGAATTTACATTGTAATAATAAAAAAAAAGATAAGAATTTTACATTGTAAAGGAGGTTTTACATTGCAATTAAGGGATAGAAATTCTACATTATAATGTTAGTTACAAGTTGCATTGTAATTAAAAAAAGGGAGATTTGACATTGTGATAAAAGAATGGAATTCAACATTGTATTGTAATTTACATTTCTATGTAAATAAAAGATTAAAGAATGGAATTCAACATTGTATTATAATTTGAATATAAGAATTACATAATAAAGGGAGAAATTGGACTTTGAATTATAATTTATGTTTTAATGTAAATAAAGGAATAAAGGAATGTATTTAAAGTGTTGAAATATTAACTTCATTTTTAAATGAATTAAAATTGAATGGAGATCGTTAGTTGTTTAGCTCGGGGTTAAATCGAACGACGTTATTATGGTTGAACAGTTTATATTTATATATCAATATAATTAAATTTAAATGAATCGAGCGCGGTAGTTTACGTTTTGGAATCGTACCTTTAAATGACTATATCGAAAGATCCGACCATCAGATTTTTCCCAAAACGGAAACCGTCAGGACCGCTTTAGGAAGATCTTTCCAACGATATAAGCTACGTTAAAATCCAATGGTTAGATGTTGAGAAGGGTGTAAATCAAAATTGGTTGAAAACAGCGCCAGGGTCGCTCTTTGACCCGAAGCGTCGTTAAATAAAAGGTCAAATTATTTTAAATAATTAAAGGAAAAAATTAATCTTGATAAAATAATATAACGATATGGAAGGGTTTTTCTCAAATTATATATGCGAGAATTATTTGGGAAGTCCGAGTTTAAACTCATTTCAAATATTCATACGATGTTTTAAGAATTGAAGTTTGAAGACGACGATTGAAGACCGTCAATCCTCCCATCGAATGGATAACGATAGAGGCCCTGAATTGACTTGCTCCCAATTCAAGGGTCATGGTAATTGTCCAAATGAACATGTTGATTGCACGGATATGCGGGTACCTCCTTTTCCTACTGAATATACGGGACGAGAGTACCTCCAGTTTCGTTCAGACCTAGAAAGGGCTTATAAATGGAATGTGTGTCCGACATTGTACTCCTTTATATCGTATTTATTGATTTCTTACCATGTGTATGAATGATTGGTGGCAGAGAATTTATTCTCTTCCTTAACACCCTCTTATATATTTGGCAAAGGATTGATAGTGTGATATGGAGTGATAGTGTGGCATACCAAGATGCAATGATCAAGGTTTCTTGTTGAAAAGCAGAACCTTGTGGTGATGATCAAAGCACAGCTTGAATAAGCATAGCTTTGCGTATTACGTAGCTTCACGAGCCTCATAACTCGGTTGAGTCTAAAATGGAGCAAGGGAACGCAGGGAGAGCAGTAAGTTACTTTCTAGCTAGAAGTGGTGTTTGGGTTTTACACGACCCGGCATTTTACTTATGTGGATGATGGAATGAGGCGCCTCGGATGTTAGGTCCTATAGGACCGGGAAACGTATGTTCAGGAATAACTAATCCACAAACCTTAAGTGTGGACCAGCCCTGCAGCTATCCAAGGGTCACTCGAGCACTGATCCTGAGACATTAGCTAGAGTGTCTTGAATCGGTAAGGAGATCGTTCCTATCCTTGACTCATGATGGAAAACCAAATTACCGATACCACCCTATAGACTCGATTTTATTAGTAGTATGGAGGCATAGTATATAGTAGCTATGATTCCTAGGATTGATACATTTACGTTGAAATGTTTTTGTAACATACATACACTAATAATGATATCAAATTCGTTTTTATTGTACTAAGCATGTTTAATCATCATATGGTAAAACTCTATCCTTTGGTTTGCGTTGCATTGTATGATGGGACTTGAGTCTTATGATGGTTCCATTTTTTCAAAAGCATTGCGTTGTTTACGATTTACTTATTTATTTGTTCTGTCACTTTAAATTATGCACGGCAATCCATTGAAATAAAACCCTTTCCGCGTTAGCGGCGTGGTCTTTGGATTTGCTCTATTACTATTAGTTAAATTAGTTAAGAATTCTCACACCGGTCCCATGACTGACTCGTAGTTTGTTTTCACCTTTGCAAACTCGGGTGCCCTCTTTTCTACACGGGCAGCCAAGTAGCAGGTTTCACTTTCTTTGGAGTTGCTGTCTTTGGAGCTTTCTTGGTGTTTCTTGGTTGAGGTGATGATTTGGAGCTATGAAGACTATCTCTCATTTAGCTTTTATTTGCATTTTATATTTAGACTTTGAGACATCCAAACTTATTTTATTTCCATTTGTTCTATTTTGAAGTTGAAACTTATTTCCTTTTGCTGAGCTTAGTGTAATAATTTAGGACTCTGTGACTGTGGAATTCTATGGTTGATGACATTCATATTTCCACTACTACGATGTTATTATTCTATAGTTTTCCTATGCTATGTTGTATCTGTGATCTGTATTGTTGTATTTTTGTTGTATACCAAATGATTATTCCTTACTTTCATTCCGTGGAAGTTTGGGGTAATCACAGTTGGTATCAGAGCTTTGGTTAAACATAGCTTTGGAATATAACATATTTATAATAATTCGTTTACGTAGAATCACAATATTCTATGGCAAGCATTTCATGAGAATACATAATTGTCAGTCACTTTATCACCATCTTTTTATCTATCCTTTTATCTTTATCATTTCTTAAAATCACCATTATAGTTGTTCTGACTCTTTTTTGGATCGTACAGAACTAACTAAAAATGAGTACTGCAGCCGCTAGAGCCGCTAGAGCTAGAGCAAGGAAGCATAATGTTGCTGAAATCAACAGCCACAACCACCACCACCGCAGCTCTTTGACTTGGATAAGGTAGCGAAGAAGTTCAGGAATTTAGGTGGAGTTCCATTCACTGGTACGGAGACCATGACACAGGCTCAGGCATGGCTTAAGAATTGTGAGAAGAGATTTAGAGGGCTAGGGCTAGAAGATCAAAGGAAGAGATTTACGGCTTCATGGCTCCTCCAAGGCGAAGCACAGAATTGGTGGGAATTGGTCAATATAGGAGGTGATGAAGAAAATATGACTTGGGCCAAGTTTAAAGATCTATTCAATGAAAAAAACATTCCAAGGCAAGAAGTGGAAAGGCTACATGACGAGTTTGCCAAATTGAAGCAAGGCGACAAAACTATCTCGGAGTATGTACGAAGATTTGAAGACCTCTCTTGCTATGCCCTAGAATTGATTCAGGATGATTTTCAAAAGAACAAGAGGTTTATTAATGGACTTGCTAGGAAGTACATTGACAGGGTTACTGCTCACATTGACCTTTCTTTCAATAAGCTGATTGAATTTGCTTGTCGCTATGAGGAGAACGACAAAAGGGTTTCACAACAAGATAGAGAAAGGAGCTTGGCCAAGAATAATAATAAGAAGAAGAAAGCCGAAAAGAAGAATGAAGGAAGCAGTTCTGGAGCTGCTAAAACACATGATAAGACAAAGGTGCAATGCTACAACTGCCAGAAGTTCGGACACTACAGCAAGGACTGCCGAAATCCAAAGAAGGCCAGAAGTGGGGACACTAGAGAATGCTATAACTGCCATCAAAAGGGTAACATCAAAACTAATTGTCCACTATTGAGGAGTGCCCAAGTTGCCTATGTGTACGAGGGAGCAAGTGCACCACCTTCTTCCGCACCTACTTCTTCTGAAGGAGCAGGTAAGCCTGATGTTTTTGGTGGTACCATTTTTGTTAAAAACATTCCTGTTACTGGTTTGTTTGATACGGGCGCATCAAGGAGCTTTATTTCTAGCAACGCAGTTAAGAAATTGAAATTAAAACAAAGAAGTCTTAAAGAGCCAATTAATGTTCATAATCCAGTAGGAGGTTCTATCACTCTAGATGTATTCTGTAAGGTTCCTGTTTCTTACTCCTACTTCTAATTTCTGTTTAACTTGATTATTATGAATTTTTCCAAGTTCGATATCATCCTTGGTCTTGATTGGCTAACAAAATATGATGTTGAAGTACTATGCTTAGAAAGAATAGTGAAGGCGAAAACAAAATTTGGGAATACTATTTCTATACGTTGTCATGGCTCAAAATCAAATAGGAAAGCTTTTTGGTCCTCTCTTGAGATCACTCCCATTTCTTTAGAAAATACTCCTGTAGTCAAAAATTACGTGGACGTATTTGAAGAAGTAGATAATTTACCGCCGCGAAGAGAAATCGATTTCAGAATTGATCTAGTTCCAAATGCAAGGACTGTAGTCCATGCTATCCAACGGATGACCCCTAGAGAAAAAGAAGAGTTGAAAACCCAAATTAAGCAGCTCTTATGGAAGGGACTCATCCGACCTAGTTTTTCCAATTGGGGTGCAGCTGTGGTGTTTGTCCCCAAGTCTAACGGTACTCTAAGGCTATGTGTGGATTACCGCGACCTTAATAAGCAAACATTGAAGAAAAAATACCCCTTGCCTTGCATAGATGATTTAATGGACCAATTAAATGGAGCGAAGGTGTTTTCTAAGATGGACCTAGCCACCGGTTTCCATCAACTCCGCATAGCCGAAGAATGCATACCTTTGATCGCCTTTAGAGGTCCTGACATATTCTACGAATGGTTGGTAATGCCGTTCGGTCTATGATTTGCTCCAGCCTATTTTGTTGACTTGATGAATAGGGTCTTCCGTGATGTTTTAAACAAATTCGTCCTAGTCTTCATTGATGATATATTAATCTATTCTAAAACTAAGGAGGAGCACGAAGGGCATTTAAAGGAAGTATTGGAGATTCTGCAAAGAAATGTTCTAAAAGCAAAATTTTCGAAATGCACATTTTGGCAGGAGGAAGTAAAATTCTTGGGCCATGTTGTGTCGAAAGAAGGAATTGCTGTTGACCTAAGTAAAATTGCCGCCATTCGAGAATGGAAGCAACCCCAGTACACCCACTGAAGTAAGAAGCTTCCTAGGATTGGCTGGATATTATAGGAAATTCGTCAAAGACTTCTCAAAATGTCTGGCCCATTAACAAGGGTCACCAAGAAACACACCAAGTTCATTTGGACAACAGAGTGTGAGGAGGCCTTCCAAAAGCTAAAGGTGAGTCTGACCACTGCTCTCGTACTTACCATCATCGATGGCAAGCAAGATTTAGCCGTCTACACCTATGCTTGTCAAAGTG
Source organism: Allium sativum (assembly GCA_030737875.1). Taxonomy (NCBI): domain Eukaryota; kingdom Viridiplantae; phylum Streptophyta; class Magnoliopsida; order Asparagales; family Amaryllidaceae; genus Allium; species Allium sativum. The sequence goes on from CM060923.1 coordinate 653,859,593, forward strand.
GTGGTCTTGGCGCAGTATTGATGCAAAGGGGCAAAGTTGTTGCTTATGCAAGTCGTCAATTAAAACCGCATGAGAAAAATTATCGTGTCCATGACTCAGAGTTGTTGGCCTTAGTTTTTTCTTTGAAAATTTGGAGATATTATCTTTTAGGAGAAAAATTTGAATTATTCACAGACCATCAATCTTTGAAATATCTCTTCGATCAAAAGGATTTGAATTTAAGGCAGCAGCGATGGCTAGAATTTCATGCGGCATACGATTTTGACATCTTATATACGCTGGGGAAAGCCAATGTTGTGGCGGACGCACTCAGTAGAAAGAATGCCATAGTCGCAAGCCTAATCATTACCCCTTCTTTGATTGATAAAATTTCTTCTCTTCAGAAGGACGATGAGTTTATTCAAAGAATTATTAAGAATATTCAAGAAGGTGAAAACACGAGCTTCCAAATAGATGGCAAGGGAATTCTTAGATTGCAAGGGCGGATTTGTGTTCCATATATCCCAGAGCTCATAAGGGAAGTTTTAGACGAAGGTCACACATCAAAGCTTAGCATCCATCCAGGCGTGAGCAAGATGTATCAAGATCTAAAGCGCACATTTTGGTGGAGATCTATGAAGAGGGATATATCCATTTATGTAAGTAGATGTCCCAAATGCCAACAAGTAAAGAGCGATCAACAAAAGCTGGCAGGATTGTCGCAACCATTGGAGGTTCCAAATTGGAAGTGGGACCAAATCTCCATGGATTTTATAGATGGTTTGCCTTGCACTAGGAAAAGAAATGATAGCATATGGGTGATCGCGGATCGCTTCACCAAGACCGCTCATTTCATACCTGTCAAGTCCACTAGAACTGCTCAAAGTCTGGTGAAAATTTATTGCAAAGAAATAATCAGGCTACATGGGTATAAAACTAAATCTTTCCTTTTCATCATTATCCGAATAAGAATTTCCATTTTCTAAATAATAATAAAAGAATAATTCTTTGTTTTTAAAACAGAGTTCCTAGTTGCATTGTTAGCGACCATGAACCTATCTTCACTAGCAAGTTTTGGAAAGCATTCCAAAATGAGTTCGGAATGAAGTTAAATCCTAGCACCATATATCATCCTCAGACAGATGGCCAAACTGAGAGGGTGAATCGCATTCTTGAGGATTTATTGCGAGCTTGTATGCTTGATTTTGGAGGTTCTTGGGAGGATCACTTGCACTTAGTTGAATTCTCATATAACAATAGCTACCAAGAAAGTTTGAAAATGTCTCCATTTGAAGCCTTATACGGCAGGCCATGTAGATCGCCATCATGCTGGGTTGAAAAAGGAATTCGTCTTGTTTTGGGTCCAGACATGGTTCGAGAAGCTTCAGACAAAGTTGACTATATTAAGAAGCGATTATTGGCCGCTTAAAGTAGACAAAAGAGCTATGTAGATGTAAGAAGAAGGGAGTTGGTTTTTGAAGTGGGTGACTATGTCTATTTGAAAGTTACTCCAATGCGAGGTGTAATCCAATTTGGAAAGACAAAAAAATTAGCACCTAAATTCATCGGTCCCTTTCCTATTCTTGAGAAGATTGGTACCCTAGCTTACAGAATTCGGTTGCCCGACTGGTTGCCTGGGGTGCATGACGTATTCCATGTATCTCAACTTCGGAAGCATATTCATGATCCAGATCTGGTTGTGGAAGAAGCCGCACAGCAAGATTTGGAGATTACCCCAAGCCTTGCAGTGAGAAGGGAGCCACTGAAAATTATCGGCAAAGAGACTAAAGAGCTGAGAAATAAAAGAATCAACTTAGTCAAAGTGCAATGGAGCGGTGATCCCAGAGACTGCACTTGGGAAACTGAGGAGAGTATCAAACAAGCTTACCCCAATTGCAGGGTGGATATCTCCAATTAGAATTTGTTTTGTGGTACGCTTAAAATATTTTTACATTCTCTGTGTTGGTTCCTACTCTTCTATTTTCCTTTTTCCTTTTCGAGGAAGAAAAGTTCTTAAGTGGGGGAGATTGTAACAACCCGGAATTTGGGGCCAATTAAAAATTTTTATTTTAGAAATTTTAAGGGATTTTAATATTTGAAATAAATTATTTTAAATAATAACGACTAGAAATTTATTTTAATCGAAGTTATACGAATATATTTAATTTAATTATAAAAAGGAATTAGAAATAGCACGGTAGTTTGAAGAGTCAAATCTGAACTTTGGCTGACTGTGCAGGATGTAGAATAAATCGGATTTTGGTGAAACCAAAAATATTAGAATCAAATTTAAAAATATCTTTCCAACGAATCCGAAAAATCGAAATTTCACAGCAGGAATTAAAATTTATGGCCATTTGAAATTTCAGAATAGTCGTTATAGAATTTCTATATTAAAAATGGCCATTTTCCAAACGGTCTCGAAATTCGGCGAAATTTGTTTCGTTGGGACCGTATCATTAAAACAAAGCCAGAAACAATTTTTCTGGATTTTTCTGAGTTTGAATGTGGCCCCGGTAAAATTAAAAAGTACGTTCGAAGTTAATATTAAAGATTTATTTTAAAATAAAAGAAACATGCTGTAAACTTTAGAATTAGACTTCGGCACTAGCGCCATTGCGTTCAGAAGGCGTCAAAACATATTGTTCGACAGTCGTTGGGCTCCGTTTGGTGATCGGATGGAAAAACCCTAATTTTGGGATTAATTAAATAAATAAATAAAATAAAATACGCTTGATAATACAGTATAAATACGGGCCACTATTCATCGTCTCTTCCCCGTTTCTTTCAGCCACCAAAACCCATTCCCATCAAATCTTCTTCCTTCGATTTCTCCTTCGTTTCTCAACGAAATTCTTCGTCGTGGTACAACTTTTCGAAGAGATTTTCGTGTTCTTCGATTCTAGACCGGAATCAAAGCCTCTCGTGGCCTGTAGCCGCCGCCCTAACCTCCCATGCCCGCCGCTGTTCGCACCGTGCTGGGTCCACCACGGCCGATCGCACCCCCTTCCAGGCGCAAGCTCCCCTCTCCTAGCTCTCCGACGTCGCGCAATCCGTTCTGAAAATCGTTGAGTATATTTTCTCTAAATCGGATCCAAAGTTTTGAACAAACTGAATTATAAAGGTATGAACATTTCAGATTTTGCGATGCTTTTATCTGTTACAGTAGCAGTCGTGAAAAGAAATTTGATAATTTGTTCATATGAACTTCAAACCGAAAAAATTTAGATCCGAGAGAACCGTGACTTCGAACACGACTCTTAAAAAACGATTGGGACAAATTCTTATCCAATCAAGGTGAGATTCTGTTTTAAATTATTAAATTAATTTAATTATTAATCTTCCTCTGTTATTTAAATAATTGAATGGTGAATGAAGAAGATCTGAGATGTGATAATATTATGAATGATTGTTTGGTTTATCTGTGTGTATAATTCCAGATCTGCTAGTTAAAAATTTCAGATCTATATGTGATGAAATTTTGAATAATAATTTTGTTTAAATTTAGTTGAATCATGTTTTGTTGATATTTTATGAATCATGTATTTATAAAAATATCACCTTGTTCATGTCTTTGAATTGAACTAGAAAATTTCAATTCAACACCACCTTGTTGTTATTTGATTTGACTAGACCTTTTTAGTTCAAATATAATATTGATATGATGTTTGTAGGATTGAAATATGATGATATGAAAGAAATTACATTTATATTTAATGTAACTAGGACATGAATTTTTCACTGCAATAAAAATTACATTTTTGCAATGTAAATAAAAAGATGAGATTTTTGCAATGTACATAAAAAGATGAGATTTTTGCAATGTAGATAAAAAGATGAGATTTTTGCAATGTAAATTAAAAGATGAGATTTTTGCAATGTAAATAAAAAGATGAGATTTTTGCAATGTAAATAAAAAGACGAGATTTTTGTAACATGAAATTTATACCGCATAGAAAATTACTTTTTTATATGTAATTCAAAGACATGAAATTTATACCGCATAGAAAATTACATTTTTATATGTAATTAAAAGACATGAAATTTATACCGCATAGAATTACATTTTTTATATGTAATTATAGAAATAGAATTTACATGTAAATTAGAATTACATTTTTATATGTAAATTAAGAATGAGAAGTTGCATTGAAAATAAAATTATATTTTTATATGTAACTAAAGAATAGGAATTTACATTGTAATAATAATAAAAAAGATAAGAATTTTACATTGTAAAGGGGGTTTTACATTGCAATTAAAGGATATAAATTCTACATTATAATGTTAGTTACAATTTTCATTGTAATTAAAAAAAGGGAGATTTTACATTTTGATAAAAGAATGGAATTCAACATTGTATTATAATTTACATTTCTATGTAAATAAAAGATTAAAGAATGAAATTCAACATTGTATTATAATTTACATTTCTATGTAAATAAAAGATTAAAGAATGGAATTCAACATTGTATTATAATTTACATTTCTATTTGAATATAAGAATTAAAGAATAAAGGGAGAAATTGGACTTTGAATTATAATTTACGTTTTAATGTAAATAAAGGAATGTATTTAAAGTGTTGCAATATTAACTTCATTTTTAAATGAATTAAAATTGAATGGAGATCGTTAGTTGTTTAGCTCGGGGTTAAATCGAACGACGTTATCATGGTTGAACAGTTTATATTTATATATTAATATATATAAATATAATTAAATTTAAATGAATCGAGCGCGGTAGTTCACGTTTTGGAATCGTACCTTTAAACGACTATATCGAAAGATCCAACCGTCAGATTTTTCCCAAAACGGAAACCTTTAGGACCGCTTTGGGAAGATCTTTCCAATGGTATAAACTACGTTAAAATCCAACGGTAATATGTTGAGAAGGGTGTAAATCAAAATTGGTTGAAAACGGCGTCAGGGTCGCTCTTTGACCCGAAGCGTCGTTAAATAAAAGGTCAAATTATTTTAAATAATTAAAGGAAAAAAATTAAACATGATAAAATAATATAACGATATGGAAGGGGTTTTCTCAAATTATATATGCGATAATTATTTGGGAAGTCCGAGTTTAAACTCATTTCAAATAATCAGACGACGTTTTAAGAATTGAAGTTTGAAGACGGCGATTGAAGACCGTCAATCCTCCCCTCGAATGGACAACGATCGAGGCCCTAAATTAACTTGCTCCCAATTCAAGGGTCATGGTAATTGTCCAAACGAACATGTTGATTGAACGGATATGCGGGTACCTCCTTTTCGTACTGAACATACGGGACGAGAGTACCTCCAGTTTCGTTCAGACCCAGAACGGGCTTATAAATGGAATGTGTGTCCGACATTGTACTCCTTTATATCGTATTTATTGATATTTTGTATGAATGATTGGTGGCGGATAATTTATTCTCTTTCTTAACACCCTTTTATATATTTGGCAAAGGATTGATAGTGTGATATGGAGTGATAGCGTGGCATACCAAGATGAAATGATCAAGATTTCTTGTTGAAAAGCAGAACCTTGTGGTGACGATCAAAGCACAGCTTGAATAAGCATAGCTTTGCATATTACGTAGCTTCACGAGCCTCATAACCCGGTTGAGTCTAAAATGGAGCAAGGGAACACAGGGATGGCAGCACGTTTCTTTCTAGCTAGAAGTGGTGTTTTGGGTTTTACACGATCCGGCATTTTACTTATGTGGATGATGGAATGAGGCGCCTCGGATGTTAGGTCCTATAGGACCAGGAAACGTGTGTTCAGGAATAACTAATCCACAAACTGCAACTGTGGACCGTCCTTACATCTATTCAAGGGTCACTCGAGCTCTGATCCTGAGACATTAGCTAGAGTGTCTCGAATCAGTAAGGAGATCGTTCCTAGCCTTGACTCATGATGGAAAACCAAATTCCCGATACCACCCTACGGACTTGATTTTATTACTTGTATGGAGGCATAGTATATGGTAGCTATGCTTCCTAGGATTGATACATTTACTTTGAAATGTTTTTGTAACATATATACACTAATAATAATATCAAATTCGTTTTTATCATACTAAGCATGTTTAATCATCATAAGGTAAAACTCTATCCTCTGGTTTGCGTTGCACTGTGTAATGGGACTTGAGTCTTGTGATGGTTCCATTTTTTCAAAAGCATTGCGTTGTTTACGATTTACTTATTTATCTGTTCTGTCACTTTAAGTTATGCACGACAATCCATTGAAATAAAACCCGTTCCACGTTAGCGGCGTGGTCTTTGGATTTGCCTTATTACTATTAGTTAAATTAGTTAAGAATTCTCACACCAGTCTCATGACTGACTCGTAGTTTGTTTTCACCTTTGCAAACTCGGGTGCCCTCTTTTCTACACGGGCAGCCAAGTAGCAGGTTTCACTTTCTTTGGAGTTGCTGTCATTGGAGCTTTCTTGGTGTTGCTTAGTTGAGGTGATGATTTGGAGCTATGAAGACTATCTCTCATTTAGCTTTTATTTGCATTTTATCTTTAGACTTTGAGACATCCAAACTTATTTTATTTCCAGTTGTTCTATTTTGAAGTTGAAACTTATTTCCTTTTGTTGAGCTTGGTGTAATAATTTAGGACTCTGTGACTATGGAATTCTGTGGTTGATGACATTCATATTTCCGCTGCTATGATGTTATTATTCTATAGTTTTCCTATGCTATGTTGTATCCTTGATATGTATTGTTGTATTTATGTTGTATTCCAAATGATTATTCCTTACTTTCATTCCGTGGAAGTTTGGGGTTATCACAGCTCTGGTTGGTGTATCGTAGACTTGAGGGAATTACTCTGGTATGGAGTCTAATTCGATCGAAGGTTGAAGTCTGTACGCTTACGTAGCATAGTAATGACAGATATATGCGAAATGTAATATTGTTATGTAGAGGTCCGTATGTCACTCCAGCATAGGATGAGGGATTGCGTTCATTTCTGTGGCATTACGGTGGAGACCGTGCGAGTGGGTTACCATGGGGTGTACCTCAATATTGAGGGGTAGCTATATATATACTATATTAGGTTAATCCAATGGAAAGTAAATGGGTATGACGTGTGTGTAAGCCTTGAGTGCTGTTAACCCAAGTAACATGATAAATAAGAAAATGTGATTGAACGATATATGCAGGATTATCCAAAGTGTATTTTTTAAATCTAGTCACCAGAACTTGTGTTTCGACCTCTTCCTCATGACATACTCGCAGATTAGATTTGTGATAGAGACCTGAGACATGATAGCTTTGGATGCTGGTTAGGCAGTATTATTAATACGGTAAGGCTATAGTTTGATTATATTGTATTCTGTCCATTCTTCTGTGAGATATTTTCTGAGATCTGACATATTTTTTGTCTCTGTCTTTTCTAAAGATACCAAAGCAAACCAACACAAGTTTCGATTGATTAGAATTTTGAAAAAAAATTGTTTTGTCGGAATTCGGGTTGTTACACCTGCCATAGCTGAACTTTCGCCCATCCCCGTGACCTCGTTTCTCCTCCATTCTCGCCCCTGACTTCACCAATATCACTGACCTCCAAGGTTCAAACTTCCCGCCATTAAAAACATCAACATGCACCAATGTTGACAATCACGTTGTCGGCCTACCCCCAGGTTCGTCGCGTGTTCAGATCTGCCTTGCAACCTACAGGAAGTAGCGAACTTCCTTATGAAATAACTTGAATACAACATCTAAACAAGCTAGAGCACCTCCAAAGCACTGCTTGTTTCAGCAAATACCTCACACAAAACCTCTTCTTGCCATGCAAGTTGTTTTCGTAAGCATCGGGCCCTCCTTTACACTGCATCACATGCCGTGCTACCAACCAGACAACCCAGCTTTCACTTTCTGAGCATGTAGTAAAAATGTACGAATCCATCTGTATGCATATATGATTTTTTTTTGAGATTTTTAGTGTGGTTGAATTTGGTTTTAATTTGTAAAAACATGAAAGGGCTTCAACCATGAATTCTTAAGCATTTTTGCCGAATCTGAACTACTCAAGTATTTATAGATGCAAATCCTTCGCACATAAGGAATAGGAAGATAAGCTGCTACAATTTAGTTGTTAGGTCTGCAAGTTTCAATTTACTTTGTCGGCAAATTTAGGAGGGTAGGTCTGCGCAACGGAGATAGTAGGAAGATTTGGTTGGCTGAAGGAGAAATAAAATGTATAGTCTATATGTCTGATCATATCAAGTAGGCTAGAATGTCTTTGTCTAGCTCACAACAATGCAGTAAGATACTTGGCGACCAAGTGTTGATATTATTATTTTTAACGAACCCAAGTATATTTTAAGATTTTAAACATAATGTTTTCAAAGTCAAGTTTCACATCACCGATACGCCAAAAAATTTATTCGTTTTACGGACCGTTGGAGACAGAAATAAAAACACCATCATGTCAAGCAATGTGCCATGATCCCAAAAATATAATTAAATAGACAAGTTGACTTACTCTGTGAAATTCCAAAACGCTGATATAGGGTATAAAAACATTAAACGAAAAGTTGCTTATGTTTCAAATTAAAAATTATGGAAAAATTCTATAAATTAAATTAACCATGCGTGATAAAAATCTTATCCGCATTCGAAACAAATTTTTATTATAATTTAATAAATCATTGTGGTTAATAAACGATTCCATATCGTCTTTCTGAAAATATGATTCGGACAGAACATACAATCTATAAGCCGAAATATTTATTTTTCACTTCCATTAGAAAAATATGATCCAATAGATTCAAACGTTTCTTGTTTCACAGAATTCCAACTTAATACAGATTCTATATATTCAATCGAAGTGCAAAACTCAATATTACAAACTACTACGACGTTATGAGCTCGATTATAATTATATTATCATTAATACGTTCAACATCGTTTGTATAAATTTATTCGTTATTCTAATTCGGATATAAACTCGATTAAATTTCCTAAATAATCCAATTTACACAAAATTGTCAACTCAACTTTTTTCGATTATTTCAAAAATTAATTATATTATCCATTATTTATTTTAATTAAATAATCAAAATATTTAATTCTATTTATTTAAATTGCCAAAAAATTATTCAAATAATTAAATAAATTATTTATTAAATCACTAAAATTACGGGATGTTACATTCCTTTGCCTCTAAAAGAATTGCGTCCCCGAAATTGCTATGCAGTATCACAACCTACTTGGTAGAAATTCCATACTTCACATTTCCGTAATTCAATTCTTACGCCTAATATTTTATCCTTATATCAAAACCCGACCTTTTATTTTTCATTCCAAATGATATGTCAGCCACTTTTGGATAATTTATTGTTACATACTTACCCTTAATCTGTATGTTATCCTATATATTACCACATCTACTCCAAATTGGTTTTTAAATTAATTTATTAACTTGCTTAACCAATCGGGCTTTCAAATCTCTTATACAATCGACAAGTCGATCTCCAATTATTAAAATTTTCGTAAACATTTTCTAACTCTTTAAATTTTTGAAAAATTTCACTAGCGTCTCATTTACATGACTTAATCGGTACAACTACAACTTGCCTCTCTAGGATCTCTCCAATCCAAAAGAATATCAAATAGCCAAACGGCTTACCAACTAGGCTCATAAAATGTAACAACTCGGAAAATCCGAACCAATTTAAAATTTTTATTTTGGCTATTTCAATGAATTTTGAACAATTAAAATAATTTTTTGAAATAATAACGACTAAAAATTTATTTTAATCGAAGTTAGAGTGAATATATTTGTTTTGACTTTAAAAGAAATTAGAAATAGTACGACAGTTTGAAAAGTCAAACTTGAACTTTGACCGAATTTACCGGATTCAGTATTAAATGGATTTTAGTGAAACCAAAAATATCTAAATCTGTTTGAAAATTTCTTTCCAACGAATCTGAAAAATCAAAATTTCATAACGGGAATCAAATGATATGGTCAGTTGAATATTAAGGATGACCGCTATAGTATAAATTATAGCCCGTATAAAAGGCCATTTTTCAAATGACCTCTGTTTTCGACGAAACCACTTTTGTTGAATACAGAATGTCAAATTATGGTTAAATTTAATTTTCCTTAATTTTTGAAATTAATATGTGAGCGTGGCAAACAAAAATATGTTTTGTCAATTTCGATTAAATCTGATCGACTTGAAAATGGCCATTTTTCAAACAGTCTCAGAATTCGACGAAATTAATTTTGTTAGGATCTTATCGTCAAAACAAAGCCAAAAATAATTTTTTTGTATTTTTATGAGTTCGTATGTGGCCCCGGTGAATTTAAATATACGATCAAATTAATTTATTAAATGATTTAAATAATAAATTAAAGATTACAGGCCACAAACAGTCGTTTGGGATGACGAGACTTAGCCCATTGGATCCGGAACAGGGGCTATTGGGTTGGGTCAACACTGGTTAGAATGAAAATAGATTGGTTTAAAACTTTTGGATTTATTTGCAAAATTAACATTAAAATAATATAAAATACACCTCATCTCCTTCGAACCCTAACCTCTACTGTAGCCGCCGCCCCCTTAACATCAATGGCCGAGTTTGTTCTAAACTTCCACCACTAATTTCCACCGATCCACTCACAAAAACCCCCTCTTCCTTTAGACTCTTTTGTAGAGATTTTTATCCTTCTCATTTCTATACAGTTGGATCATCGCCGAGAGGCACAGACACCGAGATACAGCGCCCCCGAAGGAGCGCCGTACACAGTGCCACACACCCCCTCGGCTCGATCGAGCTTCACCCAGGTGGGCCCCTCATGTGCGTGAATCACCCCACCTCCGTTAGGGTCACTCTCAAAGGGAATGCCCTAATTTTGGTGGAGGTTTATAAGTATAAGTCACAGATATACAAGACAGATATAAGAACACATCTTTTTGAACAGCGGAAAACAACAACTTTTATTTCATTAAAATACGTGTTACACCAACCATACCATAATTGTCTTACAATCTTTCCAAAAACATAACATCTTTATAACTGTCTTGATTACATTATTTAAAGAAGCATAAAGAAAACATAAATAAACTGCAAAAGTCCTATAGTTGCTGTCCAAAGCCATAGTCCAAAACGAAAAGATCCAAGCAATACATTCTTTCTCTTCAAGCTGGATATGAAGGCTGGTCAAGCTGCGGTATTCCCTCCCTGTGGACCTGGGGGGGGGGGGAACGGAAGAAAAGAAGACGAAAAGTAGAGTCAGACATAAAGCCTGAGTAAGTCTAGTACTATTCAGTCTACGAATAAAGAACTGGGTATGATAAGTATAAACTAGAAATGGGAAAGCACCATAAACTTAGTTAAGTTGTCTAGGGTCGAATATACTATCGTACCCCATAGTAATCTCTGTACCCATATAACTAGTTCCCAACGGGCACCCCATAATCAGGGTGAAGTGATCCATTTTATGATGACCGGCTCCTACTCGCATAGTTACATGTGTCTTACGGCCCCCGATGTTGTAGTTACCTATGCTGGTCCCACCATGGGGTGTATCAAGTCCCATGGTGGCGGCCCGACACAATCCTAGAATGCACAGGTATGCTACTGGTGCCCAGTGCCTTATTTTTTTGCGCCGGAGTGTGTGCACGCCCGCACCCCGTTAGAACCTACACTGCTGCACCACCGCCGTCGATTTGACCTCTTACAGTCAGCCCAGTAATCGTGCCCCACCCTGCCTAGTTTCAGGGTATCATGATACACCTTATAGGGTTACTGCTGAAAAGGGTCCCCCGCTACTAGGTTTTCTATTTCTAGCCAACATGCTAAGTTGGTTAAGTGTTTTATAAACCTAACCCCCAATCAGTCTGTTTAGTTTAGCATGTTCCATTTTGATTAAGTATTAATATAATTTACTTAATCCTATCAATCCTGACTCAGCCTTAATTGTCTTATTAAAGCCTTGACCTCTCACATTAGACAGGTATTGTTGTGGCTGCCTGTTGCCGGTTGGGTCCGGGCAGTCTTACGCCACAACTCAGTCTAACCTCGGGTCCTTATTGGGCTCCGTGTTTAATCACCCACATTGGATAGGTATTGTTGTGACTACTGGACAGCCGGGCGGTTCCGGGTAGGTTTACATCACAACTCAATCCAACCTCGGGTTAAACACATCGTATTTTTCTACATTTACATATTTTTCCTCTTTTCTTTTTATATGTAAATATTTGCGGCCCATTATTCAAATTCATCTTTATTGGTAAAGATTTATTTATGCCACTTAATTGTTTTTCAAAGTTATTGGCATGCGTCAAACATGCCAACACATATGTTCCATATTTTAGCCCAAACGTCATTACCCCCGTTTTATACGTTCGTTCCAATGTAAGGTGTGTTGGGTTTAATACTTAAACCCAATTTAGCCATATGAAAAGGGGAGGCTATAACATAGTGTTTATAAGGTGACATAAAAAGGGGAGTGTGAATGCATGAACTTGCAACATAACGATCTAATTAACATAAGATAGGCATATGTGAACTTGCAATTGTAACAACATATAATATAAGCAATACTTAAACATGAATCATTCTATTCACATAATCATGGTGTAAACGAAACATGTAGTCATGGCATAAATAGTACTTAAACATGAACCACTCTAATCATATAATCATAATTGAACATGAGTCCTTATATGGTCATGGCATAAACATAATTGATTATGAATCCTATTATTCATATAATCAAGGTTTTTGTCCTATCTATGTAACTTGTAAGGGGATGTAATTCTAGTGTAATTTCTAATGTAACTTATGTGCCAAATATATATATTATCATATGATTAAGATAACAACATAAGCTTAAAAAACATGTTTTTAACTAGGCATAATAACAAACATAGCTTAGTCATGTTCATAAAATTAATACAAGCTTACAACGACGCTTGCTTTTGTCACTATCACAAAATCATGATTTTTATACTTGAACTATGATGCCAATTTCAACATAACCTTCATATGAATCATAATACTTAGGTGAATCAAATTACACTAATGATGACCATAGAATTTTACATCATGTTGTCATAACAATAAATCATAGACTTTCATGAATTTCCAAATAAACTATTACAACATATAGTTGTTGTTTCAACATGAATCTTATACTTGCATTTACCAAATGGGTGTTGTAAATAACTACCACAAACATGTAGTTTTCAATATGAATCATATGCTTGCATGAGTCCCAATCAAAATTCCACAACATGTGGTTGTCAACATAAACCATATACTTGTATGAATCAAACCATAGCATTGCCAAATCGTTTAGAATCAAAATAACATACAAATATAAGTCATTATCGCCACAATTCCATTTCGTTTCCAACGCAAATCGCGTACTTGCAAATATCCAATCGTATACCATAATATTCCCAAACCGTTTTGCATCAAAGCAACATACAAATATAGATTATTATCGCCACAATCCCATTTCTTACATTACACAAATCAACACAATTATTTAATTCACATCGGAATAGCACTCTACTTACAACGTATGACGAATCTTCAATTCAGGAATCTGAATTCTGAATTTGGAGATGCTATCCTTTGTTGTAGGCGTTGCTTTGATTTGATTAACGTTGCTTTAAGCTTTGAATTATCTCCTAGTTGTCTCTCTATTTCTGACGGCTATCCTCAGTCTCTCCTCAGCAGCATGACGGTCTCATCTCCATTTTAGTTTATGTGAATTAGGGTTAGTCTTAGGTCCTTTTTATAGAGTTTGTGAGTTGATTTAGACCGTCGATGAAGCTTGGTTCAATAATAGCCGTTCGTTTGAAGGAGAGACCAACCAGGAGCTGACACCTAGCCCTAGTGACGAGGCAAGGCTTAGAAAATCGACCAAACACAGACCTGGCCAGCCAGGACTTGACCAGACCTGACCAGCAGGTCATTTTTGACCTGGGCGCGCTTGGCAGGTGTGCCAGGTCAAAAATGTACTGGCGCACTTCCCAAGTGCGCCAGTTCATTTTTGTTCTGGCGCACTTCCCAAGTGCGCCAGTACATTCTGACCCGTTTTCTGGTTTTTCGCCCAACTTCGTTCGTCCATATCTTCTTCATACGATATCCGTTTTACGCAAACTAAGACTCCATCTCAAGCAGAATTCCGAGACGAACGCAATGGCGTATACCGTTTCCCTTAATTCTCTGATTTGTAATTAGTTATACTTTAATTTGTGAATTTCACGGTTATAGAATACACGGCGTGTTACATTCTCCCCCACTTAAAAAGGATTTCGTCCCCGAAATCTTCAAGTTCAGGAAGAATGTACATTCTAACATCCAAATATCCATCTACTCATCCATTAAACACGAGCATCCATTGTCCTTAAAAGACTTCTAATGCTTCATGATCATATGCGAAGTGTGTGTGTACATGTACTTATCTAATGCAAAATCAGGCGGTCTACTGATTCAGTTGACCTCCTTAATGCGAATTATGTAAGTGCTATGAATCCATTATGTATGCAAATCCTCCTATTCATGATTCCACATGAGTGCACAATCATTCATACACATGCAACATCCATATGACAACACATTACAGTTCAACCATATACGAATGCAAACATATATGCATATGCAATATGAAGTGACTGAGCCGATCTAAAACCTAGGTTGTGTGTGTATATGCAACCACGAGCAACCACTAGCAATCACTTGCAACTACTTGCAACCATCATCCATAACATGTTTCAATTACATGTTTTCATCCAAAGAGTTTCTACCTAAAAGATAGGGTCGAGGAGATATACCTAAAAAAAAGATAGATAAAAGCGCAACTTAAGGAAAAAGGAAAGATCAAAGATGTACCCTCGAAAAGAAAAGGGTAGGCTGCGCGTATTTTAGCTTCAGTTTCCCAAGTTGCATCTCCTTCGGCGTCGCTCCACTGAACTTTGACGAGCTTGACTTCGCGGTTGCGTAGCTTTTTCACTTCCGTTCCTAATATGCGGGTTGGAACTTTTCTTATGGTTGCTTCGCGTTCCACTTCAGCTTCTTCTAGGATATTTGGCTCTACCACTTCAGCAGACTCATGTAGACATTTTCGGAGATGTGAAACGTGAAAGACGTTGTGAACTCCGGCCAATTTTTCGGGTAGCTCCAATCTATAGGCCATTTTCCCAATTTTCTCGATGATAGGGAATGGCCCTACGAACCTTGGTGCTAGCTTTCCTGTGGTTCCAAAACGAACAACGTTCCTTAGCGGAGATACCTTAAGAAAAACTCGGTCCCCAACCTCAAATTCAAGGTCGGTTCTCCTCTTGTCGACGTAGGACTTTTGTCTGACTTGGGCCATCTTCATCCTTCTTCGTATTAAGTCTACTTTCTCTGAAGTTTCTCGGATCATATCTGGTCCAAGTATGAGGTTATCAGTAGACTCCCACCAACAAGTGGGCGATCGACACGGTCTTCCATATAAAGCTTCGAAGGGCGCCATTCCGATGGTTGCTTGATAGTTGTTGTTGTAGGCAAATTCCACCAAAGGAAGATGGTCCTCCCACGTCCCTCCGAAGTCTAGGATGCACAGTCTTAAAAGGTCCTCCAAAACTCTGTTCACTCTTTCTGTTTGGCCGTCGGTTTGGGGATGATAGGCTATGCTCAAGCATAACTGTGTTCCTACCGCTTCTTGCAGACTCCGCCAAAACTCACTAGTGAAGATAGGGTCTCGGTCACTAACGATGTTGGATGGTATTCCATGGAGTCGAACGATTTCCTTAAGGTAAAGAGATGCTAGGGATGAGGCAGTTCTTTTACTTTTGACAGGTAAAAAGTGGGCGCTTTTTGTAAGCCTATCCACTATTACCCATATGCTAGTGTTGCCTCTCCTAGACCTAGGCAGCCCATCAACGAAGTCCATTGAGATGCTATCCCACTTCCACTGTGGGACCTCTAGAGGATGTAGCAGACCGCCAGGCTTTTTCTGTTCCGCCTTAACCTGTTGGCACACCATACACTTAGAAACGAAATCTGCCACGTCCCTCTTCATGCCGTTCCAAAAGAAAGTTCTTTTTATATCTTTGTACATTTTATCTCCGCCTGGGTGTATCGTCATCTTGGAGTGATGTGCTTCCTCGAGAACCTTCTTTACTAAATCCCTTGTTTGTGGGACGCATAGTCTTCCGTCTCGCCTTAGCCAACCCTTATCATCGATGGAGTATCTGTTGAGGTGACTCGAAGTCTCACCCCTAATTAGCCTATCAATCGTTTCCACAAGCTGAGGGTCTTCGCGTTGTGCTGTCCCTATTGAGTCCACTAAAATCGGGCGCACTTCAAGAGATGCTAGCAAGCCTGGTACAAAATCAGAGGAAGGCCTAAAGTCGAAGCTGGCTATAAACTCTAGGCTTTGTCTTTCAACAAACAGCGGTCTTAGGGTCAGTTTCTTTCGGCTCAACGCGTCTGCCACTACGTTGCCTTTGCCCGGAGTGTAGGAGATTTCGAAATCGTACGAGGCAAGAAACTCCATCCATCTCTGTTGCCTCAAGTTAAGATCTTTTTGCGAGAAAAGATATTTCAACGATTTATGGTCAGTGAAAGTTCGAACTTCTCACCTAGGAGATAGTGTCGCCAAGACTTGAGTGCAAAGACGATGGCAGCTAACTCAAGATCATGGGTCGGGTAGTTCTTTTCGTGCACTTTCAATTGTCTCCCGCCATAAGCTACTACCCTTCCTTCTTGCATTAAGACGGCTCCTAACCCTGTCCCACATGCATCTGTATAAACGGTGAACATCTTGCTTCCATCTGGCAACGTCAAAACTGGGGCTGTTGTAAGAGCCCTTTTCAGTCGCTGGAAAGCAAACTCGCAATCCAAGTCCCACTTGAACACTAGATTCTTCTTGGTCAACTTTGTGAGCGGAGCTGAGATTTTCGCAAAATCCCTTATGAACTTTCGATAGAAACCTGCTAGTCCTAGAAAACTTCGGACCTCGGTTGCATTCCTTGGTGTCTTCCAATCCTGTACCGCCACTACCTTAGCAGGGTCCACTGCTAACCCTTGTTTGGATACTATGTGCCCAAGGAACCTCACTTCTTCTCTCCAAAAGTGGCATTTGGAGAATTTGGCTTTTAGCTGATGGACTCGCAGAGTTTCCATGATTGCCCTTAAGTGCTGAGCATGTTCCTCTTCATTCTTTGAGAAGATAAGGATATCGTCTACGAAGACCACTACGAACTTATTGAGGAAATCTCTGAATACCCTACTCATCAGGTCCACGAAGTAAGCAGGTGCATTTGTCAAGCCGAAAGGCATGACGAGCCATTCAAAGAAGCTGTCTGGGGTTCTGAATGCCGTTTTATCGATACTATCTTCAGCCACCCTTAGCTGATGAAAACCGATCGCTAAATCGAGTTGGGAGAAAACAGACGCTCCTACAAGCTGATCAAACAAATCGTCAATTCTGGGGAGAGGGTGCTTATTCTTTTTCGTTAGCTTGTTGAGCTCCCTATAGTCAACACATAGACGGAGTGAACCATCCGCCTTTGTAGCGAACACCACTGGAGCGCCCCATTCTGAAATGCTCCTCCTAATGAACCCCTTTTCTAGAAGCTTTTTAATCTGTTTACTGAGCTCTTTCCTTCCCCGTGGAGCCATGTGTCTAACGGGCAACGCAACGGGCTTTGCATTATCTACAAGGTATATGCGGAAGTCTATCTCCCGCTTCGGAGGCAAGCCCTTCACCTCTTCGAAGACATCCGGATATTCCCGGACCACACTAACTGATTGCAAATTTTCAACAGAGGCATCTAGCGATTCAAGATAACTAAGCATAACCGCATACGAGGGATTACAAGAAATTTCCAAAGTGTTACCGAGCTGGGTTAGGAGCCTGACAACCATTTTCTCACAATCAAGGATGGCCCCATTACTAGATAGCCAATCCATGCCCAAAATCAAACCATATCCCGAAAAGCCCAAAACAAAGGCACTACATTGAAATTCTACGCTTAGAATAGAAATTTTCAATCCCAAACAGATCATAGACAAATGAGCTGGGCCCCCAATTGGGTTTGAAACAATTAAGGGGTCCTCTACCATACTAGTTTTTAGGTGCAGAGATTCTACTAAAGCAGACGAGATAAAGGAGTGCGATGCGCCAGAATCAAATAAAGTGCGAACTGGGTGATCATAAAGATAAACTACACTTTCTACAGAAGTATTTATACCTCGCTGTTGCAGAGGTGGCGCTTCTAGCACATGAACCTGCGCCCCCGAGGTGGATCCAGCCCTCTGCCCCTGTCCTCGTTTCTTTGGGCAGTCCTTAGCCATGTGGCCTGTCTCACCGCAAGAAAAGCACCCACCATTCATCTTGGCCTTCTTTTTCCGGCAATCTTTCACTAAGTGCCCCACTTTGCCACAGAAATTACACTTCCTCTTCTCTTTGTTGCCTTTCCCGCCCTTCTTAAAGTCTGTCTTCTTAGGCTGCAAACCCTCTTTCTTCCCTTGAGAGCTTTCTGCCTTTGTCTCCTTTTTGCCCTTATCCTCTTCGTCCAGCAATGCCATCTGCACCAATCTTTCATACGTAGCTCCCATGGGTATATGGGTCATGGACAAACTGTGTAATGGCTCATTCAACCCTTTGACAAAACGGAGAGCCTTCTTGTGCGGGGTGTTGACTAGGTCCAGTCCGAACATAGCCAGCTCATCAAACTGATTAACATACTCTTTGACTGTCTTGTTCCCTTGCTTAAGAAATAAGAATTTTTCCAACTGCAAACTCCTTTCTGCGTCTGAGAGAAATTTAGCCTCAAACCTTGCCCTAAAGTCCTCCCATGTTTCCACTGGTCTTTCTGCATTGGTGACTTCCCACCAGTAGGAAGCCTCGCCCTTTAGTAGCCACACTGCCAGTTGTACTTTCTGTCTATCTTCTACCTCAAAGATGATGAATAAGTCCTCGGTTTCTTTCAGCCAATTTCTAGCTGCCACGAAGGACTCAGTTCCATGAAAATCCTTTCCTCCCATAGTTTTAAAATCTTTACATATCTTAGCAAACGTGTTTCCCCGTGGAGGAGGTGGAGGTGCTGCTGCAGCTGGATGATTTCCTGCAGCTGGGGGAGGAGGAACGGTAGGACCTGGCTGAGTGGCCCTTGCTTCTAAGAACCGTCTAAACCAACCAGGTATTGGTACATCCTCTGGCAAGTTAAGTTCTTCGGACATGCTGAAACAAAAAGGATAGATTCAAAACGAAGGATAAGAGATAGTACCTATGGCTTTGGGGAGTGGACTTTGCCTTTTAAAATAAAATAATATTTTATCTTTTAAAAATGCTTCTTTAAATTTCTTTTTGAAAAATAAATTTTCAAAACTTTTTATCTTATCTGGTAAACCTATGCTCTGATACCAAGTGAAACACCCCACCTCCGTTAGGGTCACTCTCAAAGGGAATGCCCTAATTTTGGTGGAGGTTTATAAGTATAAGTCACAGATATACAAGACAGATATAAGAACACATATTTTTGAACAGCGGAAAACAACAACTTTTATTTCATTAAAATACGTGTTACACCAACCATACCATAATTGTCTTACAATCTTTCCAAAAACATAACATCTTTATAACTGTCTTGATTACATTATTTAAAGAACCATAAAGAAAACATAAATAAACTGCAAAAGTCCCATAGTTGCTGTCCAAAGCCATAGTCCAAAACGAAAAGATCCAAGCAATACATTCTTTCTCTTCAAGCTGGATATAAAGGCTGGTCAAGCTGCGGTATTCCCTTCCTGTGGACCTGGGGGGGGGAACGGAAGAAAAGAAGACGAAAAGAAAAGTAGAGTCAGACATAAAGCCAGAGTAAGTCTAGTACTATTAAGTCTATGAATAAAGAACTGGGTATGATAAGTATAAAATAGAAATGGGAAAGCACCATAAACTTAGTTAAGTTGTCTAGGGTCGAATATACTATCGTACCCCATATTAATCTCTGTACCCATATAACTAGTTCCCAACGGGCACCCCATAATCAGGGTGAAGTGATCCATTTTATGATAATCGGCTCCTACTCGCATAGTTACATGTGTCTTACGGCCCCCGATGTTGTAGTTACCTATGCTGGTCCCACCATAGGGTGTATCAAGTCCCATGGTGGCGGCCCGACACAATCCTAGAATGCACAGGTATGCTACTGGTGCCCAGTGCCTTATTTTTCTGCGCTGGAGTGTGTGCACGCCCGCACCCCGTTAGAACCTACACTGCTGCACCACCGCCATCGATTTGACCTCTTACAGTCAGCCCAGTAATAGTGCCCCGCCCTGCCTAGTTTCAGGGTATCATGATACACCTTTTAGGGTTACTGCTGAAAAGGGTCCCCCGCTACTAGGTTTTCTATTTCTAGCCAACATGCTAAGTTGGTTAAGTGTTTTATAAACCTAACCCCCAATCAGTCTGTTTAGTTTAGCATGTTCCATTTTGATTAAGTATTAATATAATTTACTTAATCCTATCAATCCTGACTCAGCCTTAATTGTCTTATTAAAGCCTTGACCTCTCTCATTAGACATGTATTGTTGTGGCTGCCTGTTGCCGGTTGGGTCCGGGCAGTCTTACGCCACAACTCAGTCTAACCTCGGGTCCTTATTGGGCTCCGTGTTTAACCACCCACATTGGATAGGTATTGTTGTGACTACTGGACAGCCGGGCGGTTCCGGGCAGGTTTACATCACAACTCAATCCAACCTCGGGTTAAACACATCGTATTTTTCTACATTTACATATTTTTCCTCTTTTCTTTTTATATGTAAATATTTGCGGCCCATTATTCAAATTCATCTTTATTGGTTAAGATTTATTTATGCCACTTAATTGTTTTTCAAAGTTATTGTCGTGCGTCAAACATGCCAACACATATGTTACATATTTTAGCCCAAACGTCATTACCCCCGTTTTATACGTTCGTTCCAATGTAAGGTGTGTTGGGTTTAATACTTAAACCCAATTTAGCCATATGAAAAGGGGAGGCTATAACATGGTGTTTATAAGGTGACATAAAAAGGGGAGTGTGAACGCATGAACTTGCAACATAATGATCTAATTAACATAGGATAGGAATATGTGAACTTGCAATTGTAACAACATATAATATAAGCAATACTTAAACATGAATCATTCTATTCACATAATCATGGTGTAAACGAAACATGTAGTCATGGCTTAAATAGTACTTAAACATGAACCACTCTAATCATATAATCATAATTGAACATGAGTCCTTATATGGTCATGGCATAAACATAATTGATTATGAATCCTATTATTCATATAATCATGGTTTTTGTCCTATCTATGTAACTTGTAAGGGGATGTAATTCTAGTGTAATTTCTAATGTAACTTATGTGCCAAATATATATATTATCATATGATTAAGATAACAACATAAGCTTAAAAAACATGTTTTTAACTAGGCATAATAACAAACATAGCTTAGTCATGTTCATAAAATTAATACAAGCTTACAACGACGCTTGCTTTTGTCACTATCACAAAATCATGATTTTTATACTTGAACTATGATGCCAATTTCAACATAACCTTCATATGAATCATAATACTTAGGTGAATCAAATTACACTAAAGATGACTATAGAATTTTACATCATGTTGTCATAACAATAAATCATAGACTTTCATGAATTTCAAAATAAACTATTACAACATATAGTTGTTGTTTCAACATGAATCTTATACTTGCATTTACCAAATGGTTGTTGTAAATAACTACCACAAACATGTAGTTTTCAATATGAATCATATGCTTGCATGAGTCCCAATCAAAATTCCACAACATGTGGTTGTCAACATTAACCATATACTTGTATGAATCAAACCATAGCATTGCCAAATAGTTTAGAATCAAAATAACATACAAATATAAGTCATTATCGCCACAATTCCATTTCGTTTCCAACGCAAATCGCGTACTTGCAAATATCCAATCGTATACCATAATATTCCCAAATCGTTTTGCATTAAAGCAACATAAAAATATAGATTATTATCGCCACAATCCCATTTCTTACATTACACAAATCAACACAATTATTTAATTCACATCGGAATAGCACTCTACTTACAGCGTATGACGAATCTTCAATTCAGGAATCTGAATTCTGAATTTGGAGATGCTATCCTTTGTTGTAGGCGTTGCTTTGATTTGATTAACGTTGCTTTAAGCTTTGAATTATCTCCTAGTTGTCTCTCTATTTCTGACGGCTATCCTCAGTCTCTCCTCAGCAGCATGACGGTCTCATCTCCATTTTAGTTTATGTGAATTAGGGTTAGTCTTAGGTCATTTTTATAGAGTTTGTGAGTTGATTTAGACCGTCGATGAAGCTTGGTTCAATAATAGCCGTTCGTTTGAAGGAGAGACCAACCAGGAGCTGACACCTAGCCCTAGTGACGAGGCAAGGCTCAGAAAATCGACCAAACACAGACCTGGCCAGCCAGGACTTGACCAGACCTGACCAGCAGGTCATTTTTGACCTGGGCGCACTTGGCAGGTGCGCCAGGTCAAAAATGTACTGGCGCACTTCCCAAGTGCGCCAGTTCATTTTTTTTCTGGCACACTTCCCAAGTGCGCCAGTGCATTCTGACCCGTTTTCTGGTTTTTCGCCCAACTTCGTTCGTCCATATCTTCTTCATACGATATCCGTTTTACGCAAACTCAGACTCTATCTCAAGCAGAATTCCGAGACGAACGCAATGGCGTATCCCGTTTCCCTTAATTCTCTGATTTGAAATTAGTTATTCTTTAATTTGTGAATTTCACGGTTATAGAATACACGGGGTGTTACAGTGCGCCTCCCTTAGCTCTCCGACATCCCACCGGTTGATCTGCAAACCACTTCACGTATTGATCGAATTTTGGATCCAAAGTTTTGAATTAAAGGGAAAAGCTCACGGCCATAGACTGAATAGAGAAGGAAGAAGAGTAAAACCCTTTTAATTATTTTAGTAATTTAATTTTAAATTTTATAAATCTTAACCAAGTCATAATTAATTCATACGACATCGAAAATTAACGATTTCAGATCCTGTGCGATCGTAGAGACGAGATCTACAGTCTAGACTGAAAAAGAGCGATTCCGAGCTGTTTGAATTTTGGACAAATTTGCAGTTCTGAATAAAGCAGAATAACCCAACTGTGAGATTTCTTATTTTTAACAATTAATCAATTTAATTATTTTACTCGCTATGTAATGATTGTATGTATTGGATTTAGATCTGCTTTGTGATGAAATTTTGGATGTATAAATATAAATCTGTTCATTAAATTATAGATCTGCATTTGTTAGTTAAAATATTATGTTATCATTTTTTTATTGAATTGAATTAGTTTGTCAATTCAATATAAAATATTATTTTATCATTTTTAATTGCATTAGTATGTCAATTCAATATAAAATATTATTTTGTCAATTTTAATTGAATTGAATTAGTTTGTCAATTCAATATAAATATTATGTTATCATTTTCATTGAATTGATTTGTTAATTATATTAAAAATAGCATTTTGATCCTTTTTGTTGAATTGAATAAGTTTGTCAATTCAACATAAATATTATGTTGTCATTTTCATTGAGTTGATTTGTTAATTCAATTAAAATTAGCATTTTGGTCATTTTTGTTGAATTGAATTAATTTGTCAATTTAATTAAAAATATCAGTTTCTTATATTATTTTATTGAAATAGAGTTGTCAATACAATTGAAAATATATCATTTTTAGATTATATAATTGTGTTGAAATAGAGTTGTCAATACAATTGTAATTATATCATTTTTGTTTATTGTATTAAAAGTTAAATTTTTATTTGCATTCTTTGATGCAAATGAAAAATTGAAATTAGAAGTTATATTTTTATTTGCATTCTTTGATGCAAATGAAATATTGAAATTAAAAGTTATATTCCTATTTGCATTCTTTGATGCAAGTTAAACATTGAAATCAAAAGTTATATTTTTAATTGCCTTCTTTGATGCAAATACAACATTGCAATAAAAAGTTGAATTTTTATTTGCATTCTTCGATGCAAATAAAATGTTGAAATTAGAAGTTGAATTTTTATTTGCATTCCTTAATGCAAATAAAAACATGATTTAAAATATTACATTTTATTTGTATTTTAGATACAAATAAAACATTTAAATAAAAGTTGCATTTTTTTTGCAATTTCAGATGCAAACAAAACATTAAATTCATTATTGCATTTTTGTTTGCAATTTCAGATGCAAACAAAAACATTAAATTCAGGGTTGCATTTTTGTTTGCACTTTAGATGCAAATAAAAACATTCAAATGAAAGTACATTTCTATTTGCATTTTATATGTAAATAAAAACGTGAATTAGAAAAGTATATTTTTATTTACATTTTAGATGTAAATGCAGATATAGATATAAAAGTTACATTTATATTTACATTTTATATGTAAATAAAAACGCAGAAATAACAGTTACATTTTTATTTACATTTTAGATGTAAATAAAAACATAGATATAAAAGTTACATTTTTATTTACATTTTAGATGTAAATAAAAAGAATAGATTTATAGATATAAAAGGGACATTTTTATCGACATTTAGTTATCATTTTCTGTTTAGTTAAAAAGAACACATTTAGTTATCATTTTCCTTTTAGATAAAAAGGACATAATTTGTGGACATTTTCTTTTTAGATAACAAGGACATATTTTTAGCGTCAAAGTTGTTCAAACAAAAGAATAGAAATTAATGTTACAGTTTTATCATCATTTTAGATGCGATAAAAAGAATAGAAATTAATATTTACATTAAAATGAAAGTTACATTTTGTTTGCATTTTTGATGTGAATAAAATATTGATTTAAAAGTTGCATTTTTATTTGCATTCTTTGATGCAAATAAAACATGAATTAAAAGTTCCATTTTACTTCTAAATTTGAAATTGTAATAACCCGGAAATCTGGGCCAATTTAAATTTTTTATTTTGGCAATTTTAGCGAATTTTGACATTTAAAATGAATTATTTTAAATAGTAACAACGAGAAATTTATTTTGAATAGAATTAGAATGTATATTTATATATGTCGACGATAGAATATGAATATTTTATTTTAATTATAAATAGAATAGAAAATGGCGCGGTAGTTTGATAATTCGATTTCAAAATTCAAATGAATGTACCGGGTGCAAAATTAAACGGATTTTACTGAAACCAAAAACATTAGAATCTATTTGTGAATATCTTTCCAACGAATCCGAAAGATTGAAATTTCATAGCGGGAATCAAAAGATATGTCCAGTTGAAATTTCTGAATATTCGCTATGGAATTTCGGCCCTTGAAAATGGCCATTTTGCAAATGACCTCGGTTTTCGACGAAACCACTTTTGTTGGATCCGTGATGTCAAGTTATCCTAGGTTTCAAATTTCGTAATTTTTCGAACCAATATGTGAGCGTGGCAAAGGAAAACGCGCTTGACCAGTTTCAGTTGAATTTAATCGACAGGAAAATGGTCATTTTTCAAACGGTCTCGGAATTTGACGAAATTTGTTTTGTTAGGACCGTATCGTCAATACGAAGCCAGAAAATATTTTTCAGGAATTTTTCTTATTAGTCTGTGGCCCTGGTAAATTAAAATGCGCGTTCAAATTCAGTATATGGAGTTATATTTTGATTTTGGCGAAAACTGATCGAAACGATTGAATCAGCCTGCGATACATATCCCATTGTGTTCGGAATGGGGGTAATTAGCTATGAACAACAGGCGGTGGGTTTCGTTTCGAGGTTAAAATAAAAGGGTACCTTTTTGAAATGAAAAATATAATAGTTAATTATATATATATATATATATATATATATATTTTCTTACCCCCCTTCGTTCATAACAGAAAGAAGATAAATAAAAAAACCCGCTCTCTTCTAATCGACGGAGCAGCGCCTCTAGGGGCCGCGTTGCCCACCGCGCCGCTGACGCTCAGGCGGACCAGCACCCCCCGGCCCCCTCTCGCCTCCAGCTCCGACTCCTCCTCTATTCTCTCACCTCGAAGCGCAGAATCCCCCACCTCTTTCCTTCGAACGACGAACCCTAAATCGTGAGCCCCCCTTTTCCCAAATCGCCGCCACCCTCCCATTGAAGACCCAACTCGAGCCCCTCCGCCCACCACTGGTTGGCGCCGACGCCAAGAACCCCCCTCCTTGCTGAAAAAAATACAGTATGTCCTATTTACTCATTTTTATTATTTATTTTCTATTGATCCGATTTTATTTTAAACCATTGAAAATATAATTTTTATATGATAGGAAGGTTCAAAATATACTTTTTATATGATAGGAAGGTTCAAAATATAATTTTTATTCAAGTAGTAAGTTAGAAATATAGTTTTTTATATAAGTAAGAATATAAAAATTCGATTTTTATATATTGAATAGCGAAGTAAAAATTCAATTTTTATATATTGAATAGCGAAGTAAAAATTTGATTTTTATATATTGAATAGCGAAGTAAAAATTCTATTTTTATATATTAAATAGAGAAGCAAAAATTCGATTCTTATATATTGAATAGCGAAGTAAAAATTCGATTTTTATATATAGAATAGCGAAATAAAAATTCGATTTTTATATATTGAATAGCGAAGTAAAAATTCGATTTTTATATATTGAATAGCGAAGTAAAAATTCGATTTTTATATATTGAATAGCAAAATAAAAATTCGATTTTTATATATGTAGTGAATACGGATGACGAAAGTGATGAAAGAAGAAACGGCGGAGATTTTCTACATATGAAGAGTCGAGGCGGTTGGATTAGCTAGTCTGTGAGAACTTCTCACTTTTAATTCAATTTTCTAGTTAAAATATATACTAGGATGCAGACGGTGTTTAGTAGCACCCGACACCCGTCATCCACAGACCATGAACGACTTGTATGCTTGTTTGTTTGATTTTGACGTATAGTTGATTGTGTGATGTGATATGAAATGAAATAAAATATTTATGTAGTTGAAAATAGAATTTTTAATGTGTATTTAAAATAAATATTTATAAACAAATCGGAGATTTGTTTATATACACTGATTTGATTGATATTGATTGGGACGATAAATTTTACACATCGCCCAACTGCACAAATAAAATCTGTGTTTGACTGTTTGAAACCCCACACAGGCATTGGGATGATATATGACATACACTAATCCCAATAATTAGTTGTATGTCGATCGATTGATTGACAGACTGTTATGAGCGTTAAATATTTATATTCGATGCTTATATAGTGTGGAATGCACTTTGGATAATGGTTGATTATTTGTCGTTGTTGATATATACATGCGTTATATGGAAATCCATAGAAATAAAATCTACGATAATTGATTGGGTTTCATTCCAGTTTTGAGATAGAATATTTGAAAAAGAAATATTTGAATAAAAATATTTGAAATAGAATATTTGAATAGAAATATTTGAAAGAGAATATTTGAAAAAGAAATATTTAAAATAGAATATTTAAAAATAAAAATATATGAAGTCATGTTAAGTAGTTACACGCCATTTTAACACGAACTAGAATTTTGTCGATTTTATAATGGATTTGGAAATAATTTCGAAATCGAATATTTTGAAATGAATTCGAATTAAAATTGAATAGAAATGAATTCGAATTGAAATTGAATAGAAATGAATTCGAATTGAAATTGAATAGAAATGAATTCGAATTGAAAAGAAATGAATTCGAATTGAAATCAAATAGAAATGAATTCGAATAGAAATTGAATCGAATTGAAAACCAACTGAAATTGATTTAGAAATCAATTTGAATTAAAATCAATTTGAAATGAATTTAAAACGAATTTATGAGGAAAATTTCAATTTTGATTTGAATTTGAGACGGAAATTGAAATCGTTTTGAAAACGAATTTAAAACGATTTATAAATTCGTTTCGAAAGAAAATCGAGGAAGTGTATATATTATATATATTATATATATAATATAATGGCCTGAATAGAACACGCCGCACCGCGGTAGTTCGTGAATTTCGACCATAGACTTCGAATGGATATTGCGGGATATCCGACCATCGGATTCTCCTAAAAACAGAACCGTTGGGTTCGTATCGAAAAGAGATTTCTAACGAATATTAGAGATTTGAAATCTAACGGTTGGATTTGGAATTATGTCCAAATCAAATTTGGAAAAGGTCGCTGTAAGTGCAGTTCGATGGCCGTTGATAGAAATCGACTGTACGGGCCTTGATAAAATTATTAATAATAATAATAATTTGTGTAAAATAATAGGAAATGATTTGTGTAGAATTGGGATGAAAAATTCCATATTTGAAAAGATAAAATAGATTTTTATCGAAATGAACTAGTTTTGAACTAGAATTATAATTCATTTATTTTTGAAATAAATAAAGTAAATTTGAAATGGTTTTGAAATATAACCAGAATTTCCAATAATTGAATTGGAAGGGATTTGAATCGAAATTGTCTTCGGAATATTTCGATGTTGGATTTCGTGATGATACAGATATTGTTATGTGAATTTGAAAGATATATTAATATTGTTATTTCCAATACGATATTTGTTGGTCGTAGAATTTGATATTGAATATAAGCCAGTATATTTTCTATTCAGAGCCTTGTATTTAACATCAAATGGGATTTGGGTTTGTCGTGAATGGTGCCTTCATTAACACTGTTCTTAAGCCCAGTTGAGAAAAAGATTAAATCTTTTTATTTAGATTTAATGAAGTGTACCCATTAAATAATATTTAATTGAAATTGAATTAGTATTGCTTTTTGGGTTTATCATGAACAATGTTTAAAATAACATTGGTTCTTTAACCCGATAATTAGTGGAGTGTGATTTTGGGTTGTTGTGAATGGTATCTTCAATAATACTGTTCTTAGACCCAAAGGAGTTAAGAAAATCAGAAACTAACTGGAGATTAGTTAGGTTGAATGGTTTCTGGGGTATTGATCTGATGTTGGTTTCGGCCTACGGGGTTAATACTTAGGGAATTGCTCACTTGCTAATTTACGGTTAAGGACTGATTGAAATGTGATGTGATTTTGGGGTTTATCGTGAACCGTGTTTTAAATGACACTGATTCTTTAACCCAGTCAAAGATTAAAACTAAGTGGAGTTTTAATGAATCTTTAATTAGATTGCAATGATCGAGAATGGAGTATCACCAGTTTTGCTCCAGGCGATAGTTAAATCTTTAATTAGATTTGAACGTGAAATGGTAATTGAATTTACTGATAACACCGTGGTGTTAGATATGAAGTATCACCAGTTTTACTTCATGGGATGAATAGGTTGGGGTTGGAAATTAAAACAAATGATTACTTCGGTAAGGTTCATTAATCCCGATTAGTTTGAAGTGATATTCATAGGAAGATTAAAGAATAAATTTAAAAGAATTTATCTTTGATAAAATTAATGGGAACCTTTCCCTAAGAATGTGAAATTTAGAAACTAACTGTAGGTTTGCTAAGAAGGATGGTTTTCTGGGTATTGATTTGATGTTGGTTTCGGCCTTCGGGGTTAATATTTGGGGAACTATTCTCTGGCTAATTTACGGTTAGTGACTGATGAATTGGAATGAGGGTATGTTGTGTTTGTGTAACACTTGTTTATTATATACATGAGTTATTTAGAAAGACCGGGTTTATCCCATTCTGAATAACTGATTCGGCGATTAGTCGAAGATGAAGACGGTGGTTGAAAACCGGAGGTCTTTACGTCGTTTGGATAATTACTGATGATCTTGATTGGGCCGTACACCCAAGAGGAGGGAATTAGTTGGTGATCGTCCAGACGTACTTGGAGATCGATGGATATGCGGGGTACTAGGTGCCTCCGGTTTCGTTCAGACCCAGAACGGACTTGTAGATGGACTGTGTGTCTGACATTGGATTTCACTCTATGTGACTGATATCGGTTGCATAGAGTGGTTTGCCTGTGTGGCATGCTAAGATGCAAATGATCAAGGCTTCTGTTGAAAGGCAGAGTCTTGTGGTTAATGATCAAAGCAGGGCCTGTGTGGAATAGCTTTGTGTAGCTTTGATTCGCGAGCCTCACACCCCGGTTGTGAACCAAAAATGGGAGAGGACATCAGGGAGGGCATGCGTTTCCTTCTAGTTAGAAGTGGCGTCGGTGGTTTTACACGCCCTGACGAGTTTGACTTATGTGGTTGTTACTGTTGCGAGGCGCCTCAGATATATTGGTGACTATGTGAAGCTGATGGAGTCATTCGTTGACTCATTGACGCCCCAAAGGGCGGGGAAACGTAGTGTTCAGGCATAATAATCCATATCGGTGGACCGGCCCTGACGATCCAAGGGGCAGCTGTGGCTGTTCCTGAGACACAGGCTAGAGCGTCTCGAATCGGTAAGGACTATCTTTTGACTTGGTTCACAAATGGAAACCCAATTTCCAAATACGTGACAGTGCGGTTTTGATTGTAGAGCCTAGTATGGCGACATGATATATGGTACCCATGCCGTATATGATTGATATTTATGATTGAAATTGTTTTGACACTATACACTTATAATAGTATCAAATGATTTTTTTTAAACGTACCAAGCATGTTTGGCTATTATAAGGGAAAACCCTATCACCCGGCTTGCGTTGCATTGTGTGATAGGACCTGGGTCTTATAATAGCTTCATTTTTCCAAAAAACATTGCGCTGTTTTGTTATATGCACTGGTATTCTTGGGAGGAGACCCGTTCCGTGTTATACGGCGTGGTCCCTTGATATATCTGATTTAAAGTATAGTTTTAAATAACTGTTTTAGTTCTCACACTAGTCCCATGACTGACCTGGAGTTTATTGTTTTAACCTAAACTCTGGGTGCCCCTATTTTGACACGGGCAGCTAGTGGTTTTGGTTTTGCATATTTATATTCACAGGATCCTGGTTTACAGCTGGAATGATATCCGGAAAGCTTTGTATCCGTATATCTCCTTCAGATGTGTATTGTATTATTTTCCGCTGCTATGTAATTTATTATAATCTCTGATATTTTTCTGCTGTATAATATTTGTTTATACTCTGCATATTCTTGTATTCTGATGGAATTGTTGTAATAAGCAATGAAATGTTCTTCCGTCTACGTTCTTTTATGTGTTGTTCTCGAAGTATCCGCTCTTTCCTTCACGGGGAAGTTATGGGTCCTTACAATGGTATCAGAGCTTTGGTTTACAAAGCTCGGAGAAGAAGACACATTAGAACCGAACGAAAGGATTCATCAGATATTGGATAAGTAATATCCAATGAGAATGACTCGTTAGAGATGGGATCAGTAGTATCCTAGAATGAGTGTGAAGGGTTTATTTTTGAAAATGAAAACAAATTTCGTTTCGAAATTTAAATCCACTATTCGTATTTGATTATTTATTTGATATTGGACATTGCAGTATATAAAGATTTTGTGTATATGTCTGATCCTCGTGTATTCGAAGTTTAATATACTGGATAGTTATAGAATCACACTCTAGTCGCCCGGAGATGATTCTGATGATGAGGCCTCATCATCAGTGTTTATATTCGAGTGCCCAAAGTGTGATATCTATATATTTCCTATTGATTGGTGTGAGAACCAAAATTAGATAGGGCTTATTGTTGTGATTTGACATCAAAAATATGATTTTTGACTATATATCAAAGTTATGAATTTGAAACGATACTTAACTAATTGATTGCTAATTGTGTTGTTTGATTATAGTTTGATTAATTAAAATGTTGAACCTATAACCAATTTGAACCAAATAGTAAATTGTATTGAAAATTAGTCGCATTTGCATGCATATACATGTACTTACATTGAACAGGTCATAGAAAGGAGGCTAGAGCAGAAGAATAAAATTTGTTTGCCCGACAAATAGGTACATGTTTACCATAATTTACTGTTTTGTTTGGGTAATGATGATTTTATGAGCCGATTGGCTTTTTCTTTTTCTTTTGAGTTGAAGAAGGCCATGGGAGGCTATATGAAATATCCCGAAGTCCCCGGTGCAAGGGAGGTTATGGCGAAATTTTTCGGAAATTTAGGGTGTTAGCTAAATTTTTGAAAAATTTGAAAATTTCTTAGAAATTGAAAAGTTGAAGAACTTAAGCCGTAATGAAAATAGTGAAAGTTGAGTTGATTAGTTAAACAACTTTCGGCTACGTTCCTTTTTGGGGACGAAAAGTTTTAAGCGGGGGAGATTGTAATAACCCGGAAATCTGGGCCAATTTAATTTTTTTATTTTGGCAATTTTAGCGAATTTTGATTATTTAAAATGAATTATTTTAAACAGTAACGACGAGAAATTTATTTTGAATAGAATTAGAACGTATATTTATATACGTCGATGATAGAATATGAATATTTTATTTTAATTAATAATAGAATAGAAAATGGCGCGGTAGTTTGATAATTCGATTTCAAAATTCAAATGAATGTACTGGGTGCAAAATAAACCGGATTTTAGTGAAACCAAAATTATTAGAATCTATTTGTGAATATCTTTCCAACGAATCTGAAAGATTGGAATTTCATAGCGGGAATCAAAAGATATGTCCACTTGAAATTTCAGAATAGTCGCTATGGAATTTCGGCCCCTGAAAATGGCCATTTTGCAAACGACCTCGGTTTTCGACGAAACCACTTTTGTTGGATCCGTGATGTCAAGTTATCGCTAGGTTTCAAATTTCATAATTTTTCGAATCAATATGTGAGCGTGGCAAAGGAAAACGCGTTTGACCAGTTTTAGTTGAGTTTAATCGACTGGAAAATGGTCATTTTTCAAACGGTCTCGGAATTTGACGAAATTAATTTTGTTAGGACCGTATCGTCAATACGAAGCTAGAAAATATTTTTCGGGAATTTTTTTAATTAGTATGTGGCCCCGGTAAATTGAAATACGCGTTCAAATTCAATATATAGAGTTATATTTTGATTTTGGCGAAAACTGATCGAAACGATTGAATCAGCCGGCGATACATATCCCATTGTGTTCGGGAAGGGGGTAATTAGCTATGAACGACAGGCAGTGGGTTTCGTTTCGAGGTCAAAATAAAATGGTACCTTTTTGAAATGAAAAATATAGTAGTTAATTATATATATATATATATATATATATATATATATATATATATATATTCTTACCCCCCTTCGTTCATAACAGAAAGAAGAAAAATAAAAAAACCCCGCTCTCTTCTAATCGACGGAGCAGCGCCTCCAGGGGCCGCGTCGCCCACCGCGCCGCCGGTGCTCAGGCGGACCAGCAACCCCTGGCCTCCTCTCGCGTCCAGCTCCCTCTCCTCCTCTATTCTCTCACCTCGTAGCGCTGAATCCCCCACCCCTTTCCTTTGAACGACGAACCCTAAATCGTGAGCCCCCCTTTTCCTTAATCGCCGCCACCCTCCCATTGAAGACGCAACTCGAGCCCCTCCGCGCCTACCACTGGTTGGCGCCGACGCCAAGAACCCCCCTCCTCGCTGAAAAAAATACAGTAAGTCCTATTTACTCATTTTTATTATTTATTTTATATAGATCCGATTTTATTTTAAACCATTGAAAATATAATTTTTATATGATAGGAAGGTTCGAAATATAATTTTTATATGATAGGAAGGTTCAAAATATAATTTTTATATGATAGGAAGGTTCAATATATAATTTTTATTCAAGTAGTAAGTTAGAAATATAGTTTTTATATAAGTAAGAATATAAAAATTCGATTTTTATATATTGAATAGTGAAGTAAAAATTCGATTTTTATATATTGAATAGCGAAGTAAAAATTCGATTTTTATATATTGAATAACGAAGTAAAAATTCGATTTTTATATATTGAATAGCGAAGTAAAAATTCGATTTTTATATATTGAATAGCGAAATAAAAGTTCGATTTTTATATATTGAATAGCGAAGTAAAAATTCAATTTTTATATATTGAACAGCGAAGTAAAAATTCGATTTTTATATATTGAATAGCGAAGTAAAAATTCGATTTTTATATATGTAGTGAATACGGATGACGAAAGTGATGAAAGAAGAAACGGCGGAGATTTTCTACATATGAAGAGTCGAGGCGGTTGGATTAGCTAGTATGTGAGAACTTCTCACTTGTAATTTAATTTTCTAGTTAAAATATATACTAGGATGCAGACGGTGTTTAGTAGCACCCGACACCCGTCGTCCATAGACCATGGACGGCTTGTATGCTTGTTTGTTTGATTTTGATGTGTGGTTGATTGTGTGATGTGATGTGAAATGAAATAAAATATTTATATAGTTAAAAATAGTTTATAGTTGAAAATAGAATTTTTAACGTGTATTTAAAATAAATATTTATAAACAAATCGGAGATTTGTTTATATACACTGATTTGATTGATATTGATTGGGACGATAAATTTTACACATCGCCCAACTGCACAAATAAAATATGTGTTTGACTGTTTGAAACCCCACACGGGTATTGGGATGATATATGACATACACTAATCCCAATAATTAGTTGTATGTCGATCGATTGATTGACAGACTGTTATGAGCGTTAAATATTTATATTTGATGCTTATATAGTGTAGAATGAACTTTGGATGATGGTTGATTATTTGTCATTGTTGATATATACATGCGTTATATGGAAATCCATAGAAATAAAATCTACGGTAATTGATTGGGTCTCATTCCAGTTTTGAGATAGAATATTTGAAAAAGAAATATTTGAATAGAAATATTCGAAAGAGAATACTTGAATAGAAATATTTGAAATAGAATACTTGAAAAAGAAATATTTGAAATAGAATACTTGAAAATAAAAATATATGAAGCCGTGTTAAGTAGTTACACACCATTTTAACACGAACGGGAATTTTGTCGATTTTATAATGGATATGGAAATAATTTCAAAATCGAATATTTTGAAATGAATTCGAATTGAAATTGAATAGAAATGAATTCGAATTGAAATTGAATAGAAATGAATTCGAATTGAATAGAAATGAATTCGAATTGAAATTGAATAGAAATGAATTCGAATTGAAATTGAATAGAAATGAATTCGAATAGAAACTGATTCGAATTGAAAACCAACTGAAATTGATTTAAAAATCGATTTGAATTAAAATCAATTTGAAATGAATTTAAAACGAATTTATGAGGAAAATTTCAATTTTGATTTGAATTTGAGACGGAAGTTGAAATCGTTTTGAAAACGAATTTAAAACGATTTATAAAATTCATTTCGAAAGAAAATCGATGAAGTGTATATATTATATATATAATGTAATGGCCTGAATAGAACACGCCGCGCTGCGGTAGTTCGTGAATTTCGAGCATTGACTTCGAATGGATATTGCGGGAGATCCGACCATCGGATTCTCCTAAAACCAGTACCGTTGGGTTCGTATCGAAAAGAGCTTTCTAACGAATATTAGAGATTTGAAATCTAACGGTTGAATTTGGAATTATGTCCAAATCAAATTTGGAAATGGTCGTTGTAAGTGCAGTTCGATGGCCGTTGATGGAAATCGACTGTACGGGCCTTGATAAAGTTATTAAAAATAATAATAATGTGTGTAAAATCATAAGAAAAGATTTGTGAAGAATTGGGATGAAAAATTCCATATTTGAAAAGTTAAAAATAGATTTTTATCGAAATGAACTAGTTTTGAACTAGAATTATAATTCATTTATTTTTGAAATAAATAAAGTGAATTTGAAATGGTTTTGAAATATAACCAGAATTTCCAATAATTGAATTGGAAGGGATTTGAATCGAAATTGTCTTCGGAATATTTCGATGTTGGATTTCATGACGATACAGATATTGTTATGGGAATTTGAAAGATATATTAATATCGTTATTTCCAATACGATATTTGTTGGTCATAGAATTTGATATTGAATATAAGCCAGTATATTTTCTATTTAGAGCCTTGTATTTAATATCAAATGGGATTTGGGTTTTTCGTGAATGGTGTCTTCATTAACACTGTTCTTAAGCCCAGTTGGGAAAAAGATTAAATCTTTTTATTTAGATTTAATGAAGTGTACCCATTAAATAATATTTAATTGAAATTGAATTGGTATTGATTTTTGGGTTTATCGTGAACAGTGTTTTAAATAACACTTGTTCTTTAACCCGATAATTAATGGAATGTGATTTTGGGTTGTTGTGAATGGTATCTTCAATAATATTGTTCTTAGACCCAAAGGAGTTAAGAAAATCAGAAACTAACTGGAGATTAGTTAGGTTGAATGGTTTCTGGGGTATTGATCTGTTGTTGGTTTCGGCCTTCGGGGTTAATACTTACGGAATTGCTCACTTGCTAATTTACGGTTAGGGACTGATTGAAATGTGATGTGATTTTGGGGTTTATCTTGAACCGTGTTTTAAATGACACTGATTCTTTAACCCAGTCAAAGATTAAAACTAAGTGGAGTTTTAATGAATCTTTAATTAGATTGCAATGATCGAGGATGGGGTATCACCAGTTTTGCTCTAGGCGATAGTTAAATCTTTAATTAGATTTGAACATGAAATGGTAATTGAATTTACCGATAACACCGTGGTGTTAGATATGAAGTATCACAAGTTTTACTTCATGGGATGAATAGGTTGGAGTTGGGAAATTAAAACAAATGATTACCTCGGTAAGGCTCAATAATCCCAATTTGTTTGAAGTGATATTCAAAGGAAGATTAAAGAATAAATTTAAATGAATTTATCTTTGATAAAATTAATGGGAACCTTTCCCTAAGAATGTGAAATTTAGAAACTAACTGTAGGTTAGCTAAGAAGGATGGTTTTCTGGATATTGATATGATGTTGGTTTTGGCCTTCGGGGTTAATATTTGGGGAATTATTCTCTGGCTAATTTACGGTTAGTGACTGATGAATTGGAATGAGGCGTATGTTGTGTTTGTGTAACACTTGTTTATTATATACGCGAGTTATTCAGAAAGACCGGGTTTATTCCATTCTGAATAACAGATTCGGTGATTAGCCGAAGATGAAGACGGTGGTTGAAGACTAGAGTTCTTCACGTCGTTTGGATAATTACTGATGATCTTGATTGGGCCGTACACCTAAGAGGAGGGAATCAATTGGTGATCGTCCAGACGTACTTGGAGATCAATGGATATGCGGGGTACTAGGTGCATCCGGTTTCGTTCATACCCAGAACGGACTTGTAGATGGACTGTGTGTCTGACATTGGATTTCACTCTGTGTGACTGATATCGGTTGCATAGAGTGGTTTTCCTGTGTGGCATGCTAAGATGAAAATGATCAAGGCTTCTGTTGAAAGGCAGAGTCTTGTGGTTGATGCTCAAAGCACGGTCTATGTGGCATAGCTTTGTGTAGCTTTGATTCGCGAGCCTCACACCCCGGTTGTGAACCAAAAACGGGAGAGGACATCAGGGAGGGCATGCGTTTCCTTCTAGTTAGAAGTGGCTTCAGTGGTTTTACATGCCCTGACGAGTTTGAATTATGTGGTTGTTGCAGTTGCGAGGCGCCTTGGATATATCGGTGACTATGTGAAGCCGATGGAGTCATTCGTTGACTCACTGACGCCCCAAAGGGCGGGGAAACGTAGTGTTCAGGCATAATAATCCACATCGGTGGACCGGCCCTGACGATCCAAGGGGCAGTTGCGGCTGTTCCTGAAACACGGGCTAGAGCGTATCGAATCGGTAAGGACTATCTTTTGCCTTGGTTCACAGATGGAAACCCAATTTCCAAATACATGACAGCGCGGTTTTGATTGTAGAGCCTAGTATGGCGACATGATATATGGTACCCATGCCGTTTATGATTGATATTTATGATTGAAATTGTTTTGACGCTATACACTTATAATAGTATCAAATGATTTGTTTTAAACGTACCAAGCATGTTTGGCTATTATAAGGGAAAACACTATCCCCCGGCTTGCGTTGCATTGTGTGATAGGACCTGGGTCTTATAATAGCTTCATTTTTTCAAAAAGCATTGCGCTGTTTTGGTATATGCACTGGTATTCTTGGGAGGAGACCCGTTCCGTGTTATACGGCGTGTTCCCTTGATATATCTGATTTAAAGTATAGTTTTAAATAACTGTTTTAGTTCTCACACCAGTCCCATGACTGACCTGGAGTTTATTGTTTTACCCTAAACTCTGGGTGCCCCTATTTTGACACGGGCAGCTAGTAGTTTTGGTTTTGCAGATTTATATTCACAGGATCCAGGTTTACAGCTGGAATGATATCCGGAAAGCTTTGTATCCGTATATCTCCTTCAGTTGTGTATTGTATTATTTTCCGCTGCTATGTAATTTATTGTAATCTCTGATATTTTTCTGCTGTATAATATTTGTTTATACTCTGTATGTTCTTGTATTTTGATGGAATTGTTGTAATAAGCAATGAAATGTTCTTCCGTCTGCGCTCTTTTGTGTGTTGTTCTCGAAGTATCCGCTCTTTCCTTCACGGGGAAGTTATGGGTCCTTACCGAAATTACCTTTTTATTTACATTTTAGATGTAAATTAAAGAATATGATTAAAAGTATCATTTTTACTTTTAAATCAGAGACATTAAAAAGAACAGATTTTAACGTCACACTTTTATTGTCATTTTAAAGACAATAAAAAGAATAGATTTAAAATGCCATATTTTTGTCACATGCTTAGATGCAATGAAAATAGTAGGATTGAAAATCACGTTGTTAGTATCATTCGGTCTCAACCAAAAAGAGTTATAATTAGTAAAATATATTTCTAATGTAATTCAATTATCATTGGAAATAATTAGTCATTAGAACATGATTTATTCCAAATCATCGTTTTATCATGTTAGTAGAATTATGAAATCATATATAAATCTCTAACATGCGTATGGACTGGACTTGGTTTGTTTGTAATTGTTGAAATAATTGAGATCGTCAAATGATTTATATTTATATATAAATATAAATTAAAATTTAATGAATCACGCACGGTAGTTCGCGTTTCGGCAATCGTAACTTTAAACAATTACACCGTAAGATCCAACCATCGGATTTTCCCAAAACTGGAACCGTCAGTACCGTTTTGTGAAGATCTTTCCGATGATATAAACTTTATCAAAATCCAACGGTTGGATTTCAAGATAAGCATAAATCAAATTTTGGTAAAAACAGCGCCAGGGCTGCCCATCGACCCGAAGCGTCGTTTAATTATATTGAGCTATTTTTAAATAAATAAAAATAGCGAAAAATCGTTATAAATTAATATTAACGATATTAAATGGTTGAAATGATAATAATTCGAAAAATTATTTGAAAAGACGGAGTTCAACTCATTTCAAATAATTTTACGGCGATTTTAATCGAAGATATAAAAGATGGCGATTGAAGACCGATGATCTCCACGTCGAAAGGATAACTACTGATGCCTGGCATTGGCTAGCTACCAATAAAGGGTTAAAGTGGTAGTTGTCCAGATGTACTTGTTGATTGTCCGGATACGCGAGCACCTAGGTGACTCCGGATTCGTTCAGACCCAGAACGGACTTGTAAATGGATGTGTGTCCGACATTGAATTTCATGCCGTGTTATTAAATTGGTTTCTATTAATATATATCTGTGGTGGCGGAGAATCTATTCTCTTGCTTAACACCCTTCTTTGAGACGCATGAGCTCGAAGGTTTTATATTGGTAGTTATTGATCACATGGTATGATCTGTCAATCTGGCAAGCCAAGATGCAGTTGATCGAGGCTTTTATTGAAAAGTAGAGCCTCGTCGATAATGATCAAAGAATAGCCTATTTAGACATAGCTTTGTGTATTACGTTACCTCGCGAGCCTCACACCCCGGTAGAGTGAAAAACGGGACAAGGGAACGCAGGGAGTGCTCACGTTTCTTTCTAGCTAGAAGTGGTGTTTGGGTTTTTACAAGGCCTAGCATTTTTACTTATGTGGTTGATGGATTGAGGCACCTCGGATATTTTTATTGGTCTCCAATGGCCAATTTATAGGTCCAATAGTATCGGGAAGCGTGTGTTCAGGAATTGCCAATCCGCTAGCGTTATCTGTGGATCGGCCCTGCTGTATCCAATGGTTCACTGCGAGGAATCCCGAGACATTGCTAGAGTGTCTCGAATCGGTTTGGAGATCGTCCCTAGCCTTGACTCATGATGGAAACCAACCTCCGATACAACATTGCGGTCTTGATTGTAAACTTATATATGGCGACATAGTATATGGTAGCTATGCCATTTAGGATTGATACATTTACTTTGAAGTATTTTTGGAACATATTAGACACTAATAATAATATTAAAAATATTATTTTCTACGTATCAAGTATTTTTTTATCATTATAAGGTAAAACTCTATCCTCCGTTTGCGTTGCATTGTGTGATGGGACATGAGTCTTATAATGATTTCATTTTCTAAAAAGCATTGCGTCGTTTTGACTTAAAAATTTATACACCTTATGCACTGGCAATCCAGTGGAGTAAGCCCGTTCTGTGTTAGCGGCGTGGTCCAGTGATTAGCCCTATTATTAGTTTAGCAAGATTTCTCATACCAGTCCCATGACTGACTCATAGTTTGTACCACTTTGCAAACTCGGGTGCCCTCTTTCCACACGGGCAGCCAATTGACGGGTTTTAGGTGGGGATGTTTTTTGGACTAGAGCTAGCGAATGAAGATGTTGGAAGATCTTTTTTTTATCTTTTATTTTCATCTTGAGATTTTGAGACAGTATTGGATATTGATGTATTTTGGGTGATTGAGACTTTATTTCTTTCCCTATTTTAGACATCTGTTTGCTAAGTGTATCCGGTACTGCGTACTCAGATGTTCTGTGGTGATGTTTGTGATGACTTTTCCTTTCCGCTGCAATGATTTATATGTTCTGCTATGTATCTGAGATATGTTATTGTTTTAATTGTGTTATACTCCTATGATTATCCTTACTTTCGTTCCATGGACGTTTGGGTCATCACATAAATCTCATATGAAAAATAAACTTGTACCATTTTGTCGGGCATCCAATTCTTTTCCCTGCATTTCCTACTAGCTCGGTATATTCCCAAGCATCCATTCATATTGATCTCCAATCAATTCGTCCTAAAATCTGATCATTCTCTTATTCCCAAGTCAAATTTTACTTCAAACTCAAGTTCTATTCTCAATTCGAACTATTAACTTACCAACCCAATTCCTCAACCTAGTTAAGTTCCATTCTACAAATTTCATTAAATAATTAATCTCTCTAATCGGCCATCTTCATTTTCAAATTCAAAATTTGATTTTATTTCAAAAATCAATTCAATTTGATTGATATGAGTTCAATTATATTTCCAAATTCAATTTTATTCGATATCATTCTACTCCTGTTCAATTTCCGCTAAACTGGCTTTAATTCAAATATCTATTTAATTTGTTTTTTATTCAACCGGTCTCTTCCTGGGAGTTTTAAATAGCTTAGCTCCTGGCCAAAATCAAATATTCCTTTTCGGAATTTCAAAACAACTTGCTTACTCAAAACAATTCAAAACAAAATCTTTGGTAGTACTCTGTCACTTAGAAACTCGAAAATGAACACTGATGATGTGGCCAGCATCATCAGGGTTATTTCCTAGCGATCGAAGTGCATTCAATACTATATCACTTTCAAAATCATTGCTTAAACACTTATATTCGGAAGTTATCTCAAGTATCATTCCCAATGTTTGAAAATATTTCCAAATCTCCCAGGATTTTAAATTTTCCATATATTTAATACAAATTTGTTTTCAAACACTTTTCCAAGTTCCTGGAATTTAATTCCAAGTATGTTTTAAATTCAAACTTAATTTATTTGATTTTCTATAATATATTTAGACGAACTTTGATTGGTTATTTACCTAAACACCTTGATTATGACAACAACCAACAACAAACACATCCAAAATATTATAATAATTTCAATATATATTCTTCATATAAAAATATACTTTAGGTAAAATTATTTCATTTACCCTCCTTTCAAAAACATACTATGTTGGTTCATCTTATTCGAGTGTTTAGAAATCCCTATTGACAATGTGTGCCTCACCGTCGACAAGAATTTATAATCCACTCAAACAATAAATCTACACAACATAAAACCATTTTTATACAAATTACAAATACGTTCTCTGATATATATACACTTAACTCAATCTAGGGTATTACTAACCCCAACTTTATTAAGTGGCGCCACAGAGCCAATATAATCACTTAACCTTCAGCTCTGATACCACTGCAACGACCTAAGGATTGTCAACCCTGAAAATCAACACAAAACACCATGTTGACTACTCAAGTATCAAAAATATTGGATCATTAATCGAAAGAAGTTAGAAGGTGAGAAAATAGAAAGAATGAAAGTTAGAATAGAATAAGAAGAAGAACACAACAGAACAGAATCAGAGTAACCACGAATCTCATAGCGGAACAATTAAAATTTATCAAATGATTAAAATATATTATATAACAACTTTTGAAATACAAACTTATAATTGTCTATACATACCATTCAGAATACAACACATAACAACACAGCGGAAGTAAAATCTATATATATATATATATATATATATATATATATATAACGTTGAAGCCTCCTGCTCCAAGCTCCTCTAAGTATATCTGTAAAATCCCAAGTACTTAACTACTCGTACAAGTTTGGGCACCCAAGAGTTTAGGGTAAATCAAAACAAAATAAACTCTGGGTTAGTCATGGGACTGATTTAAGTAAACTCCAACCATTCAGTTTAAGTTTTAAAAGTCCTTTTAAAAGAAATGATAATCGTAAGTCCAACCCACACATAAAACACGAATGGTTTTTACCTTACGATAATCCAAAACATTTTTTAAATCAATATTATTCTGATATTATAATAGTATCTAATACAAGTAAATAGCAATATAGCAGAACGCTTGCATCTCATGCTCCACATATATAATATACAATCAAAATCGTGAGCTCTTATTGGGAAATGGATTTCCAATTGTGACAAGGTATGGAACAAACTTCCGACCAGTGTACTACAGAGGGGATACACTGGAGTTCAACAAGAACATCTT
Source organism: Allium sativum (assembly GCA_030737875.1). Classification (NCBI taxonomy): domain Eukaryota; kingdom Viridiplantae; phylum Streptophyta; class Magnoliopsida; order Asparagales; family Amaryllidaceae; genus Allium; species Allium sativum. The sequence continues at coordinate 653,902,674 of CM060923.1, forward strand.
GCCACTCGGCAACACATGACCGACCATTCATTTCGCTTGAATGTTCCAAATATATTGTCACCATACGGTTGGTATACCAACATAACTGTTCCTGGGAGATACAGAAGCGAAAGAAGAAAAAAGCGAATATTTTTTAGATGGTGACAATATACCCTAATTAGGAGCGATCCGCTTAGCCGTGCTGCCTACCCGATTTTTGTCATTTTCTAGTTGATGAGGCTTGAGGTCATAACATATCATTTGGAACATCTGACCACTAAACTTTGAATGCCACATCGTTGAACCCACTAGATCACAAATTAATTTTCTAAAAAATATCACGGATATAAAGCTAAGAGAAACAAATTCCTCCGCCACTAACGTAAATACGTTTAAAAATATCAATTTACGTGATTTGTTAGGCATATTCTTTCAGACATTCGCCCATGCATGTTGTCCTGGGACTGGACAAACCGAAGGCACTATTCTGTAAATCCATCCTAGGCAATTTCTATCTAGGATAGACAGAACAACCCTTGCATAAACTCCTCTTCAATTATCTTCATCATATTTGATTTGCAATGCTAATGCCCATACAGAGTGCTTTTTGGATAATAAATCTGACCCGGTATCTCCGTATTGACAACTGAAAAATGGACAAAACATTGATAGTCTGTTATTTAACTATCAAAGGAAAACACCCATACAAACAACGATCTTATTTCCAAATGGAAATTATATCGATCAACCATCAATCAACACTGAACCCCTTTATTTTAATTTATCATTAATTTATTCATTTCCCATTTTCCTTTAAATGTCTTTACCCAAATATTCCTCAAAATCCACTTGGCTCCTCACGATTCTTGGAAAACGTTCCTATCTATTGTATACTATTTATTTTCTATATTCCAGAATATTTTTGTTATCAACATCATAAAACATTTCCATATATATCCGCAAATACTTATTTTCTATATTTTGAAAATATTCGTTATTAATATTGGAAAACAATCAATTTCTTATTTACACATCTCTATTCTTCCACATTCATTAGTCCCTAGTCGTAAACTAGTAAGAGAACAACTCCTTTAGCATCAGGCCCCAAGGCCGAAACCAACATTAGATCGATACTCAGAAAGCCATTCAAATTGACTAATCTCTAGCAAGTTTCCAATTTCCTTAACTCTGTTTCTTAACTTCTTATAAACAAAACCATTTCATCTTCTATGTCAAGATAACATCTTTGATTATATTTGGAAAACATTTCCAAAATCCATTTATATTGATTCAAACGAACATTGTATAAAACAATGATTATAACGATAGCGTTATAATGCCTGCTTCCAAAATATTTAAAATACAACTTTGATTATTTATTTAGAATAAATAAATAATATTTAAATAATTGAATAATATTTGTTTAGAAATGGAAAGTAAACATTACTTTCCTAAATTCAACGTCTGACTCTCCTTTGAATAATTCCAATTCGATTAACGTCCCGAACTTTGGAATAATTTACCATTTCAGGTTAATTCAATTACTAAATTCATTTTTGAATTTATCACTCCCAAAAGATCGCCAATTCCCGTTATAACCATTGCAATTTGCAAAACATTTGCTTTTAAATCATTATTCACTTTAAAATGTGGATACTATTCCTTTACACAAATCTAGATTCGTTATATCAATCAAATCTTGATTTTTAATTATAAATAACATTATAAGGTTCACCTTCTGTCTATCGAGTTATTTTATAAATTCATATTCATATTCTGCTTCATAAATTCTGTTTATAAGAAAACTTCTTGTTATTTATACATTAATTATAACTTAATCTTTGATTTCATATCTGATAATAAATTATTGGTTTCGAACTAAATATTAACTGTCTTGTCAAATTATGAATTATATAATACATAATTTCTAGAAATAAATTATTTTAACAACATTTAACATCGTCGAATTTTAGTTACAAGTCCTTATGGTTTAATTCACATGTCGAACATCAAAATAATTTCATCGTTTTTGTTTGAAAACAATTTCCCAATTTCTCCTTCCTAAATTCATTCTTATATTTTCGAATTATTTAATAATAATTATTCCATTTTATTTCTTAGAACATTTATAAATTGAACTACTTGTTTTAATATAATTAAAACAAGTTATTATATTCCAGTCCATTCGAAATTCAATTTCTGTTTAAAATAAATCTTTCCTTTCAAAACCCAAATCATTTTCCAATTTATGTTACGTTATTTAAATACCAATTATTTCAGGGTCAATGTTATTCAAACATCCCAAAACACATAATAATCAGTCACCGATTGTTGGCCACATCATACAATGCAACATATACGTAAAACAACAATATAATTGTTGAGGAATCCAGTTGGATTCTTCCAACCTGTTTTCCTGCATCCACAGATGTTAAACGACAAAAATAATAACAATTTCATATCAATATGAAATATAATAGTAAAGGATTTCAATATCCAATCGACGATTTATAGTTACAACTATATATATTATTTCAACCAATTATTTGCAATTCATCCAAACAACCGTCACACAACATTCGTTAATCATTTATAAATTCTAAAATATGTTTATAATATTATAAAATTGGACAAAGTTAGTGAGTTTACTCACCTTGGTCATTAATCGTTAAATAACGATTAACGTTCAAGTGATTGAATCCAGCATTTTATTTCGCCTAAAATTGGAAAGATCTCCAAATCACTCCTAATGGATCCAAATTTGCGAAATTTTGACTATGTATGTATTATATATTAACATTTTAAGTTTATACGTTATTTAATAAACTAAAATTTTAATTGTTTAATCATAGTGAGCTCACTTATTTATTTAAACGGCCCAATTACCCTTTTGAAACCGATCCGAACGAACAACTTCATCCCCCTTCCCTACTATCTCACATCCCCATTTTTCCCTAGGGTTATATATATATATATATATATATATATATATTATAATACATGGCGTCATATTTATAGAAATTGGCCCGATACCCTTATACCTAACACTACAAAATCCTTCTTTTTTCCATTCACCAAATAATACGCCTATAGCATTCACCTACCATAGCCGAACTTTTGCCCATCCCCATGACCTCGTTTTTCCTCCTTCTCACCCCTGACTTCACCAATATCACCAATCTCCAATGCTTCACCTTCCCGCTGTACACCACATAAACATGCACCAATGTTGACAATCGCGTTGTTGGCCTACCCCCAGCTCTGTCGCGTGTTTAGATCTCCCTTGCAAGCTACAGGAAGTAGCGAACTACCTCACGAATTTGAATACAACATCTAAACAAGCAAGAGCTCCTCCAAAGCACTACCTGTTTTCATCAAATACCTCACGCAAACCTCTTCCTGCCATGCACCTTGCTGTCGCAAGCATCATCCCTCCGTCACACCGCATCACACACCGTGCTACCAACTAGACTGCCGAATGTTCACTTTCCTAGTGTGTGCTATAAATGTATGAATCCATATTCATGGGTATATGATTTTGTTTTGAAATTTTTAGTGTGGTTGAATTTGGTTTTAATTTGTAAAAACATGGGAGGGCTTCTGCAATGATTGCTGAAGCTTTTTGAATGATCTGAACTGCTCGAGTATTTATAAATGCAAACCCTTGGCACACAAGGAATTGGAAGATTGGTTGGTACAATTTAGTTATTAGGCCTACAAGTTTTCAATTTACATTGTCAGCAAGTTTTAGGAGGGTAGGTCTGTGCAATGGCAGACGGTAGGTGGATTTGGTTGACGGACGAATAAAATGTATAATCTATATGTTTGATCATATCAAATAGGCTAGGCTGTTTTGGTTTAGCTCATAGCAATGCAGTAAGATACTCATCGACCAAGTATTAATATTATTATTTTTAATGGATCTAAATACGTTTTAAGATTTTAAACGTAATGTTTTCAAAGTCAAGTCACGTCACCAATACACAAAATTTTCATTCTTTTTACAGACAGTTGTAGACAGAAATAAAAATACGATCATCTCAAGCAATGTGCCACGATCCCAAAAATATTATAAGATAGACAAGTTGACTTACTTACTTTGTGAAATTTCAAAATGCTAATATAGCGTATAAAGTACGTTAAACGAAAAGTTTCTTATTTTCCAAATTAAAAATTATGGAAAGAATCTATAAATTAAATTAACCATATGTCATAAAAATCTTATCCAAATTCGAAACAAATAGTTTATTATAATTTAATAAATCGTTATGGTTTATAAATGATTCCACGGCGACTTTCTGAAAATTTGATTTGGACATAACTTGCAAACTATAAGCCAAAATTTCGATTTTTCACTTTCATTACAAAAATATGCTCCAATAGATTCAAACGTTTCTTATTTCATGATATCCCAACTTAAAGCGGATTCTGTACATTCAATTAAAGTTCAAAACTCAATATTACGAACCACCGCGACGTTACGAGCTCTATTATAATCATATTATAATTAATATGTTTAACTATCGTTTATATAATCTATTCGTTATTCTAATTCGAATATAAACTCGATTAAATTTCCTAAATAATCCAATTTACACAAAATTGCCAATTTAACTATTTATGATTATTTCAAAAATAAATTATGTTATCCATTATTTATTTTAATTACATAATCAAAATATTTAATTCTAGATATTTAAATTGCCAAAACACTATTCAAATAATTAAATAAATTAACTATAAAATTGCTAAAGTTCCGGGACATTACAACACGACAGAATCTAGATTTTGATAAGATCAGAACGAAAAGAAAACGAAACCCTAATGGCGGTGGCTAGTACCACAACCTTTCTTCCTTTCGATTCGTAAGACAATCGAGGGGAAATCTACTCGTATGGATAACGATAGAGACACCTCATTCAAGCCTTAGGTCTGATTCAACCTGTTCGAACTCGTACACATATTCATGGATTAAATCAAGGGCAAAGTCACACGGTTTATTTTATATTCCAATTTACATATTCAATTTAGATTATAAATTGGTTATTCTGCTATTAATCGATCCTTTTAAACCTTCACTAACAACAGAACTGATCAACCTAATCATTAACTCAAACACTCAATAAACACTCCTTGCCGATCCACGACACCATATCACGACATGCAGTAACTCAATAAACTCGTTCATAATCCAATTATTTTTTCAGATTTAAAATGTAAAAAAAAAAATGTTCACATAAAATGCCAAAATTTGTTCAGATACAAAATTCAACTTTTCATCTTTCTAAGCACACAAATCAAAGCTTCTTAACCTCACAGCTTGTGTCTGTATATTTCTGGAGTTAAATGAAAGTAAGTGGACATCCAATAAAGTTTAACTAAGATAAGGCAAGTAGTTTCACAAACATAAAGCGACGAACATGATCCACATCACCAGTAGCTAGCAGGCCACTGCACTTGCTACCATACAACGAGGTCATGTTTACTTTAAAAGGATGATAAAAATAAAGTGTATACATTAATTTTCCATATATGATATTAGGTATATCCATCAACTTAGCATTGGACATAATAAATAATTTTTTAAATAAAAAATATTCAGTGAAACGATGTTACATTAAAATGACTCCTAGTTTTTAAAAATTGAGCAAATACATATATAAACAGAAATGGCAAAGACAAATAGATTAACGAGCCGATCAATGAAGACTATCGTCAAATTGTTTAGTTTAAACTGTAACATTGACACGACCCAAACTCGCCCTTATGGGAAAGCCGGGATTGAGTTGAGAACACGCCAAATCAGAAAACAAACAGAAGAACATTTCATTTCTTATTACAATAATTTACATCAGAGTACAAGAATATATAGAGTATGAACAAATAATGTACATTTGATAAATGTCAGAGATTTACAAATTATTATGCAGCGGAAAATAACACAAAACACAACTGAAAGAAATACACGGATATAGAGCATTCCGAATATAGCTTCAACTGTAAATCAGGATCCTGTGAATATAAATATGCAAAACAAAAACTACTAGCTGCTTGTGCAGAAAATAGTGGCACCCAGAGTTTAGGTTAAAATAATAAACTTCAGGTCAGTCATGTGACTGGTGTGAGAACTAAAACAGTTATTTAAAACTTTGCTTTAAAATGGAGTAAATCGAGGGACCACGCCGTATAACACGGAACGGGTTTCCTCCCAAGAATACCAGTGCATAAAACAAACAGCGCAATGCTTTTTGGAAAAATGAAGCTATTATAAGACTCAGGTCCCATCATACAATGCAACGCAAGCCGGAGGATAGAGTTTTAACTTGTAACAGCCAAACATGCTTGGTTTGTTTAAAACAAATCATTTGATACTATTATAAGAGCATAGTGTATAAAACAATTTCAAATATAAATGTGTCAATCATAGGCGGCATAGGTACCATCAATCTTGTCACCAATACTAGGCTCTACAATCAAAACCGAAATGTCACGTAGTGGAAATTAGATTTCCATCATCGGTCGAGGCTAGGGATGGCTCCCCACCGATTAGAGACACTTTAGCCAATACTTCGGGATCCCACCAGTGAACCCTTGGATGCGGTTGGGCCAGTCCTCCCTTACGTTTGAGGATTAGTTACTCCTGAACACATGTTTCCCGGTCCTATCGGACCTATATCCATCGGCTCCATAGTAACCGACATATCCGAGGCTCCTCGCAATCCAAAACCACAGGTAAAAACATAAATGTATGGGATCCATACCACGACACCACCCGTAGCTAGAAAAAAAGTCATGCTCTCCCAATGGTCCGATCCCGTTTTTGACTCATACCAAGGTTTGAGGCTCGCGAATTAACGCTATAGACAAAGCTATGCTATATTAAAGCCGTGCTTTGATCGTCAACCACAAGACTCTGCTTTTCAACGGAAGCCTTAATAATTTGCATCTCAGCATGCCACACAAGCAATTTACGCCATGCGCCTGATGCCTATCGATATATAACCTTTGAGCTCAAACGTCTCAGAGAAGGGTGTTAAGCAAGTGATTAAATTCTCCGCCACCCAACAGATATATTATTAATAGAGATCAATCAACAAAGAACAAAATCCAATGTCAGACACACATCCATTTACAAGTTCGTTCTGGGTCTGAACGAAACCGAAGGCACCTTATTCGTCGTCCCATATGTCCAATACAGGAGAGAGGTCCTCGCTTATCTGGTCGATCTCCAAGTAAGTCTGGACGATCACCACTTATTACCTCGTCTTGGGTGTACATCCCAATCAAGACATCGGTAATCATCCAAACGATGTGAAGACCTCCGGTCTTCAACCACCATCTTCATCGTCGACTTATCGTCGAATCAGTTATTCAGAATGCGTATAAACCCGGCCTTTCCATATAACTCGCGTATATAATAAACAAGTGCTATAAAAACACAACATACGCCTCATTACAATCCAGAATATTCCTTTATTCAAATATTCTTACTCTTTGGGAAATGTTCCAATTAATTTTATCAAAGATAAATTCTTTTTAATTTATTCTTTAATCTTCCTTTGGACATCAATTCTAAACCAAATTAAGGTTTATCAACTAGTGGGGATTAGCGAACCTTACTAGAGTAATCATTTGTTTAATTTCCCAATCCCAACCTATTCATCCCGTGGAGAAAAACTGGTAATACTACATATCTAACACCACGGTGTTATCGGTAAAATTAATTACCATTTCACGATCAAATCTAATTAAAGATTTAACTATCGCTTGGAGCAAAGCTGGTGATACTCCATTCTCGATCATTTCCTAAATTTGATAATTTAAATTATCATATTTATCTTTCAATCTAGTTAAAGATTCATTAAAACTCCACTTTGTTTTAATCTTCCCAAAAATCAATACTAAAGATTATTTAACTTTCGGAAATCAAACATGCCGCATCGACAATCTACACCGTACTATTGATTTCTGCCTATATATAACCTGAGCTCGTACGTCTCAGAGAAGGGTGTTAAGCAAGAGAATAAATTCTCCATCACCAAACAGATATATATTTAGCTGAAATCAACCATACAGTTCGAAATAAAATGTTAGACATGTAATCCTGTCTTTAACTGGGTTAAAGAACTAATGTCATTTAAAACACAGTTGACGATAAACTCAAATCACATTCCATTAATTATGGAATCTTCACCGAAAATAGATCAATGTATATAATCAATATCATTTTCTGTATCTGACTAATAATATAAATGGAATAACGACAAAGCCTTTTAAATTCCATTTATATTAACAGTCTTCCTACACAGAAGCTCACTTCGATTATTACCAAATTAAATTCCATTCAATTCCAATTTAATATGTTAAATTGGAAAACTTTACTTGGGAAAATTCTCGTTAAATCTTAAGAGAAGGATTTATAAATTCCAAATCACATGTCACTGTAAATCGGATTAAAGAACGAATGTCGTTAAAAACACAGTTCATAATAAACCCAATTCACATCCCATTTTATTCGAATTAAATGTTAATTAACTGGAAACCCTAATAATCTTAATTAAAAGATTTATTCTTTTCACACGGGGTTTAAGAACAGTGTTATTTAAGACATCATTCACAAAGAACACAAAATCCAATTCTTTTATTCAATTCCAATTAAATATTAATTAATTTAAAAAACTTCACTAACTCTTAATTAAAGATTTATTCTTTTCTCAACTGGGCCTAAGAACAGTGTTAATGAAGACACTATTCACTACAAACCTGAAATCCAATTAAATATTAAATACAAGGCTCTGAATAGAAATTATATCGGCTTATATTGAATATCAAATTCTGAAATCAACAAATATCGTATTGGGAATAACGATATAAATATGTGTCTTCCAAATTCCTCCACAATATCCGTATAATCACGGAATCCAATATCGAAATATTCCAAAGATAATTTCGACTCAAATCCATTCCAATTCATAAATTGGAAATTCCGATTCTTTTTAAAACCATTTCAAATCCCAATTATTTATTTAAAAAAACAGGATTATAATTCTAGTTCATAACTAGTTCATTTTAATAAAAATATATTTTTATCTTTACATACATGGAATTTTTCATCCAAATTTTAACCAAATCATTTATTATGATTTTACACAAATTAGTAATATTTCTAATAGTTTTATCCAGGCCCGTACAGTCGATTTCCATAAACGGTCATCGAACTGCACTTACACCGATCTTTTCCAAATTTTATTTGGACATAATTCCAAATCCAACCGTTAGATTTAAAATCTCTTATATTCGTTGGAAAGCTCTTTTCGATACGAACCCAAGGTTTTGGTTTTAGGAGAATCCGACGGCCGGATCTCCCGTAACATCAATTCGAAGTCAATGGTTGAAATTCGTGAACGGTCGCGACGCGACGCATCCTATTCAGGCCATTAAATATATATAATATATATATTATATACATTTCATCGATTTCCAGTTAAAACGTACTTATAAATCGTTTATGAATTCGTTTTAAACCGATTTAAACTTCATATTCAATTTTAAATCAAAATTGAATATTCCATATCATTATAATATATAAATGATAATATTATCAAAATATCATATTTTGAATTTTTTTCTTTGATATTCATTATAAAAATGAATAAAATCGATATAAATATCTTTCATGTCAAAATGGTGTTAATCTAATCAATATGGCTTCATATATTTCAATGTTTTCATGTCCATCCCAAATCGGACATCAAAATCATATTTCGATTCATTCCTTAATATTATTTTAAAATATTAGTTATTTAAAATATTCGTTATTCGTCATTTTAAAATATATGTTAATTTAAAATATTCATTCTTTCCGAATTGGAATCGGACACGGTCGATTACCATATAATTTTATTTAATATGGATTTCATACACATATGTACACAACAATAATCAAACATAGTCAACCATCATCTGGAGTGCATTACACAACTGCATAAGCGTTAAATATAAATAATCAACGCTTACAACAGTCTGTTAACCCATCGATTGACATAAAACTAAACAATTGGGATTAGTGTTCGTCAAATATCATCCCAATACCCGTGTAGGGTTTCAATCAACACTCACCAATTTTATTTGTGCAGTTGGGCGATGGCAGTCTGTTAACCCATCGATTGACATACAACTAAACAATTGGGATTAGTGTTCGTCAAATATCATCCCAATACCCGTGTAGGATTTCAATCAACACTCACCAATTTTATTTGTGCAGTTGGGCGATGTGTAAAATATATCATCCCAATACATATCAGTAAAATGTGTGTACATAAAAAAATCGTCCGATTTGTAAATGAATATTTATTTTATTCATATGCACGTTAAAAATTATATTTTTTTAACTACAAAATATTTATTTCAACTCATGAATATTTTATACAGTTCATTTATACAATAAAAATGAAATTTTTATTGTTCTAACATTTTTAGAAAATGTCGGCAACATAACGGCGCGATACGAGAACCGGAGTAAGGTCTAGCCTTATCCCTCGTCTAATAGTGGCTCACGCCATATACATACCAATTCTAATCAATTCAATTTACATCCCAAACCAAAATCGACCAATTTATCAATCCCGAACTAATAACCAAACATCCATGGTTTCAAACATAGGTGTCGGGTGCTACTAAGCACCGTCTGCATTCTTGTATATATATTTAACTAGAAAATAAAATTAGAGTGAGAAGTTCTCACCCAGAAGCCAAACCAATTTGTCGCGATTCTTCTTGTGTAGAAAATTCTTGTCGCCGCGCCCTCTTTTGTCGTTCCCCGCACTTGAATTCGCCTCTTTGGCTCTAGAATTTGCATACGATTCCAATCTTCACCAAACTTTGTCACTAGCCTAAACGCACCATTCCAGAAAACTTTTACCTATTAGACTTTCTTCCAAAACTGCACTAATTCGCTGGAAATCGCGAAAAAGGCAGCAGATTCGTAATCTTCGGACATGTTTTTCGGACAGCTCCGCAATCCAAAGTAGGACTTCCATATACCCAAATTGAAGAGAAAATCGTGCTCTACGACTTTGTCTTTGAGGAAATTTGGCCATAAATGAACTGAACGGAAGTTATTAAGGAAAGAATGAGATGGCGTTTTGTGCAAAATGGGAAATTTGTGGAAAGAGGGATTTTGGAGGAGGAGGGGGCCTACGGCCGGAGCTGGTGGCCTGAGGTCGGCGGCAGGGGCCTGAAGTGGACTGGGGGTGATGCTGGTGGCAGGGATGGGGTCCATGGTGGCGGGTGGTGGCGGATTTGGGTGGAAATGTGTCCTAAGGTTTGCAAAATGGAGAGGAGAGAGGAGGAGGAGGGGGTGGCCGGAGGTGGGGCAGCGGCTGGTTGGAGGCGGTAGGCGGTGGGAGGGGTGCGGCAGCGGAGACATGAAGGAGGAGGCCATTTTTGAAAGAAAATGGTGAAAGTAAAAGGAGGGAAATAATGAAGTGTAAAGGAAGAGAAGTGGTTTATATGCCCGTTTCTCTCCTATCGCCCGAATGCAAGCGATCTCCGTTTGCCGCGGATTTTTGACACGAGATAGTAAACGTCAAGACGAGTCCAACGAAACAAATTTTGTCAAATTCCGAGTCCGTTTGACCATCCGTTAAAATTGTCAAAGATGCTCATATATTGTTCAAAAATGCGATTTTAGTGCACCTTTTCTTCTTGCACGCCAAAGTGGCTACTCCAAAAATCATGGCCTTTTGGATTTAAGTATTATTTGGCGACACTAATCCGTAAAAAGAAGTAGAATCGAATTCCGAGGTCGTATCAGTAGTGTTCCTTTTTAAAATGACTGCTTGTTTTACCTTGAACTGTTTTAGTTCGCACGGCCACATACAATCTCCGTTCGATGCACATTTTGGAACTCAATAATGATTTGTCATTATGAATCCAGAAAAACTTATGTCGTTGAATTCTGAGCTCATACGCAAAATTTCACTTTTTAAGGGCTATGTATTGCTAACCGAAAACCCCATCCAATTGCCACTATTCCAGATCTCGGAATATATCAAAGTTTATATTTTTCGAAGTCGTGAACGTCATTTTGAACTCAATGGAAGTGGTTTCGAGTCCAGATTCTTCCGTATGCAAAATAAGACTTTTTGGGCTATATATAATATTAGAATATATATTTATATATATATTTTATAGCGACTGTTTAGAATTTTAAACTGGACATAACTTTCAATTCCCATTATGAAATGTGGATTTTTCACATTCGTTAGAAAGGCATAATTAAACAGATTCAAATGTTTCAAATTTTACCAAAATCCGGTTTATTTTGAGTCCTGTACATTCATTTGAAATTTGAAATCGAATTTTCAAACTGCCGCGCCATTTCAGGCTCGTTATATAAATAAAATAAATTTATTCATTCTAACTTCGATTTAAATAAAATTTTCATCGCTACTATTTAAAATAAATCATTTTAAATATTCAAAATTCATTAAAATAGCTAAAATAATTTTTTTTAAATTGGTTCTGATTTTCCGGGTTGTTACAATCTCCCCCACTTAAAATCTTTTCGTCCTCAAAAAGGAACGGAGCTGAAAGTTGTTTAACTAATCAACTCAACTTTCATCCTGGCTTTCATTCTTCAACTTTTCAGTTTCTAAGAATTTTCTAATTCTTCAAAAATTTGGCTAACACCTTAAAATTTCAAAAAATTTCGCCATAACTTCCTTTGTTCGTGGAGATATTTAAAACCGCAACTTGCCATGCAGGGCCCTCATCATCCAAAAGAAAAAATCCAATCATCTTATAAATTCATCCAAACCCAAGAAAATAGTAAACATGTACCTATTTGTCGGACATACAATTTTATTCCTCTTCTTTAGCCTCCTTGCTATGACCTGTCCAATATATATATGCATGAACATGTATGCAATTTCAATTCAGTTCAATATTTGACTCAATTTGGCTTAATGGTTCAAAATGTTAATTAATCAAACCAATAATCAAACAACACAATCAACAATCAATTAGTTGATTATCGCTTCAAACACATAACTTTTAAATATATATATATATATATATACATACAAAAATAATTTTTTTGATGCTAAGTCACAACAATAACCATATCTAATTTTGGTTCTCACACCAGTCAATTGGAAAGATATAGACATCCCACTTTGAAACTCGAACACAAGTCCTGATGATGACATGCCATCATCAGAACCATTTCCGGGCGACTAGAGTGTGATTCTATATCTATCTGGTATATTAAAACTTCAAATATACATTTGCAAGGCACAAAATCTTTATATACTCGATTGTCTAAATCAATTTAAAATAAATATTCAAATATATTGAATAAAGTACAAATTTTTGAAACAAGATTCGTTTTTAATTTTTATTTTATAACAACACTCTTCACACTCGTTCTAGGATGCTACTAATCCTATCTCTAATAAGCCATTCTCATTGGATATTACTAATCCAATCTCTGATGAATTCTTTCGTTTGGTTCAGTATGCCTTGTTCTCGAGCTCTGTAAAGCCAAAGCTCTGATACCAAGCTGACACGACCCAAACTCGCCCTTACGGGAAAGCCTGGATTGAGTTGAGAACACGACAAATCAGAACACAAATAGAAGAACATTTCTTTGCTTATTACAACAATTTATATTAAAGTACAAGGATATATAGAGTATGAACAAATAATATACATTTGATAAATGTTAGAGATTTAGAAATTATTATGCAGCTGAAAATAATATAAAACACAACTAAAAGAAATACACGGATATAGAGCATTCTGAATATAGCTCCAGTTGTAAATCAGGATCCGGTGAATATAAATCTACAAAACCAGACTACTAGCTGCCCGTGCGGGAAATAGGGGCACCCAGAGTTAAGGTTAAAACAATAAACTCTAGGTCAGTCATGTGACTATTGTGAGAACTAAAACAGTTATTTAAAACTTTGCTTTAAAATGGAGTAAATCAATGGAGCACACTGTATAACACGGAACGGGTTTCCTCCCAAGAATACCAGTGCATAAAACAAATAGCGCAATGCTTTTTAAAAAAATGAAGCTATTATAAGACTCAGGGTCCCATCACACAATGCAATGCAAGCCGGAGGATAGAGTTTTACCTTATAATTTCCAAACATGCTTGGTATGTTTAAAACAAATCATTGGATACTATTATAAGTGCATAGTGCATAAAACAATTTCAAACATAAATTTGTTAACCATAGGCGGCATGTGTACCATCTATCATGTCACCAATACTAGGCTCTACAATCAAAGCCGAAATGTCACGTATTGGAAATTGGATTTCCGTCATTAGTCGAGGCCAGGGAAGGCTCCCCACCGATTCGAGACACCCTAGCCAATGCCCAGGATTCCCCGCAGTGAACCTTTGGATGCGATTGGGCCGGTCCTCCCTTATGTTTGAGGATTAGTTACTCCGGAATACATGTTTCCCGGTCCTATCGGATCTATATCCATCGGCTCCGTAGTAACCGATATCACCGAGGCGCCTCGCAATCCAACAACCACATAGGTAAAAAAAATAAATGTCTGGGCTCCATTCCATGACACCACCTATGGCTAGAAAAAACTTCATGTTCTCCCAGTGGTCTGATCCCGTTTTTGACTCATACCAAGGTGTGAGGCTCACGAATTAATGCTATACACAAAGCTATGCCATATTAAAGTCGTGCTTTGATCATCAACCACAAGACTCTGCTTTTCAACAGAAGCCTTGATCATTTGCATCTCAGCATGCGACATAGGCAATGCACGACATGCGACTGATGCCTATCGATATATAACCTCTGAGCTCGTACGTCTTAGAGAAGGGTGTTAAGCAAGAGAATAAATTCTCTGCCACAAAACAGATATATATTTGATAGAGATCAATCAACACAGAATAAAATTGAATGTCAGACACACGTCCATTTACAAGTTTGTTCTGGGTCTGAACGAAACCAGAGGTACTTTATTCCTTGTCCCATATGTCCAATACATGAGAGAGGTCCTCGCATATCCGGTCGATCTCCAAGTACGTCTGGACGATCACCACTTGTTACCTCGTCTTAGGTGTACATCCCAATCAAGACATCAGTAATCGTCCAAACGATGTGAAGACCTCCAATCTTCAACTACTGTCTTCATCGTTGACTTATCGTCGAATCAGTTATTCAGAATGGGTATAAACCTGGCTTTTCCGAATAACTCGCGTATATAATAAACAAGTACTATAAAAACACAACATACGCCTCATTCCAATCAAGAATATTCCTTTATTCAAATATTCTTATTTTTTGGGAAAGGTTCCCATTAATTTTATCAAAGATAAATTCTTTTAAATTTATTTTTTAGTCTTCCTTTGGATATCAATTATAAACCAAATTAAGGTTTATCGACTAGTCGAGATTAGCAAACCTTACCGAAGTAATCATTTGTTTAATTTCCCAATCCCAACCTATTCACCCCATGGAGAAAAACTGGTAATATAACACCACGGTGTTATTAGTAAAATTAATTACAATTTCATGTTCAAATCTAATTAAAGATTTAGCTATCGCATGCAGTAAAACTTGTAATACTCCATTCTCGATCATTTCCCAAATTTGATAATTTAAATTATCAAATTCTTCTTTCAATCTAATTAAAGATTCATTAAAATTCCACTTGGTTTTATTCCTCCAAAAAATCAATATTAGTGATTATTTAACTTTGGGAAATCAAACATGTCGCATTGACAATCTACACCATACTATTGATTTCTGTCTACATATAACCTCTGAGCTCGTATGTCTCAGAGAAGGTGTTAAGCAAGAGAATAAATTCTCTGCCACCAAACAGATATATATTTAGCAGTGATCAACCATACAGTTGGAAATACAATGTTAGACATGTAATCTTGTCTTTAACTGGGTTAAAGAACTAATGTCATTTAAAACACAGTTCACGATAAACTCAAATCACATTCCATTAATTATGGAATCTTCACGGAAAAGAGATCAATGTATATAATCGATATCAATTTCTGTATCAGACTAATAATATAAATGGAATAATGACAAAGCCTTTTAAATTCCATATATATTAACAGTCTTCCTCCACAGAAGCTCACTTCGATTATTACCAAATCGAATTCCATTCAATTCCAATATAATATGTTAAATTGGAAAACTTTACTTTGGAAAATTCTCGTTAAATCTGAATAAAAGGATTTATAAATTCCAAATCACATTTCACTGTAAAGCGGGTTAAAGAACTAATGTCATTAAAAACACAGTTCACAATAAAACCAATTCATATCCCATTATATTCCAATTAAATGTTAATTAACTGGAAACCCTAATAATCTTAATTAAAAGATATATTCTTTTCACACGGGTTTTAAGAACAACGTTATTTAATACACCATTCACGACGAACCCAAAATCCAATTCTTTTATTCAATTCCAATTAAATTTAATTAATTGGAAAAACTTCACCAAATCTTAATTAAAGATTTATTCTTTTCTCAACTGGGCCAAAGAACAGTGTTAATGAAGACACTATTCACTACAAACCCGAAATCCAATTCAATATTAAATATAAGGCTCTGAATAGAAATTATTTCGGCTTATATTCAATATCAAATTCTGAGATCAATAAATATCATATTCGGAATAACGATATATATATGTCTTCCAAATTCCTCTACAACATCTGTATAATCACGGAATCCAATATTGAAATATTCCGAAGATAATTTCGACTCAAATCCATTCCAATTCATATATTGGAAATTCTGATTATTTTTAAAACCATTTCAAATCCAATTTATTTATTTAAAAATACTGGATTATAATTCTAGTACATAACTAGTTCATTTTAATAAAAATATATTTTTATCTTTACATACGTGGACTTTTTCATCCAAATTCTTTCCAAATCATTTATTATAATTTTACAAAAATTATTAATATTTTTAGTAATTTTATCAAGGCCCGCACGGTTGATTTTCATAAACGGTCAGTGAACTGCACTTACAGTGACCTTTTCTGAATTTGATTTGGACATAATTCCAAATCCAACCGTTAGATTTCAAATCTATTATATTTGTTGGAAATCTCTTTTCGATACGAACCCAACGGTTCCGGTTTTAGGAGAATCCGATGGTCGAACCTCCCATAATATCAATTTGAAGTCAACGGTCGAAATTCGCGAACAGTCACGACGCGTTCTATTCAGGCCATTAAATAAATATATATATATAATATTATATGTTTCGTCGATTTCCATTTAAAACGTGTTTTATAAAATGTTTATGAATTCGTTTTGAAACGATTCAACTTCATATTCAATTTTAAATCAAAATTGAATATTCCATATCATTATAATATATAAATTATAATATTTTCTAAATATCAGATTTTGAAATTATTTCCTTGTCGATATTCATTATGAAAATGAATAAAATCGATATAAATATCGTTCACGTCAAAATGGCGTTAATCTAATCACTACGGCTTCATATATTTCAATATTTTCGTGTCCATCCCAAATCGGACATCAAAATCATATTTTGATTCTTTCCTAAATATTATTTTAAAATATTAGTTATTTTAAAATATTCATTATTCAACATTTTAAAATATTCGTTAATTTAAAATAATCGGTCTTTCTGAATTGGAGTCAGACACAGTCAATTACCATATAATTTTATTTATATGGATTTCATACACATATGTACAAAACAATAATCAAACACAGTAAACCATCATCCGGAGTGCATTACACAACTACATAAGCGTTAAATATAAATAATCAACGCTTACAATAGTCTGTCAACCCATTGATTGAGTTACAACTAAATAATTGGGATTAGTGTATGTCAAATATCATCCCAATACCCGTATGGGGTTTCAATCAACACACACCAATTTTATTTGTGCAGTTGGGCGATGTGTAAAATATATCGTCCCAATCCATATCAGTTAAATGTGTGTACATAAACAAATCGTCTGATTTGTAAATGAATATTTATTTTATTCATATGCACATTAAAAATTATATATTTTTAAATATAAAATATTTCTTTCAACTCATGAACATTTTATACAGTTCATTTATATACTAAAATTGATATTTTTATTGTTCTAAAATTTTTAGAAAATTCGGGCAGCATAATAGCGCGATACTAGAACCGGAATAAGGTTTAGCCTTATCCCTCGCCCAATAATGGCTCGCGCCATACACATACCAATTCTAATCAATTCAATTTACATCCCAAACCAAATTCAACCAATTTATCAATCCCAAACAAACAACCAAACATCCATGGTTTCAAACAAAGGTGTCGGGTGCTACTAAGCACCGTCTGCATCCTAGTATATATATTTAACTAGAAAATAAAATTACAGTGAGAAGTTCTCACCCAGAAGCTAAAGAAATCGTCCCTACTCTTCTAATGTAGAAAATTCTTGTCGCCGCGCTCGTTTATGTCGTTCCCCGCACTTGAATTCACCTCTTTGACTTTAGAATTTGCATACGGCCTCCAATCTTCACCAAACTTTGTCACTAGCCTAAACGCACCATTCCGGACAACTTTTACCTAGTGGACTTTCTTCCAAAACAGCACCAGTTCGCCGGAAATCGCAAAAAACAACAGTAGATTCGCAATTTTCAGACGTGTTTTCCTGACAGCTCCGCAATCCATATACCCAAATCGAAGAGAAAATCGTGCTCTAGACTTTGTCCTTGAGAAACTTCAGCCAGAAATGGACTAAACGGAAGTTACTAAGCAAAGAATGACAG
This sequence comes from Allium sativum, assembly GCA_030737875.1. Classification (NCBI taxonomy): domain Eukaryota; kingdom Viridiplantae; phylum Streptophyta; class Magnoliopsida; order Asparagales; family Amaryllidaceae; genus Allium; species Allium sativum. The sequence continues at coordinate 653,921,463 of CM060923.1, forward strand.
GGTGTTTTGTGCAAAACGGGAAATTAATGAAAAGAGGGGTTTTGGAGGAGGAGGGGGCCCATTGTCAGAGGTGGTGGCCTGAGGACGGTGGCAGGGTCCTGACGTGGGCTGGGGGTGGTGTTGGTGGCAGGGTGGTGTAATGACCCCAAACTCCCGTAGTACGAAAGCAAGGATAATCATTGGACTATAACACAAACAATAACAGCATAACAGAAATATAGAATTACTACAGATAACGTACATCAAATTACACTGGAAATAATATATCATCAGAGTTACACAGCATAATAGGATCATACTTAGTACAATACAGTTTCAGCTTAATATAAAATGTCTACTGGTGAATCAAAGATAATATACTAATTGAAGTCTGAACAGCATAATAGAAATGATAGGATCCATCTTCAGCTCCATAGCTATCTAGAATGAGTTTGCTAAAACCTGAATACAAGGCTGCCTGTGTGGGAAAGTGGGCACCCGAGTTTGCAAAGTGAAACAAACTACGAGTCTGTCATGGGAATGGTATGATAAATCTTATTTACCCTATCTAATAATTAGGCTAATCACAGGACCACGCCGCTAACGCGGAACGGGTATACTCCATTGGATTGCCAGTGCACGAAATAAAGTAAATCTTTAAACAATGCAATGCTTTTTCAGGAAAATGAAACCATTATAAGACTCAAGTCCCATCACACAATATAATGGAAACCAGAGGATAGAGTTTTACTTTATAAGGGTCAAAAATGCTTGAGACAATAAAATGGATTTGATATTATTATTAGTGCATATATGTTTCAAAAAATTTCAATCATAATGTATCAATCATAGATGACATAGCTACATATACTATGTCGCCATACTAGTTTTACAATCAAAACCGCATGGTGTCATATTGGAAGTTGGATTTCCATCATGAAACAAGGCAAGAGATCGTCCTTAACGAATTCAAGACAATCTAGCCCATGTCTCAGGACTCAGACTCAGGTAGGCCCTTAGGAGCGCCAGGGCCGGTCCACAAATATGTTAGTGGATTGATTATGCCTGAACAATATGTTTCCTCGCCCTATGGGGCGTAAATCAAGAGCCATTAGGGACTCAAATCCGAGGTACCTCGCTTTACATCATCCATGTACTTAAAAATGTATGGGCTCCATACCATGACACCACTTCTAGCTATGCCAAAAAAACTATGCTTTGATCATCAACCACAAGGCTCCGCTTTTCAACAATAAGCCTTGATCATTTGCATCTTGGCATGCCACACTGACAATTCACGCCATGCGATTGATATCTATCGATATATAACCTCTAAGATCGTACGTCTCAGAGAAGGGTGTTAAGCAAGAGAATAAATTCTCTGCCACCAAACAGATATATATTTAATAGAAATCAATCAGCACATAGTAAAATCAAATGTCAGACATACATCCATTTACAAGTCCATTTTGGGTCTGAACGAAACCGAAGACACCTTATTCCTCGTTCTATATGTCTAATACAGAAGAGAGGCTCTCGCATATCCGGACAATCAACAAGTACCTTGTAATGACCCGCATTGGCAGAGGTATTATAATTAATTTATTTAATTATATAAATAGTGATATAGTGAATTAAATGGTAGTGGAATTTAATAATAGTGAATATTTAATTAAAATAATAAATTAAATAATATATTTAATTCTGAATTAATTATAATTTGGCTGAAATGGCGATACGGTGTGAACTGGATCATCTGTGATATTTAATTTCAGTTTAGAAATTGAATTAGGATAACGAATATATTATATAAACGACAGTTTGAACATAGAATTATATTATAATTAAAATCGAGCTCGAAATGGCGCTGCAGTTCGTAAATTGGCGATTTGAACTTCAACTGAATGTACAGGATTCATTTTAAGCCGGATTTCTGGGAAACAAGAAACGTGTGGAGCTAGTGGAGTATATCTTTCTAGTGGAAGAGAAAAATCGGGATTTCATCCTGTAGATTTTGATCAAATTTCAGAAAAGTCGCTGTGGAATTCCTTTATAATTTATAAAGGAATTATTTATATTTTAACAAAGGAAATTCATTTTAAATCGAATATCGATTTAATCGGGATGTGAAGTGTCGAGTTATAAATCCCAGTAGAGCTATATGATATTCTGCTGTGAATATATACGATAATATTTATTTATAAATATTTAATTTAATTATATTTAAATACTTTTATATATTTAAATGGGTCATCCAGAGCTTTAAAAATAGCCAGTTTTGCAAACGGAGTCGGAATTCGATGAAACTAATTTTGTTGGATCCGCAATGTCAAATAGTTGTTAGATTTCTAGTTTCGTGATTTTTAGAGTCACTGTGTGGTCGTACGGATTTTTAGAGTGAGAAACAGTCAGTTTTTCGACAGTTAAAAATACGCTGTGTGAGCATACGGAGTAGGAATTCGATGTAACCAGTTTTGTTGGGTTCGTAATGTCGAACTCTAGCTACATGTCCAGTTTCATGATTTTTGGGTATCGTGTGTGATCGCACGAATTTTTAGAAAGCAAAAATAAAATAAAATAAAAATAAAATTTCTAAGTATGTGTGGACATTTAAGGTGCCACCCACTCATCTTTTCAACCTCACAAAAGATCTCGTCCTCCTATAAAATCAATTTCATTTGGCTGCCACTCAGTAAGGTAAAAACATGATGAACGCAAGAAAGAAAAAATCAAAATCAAAGCCAATAAAATTCTATAAATCCCAAAGTAAATCTTTTTGAGTTCCTGAGATGATTTCCAACAGGCTGATATCGGTTTTGAGGCGTTCGAACCTCACTATCATGGTCGGGTTTTCAGCAAGAATTCTAGGGTTTGGGTAATCGTGTAATAGGAGCATTAATTCAAAGATTTGTGGTTTTACTTGGGTTAATGAGATCAAAACGCAAGTGTTGGACAATTTTTGGGATAATCGGTGTAAAAACAGTTCTATACTGAACTGTGTCTCGTCGTTCTGGCAAGTGGACGGAAATGAAGTCAGGACGTCGAGTTGGGCTTTACTGGGTGGAGGTTGAAGAGATTTTGAAGAGGGGCATGATGGTGTTATTGGATTGCAAAATCATTAATGGTGGAGGGAGATATTTGGGATCGATGGAGTGATAATGGCGTTAAAAATTCCCGGGAGCTCACGGCAGAGGCTTGCGGGAAGAAGGGGTTAATGGGGCAGGTTGGATTTTGTTGTGGGCCGGTTTATATAAAGGGGTAAGGCCCGTTGAGGAATTAAATTGATTTTGTTTTAATTTAAAACCATTTATAACTTGTATGATTAATATCTTTGCCATACGAAATCGAAATTCAGCGAAACAAGATCCGTTGGGATCGTATGGACATACACTACCCAATGGAACTGACTAGAAGTGGATTGGAGCTAGTTTGAATTTATGAAGAAATAAACTGTTTGATCCAAATCAAACAAACAGTTTATCGTTGTTTAACGATGAACTGCCAAAGTGAGAAAATCTCACTAACTCTGAACAGTTTATAATTTCATGATGTATTTTTAGAACTATTAAATATTGGCTGATTGACTGTGTGTTGACTGTTTGATTGAACTGCTAGTCAGTTTGTTGAATTTCTGTATTGATTCTGTTTAACAGAATATATCATATGGAACTGACAGTGATGTTATCTATATTGTTTAACATCTGTGATGCAGGGAAACAGGATGGAGGAATCCAACTGGATTCCTCAACATTTATTTTACTATTTTTCATATATTGTGATAAATGATGTGATATATAATCTGTTTTCGATTATATGTGTTTGGACGATACTGATCATCGTGATTTGATATGTTGAATACCATAATATACCGAAATGTTGATAAGGGAATATCTTCAAAGTGATATTTGAAAATAAAATATTTATAAACGGAATATTTATAAATAAGAAATATTTATAAATTGGAATATTTATAAACAGGAGATATTTAGAAAAAGGGAAAAAACATTATAAAAAGGAAACTTCTTTTAGCTAACACATAATGTATGGTTGAGGACGTCAATCAGTGATTTGATGGATTTGACGATGTAGCATTCGAAGTGAATCTGGTGTGATGACAAAGCGTAACTTCTAGCCTCACATCCGGTAAATGACAGAGATCGGGCAGGCAGCATGGCTAAGTCGGTCGCTCCGAAGTAGGGTGTATAATCACCTGATCTAGAGTTTCATTTATTTCTAAAAATCTATTGTTGATGCTGTCCCATTCGGGAAACGGTTGCTGATCCCAATCGTTGGTTATATACATTCGATACACTCAAGCGAAATGAGTGGTCGGTCATGTGTGGCCGGGTTGCAAGATGTTCTTGTTGAACCCAGTGTATTCCTTTCTAGAGGTACACTAGCGAAAGGTGGTCCCATACCTTGTCGTAGTTGGAAATCCATTACCCAATATGTGCTTGCGGTTTTGATTTTATACTATATATGTAGAACGTGAGATGAAAGCGTTTCTGCTAGATGATTATTATACTGTGGTTAATAGACATTATTATAATATCAAAAGGTTTTGGATATAAAGATATTTTGGATTCTCATAAGGGAAAAACTCGTTCCGTTATACGGCGTGGTCTTATGAGTTATCGTTTACTTGTTCAACCTGATTTAAACTGTTTTACTCATACCAGTCCCATGACTGACCCAAAGTTTATTTTGTTGTTTTCCCTAAACTCTTGGGTGCCCAATTTTGTACGGGCAGTCAAGTAGTCAGGATTTACAGATATACTGGAAGAGCTTGGAGTAGGAGGCTTCAGGATCATATAGCTATAGTTATTTCCGCTGTGTTGTAAGTGTTGTACTTTGATAATGATGTATATTCAAGTACAGATGTACATTTCAAGTTATGTTATATATATTATATGTTATTCGTTCCGCTGTGAGGTTCGTGTTACTCTAATGTTGTGTTCTTCTTCTTCTTCTATTCTAATTTTCTATCTTATCTTTCCTCACCCTCTAATTTCTTTCATTAACTATTTGGTTATTTTCGATGTTTGGTTAGTCGTCATCGTGTTTATGTCGATAACCAAAGTCGCCAAAATCCCAGGTCATTACATACGTCCGGACAACAACCACTCTAATCCTTTCAAGGCAGCAACTCCAATCAAAGGCATCAGTAATCATCCATTCGATATGAAGATCGCTGGTCTTTAAAAACCGCCTTCAATGTTTTCAACTTCTCATCGTCGATCAATTATTTGAAATAAGATTTAACTAGGCCTTTTCAAATAATTCGCGAATATATATAATTCAAATCAATTCTTTTCATTCCATATCATTTATAACATTTTATAACGACTTACCGCTGTTTTTATTTATATAAAAATAGCCATTTCTAATTGAACGACGCTTCAGGTCATTACCTGGCCCTAGCGCTGTTTTCACCAAAATTTGATTTACACATTTCTCAAAATCTAACCGTTGGATCTTAGCAAATTTTATATCGTTGGAAATATCTTTCCAAAGCGAACCCAACGGTTCCAGTTTTAGGAAAATCCAACGGTCGGATCTCTCAGTATAATCGTTCGAAGTTACGATTTCAAATCGCGAACTACAACATCGCGATTCGTTTTATTTTAATATATGTATATATATATATATATATAAATTAATTTGTTCGACGATTTCAACACCATTTATTCCCTAACATATAGTTAACATTATTTTAATGAATCATACCGACATTGAAAATGTAATTTTTAATGTTAAACTATTTTTAACAAACTATGAATATTTTAAAGGAATCATACTTTCAATAGAAATGTAATTTTTAATGTTAAACTATTTTTAACAAACTATGAATATTTTAAAGGATTTATACTTTCATTAGAAATGTAACTTTTAATGTTAAACTATTTTTACCAAACTTGAATCTTTTTTAATGATTCAATCTTTACATTAAAATTGTAATTTTTAATCTTAAACTATTTTTGTCAACATTGAATCTTCTTACATGATTCATTCTAACATTAACAATGTATTTTTAGTATAAGAACATTTTTATCAACATCGAATCTACTTACATGATTCATTCTAACATTAACAATGTAATTTTAATGTAAGAACATTTTTATCAAATCATAGTCTTTTTATATGAATCCTTTTTACATTAAAAATGTAATTTTTTAATGTTTAACGTCTTTTTTTAATCGAAGTATGAATATTTTTATGAAGGGGTTTTTACACTTAAGGACAAAAGAAACAAAAAATTGTTCCATAAGGACAAGGGGGCAAATTTTTATCCTCAAGGACAAAATATAGTGTAAACGGAGGAATTCAGGAGCCCAGTGTGATTCCTCCCTTTACACTAAAACTTGTCCTTATGGACAAAATTTTGCCACCTTGTCCTTATGGAACAATTTTTTGTTCATTTTGTCCTTCAGGGTATTTTCCTGTTTTATGAATCCCTTTTACATTAAAAATGTAAAATTCTAGTGTTTAACTTTTTTAATTAAAGTTGAATTCTTTTTAAATCTTTCATCCATACATCAAAAAAATGTAACTTTTTAATGTTAACATATTTTCTTTCTATGATGATCATTTTTGTAAATTCTTTTTACATAAAAATGTAATACTCTATGATAACACCGTTTTAACACAGCTTGATCCTTTTAATGAATCCTTTATTACATTAAAAATGTAATTTTAAATGTTAACACATTTAATAAACAATGCATCTTTTTCAAATGATTCATTTACATTAAAAATGTAAATTTCAATGTAAAAACATCTTTATTTAACAATGATTCTTTTTAATGGTTCATTTACATTTAAATGTAAAAACAATTTTTATTTAATAATGCTTCTTTTTAATGTTTCATTTACATTAAAAATGTAATTTTCAATGTAAACACATTTTTATATATCAATGCTTATTTTTAATGTTTCATTTACATTAAAAATGTAAATTTCAATGTAAACACATTTTTATATAACAATGCTTATTTTTAATCTTTCATTTACATTAAAAATGTAAATTTCAATGTATAAACATTTTTTATAACAATCGATTCTTTTTAATGTTTAATTTACATTAAAAATGTAGATTTTAGTGTAAAATCATTTTTCATTTCAACTAATGACCATTTTTAACTTACAATAAAAATGTGAATATTTATGTTAACACATAATGATTATTTTATACAAATAAAATAAAAATGTATTTTTATTATTAATCAAATTTTCTATTCATACTATGATCATTTTCATATACAATAAAAAAATGTATTTTTATTATTAATCAATTTTTCAATTCATACAATGATCATTTTCATATATAATAAAATATGTATTTTTGTTGTTAATCAAATTTTCTATTCATACCATGACCATTTTCATATACAATAAAAATATGAATTTTTATTGTTAATCAAATTTTCTATTCATACAATAATCATTTTCATATACAATAAAAATATTTATTTTTATTGTTAATCAATTTTTCTATTCATACTATGATCATTTTCATATATAATAAAAATATGTATTTTTATTGCTAATCAGTTTTTCTATTCATACTATGATCATTTTTATATGTAATAAAAATATGTTTTTTATTGTTAATCAATTTTTCTATTCATACTATGATCATTTTAATATTTTCTCATATTAAAAATATGCATTTCGATTGTTAACAAATTTTCATTTCAAATAAATAAGCAGCTTTACTTTTATATGTAGAATAAAATCTATTTTTTTTGTTCAAACAATTCTATATCATAACATTAATAATTTTCAACATATGAATACTTCAGAAAATTTCGACAGCATAACGGTAGGGTAATTGAAACCGACACAGTACCTAGTACAGCTCCTCTTCTAACCTAGGCCTCGTGGCGATACAAGGGTTTAATTTATCTAATACAATTTATTTTTACTAGACAATGAATGTTTCCACAAAACACGATCGATTTCATTTCAACCACAAATCAAACAACCACTATCAAAATCAAAATCAAAATTACACCACAATACAATCAAGCCGTCCATGGTTTGTGGACGACGGTGCCGGGAGTTTCTAAACTCTGTCTGCAACCTAATACAATTTTATTTATTTATTTTGGGTTCAGAAATCTCACATCGCATTTTATTTCTTCTAAAACTGTAGAAAGCTCCGTTTCTACTCTGGTCTATTCTAAAATGCAGATCTTGAATTTACGGTCCCAACGCTTTCAGTTTCATCAAATTCTAATTCTGTATGAACAAGATATGGTTTCTAATGTGTTGATGATAATTTAAATTAATTAAATAAAAATATCCTTCCTTCTACAATTAGACTAAGGCCGACCTTCATCTTAATTGTTCAAAACTAGGTCAGGATTTCTTTTGCAATCTGTGCGGTTAGAAGGCAATCGAATTCCACCACGACGTCAGGCTAAGAGAGGTGCCTCAAATCCGGTGGTTGGGCCCAGTTCGGTGGCTCCAGGTGATCATGGCGGCGATTCCAAGGGCGAAACTTCGGGGAGGTGATTCTGATAATATACACAATGAAAAATTACGCAACTGGTATAGAATCAAAGCTCGAGGAGAGCACTTCAAAATCCTCCAAAGAAGCACTCGAGTTCATTGAGAGGATCGAAAGTTATTTGAAGGGGAAAGTCTGAGCAACAGCCGCCATCGATTCGGGGGGGGGGGGGGGGGTGACGAGGGTTTTAGCAGATAACGATAATCAGGATTTCTTATTTTAATATATATATATATATATATATATATTATTTAATCTAATTTTAATTTATAAATTATTTTTTATCAGACCTGACTCCAAACAAGGCCCAACGACTGTTACCCTTTGCTCATTACCCCTATTCTAGACACAATGGACTAGGTCTCATCAGCCTATTTGATCATTTCAGCCTATTTGCCTTAAATTTAAACATAAACATTTAATTATTTCATTTAATCGTACATTTTAATTTACCAAGGCTACATACTAACTCCACAAATTCCCAAAAAATAAATCTAGCTATGTTTTTACGATACGGTTCTAACAAAATTAATTTCGTCAAATTTGGAGATTATTTGAAAGACAGCCATTTTCTGCTCGATCCAATTTGACTGAACTTGACAAAACACATTTATTTTTACTGTGTTCACATATTAATTTCAAAAATTATGAAAATTGGAATCCTGCAATAATTTGACATTCTGGATTGAACCAAAGTGGTTTCGTCGAAAATGGAGATCGTTGGCAAAATGGCTATTTATATGGGCTATATATTATATTGAATTCCATAACGACTATTCTGAATATTCAACTGGCCATAACTTTTTATTCCCGCTATGAAATTTCAATTTTTCAGATTCGTTAGAAAAATATTTTTAAATAGATTTTAATATTTTTGGTTTTACTGAAATCCACTTTATTTTTAATCCTATGCATTCAGTCAAAATTCATATTCAAATTTTCAAACTACCGCGCTATTTCTAACTCATTTTATAATTAAAATAAATATATTCATTCTAACTTTATTTAAAATAAATTTTTATTTGTTATTGTTTAAACTAAATTATTTAAACTATTTAAAATTCATTAAAATAGCCAAAATAAAAATATTAAATTGGTTCTTATTTTTCGGGTTGTTACAGGTGGGGTCCATGGTGGCGGGTGGTGGCGGATTTGGGTGGAAATGGGTCCTAGGGTTTGGAAAATGGAGAGGAGAGAGGATAGAGGAGAAGGAGGGGGTGGCCGTAGACGGAGCGGCGGCTAGTCGAAGGCGGTGGGGAGTGGTGCGACAGCGAAGACATGGAGGAGGAGGCCATTTTTGAAAGAAAAATGTGAAAGTAGAAGGAGGAAAATAATGAAGTGTAAAGGAAGAGAAGTGGTTTATATGCCCGTTTCTCTCCTATCGCCTGAATGCAAGCGATCTCCATTTACCGCGGATTTTTGACACGAGATAGTAGACGTCAAGACGAGTCTAGTGAAACAAGTTTTGTTGAATTCCGAGTTCGTTTGATCATCCGTTAAAATGGTCAAAGATGCTCAGATATTATTCGAAAATATGATTTTAGCGCACCTTTTCTTCTTGCACGCCCAAACGGCTACTCCAAAAATCATGTCCTTTTGGATTTAAGCATTATTTGGCGATACGAATCTGGAAAAAAAGTAGAATCGAAATCTGAGGTCGTATAAATAGTCTTCCTTTGTAAAATGACTGTTTGTTTAACCCTGAATTGTTTTAGCTCGCACTGCCACATACTAACTCCGTTCGATGTGCATTTTGGAACACAAAAATGATTAGTCATTATGAATCCATAAAAATTTATCTCGTCGAATTCTGAGCTCATACGCAAAATTTCACTTCTTAAGGGTTATGTATTGCTAACTGAAAAACCCAACTAATTGCGACTATTCCAGATCTCAGAATATATCGAAGTTTATACTTTTCAAACTCGCAAATGACATTTTGAACTCAATGGAAGTGGTTTCGAGTCCAAATTCATGCGTATGCAAAACGTGATTTTTTGGGTTATATATAATATTAGAATATATATATTTCATAGCGACTTTTAAAATTTTAAACTGGGCATAACTTTCAATTTCCATTATGAAATCTGGGTTTTTCACATTTGTTAGAAAGATAAAATTAAACAGATTCAAATATTTCTGTTTTTACCAAAATCCAGTTTATTTTGAATCTTGTACATTCATTTGAAATTTGAAATCAAATTTTCAAACTATCGCACCATTTCAGGCTCGTTATATAAATAAAATAAATTTATTCATTCTAACTTCGATTTAAATAAATTTTTCGTCATTATTATTTAAAATAAATCGTTTCAAATATTCAATTCATTAAAATAGCTAAAATAAAAAAATTAAATTGGTTCTGATTTTCCGGGTTGTTACAAACATATAAGCAGAAATAGAAATAGCAAAACCTGTTACATATAAATTAATAGTTTAAACTGTGGTCCAGTATACATATTTGAAACACAATGCCAAAGAAGTTAAATTAGAGAAGAAACAACAAACAAAATGCATATCTGAAACAGAATAAAAGACAATTAATCATTACAAACATAACATAATTATAATCCTTGTATAATAATGGGATATCAGTATCTTATTGAAAAAATCGACATATATAGTAATTGATATAACAACTGGATATCAAAGTTTCGTAAATTCCATTTCATAATTTTGGGTCTCCTTGTATACTATTATATGTATCCTATTCAATTGCCAATTTTGACAAAAATCTAGAAATGTATATAAGTTTACATACAAAATTCTAGGATATTGAATTACGGAAGATGGTGCATCTACAAATGTTCATATTTCAAAAACTTATATTAATTGTGCAACAAAAAGAGTGTATTTTAATCTCAATGCCAGCTGAAAAAATAAATGCAAATTTGGTAACATTAATTGTGTCATCACTCATTGAAAAGCAATCAATATCCAACGATGGTATTATCATGGAAAATTCTTAAATGGATAGTTTGTACACATCTAATCTAGAATACAAAGGTTTTGAGCCATATAACAAAATATATAAGATTATTAAATGGACAACATGGACAGTATATTATAGGCAGTATGATATAAAGAACATGTTATAAACAAAACATGCAATTGTCATCTACAGTTTCAAAATTCATCAATTTAATAGGTTATATGAACAATTTTCTATTCTATTTTATTTCTGTAAACATATAGATGTAATGTCTTTTTTAAATTTAAATTGTACAAAAAAATAAAATTACTAACCATGTCCTATAATCTTAAAGAAAAATGCTGAAACACCCCACCTCCATTAGGGTCACTCTCAAAGGGAATGCCCTAATTTTGGTGGAGGTTTATAAGTATAAGTCACAAATATACAAGACAGATATAAGAACACATAATTTTGAACAGCGGAAAACAACAACTTTTATTTCATTAAAATATGTGTTACACAATCCATGCCATAATTTGTTTTACAATACTTCCAAAAACATAACATCTTCATAACTGTCTTGATTACATTATTTAAAGAAGCATAAAGAAAACATAAATAAACTGCAAAAGTCCCATAATTGCTGTCCAAAGCCATAGTCCAAAACGAAAAGATCCAAGCAATACATTCTTTCTCTTCAAGCTGGATATGAAGGCTAGTCAAGCTGCGGTATTCCCTCATTGAGGACCTGGGGGGGAGGAAACGGAAGAAAAGAAGACGAAAGAAAAGTAGAGTCAGACATAAAGCCTGAGTAAGTCTAGGACTATTCAGTCTATGAATAAAGAACTGGGTATGATAAGTATAAACTAGAAATGGGAAAGCACCATAAACTTAGTTAAGTTGTCTAGGGTCGAATATACTATCGTACCCCATACTAATCTCTGTACCCATATAAACTAGTTCCCAACGGGCACCCCATAATCAGGGTAAAGTGATCCATTTTATGATGATCGGCTCCTACTCGCATAGTTACATGTGTCTTACGGCCCCCGATGTTGTAGTTAACTATGCTGGTCCCACCATGGGGTGTATCAAGTCCCATGGTGGCGGCCCGACACAATCCTAGAATGCACAGGTATGCTACTGGTGCCCAGTGCCTTATTTTTCTGCGCCGGAGTGTGTGCACGCCCCCACCCCGTTAGAACCTACACTGCTGCACCACCGCCTTCGATTTGACCTCTTACAGTCAGCCCAGTAATCGTGCCCCACCCTGCCTAGTTTCAGGGTATCATGATACCTTATAGGGTTACTGCTGAAAAGGGTCCTCCGCTCCTAGGTTTTTCTATTTCTAGCCAACATGCTAAGTTGGTTAAGTGTGTTATAAACCTAACCCCCAATCAGTCTGTTTAGTTTAGCATGTTCCATCTTGATTAAGTATTAATATAATTTACTTAATCCTATCAATCCTGACTCAGCCTTAATTGTCTTATTAAAGCCTTGACCTCTCACGTTAGACAGGTATTGTTGTGGCTGCCTATTGCCGGTTGGGTCCAGGCAGTCTTACGCCACAACTCAGTCTAACCTCGGGTCCTTATTGGGCTCCATGTTTAACCAACCACATTGGATAGGTATTGTTGTGACTACTGGACAGCCGGGAGGTTCCGGGCAGGTTTACATCACAACTCAATCCAACCTCGGGTTAAACACATCGTATTTTCTACATTTACATATTTTGTCTTTCTTCTTTTTATATGTAAATATTTGCGGCCCATTATTCAAATTCATCTTTATTGGTTAAATTTCATTTATGCCACTTAATTGTTCTTTCATGGTTGTTGGCATGCGTTAAACATGCCAACACATATGTTCTATATTTTAGCCCAAACGTCATTACCCCCGTATTATACGTTCGCTCCAACGTAAGGTGTGTTGGGTTTAATACTTAAACCCAATTTAGCCAAGTGAAAAGGGGAGGCTTATAAAATGATGTTTATAAGATAACATGAAAAAGGGGAGTGTGAACGCATGAACTTGCAACGAACGATTCAATTAACATAAAATAGGCACATGTGAACTTGCAATTTTAACATCATATAATCATGGCATAACATGAATCATTTTATCCATATAATCATAGCATAAACAATACTTAAACATAAATCATTCTATTCATATGGTTAATGTATAGACAATACTTAATCATGAATTATTTTACTCATATGATTATGGCATAAGCAGTACTTAAACATGGATTATTCTAGTCATATGATAATGGCATAAACTTAAACATGAATCATAGGTTCAACTAACCATGTAAACTTGAAATTAAGAATCTAACTAAATTAGATATCATTATTATTGGCACGGGGTCTTGACTAGAATTATAAGTCTATATTTTTATTTAGGCATAATATAAACTAATCATGTTCATAAAATCACTATATGTTAACAAAAGGTACTTACTTTTGTAACTAGTACAAAAGTATGGTTCAACTAGAATTGTCCCAACCTAATTCTTATATGAATCATGGTTTTTAATCCATTTATAAAATTATAGCATAAACATATCTAAACTTACATCATGGTTTTCATTTTTATCTATGTAAACTTGCAAGAGGAATATAATTCTAATGTAATTCTAATGTAACTTATGATAACAACATGAGCCTAAAAACATGTTTTTCAATTGGGCATAATAACGAACATAGTTTAGTTATGTTCATAATATTAATACAAATTTACAAAGATGCGTGCTTTTGTCACTATCACAAAAATATGATTTTTATACTTGAACTATGATGCCAATTCCAACATAACTTCATATGAATCATAATACTTAGTCGATTCAATTACACACTAAAAGTGGTCATAAAAGTATGTACATCATATTAGCATAATAACGAATCATATACTTGCATGAATTCCAATTAAAATATCATAACATATAGTTGTTAACATGAATCATATACTTGCATGAATCTTAAACAAATTATTACAACATACAGTTGTTACTTTCAACATGAATCATATACTTGCAATTATCAAATGGGTGTTGTAAATAACTACCACAAACATGTAGTTTTTCAATATGAATCATATGCTTGCATAAGTCCCAATCAAAATTCCACAACATGTGGTTGTCAACATAAGCCACATACTTGTATGAATCAGACCATAGCATTGCCAAATCGTTAGAATCAAAATAACATACAACTATAAGTCATTATCGCCACAATTCCATTTCGTTTCCAATGCAAATCGCGTACTTGCAAATATCCAATCGTATACCATAATATTCCCAAATTGTTTTGCATCAAAGCAACATACAAATATAGATTATTATCGCCACAATTCCATTTCTTACATTACACAAATCAACACAATTATTTAATTCACATCGGAATAGCACTCTACTTACAGCGTATGACGAATCTTCAATTCAGAAATCTGAATTCTGAATTTGGAGATGCTATCCTTTGTTGTAGGCGTTGCTTTGATTTGATTAACGTTGCTTTAAGCTTTGAATTATCTCCTAGTTGCCTCTCAATTTCTGACGGCTATACTTAGTCTCTCCTCAGCAACATGACGGTCTCATCTCCATTTTAGTTTATGTGAATTAGGGTTAGTCTTAGGTCCTTTTTATAGAGTTTGTGAGTTGATTTAGACCGTCGATGAAGCTTGGTTTAATAATAGCCGTTCGTTCAAAGGAGGGACCAACCAGGAGCTGACACCTAGCCCTAGTGACAAGGCAAGGCTCAGAAAATCGACCAAACACAGACTAGGCCAGCCAGGGTGGGCAGGGTTCGACCTGGCTCAGGGGCCAGGTCGACACCCCAGTCGACACCGTGTCGACTTGGCAGTCGACCTGGGTTACCCAGTTCGACTGCCAAGTCGACCTGGGTGCTTTGGGCGGGAATTTTCCCGCCTTGCCCAATTGGGCCCGATTTTGAATTTTGAATTAGTTTTTCTGAGCTGTTTTCGTCTGTTCGAATTTTAAACCTAATTCTGAAACTTCCGGAGGCCATACCTTGGTCATACGGACTCCGATTTTCGAAAACTCGGACTCTATTTCGCATATTTATCCGAGACGAACGCAATGGCGTATCCCGTTTCCCTTAATTCTTTGATTTGAAATTAATTATACTTTAATTTATGAATCTCACGGTTATAGAATACACGGGGTGTTACATTCTCCCCCACTTAAAAGGATTTCGTCCCCGAAATCTTCAAGTTAGGAAGAATGTATATCCTAACATCCAAACATCCATCTACTCATCCATCAAACACGAGCATCCATTGTCCTTAAAATACTTCTAATGCTTCATGATCATATGCGAAGTGTGTGTGTACATGTACTTATCTAATGCAAAATCAGGCGGTCTACTGATTCAGTTGACTTCCTTAATGCAAATTTATGTAAGTGCTATGAATCCATTATGTATACAAATTTTCCAATTCATGATTCTACATGAGTGTACAATCATTCATACAAATGCAACATCCATATGACAACACATTAAAGTTCAACCATATACGAATGCAAACATATATGCATATGCAATATGAAGTGACTGAGCCGATCTAAAACCTAGATTGTGTGTGTATATGCAACCATGAGCAACCACTAGCAATCACTTGCAACCACTTGCAACCATCATCCATAACATGTTTCAACTACATGTTTTCATCCAAAGAGTTTCTACCTAAAAGATAGGGTCGAGGAGATATACCTAAAAAAAAGATAGATAAAAGCGAAACTTAAGGAAAAGGAAGGATCAAAGATGTACCCTCGAAAAGAAAAGGGTAGGCAGCGCGTATTCTAGCTTCAGTTTCCCAAGTTGCATCTCCTTTGGCGTCACTCCACTGAACTTTGCCGAGCTTGACTTCGCGGTTGCGTAGCTTCTTCACTTCCGTTCCTAATATGCGGGTTGGAACTTTCCTCACGGTTGCTTTGCGCTCCACTTCAGCTTCTTCTAGGATATTTAGCTCTACCACTTCAGCAGACTCATGTAGACATTTTCGGAGATGTGAAACGTGAAAGACATTGTGAACTCCGGCCAATCTTTCGGGTAGCTCTAATCTATAGGCCATTTTCCCAATTGTTCCTATCTAAAGGTATAGTCGAATGATAGAAGCAAGTAAAAACTTTGTGTCCATTAGGCAATGTCAAAACTGGAAATCTATGCCACATATATATTGATTAGGAGAAGAACTCTCTAAGCATCAGCCCCGAAGACCGAAATCAACATCAGACTGACACCCAAAGAATTACTCAACCCAACCACTATATATGATTCTAGGAAACTAAGCATGATGGACTCCTTTTAGGTCACAAGGAAGTCCCTCCCTAAGACCAACCCGTATCCTATAAAACCCAAAAAGTTTAGTCAAACCAACGAACACCCTCCAGCCCCAACATGTGTAACTAACAGATGAGTCATACTCCCTATGGGGTTTGCAACAGGAAGTGGATTGAGAAGGGGACCGAGAGGATATACACAAAAGATAGCACGCAAGTAAGCTCTACAGGAATAGAGGGATCAAAGATATACTCTTAAGAAGAGATATGATGAACGAATCTAGTCTTCAATCTTCTAAATCGCATTTCCTTGAGCTTATCTCCATTATGCTTTGTCCGTCTTTAACTTCACAATTTCGTAGCTTCTTAATTCTTGTTTCCAAAATATGAGTTGGAACCTATTTCACTGTTGCCTCTCGTTCCACTTTCACTTATTCTCCTTCTGGTATACTTGGCTCAAGCATAACTGCGTACTCATGGTTCCATGCAAGCTTTCCAAAATGCACTAGTGAATCTTGGATCTTGTTCACTTACTAGAAGGTATTCCACATAGATGAATTATCTCTTGAAAATAAACAAATGTCAACTATGTTGCCAAATGTACTTACTAAGGTGATTCTTTACGACTTATGCATAAGCGAAATGAACCTTCTGCCTTAGTGGCGAACACTACTGGAGCGCTCCATTCTGAAATGCTCCTTCTAATGAACCCCTTCTCTAGAAGCTCTTTAATCTGTTTACTGAGCTCTTTCCTTTCCCGTGGAGCCATGTGTCTAACGGGCAACACAACGGGCTTTGCATTATCTACAAGATATATACGGAAGTCTATCTCCCGCTTCGGAGGCAAGCCCTTCACCTCTTCGAAGACATCCGGATATTCCCGGACCACTCTAATCGATTGCAAATTTTCAACGGAGGAATCTAGCGATTCAAGATAACTAAGCATAACCGCATACGAGGGATTACAAGAAATTTCCAATGTATTACCGAGCTGGGTTAGGAGCCTAACAACCCTTTTCTCACAATCAAGGATGGCCCCATTACTGGATAGCCAATCTATGCCCAAAATCAAACCATATCCCGAAAAGCCCAAAACAAAGGCACTACATTTAACTTCTACGCTTAGAATAGAAATTTTCAATCCCAAACAGATCATAGACAAATGAGCTGGGCCCCCAATTGGGTTTGAAACAATTAAGGGGTCCTCTACCATACTAGTTTTTAGGTGCAGAGATTCTACTAAAGCAGACAAGATAAAGGAGTGTGATGCGCCAGAATCAAATAAAGTGCGAACGGGGTGATCATAAAGATAAACTACACTTTCTACAGAAGTATTTATACCTCGCTGTTGCAGAGGTGGCGCTTCTAGCACATGAACTTGTGCCCCTGAGGTGGATCCAGCCCTCTGCCCCTGTCCTCGTTTCTTTGGGCAGTCCTTAGCCCTGTGGCCTGTCTCACCGCAAGAAAAGCACCCACCATTCTCCTTGGCCTTCTTTTTCCGGCAATCTTTCACTAAGTGCCCCACTTTGCCACAGAAATTACACTTCCTCTTCTCTTTGTTGCCTTTCCCGCCCTTCTTAAAGTCTGTCTTCTTAGGCTGCAAACCCTCTTTCTTCCCTTGAGAGCTTTCTGCCTTTGTCTCCTTCTTGCCCTTATCCTCTTCGTTCAGCAACGCCATCTGTACCAACCTTTCATACGTAGCTCCCATGGGTATATGGGTCATGGCCAAACTGTGTAATGGCTCATTCAACCCTTTGACAAAACGGAGAGCCTTCTTGTGCGGGGTGTTGACTAGGTCCAGCCCAAACCTAGCCAGCTCATCGAACTGATTAACATACTCTTTGACTGTCTTGTTCCCTTGCTTAAGAAATAAGAATTTTTCCAACTGCAAACTCCTCTCCGCATCTGAGAGAAATTTAGCCTTAAACCTTGCCCTAAAGTCCTCCCATGTTTCCACTGGTCTTTCTGCATTAGTGACTTCCCACCAGTAGGAAGCCTCACCTTTTAGCAACCATACTACCAGTTGTACTTTCTGCCTATCTTCTACCTCAAAGATGATGAATAAGTCCACGGTTTCTTTCAGCCAATTTCTAGCTGCCACGAAGGACTCAGTTCCATGGAAATCCTTTCCTCCCATAGTTTTAAAATCTTTACATATCTTAGCAAACGTGTTTCCCCGTGGAGGAGGTGGAGGTGCTGCTGCAGCTGGATGATTTCCTGCAGCTGGGGGAGGAGGAACGGTAGGACCTGGCTGAGTGGCCCTTGCTTCTAAGAACCGTCTAAACCAACCAGGTATTGGTACACCCTCTGGCAAGTTAAGTTCTTCGGACATGCTGAAACAAAAAGGATAGATTCAAAACGAAGGATAAGAGATAGTACCTATGGCTTTGGGGAGTGGACTTTGCCTTTTAAAATAAAATAATATTTTATCTTTTAAAAATGCTTCTTTAAATTTCTTTTTGAAAAATAAATTTTCAAAACTTTTTATCTTATCTGGTAAACCTATGCTCTGATACCAAGTGAAACACCCCACCTCCGTTAGGGTTACTCTCAAAGGGAATGCCCTAATTTTGGTGGAGGTTTATAAGTATAAGTCACAGATATACAAGACAGATATAAGAACACATATTTTTGAACAGCGGAAAACAACAACTTTTATTTCATTAAAATATGTGTTACACAATTCATGCCATAATTAGTTTTACAATACTTCCAAAAACATAACAACTTTTATAACTGTCTTGATTACATTATTTAAAGAAGCATAAAGAAAACATAAATAAACTGCAAAAGTCCCATAATTGCTGTCCAAAGCCATAGTCCAAAACGAAAAGATCCAAGCAATACATTCTTTCTCTTCAAGCTAGATATGAAGGCTGGTCAAGCTGCGGTATTCCCTCCCTGAGGACCTGGGGGGAGGAAACGGAAGAAAAGAAGACGAAAGAAAAGTAGAGTCAGACATAAAGCCTGAGTAAGTCTAGGACTATTCAGTCTATGAATAAAGAACTGGATATGATAAGTATAAACTAGAAATGGGAAAGCACCATAAACTTAGTTAAGTTGTCTAGGATCGAATATACTATCGTACCCCATATTAATCTCTGTACCCATATAAACTAGTTCCCAACGGGCACCCCATAATCAGGGTAAAGTGATCCATTTTATGATGATTGGTTCCTACTCGCATAGTTACATGTGTCTTACGGCCCCCGATGTTGTAGTTACCTATGCTGGTCCCACCATGGGGTGTATCAAGTCCCATGGTGGCGGCCCGACACAATCCTAGAATGCACAGGTATGCTACTGGTGCCCAGTGCCTTATTTTTCTGCGCCGGAGTGTGTGCACGCGCGCACTCCGTTATAACCTACACTGCTGCACCACCGCCGTCGATTTGACCTCTTACAGTCAGCCCAGTAATCGTGCCCCACCCTGCCTAGTTTCAGGGTATCATGATACCTTATAGGGTTACTGCTGAAAAGGGTCCCCCGCTACTAGGTTTTTCTATTTCTAGCCAACATGCTAAGTTGGTTAAGTGTGTTATAAACCTAACCCCCAATCAGTCTGTTTAGTTTAGCATGTTCCATCTTGATTAAGTATTAATATAATTTACTTAATCCTATCAATCCTGACTCAGCCTTAATTGTCTTATTAAAGCCTTGACCTCTCACATTAGACAGGTATTGTTGTGGCTGCCTGTTGCCGGTTGGGTCCGGGCAGTCTTACGCCACAACTCAGTCTAACCTCGGGTCCTTATTGGGCTCCATGTTTAACCACCCACATTGGATAGGTATTGTTGTGACTACTGGACAGCAGGGCGGTTCCGGGCAGGTTTACATCACAACTCAATCCAACCTCGGGTTAAACACATCGTATTTTCTACACTTACATATTTTGTCTTTCTTATTTTTATATGTAAATATTTGCTGCCCATTATTCAAATTCATCTTTATTGGTTAAATTTCATTTATGCCACTTAATTGTTCTTTCAAGGTTGTTGGCATGCGTTAAACATGCCAACACATATGTTCTATATTTTAACCCAAACGTCATTACCCCCGTATTATACGTTCGCTCCAACGTAAGGTGTGTTGGGTTTAATACTTAAACCCAATTTAGCCAAGTGAAAAGGGGAGGCTTATAACATGATGTTTATAAGATAACATGAAAAAGGGGAGTGTGAACGCATGAACTTGCAACGAACGATTCAATTAACATAAAATAGGCACGTGTGAACTTGCAATTTTAACATCATATAATCATGGCATAACATGAATCATTTTATCCATATAATCGTAGCATAAACAATACTTAAACATAAATCATTCTATTCATATGGTTAATGCATAGACAATACTTAATCATGAATTATTTTACTCATATGATTATGGCATAAGCAGTACTTAAACATGGATTATTCTAGTCATATGATAATGGCATAAACTTAAACATGAATCATAGGTTCAACTAACCATGTAAACTTGAAATTAAGAATCTAACTAAATTAGATATCATTATTATTGGCACGGGGTCTTGACTAGAAATATAAGTCTATATTTTTATTTAGGCATAATATAAACTAATCATGTACATAAAATCACTATATGTTAACAAAAGGTACTTACTTTTGTAACTAATACAAAAGTATGGTTCAACTAGAATTATCCCAACCTAATTCTTATATGAATCATGGTTTTTAATCCATTTATAAAATTATAGCATAAACATATCTAAACTTACATCATGGTTTTCATTTTTATCTATGTAAACTTGCAAGAGGAATATAATTCTAATGTAATTCTAATGTAACTTATGATAACAACATGAGCCTAAAACATGTTTTTCAACTGGGCATAATAACGAACATAGTTTAGTCATGTTCATAAAATTAATACAAATTTACAAAGATGCGTGCTTTTGTCACTATCACAAATATATGATTTTTATACTTGAACTATGATGCCAATTCCAACATAACTTCATATGAATCATAATACTTAGTCGATTCAATTACACACTAAAAGTGGTCATAAAAGTATGTACATCATATTAGCGTAATAACGAATCATATACTTGCATGAATTCCAATTAAAATATCAGAACATATAGTTGTTAACATGAATCATATACTTGCATGAATCTTAAACAAATTATTACAACATATAGTTGTTACTTTCAACATGAATCATATACTTGCAATTATCAAATGGGTGTTATAAATAACTACCACAAACATGTAGTTTTTCAATATGAATCATATGCTTGCATAATTCCCAATCAAAATTCCACAACATGTGGTTGTCAACATAAGCCACATACTTGTATGAATCAGACCATAGCATTGCCAAATCGTTAGAATCAAAATAACATACAACTATAAGTCATTATCGCCACAATTCCATTTCATTTCCAACGCAAATCGCGTACTTGCAAATATCCAATCGTATACCATAATATTCCCAAATCGTTTTGCGTCAAAGCAACATACAAATATAGATTATTATCGCCACAATTCCATTTCTTACGTTACACAAATCAACACAATTATTTAATTCACATCGGAATAGCACTCTACTTACAGTGTATGACGAATCTTCAATTCAGAAATCTGAATTCTGAATTTGGAGATGCTATCCTTTGTTGTAGGCGTTGCTTTGATTTGATTAACGTTGCTTTAAGCTTTGAATTATCTCCTAGTTGCCTCTCAATTTCTGACGGCTATACTTAGTCTCTCCTCAGCAACATGACGGTCTCATCTCCATTTTAGTTTATGTGAATTAGGGTTAGTCTTAGGTCCTTTTTATAGAGTTTGTGGGTTGATTTAGACCGTCGATGAAGCTTGGTTTAATAATAGCCGTTCGTTCAAAGGAGGGACCAACCAGGAGCTGACACCTTGCCCTAGTGACAAGGCAAGGCTCAGAAAATCGACCAAACACAGACTAGGCCAGCCAGGGTGGGTTCGACCTGGCTCAGGGGCCAGGTCGACACCCCAGTCGACACCGTGTCGACTTGGCAGTCGACACGGGTTACCCAGGTCGACTGCCCAGTCGACCTGGCTAGCCCCAGGTCGACTGCCAAGTCGACCTGGGTGCTTTGGGCGGGAATTTTCCCGCCTTGGCCAATTGGGCCCGATTTTGAATTTTGAATTAGTTTTTCTGAGCTGTTTTCGTCTGTTCGAATTTTAAACCTAATTCTGAAACTTCCAGAGGCCATACCTTGGTCATACGGACTCCGATTTTCGAAAACTTGGACTCTATTTCGCGTATTTTCCGAGACGAACGCAATGACATATCCCGTTTCCCTTAATTCTTTGATTTGAAATTAATTATACTTTAATTTATGAATCTCACGGTTATAGAATACACGGGGTGTTACAAATGCAGTGCCTATTTTTATATGTTACTTGATAAAGGATAATGTATGTTTATATAACATCTAACGTTTATTCGACTTATTGCCAGTAATTTGGCAAAAAAGATAAATTACGAATTGATATTCAAAATAGTATAAACTTTAGCATATTAATGAAATGTGTTGGTGAACAAAATGAAAAACCTTTCAGTCATCCAGATTCACAAATCTCATAATCCAAATAAAAAAAATATGCCTGAACCCGATTTAATTTTTTTTTTTTGGGGAAAAAACATTATGTCAACATGCATGAACTATATAACAAAATATATCACATTTGCCCACATTCAAGGCTCTATTGGTTGGGACTTCCTAGCGATCATTGAACAAGTTTTCTCATGTAGCTTTATTGCGTAACCCTTACAATGTGAAGTGGTTACTATCGAAAAAATGAGAATGCTTAAGGAATAAATGCTCTATGTTGGACTAACTTGTAAAAGAGATCAATTGTGGGGGACCATCTGAGTTTCTTTGCTCTCCATCACGCTGTAGGCTTTTTCGAAACTCATTTTCCACATGAAAAGCCAAAAATCTAATGAATCCAGCCTTTTATAAAACTAAAAAGGGTCTCCAATTAGGTTGTATATGATTCCCTATTAGTTTTCCTTAATTTTTTTGTCCTGTGTAATTTACTTGTCCTTAAAATTTTGTGTTTTCATTCAATTTTTATGATTCGAGATTCGGAAATGTTTGGGATGAAAACAACAACTAATATGGAAGGAAAATTGGGTATTGTTCCTTAATCATTCAACATAAATTATTGTCAAGTTGACTATGCGGTTAATAAAAAATTATCCTTTAGTCCGACTTCAATTAAAGTTATGATCAAGGCAAAATTTAAATTTTAAAATGATACCTTAAGCAATTAAGTGAACCAAATGGTAGATTGCCCACTCACTCACATTGATCCTATTACAGATTCTATAACTATTGAATGTCCGTGTACTTTCAAATGCCGAACAATTTTTGATTTAATACTTTAAATAATATTAAACATGCAGGGTCCATTCTCCATTCGTTCTTTATGATCTTGCAAACAATATTATTTCATAAAACCCAACTCACTTTACATCTAATCTAGAATAGAAAGATTTTGAGCGATAATGCACTTTGAATTAAATATTATTTCATCAAAAAATATTGTATCAACGTATTAAATCACATGTAATTTGATAGCATGTAGCTTGGCTAAGAATAAACGTATTAAAATGTGGCATTTATTTAAAACGTTTGAAAAGAAAGGTAGAAGTTATAATGCTTTGTTATTAAAAGTGTTATTGTGTGAAGTAATTAAATATTTTGAAAATCTTAGCAATAAATTTCATTATAACTTAGCGGAAACTTAATTTCCACATGTTCCAAGCCTGGTATTAAATTTAATTCTATTTTCTAGGATAGAATGAATACCTTTTTATTGGCCAGTAAATTTTTTTATTTACCAGTTTAAAAGTGTTAATGATTGGCATTCAAATAATTAGTAAAGTTATGTGTTTAAAAAGAAAAATTATTTTACTATTATTTTGAAAATTTAATTAACACTGAATCCTTAGTACAACATTTTGGAAGAATTTCTAAACAAAGGATATTCAGTTAAAAACAAAACATGTATTGACATTAAGAATAGGTATTAAAGTATTCATGAGAAATTTAACATCTCAGGTTTTAATAAGATATTTAATATCTGTTTTCGAATTTGTGCAAGTATGAAAATAATAATAATAATAATAATAATCAAAAGAACGTATTTTGTGTAATCACTACAAATTTCACCTTATAAAAGAGTTAACTTTGGAATAACAAGAGTATCTGATTAGGTAAGCTAGAGTTAGGTTCTAGGTTTATGTAAAGGTAAATTGCCCAACCTAATCTAGAAATTTTAGTGTCAGACCTAAAAGTTTCTATTTTAAAGGTTTTTAGGTGTTGTATTTCCAAAGTCAAGGGTTTGTTGTGAATTAGATTGCCCTAGATAGTTGGTTTTAGGATTAGTATGTTTATATCGCGTTTATCACTTAGTATATATAAAAATTAGTATAACGTAACTTACCGTAATTCACAATTTCAGGGAAAAGGTTCAGGAATATTAATTGCGAATTTTGTGTGGAATTTTTTTTTGAAATTGATAATAAAAAAAGAATTTAGAAGATTGATTCAGAAAAATAAATTGATTTCGAGAAACTGGATATGTTTTCAAGCTTAAAGGAGCTTGAGAGAGTTATGTAAATATCTATGGAGTGGTCCAATTTTGAGAATAGATGGACCCTAATTATAAGAAAGCCAAAGGTGGAAAAATTTGGAGAAATGGATTGACATCCCAAGAAATTGGAATAAAAGTATTTAGACCTCAACACCATTTGAACTACGTAATTGTATGATAGGACTTCCAAAAGAGTATTTTTAATCTGTGTCAATAAGGGTTCCCTATATTGATTGCGTAAGGGTATAAAGTGGTATAAGCAATGAATCCCTATTTATATTTGCAATGTTGGTATTTTAAACCCTTATAAAATTTTGAGATAAATGTATAATAGAAGATTTCATGGCGATACTTAGCTTAGTGATCTACCATTTATGGGATTTGGAATTTAATAACAGAATTAGATTTATAGCCTATAAGAAGGAAGTTGGTGGTCTTGTGATTTTTGAAAATGTTCAGTGAAGAAGAAGTTTAGCCTTAGAAAATGCCATCCTCAAGAATACAAATTTGAAGCATGAAAATAAGAAATATGCTTAAATATTGGACTAGCCAGTCTAGTTTGAATACGACCGTGTTTGGTTTGCTTAAAGGTATTTTTTAATTTTTATAAATTATCCCTTTTGTCATTTTTCACAAAAGTACTATATTTGAAATTACAAGGAATATATCTATTCATAATAAGACAATACCCATTCCTTGTAATTTAAAATATTTCAATATGATTGTTTGGGAAAATTTATGGAAATTTTAACATAAGACTCGCTGGGATTTTAGTTCCAACAAAATTGGAGCATAGGAAAGTATTATAGTTATCAACATAGACTTGAGCATTGATTCATTTGAATTGGAAATGTTGATTTAGGAAGCTACTAATTTTTTATTTACAACTCATTTGAATAATGAAGTATGAACTGAAGATGACCAAAGCTTTGGGAATAAGAAGAAGAGTTGCATCATAGATCTCTTAAAAATAGGAATAATATTTATTTTTTAGGAGTAGTGTAATTACCTTTTTCTTTGGTAATTAGTGGGAACTCTTAAAAAATTTCAAGAAGACCAACTAAAATACCAAAATGTTGATGGAATAATCATTGATAAATTTCTACTCAAACCAAATTAGCGGTTAGGCTTTAGAAAAGGTCTAATTTGATTGGGTATCTTGTGAAGGATAATGAGCCGATATTGTATTTTGGGCTTTCCCAAAGTTAGGAAGATGTATGATATTATTGATGATAGGAGCCCATAATGGTCTTATGTTTGACTAGATCCCCTCACAATACAACAAATTTTGGTAGACCTTATCAAGAAACGAAGACAAAGGCAAGACCTTGGGAATCTTGTGCCACCATAGATATTTTGAAGTACGAGATGTCAATACTCCGAAATATCAATTAGATTGGTTCGGGTACATTAGGGAGAAATTCGAGGTAAGGCATAATTTTTTTTAAATTCTGTGGCCTCCCTCGAAAATTTAGGATTTCTGGTTGCATCATGGTTGCTACATTGGATGGTAGCAGACGAATACAACACAAATGCACCGAGCGCTTATATAGAAATTATATGCATGTTAAGGTGTTTTGCACTCATACTGCATCACTTATTACACATACACGTTAGGGTTGAAATCACTTTAGTAAGTCTGTAGTGCATAATCACCATGAGTCATGAATGTTTCATGGATATATTTAAAATAACATGGGTGTATGACATAGTTGTTTAGAGAGAGTTGTGTTTTTCTCCCCTTAAGACATATTTCGGGACGAAATCTGTTTTAATGGAGGGAGAATGTAACACCTCGTAAATATATATATATATATATATATATATATATGTATATTAAGCAGACTAAACAATTAAGTAATAATAATAAGTGAGATAAACAATAAATTAAAATAGTAGAAAAATGGAATTTTTGAAAATTAAAAACTTATCCATGAAAATATTTTATTAGTGTTCCTGACAAAATTCTAATATGTTTTCATATATAATATGTTAACAACGATGTCCGTGTGAAGAAGTTATAATTAAATTAGATCATACCATAGATATATACATGTAAACGTTTGAATTAATAATATAAATAAATACCTACGGGATAATAATAGATGAAATAGAACAAAGGAATATTCCCTTAAGAGAATTTAAATTTCAAACGAATGGATAAGAAGTAGGGAACGAGAAGTAAATAAATAAATAAACATTAATTAAAGTTGTAAGCAAATAGTTTGCGCACAAAGATTGAAATTCAAATGAAATAAGTATATATATATATGGAATATGAATGATTTAATTAATTAAAAAGAATATTCCATTATGTTTGAATTTGTTTGCTTATAATATTACGCAAAAGGGGACTAAGATTTGAAAATAAAGGAAAGAAATCAATCAAAGAAATCAACGCAATAAATATGTAGAAAATTTTAATCAGATAAATCTTTTAATTAATTAACCAAAATTATTGGTTGTTTCAGACTCTTTAGGGTCGACCGCTTCCTCTAGAGTGCTCGATGACTCTTAGTGAATTTTGATGGGTTTGGCTTGTTTTGGTTAAGGGTTTTTATATATTTTGTACACATGGACTACCATTATTAAATCCTATGAATCCTACGGTGTTCATTTACATGTACAACTATGTATACCACTCTTCTAGCCTCTCCTAAACCGTATTATTTATTTTTCTTGTGCCTCCGTTCTGACTAATTCCATAAAATAGGTTTTTTCTTCTCCTATCTTATTCTATTATATTTTCTTTTCAATTCTAATTAGATTAACATTCTGGAATTTTCTATCTATATAGGAGACTCTATTTTATAGGGCCCTTTCATATAGATCTGTAATTAGAATGGGAGAACAACGTCAGTTCTCTCATACGTTTTCACATTGTTGATATTTCCATCACCGCTATCGTTGTGAGTGGAAATTAGATTTGTTTAGACTGTTCCGTATATTATGTAGTTTATAAGAATTGTATGCCTAGGAGCGATAATATCACATTAAAAAACCCCAAACCTCTTACTTTTTATTTTTGTTGCAAAGTTTGTCAATCGAAAATGTTGGGTTTGTAATTATTTAATAATGACGGAGAAATGATTTGGCGTTGTAATCTTTTGTTTGGTTAGATATGTCCATTTCAATGTAAATTTATTTATACAAAATGTTTGCAGTGCGAAAAGATTAAGGTTTGATTCGATTGTAGATTTAAATATATTTAGATCTCAATTTTGATATAGTTTTTGAACATATTTAGATCTGTAATAATTAAGCATTAATGTTTTTACGCATGAATATCTATAAAAAGGACAAATCTGACTTAAATATGGTTTTATATGTATTCTAAATATATATATACAATGCTTAGTTCTTCTTTCATTATTTAAAATAATTCTTTCAAGCTAGGATACAAGTCCGAATGATTATTGTTGATGGTTTCCCCTTTGCTTCTTGTTAATGTATATGCCATGATTAGAGTAGTTAATTATGGGAATTTGACTTGTATACTTTATATGTGAGTAACATATACAATATTAACCACTAAGATGTTCGAAATTCGAACGACAATTAACGTTAATAGCGATTAATAAATTATATAAATATATAGCATAATCTAGATATAATAAATGCGTAATAAATAGAATTAATTTAGGAAATTAGTAATTTCAATTTCAAATGTCTCCTTAGGAATTTGTGTGTATGTGTTAGAGTTTATGGCTTTAAAAATAGTAATTAATGACATAAAGACACCAGGTTAACATTTACTCATAGTAGAAGCCTGCCCAAAATTGACCAGCATATCCAGCATCTACAAGTAAGCCTAGTTATTGTGAGAAGTCTAGGTGTCATGAGCCATAGTAATTATAACACTAAGGCATGAGGTTAAGCTCACTTGTATTAGAAGCCTGCGCAGAACCACCCTGCATATTCAACATCTACAAGTAGACGATTTAGTGTGAGAGGCCTTGGTGTATATATATATTATATTTATATGTGTGTGTATGAGTAGGCATGCATGCGTTACGAAGGTATTAAATAGCTGAGCTACGTAATTTGGGTCTTAAGCGGTGAGGACTAAACCTGTTCCTAAGGTCCACTCCTTGGTTTAGGCCAAATTCATCGGACCCTCCCTTATTAGGTTCTAAGTGGTCTTTGGGTCCTCCGTCTGTAAAATGGACTAAATATAATGGTAACGTTTAGTGGGTTAGTACTTCGGAAGTTGTCCGCTTCTTCTAAGAGTTGTGCGAGGGCTAACCTAGTGACATGATAGGTACCCTACGCTGCATGCAATTATTAACCGCCTGTCTACGAGAAGTCTTAAGTGGCATTGGAGTTTCGTAATATCAGTTAAGTAATAACATGGGAGTCCGCTAGAGGGGTCTTAAATGGCAATCTGGGTTTACCTAATCCGGTTTTAAGTGGCGAGATACTACTTGTCGTAATAAAAATAAGAGTATATGTATATAGTATTGACGTGATAGGACATAATCTTAAGTGGCTAGAGTACGCCATAGGATCTTAAGTGATTGTAGGAATCCCCCTAAGTTAATATAGTAGTATAGCCTTAAGTGACCGAGAATGTCCGCCTGTTGTGTCTTAATTGATCGGGGGTCTGCCCTAAAGTGTTAATGAAGGCCCTAAGTGACTATATGAATGTCCACCTCATTAATTAGATTCATTTCCTTGTTTGTATGCTTATGTGTTTACGTAGACATACTTTGAAGTATTTAACCTGCCAAATATAGAGTATAGCTTTTAAACACATGTTATTTTCATTCACTAGAACTTTATATTCTGTCCACCCTCCTCTTAACAGGTAAACATGACAGTTGGTAGGAACGCTTGGA
Organism: Allium sativum; assembly: GCA_030737875.1. Taxonomy (NCBI): domain Eukaryota; kingdom Viridiplantae; phylum Streptophyta; class Magnoliopsida; order Asparagales; family Amaryllidaceae; genus Allium; species Allium sativum. Next base: position 653,951,608 of record CM060923.1, read on the forward strand.
TCAGTGACACTTTGGAGATGAAATCTGACAATATAGAATTTGTAGCTATTTATGGCAGTATTATTATTATGAGATACTTGATGTTGATGTACATATTATTTAATGAGACTCGCTGTAACCGACACTTATGATGGTTTTAATTAAAAGTGCATATATTTTAAGTTATTATATTTTTTGCCTTCTGTTGTGTGAGATTCAGATTTCATTTTAGTATGCTCTATTATATATGTTATACCGTTTCCTTATAGGAACCAACGATCCATTTAGAGTGGCTGTAAGTATCGATTGACCGTTTTGGGTCAAAATTTGGGCCCATTTCGAGCAGTTGTTACATGCTTCTACTATAATTAATCGTTACCCTCGGGTGTTTGTGTCATTATTTCTATTTATAAAGCCGTTAACGCACACATACAAACAAATTCCTAAGGGACATTTGAAATTCGAATTACTACTTTCCTAAATTAATCGTATTTACTACGCATTTATTATTTATTAATTACATTGTTTAATATATATGTATATGGAAATAACAAATATCCTAAGTTAAACGTATACTAAACGTTCGAATTTAATGTTTTTAAACCGTTGAAATGTCAATCTCTAAACAATGAAAGGCATAAGTTAATTTCCAACATTTCACAAATATAATATAGACATATATATAAACATATATCTGTTGACGTCAAAAGTTGGTCTAATGACGATCAACCCCCAATAAGCATTAACCACACATGAATATCACAGAAAATGCGAAAAAATGTAAATAAACACAAGAGACACAATATTTTTTATAGTGGTTCGGCTTAATCCAAGCCTACGTCCACTTATAATCTTTGTTTGTATTGTCGATTACAGGTTGCATTGGTTTTTCAGTAGAAGAAATTAGAGAAAGTACAGAAAGAGGAGATCTTTACACAAAATCTTTGTGTATTTCGAATATATGAAATGCTATTTTGGGATGTCGACTATTAAGCTTTGAGTAGACGACTTAAGATGTCTTTCCATTTCTAGGGGTAGTTGTATTTATAAGCGAGCTAGTGGGCCAAACTTGCATGCGACATGGCATACATCTTTTTGGGTTTTAACACCTGGAGCTTGATCCTGTTGAGTAGTTGTAGGCGGCGGGACCCGGTACTGCTCATAAATAGTTCTTCCTTGAAATATGCAACATATGTGGAATTGAATACTTGGCATGTAAAAAGAAGTATGGTCAAAGCCAATCCACTGCTTCATCCTTGGAAATAGAACTTCGTTTGATAGCGTATAGCTCGCTTTGATAGTTATGCTGGTCTGATACTGTAGGAGATAATTTTACTTAGATACTTTTATTCTAGTATTCCAGCCAAATCCGAACTTTTAGGAACAGGTCGGTCGATCTATTGATGACTCGACCGATTGGTTTGATTTTTCTTTAGGAGGATGTTCTCTTTATTTGTTGAGGAGCCATTTCGGGCTGACCTATGATCGATCGACCCAAAACAAAAGTTGATTCTGTGAGCATCGGGTCGATATATGATAGAGAGCTTTGTTCTTGAGGTATGCGGCTTTTGCCAAAAAGTCGGTCAACAATATCTAAATGGGAAACAAACAATAATAACATATAAAACTTGTATCCTAGGCTTGACTGATTGCTGCAACAACAAAATATGTTAATTCTGAAATGCATCCAAATACACATACACACAGATATTTCTGTATATATATATATATAATTAGTATTCTATGGTTCAAATCAACTTTTGAATACGCTTATGTGTAAAATATTAATATTTGAACATTATATAAATAATATGTTCAAATAATTTATTTGTAAAAGTATATATTTAAACTTATTGTGATTCATACGAAAATCCAAATCCTTAATGTTTGACAATAAATAGTACATGCAATCCCAATATATGAAATATGAATTTGACCAAAATAATAATCGTGCAACACAACTTTGTCATCTTCTTCATTGCTTTAACAACCACAAATTTACACAAATTGTACATTTCCACCAATAAATATAAAAGAGAGGAATTTGGATGATTTGCTATTTTTAATATTTTCATAGAAATCTTAAATCCTATTAGGCATACAATCCAAATGAGTACTACTAAATAAAAGAGTAGCAAACATAAGATATTTCCACTCATAGTGATTTAACTAAAGGGAAATGATACGAATTTGATTATGTTTGACCTTTAGATCTGAAGCCTTGCATGAACACAAATATGAACCTTAATTCTGTATTAATATATATATATATATATAAGAACTAAACAATTAGAATTGTTATATATAAATCTAGAATTCTATATTCAAATATATACTAAATTCTAAAAGAAAAGAGATTAATAAAAGTGGTTGGGGTCCACTTAACCCCGCTGGCCTTAACAAAAAAAAAACAACAAAAAAAGAGAAAAGAGATTAGAAATAATATAGATTAGAAGGTTTATAGAAGAAAACCTAGTATAATTTTTCTGGAATTCAATGGTAGAATGGAGGCTATGTGATAGAGAAGATTAGGTCTAGAGGAGGTGGAAAGGTGTGATATTTATAACTGTGTATGCCAATTAGAGCTGTAGGATTAATTAGGTTCAATCCTAGCGGTTAATTATATAAATATCACTCAAAACCTAACCCCGACCCACCTTAACCAGACTTGGTCGACCCCAAGTGATCGACCTCAACCCTAGGAGGGGGGTCGACAACTAAGGTTGACCTCTTGGGTACCAAAACGCCAATGAATTTACTTGATGGATGAAATGGTTGAATAATTAAAACCTTTCTATTTATATTAATTCATTTCCTCTTATTACATGTTCTTGTCCCTTTTATATGCATATATGTGCACACAAATTTGAATTTGATGGAATATTCCAATCTGTCATCAATTGTATGTTTATACTCCGTATGCTTATATTTTTAATTCAAATTTCAAACATTGTATATATATTATTTATGTGCGACATAATTAAAGCTGAATTCTTCATACAGACTCCATTTTTGACATATTACATATGGAAACAGATCAGAATCTCGCCATGAATAAATGTATGATAGTTTCGTGGTGAAAATCCTAATTTTACAAAATTTTGTTTATCATCTTGATAATATTTTAATGTATAATTTAACTTATTATTACTTTTTAGTTATCATCTCCAATTAATTTTTTTACGAAGTGTTACCTTCTCCCCCCTTAAAAAATATTTCATCCCGAAATCTGCCTGAAGGGAGTGAAAACACAAATCGCTCTAAATAGCCATGTTATACACCCATGTTATTTAAAACAACCATGAATCATAGTGATTATGTACTGCAAACTTGCTAAAGTTTGCTCAGTCCTAGCATGTATGTGTAATAAGTGATGCAGTATGTATGCAAACATCCTAATATGCATATATTTCTATATGAGTGGTGTGCAATTGTGTTGCAATCACTTCCTACCATCCAATCTATCAAACAAAATGCAAAAAATAAACGAAATATTTAGAGGAAATAAATACCCAAGAAAATCTCTGAATGAGTTTGTCTCATCCTTTCTTTGGTCTCCCAAGTGCTTTCTGTCGGATTATCTCCACATTGTACTCTGACTAGGCGAGTTGTCTTATTACAGAGTCTCCCGAATCCATGCTCCACTATCCTTGTGGTGGCATGGGGCACATTAGGATCCATCTCGAGCCTTCCTATGTCCCCAATCTCGTCAGGCTCGAGTCTAATGGCGGAATTATGAAGGCATTTTCTCAGATGAGAAACATGGAAAACAAAATGGACCCCGATAGGCGTTCGGGCATATCCACATTATAAGTCATCTTCCCAACCCTTTCAAGGATCTTGAAAGGAAGAATGAGTCTGGGATCCAACTTCCTAGTCTTACCAAATTGAACAGTCTTTCTGTGACAACCCGAATTCCGACAGATCGAATATTTTTTCTTTCAAAATTCTAATCTATCGAAACTCGTGTTGGTTTGTCTGATATCCTGCGAAAAAGATAAAGATATAAAATATATCAGAGCTCAATAATCATCTCACAGCAGAATGGATAAAATATAATATAATCAAAATATAGCCTTAACTAGATAATTATACTACCTAACCAGTATCCAAAGATATCATATCTCTGCCACAAATCTAACCTGTGGGTATGTTATGAGGACGGGGGTCAGAACACAAGTTCTGGTGACTGTATTTAAACTTCACATTTTGGATAATCCTACACATACCGTTTAGTTACAATTTCTTATTTATTAGGTTACTTAAGTTAATTACACTCAAGGCTTACTCACACGTCGTAGCCATCTACTTCCCAGTGGATTAATCTAATACAGTATATATGTAGCTACCCCCAACATTAAGGTATACCCCATGATATCCCGCTCGCACGGTTTCCACCGTAACGCCAATCCGAATTATACAAAGTCCTTATCCTATACCAGAATAACGTACAGATCTCTGTAAAACAATGCTACGTTCTGCATAGAACCACCATCGCCATGCTACGTAAGCGTACAGACTGCCACCTTCGATCGAATTAGATTCCATCGTAGAATAATACCATAGAGTCTACGATACACTACCCAAAGCAGACATGCATGTATCTAGAATTTCTCAGATACGTATCTTCAATCGTACTCGATGCCTTAACCTTTACGATACACAATCCAGAAACGATATGCATGTTTCCGCACATACTAACTACTGTGCACCGAGTCCCGTAGCAGGGTTGTATTAGAAACATGGAACTCAGTCGTGAGATTTTTCAGATATCTGTATACACAGATGCTATGGTGTGCATTTTCAGTGGCTATGGTCCTACCAGACCCCTCCCTCAACCAATGGAAGACAAACAGAATTAAGAGCTAGTGTCATGGCCCAGAAAAACAACAAACAACATCTTGATTGGCCTGTCCCGCAACCAAAGCCTTGACATCGAAAAGTTGATGATTTATAGGATTAGCTCTCCGTCTTTATGCATCATGCATCATGCTGACCATCGATGGTTGGTACTCGACGACTGCTATCAAACAGATGGTTAGAACCATCAAAGGCAAACAGAAAAATGGTCATAACCTGCCTAGTCACAAGACAACCGGATCATTGAATCACCTATGCTATCCTACAGGCTTCTGACTGCCCCCTATTGTGGCAGTCAAGGTATGCTCACCGAGTAGTTACACGCAGACCTAACTTCTGCAAGCAAAACCTAAACACTGTCACCTCACAGAAGGCTACCAAGAGTACCCTCCATGTCCCAGGAAGCCGCGTGCTTCCCTTTCTAGTCCTTCGGAGCCAGCAAAATATCAGCAAAACAGGCAGAATAATCAGATGGACGTGCGCTCCCCTTGTGCCTCATGAAACCATGATGATCCACCCCGTTGGGTTATTCACCTTTAAAGGTACAGACTGGTTCAAGCACCCTGGGTTATTGTGTTATTAGACCCTATGTCTAATCATTTAATTATGCGCTTGCTCTACCTTTTCAGATTTCCAATTAACTTGGTAATTTCAAGTCATATTGATTTCTTATTCAAGTTACCAAGTTCGTCTTGCTTATTTATTTCAATTATATAACTTAACCCATTTAAGTTCATTAATAAGCCTGTAACATGTTATTCTTATCAACAGATTTCAAATTCCCAAGTTTACAGATAACATGTTCTTCCTATCAGTAGGATTTAGATTCTTAGGTTTACAAATTTCTTAATCTATAATCAAGTACAACTTATTGCATTTGATAAGTTTTCCCCTTTTTCTCTACTTATTACAAACAACAGGTTTCAGGTTTCCAGTTTTACATATTAATTAATTTATAATTCGGTACAACTTATCTTATGACATAAGTTATCACATTCCCTCTATCATTTATTATAACCTAAGTTATAATTTTCACTTGTCCTTAGGATAAGCCAACCTATTATCTTTCCTTTTCCCATGCATGTTTATTCATTATAGTTTATTATCATTCTCCATTCATTCTAATTCTTTTATTGTTGTGACTTTCATTCATTTCTATTAATTAAAATTAATTCCATTTATTTCTATCCTTCTGCACCAGACTTTTCATATTAAGCCGACCACTTATGGATGCTGGATTTGCTGGGCGGTTCCGGGCAGACTTCTTCCATAAGTTGGACTTAGCCTCATGTCCTAGCATCGTTATATGTGTGTTTACGCACTTGACCTCTCACATTAAATTAACCACTTGTGGATGCTGGATTTTCCGAGCGGTTCCGGGCAGACTTCTACCACAAGTTGAATTTAACTTTGTGTTTAGGTGCAGTTATAATTTTCTATTTACTGTAAATTTTTGGCATATTCGTTCTTCCAAATTTCATAGTAATTCCAATTTACAACCTTTCTGCATAATAATATTGTTAACAAGTATTCATGTTCATTGTAAATTCCATAATTACAACATTTACAATAAATTCCAACTCAAGCAGATGATTAATGGAAAACAGGTCTTATACAACATTACAATTATTCCATACTTCACTGTAACTTAGCATACAGTATCCAATTAACAAGTTATTAGAACAAGTGTATATACAACAGTAATCCTTTCTACATATTTTAACAGGTTTATTCATTTCAGTAGATTTACATTTCAGCTGATTAATCATTTCAGCAAATTTACTATATACATTAAAGGGGAATGCCAAACGATAAATATACCATTGTTAAAAAGGCATAACTTAAATCCACTCATCTATTAGCTTTCCAATTCATGAATCTGGTCTAGACCTAGCATTCCATGGCTCCCCTAAATGAATCTAGAACCTAAGTAACCATGGATCCACAATTCTTAACTAAAAGAAAAAAGGAAGAAAGAGGATAAATTTAAATTGACCAGATCCAAGAATTTACCTTACTTTGAACAGGATTCTGAACACTCATTTGCAGATATACAATCTTTTCCTCCAGATCTTGAATCAAAATTTCCAAAGACTAATTATTCTATTTTCTGAAGAGATTTGAGGAGGAAGAAGAACGACAGAGTCTAGACAGCCTCTCAAAAAATGTGAAATTTAGGCAAGGCTCTGTTAGCCTCTTTATAGGTGATCAGGATCTTATCGTACATGCAGCGCTGAGTCAGCAATGAATGTGGTCAAAAAAATAGTCCAGATTCATTAAATGAATCTACCAAGATCAGGGGTGGGTCGACCCACATAACTCGTTGGTCGACGCACATATGGGTCGACCCATTTTACGTCCAGTGAGCTGTTTTGTTAACGTTGTTCATTTTAAACGTTTGTCACTTTCTTTGTTTTACTTCTGTTGATTTATTTGCATATAAACTCCTTATATGTATACAAAACTTCTAATGCCCATTTTACACGTATGTATATATGCACAACTTTTATTTCATCTTCAAAATTCAAACGGCGTCATGCCGTTATTTAACACTTACCAGATTTCTTTGATTACATCCTTATTTTTAACTTTTCTCTTGTATATATATATGTGTGTGTGTGTATATATATATTTGCACATATATATGCATATACCTACATATCCATGTATACATATATTTTTGTCCTTCCTTATATGTATAATTTTCCTTATATTTGCATACGTTCCTATTTTCTTCTTAGAACACGTATTATTTTAATCGTTCCCCTAAAACATAAATATGGCATTGACTAGAATTGAACTCGCGCCACTCTCCTGAAAGTCACATGCTCTTACCAACTGGACTACATAGGCTTTTGTTAACAAGACTAAAAATAATTGTGGTCATTGTTCGTTTTCTTTTACCTTCTTTTAATGTTTGTTATAATATTTCATTTAATGGTATCTCTTTCATCTTAAATCAGTTTTCTGCAATCTATAGCTATAGGTCTAAATTGACCAGAAAATTGCCATGGATGCAATGACGCTAATCCCGTGACCAAATTCTGGGATCTCTTCAAATTTTATTTTATTTTGCTCAATTAAATATATGGGGTGTTACACTTTCTAATAGGGGAAACTTTAATGAACAACAAGTCACCAACATAGAACTTTAATTCCCTTCTTCTTCAATCCGCATACAATTTCTGCTAGCCTTGGTCTGCCTTCATCCTCTGCCAAATCAAAGCGATTTTCTTTATGGAATCACGTTTAAGGTCTGGTCTAAGCAAAATCTTGTTAGTTGTTTCCCACTAACAAGTAGGCGATTTGCATGGCCACCCATACAACGCTTCAAAAAGGGACATACCAATCGTCTCTCGATAACTTCTATTATACGAGAAGTCTACAAACGAAAAATACCACTCGCAAACTCCAACAAAATCAATGATGCAGGCTCTAAGAAAATCCTAAAGAATTCGGTTGATTCTGTATGTCAGTCCATCCATCTGCGGGTGATATGTTGTACTCAAGCTCAATGTCATCCCAAAAGCTATTTGCAGGCCTCTCCATAACTCACTTGTAAATAAAGGATCTCGATCACTAACTATACTTAAAGGAACACCGTGTTATATGATAATCTCCTTGACATATAGCTGGGCTAATGAAGTCATGTTCCTATTCTTCTTGATTGGAATAAAGTAAGCACTCTTCATAAGGCGATCCACGATGACCCAAATGGCTTCGTTTCCCTTCTGACTCCTCGGAAGCCCATCTATGAAATCAATAAAAATATGCTTCCATTTCCATATGTGAACCTCCGAAGGCAACAATAGTCCTCCAGGTCTTCCTTGTTCCACTTTAGCCTTTTGGCATGTCTAGCACATAAGCGCGAATTCCTTCCCATTAGAAGCTCCTCTTCATATCACGATACATCTTATACCCAACAGGATGTATGGTCATTCTTGACCTATGGCATTCCTCTAAAATTTCCTTTTTTAACTCATTCATTCTTAGGGATGCAAAGTCATCCATCACTAAGCAAACTCTCATTACCACCGATAGAGTATCTGTCCAAATAATGAAAAAATTCCCTTCTACTAAATTTTTCCCCAAAGTGTCTCAATTCATCGTCGAGATCTTACACTTAATTATTTCCATCAAAGCAGGTCTTACCATAAGAACACCAAGAAACCCATTAGACGCTTCAACCGGCGTTTGCAAATTAAAATTAGGGAGACACTCCAACTACTTCCATTTAGAAATAGCATTCAGGGCAACATGCTTCCTACTTAAGGCAACGACCACAAGACTACCTTTCCTAGGGGTATACTGGATAGTGATATCAAAAGAGGCTATGTACACTATCCAACACCACTGTAGCAAATTCAAATACAATAGTGAGTACAAACACTTCGAAGATTTATAATCCATGAAAACTTGAGCTTCTCTCCTAGAAGATAATGCCTCAACATCTTCAAGGCGATATCACCATAGCCAACTCCAAATCGTGTACAGGATATCTCTTCTTGGGATCCTTCAGCTGCCTACTAGTGTAGGCAACTACCCTACCTTCTTGCATGAGTACTACACCTAGCCCGGTCTTACATGCATTAGTGAAATCTGTTAACATATTAGATCCATAGGAAATGAAAAGAATAGGCGCATTGGTTAAAAATTCCTTCAACTTTCTAAAAGCAATATCACATTTCTCACTCCAAACGAATTCTAAATTCTTCTTCATTAATTGGGATAGAGGGGTAGCTATGTTCGAAAAATCCTTAACAAATTTCCAATAAAACTTGTTAACCCTAGGACATTTCGGGGTACCCTTCTTTCTTTGACGGCTTGACCGTAGCAGGGTCAACCGCTAATCCTTTCCCCAAAACGATATGACAATTAAATTTGACATCTTTTCTCCAGAAATAGAATTTCGAGAACTTAGCCTTCAACTGGTTCTCTCTTAGAATTCCTAGGACCTTCCTTAAGTTTTCTTCATACTCTTTATGGTTCTTGGAAAATATAATGATATCATCCACAAATACAACTACAATCTTATTCATAATGCCCTTAAAAACACTATACTCGTAAGGTCAATAAAGAAAGCGGGCACATTCGTCAATTCGAAGGGCATAACCTCCCATTGGAATAATCCATCGGGCATCCTAAATGCAGTCTTATCCTTACTTTCTTCAGCATTCCTCAACTGATGGAATCTAATCGCGAGGTCCAATTGAGAAAATACTTTGGTGCCTCCCAAGTGGTCAACCAAATCATTGATCCTTGGTAAATGATATCTATTCTTCTTGATAAGCTTATTAAGTTCCCTATAATCCACACATAGTCTTAGGAATCCATTAGCCTTAGTGGGAAATACTATTGGTGCTTCCCATTTAGACGTACTATGACGGATAAATCCTTTCTGCAACAATTCCATTATTTTCTTGTCCAACTCTCTCCTTTCCTTCGGAGCCATATGCCTCAAAGGCAAAGCCAAAGGTCTTGCATCTTTCTCTATGTCAATCTTAAAAGAGATCTCTGTATGCGGGGGAAGTTATGTGACTCCCTCAAAATAATCCGGGAACTCATATACAACAAGGACTTAAGTCGGTCCTTCTGAACAAGAAGACAACGAACATAATAGGGTTATAACCTTATTACCAGTCCCACTTGGAACTCTTAGATGATGAACTCTATGGCTTCTTAGGTGAACTACCGTATTGTCGCAATCAAGGACGACCCCATAAAATGGTAGAAAATCCATACACAAAATAGGATCATACCCCATAAAATCCAACACATACGCATCACAAAATAAAACAACACTGTCGATTTCCATTACCAGGGCTTTACAAATATGAACAAGGTGCTTTTCTCCTCTGATAGGGTTGGCCACCTCTAATGGACCACTATCAACGGATATAGGAAGGTTTAGGGATTTAACTATTCTCCTAGCAATAAAGCAATGGGAGGCTCTAAAGCCAAATAGAATACACACTAAATTTCCTAAAATAGAAAGTTTACGTTCCAATGTAGGTTTTCCTTGATCTCTAGGGGGATACTCTGAAATGGTGCTGCTTTGAATGCATAGTTTTGTCTTCACTATCCAACCTTTGGCTCTGGGCTATCCTAGACATATGGCCTTCCTTGTGGTAGTTGAAGCATCTCACCTTAAACTATTTCTTCTCCAATCTAACTTTACAATCTTTGGCCTATGGGCCCTTGTGATTGCATCTAGCACAAACATTAGCTTCCTTCTTGAACTTTCCACCCTTCTTCTTGTTCTTCCAGTATTTTTTCTTCTTATTCTTAGCAGAGCTGGAACCACCTTCACCTTTTTCTCAGTTTTTATTTTCCTTTCCCCCTTTGGCCACACATAGAATTTCCATTTCCATCATCGTTTCAAATGTTGCTCCAAAAGTGACTTGGACCAATATCGTCTCTTTTAGCATGGAATTCAACCCCTTAACGAACCTTAAGATCTCATTTGTTGTGGTGTCTACCAACCCCCAATGAAACTTAGACAATTCCGTGAATTTGGCTATATAATCCCTCAAATTCATATTTCCTTGCTTTAAGTGGATAAATATTTCTAGTTGTAGTCTCTGCATTCGACAAGAACTTTGTCTCAAACGGGTCTTAAACTCTTCGCAACCGAATATCCAGCCCACATTTTCCCTTGAAACTACATTCAACCATTTCAGAGCTTATCCTTTTAAGTGTCAGGCCTCTACTCTATGTTTGGATTAATCATCCCATCCTATGACTTCAAAGATACCTTCGCAATCCGTCATCGAAGCTTGGACCTCTAGGAAGCTTTCAGTGCCTAAGAATGGTATTCCTTCTAAGTGGATAAAGCTTTTGCAAAGGTGGGGAAAATTGAATACCTCAGTAGCAGGTTGGGCTAAGGCTGGCGCCGCTGGGACATGATTTGCGACAGGGACTTGTTCCATGGTTCTGAGATACTGTTGGAACCAATCAGGCAAGTATGTGTGCCTTATCGGGTTTCCCTGTTCGCTTAGGTTATTAGCCATTTTACTATCTGAAAAAGGAAAAGCATTTTAGTAGACATTCTAAGATAGCATTCAAGCAAAAAGATAAGGATTTTCCAAATATAATTGTGTATGTCTTTTAGGGTATAGTAACATGTATATAAATATAGTTTGAAAACCTTTTTCAAATGAAGAATAATCACTTATACGTTTAATTTCCTTAATTGGGTAAACTATGCTCTGATACCAAATGAAATAACCCGCCCGGAGTGGGCCTAAATTTTGACCTGTAAAAGGGCCATTGAAACTTAGAGCCACTCTAAACAGGTCGTTGGTTCCTATAAGGAATTAATTAGCACAAAATAACAGAGCAATATAACAAGATGGAATCTCACATAACAGAAGGGATAAAAATAGAATATTGATAAAGTAGATGTGCTATTTAAATTAAAAACCTCTAATGTAGCTTACAACCATGTTTCAGACAATTACATCAGGTACATCAATTAATATATCAAATACAATATTACTGTCAATAATAAATAGAACACAAATAAATAAATTCCTCCATCATCAGGATACCACCACTTCATCTCTCAGCATGAAGTCCAACCTACCGTCCTGTAAGTATGTCAAGAGGAAGGTCAGTGTTAGACCAAAAAGTGGTTCTAACACCCAAATTGACTAAAAGAAGAATGAAATAAGATCAAAAGTAAAATGGAGACTCAGAATTTATAGTGGTTCGGCGTTAAAAAGCCTACGTCCACTTGTCAATCACTATTCTCGACGATAGAGTTGCAATTACAATGAGATATTCACTCAATTTCACTCACAACTCACATACATTCACTCAATTGTTTCAATTTTAATGTTGAAAAACAATTTGGATTATCCGGGAGTGCTGGAATTCGGTTTATGAAAGTGGTTCAACTCTCCAAGTGCCAAAAAGAAGATCCTTTTCATTGTCTCTAGACAGGGTATTTATAGGTGAAAATTTACTCAGAACCCGATCCGGATCGGCGCCACGTGTCTTCCATCCCATCAGCCTCGGGTTCAGATGGATTTCAGTGTTGACAACGCATCAGAGCAGTGGACGTTGTGGGCAGGAACTGGTCATACCCGCTCCGCATCTTCAGTCGATCGTGGGGGAATGTGACATGAATTACAGGTTCGGTTCGGAGGAGCCTGCAGTGGGGGTTCGGATCGGAGTATCCGATCCGATCCGGATTAACCCAAACACTAAGTCTTTATCCACTTTGCTCCGTTCCGATCCGATAGTATGTAGCCCTCCGATCCGATTGACAGTAGGTAGCTCCCCGAACCGAACAGTAGTGCCTCTTTAATTCAAACATTAGCAGCTCTCCGATCTGATTGATAGTAGGTAGCTCCCCGAACCGAACAACAGTGCCTCTTTGATTCAAACATTAGCAGCTCTCCGATCCGAACAGCAAAAATCTCTCCGATCCGACCCGCTATGTCTCTCCGATCCGACCCGCTATGATGTTTTCTAAGTTCTTCAACGCTTCCCACCTCGACTTTGTGTTGCCCAGTTCACAAAGTGGGCTAACATTTTGCCCCCTCAAAGGATGCTCCTGTTGGAAACGGAGCATGCTTTGATTATCATTGCATAGTGTCTTCTAGATAATTTTCCCTTTGATTTTCTTTGGGCTTTCATCCTTTTCTTCGAACTTCAATTTAATTCACTGCTGAGTTATAGAATTCTGTTCGGTTCGGATTCCGATCCGAACAGACCCCCTCTTCTTTTTATTTTTCATTGGACTATTGGGCCAAGCTTTGCTACTGGACTGTCGATCCGGTCCGAACGGGGAGACGAATAGTCACCCTGCTTCTCTATATAAACTCAGCCTTCACCTCCTTCCCACTTTCCTTTTACTTTTTCGTTTTATCATTTCTGCCTCGGAACTCCAGAATTCAAAAGAGAAAGATTTTTTATTTTTTTTACAATTCTTGCGCGAATCTTCCATTCATACACCTCGGTAGGTTTGAATACTTGATTAGTTTCGTGATAACAAGTTTTAATTGAAACTGATGGTCAATTCGTCCGATCTGGACGTGGTTTCCACGCCGCAGTCTCCTCTTCCTTTGTTATCGTCGTTGGTGGCCTCGCTGCTACTTCGAGGCGTTGGAAGAGGGAGTTATGGTTTGAGGCAAAGAAGGAGGAAGAAGAAGAAGATAGCAGGGAGTCGGTTCGGGCGGTGGAATATGGAAGGTGGAGAAAGAGAAAAAGAAAAGAAGTTCAGGAAGTCGGATCGGGTCGGGGCAAGTAGGGAAAGGGAAAAAGAAGAGATGTCCAGATTGTCGGATCGGGTCGGGGCAAGTAGAGAAAAGAAGGAATAAATGGTCCTCACCTAACCGGATCGGGTCGGTTTGTAAGATAAAGGTGTAGAGGCATGACTACTTGGTCCGATCCGAATCGTTCGGGGAACCTACTTTCGAGCCGATCCAACTTTGATTTCTGAGTTTCAACGAGATATCCGAGCTCAAGGCTACGCCCCCGATCCGATCCAATGAATGCGCCCGAACCGAACCGAAGTGCAACCTACCTTAATGCATAAAAACTCGTTTAACTGGCCCAATCATCTTTTGGCATAATCTTCAATTTTATGGACAGTTAGGATAGTGCCTTGCGAACATAACTGGACATCAAGAACTACTTCAATCCTTTATACTTTGCCAAAATTTTGCGTCACACTTTTAAACATTTACTTTACACTTTCCGCATACACTGTTTACACTTTAGTTTGCACACATGCGCGGGGGGATACGGGCTAATTTACTCTAACTTGTGCTATTGCTTCTTCAATAGTTTTATGACCATGAGACCCAGACGCTCTTCTAGACTAGCTGAGAAGAAAGAGGCCCCGGAGACATCCAACGAAGTTACTCTCGAGGACATATCTTCCCCTTCGGATCCAGAATGGAATGACGAGGGTTCAGACTACGAGGTTGGAAATCGCGAAAGTGACAATGTGTCTTCGGAGGGTGAAGTTTCTCTAGGTTTTGAAGAGGAAGGAGGGATTGGTGACGACCGGGCTCCTGATGAGTTTGAATCGGCTGTCATATTGGAATCACCCCAAGATTCTGTTGAATCAACAATCGACAATGACAGACTTATCCGAATTTGTTTAAAATACGGGATACTAAAAAGGGACACCCTGGTGCCTTCGAGAACTGACCGTCCCCACAACCCTCCAGAAGGGTATATGGCAATTACTCGGTTGATGTGCATGGTCGGTGCTATCCCTCCATTTTCTCCCTTCATCGTCGATTTTCTAAGACAAATGCGGATTGCCCCCATGCAGCTGCACCCTAATTCTTATACTTACTTATACACCTTATTTGTAGCATACCGTGAGACCTTA
This sequence comes from Allium sativum, assembly GCA_030737875.1. Classification (NCBI taxonomy): domain Eukaryota; kingdom Viridiplantae; phylum Streptophyta; class Magnoliopsida; order Asparagales; family Amaryllidaceae; genus Allium; species Allium sativum. The sequence goes on from CM060923.1 coordinate 653,966,798, forward strand.
GGCATAGAGCTCACTTTCGATGACGTTCATTTCTTTTACAACTTCAAGCATCGGACTCGAGAGACTCCTTCTTTCTGCTATTTTGAGTCTGTCCCTAAGAGGAAGATAATTTCAGCGCCATTCAGTAGTAAAGCTGGAGATTCCAGGCTGGAATGGTTTTATGTGAAGCGACAACCAGGGTGTGCTAGGAGGTGGACGAAATCAAGTAAAGCACTGGTTTTCTAAATCTCGGCTCTATACATTCAAGTCATCGCCTTAACTCGTTTTTCTTTTGCTTGCAGTCGACAACCCAAAACAAATATCAGACCAAGTATTCTTTGACCGGATGCACCAGCTCCTTAATGGCGATCAGAAGTTCTTGACTATTGATGAAGTCCTTAAGGACGAATATCTTCATTTTCACGGGTTGCTATCTTTTACTCGTAGTATTGGTCACGGGATGGCTCCATACGTATATATTCCTCCAGTGGATGTAGTCCCAGAGATAGGGGAAGGTTCGGGAGCTCCTACAGTGCCTCTTCAAACTTCACCCTCTCCATCTTCTACTCAAGATGATGAATTGTTTAACTTGGCCGAAAAGCATCGCGAAGGGTATACTGTTCCTGAGGATGCCATTTCTCCAGAAAGGTCAACGTCTTCCAAAGAGTCGCCAACTGATGCTTCCGAGGGAGATGTCCCTAGTACTGATGAGCCATTACTTCAGGGTTTGGGGGATCTCCCCTTACCTGAAACTATATACACTTCAGAGGATTTTAGGAAGGATCCTTTAGTTTTCACCTCTTTTGAAGAGACCACTCCTGCTAAGGCCAAAGAGCCCGCCCGTATTAGTCTAGCTTCGGACTCGGGTTAGTCGGGGGGAAAAATACCACTTAGGACACACTTTACACAAAAACATTACCACTCATTGCATCTTTCTCTTTGTGAAAATATTGATCCAGAATATCATTTGTCTTATTGTGCAAGCACGATGTCTCGATCTTACTATGATATCAGAAAACTCCGCCGCAGCATGTCTAATCCACCTTATGATACTGAGTATGATCGCCACGACGATCGCAGTAGGGAGGAGAGAAGGCCTTACGAACCCTATCGCTCTCGAACCCCGTGTTCTCGCTTTCCTGTTCGGACGGACCCAAAGAGATATAAAGGTTACCAAGGTCGTCGGGAAGAGGACAGGCCACAACCGAAAGACTCCACCTCTTCTCAAGAAAAGCGCAGCAGGGAAAGAAGTCCGCCAAAAGATACTTAGTCGCGAAGTAAACGCAAGGTCTCTGCTAAACGGCCTAGAACAGATAAGGAGATTATTGAATCCTCCGCGCATAGGGATACTGAGTTGACGATCCCTGCCCCTCCACCACTAGATGCTGAAACTGCAATCAAGCGGGCGTATTTGGAGGAGCAATTTCCCGAACATTACGTCGAGAACTTGACTTTTTTACCTGCCCTTGAGCCTATTTCTTCCAGGTGGGCAGATGAGGCCAAAGCAAAGATAGATGCGGTTGAAAAACAGTATTCTGAAATGTTCAAATATTCACGCAACCTTTCCAGAATCATCCGTACTCTAATCACGAATGCTGATTCGGTGCAAAAAACCGCGGAAGATGATGCAAAGGCCTTAAAGAATCTAGGAAAAGATTTGGAGGACACACAGGCCCAGCTTGCTGTTGCTCAAAGGGACGCTACTAGCTTCAAACAACAATTTGAAGATATGCAAAAACGTTACCATGATTTGCTTGAATCTCACACTCAAGAGCGTTCTGAGTAAAAAATGCAAGTTGAAGATGCTAAGTCAGATGCCGCTAAAACGCGCCTTGCTTATGCTGACCTTGAACGGAAAAATGCCGAGTTAGCAAGGAGGAATGCTGAGCTAGAAAAGAAAAATGCTGACTTGGCTTCTAAGCTGATGGAGGCGGAGAACAGAGCTGCCCTGACGGAGGGTAATGTCGAATATGCTATCAAATCCGCTGAGGAGGCTCGCAAACAATTGTCAGAGGCGGAGGCAGAGATTCAGGGTTTCGGCGAATTAATGATTGAATTCTTTGCACATATCATCCGTCGCCGGAACATCTCTTGGATTGAGGATTATCCATCTACTCTAGTCCAAGTATGGAGTCAGATCATTGAGTGGGAGAAAGAGGAGCTCAAGGCTGATTCCATTGATGAGGACAAGCTGATGGAGAAATATTTAAGGGATGATGAGCCAGAACACCTAGCTGAAGGGCGCCGCCTCATTGCTGATGCTATGGAAGAAGAGAGGCGGAGGACTAAGCAAAAGAACGTTCCCGAGGTTGGTTCCTCTTCTACTGCCCTCGCAACTTCTGAAGTAGAGGGGTATGATCCTGAAAACCCGGGGATCCCTCGAACAACTCTGCTATCCCCTATTCCCGAAACGGCATCGGAGACAGCAGTTACCCCTGCCGAGAAGTCTTCGGAAGGTATCTCTACATTTTCTCCTCAATTCGTCAGGGCTATCTCTACCTTTCGCCACGTGATTGAGCAATCGATGAAAAACCCATTATTTTCTCCTGAGTTGATAACTGTTGCTTCTCATTATGTAGGTATTGAGCCATCCGGAAAGATAGATGTGACTCAGGGAACCGCCTCTGGGGCGGAGCCTACAGAGAAGGAAAAATGTGGAAAGGACAAGGCTGCTCCTATAGATTTGGGAGAAGGAAGCAAGCCGTCTAAGGCTGACACTCCTCGTGATGAAGAAATGATAGCCGCCTTAAAGGATGATTGCGGCGACGGAGGACATGAGGAAGATCCAGAGGTGGCAATAGTCGGGGAGTCGAAATGTGCAGATGATGTTACTTTGGCTGCAATGAAAGCTGACCAAGATAAACGCTTGCAGTTAAAAGCTGAAGACTTAGACCCTGAAATCCTCAAGCCTCTCGCAGTTGTGGATGCGGGATCAAGGTTAGTTGTTAAGCTTTCAACTAGATCTATTACAGAGGAACTTGCTAAAAAGTCTTCTCTTGATTCCAGCGCTCCGCCTTTCGGGAAGAAGTCAACCGATTACAGCGCCGCATCTTCAGGAAAGAAAAAATCAAAGCGCATCTTGACGGAGGCCGAGAAAGAGGCGAAGGATGCGGAGAAAGCCACCAAGAAGTCCAAGCCTCACTCGAAGTCTAAATAGTGGGTTGTCTTGCGTTGTTTTAGCATTTGGTAGACCAACAATTGCTGCTATAAGGGTGGCTCTTGCACCTTCTTTTTGGCTATTTTCCTGTACAAATTCATTCATTCGTAAATAAAAAATAATTCCTTTTCCACAATGTCTGTTAGTCATTAGTTCTGCACTTATGTAAGAATGCATGTCTTACTATAGTTGTGTAATGAAGTTATGGTGGGAGGAAATATGTGTATACATATATGCCCCCAGTCAATCTCAAAAAACTATTCGACACTTAATCAAGTAGTCTGAATGTCCCCGATTTTCTGACGGGATTGCATTTTCTGTGTCGTCAATGCCTGTCGTTTTTTCTGGCATTTTTTTTATACTCTCCTGTCTTATACTCAAGTTAGAGTTCTTACTGTGGCGGTCTCTTTTCTGGGTGCACCTTCACGCCTCAGAGGACGTCGTCTTCCCGTTCTTTATACTCTCTCTCAATTCTCGAGAGTTAGAGTTAAGAATGTCGTCTTCCCATTCTTTTATGTCTTATCGCACAAGTAGTCATTGTGCTTTTTCTTACGTTTAAACTGTTTTCAACCATTCAGGTTTTGAATCATCTTATATTCCATAATCGCAACAGAATAGTCGATGAAGGTATACATATAATGCATGAAAGTAAATAACACACGATATTTTTATAGTTGTTCGGCTAAGTCGTAGCCTACATCCACTTTATAGTCCTTTATTCATATCATCAGATTTTCCTAAGGCAAGTCGTGCCTTTTTACAAAGTTCATAAGAAAAATAACAAAGAGTACAACATTTCTAATCCAAATATCGCATCAAGTGTTGGGCATTCCATGCCCTAGGTACTTCTTCGCCATCTACGGTCGTTAACTTGAAGGTTCCTTTTTCAAGTTTCTGTTGGATGACAAAGGGTCCTTCCCACTTTGGACCTAGGTGAGGAAGGGATGGAAAGACTCTCTTTAGCACCAAATCTCCTGGTTCAAAAGTCCTAAGGCGAACTTTTTTGTCGTAATAGCATGCCATCTGACGTCGATGTCTTGCCGCACGCAAATCCGCTTCGTCCCTTTTTTCTTCGATTTCATCAAGAGACTCGAGTAAGAGTGTCCGATTCATCATCGGGTCATAATATGTCACCCGGTGGGAAGGAACTTCAAGCTCTACTGGAATTACTGCTTCCGAACCAAAAGAGAGAGAAAAAGGGGTATGACCAGTAGCAGTCTTAAATGTTGTTCGATATGCCCACAAAGCTAAGGGCAATTCGTCAACCCATTTTGACTTTGCGCGCTCTAACCGTTTCTTGAGGATGGATTTTATAACTTTGTTTATTGCTTCTACTTGCCCGTTCGACTGCGGATAAGCAACCGCAGTATACCGTTTGTCGATCTTATATTTCTGGTAGAAATTTCTGAATTCAGCACCATCGAACTGGGTTCCGTTATCAGTTATAATGGTTCTTGGGATCCTGAATCGGCATATAATATTTCTAACCACAAAACTTATTACCTTCCACGCCGTAATCTTGGTTAGGGGCTCAGCTTCCACCCACTTCGTAAAATAGTCCACAGTGACTATTGCATATTTCGCCCCTCCTTTAGCAATAGGTAGAACTCCAATGATATCAATTCCCCACGTGGCGAAAGGCCAAGGACTCACCATTGATTTGAGTTGGGTCGACGGTGCTCTGGGGATTTTGGCGAATCTCTGGCACTTATCGCAGCGTCGTGAATAATCAGCTGCATCTTTATTAATTGTGGGCCAGAAGTATCCATACCGCAATATCTTTTTCGCTAAAGTCTGACCTCCTGTATGATCTCCACACTCACCTTCGTGTACTTCTCTTAGTACACGTTTGATGTCGTCGTGTGCTATACATCGTAACAGGGGCATAGAAAATCCTTGCCTATAAAGAGTATCATCTTGTAGGACATATCTGGTAGCCTTGCGAACTATAGCCCTTCTCTCACTCTTCTTTGATGGGAGTGTCCCATTCTTAAGGAAGTTCTTAATTGGGGTCATCCACGACTCCTTCTCCGGTTCCGCTTCGAAAGCGAACTCAATTTCCATCGCCTCAAAGCTTGGCGATTCCAACGTTTCAATCGGAATTATTTCAGTTTCCTCTGGGTTGTCGGAACTAGCTAGCTTTGCCAGCCTGTCTGCCTTCTGGTTTTCGGCTCTTGGGACATGCGTTATACTGTACCGCTCCAGGTTGCTCAACATCTTTTCCACTTTCTCGAGGTAGGCGATGAGTCGAGGTCCCCGAGCCACAAATTCCTTTTGCACTTGGCAAATAATGATTTTGGAGTCGCAGAATATGTCCAACATTTTTATTCCGAGGTCTTTAGCAAGCTTCAGCCCGCCAATCAGGGCTTCGTATTCAGAGTCATTGTTAGTCGCCGAAAATTCTAATCGTAGAGCGTAATATAACGACTGTCCTTCAGGAGTAACTAAGACGATTCCAGCTCCGGACCTTCGGTCATTCTTGGCTCCATCTGTGTATAGCTTCCATGGATCTATCTTTAACTCATCTTCGGACTTGACCACTCTGTCATCGATTACTTCCTCCTCTGGGATGGTGAACTCTGCTATAAAGTCTGCCAGAGCTTGCCCCCTGATCGACCTTCGTGGCTGAAAATTTAAATCAAACTGACTTAATTCAATATTCCATTTGATCAATCGTCCTGATGCTTCGGGTCTCTGCAACACCTTCCTTAGAGGTTGGTCAGTGTATATGGTTATTGGGTGAGCTTGGAAATAGTGACGAAGTTTTCGGGAGGCGATTAGGAGGCTGTAAGCGAGCTTCTCAATCTTTGGGTAGTTGCGTTCTGCCGCTGCCAATTTCTTGCTTACATAATATACTGGCCTTTGCACTTTGTCTTCTTCTCGAACCAAGGCTGTGCTAACATCGTGAGCCGAAACTGCCAAGTAAACAAACAATTCTTCGTTGTCCACTGGCTTTGACAAAATCGGTGGTTTTTCTAACAATTCCAATAAATTTCAAAAGGCCTCAACACAGTCCGGGGTCCACTCAAAGTTCTTCTTTCCCCTTTTAATCAAATCAAAAAACGGGACGCATTTGTCCGTGGCTTTGGAGATAAACCTACTCAACGCAGCTACTTTCCCCGTAAGACTTTGGACGTCTTTAATTCTCCTCGGCTCTTCAATGTTTCTAATCGCTGCTATTTGGCTGGGATTGATTTCAATTCCTCGGGAGCTCACAATGAAGCCTAGAAACTTTCCCGATGCCACTCCAAATGAACACTTCAAAGGATTCAACTTCATCCGATACTTTCGCAGGATACCGAACATTTCTGCCAAGTCTTGCATATGGCGGGAGGACTGTTTCGATTTGACAAGCATATCATTGACATAAACTTCCATAGTCTTCCCTATTTGATTATAAAACATTCTGTTCACTAAGCGCTGATAAGTGGCTCCGGCGTTTTTCAATTCGAACGGCATTACCACATAACAATATAACCCCAAATTTGTAATGAAGGTCGTATGTTCTTGATCTGGCACGTGCATAGGAATTTGGTTGTACCCGGAATATGCATCCATGAAAGAGAGAAGTTCATGTCCCGCTGTCGAATCTACAAGCTGGTCAATCCTGGGAAGTGGGAAACTATCTTTCAGGCAAGCTTTGTTCAAATCTGAAAAATTAATGCAAGTCCGCCACTTTCCATTCGGCTTCTTTACTAAAACGGGATTCGATATCCAGTCGGGATATGTCGAATCTCGAATAAATCCGTTCTGTCTCAGCTTCTCCACTTCTTCTTTCAGAGCAGTCGACCTCTCTGGGCCCAGCATACGACTCTTCTGCCTCACAGGCGGGTGTTTCGGGTTTACATTTAGTGAGTGACTTATGATGGATGGCGATATCCCACACATGTCAGCGTGGGTCCAGGCAAACACGTCCAAGTTTGCCTTCAGGAAGTCAGCTAGTTCTTTGGCCCGACGTGGATCCAACTGGGATCCAATCTTCAAAACTCTTGTTGGATCAGCTTCATCAATGGGAATGTCCACTGTCGCTTCATTAGGAGTTGCATTTCTAGTCTTTGGTTCCTCGTCTTTTCTGGGATCCAGGTCTTCAGGCGTTCCTTTGGGCTACTCCTTCGCGGCCGATCCCTCTAATTGCTACGCCGAGCCCTCCTTTGGAGGAGGCAAGGCATCTTTACTCTCGATGTTAAGTCCTTTCATCAACATCTTTAATTCGGCAACATAGCAGGCCCGTCCGGAGACTTGATCCCCTCTCATTGCTCCAGTTCCTGCTTCAGTGTAACGGCGCGATTTTCGACCCTCCGAAAACCGTGTCATTATTGAAAGAAATTAGAAGATGAGATAGAAAAGATAGAACTAATAGAATAGAAGAATAAGAAGTTATCAGAAATCTCACAGCGGAATTTAAAAATACAAATACATTACATCATAGGGTCTGATACATCATAATACATCGACAACTTACAACATCATAGTACATTTACATAATAATACATCATGATATGGAAATACAAATCTAACTGGATACATAGGTGTAGTTAAAACTACTAGACTTGTCCTGCAACTTGAACTTCGCGAGGATTCCATTTGCCAACCTGAATTGCTTGCCTACTCATAATAATCATTATGAGTACCAAAGAGTTTAGGGAAAACACAGAAAATAAACTCCGGGTCAGTCAGGGGACTGGTGTGAGTAAACATAGTTAAAAAGATGTACACGGGGAAAAATAAGGGATATGGTGTTCCGTTATTAACAGATTCAATTACTTTAGAAATCTTAAGCCCAATCCATAACTACTATATGGAAAACGACCCTTGTATTTTAATATCAAAACGTTTGATATTTATGATAGTATTTATCAAATAAATAATCATCTAGTGAATCGCTTGCATCTCACGTTCACGTACATAGAATAAAATCTAAAATCGTCGAGCGCTTATTGGAAATTTGGCTTCTAACTGACAGGGTATTAGAGCACCCACCGATCAGTGTACTCTAGAGAAGATACACTGGGGTTCAACAAGAACGTCCTGCAACCCGGCCACACATGACCGTCCACTCATTTAGCTTGATTGTAACGAATATATTACCACCTCCACGGTTGGGAATGACCCTTCCGATTACCGAAGTTACAGCAGTGAATATAGATTAAGAAACAAAAGGAATTACTCTAGATGGTGATAATATACCCTGCTTGGGTATGACCCAACTAGCCATGCTGCCTAGCCCAACTATTTTCTTTCTCGGGTTGTGAGGTTTGAAGTCACGTTACCGTTGACGGATTATTCTTCAACGTCTTTGAATATCACACCGTCCTATCTGACAGATCACTCATTTGTTTCCACAAGCATATTCTGGGTATAAGGCTAAAGAAACGAATTTCTTTGCCACCAACAAAATACACTTACGTAAAGTCGATGTGTAAAATCTGATCGATATACGTTGTCAGACATCCGACTGTTCGGATCTGTTCTGGGATTGAACAGACCGTAGATACTATTTTGAAATAGTCCTTGCATTCTTCATCTTTATCGATTTCGGTATACGTCGTATAAATCCGAGTCGAAGTGAAATGTAAATTCCGGACTCTTCGAAACGATGTACGAAATATCTTTTATAGTCGATAATTTATTTTCAGCTTAACTGTCTTTAATTCAGTTTGCACATCCTTTATTTATAATTATATATACAGTATAAAATTCTCAGATTCATATCTGGATATCTTAAATATCATTTACAATTGTGAAGTTAAAGTGTGTGCGACGCACACAAGATGTTATACAGTTTTTATCACTATTTGGAAGTGTATAGAAAAAGCCCGTGCTACGCATACGGTGTTAAATCTTGCTTATCATTGACTGTCAGACGATGTTCTATACTCTGATTTGATTTGTCAAATATTTATTTCTTTTATTTAAACTTAAATAAATTGTTTTATAATTTATTTAAGTTAAATTATCTTTTAGAACTCATGTTCTAACTCGACGAACTTCTTCGAACAACTTCGATTCTCTGACCTCACTGTCATCTTTACTATTTCACTTGTTTATGCCATATTAAATAAAAACTCTATTTTTATTTAAATAATTAATTACTGATTAATTACTTTTAATTATTTAATTAAATTAAAATTGATTTAATTTAATTATTGTCTTTTGAAAACGATTCTTGTTTGGACTTGCCTTGCTAACTCCGGTGTTGCCAAACTCTCGTGCCCTGGTGTTGATCACTTCGAAAACGTTGCCAAACCCATGTTGCCAGACCTTCGTGCCAAGCCTTCGATCCCCCTCAAAAACATGGTGATCCACCGATGGATCACTCGAAAATCACCGTGCCAAGTCTTCCCCTTTTCTTCTCCATTTTGCCATCGACTTCCTGTGCAAACGTGCACAGCTGTGCACGTGCACCACCTTCCTCGCCACCAGATCAACGTCGAACCTCCACCCACAAACTCCACTTCATCCACCGATCATCTCTGACGCCTTGCCACCACCCATCGTCACCTCCACCTCGATTTCACCCCCTCACCGCAACTTCCAGTACACAGTTCAAAAAGTACACCCCCTACATCGAGCTCGCACCACCACCTCCGACCACCTGAACACTTCGCACCGCCGCCACCAGCTCCGCCAAGTGTCGACGCCGCTCCACGCCCAATTCTGGCCAACTCGCACCACCGTGGTTCCCCCCACGTCGTCGCCAAACCGATGAACCCATTTTTGCTTTCAAAACCTAAATCGAGTTCGTTAGCTCAAATCAGTTGATGGAAAAATCATTGGGTATTTTTCTCGAGTTCCCCGATGTGAGCAGCTCCTCCACGCTCCACGATTTGGTCACCACCTTCGTCGTTCGCCGGAATTTGGTCAACATGTCATTTTCGGCCATCTCAAGCTTTCTCCCTCATCCCAACGTTTAAAATCGTGAAACCACTTTTAAAAATCATCATTTTGTTTGTTGATTACATTCATATCTCTGTAATTCAATTCTACGATGTTTGAATTTTCGGGCTGAAATGTTGATACAGAGAATAATCTGTTTCCTTGCATTCTTGGTTTCAAAACATATATAGTTGATCCTTTATTCTTGCTATAATGTATATATATATTCTCGTATACAAGGTAACTCATCAATACACTTGTTTGGTTTGTGTTTTTAGATCATCAAGGTTTAGTTTCAAATAACAGAGTTGTGTTTTGACAGAAAACAAAACAACAGTATTTTCCTTGATCAAGATTAAGGTGATGAACTCCTTACTATTTTATAAACACTTGCATACATGGTTTACTGGTGATATATACTTGGTGTTCTAGCATCTACAACGTTGATAACAACATGATAGAACTTGCATTGACATATATGAACATGAAAGCACAAACTGTTTACAGTAAAACATGAAATCAAACTTGAACTTAGTGAGGTTTACTCACTTGAAAAGCTTGCACAAATTTCTTGCTGTGGATGGTTTTTGTTTTCAGCAAAGTGTTCTTGTGTTTGTGAAAGACGATTTGCATGGATATGATGGTGTATTTATAGGCCAACTCTACTCTTTAAACAATAGTTTTTCCCTTATGCTTTTAATAGTAAAAACCCACGTCTTCTACCTACCCCTTTCTCTTTCATTTGAATGGTCTAAACATTATACAGCATGTTTTTTTAAAGTACTTTCCACAAGAGATATTTCTACCAACGTCTCCTTGGTCTCTCCTAAGTACAAGACTATATGCTTTCATTAAATGCTCCCCTTGCTTGCATTAAATGCTCTCCATACTTACCATCACAAAACTTAAGAGAAAATAGTTTTCCTCTTTGATATTTTGTTTGTCTTCATTTTTAGTTCAGCCGCAAGTAATAGTGTAGGGATTAGGTGATGATTAAATTCAAATCTATTTCTAAATGATGGGGTTTTGGACTTGATTTTGTTTAAAGGTTGGACTATACTTCTTGCAAATGAACTTGGTGTATATATATACTTATATATATACTTAGGCCGTAGCATATGTATATAGAAATATATATATATATGCCTATACTTTTCAAGCTATACTTATATATATATATATATATATATATATATATATATATATATATAGGTGTTAATCTCATTACTTGTTTGCTTAGTATATGACAACTTATACATGTTAGTTGTAAAATAGGAATTTCCACACTTATTTCATGTTGCTAGCTTCCCTACACTTCCTAATGTTATAAAATGTGTCGCCAATATTTTCTTAAGTTGTTAAAACATTCATACTTAATATATCTTGTAATAATTAAGTTACAGTGTAAATCATATATGTATATACATACATATAAGTGATTATACATATTAATTGTTTGAGTTCTCTAGATACATTTAAATTTTCTTATTAAAATAAAATATCAGGTGCTCGAAAAATCCAGCCATTACATTCAGTTGGGAACTTAAGCAATAAACACCAAGGGGCGATGCAAGCCCTGAACTCAGCAAGGGCAGGCCTTCCCAAAAATGCATTATAAGGTGAATCTACGTCCAACACTACGAATTGAAGCATCCGTACTCTTCGGCGTTCTCCTTGCCCCAAGGTTACGGGCAATTCTATGTATCCCATTGGAGCTGTTGACGCCCCGTTGAAGCCTCGGATCCAACCTTCGCATGGCTTCAAATCTTCAGATTCAAGCTTCATCTGATCGAATGACTTTTTAAATAAAATATTAACAGAGCTTCCGTTGTCTACTAACACCTTATGAACCAAGGCCGGCCCAATGGTGGTAGTAATGACCAACGGATCATCGGTGGGTGACTGGATCCCGGTATTATCTCTGCTACGGAATACCACGTCGTCAAACATTGTCTTCTGTTGCTTTATGGGGGCGGTATCTTCCAAATCATCACATTCATCCACATCTACGTGCTTGGCAGCATTTACATATTGATCCATTGCTCTAAAACTACGTATTGCTGGGTGGGGTCCACCCACTATGGAGTTGATAACAATTCCCTTGCCTTTCTGCTGCGCTGTAGGCTTGGGAGCAGATTGAACCTGTTTTGGAGCCTGCTCTCCTTGCCCCCTGTCCCTCGGGGCAACCTTATATTCATCCAATTTCCCTTCGCGCAGCAGCTTCTCAATCACGTCTCTCAAATGTCGACATTCATTGGTTGAATGCCCATGAGTTCCATGAAACAAACAAAACTTTCCAGTTTCCAATTCTTTCTCCATTAAGTCGCGAGGTGGCGGTCTTTTATATTGCAAAACATTGTATGTATCCAAGTAAATATTCTCCAGAGTGTCGTTCAACGGTGTATAATTCTAGTAAGTCTGGAATCGGGGTCTTTTGTTAGGATCACTTCCCCTATTTCTATTTCTTCTGTTACCATTCGCGTTACGGTTATTGTTGTTGCCCCCGTTTCCAGAATTGTCGTTTCCACTCTTGTTTCCCACATTCACTTCAACTTTTCCGGAACTTTCTCCAGACTGCTTCACGGCGACATTATTCTGAACATTTTCTTTTGAAGCCGCTCCAGACTTTCTCTTTCGGTTTGCCCTGGCCTCCTCTCGTCTTAAGTGAATATCGGGCTTTTCATAGAATAACTCTCTCGTGGAGGGTGTCTTCCCAGAAAGGTAATCTCCAAACTTGGAGTCAGGATCGACTCCTTCCATCAAAGCCATCAAGATGGTGGGCTCATGCGGGTCACTCACTTCAGTCACAACTAAGTTGAAACGGTCGAGATATGACCTCAAAGACTCTCCTGGCGCCTGCTTAATTCTTGATAATTCAATAACACTTTTAGACTTTCGGGTATGGAGTCGGAACTGATTCATAAAACGTTCGCTTAATTCCCTATAATTCGATATCGAACGAGGGGGAAGTCGGGTAAACCATAGCAACGCCACATCTTCTAAATAGATCGGGAATGCTTTACACTTCACTGCGTCAGGAGCAGCAGCAGCATTCATGAGCCACGAGTATCGCATCAAATGCTGCCCCGGATCGGTTCTCCCATTGTACTTGTCCATCTGCGGCAGGTTAAAACGTAGGGGAAACTGAAAATTGAGGATGTCGTCAGTGAAAGGAGTATGGCTTCACTCAATGCCATAATCTTCATTGGTATAGTTCCGGCTTTCGGACATAATCTGGCGTACCATTGCCTGTACGTCAGCATTAGTTAGGGGCCGTTCAGGCTCCCTGGCCCTGGTATCCGGGTTCCTTCTGGGCTCTTGTTCAGGAGATGCCCTTCTTCTTTGAGCTGCCTCTACTCTGCTTCGTTCCCTATGCTCTCGGTCGATCTCGGGAGGAGGGGGCTGGAGCATTTGCTCCTGAGTGGGATTAGTATGGTTAGGGTCTCTCAAGCTTGGATCATTGGTTCCTAGTGCTCACGCAATATCCTCGCGGGACCCCAAAGATCCGAACGTCAGTTGCTCCAGATTCTGAGGTCGTTCGAGCAGCCTTCTTTCACGGGGCCGTTCTTCCTCGGAAGAAGAAGACTGATCCATAGGTGTGTGGCGAACCGGGGATGGGGTTCTCTGTCTACGGAGTTCGCTAATTTCCCTGCTCATGAGTCTCATGTTTTCTTGCATCATGAGATTGGTGCGCTCGTGGATTTTCATAGCCTCCCTAGTACTCTCAAGCATGTCAAGTAGGCGCGAGAAATCTCCTTGAGTAATAGGGGCGGATGGATTGACCTGATCATTGACCCTGGTGGCTGGAATCAGAGCATTTGTGGGGGCTCGAGTAGAGGTTCCAACATCACCAAGTGACGGATCGGTTCGGAGATGGGAAATCGGGTCGGGTCGGAGCTGGGAAGCCTGTTCGGGTCGGAGCTGGAAAGCCAGGTCGGGTCGGTGTAGGGCGAATTGCTCGGGTCGGTTCAGGTTGGGGGAGTGCACTGCTTCAGATTCTCCTACCCGGATCGGATCGGAGCTCTCCCCTTGAGTGCGGTTCGGATTTCTTGTATCAGTCCGTTCAGCTGCTGAGCTCTGTCCACGAGACCGTGTCACAACTGCATTTTGCTGATCTTCAGCAACTCCGTTTCCTCGACTAGTTTGAACTTCCTTGCCTTTTCCTTTGGCCATATTTCTTCAACAATCAATTCAACAAATATTCAAGAGCGTCAAAACTTGAGGATTAACTTCTTTGAACTTAACGGTCCAAAAAGTAGAATGATAATCCCGAAAAACAGAGAATTCAGATGGTTCTCAGTGAAAGCACCAAAATGTTAGACCAAAAAGTGGTTCTAACACCCAAATTGACTAAAAGCAGAATGAAATAAGATCAAAAGTAAAACGGAGACTCAGAATTTATAGTGGTTCGGCGTTAAAAAGCCTACGTCCACTTGTCAATCACTATTCTCGACGATAGAGTTGCAATTACAATGAGATATTCACTCAATTTCACTCACAACTCACATACATTCACTCAATTGTTTCAATTTTAATGTTGAAAAACAATTTGGATTATCCGGGAGTGCTGGATATCGGTTTATGAAAGTGGTTCAACTCTCCAAGAGCCAAAAAGAAGATCCTTTTCATTGTCTCCAGACAAGGTATTTATAGGTGAAAATTTACTCAGAACCCGATCCGGATCGGAGCCACGTGTCTTCCATCCCATCAGCCTCGGGTTCGGATGGATTTCAGTGTTGACAACGCATCAGAGCAGTGGACGTTGTGGGCAGGAACTGGTCATACCCGCTCCGCATCTTCAGGCGATCGTGGGGGAATGTGACATGAATTACAGGTTCGGTTCGGAGGAGCCTGCAGTGGGGGTTCGGATCGGAGTATCTGATCCGATCCGGATTAACCCAAACACTAAGTCTTTATCCACTTTGCTCCATTCCGATCCGATAGTATGTAGCCCTCCGATCCGATTGACAGTAGGTAGCTCCCCGAACCGAATAGCAGTGCCTCTTTGATTCAAACATTAGCAGCTCTCCGATCCGATTGACAGTAGGTAGCTCCCCGAACCGAACAGCAGTGCCTCATTGATTCAAACATTAGCAGCTCTCCGATCCGAACAGCCAAAATCTCTCCGATCCGACCCGATATGATGTTTTCCAAGTTCTTCAACGCTTCACACCTCGACTTTGTGTTGCCCAGTTCACAAAGTGGGCTAATAGTCAGAGCATAAAGTCCTGGTGAATGAAAACCACATATGTTTGAAGGTTAACAATTTTTATAATTGGCAGGATTTTTTTTCATGACATGTCTAAGTGAACAAACATGCACACAAGGCAATCAGTCTAATGAATGAGGTGGACTTTCATACAAACATTTAAGACCTTCAATAACTCGTTAGGGCAGATCTTCAATCACCTAAGACCCTATGAGGTGGACATTCTTGGTCACTTAAGGCCATACTACTATATTAAATTTAGGATGGATTCCTATAATCAGTTACGATCTTATGGCGGGCCCTAGCCACTTAAGACCACATCCTATCACGTCAATGCTATATATACTCTCAATAGTAATATGAGAAGTATTAACTCACCAATTAATACCGACTTAGGATAGACCCATTTTGTCATTTAAGACCCCTCTGGCGGACTCCCATGCTACTACTTAACTGATATCACAGGTGAACTCCTATGCCACTTAAGAGTTCCCGTAGATAGGCAATTAATTATAGTTGCATGCAGTGCAGGGTAACTATCCTACTGTTAGGTTTGCCCTCACACAACTCCTAGAGGAAGTGAATAATTTCTGGAGAACTAACCCACTCAACGTTACCATTATATTTAGTACATTTTAGAGGAGGACCCAATGACCACTAAGAAACTAGTAAAGGAGGGTCTCATAACTTTGGCCCAAACTAAGGAGTGAACCTTAGGAACATGCTTGGTCCTAACCACTTAAGACCCAAATTAGGTTGGTAATCCACTTAATACATTCTCAAGGTAGGCATGTCTATTGATACACACACATTTATATAATTTATATACACAGTGACACACAAGAATCTCAAATTAAATCGTTTACTTGTAGGTGCTGGATTTCCTGGCGGTTCCGGGTAGGATTCTAATACAAGTGGACTTAACCTCGTTCCTTAGTGTAACAATCATAATGGCTCATGAAACCTTGACCACTCATATTAACTAGGCTTACTTGTAGATGTTAGATATGCCAGTCGGTTCTGGGAAGGCTTTTACTACAAGTAATGGTTAACCTCGTGTCTTTGTGTCATTAATTACTATTTATAATACCATTAACGCACACACATACAAATAAATTCTTAAGCGGATATTTGAAATTCAAATTACTACTTTCCTAAAGTAATTGTATTTACTACGCATTTATTATATGTTAATTACATTATTTAATTTATACGAAAATAATAAATATCCTAAGTTAAACGTATACCAAAAGTTTGATTTTATCATTTCTGAACTGTTGAAATGTAAATCTCTAAGCAAAGGAGGACGTACAAGTCAATTTCCCACATTTCACCAATCAAGTATAGACATGTATAAAAACATGTATCTAAATGGGAAACAAACGGTAATAACACATAAAACTTGTATCCTAGGCTTGACAGATTGTTACAACATCAGAAGATAATAATTGTCAAATGCATCCAAACATATATATATATATATATAATCCTTAGTTTATGGTTCAAATCAACTTTTGAATACGTTTATATGTAAAACATTAATATTTGAACATTGTATAAATAAATACATTCAAATAATCTGTTTACAAAAATCGACATTCAAACCTATTATGATTCATAAAAAATCCAAATCCTTAATGTTTGACAATAAACAGTTCATGAAATCACAACATATGAATTTTACCATAATAATAATTATACAACACAACTTTGTCATATTCTTCATTTCTTTAACAACTACAAACCAAAAATTTACACAGATTATACGTTTCTGCCAATAAATATAAAAGTGAGGAATTTGGGTGATATGGTATTTTTAATGTTTTCGTAGAAATCCCAAATCCTCTTAGGCATATAGATCCAGATCAATACTAATAAATAAAAGAATAGCAAAGATAAGATATTTCCACTCACAGTGATTTAAGTAGAGGGAAATAATACAAATCTGGTTATGTTTACCTTCTAAATCTGAAACCTCGCACGAACACGAATACGAACCCCAATTATATATATATATATATATATATATATATATATATAAGAATTAAACAATTAGAATTTTTGCTTATAAATTTAGAATTCCAGATTCAAATCTATACTACATCTTAAAAGAAAAGAGATTAGAAAGAATATGGATTAGAAGGTTTGTAGAAGAAAACCTAATATAATTTTTCTAGCACTCAATGGCAGAATGGATGCTATAGGATGGAGAAGATTAGGTTTAGAGCAAGTGGAATGGGGTGATATCTATAGGTGTTTGTGCCAATTAGATCTGTATGACTAATTAGATTTAATCTTAGCGGTTAATTTACATATATATATATATATATATATATATATGTGTGTGTGTGTGTGTGTGTTTGTGTGTGTGTGTGTGTTTAGCACTGAAAACCTAACCCAGCCCACCTAAGCCAGACTTGGTCGACCTCCATCCTGGGAGGGGGGTCGACCCCTCGAGTGCCAAAATGCCCAGTGAATTTATTTGATGGATGAAATGGTTTAATTATTAAAATGTTTCTATTTTTATTAATGCCTTCTTGATTATTATATATTCATGTCCCCTTTTATATGCGTATATATACACACAATTTTGAATTTGATGGAATATCCTAATCAGTCATTAATTGTACGTTTATATTCCATATGTTTATATTTTTAATCTAAATTTCGAATGTTGTGTATATATTAGTTACGTGCAACACAATTAAAGGTGAATTCTTCATACATACTCTGTTTTCTGACATATTATATATATGAAAACGGATCAGAATCTCGCCATGAATACAACTATGATATTTTCATAGCCAAATTCTTAATTTTACTGAATTTTGATTTTTTGCTTGATAATATTTTAATGTTTAATTTATCTTATTATTATTTATTAGTTATCTTGTCTAATTTATTTATTTTTATGGGGTGTTACAAGTTCATCATTCATGGTGGATCTTTGGATCATTTTGACGAACTTCAATTCATCTGTTGTGGTGATCTTTGGATTCGCGAGGACCTTTGGTTCATTTTGTGTGGTATGTGTGACGATCTTTAGATCGTTTTGGTCCAGGACTGTCTTGGTGTTTTGATATCATGTTATCAATTTTTGTGTTGACTTGATAGGGGACATCATTTCCTACTAGTAGCTATATAATTTAGGATGCGATATTCTTTCATAGCACTAAGATTTCTTTGACATATTATGCGGACATTCTTCAGGTTTCACATTTACATGTGAACATTGTTTATTATGTGCATATGTCAATATTTTCTTATATCTCTATTTCTATCTCAATTTATTATGATAAGTACTGATCGACTGATATGTTAATTGTTTATTTTCTTTTAAATAATACTCGGCCAAACCCATGTATTACCCGAGTATTACAGGTGTTTTTTCATGACTTCTAACGAGGACCTTCCCTTGAATTTTGGTAATTATATTATCATTATAGTATTTTGTGTAAGATGTATATGAGACTCATATGCATACATAATGTGTAATAACCCGGAAAATGTGAACCAATTTAAAATTTTTAAAATTGGTTATTACCAAAGAATTTGAATAATTGAAATAACATATTTCAATAAAATAAAGAATTGGGTATAGTAAGGCAGTTTGAAATTTTGAATACAAACTTTGTCTGACTGTACCGGGAGGAAAATATAACGGATTTTAGCGAAAATGAAAATATTTAAATCTGTTTATGAATACCTTTCTAACGAATCTGAAAAATCGAAGTTTCATAACGGGAATAAAAATTTATGGCCGAATGAATTTTCAGAAAGGTCGTTATATAGCATATATAGCCCTTGAAAATAGATATTTTGCATACGACCTCGGAATTCGACGAAACCACTTTTGTTGGGTCCGGGATGTCAAACTATTGCTAGGTTCCAAATTTCATAATTTTTGAAGCTAGTATGTGAGCGGGGCAAAGGAAAATGTGATTGGTCAATTTTTGTTAAAATGGGTCGACCTAAAAATGGCCGTTTTTCAAACGAGCTCAGAATTCGACGAAACTGGTTTTGTTAGGACTGTATCGTCAAAACAAAGCTAGATTTATTTTTCTGGAATTTTTCGATTCAGTTTGCGGCCCTGGCAAATTGAAATGTACGTTCAAATTAAATATTGAATGTTTTATATTTTAATTTGAAAAATAACTGACTGTAACAGTCGAATTGGCCAACGAAACATATCCCATTGTGTCCGGAATGGGGGTATTTAGCTAGGGACGACAGTCGTTGGGTTTGATTTCGAGTTCGTTTGTAAAAACACTATTTAAAATTTCCTATAAAGCCTCGACCAATAGGATTTTTCCTTACAAAAAAAAAAAAAAAACTACGAAACCCTAGCCGCCAGGCGATATCGACGGTTCGTAGAGCTCGAACCTTACCATCGATTTTCCCGCCGCCACAACCAGTTTCGCCGCCACCTCCAGTTGAAGATTCTGATCGCCTCCCTCCCCTCTTCAAATCAGAACAAGCCTCGTCGAAAACCATTGATTATACGCGTCGAATTTCCAGGAGGAAGTCAGCCCCTTTGGAGCGCCGCCGCGACCTGCTGGAGCCGCCGAGTCTGCCGCCACCACCATCGATCGAGAGCTGATTCGTAGCCCTTCAACGTTGCAGGGCCTGATCGGAGCAACAAGGTACGGTTTGATTTTAAAATCAAAACCTAGTTTTGAAGGTTTAAAAACCTTTCTGCTTCGAAATTCTGAAATGAAAATAACACTATAAAACGTTGCAAAACTTTGAAAAATAATATCTTTTTCGTTCGTTAACGAAATTCGATGAAACAGGAGACACCGTGACCGCAAGGAGGCTCTCTACCATCTAGAAGAAGCTGCGGATTTTTCTGATCTTCCTACGATTTTTAGCACTGCAAAAACCAATGTGAGGAATCTAAACTAAATTGTGTGAATGGAATCGCGTTGTATAAATTATATAAGCGAAGTGTAAATTATATACGCATTGTATACCTCATGTACATGTGTTGTATAAGTTATATTAGCGATGTATAAATTATACAAGCGTTGAATGAAACATATATGCTTTGAATTGTGATGAAATGCAAGTGAATTATAGAAATTATATATATATATATATATATATATATATATATATATACTCCCCTCGTCTATAGACCATGGACGATATTTATTGTTTGTGATTGACGTGATATTATATGGTATGACGAATGGTTGGAAATATTGTTTGTGGTTGATATTGTGGTTGAAAAATACCTTTGTGGTTGAAAAATACCCTCTTGTGGTTGAAACAAATTAGAATAGGATTGTGGAAATGAAAATAAAAAATGCCGCCTGCGTGCGAACTAGATGCATGATCCCCATTGTCAAAAACCGCGAGGTTTTAAGGTAGAGCGAGGAGCCGTACTAGGGACGGTCCCGGTTTTAACTACCCTGCCGTTATGCTGCCGAAATTTTCTGAAATATACATGTGTTAGAATAATTTTCATTCGTTGAAATAAATTACATATGTTGAAACCAATATTCATGTGTTGAGTTGAAATTCATTCGTTGAATCGAAATTCATGTGTTGAATATTATTTGAATTTAAACAAATAGCTTTAGCGATAAAAATCACATTTTTATATATATACAAACTATAGAGAATATTCATGTGTTGAGTTGAAATTCATTCGTTGAATCGAAATTGATGTGTTGAATATTATTTGAATTTAAACAAATAGCTTTAGCGATAAAAATCACACTTTTATATATATACAAACTATAGAAAATATTCATGTGTTGAGTTGAAATTCATTCGTTGAGTTGGAATTCATGTGTTGAATATTATTTGAATTTAAACAAATAGTTTTAGCGATAAAAACCACATTTTTATATATATACAAACTATAGAAAATATTCATGTGTTGAATTGAGATTCGTTCGTCGAGTTGAAATTCATGTGTTGAAAGATATCGTATTTTAAAATGAAATGAATAGACAATAAAATCTACATCTTTATTGTGAATATGAAGTGTTAAAAACATTCATGTGTTGAATAAATATTTTTGAAGATAAAAATATTTCTTTTATCATATATACGCTTTAATAAAAATACACACGTGTTGAAGTAAATAATAGTTGCTAGAAATATTATTATTAGCTTTGTTCTGCATATATATACATGTGTTGAACAGGAAAAATGGATTAGCTGTAGAGTAAAGAAATTATTTGCGTGCCCGACAAATAGGTAAACCTTGATGAGTTGGCTGCGCAATTTTATTTTTGTATCAACTCCTGTGAATGCCGTTGAATGCGGAGTGCTGGTTATTCTGTGTGAAATAATAAACATCGCCATAGGATAGTAACAATTAATTTTGAACTACACTACATGGCATACTTCTTGACGATAGGCATACTTCATCATATTCCACATAAGCAATTGGAGCTTGTGTGACGAAGTGGAAGATTTACCATACGAGCGAGAGGCTTGTATGGCGATGATTATATACTACAGGTTGAACTGATGACTGATATGGACTATATAAAATATAACGATAAATTGCCAGATTAATAAAAACCCCACACGGGTCTGGAGTTGACAATAATTACATCTCTCTAGTTATTAGATTCGGCACATGGACTATTTATTTCCACACGGAAACGGGGTGACGAGAATTTATTCTCTGGAGTGATTATCTATACATGCTCCCCCGTAAACACCAGAATATATCACTATAAATATGTCGATGCTTTTTAGGATTTATTGGGTACCTAACACGGCCCAATAAATTTCCAAACCCCTCCCCGTACAAAGGAGGTTATGGCGAAATTTTTCGAAATATTAAGGCATTAGTGAAATATTTGAAGTGAAAACGAAGTTGAAAATATAGAATGAACTATAGTTGGAATTATAGAATGAACTATATTTATATATATAAATATAAATATAATTAAAAGGAATCGATGCCGTGCCGTTCGTTTTTCGGAATCGTAATTCGAAACGATTAGTACGAGAAATCCGACCATCGGATTTTCCCGAAACCGCAACCGTTGGGTTCGCCTTGGAAATATCTTCCCAACGGCACTAACCTTGTAATAATCCAACGGTTGGATTGTCCGAAATGTTTAATTCAAATCTGAAGAAAAACAGCGTCAGAATCGCTTATATTTATATATAAATATAAATATAATTAAATTAAATCGAATAACGACGCTGGAGTTCGAATTTTGAAACCGTAACTTCAAACGACTAGTGTGGAAGATCCGACCGTCGGATTTTCACGAAACTGGAACCGTTGGGTTCGCTTTGGGAATACCTTCCCACTGATATAGACTTCGTAGAAATCCAACGGTTAGATTTTCCGATATGTGCAAAACAAATTAGAGGAAAAACAGCGCCAGTGCCACGGCACGACCTGAAACGTCGTTTAATTAAATATGGCCATTTTTAAATAAATAAAAATGGCGATAAATCATTATAAAATATTATCAGCAACATAGATTGCAAATAAACCAATTGGGCTTGAATTGTTTGATATTTGATGGTTGTATGTGTTTGACACTAAAATAACACTAAAGAACTGAAATATGGATGTCGAATAATATAACCATGGAAAGAATTGATTTAAATTCTAATTACGTGAATTATTTGAAAAGGCCGAGCTAACCCTCATTTCAAATAATTTATCGAGTGATTCGAATTGGAAAATACAAAGACGATTCAAGACCGACGATCTTCGTATCGGTTGGACGGGCGCTGCTGAGGTTCCTAACCGGAGTAGCTACCGGAAAGGGACGGAAGTGGTAGCCGTCTGAACGTATGCGTTGATTGGACGGATATACGAGGAATTTGACGCCTCCGGTTTCATTCAGACCCAGAACGGACTTGTATATGGACTGTGTGTCTGACATTGGATTTTTTTTATACTGATTGATCTCTGTTAAATATATATCTATTAGGCGGCGGAGAATTTATTCTTTTGCTTAACGCCCTTCTCTGAGACGTACGAGCTCAGAGGTTATATATCGATAGAAATCAATCATATGGAGTGGATTGCCTATGTGGCATGCCAAGATGCTGTGATCAAGGCTTCTGTTGCAAAGCAAAGTCTTGTGGATGATGATCAAAGCACGGTCTACGTGGCCTGGCTTTGTGTATAGCGTGGATTCGCGAGCCTCACACCTCGATATGAGTTAAAAATGGGATACGGACCGCTGGGAGAGCACGACGTTTCTTGCTAGCTATGGTGGTGTCAGTGACTTACCAGCCCTGACATTTATATCTATTTTTCACCTATGTGGTTGTTGGAATGCGAGGCGCCTCGATTATAGGTCTGTAAGGACCGGGAAACGTGTAACACCCCGAATTTTCTGATAACACTAAGGTTGCTAAAATAATAATAAGTGTTTAAAAGAGGGGATGTATCTAATATGCATATAAAAATAATAATAAGTGTGTAAAAGAGGGGATGTATCTAATATGCATATAAAAATAATAATAAGTGTGCAAAGGGGGGATGTATCTAATGTGTACGTATTTATATGAATTAACAAATAATAGTAAATGTTGATAATGTACATTAAGAGAGTAATTATGGCATAAGTAAAATTAGGAATTATTTACATATAGGATTTGTCCTAAATGAGAAATGTGTACATTGTAGAATATATATATATATATATATATATATATATGCTAAAACATGAAATTACATGTAATTGAAATAGTAATTATGGCATAATTCAAAATGGGGGTAATTTGCATGCATAGTAATTATGACATAATTTAAAATGGGAGTAATTTACGGTCCTTAATTGTGAACATAATTGGCCTCTTTTGAAATTGATGGCCTTGATTAACCCTAGCATTATCGGACGGCTCAAATCAAAATGCAACTCTATAAAAAGACCTTAGGTCTCCAACTAAATATTCACATGAAAATAAGAGTTGAAGCCGCCATGCTGTCGAATGAGAATTAGAGGGAGCCTCCATTTGAAAGAGATGAACAACAAAGCTAATACAAGTAAAAGATTAAAGCTACAACAAATAAATCAAAACAACATCTACAACAAAGGATAGCATCACCAAATTCAGAATTCAGAATTCAGAATTCAGAATCCTGAATACAAGATTCGTCATACGTTGTAAGTAGAGTGCTATTCCGATATGAATAACAATTGGATCTTGATTTGTATAAAATGTAAATGGAATTGTACATAATTTGTAGTGATGATAATTCTTAATTGTGTGATGCTATGATCCAAATTATAAATGAATTGAAGATGTTGTGGTGTGATAATATTAGATCTATTGGGTATTTTCAAGTACATGATTCATAGTGACACTTATATGCTTGTGGTAGTTTGTTACAACCAAGTTGAGATTCATGCAAGTATGTGATCCACTATTATGTCAACATAACTTAGACCCTAGAACATACATGACTATGATCATTGCAAGTGTAGCTTTGACCCTTTTTGGTAACATGATTCATATAAGTTTAGGTTGGAATAATTCGAGTTGAATCATACTTTTGTATTAGTGACAAAAGTAAACACCTTTGTGAACACCTAATGACTTTATGGACATGACTAGTTTATGTTTAGTGTTATGCCTAAATGAAAATATGTTTTAGGCTTATGTTGTTATCAAAATCATGTGATAATATATGTGACACCTAATTGAGTAGATTCATATTCTAGAATGCAAGTTTACGTGATTTGATTGAAACCCATGATTCATGTTTAGGTTCATGTTTTATGTCAAAAATAGATGATATTACAATGCAAGTACACAAGCCTCTAATTTGTGTTAATTAAATGGCCATATTGCAAGTTTATGCACCTCTAATTTGTGTTAATTAAATGGACATATTGCAAGTTCATGCACCTCTAATTTGTGTTAATTAAATGGCCATATTGCAAGTTCATGCACCTCTAATTTGTGTTAATTAAATGGCCATATTGCAAGTTCATGCACCTCTAATTTGTGTTAATTAAATGGCCATATTGCAAGTTCATGCACCTCTAATTTGTGTTAATTAAATAGCCATATTGCAAGTTCATGCACCTCTAATTTGTGTTAATTAAATGGTCATGTTGCAAGTTCATGCGTTCACACACCCCTTTTATGCTGCTTAGAATATATCATGTTCTAGGCTTTCCCTTTTTATGTTTCTAAGTTGGGCTGAAATGTTGAAGCCCAACATTTGTCATAATATAGCAAACATATAAAACGGGGGTAATAACGTTGGGGTAAAAATAAAACATATGTGTTGGCATGTTTGACACATGCCAACGACTTGAGAACATTTATGTGGTATAAGTTATTATACCCAATAAGAATGAATTTGAATAATGGGCCGCATATATTTACATATAAAATGGAAAGAGACAAAATATGTAAACTAAGAAAATATGATGTAGGTAGGCCTAAAATCATGAAATGGGTTAGGGCCATGATTGGTGTAAACCTTTACACCATTAGTTTTAAAATTAAAATATATGACATCCCTTCTAATCACATACACCAAAATGTTCTAGGGTGACAGAGAGGATAGTGTCTAGGCTTGGGTTTGGAAAATATAAGTTTCCTGCCCTCCCTGGATATCCCTAACTGATCCAATGGACGGGATGGTTATGAATTTAGAAAGATGCCTGACCCGAGGTTAGACTGAGTTGTGGTGTAAACCTGCCCGGAACCGACCGACACATCCAGTAACCGCAACGATACCTGTCTAATGTGAGTGGTTAGTGCTTTAGTTAATAAATTAAGGCTAAGTCAGGATTGATAGGGTTAAGTCAATCAAATAAATACTTAACCAAATTCAACATATTAACTAAATTGGTGGGTAGGGTTAAGTTAATCTGGACACTTAACCAATTTAATATGTTGACTAGGGGAGTGGGTAAGGTTAAGCAAATGTTTAACCATTATAACATGATCAACTGGACTAGAGAGTGAGGTTAACTTAATTAGAACACTTAACCATAGAAACACGTTAGTTAGACAAGTGATTGAGGTTAACAAAAAAATTAGAACTCTTAACCATGATAAGAAGTTGATTTGACAAATGGGTTAGGATTAAGTAGTTAGAAATACTTAACCGATATAGCATGAATGATTAGAGTTAAGTAACAAGAACACTTAACCAGTATAATTTGACTTGTAGTAAAGTTAAACGTGAATGGACAACACTTAACCATTATAACCTGTTAATTAAACAAGTAGTAGGGTTAAGTTAGCTAAGGAGACAATTAACCGTTGTAACAGGTTAGTTAAACAGATGGTGAGGTTAAGTTAACACAAGGAGGCAACACTTAACCAGTATAATCTGAGTTGTGGTAGGATTAAGTCAACAGGAATAACACTTAACCAGTTTAATATGATAAAAGGGATGGGTTAAGTTAACTTGAATTGACTAATGACACTTAACCAAACCAACTTGACGAGAAAGAAAACTAAGCAGTAAACCTTAGTTAAAAGGGACTAAGTAGAGAACCTTAGTTAAGAAAACAATGGTTCTAGAAACTAAGTGGTAAATCTTAGTTAACAAAACTAAGTAGTAATTCTTAGTATAACACGAGAAGGAGCGGACGTCCATCTAATTTTAAAAGAAGGCTCCAATGAATTGGGTAACGAAGCCCGAGGCTTCGAGGGGACGTGAGGGTACTCTTGGTATCCCTCTGTGAGGCTGCAGATGATCCTCCTGGGCCCACAGAGGTTAAGGTCTGCGTTAGAAGAACCAAGAGTATGCCTTGGTTGCAAAATATGGCAACCTAAAGACTAGGATGGACCAGCGTGATTCGGCAAGAAAACAGTAGCCCTGTGATAGCAACTCGTCGTCTACCTACCATCTTCAGTCAAGCGAGACACGTGAAGCGGGGAGGCGGAGAACTCATACGGACCACATACTTGCTATCTAGTTGTGGTTGCGGGGTGTTGTTGGCCATAGATTAGTGGGGCAGATAGGGGCCTTCGTACAGTTCTCATTTTACAAGGGTGCCTTCCATTAGTTGAGGGAGGGGTCGAGTGGGACCATAGCCACTGGAAAAACAGACCTTAGCATCTGCATCAGCAGATATTGAAAGCTCCCGACCGAGTTCCGTATTTCTAGAGTAGCCCTGACAATGGAACTCGGGTAGCACATTACAAGACATGTGCATCTAGACAAGCGATAACGATTCGCGATACATGCGTGGGGAAAGTCTAGGAACATATACCACTCTAGGTTGTGTGTCCTAGACTAAAGGGCATCGTTCGATCGGATGCATAATTCCTAGTTTGACCTTGGTGGCATCAAACCCGAATCCAAGAAGCATTCATCAGATAGCGTAAAACTCTAGTAGAAGCTAGAAAGCACTTGATAAGAAACCCTAGATTAGATCTAGGTAATAAATAATAAATGTACGCCTGAAGGCAACCGAAACAACCAGAATTGGGATCACGTTAACATTACTAGTTTGGACACTAGTTAGGTGGTGCAGAGATTAGTATGGGGTACGATAGTAGATTCGGTCCTAGACAACTTAACTTAGTTTATGGTGCTTTCCCATTTCCAGTTTATACTTATCATGCTCTTTTTCTTTTCCATAGACTGAATAGTCACTAGACTTACTCAGGCTTTATGTCTGACTCTACTTTTCTTTCGTCTTCTTTCCTTCCGTCCCCCCCCCCCCCCCAAGTAGTTGAGGAGGGAATAGTACAGCTCAGGTTAGATTGGACCGCTGCTCTTTCCAAGCTCGAAGATTTGTGGAAGTTTTGCTTGGATTCTCTTTTCCATTGCTATGGCTGGCTCATGCTATATTGGGGAATACAAATGTATTTTTTATGCTTCTTTATTTTGTAAAGACAGATGATACTTTGATATTGTAAAGCAATCTTGTACAAACTATTTTATAAATAAAGCAAAATTTTATTTTCCGCTGTTTAATGTTTGTCTGTCTTGTAATTTATCTGCATCTTTTACCCATAATGCTCCACAGAAGTTAGTGCATTCCCTTTGTGAGTGACACTAACGGACGTGGGGTGTTACACGTGGTATCAGAGCTGAAGGTTACCGGATCAGATAAAAGATTTGAAAAATTATTTTCAAAACGGTTTTTTAAGAAGCATTTTCGAAAGAAAAGTTTTGTTTTAAAGGCATATTCCCCAAAGCCATACGCATTGTCTTCTCTTCCTCTGTTTGAATTCTTGTCTCCTTCTTTCTTGAGTCTCTGGGGCTCCTGGCTTTCGGGGAGATAACCTCATCAAAGGGCGAAGTAGTGCCCGACTTCCATCTATAGCCGTAGTTGTTCCACTTACGGCCAGTCTTCTTTCAAGCTTAGTAGGGTCTTCGGTATGATGGAAGTAGCTTTCAAGAGATTTGCCAACATAGTTACACGGAAAAAGGATGATGAGTTTGGCAAAGGGACACAACCCTAGGATGAGGAATTCATGGATGTAGGTTTAGCTCACGAAGGAGGAAGAAATTATAAAAGAGGAAGAATCTTCACTAGGGTATGATAGGTCATATGATTAAGGACAAGGGCAAGGACGAGGGACAAGATTTTAGAAGGGCAAGTACATGCTAAGCATACCTAAGAGATAGGTGGTAAAAGTTTCTGTTGGAAAGAGTCTAGTTTTTATGTTTGTACTCTTTCCTTCGATTTTAGCGCTTCGCATTTGTTCATATTTGCTTCCGTAGTTGATCTCTGCACCTTAGTACTTGTATAGCAGAAAGATCCCAATCTGTCTCAAACCCAGTGGGTGGTATGACCCGTTTATTTCTAGTTAGTAGGGGTTTGAGAATAGTTATCGAGTTTATTTATATCATATCACATAGATCGTCCAAATTCGGAGGAGATATTCCTTGGTTGCTTGTCTGATATTGGTTTAGGCCTTTGGGGCTTGTACTTGAGGAATGTCGAGTTCGATTAGGATGGTTTGCGTGTGAGATGAATAGTTGTGAAAAGCGCGTAGTGACCTTTCAACCCTTATAGTTATGGCATGATGGATAAGATAGGAGGAGAGATCTCTGATCATCCTAGTATATACACTTGGTTGACATCTGTTTATTTTGGAAATGGAGGTTAGGAATTTCACAATCGTGAAGTTAAATTGGTTAAGATATAGTGGAGTAAAGCTCGAGAAGGCTAGATACTAGCATCATACCCTTTTTCTTAAGGGTGCATCCTTGATTTCTCTATTTAGGAGCTTTACGCATAGTTGTTTCTCTCTTTCCAAAGTATATCCTCTATGTCGCATCTGCGATCTTTAGGCAGAAGCCTATGAATGTAAACATGCATTTGAAACATGTTATGGTTGAATGTTTGCAAGTGGTTGCAAATGGTTGCTCGTGGATGCATATGCATACGTATTAGGCACTAGATCAAATTCGAACGCTTTCATATTGCATTTACATATATGCATTTGTTTGTAGGTTGAACTTGATATAATATCATATGGACGTTGCATATGGATGAATGGATGTGCACGCATGTAGTATATACATGACCAGGGATGCTTGCATACATGATTGGACGCATGGCACAGACATGATTTGCATTAAGGAGGTCAACTGAATCAGTAGACCGCCTGATTTTGCATTAGATAAAGACATATACACACACTATGCATATGAACATGAAAGCATTAGAAATCTTTTAAGGACAATGAATGCTTGTGATTGAATGGTTGAGTAGATGGGTGATTGGATGGTAGGCCACATTTTTCCTAACTTGAAGATTTCGGGGACGAAATCCTAAAAGGAGGGTAGAATGTAACACCCCGAATTTTCTGATAACACTAAGGTTGCTAAAATAATAATAAGTGTGTAAAAGAGGGGATGTATCTAATATGCATATAAAAATAATAATAAGTGTGTAAAAGAGGGGATGTATCTAATATGCATATAAAAATAATAATAAGTGTGCAAAGGGGGGATGTATCTAATGTGTACGTATTTATATGAATTAACAAATAATAGTAAATGTTGATAATGTACATTAAGAGAGTAATTATGGCGTAAGTAAAATTAGGAATTATTTAC
The DNA here is from genome assembly GCA_030737875.1 of Allium sativum. Lineage (NCBI taxonomy): Eukaryota > Viridiplantae > Streptophyta > Magnoliopsida > Asparagales > Amaryllidaceae > Allium > Allium sativum. The sequence continues at coordinate 653,997,011 of CM060923.1, forward strand.
ATATAGGATTTGTCCTAAATGAGAAATGTGTACATTGTAGAATATATATATATATATATATATATATATATATGCTAAAACATGAAATTACATGTAATTGAAATAGTAATTATGGCATAATTCAAAATGGGGGTAATTTGCATGCATAGTAATTATGACATAATTTAAAATGGGAGTAATTTACGGTCCTTAATTGTGAACATAATTGGCCTCTTTTGAAATTGATGGCCTTGATTAACCCTAGCATTATCGGACGGTTCAAATCAAAATGCAACTCTATAAAAAGACCTTAGGTCTCCAACTAAATATTCACATGAAAATAAGAGTTGAAGCCGCCATGCTGTCGAATGAGAATTAGAGGGAGCCTCCATTTGAAAGAGATGAACAACAAAGCTAATACAAGTAAAAGATTAAAGCTACAACAAATAAATCAAAACAACATTTACAACAAAGGATAGCATCACCAAATTCAGAATTCAGAATTCAGAATCCTGAATACAAGATTCGTCATACGTTGTAAGTAGAGTGCTATTCCGATATGAATAACAATTGGATCTTGATTTGTATAAAATGTAAATGGAATTGTACATAATTTGTAGTGATGATAATTCTTAATTGTGTGATGCTATGATCCAAATTATAAATGAATTGAAGATGTTGTGGTGTGATAATATTAGATCTATTGGGTATTTTCAAGTACATGATTCATAGTGACACTTATATGCTTGTGGTAGTTTGTTACAACCAAGTTGAGATTCATGCAAGTATGTGATCCACTATTATGTCAACATAACTTAGACCCTTGAACATACATGACTATGATCATTGCAAGTGTAGCTTTGACCCTTTTTGGTAACATGATTCATATAAGTTTAGGTTGGAATAATTCTAGTTGAATCATACTTTTGTATTAGTGACAAAAGTAAACACCTTTGTGAACACCTAATGACTTTATGGACATGACTAGTTTATGTTTAGTGTTATGCCTAAATGAAAATATGTTTTAGGCTTATGTTGTTATCAAAATCATGTGATAATATATGTGACACCTAATTGAGTAGATTCATATTCTAGAATGCAAGTTTACGTGATTTGATTGAAACCCATGATTCATGTTTAGGTTCATGTTTTATGTCAAAAATAGATGATATTACAATGCAAGTACACAAACCTCTAATTTGTGTTAATTAAATGGCCATATTGCAAGTTCATGCACCTCTAATTTGTGTTAATTAAATGGCCATATTGCAAGTTCATGCACCTCTAATTTGTGTTAATTAAATGGCCATATTGCAAGTTCATGCACCTCTAATTTGTGTTAATTAAATGGCCATATTGCAAGTTCATGCACCTCTAATTTGTGTTAATTAAATGGCCATATTGCAAGTTCATGCACCTCTAATTTGTGTTAATTAAATAGCCATATTGCAATTTCATGCACCTCTAATTTGTGTTAATTAAATGGTCATGTTGCAAGTTCATGCGTTCACACACCCCTTTTATGCTGCTTAGAATATATCATGTTCTAGGCTTTCCCTTTTTATGTTTCTAAGTTGGGCTGAAATGTTGAAGCCCAACATATGTCATAATATAGCAAACATATAAAATGAGGGTAATAACGTTGGGGTAAAAATAAAACATATGTGTTGGCATGTTTGACACATGCCAACGACTTGAGAACATTTATGTGGTATAAGTTATTATACCCAATAAGAATGAATTTGAATAATGGGCCGCAAATATTTACATATAAAATGGAAAGAGACAAAATATGTAAACTAAGAAAATATGATGTAGGTAGGCCTAAAATCATGAAATTGGTTAGGGCCATGATTGGTGTAAACCTTTACACCATTAGTTTTAAAATTAAAATATATGACATCCCTTCTAATCACATACACCAAAATGTTCTAGGGTGACAGAGAGGATAGTGTCTAGGCTTGGGTTTGGAAAATACAAGTTTCCTGCCCTCCCTGGCTATCCCTAACTGATCCAATGGACGGGATGGTTATGAATTTAGAAAGATGCCTGACCCGAGGTTAGACTGAGTTGTGGTGTAAACCTGCCCGGAACCGACCGGCACATCCAGTAACCGCAACGATACCTGTCTAATGTGAGTGGTTAGTGCTTTAGTTAATAAATTAAGGCTAAGTCAGGATTGATAGGGTTAAGTCCATCAAATAAATACTTAACCAAATTCAACATATTAACTAAATTGGTGGGTAGGGTTAAGTTAATCTGGACACTTAACCAATTTAATATGTTGACTAGGGGAGTGGGTAAGGTTAAGCAAATGTTTAACCATTATAACATGATCAACTGGACTAGAGAGTGAGGTTAAGTTAATTAGAACACTTAACCATAGAAACACGTTAGTTAGACAAGTGATTGCGGTTAACAAAAAAATTAGAACTCTTAACCATGATAAGAAGTTGATTTGACAAATGGGTTGGGATTAAGTAGTTAGAAATACTTAACCGATATAGCATGAATGATTAGAGTTAAGTAACAAGAACACTTAACCAGTGTAATTTGACTTGTAGTAAAGTTAAACGTGAATGGACAACACTTAACCATTATAACCTGTTAATTAAACAAGTAGTAGGGTTAAGTTAGCTAAGGAGACACTTAACCGTTGTAACAGGTTAGTTAAACAGATGGTGAGGTTAAGTTAACACAAGGAGGCAACACTTAACCAGTATAATCTGAGTTGTGGTAGGGTTAAGTCAACAGGAATAACACTTAACCAGTTTAATATGACAAAAGGGATGGGTTAAGTTAACTTGAATTGACTAATGACACTTAACCAAACCAACTTGACGAGAAAGAAAACTAAGTAGTAAACCTTAGTTAAAAGGGACTAAGTAGAGAACCTTAGTTAAGAAAACAACGGTTCTAGAAACTAAGTGGTAAATCTTAGTTAACAAAACTAAGTAGTAATTCTTAGTATAACACGAGAAGGAGCGGACGTCCATCTAATTTTAAAAGAAGGCTCCAATGAATTGGGTTACGAAGCCCGAGGCTTCGAGGGGACGTGAGGGTACTCTTGGTATCCCTCTGTGAGGCTGCAGATGATCCTCCTGGGCCCACAGAGGTTAAGGTCTGCGTTAGAAGAACCAAGGGTATGCCTTGGTTGCAAAATATGGCAACCTAAAGACTAGGATGGACCAGCGTGATTCGGCGAGAAAACAGTAGCCCTGTGATAGCAACTCGTCGTCTACCTACCATCTTCAGTCAAGCGAGACACGTGAAGCGGGGAGGCGGAGAACTCATACGGACCACATACTTGCTATCTAGTTGTGGTTGCGGGGTGTTGTTGGCCATAGATTAGTGGGGCAGATAGGGGCCTTCGTACAGTTCTCATTTTACAAGGGTGCCTTCCATTAGTTGAGGGAGGGGTCGAGTGGGACCATAGCCACCGGAAAAACAGACCTTAGCATCTGCATCAGCAGATATTGAAAGCTCCCGACCGAGTTCCGTATTTCTAGAGTAGCCCTGACAATGGAACTCGGGTAGCACATTACAGGACATGTGCATCTAGACAAGCGATAACGATTCGCGATACATGCGTGGGGAAAGTCTAGGAACATATACCACTCTAGGTAGTGTGTCCTAGACTAAAGGGCATCGTTCGATCGGATGCATAATTCCTAGTTAGACCTTGGTGGCATCAAACCCGAATCCAAGAAGCATTCATCAGATAGCGTAAAACTCTAGTAGAAGCTAGAAAGCACTTGATAAGAAACCCTAGATTAGATCTAGGTAATAAATAATAAATGTACGCCTGAAGGCAACCGAAACAACCAGAATTGGGATCACGTTAACATTACTAGTTTGGACACTAGTTAGGTGGTGCAGAGATTAGTATGGGGTACGACAGTAGATTCGGTCCTAGACAACTTAACTTAGTTTATGGTGCTTTCCCATTTCCAGTTTATACTTATCATGCTCTTTTTCTTATCCATAGACTGAATAGTCACTAGACTTACTCAGGCTTTATGTCTGACTCTACTTTTCTTTCGTCTTCTTTCCTTCCATTCCCCCCCCCCCCCCACGTAGTTGAGGAGGGAATAGTACAGCTCAGGCTAGATTGGACCGCTGCTCTTTCCAAGCTCGAATATTTGTGGAAGTTTTTCTTGGATTCTCTTTTCCATTGCTATGGCTGGCTCATGCTATATTGGGGAATACAAATGTATTTTTTATGCTTCTTTATTTTGTAAAGACAGATGATACTCTGATATTGTAAAGCAATCTTGTACAAACTATTTTATAAATAAAGCAAAATTTTATTTTCCGCTGTTTAATGTTTGTCTGTCTTGTAATTTATCTGCATCTTTTACCCATAATGCTCCACAGAAGTTAGTGCATTCCCATCGTGAGTGACACTAACGGGCGCGGGGTGTTACAAAACGTGTGTTCAGGAATAACTAATCCTCAAACGTAAGAGAGGACTGGCCCAGCCGATCCAAGGTTACCCAGAGTGTGTAGTCCTGAGACGTTTGCTAGAATGTCTCGAAGCGGAGAGGAGCTTTCCTCTTGCCTCGACTCATGACGGAAATCCAATTTCCAATACGAAATAACGGACTCGATTGTAGAACTAGTATGGCAACATAGTAGATGGTAGCTATGCCGCCTATGATTGATATTTATGATGTTATTCGCTTTTGAAACATATATGCACTAGTAATAATATCAATTGATTTTGCTTTATACATATCAAGCATATTTGGCCATTATAAGGTAAAACTCTATCCTCCGGCTTGCGTTGCATTGTATGATGGGACTTGAGTCTTATAATGGCTTCATTCTTTTTAAAAGCATTATGTTGTTTTAAAGAATTTACTTTGTTTTAAATGCACTAGCAATCACTGTAGTAAATCCTTTCCGCGAAAGTGGCGTGGTCCTATGATTTGCTTATTACTGTTGTTTAAACTGTTAAATAGATTCCTCATACCAGTCCCCATGACTGACTCGTTGTTTGTTTCACTTTGCAAACGCGGGTGCCCTTATTTTCACACGGGCAGCCTAGTTCACAGGTGACAGGTTGTTTTTGGCTCTGCACTATTGCATAGAGTGCATTTTGGCTCATGGCGAGGCTAACTTCACAGAGATGACTTTGACATTTTCCGCCATTATTGTACTTATATTATGATTCCGCCACAGGCGATGCAGACTGCTTTCAGTATTTATTATCGTATGTATATGTACCGCCTTCGGCGATGTAGACTGATACCCTTATTATGTCTCACTGCATGTGTATATTCCGCCTCTGGCGATGATGACTGATCACTTCCCTTTCATTTACTAAGTTATATCCTACGTTGTGCTATTCTGATATTGTTACATGTTGTGATTCCGCTGTCATACCCATGTAAAATTATTCTATTTATTGTTTTTGCTATTATCTGTACTCTGCTATGATGATTGATGTGTTATATTCCAATGATTATCCTTAATACCGCCCCTCGGATTTTGGGATCGTCACAGTTGGTATCAGAGCTTTGGTTAACCTTAGCTCCGGGATCTAACACATTAAACACCTCGTCAGAATAGAATCAGTAGTGTTCTAAGGCGAGTAGCTCATTAGAGATAGGATTAGCAATGTCCTAGAATGAGCTAAGCAGATTAGCAAAACAATTTGATCAGTACATTATTACCTTTCCTTATGTTCCCCTGCTTTATCATATATGAAAATTATCAATTCTGTGAGCTTGACTCTTTTCTTGCTTATACAGTACTCTCTCTGATGGCTACACGAGCAGCAGCAGCTAGAGGAGGCCGTGGAGGCCGAGCAGGAGTAGCAGGAGGATGGGGGAATATCCCCGTAGTTGTGGAAGGCCCTATTGTTCAGCCACCAGCACCCCAGGACTTTGAGCTAGACAGAGTAGCGAAGAGGAATAGGAACCTGGGGGGAAAACCCTTTTCTGGCACTGGTACAGTGACAGAGGCTATAGCTTGGTTGAAGACCTGTGAAAAGATCTTTGAAGGCATGGGTTTGTGAACCAACAACAAAGCACGACTAGGTATTTGGCTCCTACAGGAGGAAGCAGAGTTGTGGTGGGATGCCATCATCTCGGAGGATGCAGCAGGTACTATCAGAACCTGGGAACAATTCAAAGCTATGTTCAACGAGAAGTTTGTACCTGAGCAAGCCTTAGAGAGGATGCGAGAGCAGTTTGCTAATCTCCAGCAGGGAGATCTCTCTATCCAGGATTACCTCAATAAATTCACTCAGTTGTCGCGCTATGCTCCAGAGCTTATTATGACTAACAAAGCTAAGAACAAGAGGTTTATTTTTGGGCTAAAGCGCAAGTACCATGACAGAGCTATGAGCAACATCAAACTCTCCTTCACAGAATTGGTAGAAATGGCTTGCAATTATGAAGATATGGATGAAAGACACGCCAACCAAGACCGCGCCAAAAGCCAAGCTGGAAATAAGCGCAAGGCTTCAGTAGATCAGCCAGAGTCTAGCATTACAGCGGCCGCTACTCAGAAACCTGGAAAGATACCGAAAGGAAATTGCTACAACTGCGGGAAGCCAGGACATTTTTCTAATGTGTGCAAAGCCCCAAGGAAACCAAAGGCAAATCCAGACTCAGCCGAATGCTACAACTGCCATAAGAAAGGGCACTATAGCAGGAATTGTCCTCTGAAGCAGAATGCACAAGTGGCTCATGTGTATGACTGGGAGACCCCGCCAGCTACCACCGATGGATCAGGTAAACCCGACGTCTTGGGAGGTACCCTTACCATTAAAAATATTCCTGTTTCTGTACTTTTTTATACTGGTGCATCACGTAGCTTCATTTCTGGTAACACTGTTCACAAGTTAAAATTGAAACGAAGAAAGCTTAAAGAACCAATTAATGTTCAAAACCCGATAGGAGGTTCTGTTAGTCTCAGTACATATTGTAAAGTACCTATTTCCTTTTCTCGATACCGGTTTCCTTTTAAAGTGATTGTCATGGACCTTTCCGAATTTGATATTATACCGGGGCTGGACTGGTTGACACAATGTAAGGCCCAAGTTAGATGTGCCGAGAGAATCGTGAAAGTTAAAACAAAATTTGGGCATATCACTATACCATGCCATGGCTCAGAAATAGATAGAACAGAATTTTGGTCTTCTTTAGAAGTTACCCCCCCTTCATTAGAAAAGATACCGGTCGTTAAAAACTACGCGGATGTGTTTGAAGAAGTAGAAAACTTACCGCCGCAAAGAGAAATTGAATTTAGATTAGAGCTAATTCCTAACGCCCGACCAGTAGTACATCCAATTAGAAGAATGGCCCCGAAACAAAAAGAAGAGTTAGGTAGTCAAACCCGAGAATTGCTTTGGAAAGGTCTGATCAGACCGAGCTTTTCAGCTTGGGGAGCAGCAGTAGTATTTGTCCCGAAATCAGACGGTACTCTAAGACTTTGTGTTGACTACCGAGATCTCAATAAGCAGACACTGAAGAACAAATATCCCTTGCCCCGAATAGACGATCTGTTAGATCAATTAAATGGAGCAACAGTATTCTCCAGAATGGACCTAGCTACTGGTTTCCACCAATTACGTATAGCAGAAGACTGTGTTCCTTTGACAGCCTTCAGGGGTCCCGATTTATTCTACGAATGGTTAGTAATGCCGTTCGGCTTGTGTAACGCTCCGGCATACTTCGTCGATCTTATGAACAGAGTGTTCCGTGGTGTATTGAATAAATTTATTCTAGTCTTCATCGATGACATTTTAATCTACTCCAAGTCGGAAGGTGAACATACAAAACATTTAGAACAAGTGTTGAAAATTCTAAGGAGAAATGTCTTGAAAGCTAAATTTTCTAAGTGTGTCTTTTGGTAGGATGAAGTTAAGTTCCTAGGCCATGTCGTATCAAAAGAAGGGATTGCTGTAGATCCAAGCAAAATTACAGTGATTCAGAACTGGAAACAACCTACTACTCCCACAGAAGTTCGAAGTTTCCTTGGATTGGCTAGTTACTATCGGAAATTCGTTTAGGATTTTTCAAAGATATCTGGTGTATTGACAAAGCTTACAAAGAAGCATGAGAAATTCAAATGGACTCCCGAATGTGAAGAAGCTTTCCAGGAGCTGAAACTGAAATTGACAACTGCTCCAGTATTGACAATTATAGAAGGCAACCAAGACTTGACTGTATGGAAAGACGCTTCTATTAGAGGGCTAGGCGCAGTACTAATGCAAAAAGGCCAAGTGGTCGCTTATGCCAACCGTCAGCTGAAGCCGCATGAAAGAAACTATGCAACTCATGATCTTGAGTTATTAGCTATCGTGTTTGCTTTGAGAATCTGGAGGCATTATTTATTGGGTGAGAAGTTCGAACTATTTACCGATTATCAATCCTTGAAATATCTATTCACTCAGAAAGATCTAAACTTGAGACAACAACGTTGGTTAGAATTCCTTGCAGCATACGATTTTGAGATTCTATACACTCCAGGGAAAGCCAATGTTGTAGCAGATGCGCTCAGCAGAAAGAATGAAATCATCGCCAGTTTTGTCATCACGTCTTCATTAATTGACAGGATCTCGACCCTTCAGAAAGACGATGAATTTATTCAAAGAGTCTGTCAGAGAGTCAAAGGAGGTGAATCCACAAGTTTCCGACTCGATGACAAAGGAGTTCTAAGATTAAAGCGCAGAATTTGCATCACAAATCTTCCAGAGCTTCGAAGAGAAATACTTGATGAGTGCCACAAGTCCAAATTAAGTATCCATCCTGGTGTGAGCAAAATGTATAACGATATCAAACGCACCTTCTGGTGGAGAGCTTTGAAAAGAGATATTTCATTATATGTTAGCAAATGCCCCACTTGTCAGCTAGTTAAGAGCGATCAACAGAAATTGGCTGGACTATTACAACCATTAGAAATTCCAGGATGGAAGTGGGAGCAAATTTCGATGGACTTCATTGATGGCTTGCCTCAAACTAAGAAAGGAAACGACAGTATATGGGTAATCGTAGATCGCTTCACGAAGACTGCCCATTTCATACCTGTCCGATCCAACAGAATGGCTCAAAGTTTAGCACAAATTTACTTCAAAGAAATAGTTAAACTGCATGGAGTGCCGCTCAATATAGTCAGTGATAGAGACCCCCTATTTACTAGCAAATTCTGGGAAGCATTCCAGATAGAATTGGGATCCAAATTGAATTTAAGCACCGCTTATCACCCTTAGACAGACGGCCAAACCGAGCGGGTGAATAGAATTCTAGAAGATTTACTGCGAGCTTGCGTTATCGATTTTGGAGGCTCATGGGAAGATCACTTACATTTAGCCGAATTCTCTTATAACAATAGCTATCAAGCAAGTTTGGGAATGTCCCCATTTGAAGCATTATACGGTAGACTGTGCAGATCTCCCGCATGTTGGGTAGAACCTGGCAACAGACTGGTGTTAGGGCCCGATATGATTCAAGAAGCATCGGATAAAGTCGACTTCATTAAGAAGCGATTGAAAACCGCACAAAGCCGACAGAAAAGTTATGCTGATGCGAGAAGAAGGGATATATCGTTTGCCGTTGGCGATTATGTTTATTTAAGAGTTTCTCCAATGCGGGGAGTAATCAGATTTGGCAAGACTGGGAAGTTGGCACCGAGATTTATTGGTCCCTTTCCTATACTTGAACGGATTGGAACTCTTGCATATAGGGTTTCATTACCTGATTGGTTGCCTGGTGTACATGATGTGTTCCACGTGTCTCAACTCAGAAAGCATGTTCATGATCCAGATCTTGTTGTGGAAGAAGCAGCGCAACAGGATATAGACATAACTCCAGAATTAGCGCTCAGAAGAGAGCCATTAAAGATTGTTTGCAAAGAAATTAGAGAGCTAAGGAGCAAAAAGATTCATTTAGTCAAAGTGCAGTGGAGTGGTGATCCTAGAGACTGTACTTGGGAGACTGAGGAAAGCATTAAACAAGCCTACCCCAAATGCAGAGTGGACATCTCTGACTAACTCCGGTGCAAGGTACCTTTACAATACTTTGCATTTACATTTTGTTTCCTACTTTGCTGTTATTTCCTTTTCGAGGACGAAATGTTTTAAAGTGGGGGAGATTGTAATAAGCCGGAAAATGTGAACCAATTTAAAATTTTTAAAATTGGTTATTACCAAAGAATTTGAATAATTGAAATAGCATATTTCAATAAAATAAAGAATTGGGTATAGTAAGGCACTTTGAAATTTTGAATACAAACTTTGTCTGACTGTTCCGGGTGGAAAATATAACGGATTTTAGCGAAACTGAAAATATTTAAATATGTTTATGAATACCTTTCTAACGAATCTGAAAAATCGAAGTTTCATAACGGGAATCAAAAGTTATGGCCGAATGAATTTTCAGAAAGGTCGCTATATAGCATATATAGCCCTTGAAAATAGATATTTTGCATACGACCTCGGAATTCGACGAAACCACTTTTGTTGGGTCCGGGATTTCAAACTATTGCTAGGTTCCAAATTTCATAATTTTTGAAGCTAGTATGTGAGCGGGGCAAAGGAAAATGTGATTGGTCAATTTTTGTTAAAATGGGTCGACCTAAAAATGGCCGTTTTTCAAACAAGCTCAGAATTCGACGAAACTGGTTTTGTTAGTACCGTATCGTCAAAACAAAGCTAGATTTATTTTTCTGGAATTTTTCGATTCAGTTTGTGGCAATGGCAAATTGAAATGTACATTCAAATTAAATATTGAATGTTTTATATTTTAATTTGAAAAATAACTGACTGTAACAGTCGAATTGGCCAACGAAACATATCCCATTATGTCCGGAATGGGAGTATTTAGCTAGGGACAAAAGTCGTTGGGTTTGATTTCGAGTTCGTTTGTAAAAACACTATTTAAAATTTCCTATAAAGCCTCGACCAATAGGATTTTTCCTTACAAAAAAAACTAGGAAACCCTAGCCGCCAGGCGATATCGACGGCTAGTAGAGCTCGAACCTTCCCATCGATTTTCCCGCCGCCACAGCCAGTTTCGCCGCCACCTCCAGTTGAAGATTCTGATCGCCTCCCTCCCCTCTTCAAATCAGAACAAGCCTCGTCGAAAACCATTGATTATACGCGTCGAATTTCCAGGAGGAAGTCAGCCCCTTTGGAGCGCCGCCGCGACCTGCTGGAGCCGCCGTGTCTGCCGCCACCACCATCGATCGAGAGCTAATACGTAGCCCTTCAACGTCGCAGGGCCTGATCGGAGCAACAAGGTACGTTTTGATTTTAAAATCAAAACCTTGTTTTGAAGGTTTAAAAACCTTTCTGCTTCGAAATTCTGAAATGAAAATAACACTATAAAGCGTTGCAAAACTTTGAAAAATAATATCTATTTCGTTCATTAACGAAATTCGATGAAACAGGAGACAACGTGACCGCAAGGAGGCTCTCTACCATCTAGAAGAAGCCGCGGATTTTTCTGATCTTCCTACAATTTTTAGCACTGTAAAAACCAATGTGAGGAATCTAAACTAAATTGTGTGAATGGAATCGCGTTGTATAAATTATATAAGCGAAGTGTAAATTATATACGCATTGTATACCTCATGTACATGTGTTGTATAAGTTATATTAGCGATGTATAAATTATACAAGCGTTGAATGAAACATATATGCTTTGAATTGTGATGAAATGCAAGTGAATTATAGAAATAATATATATATATATATATATATATATATATATATACATACTCCCCTCGCCCACAGACCATGGACGATATTTATTGCTTGTGATTGACGTGATATTATATGGTATGACGAATGGTTGGAAATATTGTTTGTGGTTGATATTGTGGTTGAAAAATACCTTTGTGGTTGAAAAATACCCTCTTGTGGTTGAAACAAATTAGAAAAGGATTGTGGAAATGAAAATAAAACATGCCGCCTGCGTGCGAACTAGATGCATGATCCCCATTGTCAAAAACCGCGAGGTTTTAAGGTAGAGCGAGGAGCCGTACTAGGGACGGTCCCGGTTTTAACTACCCTGCCGTTATGCTGCCGAAATTTTCTGAAATATACATGTGTTAGAATAATTTTCATTCATTGAAATAAATTACATATGTTGAAACCAATATTCATGTGTTGAGTTGAAATTCATTCGTTGAATCGAAATTCATGTGTTGAATATTATTTGAATTTAAACAAATAGCTTTAGCGATAAAAATCACATTTTTATATATATACAAACTATAGAGAATATTCATGTGTTGAGTTGAAATTCATTCGTTGAATCGAAATTCATGTGTTGAATATTATTTGAATTAAAAAAAATAGCTTTAGCGATAAAAATCACACTTTTATATATATACAAACTATAGAAAATATTCATGTGTTGAGTTGAAATTCATTCGTTGAGTTGGAATTCATGTGTTGAATATTATTTGAATTTAAACAAATAGCTTTAGCGATAAAAACCACATTTTTATATATATACAAACTATGGAAAATATTCATGTGTTGAATTGAGATTCGTTCGTCGAGTTGAAATTCATGTGTTGAAAGTTATCGTATTTTAAAATGAAATGAATAGACAATAAAATCTACATCTTTATTGTGAATATGAAGTGTTAAAAACATTCACGTGTTGAATAAATATTTTTGAAGATAAACATATTTCTTTTATCATATATACGCTTTGATAAAAATACACACGTGTTGAAGTAAATAATAGTTGCTAGAAATATTATTATTAGCTTTGTTCTGCATATATATACATGTGTTGAACAGGAAAAATGGATTAGCTGTAGAGTAAAGAAATTATTTGTGTGCCCGACAAATAGGTAAACCTTGATGAGTTGGCTACGCAATTTTATTTTTATATCAACTCCTGTGAATGCCATTGGATGCGGAGTGCTGGTTATTCTGTGTGAAATAATAAACATCGCCATAGGGTAGTAACAATTAATTTTGAACTACACTACATGGCATACTTCTTGATGATAGGCATACTTCATCATATTCCACATAAGCAATTGGAGCTTGTGTGACGAGGTGGATGATTTACCATACGAGCGAGAGGCTTGTATGGCGATGATCATATACTACAGGTTGAACTGATGACTGATATGGACTATATAAAATATAACGATAAATTGCCAGATTAATAAAAACCCCACACGGGTCTGGAGTTGACAATAATCACGTCTCTCTAGTTATTAGATACGGCACATGGACTATTTATTTCCACACGGAAACGGGGTGACGAGAATTTATTCTCTGGAGTGATTATCTATACATGCTCCCCCGTAAACACCAGAATATATCACTATAAATATGTGGATGCTTTTTAGGATTTATTGGGTACCTAACACGGCCCAATAAATTTCCAAACCCCTTCCCGTACAAAGGAGGTTATGGCAAAAAATTTCGAAATATTTAGGCGTTAGTGAAATATTTGAAGTGAAAACGAAGTTGAAAATATAGAATGAACTATAGTTGGAATTATAGAATGAACTATATTTATATATATAAATATAAATATAATTAAAAGGAATCGAAGCCGTGCAGTTCGTGTTTCGGAATCGTAGTTTGAAACGATTAGTACGAGAAATCCGACCATTGGATTTTCCCGAAACCGCAACCTCTGGGTTCGCCTTGGAAATATCTTCCCAATGGCACCAACCTTGTAAAAATCCAACGGTTGGATTGTCCGGAATGTTTAATTAAAATCTGAAGAAAAACAGCGCCAGAATCGCTTATATTTATATATAAATATAAATATAATTATATTAAATCGAATAACGACGCTGCAGTTCGAATTTTGAAACCGTAACTTCAAACGACTAGTGTGGAAGATCCGACCGTCGGATTTTCACAAAACTGGAACCGTTGGGTTCGCTTTGGGAATACCTTCCCACTGATATAGACTTCGTAGAAATCCAACGGTTAGATTTTCTGATATGTCTAAAACAAATTAGAGGAAAAACAGTGCCAGTGCCACGGCACGACCTGAAACGTCGTTTAATTAAATATGGCCATTTGTAAATAAATAAAAATGGCGAAAAATCATTATAAAATATTATAAGCAACATAGATTGCAAATAAACCAATTGGGCTTGAATTGTTTGATATTTGATGGTTGTATGTGTTCGACACGAAAATAACACTAAAGAACTGAAATATGGATGTCGAATAATATAACCATGGAAAGAATTGATTTAAATTCTAATTACGTGAATTATTTGATAAGGTCGAGCTAACCCTCATTTTAAATAATTTATCGAGCGATTCGAATTGGAAAATACAAAGACGATTCAAGACCGACGATCTTCGTATCGGTTGGATGGGCGCTGCTGAGGTTCCTGACCGGAGTAGCTACCGGAAAGGGACGGAAGTAGTAGCCGTCTGAACGTATGCGTTGATTGGACGGATATACGAGGAATTTGACGCCTCCAGTTTCGTTCAGACCCAGAACGGACTTGTAAATGGACTGTGTGTCTGACATTGGATTTTGTTCTATACTGATTGATCTCTGTTAAATATATATCTGTTTGGCGGCGGAGAATTTATTCTTTTGCTTAACGCCCTTCTCTGAGATGTACGTGCTCAGAGGTTATATATCAATAGAAATCAATTGTATGGAGTGGATTGCCTATGTGGCATGCCAAGATGCTGTGACCAAGGCTTCTATTGCAAAGCAAAGTCTTGTGGATGATGATCAAAGCACGGTCTACGTGGCCTGGCTTTGTGTATAGCGTGGATTCGTGAGCCTCACACCTCGGTATGAGTTAAAAACAGGATACGGACCGCTGAGAGAGCACGACGTTTCTTTCTAGCTATGGTGGTGTCAGTGACTTACCAGCCCTGACATTTATATCTATTTTTCACCTATGTGGTTGTTGGAATGCGAGGCGTCTCGATTATAGGTATTTAAGGACCGGGAAACGTGTGTTTAGGAATAACTAATCCTCAAACGTAAGAGAGGATCGGCCCAGCAGATCCAGGGTTACCCAGAGTGTGTAGTCCTGAGACGTTTGCTAGAATGTCTCGAAGCGGAGAGGAGCTTGCCCCTTGCCTCGACTCATGACGGAAATCCAATTTCCAATACGAAATAACGGACTCGATTGTAGAACTAGTATGGCGACATAGCAGATGGTAGCTATGCCGCCTATGATTGATATTTATTATGTTATTCGCTTTTGAAACATATATGCAATAGTAATAATATCAATTGATTTTGCTTTATACGTATCAAGCATATTTGGCCATTATAAGGTAAAACTCTATCCTCCGGCTTGCATTGCATTGTATGATGGGACTTGAGTCTTATAATGGCTTCATTCTTTTTAAAAGCATTACGTTGTTTTAAAGAATTTACTTTGTTTTAAATGCACTAGCAATCACTGGAGTAAACCCGTTCCGCGAAAGTGGCGTGGTCCTATGATTTGCTTATTACCTTTGTTTAAACTGTTAAATAGATTCCTCATACCAGTCCCCATGACTGACTCGTTGTTTGTTTCACTTTGCAAACGCGGGTGCCCTTATTTTCACACGGCCAGCCTAGTTCACAGGTGGCAGGTTGTTTTTGGCTCTGCACTGTTGCATAGAGTGCATTTTGGCTCATGGCGAGGCTGACTTCACAGAGATGACTTTGACATTTTCCGCCATTATTGTACTTATATTATGATTCCGCCACAGGCGATGCAGACTGCTTTACTTTCAGTATTTATTATCGTATGTATATGTACCGCCTTATGCGATGTAAACTGATACCCTTATTATGTATCACTGCATGTATATATTCCGCCTCTGGCGATGATGACTGATCACTTCCCTTTCATTTACTAAGTTATATCCTACGCTGTGCTATTCTAATATTGTTACATGTTGTGATTCCGCTGTCATACCCATGTAAAATTATTCTATTTATTGTTTTTGCTATTATTTGTACTCTGCTATGATGATTGATGTGTTATATTCCAATGATTATCCTTAATACCGCCCCTCGGATTTTGGGAACGTCACATAATGTTTTGGCTAGAACTTGTACCTATTCTTTTGTTGTATAGTCGATTGAGTATGATTTTTATCTTTGTGTTTACACTTGTGTGTTATATTCGTATCTATTTCCGCCTTAGTGATGTAAATATCTATGGCTAATTTGATTATATTGTTATGTTATTTTATGTTGATTCCGAATTATATGTAGCCACTGTTAGTGGGTTTGAACTCGAATTATATACGTCGGATTTCCTCTTAAGATTTGAAAAGTAATGTAACACCCCACCTCCGCTAGGGTCACTCACAAATGGAATGCACTAGTTTTGGAGGGGTATTATCGAGATAACATCACAGAATTATCACAAGACAGAACATAAATAAATAATTAAGTAAACAGCGGAAGAATTTATGAGCAAAACAGAACTTCATTTTATTCCAAAATAAAATATGTCTCTTACAACATTTCAGATAACAACTTCCTTACAACTGTCTTGTAATAATAGCCAAAGAAGTAATGACTTAAAAACATAAAAACAGCTTATTCCCCAAGTGCAGTAAAAAGAAGCAGCCATAGCAAACCGTACATGCGGAGCCAAAGCAAGTGATATCCAAGCTAAGAGCTAGTGTTTCCTCCCTGAGAACCTGGGGGGGAAACGAAAGAAAAAGAGGCGAAAGGAAAAGGGTCAGTCATAAAGACTGAGTAAGTCCTAGTGACTTTCAGTGTAAAAACGGTTAAAACAACCTGTCATGTATGAACTGGAACTAAACTTAAGAATGGTGTCAAGGTGAACAAGATAGACTAAGGTGATCAGGGTAAGTCAAGACAAGTCAAGTAAAGCATCACATGTTCGAGATTCGTTGCATCAACTGTACTAATATACTAAGCCCATATCACAAGTTAATCACGAAATAAATCCCACGGCCCAATATCATGAAATGACCCTGAAACGGGGTCTGACCCAAGTACGGGGTCCTACAGAGCGATTATCTAGTCGACCGGCTCCCTACTAGTTCTAGCGCGTCAAGTGTCCGTGTCATACGGCTAATCACGAATGTAGTCACCCGTGCTGGGTCCACCTTTGGGTGTATCAGCCCTAGGGTGTCAACCCCTGACACGATTCAAGATGCACAGATAAATCTACGGATACCCAATGTCTGCCCCGGAATACGTGCACGACCGTAGCCCACTGAACCTACACTGGCGTACCCCACTGCCGTCGTTCACCTCTTACAATCAGCCCAGTAATCGTGCCCCACCCGGCCTAGCCCCAGTGTACCTTGATACATCTAGAGGGTTACTGCTGAAAAGGGTCGTGTCTAGGGTTTCGCCTAACAGATTAGGTCATGTAATTCATGACCTAACCCGCCTAACCGATTAAGTCATGTAATTCGTGACCTAATCCTTTTCCAGTCTAGTCGTGTCAAGATGGTTAAGTATGTCATTTAAATTCGTGACTTAACCCGCCTACGTGTCATGTCAAGTTGGCTAAGTGTTGTCGTTTCAAGTTCATGACTTAGCCCTACAAATCGTGTTCAAGTTGGTTAACTTGTCTTTTCATGTTCATGACTTAACCCTAATTGGCATTAATTGATTCGTTAATGCACCGAACCACTCACATTGGATCCTATTGTTCGTAGCCATTGGATTTGCCGGGCGGTTCCGGGCAGGTTTACGCTACGAACTCAACCCAACCTCGGGTTTCAAGCGCGATGTGACCAACTACCCACATTGGATCCTATTGTTTGTAGCAACTGGATTTGCCGGGCGGTTCCGGGCAGATTAACACTACAAACTCAACCCAACCTCGAGTTGGCCAATTTCTTGTTTTCTAAAGTCATGCCAATGTTCTTATCAGATTCGTGCTATTTTCATAGCATGTTCATATGTCAATTTCGTGCCCAACTAAGGCATGTTTCAAGTCAAGTTATGGCATGCTCAAGTCAAGTTTTTCGTGCCATATTTCATGTTCTACTTATGCCAAATTTCACGATTTATGATTATAATTAATTCATGTTTTGCCTATTCTACCCAATCGTATCCCCAACGTATATAAACGTACTTCGTTTGCAAGCATAAACAATTCAAGAGATAAAGGGGAATAACACCAAACGTGTGATAGGCATATGTGACAATTCCAACATCACTTGCATAATAAACAGGCTATAACATATCACATGGTTTCAATACTAGCATGATGATAACTTGGCATAGTAATGGTTCCAACTTAGTTTAACATGATGAATTCAACTTTACATCATAGGCATAATAACCCTTGCGGCATAATAATAATTTTATTACAAACATGAAACATTAAAGGCATGGTAATTCTAATAGGCATAGTGGATTCCAATTTAGTATTTTTAACATAATGATTCTCATCTAGCATTATAAACATAATGATTCCAACTTTTCATCGTAACCTAGCAATTCCCAATTTGTCATTAACATGATAGGTATATTAACATCCCAGGCATAGTTTCATTAATATCATAGACATGGTTTAATTAGCATCATAGGCATGGTTTAATCAACATGAGGATTTCAATGAACATAATGATCCCACGGACATGTATTTGTTCAACTTGCAATAAAATTAAGCCCAAGTGATTCATAACAACATCAAAATCATGATAAGTTTAACTTGCAACATTAACATAGCAATATTCCCAAATTTTGATTCAAAGTTAAACAATATAAACATGGATTAATAATAGTTCTTAAATCCGGTTTCAATTCATAGCATGTCCATGTTATTCTAGCGTTTTTGCCTAAAAAGTGACATAGAACTTACAATATGAAGCTAGCAATCCAAATCAAAACTTTAAATCAAATAGCCCCAAATCCATTGTCTAAAGCGTCGTAGTTGTTGTAGCTTCTAGTTGTAGCCTTCAAGAATCATCCTTCGTCTTCTTTAATTTTGTTCTTTGTATTTTTAATTTAGAGTTCTAGGTTTAATGGCGGCTGCATGAGTGCTAAAATGAAATAGTATGATTTAGGCTAGGTCTTAGGGTCTTTAAATAGTTGTAGGCAATTGATTTCGGCCTTTAGATTAACCCTAGAATAGGTCTGAGCCATCTAAAATCGTCACAAGCCCCCAAAACAAGACCCAGGAGCCAAAACAGGTGCACCAGAAAAACTGGTCCGACAGGGGGGGTCGACCCCTGGGTCAACATGGGTGTCGACCCATTGGGGGGGTCGACACTAGTGTCGACCCTGCCTGGGGCGGGATTTTTCCCGCCTACCCTGAATTTTGAAAATTTGAATCTGTTCTTGAATTTGAATTTTTCGTGAAACTTTGCGAGGCCATATCTCGATCATACGAACTCCGATTTACGAAATTTCGGACTCTATTTCGCGTATTTTTCCGAGACGAACACAATGGAACAACCCGTTTTCCCTGATTCAGATTTTATCATTTAATTCTGCCTTGATTCTTGTCTTAACATGTTATTAAAATTCGGGTTGTTACATTCTCCCCTCCTTTAAGGATTTCGTCCCCGAAATCTCCAAGTTAGGAAGAACGCATCCTACCATCCATCATCCATCTACTCAAAACATCATCCACAAGCAACCATGGTCCTTAAAAGACTTCTAATGTTTTATGAACACATGCAAAGAGTGTGTGTATATGTTCCTTATCTAATGCAAATGATCAGGCCTGATTGATCTTCACAAATGCAAAATATGTTTAGTGAAATGAATCCAATATGTATGCAATTTTTTTTCTATTATAATTCATAATTTCTACATGAGTGCTCAAACATTCAATCATATGCAACAACCAAATGATAGTACAACCAAGTTTCCAAAATAAACATTCATGCATATGCAAGTATGAAACTGTGGCTGAGCCGATCTAGTGCCTAATGTGTATTCATGCATCCACGAGCAACCACTTGCGACCACTTGCAACCATTTCGCAATCATAACATGTTTCAATTACATGTTTACATCCAAAAAGATTCTACCTATGGTTCTCAAGATAGGATCGAGGAGATAACAAGACAAACATGGATAGCAAAAGAAATGTATGTAAACTTATAGGAAAATAGATCGAGAATGTACCCTCAAAAAGAAATGGGTATAGCGCGCTTATCTTTTCTTCAATTTCCCAAGTTGCGTCTTCTAGGGCTTCACTCCACTGTATTTTAACTAGCTTGACTTCTTGATTCCTTAGCTCCTAGATCTCCGTTCCTAAGACACGAATCAGAACTCGCCTCAATGTTTTCACTTTTACGCCTTCGAAGATGCTTGGCTCAACCACTCCGGAAGACTCATCCGCCTTATCTACATTCTTATCACTCATACCTATCCTATATAACATGTTAACAAGCCTCACGAAAACTATCTCCATCGTACGGGAAAACCCTCGACGAAGCTAGAAAGAAGATTAGCCGCAGGTAAAGCTACTGCGACTACAGATGGAGAAAAGAAAGGGAAAGAGATTCAAATAAGGAAACAAAGGATAGTGCTAATGGCTTTTGGGGAATAGCCTTTAAAAAAATTTCTTGGAAAATGCTTCTTTGTAAATGGTTTTGAAAAAAAAGAAATTCAAAAGGTTTTCAAAACTTTTGCCCAGTCTTGGTAAACCTGGCTCTGATACCAATGTAACACCCCACCTCCGCTAGGGTCACTCACAAATGGAATGCACTAGTTTTGGAGGGGTATTATCGAGATAACATCACAGAATTATCACAAGACAGAACATAAATAAATAATTAAGTAAACAGCGGAAGAATTTATGAGCAAAACAGAACTTCATTTTATTCCAAAATAAAATATGTCTCTTACAACATTTCAGATAACAACTTCCTTACAACTGTCTTGTAATAATAGCCAAAGAAGTAATGACTTAAAAAAAGAAAAACAGCTTATTCCCCAAGTGCAGTAAAAAGAAGCAACCATAGCAAACTGTACATGCTGAGCCAAAGCAAGTGATATCCAAGATAAGAGCTAGTGTTTCCTCCTTGAGAACCTGGGGGGGAAACGAAAGAAAAAGAAGCGAAAGGAAAAGGGTCAGTCATAAAGACTGAGTAAGTCCTAGTGACTTTCAGTGTAAAAACGGTTAAAACAACCTGTCATGTATGAACTGGAACTAAACTTAAGAATGGTGTCAAGGTGAACAAGATAGACTAAGGTGATCAGGGTAAGTCAAGACAAGTCAAGTAAAGCATCACATGTTCGAGATTCGTTGCATCGACTGTACTAGTATACTAAGCCCATATCACAAGTTAATCACGAAATAAATTCCACGGCCCAATATAATGAAATGACCCTGAAACGGGGTCTGACCCAAGTACGGGGTCCTACGGAGCGATTATCTAGTCGATCGGCTCCCTACAAGTTCTAGCTCGTCAAGTGTCCGTGTCATACGGCTAATCACGAATGTAGTCACCTGTGCTGGGTCCACCTTCGGGTGTATCAGCCCTAGGGTGTCAACCCCTGACACGATTCAAGATGCACAGATAAATCTACGGATACCCGGTGTCTGCCCCGGAATACGTGCACGACCGTAGCCCACCGAACCTACACTGGCGTACCCCACTGCCGTCGTTCACCTCTTACAATCAGCCCAGTAATCGTGCCCCACCCGGCCTAGCCCCAGGGTACCTTGATACATCTAGAGGGTTACTGCTGAAAAGGGTCGTGTCTAGGGGTTCGCCTAATAGATTAGGTCATGTAATTCACGACCTAACCCACCTAACCGATTAAGTCATGTAATTCGTGACCTAATCCTTTTCCAGTCTAGTCGTGTCAAGATGGTTAAGTATGTCATTTAAATTCGTGACTTAACCCGCCTACGTGTCATGTCAAGTTGGCTAAGTGTTGTCGTTTCAAGTTCATGACTTAGCCCTACAGATCGTGTTCAAGTTGGTTAAGTTTTCTTTTCATGTTCATGACTTAACCCTAATTGGCATTAATTGATTCGTTAATGCACCGAACCACTCACATTGGATCCTATAGTTCGTAGCCACTGGATTTGCCGGGCGGTTCCGGGCAGGTTTACGCTACGAACTCAACCCAACCTCGGGTTTCTAGCGCGATGTGACCAACTACCCACATTGGATCCTATTGTTTGTAGCAACTGGATTTGCTGGGCGGTTCCGGGCAGATTTCCACTAAAAACTCAACCCAACCTCGAGTTGGCCACTTTCTTGTTTTCTAAAGTCATGCCCATGTTCTTATCAGATTCGTGCTATTTTCATATGTCAATTTCGTGCCCAACTAAGGCATGTTTCAAGTCAAGTTATGGCATGTTCAAGTCAAGTTTTTCGTTCCATATTTCATGTTCTACTTATGCCAAATTTCACGATTTATGATTATAATTAATTCATGTTTTGCCTATTCTACCCAATCGTATCCCCAACGTATATAATCGTACTTCGTTTGCAAGCATAAACAATTCAAGAGATAAAGGGGAATAACACCAAACGTGTGATAGGCATATGTGACAATTCCAACATCACTTGCATAATAAACAGGCTATAACATATCACATGGTTTCAATACTAGCATGATGATAACTTGGCATAGTAATGGTTCCAACTTAGTTTAACATGATGAATTCAACTTTACATCATAAGCATAATAACCCTTGCGGCATAATAATAATTTTATTACAAACATGAAACATTAAAGGCATGGTAATTCTAATAGGCATAGTGGATTCCAATTTAGTATTTTTAACATAATGATTCTCATCTAGCATTATAAACATAATGATTCCAACTTTTCATCGTAACCTAGCAATTCCCAATTTGTCATTAACATGATAGGTATATTAACATCCCAGGCATAGTTTCATTAATATCATAGACATGGTTTAATTAGCATCATAGGCATGGTTTAATCAACATGAGGATTTCAATGAACATAATGATCCCACGGACATGTATTTGTTCAACTTGCAATAAAATTAAGCCCAAGTGATTCATAACAACATCAACATCATGATAAGTTTAACTTGCAACATTAACATAGCAATATTCCCAAATTTTGATTCAAAGTTAAACAATATAAACATGGATTAATAATAGTTCTTAAATCCGGTTTCAATTCATAGCATGTCCATGTTATTTTAGCGTTTTTGCCTAAAAAGTGACATAGAACTTACAATATGAAGCAAGCAATCCAAATCAAAACTTTTAATCAAATAGCCCCAAATCCGTTGTCTAAAGCGTCGTAGTTGTTGTAGCTTCTAGTTGTAGCCTTCAAGAATCATCCTTCGTCTTCTTTAATTTTGTTCTTTGTATTTTTAATTTAGAGTTCTAGGTTTAATGGCGGCTGCATGAGTGCTAAAATGAAATAGTATGATTTAGGCTAGGTCTTAGGGTCTTTAAATAGTTGTAGGCAATTGATTTCAGCCTTTAGATTAACCCTAGAATAGGTCTGAGCCATCCAAAATCGTCACAAGCCCCCAAAACAAGACCCAGGAGCCAAAACAGGTGCACCAGAAAAACTGGTCCGACAGGGGGGGTCGACCCCTGGGTCGACATGGGTGTCGACCCATGGGTCGACATGGGTGTCGACCCATTGGGGGAGGGGTCGACACTAGTGTCGACCCCTGTGTCGACCCTGCCTGGGGCGGGATTTTTCCCGCCTACCTTGAATTCTGAAAATTTGAATCTGTTCTTGAATTTGAATTTTTCGTGAAACTTTGCGAGGCCATATCTCGATCATACGAACTCCGATTTACGAAATTTCGGACTCTATTTCACGTAATTTTCCAAGACGAACACAATGGCACAACCCGTTTTCCCTGATTCAGATTTTATCATTTAATTCTGCCTTGATTCTTATCTTAACATGTTATTAAAATTCGGGTTGTTACAAGTAAGACCACATTATCCGGCATAGTAACACTCGTCCAAAGCTACTATATAGATGCTCATTCCTCAACATCCTTATTCTTCGGGTTAGTTGACCAATCAAATTTATTTGAATTCATTTTGGTGAAATCTTAGCCTAGGAAAACCTAGAGTCCCTTCCCTTTCATGACTAATAATTTGGATTATTCCTATTTTTGAGATGAAATAACCTTTGGGACATAGTTGAGAAGATTTCTAAATTGTTTTATAAATGGCTTAATAAAATAATTTTGGCCAAGTAAAATAGTAATCCGTTTGACACTAGCATTGTGAGGTAAAAGTGGATAAATTATTTCCGCTAAACACTATGAAATGGTCATTTATTTCTTTTTGATTACAAATTTAATTCATGAATAAATGCTTAAATCTCCAATTATTTGTTCACAAATTTGCACCCCTTTTTGGATGTAATTTGTTATATCAGGTTGAGTTGCCCATTTGGTATGTTAGGAATTCTATCAGGAGGTTGGATGCCACAATATTGATAGGAGTTTCTGAACACTTCGATGAGACAATTCCGGTACAATACTGGTATTAAATATAAATAATCTACATCGTCATTGAACCTTAGCATTAGTAATTTGATATGAATCGATGGTAAAGCAAATCATTAATATTGATTAATTTGCAACCTTTAGATGTTAATTTTGATATATTTAAGGAAAATAATAGGTCATTATTTCCTAAGTTCTCCTTAAGGTTTTTAATATGATAGTGATTAAAGAATAGGATATATATGACCGTCATATACATCCTTTATGCGTTGCATAGTTAGAATGTTTATTGTGAATTTGGAATATCTTGTTTATGAAAAAAACTAATGCCTAAAAAGGTACCTTTCTCCCTATTCTTTGTGCTGTGGATTTCCGTGAACATCTCATCTGAGTTCTTTTGAATTGTGATCATCCATATTAATTATGATGAAGGAACTTGGGGAGAACATGCCCTTAGATATTGTAGGGTCCTTTCTTTATATCTAAGAATGCCAATTTTCCAAACCTATGTTTTGTGAAAATTGTTGCATGCTTTAGCTTTTGTTTTGCTTATATATCTAGCTATTGCGATGTTTTAGCTCTCTTTGATAATGGGTGAGTAATTTTTGCAATACTCACTTTGACTTATTTCTTGGTTGTAATAAGTGAATTCATTCGCTTTTTAATCATATAAGAAAATTTAATTAAACGTCTAAGTAAAACAAGTGGTTCGAAACACTATCATTTAGTTCGTCAGGTAATTTTGGACTTAGTTGATTGAAAAGTTTACTTCCTTGTAGTCAACATTCTTTGCGGTGTGGAGCCACCATATCGTACGACGAAACGCTTTCTACAGAGTTAAGCCACCTTGTCTTATGAGAGAATGCGCAGTCAACTTTGTTTATGATGTAGAGCCACCTCGTCTTATGACCAAATGCTTCGTATGGTGTTAATCCACCTTGCCTTTGGATGGAACACTTAGTATGGTGTTAATCCACCTTGTCTTCGGATGGAATGCTTAGTATGGTGTTAAGCCACCTTCTCTTTGGATGGAATGCTTAGTATGCTGCTAAGCCACCATGTCTTCGAATGGAACACTTTGTATGGTGTTAAGCCACCTTTTCTTCGGATGGATTGCTTGGTATGGTGTGAAGCCACCTTTTCTTCGGATGGAATGCTTAGTATGATGTGAAGCCACCTTGTCGTGAGACGAAATTGGTTATCCCTCCACCAAGTTTTAAACTATTCGATTTGGTGATTTTTGAGTTTGAATCAGCTATTTATTTCTTATGGCTAATTCTCGTTTCATAGATGTTCAAACTCTTTCTTTGATGGGTGACCATTTATGGACCACAAGTATGTTTTCATGTGTATTTATGACACATATTTATTACATGTTCATCTGTGGAGCCATATGCTCATTTGTGATTTATAATGTAATGGATTTTGCAATTTGTTCATAAATTCTTGAGTTAAGTTAGTGGTTTGGGACATTTGGCTAAATTCCCATACTTACTAGGTTAATGTAAATTATGATTTCTTTGTTGATCATTGATGATCACTTTTGGAGTTTGGATCTTTTAATCATTCATGGATAATTTGAGTTTTCCAGTCTTGTGACATATTCTATGGATATATGGCGAAACTAATCAAGTTTGGGAGGTGTTAGCGACCTTTGTACGGCTGATGAAACTTCTTGGGAGGTGTCAACAACCTTGCCATTACGGTGAAACTAATTGGGGAAGAGTCAATGACCTTATCGAGGCCACTAGCTGTCGGGAGCCTTGATGTTAAGGTGAAACTGCTCGGGGATGTAAAATCTATATGGATCTACCTTATGTTATTTTTGTGTCCATTTTTATGTCATGAGAATCGTCGTGAATAACATTGTGATTTGTGGATTTGTACGCTAGCGTTTGTTATGGTTTGAGTATCTTCCCATTTTATATTCTTCTAGATTTCCATTGAAAATATCTAGAGGTTAGGTGATTTGAATTTTCATTGAATATCTCGAATCTTTTTTCAAAAAATATTAAGCTATATTTTGCTTTTTATTTAAGTCTCTTATTTTCGGTTTTTGATTCTTGGTCTCCGAGCTTTCGCGATGCAGCAATTTTATTTGATTCCCAATTTTTCATCTCTTGCATACTAAATTAGATTTAGTATTTTAGTATGTCAACTTTGTGAAAAGTTGTTATTCTCTTGTGAATTACCCTTGAGACAAGGTTTAATGGGTTTTCTACTCAATAGATTAGCAGTGCTAAAGTCGTTTCACAATTAGACCTACCAGTCGGTTTTCACCAACTTTTGATAGACTACCTTTGGCTCCAATTCATGCTCATTTTGTCATTGGGGTTAACTAATGTTCTAGTTTATTTAGTTAATCTTAATGAACCAAATGTTTGAGGTCATATCTCGTCTGATTTAATCTCATCTTTGTTGGCGGTTAATTGTGTATTTGAAAACTAAGGTTTTCAAGTTTTGTGTAATTCGTTCAACTTCTACCATTTATCATATTTGCATGACTTAGATGTTGTTTTTGGAATAATAGAGGACGTGCTAATATTTCAAATTCAGGGGTGTGTAACCTGGATTTGGTTCCGTAATGTTATTCCCTCAATCAGATCGCCTATCCTTGTGAATGTGATATATATGACCATCATATGAATCCATTTCTTTTTAAGAAAAAATTACGAGCTAGAATGTTTTTGAGGAATTTTTTAGTGGACATCTGATATTTTAATGTGAATTTGAATGTTTAATTAGTTTACTTTGAAAACATAAGAGAATATGTTTATAATTTATAAACATATTGAGCAATAAACGAATCAATTCAATTAAATTAAAACGAGATTGTCCTGTAGTGGTAGTTCGTGATTTTGAGAATTGAAGTTTAAATGAACATATAGGGTCTAGTATAAGTCGGAGTTCTTTGAAATAAGAATTATCTATATCTATTGGATTATAATTTTGTAATGGAAGAGAATGATTTAAATTTCATCTTATAGATTTTGAGATATGTCTGAATAAAATTTTCAAAAGAATGACGGTGTGGTAACTCGTGATTTAATAATTAATGGGATGGAGATTTAGAACATTTAAAATTTAAGTTAGGGAAATTCGAATTTGTTGAATACAATTATCAGTGGAATAACTTGATTGTTTGTATATGTTTGTGACATTTATTGGAACATTATACGTGTATAGAGTTAAGTTACATCATGATTGGTAACTCAGAGTTAAAATTAGTGCAATAATTCATAAAAAAATAAAAGTGGATTTCTTGATTTAATCTATTTCTATATAGATTTTTGTGACACTTGGTTGTTACTTTTTGAGTAATTTATTAAATAATTACAGGGACGCAATTTCTTGAAGTGGGGTTGTCCGTAATAACCCGCATAATTCATGATAATTTAATTAGTAGATTTAATTTAATATTGTACAATGTCTTTGGTACAAAAATCGATATTTGTGACTTTTGCAAATGCATGAATTTGGACTCAAAACCACTTCAATTGAGTTCAAAATGTTGTTACGATATTTAAAACTATAAACATCGTTATGTTTAGAGTTAGTGAAATTTAGGACTTTGGGTAGGGGCTTGGGTTAGTAGACATAACCCATTAGCTCACATCCTTATATCTCACTTGACCACTCCTCTACTTCATTCATTCCTAACACTTCAACAAAAATGAAAAATGGGGAAGGGAAAGGGAAAACCAAACTCCTGAGCCCTAGTTGAGTTCCACTTTGTAGAAATCAAGTGCAAATTCAAAAAGAAGAAAGGTATGCTCAATCTCCATCCTCTCCAGCTCAATTCTCTTCAATTCTTATGATTTCCTAAACCTAATTCTTAGGAAATTTATGTGTTTTTGTGTAGACTGAATATTAATGTGTTATATTGGAAGAGAAGTTGATCTTGCTTGAAATTAGATCATCTCCTTGCTTCATATAATCAAAGGTGAGCTCTTGCGAACTCACTTCTATGATTCAAGCATATATGCTTGGTTAGTGTGCCTTTGGCACGAATAGGTTGTGTGTGCAATGTATGATTTGGCTTGTTTGTGTGCAAACTCTGCAATTGTTGAATTTGAATTCATTTAGATGATTTATAGTTTGAATCCTATTGTAGAATTGAGTTATGTGTTCTTGAGTTGTATTGGTAAGCCTTAGATGCTTCAATTTCGCTTTGGTAATGCTTTAAGCCTTCACTGCTCATATATGCCCGTCCGAAATCTCCAGATATTAACTTTCCTTCAAAATCTTTTGAAATCAGCACCTTTATGCAGATTCAACCGATTGTATTAAGTAATTCAGTCGACTTAATCCTTGGTTGATCTTGGAAATGATTTTTTGTACAGATCAGCTGACTGAATTTTTCATTCAGCCAGCTGAATCAAAGTTCAGTCGACTAAACGTATAATTCAGCTGGCTGTGTTTTAGAACGAAAACTTGTGTTTTTAGAAAATAGATTCAGCCGGTTGAATCGTTAATTTATCCGAATGAATAATGTTTTATGTCGTTGACCGGTGGAAACCACGGTAATAGTTTAGGTTGTTTCTGGCTTATTCTCGATAGAGTTTCCGACCGTTTGTTTTTTCGTCTGACTTTTCAGTTGCTCCAATCCACGTATTTCAACAACTCGGTTAGATCGACTTTCGATTCATTCATGATAATCGAATCTATGATTGATATCCTCGGGATTTGATATATGTTATAAAAACATGAATTTTGAGATCGTTGGTTATTACAACTGATATTTTATGAGATTTTCCACTTCAAAGTATAAGGATTTTATATTATTAGTAAATATTAAATCCTTTACTAAAATGGCTTCCAATCTTACTTCATTACATGAAGTTATTGTACAAATTGTTTTTTAACTACTAGTACGTATGTTATAAACCTATTCCTCAATCGTATGAGAAATCCAATTAAACGCCTAAGTTAACGTGTGGTATGAAACGCTCACATTTGCTTCAACATTTAATTCTTGAAGTCTCAATTGAAAACCGTGGCAATGACGGTTTTGTGTTTCTAGTGGAATATACAACTTGTTCTAGAATATTTGAGTAGAGTAAGTCGTTATGGAACTTGTAGCCTAACTCTTATATTTATTAGCTTGGAGTAATTTACACTATCCTCGATCTTCAGATCGTTTTAACGATCTTCAGATTATTTCAAGGAATTTCGGTTCTTGTGGATCTTCAGTTCATTTTGAGGAAATTCGGTTTTGGTGGATCTTCAAATCATTTTGAGGATCTTCAGATTATTATGAGGATCTTCGGATCATTTTAAGGAAGTTCGGTTCATCTTTCGTGATGGATCTTCAGATTATTTTGAGGAACTTCAATTGATCTTTCATGGAAATATTTGGATTTGCGAGGAACTTCGGTTTGTCTTATGTGGTGTGTGTGATGATCTTAGAATCATTTTGGTTTAAGATAGCCTCAGTATTTTATATCGTGTTATCAATTTTTGTGTTGACTTGAAAGGGGACATCATTTCCTATGAGGAGCTATATAATTTAGGATGTGATATTCTTTCATAGCACTTAGATTTCTACGAGATATTATGTGAACATTCTTGGAGTTTCACATTTACATGTAGACATTGTCTATTTTGTCCATATGTCGTTATCTGCTTATATCTCTATTTCGTTCATAGTTTATTATGGTATGTACAGCTAGACTAATTCATTTACTGTTTATTTTCTTATAAATAATACTCGAGTCAGACTGGACATTATAGGTATTTCTTCGTGACATCTAACATGGACCCTCTCTTGACTTTTGGCAACTACATTATCATTGTATTACATTGGGTTATATGTATTTGAGACTCCTATGTATACATATTCTTTTTTCAAGAACTTGTACCTATTCCTTTGTTCTATAGTGGATCGAGTATGACCACCATCTTTGTGTTTACACTTATGTGTAAACATAGGGTTAGTTGACAACATTACTTGTAATGTACTTGGAAAACGTGAGTATAAAGGTTGGGCGTCACATGTTATAATAACTCAAATCTTTTGTGTATGTCATTTGAGACGAGAATAGAAACTTTTGCGAATTAAGTATTTAAAATTTCAAACTTTATTGTCCTAAGTTAAATGAATAGGTAAAGAATATTAAAAGTTTCGAACACTATGTGTTTGGTTACTCAAACTAATTTTTTTTAAGGAATTAAAATTGAAAACAGTTACTGGAAATTGAAAATATAAATGTGTTACCATAAGAAAATTGCGAAAACGAAATAGCTTTAAGGGAAATAGTTTGTAACATTCCGGGTTTTTGGCTACCTGAGGTAGACTGTTTATAACTTGTTTTTGGAAGTTTAATTTTGAAAATAATAAATTAGAGTTCGAGTGCCAAATCATATAATTATGTAAAATGAGAAAATAAAAAAATTTAGCATTATTATGGAAGTTGTATAGACCGAAATATATTGAATTCAAATAGTGTAACAAGGAAATTTATTTAAATCCGTGTTTGCTAAATTAAATTTAAGAAAAAAATAATAAAGCGGGTGAAATCTTTTAAATTGTGTAATAAAAATAAATATTCAAAAACAAAATTTTTGTAAAGCTTTATTATAAGGATTCATGTTAGAATGTGTTTAAGATATTTATATGTGACTTGTTGCACTAAATATCAAATTTGAGTTAAATAATGAATTTCAGTGTAAATGAGTGTTTCTAAACTTATTTGAGTTGTGAATAAATTATATAATGAAAATATTAATTGAAAATCAATACTTGTGTGTTAAAATAATTTTAATATGACTTGATGTTTATTCTAGCAAGCGAATATAATTTAGATGAATTTAAACTCAAAAATGTAAGCTTAGTACATTAAAGTTGTAAAATGTTCAATTTGTTGTAAAAAGTGAACTCTATGAACAATTTTGTGCTAAAAAGTTTTTAAAATAGCTTAAGCATGGTTATATAAATTTTTGTAAATATATAAGATGTCCAATTCGTATTTTTCGATTAATTACAGTGTATAATGTGTGTTTTTTTACATAAAAAAATAAAATATTGAAAGTGTGAATTTTTGTGTTAACTATTAAGATATGTTAGTCTAGTTAAAAAGATTTTTAATATGTTGTGTAACTTTAGATAGGCTAAAAACAATCTTATTGTGTGTTTAAGCATTAAAAAGGTGAAATATGATGTAAATTACGTAGTTTGGGTTAAGTAGCCTATTTAAATTAACACAACCGAATTAATAAACATCAAAGCCTAAATAAGTTACTACTAAGCCCAAAACTAATTTTTAGCGAAAGAAGCATCTGGAAACAATTTTTAATATGTACATTTTTCATCCTTTTCTTCCATTTCCCGAAGCTTGATCAGAGGGAGAAGTGTTTGCTTTTTTTCACCTCCTTAAAATCTCAAAATAATACCCAATCAAAAATAAAGTAAATTGAGAAAAAAATCTTATTCTTATGCTACAACGATCAACATCAATCAAAGCCTCATTACCAAATTCCTAAAACTAGAGAAGGAAGGTTATTGTAAGTTCTTAAGGAAGCTTTGCATGTCAATTTCTAGCATGTTGCGGGTATCTTGTAGTGACCCGGTTTTTAACTCACTTTGTTAAACTGTAATTTATAGATTACACTGGTAATTAAATTCAAATAAATAATGTAGGATTCATATATTATAAAAATTTATAATAATCATTTTTAATAAATTCCAAGTATATATATATATATTAATTTGTTATATTCTTAACAAAAGTATATATATTGTTATTTTGTTTTGTATTTTTAAAGTTGTTTTTAACTCATGTAAATGTAGAGTTACCTGAAGTTACAAATGGGAATACTTGAAGTAAAATTGCAAATTACTCCACATATAAACACATGAGAAGATATGGCTTTAAATACAAAGATTTTGACATTAAATTGACTAGATTGGCATATAAAATCTTGTGCACTAATGGGCTAGATTATAAGTATACATTGGTATACATCATTGTACGTGTTGTACAAAGATTTGATATTTAGTATATAGACATTAATAGGTTGATTTTCACTTAGAGGTTAAGTTGCCATTTTTCAATTTATGAAGTACACGATAATTAATAACTTGAATTTGCTAGGAAACTAAGTTTAGTTTTTAAAATTATTCAGTACATGGCTTGTACATACACATGTGCTCACTTTGTTGGCCTTGCACAATCACATGGAGGAATTAAAATAAAAATACCCTAAACATACACTCTTTCAATCAAATAAAAGACATCTCAAAACATTCCATCCCTATCCCATTAATCACCCTACAACAATTTAATGCTTGCCGAAGTTCTTGTTTGGAAAATTATTTATAAATACACCGATAAGCCATCACGATTTCACTCTTCAAAACCTAGAATTTGAAGCAAAAATGGGAGAGAAAACCTGGAGCGAAATGTGAGAGACAGTGAACAATTTTGTGACTATACCTCATTTATCTTCTTTCTAGCTTATTTAGTAATTGTTATTCCTTTTGATTCAAACTTATATACAGACATATATGTGTTCTGGCTGTGTTTATACCATATATAAACGCATCATCATGCAGTTATACTCGTATTAAACAACTGAGAGTTTTGATTGTATGCCTGTATGTTTAAAATCTGTGAACATTTTTTTATCTCCAATAGCTTCAAAAATCAAGAACTCAAATTCCAGTGTGTATTAGAATCTGAGTCCAACATAAGAGATGCTTGTTTATGTCTATAGTGTATTTTAAAAATGGTTTAAACTTAAACCATAGCGTATATCTCCAGAAGTGTTTTGTTTATAGTGAGGAGTACAAAAACTCAAAAATTCGATCTCCTCTATTTTGAAATTCAGTCATATGATTGTGTTTGTCATTCAAAATCATGAATTTTATTGGTGATATCACGAATTTTAGTAGCATGGCTAATGAGAAATCGAGAGATGACTAGAATATGGGTTTTCATCAATTCCAGGCTGCGACGATGGTCGCGGGTCATGGCTTCGGAGTTGGAGGAGTTGGGGAACCTAGGAAAAATACTAGTAAAAATTCTAAGGCGTTGGATCAATCAGTGGAGCTCGAGTTGGGGATTTTGGTCGAATATTATAGCTTAGTTTTAGGGTCGAATTGTGTCGACGACGGTGAGTTTCAGGTGATCATTCCTAGGGTGTTTGGTACGGAGAAGTGTCATTTAGGTCTGACCGAAGTTTGGTGGCGACTGGATCAAGGACGTGGCAACGCGAGGTGGGTTTTTAGGATGGGTTTTTAGTAATGTTTGGCCAGAAAATTGGATTTTGGATTGAAAGGTGGTAGGCTTTTTTGGTGTTGGGTTGAATTCCGACGTAGTGAAGACGTTTGCGTTAATAGTGGCAGAGGCAGGATGACCGGAGGGTCGTTGGTGAACGTGCACAGTATACGTAATACATAGGGAGATGATAAAAGGAAAGAAATAGGATAAGAAAGAAGAAGGGAAAAAGAATATAGCAAAGAGGGGGAAGTGGATCGACGTGGTTTGATCACATTTTTGCTATTGCCAAATATGTGTTTTGTGCGTTTGGTTTGGATCACCTAGCAAAGTATGGGAGGAGATCGAGTTTTCTGAGTTGATCGACTCGTAATGATCCACGTTTTTGAGCGGAGCACACCCTGGTTTTTCCAAGTCCATATTTTTTCCATATTTTGAGTGGACGGGCCGGGTGAATGAAAACCAGAGAAAGAAAAGAAAATAAAAGATGAAAGGAGAAAGAAAGCAATAGGAAGGAAAGCAAAGAAAGGAAGAAAAAGAAGAGAAAGAAAAAGAAGAGAAAGAAAAAAAGAAAGGGAAGGAAAAGAGAAAGAATGAGGGGGAGAAAATGTGGTCAATCTTGGTTTGTTACGCAAAGAAACAATGGTGTTTTGTTTAGATGCGAGGTCCCCGAATTTTATAACTTAAACTAATTTAGTTATCTAAAATAAAAAATAT
The DNA here is from genome assembly GCA_030737875.1 of Allium sativum. NCBI lineage: Eukaryota > Viridiplantae > Streptophyta > Magnoliopsida > Asparagales > Amaryllidaceae > Allium > Allium sativum. Next base: position 654,031,267 of record CM060923.1, read on the forward strand.
AATTATATATATAATATATGTCCATATATAGGAAATAATGGATTCGAGAACCATTGTATTGATTTCGAAATAACGAAATATTTATTATACATAGAAGCCGTCATAATCAAATTGAAGTTTAAAATCTTCATCGATACCTATATATAATATAAATCAAATTCGTATAAATCCAAAAGGCTTAAGTAAATTAAGTTTACTTATTTACAAAGAGTTTTGAATTGTTATTGTGTAACCAAGATCGAATATTTCAAACTATATTAGTTTGAATTTAAAATATTAAATCATCATTGATAAATCATTTTGTGTTGAATGGATGTTGACAAATTTCTCTATTATGCTGTGTAGTGATAAAATGAATATTAATATAATAAAATACTGATCCATTTTATTAAAATTAAATTATATCATATTGACCATTGTTCTGTATCAAATGTAATGATTTTATAAGTCAATGTCATGGAAATTAAATGTGAATGTAAATTTATAGAATGACTCGATCAACAGAATTTGAACTTATAAGAGTATTTACAAATGAAATCAAGTTGATTTGATATACACGAGTCCGGATTTTAATAAAGGAAAAGTGTTTACATTTCAAAGTGAACAACGTTCAAAAGCAAACATTTTGCAAATGGGAATGGTTTTAAGGAAATTTAGATTGACCGCTAATGATGAGATTATTCCGAAGATCGGCAAATAAATTGAGTAGAGATGAATCATAAAGAGATTTTGAATTGGTATTTGGCTATGTTGAATTTAAAAAAGCACCATTTACTTTTAGTTCTGAATAAAGTTTTAATTAATTAATTATTTTGTTATCTAATGAAAAAAAATTATATTTTAAAAGTTTAATGTAACGTCTCTCATTTTTAACGGTTTGTATTTGAATATTTAAATCAGTTTAAATATTGAATTCGTAATATAAGTGGATTTACATATTAATTAAAATGAAGTTGAATGTATAAAAATATATATCAAATATAATTGAGCCCGTAATATCGCGCCAGTTCATAATTTAACGTTTTGAACCTCAACTTAGTATACAAGACTCGTTATAAACCTGATTTCTTCGAAACAAGAAACGCTGGAATCTGTTGAACTGTATTTTTCTAAAGGAAGTGAAAAATCGGAATTTCAGATTATATATTATAAGTAATGTCCAAATTAAATATTCAGAAAAGCAGCAGTATATTCGTTTTTGGCCATAACGGTTATATGAATATATTTAAATATCGGTCTCGAATTTAGACAAGATTCTTTTAAGACGTAGTAATAATTTAATTTTTAGAATTTTACTGTAATTTCTAATTAATTAAATATGAAAAATTTTATTTGGAGTATTTTGCACCTTATATCAATATTTTAGGGTTTCACAATAAAAGTTAACCTACCAATATTTTTATATTTTTGGGATCATGGCATCACGCTGGACATGATGGTATTTTTATTTTTGTCCATAGCGGTCCGTAAATAAGCGAAATGCTGTTGATATATGCCGTGTATAAACTTCAAATTAGCAAGCTATATGCTCAGACATATGCTATTATATTACGTACCAGTAAAGCAAATGTACATGTCATTGGCGGACCTAAGGGAGTAGGAGCAATAGCCTAATGAAATGAAATACATAGCAGGACTTAATGAAGCGAGAGCAAATCTCTTAGTATATAACAATTTGCTAGAAAAGTACGACAAACATTACGTTCCATTTAATGAACCATACTCCTACAATGCAGACATACATGCCTTCACTTCACAAACCCATAACTTTTCGTAAGTAATTTAATAAGCTATGTATAATGAAATAACCCAGCTAAGTAACTTCATATCATGGCCTGCTCTAAAACTGATAAGAAAGTACATATATATAAATATCTGTTTGTTCCTTACCAACTAAGAAATGGTAAATACCAAACTCACGCATCGCGCACGGTACCTATATCCTAAAACCTACCATGTCTTTTCTCGTTTTTGCCATGAAGCCATTACTTAAAGGTGAATCAAACTATGAAACATCTGATGGAAGACACATGAAGCTCTCGCTTATAAATACAAGGTCTCATCCTTCCTTTGCTTCAGGAACTCAGTTAAAAACATTTGGAATGGCGAAAATATAAATCAAAATAAATTCAAGTTCTCTTTTAATTGTAAGTTCTAAAACAAATAATGTTGGACTCACTGAAGCAAGCTTTACGTAAGTTCGTTCCTTGTCGAGTTCAACATTTCATTTCTGGTGGGGAGTTGCGACGAAGGAGTAGTACCAGATGAGGCTAGTTGCAAGGGGAGGTTTGGCATTTACTTGGGTTTAGTGGTTGGTGAATGAGGTGTTGCGTTTTAATGGGTTCAAGGAAGGACGCGAACTTGCATTGGGTTCAAAGTTGATGAAGGGGTGTTTGGAAACCTTTGCATCCAACATTGAAAAGGGGATGATGGTCTTAAATGTTGATGGAGAAAATACTGGTGTTGGGTGTCTGTTGGTAGAAGCAAGCATGTTTTAATATAAATTGGACCGTCAGCAAGGAAATGTGCTGTTTTGGGGGGAGAGGCAAATCGTGAGCAGGAGGAACCAAAAGGGAAAGTTGGGACATGAGGGAAAGGTAGGTACTGCGCTAAGTGAAGGAGTGTACTGTGTAGTACTATGGAGGAGGACCTGCTACGGTTTCTGGTTACCATTTCAGGGAGTCATGTTGTGAAGAAATGGAGTGAAATATGGGGCGTTATGTACAGGAGGGTGGTGCATGGAAAATATAGGAAAGATGTGATAAGTATATTTGCATGTTAGAGGAGTACTGGCCTTGGAGAGGTCACATGCATGGCTTGGAAAGGCTTCATGAACCGGTGATAACTAAATGGGGAGGTGTTTTCAAATGAAAGGTGAATGTTTTAATACCAACAGAGGATTGCATGCGTTATTTTCAAATGGGATAGCCTAAGTAAATGAAATGGTGGACTAATGGCATATGTTCAAATGCATTTAGGGTAGTACATCCGCAAGCTGGGAAACTGGGGCGAGATCTCATTGTGGAAGTTGAGAATATACAGTGTAATAATGGCGGTTGAATCTGTTGACCGGCTTAAACAGAAGAAATTGGGTGGCGTCGGTTGGGTTGAGTCGGTATAGACGCGCGTTATGCAACAAACTAGTGGAAGCGATCTGTGGCTCATCATGAATTATGGCAGAATTGAATGCTCGGTTTAATCAACTGACGCAAATCGTTATTTAAAGGTTAACGCGCAAAGTAAGTAAGTTCACTAATTTGATTTTATTTTAGAATATTATAATTATATTTTAAAACATTGGTTGAATGATGTGGGATGAATGATTAGGTAAATTATCATTAAATTAGTTGAATATCGTCGTTTATATACACATCATTTGTTGGATACTGATTCCATCGATTAAATTTTTCCCTAGTATGAAATTAGTGTTAATTGTGTTGACTAACATCGGTGGCTGTAGGAAACCGGTTGGAGGAGTCCAACCGGATTCCTCAATATTTATATGTTCTGTTTGTTTTATATATGCACTATTTGAACCATGTTGAATGGAAATTCAACGTTTTGTTGATTTAACAAATAAATGATAACGATAAAATAACGTTGTCAACTAGGTTTAAGCGTGGCTGTTATGTCAAGATTTGTTATAAGGGGAATATTACAGTGCATTGGAAGATTTTACTATAACGATAAATTAACGTTGTTAACCAAGCTTAAACGTGATTATTATATATAACACTATTCCGTAGAAAGGTTGGTAATTCACTATGTTTTCCCCCGAAGAAGTGTAAATAAATTACAATAAAATTGGAAATATTTTTCCAATGTAGATGGGGTATAGTATCCAGGTGTAGAAAATAAAGAAGTGTGAAAAGGCTAATATCGGGTTTGAGAAATATATGGAAAGATATAGAAACTTGAATAATAAGAATGAATGTTAAATAAAAAGGGTCGTGGTTGTGTTATGCATAGTTGTACATTTAAATGAATGTTTGTTTTTACTTCAATTGTTAAATAACCAACTATCGAAGTGTTTTGACCATCGTTGTCAATACGGAAGGACCGGTTGGATATATTATCTAAAGGCCACTCCGTAAAGGCATAAGCGCTACGAATTATATTATGCTGGAGAAAATTGAAGACGAAGTGAAATACAAGGGTCGTCCTGTTCCAGAATTGTGCTTTCTGTTTGTCCAGTCCTAGGACAACTTCTATGGACGAGTGTCTGACAGAATATACCTAACGAATCGCGTATAGTTGATCTCTTAAAGGTATTACGTCTGGTGGGGGAGGAATTCGTTCCTCTTAGCTTTTTATAACCATGATATTTTTTGGAATCGATTAGTGAATTGACGGGTTTGACGATGTGGCATTCAAAGAGAATGGTGATCAGATGTTTTGAAGATAGACGTAGCCTTTAGCCTCACAACCAAGAAGTAACAAATGTTGGGCTAGGCAGCGTGGCTAGTTGGGTCATACCCAAGCAGGGTGTATTGTCACCGATCTAGAGAAAATTCATATTTTTTCTTCTTTTCGACTCTGTATCTTCAGATGACGGTTGGATGGACAACAACCGTGGGTGATATTATATTCGCTACACTCAACCTAAATGAGTAGGCGGTCATGTGAGGCCGGTTTGCAAGACGTTCTTGTTGAACCCTAATGTATGCCCTCTAAAGTACACTGATCGGAAGGTGCTCCCATACCTTGTCTGCTGGAATCCATTCTCCAATAAGAGCCCTGCGGTTTATGATTTTGTATATATGTGGAGTGTGAGATGCAAGCATTCTGCTATTTGGTTGTTTACTTAATTAGACATTACTATAATATCACTGAGTTTTGATATAAAAGTGGTTTGGGTTATAGTAAGGTAAAAACCGCCCATGTTTATGTGTGGGCTGGTCTTACTATTATTCTTTTGTTTCAAAAGAATTTTTCAAAGTTAAGCAATATGATAGGAGTTTACTCACACTAGTCTCATGACTGACCTAGAGTTTATTTTGTTTGTGTTTCCCTAAACTCTTGGGTGCCCAATATTTGTACGGGAAGTCAAGTGTTTCAGTCTTTTACAGATACACTTAGAGTAGCTCAATGCAGGAGACTTCACCATTAGTTATGAAGAGTTATTTCCGCTGTGATATGAGGTATTGTACTCTGATAATGGTATGCATATACAATACCGTTTTGTATTTCAAAGTTATGTCATATATACATTTTATTCGTTCTGCTGTGAGATTCGTGTTTACTCTGATTATGTTCAGCTGTGTTCTTCTTCTAATCTATTAGTTATATCTTTTCTATCTCATCCTCAAATTTCTTTCTATTAATGACCTGAACTTTCATGCACTTTGAGTTGAATGTGTAGGATATTAGTCAGCTCAAATTGGCATGGAATTTCGGGCCACTACAGTTGGTATTATAGCTGAAGGTTAAGTGATTACCTTTGCTCTGTGACGTAACTCAATAGTGATGGGGTTAGTAATACCCCAGATTGAGTTTGAGTGTATATATGAGCGCGTACTTGTAAATTTATATAAAAACTGTCTTATATTGAGTTGACTAGTCAATCGAGTGGTTTTATGAATTTTGGTCAACACGGTAATGCAAACCATATTGATAGATTATTCTAAACTCTTAACAGAGTGATTCGACATGGTATTGTTTTGAAAGCTGGGTAAATGAAATAATTTTATCCAAGATATATTTTGATATTATGGAAGTATATATTATTGGAATTATTTAATATATGGGATATGTTCGTTATTATTATAATCGAATTAGATTATGATTAAGATGGTTACGTAAATAACCCATCAAAACTAGTATAACGTAATTTGTGAAATTAAATGGATTAAATCTAAAATTAAATTAGAATTGAAATAAACCCTGAAAATTTGAAAAAGGATTAAAAATATAGAAATTTAAAATCCAGGGGAATTTGAAAATGCTTTCTGAACATTTTGGAAGGTATTTTGAGGTGTTGATAAATGAGTTTTTAAAGTAATATAGTATTGAACTCACTTTGATCGCTGGAAAATAATTCCGATGATGAAGTCAACCATCATCATTATTCATTTTCAAGTCCCTATGTGACGGATTACTACCAAAGATTTCGTTTTAAAATAAGTTGTCCGGAAATTCAAATGTTTTGAATTGCTATGTTATGAATATGTATGTATATGATTTCAAACTGATTTGAAATAAAAATCCCAGAAATTTGAATTTCGGAATTTGAATTTTACTTATGAAGTAAATTAATAGAAAATTTAACTAAGTTAAATAAAATTGGTTTGGATTAAAGGTAACATGGAATGGAATCGAATTGATGAATTAAGAGTTGCAATTGAGTTTGGAATTGGAGTTTGAATGGAGTTAAAATTGGATGATGTGGTTTGAAGATAATTTGAATGGAAATCAAGTGGAAATAAAATGGTATATGCTGAATGGATAGCAAATGAAAGTGATAGAGTTGAATGCCCAGCAAAAAGAGCCATGTTTGTATTTTATACGACTATGAGATTTTTTCGGCAAGCTATTTGGCTGTTTGATTTTCTTTTGGATTAGAAAATGCCCAGAGATGCAAGTTGTAGTAGTACCAAATGAGACATGCAGAGGAGATGCTGGCGAAATTCTCTGAAAATTTAAGCTGTTAGGAAATTTTCAGAATTTTCGAAAATATTCAGTAATAAGAAGAAATTAAATTTTTAATTAGAATTAATCTGTTCAGTTGAAACTGGAATCAAGAAGTAAAAAAAAGAACTTTAATCTAGTTATAATAGGATTCATATCATTTTCCCAACCTTAGTAATTTCGGGGTTGAAATTTTTTTAAGGGGGAAGGAATGTAATGTCTCGCATTTTTATCGGTTTGAATTTGAATAACTAAATCAGTTTAAATATTGAATTCATAATTTAAAGTGGATTTATATATTAATTAAAATGAAGTTGAAGGTATAAAAATATATATTAAATATAATCGAGCCCGTAATATCACGGTAGTTCGTAATTTAACGTTCTGAACTTCAACTGAGTATACAGGACTATTATAAACCTAATTTCTTCGAAATAAGAAACGTTGGAATCTGTTGAACTGTATTTTTCTAATGGAAGTGAAAAATCAAAATTTCGGATTATATATTGTAAGTTATGTCCAAATTAAATATTCAGAAAAGCAGAAGTATATTCGTTTTTGGCCATAATAGTTATTTGAATATATTTAAATATCGGATTCGAATTTAGACAAGATTCTTTTGAGATGTAGTGATAATTTAATTTTTAGAAGTTAGCTGTAACTTTTAATTAATTAAATACGCAACTTTTTATTTGGAGTATTTTGCACCCTATATCAATATTTTGGGGTTTCACAATATAAGTTAACCTACCGATATTTTTATATTTTTGGGATCATGGCACCACGCTGGACACGATGATATTTTTATTTTTGTCTATAGCGGTCTGTAAATAAGCTAAATGTTGTATAATATATGCCGTGTATAAACTTCAAATCAGCAAGCTATATACTCAGACCTATGCTATTATACTACTTACCAGTGAAGCAAATGCACATGTCATTGGCAGACCTAAGGGAGTAGGAACAACAACCTAATGAAACTAAAATACATGGCAGGATTTAACGAAGCGAAAGTAAATCTCTTAGTATATAACAATTTGCTGGAAAAGTACAGCAAACATCACGTTCCATTTAATGACCCTTACTCCTACAATGCAGACATACATGCCTTCACGTCACAAACCCATACCTTTTCCTAAGTAATTTAATAAGCTATGTATGATGGAATCACCCAACTAAGTAACTTCATATCATGGCCTAATCTAAAACTGATAAGAAAGTACATACATATAAATATCTATTGTTCCTTACCAACTAAGAAATGGAAAAGACCATACTCACGCATCATGCACAGTACCTATATCCTAAAGCCTACCATGTCTTTTCTCATTTTTACCATGACGCCATTACTTAAAGGTGAATCAAACTATGAAACTTTAGATGGAAGACACATGAATATGTCGCTTATAAAAACACGGTTTCATCCTTCCTTTGCTTTAGGAACTCAGTTAAAAACATTTGGAATGGCGAAAATATAAATCAAAATAAATTCAAGTTCTCTTTTAATTGTAAGTTCTATAACAAATATTGTTAGGCTCACTAAAGCAAGCTTCACGTAAGTTCGTTCCTTGTCGAGTTCGACATTTCATTTTTGGTGGGGAGTTGCGACGAAGGAGTAGTACCAGATGAGGCTAGTTGCAAGGAGAGGTTTGGCATTTGCTTGGGTTTAGTGGTTGGTGAATGAGGTGTTGCATTTTAACGGGTTCAAGGAAGGACTCAAACTTGTATTGGATTCAAAGTTGATGAAGGGGTGTTTGAAAACCTATGCATGCAACATTGAAAAGGGGATAATAGTCTTAAATGTTGATGGAGAAAATAGTGATGTTGGGTGTTTGTTGGTAGGAGCAAGTATGTTTTAATATAAATTGAACTGTCAGCACGGAAATGTACTATTTTGGGGGGAGAGGCAAAACGTGAGCAGGAGAGCCAAAAGGGAAGGTTGGGACGTGAGTGAAAGAGAGGTACTGCGCAAAGTGAAGGCGTGTACTATGTAATAATTTGGAGGAGGACCTGGTGAGGTTTCTGGTTATGGTTTCAGGGAGTCATGTTGTGAAGAAATGGAGTAAAATATGGGGCGTTATGTAAAGTATAGAGGTGCATGGAAAATATTGGAAAGAAGTAATAAGTATATTTGCATGTTAGAGGAGTACCGGCCTTGGAGAGGTCACATGCATGGCTTGGGAAGGCTTTATGAACTGGTGATAACTAAATGGGGAGGTGTTTTCAAATGGAAGGTGAAAGTTTTAATACCAACAGAGGATTGCAAGCGTTCTTTTCAAATGGGATGGCCTAAGTAAATGAAAATGGTGGACTAATTGCATATGTTCAAATGCATTTAGGGGAGTACATCCGCAAGCTGAAAAACTGAAGCGAGATCTCATTGTGGAAGGTAGAGAATATACAGTGTGATAATGGTGGTTGAATCTGTTGACCGGCTTAAACAGAAGAAATTAGGTGGCATCGGTTGCATTGAGTCGGTATAGACGCGCATTATGCAAAAAAGCTAGTGGAAGCGATCTGCGGCTCATCGTGAATTATGGCAGAATTGAATGCCCGGTTTAATTGACTGGCGCAAATCGTTATTTAACGGTTAACGCGTAAAGTGAGTAAATTCACTAACTCTGTTTTATTTTAAAATATTATATTTTTATTTTAAAAAATGGTTGAATGTTATGTGATGATTGATTAGGTAAATTATAATTTAATTGGTTGAATATTGTCGTATATTTACACATCATTGGTTGGATATTGATTCCATCGATTAAATTTTTCCCTAGTAAGGAATTAGTGTTAATTGTGTTGACTAACATCGGTGGCTGCAGGAAACCGGTTGGGGGAGTCCAACCAGATTCCTCAATATTTATATGTACTGTTTGTTTTATATATGCACTGTTTGAACCATGTTGAATGGAAATTCAACGTTATGTTGATTTAATAAATAAACGATAACGATAAAATAACGTTGTTAACTAGGTTTAAGCGTGACTGTTATGTCGAGATTTGTTATAAGGGGAATATTACAACGCATTGCAAGTTTTTACTATAACAATAAATTAACATGGTTAACCAAGCTTAAACGTGATTATTATATATAAACCTATTCTGTAGAAAGGTTGGAAATTCACTATGTTTCTCCCCGAAGAAGTGCAAATGAATTATAATGAAATTGGAAATATTTTTCCAATGTAGATAGGGTATAATATCCAAGTGTAGAAAATAAAGAAGTGTGAAAAGGCTAATAATGGGTTTGAGAAATATCTAGTAAGATATAGAAACTTGAATAATAAGAATGAATGTTTAACAAAAAAGGGCCGTGGTTGTGTAATGATTAGTTCTACGTTTAAATGAATGTTTCTTTTTACTTCGATAGTTAAATAACCGACTATCGAAGTGTTTTGACCATTGTTGTCAATACGGAGAGACCGGTTGGATATATTATCTGAAAACCACTCGGTATAGGCAGTGCTGCGAATTATATTATGCGGGAGAAAATTGAAGACGGAGTGAAATGCAAGGGCCATCCTGTTCCAGAATGGTGCTTTCTGTTTGTCTAGTCCCAGGACAACTTGCATGGACGAGTGTATGACAGAGTATACCTAACAAATCGCGTATAGTTGATCTCTTAAAGGTATTACGTCTGGTGGCGGAGGAATTTGTTCCTCTTACCTTTTTATACCTGTGATATGTTTGGGAATTGATCAGTGAATTGGCGAGTTTGACGATGTGCCATTCAAAGTGAATGGTGATCAAATGTTCTGAAGATAGACGTAGCCTCTAGCCTCACAATCAAGAAGTAACAGAAGTTGGGCTAGGCAGCATGGCTAGTTGGGTCATACCCAAGCAGGGTGTATTGTCCCCGATCTAGAGAAAATTCATATTTTTTCTTCTTTTTGACTCTGTATCTGCGAATGACGGTTGGATGGCCAATAACCTTAGGTGATATTATATTTGCTACACTCAGGCTAAATGAGTGGGCGGTCATGTGAGGCCGGGTTGCAAGACGTTCTTGTTGAACCCCAGTGTGTGCCCTCTAGAGTACACTGATCAGAAGGTGCTCCCATACCCTGTTTGTTGGAGTCCATTCTCCAATAAGAGCCCTACGGTTTATGATTTTATATATATGTGGAGCATAAGATGAAAGCGTTTTGATATTTGGTTATTTGCTTGGTTAGACATTATTGTAATATCACTGAATTTTGATATCAAAGTGTTTTGGGTTATAGTAAGGTAAAAACCGTCCATGTTTATGTGTGGGCTGGTCTTACTATTATCCTTTTGTTTCAAAAGAATTTTTCAAAGTTAAGCAATATGATTGGAGTTCACTCACACCAATCTCATGACTGACCCAGAGTTTATTTTGTATGTGTTTTCCCTAAACTCTTGGGTGCTCAAAATTTGTACGGACAGTGAAGTGTTTCAGGCTTTTACAGATACACTTGGAGGAACGCAAAGCAGGAAACTTCACCATTAGTTATGTAGAGTTATTTCCGCTATGATATCATGTATTATACTCTGATAATGGTACGTATATACAATACAGTTTTGTATTTCAAAGTTAGGTTATATAATACATTTGATTCGTTCTGCTGTGAGATTCGTGTTTACTCTGATTATGTTCAGCTGCGTTCTTCTTCTAATCTATTAGTTCTATCTTTTCTATATCATCCTTTAATTTCTTTCGATTAATGATCTGAACTTTCGTGCACTTTGAGTTGAATTTGTAGGATATTAGTCAGCTCAAATTGGTACGGATTTTCGGGCCACTACATTTGGTATCAGAGATGAAGGTTAAGTGATTACCTTGGCTCTATGACGTAACTCAATAGAGATAGGGTTAGTAATACCCTAGACTGAGTTGAAGTGTATGTATATGAGCGCGTACTTGTAAATTTAGTTAAAAACTATTTTATGTTGTGTTGACTGGTCAGTCGAGTGGTTTACGAATTCTGGTCGATATGGTAATGCAAACCATATCGATAGGTGTTTCTAAACTCTTGAACAGAGTAATTGGACTTGGTATTGTTTTGAAAGCTGGATAAATGAAATAATTTTACCTAAGATATACTTTGATATTAAGGAAGTATATATTCTTGGAATTATTTAATATATCGGACATATTCATTATTATTATTATCGAATAAGATTATGGTTAAGATGGTTACGTAAATAACCAATCAGAAGTAGTATAATGTAATTTGTGAAATTAAATGGATTAAGTCTAAATTTAAATCTAGAATTGAAATAAACCCTGAAAATTTGGGAAAGGATTAAAAATATAAAAATTTAAAATCCTGGGGGAATTTGAAAATGCTTTCTAAACATTTTTAAAGGTATTTTGAAGTGTTGATAAATGAGTTTTTAAAGTAATATAGTATTGAACTCACTTCTATCGCTAGAAAATAATTCCTATACGACCATCATCGGTGTTCATTTTCGAGTCCCTAAGTGACGGATTACTACCAAAGATTTCGTTTTAAAATAAGTTGTTTGGAAATTCAAATGTTTTTAATTGCTATTGTACGAATATATATGCATATGATTTCAAACTGATTTGAAATAAAAACCCCAAAAATTTGAATTCCAGAATTTAAAATTTACTTACGAAGTAAATAAATAGAAAATTTAACTAAGTTAAATAAAATTCGTTTGGATTTGAGGTAATCTGGAATGGAATAAAATTGATGAATTAAGAGTTGGAATTGAGTTTGGAATTGGAGTTTGAATGGAGTTATAAGTGGATGACGCGGTTTGAAGATAATTTGAATGGAAATCAAGTGGAAATAAAATGGTATATGCTGAATGGATAGCAGATGAAAGTGATAGAGTTGAATGCCCGACAAAAAGGTCCATGTTTATATTTTATACGAGTATGAGATTTTTTTTGGCAAGCCGTTTGGCTGTTTGATTTTCTTTTGGATTAGAAAATACCCAGAGAGGCAAGTTGTAGTAGTACTAAATATGACATGCAGAGGAGATGCTGGCGAAATTCTCTGAAAATTTAAGCTGTTAGGAAATTTTCAGAATTTTTGAAAATATTCAGTAATAAGAAGAAATTAAATTTTTAATTAGAATTAATTGGTTCAGTTGAAACTGGAATCAAGAAGTAAAACAAAATATCTTTAATCTGTTTATAATAGTATTCATATCATTTTCCCTACCTTAGTAATTTCGGGGATGAAATTCTTTAAGGGGGAAGGAATGTAACGCCTCGCATTTTTATCGGTTTGTTTTTGAATATTTAAATCAGTTTAAATATGGAATTCGTAATATAAGTGGATTTATATATTAATTAAAATGAAGTTGAACGTATAAAAATATATATTAAATATAATGGAGCAAGTAATATCACGGTAGTTCGTAATTTAACGTTATGAACTTCAACTGAGTATATAGGACTCATTATAAACCTGATTTCTTCGAAATAAGAAACGTTGGAATCTGTTGAACTGTATTTTTCTAAAGGAAGTGAAAAATCGAAATTTCGGATTATATATTGTAAGTTATGTCCAAATAAAATATTCAAAAAAGCAGCAGTATATTTGTTTTTGGCCATAACGGTTATTTGAATATATTTAAATGTCGGATTTGAATTTAGACAAGATTCTTTTGAGACTAGTGATAATTTAATTTTTAGAATTTTACTGTAATTTTTAATTAATTAAAGGTTGCGTTTTTTAGAGGTCCCTATTAGGTTTTAAAATTAGGCTCACATCCGCTCATAGTTTCATATACATTTCCGCCACTTACTTTTGAAAAGCCGCCTCCTACATTCTTGGATCCGCTACCTAATTTCACGTCCCGCCTACCACTTCCCTCCCTTCGCTCCTTCGCTTTTTTTTAAAAAAAATGTGCGGCCATGTGTAAAAAAAATAAAAATTCTAAATTCTGGAAATAATTCCAGAAGTCCACGCCAAGAAGAAAAAAAACTTGCATATATGTATGCAAGTATTGCTAATGCTTGCATACATGTATGCAATTACTGCACAAAGTAAATTATGCTATAGTTTTGTCTATATATATGTTGCACGCATATGTGCATGTTTCAGATTTAATTGCATACTTGAATGCAAATAAAAGTGAACTGAGTTACACTACTATGAAATTTTGCATATATACATGCAGGAAATTGAAATTCTTGCATAACAAAATGCATTTAACTACATTTTCCTCTGCTTTTTTCCTATTTTATTTTATTTTTTACATGTTTTTGAATTTTTTTAAGCGAATTTATGGTTGAATGAATAATTTATTTAAATAATATTTTTCGTATTTTTTTTAATTTTTTAATTTATTTCGCAACTTTTGAAAAATAGGGACCTAATTAATAATAAGTTTATCACTGGATGTGACCCTAATTAAATTTGCTTTTAGGTACCTAAGCCTTATTTTCACTTAATTAAATACGCAACTTTTTATTTGGAGTATTTTGCATCCTATATCAATATTTTGAGGTTTTACAATATAAGTTAACCTACCGATATTTTTATATTTTTAGGATCATGGCACCGTGCTTGTAACGGCAAGGAATTTCGCTCGATCCGAATTAGTCGTTAAACCGATCTAGACCGCTCGAAACCCCTGATCGTTGAGATCAGGACAAATCAGAACGCAAACAGAAGAACATTTCATTGTTCTTACAACAATTCCATCAGATACAAGAATATACAGAGTATAAATGATTAAATTACATTCGACAAATATCAGAGATTACAATAAATTACATAGCAGCGGAAAAATATACAAAACACAACTAGAAGTGATACACGGATACAGAGCTTTCCGAGCATCGTTCCAGCTGTAAATCAGGACCCTGTGAATATAAATCTGCAAAACCAAAACTACTAGCTGCCCGTGTGGAAAATAGGGGCACCCAGAGTTTAGGTTAAAACAATAAACTCCAGGTCAGTCATGTGACTGGTGTGAGAACTAAAACAGTTGTTAATATTGGTTTTAAAGTTAGGTAAATCAAGGGACCACGCCTTATAACACGGATCGGGTTTCCTCCCAAGAATACCAGTGCATAAAATAAACAGCGCAATGCTAAATAAAGAAAAATGAAGCTGTTATAAGACCCAGGTCCCATCACACAATGCAACACAAGCCGGAGGATAGGGTTTTTACCTTATAACAACCAAATCATGCTTGATACGTTTAAAACACATTATTTGATACTATTATAGGTGTATAGTGTCAAAACAATTTCAATCATAAATATCAATCATAGGCGGCATGAATGACCCATACCACTATGTCGCCATACTAGGTTCTACAAATAAAACCGAAACACACGTATTGGAAATTGGATTCCATCATGAGTCGAGGCAAGGGGCAAGCTCCTCTCCGCGTTCGAGACACTCTAGCAAATGCCTCAGGACCCCACTATGATCCTTGGAATCGGCTGGGCCGGTCCTCTCTTACTTTTGAGGATTGGCAATTCCTGAACACACGTTTCCCGGTCCTTACAGACCTATATCCGAGGCGCCTCATATCCAACAACCACACAGGTGAAAAGTATATAAATGTCAGGGCTGGTAGGTCACTGACACCACCCTAGCTAGAAAGAAACGTCGTGCTCTCCCAGCGGTCCGTCTCCCGTTTTTGACTCATACCGAGGTGTGAGGCTCGCGAATTCACGTTATACACAAAGCTACGCCACACAGGCCGTGCTTTGATCATCAACCACAAGACTTTGCTTTTCAACAGAAGCCTTGATCAATTAACACTTACGCATGCCACACTGGCAATTCACTCCATGCGACTGATGTCCATCGATATACAACCTCTGAGCTCGTACGTCTCAGAGAAGGGCGTTAAGCAAGAGAATAAATTCTCCGCCGCCAAACAGATGTATATTTAATAGAGATCAATCAACACAGAATAAAATCCAGTGTCAGACACACAATCCATTTACAAGTTCGTTCTCTGTCTGAACGAAACCGGAGGCACTTTCCTCGCATATCCATCCATCTCCAGGTACGTCTGGACGATCACCAACTGATTCCCTCATCCTGGGTGTACAGCCCAATCAAGATCATCAGTAATCACCCAAACGATGTGAAGACTTCCGGTCTTCAACCACCGTCTTCATCTTCGACATCTCGTCGAATCGGTTATTCAGAATGGGTATAACCCGGCCTTCCTGAATAACCCACGTATATGATAAACAAATGTTACACTAACATAACGAACGCCTCATTCCAATTCAGAATATTCTTTTATTCACAAAATCACATTCTTAGGGAAATGTTCCCATTAATTTTATCCAAGATAAATTCTTCTAAATTTATCCTATAATCTTCCTTTGGATATCATTTCAAACTAGTCGGGATTAGCGAACCACACCGAAGTAATTATTTGTTTTATTTCCCAATCCCAACCTATATATCCCATGGAGCAAAACTGGTGATACTCCATATCTAACACCACGGTGTTATCGGTAAAATTAATTACCATTTCACGTTCAAATCTAATTAAAGATTTAACTATCGCTTTGGAGCAAAACTGGTGATACTCCACTCTCGATCACTTTTCAGATTTGATAATTTAAATTATCAATTCACTTTTTAATCTAATTAAAGATTCATTAAAACTCCATTTAGTTTTAATCTTCTCAAAAATCAATATTATGTCTTTAACTGGGTTAAAGAACCAATGTCTTCTAAAACACGATTCACGACAAACCCAATCACATTTGATATTAAATACAAGGCTCTGAATAGAAAATATATCGGCTTATATTCAATATCAAATTCTGAAACCAACATATATCGTATTGGCAATAACGATATAAAATATATCTTTCAAATTCCCATAACAATATCTGTATAGTCACGAAATCCAACATCGAAATATCCCGAAGATAATTTCGATTCAACTCCAGTCCAATCCACGTATTGGGAATATTGATTATTTTTAAAATCACTTTCAAATTCAATTTATTTATTTCACAAATAAATTGATTTTTAATTCTAGTTCAAAACTAGTTCATTTCGACAAAAATCTATTTTTATCATTTCAAATGTGGTCTTTCCAATTCACATATTATGATTTTACACAAATTATTAATATTTTTAATAATTTTATCAAGGCCCGTACAGTTGATTTCCAACAACGGCCATCGGACTGCACTTACATCGACCTTTTTCAAATTTGATTTGGACATAATTCCAAATCCAACCGTTAGATTTCAAATTTCTAATATTCTTTGGAAAGCTCTTTTCGATACGAACCCAACGGTTCCGGTTTTAGGAGAATCCGACGGTCGGATCTCCCGCACGTCAATTCGAAGTCAATGGTCGAAATTTACGAACTGCCGCGGAGCGGCGCGTTCTATTCAGGCCATTATATATAATATATATATATATTATATATATTTCGTCAATTTCCTTTTAAAACGTATTTTATAAATCGTTTTAACTTCGTTTCAAAATCATTTCAACACTATTTCAATTTCTAATCAAAACTGAATATTTTATATCATTACTATATAAAAGATAATATTTTCAAAATGTTATATTTTGAAATCACTTCTTTTCTATATTCATTATAAAAATGAATATAATCGATATAAATATCGTTCACATCAAAATAGCGCAACTCTAATCAACACGGCTTTATATTTTTCAATAAATCCGTTATTCTATTCAACAAATGAATATTTATTCCATTCAACACATGAATCTATATTTCTTCCAACACCTGACTAATCTCAACACATGAGTACTGTCATCACATCACTATTTTTGTTATGTAAAATATTTTATAAAACTATGGTATCTATCGTTTGATTTTTAATTAGACTTCTACTGGGAAGTAGTTCTAATTTTAAATATGATAAAGATGTAAATTTCATTGTATAAAATATTTCACTCAACACATGAACATCGTCAACACATGACTATTTTTTTATATTCAACACATGAATTTTCTTTTATAATATTCCTTATTTTCCCGATTTGAAATGAGGCCCAATCAATCACCATATAATGTTAATTATATGGATTCCATACAACACATGTATATAATAGCATTGAAAAATAATCAACCATCAACCAAAGTGCACTACACTGTATAAGCATCAAATATAGATATCTTACGCTTATAACAGCCTGTCAATCAATCGATCGACATATTTAATCAATCAGGATGAGTGAACTTCAAATTCCATCCCAACACCCGTGTGGGGTTTCAAACAATCAAACACAGATTTTATTTGTGCAGTTGGGCGATGTGTAAAATTTATCATCCCAATCAATATCAGTCAAATAGGTGTACATAAACAAACCGTCCGGTTTGTAAATGAATATTTATTTATTCACATTCACGTTAAAAATTATATTTTTAACGTCAAAAATATTTATTTCAACACTTGAATTTCTATTCAGTTCATTTACACAATAAAATTGATATTTTTATTTTTCTAACATATTTTAGAAAATTTCGGCGGCATAACGGCACGATACTAGAAACGGGACGAGGCCTAGCCTTATCCCCGGTCTAGTGAAGGCCCACGCCATTCACACATCAATCAAATCCATTCCATTTCACCAAACAATTCAATTCAAACCAATTAGACTAACCAACTACACAACCAATCAAACAAGTCCATGGTCTGTGGACGATTGTGTCGGGTGCTACTAAGCACCGTCTGCATCCTAGTATATATATATAACTAGAGAAAGAGATTTTGAGTGAGAAGTTCTCACCGACTAGCTAAACCAAACGCCACGACTCTTCTTATGTAGAAATCTTCGTTGCCCGTAATCACTACATATATAAAAATCACACATTTTTATATTGTTGCTATGTATATAAAAATCACATTTTTATACTACTACTATATAGATAAAAATTCTATTTTTACTACGGTGTTCATATGATAAAGATTATATTTTTATATCGCCACTTATATAAAAATCACATCTTTGCTTCTTCTACATAATAAAGATCAAATCTTTAATACTTCTATAATGTAAAAATCATATTTTTATCATCTCTATATCATAAAAATCATATTTTTATTAACTTCATATGTCAGAAATCATAGAAGCTTTAAAGCGGAGAAAACTCACTTTTTTTCTCTAACGCCTTTTCTGAACTGCTGAATTGTTCTTCGAGCTCCAGACTTTGCAAACAAGCTTCAATCTTCACACCAGCTTTTTTTCTAGCACAAGCACGCCATTCTGAACAACTTTTGCCTAGTGGTCTTCTTGCCGAAAATGTGCCATTTCGCCGGAATTCGCGAAAGTACACGAATTTTGCCGCTTCCGGACAGCAGACTTTAAACGCGTTTTCCGGGCAGCTCCGAACTCCAAAACACGACTTCCATATAGCCAAATCGAAGAGAATTTCGTGCTCTACGACTTTGGTGTTGAGCGACTTTGGCTAAAAACGCACGGTTTGGGAGTTATTGACGAAAAACGGTCAGGGACTTTTATGCAAAAACGGGATTTTTGGTGAAAAGGGGGATATTGGCCATGTGGGGCCCACGGTCGGAATTGAGGGGGCTGGAGGGGGGCGCGGGCCTGATGGACGTGGGGGAGGGTGTGGGTGGTGGCCGCGGTGGTGGTGTTTGGGTGTAGGGTTTGCTAATTGAAGAGAGAGAGAAGAGGAGAGAGAGAGGAGGAGGTGGCCGGAGGGGGGTGGAGGAAGCCGACGGCCAGTGGTGGCAGCGGTGGAGGAGGGGGCAGCGGCGGTGGTGGTGGAGGAGGCCATTTTTGAGTTTTTGTGGAGGAAGGAGGAAAAGTGAATTTTTGAAATAGAAAAGGAGGAAAAGTGATTATATGCTAGTTTCTCGCGTATCGTCCGAACACAAACGATCTCCGATGGCCGCGGATTTCGGACATGAGATAGTAGACGTGAAGACGAGTCCAACGAAACAAGTTTCGTCGAATTCCGAGTTCGTTTGACCGTCCGTTAAAAATCACAAAAATGCTCAGATAAGCTCTAAAAATGCGATTTTGGCGCACCTTTTCTTCTCGCACGCTCACATGCTAATTCAAAAAATCAAGCCCTCTTGGATTTAACCATTATTAGATGATACGAATCTAGAAAAAAAAGTAGAATTGAATTCCGAGGTCGTATCAATAATGTTCCTTTGTAAAATGACTGCTCGTTTTATCCTGAACTGTTTCAGCTCGCACGGCCACATACTGACTCCGTTCGACACGCCGTTTGAAACTCAACAATGATTTGTCATTATGAATCCATAAAAATTTATCTCGTCGAATTCTGAGCTCGTATGCAAAATTTCACTTTTTAAGGGCTATGTATTGTTAACCGAACAACTCCAGCCCATAGCCACTATTCCGGATATCGGAATATATCGAAGCTTATACTTTTCGGAGTTCTAAACGGCATTTTGAACTCAATGGAAGTGGTTTCGAGTCCAAATTCATCCGTATGCAAAATATGACTTTTTGGCGTCACATATAATTTACATAGCGACTATTCTGAGTTTTCAACTGGGCATAACTTTTGATTCCCGCTATGAAATTTCAATTTTTCGGATTCGTTGGAAAGATATCCTCAACTAGATTCTAATATTTTTGGTTTCACTAAAATCCGGATTGTTTTGCACCCGGTACATTCAATTGAAGTTTGAAATCGAATTATCGAACTACCGCTCTATTTTCAATTCTATTTATAACTATATATAAATATTTATATTCTAACGACGACGTATATAATATATACGTTCGAATTATATTCAAAATAAATTTCTCGTCGTTATTATTTAAAATAATGATTTTAAATGTTCAAAATTCGCTAAAATTGCCAAAATAAAAAATTTAAACTGGCCCAGATTTTCCGGGTTATTACAATCTCCCCCCCTTAAAACTTTTCGTCCTCGAAAAGGAACAAAGTCGAAAGTGGTTTGATTAATCTAATCTACGTTCGATTTGGCTTCCATTTTCCAACTTTTCAGTTTCTGAAAATTTTCAAATTCTTCAAAAATTTGGCTAACACCCTAAATTTTCGAAAAATTTCGCCATAACCTCCTTTGTACGGGGAGCACGGGAAAATCCCGAAATTGCCTTATAGGCCTTCTGATCTGAAAAAGAAAAAGAAAAAGCCAAGCGGCTAGCCAATAGGCTCATAAAATCATCATCACCCAAACAAAACAGTAAATTATAGTAAACATGTACCTATTTGTCGGGCAAACAAATTTTATTCTCTGCTCTAGCCTCCTTACTATGACATGTTCAATGTAAGTATATGTATATGCAAGCAAATGCGACCAATTTTCAATATAGTTCAATATTTGATACAAGTAGGCATAAATGGTTCAAAATTATCAAACAAATAAACAAACAACACAAACATCAATCAATTAGTGAATTAGAGTTTCAAATTCATAATTTTGATACATATACAGAAAATCATGTTTTTGATGCCAAATCACAACAATGTATTCTAGATATATTAGTTTTGGTTCTCACACCAGTCTAATGGAAATATATAGAAAATCATACCTTCGTCACTCGAAAATAAATACTGGTAACGCTGCAGCATTATCCGAATCATTCCCGGGCAACTAGAATGTGATTCTATATCTATCTAATATATTAAAACTTTGAATATACGTTCATGACGCGTATATGCAAAACCTTTATATACTAGATTGTCCATATTCAAAATAAATAAATAATCAAATAAGTATAAAATGGTTTAAATTTTCAAAACAAAATTGTTTCATTTGAAAAATATACTCTTCACACTCGTTCTAGGATACTACTGATCCTATCTCTAACGAGCCATTCTAATTGGATATTTCTAATCCAATATCTGATGAGTTCTTTCGTATGGTTCTAATGCGTCTTGTTCTCGAGCTCTGTAAACCAAAGCTCTGATACCAACTGTAACGGCAAGGAATTTCGCTCGATCCGAATTAGTCGTTAAACCGATCTAGACCGCTCGAAACCCCAGATCGTTGAGAACATGACAAATCAGAACGCAAACAGAAGAACATTTCATTGTTATTACAACAATTCCATCAGATACAAGAATATACAGAGTATAAATGATTAAATTACATTCGACAAATATCAGAGATTACAATAAATTACATAGCAGCGGAAAAATATACAAAACACAACTAGAAGTGATACACGGATACAGAGCTTTCCGAGCATCGTTCCAGCTGTAAATCAGGACCCTGTGAATATAAATCTGCAAAACCAAAACTACTAGCTGCCCGTGTGGAAAATAGGGGCACCCAGAGTTTAGGTTAAAACAATAAACTCCAACTGGCAGTTTTATATTCACAGGCAGCTAGTTGTTTTAACCTAAACTCTGGGTGCCCCTATTTTCCACACGGGCAGCTAGTAGTTTTGGTTTTGCAGATTTATATTCACAGGGTCCTGATTTACAGCTGGAACGATGCTCGGAAAGCTCTGTATCCGTGTATCACTTCTAGTTGTGTTTTGTATATTTTTCCGCTGCTATGTAATTTATTGTAATCTCTGATATTTGTCGAATGTAATTTAATCATTTATACTCTGTATATTCTTGTATCTGATGGAATTGTTGTAATAACAATGAAATGTTCTTCTGTTTGCGTTCTGATTTGTCCTGTTCTCAACGATCAGGGGTTTCGAGCGGTCTAGATCGGTTTAACGACTAATTCGGATCGAGCGAAATTCCTTGCCGTTACAGTGCTGGACACTGTGGTATTTTTATTTTTTTCCATTGCAGTCCGTAAATAAGTGAAATGTTGTGTAATATATGCCATGTATAAAATTCAAATCAATAAGTTGTATACTTAGACCTATGCTATTATATTACTTACCAGTGAAGCAAATGCACATGTCGTTGGCGAACCTAAAGGAGTAGGAACAACAACCTAATGAAATGAAAATACAAGGCAGGAGTTAATGAAGCGAAAGAAAATCTCTTAGTATATAACAATTTGCTGGAAAAGTATGGCAAACATCACTTTCCATTTAATGAACCATACTCCTATAATTCAGACATACATGCCTTCACGTCACAAACCCATACCTTTTCCTCAGTAATTTAATAAGCTATGTATGATGAAATCACCCGGCTAAGTAACTTCATCTCATGGCCTACTCTAAAACTGATAAGAAAGTACATACATATAAATATCTGTTTGTTCCTTACCAACTTAGAAATGGTAAAGACCCTACTCGCGCATCACGCAAAGTACCTATATCCTAAAACCTACCATGTCTTTTCTCGTTTTTACCATGACGCCATTACTTCAAGGTGAATCAAACTATGAAACTTCAGATGGAAGACACATGATGCTCTCGCTTAAAAATACACGGTCTCATCCTTCCTTTGATTCAGGAACTTAGTTAAAAACATTTGGAATGGCAAAAATCTAAATAAAAATAAATTCAAGTTGTCTTTTAATTGTAAGTTCTAAAACAAATATTGTTGGGCTCACTAAAGCAAGCTTCACGTAAGTTCGTTCCTTGTCGAGTTCGACATTTCATATCTGGTGAGGAGTTGCAACGAAGGAGTAGTACCGGATGAGGCTAGTTGCAAGGGGAAGTTTGGCGTTTGCTTGGGTTTAGTGGTTAGTGAACGAGGTGTTGCGTTTTAACGGGTTCAAGGAAGGACGCGAACTTGCAATGGGTTCAAAGTTGATGAAGGGGTGTTTGAAAACCTGCGCATGCAACATTGAACAGGGGATGATGGTCTTAAATGTTGATGGAGAAAATACTGGTGTTGGGTGTCTGTTGGTAGGAGCAAGTACGTTTTAATATAAATTGGACTGTCAGCATGAAAATTTACTGTTTTGGGGGGAGAGGCAAACAATTAGAAGGAGGAACCAAAAGGGAATGTTGGTACGTGAGGGGAAGGTAGGTACTGTGCTAAGTGAAGGAGTGTAATGTGTAGTACTTTGCAAGAGGACCTTCTGAGGTTTCTGGTTACGGTTTCAGGGAGTCATGTTGTGAAGAAATGGAGTGAAATATAGGGCATTATGTACAGGAGGGTGGTGCATGGAAAATATAGGAAAGAAGTAATAAGTATATTTGCATGTTAGAGGAGTACTGGCTTTGGAGAGGTCACATGCATGGCTTGGGAAGGCTTCATGAACTGGTGATAACTAAATGGGGAGGTGTTTTCAAATGGAAGGAGAATGTTTTAATACCAATAGAGGATTGAATGTGTTCTTTTCAAATCGGATGGCTTAAGTAAATGAAACGGTGGACTAATTGCATATGTTCAAATGCATGTAGGGTAGTACATCCGCAAGCTAGGAAACTGGAGCGAGATCTCATTGTGGAAGGTGGAGAATATACAGTGTATAATGGCGGTTGAATCCATTGACCGGCTTAAACAGAAGAAATTGGGTGGCGTCAGTTGCGTTGAGTCAGTATAGCCACGCGTTATGTAACAAAGCTAGTGGAAACGATCTGTGGCTCATCATGAATTATGGCAGAATTGAACGCCTGGTTTAATCAACTGACGCAAATCGTTATTTAACGGTTAACGCGCAAAGTGAGTAAATTCACTAACTCTGTTTTATTTTAAAGCATTATAATTATATTTTAAAACAATATTTGAATGTTGTGTGATGATTGATTAGGTAAATTATAATTAAATTGGTTGGATATCGTCGTATATATGCACATCATTGGTTGGATACTGGTTCCATCGATTAAATTTTTCCCTAATATTAAATTAGTGTTAATTGTGTTGACTAACATCGGTGGCGGCAGGAAACCGGTTGGAGGAGTCCAACCGGATTCCTCAATATTTATATTTACTATTTGTGTGATATATGCACTGTTTGAACCAAGTTGAATGGAAAATCAACGTTATGTTGATTTAATAAATAAACGATAACGATAAAATAACGTTGTTAACTTGGTTTAAGTGTGACTGTTATGTCGAGATTTGTTATAAGGGGAATATTACAGCGCATTGCAAGTTTTTACTACAAAGATAATTTAACGTTGTTAACGAAGCTTAAACGTGATTATTATATATAGCACTATTCTGTTGAAAGGTTGGAAATTCACTATGTTTTTCCCCGAAGAAGTGTAAATGAATTATAATAAAATTGCAAATATTTTTCCAATGTTGATAGGGTGTAATATCCAAGTGTAGAAAATAAAGAAGTGTGAAAAGGCTAATAACGGGTTTGAGAAATATCTGGTACGATACAGAAACTTGAATAATAAGAATGAATGTTAAATAAAAAGGGTCGTGGTTGTGTGATGTTTAGTTGTACATTTAAATGAATGTTTGTTTTTACTTCGATCGTTAAATAATCGATTATCGAAGTGTTTTGACCATCGTTGTCAATGCGGAGAGACCGGTTGGATATATTATCTGAAAACCACTCCGCATAGGCATAAGCGCTGTGGATTATATTATGCTGGAGAAAATTGAAGACGGAGTGAAATGCAAGGGTCGTCCTGTTTCAGAATGGTGCTTTCTGTTTGCCCAGTCCCATGACAACTTGTATGGACGAGTGTCTGACAGAGTATACCGAACAAATCGCGTATAGTTGATCTCTTAAAGGTATTACGTCTGGTGGCGGAGGAATTTGTTCCTCTTAGCCTTTTATACCCGTGATATGTTTGGGAATCGATTAGTGAATTGACGGGTTTGACGATGTGGCATTCAAAGTGAATGGTGATCAGATGTTCTAAAGATAGACGTAGCCTCTTGCCTCATAACCAGGAAGTAACAAAAGTTGGGCTTGGCAGCATGGCTAGTTGGGTCATACCCAAGCAGGGCGTATTGTCACCGATCTAGAGAAAATTCATATTTGTTCTTCTTTTCGACTCTGTATCATCGGATGACGGTTGGATGGCCAACAACCGTAGGTGATAATATATTAACTACACTCAAGCTAAATGAGTGGGCGGTCATGTGAGGCCGGGTTGCAAGATGTACTTGTTGAACCCCAGTGTATGCCCTCTATAGTACACTGATCGGAAGGTGCTCCCATACCTTGTCTGTTGGAATCCATTCTCCAATAAGCGCCCTGCGGTTTATGATTTTATATATATGCGGAGCGTGAGATGCAAGCGATCTTCTATTTTATTATTTACTTGATTAGACATTACTATAATATCACTAAATTTTGATATCAAAGTGTTTTGGGTTATAGTAATGTATAAACCATCCAAGTTTATGTGTGGGCTGGTCTTACTATAATCCTTTTGTTTCAAAAGAATTTTTCAAAGTTAAGCAATATGATTGGAGTTTACTCACACCAGTCTAATGGCTGACCTAGAGTTTATTTCGTTTATGTTTTCCCTAAACTCTTGGGTGCCCAAAATTTGTACGGGCAGTCAAGTGTTTCAAGCTTTTACAGATACACTTGGACGAGCTCAAAGCAGGAGATTTCACCATTACTTATGTAGAGTTATTTCCGCTGTGATATGATGTATTGTACTCTAATAATGGTATGTATATACAATACAGTTTTTTATTACAAAGTTAATTTATATAATACATTATATTTGTTCCGCTGTGAGATTCGTGTTTACTCTGACTATGTTCAGCTGTGTTCTTCTTCTTCTTCTTCTAATCTATTAGTTCTATCTTTTCTATCTCATCCTCCAATTTCTTTCTATTAATGGTCTGAACTTTCGTGCACTTTGATTTGAATGTGTAGGATATTAGTCAGCTCAAATTGGTTTGGATTTTCGGGCCACTTCATTTGGTATCAGAGCTGCAGGTTAAGTAATTACCTTGGCTCTGTGACGTAACTCAATAGAGATGGGGTTAGTAATACCTAAGATTGAATTTGAGTGTATATATATGAGCGCGTACTTGTAAATTTATATAAAAACTGTTTTATATTGTGTTGACTGGTCAGTCGAGTGGTTTATGAATTTTGGTTGATACGGTAATGCAAACCATATCGATAGGTGTTTCTTAACTCTTGAACCGAGTAATTCGACATGGTATTGTTTTGAAAGCTGGGTAAATGAGATAATTTTACCCAAGATATATTTTGATATTAAGGAAGTATATATTATTGGAATTATGTAATATATGGGATATATTCGTTATTATTATAATCGAATAAGATTATGGTTAAGATGGTTACATAAATAACCTACCAGAACTAATATAATGTAATTTGTGAAATTAATTGGATTAAATCTAAATTTAAATCTAGAATTGAAATAAAACCGGAAAATTTGGAAAAGGATTAAAAATATAGAAATTTAAAATCCTAGGGGAATTTGAAAATGCTTTCTAAATATTTTGAAAGGTATTTTGAAGTGTTGATAAATGAGTCTTTAAAGTAATATAGTATTGAACTCACTTTGATCGCTGGAAAATAATTCTGATGATGAAGTCGACCATCATCGGTGTTCATTTTTGAGTCCCTAGTGACAGATTACTACCAAAGATTTCGTTTTAAAATAAGTTGTTCGGAAATTCAAATGTTTTGAATTTCTATGTTATGAATATATATGTATATGATTTCAAACTGATTTGAAATAAAAACCCCAGAAATTTGAAGTCCGAAATTTAAAATTTACTTATGAAGTAAATAAATAGAAAATTTAACTAAGTTAAATAAAATTGGTTTGGATGTAACAACCCGAAAATCTGGGCCAGTTTGAAAATTTTATTTTAGCAATTTTGACGAATTTTAATTATTTATAATGAATTATTTTAAATAATATCGACGAGAAATTTAATTTGAATAGAATTAGAATGAATATATTTATATACGTCGTCGTTAGAATATAAATAATTATTTATAATTATAAACAATGCCTGAAATGGCGCGGTAGTTTCAAATTTTGAATTCAAACTTTGACTGACTGTACCGGGTGCAAAACAAAACGGATTTGAGTGAAACCAAAAATATTTAAATCTGTTAGTGAATATCTTTCTAACGAATCTGAAAAATCGAAGTTTCATAGCGGGAAGCAAAAGTTATGGCTAAATGAATTTTTAGAAAGGTCGCTATGGAATTTATATAGCCCGTGAAAATGGCCATTTTGCAAACGACCTCGGAATTCGACGAAACCACTTTTGTTGGATCCGGGATGTCAAATTATTGCTAGGTTTCAAATTTCATAATTTTTGAAGCTAGTATGTGAGCGTGGCAAAGAAAAATGTATTTGGTCGATTTCTATTAAATTGGATCGACCAGAATAGGGCTATTTTTCAAACGGTCTCAGAATTCGACGAAACTAGTTTTGTTGGGACCGTATCGTCAAAACATAGCTAGATTTATTTTTTGGGAATTTTTAGAATCAGTATGTGGCCCCAGCAAATTGAAATGTACGATAAAATCAAATATTGAATGTTTTATATTTTAATTTGAAGAAACACTGACTGAAACAGTTGAATTGGCTTATGAAATATATCCCATTGTGTTCGGAATGGGGGTATTTAGCAAGGGGTGACCCTCGTTGGGTTCGATTTGGAGTTCGGATCGATAAACTTCACATCTAAATAATAAATGAATTAAATAATAATATTATTATTCTATATAACCCTAACAAAACCCTAGTTTGTTCTTTTCATTTCAGTGCCGACAGTTAAGCATTGAACGGCCGATTTACCCCTATTTTGATTCCATAAAATCACTCCATCCCTTCAATAATTTCGAAACCCCCAACTGCAATAGCCTTCAGCTAGGTGAGATCCTCCTTCCCAACGGTGGTGATCGGCTGGAAGACGCGGAGGTGGTCGGAATTTGGGCGAGATGCGCTGTCGTTTGGGCTGGATTTTCACGATGAGGAGGTGACCGATTTCAACAATGTTGATGGAAGGTGTGCGGTTTTCGATGGCCGTTCGAACGGAGGCTCCTGATCATCGACGGTCAGCTCCTGGAGGCAGCGGCAGTGAAGTCTTTGTTCTGAGCAAGATGGGTTAAATGTATCAGCGTGTTCCAGTAACGTTCAGGAGGAGAGAAACGTGATTAAGGGTGAAGCATGTAATTAAGGATTTAATTATATATTTAATTATTCGCTAAAATAATCAATGTATAAACTGCGATATTTCTCTCAAACAGAAACGGAATTGGACAAACTTGAGTCCGTTGGAACTATGAAGAAAAACACTATAACATGGGATCAGTTTGGACGAGAGCGGAGCAAGTGACAGATTTTTATTGAATTAAACATCCTGTTTAATTTAGTTAAAACAAATCGTTATTTAAACGATTTTCTATCCGATCAAGGTGAGAAGTTTCTCACTTTAAATTTTCTGTTCAATTATTTATTTCATAACTACATATATGAACTGTTCCCCGTCGTCCACAGACCATGGACGACTTGTTTGATTGTATTCTGTGTGAAAATTGATCATGATGTGAAATGAATTATATATATTGAAAAGTGAAAATATCGTATATATTGAAAAGTGAAAATATCGTATATATTGAAAAGTGAAAATATCGTATATATTGAAAAGTGAAAATATTATATATATTGAAAATGAAAATATCGTATACATTGAAAAGTGAAAGTATCGTATATATTGAAAGTGAAATTATCGTATATATTGAAAAGTGAATATATATATATATATATATGAAATGAAAATGATGTATATGAAATATTCGAATTGAAAACAATGTATATGAAATATTCGAATTGAAAACGATGTATATGAAATATTCGAATTGAAAACGATGTATATGAAATATTCGAATTGAACTGAATAGAAAATGAATTAGAATTGAATTAAATAGAAAATGAATTCGAATTAAACTGAATAGAAAATGAATTCGAATTGAATTAAATATAAAATGAATTCGAATTGAACTGAATAGAAAATGAATTCGAATTGAACTGAATAGAAAATGAATTCGAATTGAACTAAATAGAAAATGAATTCGAATTGAACTAAATAGAAAATGAATTCGAATTGAATTGAATAGAAAATGAATTCGAATTGAACTGAATAGAAAATGAATTCGAATTGAACTGAATAGAAAATGAATTCGAATTGAACTGAGTAGAAAATGAATTCGAATTGAACTGAGTAGAAAATGAATTCGAATTGAACTGAATAGAAAATGAATTCGAATTGAACTGAATAGAAAATGAATTCGAACTGAACTGAATAGGAAATGAATTCGAATTGAACTGAATAGAAAATGAATTCGAATTGAACTGAATAGAAAATGAATTCGAATTGAACTGAATAGAAAATGAATTCGAATTGAACTGAATAGAAAATGAATTCGAATTGAACTGAATAGAAAATGAATTCGAATTGAACTGAATAGAAAATGAATTCTAATTGAACTTAATAGAAAATGAATTCGAATTGAACTGAATAGAAAATGAATTCGAATTGAATTGAATAGAAAATGAATTCGAATTGAACTGAATAGAAAATGAATTCGAATTGAACTGAATAGAAAAAGAATTCGAATTGAACTGAATAGAAAATGAATTCGAATTGAACTGAATAGAAAATGAATTCGAATTGAACTGAATAGAAAATGAATTCGAATTGAACTAAATAGAAAATGAATTCGAATTGAATTAAATAGAAAATGAATTCGAATTGAACTGAATTGAAAATGAATTCGAACTGAATTGAATTTGGAATTTGAATTGAATTGAAATGAATTTAAAACGAATTTATAAGGAAAAATTCAATTTGGATTTGAATTTGAATATGAAGTTGAAATCGTTTTGAAAAAGAATTTAAAACGATTTATAAAATATGTTTTAAAAGGAAATCGATGAAATATATATTATATATTATATATATAATATAATGGCCTGAATAGAACGCGCCGTGCTGCGGCAGTTCATAAATTTCGACCATTGACTTCGAACGGACATTACGGGAGATCCGACCGTCGGATTCTCCTGAAACCGGAACCGTTGGGTTCGTATCGAAAAGAGCTTTCCAAGGAATATTAGAGATTTGAAATCTAACGGTTGGATTTGGAATTATGTCCAAATCAAATTTGGAAAAGGTCGCTGTAAGTGCAGTTCGATGGCCATCTGTGGAAATCGACTGTATGGGCCTTGATAAAATTATTAAAAATATCGATAATTTGTGTAAAATCATAAGAAATGATTTGTGAAGAATTGGGATGAAAAACTCCATATTTGAAAAGATAAAAATAGATTTTTATCGAAATGAACTAGTTATTAACTAGAAAAATAATCCAATGGTTTTAAATAAATAAATTGGATTAGATTTGAATTGAAATTACCTTTGGATATTTTCGATATTGGATTCTGTGATTATATAGATAGTGTGATGGGAATTTGGAAGATATCGATATCGTTATTCCCGATATGATATCTATTGGTTTCAGGATTTGATGTTGAATATAAGTCGATACTATCTTTATTCAAACCCTTCTATTTAATGTCAAATTGGATTGATTGATTGTTTGGATTGTGCTCGACCAGTTTATGAGCAGAATATGTTTTTACATTTAGCATTGGGTTGGGTTGAAAATATCTATGTGCTAACGCCTTGTGAAACACTTCACGATTTGACGATAAGGTGTTTAGCGATGTTGTGTTCATTTCAAATTTAATGAATGTTTGTGAAATGATATTTTTCTTAAGTGAAAAGAAATGTATTCCCGATTTTGGACAGGGAATGTTTTATAAAAATGTTTTATAAAACAGAAAGGATTTCGAGGCCCAAAACCCGATGATTTCTAAAGTGATTTAGAAATGTATTATATGTTACATTGTGGTTCATCGCATATTCGATTAGTTGCTATTGATGATGTATCCGTTTGGTGGTGGAGAATTTATTCTCTTGCTTAACACCCTTGTTTGAGACGTACGAGCTCAAAGGTTATGTGATTAATAGTGACTGATCATATGCGTGAATTACTGATGTGAAGTACTATATTTTGAAAGTACTTGTGATTATTACGTTGTGAAATGATTTTCCCTACTTCGGGATATGAAATGATTTAGTATGTGGCTAAAGAGTCGGGTAACCCGAGACTAAAAGTATGGGTGAGAGGGCGGTGTATGCTCTCCATGTGTGGGAGGTGCATCGTCGGTGTAGCCTACTCCTATGTGGGGTAGGTGCACATTTATATATCGAGTTGCGAGGTGCGTACCCTTTGCCTTGTCGATGCGGAGCACGATATTTGGTTGCATACTTGTTTGTATGCATTGTTATGTTTTGGAATTCATATTTCCAGCCGATTTGATTTGAGATCCCGAAGTGAAATCTACTTGATATAGAAAGTTAGATATGTATTTCAAATGATTTGAAATAAGAAATCGGGAATAAAATCCAAAGGAATGATTTCTGTAAATTAAATTGGATTTAGAAAATCTAAGTGTAGTGATTAATCTAAGTGGGTAGATTGGGATATTGCATGTTAATTGATGCATAGTAGATCCATATATCTATATTGATTGTTGTTTATACACTGGTATTCATGGGGGTAAACCCGTTCCGCGTTAGCGGCGTGGTCCCGTGATATACCATATTATCAAATAAGTTAATTATAACTATTAGAGTTTCTCACACCAGTCCCATGACTGACCTGTAGTTTGCTTTTCCCTTGCGAACTCGGGTGCCCCTATTTTCCACACGGGCAGTTGAGTAGTTTTATTTTGCAGATGTATTGAGCAGCATCCTAGATTGAAGCTTTAAGCTGTGTCCAGACATTTACAGTCTTCCGCTGTGTAGTTTATATTTTCGCTGTGCATTGTATTACATTTATGTAAATTTATTTCCGCTGTGTATTATTTTCGATATACTCTGATATTCTGTACTCTGATGTAACATTACTATGATGTTTATAGAAGTCTTCTGTTATTTGTTCGGATGTGTTGTATACCCAGAGTTAACGTATGCGGGATTCGAACGGTCTTGGTCGGTTTAGCGATCGATTAGGTCCGGGCGAAATCCGTGTCGTTACATATGGTATCAGAGCTTTGGTTAAACTCAAATCTTTGGGGTACAACTCGTTAGAACTGAACAAAAGACTCATCAGAGGTAGGATTAGTAATATCCTATAGAAGAATCCTCATTAGAGATAGAATCAGTAGCACTCTAGAATGAGTGACTCGTTAGAGATGGGGTTAGAAATGCCCTAGAATGAGTCGAGAGTTATTTGTTTATAAATAACGTATTTGTGATTATATATATAATCTGGTTTTAGAAAATATGATTTTAAATATATAAAGTTATATATTTGGAAAATCTAATCAATTAATTGATTGTTGGTTGTGTTGTTTGATTATTAGTTAACTAATAAAATCAACATTTGAATTGAAGGAACCAATTAGGCCAAATTGTACACAAAGTGAACCAAATAGTAAACTGTATTAAAATTTGGTTGGAAATGCATGCATATACATGTACTTACATTGAACAGGTCATAGCAAGGAGGCTAGAGCAGAAGAATAAAATTTGTTTGCCCGACAAATAGGTACATGTTTACTATATAATTTACTGTTTTGTTTGGGTGATGATGATTTTATTAGCCTATTGGCTAGCCGCTTGGCTTTTTCTTTTTCTTTTTGAGATCAGAAAGCCTATATGGCAATTTCGGGATTTTCCCGTGGCTCCCGGTGCAGGGGAGGTTATGGCGAAATTTTTCGAAAATTTAGGGTGTTAGCCAAATTTTTGAAATTTTTGAAAATTCTCATAAAGTGAAAAGTTGGAGAATGAAAGCCAGATCGAACGTAGAGTTGATTAATCAAACCACTTTCGACTTTATTCCTTTTCGGGGACGAAAAGTTTTAAGTGGGGGAGATAAATCCATTCCAATGCAATTATTGGAAATTCTGGTTTTTTTCAAAACCATTTCAAATCCAAAGGAATGATTTCTTTAAATTAAATTGGATTTAGAAAATCTAAGTGTAGTGATTAATCTAAGTGGGTAGTTTGGGATATTGCATGTTGATTGATGCATAGTAGATCCATATATCTATATTGATTGTTGTTTATACACTGGTATTCATGGGGGTAAACCCGTTCCGCGTTAGCGGCGTGGTCCCGTGATATACCATATTATCAAATAAGTTAATTATAACTGTTAGAGTTTCTCACACCAGTCCCATGACTGACCTGTAGTTTGCTTTTCCCTTGCGAACTCGAGTGCCCCTATTTTCCACACGGGCAATCGAGTAGTTTTATTTTGCATATGTATTGAGCAAGATCCTGGATTGAAGCTTTAAGCTGTGTCCAGACATTTACAGTCTTCCGCTGTGTAGTGTATATTTCCGTTGTGCATTGTATTGCATTTATGTAAATTTATTTCCGCTGTGTATAATTTTCGATATACTATGATATTCTGTACTCTGATGTAACATTACTATGATGTTTATAGAAGTCTTCTGTTATTTGTTCTGATGTGTTGTATACCCAGAGTTAGCGTATGCGGGATTCGAACGGTCCTGGTCGGTTTAGCGATCGATTAGGTCCGGGCGAAATCCGTGTCGTTACATTGGATTAGAGGTAATCTGGAGTGGAATCGAACTGATGAATTAAGAGTCGGAATTGAGTTTGGAATTGGAGTTTGAATGGAGTTATAAGTGGATGATGTGGTTTGAAGATAATTTGAATGGAAATCAAGTGGGAATAAAATGGTATATGCTGAATGGATAGCAGATGAAAGTGATAGAGTTGAATGCTCGGCAAAAAGGTCCATGTTTATATTTTATACAAGTATGAGATTTTTTTCGGCTAGCCGTTTAGCTGTTTGATTTTCTTTTGGATTAGAAAATGCCCAGAGAGGCAAGTTGTAGTACTACCGAACGAGACATGCAGAGGAGATGCTAGCGAAATTCTCTGAAAATTTAAGCTATTAGGAAATTTTCAGAATTTTCAAAAATATTCAGTAATAAGAAGAAATTAAATTTTTAATTAGAATTAATCGGTTTAGTTGAAACTAGAATCAAGAAGCAAAACAAAAGATCTTTAATCTAGTTATAATAGGATTCATATCATTTTCCCTACCTTACTAATTTCGGGGACGAAATTCTTTTAAGGGAAAGGAATGTAACGTCTCGTATTTTTATCGGTTTGTATTTGAATATTTAAATCAGTTTAAATATTGAATTCATAATATAAGTGGATTTATAAATTAATTAAAATGAAGTTGAATGTATAAAAATATATATTAAATATAATCGAGCCCGTAATATCGCGGTAGATCGTAATTTAACATTCTAAAATTCAACTGAGCATACATGACTCGTTATAAACCTGATTTCTTCGAAATAAGAAACGTTGGAATCTGTTGAACTTTATTTTTCTAATGGATTTGAAAAATCAAAATTTCGGATTATATATTGTAAGTTATGTCCAAATTAAATATTCAGAAGAGAAGAAGTATATTCTTTTTTGGCTATAAAGGTTATTTTAATATGTTTAAATATTGGATTCGAATTTAGACAAGATTATTTTGAGACGTAGTGATAAATTGTTTTTAGAATTTTACTGTAATTTTTAATTAATTAAATACGCAACTTTTTATTTGGAGTATTTTGCACCCTATATCAATATTTTGGGGTTTCACACTATAATTTAAACTACCGATATTTTTATATTTTTGGGATCATGGCATCACGCTGGACATGATGGTATTTCTATTTTTGTCCACCGCGGTCTGTAAATAAGTGAAATGCTGTATAATGTATGTCGTGTATATACTTCAAGTCAGCAAGCTGTATACTCAGATCTATGTTATTATATTACTTACCAGTGAAGCAAATGCACATGACGTTGGTGGACCTAAGGGAGTAGGAAAAGCAACCTAATGAAATGAAAATACATGGCTGGATTTAATGAAGCGAAAGCAAATCTCTTAGTATATAACAATTTGCTGGAAAAGTATGACAAACATCACGTTCCATTTAATGAACCATACTCCTACAATGTAGACATACATGCCTTCACGTCAGAAACCCATACCTTTTCCTAAGCAATTTAATAAGCTGGACACGACACAAACAATTTTCCTTCACGTCACGATGCAGACAGGCATACATGCCTTTACGTCACAGACAATTTGTCGGGCACGATGTGTTCTTCATTTTCTTTAATTCTAACTTTTTTCTTTCTATTTTCTCACCCTCTAACTTCTTTCTATTTATGATTTGTTAATTTCTGATGCTTGATTAGTCGATATGTTTTACCAAATACGTATTTATGTCGATAATCAAGACCGGGAATTGGTTAGTTCGTTACATATATATTGTTCTCTTACTAGACAAAAGCTTCAACTTTGCTTCGAAAATCATTGAAACCTTGCTAAAATCCAAACAAGGTGAGTTATATACTCACATTTTATGGTTTAATTTTTTTTTTTTGAATCTGTGTTTCTGTGATGCAGTTCGTAGTTATAGTAACTTATTTCCATAACTTATGTGTTATTGCCAATTTGAGCTTAAGTACCTGTTTGAGGCCATATAACTCTTTCATTACACATCGAATTCCTCGAAAATTTCTTTTGTTCTATTTTCTGAATGCTGATCTTTGTTCGTGTTAGGAATTATGCCTGAAACCCACTGGTCGTCTGAAGTAGGGTCAACCCGCATCTTCTTTGGGTCGGAAGTAGGGTCGACTAAAGCACGGGTAGGGGTTCGATGCCCATAGAGAAAATTTGGCGTGATCCCCAGCGTTTGTCCTGCCTTGTTTATTTGTTTTTTGGTCATTTTAGGTAACTGTTGAGGCACTGTTTCCCTAAATTCTTTTCTAATTTTAATTTAATTAGGTAGTTTGATAAATGATTTTATTTAGGCTTATTCTATAACAACCCAACCTACATGGTATCAAATTCCTACCTAAAAAGGACCATTGGAACTTAGAGCTATTCTAAATGGATCGTTGGTTCCAATTAGGAAATACATTAACTTATATAATAGAGCAGACTAAAATGTAATGGTGATCTCACATAGCGGAAGGGATAAAGTATAATAATTCTAAATAAATGTACTATAAACTAAAACCATATAAATGTTGGTTACAGCGAATGCCAACTATCGTTAATGTTGAAGATGTGGATTAAGGATCTTAAGGCAAGCCAAACACTGGCGAATTGTTCTTTATTGATTTTATTAATTTCTTGAAATCTTTTTGGATTAAACAGAATGTTTGAAAATCACAAATGTTAACAATCACAAATTCAAACACAGACGCAGAAAATAAAAAATAAAAAAGCAGTAAAAATACAGTACAGACTAGGATTTTATACTGGTTCGGAGTTACTCTATCTCCAGTCCCACACAACCCTTGGTTATGCATATTTCTTTTCAATATAATCTTTAGATTACAATCCTCGATTTCAATCGCCACGAGGTACACCACCACCTTCTTCCGAGCACATAGTGCCTCTTGATTTCCGAGGCAACAAGATCATCCAATTAATTTCCAAGCTACAATCACACCCAATCGATTTACAAGCTATAATCACGCCTTTCCTTAGTATTAGTTATTTATTTTTAACTCAATAGAACTTGATTTTGCGATCGTTGATTAAAAAAAGCCTATAACTCTTGATTAGCACTTGTTCATAGAGACTTTGATGTAGAATTGAAAGAGAAGAAGGTTGATATAATTTCTTTGAAATGCGGCAGAGTATAAGTATAAATTTTGAGAAATTAAGAATATTAATGGTAAGAGAATAAAAGAAGGAAGAGACGAGAAGTTATAAAAAATTCGAAATCTAAAGCTTATATATTTTTCTAACAGCTACAACTATTCAAAAAGTGTTTGAACTCAAAAGACACAACTTTTCAAAATTTATAAAACAAGTCAACGGTACATATGTTGACATACATAAATGTATATGCCAACATATCCTAGTATAATTTCAAAAATAAAATTTTAAATCAAAGTAAATAATGTTTAAATAAATTATGGTTATTTCTGAATTAAAACAAACTATATTCTCTTATACTAAAATAGAGTATTCCAAATAGAAATATATATATTTAAAAGCATATATTAAGTTAATTAAAAATGATTGAAAAATAAATATAAAATGATATAAATGAATATTTATAATC
Organism: Allium sativum; assembly: GCA_030737875.1. Taxonomy (NCBI): domain Eukaryota; kingdom Viridiplantae; phylum Streptophyta; class Magnoliopsida; order Asparagales; family Amaryllidaceae; genus Allium; species Allium sativum. Next base: position 654,068,829 of record CM060923.1, read on the forward strand.
TATGAATATATTTTAAACTTAATATAAATTGGGAAATTGAAATAATACAATTAGCATTAAATAAGAAAAAACCATTTGAATTAAGAGTTAAAATATATTAAGTATAATTTTAAAATAGGAGTTAAAATAAATTTAAGAATAAATTGGTATAAATTTAAAAGAAGGAAGTAACCATGAAATCATTTTAAAAGTAGGTTTAATACAAGAAAATAATCTTTGAATTCATTTGAAAATAGTGAAAGAACTTTGAAAACAGAATCTAGTGCTAAGCAGAGTTTTAGCAAGATATCTAGACTCTATTCATCTATATTTCTTGAACTCTTGAATTCCTGATACTCATAACTCTTGCATCTTGAAATTTTTCTTCTTTGAAATATTGATTCTCTGGATTATACATTCTTCAATAGTCAATACCTGCATAGATTTCCTGTATGTGTGTGTGTGTATATATAAATTCTAGATAATAGTGTTAGTATATATGTTACAACAATAATAACTGAAACTAGGTTATTGTAATTAAAACTATTATCATCGGTATCTCGATCCCTAACAATCTCCCCCTTTTTGATGATTACAACCATGGTTTATAAAATATTCATACATGTTCATATTTGATGTCTTGATTCTCCACATACTCCCCATTACTCTATTAACTCCTATAAAAAGTATTAACTACCCCTTAATCTAAGCCTTATTTTATAACTCTCCACCTTTATCATCAACAAAAATTATATAACCCTAACTTGACTATAATAATCCTCCTAGAACTAAGATAAAGTTCTAATATATAAAGCTAAGACCAATGAATCTAAAACTATTCTAATCCAAATCAAATAAAAAAATCTAATACTGTCCTTATATACACTAAAAAACTATCTTAAAGAATATGAACACACAAATATATTTATTATTGTAATATTTTGTTTACAACTATACTAATTGTTATTACGCAAATATTTACACGAATAGTTATGTATAATAGGATTAAACGAATATATGAAAACTAAATATTAATTGTTTTTGACATTGGGGACTCATGAATTAGACAATTTGGGCAATGCAGGAAAAATTCTCTATTTTGTTCAATCGCATTTCCTTCCTTATCAAAACAGACTTTGCTGACGCAAATTACTAGATCTTCTTCGTCCATTCCTTGATTTTCTTCTTCTACTTCTTCCACTTTTTCTTCAACCTCTTCTTTTTCTTCTTCTTCTTCTTCATTTTCTTCCATAGGACTGCGAACCTAAATATTGAATGAATCATCTTTAATATAAATTGGATTATTTTGAATTTCCATTATGTATTTCTGAAGATTCCTAACAATCTTCCCTTTATTTTCTTGTTCTTTAGACATCCAAAATTATAGAAGTTATATTTCAATGAGCAATTGTAGGGCATCTTTCATAGAGTCTTCTAATTTGATAACCCTTGCAAGCGTAGATCATTGAAATGGCCCTGGAGTAGGCGAGAAAAGGATTTGGTTGAAGTGGAAGCCATTATTTTATTATTTTAGAATTTTTATTACATAGATAATGAGTGGGAGGAGAAGTATTTTCGATGTGGAGAGTTTAAATAAGATTAATAACTAACTTTGGAGGGAATTTTAATATTAAAACTTCATTGTTATATGTCGACATACAACTTTGTGTATGTCGACATATATATATATATATATATATATACATACATATATATATATATACATATATATGATTTTTGACATTTTTATTTTTTCTAATATTTTTTTGGCAAAGCCGGCTAGTCTTTAAGGTGACCGCAAACAACTTTTATTATAACCAATAATAAAATTATATTATCGTACAGGTGAATGTAGATAGACAATTAGCTAGGTCAGTTGTAAAGGCGGACCGTCTACCACATCCAACATTTAAAGTGTTTCGTCCACTAATCTAAACTAGATTACAGTTCAAGAGCTAGTTGTATACTAGACTACTAAGAATTTACTATACATGCCACGCAGGGAGGTAATAACTATTACAATTTTTTATAAGGCTTACGGGGTTGAGTGGACCCCTACCACTTTTATTAAAGAACCATAGAAAATAAAAGGAAAATACAACACACACAAGAAGACATAGAAACACGATTCTTCAAACATGAGAAGAAAAACACAACACGCTTATTAAATTGTTACATAAGGTTGTTCAAAATCCCAAGGTCAAAAGTGAAGCTTAAAAGCCGAATTCCTTCTCTGATATCCATGCATACACATCTTCTAATTTGATCTTTGGTATTCACATTACATGCGTTAAACACATACGCATTTCTCTCTCCATACAATGTACATAAACTTTTTAAGCACAAAGTTTAGTAATCTATCTTTTGGATTTTTCAGTTTGGTTGAGCAAATTATTCCATTGAATAGTGGTGTTTTGATTGGCATCATTCCTTCCAATGTTGTTCATCAGTTCATGGCAAATGAAAACAGTTCCTGACATTGAAAGAATAAATGCTCAATTGTCTTATTTTCATTCCTACATAACACACATGCTTGTTCACATTGAACTCCTCTTAATAATAGCTTGTCCTTCGTAAAGATTGAACTATTAATAACTTTCCACATCAAGAGATTTTCGCGCGCACTATTATCTTTTTCCCGGATTTTCCAACTCCATTTACTGTTCGGCATAGCGTTGATTCCAGATAAACTTTCATACAAATTCTTGATCCGATAAACATTACTACTATTGCACAAAACAGTCACATGTTCACCTAGACCTTTAAGCTTCAATTGTCAGGCTTTAATCCACATTAGATTGATTTTAGTAATGTAGGAAGGTGGCAAACAGATCTTCCTATCAATAACATATTCAATTACTATGACATTGCGATTTATTCCAGATGACATTATTTTAAGTTGTGAGAGAGCTTTATTTAGAATTAATCCATTTTCTGACAAGGGGTCATCCCACAAATGCACTTGGGAGTCAAGAGTAATTGAATACGTGAAACATGGAAGAATAAGAGATCTTAACTTGAAAATGCTTCTCCAAGTAAGCCTAACTTCTGGGGACTGAGACATATTCCAGAAATTTCTGTCTTTAACAACATTGAACTTCGACCATTTAACCCATAAGCTATCAGAATTGTTTATGAAGTCATCAATGTGCTTAATGAAAGCAACTCTATTCCATTGTTTTAGGTTAACAATTCCCAGGCCTCCTTTAATTATAGTACTTTCAACTTTTTTAAATGCAATAGGAGATAAATATTTTCCATTGTTTTTTCCTTTCCACAAATGATGGATAAAAGCAGATCGTACCATCACCGCTATTTTGGAATGAATAACAAAAGTCCTCAACCAGTAAACTTGAATAGAAAAAATAACAGACTTAATCAATGTTAGTCTTCCTGCTTGGCTTAGAAGTCTACAAGTCCAGCTATTTAGTCCAATAGTGATCATGATAAATAGTGGTAAGCATTGACTGACTGTTATCTTAGTAGTAATAAGAGGTAGTCTAAGGTAAGATAATGTTTCTATGTTGTTGGACAAACCAGTTCCAACTTGAATAGCATGGATTTGAGGTTCAGAAATGCCCATAGCTTTCATATTGGACTTCTGCAGATTCACTCTTAGACCAGTCATTTCATAGAACTCGTTCAAGGTTTCGAAGATAGCATTTATTGTCAAACAGTAGGATTACAAAAAATGACAAGATCATCTGCAAACATTAAAGAGGAGACCCTTGGTTCATAACACTTTGGATGTAATTTGAACAAACCACTATCAATCTTTTTATTCAGCATCTGATTTAGCACTTCCATCACAACTATAAATATATATGCATATATTGGATCTCCTTAACATATTCCATGCTTGCTCTTGAAATACCCAACAGCAGATCCATTAATGAGTAGCGAGAAGTGAGCAGTAGAAATACATGTTAAAATCCAGGAAAAAAAGTGATGTGGAAAGTCATGAGGCCTAAAATTCTCACTATAGAGTCCCACTGGATCATATCAAATGCATTCATTATGTCAAGTCTGAACATGGCTTTTGGACTAATATTAGAGTGGGTGTAACCATTTTAAGAGTTCATGTGAGAGGAGAATGTTTTCTAAAATATTACACAGATGCAAGTATACGGCTTGATTAGAAGAGATAATGGAAGGTAGCATCTTTTTGATCCTTGTAGCAATCATCTTGGCTACGCATTTATAGAGAGTGTTACAACATGAGATGGTTCTAAAGTCCGAAACAGAAGTGGCATTTTTCATCTTTGGGATAAGAGCTATATTAGTGGTATTGAAAGATGGCAACATTCTTGATTTGAGGAAGACATGCGTCACTGCTTTACATGCGTCTCGTTCAAGGAACTGCCAACAAGAAGAATAACAGAATGCATTGAAGCCGCCAGGGCCTTCGGATGAGTTTTTGTCGAGAGTGAGCATAGCTTCTTTGACTTTGTTATTGGATACTTCAATACACAGAGATTGATAATCAAATGCAGATAATTTAGGTAGAATGTATGGATTAACGAAATCGAGGTTAAGGATGAAGTTATCATAATTTCCGAACAATTCAGAAAAATGTGATAAGAAAGCTCTTTCAACATCACCTTGATTCTCCATAGTAACACCATTCTTGTCAACTATACGAAGTATATTTTATTTTCATTGTTTATTCTTAAGCGTAGCGTGGGAATAAGCATCGTTTTTGTCACTATCAATCTTCCATCTCATACAAGCTTTCTGTTTAATCATCGTGTCTTCAACGGTTAGAGCACTTAGATATTGATTAGTCGTGTAACTTTCGATTTGAGGATGAACTGGATTTGTTGGGTCTTCCATCATCTAATTTGAATTTGTTGAAGTTTCTCTCTCCAAAGAGTGCTCTTCTTTCTACCATTGCCAAATTATTGCTTTTCCTAATCTCTAAGTTCGTTCTTCAAATCTATAAGCTTAGCCTACATGATAACAAGAGGGTTACCAAAGGTAGGTTTCTTCCAAATTCCTTTGACAAAGCCAAGGAATCAGGGTCATCAACCTAATTATTAAAAAATTTAAAACTTGAATTGCCTTCATGTCTAGCTCACGTAGGTAAAGAATGATTGGTGAATGGTTCGAAAGAAGTGAAGATGGCATGTTACAATGAAGGGCTGGCCAAAAACTGAAGGATTTGGCAGTGTAGAAGGCATAATCAATCATAGAATAGACTCTAGGACCATCCCTCCTTATATTATTCCAAGATAATGTCATACCAGCACATTTGATATTTATGAGATCGACCTGTTTGTGAGTGTTGCGAAGTGGTAGAATTTTAGAGTTGGAGAAGGGATTTCCACCAATTCTTTGAGTGGTTTCTAAAAAACAGTTGAAATCATCAAGAAGGAACCAAGGATGAAAAGTTTGTCTTAGGGAAAGGCTAGGTTTGAACGGGTTTTGTGTGGGTAGGAGGCTATTGGCAGGATAGATGAAAATAAAGTAGTAGGAGGACTGGTCAATTTGGTTGATGGCATGACAGTAGATATACAGAGTACATTTGATTACATATTTTCAAGTACACAAAACTACATATACAAGAATATAGCCATAGAAGAAAGTGACATACAGAGTAAATAAAAAACTTATACATCGTGTCATAGCACGGAGCTCGAGTTCCTTAGTACAACATAACCTATCACAAGTATCCAATAGTGCACAGAGCTAAAAAAGCATGGGTAAGCCCATTCCTCCAAGAACAAGGCTCGCGGCACTGTTGAATGACATAGACAAGAGAAAAGGCTATTCCATGAGCAGATGACATCACTAATACGTGAGCAGCAAGAGAAGAAGATCACCAAAGATAATCTGAACATCAACGAAACAAGAGCATGCACTTCCATGTGCTAATGCAGAAAAAACCACGATGACTCCATGAAACATATGAAAGCACTCACACGAGACAGTAGAAACCGGTGTAGATAGACCAAAAAAACACCTAAAGTATTACATGTCATGTCAGAGCTTCCGCTTCCCGTGTCAATGGAGAATGGCACCAATGCAAAATGTAAGAAAAGCATCACATATAAACCGAAAATAACACACATGCCAAATGCATCTCCCTTGAAAACAACATTCCCCAACTACCATACAAGAATTCAAAAACCACATACAAAAAATCCAACACCCCAAGATGAACATCCTGTTACGTAGAGTTTCAAAGCATGTCACATTTACCAACACACATCAAACTAATGACCAATAACCAAACAATTACAAATGAAGCTTACAGAGCTAAAGACTACGACCTGCTTCACCTTTTAGAGCATACTCGATAAATAAGGTAACATGCATACAGACCAGAAACTTGAAGGAGTCATGAACCACACAAAGTGAATTTCCATTCCAGATGAGCAAGTGACTCCGCGAAGTTGTGAAACAATAGTATATTAATAAGTCGACCAATATCATTGCATCTTAAGAGCAAAACAAAGACACTACGTTGATAGATGATGATTGTAGTAGGGTTGAATTAGATAACGATAGCAGGGAGGTGGATATTAAGGCGAAATAGCGATGAAGAAGGTGATCAGACAAGAAAGATCTGGATTAGGATATATGGAGAAACCCTACACGATGACGGAAACATGCCAGAGAAGAGGAGGCGTGAAGGATTTTGAATCGAAAATAATTGAAAGGGGAGGAAAGATGATAAGCGAAGAAATGAAGAAATCCAAGAAAAAAGGGCAAAGAGGCACATCGCAATTAAGAAACGATTTCTCCAAAAACATGCGCCATTGGCCATGTATATGTTTTGTCTTATATTTTATTATATATTTAATTATTTTACTTCAGTTAATGAAAAAAATGTCTAGTTGTCTTCTTAATTTAGTAAATGTTGCTTCATTTAATGGTTTAGTTAGTATATCTGATGTTTGATTTTCTATTTTAATAAATTCTATTGAAATATTTTCTTTATTTACATTATCTCTGAGGAAATGATATCTCACAGCAATATGTTTTCTCTAACATGATGAGTATGATTTTTAGATAAATTTATAACACTCGTATTATCGCAGTAAATTGGTGATTTGGTTGTAATTAATCACAAATCTCTTAGAGTTTGTTGCACATATATTACTTGACAACAAGTTAAAGCAACATATGTATATTATGCTTCAGCTATTGACAAAGAAGCGGTATTTTGCTTTTTACTAAACTAGGAAATCAAAGAACGATCTAAAAAGTGACAAGTTGCACTCATACGTTTAAGGTCTGATTTACAACCAGCATAGTCAGCATCGCAATATGAATCAACTGAATCATTTTTAGGATAGAATAAACGAAAATCTAACGTATGTTCATATAATACGTTTTATGGCTTTTAAGTGAGTTTCCATAGGTTGTAACTGATATCTAGCACAGAAACAAACACTATGCATCATGTCCGATCTAATCGTAGTTATACATAATAAAGAACCTATCATACCTCTATATAATATTATATCTACATGTTTTGAAGATTCACCTTTATTTAACGCTTCATTGGTTGCCATAGGTGTAGGTTTTCCTTTAGTACTAGCCATTTTAAAATTATTAATTAAATCGCTAGCATATTTTTTCATGATCAATAAATATTCCATTATCTAATTGTCTAATTTGTATTCATAAAAAGAAAGTGAGTTCTCCTATATGACTTATTTTAAATTCTTTTGTCATGATTTTTGGGAATTCTTGATTATTTTTATTGCTGGTTGATCCAATAATCTATCGCTTATATAGATTAATATAATTGAACATCATTTTCATTTATTTTAAGAAATAGTGTATTATCTACTTTAATAATATCAAATTTTGATTTTACAAAAGTTCTTAATCTATCATACTAATCTTTAGGAGCTTGTTTTAATCCATATAATTCTTTATTAATTTATAAATGTGTTTAGCAAATTTTTCATCTTCGAATAACGGGGGTTATTCATCATAAACATCTCCTTTTATGAATCCATTTAGAAGAAAAAAATTACATCCATTTGAAGTAGTCTGAAATTATTATGATTAGCGAAACCAAGTAGAATTCTAATAGCTTCTTATGTCGCGACAAGGAAAAAGGTTCCATCATAATCTATCCCTTCTTCTTGACAACATCCTTAAGAAACTACTCGTGCTTTGTTCTTAACGACCTCACAAGTTCATTCATTTTATTTTTATAAATCCATTTAGTTCCTATTATTGTTTTATCCTTTAGCCTGGGAATAAGTTCACATATATCATTTACGGTGAACTGATTCGGTTCCTGTAACAACCCGGAAAATCTGAACCAGTTTGAAAATTTTAATTTGGCTATTTTAGTGGATTTTAAATATTTAAAATAAATATTTTAAATAATAATGATGAAAAGTAAGTTTGAATCGATGTTTGAAAATGAATATAATTATTTCTAATTATAAACAAGGCCTGAAATGGCGTGGTAGTTTCAAAATTTGAATTCAAACTTTGACTTACTGTACCGGGTGCAAAATAAAAAGGATTCTAGTGAAACCAAAAATATTTAAATCTTTTAGTGAATATCTTTCTAACGAATCTGAAAAATCGAAGTTTCATAGCGGGAAGCAAAAGTTATGGCTAAATGAATTTTCAGAAAGGTCGCAATAGAGTTTATATAGCCCGTGAAAATGGCCATTTTGCAAACGACCTCAGAATTCGACGAAACCACTTTTGTTGGATCCGGGAAGTCAAATTATTGCTAGATTTCAAATTTCATAATTTTTGAAGCTAGTATGTGAGCGTGGCAAAGGAAAATGTGTTTGGTCGATTTCTATTAAATTGGATCGACCAGAAAAGGGCCATTTTTCAAACGGTCTTAGAATTCAATGAAACTAGTTTGTGTGGACCGTATCGTCAAAACATAGCTAGATTTATTTTTTTGGGAATTTTTAGAATCAATATGTGGCCCTGGCAAATTTAAATGTATGTTCAAATTAAATATTGAATGTTTTATATTTTAATTTGAAGGAAAACTGGCTGAAACAGTAGAATGGGCCTACGAAACATGTCCCATTGTGTTCGGAATGGAGGTATTTAGCTAGGGACGACAGTCGTTGGGTTTGGATTGGAGTTCGTTTGAGATAAGGGGTATTTTTGGATTTTTAAAACTTATAAATATAAAAAATATCATTGGGCCACATCAAATTCTCTCTCCCCGCTTTCTCTCTCTCCCTCCCCCGATGGACGACGGAAACCCCTTCCATCCTTCCTGTCCATTTTCTGCCCAAACCACTTCGATTCAGACTTCGACCCAGTTGAGATTTTTGAAGAACTTTCTCCACTCTTCAAATCTAGACCAACCCCACCCCTTTATCGTGACCTGTAGCACCGGAATCGACCCTCTGAAGTTCCACCGTTGCACGTCGGAATCCCCCTCCCCATGGCGATCGAACTAGCGGTGGTTGACACCCCCTGGAGCAGATTTCAAAGCCCTACCTTGTGGCGAAGGCCGGTCGACGTATCGTTGCACGGATTTCAAGAAAAACTAAAACCTAGTTTTGAAGGTTTCGTGGAGGTAACGGCTGATTTTATATTAAACTATTTAATAGCGCTTTAAAGCACTACGGCTTTTGATTTCACTGTAAAAATCATATCTTTTTCGTTTCTTAACGAAATTCAGTGAAACAAGAGACAGTGGACTCATGTGGACGTTTTCTACATTCTAGAAGAGACCGGATACTTTTCTGAGCCTTCTGCTATTTTTGGTGGAGTGGAACCCAATGTGAGATTTCTGAATTATAAACGATATGGAAAACGACGACGTATAAATTATATAGTCGATGTATGAGTTATATAAGCATTGTACACCTTATGTATCAGCGTTCTATAAGTTGTACGTTCGATGTATAAGTTATATATGCATTGTAAAAATTTATATATATGTTGAAATGGAAGTGAAATATACTTATATATATATACACGCCCCTCGTCCACAAACCATGGTCGATATTTATTGGTTGTGATTGGTGTGAAAATTGGTTGATAGCGAATGGTTGATTAGAATTGTTTGTGGTTGAAATTGATTGATTGTGGTTGAAAAATACCCATTTGTGGTGGAGAATTATTTGGTTGAAACCACATAGGATTAGTTTGTGGAAAAGGAAAAAAATAAACATGCCGCCTGCGTGCGAACTAGATGCATGAAATCCCCATTGTCAAAAGCTGCGAGGCTTTAAGGTAGAGCGATGAGCTGTACTAGGGACGGTCCCGGTTTTAACTACCCTGCCGTTATGCTGCCGAAATTTTGAATAATATTCATGTGTTAGAATTATTTTCATGTGCTGAAACTATATTCATGTGTTGAATAGAAATTCATGTGTTGAACGACATTCACGTTTTGAAATAAATTGTTTTATAATAAAATTCATATTTTTATCATCTATATGAACTACATAAAATAGCCGTGTCCGTGTTTTGAAATAAACTGTTTTATAATTAAAATCATATTTTTATCATCTACAAGAACTATATAAAATAGTCGTGTTTTAAAATAAATTGTTTTATAGAAAAAAAATCATATTTTTATCATCTATATGAACTATATAAAATAGTAGTGTTTTGAAATAAATTGTTTTATAATAAAAATTCATATTTTTATCATCTATATGAACTATATAAAATAGTCATGTTTTGAAATAAATTGTTTTACAATAAAAATCACATTTTTATTATATACATGAATTGTTAAAAATAGTAAAGTGTTGAAATAATTGTCTGTTGGATAAAAATATCATTTTTATCAAATGTATGAAAAGAATATGGTTTTGAAATCGAAGAGTAGATTATATTTATATATACATAAATATAATTAGAATAAATCAAATAACGAAGCTGCAGTTCGTGTTTTGAAACCGTGATTTCAAACGATTAGTGCGGAAGATCCGACCATCGGATTTTCCCGAAACCGAAACCGTTGGGTTCGCTTTGGAAATATCTTTCCAACAACACCCACTTTGTGAAGATCCGACGGTTGGATTGTCTAGAATGTTTAATTCAAATCTGAAGAAAAGCAGCGCCAGAATCGATTATGTATATATATATATATATATATAATTAAAATAAATCGAATAACGATGCTGCAGTTCGTATTTTCAAATCAAAACTTCAAACGAGCGTACGGGGAGATCCCACCGACGGATTTTCCCAAAACTGGAACCGTTGGATTCCTTTTGAAAAGATATTTCTAATGATATAAATTTTTTGAAGATCCAACAGATAGATTTTCAGATATGTGCAAATCAAATCTGAAGAAAAACAGCGCCACGGCCGCATTATGGCCTGAAGCGTCGTTTGAATGAAATGGCTATTTTTAAATTAAATAAAAATAACGATAAATCGTTATAAAATATTATAAACGATACGGAATGTAAATATACCGAATTTACCAGGTATATTGGATATTTGATGGTTGAATGTGAAATTTATAAACTAACTGAAGGTTAGCTAAGTCGAATGGTTTCCTGGGTTTTGATCTGATGTTGGTTTCGGCCTTCTGGGTTAATATTTGGGAAATCGTTCTCTTACTAATTTACGGTTAGTGAATGATGAACTGCAATGAGGCGTATGTTGTGTTTGTGTAGCACTTGTTTATTATATACGCGAGTTGCTCAGAAAGACAGGGTTTATTCCATTCTGAATAACTGAATCGACGATAAGAAATCGATGATGAAGACAGTGATTGAAGACCGGAGATCTTCACCTCGGTTGGATGGTAACTGATGTCTTGATTGGGAGGCATCCCGAAATATAGATAATAAGTGATGATCGTCCAGACGTACGTGGAGATCGATGGGTATGCGAGGTATATAGTGCCTCCGGTTTCGTTCAGACCCAGAACGGACTTGTAAATGGACTGTGTGTCTGACATTGGAATTCATTCTGTGTGATTGATAGCCATCAGTTGCATTGTGTGAATTGCCGGTGTGGCATGCGAAGATGCAGTGATCAAGGCTTCTGTTGAAAAGCAAAGTTTTTTGGTTGATGATCAAAGCACGGCCTGTGTGGCATAGCTTTGTGTATAATGTGAATTCGCGAGCCTCACACCCCGGTATGGACCAAAAACAATAGAGGACCTCAGGGAGGGCATGTGTTTCCTTCTAGCTAGAGGTGGTTTCATTGCTTAAACTGGCTAACATATATATTATTTTCACATATATAGTTTTTGCTGTTGCGAGGCGCCTCGGATATATCAGTGACTATGTGAAGCCAATGGAGCCATTTGTTGGCTCATTGACGCCCCAAAGGGCGGGGAAACGTAGTGTTCAGGCATTTTAATCCACATCGGTGGACCGACCCTGTCGCTCCTAGGGTCACTCGAGCTCTGATCCTGAGACACGGGCTAGAGCGTCTCGAATTTGGTAAGGACTATCTTTTGCCTTGGTTCATGACGGAAATCCAATTTCCAAATACTTGACTGTGCGGTTATGATTGTATACCTATATATGGCGACATGATATATGGTACCCATGCCGTCTATGATTGATATTTATGATTGTTTATAACATCAGAAACTAACTGGAAACGAACTAAGATGGGTAGTTTCTTGGGTATTGGTCTGATGTTGGTTTCGGCCTTCAGTGTTAATACTTAGGGGATCGTTCTCTTACTAATTTATAGTTGGAGTCTGATTAAGAATTGAATGATAAAGTTTACATTTTAAGTGATTTTACTTTACACGTATTAAGCATATCTTGGTTGATACAAGGTAAAACTCTATCCTCCGTTTTGCATTGCATTGTGTGATGGGACTTGAGTCTTATATCGGCTTCATTTTTATAAAAAACATTGCGATGTTTAAAAGATTTACTTGTTTTAAGCACTGGCAATCCAATGGAGTGAACCCGTTCCGCGAAAGTGGCGTGGTCCTGTGATTAGCCAAATTATATATTGTGTTAAGTAGATTTCTCAAACCAGTCCCATGACTGACTCGTAGTTTGTTTCACTTGCAAACTCGGGTGCCCCTTTTTCTACGTAGGCAGTCTTGTATTCAGGTTTTAGCAGGCTCTTTCTGGATAGTTGGAGCTGAAGATGGATTCTATCATTTATCTCTTTTTATGTTGTTCAGCTCCTACTGTACATATTATGTTTGTTTTCCACTGTAGACATTTATGTATAGCTGAACTGTATTTGTACTAAGTATGATCCTGTATACTGCGCAACTCTGATGATTATGTTTATCCAGTGTATTATTCGTACATTATCTAGTGTATTTATTTATTTCTGTTCTGCTGTTATCTGTTTATGTGTTATATTCCAAAGATTACCCTTGACACCGTCGTACGGGGTTTCGGGGTCGTCACAACGTTGTATCGGGGCTTTGATTAAGCTTAGTGCTGGGATATAACATATTAACGAACTCGTCAGAAATAGAACCAGTAGTGTTCTAGGACGAATAACTCATTACAGGTTGGATCAGTAATATTCTAGTATGAGTATAGTAGAATGAAATAACACCTCGATAGATACATTTACATTCAAGTATATGTCTTTATGCTTTAAAATATCTTTTCTGTTGACCTGACACTTGATCTTCTATTTGCAGAAGTACTAGAAAATGAGTGTCAGAAATAGAAGGAATGCAGAACAAGATATTGTGGCTCTATTAATTAAGTATCCAAATATGGGTGGAATACCATTCTCGGGTGAAGAATCTATTATGAAAACACAAGCTTGGATTCGTTCTACTGAGAAAATCTTTGACGGTTTAAAGCTGAGAGATGACCAGAAAAGATTACTGGCATCTTGGGCACTCAAAGACGAAGCCTTGTTCTGGTGGGATTCGATTATTAAGGATAATCCAGAAGGTGATATCACCTGGGATAGATTCAAAGTGATTTTCCTGGAAAGATTTACTCCTCCTGAAGCAACTGAGCGGTTATGTGATGAATTCTCTTATCTGATACAAGGAGATATGAATATCCCAGAATATCATAAGAAATTCAATGAACTTTCTCATTTTGCCCCTCATCTTATTCAAAATACGAAGAGGAAGAATCTGAGATTTATTAACGGACTTCAAAGAAAGTACCAAAGTAAAGTAATGGGGCATGTGAAGCTTCCTTTCTCTAAAATGGTATACATGGCTTACCAGTATGAGGATCTCGACAAGAAAGGTATGCTGCGCTACGAAGAGGAAGTCTGTTCTAGTAATAAAGGGGAGTCTGAAACTGATAATCCTGAGGCCAGTACGATGCCTGAGGTTAATAAAAAGCCCGGAGCCAAAACGAAAAGGGCTAAATATGAGAAAGGACAAGTAACGACCGCCATATGCAATAAATGCAAGAAGCCAGGGCATTTGGCGATAAACTGCGGACCCTTAAAGAAGCGATTAAAAGGTGGACTTCAATCCAAGAAGGGATTTCAAGAGAATAGAAAGTGCAATCAATGCCACCAGGCCGGTCATCTTTCAAAGGCCTGCTCGCTATTCAGAAAACCTGAAGCAGTACATGTAAATGAAGTGGCAGAAGTGCCTGCATCTTCGTCTTCTCAGGAAAGGTCTGATGTTTTGGAAGGCACACTTAATGTCAAAAATATTCCAGTTAAAGTACTGTTTGATACAGGCGCGTCACAAAGCTTTATTGCAAAGAATGCAGTTAAGAAGCTAGATTTGAATTTGAAAAGGCTCAAAGAACCCATCACTGTCCATAATCCAGTTGGAGGTTCCCTCAATCTTAGTTGGGTTTGTGGGGGTGCCTGTCTCTTTTTCCTGTTATAAGTTCCCTACCATCTCGATCGTCATGAATTTTACTGAATTTGATCTTATTTTGGGATTGGATTGGTTAACCAAATATGAAGCAGTGGTTAAATGCACCGAGAGAGTTGTTAAGGCAAAGGCCCAATCAGGGAAATATATGACCATACCATGCGAAGGTCCGAATTCAAATAGAAAAGACTTCTGGGCAGCTTTGGATGTTTCTACTGCTCAAATAGAAAATATCCCAGTAGTCACAGAGAATATTCCCGACCTCATAAAAGATATTCCTGTCGTTAAGAATTATGCGGATGTGTTCGAAGAAGTTGTTAGCTTACCTCCGCAGAGAGAAATTGATATCAAGATCGCTTTAATTCCGAATGCAAGGCCGGTAGTGCACGCTATTCGGAGAATGACTCTAAAGGAGAAAGAAGAACTAGACAATTATACTCGACAGCTTGTATGGATGGGTCTGATCAGGCCTAGTTTCTCTAATTAGGGAGCAGTAGTGGTGTTTGTCCCAAAGTCTGACGGTACTCTGCGACTATGTGTGGATTATCAGGACTTGAATAAGCCGACAATAAAGAATAAATACCCATTGCCGCGAATCGATGATTTATTGGATCGTCTGAATGGAGCACAAGTATTTTCAAGGATGGACCTAGCTAAGGTTTCAATCAGCTTCGTATTGCTGAAGAGTGTGTTCTTATGATAGCATTCAGAGGTCCAGACTTATTCTATGAGTGGTTAGTAATGCCGTTCGGCTTATGTAACGCTCCTGCCTATTTTATCGATCTGATGAATAGAGTGTTTAGAGGAGTCTTGAATAAGTTTGTTCTGGTTTTTATTGACGATATTCTAATCTTCTCTAAGTCAAAAGCCGAACATGAAAAACATTTGGAACAAGTTCTAGAAATTCTGAGAAGGAACGTATTGAATGCTAAACTTTCCAAATGTATATTCTTGCAAGATGAAGTAAAGTTTCTTGGCCACGTCGTATCAAAAGAGGGAACTGCTGTGGATCCAAGTAAAATCACCGCTGTTCAAAATTGGAAACAGCCGAGTACTCCCAGAGAAGTCCGAAGCTTTCTTGGATTGGCTAGTTATTACTGGAAGTTCGTTAAAGATTTTTCGAAGATATCTAGTCACTTAACAAAGCTTACAAAGAAGAATGCAAAATTCAAGTGGACTCCAGAATGTGAGGAGGCTTTTCAAAAGCCAAAAGTCAAATTAACAACGGATCTAGTGTTAACGATAATCGATGGCAATCAAGACTTGAAATTCTGGATAGATGCCTCTAGAGAAGACCTTGGTGCAGTATTAATGCAAAGAGGCCAAGTGGTTGCGTATGCTAGCCGTCAGCTGAAGCCGCATGAGAAAAACTACGTCACTCATGATCTTGAGTTATTGGCTATCGTATTTGCTTTGAAAATCTGGAGACATTATCTTCTGGGTGAGAAATTCAAACTGTTTACAGATCACCAGTCGCTAAAGTATCTGTTCACCCAGAAAGACTTGAATTTGAGGCAGCAACGTTGGCTAGAGCACCTTGCGGCATACGATTTTGATATTTTGTACACTCCAGGGAAAGCCAATGTTGTGGCCAATGCGCTAAGTAGAAAGAATGTAATGATCGCCAGTTTTATTATTACGACTTCACTGATTGATAAAATATATGCTCTTCAGAATGATGATCACTTCATTCAGAGGATCAGAGAAAGAATACAGAAAGGCGAACACTTGAGTTTCAAGATCGATGACCAAGGGATTCTAAGGCTAAAGGGTCGAACTTGCGTTCCTAACATTCCTGAGCTCCGAAAGGATGTGCTGGATGAATGCCATAAGTCAAAACTTAGTATCCATCCAGGAGTGAGCAAAATGTATAATGACATCAAACGCACTTTCTGGTGGAGGTCGATGAAGAGAGACATTTCTTTATATGTTAGCAGGTGCTCTACTTGCCAACTAGTCAAAAGCGACCAACAGAAACTGGCTGGATTGTTGCAACCGTTGGACGTTCCAGGTTGGAAGTGGGAACATATTTTCATGAACTTCATAGATGGTTTGCCCAGAACCAGAAAAGGAAATGACAGTATTTGGGTGATCGTAGATCGCTTCACGAAGACCGCCCATTTCATACCTGTCAGATCGAACAGAACTGCTCAGAGTCTGGCGCAGATTTATTTCAAGGAAATTGTTAGGCTACATGGAGTGTCGATCAGTATAGTTAGTGATAGAGATCCAATATTTACTAGCCAATTCTGGGATGAATTTCAAGTAGAACTGGGAACAAAGCTGAACTTGAGCACCGCTTATCTTCCTCAGACAGATGGTCAGACTGAGAGGGTGAATCATATACTAGAAGATTTATTGCAGGCTTGTGTTCTTGATTTTGGTGGATCATGGGAAGAGCATTTACATTTAGCAGAGTTCCCATACAACAACAGCTACCAAGCGAGCCTGACAATGTCACCATTTGAAGCATTGTATGGTAGACCATGCCGATCTCCTGTTTATTGGGTTGAACCTGGTAATAAACTTGTATTGGGACCTGATATGATCCGTGAAGCCGCAGACAAGGTCGATTTCGTTAAGAAACGATTATTCGCCGCTCAAAGCCGACAGAAGAGCTATGCTGATTCGAGAAGAAGAGATTTGGCTTTTTCTGTTGGTGATTATGTGTATCTAAGGGTTTCTCCGATGAGAGGAGTGACTCGATTTGGCAAAACTGGGAAGTTGGCACCCAGATTTATTGGGCCATTCCCTATTCTTGAACGGATTGGAACTCTCGCTTATAGAATTCATTTACCGGATTGGTTGCCTGGGGTGCATGATGTATTTCACATATCTCAACTTCGAAAGCACATTAATGATCCAGACTTGATCGTGGAAGAAGCAGCGCAGCAGGATATTGAAATTACTCCAGTATTGGCTGTGAGAAGAGAGCCACTAAAGATTGTCGGCAAAGAAACCAAAGAGCTGAGGCACAAGAAGGTTCACTTAGTCAAAGTGCAATGGAGTGGAGATCCGCGAGATTGTACTTGGGAAACAGAGGAAAGCATTAAGAAGCCTATCCTAAGTGCAGGGTGGATATCTCTGATTGACTCTGGTGCAAGGTACATTTACCATACTTTGCATTACTATTTTGTTCTCTACTTTGTTGTTATTTTCTTTTCATTGATGCGAACTTTTAATTCTATAGTCTAATTATTTTAAAAAGAGTATATGAATGATTAGTATATTTTTTGAAAAGTTAAAAAACAAATTGATTGTTGTTTGTGTTGTGTGATAGTAGATTTGATTAATTAAATTATTAGAATGATAGTTAATTAAATCAAGTATTGAACTGATTTAAAAATAGATAGAAATATATACATGTGCATTATATATGTTTGAACAGGTAAAAGGATTAGCTGTTGGGTAAAGAATTTATTTGCGTGCCCGACAAATTGGTAAACCTTAATGAGTTGGATGCAAAATATTAATATATCAACTCCTGTGAATGCCATTGGATGCGGAGTGCTGGTTGTTCTGTGTGTAATAATAAATGTCGACATAGGATAGTAACAATTAATTTTGAACTACACCACATGGCATACTTCTCGAAGATAGGCATACTTCATCATATAACACATAAGCATTTGGAGCTTGTGTGACGAGGTTGAAGATTTACCATACGAGCGAGAGGCTTGTATGGCGATGACTATATATTACAGGTTGAACAGATGACTGATATGGACCATATAAAATATAACGGTAAATTGCCAGATTAATAAAAACCCCACACGGGTCTGGAGATGACAATAAACACGTCTCTCTGGTCATTAAAGCACAAAAACCATTTATATGGTGACGATAATTTATTCTCTGGAGTTATGATCCATACACACTCCCTTGTGAACACCGAAATATATCACTATAAATATGTGCATGCTTATTAGGATTTATTGGGTACCTAATACGGCCCAATAAATTTCCAAACCCCTCCCCGTACAAAGGAGGTTATGGCGAAATTTTTCGTAAATTTAAGGTGTTAATCAAATTTTTGAAGAATTTGAAAATTCTCAGAAACTGAAAAGTTGGAGAATGGAAGCCCGATTCAAAGTTGAGTTAGTAAATTAAACCACTTTCAACTTTGTTCCTTTTCGAGGACGAAAAGTTCAAAGTGGGGGAGATTGTAACAACCCGGAAAATCTGAACCAGCTTGAAAATTTTAATTTGGCTATTTTAGTGGATTTTAAATATTTAAAATAAATATTTAAAATAATAACGACGAAAAGTAAGTTTGAAACGATTTTTGAAAATGAATATAATTATTTCAAATTATAAACACGGCCTGAAATGGCGCGGTAGTTTCAAATTTTGAATTCTAACTTTGACTGACTGTACCGGGTGCAAAATAAAACGGATTCTAGTGATACCAAAAATATTTAAATCTGTTAGTGAATATCTTTCTAACGAATCAGAAAAATCGAAGTTTCATAGCGGGAAGCAAAAGTTATGGCTAAATGAATTTTTAGAAAGGTCGCTATAGAGTTTATATAGCCCATGAAAATGGCCATTTTGCAAACGACCTCAGAATTCGATGAAACCACTTTTGTAGGATCCGGGATGTCAAGCTATTAGTAGGTTTCAAATTTCATAATTTTTGAAGCTAGTATGTGAGTGTGACAAAGGAAAATGTGTTTGGTCGATTTCTATTAAATTGGATCGACTAGAAAAGGGCCATTTTTCAAACGGTCTCAGAATTCTATGAAACTAGTTTTGTTAGGACCGTATCGTCAAAACATAGCTAGATTTATTTTTTCGGGAATTTTTAGAATCAATATGTGGCCCTGGCAAATTGAAATGTACGTTCAAATTAAATATTGAATGTTTTATATTTTAATTTGAAGGAAAACTGACTGAGACAGTCGAATGGGCCTACGAAACGTATCCCATTGTGTTCGGAATGGTGGTATTTAGCTGGGGATGACAGTTGTTGGGTTTGGATTGGAGTTCGTATGAGATAAGGGGTATTTTTGGATTTTTAAAATTTATAAATATAAAAAATATCATTGGGCCACATCAGATTCTCTCTCCCCTCTTTCTCTCTCTCCCTCCCCCGATCGACGATGGAAACCCCTTCCATCCTTCCCGTCCATTTTCTGGCCAAACAACTTCGATTCAGACTTCGAGCCAGTCGAGCTTTTTGAAGAACTTTCTCCACTCTTCAAATCTAGACCAACCCCACCCCCTATCGCGACCTGTAGCACCGGAATCGACCCTCTGAAGTTCCACCGTTGCGCGCCGGAATCCCCCTCTCAGCGGCGATCGAACTGGCGGTGGTTGGCACCCCTAGGAGCGGATTTCGAAGCCCTACCTCGTGGCGAAGGCCGATCAACGTATCGTTGCACGGATTTCAAGAAAAACTAAAACCTAGTTTTGAAGGTTTTGTGGAGGTAATGGCTGATTTTATATTAAACTATTTAATAGCGCTTTAAAGCGCTACGGTTTTTGATTTCACTGTAAAAATCATATCTTTTTCGTTTCTTGATGAAATTCAGTGAAACAAGAGACAGTGGACTCGTGTGGACGTCTTCTACATTCTAGAAGAGACCGGATATTTTTCTTAGCCTTCAGCTATTTTTGGTGGAGTGGAACCCAATGTGAGATTTCTGAATTATAAACGATATGGAAAACGACGATGTACAAATTATATAGTCGATGTATGAGTTATATAAGCGTTGTACACCTCATGTATCAGCGTTGTATAAGTTGTACGTTGGATGTATAAGTTATATATGCATTGTAAAAATTTATATATGTGTTGTAATGGAAGTGAAATATACTTATATAAATATATATATACACGCCCCTCTTCCATAAACCATGGACGATATTTATTGGTTGTGATTGGTGTGAAAATTGGTTGATAGCGAATGGTTGATTAGAATTGTTTGTGGTTGAAATTGATTGATTATGGTTGAAAATTACCCATTTGTGGTTGAGATTTATTTGGTTGAAACCACTTAGGATCAGTTTGTGGAAAAGGAAAAAAATAAACATGCTGCCTGCGTGCGAACTAGATGCATGAAATCCCCATTGTCAAAAGCTGCGAGGCTTTAAGGTAGAGCGAGGAGCCGTACTAGGGACGGCCCTGATTTTAAATACCCTGCCGTTATGCTGCCGAAATTTTGAATAATATTCATGTGTTAGAATTATTTTCATGTGTTGAAACTATATTCGTGTGCTGAATAGAAATTCATGTGTTGAATAGAAATTCATGTGTTGAACGACATTCATGTTTTAGAATAAATTGTTTTATAATAAAATTCATATTTTTATCATCTATATGAACTATATAAAATAGTCGTGTTTTGAAATAAATTGTTTTATAACAAAAATCATATTTTTATCATCTATATGAACTATATAAAATAGCCGTGTTTTGAAATAAATTGTTTTATAATAAAAATCATATTTTTATCATCTATATGAACTATATAAAATAGTCGTGTTTTGAAATAAATTGTTTTATAATAAAAATCATATTTTTATCATCTATATGAACTATATAAAATAGTCATGTTTTGAAATATATTGTTTTATAATAAAAATTCATATTTTTATCATCTATATGAACTATATAAAATAGTCGTGTTTTGAAATAAATTGTTTTACAATAAAAATCACATTTTTATCATATACATGAATTGTTAAAAATAGTGAAGTGTTGAAATAAATGTCTATTGGATAAAATTATCATTTTTATCGAATGTAGGAAAAGAATATAGTTTTGAAATCGAAGAATAGATTATATATATAATTAAAATAAGTCGAATGACGAAGCAGAAGTTCGTGTTTTGAAACCATGATTTCAAATGATTAGTGCGGGAGATCCGACCATCGGATTTTCCCGAAACCGAAACCGTTGGGTTCGCTTTGGAAATATCTTTCCAACGGCACCCACTTTGTGAAGACCAACGGTTGGATTGTCTGGAATGTTTAATTCAAATCTGAAGAAAAACAGCGCCATAATCGATTATATTTATATATACATATATAAATATAATTAAAATAAATCGAATAACGACGCTGTAGTTCGTATTTTGAAATCGAAACTTCAAACGAGCGTACCGGGAGATCCGACTGTCGGATTTTCCCAAAACTGGAACTGTTGGATTCATTTTGAAAATATCTTTCTAATGATATAAAATTTGTGAAGATCCAACGGTTATATTTTCAGATATGTGTAAATCAAATCTGAAGAAAAACAGCGTCACGACCGCGTTATGGCCTGAAGCGTCGTTTGAATGAAATGGCTATTTTTAAATTAAATAAAAATAGCGATAAATCGTTATAACATATTATAAACGATATGGAATGTAAATAAACCGAATTTACCCGGTTTATTGCATATTTAATGGTTGAATGTGAAATTTATAAACTAACTGAAGGTTAGCTAAGTCGGATGGTTTCCTGGGTTTTGATCTGATATTGGTTTCGGCCTTCGGGGTTAATATTTGGGAAATCGTTTTCTTACTAATTTACGGTTAGTGAGTGATGAATTGCAATGAGGCTTATGTTGTGTTTGTGTAGCACTTGTTTATTATATACGCGAGTAGCTCAGAAAGACCGGGTTTATCCCATTATGAATAACTGAATCGACAATAAGAAATCGATGATGAAAACGGTGATTGAAGACCGGTGATCTTCACCTCGGTTGGATGGTAACTGATGTCTTGATTGGGAAGCATCCCGAAATATAGATAATAAGTGGTGATCGTCCAGACATACATGGAGATCGATGGGTATGCGAGGTATATAGTGCCTCCGGTTTCGTTCAGACCCAGAACGGACTTGTAAATGGACTGTGTGTCTGACATTGGAATTCATTCTGTGTGATTGATAGCCATCAGTTGCATGGTGTGAATTACCGGTGTGGCATGCTAGGATGCAGTGATCAAGGCTTCTGTTGAATAGCAAAGTCTTGTGGTTGATGATCAAAGCACGGCCTGTGTGGCATAGCTTTGTGCATAACGTGAATTCGCGAGCCTCACACCCCTGTATGGACCAGAAACTGGAGAGGACCTCAGGGAGGGCATGCGTTTCCTTCTAGCTAGAGGTGGTGTCAGCGCATAAACTGGCTGACATATATATTATTTTCACCTATATGGTTGTTGCTATTGCAAGGCGCCTCGGATATATCGGTGACTATGTGAAGCCGATGGTGCCATTCCTTGGCGCATTGACGCCCTAAAGGGGGAGGGGGAAACACAGTGTTCAGGCATTTTAATCCACATCGGTGGACCGGCCCTGTCGCTTCTAGGGTCACTCGAGCTCTGATCTTGAGACACGGTGTGACAACCCACCCCGCATCAACCGACATTTACTCCAAAAGTGCGCTATACACATGTCCAGTTAGCATGGAACGGTCGTCAGAAGGAAAGGAAGAAGACGAAGAATCAACAAGGAACCTGTAGAATGTTTCACAGCGCATAGAACAAAATATAATAACAACATACTTGACATAAAACAGGTGAGACAGTGCATAAGCTGAAACAAACTATCATAGCAGCGGAAAATCCAAAGTACAGCTTATGATCCAAAGCCAACATTGTTACAACTTTTAAAACTTTCTCATAAAGCTAAACAAGAAAGGTACACTGCTAATGCCCAAAGTAGTGACCAACAACGACACAGGGAGAATATCTATACATATCATACGTGAAAGCCTCCTGCTCGCCTCCGAATCCGCTACTCACGCACCACCAGCTAACCTGTCTCTAGTCTGCTCATGTGAGCACCTAGAGTAATAAGAAGAGACATAAAACTTTGGGTCAGACAAAAAGTCTGGTATGAGCGATAAGCAGCTAAACAGAACAATAACAGGTATACTAAGCCATACCTGAACCTGGACCTGCAACCAAAGAGTTAGCACTACATACTGTACAACACTCTAAGGTGCCACTAGCATATGGTGTACTAGCATACGGGGGTGGGGGTGTGCGTGTCATAGTGATGGAAAACAAATCAAACATAGCAACCATCCTCACATCTCTCACTCAGTGCATAAAGCCTACGATGTCCACCACTGTCAATCACTAGACCCATCGAAGTAGTGACGGAGTTCGACTTGTACAACTACTGCTACTACAAGCTTACCACATGGAGTCATGACCAAATCTTTACAAATGACCCCACTTCATTGGCTTATAGCCCTTTAGTCGTACCTAGGCCACTAGGCCCTGAATCCATTAACGTACTTCCTACATATAGTGACCCAAAGTTACGGACATCAACAACCCCTTAGCACACGTCCTGCAGCAAAAGCCCGACTCATGAAGCCCACTCATTGGTTCCCAACTGGATCCTGAGTAAAAGCTCCTCATTTGGACTTCCTTTGCATCTCGGGTTTTTGTCGAATTGGAGTTGGTCTTCAGAAGAGTCGTCGCATGATAGTAGAAACATTTGGTCAATCGGTTTAGATAAATCTTCTCCAGGCTTCCCATTCGGTTCGGTGCTCCACTTTAGGTTCGGCTTGGGTATTACGCTCCTTTCGGTTCGGGTTGGGTGCCACGCTCCATTCGGTTCGGTTCGTCCATCCTGCTCTAGCCTGCCTGCTCCGATCTGATCCCACTACATAGTTCGATCCAATCTGGTCCTCATACTCAGCTCCGATCCGATCCTCTCTTCTTTGCTCCTGGTCCAAACCTTACTCCAACTCTATGCGAATGGCCTTCCTTCTTGCCAAGCTTCCTTTGTGCTAGACTTTGGTCCGGTTCGGATTTCCTTGCCCTACCCTTCTATCCGATCCGAGCCCCCAATCCGATCCGATCCGAAACCCTGCACAACTTTCTGCAATTTTTCCCAATGACTTGTTTATGCCATTCGACGACGTTTTCGACCAATCTAACTTTTCTAAACAACCACAAATCATACCATATCCACATAGGGAATCAACCATACACATCAAAACAACAACCATAGCATGTAAATTGGATCAAACCTACCCAAAATCCCATATTTCCCTTAAGCATGTTTAGGAAAAACTAATGATATGATTAGTAAAACTTAACCAAATCAAACCGAATTCATATCAGAGGTCTAAAACATTATTTAAGAATTTATAAATATTTTTCCAGAATTTATTAATGTATAAATTCGTTAATCTTCACTAATTACCCTTAATTAACCATAATTAGTGAGGAACTATGCAAATCACTCACCTTAGCCACAAATAAACCTTAGATCTGAAATAAATCTCTGTTTGGGCACGAATAAACCCAGCAGCTCTAATCTTGATTTGGTGAAGATCTCCCTTGGTTTGATGTTGCTAGGCTTAATCCTTGATTAGAAAGTGGTTTGGAGGTGATTTAGAGGTTGGAGGCCATTTTTAGGGTTTCTAAGAGGTAAGTGAGGCTAGAAAATTGAAATGGAATGAAACTCTAACTCTTTTCAGCCTCCCCATAACCCTAATCCCGAAACGGGTTATGGGCTCATTCACTAATCACCCTATTTGGCCCGGTTAAGCAGTTTTTCACTTCCAAACCTTATTTCAGCCATATCTCCCAAACGGTAAGTCCATTTGGCTGCTATAACCACTCTACGGAAAGGTAAACCATCAAACGAATCTAATGGAAGTGGTTTCAGGGCAAAATTCCTTTGCAGTAAAAAGTTATGGCCAGAACAGTATCATCTAGGGGTAAAACAATCATAATAAAAAATCAGCAAAAATCATGAACATGGGGAATGACCCCAGTAGTCGTTTCCCAAAGTTACATGACCATACGCCTTCATATAAGAAAGAAATAAATATTCTATGATCCTCCAATGCGTAGAATGCGGGTTGTTACATTCTTCCCCCCTTAAGATATTTCGTCCCCGAATTCCCTAACTAAAACACACAAAAGGGTCCCGCATGCCTATCAGCCATAAAACAACAATCAAACATGCAAAACAAGAAAAAAAAGTCTATCCTAGCATGCAGAATAACTAAATTGCAAAGTAAATCTTACCAGGCAAAGAGTTATGGATACGTTTTCCTAATGCTCTCCTCTGTCTCCCAAGTACAGTCATTCTCGTTTTCACCCCACTGAACCTTGACAAATTTCACCGCCTTCCTTCGAAGTCGCTTCGTATCATGCTCGAAAATACGGATTGGCTTGCGGTTCCCAAACACCTCGGGTTCCACTTCGAAGTCCTCCAACTGATCAAGTGAAATAGTCATATCTGGGTCGTGCACGAACTTCCTTAGCTGGGAAACATGAAATACATTGTGAACTCCCGCCATCTTCTCTGGTAAGTCAACTCTATATGCCAAATTCCCAACTTGTTCGAGAACTGGGAATGGGCCAACAAATCTTGGTGTCAACTTGCCTCTCCTGCCAAATCGTATCACGCTCTTCAACGGAGAAACCTTGACAAACACCAAGTCACCAACAGAGAATTTTAAGTCTTTTCTCTTCTTGTCAGCATAACTCTTCTTCCTATCCTGGGCACCCTTCATCCGTTGTTGAATGATCTTAATCTTATCTGAAGTTTCCCTTACCACATCTGGTCCAATTACAAACTTCTCACCGGTCTCTATCCAACACGATGGTGAGTTGCACGGTCTTCCGTACAAAGCTTCATATGGAGCCATACCGATACTGGATTGGTAGCTATTACTATATGCAAACTCTACTAGATTCAAATGGTCATCCCATGATCCACCAAAATCCAATATACAAGCTCTCAAGAGATCTTCCAATATACGATTCACCCACTCTGTCTGACCATCAGTTTGAGGATGATACGCGGTACTGAGATGTACTTATGACCCTAGAGCCTCTTGTAAGCTCTTCCAAAACCCACTAGTAAACAACGGGTCTCGGTCACTCACAATGCTTTTAGGTACTCCATGAAATCTCACTACCCACTTCATATACAATTCTGCTAACTTAGTTGCCGTTCTAGTCGATTTGACTGGTATAAATCTTGCACTCTTAGTCAATTGATCCACAATTACCCAAATGCTATCATGTCCCGATCTAGCCCTTGGTAAACCATCAATGAAATCCATTGAGACTTGCTCCCATTTCCATTCTGGAATTTCTAATGGTTGTAACAAACCACTAGGCTTCTTTTGCTCGGCTTTAACTAGTTGGCAATTCATGCACTTGGATATAAACTTCCCAACGTCTCTTTTATCCCTTCCCAGTAGTAAGTCTGTTTCATGTCTCGATACATCTTATCACCACCGGGGCGTATATTCAGTTTCGAGTGATGACATTCCCTAAGCACTTCATCTCTCAAACCATTCACGTTGGGTACAACTAGTCTTCCATTCTTTCGAAGCCATCTTTCTCGATCAAGCCCGTACAAACTCATCTCCTCGCCATCGATATCCATTTCTAACTTGGAGATGATTTCCAATAGGTTAGGATCGTCCCTCTGGCTGGAACCAATCCGCTCAATCAAGGTGGTTCTGATCGTCAAACTAGCTGATATCTTTGGATCCAGTTCGCACTTTGGTTTGAAATCATACCTTGCGATATACTCCAATTGCTTCCATTCAAGAAACATAGCCCCTAAACTGGCATGTCTCCTACTCAAGGCATCGGCTACCGCATTGCCCTTCCCAGGGGTATATGCGATATCAAGTTCATACGAGGCCAAAAACTCTAGCCATCTCTGTTGATGGAGATTCAGATCCTTCTGGGAGAAGAGATACTTTAACGATTTATGATCGGTAAACAACTCAAATCTCTCTCCTAAGAGATAATGTCTCCACATCTTCAATGCGAACACAATCGCTGCCAGTTAAAAATCATGGGTATGATACTTTTTCTCATGCGGCTTTAGTTGCCGACTAGCATAAGCTACAACCCTACCTCCTTGCATCAACACAGCACCTAGTCCGGTACCACAAGCATCCGTGTATACCGTCATTTCCTCATTCCCTTTAGGAATGACTAACACTGGCGCACGCGTCAACTTTTCTTTTAGACTCTTGAATGCATTCTCACACACTCTGTCCCAGATGAAGGCTTGATTCTTCTTAGTCAACTGAGTCAACGGTGCTGCTATCTTGGAGAAGTCCTGAATAAACTTACGATAATATCCAGCTAACCCCAAGAAGCTTTTTACGTTTGTTGCATTCTTGGGCGTAGGCCAATTCTGTACCGTAGCCACCTTCGCGGGGTCCACGGCAATACCATTCTCTGAAACAACATGGCCCAAGAATCTCACTTCCCTCCTCCGGAAGTGACACTTAGAAAATTTCGCTTTCAATTGGTGTTTCCTCAACACCTCCATCACTATCCTCAAATGTCCCTTGTGTTCCTCCTCTGTCCTTGAGTAAACAAGGTTGTCATCTTCGAACACAAGAACAAACTTATTCAACTGATCTCTGAATACTCGATTCATAAGATCCACAAAGTATGTCGGTGCATTGGTAAACCCAACCACTAATAGAATCCAGACGGCGTCCTAAATGTCGTTTTCAGAACACTCTCATCCGCTACTCATAGCTGATGAAATCCTGTCGCGAGGTCCAACTGGGAGAACACTCTTGCTCCTTCTAGTTGATCAAACAAATCATCTATCCGCGGTAGAGGATACTTATTCTACCTCGTAACCTTATTCAACTCGCGATAGTCCACACACAACCGAAGGGAACCATCTGCCGTAGTGGCAAACACAACTGGTGCTACCCACTTGGAGACACTTCTTCTAATAAACCCCTTCTTCAAAAGATCGCTTACTTGCACCCCGAGCTCTCGCTTCTCCCTTGGTGCCATACAACGAAGTGGCATCACTATAGGTTCGGCATCTTTCACTAAATCGATGCGGAACTCAATCTCTCAGTGTGGTGGAAGCCCGTTCACTTCCTCGAAAACGTCCGGATACTAGCCAACCATGGGCAAACCTAACAACTCATTATGCGAGATGTCGAGGGAATTTAGAAAACTAGCCATTACCCCATCACCGGGTAGACCACCAAACACTACCCTCCGCCCATCATCCTCTCTAGCTGTCACCAAAAAGCCCTTACAGTCTACCACCACCCCGTATCACTGGAGCCAATCGACTCCCAAAATAATGCCAAACCTAGTAAAGCCCAAAACAACGCAATCACAAACAAACATGCATCCATGACTCGATAAGACCACATTACGACAAATCATGCTAAGGCTGGTCGAACCACCAATTGGGTTCGTCACTACTAAAGGTCTATCGACAATCTCGGGTTCCAATCCCAACCTATCCACTAGGTCACTAGATATGAAAGAATTGGAAGCCCCGATATCAAACAAAACTCTTACAGGAACATCATAAACAGAAAGCATACCTTGAGTGATGACATTCTTTCCCTTCTCCGCCGCGGTTGGGGCATTCGACGAAGAAGGAATAGCATTAAGGGCATATGCTTTCACCATCTGCTTTTCTTTAGGGGGTTGCGGACACTTGTCCTTGTGATGTCCCACTTGCCTACAGTAGAAGCACTTCCTATCCGCTGGCTTGGCCCGACAATTACTAGCATAATGGCCCTTCTTACCACAGCTGAAGCACTCAACATCTTTCTTATTCTTCTTCTGGCCATCCTTTCTCTGGTTCTTCTTACTCTTATTCTGAGAACCACTCTTGCCTCCACCACTTGCTTGTGGTTTTGGCTCCTCTGCAGATGCAACCTCAGTCTTTGACTTAGGGTAAAGACTCTCTGATCTCAAAGCTTTCCCAACAATCGATTCAAAAGACTCATCGATGTGGTTAATGAGCCTTTCCCCCAAGTATCCATCCAAGTCAGTTATGAACTTCTCATTCTTCTTCTCGGCAGTATCAATAAGAGGTAACCCATATTTCGGCAAAGTGTCGAATTCAGCAATATACTCCGAGACAACTCTGCCATTCTGCTTGAGCTCCAAAATTTTCTTAAACAACACTGATTTCTGAGCAGCTGGAATGAACTTCTCACTAAAGCAAGTCTTAAACTGCTCCCAAGTAATCTGATCCTCTGGGGTGGCTGTCTTAATAGCATTCCACCAATTCATCGCCCGCCCTTGCAGCTGACGAGACGATAGCCTTCTCTTCATCGCATCCTCGATACCCAAGTCGTCGAAGATACGATCACAGCTATCCAGCCAATCCTGAATATCTGTGGCCGACTCCATTCCATGGAACGGCTTCCCACCAAGGCTAGTGTAATTCTTGCATAGCTTGGCGAAATCGACCATAGACGCCTGCACTATTGGACCACCACCATTACCAGGATTGGGAGCTGCCCCTTGTACATCCCTAAGCATGTCTCTCATGAGGTCAGTAAACATCGCCCTCATGTCAGCAGCGTTCCCATTATTGGCTCCTATACCAACACCTCTTGCGTATCGGCTCATCGTTCAATCTGTAAAGAGAAAACAATTAACCATCCCTATAGTGGTGCTAGTGCAGTGCGACTTCATCCTTAGCTATACTAATAATATATATATATATCTTTTGAAAATCAAAGTAATCACAAATACGCTCTCTCATATACGTACTATCTCTCTCTGATGACTTCCTTAGGTTAACTACGCAACCTACAGCTCTGATACCAAATGTTACAACCCACCCCGCACCAACCGACATTTACTCCAAAAGTGCGCTGTACACATGTCCAGTTAGCATGGAACGGTCGTCAGAAGGAAAGGAAGAAGACGAAGAATCAATAAGGAACCTGTAGAATGTCTCACAGCGCATAGAACAAAATATAATAACAACATACTTGACATAAAATAGGTGAGACAGTTCATAAGCTGAAACAAACTATCATAGCAGCGGAAAATCCAAAGTACAGCTTATGATCCAAAGCCAACATTATTACAACTTTTAAAACTGTCTCATAAAGCTAAACAAGAAAGGTACACTACTAATGCCCAAAGTAGTGACCAGCATCGACACAGGGAGAATATCTATACATATCATACGTGAAAGCCTCCTGCTCGCCTCCGAATCCGCTACTCGCGCATCACCAACTAACCTGTCTCTAGTCTGCTCGAGTGAGCACCCAGAGTAATAAGAAGAGACATAAAACTCTGGGTCAGGCAAAAAGTCTGGTATGAGCAATAAGCAGCTAAACAGAACAATAACAGGTATACTAAGCCATACCTGAACCTGGACCTGCAACCAAAGAGTTAGCACTACATACTGTACAACACTCTAAGGTGCCACTAGCATATGGTGTACTAGCATACGGGGGTGGGGGTGTGCATGTCATAATGATGGCAAACAAATCAAACATAGCAACCATCCTCACATCTCTCACTCTGTGCATAAAGCCTACGAAGTCCACCACTGACAATCACTAGACCCATCGAAGTAGTGATGGAGTTCGACTTGTACAACTACTGCTACTACCAAGCTTACCACATGGAGTCATGACCAAATCTTTACAAATGACCCCACTTCATTGGTCTGTAGCCCTTTAGTCGTACCTAGGCCACTATAGCCCTGAATCCATTCACGTGCTTCCTACACATAGTGATCCAAAGTTACGGACATCAACAACCCATTAGCACACGTCCCACAACAAAGCCGGCTCATGAAGCCCACTCATTGGTTCCCAACTGGATCTTGAGTCAAAGCTCCTCATTTGGACTTCCTTTGCATCTCGGGTTTTGGTCGAATTGGAGTTGGTCTTCAGAAGAGTCGTCGCGTGATAGTAGAAACATTTGGTCATTCGGTTCGGATAAATCATCTCCAGGCTTCCCATTCGGTTCGGTGCTCCACTTTAGGTTCGGCTCGGGTATCACGCTCCTTTCGGTTCGGGTCGGGCGCCACGCTCCATTCGGTTTGGTTCGTCCCTCCTGCTCCAGCCTGCCTGCTCCGATCCGATCCCACTCCATAGTTCGATCCGATCCGGTCCTCAAACTCAGCTCCGATCCAATCCTCTCTTCTATGCTCCTGGTCCAAACCCATCTCCAACTTTATGCGAATGGCCTTCCTTCTTTCGAAGCTTCCTTTGTGCTAGACTTCGGTCCGGTTCGGATTTCCTTTCCCAGCCCTTCTATCCGATCCGAACCCCCAATCTGATCCGATCTGAAACCCTGCACAACTTTCTGCAATTTTTCCCAGTGACTTGTTTACGCCATTCGACGACATTTTCGACCAATCTAACTTTTCTAAACAACCACAAATCATACCATACAGTCATAGCCACATAGGGAATCAACCATGGACATCAAAACAAAAACCATAGCATGTAAATTGGATCAAACCTACCCAAAATCTCATATTTTACCTGAAGCATGTGTAGGAAAAACTAATGATATGATTAGTATAACTTAACCAAATCAAACCAAATTCATATCAGAGGTCTAAAACATTATTTAAGAATTTATAAGTATTTTTCCGGAATTTATTAATGTATAAATTCGCTAATCTTCACTAATTACTATTAATTAACCATATTTAGTGAGGAACTATGCAAATCACTCACCATAGCCACAAATAAACCATAGATCTGAAATAAATCTCTGTTTGAGCGCGAATAACAATGCAGCCCAGCAGCTCTAATCTTGATTTGGTGAAGATCTCCCTTGATTTGATGTTGCTAGGCTTAATCCTTGATTAGAAAGTGGTTTGGAGGTGATTTAGAGGTTGGAGGCCATTTTTAGGGTTTCTAAGAGGTAAGTGGAGGCTCGAAAACTGAAATGGAATGAAACTCTAACTCTTTTCAGCCTCCCCAAAACCCTAATCCCGAAATGGGTTATGGGCTCATTCACTGATCACCCTATTTGGCCCGGTTAAGCAGTTTTTCACCTTCCAAACATTATTTCAGCCATATCTCCCAAAGGGTAAGTCCGTTTTCCTATTATAACCACTCTACGGAAAGGTAAACCATCAAACGAATCTAATGGAAGTGGTTTCAGGTCAAAATTCCTTTCCAGTCAAAAGTTATGGCCAAAACAGTATCAGCTAGGGGCAAAACGGTCATACAAAAAATCGGCAAAAATCATGAACATGGGGAATGACCCCAATAGTCGTTTCCCAAAGTTACATGACCATACGCCTTCATATAAGAAAGAAATAAATGTTCTACGATCCTCCGATGCGTAGAATGCGGGTTGTTACACACGGGCTAGAGCGTCTCGAATTCGGTAAGAACTATCTTTTGCCTTGATTCATAACGGAAATCAAATTTCCAAATACGTGACTGTGCGGTTTTGATTGTATACCTATATATGGCGACATGATATATGGTACCCATGCCGTCTATGATTGATATTTATGATTGTTTATAAAATTAGAAACTAACTAGAAACGAGCTAAGATGGGTGGTTTCCTGGGTATTGGTCTGATGTTGGTTTCGGCCTTTGTGGTTAATACTTAGGGAATCGTTCTCTTACTAGTTTACAGTTGGAGTCTGATTAAGAATTGAATGATAAAGTTTACATTTTAAGTGATTTTACTTTACACGTATTAAGCATATCTTGGTCGATATAAGGTAAAACTCTATCCTCCGGTTTGTGTTGCATTGTGTGATGGGACTTGAGTCTTATATCGGCTTCATTTTTATAAAAAGCATTGCGATGTTTAAAAGATTTACTTGTTTTAATCACTGGTAATCCAATGGAGTAAACCCGTTCTGCGAAAGTGGCGTGGTCCTGTGATTAGCCAAATTATATAATGTGTTAAGTAGATTTCTCATACCAGTCTCATGACTAACTCGTACGTTGTTTCACTTGCAAACTCGGGTGCCCCTTTTTCTACGCGGGCAGCCTTGTATTCAGGTTTTAGCAGGCTCTTTCTGGATAGCTGGAGCTGAAGATGGATTCTATCATTTATCTCTTTTTATGCTGTTCAGCTGCTATTGTACCTATTATGCTTGTTTTCCGCTGTAGACATTATGTATAGCTGAACTGTATTTGTACTAAGTATGATCCTGTATACTGCGTAATTCTAATGATTATGTTTATCCAGTGTATTATTTGTACATTATCTGGTGTATTTATTTATTTCTGTTTTGTTGTTATCTGTTTATGTGTTATATTCCAAAGATTACCCTTGACACCGTCGTACGGGGTTTTGGGGTTGTCACAGTTCCTCTTGCATATCAAGTATCCATGAATCATTAGATGATCCTCCTTTGGATTTTTAGGTTCAATAGTTGATATAAAAGTGATATTACTCACATTATTTAATTGATTTTTAGTTCAAACTACATATTCAATATCTCTTAATATATATTCTACAGGATGATCGCCTAGAAGTCTAATTCTTTTATTGGGTTGATTAATTTCATTATTTATTTCATGTAATTCGTTATCTTTATTACATTCACCTTAATTATGTTTTTTGTTTGAATCTTTATAATTTTCATCAAAAGATAAATTAAGAGTTTCTTCAATAGTATTAGTTTTCAAATTAAAAACCATATATTTTTTACTTCTATTTAAATATCCAATAAAAATTCCTTTATCTGATTTAGGCTCCAATTTATCTTGATTTTCTTTAGTATTTAAAATAAAAATTTACTATAATTTTTTTAAATAAGATATCTTTGGTTTCTTATTACAAAGAAGTTCAAATGGAGTTTTGTTAGTTAATGGTCTAATTAAAATTCTATTTAAAATATAACAAGTTATTTCAACTACTTTTAGCCAAAAACTTTTTGGTAAATTACTATCAAAAAGCATAGTTCCCACTTACTCATGGATCATCCTATTCTCACACTCAACTACTCCGTTTTGCTTAGGAGTTCTTGGAAAAGAAAATTTATGGGTAATTCCCTTTTTATTGCAGAAAGTCTCAAAATTTTCATTTTCAGATTCTCCACCGTGATCACTACGTATAGTTTTAATTTCCAATGATGATAGATTTTGAATTCTCTTAGCAAAAATTTTGATTAATTCAAAAACATCACTTTTATGTTTAAGAAACAATGTCCAAGTAAATATAGAGAAATCATCAATAACTACATTAACATATTTACTATGGTCTATTGATTGTGTATGAGACGAACCAAATAAATCCATGGAAGTAATTATAATTAATTTGAAGTAGTAATCTCATCTTTTGACTAAAGTGAGCATTTTCTTAATTTCCTTAATTAACAGGCATCACATAGATTATTTAATTTGAAATTCGTTTTATGTAAACCTTTGTCTAAGTCTGATTTAGAAATACTAGATAGGTGTTTGAAATTCATTTGACTAGATCTTTTATGCCAAATCCAAGGGTCACTTGTATTGGCCAAATGATATAAATTATCGTCTGAAATTTTCATACTTAAGATGTAAATAGTTTTTTTCTAGTTCCTTTTAAAATTATGTTCGAATCAATATCTTTATTAAAGCACTTATCTTTTCCAATTAATTTAATAACCTTTATCACATAGTTGACTTATACTTAGTAGGTTTTGTTTTACATTTTTAACTAATAAACATTAGAAATAGTAGGAGTTTCAGAACTACTGACATTGTTGATGCAAATCACATATCCTTTCGTGTTATCATCAAAATCGACAATTCCATTATCTTCATAGACTATATTGTTTATTAGTTCAGGATTTCCCGTCATATGCCTTGAACAACCACTATCCAGTATCCATTTTATCCTTGATTTGCACCATTTGATCGTCAAGTTTTGAATCATCAATAGCCGTGTAACACATATAGTCTTGTACAACACGCCGATTCGGTAGATAACTTGATTTTTCAATAAAATTAAATGCAGACTTATGAAACAATGATGAAATGCATACTTTTTTGAACAAGTGTTATAAAAATCTTCGAAAATTGCCATTTAAACTTTTCAAAAATTCAGATTATGAAAACTTTGAAAATCAATATTATGATATCAATTATCGGGGATGCGGATTGAGGATTTTAAGGAAAACTAAACACTAGAGGGGGAAGGGTGAATAGCATTTTATTGATTTTATTCATTTCTTGATTTTTTTTAGATTATACAGAATGTTATTGTAATGGCTTGAATTTCTATACCCTTTGAGTTGACTAACTACACCACACTTCCAACCCAAATTGTACAGAAATATAAATCATTAATAGAAAGAAGTTAGAGGGTGAGAAATAGAAAGAAATAAAAGTTAGAATAGAAGAAAATGAAGAACACAAATCTCACAGCGGAATGGATAAAATATATTAAATAACATAACTATTGAAATATGCACTTGTTTTGCATACACATGCAATTATCAGAGTACAATAGCAATTTCTGGAATAATTATAAACGATTGTTTCCAGATATAACATAGTACACAACGGAACATATGATAGTCTATAGCTACCTGATGAAGCCTCCTGCTTCAAGCTCCTCCCAGTGAATCTGTAAAATCCTGGCTACTTGACTGCCTGTACAAATTTGGTCACCCAAGAGTTTAGGGAAAACAGAATAAAAACAAACTCTGGGTCAGTCATGAGACTTGTGTGGGTAAAATCCAACCATTGGTTTAATTTTTAAAAATCATTTCGAAAGAAAACATAATCGTAAAACCGATCCATACTTAAACACAGATGGTTTTTACCTTACGATAACCCGAAATATTTTGATATCAAAATCTAGTGATATTATAATAGTGTCTAAATCAAGTAAATAGAAATCTAGCGGAACGCTTGCATCTCGCGCTCCATATATAATAGAAAATCAAAAACCGCAGGGCTCTTATTGGATATTGGATTCTGACTATGACAAGGTATGGAACCACCTTCTAATAGTGTATCTCTAGAGGCGAATATACCGGGTTCAACAAGAACGTCTTACAACCTGACCCACACATGTCTGGCCCTCATTTAGCTTGAGTGTACCAAGCATAGGATCACCAACAGTTGTGATCAGCAACCGTTACCGAATGCATATAGCAGTGAATAGAATAAGAAGCAATTGGAATTTCTCTAGATTAGATGATAATACCCTTAATGATAATGACCCACATGGCCATGTTTCCTACCCGATTTTTGTCATTTCCCGGTTGGTGAGGCTTGAGGTCACGATTATCTTTTAAGAACATACTACCACCATTTCCTTTGAATGCCACATCACAAGATCCGTCCATATACATTGTCATGGGACTGGACAAACTAAAGGAACCAATCTATTAATCCATCTTGGGCAATTTCTATCTAAGATTAATAGAACAACCGTTGCACTTTACTCTTTCTTCTATCATCTTCAGCATAAGTTGATTCATAACGCTTGTGCCTACACAGAGTGGTTTTCAGATAATAAATCTGATCCCGGTCTCTCTGTATCGACAACGGAGGTATAAAATAAACTAAAACTTTGATAGCCGGTGATTTAACTATCAAAGGAACATCCATTCAATACGATCCTATATTCCAAATGGAATTTCTACCAATCAACCATCAAACAATATTGGTCCCTTTTTAAATCAATTTCTTATTATATAATCATTTCCAATTCCCATTTCCTAACTTTCGTATCCTTTCGAAGTTCCATTTTTTCTCTCGATTTTTGGAAAACTTTTCAAATATCCTAATTTATTTATTCGAGAAAATATCTCTTATTCTAGTTAGAAAACATTTCTAAATATTCACGAATCCTTATTTTCAATATTTAGAAAATATTACTTATTAATATCGGAAAATATTTCCATATTCCTTTTCTCAGTTCCTTGTTGACCCATTCATTTCATTTCCTACGCGTTGAAAATATCTCTCATTTTATTTATTTCAAAATCCTTTAAATAAACCCCGATACTATAAAATCATCATTATTATAACTCAAACCATTTTTCATTTATTAACTAACTATATTGCTAACCAATTTTCACTATCAAACCTTTAACACTCCTCCATCAATCATGAAGTCAATTAATTTGGGTATAGTTACCTCTTATACCTTAATTGAATAACATTCTCAACTTGAAATAGTCAAAGCTCATAACTCCAAACAAAACATCACTTACACGACTCTCGGATTCAATGTAAGAGTCTACTTCTTTTACGAAAATCCCGGATTATAAGGTAGCGTTATAATCATTGTTTCCAAATATTCGATTTGTAAAACATTTATTTTAACAGTAGCGTTAAAATCGTTGTTTAGATTTATAAAACCTTTAATGTAGCAGTAGCATTATAATTGCTGCTTTATATTTACAAAACATTTATCATAACGTTAGCGTTATAATCATTGCTTTGGATTTACAAAACATTTATTATAACGATAGCATTATAATCGTTGTTTCCAAATAATGAGTATATAAAAATATAACTTGTACTTATTAATTCAATTAATAAGTAAATAAATAAACAATTAAATAGTTGAATTTGATTCAAAATGGAAAGGAAAAATAACTACTTCCCTAAATTCGATATAATCGAATTCCAATAAATAACTTTCTTGTCAATAATCTATATTCGATTTATATTCCAAACTTTGGAATCTATCTATCATTTCAGGTCAATTCTAAATACAAATTCACTTTTGAATTTATCCTTTCCAAATCATTACCAAATAACTTTATAACCATTCCAGTCTTCGAAACGTTATCACACTTTATTTTATATTCCGAGTTTCGAACTAAAACTCATTGTCTCTTTTTAAATGATTACCCATTTCCCTTTTCATTCAATTTCCAATCTGGATCTATATTTCAAATCTAAATTTCTTTTAGAGATATTTCACTTGCAAAATATTTCATTTAAACAATTATTCACTTTAATCGTGAATATGTTCCATTGATTTCATACATATAAACATATCTTAAACCCAAATTTTATTTATAACTTCTATTCAGATTTTTCCATACCAATCTCATTTATACTGTAATCATTTAAAATCTGGTTTATAATGTACTTTATAATTTGCTAAGTTCAAATCTCATTTCAAATATTGGTTCCAAAACCATTTTCCACTTTTTCATATAAATTCAAATTTGAATTTATATTTCAGTTTATCCCATGATAGATAATTGACTTAATTTATAATCTCGTTTATAAACAACTTCTTTGTTTTCTCCATTAACATGTGTAACGACCCGTATTTTTACGGTATTATAAATAATTTATTTAATTATTTAAATAATAGTTTGGTTATATAAAATGATCAAAATTAATTGACATTAAATATTTAATTAGTATAAATAATAGAATAATATATTTAATTTCCGAAATAATTGGAAATAGTGGAATTCACAATATGGTGTGAATTAGGTCATTTATAATATATAATTCAGTATAGAGATAAATTATATTAACGAATATATTATATAAACGACAGTTGAATGTATAATTATATTATAATTATAATCGAGCTCAAAATGGTGCGGTAGTTCGTAATTTGGCGATTCGAACTTTAAACGAATATACAGAATCCGTTTTAAGTCGGGTTTCTATGAAACAAGAAACATTCGGGGCTGGTAGAATATATTTTTCTAATGATAGAGAAAAATCGGGATTTCATCATGTAGATTGTGAGTTATGTCCAAATCAAATTTTCGAAAAATATGGAATTCCTTTATAATTTATGATGATTTATTTATATTATAAAAGGATTTTTAATATAAATTGAACACTAATTAATTTGAATTTTTGAAATGTCGAGTTATAAATTCAAACAGGAATATTTTGGAGCTGTATGATATTATATTGTGAATATATACAATAATATTTATTTATAAATATTTTATTTAATTATGTTTAAATATATTAATATTTTAATGGGTTTATTTAGAGCTTTAAAAATAGCAAGTTTTGCAAACGACCTCCATTTTTGATGAAACTAATTTTGTTGAATCCGGAATATTAAATTATTGTTAGATTTCAATTTTCGTGACTTTTGTAGTTAGTATGTGGCCGTATGGAATTTTAGTATGAAAAACAATCGATAATTTTATGGTTAAAAATACGCAGTGTGAGCAAACGGAGTCGGAATTCGACGAAACAAGTTTCGTTGGGTCCCTAATGTCAAACTCTAGTTGTATGTCCATTTTCATGATTTTTATATATCGTCTGTGTTCATAGGGATTTTTGGAGTGCAGATACAAATAGAAAATGGATATAAAATAATAATAAAAAAATACATGAGGCTTCTTAGAGAAGCCAAGTTATCCTATAAATAGTCCTCTAAGTTCTAACCTAAGTCAATTTATTTCCATGGTCAAACAAATGCGCCTCCATCGTTTTTCCACTGTAAGAAATTTTGATCCTCAAATAATTTATATAAAATCCTATAAAAATAGATAAATCCTAAACCGTATATTTTTGAAATCATTTAAGCGAGAGCTTCAAGCTTGTGTTAGATTTAAAAGACTCGGTGGTGTATTTTTCGAAGTCGAGCTACAATGGGGAGCTATGGCTTGGGGTTATGAGTGGTATAGGCGATTAGAGATGTTTTGGAGTTTTGATTTGGGATCGTAGTGGAAAATAGGATGAGCATGCTAATTTTTGGAGGTTTTGGGTAATAATGATGTCGAGCTCTAACCTGGAGCTATTGAGTTGAAGCAGGTATCGCGTTTTGTCAGAGAAGAGCAGAATTCATGAAATGGTGTTGAGAAGAAAGAGGAATCGAAGAGGATCTAAATGGTGATTTTTATTTAGATTTCGGTGAAGTAATGATTTGGGATTTTGGAGGTGAAAGTTCGGCCATGTTTTAGAGGAGCTGGAGTGGAGCGAGTCTTTCCAGTTCCGGAAAGAAATTGGACTGTCGGTCTGGGTTGAAATGAAATGAAGATGGGCCGAGAGTAATAGTTAAGCCCAATAGAAAATAAACTGTGTTTATTTTTAATTGAAATTGTATATTAACCTATAAAATGTATAACTTCATCATACGTTATCCAAATTCAGCGAAATAGGATTGTATGGACGAGGGCTACACAATGGAACTGACTGGGAGTGAATTGGAGCTCGTTACAATTTATAGCAAAATAAATTGCCTGATCTGAATCAGCGACCGTAATCACTATTTAACGATTAAAAGAAAATGTGAGTAAAACTCACTAACTCGGTACAATTTACATTTTTATAAATATAATCTGGTGTTGATAAATGATGATTGATTGATGTGTGGTGATTGTTTGATTAAATTGCTGATTTATTTATTGAAATTATAGATAACGATATATATATATATAAATCGTTAATCAGATATTGATTCTGTTTATCATAATATTTTATATTGAAATGCAATCGATGTTATATATATTCTTTAACATCTGCGAATGCAGGGAAACAGGTTGGAGAGATCCAACTGGATTCCTCAATGTTTATAATACTGTTTGTTTTCATGTATTGTGATATATGATGTGATATATAATCTTTGATTGATTATGATGACGTTGGTTATGTTATTTGGTATTTTGAATACCATAAGAAATACTGGAATGTAAATAAAAAGGAAAATTTCAAAGTGTATTGAAAATAAAATATTTGTAAAACAAATACTGGAATATATAAAAGGAAAATATAATTAAGGAATATTTATTGATAAAATAAATAGAATTATAAAAGGAATATTGATTTAGAAAGTAAATAGAATTATAAAAGGGAAACATTTGGAAAACGAATAGAGTTTTATAAAAAGAGAATTTTTCATTAGGATGGTTTAGACCCGTGCTTCGCACACTGGTGTAACATGATATTGATTTAAAGTAAATATTTTGCAAATAAAATATTATAAAGGAATTTGGGGTTTGAATTAGGAATTTAAATGGAATTACTGAAATTAGAAACTGACTGGAAATCAGTTGAGTTGAATGGCTTTCTGGGTATCGATCTGATGTTGGTTTCAGCCTTAGGGGTTTGTGCTTGGGGATTTGTTCTCTTACGAATTTATGGTTAGAGACTGATAGAGGTGGGAAGATATTGATGCGTGAATCAGAAATGGAAACATTTTCCAAAGTTAATAACGTATATTTTCTAATTTTAGAAAATAAGGAATTTATGAATATATGGAAAGGATTAATGGGAAATTGGGAAATGAAATGATGATTGATCGGTAAGGTTTCCATTTGGGAATACGACCGTTGTTTCTACACATGTTTTCCTTTGATAGTTAAATCACCAACTATCAAAGATTTTGACCATTTCCGTTGTCAATACGGAGGGACCGAGATCAGATATATTATCTGAAAACCACTCCATATGGCATTAGCGTTGCGAATCAAATATGATAAAGATAATTGAATACGGGTTTATGCGAGGGTTGTTCAGCAAATCCTAGGTAGAAATTTCCTAAGATGGATTTACAGAATAGTGTCGTCGGTTTGTCCAGTCCCAGGACGACCTGTATGGAAGAATGTCTGACAGAGTATAATTAGTAGATCGTGTAAGTTGATCTCTTCAAACGTATTTACGTTTGGTGGCAGAGGAATTTGTTTCTCTTAGCTGTTTACCCGTGGTATGTTTGGAGAAATCTGTTTGTGATTTGGCGGATATGATGATGTGACATTCAAAGTGAATGAAGATGTGTTTTGTAAAGGATACGTTGGTCCTCTAGCCTCGCAACCGGAAAGGGTATAAAATCGGGTAGGTGGCATGGCTAAGTGTTTAGATTCCAATTAGAGTGTGTTGTCACCTGATCTAGAGTTTCATTCACTTTTATAATCTATTTTGATGCTGCCCCTTTCGAGAAACAGTTACTGATCCCTACTGTTGGCGATAA
This sequence comes from Allium sativum, assembly GCA_030737875.1. Taxonomy (NCBI): domain Eukaryota; kingdom Viridiplantae; phylum Streptophyta; class Magnoliopsida; order Asparagales; family Amaryllidaceae; genus Allium; species Allium sativum. Next base: position 654,111,094 of record CM060923.1, read on the forward strand.
TACATTCGGTACACTCAAGCGAAATGAGTGACCCGTCATGTTCAGCCTGGGTTACAAGATGTTCTTGTTGAACTGTTGCTTCCCTTTCTAGAGATAAACTATCAGAAGGTGGTCCCATACCTTGCCATTTGGAATTCATTAACACATAAGCGCCCGCGGTTTTTGATTATATATTATGTATGTAGAACGTGAGATGAAAGCATTCTGCTAGTTGATTATTTAGTTGTGATTGATAGACAATATTATAATATCAAATGAGTTTGATATAAAGTTTATCATTTCATTCAAAAAGATTATGAAATGTTAAAGCAAGTGTTTTGGATTCTCATAAGGGAAAAACCCGTTTCGTTATACGACGTGGTCTTATGAGATATCGTTTAATTGCTCAAACTATTTTAAATGGTTTTACTCATACCAGCCCCATGACTGACCCGGAGTTTATTTTGTTTTGTTTTCCCTAAAATCTTGGTTGCCCAATTTTGTATGGACAGTCAACTAGTCAGAGTTTTTACAGATATAATTGGAGAGTAGGAGGCTTTAGGATTATACAGCTATTATTCATTCTTGTGTGAGATTCGTTTTTACTTTGATATTGCATCTTCTTCTTCTTATTCTATTCTAACTTTCTATCTTATATATTCTCGCCCTCTAACTTCTTTCATTAACTATCCAGTATTTCTGATGCTTGGATAGTCGACATTGAGCTTATGTCGATAACTAGGATCGTGAAAACCCAGGTCGTTACAGTGGTATCAGAGCTTGAGGTTAAGTAATTACCTTGACTCTGTGGCGTAACTCAGTAGAGATGGGGTTAGTAATACCCAAGACTGAGTCGAGTGTATATATACGAGTGAATGTATTTGTTATTTGATCTAAAATGGTTTTATAATGTGGAGATTTATTGGTTGAGTTGTTTATGAGTTCTGGTCGATCAGTTTGATCCATTGTATCGATAGGAGTTTCTTAACGCCCGAATACGATGAACTGACACTATATGTTTTGACAAGATGGTAAATGAATTAATTTTACCCAAAATTATATTTGATATAACAAAAGTGTTTATATTGGAATTATTATAATATGTTGGATATATTGGTTCTTATTATAATCGAGTAAGATTATAAAATGTGAAATGGTTATGTAAATAATTGTTTATAACGAAGAAGGGAATCCATGAACTTTTGGGTGTATTTATAGGCAACAAGAGACATGACTTCATGACACAACGCGTCCCAGTGAACGAATGGAAGCGACTTTTCAATAGTTCAAACTCAGAAACTAGTGAGCAAATAATGTCATGGTACGCTCCATCTTCAATAGAAGCGTCCTTTGAGGGGGAAATATGTTAGCCAACTTTGTGAACTAGGCTACACAAAGATTAAAAGATAAAAAGGTGAAGAATGTTTTTTAGTCAAGTCGGATTGGATCTCCTTGGTAGAGGCAGCACAGCGTAGAGCAAAGAAGGAAGGAGCGCAGGCCAAATCGGATCGCTTCAGGTAACCCCGATCCGCTCCCCTAATCTGTAATACTTCCGATCCGAACCCAGATAATTGAAGTAGTAGCGTTTACAGCCCATGTTTCTCAAGACCCGGAGCAGTTATACCTACGTTCTCCCCACGTTTGCCACTTATCTGATGTGCTGTTGCCACCATATTCCATCTGAACCCGACAATAATGGGATGGAGACCACGTGTATCCGACCCGGAGCCACTTCAGAGGCATTTTCCACCTATTTATACACCTCCAAGGCTCATTTCAAAGGATCTTTTGGGAATTTTCAGAACTCAAACTCCTTTTCTATTCAAATTTCATCATCTTATTCAGATTACAATCATCTTTTGAATCATATTGTGAAGGAAATTGAGTGAATCAATGTATTATTTAAGTGAGAATTGAGTGAAAATAGTTGTTGTACTCTTATTCTTGACATCAATTCAAAGAGTAGAAAGTGGACGTAGGCTAACTAACGCCGAACCACTATAAATTGTGTGTTTTCTCTGTTTTTTTATTTCATTTCAATAGAATCATTACTCGTTTGGGTGTTAGAGCCAATTTTAGATCTAACATTTTGGTGCTTTCACTGGGAATTTTTTGAATTCTCCGCTTTTTGGGATTATCATTCTACTATTTGGACCTTCAAAGTTCAAAGAAGTTAATCCTCCATTTTTGACATCTTTAATTACATGTTGGTTAATCACTGAAGAATTGGAAATTATGGCCAAAAGAAAAGGCAAGGAAATCCAAAGTAATCGAGAGAATGAAGTGAACAAAGATCAGCAAACAATGGTTGTGACGAGGTCGTGTGGTCAAGATTCTGGAGCAGGCCGCTCCGGTCAGGAAGGACCGATCCAAACCGATGACCCTGATCCGATCTGATCCAGTGACGTTGAATCAAAGTAAAGTTAGAACTCTCCCCATCCGAACCGGTCCGGCCGTATCATTCTACTCCGATCTGACCCGAATCAAAGTAAAGCTAGAACTTCTACTCGAGCTCCAGCCAATGCTCTGATTCCAGCCGCTATGACCAATGACCAGCCTGACCAATCTGCACCCGTCACACAAGGAGATTTTTCACACTTTCTTGAAATGCTACAAAGTACTAAGAAGGCATTGGAAGCCCATAAACGTGACAGTCTTCGCATGCAAGAGAACATGATCGCCATGAGTAGGGAACTCAAGGAGCTCCGGAGGCAAAAGACACCCTCCCCAACACGTCGCCTTGCTGCAGATTATTCATCTTCTTCAGATGAGGGACGTCCTCATGAAAGAAGACCACTTGAGCGACCTCAGAATCTAGATCAGTTAACTTTTGGATCTTTAGGATCCCGCGAAGACGAAGACTGTACTCGTGTGTTAGGGCCTGATGATCTAAGCTTGAAAGAGCCTATGCTGTTGCCCATGCTTGGATCCCACGTTCTACCCAGGGATCCTAACATTACTAACCCTACGCAACAGCAACTTCTCCAGCCCCTACCTCCTGAGATCGACCGGGAGCGTAGGGAGCAATGTAGAGCAGCCGCCGCTAGAAACAGGAGGTTATCCCCTAATCAGGAACCCAAGGGCAATCCGAATATCAGACCTAGAGAACCTATGCAGACATTAACAAATGCCGATGTGTGGGCGATGGTGCGTCAGATTATGTCTGAAAGCCGATGATACACTAATGAGGACTAGGGCGTTGAGTGAAGTCATACCCCCTTCACAGATGAAATATTGGACTTCCAGTTCCCTCGGCGATTCAACTTGCCACAAATGGAACGATATTCAGAGAGAACGGACCGGGGACAACATTTGATGAGGTACGCATGGTTCATGAATGCCGCAGTAGCTCCAGATGCTACAAAATGCAAGGCCTTTCCAATTTACCTAGAAGAGGTGGCATTAATGTGGTTCACCCGACTCCCTCCACGGTCAGTATCAAACTTTACAGAATTAAGTGAGCGCTTAATGAACAAGTTTCGACTTCATGCCCGCAAATCCAAAAGCGTCATAGAGTTGTCAAGGATTAAACAGGCTCCAGGTGAATCTCTGAAATCATATTTGGACCGCTTCAACCTAGCCGTCACCGAAGTTAGTGACCCTCATGAACCCACTATTCTGATGGTTTTAATAGAAGGAGTTGACCCGGACATAGAATTCGGGGATTATCTATCTGGGAAATCGCCCCCTACTAGGGAATTGTTCTATGAAAAAACTAATATTTGCTTAAGGCGAGAAGAAGCTCAGGAAAATAGGAAGAGAAAGTCCGAAGGGGCCTCGAGGGAAGGTGTCCAAAGTAATGTTGCTATGAAATAATCTGGCGACAGTTCAGGGAAGGTTGAAGTGAACGTCGACAACCAAAACAGAGGTAACAACAGCGAGAATGGAAACGGCAATAGGAGAAGTAGGAACCGAGGGAACAATTCCAGTAAAAGACCTCGATTCCAAACTTTCGAAAACTATTCGCCATTGAATGATACCTTGGAAAACATTTATTTGGACACATATAGCATATTGCAATACAAAAAACCACCACCTAGAGACTCCACTGAAAAAGAGATCGCAACGGGAAATTTTGTTTGTTCCATGGAACCCACGGTCATTCCACCAACGAATGCCGTCATTTGAGAGATATAGTTGAAAGATTGATACGAGAAGGGAATTTAGACAAGTACAAGGTTGCCCCAAGGGACATGGGGCAAGGGGGACAAGCCCCGGACCAAAACCAGCCTACTTCAAAACCCACATCCCAACAGAAAGGTAAAGGGATTGTTATCAATACCATTATAGGTGGACCCCACCTAGCTAGTCGTAGTTTCAAAGCGATGGATCAGTACATCAATGCCGCCAAGCACTTTGAGGTAGGAGAATGCAGTATCCTCGAAGACATTACTCGAGTAAAACAACAAAAGACGATGTCAGACGACATCATATTTCGTAGTAGAGATGATTCCGGAGTTCAATCCCCAACTGAAGATCCACTGGTAATTACCACGACCATCGGCCCTGCTTTAGTCCATACAGTGTTGGTGGACAACGGGAGCTCGGCCAATATCCTCTTTAAGAAAGCTTTTGAACAAATGAGACTCAAAGCAAAAGATCTAAAGCCCTGCGAAGGATGGATACGTGGCTTCAATGGGGCGTCGATGGCTCCGATGGACTACGTAGAATTACCAGTAACATTAGGATGGGGAGATCGCCAGAGAGTGAGGATCCTGCCATTTGTAGTTTTGGATGTAGAGTCACCCTATAATGATTTTCTAGGCCGACTGGCCCTTGTCGAGTTTAGGGCATGTATTGCACCTCGGTGCTTGCTGCTTAAATTTCCGACCGACGCAGGAATTGGGTGATGAGAGGCGACCAAGCTACGGGACGAGCTTGTAACATGACGGAGTTGAAGATGCTAATAAAGGGGTTGAATATAGAAACTAAATACGATTCTCCCCTTCGAAGGAAAACTCAGCATAGCAATTACGGGGTCTAGCCCCAAGAGATTTGGCCTTAGATGTGCTCGAGGATATAGATCCCAGTGAGGATAGAGAACCCGAGGATAGAAAGGTGACTCCCAATGAAATAACAATAGATATACATATTAATGTGACAGATTCGACAAAAGTACTAAAGATCGGCTCGCAACTAGATCCAATTCGAGCAAAAGAGTTGACTAATTTCTTAAGGGCAAATCTGGATGTGTTTGCCTGGACCCAAGCTAACATGTGTGGGAATTCGCCTGCCAGTATGAGCCATTCTTTATGCATTAATCCAAAGCACCCACCGGTCAAACAGAAGAGACGGATGTTAGGCCCAGAGCAGTCAGTAACATTGAAAGAAGAGGTAGAGAAGTTAAAGGATAATGGATTCATTAAGGATTTGAAATATCCTGACTGGATAACAAATCCTGTCCTGGTCAAAAAATCTAACGGGAAGTGGCGTACATGTATCGACTTCTCTGATTTGAACAAGGCTTTCCCGAAGGATAGCTTTCATCTTCCCAGAATTGATCATCTAGTAGATTCGACGGCTGGACACGAGCTTTTATCCTTTATGGATACCTACTCGGGGTACATTCAAATTCCCACGCACATACCAGATCAGGAGCATACAAGTTTCATCTCAGACTTGGGGTTATATTGTTATGTGGTAATGCCATTTGGATTGAAGAATTCAGGAGCCACATACCAGAGTTTGGTCAACTGCATGTTCTATAATCAAATCGGGAAAACCATGGAGGTTTACGTGGATGACATGCTTGTGAAGTCTAAATGATCTTCCGACCATAAAAGGGACTTAGTTGAAATGTTTGATATTCGTCGAAGGTATGAAATGAAGTCAAACCCCCTAAAATGCTCGTTTGGGGTCTCATTTGGAAAATTCCTTGGGTTTATCGTGAGTTCTCGAGTAATTGGGATAAATCCTAGTCAAATAGTAGCAATAAGGAATATTGAAGAACCACGAAAGATCAAGGATGTTCAAAGCCTAGCCGGAAAAGTTGCTGCATTGAGTAGGTTTATCTCTAAAGCCACAGATAAGTGCGTACCTTTCTTCGATCTAATAAAATGAGGAAAACGAGATTTTGAGTGGACCCCCGACTGTGTTGAGGCTTTCCAGAATTTATTATACTTGTTAGAAAAGCCTCCAATATTATAAAAACCGTGGAACATGAGGATTTGTTTGTCTACCTAGTGGTATCATCTCATGCCGTCAGTGCATCATTGGTACGTAAAGAGGATAAAGTCCAGAGGCTTGTATAATACGTGAGCAAGAAGCTAGCTGCTGCAGAACATAATTATCCGAAGATAGAAAAACTTGCTTATAGCCTCCTGATTGCTTCCCGCAAACTTCATCATTACTTTCAGGCTCACCCAATATTTGTATACACCGATCAACCTTTAAGACAAGTGTCGCAAAAACCCGAAGCATTGGGGCGGTTACTTAAATGAAAGATCAAGCTGAGTCAATTTGATTTAAATTTTCAACAACGGAAATCAATCAGGGGGCAGGCATTGACCGACTTTATAGCCGAATTCACAATTCCCGAAGAGGAAATGGTGGGTGACAAGGTAGTTACTTTGGACCAAGATTTAAAGCTTAGTCCGTGGAAGCTATATACAGATAGAGCCAAAAAATGATCGAAGGTCCGGCGCCGGAGTTGTTTTAATAACTCCTGAAGGACGATTTATTTATCATGCATTGCGATTAGAGTTTGCTGCTACCAATAACGATTCCGAGTATGAAGCCTTGATTGCTGGGGTGAAACTAGCCAAGGAACTGGGGGTGAAGACACTGGATATATGTTGCGATTCCAAGATAGTTGTATGCCAGGTTCGGGAGGAATTTATTACTAAAGGGCCTCGACTCGTTACTTATCTCAAAAAGGCAAAGGAGTTGCTGGGTAGTTTGGAGCATTACAGCATAACACATATTCCAAGAACAGAAAATCAGAAAGAAGATCGGTTGGCAAAGCTAGCAAGTTCTGATAATCCCAAAGAAACTGAAATGGTTCCGATAGAGGTTTGGAATCACCAAGTTTCGACCTGATGGAAGTGGAACTAGCCTTGGAAGTCGATCCTGAGAGAGAATCATGGATGACAACGATCAAGAATTATCCCAATAATGGAACCCTCCCATTGAAGAAGAGCGAAAGATGAGCTGTAAGACGTAGGGCTGCAAGATATATTTTACAGGACGACGTCCTATATTGCTAGGGGTTTTCAATGCCCCTACTATGGTGTATCGTACAAGATTGATAAACGGTACACTGCTGTAGCTCACCCGTAGTCAAATGGGTAGGTCGAATCAATGAAAAAGGCCATTAAATCTATTCCCAAGAAGCGGTTGGAGCGGGCCAAAGCCAAATTAGTAGATGATTTGCCACTAGTTTGTAGGCCTACAGGACAACCTTTAAGATGGCCATCGGCCGTACTCCCTATTCACTTTCCTTTGGGTCAGAAGTAGTAATCCCAGTAGAATTGGAAGTCCCTTCTCATCGAGTCGCGTACTATGACCTGGTGACAAATAGAACACTCCTCCTAAAGTCTCTTGATATGGTTGAAGAAAAAAGTGACGAAGCAGATTTGCGTGCCTCAAGACATCGACATCAAGTAGCACGTTATTATGACTGAAAAGTTTGCTTCAAAACATTTGAACCAGGAGACTTAGTATTGAAGCGAGTCTTCCCGCCTTCAACCCTATTGGGTCCAAAATGGGAAGGGTCGTACACCATCCAACGGAAGCTTGATACAGGAGCATTCAAGCTAACGACCGTGGACGGTGAACAGATTCCCAGAGCTTGGAACGATCAGCACTTACGACGATACCTGAGCTAAATATGAAATGTCTTCCTTTTTGTTTTTATTATAAGCTATGTAAAAAGGCATAACTTGCCTTAAAAAGTTTGTTTATATGAACAAAGGATTATGAAGTGGATGTAGGCTACGACTTAGCTGAACCACTATAAAAATATCGTGTGTCATTTACTTTCCTGCATTATTTATATCTTTAACCATTATTCTGTCATGACAATGAAACACAAAATACTATATTAAATTTCAAAAATTGGAGACAACCTATGTGCAGGAGCAAACAAAATGACCGTTTGCATGATAAGATGCAAAGAATGGGAATACGACATTCCTAACTCTAACTCTCATGAAACGAGAGAGAGTATAAAGGACGGGAAGACAACGTCCCTTGAGGCATGAAGGTGCACCCCGATAGGAGACCGCCTCAGTAATACTCTAATTTGGTTATGAGACAAGAGAGTATAAAGATGCTAAAAAGAATAAGCATCAATGACGAAAAGAATATGGCCCCGTCAGAGAATCGGGGACAACTGAATTTTTAATTCAATCAATCTTGAATAAGTCTTATTCAGTCATCCAAGATTGATTGGGGGCATATATATGTACACATGTTCTCCTTAATAATGACTTTATTATATAACTGTGATATGACATGCTGTTCATTTGCATTTTACCTAAATGTTAAATTTATGGATATCAGACATTGCAGGGAAAAAACCACTTTATTCACAAACATGTGTGTTTATACAGGAAGACTAAGCAAAAGATGCGAAGGCTGCACTCTCTACAATAATAACGGACCAGTGGAATATCAAAATAAAATAAAACAAAGCACACTATCACTTGGGCTTTGGAGCAGACTAGGATTTTTTGGCAGCCTTAAGAGCATTTCTAGCTTCTTTTTCAGCATCAGACATGAGACGCAAATGGCCTTTTCTTCTCTGTAGTTGAAGTACCAGAATCGGTAGATTTCTTCCCAGGAGTCGGAACACTGGAATCAAGAGAAGATTCTTTAGCAAGCTCTTTTGTAATTGACATAGTTGAAAGCTTAACAACTACCTCGATCTAGGGTCCACCACTGCAAGGGCCTTAAGGCTTTCAGGGTTTAAGTTATCGACTTTCAGCTGCATGCGCTAGTCTTGTTCGGCTTTCATTTCAGCCAAAGTCATGTCATCAGCATTTTTCGAATCGCCAGTTATAGCAACATTAGGATCTTCTTCATGCCCCTCATTACCGTCGTTGTCTTTCAAGGCATCTATCATTTCATCATCATGAGAAGTGTCGGCCTTAGACAGTTAAGCTTCCCCTTCGGATTCGACGATGTTAGCCTTATCCTGTCCTCCTGGAGTCTTTTCCACGGATTCTTCCCCAATGGAGGCTCCCCAAGGCTCATCAGTCTTCTCGGCTGGTTCAGCACCTACAGAATGAGAAGCAACAGTTATCAACTCAGGAGAAAATAAAGGATCCTCGATCAATTGCCTAATGACGTGATGAAAGGTGGAGACGGCCTTGACAAATTGAGGTGAAAAGGTAGAAATACCTTCTGATGATTTCTCAATTGGGGCGGCTATCTTCTCTGACGCTGATTTGGGTATAGGAGATAAAAGAGACGCTCTAGGAATTCCTGGATTCTCGGGATCACATCCCTCAAATCCAGTAGTTTCGACGGTAGCAGAAGAAGAACCAACTTTAAGGATATTCTTTTGTTTGGCTAGGCGTTTCTCCTCCTCCATGGCAGTAGTAATAAGGCGACTCCCCTCGACCAGACGTGCTGGTTCATCATCTCACAGATACTTCTCTATAAGTTTGTCTTCATCAACGAAGTCTACCTTAAGTTCCTCTTTTTCCCATTCGATGATTTGACTCCATACATGAACCAAGGTAGTCGGATAGTCTTCGATCCAAGAGATGTTTTAGCGACGGATTATGTGTGCAAAGAATCAATCATTAGTTTTCCAAAGCCGTGCAATTCTTCTTGAGCCTCTGGCAGTTGTTTATGGGTTTCTTCATCAGACTTAATAGCACTGTCCACATTCCGCTCAGCTAAGGCAGCCCTAGTATCGGCTTCCTTTAACTTGGACTCCAAGCCAGCATTTCGTTTCTCCAGCTCAGCATTCTTCCTCGCTAACTCGGCCTTTTCTCGCTCAAGAGTATTGTAAGCCAGTTGCATTTTGACAATGTTTGACTTAGCATCTTCCACTTGTTTCTTCAACTCCAAACTTTCTTAACTATGAGATTCCAGCAAGTCATGATAACGCTTTTGTTATTCCTCAAATTGCTACTTGATGTTATTGGCATCTCGTTGAGCAGTGACGAGTTGAGCCAGTGTATCTTCTAAGTCCTTCTCCAGATTTTCCAAAGCATTCTCATCGGAATCTGCAGCCTTCTTCATTGCATCAACGTCTGTAATTAAGGCCCGAATGATTCTGGAAAGATTGCATGAATACTTGTACATCTCTGAGTATTGTTTCTCAACTACGTCAATCTTTGCTTTAGCCACATCTTCCCACTTTGAAGAAATAGGCTCAAGTGCGGGTAAGAAAGTTAGATTCTCAAAGTAGTGATCTGGGAACTGCTTCTCCAGATATGCCAGTTTAATTTTGGAATCAGCATCCAATAGTGGGGGTTTGCAGTATGATAGTTCAATGTGTTTCCGCTTAGCAGGAACGATGGCTGCATCGCCTTTTCCAGATCGCTTCTCAGAAGCTTTGTGTTTGTCTCGTGAATCGGTGTGTTTCGGTGGACTTTTTTTTGGATTATATTTGTCTTGGGGAGAAGTTCGATCTTTGGATTGCGATGTATCGTCCCCACGACGACTCTGGTGGCTCTTATACCTATCTGGATCCGACCGGACAGGAGAACGAGAGCGTGAGGTGTGTGGTCGATGAGAATCATGAGGCCTTCTGCCATCTCTGCCCCGGCTATCACGACGATCATGCTCGGTGTCGGAAGGAGGTCTAGACATGCTACGGCGAATTTTCCTAACATCATAGTAAGGGCGAGACATTGTACCTGCACAACAATATAAGTGGAATTCAGAATCAATGCTCACATAAGACATGAGTGTTGTGACATGCGGTGCTAATGTGTTACGTGCATCCTAAGTGTTCCTCCCAACAAACCCGAGTCTGAAGCCAGACTAGCATGAGCGGGCTCTTTGTCCTTCACGGGAGTTGTCTCCTCTGAAGAAGTGAAGGTTGAAGGACTCGTGCCAAAATCTTCTGAAGTATAGATAGTTTCGGGCAGGGGAAGATTTCCTAAACCCGTAAATGTGGAATCGTCGGTAGTAGGAGCATCTCCTTAAGAAGAATCTGTTGGAAGCTCTTTAGGGGATGTTGACTTCTCAGGAGAAATATCGTCATCAGGGACGGTATACCTTTCTCTGTGCTTTTCAGCTATGTTGGCTAACTCATCGTCCAAAGTTGAGGATGGAGAAGGTGGAGTCCGAAGAGGTATGTTGGACATTTCGAGCCCTCACCCGTCTCAGGAATAATGTCGACCGAAGGAATGTATACATACGGACCCATCCGATGACCTATACTATGGGTAATATATAGTAACCCGTGATGATGGAGACACTCATCCTTAAGAACTTCGTCGATGGTTAGGAGCTTTTGATCGCCATTGAGAAGCCGATGCAAACGATCAAAGTATAATTGATCCGATATTTGCTTTGGATTATCAATTACGAACGAAAAAAAAAACTAATGCATTGGCATGAGCATTTAAAATTGAAATCTAAAAGGTCAGTGCTTTACTTGATTTGGTCCATCTCCTGGCATACCCCGACTGCTGTCTGATATAAAACCATTCAAGTTTAGAATCGTCAGCCTTGCTGCTAAATGGAACAGTAATAATTTTCCTTTTTGGGACTGATTCAAAATATGAGAAGGAGGGAGTCTCTTGAGTCCGATGCTTGAAATTATAAAAAAAGTGGACGTCATCAAATGTAGGCTCTATACCTAAAACTTCTTTGTCTGCTATATACAAGGTGTATAAATAAGCATAAGAGTTGGGATGTAATTGCATAGGGGAAATACACATCTGTCTCAGAAAATCGACGACAAAAATTGGAAATGGTGGAATAGCCCTAACCAGACACATCAATCGTGTAATTTCCATAAATCCTTCTAGTGGATTGTGGGGGCGATCTATTTTTGATGGCACCAGGGTATCTCTTTTTAATATTCCATGATTTAGACATATTCGGACGAGTCTTTCATCATCGATCATCGACTCAACAGAATCTTTGGGTAACTCCTATATAGTGGCAGTTTCAAACTCATCGGGAACACAATCATCTCCTATCCCTCCCTCCTCTTCATCACCAAGAGAAACTTCACTATCAGAAGGTATTTCACTATTGTGTGCTTCCACTTCATAATCTGGGCCCTCATCATCCCATTCAGGGTCTGAGGGAGAGGATATGTCATCAGGAGTTAGTTTCTCGGAAGTTTTTGCAACTTCTGCCTTTTCTACTAACCAAGATGAACGTCTCTCTGCCATGATCGCTAAACTACTGAAGAAGCAATAACATAAGTTAGAGTAAGATAGCCCGTATCCCCCCGTGTATGTGTGTGAACTTAAGTGTGTGCTATGTGTGCAAAGGATGCAAAGTAAACACATAAGAGCATAATGCAAAGGTTTGGCGAAATAGTAATGTTTAGAATAGTCTAAAATATTTGCTCATGTTCATAAGGCACTATCCTAACTGTTCATTAAGTTGTAAGTCAAGGCAAGCATCAACTGAGCAAGTGAGACATTTCTTATGCATTGTTTCAGTTCGGTTCGGATATATATATTTTGGGGTTTGTATCAGGCACCCACAAAAGAAAGGGTTCGGACCGGGGGCAAGATTATGTGTGGTCCAAAGCAGAAGTTAATGTATCTCGAGCATATCAGTTCGGTTCGAAGGTTGGTACTCTTTGTGATCCAGATCGGTCCGAGTGCCCATATACTTCCATGACCATGTCTGCCACTCCGACCCGAACCGGTTGGACACAACTCGTTTTTATCCATTTTTCACTCCGACCCGATCCGGTCAGTTGGAACCCCCTCTCCTCTTTACTCTTATACCTCTTCACTGGAACCGGTCCCAGACTCTTTCCTCTTCTTCTTCTTCATCTTATTTCTTCCTCAACCAACACCGAACCTAATCTCATTCCCAAAACTGAATCAAAGCCAAGCACTTACGTGCTGATGCGTTCAACCTTAACTCCTAGATCCCCTCTGTTATTACCTCGATATGGTGATAAGGTCATTAACAACGACGGCGAGGGGGAGGAGAGAGGGTCATGGCGCTAAGGCAAGTTAAGAACCATACTCAAATCGTCCAAATTACCCACAAACTTGAATCGAGATCGATTAAAAGGGAATTAAATGAAGTTTCGCAACCTATCTATATGATTATTTCGAGAATCGAAGAGGATTTTTATTTTTTTAGAAATTAGGTTTTTTTTCTCTCTTTTGCAAAAATTAGAAGATGGTGACAGTGAAGGAAAGAAGGAGGAAGGGGATGGAAAGTGAATTTATATAGGGCTGGAACGGCTCTCAATATTCCTAACACGTCATCCCTATCGGACCAGAGTACTGGCCCATACAAGAATTTAGCCCATTCATTCAATGATAACGAAGTGTGAGAAAAGCCGTTCGGATCGGAGACCGAACCCAGATAGAATCACACACACTGACTTGGCATACGAAATGAATTTAAAAAAAAAACGAAGAGCTTATCTGGAGGAACTACTGGACGAAATTTAAAGTTCTCAAAACTGTTTGGAACGAAGAAGGGAATCTATGAACTTTTTGGTGTATTTATAGGCAACAAGGGACATGGCTTCATGACACAACGCGTCCCAGCGAACGAATGGAAGTGACTATTCAATAGTTCAGATTCAGAAACTAGTGAGTAAATAATGTCAAAGTACGCTCCATCTTCAATAGAAGCGTCCTTTGAGTGGGCAAAATGTTAGCCTACTTTGTGTACTAGGGTACACAAAGATTAAAAGATAAACAGAATGAAGAATGTTTTTTAGTCAAGCCGGATCGGTTAGGATGTCCTTGGTAGAGGCAACACGGCGTAGAGCAAAGAAGGAAGGAGCGCAGGCCAAATCGAATCAGTTCGGGTAACCCCGATCCGTTCCCCTAATCTGTAATACTTCCGATACGAACCCAAAGAATTGAAGCAGTAGCGGTTACAGCCCATGTTTCCTCAAGACCCGGAGCGGTTATACCCACGTTCTCCCCACGTTTGCCATTAAACTGATGCGCTGTTGCTACCATATTCCATTCGAACCCGACAATAATGGGATGGAGACCACGTGTACCCGACCAGGAGCCACTTCAGAGACATTTTCCACCTATTTATACGCCACCAAGGCTCATTTCAAAGGATCTTTTGGGCATTTTCAGACCTCAAACTCCTATGCTATCCGAATTTCATCAGCTTATTCAGATTACAATCATCTTTGAATCATATAGTGAAGGAAATTGAGTGAATCAATGTATTATATAAGTGAGAATTGAGTGAAAACCGTTGTTGTACTCGTATACAAAACATCAATTCAAAGAGTAGAAAGTGGATGTAGGCTAATTAACATCGAACCACTATAAATTATGTGTTTCCTCTATTTTTTGATTTCATTTCAGTAGAATCATTACTCGTTTGCGTGTTAGAAACAATTTTGGATCTAACAATAACCAATCAGAATTCAGATAAGTGTTATGAAATAAATTAAATCTGAATATAAATCAGAATTGGAATTAAAACGTTGGAAACTTGAATAATGTTATTAAATGGACTTGGATTAAATATATGAGAATTTTAAAATCCTGGGATATTTTAAATTGTTTATAAACATTGTGAATAGTATTTTGAAATAGATTTCAAAATGAAAACGTTTAAATATTGGTTTTGAATGTGATATATTATTGAACTCACTTTGATCGCTGGGAAATAACGCTGATGATGTTGGCCACATCATCAGTGCTCATTTTCGAGTTCTATGTGACAGATTACTACCAAAGAAATTGTTTTCTAAAACTTTTAGGGGAGTTTTGATATTTCGAAATGAATATTAGATTTTTGAAAGAGCCGAACTATTTAAAAACTCCCAGGAAGAGGTTGTTTGAATTTAAAACAAATTAAATAAAATTTGTGGAAATAAATTGGAATTGAAGTGAAGACCAAATAAATGGATATTGAATTGAAACAGGAAATATCAAATAAAATTGGTTGATGGGATAAGAATCTAGAATTATGTTAGTTCGATAAGTTATGAATTTGAAAATCAAGAATGGTACTTGAGATTGAGAATGGAATTTGGCTTGGATAAGCGAATGGTTGTGTTAGAGATAAAAGTGATTTCTGTTTGATTTGATGACATTGATATACATTGATTTGGTAGCAGATGAGAAGGATATAATGAAATGCCCGACAAAAAGGTACAAGTTTATTTATATATGAGTTTGGTGATTTATGAGCCGATTAGGAAAGCCACTTGGATGTTTTGTTTTCTTTTGGGCTGGAGATGGGCTAGAGAGGCGAGTTGTAGTTGTACCGATTGAGCCGTACAAAGGAGGTGCTGGCGAAACTTTTCGAAAATTTAAGGTGTTAGAAATTTTTTAGAAATTTTGAATTTTTTATTAATAGAAATGAATTAATTTTTAACTGAAATTAATTGGTACTATGAAACTGAAGTTAATAAGTAAACATGTTATTTTTAACCTAGTTAATAGGGTTTGTTTTCTACCTTAGCAATTTCGAGGACGAAATTATTTTAAGGGGGGAAGAATGTAACGACCTATATTTTTACGGTATTATAAATAATTTATTTAATTATTTAAATAATGGTTTGGTAATTTAAAATGATTAGAAATAATTAATATTGAATATTTAATTAATATAAATAATAGAATAATATATTTAATTCCCGAAATAATCGGAAATAGTGGAATTCACAATATTGTTTGAATTGGGACATTTATAATATATAATTCAGTATAGAGTTGAATTATATTAACGAACATATTATATTAACGACAGTTGAATGTATAATTATATTATAATTAAAATCGAGCACGAAATGGCGCGGCAATTCGTAATTTGGCGATTCAAACTTTAAACGAATATAAAGAATCCGTTTTAAGCCGGATTTCTGTGAAACAAAAAACGTTCGAAGCTGGTAGAGTATATATTTCTAATGAAAGAAAAAATCAGGTTTTCATTGTGTAGATTGTGAGTTATGCCCAAATCAAATTTTTGAAAAGTCGCTATGGAATTCCTTTATAATTTATAATGATTTATTTATATTATAAAAGGATTTTTAATATAAATTGAATACTAATTTAATCTGAATTTTTGAAATGTCGAGTTATAAAATCTGGCAGGAATATTTTGGAGTTGTATGATATTATATTGTGAATATATACGATAATATTTATTTAAAATATTTTATTTAATTATTTTTAAATATATTAATATTTAAATGGGTTTATTTTGAGCTTTAAAAATAGCCAGTTTTGCAGACGACCTCCATTTTCCATGAAACTAACTTTGTTGAATCCGGAATATTAAATTATTGTTAGATTTCAATTTTCGTGATTTTTGGAGTCAGTATGTGGCCATATGGAATTTTAATGTGAGAAACAGTTGATAATTTAACGGTTAAAAGTACGCTGTGTGAGCAAACAGAGTCGAAATTCGACAAAACAAGTTTCGTTGGGTCTATAATGTCAAACTCTAGTTATATGTCCATTTTCATGATTTTTAGATATCGTGTATATTCGTAGGGATTTTTAGAGTGTTCATACAAATAGAAAACGGATATAAAATAATAATAAAATAATACATGAGGCTTCTTTGAGAAGCCAAGCTATCCTATAAATAGTCCTCTAAGTTCTAGCCTAAGTCAATTTATTTTCCATGGTCAAACAAATGTGCCTCCATCATTTTTCCATTGTAAGAAATTTTGATCCTCAAATATTTTATATAAAATCCTATAAAAAATGATAAATCGTAAACCGTATATATTTGAAATCGTTTAAGCAAGAAATTCAAGCTTGTGTTAGTTTTAAAAGACTCGGTGGTGTTTTTTTCTGAAGTCGAACTACAATGGGGAGCTAGGGCTTGGGTTTATGAGCGGTATAGGCGATTAGAGTTGTTTTGGAGTTTTGATTTGGGATTGTAGAGGAAAATAGGATGAGCGTGCAAATTTTTGGAGGTTCTGGGTAATAAAGATGTCGAGCTCTGTCCTGGAGCCATCGAGTTGAAGCAAGTATCTCGTTTCGTTAGGGAAGTGTGGAATTCATGAAATGGTGTTGAGAAGAAAGAGGAATCGAAGAGGATCTAAATGGTGATTTTTATTTATATTTTGGTGAAGTAATGATGTGGGAATTTGGAGGTGAAAGTTCGGCCATGTTTTAGAGAAGCTGGAGCAGAGAGAGTCTTTCCGGTTCGGGGAAGAAATGGGATTGCGGGTCTGGGCTGAAATGAAATGAAGATGGGCCGGGAGTAAAAGTTAAGCCCAATAGAAAATAAACTGTGTTTACTTTTAATTTAAATTGTAAATTAACTTATAAAATGTATAACTTCATCGTACATTATTCAAATTCAGCGAAACAAGATCCGATAGGATTGTATGGATGAGGGCTACACAATGGAACTGACTGGAAGTGAATTGTTGCAACGTCCCGGTTTTTCGATCAATTTTATAATCTATGAATTTATATTATATCTAAAAATTAAATTCAGTTGAACAATATTTAATTTTAATATTTTAGGAAAAAAATATGATAATCATGTTTTTTAAAGTCGTATGTAAACATATGAAATGTTGTTTTAACATTTTTGTTATATCTACCTCTTGATTTAAATTGTTTTCAGTTTGCATAAATACATACATATTTATGAGTGTGTAGATGTAAATATATTTATAAGTATGGTTCATTTTGTTTTAAACTTGTTTTGATTCTTAAATAAATGAATATACATATATATATATATATGTATATATATATATATATATATATATATGTATATGTACATGTAAAATTTGTTTTGGTTCAAGTATAAAACATATGAACATGGAAGAATAAAATGGTTAATAACTTGCACTTCCTAATAAACTAAAGCAATGTATTTTACATATGATACAAGACAAACCAATAGTGTACATTTCCAGTAAAGATTTATCAAATATGTTGCATTCTTTTTCATACATGATAAGCTATAAACACATAGCTATACAATAGCTACGCAGAAGATTAATGAAGGATTTCCCTTAACCTCTTTTCAATCGACTTCACAACAGCTACAAACCATAAAACAGCCTATGTTTTTAGCATTTTTTACATCAACGTAGGCTGCCAATGTTTGGAGTTTCTTTGAAGCCAAGCTTGTGTTTTTCCACGATTTAGAGCATACGTTGTACTCCTTGTTGCTGGCCATCGTAGCAGCTACCAGTATTCAGTCTGCTCCTATTTCCACCTTATCAATCTATCAATGTTAGACATTATTTTAATCTAAAATCCCTCATTATATACACACTACAATACCACGCAAACACACACACACACGCACAAGTTCCCTGGATTTTTAAGCAAGGCAGTAAAAAAGGGAGATGTAAACAGAGTGAACCAAACCTGGAACTAGTGAGCTTTTGATGAGCAAAATCTTCCTTGATCCCTTTTAAAACTATTATGTTTTTTTGACTCAGGCATACATACGTATAGCTGTATGGTAGATTATCTTAGCTAAGATCTATATGTCAATCAGAAATAAACCAAGGATGGAATGGTAGCAAAACAGAAGATTAGAAATCCTGGAAACCTTGAACAAGCACCACACCATTTAGTGAGCAAACTCTTCTCTGTTTCCCCTTTTTTGATTGATCTGTTTGTTTGATCTAGAATACATATATATGTTTGAATTTATTAAAAGAAGTAGTTTTATTTCCATGTCAAATTAGAAACAAAACATGTGAACTGGAAAGTTAAACCAGTACACAAAAGTTTCAAACCAACAGTAGTAGAATTTTGGTAAGAAAACTTTCCTGTTAACACATGTAAATCTATTTAGATTGTAATGTTAACACATGAAAATCAATTTAGATTGTTATACAATATGGTGTAGATATAGACAGATGCACCTCTATTTCTTGAGGTATTATACTGAGATAATTCAACCATTTTGATTTGAAGACTAGAAAAGAAAAACCATGAAAATTGGATTAGGAAACCTCACTTTCATGTTTTTAATTTGAAGCACCACTGGACTACCTTGTTGATGTCGGTATATGCATTTCTTTGTTTGTTTATCAGTATGGTGAAATCATGTGAGTCTATGATGCATTTGAACCCAGTCATGTTAAAAGTAGTGAACACTGAATAATAAATATGACAGCTACAACCTTTCTAACTTTTATTCAACATTTGAAATATTTGTAAAACTGAAAACTAAAAACAAATAGAAGAAAATGAAAGATAGAAAGTTAAATACCATAGAAATAAGCTGGAAGCAGTGGGTTTTAGGTGAGAGAAACACCCTTCTACCCTGTTTTTTATGCATCTTTTAGGTGTTAATCCTTGACAATATATATATATATATATAAAGCTATGTTAACAAAATATGAATGTTTGTTGAATTTAAATGGTGGAATAAATTTTATTACTGGAAAAATGTTATGCTGAAATAAAAGATAGAACATAGTTGTATATGAGAGTAACTTTATTTGAGTTCTTGATTTAAAACTGTGATTGGACTATGTAATGGATATAGGCGTACATATGTGCCTATATAGTTTGTTCCATAGACTAAACATAACACTGAAAAATGAAGAGAACTTTGAAAAACCCTGGAAATGAATAAGCAAGCAAGTATAGTAAGTACAACGCAATTTTCCTCATTTTTACTATTCTATTAGTATTGATATAGGAATATATTTACATGTATATGTGTTTAAATATAATTAATGAAGTAGTTAGATCTGGAAATCTAGAAACAAATCAATCTGAAAAATAAAGTATTTAAAAGACATTTAGTAAAACAACCCAACCTTCTATGTTGCTTTAAATCCACCTTAGAATATGCGTGCTATGTACATTATGATCTATAATTCAAATATTTATGTCATTTAAATGGTTTAAATTAAGACAGGAAGGTTGAAAAATGAGAATGATAAGGACAGAGAACAAAATGGAAACACAGTAGTATGTGAGTATAACATTTTTTTTCTTTCTTTCCCACTTAAAATTGTTATGTGTCGGATGTAAACAAATATAGTCTTATATACTTCAAAATATACTGGAAGTAGTCTCTACAAATGAACTTGAGAACCTGGTATGGAGGAAACCAGAATTGAAATTACAGTAACCAAGGTCTCTGTTTATATAACCTATAACAATTACCTTGTATCAAAAATCAACATCCTTAATTCTAACAAGTTTAAAAATGGGATTTAACATCGGAATGGCTTACCTATGGCTGCAGTTTGATTTAAAAA
The DNA here is from genome assembly GCA_030737875.1 of Allium sativum. Classification (NCBI taxonomy): domain Eukaryota; kingdom Viridiplantae; phylum Streptophyta; class Magnoliopsida; order Asparagales; family Amaryllidaceae; genus Allium; species Allium sativum. Next base: position 654,131,375 of record CM060923.1, read on the forward strand.
TATTTTTACACTAAACCATAATATATGTTCATAGTTATTAATAATTTACAATAAAAGGATTAATAACTCAGAAGATTCGATGATCACGAACTTGAAATTCAGACATACCATTATATTATTACGGCTAAGTCATGATTTTTAACACAAGTATTATACTTTTTAATTAACCATGACTTGTGTTTGAACTAAATGTTTAGTTTTGGGATTTAAATTAAAATTATGCATATTGATGAATGATATTGAAAATTGTTTTGATCTAAGCTTCACGAGTGTCAGTAGAATGTATCGATGTAGTCGCGTAGCCTCAGAGCGTAGAAGGAGGTCAGGCGAGATTAATTTAGGGTTGAAGCTGTGGATAAAAGGGCTCGGGTTTGATTCAATTTTTAGGGACATTGGAGTGACTGAGTATTGTAAAAATCAGGGTGGAGGAGGTTGCAGGAAAGGGAAATCGAATGGTGGCAGTGGCAGGCAGTCCGATGGCCAGAATCGATCTAGGGAAGTTGATGCGAGGGGATGTACTGAAGTACAGTTTTCAACTTCGACGGTGGAGGAGTGAATTTAGGGAGAAAAGGGTCTTGGGGAAGATCGACGGGTCGTGGATGATGAGGTTCGGTAACATGACATGCTAGAGAGGAGGCGATGGCTTCTGGGTGATCGATGGCGGTGTACGTGTGTACAGCGTGCACTAGCCATGTACATGAATGGTTAAATAAAGAGATACAGGGGGCACAGTAACAAAATGTAGGAGAAGATAAAAAGGGGTTTAATGAAAATTGGGCTTCAGCCCAGTATAATATAAAGTATAAAGGAAGAAAATGTATATATAGAATGGTAAGTGGGCCAAAAGGAATGGGCTAAAGAAAAGAAGAAGAAAAAAGAAAGAAAAAGAAAAGAGAAAAAATCATGGCAATGCGACGATTGGTTGTTTTAAGTTAACTTCTCGAATTTTATAACTTGACTAATTTCTTATTTGGAATTTAAAGTTAACAATATATATATATATATTGATCATTTTATATAAAAATAATATAATGATCGTGCTAATTTCACATTTTCAAAATGGAATTGAAAAGAGAAGTCATCGACGTAAGATTGGCCGTCTAAACTCTCATCATTAAAATATACAAATATTAAAACTACGATATATTTTTATTTAAATTAAATTAACTTTTCTATAATTTAAATAATAAATGAAATGGAATTGATTCCATTATTTTCAAAACCAGATAATTGATTAAAATCCAATATGTTGAATTATAATCAATAATTTGTCATGGTTATAGGAAAGTGGTTGACTACCACTAACGAGGTTAAATGTTTTGAAATAAACATTGATATGTTATTTTATCAACTCAAGTTGATAAACGTTTTGAAATCAGGTATGGAATTAAAAATCAAACTAACAATGATTAAAAATGTAAATTTATAGAATGACTCGATGAACAACTGGTAATGGTATTATAAAATGAAATCAAGTTGATTGAATGAAATGAGTCGAGAATACACATTTCTAAGTGAATGACATTTAAAACAAATGTTGTAGATGACGATGGTAGTAAGAGGAGTTGAAAAAGGAGAACTGAATAAACCATGAAGTGATAAGATTATTCCAAAATTTAGAAAAAAAATAGAGTGAAGATGAATTGGGAACAGAAGTTGAAATCGATTTTATCGAATTCAGGAAAGTATCATTTACTTTCCGTTTTAATAAAGATTCAATAAGTTAATTATTTACTTACTTAAAGATAGAAAATTCTAGACGGATATAATATGGAAATAAATCCGTATCCAAGATTAACCGATATATAAACAATGATTCATTGAATTTGAATTGCCAAACTAGTTATGTTACAAAAGTTAATTGTCCATTGATTGATGTTATGTTATAATGTGATTATTCTAACTTGAATAGTAAAATAGACATTTGACGTTAACCCATCCTATATTAGATCATTATTTAGATATATGACTTAAATCTTATATGTGAAATGATTTTATTAAATAAGTCCTGGTAATAAAATTAGGATGTGGAAACCAAATAAAATATGTTGATTGATTGCTATTCTCACTTAACACTAAAAGATATTAACGTTATCGTTTCGAAGAGTCCATAATTTATATTCCACTTCGATTTGATTTATACGAGTCAGAGATTATTGAAGATAATTGAATTCGTAGTTATGCAAGGATCGTTCTTCTAATCCTAAGTAGAAATTGCCTAAGATGGATTTACAGAATAGTGTCTTCAGTTTGTCCAGTCCTAGGACAACTTGTAAGGACGAATGTCTGACAGAGTATTTCTTAAGAATCACATACATTGATTTTTTACAAATGTATTTCTGTTCGGTGGCGGAGAAGTTTCTTCTCTAGCGTAATTCCCAGGGTATTTTTGTGGATGTCAATTAGTGATTTGGTGGATCTGACAATGTGGCATTCAAAGTAAATGATAGCCAAATGTTCTACAGGTAAATTCTAACCTCAAGCTTCACAACCGGGAAATGACAAAAATCGGACAGGCAGCATGGCTAGTTGGGTCGCTCCCATTAGGGTGTATTATCACCTATCTAGAGAAAATTCGTTTCCATCTTTAATCTATTCGATGATGTCCCTTTTCTGGAAATGGTTGCTGATCCAAACCGTTGATGATGTACATTTGATACACTCAAGCGAAATGAGTGGTCGGTCATGTGTGGGACGGGTTGCAAGACGTTCTTGTTAAACCCAGTGTATTCCCCTCTAGAGATACACTATCGCCAGGTGGTTCCATACCTTGTCATAGTCGGAATCCAATCTCTAACAAGCGCCCGCGATTTTGTTTGTATACTATATATGTGGAGCATGAGATGCAAGTGTTATGCTAGATTCTAATTTATTTGTGGAAAACCCTAGACATTATTATAATATCAAAATAGTTATGATTTCAAAATGTTTTGGGTTATCGTAAGGTAAAAACCGTCCGTGTTTATGTGTGGATTGGTCTTACGATTATCTTTTCTTTCAAAAGAATTTTTTCAAGTTAAACAAGCTGTTTAAATCGTTTTGCTCACACCAGTCCCATGACTGACCCAGAGTTTATTTTTGTGTGTTTTCCCTGAACTCTTGGGTGCCCAAATTTGTATGGGCAGTCAAGTAGTTCATGATTTACAGATTCTGGATGAAGCTTGGAGCAGGAGGCTTCAGTGTTAGATATATAGAGTTTTGTTCCATTGCATTGTATATATGATGTACTCTGACGATGTATGTAAGTACAAATACCATTTTGTATTTCAAATGATATAATATATTACATTTTGTTCATTCCGCTGTGAGATTCGTGTTACTCTGATACTTTTGTGTTCTCCTTTTTCATCTATTCTAATTTCTATCTTTTCTAATCTCACCTTCTAACTTCTTTCTTTTAATCACCCGGTAAATTTTTGGTGCTTGGCTAGTCGATATGTTATTTATATCGATAATCAGGATCAGGAATTTGGAAGTTCGTTACAGTGGTGTCAGAGCTGGTTGCTTAATTGGTAAACATGATAGGGGGTTCGCTTCGCTGTTTGGTGGCGGACGGGAGACTCTTACCCCTACATGTCCCAACAATGAGGGTTGGTATAGTCGCGAGGCTGGCTATAAAGCAGTTCTGAGGTATCTCTGTAGTGCCACGCTGGGAGGTTAGCCCAGTGGTTGATGGTTGAAAAGCCTAGACCCATTACAGTGGTATCATAGCATAAGGTTGAGTAATAAACTTGGCTCTGTGGCGTAACTCGATACAGATAGGGTTAGTAATACCCTAGATTGAGATTGAATGTGTGTGTGTGTGTGCGTGTGTGTCTATATATATATATATATATATATATATATATATATATATATATATGAGCGCGTATTTGTAGATTGTATAAAAACTATTTTTATACAGTGATGATTGGTTCGTCGAGTGGTTTAAAATTTCTAGTCGATATAGTTGTCGAACACTAGAGCGAAAAGTTTTTCTAAACTCTTGAACAGAGTAATTTGACATAGTATTGTTTTAAAAAGCAGGGTAAATGGAATAATTTTACCCAAAATTATATTTTGATATAAAAATAATAATTTTCTGAAATCATTTTAAATGGCTATGCTGATATTTATTTTAATCTGATAATTAGATTATACCATTGAGATGGTTTATTATAATCAAATTTGTATAAGAAGGAATATACAATTGAGACAAACTAGAAACTTAAATTGAAATTCTGAAAAGTTAGGAAAATGTTTAAGATAAACATGAATTTTGAAAATTCAAAGGTTTTGAATTTAAAATAAGGTAATAGGGATTGATAAGGCATTTAGCTATGAAGTTAAGAAGTCAGAACCTAACTAGAAGCTGGTTGAATTAAAAGATCTTTTGAGTGTTAATCTGATGTTGATTTCGGTCCTCGGGGTTAATACTTAGAGGATTATTTTCTTGCCAATTTACATTTAGGAACTGATGAGTGTTGAAGAATTGAATGGACGAATGAGAAATGGAAATGTTTTACAAATTATAATAACAAATATTTCTAGTTATGAAGCTAACCGTGATTGACAATTAATTGCTGATGTATTAAATGTTTTGATTACAGTGAAATATTCTGGTTGACAAACTGTGTGTTTAAAATGTCTTGTTTGTTATGATTGCTAGGGGATGACCCATGTGTGGTTTTGATATAAATGTATGATTCTGAGTGTAATTGGAATTTTCTCGTTACACTTTAATTTCGAGGACGAAATTCTTTTATTGGGGGAAGGAATGTAACGTCCCGGTTTTTCAATCAATTTTATAATCTATGAATTTAGATTATATCTAAAAATTAAATTCAGTTGAACAATATTTAATTTGAATAATTTAGAAAAAATATGATAATCATGGTTTTTAAAGTCGTACGTATACATATGAAATGTTGTTTTAACATTTTTGTTATATCTACGTCTTGATTTAAATTGTTTTCAATTTGCGTAAATGCATCCATATTTATGAGTGTGTAGATGTAACTATATGTATAAGTATGGTTCATTTTGTTTTAAACTTGTTTTGATCCTTAAATAAATGAATATACATATATATATTTGTAAATATGTTCATGTAAAATTTGTTTTGGTTCAAGTATAAAACATATGAACATGCAAGAATAAAATGGTCAATAACCTGCACTTCCTAATAAACTAAAGCAATGTATTTTACATATGGTACAAGACAAAACAATAATGTACATTTCCAGTAAAGATTTATCAAATATGTTGCATTCTTTTTCATATATGATAAGCTATAAACACACAACTATACAATAGCTATGCAGAAGGTCAATGAAGGATTTCCCTTAAAGTCTTTTCAATCGACTTCACGGCAGCTACAAACTATAAAACAACCTAATTTTTAGCATCTTGCACATGGCTTGTACACTAATATAGACAGCAGGATTTAGCCTAGCAATGCACACTACTCTTTCACATCAGTGTAGGCTGCCAATGTTTGGAGTTGCTTTGAAGCCAAGCTTGTGTTTTTCCACATTTTAGTACATATGTTGTACTCCTTGTTGCTAGACATGCTTGTGAAAATATTGAAGAGAATTGATTGAGTGATTTGCCTAAACAACATATCAATTTCAATCAACATCGTAGCAGCTACCAGTATTCAGTCTGCTCGTATTTCCACCCTATCAACCTATCAATATTAGACATTATTTTAATCTAAAATCCCTCTTTATATACAAACTACAATACCACGCAAACACACACACACAAAAGTTCCCTGGATTTTTAAGCAAGGCAGTAAAAATGGGAGATGTAAACAGAGTGTACCAAACTTGGAACTAGTGAGCTTTTGGTGAGCAAAATCTTCCCTGACCCCCTTTACAATTATTATGTTTGTATGACTTAGGCAGACATATGTATAGCTATATGGTTGAATATCGTAGCTAAGATCTATATGTCAATCTGAAATAAACCAAGTATGGAATGGTAGCAGAACCGAAGATTAGAAAGCCTGGAACCCTTGAACAAGCAGCAAACCATTTAGTGACGAAACTCTTCTCTGTTTCCCCTTTTTTGACTGATCTGTTTGTTTGATCTAGCATACATATATATATATATATATGTTTGAATTTATTAAACGAAGTAATTGATTTCCATGTCAAATTAGAAACAAAACATGTGAACTGGGAAGTTAAACTAGTACACAAAAAATTCAAACCAACAGTAGTAGAATTTTGGTAAGAAAACTCTCATGTTAACACATGTAAATCTATTTAGATTGTTTTGTTAACACATGGAAATCTATTTAGATTGTTATACAGTATGGTGTAGATATAAACATATGCACCTCTATTTCTTGAGGTATTATACTGAGATAATTCAACCATTTTGATTTGAAGACTGGAAAAGAAACACCATGAAAATTGGATTAGGAAACCTCACTTTCATGTTTTTAATTTGAAGCACCACTGGACTACCTTGTCGATGTCGGTATATGCATTTCTTTGTTCGTTTATCAGTATGGTGAAATCATGTGAGTCTATGATTCATTTGAACCCAGTCATGTTAAAAGTAGTGAACACTGAATAATAAATATGACAGTTACAAACTTTCTAACTTTTATTCAACATTTGAAATATTTGTAAAACTGGAAACTAAAAACACATAGAAGAAAATGAAAGACAACAAGTTAAATAGCACAGAAATAAGTTGGAACCAGTGGGTTTTAGGTGAAACAAACACCCTTCTACCCTGTTTTTTAAGCAACTTCTAGGTGTTTATCCTAGACAATTTTTTTTTTTTGAAAATTGGTACTATATATTGTTAATACAAATTAAAAACCTCCTTTATATGCCTCGTTAAAACCCAGTAATCCCCCTAACCTAGATGGGTACCTTAAAGGGAAAAAGAGTACATACAAATTTGGTGAATACAAAGCAAATATCAACCATAAAAAGAGCTTACAAAGGCTGTAACAAAGAAACGAAACAAACAATAGAAGTCTCTCTACCGGCCCATCACGGCCCAACCCATCAAAAGCAAACAACAAAACCCGATGATCTTCTTCATCTTCTACCTCATGTCCACTAAGTCAACTCCCCAAGTATTCAGCAGTTTAAAATTCCTCAAACTCCGTTCATATTTACTTCCGTTGTTTCTAACCAAAAATTGGATCTCCCTTTTGATTTGATTAAGCTTGGACATTATGCTGGTACGTCGGCTATTAAAGATTCTATCATTTCTTTCTTTCCAGATAAAATACACCGCTGAAGTGATTGCTCCACATGCAAGATCCCTAATTTGATCTTTTGTTTTGAAAAGATGATTAATTTCCCTCATTTCGCTTCTTAATTGCAGATCTGTTGTCAAGTAGATATTCAGCTTCTGTTTTAAAGATAACCAAATAAAGGAGGAATAGTCACACTGGAAAAAAAGATGCTAAATTGATTCTGGATGAAGTTCGCATAGAGGACATAAGGTATTTGAGATGTTCCCAAATCTTAAAATTCTGTCCTTTGTATTCAATCTTCCCATTCCTGCTAAATAGGTGATAAAAGACATTTTCCTGCAGTATTTATTTTGCCAAATAACTGAGAAAATAGGATCAATTTCTTCATGATTTCGCACAAAGTTCCATGATTTATGATATGAGAAATTTCCACCAGAACACCACTCATATTTATCCTCTCTGTGATTAGGGTGAATCTAAATAGTACTTATTTCATCAATTAACTCTCTAGTTGCTGGATGAATAAGAGGATTCAAATTATCATCACTTATAATAAAGCTTACCTTTTGATTTGAATTACCTATCAAATGTAGTCTGTCATAACCAAGAATGTCCACTAGACACTGAAAATTTATCCAAGGATCATGCCATAAAAAAGTATCATTCCCATTTGCAGTAACTCTATTAAAAAACTGTTTTGAATGAGATCTTAGTCTAAGCATGGATTTCCATAACATTTTAACACATGCTTCCTTTTTTAAAGCAGATTTTTTTTTTTCAAACCAATGCCCCCTTCACATTTAGGCTTACACAATGAATTCCATGCTATTTTGTGCCCTGCACCTCCCTAAAAAAACTCAGAACACATTGATTGCAATTTATCTAAGGTAAACTCTGGTATTTGATATATAAATAACCAATAAAGGATGATTGGAGTCAACACTCCATTAATCAGTTCAGCTCTTCCAGCATAAGATAACATTTTAGTCTCCCAACCTTGAATTTTAACCTGAATTCTCTGAATCAAAGCATTGCACTCAGAATAATGCAAATAGTTAGATGATAGTGGAAAACTGTGAAGACCCGCAACTTCCCCGTAAAGGAAAGCGTCGGATAGTTCGAGAACAAACCACAGCAGAACGCATACAGAAGAACATTTCACTGTATATTACAACAATGCATCAGATTACAAGAATATACAGAGTATAAAAGAATATTACACAGAAATATCAGAGATTTAAATTACATTAAATACATAGCAGCGGAAAATAATACAATACACAACTAGGAAGAGATATACGGATACAAAGCTTTCCGGATATTGTTCCAGCTGTAAACCAGGATCCTGTGAATATAAATCTGCAAAACCAAAACTACTAGCTGCCCGTGTCAAAATAAGGGCACCCAGAGTTTAGGTTAAAACAATAAACTCCAGGTCAGTCATGTGACTGGTGTGAGAACTAAAACAGTTATTAATCTTTATTTTAAATCATTAGGTAAATCAAGGGACCACGCCGTATAACACGGAACGGGTTTCCTCCCAAGAATACCAGTGCATAAACAACAGCGCAATGCTAAATAAAGAAAAATGAAGCTGTTATAAGACCCAGGTCCTATCACACAATGCAATCGCAAGCCGGGGGATAGGGTTTTCCCTTATAACAGCTAAAGAATGCTTGATACGTTTAAAACAAATCATTTGATACTATTATAAGTGCATAGAGTATAAAACAACTTCAAATCATAAGTATCAATCATAGGCGGCATGAATGCCCCATACCACTATGTCGCCATATATAGGTTTACAAATAAAACCGCAAATGGCACGTATTGGAAGTTGGGTTATCATTTATGGTATGAACCGAGGCTAGGGATCGTCCTCCACCGATTCGTGACTCTCTAGCCCGAGCCACAGGCAAGCGCGCAGGCAAGCCTTGGAGCGACAGGGCCGGTCCACCGATGTGGATTATTATGCCTGAACACTACGTTTCCCCACCCTATGGGGTGTAAGTCTGGTCCGTCAGCCGACCAGAAGCATCGGCCGAAACCGATATAACCGAGGCGCCTCGCAACAGCAACAACCACATAAGTCAAACTCGTCAGGGCGTGTAAAACCACTGACGCCACTTCTAACTAGAAAGAAACGCAAGTCCTCCCTGAGGTCCGTCTCCCGTTTTTGATTCATACCGGGTGTGATACTCGCGAATCAACGTTACACAAAGCTACGCCACACAAGGCCGTGCTTCGATCATCAACCACAAGACTTTGCTTTTCAACAGAAGCCTTGATCAATTGCCACTTAGGCATGCCACACAGGCAATTCACTCCATGCGATTGATATCCATCAATATATAACCCCTGAGCTCGTACATCTCAGAGAAGGGCGTTAAGCAAGAGAATAAACTCTCCGCCGCCAAACAGATATATATTTAATAGAGATCAATCACACGGACTAAAATCCAATGTCAGACACACAGTCCATTTACAAGTCCGTTCTGGGTCTGAACGAAACCGGAGGCACCTAGTACCTCGCATATCCATCGATCTCCAAGTACGTCTGGACGATCACCAACTGTTTCCATCTTCTTGGGTGTACAGCCCAATCAAGATCATCAGTAATTACCCAAACGACGTGAAGACCTCCGGTCTTCGACCACCGTCTTCATCTTCGACTTATCGTCGTATCAGTTATTCAGAATGGGAAAAACCCGGTCTTTCCGAATAACTCGCGTATATATTATAAAAGTGTTACACAAACACAACATACGCCTCATTTCAATTCATTAGTCACTAACCATAAATTAATCAAGAGAATAATTCCCCAAATATTAACCCCGAAGGCCGAAACCAACATCAGATCAATATCCAGAAAACCATTCTGCTTGGCTAACCGACAGTTAGTTTCTAAATTTCACGTTCAAATCTAATTAAAGATTTAACTATCGCCTGGAGCAAAACTGGTGATACTCCATTCTCGATCTTTTCAATCTAATTAAAGATTCATTAAAACTCCACTTAGTTTTAATCATTATCTGGGTTAAAGAATCAGTGTCATTTAAAACACGATTCACGATAAACCCAAAATCACATTCCATTAATTATCGGGTTAAAGAACAAGTGTTATTTAAAACATTGTTCACGATAAACCCAAAAATCAATACCAATTCAATTCCAATTAAATATCATTCAATTGGTACACTTCATTAAATCTAAATAAAAAGATTTAATCTTTTCTCAACTGGGTTCAAGAACAGTGTTAGTGAAGACACCATTCACGACAAACCCAAATCACGTTCCATTAATTATCGGGTTAAAGAACAAGTGTTATTTAAAACACTGTTCACGATAAACCCAAAAATCAATACCAATTCAATTCCAATTAAATATCATTTAATTGGTACACTTCATTAAATCTAAATAAAAAGATTTAATCTTTTCTCAACTGGGTTCAAGAACAGTGTTAGTGAAGACACCATTCACGACAAACCCAAATCACGTTCCATTAATTATCGGGTTAAAGAACAAGTGTTATTTAAAACACTGTTCACGATAAACCCAAAAATCAATACCAATTCAATTTCAATTAAATATCATTTAATTGGTACACTTCATTAAATCTAAATAAAAAGATTTAATCTTTTCTCAACTGGGTTCAAGAACAGTGTTAGTGAAGACACCATTCACGACAAACCCAAATCACATTCGATATTCAATACAAGGCTCTGAATAGAAAATATATCGGCTTATATTCAATATCGAATTCTACGACTAACAAATGTCGTATTGGAAATAACGATACAAATATATATCTTTCAAATTTCCATAACAACACCTGTAATATCACGAATTCCAACATCGAAATATTCCGAAGACAATTTCGATTCAACTCCACTCCAATGCAATCATTGGAAATTTTGGTTATTTTCAAAACCATTTCAAATTCAATTTATTTATTTAAAAATAAATAGAATTATAATTCTAGTTCAAAACTAGTTCATTTCGATAAAAATCTATTTTTATCTTTTCAAATATGGAGTTTTTCATCCCAAACTTTCACAAATCATTTCTTATGATTTTACACAAATTATTATTATTTTTAATAATTTTATCAAGGCCCGTACAGTCGATTTCCATTAACGGCCATCGAACTGCACTTACAGCGACCTTTTTCGAATTTGATTTGGACGTATCTCCAAATCCAACCGTTAGATTTCAAATTTCTAACATTCATTAGAAAGCTCTTTTCGATACGAACCCAACGGTTCCGGTTTTAGGAGAATCCGACGGTCGGATCTCCCGTAATGTCCGTTTGAAATAAATAGTCGAAATTCACAAACTGCCGCGGCGCGGCGCGTTCTATTCAGGCCATTATATTATATATATAATATATATAATATATATTTCGTCGATTTCTATTTAAAACGAATTATATAAATAGTTTTGAATTCGTTTCAAAAATCCATTTTCCACTTCCATTTCAATTCAAAGCAAAATTGAATTCTTCTTTATAGATTCGTTTCAAAACTCATTTCTATTCAATTCAAATTTCAATTCAATTCGAATTCGTTTTCAATTCAATTCATTTCGAAATCGTTTTCAATTCAAATCGAAATCGTTTTCAATTCAATTCATTTCGAAATCGTTTTCAATTCAATTCATTTCGAAATCGTTTTCAATTCAATTCATTTCGAAATCGTTTTCAATTCAATTCATTTCGAAATCGTTTTCAATTCAATTCATTTTGAAATCGTTTTCAATTCAAATCGAAATCGTTTTCAATTCAATTCATTTCGAAATCACTTAAAATTGATATAAATATCGTTCACGTCAAAATGGCGTCAATCTAATCAACACGGCTTCATAAATTTCTATTTTCAAATATTCTATTTCAAATATTTCTTTTTCAAATATTTCTTTTTCAAAACTGGAATGAGGCCCAATCAATTACCATATAAAATTAATTATATGGATTTGCATACAACACATGTATATAATAGCATTGAAAATAATCAACCATCAACCAAAGTGCACTACACTGTATAAGCATCAAATGTATATATTCAACGCTTATAACAGCCTGTCAATCAATCGATCGACATATTTAATCAATCAGGATGAGTGAACTTCAAATTTCATCCCAACACCCGTGTGGGGTTTCAAACAATCAAACACAGATTTTATTCGTGCAGTTGGGCGATGTGTAAAATTTATCGTCCCAATCAATGTCATTCAAATAGGTGTACATAAACAAACCGTTCGGTTTGTAAATGAATATTTATTTATTCACATTCACGTTAAAAATTATATTTTTAACGATAAAACATTTTATTCCAACATATGAATTTCTATTAAGTTCATTCTTTAAATAAAATGGTATTTTTATTTTTCTAACACGTTTTAGAAAATTTCGGCGGCATAACGGCACGATACTAGAAACGGGACAAGGCCTAGCCTTATCCTCGGTCTAGTGAAGGCCCACGCCATTCACTCATCAATCAAATCAATTTCATTTTGCAAACCACAAAATTTGGAGTAAGGGTCTAACCTAGCCTTACTCCTACGCCTTATAACGGCGCACGTCTAATCCTAACCAATTTATCGATTCGATTTTTCACACCACAAACCACATTCAAACCAATATCGCAATCAATCACCAAACAGTCAAACAAACAAGTCCATGGTCTGTGGACGATTGTGTCGGGTGCTACTAAGCACCGTCTGCATCCTAGTATATATATAACTAGAAAAATAAATTGAAAGGTGAGAAATTCTCACATATAGCTATCCTAGCTCCACGGCACTCCTTTGCAGAAGTCTTCGTCGTTTCGCCTTTTTGTCACCTTCGTTGTCCGCTTTTACTACATATGTAAAAATCGAATTTTTACTATGCTATTCAATATATAAAAATCTGATTTTTCTATCGAAGTTCAATATATAAAAATCATATTTTCCTATCGAAGTTCAATATATAAAAATCGAATTTTTACTACGATGTTCAATATATAAAAATCGAATTTTTATTTCAAAGTTCAATATATAAAAATCGAATTTTTACTTCGAAGTTCAACATATAAAAATCATATTTTCACATCTATGTTATATAGATAAAAATTATATTTTTATCACGCTATTTTCCACCTAAAGATTTTGCCTTTTCAAAGATAAAGATTTCGCCTTTTTACTTTCAAAGAACTCGCCTTTTTATTTTTAAAGTACTCGCCTTTTTATTTTCAAAGTTCATATCTTTTTTTTTAAAAAAAAAACAAAGTTGATAACTTTATAAAAACAAAGTTGTTTTTATTTTTTTTAAAAACAACATATATTTTCAAAACAATTTCATATATGTTTTCAAAACAATCTTTTTTTTTTTTAAAAGATTAAACCTTTTAAAATAAAATCAGTTTTTAAAATCATTAAAAATTCAGTTTTAAAAATCAAAATAAAAAAACAGTTTTCAAAATAAATAAAAAAACAGGTTTCAAGTAAAAAAAAAAAAACAGTTAAAGTAAAATAAAAAAAACAGTCAAAGTAAATTAAAAAAAAACAGTTTAAATCTTTATAAAAAAACATTACAGTATTAACCTAAAAAAACTAGCATTGCAGAATTAAAACAAAAATAAAATAAACAAAACGACTTACAGAGGGGGGGGGGTTTCGCAGATCGTCGGGGGTGCTGAGCGTCGCACAAAGAGGGCTAGGGAGGTGCGCTTGTTGTTGCGGAGGAGAGAGGGGGTGGTCGGCGCCCTAGCGCGCGTCGGTGGGTGGAGCGGAGGGCTGAAATCGGCCCAGGGCTTGAGGTGGCTGCCTGGATCTCGTGGGGGGGCTACGCCTGAAGGCGGTGGGCGATGCGCCCCCCTGGAGGCGCGGTGGTCTCGGGGAGGGCGGCGGCTCCTCCCCGCCTCTACGTCTCCGATCTTCTTCTTTCTTTTTTTTTTTTTTTTTTTTCTAATCTGAAATCGAAATGAAACAAAAGGGGGGGGGGGGCCAGAGCGGGTTAACTGGGGGGGGGGGGGGGAGAGAAGTTTTTTTTTTTTTTTAATAATATTTTATTATTTAAAAGTTGACTTTCGCATACGACCTCTATACGAGGTCCACCGCCTGTCGCCCATAGCGTTTCACCCCCATTCCGAACACAATGGGATATGTACCGCAAGCTGATTCGATCGTTTCGATCAGTTTCTGTTGCATTTACATTTATATCATTATATTGAATTTTAAACGTGCATTTCAATTTACCGGGGCCACACACTAACTAGAAAAATTCCCAAAAAATATTTTCTAGCTTCGTATTGACGATACGGTCCTAACAAAACTAGTTTCGTCGAATTCTGAGACCGTTTGAAAAATGGCCAATTTCCAGTCGATTAAAATCAACTGAAACTGGTCAAACGCGTTTTCCTTTGCCACGCTCACATATTGATTCGAAAAATTATGAAATTTGAAACCTAGCAATAACTTTACATCCCGGACCCAACAAAACTGGTTTCGTCGAAATCCGAGGTCGTTTGCAAAATGGCTATTTTTAAGGGCTATATATTATATTAAAATATATATAAATTCCACAGCGACTATTTCTAATTTTCAACTGGACATATCTCATCATTTATAAAGTGAAATCTCAGTTTCTCAACTTCGTTGGAAAGATATCATCAATTAGATCCTAATGTTTTTGGTTTCACAAAAATCCGGATTGTTTTGCACCCGGTACATTCAATTGAAGTTTGAAATCGAATTATCGAACTACCGCGCCATTTTTAATTCTATTTATAATTATATATAAATATTTATATTCTAACGACGACGTATATAATATATACGTTCGAATTATATTCAAAATAAATTTCTCGTTGATATTATTTAAAATAATTCATTTTAAATAATCAAAATTCGCTAAAATTGCCAAAATAAAAATTTCAAACTGGCTCGCATTTTACGGGTTGTTACAATCTCCCCCACTTAAAACTTTTCGTCCCCGAAAAGGAACAAAGTCGAAAGTGGTTTGATTAATCAACTCTACGCTCGACCTGGCTTCCATTCTCCAACTTTTCGGTTTCTGAGAATTTCTAAAATTTCAAAAATTTGGCTAACACCCTAAATTTTTGAAAAATTTCGCCATAACCTCCCCTGCACCGGGAGCATCGGGGAATTTCAAATAGCTTCCCCGGTCCTTCAGATCTCAAAAAGAAAAAGAAAAAGCCAAGCGGCTAGCCAATAGGCTCACAAAATCATCATCACCCAAACAAAACAGGAAATTATGTAGTAAACATGTACCTATTTGTCGGGCAAACAAATTTTATTCTCTGCTCTAGCCTCCTTGCTATGACCTGTTCAAAGATATATATGTATATGCAAGCAAATGCAACCAATTTTCAATATAATTCAATATTTGGTTCAATTAGACATAATGGTTCAAAATTATCAAACAATTAGACAAACAACACAAACATCAATCAATTAGTGAATTAGATTATCAAATTCATAATTTTGATACATATACAAAAATCATGTTTTTGATGCCAAATCACAACAATAGGCCTTATCTAATTTTTGGTTCTCACACCAGTCTAATGGAAATATATAGATATCACACCTTCGTCACACGAATATAAATTCTGACGATGAGTACTCAACCATCAGAATCATCTTCGGGCCACTAGAGTATGATTCTATATCCGTCCAGTATATTAAAACTTTGAATATACGTTTGCAAGGCGTATATGCAAATTCTTTATATACTGAATTGTCCAAAATCAATATAAACAAATAATCAAATACGAATAGTTGATTTAAATTTTCAAAACAAAATTTGTTTTCACTTTAAAAATATACTCTTCACACTCGTTCTAGGATACTACTGATCCCATCTCTAACGAGTCATCCTCATTGGATATTGCTAATCCAATATCTGATGAATTCTTTCGTATGTTTCTAATGTGTCTTGTTCTCTGAGCTTTGTAAACCAAAGCTCTGATACCAACTGTGAAGACCCGCAACTTCCCCGTAAAGGAAAGCGTCGGATAGTTCGAGAACAAACCACAGCAGAACGCATACAGAAGAACATTTCACTGTATATTACAACAATGCATCAGATTACAAGAATATACAGAGTATAAAAGAATATTACACAGAAATATCAGAGATTTAAATTACATTAAATACATAGCAGCGGAAAATAATACAATACACAACTAGGAAGAGATATACGGATACAAAGCTTTCCGGATATCGTTCCAGCTGTAAACCAGGATCCTGTGAATATAAATCTGCAAAACCAAAACTACTAGCTGCCCGTGTCAAAATAAGGGCACCCAGAGTTTAGGTTAAAACAATAAACTCCAGGTCAGTCATGTGACTGGTGTGAGAACTAAAACAGTTATTAATCTTTATTTTAAATCATTAGGTAAATCAAGGGACCACGCCGTATAACACGGAACGGGTTTCCTCCCAAGAATACCAGTGCATAAACAACAGCGCAATGCTAAATAAAGAAAAATGAAGCTGTTATAAGACCCAGGTCCTATCACACAATGCAATCGCAAGCCGGGGGATAGGGTTTTCCCTTATAACAGCTAAAGAATGCTTGATACGTTTAAAACAAATCATTTGATACTATTATAAGTGCATAGAGTATAAAACAACTTCAAATCATAAGTATCAATCATAGGCGACATGAATGCCCCATACCACTATGTCGCCATATATAGGTTTACAAATAAAACCGCAAATGGCACGTATTGGAAGTTGGGTTATCATTTATGGTATGAACCGAGGCTAGGGATCGTCCTCCACCGATTCGTGACTCTCTAGCCCGAGCCACAGGCAAGCGCGCAGGCAAGCCTTGGAGCGACAGGGCCGGTCCACCGATGTGGATTATTATGCCTGAACACTACGTTTCCCCACCCTATGGGGTGTAAGTCTGGTCCGTCAGCCGACCAGAAGCATCGGCCGAAACCGATATAACCGAGGCGCCTCGCAACAGCAACAACCACATAAGTCAAACTCGTCAGGGCGTGTAAAACCACTGACGCCACTTCTAACTAGAAAGAAACGCAAGTCCTCCCTGAGGTCCGTCTCCCGTTTTTGATTCATACCGGGTGTGATACTCGCGAATCAACGTTACACAAAGCTACGCCACACAAGGCCGTGCTTCGATCATCAACCACAAGACTTTGCTTTTCAACAGAAGCCTTGATCAATTGCCACTTAGGCATGCCACACAGGCAATTCACTCCATGCGATTGATATCCATCAATATATAACCCCTGAGCTCGTACGTCTCAGAGAAGGGCGTTAAGCAAGAGAATAAACTCTCCGCCGCCAAACAGATATATATTTAATAGAGATCAATCACACGGACTAAAATCCAATGTCAGACACACAGTCCATTTACAAGTCCGTTCTGGGTCTGAATGAAACCGGAGGCACCTAGTACCTCGCATATCCATCGATCTCCAAGTACGTCTGGACGATCACCAACTGTTTCCATCTTCTTGGGTGTACAGCCCAATCAAGATCATCAGTAATTACCCAAACGACGTGAAGACCTCCGGTCTTCGACCACCGTCTTCATCTTCGACTTATCGTCGTATCAGTTATTCAGAATGGGAAAAACCCGGTCTTTCCGAATAACTCGCGTATATATTATAAAAGTGTTACACAAACACAACATACGCCTCATTTCAATTCATTAGTCACTAACCATAAATTAATCAAGAGAATAATTCCCCAAATATTAACCCCGAAGGCCGAAACCAACATCAGATCAATATCCAGAAAACCATTCTGCTTGGCTAACCGACAGTTAGTTTCTAAATTTCACGTTCAAATCTAATTAAAGATTTAACTATCGCCTGGAGCAAAACTGGTGATACTCCATTCTCGATCTTTTCAATCTAATTAAAGATTCATTAAAACTCCACTTAGTTTTAATCATTATCTGGGTTAAAGAATCAGTGTCATTTAAAACACGATTCACGATAAACCCAAAATCACATTCCATTAATTATCGGGTTAAAGAACAAGTGTTATTTAAAACATTGTTCACGATAAACCCAAAAATCAATACCAATTCAATTCCAATTAAATATCATTTAATTGGTACACTTCATTAAATCTAAATAAAAAGATTTAATCTTTTCTCAACTGGGTTCAAGAACAGTGTTAGTGAAGACACCATTCACGACAAACCCAAATCACGTTCCATTAATTATCGGGTTAAAGAACAAGTGTTATTTAAAACACTGTTCACGATAAACCCAAAAATCAATACCAATTCAATTCCAATTAAATATCATTTAATTGGTACACTTCATTAAATCTAAATAAAAAGATTTAATCTTTTCTCAACTGGGTTCAAGAACAGTGTTAGTGAAGACACCATTCACGACAAACCCAAATCACGTTCCATTAATTATCGGGTTAAAGAACAAGTGTTATTTAAAACACTGTTCACGATAAACCCAAAAATCAATACCAATTCAATTTCAATTAAATATCATTTAATTGGTACACTTCATTAAATCTAAATAAAAAGATTTAATCTTTTCTCAACTGGGTTCAAGAACAGTGTTAGTGAAGACACCATTCACGACAAACCCAAATCACATTCGATATTCAATACAAGGCTCTGAATAGAAAATATATCGGCTTATATTCAATATCGAATTCTACGACTAACAAATGTCGTATTGGAAATAACGATACAAATATATATCTTTCAAATTTCCATAACAACACCTGTAATATCACGAATTCCAACATCGAAATATTCCGAAGACAATTTCGATTCAACTCCACTCCAATGCAATCATTGGAAATTTTGGTTATTTTCAAAACCATTTCAAATTCAATTTATTTATTTAAAAATAAATAGAATTATAATTCTAGTTCAAAACTAGTTCATTTCGATAAAAATCTATTTTTATCTTTTCAAATATGGAGTTTTTCATCCCAAACTTTCACAAATCATTTCTTATGATTTTACACAAATTATTATTATTTTTAATAATTTTATCAAGGCCCGTACAGTCGATTTCCATTAACGGCCATCGAACTGCACTTACAGCGACCTTTTTCGAATTTGATTTGGACGTATCTCCAAATCCAACCGTTAGATTTCAAATTTCTAACATTCATTAGAAAGATCTTTTCGATACGAACCCAACGGTTCCGGTTTTAGGAGAATCCGACGGTCGGATCTCCCGTAATGTCCGTTTGAAATAAATAGTCGAAATTCACAAACTGCCGCGGCGCGGCGCGTTCTATTCAGGCCATTATATTATATATATAATATATATAATATATATTTCGTCGATTTCTATTTAAAACGAATTATATAAATAGTTTTGAATTCGTTTCAAAAATCCATTTTCCACTTCCATTTCAATTCAAAGCAAAATTGAATTCTTCTTTATAGATTCGTTTCAAAACTCATTTCTATTCAATTCAAATTTCAATTCAATTCGAATTCGTTTTCAATTCAATTCATTTCGAAATCGTTTTCAATTCAAATCGAAATCGTTTTCAATTCAATTCATTTCGAAATCGTTTTCAATTCAATTCATTTCGAAATCGTTTTCAATTCAATTTATTTCGAAATCGTTTTGAATTCAATTCATTTCGAAATCGTTTTCAATTCAATTCATTTTGAAATCGTTTTCAATTCAAATCGAAATCGTTTTCAATTCAATTCATTTCGAAATCACTTAAAATTGATATAAATATCGTTCACGTCAAAATGGCGTCAATCTAATCAACACGGCTTCATAAATTTCTATTTTCAAATATTCTATTTCAAATATTTCTTTTTCAAATATTTCTTTTTCAAAACTGGAATGAGGCCCAATCAATTACCATATAAAATTAATTATATGGATTTGCATACAACACATGTATATAATAGCATTGAAAATAATCAACCATCAACCAAAGTGCACTACACTGTATAAGCATCAAATGTATATATTCAACGCTTATAACAGCCTGTCAATCAATCGATCGACATATTTAATCAATCAGGATGAGTGAACTTCAAATTTCATCCCAACACCCGTGTGGGGTTTCAAACAATCAAACACAGATTTTATTCGTGCAGTTGGGCGATGTGTAAAATTTATCGTCCCAATCAATGTCATTCAAATAGGTGTACATAAACAAACCGTTCGGTTTGTAAATGAATATTTATTTATTCACATTCACGTTAAAAATTATATTTTTAACGATAAAACATTTTATTCCAACATATGAATTTCTATTAAGTTCATTCTTTAAATAAAATGGTATTTTTATTTTTCTAACACGTTTTAGAAAATTTCGGCGGCATAACGGCACGATACTAGAAACGGGACAAGGCCTAGCCTTATCCTCGGTCTAGTGAAGGCCCACGCCATTCACTCATCAATCAAATCAATTTCATTTTGCAAACCACAAAATTTGGAGTAAGGGTCTAACCTAGCCTTACTCCTACGCCTTATAACGGCGCACGTCTAATCCTAACCAATTTATCGATTCGATTTTTCACACCACAAACCACATTCAAACCAATATCGCAATCAATCACCAAACAGTCAAACAAACAAGTCCATGGTCTGTGGACGATTGTGTCGGGTGCTACTAAGCACCGTCTGCATCCTAGTATATATATAACTAGAAAAATAAATTGAAAGGTGAGAAATTCTCACATATAGCTATCCTAGCTCCACGGCACTCCTTTGCAGAAGTCTTCGTCGTTTCGCCTTTTTGTCACCTTCGTTGTCCGCTTTTACTACATATGTAAAAATCGAATTTTTACTATGCTATTCAATATATAAAAATCTGATTTTTCTATCGAAGTTCAATATATAAAAATCATATTTTCCTATCGAAGTTCAATATATAAAAATCGAATTTTTACTACGATGTTCAATATATAAAAATCGAATTTTTATTTCAAAGTTCAATATATAAAAATCGAATTTTTACTTCGAAGTTCAACATATAAAAATCATATTTTCACATCTATGTTATATAGATAAAAATTATATTTTTATCACGCTATTTTCCACCTAAAGATTTTGCCTTTTCAAAGATAAAGATTTCGCCTTTTTACTTTCAAAGAACTCGCCTTTTTATTTTTAAAGTACTCGCCTTTTTATTTTCAAAGTTCATATCTTTTTTTTTTTAAAAAAACAAAGTTGATAACTTTATAAAAACAAAGTTATTTTTATTTTTTTTAAAAACAACATATATTTTCAAAACAATTTCATATATGTTTTCAAAACAATCTTTTTTTTTTAAAAGATTAAACCTTTTAAAATAAAATCAGTTTTTAAAATCATTAAAAATTCAGTTTTAAAAATCAAAATAAAAAAACAGTTTTCAAAATAAATAAAAAAACAGGTTTCAAGTAAAAAAAAAAAACAGTTAAAGTAAAATAAAAAAAACAGTCAAAGTAAATTAAAAAAAAACAGTTTAAATCTTTATAAAAAAACATTACAGTATTAACCTAAAAAAACTAGCATTGCAGAATTAAAACAAAAATAAAATAAACAAAACGACTTACAGAGGGGGGGGGGGGGTTTCGCAGATCGTCGGGGGTGCTGAGCGTCGCACAAAGAGGGCTAGGGAGGTGCGCTTGTTGTTGCGGAGGAGAGAGGGGGTGGTCGGCGCCCTAGCGCGCGTCGGTGGGTGGAGCGGAGGGCTGAAATCGGCCCAGGGCTTGAGGTGGCTGCCTGGATCTCGTGGGGGGGCTACGCCTGAAGGCGGTGGGCGATGCGCCCCCCTGGAGGCGCGGTGGTCTCGGGGAGGGCGGCGGCTCCTCCCCGCCTCTACGTCTCCGATCTTCTTCTTTCTTTTTTTTTTTTTTTTCTAATCTGAAATCGAAATGAAACAAAAGGGGGGGGGGCCAGAGCGGGTTAACGGGGGGGGGGGGGGGGGGTAGAGAAGTTTTTTTTTTTTTTTAATAATATTTTATTATTTAAAAGTTGACTTTCACATACGACCTCTATACGAGGTCCACCGCCTGTCACCCATAGCGTTTCACCCCCATTCCGAACACAATGGGATATGTACCGCAAGCTGATTCGATCGTTTCGATCAGTTTCTGTTGCATTTACATTTATATCATTATATTGAATTTTAAACGTGCATTTCAATTTACCGGGGCCACACACTAACTAGAAAAATTCCCAAAAAATATTTTCTAGCTTCGTATTGACGATACGGTCCTAACAAAACTAGTTTCGTCGAATTCTGAGACCGTTTGAAAAATGGCCAATTTCCAGTCGATTAAAATCAACTAAACTGGTCAAACGCGTTTTCCTTTGCCACGCTCACATATTGATTCGAAAAATTATGAAATTTGAAACCTAGCAATAACTTTACATCCCGGACCCAACAAAACTGGTTTCGTCGAAATCCGAGGTCGTTTGCAAAATGGCTATTTTTAAGGGCTATATATTATATTAAAATATATATAAATTCCACAGCGACTATTTCTAATTTTCAACTGGACATATCTCATCATTTATAAAGTGAAATCTCAGTTTCTCAACTTCGTTGGAAAGATATCATCAATTAGATCCTAATGTTTTTGGTTTCACAAAAATCCGGATTGTTTTGCACCCGGTACATTCAATTGAAGTTTGAAATCGAATTATCGAACTACCGCGCCATTTTTAATTCTATTTATAATTATATATAAATATTTATATTCTAACGACGACGTATATAATATATACGTTCGAATTATATTCAATATAAATTTCTCGTCGATATTATTTAAAATAATTCATTTTAAATAATCAAAATTCGCTAAAATTGCCAAAATAAAAATTTCAAACTGGCTCGCATTTTACGGGTTGTTACAAAAACCCAAGTATTTGATAGGTAAAGATCCTCTATCAAAGCCCAAAATATCCAAAATTTCTTGCTCATTTGTTACCGAACTACTAAAGAAAATCTTTGTTTTACCTGCATTTACTTTCAAACCTGCACAAGTTCTTAACTGCTGAAAAATATATGTCAATGCAATTACATTTTGCCTAGAACTTTTCCCAAAAATCATTAAATCATCTGCACAAAGGAGATGAGAAATAATTGGTTGCACTGAACTGCTTGACTGAAAAGATTTATTTGAAACGGCTTCATCCATTTGATAAGTGAAAAACTGCATTGCTAAAGCAAAAAGATAAGGAGATAGAGGATCTCCTTGTCTGATTCCTCTTGTTGATGTAATAAACCCTTTTGGAATTCCTTGATTTAAGATAGAGAAGGTAGCTGTTGACATACATTCATAAATCAAGCTTATAAAATGATTAGGAAAATTCATTAAAGACATAATTTGACAAATGAATTTCCTATTTTTGCTATCATAAGCTTTTTGTAAATCCACCTTAACACACATTTTTTCCATTCCTTTTTTCTTAAAATCCCTCAACATCTCATGTGCTAGTAGTATATTGTCACCAATGTACCTATCCATAACAAAAGCACTGTGATTCTCTGAAATTAAATGAGGCAAAAAGGGTTTCGGCCTATTGCATAGAAATTTTGCAAATACTTTGTAATATAAATTACAGCAGGAAATAGGCCTATAATGAGAAATCTCTGTAGGTCTGTCATTTTTTGGAAATAGAGTTATGAATGTATGATTAATGGACTTTGGTAGTTTTCCTGATCTAAAAATGTCTTGAATAGCTTCAAGTAAATCGTGCTTTATCAAATCCCAATGCAATTTCATAAACTTTGCATTTATCCCATCAAGACCAGGGCTAGTATCATCTTGAATTGAAAACGGAGCCTCTTTGATTTCAATTGATGAAATTTCAGATAAAAGAAATTCCTGACCTTGGGCATTAATAGTACTAATTGGCTGAAAATTAAATGCAGGTACATTTGAAGGTCCATTAAATAATTCTAAAAAGTATTTTATGGTTTCTTTTTCAATTTCTTCAGCTTTAAACATTAAATTCCCATCTTGATCAATAAGAGCTCGAATATGATTGAAATATCTCCTATTTGACATACAAGAGTAAAAAAAATTTTGAATTAGTATCACCTTGATGTAGCCTTGAAACCTTTGCCTGCTGTTTAAAACCTTCAAAATATTTTTTTTGTAGGTTTTGATATTCTTGTTTGGCAAGGAGAAAATCATCGTATACAGCAATGTCTTCTGGGTCCAAATCAGCAGCTTGTTCCAGGTTATTTGAAGCGACCCGAACTTCCCCAGTCTCCGAAGAGATGAGAAAGAACGAATTACTTTGAGGACAAGACAAAACATAACGCAGACGGAAGAACATTTCATTTGCTATTACAACAATTCCATCAGATACAAGAATATACAGAGTATAATTGAATAAATCACATTCGATAAATATCAGAGATTACTATAAATTACATAGCAGCGGAAAAATATACAAAGCACAACTGAAGGTGATATACGGATACAGAGCTTTCCGGATATCATTCCAGCTGTAAACCAGGATCCTGTGAATATAAATCTGCAAAACCAAAACTACTAGCTGCCCGTGTCGAAAATAAGGGCACCCAGAGTTTTGGTTGAAACAATAAACTCCAAGTCAGTCATCTGACTGGTGTGAGAACTAAAACAGTTATTTAAAGCTTTACTTTAAAAGAGAGTAATTCAAGGGACCACGCCGTATAACACGGAACGGGTTTCCTCCCAAGAATACCAGTGCATAGAATAAACAACGCAATGCTTTTTCGAAAAATGAAGCTATTATAAGACCCAGGTCCCATCACACAATGCAACGCAAGCCGGAGGATAGGGTTTTCCCTTATAATAGCCAAACATGCTTGGTACGTTTAAAACAAATCATTTGATACTATAATAAGTGTATTGTGTCAAAACAATTTCAATCATAAATATAAATCATAGACGGCATAGCATCCCATGCTACTATGTCGCCATACTAGGCTCTACAAATAAAGCCGAAATATCTCGTATTGGAAATTGGATTTCCATCATGAGTCGAGGCAAGGGGCAAGCTCCTCTCCGCTTCGAGACACTCTAGCAAAAGCTCAGGACTACACACTCTGGGCAGCCACTGGATCGGTTGGGCCGGTCCTCTCTTACGTTTGAGGATTGGCAATTCCTGAACACACGTTTCCCCATCCTTACAGACCTAATATCGAGGCGCCTCATTCCAACAACCACAAAGGTGAAAAGTATATAAATGTCAGGGCTGGTAAGTCACTGACACCACCAAAGCTAGAAAGAAACGTCGTGTTCTCCCAATGGTCCGTATCCCGTTTTTGACTCATACCAAGGTGTGAGGCTCGCGAATTCACGTTATACACAAAGCTACGCCACAAAGGCCGTGCTTTGATCATCAACCACAAGACTTTGCTTTTCAACAGAAGCCTTGATCTATGCAACTCAGCGTGCCACATAGGCAATTCATGCCATGCGATTGATATCTATCGATATATAACCTCTAAGCTCGTACGTCTCAGAGAAGGGCGTTAAGCAAAAGAATAAATTCTTCGCCGCCAAACAGATATATATTTAGCAGAAATCAATCAACACAGAATAAAATCCAATGTCAGACACACAATCCATTTACAAGTTCGTTTTGGGTCTGAACGAAACCGGAGGCACTTTCCTCGCATATCCATCGATCTCCAAGTACGTCTGGACGACAACCAACTGATTCCCTCATCTTGAGTGTACAGCCTAATCAAGATCATCAGTAATCACCCAAACGATGTGAAGACTTCCGGTCTTCAACCACCGTCTTCATCTTCGACATATCGTCAAATCGGTTATTCAGAATGGGTATAAACCCGGTCTTTCCGAACAACCTGCATATATTAAAAACAAATGTTACACAAACACAACATACGCCTCTTTTTTTTCTTCTGATTTAGTCAAAGGGGGAGGGAGAATAGATAAAGGGATGGGGCTAAATAAAAATAAAAATATATATATTTTAATATTTTAAAATTTCAAAAAGTTGACTTTTACATACGACCTCTAAACGAGACCCACCGCCTGTCGCCCATAGCGTATTACCCACATTCCGAACACAATGGGATATGTATCGTAAGCTGATTCGATCGTTTCGATCAGTTACCCCAAAATCAACATATAACTCTATATAGTAAATTTGAACGCGCATTTCAATTTACCATGGTCACATACTAACTAGAAAAATTCCAGAAAAATATTTTCTAGCTTCGTATTGATGATACGGTCCTAACAAACCTAT
This sequence comes from Allium sativum, assembly GCA_030737875.1. Taxonomy (NCBI): domain Eukaryota; kingdom Viridiplantae; phylum Streptophyta; class Magnoliopsida; order Asparagales; family Amaryllidaceae; genus Allium; species Allium sativum. The sequence goes on from CM060923.1 coordinate 654,157,790, forward strand.
TTTCGTCGAATTCTGAGACCGTTAGAAAAATGGCCATTTTCCAGTCGATTAAAATCAAATAAACTGGTCAAACGCGTTTTCCTTTGCCACGCTCACATATTGATTCGAAAAATTATGAAATTTGAAACCTAGCAATAAATTGACATCACGGATCCAACAAAAGTGGTTTCGTCGAAATTCGAGGTCGTTTGCAAAATTCTCATTTTTAAGGGCCTGAATTCCATAGCGACTATTCAGAATTTTCAACTGGACATATCTTTTGATTCCCGCTATGAAATTTCGATTTTTCGGATTCGTTGGAAAGATATTCTCAAATAGATCCTATTATTTTTGGTTTCACTAAAATCCGGATTGTTTTGCACCCGGTACATTCAATTGAAGTTTGAAATCGAATTATCGAACTACCGCGCCATTTTCAATTCCTTTTATAATTATATATAATTAATTATATTCTGACGACGGCATATATAATATATACGTTCTAAATATATTCAAAATAAATTTCTCGTCGTTATTATTTAAAATAATCTATTTTAAATGTTCAAAATTCGCTAAAATCGCCAAAATAAAATTTTTAAACTGGTTCAGAATTTCCGGGTTATTACATTATTCATATGTTGTTCTGATACATAAAGGTTTGCATTATTTCTATCTCTAATTTTATTCCAAAGTTTAAGTTCTACTTTACACCTCTTAAGCTTATTCATAAATTTATAAATTTGAAAGTCCCAAGTAGACATAATAAATCCTTTTTCAACTGCACTCATATATCCATGAAAGTTTGGCCATTCATTCTTAAATCTGAAAGGAAACCCTTTAGTTTTAGGAGTAGGAACAAGGTCCAATAATATAGGATTATGATCACTAGAGTGTTGAGACAGAGACAAAGCCTTCATGTTAAGAAAATTTTGCAAGAATAAATTATTGACTAAAACTTTGTCAATATGACTTGCAATTCCTCTTCTATGCCAAGTAAACAGAAACCAAGAGGCTTTAATTCTGACAGGGTTGCTTGCAAAATGAATTTATGAAATTCTTTTATATACTGATAAGGAATTGAACGACCCCTTCTTTTATCCATAGGAGATAAAGCATTGTTGAAATCTCCCAAAAGAATCCATGAAGTGTTAACTAGTCCAGAATCATTGATAAATAATTGCCATAAATCTATTCTTTCAGTGAAAATGTTGCTTGCATAAATCAAGGAAAAAATCATTGAGAATCCTCCTTTATTTGTGGCAGACACAGTAATATGTTGAAAAGTTAATGCTAAAGACATAATATCCCAAACATTTGAATCCCAAATCATAAGGACTCTACCATTAACAGAATCTGAATTATTGGTCAAATGTTTCCATGAAATAGGAAGTAAAGCAAGAAAAAGTTTCAGATTAGAAATAGACAACTTATTTTCAACTAAACCAACAATAGTTGGCTTAGCTTGATTAAGGAGTTTGATCACCTCTTTCATACTAGAAAGAGTGTTCATTCCCCTTACATTCCATGATAAGATTGTTATTTAATGGCAGAAGAACTTCTTGTAAATATTTCAGCAGGAGTAGTGTGAGGCATTGAACTTGATGTAGATGATTTTGTGCTTTGCATATAATTTTTATTCTTATCAACAATATTAGAAACGTCAACCTGTTTTCCTTTGTCAGATTCTTTGGGATGAGCATTCTGCTCCATCGCATCAGCAAAATTATTCAAGACATCAGGAATTATATCATCAAGTAATTTAGAATTAAGAAAATCTAAATTATCCCCTTGCTTTGCTGAAGTTCCATTTAATTTTTCTTGTTCTGACAGAGAGCTGATTTCATTTTCAACTATAATTTCTTCCTCTACATCATTATGCTTCCAAGAAGGATCAAAAGTGGCATAATGCTCATCATCATCATGTCTAAACAATTTGCATTTCAGGCATTTTTCTGGAATAAATTCATATTCTACAGAACCTTCTACTTTTTGTCCATTATGTAATGATATAGGGATTACAGTTTTCATCTTAGTTTGAGTGTCAATGGATATTAAAACTCTAGCATATTTTGAGAATTTTCTTTTAGCAGAATTTGAATCAATAAGCACTGGATTTGAAATGAAACTCGCAATTCTTTGTATAGCATTTTTTGACCATAATTCCATTGGAAGACCATGAAATCTTACCCAAATCTATATAACATCACTCTGCTTTTTTGAGAAATCGTACCGTGGATGCCATTCATCAACTAATAGTAGTCGCCCAAAGTAGGAGTAAGTATATCCTGCCAATACTCGAGAGAAATAATCAATAGTTTCAAACTGAACTGCAAAATCGTACTGAGGAGCAATATGCACATTGAATCCATTCTGAGGTCTCCAGACTTTTTGAATATAGTCCCTGAGTTTCATAATTGAAAGTTTGAAGTTTATCGGGACTAGAGCAATAGTATGGAATAAGACTTTATCAAATTAGTTGAAAATTTGTTCAAGGATAAAAACACAGTCAGATCCAGGATCTATATATTCTAGTTTTCGATCAAAGGATCCTGAAGAAGGAGGATTAGATGGTAACAGAAATGTATGATTGGATTGAGGAATATGTGGACCTAAAACCGAAATTTGAGTAGGATTAGATTTTGAAGATTGAAAATCAGATCGTGATTGAGGAAATTGCAATGTATTATCCTCCATTAAAGGAAGAAAGCCGAATTTTTTCAACATTAATCCTAGACAATATATATATATATAAAGCTATGTTAACAAAATACGAATGTTTGTTGAATTTAAATGGTGGAATAATTTTTATTATTGGAAAAATGTTATGCTGAAATAAAAGATAGAACATAGTAGTATATGAGAGTAACTTTATTTGAGTTCTTGATTTAAAACTGTGATTGGACTGTGTAATGTATATAGGCATACATATGTGCCTATATAGTTTGTTCCATGAACTAAACATAACACTGAAAAATGAATAGAACTTAGGAAAACCCTGGAAATGAATAAGCAAGCAAGTACAATAAGTACAACACATTTTCCTTATTTTTACTGTTCTATTAGTATTGATATAGGAATATATTTGCAGGTATATGTGTTTGAATATAATTAATGAAGTGGTTAGATCTGGAAATCTGGAAACAAATCAATCTGAAAACTAAAGTATTAAAAAGACATTTAGTAAAACAACCTAACCTTCTTTGTTGCTTTATATCCACCTTAGTATATGTGTGTTATGTACTTTATGATCTATAATTCAGATATTTAAGTAAACGGTTTAAATTAAGACAGGAAGGTTGAAAAATGAGAATGATAAGGACAGAGAACAAAATGGAAACACAGTAGTATGTGAGTATAACATTTTTTTATTCTTTCTTTCCCACTTAAAATTGTTATGTATGGGATGTAAACAAATATAGTCTTATATACTTCAAAATATACTAGAAGTGGTCAATACAAATGAACATGAGAACCTGGGATGGTGGAAACCAGAAATGAAATTACAGTAACCAAGGTCTCTGTTTATATAACTTAAAACCATTACCTTGTATCAAAAATCAACGTCCTCAATTCCAACAAGTTTAAAAATGGGATTTAACAACGGAATGGCTTACCTATGGCTGCAGTTTGATTTAAAAATAGTTTTACCTTAAACCGTAATATATGTTCATAGTTATTAGTAATTTACTGTAAAAGGATTAATAACTCAGAAGATTCGATGATCATGAACTTGAAATTCAGACATACCGTTGTATTATTACGGCCAAGTCATGATTTATAACACAAGTATTATAATTTTTAATTAACCATGACTTGCGTTTGAACTAAATGTTTAGTTTTGGGATTTAAATTAAAATCATGCATACTGATGAAGGACATTGAAAACTGTTTTGATCTAAGCTTCACGAGTGTCAAAGAATGTATCGTTGGAGTCGCGTAGCCTCAGAGCGTAGGAGGAGGTCAGGCAAGATCAACTTAGGGGTGAAGTTGTGGATAAAAGGGCTCGGGTTTAATTCAATTTTTATGGACATTGGAGTGGTCGGGTATTGTAAAAATCAGGGTGGAGGAGCTCGCAGGAAAGGGGAATTGAATGATGGCAGTGGCAGGCAATCCGATGGCCAGAATCGATCTGGGGAGGTTGATGCGAGGCGATGTACTGAAGTACAGTTTTCAACTTCGATGGTGGAGGAGAGAATTTCGGGAGAAAAGGGTCTTACGAAAGATCGATGGGTCGTGGATGATGAGGGTCGGTAACGTTACAAATTGGAGAGGAGGCGATGGCTTTTGGGTGATCGACGGCAGTGTACATGTGTACAACGTGCACCAGCTATGTATGGGAATGGTCAAATAAAGAGATAAAGGGGCCGCAATAACAAAACGTAGGAGAAGATAAAAAGGGGTTTAATGACAATTGGGCTTCAGCCCAGTATAATATAAAGTATAAAGGAAGAAAATGTATATATAGAATGGTAAGTGGGCCAAAAGGAATGGGCTAAAGAAAAGAAGAAGAAAAAGGAAAGAAAAGGAAATGAGAAAAAATCATGGCAATGCGACGATTGGTTTGTTTAAGTTAACTTATCGTATTTTGTAACTAGACTAATTTCTTATTTGGAATTAAATGTTAACAATATGTGTGTGTATATATATATATATATTGATCGTTTTATATAAAAATAATATAATGATCGTGCTAATTTCACATTTTCAAAACGAAACTGAAAAGAGAAGTCGCCGATGTAAGATTGGTCGTCTAAACTCTCATCGTTAAAATATACATATATTAAAACTACGATATATTTTTATTTAAATTAAATTAACCTTTTTGAATAATTTAAATAATAAATGAAATGGAATTTATTCCATTATTTTCAAAAACCAGATAATTGATTATAATCCAATATGTTGAACTATAATCAATAATTTGTCATGATTACAGGAAAGTGGTTAACTACCACTATTGAGGTTAAATGTTTTGAAATAAACATTGATATGTTATTTTATCAACTCAAGTTGATAATCGTTTTGAAATCAGGTAAGGAATTAAAAATCAAGCTAACAACGATTAAAAATGTAAATTTATAGAATGACTCGATGACAACTGGTAATGGTATTTTAAAATGAAATCAAGTTGATTAAATGAAACGAGTCGAGAATACACATTTCTAAGTGAATAACATTTAAAACAAATATTGTAGATGACGGTAGTTGTAAGAGGAGTTGAAAAAGGAGAATTGGATAAATCATGAGGTGATAAGATTATTCCAAAATTTATGAAATAAATAGAGTAAATATGAATTGCGAAGAGAAGTTGAATTGGAAATCGATTTTCTCGAATTCAAAAAAGTATCAATTACTTTCCATTTTAATAAAGATCCAATAAGTTAATTATTTACTTACTTAAAGAAAGAAAATTCTAGACGAATATAATATGGAAATAAATCTGTATCTAAGATTAACCGATATAGAAATTGTCAATTGATTGATGTTATGTTATAATGTGATTATTCTAACTTTAATAGTAAAGTAAACATTTGACGTTACCCCATCCTGTATTAGATCATTATTTAAATCTATGAGTTAAATCTTATATGTGAAATGATTTTATTAAATAAGTCCTGGTAATAAAATTAAAATGTAGAAACCAAATAAAATATGTTGATTGATTGATATTATCACTTGACCCTAAAAGATATTAACGTTATTGTTTCGAAGAGTACGGAATTTACATTCCACTTCGATTCGTTTTATACGAGTCAGAGATTATTGATGATAATTGAAGACGGAGTTATGCAAGGGATGTTCTGCTAATCCTAAGTAGAAATTGCCTAAGATGGATTTACGGAATAGATTCTTCGGTTTGTCTGGTCCTAGGACAACTTGTATGGATGAATGTCTGGCAGAGTATTTCTTAAGAATCACGTACATTGATTTTTTACAAATGTATTTCTGTTCAGTGGCGGAGAAGATTCTTATCTAGAGTAATTCCCAGAGTATTTTTGTGGACGTTAATTAGTGATTTGGCAGATCTGAAAATGTGGCATTTGAAATAAATGATAACCAAATGTTCTAAAGGTAAATTCTAACCTCAAGCTTCACAACCAGGAAATGACAAAAATCAGGCAGGCAGCATGGCTACATGGGTCGCTTCCATTAGGGTGTATTATCACCTATCTAGAGAGAATTCATTTCCTTCTTTAATTTATTCGATGTTTTCCCTTTTCGGGAAACGGTTACTAATCCCAACCGGTAGTGATGTACATTCGATACACTCAAGCGAAATGAGTGGTCGGTCATGTATGGGCCGGGTTGCAAGACGTTCTTGTTGAACCCAGTGTATTCCCCTCTAGAGATACACTATCGGTAGGTGGTTCCATCCCTTGTCATAGTCGGAATCCAATCTCCAATAAGCGCCCGCGATTTTATTTGTATACTATATATGTGGAGTGTGAGATGCAAGCGTTCCGCCAGATTCTAATTTAATTGTGGAAAACCCTAGACATTACTATAATATCAAAATAGTTATGATTTCAAAATGTTTTGGGTTATCGTAAGGTAAAAACCATCCGTGCTTATGTGTGGATTGGTCTTACGATTATCTTTTCTTTCAAAAGAATTTTTCCAAGTTAAACAAGCTGTTTAAATCGTTTGCTCACACCAGTCCCATGAATGACCCAAAGTTTATTTTTCTGTGTTTTCCCTAACTCTTGGGTGCCCAATTTTGTATGGGCAGTCTAGTAGTTCGGGATTTTACAGATTCTGGAAGAAACTTGGAGCAGCAGGCTTCAGTGTTAGATATACAGAGTTTTGTTCTACTGTATTGTATATATGATATACTCTGATGATGTATGTAAGTACAAATACCATTTTGTATTTCAAATGATATTATATTTCGTTCATTCCGCTGTCAGATTCATGTTACTCTGATACTTTTGTGTTCTCCTTTTCCCTATTCTAATTTTCTATCTTTTCTAATCTCACCCTCTAACTTCTTTCTTTTAATAACCCGGTAAATTTCTGGTGCTTGGCTAGTCGACATGGTATTTATATCGATAATCAAGATTGGGAATTTGGCGATTCGTTACAATTGGAGCTCATTACAATTTAAAGAAAAATAAATTGCCTGATCTGAATCAGCGATCGTAATCGCTATTTAACGATTAACAGACAATGTGAGTAAAACTCACTAACTCTGTACAGTTTATATTTTTATAAATATAATCCAATATTGATAAATGATGATTGATTGCTATGTGTTGATTGTTTGGTTGAATTGCTAACTTATTGGTTGAAATTATAGATAACGATATATATATATATATATAAATCTTTAATCAAATATTGATTCTGTTTATCAGAATATTTCATATTGAAATGAAATCGATGTTATTTGTATGTTTAACGTCTGTGAATGCCGGGAAACAGGTTGGAGGGATCGAACTGGATTCCCCAATATTTATAATACTGTTTGTTTTCATATATTGTGATATATAATGTGATATGTAATCTTTGATTGATTATGATGACACTGGTCATGTTGTTCGGTATTTTAAATACCATAAGAAATACTGGAATGTAAACAAAGAGGAAATTTTCAAAGTGTATATTGAAAATAGAATATATGGAAAACAAATATTGGAATATATAAAAGGAATATTTATTTATAAAATAAATAGAATTATAAAAGTAATATTGATTTAGAAAGTAAATCGAATTGTAAAAGGGAAATATTTGGAAAACCAATAGAGTTTTATAAAAAAAGAATTTTTCATTAGGAAGGTTCAGACCCGTGCTACGCCCACGGGTGTAACAAGATATTGATTTAAAGTAAATATTTTGCAAATAAATATTATAAAGGAATTTGGGGTTTGAATTAGGATTTTAAATGGAATTACTGAAATTAGAAACTGACTGGAAATTAGTTGAGTTGAATGTCTTTCTAGGTATCGATCCGATATTATTTTCGGCCTTCGGGGTTTATGCTTGGGAGGTTGTTCTCTTACTAGTTTACAGTTAGAGACTGATAGAGGTGGGAAGATATTGATGCGTGAATCGGAAATGGAAACGTTTTCCAAAGTTAATAACGTATATTTTCTAATTTTAGAAAGTAAGGAATTTATGAATATATGGAAACGATAAATGGGAAATTGGGAAATGAAATGTTGATTGACTGGTAAGATTTCCATTTGGGAATACGACCGTAGTTCGTACATTTGTTTTCCTTTGATAGTTGAATCACTGACTATCAAAGATTTTGACCATTTCCGCTGTCAATACAGAGAGACCGGGATCAGATATATTATCTGAAAACCACTCCGTTTGGCATTAGCGTTGCGAATCAAATATGATGAAGATAATTGAAGACGGAGTTATGAAAGGGCTATTTCGTAAATCTTAGCTAGAAATTGCCTAAGATGGATTTACAGAATAGTGCCTTCGGTTTGTCCAGTCTCAGGACGACCTGTATGGAAGAATGTCCGACAGAGTATATTTAATAGATCACGTAAATCGATCTCTTCAAACGTATTTATGTTTGGTGGCAGAGGAATTCGTTTCTCTTAGTTGTTTATCCACGGTTTGTTTGGAGAAACCAACTTGTGATTTGGTGGGTATGACGATGTGACATTCAAAGTGAATGAAGATATGGTTTGTAAAGGACACGCTAGGGCCTCTAGCCTCACAACCGGAAAGGGTATAAAATCGGGTAGGTCGCATGGCTAAGGGGTTAGCTACCAATTGGGGTGTATTATCACCTAATCTAGTGTTTCATTTACTTCTATAATCTATTTTGAGGCTGTCCCTTTCGGGAAACGATTGTTGATCCCAACCCTTGGTGATAATACATTCGGTACACTCAAGCGAAATGAGTGATGAGTCATGTTTAGCCTGGGTTACAAGATGTTCTTGTTGAACCCGGTGTATTCCTCTCTAGAGATACACTGTCGGAAGGTGGTCCCATACCTTACCAGTTGGAATTCATTAACCAATTAGCGCCCGCGGTTTTTGATTATATATTATGTATGTAGAACGTGAGATGAAAGCGTTCTGCTAGTTGATTATTTAGTTGTGACTGATAGACACTATTATAATATCAAATGAGTTTGATATAGAGTTTATCATTTCGTACAAAAAGATTTTGAAATGTTAAATCAAGTGTTTTGGATACTCATAAGGGAAAAACCGTTCCTTTATATGGCATGGTCTTGTGAGATATCGTTTAGTTGCTCAAACTGTTATAAATGGTTTTACTCATACTAGTCCTGTAATAACCCGGAAATCCAAACCAATTTAAAATTTTTATTTTGGCAATTTTGATGAACTTTGAATATTTAAAGTGGTTTATTTTAAATAATGATGACGAGAAATTTATTTTGAATAGAATTAGAACGTATATATTTATTTGAATCGTCGCTGAATATAAATATTTATTTTTAATTATAAAAGGAATTGAGAATGGCGCGGTAGTTTGAAAATTCGATTTTAAAATTCAAATGAATGTACAGGATTCAAAATAAACCGAATTTTAGCGAAACCAAAAATATCCGAATCTAATTGAAAATATCTTTCCAACGAATCCGAAAAATCAAAATTTCATAGCGGGAATAAAACGTTATGCCTATTCGAAAATTCAGAAAAGTCATTGTGGAATTTATATATATTTTTAAATATATATAAAGCCCTTAAAAATGGAAATTTTGCAAATGACCTTTGTTTTCGACGAAAGCACTTTTGTTGGATCCGGGATGTTAAATTATTGCTAGATTCCAATTTGCATAATTTTCTGAATCAATATGTGGGCATGGTGAAGTTAAACGTGTTTTGACAGTTTTAGTCAATTTCGATCAACCAGAAAATGGCCATTTTTCAAACGGTCTCAGAATTTGACGAAATTAGATTTGTTAGGACTGTATCTTCAATACGAAGTTAGAAGTAATTTTTCGGGAATTTTTAGAGTTAGTGTGTGGCCCTGGTAAATTGAAGTGTGCGTTCAAATTCAATATACATTGATTTATATTTTATTTTGAACAGAAACTAATCGTAACAGCCGAACTGGCTCACGATACATATCCCATTGTGTTCGGAATGGGGGTAATTAGCTAGGGATGACAGTCGGTGGGTTCGATTTTGAGTTCAAAAGAAAAAGTTACTTTTTGGGGAAGTTCGGATCGTGTCAGTTTGGTATCAGAGCTTTGGTTTACAGAGCTCGTAGAACAAGACACGTTAGAACCAAATGAAAGAATTCATCAAAGATTGGATTAGTAATATCCAATGAGAATGACTCATTAGAGATGGGATCAAAAGTATCCTAGAATGAGTCGGAAGAGAGTTGTCTTCAAATAAAGAAGAAAACAATTTTTGTTTTGAAATTTTAAATCAATTATTCGTATTTGATTATTTATTTTATATTGAATTTGGACAATCTAGTATATAAATTTTTTGCGTATACGTCTGATCCACGTGTGTTCGAAGTTTTAATATACTGGATAGATATAGAATCACAATCTAGTCGCTCAGACATGATTCTGATGATTGACGCGTCATCATCAGAATTTATTTTCGTGTTTCGAAAGTAGGATTTCTATATGATTCCAATTGACTGGTGTGAGAACCAAAGCTAGATAGGGCTTATTGTTGTGATTTGGCATCAAAAATCTGATTTTTTGACTATATATCAAAGTTTTGAATTTGAAATGATAATCAACAAACAAATTGCTGATTGTGTTGTTTGATTATTTTACGATTAATTAAATGTTGAACCTTTAGCTAAATTGAACCAAATTGTGAGTTGTATTGAAAATTAGTTGCATTTGCATGCATATACATGTACGTACATTGAACAGGTCATAGCAAGGAGGCTAGAGCAGAGGAATAAAATTGTTTGCCCGACAAATTGGTACATGTTTATTGTATTTCTTGGGGTTTTTGATGATTTTATGAACCGATTGGCTAGCCGCTTGGATGTTTCGTTTTCTTTTTGGATTGGAGACGGCTGTATGGCAATTTCGGGATTTTCCCGGTGCTTCCATGCAGGGGACGAAATTTTTCGAAAATTTGAAAGGTTCTTAGAAACTGAAAAGTTGAAGAACTTAAGACGTAATGAAAATAATGAAAGTTGAGTTGATTTGTAAAACAACTTTCATCTTCGTTCCTTTTCGGGGACGAAAAGTTTTAAGTGGGGGAGATTGTAATAACCCGGAAATCTGAACCAATTAAAATTTTATTTTGGCAATTTTGATGAATTTTGAATATTTAAAATGGTTTATTTTAAATAATGACGACGAGAAATTTATTTTGAATATAATTAGAACGTATATATTTATTTGAATCATCATTGAATATAAATATTTATTTTTAATTATAAAAGGAATTGAAAATGGCGCAGTAGTTTGAAAATTTGATTTCAAAATTCAAATGAATGTACAAGATTCAAAATAAACCGGATTTTAGGGAAACCAAAAATATTGGAATCTAATTGAAAATATTTTTCCAACGAATCCAAAAAATAAAAAATTCATAGCGGGAATAAAAAGTTATGCCCAGTTGAAAATTCAAAAAAGTTGCTGTGGAATTTATTTATATTTTAAATATATATAAAGCCCTTAAAATGGAAATTTTGCAAACGACCTTGGTTTTCGATGAAACCACATTTGTTGGATCTGGGATGTCAAATTATTGCTAGATTCCAATTTGCATAATTTTCCGAATCAATATGTGAGCGTGGCGAAGTTAAACGTGTTTTGACAGTTTTAGTCAATTTCGATCTACCAGAAAATGGTCATTTATCAAACTTTCTCAGAATTTTATGAAATTAGTTTTACTAGGACCGTATTGTCAATACGAAGCTAGAAGTAATTTTTCAGGAATTTTTATAGTTAGTGTGTGGCCCCGGTAAATTGAAATGTGCGTTCAAATTCAATATACATTGGTTTATATTTATTTTGAACAGAAACTAATCGTAACAGCCGAACTGGCTCACGATACATATCCCATTGTGTTCGAAATGGGGGTAATTAGCTAGGGATGGCAGTCGGTGGGTTCGATTTTGAGTTCAAAAGAAAAAGTTACTTTTTGGGAAGTTTGGGTCGTGTCAAGTCCCATGACTGACCCAGAGTTTATTTTGTTTTGTTTTCCCTAAACTCTTGGGTGTCCTGTTTTATACGGGCAGTCAAGTAGTCAGGTTTTTACAGATATACTTGGAGAGCAGGAGACTTCGGGATTATATAGCTATTATTCATTCCGATGTGAGATTCGTGTTTACTCTGATATTGTATCTTCTTCTTCTTATTCTATTCTAACTTTCTATCTATCTATTCTCACCCTCTAACTTCTTTCATTAACTATTCGGTATTTTCACATCAATAATGTAAACATAATTAATAGTTGATCAAAGATTTATATATAACTATATCAACCATTTCAACCAATTTTAGCAACCACTCATTCAAACAACCATCACACAGTATAAAATTACTAGAAATAAAATTAAAACTCGTTTATACAAAAAAGATAAACGAGCCAGAGTTAGTGAATTTACTCACATTTTTTGTAGTTGATAATTCTATTTTTATTTCGTTTTAAAATCAAACAGAATTTTTATCTTATCATGAAATCCCAATCGCTCTATTTCCAACGAATATCGTTCTTATGATTCCAACGGATCCGGTCGCGTCCAATTCTGTTTATGAATGAACAATATATAATATTTACGAGTTAAAATAAATTTTAAATTAGTAAATTATCTTAATTACTGAGATTAATTAAGTTAACCATTCTTTGGCCAGTCATTATTCCCGAACTAACAATTAGGCATTTTAAGCATTTCTCCGCCTCGACAACCACCACCGTAGCCATTTTTCTCCACCAACGTTAATCACCATCTTCAACGAAACCACATCCATGTTTAAATGTCCATCTGCTTAGTCTTCCCTTCCAAAGAACAAAACATGGTGCAACCACCCTGAGATAAATACACATCCGCACCATCTTCTTTTCAATTTATATATATACCATTTGAACTCTTCACCAGACAGTTCGAAATCACTAGAAAAATATAGACTTCAGCTTTAGTTCAAAACCTTTCCCTGTACGTTCCTCTCTCAATCACCATCTCCACCTAAACTTCATTCAACATATCATACAGTTTGCAAATTCCCTCTTTGTAACAGCAACCGACATCTACTGTTATTTGCAATTCATCATGACCGCATCTTCTTCTATCTAACAGCCTCTCCCCATTACTTAAACCGAACACCACCATATCAATAACTACCAATAAGTTTGTCTCTAGTTTTTTTTTTCAAATGGATGACTTACATATAAACATATGTAGTTCAAATTTTATTGGTTGAATTTTTTCTCCTTCCCCGATGAAGTAAAGACCCGCTGTTTCTCTTTGTCTGCTACAGCGAAGTCCCCAATCTCCCATGCGCATCCGACACTTCCCAAAAAAAAATGAAGCCTCAATTCACCAAATTGTCCAATGGCCCTCCTTAAACCATACACTACTACCATCTTTCTATGTGGCTCCAACAATTCGAGCGACAACCTCAGTACTCCAACCGAATGAGACTTCCTCCTCGGTTTGCGTGCCAGTGACGCCACTTGAGTGCGAGTTGACCCATAATCCACGACAACAACGAGTCCCCCATCATCTTCAAGTTCACTTTATGTCGTAGCCCCAATCTTGTCCTCTATTGGCCAATAATCGTGACCCTAGCCTTCACGTGAAGGATCGAAAACCAGAAAATGATTTCGAGTGGTATTACACTGAAACAAAATGGAAGCTTATACTAAAAGAAGTTTAATGGATTCGAAATCATCCATTTTCACTGAAGGTTTGGTTTTTATATATTTCCTGAAGCTCACGTTTTCATTTGGTATTGGAGAAATACACTACGCCATAGATGGCCTATCGCAACGAAAATGCATGGTATTGCTACCTACAATGTTGTCATTGCTATGCTGTTTTTTGTCTATTGCAACGCACGCTTCAATGTGTTAGCATAGATATCAAATTGTGTTGCAGTACTTATAGATATACTCAAATTAAAAAAAATTAAAAATAAATGACACCTCAGCAATCCGCACCTTTAATTTTAACATAATCTAGACCATCAATCTACTCTCTGTTGCACTTCCTTTCCCATTAACTTTTTCATTCACTACTTACTTTTCATTTTCGTTCCCTCCATATTGCTAGATTTTCCGATTTCCATTTCCTCAAATTCAGGTCTAACCGAACCACCTCCCACTTTGCCACATCTAGTAAAACAGCTCGGTTATCGAAATCGCTAGGTTTTCCGATTTTTTGAATCTGTTTGATTCCTCCGAACCCGTTCCTGTTTCAAGTCCCAAATCGACACCCAACTGAAAGGGTTTTTTGTTCTAGTTGATATTAAACCGAACTATATTTCGAAACCATTTTCAATTTTCAAATCTATTTCAATTTATGATAACAAGCTTTAATCCGTCTTATGAATCAAACAGAATCAGAAATTGTAACAACCCGGACTTTTGCCGTTGAATTGTGAATATTTAAATTTGTTTCAAATATTTTATTTGAATTATATATAGAAATTTATAAGGAATTTATTTAATAAAATAAATGGATTTTTAATTTATATTGAATATCATTTTAAATTAAATATAGAAATATCGAGTTTAAAATTTAAATTAGATTACTTTGAAGTTATATGTATATATTCAGATGGGGTAGGTGTTTTTATTTGTTTATTTTGAAATTGATTCGATTTAATTTCCAAAACAATATATGATTATAACGAGAATAATTTTATAAAATTCGAAATAGATTATTATTGACAGACTTTTGGGATGTAGTTATAATTTAATTTATAGAATTTTTCTGTAATATTTAATGTGAAGAATAAACAACTTTTTGTATTAAAATAATTTACACCTTAAATCAGTAAACTATTCAAGTAATATGAAACTGTAGCTAAACATGGCACTTGTCCAGAGGATCAAATAAAAGATGAAACTGATTATAGATAGACAACAACAACTACAAAACCGAATGAAGTAATTAACACATTCAGGATTAAATTAACAAATAGGCTAATATGGTTACAAATAATAGCATATTTTTGCGCTAGAAATGACACAAGCCAAGCCTTTCCCCTCAGGCTACTATAAACCGTGGTCTTCACACTTCCCAAACCGTGTTATCCAAGGAATTACATTACCGTGTGTCCCAAGCAATTTCAGTTTCATGCCACACATGCTCCTTCTTTTAAATACTGTATATATTTTTCTTTACTCACATCTAATACATTTTCTTCAATAAAGCAATCTCAACCTAGAAAATTCAGAACAAAAATGAAAACCCAACGAAATTTTGCAACTTTGGATCCTTCGAGATCGTCAGCTCAAGATCTTTTTACTAGTATAAACTTTATTGAATTCGAATCCACTCCCTGACACACGGTTTTGGGTACAGTAGCCTTAGGGCTCGAAGTCTTCCAAAGTTGGAGAGGGGTTTGTGATTTTGGAACTTGGTTTCTGGTTTAGGACATTGTTCAACATCGAATGGCGGGGTTTTTGGGCATTTCGCAACAAAAGAACTGTCGCTGCTTTTGCCTGATGCAGCGCAGGGGGGCCGATGTTGTTACTTGGGAAGCGCTGCGGTTTGGGAAGAGAGGGTGTAGTATGGTGGTATGATGCTTTATTGTGGGGTTTTGTTTGAATATGAATGAAGAATAATGAGAAGCAGCTGAGAGTATATGAAAGTTGTTAACGTGAGGTGGTGATAATGAGGTGGGCAAGCTCCTGGAAACAATAAATTTGGTGATGTTTGTTTTAATTTGAAAAAAAGGAGTTTGGGCTTTACGAAGTATCGGCATGAAGCTGTTGAGCATCCTACTTTGTTCAAGGCTACAGGACAACATTTTGGCAAAGAAGAAAATAATTAGCTGCCTAAGTATTGATTAATGGGGTCATTAAGATAAACTAAATGTCATCTCAGCGTTAATGGTTGTGGTGATTTCATTGGTTTCATGGAAAAGGGGTAGGCCGAAAGTTGCTAATATGGTGTTAAGTGGAGTCGCATTTTATATGTTGGAGGAAAGTGGGTTCAGCATGTGTTAAGGAGGAGAACGGTTTGGGTGAGGATCTGCATTGGGCTTTCGAGTTTTGTTGGATGTTTGTTTACGGTTTGAAGATCGGGAAGGTGGGAAAAAAATGATTAGAAGGCGTGAAACGTTGGTTTGGCTTTTCTGAAGTGAGATTTGCATTGGTGAATAAAAAGGAGGATTTTATGCCTAGCATACATTTTCTTTATAAAAGAAGTAGCAGCAGTATTATTTGAATGAAAGAGCAGAAAGGCTGAAGTCCACATCGTTTTGGGTACCTGGAAATTTTGAGGCAAGGAGGTCTAAATGAAATTAGCTGGAAGTTCTAATTAACACTAATTGTGGTAATTAATAATTAATTAGAATCATACGTGGATCGTTATTAGTTAGAATTAAATCAAATGCTTTTAGATGTATAACTATCTCACATGAAAGAAGAATTGGACTGAGCTAGTCACATTGGTATCGCAGCAACGACATCTACCTTATGAAATCAAAATGCTTGTGAACAAAGCTACTAGAAAAATCAAACACCTGTTGATTTTAAATGGAACCAAAGCAGAATCATCAACTGCGAACCAATGTGAGTAAACTCAACAACTTTGACTCATTTATATTTATATATAAACGAGTTTTAAATTTATTTATAGTAATTTTATACTATGTGATGGTTGTTTGGATGAATGGCTGATATAATTGGTTGAATTAGTTATATCATTAATCGTTTAATAATTCTATTCACCATGATATTTCATATTGATGTGAAAATAATATTATTGATGTTGATTAACATCTGTGGATGCAGGGAAACAGGTTGGAGGAATCCAACGGGATTCCTCAATATTTATATCATCGTGTTTGCATTGGTTGTGACATAAGCTGTGATACATTAATTGTGATTGATCTTGTTGTGTTTAAATCTCACTAGCCCTAGTATTTTGGTATAAATACCGTAAAATATTCTTGTTGGCTAGCTTTTGGACTAAGCCATCAAGGTTCACACATTAAGAAAATATGGAGCCTCACACGCCAAAACCCCAGAAAACTCGATCGTAGGCATCCCATCTCTTCCGACTCATGACACCTATCCGCGACCCGATCCCTCTTTGCCAATACCCCATGATCTGATCCCGAAACCTAGATCATGGTCAAGACCAAGTTCATCACGATCCGAGATTCAAGGGGATGGGAACACCTATCTACAACCGTCATATTGACCATTTCTCCATCATGTTACGAACCAGTCCGAGATTCTTGGGATTTGTGCCATGTCTGACCACGAACCGTCTGCAAATATCAGCTATAAATTGCCCAAGACCTGGCATTTTTGAGGATCTTTTGGTAGTTCTAAGTACTGTTTCTACCATTATTAGTATCCTACAATTTCTTATTAGTCTTAGCCCAAAACTATTGAGTGAATCATCATTGTAAAAGTGAGATTGAGAGAAATATCATTGATTGTACTCGAATCTAACGTATATTCATAGATATAAAGTGGACGTAGGCTCGTTAACGCCGAACCACTATAAATTTTCTGCGTTTTCACATATAAATCTCTGCCTATTCAGATAATTAGTGTGTTAGAGCCACTTTTGGATCTAACATTTTGGTGCTTTCACTGAGAACGAAGTCTCAGCATATTGGATTGTTGTTCTATTGTTTGGATAGTCAGATCTGAAGAAAACAGTCCAAAACCACACTATTTTGATCTTTGAAGATTTCAGCAAATCCAAAGTATTATGGTTGGAAAGAAGTCCAAAGATGCACGAGCTTTTACAGGCCGATGAAGTAACAAACGAAGCTCATGATGACAGCGTTTAGGAACAGGTCGAGGATGATTCTCCGGATCGTGAAGTAGAGGGGGCGATCTAACACGACCCGAACTTCCCCGTGAAGGAAAGCACGGATTGCGTTGAGGACAAGACAAAATCGAACGCAAACGGAAGAACATTTCATTATTATTACAACAATTCCATCAGATACAAGAATATACGGAGTATAAATGAATAAATTACATTCAACAAATATCAGAGATTTAAATTACATTTAAATACATCGCAGCGGAAAAAAATACAAAAGCACAACTAGAAGTAATGCACGGATACAGAGCTTTCCGAGCAACGTTCCAGCTGTAAATCAGGATCCTGTTAATATAAATCTGCAAAACCAAAACTACTAGCTGCCGTGCGGAAAATAGGGGCACCCAGAGTTTAGGTTAAAACAATAAACTCCAGGTCAGTCATGGGACTGGTGTGAGAACTAAAACAGTTATTTAAAACTTTACTTTAAAAGAGAGTAATTCAAGGGACCATGTCGTATAACACGGAACGGGTTTCCTCCCAAGAATACTAGTGCATATAACAAAACAGCGTAATGCTCTTTGGAAAAATGAAGCTATTATAAGACCCAGGTCCCATCACACAATGCAACGCAAGCCGAAGGATAGGGTTTTCCCTTATAAAAGCCAAACATGCTTGGTACGTTTAAAACAAATAACTTGATACTATAATAAGTGTATAGTGTCAAAACAATTCAATCATAAATATCAATCATAGGCGGCATGGGTACCATCTATCATGTCGCCATACTAGTTCTACAATTAAAACCGCAATATCACTTATTGGAAATTGGATTTCCGTCATGAGTCGAGGCAAGGGGTAAGCTCCTCTCCGATTCGAGACACTCTTGAAAATGTCCCAGGACCCCACTATGATCCTTGGATCTTCAGGGCCGGTCCTCTCTTACTTTTGAGGATTAGTTATTCCTGAGCACACGTTCCCGGTCCTTACAGACCTATATCCGAGGCGCCTCGTATCCAACAACCACACAGGTGAAAAGTATAAAAATGTCAGGGCTGGTAGGTCATTGACACCACCTTAGCTAGAAAGAAACGTCGTGCTCTCCCTGTAGTCACTATCCCGTTTTTGACTCATACCGAGGTGTGAGGCTCGCGAATTCACGTTATACACAAAATTACGCCACACAAGCCGTGCTTTGATCATCAACCACAAGACTTTTCTTTTCAACAGAAGCCTTGATCAATTGCCACTTACGCGTGCTACACTGACAATTCACTCCATGCGACTGATGTCCATCGATATACAACCTCTGAGCTCGTACGTCTCAGAGAAGGGCGTTAAGCAAGAGAATAAATTCTCCGCCACCAAACAGATGTATATTTAATAGAGATCAATCAACACAGAATAAAATCCAATGTCAGACACACAATCCATTTACAAGTTCGTCCTGGGTCTGAACGAAATCGGAGGCACTTTCCTCGCATATCCATCCATCTCCAAGTACGTCTAGACGATCACCAACTGTTTCCCTCATCTTGGGTGTACAGCCCAATCGAGATCATCAGTAATCACCCAAACGATGTGAAGACTTTCGGTCTTCAACCACCGTCTTCATCTTCGACATCTCGTCGAATCGGTTATTCAGAATGGGTATAAACCCGGTCTTTCTGAATAACCCACGTATATGATAGACAAATTTTACACAAACACAACGAATGCCTCATTCCGATTCAGAATATTCTTTTATTCACAAAATCACATTCTTAGCGAAAGGTTCCCATTAATTTTATCGAAGATAAATTCTTTTAAATTTATTCTTTAATCTTCCTTTGGATATCATTTCAAACTAGTCGGGATTAGCGAACCACACCGAAGTAATTATTTATTTTATTTCCCAATCCCAACCTATTCATCCCATGGATCAAAACTGGTAATACTCCATATCTAACACCATGGTGTTATCGGTAAAATCAATTACCATTTCACGTTCAAATCTAATTAAAGATTTAACTATCGCTTTGGAGCAAAACTGGTGGTACTCCATTCTCGATCACCTTTCAGATTTGATAATTTAAATTATCAATTCACATTTTAATCTAATTAAAGATTCATTAAAATTCTACTTAGTTTTAATCTTTTCAAAAATCAACATCCTGTCTTTAACTGGGTCAAAGAACCAATGTCATCTAAAACACGATTCACGATAAACCCAAAATCACATTCTATTGTTAATCGGGTTAAAGAACAGGTGTTGTTCAAAACACCGCTCACGATAAACCCAAAAACCAATTCAAATTCAATTCCAAATAAATATTATTTAATTGATACACTTCATTAAATCTAAATAGACAGATTTAATCTTTTTCTCTATTGGGCTTAAGAACAGTGTTAATGAAGACACCATTCACAACAAACCCAAATCACATTTGATATTAAATACAAGACTCTGAATAGAAAATATACCGTCTTATATTCAATATCAAATCATAGAACCAACAAATATCGTATTGGAAATAACGATATAAAATATATCTTTCAAATTCCCATAACAATATCTGTATAGTCACGAAATCCAACATCGAAATATTCCGAAGATAATTTCGATTCAACTCCAGTCCAATTCACGTATTGGAAATTCTGATTATTTTCAAAACCACTTTCTAATTCAATTTATTTATTTCAAAAATAAATTGATTTTAATTCTAGTTCAAAACTGTTTCATTTTGATAAAAATCTATTTTTATCTTTTCAAATATTGAGTTTTTCATCCCAATTCTTTCTAATTCACATATTATGATTTTACACAAATTATTGATATTTTTAATAATTTTATCAAGGCCCGTACAGTCGATTTCCATCAACGGCCATCGAGCTACACTTACAGCGACCTTTTAAATTTGATTTGGACATAATTCCAAATCCAACCATTAGATTTCTAATTTCAAATATTCGTTAGAAAGCTCTTGTTAGACCAAAAAATGGCACTAACACCCTGTTGTCTAGGATTTGCGAGGAATAATAATCTAAAACGTAAAAAATCAAGTACAGACACGAGATTTATAGTGGTTCGGCATTAACAAGCCTACATCCACTTCATAGTTTCTCATTTCATTCATGGATTACAATTACAAGGAATTCAATCACTCAATCGCTCAAATACAATGAATAATTCCCTCCGAATTCATTGATTTTCATTGATTTTCATTGGAGAAGAAGGTAGTTATTGGTGGGGGAATTCGGCCATGGCTACCATCAATGAATGAAATGCCAAAAGTCCCTTCAAATGGCCATGTTGTGGTGTATTTATAGCTGTAGAGAAGCTCTGGGCGCTTCCGGTTCGGATGGGCCACGTGGTGTGGCCGGAGGAGATCTCAGAAGTAGTGGAGAACGTGGAAAAGTGGTTACCAGGTCGTGCTTTGCCAAGTGGAGTCCGATCCGCAATTGTAGGAGTCGGTTATGCCAAGAGAAGAGGTCAAACTCCATGTGCAGAAGCAGGTCCAGTCGGTTCGGATCGGATCCGAACCGAACCAGTTGTTCGAGCAGAATGCCTGCACGCACTTGTGTGCAGAATACTTCAGGCGGTTCGGGTAGAGGGTACTCCGATCCGATCCGGGGAGCGGATCCGATCCGATCCGAAAGAAGGGATCCGATCCGATCCGAATGGGGGATCCGATGCAGTGACATTTGCGTGAATAATTCAAATTTTCCATCTTTCTATCACTCCATCCAAGTGATCGCTAATCAATGTAAGTTCATACTCAAGTCCCTGGCTTTGGGTAGCCTGGTCACAAAGCAGGCTAACATTTTGCCCCCCAAAGTACATCTTATCGCAGATGAGATGTGCTTTGATTAAGTCTAGATAAATCTTTTTAGAACGCCATCCATCCTTGAGGAGGCTTTATCGAATTGTTGCACAACTTACATGGGTGCTAGTTAGTAGAAATTCTATGGAAGGAGTAGTCGAAATGATCAGGTAACCGTTTTAAACATCGTCGAATCAAGATGTTGATTTCCTTCATGATAAGTCATATAGGGTCGTTAGCTCTTGTGTGAGATCGTGCATACACGGGCCATTGCTAAACAACTTCGTTTCCCAAACGAGTCAAGTTTATTATCGATTCAGGGTTTCTTTTACACATAAGTCAATGTATGAACTAGATATCCAAATCATGTGGTAGTATAAGTATCTTCTGGCTTTGAGCTAGTATTTAGACTATTGGGATAGACCACATCGTACTTGGTGCATGCGTCTTTCATTTGCGCTCGTCTTGGGACTATCCGGACATCAAGATAGTAATCAGATCATACTAAAAGAAATCCACGAATAAGTTTGTCACAATCGTAAGGCAGTAAAGGAGTTCTCCACATTCTCTAGTTGATACAGTTGTAGATCAATTCTTTGAAGTCATGCTTGACCCATTAGTTGGCTTACTTAGACGGTCAAGATGAATCATGTCATATTCCAGAGATATAAGGTATATGTTCTGAATCAAGCATCGAGTAAGGGTCATGTTCAAAGTCAGTTTGTCAGTTGAAGCTCGTGCTCCCAACATCAGTGGAGGAAAAGCGAAGTCAATGCTTATGCCCTCAGCGTCGGTGGGGGTTGGACCAGATCAATCGGACATCCAGTCTGTAAGCCTTTGAACTTTCTTTCTTCACATCGGGTTGGAGCTGCAGGTTCAGCAATCTTAGTCAACCCGTGTTATTCTATGCTCATTCTCAAGTCGTCAAGAGTTGGAGTTGTATACGCGAATGGCCGAATCACATTCGTGTCAGGATCGTCTCATCGATTTAGTCAGAAAGCAGGGATCGCCTCTGGTGAAGCATCAATTAACGTTGGAAATATGTCCTTTGTCTTTTAGAAGTTGCCGCCAATTGTTCAATTTAGCGCTTGTGCCCCCAGCATGAGGTCCTGAAGCGGGTGGAAGCCGGCCTCTGGCTTCTTGGTTTTGCATATGTAATACCCGTCCATCAGGCTTCTGTTCTTTAATTCTGAATGAAAAATTCCTATTCGGATGTATGCGGGTTGGTCTTGGCGAGTCATTCTTTTGGTTACAGTCTAGGATCTTGCGGGGCTCCGATGATAATAAATGTGCACAAAGTCGGCAAAAAGTCGAATTATGTTACTCGAAACTTGTGTCCTATGCCCCCCTCTACAGGGGTTCTGCTATGCGGTGAGCACCAGATCCATTTCTTCTCTAAATTCATACTTCTTCATCAAGTCATGAGTTAGAGTTTGACATAAAATAATTTGTTCGTGTCTGATTCATGTTAGTTTTGGATCTCCCATCCAAGCTCTGAGGATTGGAGTCGAATTGCGATATGTCAAATTATTTCCACTTCGAATGCTTCTACTTTCCCCTTCATGGGGAGCCTCATGTTGAGGTTGAGCTGGGTTTTAAACATTCATCTGTATGGAAGCAAAGCGTGGTCGGGCTCCGTTTAAGTTTTTCGGCGGCTCTTACATATCCATCGTTTTCATCCAAAATGTCAAGGTCGGAAGTTGCATGTTACAAATACCTGGAAGGAGGTTGGTTGCATCTTTGTTTCATCAAAGACGACTATGCCAACTTGTCCTAGGGTCTCGTATTATCTGGACCACGGGGCAGGGAGTGTATGAGCCAAGTTCATTGTCGTTTGAATTCCCATGGTGCTCGCTCTAGCGAATAAGTCGAAGCTACTAGGCCTTCCATCTATCCGAGTAGAGAAGTTATCTACCATTTTCTGTCATTTCCGGAGAAGTTCATCTCGCTGATCCATTTGAGTTCACAAATCAGCAAGGGTACCATCCACTTCATATCTAGCTTGACATGCTGAGGGATCATCACAAGAAGAAATCTGCTACCTTCCTTCGATCCTAGCGCCTTCTGCGCCAATATCCTCAGCACGGAAGAAATTTCTATCTTCCTTCTTCTTCGCTTTTGAGTCTGAGTGTCAGGCAATTCGCCTCCTCGCAAGTTAGGAGTCAAAGCAATGGCATCTCCCTTTACATGGGGTCTTTCAACCGGGAAGTCGGTCCGGACTAGCAAATGGACGTTCACTCTGCATCCATTTCGTGGTCCTCAAGCAGCTTGTTAAGATCGAGGTATAAGTTAGTCACAGACATATAACATTTATGAATATTTTCAGCAGTGCGGCCCCAGTCCGGGGGTAATGGAGAAAGGTTGGCGGTTGTATCACATCCCTTTTAAATTTAGACGTGGATGCACGGAAGGGAGACATTGTTTTCAAAGCTTATGTGATTGAGTTATCCAAGTGCTCGAGTTATCGCGTTTTCTATTCAATATATTTGCGAGGTGGCACTCGTCGTTGCACTTGGGCTATGGCTAGTCATACATGGGTGTGTATGTTGATTTGATATATCACTCTTAGGGCCTCCTTTCGGTCGTTGCCTTAAGTCGTGTGACACGTTATTAAACAGTTCACTCTCAAGGCCTCCTTTCGTTCGTCGCCTTGAGTCACATGAAAAGTTTAGCATTAGGCATCAGCGTCAGCCTTCTGTACGTGGCCCTTTGTTTGTTTTCCACCAGCCTGCTTCGGTTGTCGCGAGTGCGGCGCTCACATTCTTGTCTTGTTATCTTGTACAAGCCTGCACTCTATAAACAAAGCAAATCCCTAAGCAATAGGTAATAAAGCACATCACAATCAAACAAGGGTTCCAATTCAAAAACCCCGGAAATCAAATAATATCTAGCTAATCATATAGAATTTATCTAAAAATGGGGGTGATGTGTGTCATGAATTAAGTGCCTGGCCAGGGCCTGTTTGGGATTGATTAAGATCGATAGTGCATTGCCCCCCATGCCCGGACATGAAGGGTTCGGGCTCAGCTTTCACTCTTGCCCCCGATACTACAGCGGGGTTGGAGCCCTTTTATGGCATTTAGTCAACATGCCTTTATACTCTCCTGTCATATGCCTAGGATAGAGTTCGAACTCAGCTTTCAATCTGCTCCCCGATCCTTCAGCAGGGTAGGAGTTCTTGTGGAGCTAGTCTCCGGCGCCTTTATACTCTCCCGTCGGATGCCAAGGGTAGAGTGGAATCAGGGCGGTCTTTTAATCGTGGTGCACCTTCACGCCTTGAGGACATCGTCTTCCCGTCCTTTATACTCTCTCTCGAGTCATGAGAGTTAGAGTTACAGACGTCGTCTTCCCATCCTTTATACTCTCTCTCGAGTCATGAGAGTTAGAGTTATGGACGTCGTCTTCCCGTCCTTTATACTCTCTCTCGAGTCATGAGAGTTAGAGTTACGGACGTCGTCTTCCCGTCCTTTATACTCTCTCGAGTCATGAGAGTTAGAGTTACGGACGTCGTTTTCCCGTCCTTTATACTCTCTCTCGAGTCATGAGAGTTAGAGTTACGGACGTCGTCTTCCAGTCCTTTATACTCTCTCTCGAGTCATGAGAGTTAGAGTCACGGATCGAGTGGTCTTTAATCATGGCGTACCCATCACACTCGTCCTAGGTTTGTACTTCTATCCAATCTCTGAGGATTACAGTTAGTCAGGCAAACAGTCAGAAAATGTTTGCAGAAGCTTTGTGTTCCTCCGATCAATCTATGGGAGGAGTGATTGGAATCGAACTTTGGGTACCTGCATCATTCAGATCGTATGGGTTAGTCATGTCAATAACCCAGTAAGCATGTAAAAGTAAATTGCATGATTGAAAAGTAAGCATATCAAGGGGCAATGCTGCCTCCTTTATTTGGATTCATGTAATCTGATGGTGTCAGACATAGGATTGAGTCATATAGATGGTCGAATCGCATCTATCTGAAATCGAATTCCAACTTTAAAATGCAAAAGTCAATGCATAATTATCTTTAGCTCTTCCACGTATGATTCTAGGAATGGATGTCATCTCAGATCCACCTTCAGCTATACAACCTCTTTTAGGCGGAGAGTGTGACCTTTTAAACGAGCGGTTCAGTCAAGCTTGTCATGATATTGCTCCATAACTCTATATGCGGGTGTCAGAAGTCTGATTGATATCAAATCCTAGGTAGCTACACCATCCATATATTATTTCATCTGAGTTAATTACATCAATAACTCAATAAGGATGCAAATATAAGAGTCATGGTTAAAGAGTAGTCCTGTTAAAGGAATGAATATGATTCTGTGTGAAAATGGCATTGCATGTTATCTACATGTCCATTTTG
Source organism: Allium sativum (assembly GCA_030737875.1). Lineage (NCBI taxonomy): Eukaryota > Viridiplantae > Streptophyta > Magnoliopsida > Asparagales > Amaryllidaceae > Allium > Allium sativum. Next base: position 654,183,813 of record CM060923.1, read on the forward strand.
CCTTGCCCAATCTCTGCTAGGGATGGCTTGATTGTGGTCTTGGAGTGACAAAGACAACTAGGAAAATACTGTAAGCGAATGACAAGGTCATGTCTCCTTTAAATCGCCTTTTTGCCCCCATGCTAAGGGCAAGGGTTGAATGTCAGGGAGTCATGCAAGCCTATCATGTATCAGCTTTGAATTAGATGATGTAATCATGAGCAATCGACGTTCGAATCTCTGGTTGCACCCAATGTCTGGGACACGAGTTACTTGACTAATCCTCGATGAAGGGACTGAAATTGTAAATCTTCACTTTCTAACTCCAAAACGTCGTTTGTCAAAAGTTTCATTCGCGTTCATCTCCCATCTAGAGGAAGGCTGATTAGTGATTTTGTCCAATCACTCAGGGCGGTGAATTCAGCAACGAGTCTCGTTGGTGTCTGTCTTGGGACAACCTTCCAAGGGAAATAAGCATTGTCGCCTTGCATTTCATATCTAGAGGCATAAAGAGCGATGGCATGCCTTTCACTTCTCCTTGCTAAATGCATTCCGTGCGGCAGGAAGTTCAACATGGAGTTGTCTATGACTCTCTTCTGAGTTGTCGGAACAGTCTAACTTGGCCGGATTATTGACCTTTTGATTTTCTGTTCGTAGGATGTAAGATATGCTGTAACTTTCGAATCCATCCAACAGCTCTTCTACCTGTTCTAGGAAAGCTACGAGTTATAGTCCCTTCATCTGGAATTTCCTTCGAATCAATACATCTCCAACACCGGGTCATCGATCATTCATTGCACCGTCGGTGTACAGTAATGGGTGCTTCTATTCATTTTTCATTTTGAAGGTCCATCTTCTTCATCTAACATATCCTCTTCAGGAATGGTAAATTTAGCGATGGATTCGGCTAATGTTTGGGAATTGAGCAGTAGACACTAGGGTGAAATGTAAGCTCTGAATTCTGCTGGAGCTGGTCGGTCTAGACCTTAATCAGATAAACTTGAGTATGATAGCACAACTTGTGAGACTTTAAGTAATATTCACGTGTTATGTCATAACTAAGATAAGAAGTAGAGAGCTAATTGTTGATTCATATTTTCTTTAATCTCGAGCTACAAATGAAATAAGAAGTAGAGAGCTAATTGTTGATTCATATTTTCTTTAATCTCGAGCTCTCATCATTTGACCAAGGTCGTATGGTGGCTGGTGAGCAGTCAAGTTGCCATAATTCAGGAAAGGATCCATAGGTCCAATCGTGGTGTGTGGTGGTTCAACTAGTACCTAACTATGGGTTCCAAAGTATGCTGACTTAACCCTTATTCGATGGAAATCAGTCTTCCTCAATGCGATTGACAGCAAATAGCCATTGCAAAGGTTAGCTAAGTTCTTCGGGAGGTGAGACGCAGGACATTTTATTCATCACATCATACAATTGAAGTGTAGCTTTGGGATGTTGGGATCCTTAGCTGTTTTCTGGTGTCCCACTATTGACAATCATGGTCACTAAGATCATATGAATCATCTTTGAAGTAGTGCTCGAACTGTTCCATATATCCATCATTCGATGCTCCGCCGATTGGACAAGTTTAAGTTACATAAATAAGGTGGTCACTGCTCGTTAGGGAACAACATCAGTTGCATCGGTGAAATCTATACACCATTGGAGCTATGGAAGAGGAAATTGTTATGAGACAATCATTGTCTCGTATATTATCGTTGATAGCAAGCTGAATCTGATCGATAGCTCCTCACATTGTCTTACTGATGTAAGTAGGTGTTATGCCTCTGGAAAGAATCCCAGTCGTTGCCATCTTGTCATGACATTCTCAGACTATCCGTCTAATCTCCATTGTCAAGCTTTGATGATTGTTGTTGACCAAAATATATGTCGAGCCGAAGGCGAGCCGTGCTCCGAGCCGAAGGCGAGGCCGTCTGCGGGTCCGGGCGCAGCGCCGGCGGGGGTCCGGGGCCCCGCAGTCCCGGCGGCGATCGACCTAACCGGTTAGGTCGAAAATGTGGGCACCGCATGATTTTTTCGATTTTGGACGATGGAGCTTTTTCTGAAATGATCATAAAAATGTATTTTTTCCCAAAAACAGCTATTTCGGTTCAGATCGGATCATCCCTTCAAATTGCGGCTTGGGAGTGCCTTCACGTTGGGTCGGATCATGGATGCACCATCGGTAACATTCATTTCCTCGGTTCGGTTCGGGGTACCCACTTCGGTTCGGAGATGCATCACCAGATCGGATCGGGGTATCAATAGCAGCTGGATTCGAGTCCTGCTCAATGGGTCGGGTCGGAGCATTTTCCTCGGGTCGGTTCGTTGTGCCACTCCGGGTTAGACGTCTTCGGGTCGGATTGGATCGAGTATGTCATTGCATCGGGTCGGGGTTACGTGATCCGCAAGCGGCCGGTTCGGATCCCCCTCTCTAGTTCGGGTCGGAGGTTGTTTTTCAGGTCGGGTAGGACCAGATCCGACCCCCTTATGGATATTAGTCTGCACTTCATCTACATCCGATCCAAGAGCTTCATTAGCATCCGACCCGGTAGCTTCGTTTGAACTAGAAACACATCTGATCCGATCCGAAGTCGAGGTCCATGCTGGACGTTGCTGTTGTGCTGGGCGAATCTTTTCGAACCCATGACTTCATTCCAGAGACATCTATGCTTTAGGTAGAATTACTGAAATCGTCGAAAGCTTCAAAAGTGATGAGAATACGGATTATCTCTTCAGACTTGGAGATCCAAACAGTAGATAAATAATCCGAAAAGCTGAGAATATTCATTTCTCAATGAAAGCACCAAAATGTTAGACCAAAAAATGGCACTAACACCCTGTTGTCTAGGATTTGCGAGGAATAATAATCTAAAACGTAAAAAAATCAAGTAGAGACACGAGATTTATAGTGGTTCGGCGTTAACAAGACTACATCCACTTCATAGTTTCTCATTTCATTCATGGATTACAATTACAAGGAATTCAATCACTCAATCGCTCAAATACAATGAATAATTCCCTCCGAATTCATTGATTTTCATTGATTTTCATTGGAGAAGAAGGTAGTTATTGGTGGGGAAATTCGACCACGGCTACCATCAATGAATGAAATGCCAAAAGTCCCTTCAAATGGCCTTGTTGTGGTGTATTTATAGCTGTAGAGAAGCTCTGGGCGCTTCCGGTTCGGATGGGCCACGTGGCGTGACCGGAGGAGATCTCAAAAGTAGTGGAGAACGTGGAAAAGTGGTTACCAGGTCGTTCTTTGACAAGTGGAGTCCAATCCGCAATTGTAGGAGTCGGTTATGCCAAGAGAAGAGGTCAAACTCCGTGTGCAGAAGCAGGTCCAGTCGGTTCGGATCGGATCCGAACCGAACCAGTTGTTCGAGCAGAATGCCTGGACGCACTTGTGTGCAGAATACTTCAGGCGGTTCGGGTAGAGGGTACTCCGATCCGATCTGGGGAGGGGATCCGATCCGATCCGAAAGGAGGGATCCGATCCGATCCGAATGGGGGATCCGATGCGGTGACATTTTCGTTAATAATTCAAATTTTCCATCTTTCTATCACTCCATCCAAGTGATCTCCAATCAATGTAAGTTCATACTCAAGTCCCTGGCTTTGGGTAGCCTGGTCACAAAGCAGGCTAACAGCTCTTTTCGTTATGAACCCAACGGTTCCGGTTTTAGGAGAATCCGACGGTCGGATCTCCCGCAACGTCAATTCGAAGTCAATGGTCGAAATTCACGAACTACCGCGGCGCGGCGCGTTCTATTCAGGCCATTATATATATATATATATATATATATATATATATATATATATATATATATATATATTTCGTCGATTTCCTTTTAAAACGTATTTTATAAATCGTTTTAAATTCGTTTTCAAACCCATTTCAACTTTATATTCAATTTCAAATCAAAATTGAATATTTCATATCATTACTATAAAAATGATAATATTTTCAAAACGTTATATTTTGAAATCACTACCTTTTCAATATTCATTATAAAAATGAATATAATCGATATAAATATCGTTCACGTCAAAATGGCACAACTCTAATCAACACGGCTTTATAAATTTCAATAAATTCGTTATTCTATTCAACAAATGAATATTTATTCTATTCAACACATGAATCTATATTTCTTTCAACACACGACAAATCTCAACACATGAGTACTGTCAACACACAACTATTTTTGTTATGTAAAATATTTTATAAAATTATGGTATCTATCGTTTGATTTTTAATTAGACTCCACCGTGAAGTAGTTCTAATTTTAAATATGATAAAGATGTAAATTTTATTGTTAAAATATTTTACTCAACACATGAATAGTTTCAACACATGAACATCGTCATCACATGACTATTTTTATATTCAACACATGAATTTTCTTTTACAATATTCATTGTTTTCCCGATTGGAATGAGGCCCAATCAATGACCATATAATGTTAATTATATGGATTCCATATAACACATGTATATAATAGCAACGATAACCAATCAACCATCATCCAAAGTGCACCACACAACTGCATAAGCATCAGATATAAATAATCAACGCTTACACAGTCTGTCGACCAATCGATCGACATATAATGAAATAATTGGGATTAGTGTACGCCAAATATCATCCCAACACCTGTGTGGGGTTTCAAATCAACAGACACAGATTTTTATTTGTGTAGTTGGGCGATGTGTAAAATTTATCATCCCAATCAATATCAGTCAAATCAGTGTATATAAACAAATCGGCTGATTTGTTTATAAATATTCATTTATTCACTTTCACGTTAAAAATTATATTTTTAACGATAATTAATTTATTTCAACCATCTACATTTTATTATCGATTTCACATCAACAACACAAACAAATTTCACAACACATCAAACAAGCATACAAGCCATCCATGGTCTGTGGATGACGGGTGTCGGGTGTTGCTAAGCACCGTCTGCATCCTAGTATATATATATATAACTAGAAAAAGAAATTTAGAGTGAGAAGTTCTCACCAAAGCTATCCCAAATCCACGACACTTCCAATGTAGGGAATCATCACTGCTCTCGCCTTTTGTCACTTTCGTTGCCCGTAGCCACTACATATATAAAATCACATTTTTATATTGTTGCTATGTATATAAAAATTATATTTTTATACTACTACTACATAGATAAAAATTCTATTTTTACATCGTTACTATATAGATAAAAATTCTATTTTTACATCATTACTATATAGATAAAAATTCTATTTTTACATTGCTAATACATAGATAAAAATTTTACTATTTTTACATTGCTACTATATAGATAAAAATTCTATTTTTTTTTTACATTGCTACTATACAGATAAAAATCCTATTTTTACATCGGTGTTCACATAATAAAGATTATATTTTTATCATGTTATTCTCTATATAAAGATTTCGCCTTTTCAAATATAAAGATTTCGCCTTTTCAAATATAAAGATTTCGCCTTTTCAAATATAAAAATATCGTCTTTGTTTTACTAAAAATATCGTCTTTGTTTTACTAAAAATCTAAGCATTCATGTTATTAAAATCCCACCTTTCATGAAGTTGAAGATCGAACCTTTTCATGTTTAAAGATCTTATATTCATATTCCTACCCTCTTGATAAAAATCATATCTTTATTTGCATAAAAATTATATAAAAATCATTTCTTTGTTAAAATTAAAAACCACTGCTTTATTCAAACGTTATTCATACAAAAATCCTAGCTTTTACAATCTAAAAATAAAATAAAATAAAAGAATGTTGTTTAAATTAAATTAGTTAAACTGAAATAAACAAATAAATACTCACTGTATAATTAATTTAGACCTTCTTCCCTAACCAAAATCGTCTCAAGAAGCTCAACGGCCACTCGCCGCCTAGGGTTGCTTGCGGTGATTCACAGCAGCTTCGATTTGAGGGGGAGGGTTTGTTGTGCGTTGTCGGGGGTCTTGGGCATTGGAGTTCCTTGCGTTGGGGCTGGAACGTGGGTCTTTGGGGGATGGCGCGGGCTGAGCAGTCGACCGGGGGTGTGTGTGGGTTTTCTCGAGCAGAACGGGCGAAGGAAGGAGAAGTGAAGGAAGAGAAGGGGAGGGAGGCGATGGAGGTGGTGGACCCATTCAGGGCGGCGACGGCGGATCGCGGTTTTCCGCGATGGAGTTTTTTTTTTTCTTTAGAAATGAAATCGGGGGAGGGGGCCTGAAGGGTTAAGGAGAGGGAAGGGGGATTTTATTTTTAATTATTTTAATTATTTAATTTACAAAAAGTTGACTTTTTCATACGACCTCTAAACGAGGCCCACCGCCTGTCGTACATAGCTAATTACCCCCATTCCGAACACAATGGGATATGTATCGTAAGCTGATTTGATTGTTTCGATCAGTTTTCGTCAAAATCAACATATAACTCTATATATTGAATTTGAACGCGCATTTCAATTCACTAGGGTCACATACTAACTCTATAAATCCCAGAAAAATATTTTCTACCTTCGTATTGACGATACGGTCTTAACAAAACTAGTTTCGTCGAATTCTGAGACCGTTAGAGAAATGTCCATTTTCCAGTCGATTAAAATCAACTAAAACTGGTCAAACACGTTTTCCTTTGCCACACTCACATATTGATTCAATAAATTATGAAATTTGGAATCTAGCAATAACTTGACATCCCGGATCCAGGAAAAAGTGGTTTCGTTGAAATCCGAGGTCGTTTGCAAAATTTCCATTTTTAAGGGCCTGAATTCCATAGCGACTATTCAGAATTTTCAACTGGACATATCTTTTGATTCCCACTATGAAATCTTGATTTTCCGGATTCGTTGTAAAGATATTCTCAATTAGATCCTATTATTTTTTGTTTCACTAAAATCCGGTTTATTTTGCACCCGGTACATTCAATTGAAATTTGAAATCGAATTTTCGAACTACCGCGCCATTTTCAATTCCTTTTATATTTATATATAATTATTTATATTCTAATGACGACGTATATAATATATACGTTCTAATTATATTCAAAATAAATTTCCCGTCGATATTATTTAAAATAATTCATTTTAAATGTTCAAAATTCATTAAAATTGCCAAAATAAAATTTTTTAAATTGGCTCTCATTTCCGGGTTGTTACATTCTCCCCCACTTAAAACTTTTCGTCCCCGAAAAGGAACAAAGCCGAAAGTTGTTTTACAAACCAACTCAACTTCCTTTGCTTTCTTTATGGCTTAAGTTCTTCAACTTTTCAGTTTCTAAGAACTTTTCAAATTTTTCAAAAATTTGGCTAACACCCTAAATTTTCGAAAAATTTCACCATAACCTCCCGTGCACCGGGAGCACCGGGAAAATCCCAAAATTGCCATATAGGCCCTCTGATCTCAAAAAGAAAAAGAAAAAACCAAGCGGCTAGCCAATCGGCTCATAAAATCATCATCACCCAAACAAATCAGTAAATTATGGTAAACATGTACCTATTTGTCGGGCAAACAAATTTTATTCTTCTGCTCTAGCCTCCTTGCTATGAGCTGTTTAATGTAAGTACATGTATATGCAAGCAAATGCGACCAATTTTCAATACAATTCAATATTCGGTACAATTAGGCTAAATGGTTCAAAATTATCAAACAAATAAACAAACGACACAAACATCAATCAATTAGTGAATTAGAGTTTCAAATTCATAATTTTGATACATATATACAGAAAATCATGTTTTTGATGCCAATTCACAACAATGAATCTATCTAAATAAGTTTTGGTTCTCACACCAGTCTAATGGAAATATATAGATATCACACCTTCGAAATACGAAAATAAATACTGATGATGTGGCCACATCATCAGAATTATCCCCGGGTGTCTAGAATGTGACTCTATATCTATCCAGTATAATAAAACTTCGACTATACGTTCATGATGCGTATACGCGAAATCTTTATATACTCGATTGTCCAAATTCAAAATAAATAAATATTCAAATACGTATAAAGCGATTTAAATTTTCAAAACAAAATTGTTTTCATTTGAAAAATATACTCTTCACACTCGCTCTAGGATACTACTGATCCTATCTCTAACGAGTCATTCTAATTGGATATTACAAATCCAATATCTGATGAATTCTTTCGTACGGTTCTAATGTGCCTTGTTCTCGAGCTCTGTAAACCAAAGCTCTGATACCAAACTGACACGACCTGAACTTCCCCGTGAAGGAAAGCACGGATTGCGTTGAGGACAAGACAAAATCGAACGCAAACGGAAGAACATTTCATTGTTATTACAACAATTCCATCAGATACAAGAATATACAGAGTATAAATGAATAAATTACATTCAACAAATATCAGAGATTTAAATTACATTTAAATACATCCCAACCGAAAATAATACAAAAGCACAACTAGAAGTAATGCACAGATACAGAGCTTTCCGAGCATCGTTCCAACTGTAAATCAGGATCCTGTGAATATAAATCTACAAAACCAAAACTACTAGCTGCTCGTGCGGAAAATAGGGGCACCCAGAGTTTAGGTTAAAACAATAAACTCCAGGTTAGTCATGGGACTGGTGTGGGAACTAAAACAGTTATTTAAAACTTTACTTTAAAAGAGAGTAATTCAAGGGACCACGCCGTATAACACGGAACAGGTATCCTCCCAAGAATACTAGTGCATATAACAAAACAGCGCAATGCTCTTTGGAAAAATGAAGCTATTATAAGACCCAGGTCCCATCACACAATGCAACGCAAGCTAGAGGATAGGGTTTTCCCTTATAATAGCCAAACATGCTTGGTACATTTAAAACAAATCACTTGATACTATAATAAGTGCATAGTGTCAAAACAATTCAATCATAAATATCAATCATAGGCGGCATGGGTACCATCTATCATGTCGCCATACTAGTTCTAAATTAAAACCGCAATATCATGTATTGGAAATTGAATTTCCGTCATGAGTCGAGGCAAGGGGCAAGCTCCTCTCCGATTCGAGTCACTCTAGCAAATGTCCCAGGACCCCACTATGATCCTTGGATCTTCAGGGCCGGTCCTCTCTTACTTTTGAGGATTAGTTATTCCTGAGCACACATTTCCCGGTCCTTACAGACCTATATCCGAGGCGCCTCGTATCCAACAACCACATAGGTGAAAAGTATATAAATGTCAGGGCTGGTAGGTCACTGACACCACCTTAGCTAGAAAGAAACGTCGTGCTCTCCCTGCAGTCACTATCCCGTTTTTGACTCATACCGGGGTGTGAGGCTCGGGAATTCACATTATACACAAAACTACACCACACAGGCCGTGCTTTGATCATCAACCACAAGACTTTGCTTTTCAACAGAAGCCTTGATCAATTGCCACTTATGCGTGCCACACAGGCAATTCACTCCATGCGATTGATGTCCATCGATATACAACCTCTGTGCTCGTATGTCTCAGAGAAGGGCGTTAATCAAGAGAATAAATTCTCCGCCGCCAAACAGATGTATATTTAACAGAGATCAATCAACACAGAATAAAATCCAATGTCAGACACACAATCCATTTACAAGTTCGTCCTGGGTCTGAACTAAACCGGAGGCACTTTCCCCGCATATCCATCCATCTCCAAGTACTTCTAGACGATCACCAACTGTTTCCCTCGTCTTGGGTGTACAGCCCAATCGAGATCATCAGTAATCACCCAAACGATGTGAAGACTTCCGATCTTCAACCACCGTCTTCATCTTCGACATCTCGTCGAATCGGTTATTCAGAATGGGTATAAACCCGGCCTTTCTGAATAACCCACGTATATGATAAACAAATGTTACACAAACACAACGAATGCCTCATTCCGATTCAAAATATTCTTTTATTCACAAAATCACATTCTTAGGGAAAGGTTCCCATTAATTTTATCCAAGATAAATTCTTTTAAATTTATTCTTTAATCTTCCTTTGGATATCATTTCAAACTAGTCGGGTTTAGCGAACCACACCGAAGTAATTATTTATTTTATTTCCCAATCCCAACCTATTCATCCCATGGAGCAAAACTGGTAATACTCCATATCTAACACCATGGTGTTATCGGTAAAATTAATTGCCATTTCACGTTCAAATCTAATTAAAGATTTAACTATCGCTTTGGAGCAAAACTGGTGGTACTCCATTCTCGATCACCTTTCAGATTTGATAATTTAAATTATCAATTCACATTTTAATCTAATTAAAGATTCATTAAAATTCTACTTAGTTTTAATCTTTTCAAAAATCAACATCCTGTCTTTAACTGGGGCAAAGAACCAATGTCATCTAAAACACGATTCACGATAAACCCAAAATCACATTCTATTGTTAATCGAGTTAAAGAAAAGGTGTTGTTCAAAACACCGCTCACGATAAACCCAAAAACCAATTCAAATTCAATTCCAATTAAATATTATTTAATTGATACACTTCATTAAATCTAAATAGAAAGATATAATCTTTTTCTCTATTGGGCTTAAGAACAGTGTTAATGAAGACACCATTCATGACAAACCCAAATCAAATTTGATATTAAATACAAGACTCTGAATAGAAAGTATACCAGCTTATATTCAATATCAAATCCTGAAACCAACAAATATCGTATTGGAAATAACAATATAAAATATATCTTTCAAATTCCCATAACAATATCTGTATAGTCACGAAATCCAACATCGAACTATTCCGAAGATAATTTCGATTCCACTCCAGTCCAATTCACGTATTGGAAATTCTGATTATTTTCAAAACCACTTTCTAATTCAATTTATTTATTTCAAAAATAAATTGATTTTAATTCTAGTTCAAAACTAGTTCAATTTGATAAAAATCTATTTTTATCTTTTCAAATATGGAGTTTTTCATCCCAGTTCTTTCTAATTCACATATTATGATTTTACAGAAATTATTGATATTTTTAATAATTTTATCAAGGCCCGTACAGTCGATTTCCATCAACGGCCATCGAACTGCACTTACAGCGACCTTTTCCAAATTTGATTTGGATATAATTCCAAATCCAACCGTTAGATTTCTAATTTCAAATATTCGTTAGAAAGCTCTTTTCGATACGAACCCAACGGTTCCGGTTTTAGGAGAATCCGACGGTCGGATCTCCCGCAACGTCAATTCGAAGTCAATGGTCGAAATTCACGAACTGCCGCGGCGCGGCGCGTTCTATTCAGGCCATTATATATATATATATATATAATATAATATATATTATATATATTATATATATTTCGTCGATTTCCTTTTAAAACGAATTTTATAAATCGTTTTAAATTCGTTTTCAAACCCATTTCAACTTTATATTCAATTTCAAATCAAAATTGAATATTTCATATCATTACTATAAAAATGATAATATTTTCAAAACGTTATATTTTGAAATCACTACCTTTTCAATATTCATTATAAAAACGAATATAATCGATATAAATATCATTCACGTCAAAATGGCGCAACTCTAATCAACACGGCTTTATATATTTCAATAAGTTCGTTATTCTATTCAACAAATGAATATTTATTCTATTCAACACATGAATCTATATTTCTTTCAACACACGACCAATCTCAACACATGAGCACTGTCAACACACAACTATTTTTGTTATGTAAAATATTTTATAAAACTATGGTATCTATCGTTTGATTTTTAATTAGACTCCACCGTGAAGTAGTTCTAATTTTAAATATGATAAAGATGTAAATTTTATTGTTAAAATATTTTACTCAACACATGAATAGTTTCAACACATGAACATCGTCAACACATGACTATTTTTATATTCAACACATGAATTTTCTTTTATAATATTCATTATTTTCCCGATTGGAATGAGGCTCAATCAATCACCATACAATGTTAATTATATGGATTCCATACAACACATGTATATAATAGCAACGAAAACCAATAACCATCATCCAAAGTTCACCACACAACTGCATAAGCATCAGATATAAATAATCAACGCTTACACAGTCTGTCGACCAATCGATCGACATATAATGAAATAATTGGGATTAGTGTATGCCAAATATCATTCCAACACCTGTGTGGGGTTTCAAATCAACAGACACAGATTTTTATTTGTGCAGTTGGGCGATGTGTAAAATTTATCATCCCAATCAATATCAGTCAAATCAGTGTATATAAACAAATCGGCCGATTTGTTTATAAATATTCATTTATTCACTTTCACGTTAAAAATTATATTTTTAACGATAATTAATTTATTTCAACCATCTACATTTTATTATCGATTGCACATCAACAACACAAACTAATTTCACAACACATCAAACAAGCGTTCAAGCCATCCATGGTCTGTGGATGACGGGTGTCGGGTGCTGCTAAGCACCGTCTGCATCCTAGTATATATATACATATATATAACTAGAAAAAGAAATTTAGAGTGAGTAGTTCTCACCAAAGCTATCCCAACTCCACGACACTTCCAATGTAGGGAATCATCACTGCTCTCGCCTTTTGTCACTTTCGTTGCCCGTAGCCACTACATATATAAAAATCACATTTTTATATTGTTGCTATGTATATAAATAATATATTTTTATACTACTACTACATAGATAAAAATTCTATTTTTACATCGTTACTATATAGATAAAAATTCTATTTTTACATCGTTACTATATAGATAAAAATTCTATTTTTACATCGTTACTATATAGATAAAAATTCTATTTTTACATTGCTACTACATAGATAAAAATTCTACTATTTTTACATTGCTACTATATAGATAAAAAATCTATTTTTTTTACATTGCTACTATATAGATAAAAATTCTATTTTTACATCGATATTCATATAATAAAGACTATATTTTTACATCGAAGGCCACTCGCCGTCTAGGGTTGCTTGCGGTGATTCACAGCAGCTTCGATTTGAGGGGGAGGGTTTGTTGTGCATCGTCGGGGGTCTTGGGCGCTGGAGTTCCTTGCGCTGGGGCTGGAACGTGGGTCTTTGGGGGATGGCAAGGGCTGAGCAGTCGACGGGGGGGGGGGGGGGGGGGTGTGGGTTTTCTCGAGTAGAACAGGCGAAGGAAGGAGAAGTGGAGGAAGAGAAGGGGAGGGAGGCGATGAAGGTGGTGGACCCGTTCAGGGCGGCGGCGGCGGATCGTGGTTTTCCGCGATGGAGTTTTTTTTCTTTCTTTAGAAATGAAATCGGGGGGGGGGGGGGGGCTGTAGGGTTAATGAGAGGGAAGGAGGATTTTATTTTTAATTATTTAATTTACAAAAAGTTGACTTTTTCATATGACCTCTAAACGAGGCCCACCGCCTGTCGTCCATAGCTAATTACCCCCATTCCGAACACAATGCGATATGTATCATAAGCTGATTTGACTGTTTCGATCAGTTTTCGTCAAAATCAACATATAACTCTATATATTGAATTTGAACGCGCATTTCAATTTACTGGGGTCACATACTAACTCTATAAATCCCAGAAAAATATTTTCTAGCTTTGTATTGACGATACGGTCCTAACAAAACTAGTTTCGTCGAATTCTGAGACCGTTAGAGAAATGGCCATTTTCCAGTCGATTAAAATCAACTGAAACTGGTCAAACGCGTTTTCCTTTGCCACGCTCACATATTGATTCAAAAAATTATGAAATTTGGAATCTAGCAATAACTTGACATCCCGGATCCAACCAAAGTGGTTTCGTCGAAATCTGAGGTCGTTTGCAAAATTTCCATTTTTAAGGGCATGAATTCCATAGTGACTATTCAGAATTTTCAACTGGACATATCTTTTGATTCCCGCTATGAAATCTTGATTTTTCGGATTCGTTGTAAAGATATTCTCAATTAGATCCTATTATTTTTGGTTTCACTAAAATCCAGTTTATTTTGCACCCGGTACATTCAATTGAAATTTGAAATCGAATTATCGAACTATCGCGCCATTTTCAATACCTTTTATATTTATATATAATTATTTATATTCTAACGACGACGTATATAATATATACGTTCTAATTATATTCAAAATAAATTTCTCGTCGATATTATTTAAAATAATTCATTTTAAATGTTCAAAATTCATTAAAATTGCCAAAATAAAAATTTTAAACTGGCTCGCATTTCCGGGTTGTTACACGATCTGACCCACTGTTGGTGCCACGAACCGTGTGACGGATGGCATAACGACCCATTCTCAAGAGAGAGCCACCCTCCTTCCTACCAATGCTCCCATGATCCGAACCCAGGGGACCACCATGAACCGACGCCAAGAGGGTACCACGAGCCATCAACCTAGGGGGACCACGATCGGAAATGACAATTAGACCACTACACGACCTAGGAAGGAGACTATGGCTCGTTTCGGTCATGCTGGTACCTCTGCTCGACCTGGCTCAAGTTCTTTGCGTATGAGAGAAGATGATGATGATCAGTTCAACCCTTCTGCCCCGGCTACCGAAGGAGATCTCTCTCACATAGTTGAAGCATTGGACAGACAAAATAATGAATTGGCCGCTCAAAGGCGAGAAAGCTCGTTGCTGCGTCAGAATATTACTGCCCTAGGCAGAGAAATTGATGATATCCAGAGGTAGGTTTCGCCATCGCCAACTCACTCTCTTTCTCTGGAAAACACATCCTCGTTTGAAGAACCTCGAAGAAACCAGCGGTAGCCTCCATTAGAAAGAGCTGAAAATATATACAGCCTCAATTTGGGACATTTCCTTCTCGAGAAGAAGAGGAGCTTAATCAGCGAACTATCTATCATAACTTGAATGAGCTCGTCCTACTACCTAGGAGTGGAGACGTCATTGACCCTACTCAAAATCAACCCATTCCTCCTGCTCGTCGAGTGACTGACCAGGGTAATAGGGCGTAAGGGAGTTCTGCTCAGGCCCTAGACCTTGTAGCAACACGTCAAAGAAATGCTAGAGAGGCCCGCAGGGCAAGAAGTGCTGATCCCGAATCCACCCTAACCCATGCAAATTTTGAGGCCATGATTAGACGAGTGATGGTAGAAAACCTTGGACAAAGAAATGAGGGTTGGGGTATAGGTCGCAGTCATATGCCATTCACGGATGACATATTAGAGGTTCGATTCCCCAGGAAATTCAACATGCCTCCTATAAACCGCTATGCAGGAAGGGCGGATCCAGTCCAACGACTAATGAGATATTCATGGTATATGAATGCAGTAGCTGCCTCCGACGCTGTAAAATGTAAGGCATTCCTGATATTTCTGGAAGATACAGTGCTAATGTGGTTTACTCCCTTGCCAGCACAATCAATCTCCAGTTTCAGGAAATTAAGGGAACAGTTCATGAATCAGTTCCGGTTGCATACTCAGAGATCTAAGAATGTCATCGAATTATGCCTCATTAAGCAACGTCCAGACGAATCTTTGAGGTCCTATCTAGATCGCTTCAATCTAGCAGTCATGGAGGTTAGAGATTCCCATGAACAAACTGTTTAATGGCCTTGACTAATGGAGTGGATAAGGATACCGAGTTTGGGAGATACCTAGCCAGTACATCACCATTGACCAGAGAAATATTTTACGAAAAGGCCAACATCCGCCTACGTCGAGAGGAAATTTACGCCAACCGAAAGATGAAGGCTGCTGATAAGGAGGATATCCAAAGTTTTGTGGCCATCAAATAGACGGGAGATAGCTCAGGAGAGGTTGAAGTTAATGTCGGGAACAAGAATCTAGGCAATGGTTGCCAATCAGAGAATAACAATAACAATAATCAAAAGAGAAATCGAGGGAATGATTCTCAGAGAAGATCTCGGCCTAGGCCATTTGAGAGTTTTACACCGTTAAATGATACATTGGAGAATATCTTCCTAGATACGTACAACATCCTCCAATATAAGAGGCCTCCTCCGATAGATTCGACAGAAAAGGAACGTGAGACTGGGAAATTTTGCCTTTTTCACTAGACTCATGGCCACACTACAAACAAATGTCATCATCTGAGAGATGTGGTTGAAAAGCTACTTTGGGAAGGAAAACTCGATGAGTATAAGGTGACACCCAGAGATAGTGGGCAAGCCGCGCAGGCCCTGAACCAAAGCCAACCTGCTGCTAAACCAACGGCTCAGCAAAGAGGAAAAAATATCGTTATCAATACCATAGAAGGTAGGCTTCATCTGGCAGGGCACCGTTTCAGGGCAATGGATCAGTACTTTAACGCAGCTAAACAGCATTTTGAAGTGGGAGAATGTAGCAATCCCGAGGATAATGCCCTAATTAAGCAACAGAAGACGATGTCTAATGACGTCATATTTCACAATCGGGAGAGTATTGGGGTCCACTCAACAACCAAGGAACATTAGTGATCACCATCGCCATTGGTCCAGCTACAGTCCACAAAGTTCTAGTGGATAATGAGAGTTCGGTTAACATTCTATTTAAGAAAACACTCGACCAAATGAAATTCGAACCGAAAGATTTGAAACCATGTGAGGTTTGGATACGTGGATTTAATGGAGCCTCAACCGCTCTTATGGGATACGTGGAACTGTCAGTAACCCTTGGGGTAGGATAACACCAGAGAGTGAGAATCCTTCCCTTTCTAGTTTTGGATATTGAGCCGCCTTACTATGCCTTTTTGTGTTGACTGACCCTAGCTAACTTAAGGGCCTGCATTGCACCCTGGTGTTTGTTGTTGAAGTTCCCGACGGATGCCGGTGTAGGTATAGTCAGAGGAGATCAAGTTGTTGCATGAGCATGCTACATAGCAGAGCTAAAGTTGCTCCGTAAAGGAAGAGATGTAGAAATAAAGGATGCTTCTTCCCTCCCAAGGGAGGAAACGTCATAGCAACTAAAGAAAGTAACTTTGGGAGAGTCACCCAGAGAGTTGCCCAAGGATATAGATCCCAGAGAGGATGAAGAGCCTGGGGGAAGAATGGCGACTCCCAATGAAGCGACTGTGGATGCACCAATCAATGATAGTGACCCAGAGAAGGTCCTGAAGATTAGATCCCAGTTAGACCTTGTTCGAGCCAAAGAATTAACAAATTTCTTGAAAGTTAACTTGGATATATCTGCCTAGACCTATGATGACATGTGTGGAAATATCTCCCTTAATTATGAGTCATTCATTAAGCATTAACCGAAAGCATCCCCCCGTCAAACAGAAAAGGCGAATGCTTGGCTCGGAGAGGTCTGCTACCTTGAAAGAAGAAGCTGAAAAGCTGAGAAGTAATGGGTTCATTTAAGATTCGACATACCCTGACTAGATCTCAAACCCGGTTTTGTTAAAAAAGGCCAATGGAAAGTGGTGCACATGCATTGACTTTTCAGACCTAAACAAAGCCTGCCCAAAGGATAGCTTTCCGTTAACTAGAATCGATTAGCTTGTGGATTTAACCGCGGGTCATGAGCTTCTTTCTTTTATGGATGCCTACTCAGGGTATAACCAAATCCCCATGCATGTCCTGGACCAAGAGAATGCCAGCTTAATTACAGACCTGGGATTATACTATTATGTAGTGATGCCTTTCGGTCTTAAGAATGCCGGTGCTATGTATCATTCGATTGGTGAATAGGATGTTCTACAACCGAATTGGGATAACGATGGAGGTATACGTCGACGACATGTTGATGAAGTCCAGACAATCATCCGACCATACGACCGATTTAGCAGAGATGTTTGAGATTCCCTGGAAATATGGGATGAAACTAAATCCTTTGAAATGCTCATTTGGGGTAGCATCTGGAAAATTCCTAGGGTTCATCGTCAGCTCGCGTGGAATCGAGATCAACCCAGATCAAATTGCGGCAATCAGAGACATCCAGAAACCTAGACAAATCAAAGATGTGCAAAGCCTCGTAGGAAAAGTAGTCGTGCTAAGCAGATTCATCTCCAAAGCTATGGACAAATGTATTCCTTTCTTTGAATTAATAAAGCGAGGAAAGAGCAATTTCGAATGGACTCCTGATTGTGTAGAAGCATTCCAAAACCTTCTGAATCATTTGTAAAGACCCCCGATACTGTCTAAGCCTGTGGGTCACGAGGATTTGTTTGTGTACTTAGCAATGTCATCCCATGCGATCAGTTCAGCCTTAGTGAGAAAGGAAGATAAGGTGCAGAGACCAGTGTACTATGTGAGTAAGAAATTGGCAGTGGCCGAGCGAAACTACTCAAGAATAGAAAAGGCTTGCGTATAGCTTGCTGATCGCATGTAGAAAGCTTCGCCTCTATTTCCAGGCTCATCCCATTATTGTGTACACTGATCACCCACTCAAACAAGTTCTGCAAAGGCCAGAAGCATCAGGAAGACTGCTCAAGTGGAACATTGAGCTGAGTCGGTTCGATTTGAACCTCCAGCCCCGAAGGTCGATATGGGGGCAAGTACTGGCAGATTTTATAGCATAGTTCACTCTTCCGGAGGATGATGTAGCAAGTGAAGAAGTCGACCCACCAAAACTACTCCTTGACCCCAGTGCTTGGAAATTGTACACTGATGGAGCTAAGAACGACACGTGATCTGGTGCCGGAGTGGTCCTTGAGACTCTAGAGAAATGGCTAATATACTATGCCCTTAGATTGGAGTTCCGCGCCACTAATAACGACTCCGAATGCGAAGCTCTAATTACCGGGCTGAAGCTCGCAAAGGAGTTGGAGATCACAAAGTTGGACATCTTTTGCGATTCCAAGATAGTCATGAACCAGGTCACTGGAAAGTTTTAGGCCAAGAGTCCAAGGCTGATATCATATTTGGAGAAAGTGAAGAAGTTGTTGAACAGTTTTGATCACCACAACATATCTCATATTCCTCGAACGGAGAATCAAAAGGCAGACAAGTTAGTGAAGATGGCTAGCTCTGATAATCCTGAAAATACGGAGCTAGTCCCGATTGAAGTGCTACAGTCCCTAGTATAGATCAGATGGAAATTGATTCGGTACTAGAGATTGAACCCGAGAGGGAGTCATGGATGACCCCCTAAACAATTTTTTGATGAATGGAATGCTTCCAACAAAGAAATGTGAGAGGCGTGCAGTTATCTGGAAGGCTTCCCGATATGTGTTGCAAGGCGAAGTCCTGTACACACTGGGTTTCTCGATGCCCCACATTCGGTGCATCGCCCATGACGACATCAAGCGTGTACTGAAAGAGGTTCACGAAGGTGAATGTGGCGACCACACTGGTGGGCAAACATTGGCAAAGAAGATATTGCGATATGGCTATTTTTGCCCCACCATAAACAAGGATGTAGTCAAGTATGCATGATGTTGTGATGCATGTCAGAAGTTTTCCAAGATCCCCAGGGCACGTCCTGGCCAGCTGAAGACGATGATGAGCCCGTGGCCCTTTGTTGTTTGGGGAATCGATATTATTGGAAGCCTCCCCATAGCTAAGGGCGAAGCAAAATTCTCCATTGTGGTCATGGATTACTTCACCAAATGGGCCGAGGCTGAGCCATTGACCACAATCACAACTAGAAAGTGATCAACTTTGTCGTTAGGAACATTATATGCCGATTCGGGATTCCGAAAGTCGTCATAACTGAAAACGGAACTCAGTTTGATAGCGCCGAGTTTCGAGATTTCTGCCAGAAGTATCATATCGAGAAAAGATACACCTCTGTGGCACATCCGCAATCGAACGGGCAGGTCGAGGCGGCAAACAAAGTGATCAAGTCTATTCTGAAGAAAAGATTGAAGCGGGCCAAAGCCATGTGGGTTGATGAATTACCCTTGGCAATATGGGCCTATAGGACAACATACAAGTCGGCAACGGGTCGCATACCCTTTTCCCTCGCTTTTGGAGCCGAAGCTGTCATCCTAGTTAAGTTAGAAGTACCATCTCATTGAATCACTTATTATGACCCGATGACCAACAATGAACTGCGCTTTGAATCTTTGGATATGATTGAAGAAAAGAGGGACGAAGCCGATCTACGCGTCTTGAGACACAAGCAATAGGTCGCTCGGTATAACAACAAAATAGTCCGAGCTCGAACCTTTGAGCCCGGAGATTTGGTCCTGAAACGTGTCTTTCCACCCCCGGTGCATATGGGCCCGAAATGGGAAGGACCGTACTCCATTTTACGAAGGCTTGATAATGGAACCTTCAAGCTAACAACCGTGGATGGAGATGAAATCCCCAGAGTGTGGAATGCCTAGCATTTACGGCCTTATCTGACATGAAATTGTCATTTTTACTCTTTTGTTTTTAGGACCATGTAAAAAGGCACGACTTGCCTAGAACAGCCTGGTTACTTGAGAAAAAGATTATAAAGTGGATGTAGGTCATGATTCGACCGAACCACTATAAAAATATCGTGTGTCATTTACCTTTACTGCACCGTTTCTTATCTGCTCTTTTATTTTTAACTAACATCAATCATTATCATTTCGAGATTTGTTATAAACTATGCAGCGATTTTGAAACACCTTATTCAAAGTTCTAAAAGGTGCAGCGAGGTAAGTCACACTACTACTTGCACTCTAACCCACTGAAGGATCGGGAGAGTATAAAGGCACTATAGACTTAGTGCCCCCCAGAACTCCTGCCCTGCTGAAGGATCGGTGAGCAGACTAAGAACCGAGCTCGAACTCTAACAGCTGAAGGATCAGAAGAGTATAAAGGTGCTAGAGACCTAGCACCACGAGAACTCCTATCCTAGCCAAAGGGTCGGGAAAGTATAAAGGCGCAACAACGTATGCCGCCAAATGACTCGAACCCCTCATTTCTGAAAATGAGGGAAACAACACATATGACCCCATTCAATCCTCAATGAGCCCTGACTAGGCATCATATTAATGATTGATTGGGGGCATATATACACACACATATTTATGCTGTCACATAAATTTTGAAATTTTTTGTTGCTTGAAATTTTTGTTGCAATGCTTCATGGTTCGATTTTTAACTTAGTTAGGTTCTAAAGGTTTATGACTGAGTACAATAAGTTAAACTCGCAGGTACACAATGGTGCAAAAGAAATAATTTTCATTCACTAAGAGAAGGTTTACAAGACCAAGAAGCTAAACAAAAGTGAGGGCCATTCTCACAACTACATTTCTTGGCCAGTGGAAAGTCTAAAAGCTAAAAATGTGAGCTAATAAGTGCATCCTATTTACACTTGGGAGACGATTTTGATTTCTTCTCCCTCCTCTGTTTCTCTAGCTCTTACTTGTCAGCATCAGAGTGGTCACCTTTCTTCCTCTTCGTCTTATCAACAAGAGACTCCTGGGCAGAATTAGAAGGATGGGAGGCAAGCTATGCAGTTATTGATTTGGAAGAGAATCTTATAACCAACCCAGTTTTGGGATCGACTTCTGAGATAGGAGGCACATATAGAGGGTCCTGCCCCTCCTTCTGCAAAGCCAATTGTTTCTCTCTCCTAGCCTGCACACCAGCCAAGGTCTCTCTATCGTCATTCTCGATTTCTTCTGTGATGACTACGTCATCCTCTTCATCTCCATGACCACCATCGGTGTCTTGCAAAGCCCCAATGACTTTGGCATCCGTAGGAGCATCAGTGCTAGATGCCACAATAGCCTTCTCACTTGTTGTATCCTTGGTTTGCATTGCAACCTCAGAGACTTCAGCACTAGCACTTGATGGGACACTAACTTTCTCCGCCTCTGCTTTCTCTTCTGCATCCTTCTCGATCGGCTTGTTACCTATGTCATGAGAAGCAAATGTTAGTGATTTGGGAGATAACGTGGTCATCTCAGTTGTTTGTCCCACGATACGATGACAAGTTATAACCACTTTGATGAACTGTGGAGAGAATATGGAGATACCTTCAGCCGACTCCTCGCCCAGATTTGTGATAACAACTCCGACAACATAAGGGGTGGGAGCCAAGGGAATCAACGGATCATCAGGATTGTATTCCTCATGCAACAACCCGGTAAATACGAGCCAATTTAAAAATTTTAAATTGGTTATTTCAAAGGAATTTGAACAATTGAAATAGAATATTTCAATAAAATAGTGAGTCAGTTTGAAATTTTGAATTCAAACTTTGACTGACTGTGCCGGGTGGAAAATATAACGGATTTTAGTGAAAACAAAAATATTTAAATCTGTTTATCAATACCTTTCTAACGAATCTGAAAAATCAAAGTTTCATAGCGGGAATCAAAAGTTATGGTCGAATGAATTTTCAGCTAGGTCGCTATATAGAATATATAGCCCTTGAAAATAGATATTTTGCAAACGACCTCGAAATTCGACGAAACCACTTTTGTTGGGTTCGGGATGTCAAACTATTGCTAGGTTTCAAATTTCATAATTTTTGAAGCTAGTATGTGAGCGTGGCAAATGCAAATGTGTTTGGTCAATTTCTGTTAAATTGGATCGACCAGAAAATGGCCATTTTTCAAACGATCTCAGAATTCGACGAAACTAGTTTTGTTGGGACCGTAGAGTCAAAACATAGCTAGATTTATTTTTTAGGAATTTTTCGAATCAGTTTGTGGCCCTGGCAAATTAAAATGTACGTTCAAAGTTAAAATTAAATGTTTTATACTTTAATTTGAAGAATAACTGACTGTAACAGTCGAATTAGCCAACGAAATATATCCCATTATGTCCGGGATGGGGGTATTTAGCTAGGAACGACAGTCGTTGGGTTTGAATTGGTGTCCGTGTGGAGAAACACTATTTAAAAATTTAATAAAACCTTTGGCCAATCAAAATTTTTCTTTCATTATTTTAAAAATAAAAAAACCTCAGAAAACCCTTTTCCCTTTATCGCCCTCGACGATCCACGACTTCGCCGTTCCCAGGCAAATCGCCGCCGCCTCGGTCATCTCCATCCATCGCCACCACCCTACCTCGACGCGCCTCCCTCCCCTCTTTAAATCCGACCCTACCTCGATCCCCCTTGTCGCCCCTATCTCCTGTATCGTCGACCCAAAGTCGATGACTTCCCAGCGCCGCCACGATTGCCAGAGACCACCGAACTGCCTCCAACCACCACCGATCGACTCCCCTTTCCTCCCTCTTCCACGCTGTACCTTCCGATCGTAGTATCGTGCCTCGGTTCTCGCGAAAACTGCAACCCTGGTTTTGAACAATCGAGAAAGTGAGCCCTTATTGATGTTTGAACTTTGAAAAATCATATCTTTATGGCGTGTTGACGAAATTCAATGAAACAGGAAACATCGGGACCGCAAGGAGGCTCTCTACCACATAGAAGAGACCGTGGATTTTTCTGAGTCATCTACGATTTTTAGCACTCCGAAAACCAATGTGAGAAATCTAAATTAAATGAATTTGAATGGAAAATGTCGTGTATAAATTATATAAGATAAATATAAATTACACACGTGTTGTATACCTCATGTACATGCGTTGTGTAAGCTATATGAGCGAAGTATGAATTATTCATGCATAGAATAATTGATATATGTGTTGAAATGCAAGTGAAATATGGAATATATATATATATATACTCCCCTCGTCCACAAACCATGGACGATATTTATTGTTGTGAATTGGGGTGAAATATTGGATGAAAAATGCGAATGGTTGAATAATTGTTTGTGGTTGATATTGATTGGTTGTGGTTGAAAAATACCCATTAGTGATTGAAATAAATTGGAAATAATTATGGAAATGAAAATAAAACATGTCGCCTGCGTGCGAATTAGATGCATGAATGCCCATTATCAAAAACCGCGAGGTTTTAAGGTAGAGCGAGGAGCCGTACTAGGGACAGTGCCGGTTTTAACTACCCTTCCATTATGCTGTCGAAATTTTGAATAATATTCATATGTTAGAATTATTTTCATATGTTAGAATTATTTTCATGCGATGAAACTAAAGTCATGTGTTGAAACTATATCCATGTGTGGAAATGCTCATGTGTTGAGAAGTGATGTGTGAAAATTAAATTCATGTGTGAATGAATAAAGTGTTTAAACAATAAAAATCACATTTTTATAATATATATGAAGTATGTAAAATATTCGCCTTATATATAAATAGTTTCAACAATAAAAAAAATTTATCTTTCTTATATGAACAACATATATAAAATATCCATGTGTGGAGATGCTCATGTGTTGAGAAGTGTGTGTATTGGAAAAGTTCATGTGTTGAATAAAAAGATCGAACAATAAAAACTATATTTTTATTGAAATTATGAAGTGTTAAAAACATTCATGTGTTGAATAAATATTTTAAATGATAAAAATATCATTTTTATCATATATGTGATATGCTAAAGATATGCGAGTGTTGAAATAAATGTTTGTGAAAGAAATACTATTTTTAACATGCATAGAAACTAAACAAAATAGTCATGTGTTGAAATATATTTTAGTTCACCAAAATTATCATTTTTGAAATGTGAAGTGTTAAAAATAGCCACTTGTTCAAATAAATATGCATGAGTTGAAATATTCATTAATTAGCTAATGATATGATTTTTGCCTATGCATGCAACATTAGGATGAATGGTACCAAATTGAATCAAATATGAAGTTGAATGGAAAATGATAAGTGATAAGAAATGCATATATGTACATGCATATTTATTGAACAGGTTATAGCAAAGAGGCTAGAGAAGAGGAATAAAATTTTGTATCCGACAAATAGGTACACGTTTACTGTTTTGTTTGGGTGATGATTTTATGAGCCTGTTGGCTAGCCGCTTGGCTTTTTCTTTTTCTTTTTGAGATGAGACGCCCGTGTGGCTATTTGGGAATTTTCCCAGCCCATCCTGTACAAAGAAGGTTATGGCGATATTTTCCAAAATTTAAAGGCGTTAGTGAAATATTTGAAGTGAAAACGATATAGGAATTTTTGAATGAACTATATTTATATAAATATATAAATATAAATAAAATTAAAACAAAACGTGGTCGTGCAGTTCGTGTTTTGAAACCGTGATTTCAAACGACTAGTGCGGGAAATCCGACCATTGGATTCTCCCGAAACCGCAACCGTTGGGTTCGCCTTGGGAATATCTTTCCAACGGCACCAACTTTGTAAAGATCCAACGTTTGGATTGTCTGGAATGTTTAATTCGAATCTGAAGAAAAACAGCGCTAGAAACGATTATTTTTATAAATAAATATAAATATAATTAAATTAAATCGAATAACGACGCTGCAGTTCGCAATTTGAAATCGTAACTTCAAACGACTATTATTTAAGATCCAACCGTCGGATTTTCCCGAAACTAAAACCGTTGGATTCGTTTTGAAATGATCTTTCTAATAATATAAAATTTGTGAAGATCCAACGGTTAGATTTTCAGACATGTGTAAAACAAATTTAGTGAAAAACAGCGCCAGTGCCTCGGCACGACCTGAAACGTCGTTTAATTAAATATGGCCGTTTTAAATAAATAAAAATGGCGATATATCGTTATAAAATACTATAGACGATATAGAGTGGAAATAAACCAATTTTGTTGTGTTTGCTTGAAATGTGATGGTTGAATGTATTTAACATGAAAATGATACTAAAGAACTGAAATGTGAATGTTGAATAGTTTAACCATGTGATAAATTGATTTGAAAATCTAAATATACGTGGGTTATTTGAAAAGGCCGAGTTTATTCTCATTTCAAATAATCGATCGACGTTGAGAAGTCGAAGAGTCGAAGACGGTTGAAGACCGACGATCTTCACATTGGATGGATGGGCGCTACTGATGCTCGTGATTGGAGTAGCTACCTTGAAGGAGCTGAAGTAGTAATCGTCCGGACATATTGTTGATTGTGCGGATATGCGAGGAATTTGGATCCTTCGGTTTCGTTCAAACCCAGAACGAACTTGTAAATGGACTGTGTGTCTTACATTGGATTTTGTTCTGTGTTGATTGATCTCTGTTAAATATAAATCTGTTTGGCGGCGGAGAATTTATTCTCTTGCTTAACGCCCTTCTCTGAGACGTACGAGCTCAGAGGTTATATATCGATAGAAATCAGTCGCATGGAGTGGATTGCATGTGTGGCACGCCTAAGTGGCATATGATCAAGGCTTCTGTTGCAAAGCAAAGTCTTGTGGTTGATGATCAGAGCATGGTCTGGGTGACGTAGCTTTGTGTATAATGTGAATTTCCAAGCCTCACAACCCGGTATGAGTCAAAAACGGGAGAAGGACCCAAGGAGTGCACGACGTTTCTTTCTAGCTATGGTGGTGTCAATGACCTACCAGCCCTGACATTTATATCTACTTATCACCTGTGTGGTTGTTGGAATACGAGGCGCCTCGATTATAGGTCTGTAAGGACCGTGAAACGTGTGTTCAGGAATTGCCAATCCTCAAAAGTAAGAGAGGACCGGCCTTGGAGGATCCAGGGATTGCTGTGTGCGGTCCCGAGGCATTTGCTAGAGTGTCTCGAATCGGAGAGGAGCTTGCCCCTTGCTTCGACTCATGATGGAATCCAATTTCCAATACGAAATTTCCTGATGTGATTGTATTACTAGTACGACGACATAGTGGTATGGGTCATTTATGCCGCCTAATTGAAATCGCTTTTGAAACATATATGCACTAGTAATAATATCAAACACTTTTGTTTTATTCGTATGAAGCATTTTTGGCCATTATAAGGTAAAAATCTATCCTTCGGCTTGCGTTGCATTGTGTGATGGGACCTGAGTCTTATAATGGCTTCATTTTATAAAAAGCATTGCGATGATTTAATCATTTACTTTATTTCATGCACTAGCACTCATTGGCGTGAACCCGTTCCGCGAAAGTGGCGTGGTCCTTTGATTTGCCTTATTATTGTTGTTAATAAGTTAAGTAGATTTCTCATACCAGTCCCATGACTGACTCGTAGTTTGTTTCACCTTGCAAACTCGGGTGCCCTCATTTTCACATGGGCAGCCTAGTTACAGGTATTTGGTGCACTTTTGGCTCATGGCGAGACTTGACTACACCGTGCTGACTTTGACTCTTTCCGCCATTATTGTATATGTATTATGATTCCGCCATTGGCGATGTAGACTGATATTTATTTTGTGTACTCTTTATGTATGATTCCGCCTCTGGCGATGATGACTGATTATGTATTATTATGCACTAAGTTGTATCCTGCACTGTGCTCTCTGATGTTGTGATATCTATATGATTCCGCTGTCATATGTGTGTAAATTATTCTATTTCTCATTTATGCTATTATCTGTGATCTGCTAATGATGATTAATGTGTTATATTACAATGATTATCCTTAACACCGTGTCTTGGGGTTTTGGGATCGTCACATCTCGATTTTGGAGGCCTTGGGATCCACAACCGAGCTAGATCCTTCCTCACTTTTATCCATGCCCTTGAGTTTTGTTCTCTCTTTCTCTATTTCCTCGTGGATCAGACGTCTGCCAATCTCCGAAGCCTCAGGCTCTTCACCTTTGAGATAAGTCTGTATGAGCTGTTTCTCATCAACTTCCCCGTTTCCCAACCGATGCTTTTCTCCCTCAACGATCGTATCCCACACATTGGCTAAAGTAATGTGGTATTCTTGAATCCACGAGATGTCTCGGGTCTTAATAACTTGGCCAAAGAAGTCGAATAGCAGTTCTTCGAAACCCCCTATCTATTTTTTGGTTGTAGCAAGCTCATCAGCAGTAGCGGAGGCCGATTCAAGAGCATTGTTAGCATTACTTTTAGCAAGAGCTGTGCGCTCTTCGGCTTGGATAGGTCGATCATTCAGAGCTGCCTTCTCTTTTTCAACAAGAGCGAGACTGTCTTTTAAGCTCGCCTTCTCTTTCTCCCAGGAAGCCTTCTCAGCGGCAAAATGTTCATATGCTATCTTCAATTCAGTATTGATTGTCCTGAGATCCTCTGCTTCTTTTTTCAAAGCCAAACGCTCTTGGCTATTTGAGTCGAGCTTAATGTGAAAACGCTTCCTAGCACTCTCTATCTCTGATTTGTAATTTTCCGCATCCTGCCGAGCTAAAGCGAGCTGAGCTTGTGTATCCTCTAGTTCCTTTTCCATTCTGCTCCTAGCCCTACCATCATTATCAATCTTCACTCCGGTTCTGGCTGCTTCCGTCTCCAGGTGGCGGATGGCAGTAGAAGGTGTGGCAGCATGCTTCTTCATCACCCTATGTTGCTTGGCCATGTGACTCACCTACCCTATGATTTCTATATCTCAGTTCTCATGAACCGGTTCAAGATCTGGAAAAAACATCATCATTTTGAAGAAAATATCAGGAAACTGCTTCTACAAACGCTCTAGCTTGACCTGATTCTCATTAGTATAGACAACATCCTGCGCAACGGTAGTATCCAAATCGCGCTGGCTAAAGGGGTCAATAGCTATCTTCTCCTTTTCTAAATCCTTGTTTGGATCTTTGCCTTTAACTGTTGGCTCATGGTGTTTTTTGGAAGACTTGCTATGAGAGGTGTACTTTTCGGAGGAGTCATGTCTTTGGGAAGTTGTTTACCACCCGCCAGTGGCATTGGACGACTATGGGACTTCCCAGCATTTTGCCTTGATGGAGAACCAGACTGTGTAGAATGAGATTGATAAGAGTCACGAGGTCGGTAACTATCTCTCCTCCGACTGTCAATGCGGGCATGGTCAAGATCAGAAAGGAGCCTCAGGGTGATCGCTCGGAGAAGCGATAAGAATTGGATTGTTTACGAGGCATTTTCCCTGCAAAGAGAACAAATGTGTATCAGAATCATGAATACTAGTGGTGTAGAAGTGTTGTGACGAGTGGTGCAAGTGATTCGTGCATCCCGTATAATCCCACCTAACAGACCAAGGCCTAGAGTCTGGCTCGTCTGTATGTCTTCTTTTTCCCCAACTGGAACATTCACTTCCTCGGTGGTGGGAAAGAATGGTTCCTCTTCGAAGTCTTCTTGTGTGTAAATATCTTCCGGTAGAGGAATCTTGCTTAGTTCCCCGAATATTTGTTCCTCTGTTAATTCATCATGAACAGACGCTAAGCTGGTGGCGAAATCCTTAAGGGAGATTGTTCCTCAGAGTCTGGAACTTCCTTTGGCTCATCAGCTCAGACCTCGCCTCCTTTATATACATTTAAATCCTCATCATCCTAATTGATCATTGGTGAGGGGCTCTTGCGAAGTTCAGTGGTCTTCGTGACCCCCGAGGTCCCTTCATCTTCAGTTGGGGGCACATATTTGTAAGGAATGCCACCCGCACCAAGTCCGAACCTTATATCTAGAGGATGGTGCTTGTGAAGATTCTCGTAGACGATACATTTCTTGATTTTTAAGAAGTTCGATTTGCTCTTGAGAAGGCAGGATAGTCGATCATCATATACTGAGCCTTTCGTTTTTGGGAAGCTATGATCTATATAGAGAAAAGAAACATGTTAGTGCTTTGGTTACGTAATCAGGTTACACAGCTAGAGGCTTAAAGCTTACTTGATTTTAGCCACTTCCTTGCACACCCGGCTTGGTGTTTTATATAGAACCAATCGACTTTGGGATCCCCTATGCTGCTGTGACCCTCCGATAAAACCTTCCTATTGGCTACCAATTCAAAGAAAGAGAAGTTTGGAGTCGCTGTGGAACGATGTTTGAAGAGATAATAAAATTTCAAGTCTTTGAAAGTGAGCTCAGTCTTTAGAATCCCCGCATATGCAATGCATAAAGTGTACAAGGCTGCGTAAGCGTTAGGATAAAGCTACATAGGGGTAATACGCAAGCGTCTTAAGGTCTCAACAATGATTGGTGGGAAGGGAGGAATAGCGCCTACCCAGCACATTAGCCTACTAACGGTCATATACCTTGGAAAGGCAGAATGAGGTCTATCCTCACTTCCTGGAGTCTTAACATTGTCCCTGGGGATCCCGTGTCTTAAGCATATTTTCTTAAGCTTTATGTCATCTAACTTGGAAGCCAATGAGTCAGTGAGCTTCTCTTCCTCAACTTTCGCAACACTTGGGATCTCATCGCGGGCCCGCTCATCTTCTTCTTCCTCGTCTTTAAGAGATGTACTTTCAGAAGTCATTGATTTAATATCGGTGTCGGTCTTACAATCGGAGTCGGAATCTTCCCAATCTGAATCTGTGGGAAGCACATTGGGAACCCAATGCTTTGATGACTCTGATTCTATATCTCTTTCTGACATTTCGGTTGACTTCTTATCTGACATAACTGTGTTGGCGATAAAACGTGAGAAGTTAGAATACATTTACCCGTTCCCCATGTGTGTAAGTGCAAGTGTGAGCCTGTACATACATTAAAGAAAAACATGAAGCTAGTTAGATAAACGGGATATTGGTCGTTGTATGTTGTAGAGTCATGCTGTAGACTAGTCCAGAAAGTTCATCTCGAAGGCTCTAACCTAACTGTAACAACCCGAAAATCTGGGCCAGTTTAAAATTTTTATTTTGGCAATTTTAGCGAATTTTGATTATTTTAATTGAATTATTTTAAATAATAATGACGAGAAATTTATTCTGAATAAAATTCGAACGTATATATTATATACGTCGTCGTTAGAATATAAAAATTTATATATAATTATAAAAGGAATTGAAAAAGGCGTGGTAGTTCGATAATTCGATTTCAAACTTCAATTGAATGTACCGGGTGCAGAATAAACCGAATTTTAGTGAAACCAAAAATAATAGGATCTATTTGGGAATATCTTTCCAACGAATCTGAAAAATTGAAATTTCATAGCGGGAATCAAAAGATATGTCCATTTGAAAATTCTGAATAGTCGCTATGGAATTCAGGCCCTTAAAAATGTAATTTTTGCAAATGACCTCGGAATTCGACGAAACCACTTTTGTTGGATCCGAGATGTAAAGTTATTGCTAGGTTTCAAATTTCATAATTTTTCGAATCAGTATGTGAGCGTGGCAAAGGAAAAACGCGTTTGACCAGTTTTAGTTGATTTTAATCGACTGGAAAATTGCCATTTTTCAAACGGTCTCAGAATTCGACGAAATTAGTTTTGTTAGGACCGTATCGTCAATACGAAGCTAAAAATAATTTTTCGAGAATTTTTCGAGTTAGTGTGTGTCCCCGGTAATTCGAAATGTATGTTTAAATTGAATATATAAAGATTTATATTTTAAATTCAATGAAAACTGATTGTAACAATCGAATTGGCCTACGATACATATCCCATTGTGTTCGGAATGGGGTAAAACGCTAAGGACGACAGTCGGTGGGTTTCGTTTCGTGTTCAAAATAAAAAGTTACGTTTTGGTAGAAAATAAAATAATAAATTAATTAAATATAAACATTTCCCTCCATCCTCCCCCTTAGTCAACGGTACCCCCTCCCTTTCGTTCATTCCAGATCTGAACTAACTAAATAAAAAACCTTGATCAGTTAAAACCGCGTCGCGCCCTCCTCTTCCACCCTCCTGCCGATCGTGCGCCGCCGTTGACCTCGCCTGCCCCCCCCCCCTCCTCGTCGATCTTCCACCTACCACGCCCCTCCTTCCTCTCGCGACAACTTATCCCGCAAGACCTCCAAACCTAGATCGCCGCCCTCCTGAAAAACCCTACCCAACTCCGGCGCGACGCACAGGCGAACTCCTCCGACCAGGCACCCCTCCAGTCGACGCTGACAGCGCAGAAACCTCCCTTTCTCGGAGCAAATACAGTAAGTTTCTATCTTAATTTTTATTTATTTAAACATTAAAATATGATTCCTTTTAATGCATATAAAATCAGATTTCGTATATAGAACTGCCTTAAATTCGTGTTCGATTTTTATATGACTGAAATTATAATAAAGATAAAAATTTTATTTTTGTTTTTGTTATTTATAAATCGATACAAAGATTTGATTTTTAATATAAAGAAAGATTTGATCTTTAATATAAATAAAGATTCGATTTTTATTTATAAAAAGGAACGATTTTTAAATTAGCAAAAGATGAGATTTTTGATTTGGGAAAAGACGAGATCTTCTTGAGAATATAAATACAATCTTTATGAAAGTAAAAATATAATTTTTATGTATGAAAATATATGATTCTTATAGAATAAAAAGGTATGATTTTTAATATATGAAGGAATGATTTTATATATATAAATATATATTTTTTATAGTATAGCAAGAATAAAAATATATTTTTTATAGTATAGCAAGAATAAAAATATAATTTTTATAGTATAGCAAGAATAAAAATATAATTTTTATAGTATAGCGATAATAAAAAAATATTTTTTTTATAAGTATAGCGAAGTAAAAATTCGATTTTTATATATTGAATAGCGAAGTAAAAATTCGATTTTTATATATTGAATAGTGAAGTAAAAATTTGATTTTTATATATTGAACAGCGAAGTAAAAATTCGATTTTTATATATTGAATAGCGAAGTAAAAATGTGATTTTTATATATGTAGTGAATACGGGCAACGAAATAGACATAAGAAAAGCACGGTGAAGATTTCCTACCCATGAAGAATAGCGTCATTCAGTTTAGCGAAAGGGTGAGGATTTCTCACTTTTTAATTTTATTTCTAGTTGAAATATATACTAGGATGCAGACGGTGTTTAGTAGCACCCGACACCCGTCGTCCACAGACCTTGGACGGCTTGTATGCTTGTTTGTTTGATTTTGATGTGTAGTTGATTGTGTGATGTGATGTGAAACGAAATAAAATATTTTATAGTGGAAAATATTTTATAGTTAAAAATAGAATTTTTAACGTGTATATGAAATGAAATAAATTAATATAAACAAATCGAACGATTTGTTTATATACACACATTTGACTGATATTGATTAGGACGATAAATTTTACATGTCGCCCAACTGTACAAATAAAATCTGTGTTTGATTGTTTGAAACCCCACACGGGTATTGGGATGAAATTTGACGAACACTAATCCCGATTGTTCAATTGTATGTTGGTCGATTGATTGACAGACTGTTATAAGCGTTAAATATTGATATTCGATGCTTATACAGTGTAGAGTGCACTTTGGATGATGGTTGATTATTCATCGTTGTTATTGTATACATGTGTTGTCGAAAATCCATATAATTAACATTATATGGTAATTGATTGGGCTTCATTCAATATTTGAAATAGAAATATTTAAATAGAAATATTTGAATAGAAATATTTGAATAGAAATATTTGAAAAGAAATATTTGAATAGAAATATTTGAATAGAAATATTTGAAAAGAAATATTTGAATAGAAATATTTGAAATATAAATATTTAAATAGAAATATTTGAATAGAAATATTTGAATAGAAATATTTGAAAACAAATATTTGAATAGAAATATTTAAATAGAAATATTTGAATAGAAATATTTGAAAAGAAATATTTGAATAGAAATATTTGAAATAGAATATTTGAAAACAGAAATATATGAAGCCGTGTTGATTAGATTGACGCCATTTTGACGTGAACGATAGTTATATTGATTTCATTCATTTTACAATGAATATCAATTTTATTCATTTTATAATGAATATCGAAAGTGATTTCAAAATCTGATATTTTGAAAAGAATTGAAATTCAAACCGAAAACGAATTTGAATTGAATAAAAAATGAATTCGAATTTAATTGAATAGAAAACGAATTCGAATTTAATTGAATAGAAAACGAATTCGAATTTAATTGAATAGAAAACGAATTCGAGTTTAATTGAATAGAAAACGAATTCGAATTGAATTGAATAGAAAACAAATTTGAATTGAATAGAAAACGAATTCGAATAGAATTGAATTGAAAACGAATTTGAATTGAATCGAATAAAAAACAAATCTGAATTGAATTGAATTCAATTGAAAACGAATTGAAATAGAATTGAAATCGATTTGAATTGAAATCAAATAGAAGTGAATGTAGAAAGAATTTATAAGGGAAAATTCAATTTTGATTTGAATTTGAAATAAAGGTTGAAATTGTTTTTGAAACAAATTTGAAATGTTTTATAAAATTCGTTTTAAAAAAGGAAATCGACGAAATGTATATGATATATATATAAATTAAATATATAATGGCCTGAATAGAACGCGCCGCGCCGCGGTAGTTCGTAAATTCGACCATTGACTTCGAACGGACATTACGGGAGATCCGACCGTCGGATTCTCCTAAAACCGTAACCGTTGGGTTCGTATCGAAAAGAGCTTTCTAATGAATATTAGAAATTTGAAATCTAACGGTTGGATTTGGAATTATGTTCAAATCAAATTTGGAAAAGGTCGATGTAAGTGCAGTTCGATGGCCGTTGATGGAATTCGACTGTACGGGCCTTGATAAAATTATTAAAAATAATAATAATTTGTGTAAAATCATAGGAAATGATTTGTGAAGAATTGGGATGAAAAAATCCATATTTGAAAGGATAAAAATAGATTGTTATCGAAATGAACTAGTTTTGAACTAGAATAATAATTTATTTATTTTTAAAATAAATAAAGTGGATTTGAAATGGTTTGGAAAATAACCAGGATTTCCAATATATAGATTGGAAATGGATTTGAATCGAAATTGTCTTCGAAATATTTCGATGTGGGATTTTGTGATTATACAGGTATTGTTATGGGAAATTTGAAAGATATATCTATATCGTTATTTCCAATACGATATTTGTTGGTCGTAGAATTTGATATTGAATATAAGTTGATATATTTTCTATTCAGAGCCTTGTATTTAATATCACATGGGATTTTGGGTTGTCGTGAATGGTATCTTCAATAATATTGTTCTTAGATCCAAAGGAGTTAAGAAAATCAGAAACTAACTGGAGATTAGTTAAGTTGAATGGTTTCTGGGGTATTGATCTGATGTTGGTTTCGGCCTTCGGGGTTAATACTTAGGGAATTGCTCAGTTGCTAATTTATGTTTAGGGTCTGATTGAAATGTAATGTGATTTTTGGTTTATAGTGTACCGTGTTTTAAATGACACTGATTCTTTAACCCAGTTAAAGATTAAAACTAAGTGGAGTTTTAATGAATCTTTAATTAGATTGAAAAGATCGAGAATGGAGTATCATCGGTTTTGCTCCAAAGCGATAGTTAAATCTTTAATTAGATTTGAACGTGAAATGGTAATTGAATTTACCGATAACACCGTGGTGTTAGATATGAAGTATTACCAGTTTTGCTTCATGGGATGAATATGCAGGGATTGGGGAATAAAATAAATAATTACTTCGGTGTGGTTCGCTAATCCCGACTAGTTTGAAAAACCATAATTTGGTTTGAAATGATATCCAAAGGAATATTAAAGAATAAATTTTAAAGAATTTATCTTTGATAAAATTAATGGGAACCTTTCCCTAAGAACGTGAAATTTAGAAACTAACTGTAGGTTAGCTAAGAAGGATGGTTTCCTGGGTATTGATCTGATGATGGTTTCGGCCTTCGGGGTTAATATTTGGGGAATTGTTCTCTCGCTAATTTACGGTTAGTGACTGTTGAATTGGAATGGGGCGCATTTTGTGTTTGTGTAACATTTGTTTATAATACACGCGGGTTGTTCGGAAAGGCCGGGTTTATACCCATTCTGAATAACCGATCCGACGATAAGTCGAAGATGATGACGGTGGTCGAAGACCGGAAGTCTTCACATCGTTTGGGTGATTACTGATGATCTTGATTGGGATATACACCCAAGATGAGGGAATCAGTTGGTGGTCAACCAGACGTACTTGGAGATCGACGGATATGCGAGGAAAGTGCCTCCGGTTTCGTTCAGACCTAGAACGGACTTGTAAATGGATGGTGTGTCTGACATTGTATTCCTTTATATTGTATTCGTTGATCTCTGCTAAATATATATCTGTTTGGCGGCGGGGAATTTATTCTCTTGCTTAACGCCCTTCTCTGAGACATACGAGCTCAGAGGTTATATATTGGCAGAAATCAGTGGTACGATATGGATTGATAGTGTGGCATGCTGAGATGTAGTGATCCATACTTTTGTTGAAAAGCAAAGTTTGGTGGATGATGATCAAAGCGCAGCTTTGATATAGCATGGCTTTGTGTATAGCGTTGATTCGCGAGCCTCACACCTCGGTATGGTGGTAAACTGATGGTTTGATCAGTATGCTTTTTAGTGGATGGGCACCTCAGTGGTGTCGTGGATTCGGTCGACCGAGACGAGCTCAGTGCTCAGGGATATATAGAGTAAGCGGTGTTTTCTCTCGCTGGGACGTAAGCCACGGTGATACTCTGGTCCCAAAAGTGCGGATGTGCAGACGGTGTTTCTCTTGTTGGGACGTAAGCCATGGGGAATTGCATTACGCGATCGATCTTTCGAATCAGGAGCCACCATGACGGAAATCCAATTTCTAATATGCAATATTGCGGTTTTAATTGTAGAACTAGTATGGCAACATGATATATGGTACCCATGTCGTCTATGATTGATACTTATGATTTGAAGTTGTTTTACACGCTATGCACTTATAGTAGTATCAAATGATTTGTTTTAAACGTACTAAGCATGTTTGGCTATTATAAGGGAAAACCCTATCCTTCGGCTGCATTGCATCGTGTGATGGGACCTGGGTCTTATAATAGCTTCATTTTTAGAAAAAGCATTGCGCTGTTTACTTATATGCACTGTTATTCTTGGGAGGAAACCCGTTCCGTGTTATACGGCGTGGTCCCTTGATTTACTGAACTTTAAAATAAAGATTTACAACTGTTTTAGTTCTCACACCAGTCCCATGACTGACCTGGAGTTTATTGTTTTAACCTAAACTCTGGGTGCCCTTATTTTCGACACGGGCAACTAGTAGTTTTGGTTTTGCAGATTTATATTCACAGGATCCTGGTTTACAGCTGGAATGATATCCGGAAAGCTTTGTATCCGTATATCTCTTCTAGTTGTGTATTGTATTATTTTCCACTGCGATGTATTTAAATGTAATTTAAATCTCTGATATGTCTGTGTAATATTCATTTATACTCTGTATATTCTTGTATCTGATGGAATTGTTGTATATGCAATGAAATGTTCTTCCGTCTGCGTTCTATTTTGTCGTGTTCTCAAAACAATCCGTTCTTTCTCTTCTCTTCGGAGACCAGGGAAGTTCGGGTCGTTTCACTAACTGTCCGTTAATACACCAAAATTATAGTGCTTTTTTGGTCAATATGTGTATTGGCTCGTGAGACTTGGTACGACTCGAGATGTGAGGCTGGTTTGTGATATAGGTCAAGATGGTGGAAGGACTTCGACTCGATAGAATGGCCTCGGCTTGTGGTGGAGTCTTCGGATCGTGGGACGGCCCAACTCGTAAGACCAAAAAGGATCATGAAGGACCCCCACGATCCGCCCCATTATCCATTTCCATGACCACTGCGTTATCCATCTCCACGAGCCGACACTCTCCCATTCTCATGAATCGATCCATTGGTCAATTTTTGCTAGTGATTCACATTCATCTCCACACCCTCCACCTCACTACAACCACGACTCGAGCCTTTACCCCATTCGCGAACCGGCCCGATGAAATTTATCTTCCCCCTTGCCATCTCCCTTCTTCCTCAATAAACCCAATAACACTGTCGCCATGCCCAAACTCTCGCCACTATTCCGCTTCCCCAATTCTCCATCCATCCCATCCACAAACTCCACCCTCAACCCCTACTATAACGTCGAGACTAGCCATTTGAATTCAGACAGACGTGGTGGAAACCTAAAGGTAACACGGAATTCAAGGTGATAGGGATTGCAAGCAGAGAAGAGCAGTCATCCCAATATTATTACCTATTTGAATGAGTTTCTGGAATTAAAAGTTGGGTTTCTGGAATTGAAGGAAAGAAGGGCGGGCGTAGTGTGAAAGAAGGGCGGGCGTAGTGTGAAAGAAAGAAGAAGAAGAAGAGTGGAAAGGGAGCTCAGCTTATATAGTAATTAGATTGGCCCTTGGTCTTCCCGTTTTTGTTGGATTCGTGGAAAGCAGATGGGCCACGGACGGAAGCCCACGTTGGCTTGTGGAAAAGCCCGCTTCACTAATGATTCGCGATTAGGATCAAAGCCTATCGCAATTTCAAAAGAACCATGTTCGACAGTTGGATCGTGGTAAATTCCAAGCTCACGGATCAAACAGTGTTCCAACGACCCCAAAAAAACTTACTTGATAAATTGATCGCTATATACTTTGGGATTCAGAAGGCGAAATCCGACCAATGAACAAAGGAATGATCGAGGGTTCAATCTGATATTTATACCCATCAGAGAACGCAACCCCTGAAGCAGTACAACATTTCAAACAGATGCGACCACTGATTCACATCGCTTCATGAAAAGATAGCTCAGTAATTTTGAAGCATGTTCCATCCTTGATAAAACATACTTCAAGGGGGCAAAATGTTGGCTAGCTTTTGGACCAAGCCATCAAGGTTCACACATTAAGAAAATATGGAGCCTCACACGCCAAAACCCCAAAAAACTCAATCGTGGGCATCTCGTCTCTTCCGACTCGTGACACCTATCCGCGGCTCGATCCCTCTTTGCCAATACCCCACGATCCGATCCCAAAACCTAGATGATGGTCAATACCAAGTCCATCACAATTCGAGATTCAAGGGGATAACAACACCTGTCAACAACCGTCATACTGACCATTTCTCCATCAAGCTACGAACCAGTCCGAGATTCTTGGGATTTGAGCCATGTGTGACCACGAACCGACTGCAAATATGAGCTATAAAATAGCCCCAGACTTGGCATTTTTGAGAATCTTTTGGCAGTTGTACTGTTTCCACCATTATTAGTATCTTACAATCTCTTATCAGTCTTAGCCCGAGATTATTAAGTGAATCATCATTGTACAAGTGAGATTGAGAGAAATATCATTGATTGTACTCGAATCTAACGTATAATCATAGATATAAAGTGGACGTAGTCTCTTAATGCCGAACCACTATAAATCTTATGTGTTTTCTGCGTTTTCTTGCATTTCCACAAATAAATCTCTGCCTACTCAGATAATTAGGGTGTTAGAGCCACTTTTGGATCTAACAATTCTCGAATATAGAAAATGAAAATTGAGATTTAAAAAGAAAATATATTTTTTCAGAAAATTTAAGTGTAATTTCAAATGGAGTTAAAAGTAGAAATTTGTTTTATTAAGACAAGAAGTTTTAAACAGGTCTATAAAATAAGTGAATTATTTATCGTTGTATAAATTGAAATATAAATTCAAATTGGAATTTATATGAAAAAGTGAAAATCAGTTTTGAAACCAATATTTGAAACGAGATCTGAACTTAGCAAATGATGAAAGGAAATTATAAATGAGATTTTAAATGATTGCAATACAAATGAGATTGGCATGGAAAAATCTGAACAGAAGTTATAAATATAATTTGGGTTAATATATTATTTTGAAATACGAAATCAAACTGATTTGATTATATATATATATAAGAGGAATACATTCATGGTTAAAAAGAACAATAGTTTAAAGCAAGTAATTTGCAAATAAAATATCTATGAAGGAAATTTAGATTGGAATATGAATCCAAATTGATTCTTAAATGAAAAAGGGAAGTGGATAATCGTTTTAAAATGAAAACGATGAGTTTTGAATATAAAATAAATTGCGAAAACGTTTATAGAGTGAAATGGATACAAAGGAATTTGGTCAGGAAGTGGAAAAGATGAATCCAAGAGCAAAATTAGAATTTGAGTTAACCTGAAATGATAAGACTAATTCCGAAGTTCGGAATATTAATCGAATATAAAGTATTCGAATGAGAGTTATTTATTAGAATTCGATTATATCAAATTTAGGGAAGTAGTTATTTTTACTTTCCGTTTTGAATCAAATCTACTATTTATTTATTCAATTATTTATTTAATTATTTATTTATTTACTTATTAATTGAATTAATTAGTACAAGTTATATTTTTATAAACCAAATATTTGGAAACAGTGATTAAAACGCTGTTGTTATAGTAAATGTTTTGTAAGTCTAAACAGCGATTATAACGCTGCTATTATAATTAATGTTTGGAACAACGATTATAACGATACCATTAAAATCAATATTTTTATGTAAAAGAAGTGGATTCTTAGATTGAATCTGAGAGTCGCGTAAGCTATGTTTTGTTGAAGTTGTGAGCTTTGACTATTTCAAAGTTGTGAATGTTGTTCAGTTAAGGTTTGAGAGGCAATTATACCCCAACTTGATTGACTTCATGGTTGATGGAGAAATGGTTAAGGTTCGATAGTGAAGATTGGTTAGCAATATGTTTAGTTAATAAATGATAAACGGTTAGAGTTATAATAATGATGTTTTTATTACATCAGGTTAATTTAAAGGATTTTGAAATGCTTTCCCCAAATAAAATGTGAGATATTTTCTACGCATAGAAAATGAAATGAATTGTTGAATTAAGAGTTATGAAATGGAATATGGAAATGTTTTTCGATATTATTAAAGTATATATTTTAGAATATAGAAAATAAGGATTCGCGAATATTTAGAAATGTTTTATACCCGAAATAAGAGATATTTTCTCGAATAAAGGAAGTATGATATTGGAAATGCTTTCCAATAATCGAGAAACACAATTGAATTTTGAAAGAATCTAGAAAAGGGAAAATGGGAAATTAGAATCGGTAATATAATAAGGGATCTATATAAAGGGCCCAGTATTGTGTGATGCTTGATCGGTAGAATTTACAATTGGAAATAGGACCGTTGATTGTATGGATGTTTCTTTGATAGTTAAATCACCGACTACCAAAGTTTTGATTTATTTTATACCTTCGTTGTCAACACGGAGAAACCGTGATAAGATTTATTATCTGAAAACCACTCTGTATGGGCATAAGCGCTATGAATCAACTTATGCTGAAGATAATTGAAGATGGAGTAAAGAGCAAGGGTTATTCTGTTAACCCTAGGTAGAAATTGCCCAAGATGGATTAATAGAATAGTGCCTTTGGTTTGTCCTGTCCCAGGACGACGTATATGGACGAATGTCTGACGATGTGGCATTTAAAGTAAATGGTGGCAAGATGTTCTGAAAAGTAAATCGTAACCTCAAGCCTCATCACTCGGGAAATGACAAAAATCAGGCGGGCAGCATGGCCATGTGGGTCACCCCCATTAAGGATATTATCACCTGATCTTTAGAAATTTAATTTGTTTCTTATTTTGTTCGCTGCTGTATGCTTTCGGTAACGGTTGCGGATCACAACCGTTGGTGATAATATGCTCGATAAACTCAAGTTAAATGAGTGGTCAGCTATGTGTGGGCCGGGTTGCAAGACGTTCTTGTTGAACCCAGTGTATTCCCTTCTAGAGATACACTATCGGAAGGTGTTTCCATACCTTGTCATGTTGGAAATCCAATCTCCAATAAGCGCCCTATGGCTTTTGATTTCATATTATATATGGAGCGTGAGATGCAAG
The DNA here is from genome assembly GCA_030737875.1 of Allium sativum. Lineage (NCBI taxonomy): Eukaryota > Viridiplantae > Streptophyta > Magnoliopsida > Asparagales > Amaryllidaceae > Allium > Allium sativum. The sequence goes on from CM060923.1 coordinate 654,225,112, forward strand.
CGTTCCGCTAGATTCCTATTTATTTGATGTAGACACTATTATAATATAACTGGATATGATATCAAAAATATTTTTGGTTACCGTAAGGTAAAAACCATTCGTGTTTATGTGTGGATCGGTCTTACAATTATCGTTTCTTTCAAAAGGATTTTTTAAAAAGTTAAACCAATGGTTGGAGTTTACTCACACCAGTCCCATGACTGACCCAGAGTTTATTTTATTTTTGTTTTCCCTAAACTCTTGTGTGCCCAAATTTGTACAGATAGTCAAGTAGTCGGGATTTTTCAGATTCACTTGGAAGAGATGGAAGCAGGAGGCTTCACCAGTTAGTTAAAAACTATCATATTTCCGTTGTGTACTATGTTGTATCTGGAAACAAATGTTTATAGCTGTTCCAAGAATAACTGTTGTGCTCTGATCATGGTATGTATATACAATTACTGATTTGTATCTCAAAAGTTATGTTATTTAATATATTTCATTCGTTCCGCTGTGTGATTTGTGTTCATCGTTTTTCTTCTATTCTAACTTTTCTTTCTATTCCTCATTCTTTAACTTCTTTCTACTAATGATTTGTATTTCTGTGTCATTTGGGTTAGACACAAGGTGTTATTAGTCAACTCATAGGGTATGGAAATTCGGGCCATTACAGTCGGTATCAGAGATGAAGGTTGAGTAGTAACCTTGGCTCTGTGGCGTAACTCAATAGAGATGGGGTTAGTAATGCACTAGATCGAGTTTGAGTGTATATATATGAGCGTGTATCTATAGATTTGATATAATTTTTTTTTATATTGTGTTGATAGGTTTGTTGGGTGGTTTATGAATTCTGGTCGACATAGGATGTACAACTGTATCGATAGTTGTTTCTAAACTCTCGAGCAAAATAATTCGATATAGCATTGTTTTAAAAGGGATAAAAGAAATAGTTTTGCCCAAAAATTATTTTGATATAAAAGAAATAATTTTTGAATTACTATGTAAGAATGTGTCGATTGTTATTTCAATCAAATGGAATTATGAAATATTGAAATGGTTATATAATGTGTATATGGATAATGTATACAAATGAGATAAACCCAGATTAAGCTCAAACCAAAACTGAAATTTAAATTCCGGGCATTTAGAAAATATTTTTTAAAATATTATAAGGTAATATAACATTACTTTGAAGTATTTCTGAATAAAAATGTTTTAAATGTATTTTTAAAGGGATTAAGCACTGAAATCACTTCAATGGCGAGAAAATAATTGTGATAATGGATTGCGACATTATTGGTATTGATTTTCAAGTTTCTGAGTGACGGATTGCTACCGTAGTAATTAAGGAATGAAAAATTTGTTTGGAAAGGACAAGATGTTTTAGAAATTTAAATGTTTTGAATTGAGTTGATGTATAAATATTTATGATTTCAAACTAATTTGAAATAAAACCCAAAAATTTGAATTCTGAAATTAAAATTTAACCTGTATAAGTTAAATAAATTGAAATGGTAGAGGTAAATCGAATGAATTGAAATTTAACTTAAGTTAAACAAAATTGGATTAGATTAGAAATAATTATGAATGAAATTAAATAAAGAAAATGTTGAGATTCGAATTGTTAATATGAATTCGACTTATGAATAAGCAAGTTGAATATATATTGGATATTGTTAATTGAAACTGAATTGTGATAATTTGGATTCAAGTATAATAAGTGGATTGACTTAAATAGAAATCAGACTTGAATCGATAGAATGGAAGCGAAATAATCAGAAGCTGATTAGAGAGTTAAAAACTGGAAGTTGGATTAATTTGAAACCAACTAGAAATGGATATATATATCCTGAGCAGATATTGATTGGAAGCAAATGGAAGAGATAGAATTATGTCTGACAAAAAGGTACATGTTTACAATATTACTTGGGTTTGATGGATTTATGAGCCTATGGGGCAAGCCGCTTGGCTTTTTGATTTTATTTTGGATTGGAGAAGGCGTAGAAGGGCAAGTTGTGGTTGTACCGATTGAGCCGTGCAAAGGAGATGCTGGCGATTTTTTTTGAAATTATAAAGAGTTAGAAAAATTTCAAGAAAGTTTTCGATAATTTAAAAATTGAGTTGTTAATTATAATTGAAATAAGAAAACCAGAATTGGTTAATATAATTTCAAGTGGAATAATGAAATTTATAAATGGATTTAAAATCAATTGGAATGGGTGTGAATATGCAGAAGAACATATGGATTAAAGGCAAGAATGTGATGATGGATTGTCCAAAAATGGTGGACAGAGCATTAGGAAAGAATTATGAATGGTCGAGTGTTGTTATGGGAATTCAAAGGTCAGGTAAGTACTGGGTTATGAAGATATGGAATATAAGATTTCAATTAAGTAGGTTATGAGGAATTAGAGTTATAACATTTTTACTACTTAGCAATTTCGAGGACGAAATTATTTTAAGGGGGATGGAATGTAACGACCCGGACTTTTGCCATTGAATTGTGAATATTTAAATTTGTTTTACATATTTTATTTGAATTATATATAGAAATTTATAAGGAATTTATTTAATAAAATAAATGGATTTTTAATTCATATTGAATATCGTTTTAAATTAATTATAGAAATATCGAGTTTAAAATTTAAATTAGATTACTTTGAAGTTATATGTATATATTCAGATTGGATAGTTGTTTTTATTTGTTTATTTTGAAATTGATTTGATTTAGTTTCCAAAACAATATATGATTATAATGAGAATAATTTTATAAAATCCGAAATAGATTATTATTGCCAGATTTTTGGGACGTAGTAATAATTTAATTTATAAAAATTTTCTGTAATTTTTAATTTGAAGAATAAACAACTTTGTCTATTAACGTAATTTAAACCTTAAATCGGTAAACTATTCAAGTAATATGAAACTGTAGCTAAACATGGCACTTGTCCAGAGCATCAAATAAAAGATGAAACTGATTATAGATAGATAACAGCAACTACAAGTAATAACGTATATATACAGCCTTGTTGTAATAGGTCATAAATGTAAGCGGGGATCACGTAACAAAACCGAATGAAGTAATTAACACATTCTGGATTAAACTAACAAATAGGCTAAAACGGTTACAAATAACAATATATATTTGTGCTAGAAATGGCACAAACCAAGCCTTTCCCCTCATGCAACTGTAAACCGTGGTCTTCACGCTTTCCAAATCGTGTTATCCAAGGAATTACATTACCGTTGTGTCCCAAGCAATTTCAATTTCGTTCCACACACGCACCTTCTTCTTTTAAATACCATATATCTTTTTATTTACTCACATCTAATGCATTTTCTTCAGTAAAGAAATCTCGACCTAGAAATTTAGAACAAAAATGAAAACCCAAAGTAATTTCGCGACTTTGGATCCTTCCAGATCGTCGGCTCAAGATCTTTTTACTGGTATAAACTTTATTGAATTCGAATCCACTCCCTGTCACACGGTTTTGGGTACAGTAGCCCTAGGGCTTGAATTCTTCCAAGTTGGGGAGGGGTTTGTGATTTTGGAACTTGATTTCTGGTCTAGGACATCGTTCAACAATGAATGGTGGGGTTGTTGGACATTTCGCAACAACAGAACGGTCGCTGCTTTTGCTTGATGCAGCATAGGGGGGTCGATGTCATTCCTTGGGAAGCGCTGCGGGTTGGGAAGAGAGGGTGTAGTACAATGTTGTGATGCTTTATTGTGGGGTTTTGTTTAAATATGAATGAAGAAGAATGAGAAGCAGCTCAAAGTATAGGAAGGTTATTAACGTGAGATGGTGATATCGAGTTGGGCAAGCTCCAGGAAACAATAAATTTGGTGATGTTTGTTTTAATTTAAAAAAAAAGGAGTTTGGGCTTTAGGAAGTATCGACATGCAGCTGTTGAGCATTCGATTTTGTTCAAGGCTACAGGACTGCATTTTGGCAAAGAAGAAAATAATTAGCTGCCTAAGTATTGATTAAAGTGGTCATTAAGATAAACTAAATGTTATCTTAGCGTTAATGGATGTGGTGATTTCATTGGTTTCATGGAAAAGGGGGAGGCCAAAAGTTGCTACTATGGTGTTAAGTGGAGTCGCATTTTATATGTTGGAGGAAAGTAGGTTCAGCATGTGTTAAGGAGGAGAATGGTTTGGGTGAGGATCTGCATTGGGCTTTGGAGTTTTGTTGGATGTTTGTTTACGGTTTGAAGATTAGGAAGGTGGGAAAAAATGATTAGAAGGCATGAAACGTTGGTTTGGCTTTTCTGAAATGGGATTTACATTGGTGAATAAAAAGGAGGATTAGTGCCTGGCATACATTTTCTTTATAAAAGAAGTAGCAGCAGTATTATTTGAATGAATGAGAAGAAAGGCCGAAGTCCACTTCGTTTTGGGTACCTAGAAATTTCGAGGCAAGGAGGTCTAAATGAGATCAGGTGGAAGTTATAATTAACAGTTAATTAGAATCATAAGTGGATCGTTATTATACAGAATTAAATCAAATGCTTTTAGATGTATATCTATCTCACATGAAAACAGAATTGGACCGAGCTAGTCACATTGGGGTCGCAGCAACGACATCTACCTTATGAAATCAATGTGGTTGAGAACAAAGATACTAGAAAAATCAAACGCCTGTTGATTTTAAATGGAACCAACGCAGAATCATCAACTGCGAACCAATGTGAGTAAACTCACCAACTTTGACTATTTTATATTTTTATATAAACGAGTTTTAAATTTATTTATAGTAATTTTATACTATGTGATGGTTGTTTGGATAAATGGCTGATATAATTGGTTGGATTAGTTATATCATTTGTCGTTTAATAATTCTGTTCACCATGATTTTTCATATTGATGTGAAAATAATATTATTGATGTTGACTAACATCTAGGAGGAATCCAACGGGATTCCTCAATATTTATATCATCATGTTTGCATTAGTTGTGACATATGCTGTGATACATTAACTGTGATTGATCTTGTTGTGTTTAAATATCACTGGCCCTAGAATTTTGGTATAAATACCGTAAAATATTATCGAATATAGAAAATGAAAATTGAGATTTAAGAAGAAAATATTTTATTTTTTTTGGAAAATTGAAGTGTAATTTCAAATGGAGTTAAAAAGTAGAAATTTGTTTCATTAAGACAAGAAGTTGATTTTAACAGGACCATAAAATAAGTGAATTATTTATCGTTGTATAAATTGAAATATAAATTCAAATTGGAATTTATATGAAAAGTTGGAAATCGGTTTTGAAACCAATATTTGAAATGAGATCTGAACTTAGCAAATGATGAAAGGAAATTATAAACGAGATTTTAAATGATTGCAGTAGAAATGAGATTGGTATGGAAAAATCTGAATAGAAGTTATAAATAGAATTTGGGTTAATATATTATTTTTAAATACGAAATCAAACTGATTTGATTATATATATATAAGAGGAATACATATATGGTTAAAAAGAATAATAGTTTAAAGCAAGTAATTTGCAAATAAAATATCTATGAAGGAAATTTAGATTGGAATAGGAATCCAAATTGGATCTTAAATGAAAAAGGGAAATGGATAATCGTTTTAAAATGAAAACGATGAGTTTTCACTACAACAAAACGGTCCTTTTACAACGGGCAAAAACCGTTGTTATATGCTTTTCACAACGGGCAAAAGCCCGTCCTAATATGCGTCATCGTAATAGGTCCTTTCTAATTTACAACGGTCAATGACTGTTGTAAAAGACCGTTGTAATAATGTGCTCTGTCACGTGCACGGACTTTATGACAATGGCTATAAACCCATTGTAATAGCTAATTAATTACAAGCAGCTTTTGCCTGTTGTAATACATTATATTACAACAGGTTTTGCCCGTTGCGAAATAAATGAAGATTTATATATAATTGTTGCCATATAGACTCATAATAATAGTATATATATATATATTTTTTAACATGCAATAAATATTGATGCAACAATCAAAGTCACATAATAACACATAATAAAAGACAAGCAAAAGTCACATTTCAAAAAGTTAGATAAGTTTACATCCAAAAGATTTAGATAAGTTTCATCGACATAGTTCTAACATAAATTACATATCTTCCAAGCATCAGCTCCAAGCTTTTTAAAACGTACTAAAGCATCGGGATCGGTACTTGCTATCGTCCCCTCTGCAACTTTGTTTTCCTCCTAACCCAATAGATTGCACTTTTTGTTCACCGAACCGTCCAGAGTAACCCGATCCAATCGATCTTGAGCCTGCATATTGTTACTAGCATGGTATGACTGCAAAAAAAAAAAAATTGTTAACCAAATGCAGAAAGAATATATTATTATACACCATTCAAAACTTATTATACAGCATTTAAGTCTTTCATTGGCTGATATCTCTAACATGGAACACTTAGGGCCCGACCCGAGTGTCCCATGCAAAATACACAAAACACCCGAGTCAGGATTAAACTTATTTCAAGTTAGCGCACTTCGATAAACACATAAATACAATTAGTTTAACCCAATAATTATTAAATACTTTGAGTATAATACCCATGAACTGTCGAAGTATAAAAAAAACATGGAGCAAGCAAGCAGCGCAACATACGGTATAGTTTCATGCATGAAACATGCAAATAACATGGGCGGATACACAACAACAGTCGATCTTTCTTGCCAAAATGGTTAGTGCAACAAACAAGGGTTAGGCTCAAGGCGAGAGGTGGCTTAAATAGCTAAAGCTCAAATGTCCAGCAGGTACAGTATGCATATGGATTTATTCATGAAGGAAGGTGTCAAATAATAACTAATATTGCATGCAGCATAAGGACAAGGAAACACTAAGTGATGTAAAGTGGCAATAGGAAAATAGCAACCTGGAAGCCAACTAAAATCATGCAACAAACATCTAAACAGTCTAATGCATGTGCCCAAAATTCAAAATTTGACAACTAAAGTGAGTGGCCGGTTCATTGTACTAAGTTTATTCACTCATTAGATTTGAAAATTTATGCCTGTATATGAAAATGAATTTTTGTTGAGCCACCAAGTTACATAAACATGGGAGTTCATAGCTAAACTATGCTGCATATAGTCCATGCATGTGCAACGTAAGGTAGAGCAAAAATGTTGAAGTCCGAACGCTTGCGCAGGTCAAGAAAACTACAACAAAATGGTTTCCAGTTACTTATGTATAAATTTTAATGCTGACTTACTACTCTACAGTTCATATGTGATGATTACAGACTCACAGAAATAAATAGCATAGTATGTATGAGGTGGGTGAGTAGTTTGGTCACATAGCAAATATCAACTACTGTGTGTGAAGCCTTAAAAGGGTAAGTTGGTAGTCAGGACAAGCACTCCTAATATGCTATCAGTACATGCCAAAAGAATTGGATCATTTGCATGCACTAACCATGAAAAGGTGTGAACAGCATGTAGCGTGTAGCATAGTACTTTGTTTAGTTCAAGGTGCCAAAATTCATATAGCAATATGATAGTAAGCAATCGGAAAATAATAATAATAATACAAATTGCTCAAACACAAAATAAATCATGCTAGGCGGCGTATCGACATATTCATGGGTTAACGATTGTACCCAGTAACATGAAGCACTCAATAATTGGTCTTGGTTTAAAGCAAAGATCATAGAAATATGATTAAGGTGCACATGGCGGTGTCCACACGTTCCGGTGGCCAACAACGATGAGATTTTAAAGTAAGATACATATGCATTAAGGGTTTGCAAGTTCAAAGTGTGACAGATCCATAGCAAGTGTGGAGTATATGAAAATGACGAAGCAAAAGTGGCCAAAATAATTGTTTGAACCCAAGTCAAATTACACACAACATGGTACGGCGCAAGTTTTGGAAAAGTAGATAAATTCCTTTGCTCGAAGAGTGCAATCAGGAATGAGCAGTATGCCCTGAACTGTTCATGTTCACAGTGCAACCTATGTCCCTAACCGTGGGGAGTACAAACAGGGTAGCAAGGGGATATTTGAGGAAGACCAAAATACTTAAATTTTGACTAACAGGAGGGTACAGCAGGATCTAAAATAAGGAGCCACTACAAACATCATGCATATCTATCGTGAGGCATGAAAAAAGGACTCAGGGCCCAAGCAAATAGTGTATATGCATAAGGTGAGTATTAACAGGTAAATCACTACGCAATATTGACAAGTTCAAGGCAAAATTAGACTGCCATGATGTCCATATGAAACAGGTCGGTATAGACAAAAAAAATGTATATGCAGTACTATTTGAAATTTCTACATGCAACCCTAAAACAACCCATAACCGAATTAAATTCAAAGTGCACAGGAAAGCAATAAACAAACGACCAACTACTGATATCAGTGTAAACCGGAGTCGTATACTTGAAATAATTAAATCCTAAGCTTTGCTTACCATCAATGACGACAGGGACCGGGATTTTGCCACAGTCTGGCGTAGCAAGGTGAAGCCGCCGTTGCCTCAACGAGTGAACTCGGATGCCCTTTACAAAGAATAATACAAATATATTGAAATTAAAACTGTAATCGTGGAATGTGCCAATATTTTGCAATCAAAAATGAACTTTACATGTTGATCTTTAATTTATTAGTAAGATTTAATAGATACTAACTGAACAAATTTACTTGACTATTCTTGTGTATTTTTCCAGACTGTTTCATATATAAAGGAATTGTAACTAACATTTTGACCAAGTAAAGAGACACTATACTGATATGCATGAATTGGTACCAAGTATAATAACAATCAGTAGATATATTTTAGGTCTTTTTAGATATAAATTGACTGTAACCAGATTTTGTTTCTAATATGGTTAAAATTGTCTGACATCATAGATTCGAAAAATTACACATATTGGAGGTCAAGTTTAATAAAGGTTAGGCGTACAACCAATACAAAACTTTGAAAAATAAAAATTCAGATTACAAAGGACCATTACAGCCAAAGCATATATGATTAAAAAACACAGAATTACTATTTCCATTGCAATAAAGGTCATTAACACCAGATGACTCACAACATTATTTCCTAAATACCAAAGAATACATATTTGTGCATTTATTTCCTGAGTAAAATTCCTTACATAAGGTTTTGCATATTATTTCTTATATTTTTGTTCCTGCATTGTAAGATGCAGTTCATTTCAGCTAATAATTTATGGTAGCCAATAGTAAGCTATATATTAAAGTAATAATTATAGTAATTTAAATATTCCTCTCCTTTCATCGAGTTTCATCTAATTTTCTATTGAAAGCATCACTATTTATGTTTACAGTAGATTAACATAATATTTTCTGTCTTTTTAGCTTTGTAAATGTACGCAGTACGCAGCACTAAAAGCAATGACATAATTCATTTAAAAGGCAAGTGAGTGCTTTCTTTACCATTAAGCTTCTATTTATGTACTATGAACATGTCAATTTTCTATTTTTACCCATATCTTATTGGATTGGTCTCTTGCCTTTCTCCTAACCTTGCAGTATTTATCACAATTGGATTCTAATCATTTTTAGTTAAAAAAAATAGATATGAACTGTCTTAATTTTATCCGTAGTACTTTACAAGAAATGTAATTTATTGGCATATAGAGACCATGTCAAAAAGAAAAGGGAAAAAGGGGATCAACAAACCACTACTGATAAAAATCGAGTGATGAGCAGTTTGTTATAGAATAGCAAGCACTCACTAGAATATATTACTCGTATAATTTAGGTTTAAATCATAAGAGAAAAACTCAGGTTAAAGAATGAACAATTGAAGATTGGAACGATAACAACGAATTAAAGAAGAAAAAGCATACCTTTGTCGAAGTATCGAGAAGAACTCGAGCGTTTTTGGATGAACGAGGTAATCAAGAAAAATCGCTTTCAGTGGATTGGCCTTACTTTCAGTGAAATTCTTTGTGGTTGATCACGGCAACTGTGGGAAGAGACAATTTCCACCTGAACTCCAAAAAAAATACATACTCAAAATTAGGTGAACCCAGAAAAATGTGAAAAAACAAGTTAACATGCATACATAAAATGAGACAATAATGTAAAGCATGTATGCATATGCTATAAAACATGCATGCATAAGCAAATTATTCATAATTTCCATCGGGTTAAAAAATTTATTCATTAGTATTTCAATTTCTCATTTGGGTCATAGAATTTTTAAATGATTATAGCAGGGCCTTCAGAGCTGGCATATTATCTTCCTATTATGCTATTCTATTGAATTTATAACAGTGATCAATTTATCTTCCTATTATACAGGGCCTTGATAAGGCAAGTAGTGCAGGTTAACAAAGCGTATATCCAGCATGTAGGCGTTGAATGATTTCAGTCCAAACTGTAAGGCTTCAGGTAACTAGTTCCCATTGAATGAATAAAAATACAAGCTTCAGGTACTCATTTACAATTTGAGCCAACATATGCTTCAGGTAATTCCATTTACAAATGGGTAAACATGGTTTCAAATAAACTAATGGGTGACATGTTTCAAGTAACAAATGAACATCAGGCTTCCAAGTAAACAAATGAGTAAACATGGTTTTTTATTAACAAGTCAAACTGAAACCGGAGTGTTCGTCTACATATATATTCAGTTGCGATACTTTTTAAAAACATGGTTCGAAATTTCAGGAACTGACAACCACATTCAGGTTCCACGAGATCAGTTCAAGTTCACTCAAGCCCCTTTCTATTAATTTTCAACAAGAAAAAGGTGCCACATTTCAGTTTTATTTTTCAAACCATGATCAACGAGATCAAACCGGTATGCAATACGAACATATGGAACCACAATCAAAACCCCAATCAAAATCATGCAACCATTCAAGAAAACAAAAACAACGGAACCAACTATTATATTATAGTTTAAATATCGAGCTTAATCTATTTTAAACAGATTTAATCGTGAGTGAGATCTCACCTTGGACGCAGCAGGAAGACGATGCAAGCAGCGAAGCAGCGGAGCGACGGTGCTAGCGCTCAGGTGGAGACTTCAGGTGGCTCGAGGAGGAGATAAATGCAGAGCGGATCTGGGGCATCGGAGTCTTGGGCTTGGATCTGAGGCGGAGCGTTGACTTTGAGCAAGGAGAGGCACAGACTACTGCTTGGTCGGCGGAGTTGATACGCTCGGCGACGCTGGAGAAGTTGATTCGATGGAGGCTATGGATTAATTTGTGGATTCAATTTGCGGTGATGGTGAGACTGCTGAAAGGCGGAGTGGCTTGATTGAGAGGAAGGAAGAATGATTTTTATCAGAGTTTTATTTAGGGAAAACAGTTCGGCCATTGCTTAATTTTGATTTTCCGATTTGGGGATGAAATCGTTTACTAAGAGAAAGAAGAGAGGGTATACGGCTACCATTAAAAGAATTTGGGGAAAAAAATAATTTTTAGACAGAAGGAGAAAATGAAGACAGAAAGAAAGGGATGGAATAAAATAAGGAACGGTCGAAAAAGGTAACGGTGGGCACGCGTGATTTCAAATGAAGGCAAGTGTCCATATTTCTCCTATTTGATACAAGTGTCCAAATTTATTTTAAAATAGTATTTCTCACATATTAATACAATTTATACTATGCATATGAATTCAATACAATAATTGAAACATATCAATAGTTGAAAACATAAAATCAAAACAAAATGATTACAAAATGTTTGTGTTTCATTATTACTTTTAAAATTCATAGTTGTACCAAAACAAGAGCAAATGAGTGAAACTACTTTTAAAAACAATAGATCTCCTTCAGAAAATTTTAAAGTTTTTAAACTATGAAATGGAAATAATAATTTAATTATTAAATATCAAATACAAGATAATTAAAATTACTTGTTAATTATATTAATTACTAATTAATTATTAGTCTTACTTAATGATTATTTGATACACACTATTTAATAGTATTAATTATTAGAAAATACTAGTTTTTATTTATTAGTTATTTATTATCAGTTGTCACTTATTACTTATTGATTATAACTGAATATTAATTATTAAGTACTAATTATTATATGCCTGTTATTAATTATTATTTCTTAATCATAAATAAACATTAACTATAATTTACTAATTACTAACGACTAATCATAATATATTATTGAATATAAAATATAATTAATGGTTATAGAAAACAATTATCTATGGCATATCTATAATATAAAATTAGATTTTATAATCATTTTAACTTTTTAAAATTTTAGAATAATGTTTATAATTTTTATTTTTGTCAAATTTCAAATTATAATTCTATTTTTTTTAATATAAGAAAATTTATCTTAGAATTTTTTAAATCTTAAATTTTTTGTAACATTAAATATAAATTATAACAAGTATTTACATTATTTGTAACATCAAATACATATTAAATATTAATTATTAATTCTATCGTATTTAATAAAAATTATCAAATGTTAATTACTAAGTAATAAATATTAATTATTACTATAAATAACTTTGTATTTATTATTGTTATTTATTTATTAGCATCTCTTACAACGGGCATTATGACCGTTGTAAAATTAGCACCTCTTACAACGAGCATTTTATGACTGTTGTAAAATTAAAACCTATTACAACGGGCATTTTGTGAACGTTGTTAAATTGACATATATTACAATGAGCCAAAAATGATCGTTGTAATAGCAATCAACTACAACGGACAGTCATTGCCCGTTGTAAAAAGAGTGTTGTATAGGGCATCTATTACAACGAGGTTGAATGGACCGTTGTAATAACACTCTATTACAACGGGTTTTTACTGCCCGTTGTAAAAGGGACGTTGTAATAGGGTGTTTTTGTTGTAGTGTTTAAATATAAAATAAATTGCGAAAACGTTTACAGAGTGAAATGGATACAAAGGAATTTGGTCAGGAAGTGGAAAATATGAATCCAAGAGTGAAATTAGAATTTGAGTTAACCTGAAATGATAAGATTCATTCCGAAGTACGGAATATTAATCGAATATAAAGTATTCGAATGAGAGTTATTTATTACAATTCGATTATATCAAATTTAGGGAAGTAGTTATTTTTACATTCTGTTTTGAGTCAAATCTACTTATTTATTTATTTACTTATTAATTAAATTAATAAGTAGAAGTTATATTTTTATAAACCAAATATTTGGAAACAACGATTATAACGTTGTTGTTATAGTAAATGTTTTGTAAATCTAAACAGTGATTATAACGCCGCTGTTATAATTAATGCCCGGATCAGTGATTATAACGATACCGTTAAAATCAATATTTTCCGTAAAAGAAGTGGATTCTTAGATTGAATCCGAGATTCGCGTAAGCGATGTTTTGTTGAAGTTGTGAGTTTTGACTATTTCAAAGTTGAGAAAGTTTTTCAGTTAAGGTTTTGCGGTAATTATACCCCAACTTGATTGACTTCATGATTGATGGAGAAATGGTTAAGGTTCGATAGTGAAGATTGGTTAGCGATATGTTTAGTTAATAAATGGTAAATGGTTTGAGCTATAATAATGATGTTTTTATTACATCGGGTTAATTTAAAGGATTTATGAATGCGTTCCCCAAATAAAATGTGATATATTTTTGTGCATAGAAAATGAAATGAATTGTTGAATAAAGAGTTATGAAATGGAATATGGAAAAATTTTCTGATATTAATGAAGTACATTTTTCAGAATATAGAAAATAAGGATTCACGAATATTTAGAAATGTTTTATAACCGAAACAAGAGATATTTTCTCGAATAAAGGAAGTATGATATTGGAAATGCTTTCCAATAATCGAGAAAGACAATTGAATTTTGAAAGAATCTGGAAAAGGGAAAATGGCAAATTAGAATCGATAATATAATAATGAATCAATATAAAGGGGCCTGTATTGTGTGATGCTTGATCGGTAGAATTTCCAATTGGAAATAGGACCGTTGATTGTATGGATGTTTCTTTGAGAGTTAAATCACCGACTATCAAAGTTTTGATTTATTTTATACCTTCGTTGTCAACATAAAGAAACTGGGATCAGATTTATTTTCTGAAAACCACTCCGTAAGGGCATAAGAGCAATGAATCAAATTATTCTAAAGATAATTGAAGATGGATGAAGAGCAAGGGCTATTCTATTAACCCTAGGTAGAAAGTGCCCAAGATGGATTAATAGAATGGTGCCTTCGGTTTGTCCAGTCCTAGGACGACATATATAGACGAATGTTTGACGATGTGGCATTTAAAGGAAATGGTGGCAAGATGTTCTGAAAAGTAAATCGTAACCTCAAGCCTCATCACCCTGGAAATGACAAAAATCGGGCAGGCATTATGGCTATATGGATCATTCCCATTAGGGGTATTATCACCTGATCTAGAGAAATTTCATTTGTTTCTTATTCTGTTCGCAACTATACGCTTTTGGTAACGGTTGCGGATCACAACCGTTGGTGATAATATGCTCGATACACTCAAGTTAAATGAGTGGTCAGCCATGTGTGGGCCGGGTTGCAAAACGTTCTTGTTGAACCCTGTGTATTCCCCTCTAGAGTTACACTATTGGAAGGTGATTCCATACCTTGCCATGTTGGATATCCAATCTCCAATAAGCGCCCTGCGGTTTTTGATTTCATATTATATATGGAGCGTGAGATGCAAGCATTCAGCTAGATTCCTATTTATTTGATGTAGACACTATTATAATATCACTGGATTTGATATCAAAAATATTTTTGGTTATCGTAAGGTAAAAACCATCCGTGTTTATGTGTGGATCGGTCTTACGATTATCATTTCTTTCGAAAGGATTTTTTTTATAAAGTTAAACCAATGGTTGGAGTTTACTCACACCAGTCCCATGACTGACCGAGAGTTTATTTTGTTTTTTTTTCCTAAAACTCTTGGGTACCCAAATTGGTACGGGCAGTCAAGTAATCGGGATTTTTCATATTCACTTGGAAGAGCTGGAAGCAGGAGGCTTCATCCGTTAGCTATAGACATTCATATTTCCGCTGTGTACTATGTTGTATCTGGAAACAAGTGTTTATAACTGTTCCAGGAATAACTGTTGTGCTTTGATAATGGTATGTATATACAGTTACTAATTTGTATTTCAAAAGCTATGTTATTTGATATATTTTATTCGTTTCGCTGTGAGATTTGTGTTCGTCGTTTTTCTTCTATTCTAACTTTTCTTTCTTTATATTCCTCTTCCTCTAACTTCTTTCTACTAATGATTTGTATTTCTATGTCATTTGAGTTGGACATGTGGTGTTATTAGTCAAATCAAAGGGAACAGAAATTCGGGCTGTTACAGAAATGATAAATTCAATTATCGTGTAGTTCACAATGTACTGAGTAGTAAATATACGAGAACCAAAGTTTAAATTATTTTCCCGTTGTGTTCAGATCAAATTCTAGATGTGAAGATTCATCTACACCTGCTGGTCTTGATAGTTTTTCCCTTTTTCCAGGTATGGCTTGCAGTGAATTATGTCTATCTTACTGTATTTGAATTATTTTGTGTATGCACGGATGTATGTAAAGTTTAGCGTTTAAATCTTTTAATTACAACTTCAAAGGGTATGGCTCTCTTTTAGGTATATTTTATAAAAATGAATAGATTGTAGTATTTTGTATTTAGTACCTTGAGCTACTAAGTTACTACCTGACCAGGTATGTGGTGTTAGAAATTGATTTATTTGGATTTAGTGTTAAAACAGTGTCAAGTTGTTGTTTTAACTCTGTTTTAACAGTGTCATGTTGCCACCTGACAAGGTATAGGGTATAAGATATGGTTTAAAGTATTAAAACTCTATACAAGTAGAGTGGTATAAGCTTGTATTTGTTGACGTTGTTTTGTTAAAAAAACAGAGTATCCTAATCTGGTATGATCTGAACTGGGGGATAAGGCACTATATATGAAATAAAGATAGGTACATATTTTGATTTTCATTCAAAGAAATACCTATGTGTGGGATATATTTGATAGAATAAAACATTAGACAAAGTAAAAGAGGACAAGTATACAAAGTTTATTATATATATGCACAAGAAGAATTAAGCAGGTAGGTAAGCTTTAGTTTATAAAACTGAAAAAAGGGTTGGATTGTACAAATACCAATGGAATAAATTACACTTCCAATATCTGGAAGCATAGAAAATTCTGTTATCCCACTTAGAAGAAAGAGTTAAGATGTTGTATGCTTAAGTAAGATCAGTCATGTTTGATGAATTTAATTTCTTAAGCATATGCTAAAAACCAGATATAATGATTGAGTTAACAACACTGAAATGAACTATTTTAGATGTTGAATGTTTTATCATTAATGCTGGAATGAACTGGCACTTTGCCTGAGTTTAGCAACACCGAATGTTTTATCATTAATGATGGATTGAGTTAACAACACTGAAATTAACTATTTTAGATGCTGAATATTTAATAATACAGTATGGTTTATGTGCTTATAGAAATATGTGTGTACAGGTTAAATTTTGAAGTAGTTCTGAAAATTTCATAATTTTGATTAGGCTGGGTAAGAGGGAAAATTCCAGAATATTGTTATGTATCTATGCAAATGAAAAACTAAAGTGGAGTTTTCTGTTTCCATGTTTTGACTGAAAAAGTGGTTATAGATTTACACTTGAAGCTAACTACGAATAAAGAACACATTCCAAAACTGGATATGAATGAAGTTAAACCATTTTACTGAGTTTACTGTAAGATGAGTGTAAGTAAATATTTTTAATGGTTGATTGGTTTGCACCCAGCGTGTATATGATTGAGGTGGATAAAATATGCAAGCATGTGTGTAGAAAGTTAGCCTTAATATATATATATTTATATAATAAGAAGCATTAGTGATAAAAATCAAGGATTTCAAGTTTAGGAGATACAATGTATGTTTGCATAAATATATAATAAGAAGATTGTTAAGTCACTAGGTAATGCACCATGTGTATATTTGTAAGATTAATGATACAACAAGAAAGATATTGATATACATAAGTAATAAACACTATGTATTCATTGATGAACCACCAAGTACACACATATATTAATATGTACATGTATATCTATTCAGAGAGGATGACCCTAAATATAAATTATGTGTTTACTTCTATTTTGTATTTGAATATTATCAAGTATACTCTATATTATGGAATGATCATTTACTTGCTTAACACATGAAACATCACATGTATTGTTATGTACTTGCTTATTGCTATCAGCTGAGCCCAAGTGATGACTTCAAGGATCTCTTCTAAGGTTCCATAACCACCGGGTAGAGCAATGAAAGCGTCGACATGCCGAGCCATTTCATCCTTCATATAGTGCATTCCTGAAACTGCTTCGACATGTCCGAGCTCAATAGCAGCAACTTGATAGCTTTTTTTCTTGCCCGGAATGCTCCCACAGAACACACACTCTCTTAAATTTGGATATATTATCCGTTACTAAGAATGTTTACCGATTTAACAAATACTAAGTGTCATGTATCTTTTTATTCAGAACTTGAGCTTTTTTTATCTTGTAAAACTCGTTTCAATTTCTATATAGAAACAAAGGGGGAGGGGGAGAAGATAGGCTTCAACAGCTCTTTTAAACCCAAGAATTTGGAACTCTTTATTTTGTGAGAAATAGAAGTGAGTTGGAAGTAGATAAGAGGTATATGTAGGATCCTTATATGCTTTTTTAAGTAATAACTGCATATCTGTTCTGATTTTTAATTAATCCTGTACATAGAAAATTATGTATATGCATATGACCAAAATATGGCCATTAATTTCCTTAAATATTGTGTATACAGGAGGGGTAGCATGAAGTATTGTTACACGGCCAGATGATAATTTTGCCAAGACATAGGTAGCATGAGTTTAATGCAGCAGCTACTGAGTACACTGGGATGCAGGTGATTTTCTTGTATTTTTTCTTGATTATGGTTGTATGTGTAAGTCTGCATATGAGTGAATCGAGTGACAATTCAGCGAGGAATGTATGTAAATATGAATGATTGTGTAATATACGAGTGAATGTACAGTAGTGAGTTAAAATTTTTTTACCAATTGAAATGTTGAAATGAAATATTTATTTGAATAAAATACTGTGTTATAATAATATTTATTCTAATTATTAGCCTACTTCGTGAACTAGGCTACACAAAGAGCAAATAGTGAGAAATATACCATATTGGTTCAGATTGGAGGAAGGTAGCGCAGGAAGTTAGTAGAGATTAAGAACGCAGATATCATATTGGTTCGGATCGGAGGAAGATTGCGCAGGAGAAAAGTAAAGATCAAAGACGCAGAAATCATATTGGTTTGGATCGGAGGAGTGCGTCAGCAACATCAGAAAATAGCGAGTGGCCTCATCGGATCGGATCGGAGGCAGCTGATTCGAACCCCTTTCTCTGAGCCTGTGACCGTTGCTACACACGTTTCCTGAAGACTCGGACCAAGCATGACCATTTCTCCCATGATCTCCCACTAAATCGATGCGCTGTCACCATCTGGAAGCCTCCGAACCCGACTCTTATTTGATGGGTGCCACACAATTCCGAACCGGAGCCACTTCGAAGAGATTTTTCACCTATAAATACACCATCTAGAGGCATTTCAAAGGATCTTTTGGCAAATTCTCAGTTCCACCTTCCTCTATAGCCGAATTTCATAACTACATTCAGATTAAAATCATCTCTTAAAGTATATTTTTGAGAGATTTGAGTGAGTTAATGCATTGTAATTCTGAAGTTGAGTGAGAATCATTTTGTATTCAAATCATCAATTAAAAGAAAACAAAGTGGACGTAGGCTCTATAATGCTGAACCACTATAAATTGCGTGTTGTTTGTTGCTTTTTGATTCTATTTCATTGAAATCATAGTTAGTTTGGATGTTAGAACCAATTCTTGGTCTAATATTTTGGTGCTTTCACTGAGAAACCTTCGAATTCTCAGCCTTTTCGGGATTATCATTCTACTATTTGGACTTCCAAGTTCAAAGAAGTTAATCCCTTGTGTCAGACATCTTTCAGTACTTGTTGACTAACAGTTGAAGAATCGAGTATTATGGCTAAGACCAAAGGAAAAGAAGTGCAAGGTGCTAGGGGAAATGACGCTAGAGAAGATCAGCAAGCCCTTGTGTTAACTAGGTCACGCGCTCAAAGCCCTGGAGCAGATCGCTCCGATCAGGGGTGTGACGATCCCAAAACCCCATGACACGGTGTTAAGGATAATCATTGGAATATAACACATTAATCATCATTAGCAGATCACAGATAATAGCATAAATGGAAAATAGAATAATTTACACACATATGACAGCGGAATCATATAGATATCATCACATCAGAGAAGCACAGTACAGGACACAACTTAGTACATAATGATACATAGCCAGTCACCATCGCTTGAGGCGGAATCATACATAAAGATTACACAAAATAAATATCAGTCTACATCGCCAATGGCGGAATCATAACATAGATACAATAATGGCGGAGAAAATCCAAGTAAGCACGGTGTAGTCAAGCCTCGCCATGAGCCAAAAGGTGCGTCAGAAACCTGTAACTAGGCCGCCCGTGTGAAAATGAGGGCACCCGAGTTTGCAAGGTGAAACAAACTACGAGTCAGTCATGGGACTGGTATGAGAAATCTACTTAACTTATTAACAACAATAATAAGGCAAATCAAAGGACCACGCCACTTTCGCGGAACGGGTTTACTCCAATGTGTGCTAGTGCATGAAATAAAATAAATGATTAAATCATCGCAATGCTTTTTATAAAATGAAGCCATTATAAGACTCAGGTCCCATCAAACAATGCAACCCAAGCCGGAGGATAGAATTTTTACCTTATAATGGCCAAAAATGCTTCATACGAATAAAACAAAAGTGTTTGATATTATTACTAGTGAATATATGTTTCAAAAGCGATTTCAATCATAAATATCAATCCTAGTCGGCATAGCTACCATCTACTATGTCGCCAAACTAGTAATACAATCACGTCCGCATATTTCGTATTTGAAATTGGGTTCCTTCATGAGTCGAGGCAAGGGGCAAGCTCCTCTCCGATTCGAGACACTCTAGCAAATGTCCCAGGACCCCACTATGATCCTTGGATCTTCAGGGCCGGTCCTCTCTTACTTTTGAGGATTGGCAATTCCTGAACACACGTTTCCCGGTCCTTACAGACCTATATCGAGGCGCCTCGCATTCCAACAACCACACAGGTGAAAAGTATATATAATGTCAGGGCTGGTAGTTCACTGACACCACCTTAGCTAGAAAGAAACGTCGTGCTCTCCCTGCAGTCACTCTCCCGTTTTTGACTCATACCGAGGTGTGAGGCTCGCGAATTCACGTCATACACAAAGCTACGTCACACAGACCATGCTTTGTTCATCAACCACGAGACTCCGCTTTGCAACAGAACCCTTGATCATATGCCACTTAGGCGTGCCACACAGGCAATCCACTCCATGCGACTGATTTCTGTCAATATATAACCTCTGAGCTCGTACGTCTCAGAGAAGGGCGTTAAGCAAGAGAATAAATTCTCCGCCGCCAAACAAATATATATTTAACAGAGATCAATCAACACAGAACAAAATCCAATGTCAGACACACAGTCCATTTACAAGTCCGTTCTGGGTCTGAAGGAAATGGAGGCACCAATTCCTCGCATATCCGTACAATCAACAGTATGTTTGGACGGCTACTACTTCAGTTCCTTCATGGTAGCTACTCCAATCACGAGCATCAGTAGCGCCCAACCATCCAATGTGGAAATCGTCGGTCTTCAACCATCTTCGACTCTTCGAATTCTCAACGTCGATTGATTATTTGAAATGAGATAAACTCGGCCTTTTTAAATAACCCACGTATATTTAGATTTTCAAATCAATTTGTCACATGGTTGGTCTATTCAACATTCACATTTCAGTTCTTTAGCTATCGTTTTCATGTCAAATACATTCAACCATCACATATCAAGCAAACATAACGAAATTGGTTTATTTCCACTTTATATCGTCTATAGTATTCTATAACAATATATAGCCGTTTTATTTATTTTAAAACGGCCATATTTAATTAAACGACATTACAGGTCGTGCCGATGCACTGGCACTACTTTCCACTAATTTTGTTTTACACATATCTGAAAATCTAACTGTTGGATCTTCACAAATTTTATATCATTTGGAAGGTTATTTCAAAACGAATCCAACGGTTTCAGTTTTTGGAAAATCCGACGGTCGGATTTCCTGCACTAGTCATTTGAAGTTACGATTTCAATTTACGAACTGCAGCGTCGTTATTCGATTTAATTTAATTATATATATATGTATATAAATATAATCGTTTCTGGCGCTGTTTTTCTTCAGATTCGAATTAAACATTCCGGACAATCCAACCGTCGGATCTTCCCAAAGTTGGTGCCGTTGGAAAGATATTTCCAAGGCGAACCCAACGGTTGCGGTTTCGGGAAAATCCAATGGTCGGATTTCCCGCACTAGTCGTTTGAAATCACAGTTTCAAAACACGAACTGCACGGCCACGTTTCGTTTTAATTTTATTTATATTTATATATTTATATAAATATAGTTCATTCAAAAATTCCTATATCGTTTTCACTTCAATTATTTCACTAACGCCTTTAAATTTCGGAATATTTCGCCATAACCTCCTTTGTACGGGAGGGGCTGGGAAAATTCCCAAATAGCCACACGGGCGTCTCATGTCAAAAAGAAAAAGAAAAAGCCAAGCGGCTAACTAACAGGCTCATAAAATCATTACCCAAACAAAGCAGTAAATGTGTACCTATTTGTCAGGCACAAAATTTTATTCCTCTTCTCTAGCCCCTTTGCTATAACCTGTTCAATAGATATGCATGTACATATATACAATTTATATCACTTATCATTTTCCATTCAACTTCATATTCGATTTACTTTGGTTTAAAAACACCATTCATTCTAATGTTGCATGCATAGGCTAAAATCATATCATTAGCTAATTAATGTATATTTCAACTCATGCATATTTTATTTGAACAAGTGGCTATTTTTAACACTTCATATTTCGAAGATGATAATTTTGGCGAACCAAAATAGATTTCAACACATGACTTTTTTTATTTAGTTCTTATGCATGTTAAAAATAATATTTCTTCACCAATATTTATTTCAACGTCCACATATCTTTAGCATATCACATATATGATAAAAATGATATTTCTATCGTTTAAAATATTTATTCGACAAATGGATGTTTTCAACACTTCATAGTTTCAATAAAAATGTAATTTTTATTGTTCGATCTTTTTATTCAACACATGAACTTTTCCACTACACACACTTTTCAACACGTGAGCGTTTCCACACATGGGTATTTTATTTATGTTGTTCATATAAGAAAGATAGAATTTTTATTGTTGAAACTATTTATATGTAAGGCGAATATTTTTCAAACTTCATATATATTATAAAAATGTGATTTTTATTGTTTAGACACATCATTCATTCACAAATGAATTTAATTTTCACACATCACTTTTCAACGCACAAACATTTCCACACATGGATATAGTTTCAACACATGGCTTTAATTTCAACGCATGAAGATAATTTCAACATATGAAAATAATTATAACACACAAAGATTATTCAAAATTTCGGCAGCATAACGGCATGGTAGTTAAAACCGGCACCGTCCCTAGTACGACTCCTCGCTCTACCTTAAAACCTCGCGGTTTTTAACAATGGGGATTCATGCATCTAATTCGCACGCAGGCGGCATGTTTATTTTTATTTCCACAAATATTTCCAATTCATTTCAATCACCAATAGGTATTTTTCAACCACAACCAAACAATATCAACCACAAACAATTATTCAACCATTCGTATTTCTCATCAAATATTTCACACCAATTCACCACAATAAATATCGTCCATGGTTTGTGGACGAGGGGAGTATATATATATTTAATTGCTATATTTCACTTGCATTTCAACACATATATCAATTATTCTATGCATGTATAATTCATATTTCGCTCATATAGCTTACACCACGCATGTACATGAGGTATACAACACGTCTGCAATTTATATTTCGCTTATATAATTTATACACGACATTTTCCATTCAAATTCATATAATTTAGATTTCTCACTTTGGTTTTCGGAGTGCTAAAAATCGATACGATGTCAGAAAAATCCGCGGCTTCATCTATTGGGTAGAGAGCTTCCTTGCGGTCCCGATGTTTCCTGTTTCATCGAATTTCGTCAACACACTAAAAAGATATGATTTTTCAAAGTGTAAACATGAAAAAAAAACTCGCCTTTCACGAAGGTTCAAAACTTGGATTCCGGTTTTCGCGAGAATCGGGGCACGAGGGGATGATCGGCGAGTTGGACGTGGAAGAGGGAAGAGAGGGCTTCCTGTCGGTGGTGGTTTGGTGGCGTTCGGTGGTCAGGATCGTCGACGGCGGCGCTGGGAAGGTCGGGACTTTGGAGCCTCGATTCAGGCGGCATAGGCGACGAGGGGAGGAGTAAGTTGGTCGAATTTGAAGGGGAGGCGAAGGCGCGTCGAGCGGCGGTGGTGGCGGAGGCTGGAAGCGGCGGTAGCGGCGGCGATCGGTCGGGGAAGTCTGGAGCACGCATCGCCGTTCGTTTCGAGGGTTTCGCGTTTTTTTTTAATTATGAAAGAAAAATTCTGATTGGCCGGAATATATATTTCAGAAAATTAGGGTTTTCACCAACGAACTCCTTTTCAAACCCAACGACTGTCGTCCCTAGCTAAATATCCCCATCCCGGACACAATGGGATATGTTTCGTTGGCCAATTCGACTGATATAATCAGTTATTTTTCAAATTAAAGTATAAAACATTTAATTTTTAACTTTGAACGTACATTTCAATTTGCCAGAGACACAAACTGATTCGAAAAATTCCATTAAAATAAATCTGGCTATGTTTCGACGCTACGGTCCCAACAAAACTAGTTTCGTCGAATTCTGAGATCGTTTGAAAAATGGCCATTTTCTGGTCGATCCAATTTAACAGAAATTGACCAAACACATTTTCTTTTGCCACGCTCACATACTAGCTTCAAAAATTATGAAATTTGAAACCTAGCAATAGTTTGACATCCCGGACCCAACAAAAGTGGTTTCGTCGAATTCCGAGGTCGTATGCAAAATATCAATTTTCCAGGGCTATATATTCTATATAGCGACCTGTCTGGAAATTCATTCGGCCATAACTTTTGATTCCCGTTATGAAACTTCAATTTTTCAGATTTGTTAGAAAGGTATTGACTAACAGATTTAAATATTTTTGGTTTCACTAAAATCCGTTATATTTTCCACCCTGCACCGTCAGTCAAAGTTTGAATTCAAATTTTCAAACTGACTCACTATTTCTAATTCACTATTTTATTGAAATATTCTATTTCAATTGTTCAAATTCCTTTGAAATCACTAATTTAAAAATTTTAAATTGGCTCGTATTTTCCGGGTTATTACAAGGGGGATCTGAACCCATCAGGAGGCGCCGATCCGAACCGGTTGGAAGGCACCGATCCGATCCGGTCTACTGATGTCGAGGGATCTCACTCTCTCCATCCGAACCGCCCCGACCAAGCTGCTGTGAACCGATCCGATCCGAACTAGAGTGAAGCTATAATTTCTACTCGAGCCCCCTCCAACGCTCCGATTCCAGCCATGATGACTAATGTTCAGCTGATCCATCTGCATCCATTACTCAGGGAGACTTTTCACATTTTGGAAGCCCAAAGGCGTGACAACCTTCGCATGCAGGAAAACATGATCACTATGGGTAGAGAACTACAGGAGCTCTGGAGGCAGAAGTCTCCTTCCCTGACATGCCGTCTTACTACAGATGATCCGTCTTCTTCGGAGGAGGAACGCACTCGCGCGAGGAGGCCGTTTGAACGACCTCAGAACCTTGATCAATTGACTTTTGGTTCTTTAGGATCCCGAGAAGACGCTGCTCGTGCATCGGCCCCTGATGACCCAGCCTACAACAGCCTTTGTTGCTACACATGCGCAGATCCCACGTCTTACCTAGAGATCCTAATATTACCAACCCCACGCAACAACAACTTCTCCAACCTCTACCTCCTGAGATCGACCGGGAACACAGAGAGCAGCCGCCGCCAGAAACAGGAGGTTATCCCCTGATCAGGAACCTAGGGGTAATCTGAACATCAGATCAAGAGAGCCCGTGCAGACATTAACAAATGCCGATGTATGGGCGATGGTGCGCAAGATCATGTCCGGAAGTTGGCACTATACTAATGAAGATTGGGGCATTGAACGAAGTCATACCCCCTTCACAGATGACATGCTGACTTTCCAGTTCCCCCGGTGATTCAACTTACCTCAGATGGATCGATATTCAGGAAGAACAGACCCAGGGCAACATCTGATGAGATATGCATGGTTCATGAATGCGGCAGCAGCTCCGAATGCCCTAGAATGCAAAGTTTTCCAATCTATCTTGAAGACATAGCATTAATGTGGTTCACCCGACCCCCTCCTCGGTCGGTATCAAATTTCACAGAATTGAGTGAGTGCTTCATGAATCAGTTTTGACTTCATGCCCAAAAGTCCAAGACCGTCATAGAATTGTCACGGATTAAACAGGGCCCAGGAGAATCTTTGAAGTCATATTTGGATCGCTTCAACCTGGCCGTCACTGAAGTTAGTGATCCCCATGAGCCCACTATCCTAATGGCCTTAATAGAAGGGGTAGATCCTGACACAGAGTTTGGGGATTACTTAGCTGGAAACCACCTCCTACTAGAGAATTGTTCTATGAAAAGGCTAATATCCGCTTAAGGCGAGAAGAAGCTAAGGCAAATCAAAAGAGAAAGTCCGAAGGGGCTTCGAAGGAAGGTGTCCAGAGTAACGTTGCTGTGAAGCAATCTGTTGATAGTTCAGGGAAGGTGGAAGTAAATGTTGGCAACCAGAGTGGTGGTAATAGCAATAGAAATGGGAACGACAGTAGAAGGAACAGAAACCGAGGGAATAGCTCTAATAAAAGACCCAGATTCCAGACTTTTGAAAATTACACACCGTTAAATGATACGTTGGAGAACATTTATTTAGATACATATTGCATATTGCAATATAAAAAACCACCACCCAAAGATTATACTAAGAAAGAGATTGCAACAGGAAAGTTCTGCTTGTTTCATGGTACCCACGGCCATTCCACTAATGAATGCCGTCATTTGAGGGATATCGTCGAAAAATTGCTGCGCGAGGGGAAGTTGGATGAGTACAAGGTCGCCCCAAGGGACGGAGGCAAGGGGGACAAGCCCCAAACCAAGACCATCCTACTTCAAAACCCACAGCTCAGCAAAAAGATAAGAGGATCGCCATTTATACTATTATAGGCGGACCTCACTTACTTGGTCGTAGTTTTAAAGCAATGGACCAGTACGTCAACACCGCCAAGCATTTTGAAGTAGGAGAATGCGGTAGCATTGAAGATGTCACTCAAATAAAGCAGTAAAAAACGATGTCAGATGATGTCGTATTCCGCAATAGAGATGATTCTGGAGTTCAATCTCCAACCGACGATCCATTAGTGATTACCACGGCAATTGGCCCTGCTTTAGTCCATAAAGTTTTAGTGGACAACGGAAGCTCAGTTAATATCCTCTTCAAGAAACTTTCAAACAAATAAGGCTCGAACAAAAGACTTAAAGCCATGTCAAGGATGGATACGTGGCTTTAACGGAGCATCTACAGCTCCGATGGGTTTTGTGGAATACTAGTCACGCTAGGGCAGGGAGATTGCCAGAGAGTAAGGATCCTGCCGTTTGTAGTTTTCGATGTGGAGTCGCCTTACAATGCCTTCCTGGGACGACAGGCCCTTTCCGAATTTAGGGCATGTATCGCACCTTGGTGTTGCTGCTTAAATTCCCGACTGACTCAGGAGTCGGGGTGATGAGGGGCGACCAAGCTACGGGACGAGCTTGTTACTTGACAGAGTTAAAGATGTTAATGCAGGGGTTTAATATAGATGCTAAAGATGATTCCGGACCTCCAAAGAAGGCCTCAGCATAACAACTAAGGGGTCCTGCCCCAAGAGAGTCGTCCTCAGACGTGCTCGAGGATATAGATCCCAGAGAGGATAGAGAACCCGGGGACAGGAAGGCAACTCCCAACGAAATAACAATTGATATGCCTATTGATGAAACAGATCCAACAAAGGTACTAAAGATCGGCTCGCAACTGGACCCAGTTAGAGCGAGGGAATTAGCTGATTTCTTAATGGCAAACCTGGATGTGTTTGCCTGGACTCACGCTGACATGTGTGGGATTTCACCTGCCATCATAAGCCACTCTTTGTGTATCAATCCAAAGCACCCACCAATCAAGCAGAAGAGACGGATGTTAGGTCCAGAGCGGTCAGCAGCTTTGAAAGAAGAAATAGAGAAATTGAAAGGTAATGGATTCATTAAGGATTCGAAATACCCCGATTGATCGAATCCTGTCCTTGTCAAGAAGTCAAACGGGAAGTAGAGAACATGCATCGACTTTTTTGATTTGAACAAGGCTTGCCCGAAGGATAATTTTCCTCTTCCAGAATTGATCAACTAGTAGATTCGACGGTCGGGCATGAACTCTTATCCTTTATGGATGCCTATTCCGGGTACAATCAAATCCCCATGCACATACCAGATCAGGAGCATACAAGCTTTATCACAGACTTGGGGTTGTATTGTTACGCGGTAATGCCATTTGGGTTAAAAAATGCGGGAGCTACGTATCAGTGCCTAGTCAACTGCATGTTTTACAATCAAATTTGGAAAACCATGGAAGTTTACTTAGATGATATGCTCGTGAAATCCAAGCAATCTCCCGATCATACGAAGGACTTAGCAGAAATATTCGGCATACTACGAAGGTATGGGATGAAGTTGAACCCCTTGAAGTGTTCTTTTGGCGTGGCATCAGGCAAGTTCCTTGGCTTTATCGTGAGTTCCAGAGGAATTGAAATCAATCCAGACCAAATAGCAGAAATCCGGAATATAGAGGAGTCACGAAAGATTAGGGATGTTCAAAGCTTAGTTGGGAAGGTTGCAGCACTGGGCAGGTTCATCTCCAAAGCAACAGACAAGTGTGTACCTTTCTTCGATCTCATAAAACGGGGAAAGCGTAATTTTGAGTGGACTCCCGACTGTGTGGAGGCGTTCCAGAATCTGTTAGACTTCTTAGAAAAGCCTCCAATATTATCAAAGCCTGTGGAACATGAGGATTTGTTCGTCTACTTGGCGGTATCATCTCACGCCGTCAGCGCAGCATTAGTACGTGAAGAGTGTAAAGTCCAGAAACCTGTGTATTACGTAAGCAAAAAACTAGCTGCTGCAGAACGTAACTATCCGAAGATAGAGAAGCTTGCTTATAGCCTCCTGATTGCTTCCCGCAAACTTCGCCATTATTTTCGGCACACCTGATAGTTGTGTATATTGATCAACCTTTGAGACAAGTGTTGCAGAAACCCGAAGCATCGGGGCAGTTACTTAAATGGAATATCGAGCTGAGTCAGTTTGATTTGAACTTTCAGCCACGAAGATCAATAAGGGGGCATGCCTTGGTTGACATTATAGCAGAAATTACAATTCCTGAAGAGGAAACGGTGGGTGACAAGGTAGTTACTTTGGATCGAGAATTAGATCTTAGTCCGTGGAAATTATATACGAACGGGGCCAAGAATGATAGAAAGTCCGGCGTCGGAGTTGTTTTAATAACTCCTGAAGGACGATCTATCTACTATGCATTACTGTTAGAGTTCGCTACTACTAACAACGATTCCGAGTATGAAGCCCTGATTGCCGGGCTACAACTCGTCAAAGAATTGGGAGTGAAGACTAGATATATATTGCGATTCCAAGATAGTTGTATGTCAAGTTCGGGAAGAATTTTCTGCTAAAGGACCTCGACTCATCACTTATCTCAAGAAGGTAAAGGAGTTATTGGAAGGTTTGGAGCATTATAGCATAACACACATTCCAAGTGCGGAAAATCAGAAAGCAGATCGACTGGCGAAGCTAGCAAGTTCTGATGACCCTAAAGAAACTGAAATGGTTCCGATAGAGGTGTTGGAATCACCGAGTTTCGACCTAATGGAAGTAGAGCTAGCCTTGGAAGTTGAACCAGAAAGAGAATCCTGGATGACATCGATTA
This sequence comes from Allium sativum, assembly GCA_030737875.1. Taxonomy (NCBI): domain Eukaryota; kingdom Viridiplantae; phylum Streptophyta; class Magnoliopsida; order Asparagales; family Amaryllidaceae; genus Allium; species Allium sativum. Next base: position 654,254,304 of record CM060923.1, read on the forward strand.
AGAATTTTCTCAAGAGTGGAACCCTCCCATTAAAAAAGAGCGAAAGACGAGCTGTAAGACGCAAGGCTACAAGATACGTTTTACAGGACGACATCCTTTATCATCAAGGGTTTTCAATGCCCCTGTTACGGTGTATCGCACACGATGACGTCAAACATGTACTGCAAGAGATGCATGAAGGTGAGCGTGGAGATCACACTGGGTGCCAAACCCTAGCAAAGAAAGTGTTACGGTACGGATATTTCTGGCCTACCGTGAATAAAGACGCGGCTGATATTTCACGATGCTGCGATAGATGTCAAAGATATGCCAAAGTTCCCAGAGCGCCTCCGACTCAGCTCAAGTCAATGGTAAGTCCATGGTCGTTTGCCATTTGGGGAATTGACATTATTGGAGTGCTACCTATTGCCAGAGGAGGAGCTAAGTACGCGATCGTTGCTGTGGACTACTTCACAAAATGGTGGAAGCTGAACCTCTAACAACCATCACGGCGAGGAAGGTGATCAGTTTTGTGGTCAGAAACATTATTTGTCGATTTGGGATTCCGAAAACCATCATAACCAATAATGGGACGCAATCTGACAGCATCGAGTTCAAAAACTTCTGCCAGAAATATAAGATTGATAAACGATACACTGCAGTAGCTCACTCGTAGTCAAATGGCCAGGTCGAAGCCATAAATAAAGTCATTAAATCAATTCTAAAGAAGTGGTTGGAGCAGGCTAAAGCTAAATGGGTAGATGAGTTGCCATTAGCTTTGTGGGCCTACAGGACGACCTTTAAGACGACTACCGGCCATACTCCTTATTCACTTTCCTTTGGGTCAGAAGCAGTGATCCCGGTAGAATTGGAAGTCCCTTCCCATCGAGTTGCTTACTATGACCCGATGACAAATAAAGTACTCCTCCTAGAATCTCTTGATATGATTGAAGAAAAAAGAGATGAAGCCGACTTGTGTGCCTCGAGACATCGACATCAAGTAGCACGTTATTATGACCGGAAAGTTCGCTTTAAAACCTTTGAACCAGGAGACCTGGTATTAAAACGGGTCTTCCTTCCTTCGACCCAATTGGGTCCAAAATGGGAAGGGCCATACACCATCCAACGGAAGCTTGATACAGGAGCATTCAAGCTAACGACCGTGGACGGTGAGGAGGTTCCCAGAGCTTGGGATGCTCAGCACTTACGACGATATCTGAGCTGAATATGAAATGTCATCTCTTTTGTTTTCATAAGCTATGTAAAAAGGCACGACTTGTCTTAAAAAGTATGTTTATGTGAAAAATGGATTATAAAGTGGATGTAGGCTACGACTTAGCTGAACCACTATAAAAATATCATGTGTCATTTACTTTCCTGCATTATTTATATCTTCAACAATTATTCTATCATGACTGTGAAACACGAAATGTTAAACTAAATTTGGAAAGTCAAAGATGACTTATGTGCGGGAACAAATAAAATGACTGTTTTTGTGTGATAAAACACAGAAGAATGGGAAGACGACATTCTTAACTCTAACTCTCAAGAATCGAGAGAGAGTATAAAGGACGGGAAGACGACGTCCTCTGAGGCGTGAAGGTGCACCCAGATAAGAGACTGCCTCAACGAAAACTCTAACCTGGTTATGATACAGGAGAGTATAAAGATGCTAGAAAGAATAGGCATCAACGACAAAAGGAATATGGCCCCGTCATAGAATCGGGGGCAGTTGGATTATTTTAATTTAATCAATCTTGAATAGTTCTTGCTCAGTTATCCAAGATTAACTGGGGGCATATATGTGCACACATATTCCCCTCAACCATGACTTTATTACATAACTATAGTATGACATACTTTTGTATTTTCACTTAAGTGCTTAACTAACGACTATCAGACATTGCAGGAAATAAACTATTTTTATTTACAAACATGTGAGTTTGTATAAGGAAAACAAGCAAAAAAGAAGATGCGACGGCCGCACTCGCTGCAACAATTGCGGACCAATTAAACGCCAAAATACAGCAAAGCACTCTGTCGCTTGGGTTTTGGATCGGACTTGGATTTTTTGGCAGCTTTCTGAGCAGCCTTAGCCTCCTTTTCAGCATCAGTCATAATGCGTTTCAACCTTTTCTTCTCTGCAGTCGAAGTGCTAGAGTCGGTTGATTTTTTTCCCAGGAGTCGGAACACTGGAATCAAGAGAAAACTTTTTAGCAAGCTCTTCTGTAATAGACCAAGTTGAAAGCTTGACAACTAACTTTGATCTAGTATCCACCACTGCTAGAGGCTTAAGGCTTTCAGGATTCAGGTCTTCAAGTTTTAGCTGCATACATTTGTCTTGTTCGGCTTTCATTTCAGCTAAAGTGATGTCATCAGCGCTTTTTGAATCCAAAACTATAGCCACATCAGGGTCTTCCTCATGTCCCTCGCTACCACCATCGTCTTTCTAGGCATCTATCATCTCGTCATCATGAGGAGCATCAGCCTTAGACTGTTCAGCTCCCCCTCCCGACTCTACAGTGGTAGCCTTATCCTTTTCTCCTTGAGCCTTTTCCACGGATTTTGTCCAGGTGGTGGTTCCCTGGGGCACGTCAGTCTTCTCGGTCGGTTCAACACCTACAGAATGAGAAGCAACGGTTATCAACTCAGAAGAAAATAAAGGATCCTCCATCGATGGCCCAATTATGTGATGAAAAGTGGAGACAACCTTGATGAATTGGGGTGAAAAGGTAGAAATACCTTCCGATGATTTCTCAGCTGGAGTGACTGCCGTCCCTGACGCCATCTCGGGTATGGAAGATAAGAGAGATGCCTTAAGGATCCCCGAGTTTTTGGGGTCATACTCCTCGACTTCAGAAGTTTCAGCGGTAGTAGAAGAAGAACCAGCCTTAGGGATATTCTTTTGTTTGGCCATCCGCTTCTCTTCCTCTATAACAGCAGCGATGAGGCGACGCCGTTCGGCCAGACGTGCCGGCTCATCATCTCTTAGATATTTTTCCATGAGTTTATCTTCGTCGATGGAATCTACCTTGAGTTCCTCTTTCTCCCGTTCGATAATTTGACTCCATATGTGAACCAAGGTAGTTGGATAATCTTCAATCCAAGAAATGTTTCGGCGACGAATTATATGTGCGAAGAATTCGACCAGTAATTTGCCAAAACCGTGCACTTCTTCCTGAGCCTCTGACAGCTGCTTGCGGGTCTCTTCGGCGGACTTAATAACATTTTCCACATTACCCTCCGCTGCGGTAGCCCTATTCTCGGCCTCCATCAACATGGATTCCAAGTCAGCGTTTCGCTTCTCCAATTCTGTATTTTTCTCGCTAACTCGGCTTTTTCTCGCTAACTCAACTTTTTCTCGCTCCAGAGTATTGTAAGCAAGTTGCATTTTGGCGTTATCCGATTTAGCATCTTCTGCTTGTTTCTTCAACTCCAAACGCTCTTGACAATGAGACTCGAGCAAGTCATGATAACGTTTTTGTAGCTCTTCAAATTGCTGTTTGAAGTTGGTAGCATCTCGTTGAGCGATGACAAGTTGGGCCTATGTATCCTCAAGGTCTTTCTCCAAATTTTTCAAGGCTTTTGCATCGGCGTCTGCAGTCTTTTTCATTGAATTAACATCTATAATTAAAGTTCGAATGATTGTGGAGAGGTTACGTGAATACTTGAACATCTCCAAATATTGGTTCTCGACTACGTCAATCTTCGCTTTGGCCTCATCTGCCCACTTTGAGGAAATAGGCTTAAGCGCAGGTAAGAAGGTCAGATTTTCAAAATAGTGGTCGGAGAAATGCTTCTCCAGATATGCCCGCTTAACTTTTGATTCAGCATCCAGTGGTGGAGGTTCGTAGTATGTTAGCTCAGTATCCTTATGTTTAGCGGGTACGATGGCCGCATCACCCTTTCTAGGCCGCTTATTAGAAACCATATGTTTGCCTCGTGAGTCGGTATCTTTCGGCGGGCTTCTTTCCCGATTGTGTTTGTCTTGAGGACAAGTTCGGTCTTTGGGCTGCGATGTATCTCCTCCTCGACGACTCTAATAGCTTTTATATCGATCTGGATCCGACCGGATGGGGGAGCGAGAGCGCGAGGTGCGCGACTGATAAGAATCATGAGGCCTTCTATCCTCTCTACCCCGGCTTTCACGATGATCATGCTCGACAACGGTAGGGGCTCTGGACATGCTGCGACGTATTTTCCTAATGTCATAGTAAGGATGAGACATTGTACCAGCGCAACAATGTAAGTGGAATTCAGAATCAGTATTCTCATGAGAAGTAAATGCTGTGAAGTGTGGTGCTATTGTGTTAAGTGCATCCTAAGTGGTGTGCCCTCCGACAAACCCGAGTCCAAAGCCAAGGCCAGCTCGAGTGGGCTCTTCGGCCTTAACGGGAGTAGTCTCCTCTGAAGAAGTAAAAACTAAAGGATTTGTGCCAAAATCCTCTGAAGTATAGATAGTTTCAGGTAGGGGGAGATCTCCCAAACCCTGAAATGTGGGATCATCGGTAGTAAGGACATCTCCTTGGGAAACGTCTATTGGCAGTTCTTTAGGAGAAAGTGACTTCTCAGGGGAAATAGCGTCCCCAGGGACGATGTACCCTTCCCGGTGCTTCTTGGCTATGTTGGCCAGCTCATCGTCTTGAGTTGAAGATGGAGAAGGTGAAGTCCGAAGAGGTATTGTTGGACTTTTCGAGCCCTCGCCCGTTTCAGGAATTATGTCCATTAGGGGGATGTATACATATGGACCCGAGCCATGACCTATGATGTGGGTAATGGACTATAGCCCGTGATGATGGAGGTATTCATCCTTAAGAACTTCATCGATGGTAAGAAATTTTTGGTCGCCATTGAGAAGCTGATGCATCCGATTAAAGTACAATTGATGTGATATTTGTTTTGGGTTATCAACTGCAAACAAAACAGAAAGCAAGTTAATGTATTGGCATGAACGTTCAAAACTGAGATCTAGAAAATCAATGCTTTACTTGATTTTGTCCATCTCCTAGCGCACCCTGGCTGTTGCCTGATATAAAACCATTCTAGCTTGGAATCGTCGGCCTTGCTGCTAAATGAAGCTGAAATAATTTTCCTTTTCGGGACTGATTCAAAGTAAAAGAAGGAAGGAGTTTCTTTATTCCGATGCTTGAAATTATAAAAAAGGTGGACGTCGTCGAAAGTGAGCTCTGTACCTAAAATCTCTCTGTATGCTTTATATAAAGTATATAAGCAAGCATAGGAGTTGGGATGTAACTGCATGGGGGCAATCCGCATCTGTCTTAGAAAGTCGACAACAAAAAGCGGAAACGGTGGAATAGCCCCAACTATACACATCAATCGGGTAATTGCCATAAATCCTTCTGGGGGATTGTGAGGACAGTCAGTTTTCGATGGCAACAGGGTATCCCTTTTCAGTATCCCGTGCTTTAAGCATATGCGAACAAGTCTGTCATCGTCGATCGTTGATTCAACAGAGTCTTTGGGTGACTCCAATATAATGGCAGACTCGAACTCATCAGGAGCTCGATTACCTCCAATCCCTCCTTACTCCTCATCGCCCAGAGAAACTTCTCTATCGGAAGGCGTTTCGTTGTTATGCGCTCCTACTTCATAATCTGGGCCCTCATCGTCCCATTCAGGGTCTAAAGAAGAAGATATGTCATCAATGGTAACTTTCTCAGAAGTTTCCGCAACTTCCATCTTCTTAGCCAGCCTAGATGAATGTTTCTCGGCCATGATCACTAGACTACTGAAGAAACAATAGCGAGGATTAGAGTAAAGTTGCCTGTGTCCCCCGTGTGTGTATGTGAACTAAAGTGTGTGCTACGTGTAACAAAGATGCAAAGTAAACACATGAGAGCGTGATATGAAGATTCAAAGAAATAATGATGTTTCAGAATAGTTCTTGATGTTTGTTATGTTCGTAAGGCGCTATCCTAACTGTTCATCAAGTTGAAGGTTATGCCAAGCATTGATTAAGCTAGTTGGATAAATTCTCGAGCATTGAGATTGACTGTTTCAGTTCGGTTCGGGTACGTGCAGTGGGATTGGATCGGAGAACAAAGTTATGTTTTGATCTGAAGCAAGTATCCACACCAATAAAGTAACACCGGATCGGTTCGGACGTAGGCAACTGGATCGATTCGGACGTAAGCAACCGGATTGGTTCAGATTGACTTGAATGATCATGCCTCTTCTCCTCCTTGTCTCTTACTCCGATCCGACCCGGTCAAGTGGGCTTCGTTCCCTCTTTTGTTGCTTTTTCTTTTGCTCCGACCCAATCCGGTCTTGTGAACATTTTTCCTTTCCCTTCACTCCAGCGTTTCTCTACCCGAACCAATCCCAGTTCCTACCCATTCCTTCGTCTTCTTCATTCTCCCTCTCGCTTAACTAGTACCGAACCCATCTCTATCTCACAAACCCCAATTAAAACCAAGCACTTAAGTGCTCAACTATCCATTGAGTTCCTAATCCCCTCTCCTAACGCCTCGAGGTGGTGACAGAGCCACCAACGATGATGGCGAGGAGAGAGGAGGCCAAGGCGTTGAAACTAAACAAACGCCGTGATCGAATCGCCCAATTTGACCACAAATCTCGACTGAAATTAGTTATTACAAGAATAATCAAAGCTTTTAACCTACCAAATTGTTTAATTTAAGGAAGAACGAGAAAGTTTTGGAGTTTTTGAAATTCTAGGGTTTTGATGCGAATTCTGTTGGACGAGAATAATAAAAGAAGAAGAGGAAGAAGAAGATGGGAGAAATACTTATATAAAGTTGTGGTGACTACTCGTATTCACAGTATTCTCTGACCCGTACGGATCGGGAGTCAAGCCTTCAAAGGAACTCTGGCCTGTTAGTCCATGGTGAAGCAATACTGGAGGGCCTATCTGGGTGTGCCACGGGAGTAAATCCATTCGGATCGGAATCCGAACTGAAAGGGACCATATACATTGATTTGACACGCAGGGTGAATTTGAGGAAAAGTAAAGAAAAGGCTCACCTGGAAGAATCACTGGACATTAAAAGGAGCTCTCAAAGTTGTTTGAAGATGAAGAATTCATATGGAATGTGGATATATATAAGCAGCAAAAGCCATGACTTTATGAAGCGACACAACACTACAAGTAAATGGAGGCGATCATTCAATGGTTCTAATTCAAAGGATGTTTCGTAAACTGCTTCGAAGCACACTTTATCTTAAATAAGAGTGTACTTCGAGGGGGCAAATGTTAGCCTACTTTGTGAACTAGGCTACACAAAGAGAAAATAGTGAGAAAGATACCATATCGGTTCGGATCGGAGGAAGATAGCGCAGGATGTAAGTAGAGATCAAGAACGCAGATACCATATCGTTCCGGATCGGAGGAAGATAACGCATGAGAAAAGTAAAGATCAAAGATGCAAAAATCATATCGGTTTGGATCAGAGGAGTACGTCAGCAACATCAGAAAATAGCGAGTGGCCTCATCGGATCGGATCGGAGGCAGCCGATCCGAACTCCTTTCTCTGAGCATGTGACCATTGCTACACACGTTTCCTGAAAGCTCGGACCAAGCATGACCATTTCTCCTACGATCTCCCACTAAATCGATGCGCTGTCACCATCTGGAAACCTCCGAACCCGACTCTTATGGGATGGGTGCCACGCAATTCCGAACCGGAGCCACTTGGAAGAATTTTTTCACCTATAAATACACTATATAGAGGCATTTGAAAGGATCTTTTGGCAAATTCTCAGTTCCAACTACCTCCAAGCCGAATTTCAAAACTACATTCAAATTAAAATCATCTCTTAAAGTCTATTTTTGAGAGATTTGAGTTATTTAATGCATTGTATTTGTGATATTGAGTGAGAATCATTGCTGTATTTGTATTCAAATCATCAATTATAAGAAAACAAAGTGGACATAGGCTCTTTAACGCCGAACCACTATAAATCGTGTGTTCTTTGTTGCTTTTTGATTCTATTTCATTGAAATCATAGTTAATTTGGATGTTAGAGTCAATTCTTGGTCTAACACTAATATTATGAAATCTTTGTTTAATAGCATGTGAGGTGTAATTACTTTTAGCTGTTGTAAAACGATTTTTTACAACTCCTAGAAACAGTTGTAAAAAAGGTTGAGTTTACTACGATTGCCAGTTGTACTAGACATATTACTACTGTTTTTGGCAGTTGTGAAAGGTTTTTTTTGTTCTAGTGGTACTTGTAGCAACACCTTTAGCGGTGTAACCTTAGGATAGAAAAGATGTTGCCTTTAACTCTATGGCAACGAGGCAAAAAGCAATCCCAAAAAAGTGTTGCCACAGATCTATAGCAACAATTTTTGGCACCTACTGCGTCATTTCTCTAGATTTTGCGTAGGCCAGCTATGGCGTAGTGAAGATTCAGGGAAATAAGAATAGAAAGGGAAGAGGTTAGGGATTTGGCCTTTCAAAGAGGAGATTAACGCATAGAAATCACAAATTTGCATTGGGAATTTGATTAATATATTGAATTTTGAAATTGCGGTTTCAACTTTTTGTGTGGTGGGTCAAAATAGTGGGCGACTACAGAGTGAAGGATTTTCAAGGATTGCGATTATATATATAGAGTTAGGGATTGGAATATTCCTAGAATATATTATTTGCTATTATTCTTTAGGCATTTCTTGTTCGTTTGATCACATTTAATATCCAATCGAAATGAATCTTGACATTGTTGTATAATTTGATTTTCCGGACTCATTGAAACTTGTTTCATCGAAATCCAAGCCTATTTGGAAAAATGGCAGAATTTTAAATATTAAAATCATCAACCAGTTCACATTTAATTTTTGTATGCTCACGAAACAACTCCAGTTGGCTCAAAATGTGAAATCTTCCAATAATTAAATATTCCGGACACGATGGAACTGGTTTCATCGAAAATGGAGGTCGTTTGAATAATAGCACTTTTTAAGGGTCCAATTTAAATTAAAATAAAACAATTTTTAAATACCTCAATATAAAAATATTATAATCAACCACACTTGAGCAGAATTTCATATAGCTTTAAAATTAAATACTTTGGATTGAATTTCAAGCTAAATCGATAGTAAATATATTGAATAACCCTTTTATTTAATATAAATGATCGTTAAATTTATAAACGTATTCCGTAGCGACATTTGTGAAAATTTGATTTAGACATAAAACAAAATCTACAATACGAAATATTGATTTTTCTTTTCCATTAGAAAATTTTAGTCAAATAGATCTGAATGTTTCTTGTTTCAAAGAAATCTGACTTATATTGAATCTTGTATTTCCAATTGAATTTCAAAACATTAAATTACAAACTACCGCGACATTACGAGCTTGGTTTAAATTATATTATAAATTGTACATTCAAATTACATTTTTAATAAATAAATTCCATGTAAAGTCCATTTATATTCCTAGCACAACATTCAAAATAAATATAAATTTTCTAAATTAAATGGATAAAAATATGGGTCGTTACATTCCTCCCCCCTCAAAAGAATTTCGTCCCTGAAATTACTAAGGTAGGAAAAATGTTACATACCCTATTAACTAAGCTAAAAATTCCTTAGTTTATTCCTTAAATTCATTTTTTACTGAACCAATTAATTTCAATTAAAATATTAATTTATTCCTTTTAATGAAAATTTTAAAAAATCCTGAAAATTTTCTAACGCCCTAAATTTTCAAAATATCTCGGTAGAGTCTCCCCTAAATTTAGGGACTTCTGCGATATCACCGGAACAACAAATTTATATATACACACACACACACACACATTGACCCACACGATTGGAAAACAAAATTCAAAACCCAATTTTAGTATTTTTGCGTAGGCATACCTTATATAAGTGTTGTTAAGCGAGCGGACTCAATTTGTATTCACTTTATGCTGCAAACTCAAGCCATTGGCTCTAGATACATGTACTAACTCAATTCAATAGGTGAGTCTTAAATCATGAAGTTTAAATAATCATTCATCCTTTTAATTCGAGCAAAAACACCAAATTTCCATGTTCCACATATTTTACATGGATTTATCAGCAAACCCAATGTTATTACTCATTTCTAACATTGGTTTTAAATCAATTTATTTACTTCTCATGGGTTCAAACAATTTAATTTGTGTCGGTTTATCAAAGTGACAATCCAACTCATACCATTTTCTTATGAATCGATTCATAAATTCACCTGGCCAAGTTCCCATCCAATTGCAATTAAATTTTATTTTAGCTGATTTCAAACATCACCCATTTATTTTCACATGGTTTTCACTCAATAGCTTATATTCAATCGACCATCCATCCAAATTGATTCAGATCAACTAATTCACTTCCCATAAGTTACTCAATTTAATTTTCAATCCAATACAATTCTATTTAATTTAAGTTAAGTTAAATTTCAATTCAATCGAATTTAGTTTCATTATTTCAATCGATTTAACTTATATAAGTTAATTTTAAATTCAGAATTTAAATTCCTGGCTTTGATTTAAAATTCCTTTAAAATAATGTAAATATATGCAAATATTATAACCATTTGCAAATTCAAAACATTTGAGTTGTCTTTAACAACTTGTTTTTCCAAACCAATTTTCCATTAACAAATTATTCTGGTAGCAATTCGTCACTGAGAAACTCGAAAATGAATACCGAAAATGCCGCAATCCATTATCAGAATTATTTTCTTGCTACTAAAGTGATTTCAGCGCTTAATCACTTTAAAAATCTATTAAACCATTCTTATTCCAAAATTCTTTAAAGTAATGTTATATTACTTTATAATATTTCAGAAAATATTTTCTGAACATCCGGAATTCAAATTCCAATTCCGGTTTGAACTTAATCTTGGTTTATCTCATTTGTATACATTATCCGTATACGAATTATATAACCATTTCAATATTTCATAATTCCATTTGATTGTAATCATAATCAATACATTCATATATAATAATTCAGAATTTATTCCTCTTATATTAAAATAATTTTGGGGAAAATTATTTCATTTACCCTTTTTAAAATAATACTGTATCGAATTACTTTGTTCGAGAGTTCAGAAACACTTATCGATGTAGTTGTACATTCTGTATCGACCAGAATTCATAAAACACTCAAAAACTAGTCAACATAATATAAACAATTTTATATCAAATCTACAAATACGCGCTCATATATATATGCTCAAACTTAATCTAGGGTATTTCTAACCCTATCTCTATCGAGTTACGCCACAGAGCCAAGGTTATTACTCAACTTTCAGCTCTAACACCAAATGTAATGACCTGAATTTCCGTACCCTTTGAGTTGACTAACTACACCACACTTCCAAACCTAATTGCATAGAAATACGAATCATTAATAGAAAGAAGTTAGAGAATGGGAAATTGAACGAAAGAAAAGTTAGAATAGAAGAAAACGAAGAACACAAATCTCACAGCGGAACGGATAAAATATATTAAATAACATAACTTTTGAAATACGCATTTGTTTTGCATATACATACCATTATCAGAGTACGCTAACAATTTTTGGAACAATTATAAGCGCATGTTTCCAGATATAACATAGAACACTACAGAACATATGATAGTCTATGGCTAACTGATGAAGCCTCCTGCTTCAAGCTCCACCAAGTGAATCTGTAAAATCCTGACTACTTGACTGCCCATACAAATTTGGGCACCTAAGAGTTTAGGGAAAACAAAACAAAACAAACTCTGGGTTAGTCATGGAACTGGTGTGAGTAAACTCCAACCATTGGTTTAATTTTTAAAAATCATTTCGAAAGAAAAGATAATCGTAAGACCGATCCACACATAAACATGGACGGTTTTTACCTTACAATAACCCGAAATATTTTGATATCAAAATTTGGTGATATTATAATAGTGTCTAAATCAAATAAATAGAAATCTAGTGGAACGCTTGCATCTCACACTCCATATATAATAGAAAATCAAAAACCGCAGGGCGCTTATTAGAGATTGGATTCCGACTATGACAAGGTACGTAACCACCTTCTGATAGTGTATCTCTAGAGGGGAATACGCTGGGTTCAACAAGAACGTCTTACGACCCGACCCACACTTAGCTGGCCACTCATTTAGATTGAGTGTACCGAGCATATTATCACCAACAGTTGTGATCATCAACCATTACCGAATGCATATAGCAGTGAATAGAATACGAAGCAATTGGAATTTCCCTAAATCAAGTGATAATACACCTAATGGGAATGAACCATGTAACAACCCATATTTCAATAACATGTTAAAACGAGAATCAAGGCAGAATTTGATTTTAAATTCTGAATCAAGTAAAACGGGCTATGCCATTGCGTTCGTCTCGGAAAAATACGCGAAATAGAGTCCGAGTTTTCGAAAATCGGAGTCTGTATGACCCGGTTAAGGCCCAAAGAAGTTTTCGGGAAATTTGAATTTCGAAACATGCAGAAATGGGGCCAGGCGGGAAAATTCCCGCCCAGACAAGTCGACAGGCATGTCGACAGGCATGTCGACAGGCATGTCGACAGGCATGTCGACAGGCATGTCGACAGGGCTGTCGACTTGCCTTGTCGGCTGATTCTGATCTGGTGCACCTATTTTCTATCTTGGCTAGGTTTTTGGGCCTGGTTTGAAATCTGACGGTTCAGGTTGGTCCTAGGGTTAATCTAAGGGCCTAAAACTATCCTAATCTCTATAAAAAGACCCTAAACCTAACCTAAATCCCTAAAAATCAAACCTAGCAACTAAGTGCTGCCAAAATCAATTTTGATCATGGCCTCCATCTCCAATCCCTAGAGCCTATGCACTCAAATCAAGTTCAAATCAAAAGGTGCAAGCTTGCTACACCAAATCAAGGCCAAATCAACATTGCTATGCGAGTTCCATGACGATTCTTCTACAAAGGAGGAACCTTTCTTAGCCAAGATGGTTCATGCTCCTTTCCCTAGGCCTAACTAAGTAAGTTCTAGCTACTTTTGGATCAAAACGGTAGTTTTAATGTTGGCATGGGATAAAATGAGGCTAAACATGATTATGCGAACCTATATGAACCTTACCTTGCCTCTTGTGTTCAGGTTTATGATTTTAGGCCATGTGAGTGACTTAATCATGCCTCTCATGCTATGCATAACCTAGTTTAACTTGCAAGTTTGGATCTTTATGCATGAAATGCTAGTATGAACCTTTAGGAACCACTTTACTTGTGAAACATTGGCTAAGACAAGATTTTGGGGCTTATGCATGTTTATGAACCCAAACCCCTTATGCTAACATGCAAGTTTGTGGCCAAATCCTTTATGAGATTATGCATGCTCGTGGCCAATCCCCCCTTTTAAGTTGTGCATGTTTATGGCCAAACCCTTTTTGATAATATGCATGTTTGTGGCCGAATTCCCTTGTGACATTTTGTGTGTTTGTGGCCAAAACCCTTTTTATGACACTATGCATGTTCGAGGCCAATTTGTAGTCATAGTATTCCTACTATGTTGACTCGTCTATACTTACGTTGGAAACACGTTTTGGGGTTGGGTTAGACGAGCGTGAATATACATGAGAAACTTAACTTGAAGTTCCATGAAATATGATGTGAAACATGATTTAGGTTAAATGGGTATAACATGACAACATGTAACATTGAATATAGCATGTAAGTTAACATGTAAATATGCATAAAAACATGAGCTTGGGAATTTACCTATTAAGTTAGGTCTACCCTTTGGGAATTTACCTATTAAGTTAGGTCTACCCAAATGCTTGAAAACTTGTAACATGTTTTGGAAACATGATGAATTTAGATAATATAACTGTGGCCAACTCGAGGTTGGGTTGAGTTTGCAACGTAAAACTACCCGGAACCGACCGGCCTAACTAGTAGTTGCAAACAATAAGACCCAATGTGAGAAGTTGGTCATGTCGCGCTTAAGACCCGAGGTTAGACTAGGTTGTGGTGTAAACCTACCCGGACCCGCCCGGCTTAACTAGTAACCACAACAAGGTCTAATGTGAGAGGTTGAGGGTGCATTAATTAAATTAATGCCACATAATAGGGTTAAGTTAATTTGATTAATGAGGCTTAACCAAATATGATATGGACAAATGGGTTAAGTAATTTGATTAGGCTAATGATACTTAACAAAACATGATAAGCTTGGATAGGTTAAGTAACTTGATTTGCCTAATGACACTTGACCATTTTTATACGACTAGTGGATGGGATTAAGTTAACCAACACTTAACTAATCCAACACGATAACGTGATAAGGTTAAGTAAATTTTCTTAATGACACTTAATCGTATAATACAGTTAATGGATGGGGTTAAGATTAGGCTTAACTAATCTAAACATGATAATCGGATGGGGTTAAGTTAAACACTTAACTAATTTAACACGATGATTTGGTGAGGTTAAGTGGCCTATACTTAACCAATCTAACTTGTTAATTTGATGAGGTTAAGTTAACCTATACTTAACCAATCTAACGTGAAAACATGATAAGGCTAAGTCACGAATCGTTTCGAATACGCTTGACCGATTTGACTCGGTAATTTGATAGGGTCAAATTAATGTATACTTAACCAATCTAAAATGATAATTAGACGAGGTTAAGTCATGGATTGCTTGATATACTTAACCAACTTGACACATGGTTTGTAGGGTTAAGTCTTGGACTTGGATACTTAGCCAATTTTGACATGGTTTGTAGACGGGCTAAGTTATGAACTTAAGTGACACTTAACCCATTAGATAAACCCTAATTCGGAGGATTAGGTAAATAACCATAGTTAACAAGGATTATGGAAATAAGGCTAAGTGGTAAACCTTAGTTAAGGGAAACTAAGTAATAATTCTTAGTCAAGGAAATTTGGACCATTTCTTAGATAGATTAGTAACCCGATACGTTAGGTCAACGTTTAAGTATGCATGTAGGAGCAGGCTATCTGATTTAGATAAAGGCTCCAACGAACTGGGTAACGAAGCAGCGGCTTCAGGGAACGTGAGGATATTCATGGGATCCCTCTGTGAGCTGCCAGGTCATTATACTAGGCTCACAAGAGGTTGAGGTCTGCGGTAGAAGAACCAAGAATACGCCTTGGTTGCTATGCGAGCGACCTAAAGACTGGGGTGGATAGCAGTGAGTCGACGAATACATAAGGTGCCCGAGATAGCAAGTTCGTCGATCATCTACCATCTTGAGTCAAGCGTGTACGTATGGAAAGGCAGGGAACACCCAACAGACCATAATTGCTATCTAATTATGGGTGAGGTAGGCCGTAGGATGTGGGCTGGCCGGAGTGTAGTTCTCATGCAAGATTTTCTCTTGTGTTGCCTTTCACTAGTTGAGGGAGGGGTCTCGTGGGACCATAGCCACGTGTAGAAAAGCAGACCTTAGCATCAGCATCGGCAGATAAATCTAAAGCTCCCGACCGAGTCCTGTATTTCTTGTTTTGGCCGGTGACAGGACTCGGATGGCACGATATGATACATGTGCATCCAGTTATAGAAAAAAGATTCACGATGAATGCGTGGGGAAAAGGGCGCGGTTGAGGGTTAGCGTAATCCCTAGTGGCCTAGGTGGTTTAACCCAAACCGAAATACGAAAGCGTGCAATAGGTAAGCGTAATCCCTAGTGGTGCTAAGTGGCGTAAGTCCTAGTAGTTCAAACGATGATTCATACGGAAGAGCCTAGCTAGAACAAGGGTGACAGTCCAAACGATTTCAAGGATAATACGACATGAGGAAGCCCGTACAAGATACGGCAAAGGACTGAACTTATATACATGGAAAGAAACGTATGATTTGAGTAACCTATATATGCGATATTAGGTTGACATGGACCATTACACGACTTTGAGCACGGGACATTCATGGTTAACACATGACGCGGGTAGGGATACTAGTACGAGAGGTGCAGAGCAAATATACATGTTAGAACTAGGAAGAATATACATAATAGATACCGTGGGATGTTAGACGGGGTAGATACCTTGGGATAATGTACTCGATAGAAATCTGACGATGTGATACCTTGACTTATCATAACACCGTAGTTTATCATGATACCTTAGTTTACCTTGCCGCAGTAGTTCAACCGGCTACCCTGGTTTATCTATCTTGTAGTTATCCTTATGTTTACTTTCAGTTTATGCATGTCATGTTACCTTTACCTGTTTTTATACTAGAAGTAGATAGGACTTACTCAGTCTTTTTGACTGACCCGTTTTGTTTCGCCTCTTTTCTTCCGTTCCCCCCCCCCCCCCCCAGGTTTCAGGGAGGAAACAATGCTGTTTAGTTCGGACTTCTTCTGCTTGAAGGTCATCATGGATGGTTTGGACTTCTCTTGGCTATGGCTACTTTACTGTTTTACTTGGGGAATAATTTATCAAAAAGTCTTTATGCTTCTTTACTATGGCAAGACAGGTTTTGATGTACTCTGATGTAAAAGGCTTTAGACCTTATTTATTCATGTTATGAAAGTTTGATTTTACTTCCGCTATTTATATATATGTTCTGTCTTATGATATTTCTGTGCATGTTTACCAATAATGCCCCTCTAAAGCTAGTGCATTCCTTTGCGAGTGACCCTAGCGGAGGCGGGGTGTTACAAACCACATGGCCATGTTGCCTGCCCGATTTTTGTCATTTCCCGGTTGATGAGGCTTGAGGTCACGATTGTCTTTCAAAAACATCTTACCACCATTTCCTTACTGGAACATCATCAGATCCGTCCATATACGTTGTCCTGGGACTGGATAAACCGAAGGCACCATTCCATTAATCCATCTTGGGCAATTTCTACCTAAGATTAACAGAACATCCCTTGCACTTTACTCCATCTTCGATCATCTTTAGCCTAAGTTGATTCGTAATGCTTTTGCCTATATGGAGTGGTTTTCAGATAATAAATCTAATCCCGGTCTCTCTGTATCGACAACGGAGGTATAAAATAAACTAAAACTTTGACAGCCGGTGATTTAACTAATAAAGTAACATCCATTCAGTCAACGATCCTATATTCCAAGTGGAATTTCTACAGATCAACCGTCAAACAATATTGGCCCATTTTTACATTAATTTCTTATTATATTATCATTTTCAATTCCCATTTCCCACATTTCGTATCCTTTCAAAGTTCTATTTTCTCTCTCGTTTTGATAAAACATTTCCCATATCCTAATTTCTTTATTCGAGGAAACATCTCTTATTCCAGTTAGAAAATATTTCTAAATATTCACGAATCCTTATTTTCAATATTCATAAAATATACCTTATTAATATCGGAAAATATTTCCATATTCCTTTCCTTAATTCCTTGTTGACCTATTCATTTCATTTCCTACGTGTAGAAAATATCTCTCATTTTATTCATTTCAATATCCTTTAAATTAACTCGATATTATAAAATCATCGTTATTATAACTCAAAACCATTTTTCATCTATGAACTAACCATATTGCTAACCAATCTTCACTATCAAACCTTAAACATTCCTCCATCAATCATGAAATCAATCAAGTTGGGTATGGTTACCTCTCAGACCTTAATTGAACAACATTCTCAACTTGAAACAGTCAAAGCTCACAACTCCAAACAAAACATCGATTACGCGACTCTAGATTCAATGTAAGAGTCCACTTCTTTTATGGAAAAACCCTGATTATAAGGTAGCGTTATAATCGCTGTTTCCAAATATTCAATTTATAAAACATTTATTTTAACGGTAGTGTTAAAATCGTTGTTTATATTTATAAAACCTTTAATATAACAATAGCATTATAATCGTTGCTTTAAATTTATAAAACATTTATCATAACAGTAGCGTTATAATCGTTGTTTTGGATTTACAAAACATTTATTATAACGATAGTGTTATAATCGTTGTGTCCAAATAATAATTATATTAAAATATAACTTGTACTTATTAATTTAATTAATAAGTAAACAAATAATAAATTAAATGATTGAATTTGATTCAAAACGGAAAGAAAAAATAACTACTTCCCTATTCTAATAAATAACTTTCTCTCCAATAATCTATATTCGATTTATATTCCGAACTTTGGAATCAATCTGCCATTTTAGGTTAATTCAAATTCCAAATTCACTTTTGAATTTATCCTTTCCAAATCATTAAAAATTCCTTTATAACCATTCCAGTCTTTGAAACGTTATCACACTTATATTCCGAGTTTAAAACTAAAACTTATCGTTCTCTTTTTAAATGATTACCCATTTACCTTTTCATTCAATTTCCAATCTGGATCCATATTTCAAATCTAAATTTCCTTTAGAGATATTACACTTGCAAAATATTTCCTTTAAACCAAATATGTTCCTTTGATTTCATACATATAAACATATCTTAAAGCCAAATTTTATTTATAACTTTTATTCAGATTTTTCCATACAAATCTCATTTATACTGTAATCATTTAAAATCTCGTTTATAATTTACTTTATAATTTGCCAAGTTCAATCCTCATTTCAAATATTGGTCCCAAAACCATTTTTCCACTTTTCCATATAAATTCAAATTTGAATTTATATTTCAATTTATCCCATGATAAATAATTCACTTAATTTATATTCTCATTTATAAACAATTTCTTTGTTTTCTCCATTAACAAGTTTTTAATTTCATCTCAATTGGAAACTACATTTCTGTTTTTGGAAATAAATTCCCTTTTAAAATTCATATTTTATTTTCTATATTCGAAAATATTTTACGGTATGTAAATAACAAATTCTAGGGCTAATGGTAATAAGATCAATCATAGTTATTATATCACAATCAATGCAAACATAATAATATAAATGTTGAGGAATCCAGTTGGATCCCACCAACCGGTTTCCCTGGATCCACAGATTTTGGTCAAGCATCAATAATATTATTTTCACATCAATATAGTAAACATAATAGTTGATCAAAGATTTATATATATATAACTATATCAACCATTTCAACCAATTTCAGCAGCCATTCATTCAAACAACCATCACAAAGTATAAAATTACTAGAAATAAAATTAAAACTCGTTTTTATAAAAAAATATAAATGAGCCAGAGTTAGTGAATTTACTCACAATGTTTCAGTGGATGATTATACTTTTATTTCGTTTTAAAATCAAACAGACGTTTGATTTTATCATGAAATCCCAATCGCTCCATTTCCAACGAATATCGTTGTTGGGATTCCAATGGATCCCGTCGCGTTCAATTCTGTTTATGAATGAACGTTATATAATATTTACAAGTTAAATAAAATTTAAATTAGTAAATTATCTTAATTACTGAGATTAATTAAGTTAACCATTCTTTTACCATTCATTATTCCCGAACTCACAATTAGGCATTTCAAGCATTTCCCCGCCTCGACGACCGCCACCTTAGCCATTTTTCTCCACTAACATTAATCCCCATCTTCAACGAAACCACATCCATGTTTAAATGTCCATCTGCTTAGTCTTCCATTCCAAAGAACAGAACTTGATGTAACCACCTTTAGATAAATACACATGTGCACCATTTTCTTTTCAATTTATATATATACCATTTGAACTCTTCACAAGACAATTCTAAATCAGTAGAAAAATATATACTTCAACTTCATTCAAAACCTTGCCCTGTACGTTCCTCTCTCAATCACCATCTCCATCAAAACTTCATTCAACATATCATATAGTCCGCAAACTCCCTCTTTGTAATAGCAATCGACGTGTACTGTTATTTGCAATTCATCATGAATGCATCTTCTTCTGTCCAGCAGCATCTCCCCGTTACTACAACTCGAACACCACCATATCAATAACAGTAACTACCAATAAGTCTATCTCTAGTTTTTTTCTAATGGATGACTTACATATAAATATATGGAGTTCAAATTTTACTGGTTGAATTTTTTCTCCTTCCCCAATGAGGTAAAGACCCGCTGTTTCTCTTTATCTGCTACAGCGAAGTCCCTAATCTCCCATGCGCATCCGACTCTTCCCAAAAAAATGAAGTCTCACTTTACCAATTGTCCAGCGACCCTCCTTAAACCGTACCTTGCCACCATCTTGTAATTCGAACCCCTCCTCCGACACCCCATCGATCTACGTGGCTCCAACAATTCGAGGGACAACCTCAGTACTCCTACCGAACGAGACTTCCTCCTAGGTTTGCTTGGCAGCGACGCCACTTGAGTGCGAGTTGACCCATACTCCATGACAACGACGAGCCCCCCATGCTCTTAAACTTCACTTCATGTCGCATCCCATATATCCTCCTCTATTGACCAAGTAACACCCCGAATTTCAGTTAACACTGATATTCACTAATTAAAGAATTAATAATCTCAGATGTGAGAATCAGGGGAAACGGGTTACGTCATTGTGTTCGACTCGGAAAAATACGCGAAATAGAGTCCGAAATTTTGTAAATCGGAGTCCGTATGACCCGGTTAAGGCCCAAAGAAGTTTTCGGGAAATTTGAATTTCGAAACATGCAGAAATGGGGGCCAGGCGGGAAAACTCCCGCCCAGCCAAGTCGACTTGGCTGTCGACAAGGCTGTCGACTTGCCTGTCGACATGCCTGTCGACTTGGCAGTCGACAGGGCTGTCGACTTGCCGTGTCGGCTGATTCTGGCCTGGGTGCACCTGATTGAGTTTTGGGCTGGGT
This sequence comes from Allium sativum, assembly GCA_030737875.1. NCBI lineage: Eukaryota > Viridiplantae > Streptophyta > Magnoliopsida > Asparagales > Amaryllidaceae > Allium > Allium sativum. The sequence continues at coordinate 654,274,948 of CM060923.1, forward strand.
TGGAGGGCTTGGGACGAAATCTGACAGACCTAAACTAACCTAGGGTTAATCTAAGGGTCTAAAACGCAACCTAATCCTATAAATACACCATAAGACTACCCTAATTTGTACTAAAAATATAATTTGTGCCATCATGCTGCCAAAATGCAACTTAGAAGGAGCCTCCACTAATTTGTGAAGAGGATTGTAAGCTAATCAACTACTAATCCACCTCTACTTCAACTCTAGCAATTATCTAAGGAGCTAATCTTGGAGTTTGTGAGTTTCTATCACTTTAATAACCAATTGCTAAACTAAGTAGATGAGATGTGATGAGATTATATGGTTTTGCTTGCGGATCAATGGGTTTTAGGTCATATGTTATGATGCTAGTTTGCTAATCACTATGTTTAACACTTATTCATGATGACACTATGTTTATGCAAGTTAAGTGTTTGGGTTTATGCATGTTAAGTGGTGGGTTTTATGCATGCTAAGTATTCGATTTTATGCATGCTAAGTATTCGATTTTATGCATGATAAGTGTTTGGTTTTATGCAAGTTAAATGAGTGGTTTTATGCTAGAACCATGTGTGAAATAAGTGATATGACATGCAAGTTTACCCTATGAGTTTGGATCTATAATATGCATAATCTATGCAAGTTGTTTGGATTAGTGATATGCATAACATATGCGAGTTTACCTTTGTATGTCATACATAAATATATGCAAGTTTGTCTCTTTTTATGATATGCATAATATATGCAAGTTTGCCTCTAAGTATGGCATGTTATGCAAGTTCATATGCAAGTTATGATGCAAGTTCATATGCAAGTTATGATGCAAGTTCATATGCAAGTTATGATGCAAGTTCATATGCAAGTTTGTCTTTTTATGATATGCATAATATATGCAAGTTTGCCTCTATGTATGACATAAGTACATGTGCAAGTTCATCCCTTTTAGACCTATGACATGTATGCAAGTTGACACTTTTATGATAGGTCTATGACATGAACATTTAACCAAGTTACCATCTTTATGACATATGTGATTCATGCAAGTTTGGGTTGGTTATTTATGCAAGTTGGGTTTATGGTCATATATGCAAGTTGACACCTTTTAAACCCATGATAATGCTAATGATATGCTAAGTTGAACCCATTGTGTGTATGATGAATCTTCTCTTTTGAAGTATGTCATGTTAACGTATTTACGTGGGGACGATGGGGTAAAAAAAATTAATGAGCACATAAAATTGTGTGAAGTGGGAATGATTAAACATACCATAAAGTGGATGGACATAATTGGGAATTTACCTATTAAGTTAGGTCTACCCATATTATGGAATTGGGAATTTACCTATTGAGTTAGGTCTACCCATATTCTTAAATATTTGTAATTAATTAGGGATGATTAATACAAATTAGGGGGGTGATTAATTAGGTGTAATTAATCTACTAAGACACGAGGTTGGACCCTTTTTTGTAGCATAAGACTGCCCGGAACCGACCGGCAAATCCAGCGGCTACAAATGATTGGCCCAATGTGAGAGGTCTTAGTCATAAACTAAATACGTGACAAGTAAAGACACGAGGTTAGATTCTGTTATGGTGTAAGGCTGCCCGGAACCAACCGGCATATCCAGCTGCCATAAAAGACAGTCTAATGTGAGAGGTCTTTACAAAGGTTACGATCTTAATTAATTAAGAAACACTTAACCAAATTAGCATGTAGTGAGGCATGAGGGGTTAAGTGGGTGCCTTGGGTGGCATGTAGTAACTAGTGGGGGTGCCTTGGGTGGCATAAGGAAACTAGTGGGTTGCCCTGGGTGGCAATAGAAAATACGATTAGAATACTTAACAAAAGTGGAACATGTAATTAAACATGATTAAAGGGTTAAGTAAGTGCCTTGGGTGGCATGTGGAAATCTAGTGGGGGCCTTAAGTGGCAATTGAAATATAATTAAATGACAAGCTTAAGTAGTAGCTTGTGGGGGGGGGGGGCCTTAAGAGGCAATTGAAATATAATTAAATGACAAGCTTAAGTAGTAGCTTGTGGGGGCCTTAAGTGGCAATTGAAATATAATTAAATGACAAGCTTAAGTAGTAGCTTGTGGGGGGGCCTTAAGTGACAATTGAAATATGATTAAATGACAAGCTTAAGTAGTAGCTTGTGGGGGCCTTGAGTGGCAATTGAAATATGATTAGATGACTTAACCAAACCTTAACATGTAAGTGGGTATGATTATAAAAGGGGTTAAGTGGGATGCACTAGATAAAATGACAAGCTTAAGTAGTAGCTTGTGGGGGCCCATTTCAACCAATATCCCAAACGTATCTTTGTGGGCTCGACCCAAGTCGAGGACGGGACACGCATATTGGGCTTGACTATAAGAGGCCAAAACGGGGTAGCGGTGGCAACGCGAGTCCAATGGGTTTCATATGCGTGTTTAGACCCGGGCTGGTAGGTAAGACGTTGTTGCATCGTGTAGGTATAAGCCGTGCACCATTGATTATCGGGTTGCCACTTTGGGGAGTGATACACCCCACTGTGGGGCCAGCACGGGTATCTACGTTAGGGAGCCGATCGCTTGGGGAGTAGTGGGTACACCTAGTGGAGATAGGGGCAGACGGCACCTATGTAGTCAGCTAGGGGTACACGAAACTACTGGGTAAAATTACTAAGTACACTTAGTGGGATCAACCTTTAAGTAGGAATTACCCTTGTGGGTAGAACTGGTGTGGTGCAGTGTAGGAATTACCCTTGGGTGGGTAGATCTGGGGTGGTGCAATATAGTAATTATCCTTGGGTGGATAGGCGCGTCTTTACGGTTATCTTAGTTCATCCTAAGTCTAGTTGGCTGTTTAGTGTAGCCATTTATCCCCAGTCGTTACTGTATATCAAACTCATGTCTTACTCTGGTTACTTTAATGATTGTATTGTTAAAGTTATAGGACTCGCTCAGACTTAGGTCTGACCCCGTTGTTTTTATCTTTTTCCCAACCCTCAGGTTATCAGAGTGGGCCTAGCACTAGTGGGCTTTGATCAGACTGCTTTATTACTCTTTTGGAGCTTGGACCGTGGATGTAAAGCTCAGTTTATCTTTTCTATTATGGCTATTAAGTTATGTTGTGGGATTATGTACTTTTGTTTTGTCAGGATGGATATTATGTTTATGGTTTTGGTGTAACCAAACATGTTTTACATTCCGCTGCAATGAAATGATGTTTTAAATCCTCAAGTATTACTTATATCTGTCTTGTTGTAATTTTACTGTTCTATATTCACTTAAAAATACTCCACCGATGTTATGGCATTCCCTTAGTGAGTGAGCGTAGCGGGTGTGGGGTGTTACACGTGGTATCAGAGCTTAAGGTTACCAGAACAGATATTTTTTTTTAGAAAAACTATTTTCTAAGAATATTTTTGAAAGGAGTATTTTCAAAAACATGTCTTTTAAGAGAAAAGTTTTTGAAAGAAAAGCATAATCCCCAATAGCCAAATCTATATCTTTCAAATTCTCCGTTTTGAATCTCTTCCTCTCTCGTTTTGAGTTTCCCCTCCGTGTATAGATGATCTTTCTAAGATAGATAAGAATGAAAAACCACTTCAAGGGACTTAGACGTTAGTCGGATTAGAAGTTGGTTCAAGAAGGAGGAGGACTTGTAGGTACCTATTGGATAGACGATGGGAGGAAGGCTCAAATAGTTGTTGTTTAATGAAGGACGAAACCTCATTTTGATGGGAGGTTACGAGTGGAGAATGGGAAGAAGAGGGCTAGTAGTTATCCTTTTGGAGGAATAGGACACCTTATTAGGATTGTCCAAAGGGGCATGGGCAAGGTATGGAATCTCCTGGAGGGTAGTTGTATTCCCTCACTGCTGGTGTACCAGATGGGGATAGGACCGTCTAGGTTGGAATTTGGATTTCTTTATTATCCGGTTCGAAATTTATTTGTTTCTGACGCATCGAGTTCGTTTATCTCATCATTGTTAGTTGAGTCACTGCACTTAGACACCAGTTTAGTAGATGATCCCTTAGTTGTTTCAAACCCAATTGGGGCTCCATGATGTGTTTGGGTTTGAAAGTTGCTATACTTAGCATTGAGTTTAGATGTGATGATTTTTGGGCTTCACGGGCTATGGGTTAGTTTTGGGCATGGACTGGTTACCCAGTAGGGGTGCCGTTCTTGATTTTGAAGGGAGAGTTGTTAGGTTTATGACCCGCTTGGGTAACACTCTCGAGATCTCTTGTAATCCCATGGAATCTGTTATGCTAAGTTATCTAGAATCGCTTGACACGTCGGTCGAGAGTTTGTGATCTGTTAGAGTGGTCCGGGAATACTCGGATGTGTTTGAGGGGGTGAAGGGCTTACCTCCGGAGCGGGAGATTGACTTCCGAATATATCTGGTAGACAATGCCAAACCAGTATCTTGGCCAGTGTGCCACATGGCTCCTCGTGGGAGGAGGGAACTCCATAAGCAAGTAGGCGATTTGCTTGAGAAGGGGTTCATAAGACGAAGTATATCGGAGTGGGGTGCTCCAGTAGTTTTTGCCACGAAGGCGGATGGGTCCCTCAGACTTTGTGTAGGCTAAAGAAAACTAAATAAACTCACAAAGAAGAATAGACACCCAATGCCGAGGATTGATGATCTCTTTGATCAGTTAGTGGGCGCCTCAGTATTTTCGCAGTTGGACTTAGCCACGGGGTTTCGTCGGTTGAGAGTGGCTGAGGATAGTATAGAGAAGACTGCCTTTAGGACTTCGGATGGTTTTTATGAGTGGCTGGTGATGCCATTTGGTTTGACGAACGCCCCCGCATATTGATTTGATGAGAAGGGTGTTCAGGGAGTACCTAAATAAGTTCGTGATGGTCTTTGTAAATGACATCTTGGTCTTTTCTAGGAGCGAAATAAGTTTTCGTATGTGCTCAATAGGTTGAGCAAAGCCAGTTGTAAACGGTGGTTTTGGAGCGAGACTGGCAAGGACATCCAGAGTTGGACAAGGGCTTAATTCTTTAGCCGTTTTTACTAGTATCATCTCACGTAGGTCGTCTGAATTCGAAGGAGGTATCCCTTGGGTGTTTGTCTGATATTGGTTTAGGCCTTTGGGGCTTGCATTTGGGGGATGTCGAGTTCGACTAGGGTGGTCTGCGTGAGAGATGGACAGTTGTGATGATTTTGGGATGGGATTCTTAGCATCCTATGAGTTTGAGATAGCGTATACCCATGGCAAGGGTAACGTGGTAGCGGACGCCTTAAGTAGAAAAAGGTTGTCCTTGAGTCCATTGTTCGTTGAACGACAGAACTTAGAGTTTATTTCTATGTTTGACTTTAGACCTTCCGTTGACTTTGTACCCGGTTTGCTAGCCTCCTTGGAGGTTAGGCCTACTCTTTTGGGGCGGACTGGCGGAGCACAGCGAGACGACCCACAGTTGGTTGAGTTAGTAGAGAAGTTCATAAGGAGGGGGAGTCGTCCAGCCATTTGAGTAGGTACACCGTAGATGGTAAGGGGTGGTTGCGTAGAGACGGTAGACTTTGTGTACCGCAAGGCGAGGGTTTGAGGAAGGCTATACTTGATGATGCACATCGGTCGAAGATGACCATTCATCCCGGTGGGGACAAGATGTACCGAGACATGAAGCGAGTTTTCTTTTGGGCCGGTATGAAGAAAGACGCGGTCGAGTATGTCGCTAGATGCTTGGTGTGCCAAAAAGTAAAAGCGGAGCAAAAGAAACCCGGTTGGTTGCTTCACCCATTGGAGGTTCCGCTATTGAAGTGGGATAGTGTCTCGATGGATTACCGAGATTGAGGAAGGGTAATACGGGAATTTGGGTTGTGGTAGATAGAATTACTAAGAGTGCCCATTTCATACCCGTGAAGAGCAAGAGGACTGTTCCAAGTCTAGCTTCAGTTTATATTCGAGAGATAGTTCGGTTGCATAGGGAACATGACGTATTCCATGTGTCACATTTGAGGAAATGCCTACATGAGACCGCAGAGGCGGTAGAGCCGAGCTTGCTTAAAGAAGTAAAGGTAGAGCGTGATGTGATTATTCGACGAGCTCCTACCCGCATCCTTGGGTCAGAGATTTGTAAGTTGAGAAACAGAGAGGTTCGACTAGTCAAAGTGAAAAGGGGAGAAGGTGAGAGCAATGCTACTTGGGAGACAGAAGCAAAGATGCGTTCGTTATACCCATTCCTTTTTGAGGGTATGTCCTTTAAACGTCTCCTTTATCGTTTGTCTAGTGCTTATCTTATCTTTAGTATGTCCTCTCATTAGTACCTTTGACCTTTAGATAGGGTAAACTTATGGTTGAAACATGTGTTTGAGACATGTTATGTTTGATGGATGCTTGTGGATGCAAGTGGTTGCTAGTGGTTGCTCGTGGATGCATATATACACACTCTAGGCACTAGATCGGCTCAATCACTTCATATTGCATATTGCATAAAATTGTGTGTAGGTAGCTATATTAATGGATGTATAATGGTTGTGTTATCACATGGATGATGCATTTTGGTGAATGATTGTGCACTCATATAGAAATAGTATGTGTCGATAGGGATCTTTCGCATACATATTGGATGCATGGCACTATCACGGTTTGCATATGTTTATACATTAGATAGGGAACATATACACACACTTTTTGCATATGCTCATACATCAGTAGAAATTTTTTAAGGACAATGGATGCCCGTGTTTGATGGATTGAGTAGATGGTTGTTTGGATGGTAGGATATGCATTCTCCTTAACTTGGAGATTTCGGGGACGAAATCCTTTAAGGATGGGAGAATGTAACACCCCGAATTTCAGTTAACACTGATATTCACTAATTAAAGAATTAATAATCTCAGATTTGAGAATCATGGGAAAAGGGTTACGTCATTGTGTTCATCTCAGAAAAATACGCGAAATAGAGTCCGAAATTTTGTAAATCGGAGTCCGTATGACCCGGTTAAGGCCCAAAGAAGTTTTCGGGAAATTTGAATTTCGAAACATGCAGAAATGGGGGCCAGGCAGGAAAACTCCCGCCCAGCCAAGTCGACTTGGCTGTCGACAGGGCTGTCGACTTGCCTGTCAGCATGCCTGTCGACTTGGCAGTCGACAGGGCTGTCGACTTGCCATGTCGGCTGATTCTGGCCTGGGTGCACCTGATTGAGTTTTGGGCTGGGTTGGAGGGCTTGGGACGAAATCTGACGGACCTAAACTAACCTAGGGTTAATCTAAGGGTCTAAAACACAACCTAATCCTATAAATACACCCTAAGACTACCCTAATTTGTACTAAAAATAGAATTTGTGCCATCATGCCGCCAAAATGCAACTTAGAAGGAGCCTCCACTAATTTGTGAAGAGGATTGCAAGCTAATCAACTACTAATCCACCTCTACTTCAACTCTAGCAACTATCTAAGGAGCTAATCTTGGAGTTTGTGAGTTTCTATCACTTTAATAACCAATTGCTAAACTAAGTAGATGAGATGTGATGAGATTATATGGTTTTGCTTGCGGATCAATGGGTTTTAGGTCATATGTTATGATGCTAGTTTGCTAATCACTATGTTTAACACTTGTTCATGATGACACTATGTTTATGCAAGTTAAGTGTTTGGGTTTATGCATGTTAAGTGGTGGGTTTTATGCATGCTAAGTATTCGATTTTATGCATGCTAAGTATTCGATTTTATGCATGCTAAGTGTTTGGTTTTATGCAAGTTAAATGCTTGGTTTTATGCTAGAACCATGTGTGAAATAAGTGACATGACATGCAAGTTTAACCTATGAGTTTGGATCTATAATATGCATAATCTATGCAAGTTGTTTGGATTAGTGATATGCATAACATATGCGAGTTTACCTTTGTATGTCATACATAAATATATGCAAGTTTGTCTCTTTTTATGATATGCATAATATATGCAAGTTTGCCTCTAAGTATGGCATGTTATGCAAGTTCATATGCAAGTTATGATGCAAGTTCATATGCAAGTTATGATGCAAGTTCATATGCAAGTTATGATTCAAGTTCATATGCAAGTTATGATGCAAGTTCATATGCACGTTATGATGCAAGTTCATATGCAAGTTTGTTTTTTTATGATATGCATAATATATGCAAGTTTGCCTCTATGTATGACATAAGTACATGTGCAAGTTCATCCCTTTTAGACCTATGACATGTATGCAAGTTGACACTTTTATGATAGGTCTATGACATGAACATTTAAGCAAGTTACCATCTTTATGACATATGTGATTCATGCAAGTTTGGGTTGGTTATTTATGCAAGTTGGGTTTATGGTCATATATGCAAGTTGACACCTTTTAAACCCATGATAATGCTAATGATATGCTAAGTTGAACCCATTGTGTGTATGATGAATCTTCTCTTTTGAAGTATGTCATGTTAACGTATTTACGTGGGGACGATGGGGTAAAAAAAATTAATGAACACATAAAATTGTGTGAAGTGGGTATGATTAAACATACCATAAAGTGGATGGACATAATTGGGAATTTACCTATTAAGTTAGGTCTACCCATATTATGGAATTGGGAATTTACCTATTGAGTTAGGTCTACCCATATTCTTAAATATTTGTAATTAATTAGGGATAATTAATATAAATTAGGGGGGTGATTAATTAGGTGTAATTAATCTACTAAGACACGAGGTTGGACCCTTTTTTGTAGCATAAGATTGCCCGAAACGGACCGACAAATCCAGCGGCTACAAATGATTGGCCCAATGTGAGAGGTCTTAGTCATAAACTAAATACGTGACAAGTGTAAAGACACGAGGTTAGACTCTGTTATGGTGTAAGGCTGCCCGGAACCAACCGGCATATCCAGCTGCCATAAAAGACAGTCTAATGTGAGAGGTCTTTACAAAGGTTACGATCTTAATTAATTAAGAAACATTTAACCAAATTAGCATGTAGTGAGGCATGAGGGGTTAAGTGGGTGCCTTGGGTGGCATGTAGTAACTAGTGGGGGTGCCTTGGGTGGCATAAGGAAACTAGTGGGTTGCCCTGGGTGGCAATAGAAAATACAATTAGAATACTTAACCAAAGTGGAACATGTAATTAAACATGATTAAAGGGTTAAGTAAGTGCCTTGGGTGGCATGTGGAAATCTAGTGGGGGCCTTAAGTGGCAATTGAAATATAATTAAATGACAAGCTTAAGTAGTAGCTTGTGCCGGGGGGGGGGGGCCTTAAGTGGCAATTGAAATATAATTAAATGACAAGCTTAAGTAGTAGCTTGTGGGGGCCTTAAGTGGCAATTGAAATATAATAAAATGACAAGCTTAAGTAGTAGCTTGTGGGGGGCCTTAAGTGACAATTGAAATATGATTAAATGACAAGCTTAAGTAGTAGCTTGTGGGGCCTTGAGTGGCAATTGAAATATGATTAGATGACTTAACCAAACCTTAACATGTAAGTGGGTATGATTATAAAAGGGGTTAAGTGGGATGCACTAGATAAAATGACAAGCTTAAGTAGTAGCTTGTGGGGGCCCATTTCAACCAATATCCCAAACGTATCTTTGTGGGCTCGACCCAAGTCGAGGACGAGACACGCATATTGGGCTTGACTATAAGAGGCCAAAACGGGGTAGCGGTGGCAACGCGAGTCCAATGGGTTTCATATGTGTGTGTGGACCCGGGCTGGTAGGTAAGACGTTGTTGCATCGTGTAGGTATAAGCCGTGCACCATTGATTATCGGGTTGCCACTTTGGGGAGTGATACACCCCACTGTGGGGCCAACACGGGTATCTACGTTAGGGAGCCGATCGCTTGGGGAGTAGTGGGTACACCTAGTGGAGATAGGGGCAGACGACACCTATGTAGTCAGCTAGGGGTACACGAAACTACTGGGTAAAATTACTAAGTACACTTAGTGGGATCAACCTTTAAGTAGGAATTACCCTTGTGGGTTGAACTGGTGTGGTGCAGTGTAGGAATTACCCTTGGGTGGGTAGATCTGGGGTGGTGCAATATAGTAATTATCCTTGGGTGGATAGGCGCGTCTTTACGGTTATCTTAGTTCATCCTAAGTCTAGTTGGCTGCTTAGTGTAGCCATTTATCCCCAGTCGTTACCGTATATCAAACTCATGTCTTACTCTGGTTACTTTAATGATTGTATTGTTAAAGTTATAGGACTCGCTCAGACTTAGGTCTGACCCCGTTGTTTTTATCTTTTTCCCAACCCTCAGGTTATCAGAGTGGGCCTAGCACTAGTGGGCTTTGATCAGACTGCTTTATTACTCTTTTGGAGCTTGGACCATGGATGTAAAGCTCAGTTTATCTTTTCTATTATGGCTATTAAGTTATGTAGTGGGATTATGTACTTTTGTTTTGTCAGGATGGATATTATGTTTATGGTTTTGGTGTAACCAAACATGTTTTACTTTCCGCTGCAATGAAATGATGTTTTAAATCCTCAAGTATTACTTATATCTGTCTTGTTGTAATTTTACTGTTCTATATTCACTTAAAAATACTCCCCGATGTTATGATATTCCCTTAGTGAGTGACCGTAGCGGGTGTGGGGTGTTACAAATTGTAACCCTAGGCTTCACCGTGAAGGGTCGAACACCAGGAAATGATTTTGAGTGGTATTACACTGACACAAAATAGAAGCTTATACTGAAAGAAGTTTAATGGATTCGAAGTCATCCATTTTCAGTGAAGATTTGGTTTTTATATATTTCCTTCATCTCACATTTCCATTTGGAATGGGAGAAATAGATCTAGGGAAATAAGAATAGAAAGGGAAGAGGTTAAGGATTTGGCCTTGCAAAGAGGAGATTAACGCATAGAAATAACAAATTTACATTATAAATTTGATTTCTAATTTGAATTTCAAAATTGCTATTTCAACTTTTTGTGTGGCGGCTCAAAATAGTGGTTGACTACAGAGTGAAGGTTTTTCAACGATGGAGATAATATATATAGAGTTAGGGATTGGAATATTCCTACAATATGTTATTTGCTATTTTTCCTTAGACATTTCTTGTTCGTTTGATCACATATAATATCCAATCGAAATTAAACTTGACATTCTTGTATCATTTGACTTTCCATACTTAGTGAAACTTGTTTCTTTGAAATCCGAGCCTAATCGAAAAAATGGCAGAATTTTAAATATTAAAATAATCAACTGATTCACATTTAAATTTTGTATGCTCACAAAATAACTCCAATTGGCTTGACATGTGAAATCTTTCAATAATTAAATATTCTGGGCATGATGGAACTGGTTTCGTCGAACATGGAGGTCGTTTTAATAATAGATCTTTTTAAGGGTCCAATTTAAATTAAAATAAAACAAATTTTAAATACCTCAATATAAAAATATTAAAATATTATAATCAGCCACACTTGAGCAGAATTTCTTATAGCTTCAAAATTAAATACTTTTGAGTGAATTTTAAGCTAAATCGATAGTAAATATATTGATAAACCCTTTTATTTAATATAAATAATCGTTAAATTTATGCATGAATTCCGTAGCGACCTTTTTGAAAATTTGATCTGGACATAAAACAAAATCTACATTATGAAATCTTGATTTTCTCTTCCATTAGAAAATTATAGACAAATAGATCTGAGTGTTTCTTGTTTTAAAGAAATCCGACTTATATTGAATCTTGTATTCCCAATTGAAGTTCAAAACATTAAATTACGGACTTCCGCGACGTTACGAGCTAGGTTTAAAGTTTACTATAAATTGTACATTCAAATTTTATTTTTAATAAATAAATTCCATTTATATTCCTAACACAACATTTAAAATAAATTTAAATTTTATGAATTAAATGGATAAAAATTTGGGTCATTACAGTTATGCAGATCACACATAACAACAATCACAAATTCAAACACAAATGCAAAATGTTAAAAGTAAAAAGAAGTAAAAGGAAAGTACTCATCGAGATTTTATACGAGCTCGAAGTTACCCTACATCTAGTCCCATACAACACTGGGTTATGCGTATTTATTTTTAATATAATCTTCAAATTATAATCCTCCATTTCAATGGCCATGAGGTCCATAACCACCTGCTTTCGAGTACAGGGTGCTCTCTTGATTTCCAGGGCTTCAAGGTCACCTAATTGATTTTCAAGCTCCAATCATGCCCAATCGATTTATAGGGCATGATCACACCTTTTCCCAGCATTAGTTTTGTAGTATTGACTCGTTAGAACTTGATCTTGCAATTTTTGATTATAAATAAATCTATATGTCTTGAGTAGCATAGGAATTTCAGAGAGAGCTTGATGCAGTACTGAAAGAAAAGAAGATTGATATAATTTCTTTGAAACTTGGTAGAGTATAAGTATAGATTTTGATAAATTAAGAAGATTAATGGTGAGAGAAGAAAGGATGAAGAAAGGGATGAGAAGTTATTAAAAAATTCAAAATTTGAAGCCTACATATAGTTTTCTAATAGCTACAACCATTCAAAAAAAGTTTGAATTCAAAAGAAACAACTTTTCAAAATTGTAAAAAGACGTCAACAGTACATATGTCGACGTACCTAAATGTATATGTCTACATATCCTAGTATAATTTCGAAACTAAAATTTGAAATCAAAGTAAATAATTTTAAATGAATTATGGTGATTTCTGTTTTAAAACAAATTATATTCCTTTATATTAAAATAGATTACTCCAAGTAGAAATATATATTTGAAAGCGTATAATAAGATAATTAAAAATGATTAAAACCTAAATATATAATTATATAAGAGTGTATATATATAACTTATGAATATATTTAAAACTTAATATGAATATGTAAATTAACAACCACATGTAACTATAATAAAACTAGTATTAAATAAGCGAAAACCATTTGAATTAAGAGTTGAAATATATTAAGTATAATTTTAAAGCAGGAGTTAAAATAAATTTCAGGAGTTATAATAGATTTAAGAATAAAAAAGGTATAAATTTGAAATAAGAATGTAATTTTGAAACTTTTTAAAATATATTTAAAAATAAGAAAGTAAATTTTGAGCTCATTTGAAAATTGTGAAACAACCTTGAAAACAAAATTTAGTGCTAACTAGAGTTTTAACAAGATATCTTGCCATTATTACTCTATAATTCTTTAACTCTTGAACTCTTGAATTCTTGATCCCACGAGTCTTGTATCTTGAACTCTTCTTCTTTGAAATCCTTATTCTCAGAACTGTACATTCTCCAATTATTCTTGATAACAGTGTTAATATATATTTATAACAATAATAATTGAAACAAGGTTGTTGCCATCAAAACGATCATCATTAATATCTCAATCCCTAACTATTGGGAGGTACGTAAAAAATTATACTTATCTCAATAACACAAAAATGATCATAGTGCTGCCATAAATAATAACTAGTAGCTGTGGATCCTCCTTCGTGTAGTTTTTCACTCCAAGGCATCACCGGTCAGTGTCTCCACCTACTAACCGGTTTATATGTTATGAGTAGGGAGGTCATAACAATACGTTCTAGCAAATAAAAATCATATAAGTTCAAGGGATAACTATTTACTGTGATTGGTGGTATTAATTCATCAAATTATGTCTGTGTAACTCAACACACAATCAATTATATTTATTTATAAGGCGGTGTGACACTACACGTCCGTTAATGTCACTCACTAAAGGAATGCATTAAGTTATGTTAAGCGTTATAGGTAAACAGACACTAAACATTACAAGATAGATATAAAATAACAGCTGTAATAAAAACATTATTTATAATAAAGCATTGTGGTTCAAAAACAGCACATGTCTGAAATACACATAAACCATTACATTATTAAAACTATTGTCTTGTACTTTAAAACATCAGAGTACATGAAAGAAACAAAATTCTCCAAAAAAAATATAGCCATGGCAATAAGGATAAGAGCTTGAGCCATACGTCTAGCGGCTCCAGCAAAAGTAAGCAGAATATGACGGTCAAGCCTGAATATTCCCGCCCTGAGAACGGGGAGGGGGAAGGGGGAGGGAATAGAAGAAAGAAGAGGAAACAAAAAGGGCAGATATAAAGTCTGGCGAGCCCAGTTATTTTTAGCAAGTAAATAAATAAAAGTAGCAAGACAGGCTTATAAAGTGGATAGGAGAGAGATAACTACATAAAGGTAGGTATGACAAGGTAAACAGGATAGGGTGTATAAGCTTCTAATGATTACTCTGCACTGCTACTAGTATAACCAAAATGAGATGATCCCTTCCACTATAAGGTGATAGACTTAGGCACACGTCCAAATGTACCCTAACTTACTACCCTAATCGATCGACTCCCTAATCCGGGAAGATACTCTGTGCCGGCCCCACCGTAGCATGTATCACATCCTAAAGTGGTAACCCTCCGCCGATACGCACAACCCTATATCTACAGGTGTCACGGTCGTCTTATCCCCTTCTTCCTGGCTCATGCACGCACACGGCCTAGTCGGTTTGCGCCGCCCACATGGTCCTCCATGTTCGGATCTCTTACAGTCATTTCAGTAAGCGTGCCCCTTCTCCGACCTAGTTCGAAGTATTCTATTCGATTCCTACTCCGGGTTACTAACTGAAACGGGTCCACACAATATGATACAAGCTCCTCTTTGTCTTGTGTCCCCCACCAGGTTTTCCATAGGTTATATTTACCCTAAAAGGTGTCTTGCTTATATAACCCCAATCTTTCTACTGGTTATGCTTACCTATAGGTGTCTATAATATGTAACACCTAATCGGTTAAGTCTCCGGCCTATATCAAATATTACCCACCCAACTCAGATATACTAACTTAACCCTTCCATTGTTCAACCAAGTTTACTTAACCCTATTTATATTCACACAATCCCTACGAATTCAACTAGGTTAAGTATTTCAATTCATTACCATGTCCATTTATGGTTTATATTGGGCTAGACCTCCCACATTAGGCCTACGGCTTGTGGTCGCTGGATATGTCAGTCGGGTTCGGGCAGACTTATTCCACAAGTTGATCCTAACCTCAACTTTGACCTCTCACATTAGGTTCAACATTAGTGCTTGCTGGATATGCTGGTCAGGTCCAGGCAGACTTCCACCACTAATGCAACCTAATCTCGTGTCGTAATTACAATTACAATTTCTAGTTGTAATCATAGGCATTTCATTCTTATCCAATTTTTCCTCTGACATTATAGGTTATAGGTTCCATGCCCCTTTTTCCCCAATTATATTCATAGTGAATTATATGTCCATATTCATATTCATTAACCAAGTTATGTCAATTCTAATATTTTCCCCCGTTCCCTAACTAACGGATTCACATAATTTTGGCGGCATGCCTTAGGCTAGAAAGTAGCCTAGTCATGATCAATAAAAAGGGAAAGGTGATAGGAATGTGACAATAGTGATTAGTCTAACATAACTGTCATAAACATACATACATATACATATATATATATATACACACACACACATATATATTGGCATAGACATGTAATTTGCATAATAAAAAAGGTGGACATAAAAACGGATCTAGTGAGCAAAGGTGATGATAAAACTAGATCTAACATATTAAGGTTGTCACAAGAAGCATGAATGGATCTAAATAGGAATTTATATGTCTAATTACAACAAGATGATCTAGAACTAAAGAAGAATTTAACTGTCCAAATAATGATAGATCCAAGTTAACCATAATCCTAGGTAAAGGTTTAGATCCACAAAGGTGCCATGATAAATTATCCACAAATGAGTTAGATTTACAAAAATAGATCTAGCATATTAAAGTTTGAGATCCAAGAATAACATAGATTCATGATTTTAGGTAGATCCAAATCACATTACTATCATGTCTTACTTTCAATCATTTAAATCTAAAAGTAACTTAGAACTCATTGTGTTTGGATTAAGAAGAGAGAACTAGAAGAGAAGCTTATTGAGTTGCAGAGCTACGCTCGAATCTCTAATTGATTTGCTTTAGTTGATTTTTGCAGAAGATAATTCGGTTCTGTTCAGTCACTAGCAGAGTTCGGCCTCCAGGGATTCTCAATGAAGAAAACATGAGAAACGGAAATCTGTATATAGCTGCCAGCCTCTAGAAAATCGAATGCCGCCGCAGCCTTAGTGGGGTCGACCCCCCTTTTATGGGGTCAACCCCGGGGTCGACCCCATTCAAGGTCGACCCCCCTTTATTGGGTCGACACCCCGGAGGCACGAACTTTACTGCCAACAGATTTTTCGAATTTTGAACTGAAATTTGATTTTCTGGACCATATATATATATATTACTATCTTGTGCATATACAAACTTCAAACCTTCATAATTTCTTCATACATTGTCCGTTTTACACAAACCAAATGTCTATTTCTACCAGAATTTCGAGACGGACGCAATGGTTTAGTCCGTTTCCCTTAATTATGAATATTAAATTAATTATTATTTAATTTATCCTCTTCTTCTTTTGTTAAAATTACGGGGTGTTACATTCCCCTCTACTTAAAGGATTTCGTCCTGAAATCTCTATGTTGAGAGAAATGTAGATTCTACCATCCATCACCCATCTACTTATCCATCAATCACAGGCATACATTGTGCTTAAGGAATTCTAATGCTTATATGAATATATGCAAAGGTGTGTGTATATGTCCAAATATAAATGCGAAGATTAGGCGGTCTACTGATTCAGTCGACCTCCATAATGCAATGTATGTTAGTGTCACAAGTCCAATATCTATGCAAATAATCCTATTATAATATAAAAGTTCTATATGTGTGCACACTCATTCGTCCAAATGCAACGTCCATTTGATAATACATCCATTTTCTTCCATTAAAGAAAAGAATAATGCACACACATCCGTATGCAATATGAGAGTGATTGAGCTGATCTAGTGCCTAATGTGTGTGTATATGCATCCACAGGCAACCACTAGCAAACACATGCATCCATTAAACATAACATGTCTCAAACACATGTTTACATCCATAAGGTTCCTATCTAAAGGCCAAAGATACTATTGATAGGACATACTCAAATGACAGAAACAAGCGTAGATAAAACTTTGAAAATGGAGTTAAGGACATACCCTCGAAAAGGAAAGGGTACGAAGCATGAATCTTGTCTTCGGTCTCCCAAGTCGCATCCTCTGGGTTATCTTCCCATTGGACCTTTATCAGCTTGATCTCTTTATTGTATAGCTTCTTAACTTCTGATCCAAGAATGTGGGTAGGAACTCATCTAACTGTCCCCTCCCGTACGACTTCTACCTCCTCTAATATACTTGGCTCAACAACTTCCGTAGTGTCATGCAAGCACTTCAACAGATGAGGAACGTGGAAGACATTATGAACACCGGATAGATTTTCTGGGAGCTTTACTCTATAGGCCATTTGGCCGATCTTTTCGGTTATGGAAAATGATCCCACAAATCCGGGTGCCACCTTCCCTACAGATCCGAAGTGAACCACATTCCTCAGAGGTGATACTTTAATGAAAACTATGTCTCCCACTTCAAATTCGATGTCAGTCCTTCTCTTGTTTGCATAGGACTTTTGCCTATCTTGATCTCTTCATCCATCTTGGAATAAGGTCAATCTTCTTGGACATTTCTCTAAACATATCAGGTCCAAGTAATAATCTTTCTGTAGATTCCCACCAACAAGTTGGTGATCCACAAGGTCGTCTGTACAATGCATCGAAGGGTGCCTACCGATGCTAGCTTGATAACTGTTGTTATAGGCAAATTCTACTAAAGGAAGGTGCTCTTCCCAAGTCCCTCCGAAGTCTAGGATACACAACCTTAAAAGATCCTCTAGAATTTTGTACCCCCTCTCCGTCTGTCCATCGATCTGAGGATGTTAAACGATGCTCAAACACAACTGTGTACTTAATGCTTCTTGCAAGTTCCTCCAAAATTCTATGGTAAAGATTGGGCCACGATCGCTTACGATGTTGGAAAATACTCCATGAAGATGGACTATGTCACAAACATAAATTGCTGCCAACCATGATGCTATCCTCTTACACTTAATTGGAATGAAATGAGCGCTTTTAGGAAGTCAATCCACCACAACCCAAATACTGGTGTTGCCTTTCTTTGATGTAGGCAAACCATCTAAGAAGTCCATGGAGACGCTCTCCCATTTCCAATGCGGAACCTCCAAAGGATGAAGTAAACTACCGGGCTTCTTTTGTTCAGCTTTAACTTGTTGGCAGACTAAACATTGAGAAACAAATTCTGCCACATCTTTCTTCATCCCGGCCCAAAAGAAAACCCTCTTCATGTCTCTATACATCTCATCACTGCCTGGATGAATAGTCATCTTAGAATTGTGGGCTTCTTCTAGGGCTGCCTTTATCAAGCTTCCAGTTTGAGGAACACAAAGCCTTCCATCTGGTTGCAACCACCCTTTTTCATCTATGGAATATCTGCTGAGGTGACTAGAAGTCTCCCCTTTTTTGAGCTTATCCATGATGTCTAAAATATGTCGGTCACCTTGCTGCGAAGCTCGTATCTAATCCATAAGTGTTGGTCTTATCTCTAGCGATGCAAACAAATCAGGCAAAATCTCGATAGAGGGTCTAAAGTCAAAAAGTTGATATGAACTCCTAGCTCTTCCTTTCCACAAACAAAGGACTTAAGGCTATCTTCTGCATGCTTAGTGCATCGGCCACCACATTAACCTTGCCGGGGATATAAGCGATTTATAAATCATAAGAAGCTAGAAACTCCATCCATCTCTGTTGCCTTAAATTAAGATCCTTCTAAGAGAACATATACTTAAGAGATTTGTGATCGGTGTACAACTCGAACTTCTGTCCAAGTAAGTAATGACGCCATGTCTTAAGCGTGAATACTATGACAACTAACTCTAAATGATGGGCGGGGCAGTTCTTCTCATGAACTGTGACACCCCACGTCCGTTAATGTCACTCACGAAGGGAATGCATTAAGTTTTGTGAAGCGTTACAGTAAACATAACAGAAATATTACAAAACAAACATATAAAATAACAGCGGAATAAAAACTTTATTTATCATAAGATACCGTGGTCCAAAAACATCACATGTATGAAATACAAAAGCCCATCACAACAGAAAAGCTGCTGTCTTGTACTTCAGAAACATCAGAGTACATAAAATAAAAAAAATTCCCCAAAAGCAAAATTATAGCCATAACATCAAGAATAGGTGCTAGAGCCATACGTCTCAGCAGCTCCAGCAAAAGTAAGCAGAATCACGGCCAAGCCTGAGTGTTTCCTCCCTTAGAACCTGGGGGGAATAGAAGAAAGAAGAGGAAACAAAAAGGATCAGATATAAAGTCTGGCGGGTCCAGTAAATTTTAGCAAGTAAATAAATAAAAGTAAATGAAAGGCATATGAAGTTGATAACAGAGATAGAACTACGTAAAAGGCAGGTACGACAAGGTAAACAGGATAGGGTGTATACTCTTCCAATGATTTCTCTGCACTATTACTAGTATATCCAAAATGAGATGATCCCTTCCACTATAAGGTGGTTGATTTAGGCATGTGCCCAAGTGTACCATAACTACTACCCTAATCAGCCAGCTCCCTTATCCGTGTAGATACTCTGTGTCGGCCCCACCGTAGGATGTATCACGTCCTAAAGTGGCAACCCTCTGATGATGTGCACAGCCCCATATCTACAGGTGTCATGATCGTCTTATCCCCTTCTGCCTGACTCATGCACGCACATAGCCCGGTCGGTTTGCGTCACCCACACCGAACTCCACATTTGGATCTATTACAATCAGTCCAGTAAGCGTGCCCCTTCTCCGACCTAGTTCGGAGTACATGTTGGATACTTACTCTGTGTTACTGGATGAAATGGGCTCCACACAATATGATACAAGCTATCCCCTTTGTCTTGTATCACCCACTAGGTTTTCCATTTGATTATGTATACCACTAAGTGTCTTTAATTACATATCTTTATTATTTCCACCGGTTATGTATACCATTAGTTGTCTTTTATTACATAACCTTATCGGGTTTAGTTTGTGGCCCTATATGTAAATATTACCCACCCCCTCAGATTAGCTTAACCCACCCACTGTCCAACCAATTTTACTTAACCCTAATTTTAGTTCGTAATCATAAAATCCCTATGAATTAGATTAGGTTAAGTAGTCCAATTCATTACCATGTCCATTTATGGTTTATAATGGGCTAGACCTCCCACATTAGGCCTACAATGTTTGGATCTCTTACAATCAGTTCAGTAAGCATGCCCTTTCTCTGATCTAGTTCGGAGTATTCTATTCGACACCTACTCCGAGTTACTAAGTGAAACGGGTCCCGCACAATATGATACAAGCTCCCCCTTGTCTTGTATCCCCACTAGGTTTTCCACATGTTATATTAACCCTAGAAGGTGTTTTGCTTATATAACCCCAATATTTCTACTGGTTATGCTTACCTATAGGTGTCTTTAATACATAACCCCCAATTGGTTAAGTCTCATGGGCGTATATCAAATATTACCCACCCAACTCAGATATACTAACCTAACCCTTCCATTGTTCAACCAAGTTTACTTAACCCTTATTTAAATTCACACAATCCTTACGGATTCAACTAGGTTAAGTATTTAAATTCATTACCATGTTCATTTATGGTTTATATTGGGCTAGACCTCCCATATTAGGCCTATGGCGTGTGGATGTTGGATATGTCGGTCGGGTACGGGCAGACTTATTCCACAAGTTGTGTAACAACCAGCATCCTACGCATCGGAGAATCGTAGAATATTTATTTCCTTCTTATATGAAGTCATATGGTCATGTTGCTTTGGGAAATGACCATTGGGGTCATTTCCCATGTTCATGATTTTTTTTACCGATTTTTAAATGACCGTTATGCCGCTAACTTATCTTGTTTCGGCCATAACTTTTGATTGGAAAGGAAATTTGACCTGAAACCACTTACATTAGATTCATTTGAGGGTTTACTTTCCGTAGAGTGGTCATAATAGCCAAACAGACTTACCGTTTGGGAGATATGGCTGAAATAATGTTTGGAAGGTGAAAAACTGCTTAACCAGGCCAAATAGGGTGATTAATGAATGGGCCAATAACCCATTTCGGGATTAGTGTTATGGGGAGGCTGAAAAGGGTTGGGGTTTCATTCCATTTCAGTTTTCTAGCCTCCACTTACCTCTTAGAAACCCTAAAAATGGCCTCCAACCTCTAAATCACCTCCAAATCACTTTCTAATCAAAGATTAAGCTTAGCAACGTCAAATCAAGGGAGATCTTCACCAAATCAAGATTAGAGCTGTTGTTTAGCATTGTTATTCACGCCATATCAGAGATTTATTTTAGATCTAAGGTTTATTTGTGGCTAAGGTGAGTGATTTGCATAGTTCCTCACTAATTATGGTTAAATAAGGGTAATTAGTGTTAATTAGCGAATTTAAACATGATAAAATTCTGGAAAAATATTTATAAATTCCTAAATGATGTTTTATACCTCTGATTTGAACTTGGGTTAATTTGGTTAAGTTTTGCTAATCCTATCATTAATTATGTTTGAACATGTTTAAGAGAAAATATGGGGTTTTGGCTATGTTTGATCCATTTTAACCTATCATATTTATGTTTTGGTGTTTGAGGTCACTTCTATTTGTTGTTATGACTTTGTGGTATACTTTTTGATTGATTAGAATAGTTAGAATGGTCGAAAACGTCATCGAGAGGCGTATAAAATGTCGCTGGAAGTTGCAGGAAAGTGCAGGAAACCAGATCAGATCGTATAGCCCGACCCGACCCGATCGTGGTTAGTCCCTCCGAACCGAACCGCCCATGGATGGTGAACAGGAACTGTGTGTACTTGGCCAGGAGGAGTGTTCTCTCCGAACCGAACCGCCTAGAGTCCTACGACCCGATCCGCCAGAAGCACCCCCGAGTCGATTTGTCAACGGTGTATGGCGACACGACTTGGAGACTACGACCCGACCCGGTGTGCTCTGATGGAGGCCGATCTGATCCATCATCATGTGAAGGCCTCCGATCCGATCCGAAGAAGCTTGGCACGAATCGATCCAGTGAGGGATACTGAAGGCCGATCCGAACCGATAGAGAAGAAGGACAGAGGATCCGAACCGGTTCGGTGATGACCAATAACCCGAGATGCAAAGGTAGTCCAAATGTAAGTTAGAGCTCAGGATCCAGTTGGGAACCAATGAGTTCACTTCATGGTTGGGCTTTGCTGCGGGACGTGTGCTAAGGAGTTGTCGACATTCATAACTTTGATTCACCACTGAAAAAGAATTACGGGCTACGTATCAGTGCAGTAGAGTTATCATGACTCGAGGGGCAAAGTGATCGTAGCAAGACTATGAGCCAGTGCAGTGGAGCCGTTGTAACTCCATGGGGGCAGAGTGGACATAGTAAAGGATTAGTAATGCTATGAGCCATTGCAGTGGGGTTTGTACGACTCCATGGGGCAAAGTGGACATAGCGAAGGATTAGTGGCTATGGATCAGTGCAGTGAAGCCGTTATGACTTTATGGGGCCGAGTGATCATAGCAAAGTATTGGGTGATCGAAGTGGTGGATATCGTATACTTTACGCACTGAGTGAGAGATGTGAGGATGGTTGCTATGTTTGATTGTTTGCCATCACTATGACATGCACACCCCCACCTCGGTTATCTTTACACCATTTGTTTAGTGGCACCTTAGAGTGTTGTACAGTATGTAGTGCTAACTCTTTGGTTGCAAGCCCAGGTTCAGGTATGGTTTAGTATACCTGTTATTGTTTTGTTTAGCTGTTTATCACTCATACCAGACTTTTTGTCTGACCTAGAGTTTTATGTCTCTTCTTATTACTCTGGGTGCTCTCACGAGCAGACTAGAGACAGAGCTGGTGATGCACGAGTAGCTGATTCGGAGGCGAGCAGGTAGCTTCCACATATGATATATATATATATATATATATATATATATATATATATATATATTCTCCCTGTGTCGATGGTGGTCATTACTTGGGCATTAATAGTGTACCTCCCTTATCTTGCTTTTACCTTTATAGATAGTTTGAAAAGTTGTAATAATGATGATATGGAACATAAGCTGTGTTTGGATTTTCCGCTGCCATAATAGTTTGTTTTTAGCTTATGCACTGTCTCACCTGTTTTATGTCAAGTATGTTGTTATTATATTTTGTTCTATGCGCTGTGAGACATTCTATAGGTTCCTTGTTGATTCTTCATCTCCTTTCTTTCCTTCTAACGACCGTTCCGTGCTAACTGGACATGTATATAGTGCACTTTTGGAGTAAATGTCGGTTGGTACGGGGCGAGCCATCACATTTGGTATCAGAGCTCTAGGTTGCATAGTTAACCTAGGGAAAGACACTAGGGAGAGATAGTACGTATATGAGAGTGCGTATTTGTGATTACTTTAGTTTTCAAAAGCATATATATACTATTAGTATAGCTAAGATGAAGTTGCACTGTACTAGCACCACTATTGAGATGGTTAATCGTTTTCTCTTTACAGATTGAACGATGAGCCGATACGCAAGAGGTGCTAGTAGAGGAGCCAATAATGGGAATGCTGCTGACATGAGGGCGATGTTTACTGACCTCATGAGAGACATGCTTAGGGATGTGCAAGGGGCAGCTCCCAATGCTGGTAATGGTGGTGGTCCAATAGTGCAGGCACCTAGGGTCGATTTCGCCAAGCTATGGAAGAATTACACTAGCCTTGGTGGGAAGCCATTCCACGGAACGGAGTCAGCCACAGATGTACAGGATTTGCTGGATAGCTGTGATCATATCTTCGATGACTTGGGTATCGGGGATGCGATGAAGAGAAGGCTAGCGTCTCGTCAGCTACAAGGGCGAGCGATGAATTGGTGGAATGCTATTAAGACAGCCACTCCAGAAGATCAGGTTACTTGGGATCAGTTTAAGGCTCGCTTTAGCGACAAGTTTATCCCAGCTGCTCAGAAGTCGGAATTGTTTAGGAAGTTCTTGGAGCTTAAGCAAAATGGTAGGGCAGTTTCAGACTATATTGCTGAGTTCGACACTTTGTCGAAGTATGGATTATCCCTTATTGATACTCCTGAGAAGAAGAATGAGAAATTCATTACTGTTTTGGATGGATACTTGGGGGATAGGCTTATCAACCACATTGATGAGACTTTTGAATCGATTGTGGGGAAATCTTTGAGAACAAAGAGTCTTTACCCTAAGTCAAAGACTGAGGTTGCATTTGCAGAAGGGCTGAAATCGCAAGCAGGCGGTGGAGGAAAGAATAACACTCAGAACAAGAGGAAGCAGAACCACATTAAGGATGGCCAGAAATAGAGCAAGAAAGATGTAGAGTGCTTCAGCTGTGGTAAGAAGGGCCATTATGCCAAAGAATGTCGGGCTAAGCCAGCGGAAAGGAAGTGCTACAACTGTGGCCAAGTGGAACATCATAAGGATAAATGTCCACAACCTCTTAAGGAGAAGCATATTGTGAAAGCATATGCTATTAGTGCTATTCCTTCTTCGTCAAATGCCCCAACTGTGGCGGAGAAAGGAAAGAATGTCGTCATTCAAGGTATGCTTTCTATTCATGATGTACCTGTTCGAGTATTGTTTGATATTCGGGCTTCCCGTTCCTTCATATCTAGTGACTAGGTAGATAGGTTAGGACTGGAACCCAAGATAGTCGATAGACCGTTGGTTGTGACGAACCCGATTGGTGGTTCGACTAACCTTAGTATGATTTGCCGAAATTTGGTCTTATCATGTCATGGATGTATGTTTGTTTGTGATTGCTTTGTTTTGGGCTTTACTGGGTATGGCATTATATTGGGGGTCGATCGGCTCCAAAGATACGGGGTGGCGGTAGACTGTGAGGGCTTTTGGGTGACTGTTAGGGCGGATAATGGGCGGAGGGTAGTGTTTGGTAGTCTACCTAGTGATCGGGTAATGGCTAGTTATATAAATTCCCTTGACATCCCGCATGATGAGTTGTCAGATGTGCCCGTGGTTGGCCTGTATCCGGACATCTTCGAGGAAGTGACCGGACTTCCACCACACTGAGAGATTGAGTTTCGTATTGATTTAGTGAAAGATGCCGGACCTATAGTGATGCCACTTCGTCGTGCAAGTAAGCAATCTTTTGAAGAAGGGGTTTATTAGAAGAAGTATCTCCGAATGGGGAGCACCAGTTGTGTTTGCCAATAAGGCAGATGGTTCCCTTCGTTTGTGTGTTGGACTATCGCGAGTTGAATAAGGTGACGAGGAAGAATGAGTATCCTCTTCCACGGATAGATGATTTGTTTGATCAACTGGAAGGAGCAAGAGTGTTCTCCCAGTTGGACCTCGCGACAGGATTTCATCAGCTCTGAGTAGCGGCTGAGAGTGTTCCGAAAACAGCATTTAGGACGCCGTCTGGATTCTATGAGTGGTTGGTCATGCCATTTGGGTTGACCAATGCACCAGCATACTTCGTGGATCTTATGAATCGAGTATTCAGAGATTAGTTGAAAAAGTTTGTTCTTGTGTTCGTAGATGACATCCTTGTTTACTCAAGGACAGAGGAAGAACACAAGGGACATTTGAGGACAGTGATGGAGGTGTTGAGAAAACACCAATTGAAAGAAAATTTTTCTAAGTGTCACTTCTGGAGGAGGGAAGTGAGATTCTTGTGCCATGTTGTTTCAGAGAATGGTATTGTCGTGGACCCTGCGAAGGTGGCTGCGGTACATGATTGGTCTACACCCAAGAATGCAATAGACGTAAGAAGCTTCTTGGGGTTAGCTGAATATTATCGTAAGTTTATCCAGGACTTCTCCAAGATAGCAGCACCGTAGACTCAGTTGACTAAGAAGAATCTAGCCTTCGTCTGGGACGGAGTGTGTGAGAATGCATTCAAGAGTCAAAAAGAAAAGTTGACGCATGCGCCAGTATTAGTCATTCCTAAAGGGAATGAAGAGATGACGGTATACACGGATGCTTGTTGAACTGGACTAGGTGCTGTATTGATGCAAGGAGGTAGGGTTGTAGCTTATGCTAGTCGGCAACTAAAGCCGCATGAGAAAAAGTATCCTACCCAAGATTTGGAACTGGCAGCGACCGTATTCGCATTGAAGACATGGAGACATTTTCTCTTGGGAGAAAGATTTGAGTTGTTTACCGATCATAAATCGTTAAAGTATCTTGTAACAACACGGAAAATGCGAGCCAGTTTAAAAATTTTATTTTGGCGAATTTAGCGAATTTTGAATATTTAAAATGAATTATTTTAAATAATATCGACTAGAAATTTATTTTGAATAAAATTCGAATGTATATACGTCGTCATTAGAAAATAAATATTTATTTTAATATATAAAAGGAATTGAAAATGGCGCAGTAGTTAGATAATTCGATTTCAAATTTCAATTGAACATACCGGGTGCAAAATAAACCGAATTTTAGCAAAACCAAAAATAATGGAATCTATTTGATAATATCTTTCCAACGAATCCGAAAAATTGAATTTTCATAGCGGGGATAAAAAGATATTCCCAGTTGAAAATTCAGAATAGTCGCTATGGAATTCGGGCCCTTAAAAATTGCCATTTTGCAAACGACCTCGGATTTCGACGGAACCACTTTTGTTGGATCCGTGATGTCAAATTATTGCTGGATTCCAATTTTCATAATTTTCTTATTCAATATGTGAGTGTGGCAAAGGAAAACGCATTTGACCAGTTTTAGTTGATTTTAATCGACTGGAAAATGGCCATTTTTCAACTGGTCTCAGAATTTGACGAAATTAGTTTTATTAGGACATTATCGTCAATACGAAGTTAGAAAATATTTTTTTGGAAATTTTCGAATTAGTATGTGGCCCCGGTAAATTGAAATGTGCGTTCAAATTCAATATATAGAGTTATATTTTGATTTTAACGAAAGTTGATCGAAACGATTGAATTAGCTTACGATACATATCCCATGTGTTCAGAATGGGGGTAATTAGCTGGGGACGACAGTCGTTGGGCCTCGTTTGGTGTTCGAATTAAAAGCCAACCTTCATGGATGTAAAAATTAAAAATAAATAAAATAATATAAACATTTACAAACCCCCCCTCCTTCTTTCTCTTCCCCGTCAGTTCATTTCAATCAAAATAAAAAAAAGAGAAGAGAGGGCATATGCTCTCATTGATGTCGCGCCCTCCCAGGGGCCAATCGCCACCGTCTCCGGCCGACGCAACACCACCCGCGCCTCCCCTGAGCCACTGCGACCCTTCCCTCTTGTCCTCCTTACAAACCAACGCGCAACCCCCCGTTTCCCCCTTCCTCCGCCTTCTTTCCCCCTCCGTCCCTCCACTTCTCCTTCCGCTTTTCTTCCTCTCGCCTCCAACCACGACGGCCACCTCAGCGACACACCCCCATCCCTCTCTCCAAAACCCGACACTTCCACCTCCCCTTTCGCAGGAAAAAAAAGGTGAACTTTTTATGTATTTTAATTATTTATTTAGTTTAAATACATTTTATAGATTAAGCAAAATCAGTTTACAAAATACTAATATGAAAATGGGATGTTTGTTGAATATAAAAACACGATTTTTATAGTATGGATTTAAAATCATAAAAATTTGATTTTTATGTAGGAAGCTCTAAAATAAAAATTCAATTCTTATATTTTAAGAGAATTTATATATGTGTTATTGCTTAAAAAGATTGGATCTTTATTTTACATAAAGATTAGATTTTTATTTTACATAAAGAAGAGATTTTTATTAAGTAAATAGAGAAATAAAAATTAGAGTTTTATTTAGTGAATTGACATGAAAAAGATGCGATTTTTATAATATCTGTAGAGAAAGTTAGATTTTTATATAATGAAAAGTTTGATTTTTATATAAAGAAAAATCATATTTTTATTAGAGAGAAGTTTGATTTTTGTATAAAGAAAGGTTGGATTTTTATTAAGTAAAAAGACGATATTTTTAAAAGTGAAAATATTATATCTTTGAAGTAGGAAAGATATGATTTTTATATAGTAGAGAGTATAAAAATATTATTTTTATATAGCAGGGATTATAAAAGTATGATTTTTATAAGATAGAGAATATAAAAATACGATTTTTATATTATTTAGATAGTAAAAATTTGATTTTTATATTTGTAGTGAAATAAAAATTCAATCTTTATATTAGAAGTAGATATAAAAATATAATTTTTATATAGAGAATAGCGTGATAAAAATATAATCTTTATTATATGAACATCGATGTAAAAATAGAATTTTTATCTATATGGTAGCGATGTAAAAATAGAATTTTTATCCATATGGAGTGATTATAAAAATATGATTTTTTATATACATAGCAACAATATAAAAATGTGATTTTTATATATGTAGTGAAAGCGGGCAACGAAAGTGACAGAAGGGCGAGAACGGCGAAGGTTTCTACATAAGAAGAGTCATGGCGTTGGTTTAGCTAGTTGGTGAGAACTTCTCGCTTTAAATTTACTTTTCTAGTTAGAAATATATACTAGGATGCAGACGGTGTTTAGTAGCACCCGACACCCGTCGTCCACAGACCATGGATGGCTTGTTTGTTTGATTAATGTGTTGTGAAAATTGTTTGTGATGTTGATGTGAAATAGATAATAAAAAATATTCATATGTTGAAATAAATTAATTATCGTTAGAAATATAATTTTTAATGTGAATATGAATATAGTGAATGTGAACAAATAAATATTCATTTACAAACCGGACGGTTTGTTTATGTACACCTATTTGAAGGATATTGATTGGGATGATAAATTTTACACATCGCCCAACTGCACAAATAATATTCAGTGTTTGTTGATTTGAAACCCCACACAGGTGTTGGGATAATATTTGGTGTACACTAATCCCAATTATTTAATTGTATGTCGATTGATTGGTCGACAGGCTGTGTAAGCGTTAATTGTTTATATTTGATGCTTATGCAGTTGTGTGGTGCACTTTGGATGATGGTTGATTGTTTATCGTTGCTATTATATACATGTGTTGTATGGAACCCATATAATTAACATTATATGGTTATTGATTGGGCCTCATTCCAGTTTTGAAATAGAAATATTTGAAATAGAATATTTGAAAATAGAAATATATGAAGCCGTGTTGATTAGATTGACGCCATTTTGACGTGAACGATATTTATATCGATTTTATTCATTTTACAATGAATATCGAAAGTGATTTCAAAATCTGATATTTTGAAAGGAATTAAAATTCGAATTAAATTGAATTGAAATGAAATTCGAATTAAACTGAATAGAATTGAAATTCGAATTAAATTGAAATAGTATTGAAATGAATTTAAAACGAATTTATATTGGAAAATTCAATTTTGATTTGAATTTGAGATGGAAGTTGAAATCGTTTTGAAAATGAATTTAAAATGACTTATAAATACGTTTTAAAAGGAAATCAACGAAATATATATATAATATATATATATATTATATATTATGGCCTGAATAGAACGCGCCGCACCGCGGCAGTTCGTGAATTTCGACCATTGACTTCGAATGGATATTGCGGGAGATCCGACCGTCGGATTCTCCTAAAACCGGAACCATTGGGTTCGTATCGAAAAGAGCTTTCTAATGAATATCAAAAATTAGAAATCTAACAATTGGATTTGGAATTACGTCCAAATCAAATTTGGAAAAGGTCGCTGTAAGTGCAGTTCGATGGTCGTTGATGGAAATCGACTGTACGGGCCTTGATAAAATTATTAAAAATAGTAATAATTTGTGTAAAATCATAAGAAATGATTTGTGAAGAACTGGGATGAAAAACTCCATATTTGAAAAGATAAAAGCAGATTTTTATCGAAATGAACTAGTTTTGAACTAGAATTATAATTCCATTTATTTTTAAAAATAAATAAATTGGATTTGAAATGGTTTTGGAAATAACCAGAATTTCCAATAAGTGAATTGGAATGGATTTGAATCGAAATTGTCTTCGGAATATTTTGATGTTGGATTTCGTGATGATATAGGTATTGTTATGGGAATTTGAA
This sequence comes from Allium sativum, assembly GCA_030737875.1. Taxonomy (NCBI): domain Eukaryota; kingdom Viridiplantae; phylum Streptophyta; class Magnoliopsida; order Asparagales; family Amaryllidaceae; genus Allium; species Allium sativum. The sequence goes on from CM060923.1 coordinate 654,304,967, forward strand.
AGATATATATATATATATATATATATCGTTATTTCCAGTACGATATTTGTTGCTCGTAGAATTTGATATTGAATATAAGCCGATATATTTTCTATTCCGAGCCTTGTATTTAATATCAAATGTGATTTGGGTTTGTCGTGAATGGTGTCTTCATTAACACTGTTCTTAAGCCCAGTTGAGAAAAAGATTAAATCTTTTTATTTAGATTTAATGAAGTGTACCAATTAAATAATATTTAATTGGAATTGAATTGGTATTGATCGTTGGGTTTGTCGTGCACAGTGTTTTAAATAACACTTGTTCTTTAACCCGATAATTAATGGAATGTGATTTTGGGTTTACCGTGAACCGTGTTTTAAATGACACTGATTCTTTAACCCAGTTAAAGATTAAAACTAAGTGGAGTTTTAATGAATCTTTAATTAGATTGAAAAGATTGAGAATGGAGTATCAAGTTTTACTCCAGGCGATAGTTAAATCTTTAATTAGATTTGAACGTGAAATGGTAATTGAATTTACCGATAACACCATGGTGTTAGATATGAAGTATGACCAGTTTTACTTCATGGGATGAATAGGTGGGAATTGGGGAAATAAAATAAATGATTACTTCAGTGTAGTTCGCTAATCCCGACTAGTTTGAATTGATAATCAAAGAAGATTAATGAATAAATTTAAAGAATTTATCTTTGATAAAATTAATGGTAACCTTTCCCAAAGTATAAGAATATTTGAATGAAAGAATATTCTGAATTGGAATGAGGCGTATGTTGTGTTTGCATAACACATGTTTATTATATACGTGAGTTATTCAGGAAGACCGGGTTTATCCCATTCTGAATAACTGATTCGACGTGATGTAGAAGATGAAGACGGTGGTTGAAGACCGGAGGTCTTCACGTCGTTTGGATAATTACTGATGATCTTAATTGGGCCATACACCCAAGAGGAGAAAATCAGTTGGTGATCGTCCAGACGTACTTGGAGATCAATGGATATGTGGGGTACTAGGTGCCTCCGGTTTCGTTCAGACCCAGAACGGACTTGTAAATGGACTGCGTGTCTGACGTTGGATTTTAGTTTGTGTGATTGATTTCTATTAAATATATATCTGTTTGGCGGCAGAGAATTTATTCTCTTGCTTAACGCCCTTCTCTGAGACGTATGAGCTCAGGGGTTATATATCGATGGACATCAAACGCATGGAGTGAATTGCCTGTGTGGCACGCCTATGTGGCAATATGATCAAGGCTTCTGTTGAAAAGCAGAGTCTTGTGGTGGATGATCAAAGCACGGCCTTTGTGGCATAGCTTTGTGTAACGTTGATTCGCGAGCCTCACACCCCGGTAGTGGACCAGAAACGGGAGAGGACTTCAGGGAGGGCATGCGTTTCCATCTAGCTAGAAGTGGCGTCAGTGGTTTTACATGCCCTGACAAGTTTGACTTATGTGGTTGTTGTTGTTGCGAGGCGCCTCGGATATATCGGTCGATCCGGGACCGATGGAGTTATTGGAATCATTGACACCCCATAGGGTGGGGAAACGCAGTGTTCGTTCCTTTTAATCCACATCGGTGGACCAGCCCTGACGATCCAAAGGCTTGCCCGCGCGCTTGCCTGAGGGGCGGGCTTGAGTGTCTCGAATTCGGTAGAGGACGATCCCTTGCCTCGGTTCACAGATGGAAATCCAACTTCCAATACGTGACTTTGCGGGTTTGATTGTAAACCTATATATGGCGACATAGTGGTATGGGGCACTCATGCCGTCTATGATTGATACTTATGATTTGAAATTGTTTATACATTATACACTCACAGTATTAATAAAAGATGAAATTTAGCGTATCAAGCATTCTTTGGCTATTATAAGGTAAAACCCTATCCTTCGGCTTGTGTTGCATTGTGTGATGCGACCTGGGTCTTATAATAGCTTCATTGTTCTTTATTTAGCATCGTGTTGTTGTTTTATGCACTGGTTTTCTTGGGAGGAAACCCGTTCCGTGTTATACGGCGTGGTCCCTTGATTTACCTAACTTTAAAATAAAGATTAATAAATGTTTTAGTTCTCACACCAGTCACATGACTGACCTGGAGTTTATTGTTTTAACCTAAACTCTGGGTGCCCTTATTTTGACACGGGCAGCTAGCAGTTTTTGTTTTGCAGATTTATATTCACAGGATCCTGATGTACAGCTGGAATGATATTCTAAAAGCTTTGTATCCGTATATCTCCTTCAGTTGTGTTTTGTATTATTTTCCTCTACTGTGTAATTTATTGTAATCTCTGATATTTTATGATGTATATTATTTATTAATACTCTGTATATTCTTGTAATCTGATGTTATTGTTGTAATATACAATGAAATGTTCTTCTATCTGCGTTCTTTTGTGTGTTGTTCTCGAAGTATCTGGTCTTTCCTTACCGGGGAAGTTACGGGTCTTTACAGTGGTATCAGAGCTTTGGTTTACAGAGCTCGAGAACAAGACACATTAGAACCGAATGAAAGAATTCATCAGATATAGGATTAGCAATATCCAATTAGAATGACTCGTTAGAGATGGGATCAGTAGTATCCTAGAACGAGTGTGAAGAGTCTATTTTTCAAATGAAAACAATTTTGTTTTGAAATTTAAATCGTTTTATTCGTATTTGAATATTTATTTATTTTGAATTTGGACAATCGAGTATATAAAGATTTTGCATATACGCATCATGAACGTATATTCGGAGTTTTAATATACTGGGTAGATATAGATTCGCGCTCTAGTCGCTCGGGGATAATTCTGGTGATGTCCGGACATCACCAATATTTATGTGCGTGTTTCGAAAGTGTGATATCTATATATTTCCATTAGACTGGTGTGAGAACCAAAACTAGATAGGTTTATTGTTGTGATTTGGCATCAAAAACATGATTTTCTGTATATATACCAAATTATGAATTTGAAATTCTAATTCACTAATTGATTGTTGGTTGTGTTGTTTGTTTATTAGTTTGATAATTTTGAAACATTTAGTCTAATGGAATCGAAAATTGAATTGTTTGAAATTAGTCGCATTTGCATGCATATACATATACTTACATTGAACAGGTCATAGCAAGGAGGCTAGAGCAGAAGAATAAAATTGTTTGCCCGACAAATAGGTACATGTTTACCATAATTTACTGTTTTGTTTGGGTGATGATGATTTTATGATCTGATTAGCTAGCCGCTTGGCTTTTTCTTTTTCTTTTGGATTGAAGAAGGCCATGGGAGGCTGTATGAAATATCCCGAAGTCCCCAGTGCAGGGGAGGTTATGGCAAAAAATTTCGGAAATTTAGGGTGTTAGCCAAATTTTTGAAAAATTTGAAAAGTTCTTAAAAACTGAAAAGTTGAAGAACTTAAGCCATGGTCAAAATAATGAAAGTTGGGTTGATTAGTTAAATAACTTGCGGCTTCGTTCCTTTTCGGGGACGAAAAGTTTTAAGTGGGGGAGAATGTAACAACCCGGAAAATGCGAGCCAGTTTAAAATTTTTATTTTGGCGAATTTAGCGAATTTTGAATATTTAAAATGAATTATTTTAAATAATATCGACGAGAAATTTATTTTGAATAAAATTCGAACGTATATATTTATATACGTCGTCGTTAGAAAGTAAATATTTATTTTAATATATAAAAGGAAATGAAAATTGCGCGGTAGTTCGATAATTCGATTTCAAATTTCAATTGAACATACCGGGTGCAAAATAAACCGGATTTTAGCGAAACCAAAAATAATGGAATTTATTTGATAATATCTTTCCAACGAATCCGAAAAATTGAAATTTCATAGCGGGGATAAAAAGAAATGTCCAGTTGAAAATTCAGATTAGTCATTGTGGAATTCGGGCCCTTAAAAATTGCCATTTTGCAAACGACCTCGGATTTCGATGGAACCACTTTTGTTGGATCCGTGATGTCAAATTATGGATGGATTCCAATTTTCATAATTTTCTGATTCAATATGTGAGTGTGGCAAAGGAAAACACGTTTGACAAGTTTCAGTTGATTTTAATCGACTGGAAAATGGCCATTTTTCAAATGGTCTCAGAATTTGACGAAATTAGTTTAGTTAGGACCGTATCGTCAATACAAATTTAGAAAATATTTTTCTGGAATTTTTCGAGTTAGTATATGGCCCAGGTAAATTGAAATGTGCGTTCAAATTCAATATATAGAGTTATACTTTGATTTTGACGAAAGCTGATCGAAACGATTGAGTTAGCTTACGATACATATCCCATTGTGTTCGGAATGGGGGTAATTAGCAAGGGACGATAGTCGTTGGGCCTCGTTTGGTGTTCGAATTAAAAGTCAACCTTCATGGATTTAAAAATTAAAAATAAATAAAATAATATAAACATTTAAAAAACCCTCCCCCCCCCCTCCTTCTTTCTCTTCCCCGTCCGTTCATTTCAATAAAAAAAAAAGAGAAGAGAGGACAGATGCCCTCGTCGATGTCGCGCCCTCCCAGGGGCCAATCGCCGCCGTTTCCGGCCGACGCACCATCACCCGCGCCTCCCCTGAGCCACCGCGACCCTTCCCTCTTCTCCTCCTTACAAACCAACGCGCAGCCCCCCATTTCCCCTTCCTCCGCCTTCTTTCCCCCTCCGTCCCTCCACTTCTCCTTCCGCCTTTCTTCCTCTCGCCTCCAACCACGACGGCCACCACAACGACACAGCCCCCTTCCCTCGCTCCAAAACCCGACACTTCCACCACCCCCTTTCGCAGGAAAAAAAGTGAACTTTTTATGTATTTTAATTATTTATTTAGTTTAAATACATTTTATAGATTAAGCAAAATCAGTTTACAAAATACTGATATGAAAATAGGATGTTTGTTGAATATAAAAACACGATTTTTATAGTATGGATTTAAAATCATAAAAATTTGGTTTTTATGTAGGAAGCTCTAAAATAAAAATTCGATTTTTATTTTTTAAGAGAATTTATATATGTGTTATTGTTTAAAAAGATTGGATCTTTATTTTACATAAAGATTAGATTTTTATTTTACATAAAGAAAAGATTTTTATTAAGTAAATAGAGAAATAAAAATTTGATTTTTATTTAGTGAATTGACATGAAAAAGATGTGATCTTTATAATATTTGTAGAGAAAGTTAGATTTTTATATAATGAAAAGTTTGATTTTTATATAAAGAAAAATCATATTTTTATTAGAGAGAAGTTTGATTTTTATATAGTAGAGAGTATAAAAATATTATTTTTTTATAGTAGGGATTATAAAAGTATGATTTTTATAAGATAAAGAATATAAAAATACGATTTTTATATTATTTAGATAGTAAAAATTTGATTTTTATATATGTAGTGAAATAAAAATTCAATCTTTATATTAGAAGTAGATATAAAAATATAATTTTTATATAGAGAATAGCGTGATAAAAATATAATCTTTATTATATGAACATCGATGGAAAAATAGAATTTTTATCTATATAGTAGCGATGTAAAAATAGAATTTTTATCCATATGGAGTGATTATAAAAATATGATTTTTATATACATAGCCACAATATAAAAATGTGATTTTTATATATGTAGTGAAAGCGGGCAACGAAAGTGACAGAAGGGAGAGAACGGCGAAGGTTTCTACATAAGAAGAGTCATGGCATTGGTTTAGCTAGTCGGTGAGAACTTCTCACTTTAAATTTACTTTTCTAGTTAGATATATATACTAGGATGCAGATGGTGTTTAGTATCACCCGACACCCGTCGTCCACAGACCATGGACGGCTTGTTTGTTTGATTGATGTGTTGTGAAAATTGTTTGTGATGTTGATGTGAAATAGATTATAAAAAAATATTCATATGTTGAAATAAATTAATTATCGTTAGAAATATAATTTTGAACGTGAATATGAATATAGTGAATGTGAACAAATAAATATTCATTTACAAACCGGACGGTTTGTTTATGTACACCTATTTGAAGGATATTGATTGGGATGATAAATTTTACACATCGCCCAACTGCACAAATAATATTCAGTGTTTGTTGATTTGAAATCGCACACAGGTGTTGGGATAATATTTGGTGTACACTAATCCCAATTATTTAATTGTATGTCGATCGATTGGTCGACAGGCTGTGTAAGCGTTAATTATTTATATTTGATGCTTATGCAGTTGTGTGGTGCACTTTGGATGATGGTTGATTGTTTATCGTTGCTATTATATACATGTGTTGTATGACACCCATATAATTAACATTATATGGTAATTGATTGGGCCTCATTCCAGTTTTGAAATAGAAATATTTGAAATAGAATATTTGAAAATAGAAATATATGAAGCCGTGTTGATTAGATTGACGCCATTTTGACGTGAACGATATTTATACCGACTTTATTCATTTTACAATGAATATCGAAAGTGATTTCAAAATCTGATATTTTGAAAGGAATTGAAATTCGAATTAAATTGAATTGAAACGAAATTCGAATTAAACTGAATAGAATTGAAATTCGAATTAAATTGAAATAGAATTGAAATGAATTTAAAACGAATTTATATTGGAAAATTCAATTTTGATTTGAATTTGAATTTGAGATGGAAGTTGAAATCGTTTTGAAAACGAATTTAAACCGATTTATAAAATAGGTTTTAAAAGGAAATCGACGAAATATATAATATATATATATTATATATATAATGGCCTGAATAAAACGCGCCGCGGCAGTTCATGAATTTCGACCATTGACTTCCAATGGATATTGCGGGAGATCCGATCGTCGGATTCTCCTAAAACCGGAACCGTTGGGTTCGTATCGCAAAGAACTTTCTAATGAATATCAAAAATTAGAAATCTAACGGTTGGATTTGGAATTATGTCCAAATAAAATTTGGAAAAGGTCCATGTAAGTGCAGTTCGATGGTCGTTGATGGAAATCGACTGTACGGGCCTTGATAAAATTATTAAAAATAGTAATAATTTGTGTAAAATCATAAGAAATGATTTGTGAAGAATTGGGACTAAAAACTCCATATTTGAAAAGATAAAAGCAGATTTTTATCGAAATGAACTAGTTTTGAACTAGAATTATAATTCTATTTATTTTTAAAAATAAATAAATTGGATTTGAAATGGTTTTGGAAATAACCAGAATTTCCAATAAGTGAATTGGAATGGATTTGAATCGAAATTGTCTTCGGAATATTTCGATGTTGGATTTCGTGATGATACAGGTATTGTTATGGGAATTTGAAAGATATATATATATCGTAATTTCTAGTACGATATTTGTTGGTCGTAGAATTTGATATTGAATATAAGCCTATATATTTTCTATTCAGAGTCTTGTATTTAATATCAAATGTGATTTGGGTTTGTCGTGAATGGTGTCTTCATTAACACTATTCTTAAGCCCAGTTGAGAAAATGATTAAATCTTTTTATATAGATTTAATGAAGTGTACCAATTAAATAATATTTAATTGGAATTGAATTGGTATTGATCTTTGGGATTGTCGTGAACAGTTTTTTAAATAACACTTGTTCTTTAACCCGATAATTAATGGAATGTGATTTTGGGTTTACCGTGAAACGTGTTTTAAATAACACTGATTCTTTAACCCAATTAAAGATTAAAACTAAGTGGAGTTTTAATGAATCTTTAATTAGATTGAAAAGATTGAGAATGGAGTATCACCAGTTTTACTCCAGGTGATAGTTAAATCTTTAATTAGATTTGAACGTGAAATGGTAATTGAATTTACCGATAACACTGTGGTGTTAGATATGAAGTATGACCAGTTTTACTTCATGGGATGAATAGGTGGGGATTGGGGAAATAAAATAAATGATTACTTCGGTGCAGTTCGCTAAACACGACTAGTTTGAATTGATATTCAAAGAAGATTAAAGAATAAATTTAAAGAATTTATCTTTGATAAAATTAATGGGAACCTTTCCCAAAGTATAAGAATATTTGAATGAAAGAATATTCTGAATTGGAATGAGGCATATGTTGTGTTTGCGTAACACATGTTTATTATATATGTGAGTTATTCAGGAAGACCGGGTTTATCCCATTCTGAATAACTGATTCGACGTGATGTAGAAGATGAAGACGGTGGTTGAAGACCGGAGGTCTTCACGTCGTTTGGATAATTACTGATGATCTTGATTCGGCTATACACCCAAGAGGAGAGAATCAGCTGGTGATCGTCCAGACGTACTTGGAGATCGATGGATATGCGGGGTACTAGGTGCCTCCTGTTTCGTTCAGACCTAGAACGGACTTGTAAATGGACTGCGTGTCTGACATTGGATTTTAGTCTGTGTGATTGATTTCTATTAAATATATATCTGTTTGGCGGCGGAGAATTTATTCTCTTGCTTAACGCCCTTCTCTGAGACGTACGAGCTCAGGGGTTACATATCGATGGATATCAAACGCATGGAGTGAATTGCCTGTGTGGCACGCCTATGTGGCAATATGATCAAGGCTTCTGTTGAAAAGCAGAGTGTTGTGGTGGATCATCAAAGCACGGCCTGTGTGGCATAGCTTTGTGTAACGTTGATTCGCGAGCCTCACACCCCGGTAGTGGACCAGAAACGGTAGAGGACTTCAGGGAGGGCATGTGTTTCCTTCTAGCTAGAAGTGGCGTCAGTGGTTTTACACGCCCTGGCGAGTTTGACATATGTAGTTGTTGCTGTTGCGAGGCGCCTCGGATATATCGGTCGATCCGGGACCGATGGATTCATTGGACTCACTGACACCCCATAGGGTGGGAAAACTCAGTGTTCAGGCATTTTAATCCACATCGGTGGACCGGCCCTGACGATCCAAAGGCTTGCCAGCGTGCTTTCCTGAGGGACGGGCTAGAGCGTCTCGAATTCGGTAGAGGACGATCTCTTGCCTCGGTTCACAGATGGAAATTCAACTTCCAATACGTGACTTTGCGGGTTTGATTGTAAACCTATATATGGCGACATAGTGGTATGGGGCACTCATGCCGTCTATGATTGATACTTATGATTTGAAATTGTTTATACACTATACACTCATAGTATTAATAAAAGATGAAATTTAGCGTATCAAGCATTCTTTGGCTATTATAAGGTAAAACCCTATCCTCCGGCTTGTGTTGCATTGTGCGATGGGACCTGGGTCTTATAATAGCTTCATTGTTCTTTATTTAGCATCGTGCTGTTGTTTTATGCACTGGTGTTCTTGGGAGGAAACCCGTTCCGTGTTATACGGCGTGGTCCCTTGATTTACCTAACTTTAAAATAAAGATTAATAACTGTTTTAGTTCTCACACAAGTCACATGACTGACCTGGAGTTTATTGTTTTAACCTAAGCTCTGGGTGCCCTTATTTTGACACGGGCAGCTAGTAGTTTTGGTTTTGCAGATTTATATTCACAGGATCCTAATGTACAGCTGGAATGATATTCGGAAAGCTTTGTATCTGTATATCTCCTTCAGTTGTGTTTTGTATTATTTTCCGCTGCTGTGTAATTTATTGTAATCTCCGATATTTTATGATGTATATTATTTATTAATACTCTGTATATTCTTGTAATCTAATGTTATTGTTGCAATATACAATGAAATGTTCTTCTGTCTGCGTTCTTTTGTGTGTTGTTCTCGAAGTATCCAGTCTTTCCTTACCGGGAAAGATACGGGTCTTTACATATCTCTTCTCTCAAAAGGATCTAAATCTCCGACAGCAGAAATGGTTAGAGTTCTTGGCTTCGTATGATTTTGATATCGCATATACACCTGGGAAAGGCAATGCGGTAGCCGATGCCTTAAGTAGGAGACATGCTATTTTAGGGGTTATGTTTCTTGAATGGAAGCAACTGGAGTATATCGCAGGGTATGATTTTAGACCAAAGTGCGAATTGGATCCAGAGATATTAGCTAGTTTGACGATCAGACCCACCTTGATTGAGCGGATTGGTTCCAGTCAGAGGGACGATCCTAATCTATTGGAAATCATCTCCAAGTTAGAGATGAATATCGACGGTGAGGAGATGAATTTGTATGGGCTTGATCGAGAAGGATGGCTTCGAAAGAATAGAAGACTAGTTGTACCCAACGTGAATGGTTTGAGAGATGAAGTGCTTAGGGAATGTCATCACTCAAAACTGACTATACACCCCGGTGGTGATAAGATGTATCTAGACATGAAGCAGACTTGCTACTAGGAAGGGATGAAAAGAGACGTTGGGAAGTTTATATCCAAGTGCATGAATTGCCAGATAGTTAAAGCCGTGCAAAAGTAGCCTAGTGGTTTGTTGCAATCATTAGAAATTCCCGAATGGAAATGGGTGCAAGTCTCGATGGATTTCATTGATGGTTTACCAAGGACTAAATCGGGACATGATAGCATTTGGGTAATTATGTATTGATTGACTAAGAGTGCAATATTTATACCAGTCAAATCGACCAGAACGACAACTAAATTAGCAGAATTGTATATTAAGTGGGTAGTGAGATTTCATGGAGTACCTAAAAGCATTGTGAGTGACCGAGACCCGTTGTTTACTAGTGGGTTTTGGAAGAGCTTACAAGAGGCTCTAGGGTCGAAATTATATCTCAGAACCGCGTATCATCCTCAAACTGACGGTCAGACAGAGAGGGTGAATCATATATTAGAAGATCTCTTGAGGGCTTGTATATTGGATTTTGGTGGATCATGGGATGACCATTTGCATCTAGTAGAGTTTGCATATAATAATAGCTACCAATCCAGTATCGGTATGGCTCCATATGAAGCTTTGTACGGAAGACCGTGCAACTCACCATCATGTTGGATAGAGACTGGTGAGAAGTTTGTGCTTGGACAAGATGTGGTAAGTGAAACTTCAGATAAGATTAAGATCATTCAACAATGGATGAAGGCTACCCAGGATAGGCTTAAGAGTTATGCTGACAAGAGGAGAAGAGACTTAAAATTCACCGTTGGTGACTTGGTGTTTGTCAAGGTTTCTCCGTTGAAGAGCGTGACACGATTTGGCAGGAGAGGCAGGTTGGCACCAAGATTTGTTGGCCCATTCCCAATTCTCGAACAAGTTGGGAATTTGGCGTATAGAGTTGACTTACCAGAGAAGATGGCGGGAGTTCACAATGTATTTCATGTTTCCCAGCTAAGGAAGTTCGTGCACGACCTATATATGAATATTTCACCTGATCAGTTAGAGGACTTCGAAGTGGAACCCGAGGCAGTTGGAAACCGTAAGCCGATTCGTATTGTCGAGCACGATATGAAACAACTTCGAACGAAGACAGTGAAGCTAGTCAAGGTTCAGTGGGGCGAGAACGAGAATGACTGTACCTGGGAGACATAAGAGAGCATTAGGAAGACGTATCCAGAACTCTTTGCCTGGTAAGATTTACTTTGCAATTTAGTTATTCCACATGCTAGGATAGGCTTATTTTGCTTGTTTTGCATGTTTGCTTGTTGTTTTATGGTTGATTGGCATGCGGGACCCTTTGTGTGTTTTAGTTAGGGAATTTCGGGGGTGAAATTTCTTAAGGAGGGGAGAATGTAACAACCCGCATCCTATGCATCGGAGAATCATAGAATATTTATTTCTTTCTTATATGAAGTCGTATGGTCATGTGGCTTTGGGAAACGACCATTGGGGTCATTTCCCATGTTCATGGTTTTTTTTACCGATTTTTAAATGACCATTTTACCCCTAGCTGATCTTGTTTCGGCCATAAGTTTTGATTGGAAAGGAAATTTGACCTGAAACCACCTCCATTAGATTCATTTGATGGTTTACCTTTCCGTAGAGTGGTCATAATAGCCAAACTGACTTAACATTTGGGAGATATGGCTGAAATAAGTTTTGGAAGGTGAAAAACTGCTTAATCGGGCCAAAAGGCTGATCAGTGAATGGGCCCATAACCCATTTCAGGATTAGGGTTATGGGGAGGCTGAAAAGGGTTAGGGTTTCATACCATTTCAGTTTTTTAGCCTCCACTTACCTATTAGAAACCCTAAAAATGGCCTCCAACCTCTAAATCACCACCAAACCACTTTCTAATCAAAGATTAAGCTTAGCAAGATCAAATCAAGGGAGATCTTCACCAAATCAAGATTAGAGCTGCTGTTTAGCATTGGTATTCGCGTCATATCAGAGATTTATTTTAGATCTAAGTTTTTGTGGCTAAGGTGAGTGATTTGCATAGTTCCTCACTAATTATGGTTAATTAAGGGTAATTAGTGTTAATTAGCGAATTTAAACATGATAAAATTCTGGAAAAATATTTGTAAATTCCTAAATGATTTTTTATACCTCTGATATGAACTTGGGTTAATTTGATTAATTTTTGCTAATCCTATCATTAATTATGTTTGAACATGTTTAAGGGAAAATATGGGGTTTTGGCTATGTTTGATCCATTTTAACCTATCATATTTATGTTTTGGTGTTTGAGGTCACTTCTATTTGTTGTTATGACTTTGTGGTATGCTTTGTGATTGATTAGAATAGTTAGAATCGAAAACGTCGTCGAGAGGCGTATAAACTGTCGTTGGAAGTTGCAGGATAGTGCAGGAAACCGGATCGGATCTTATAGCCCGACCCGACCCGATCGTGGTTAGTCCCTCCGAACCGAACCGCCCATGGATGGTGAACAGGAACTGTGTGTACTTGGCCAAGAGGAGTGTTCTCTCCGAACCGAACTGCCTATAGTCCTCCGACCTGATCCACCAGAAGCACCCCCGACCCGATCTGTCAACGGGGTATGGCGACGCGACTTGGAGACTACGACCCGACCCGGTGTACTCTGATGGAGGTCGATCCGATCCATCAACATGTGAAGGCCTCCGATCCGATTCGAAGAATCTTGGCACGAATTGATCTAGTGAGGGATACTGAAGGCCGATCCGAACCGACAGAGAAGAAGGACAGAGGATCCGAACTGATCCGGTGATGACCAATAACCCGAGATGCAAATGTAGTCGAAATGGAAGTTAGAGCTCAGGATCCAGTTGGGAACCAATGAGTTCACTTCATGGTTGGGCTTTGCGGCGGGACGTGTGCTAAGGAGTTGTCGACATTCATAACTTTGATTCACCACTGAAAAGGAATGACGAACTACGTATCAGTGCAGTAGAGTTATCATGACTCGAGGGGCAAAGTGATCGTAGCAAGACTATGAGCCAATGCAGTGGAGCCGTTGTAACTCCATGGGGCAGAGTGGACATAGTAAAGGATTAGTAAGGCTTTGAGCCAGTGTAGTGGGGTGTGTACGACTCCATGGGGCAGAGTGGACATAGCGAAGGATTAGTGGCTATGGATCAGTACAGTGAAGCCGTTATGACTTCATGGGGCAGAGTGATCATAGCAAAGTATTGGGTGATCGAAGTGGTGGATATCGTATACTTTACGCACTGAGTGAGAGATGTGAGGATGGTTGCTATGTTTGATTGTTTTCCATCACTATGACATGCAAACCCCCACCCCTGTTATCTTTACACCATTTGTTTAGTTGCACCTCAGAGTGTTGTACAATATGTAGTTCTAACTCTTTGGTTGCAGGCCCAGGTTCAGGTATGGTTTAGTATACCTGTTATTGTTCTGTTTAGCTGCTTATCGCTCATACCAGACTTTTTGACTGGCTCAGAGTTTTATGTCTCTTCTTATTACTCTGGGTGCTCTCACGAGCAGACTAGAGACATGTTAGCTGGTGATGCACGAGTAGCTGATTCGGAGGCGAGCAGGAGGCTTCCACATATGATATATATAGATATTCTCACCGTGTCGTTGGTGGTCATTACTTGGGCATTAGTAGTGTACCTCCCTTATCTTGCTTTTACCTTTAGAGACAGTTTGAAAAGTTGTAATAATGATGATGTGGAACATAAGCTCTGTTTGGATTTTCCGCTGCCATAATAGTTTGTTTTCAGCTTATGCACTGTCTCACCTGTTTTATGTCAAGTATGTTGTTATTATATTTTGTTCTATGCGCTATGAGACATTCTACAGGTTCCTTGTTGATTCTTCGTCTCCTTTCTTTCCTTCTGACGACCGTTCCATGCTAACTGGACATGTGTACAGCGCACTTTTGGAGTAAATGTCGGTTGGTGTAGGGTCGGCCGTCACAAGTTGGGCCTAACCTCGTGTCTTAGCCCGTCTCGTATTTGCGCACTTAGACCTCTCACATTAGGTTCAACATTAATGGTTGCTGGATATGCCGGTCGGGTCCGGGTAGACTTCCACCACTAATGCAACCTAACCTCGTGTCATAAGTGCAATTACAATTTCTAGTTGTAATCCTAGTTATTTCATTCTTATTCAATTTACCTATGACATTATGTTGTAGGTTATAGGTTCCATGCCCCCTTTTTCCCCCAATTATATTCATAGTGAATTATATGTCCATATTCATATTCATATTCATTAACCAAGTTATGCCAATTCTAGTATTTTCCCTCGTTCCCTAACTAATGCATTTGCATAATTTTGTCGGCATGCCTTAGGTTAGAAAGTAGCCTAGTCGTGATCAATAAAAAGGAAAAGGTGATAGGAAGATGACAATAGTGATTATTCTAACATGATTGGCACAGACATATATACATATACATATACATATATATATATATGCTTAGACATGTAATTGGCTTAATTATAAGGTGGGCATAAAAACAGATCTGGTAAGCAAAAGTGATGATAAAACTAGATCTAACATAATAAGGATGTCACAAGAAGCATGAATGGATCTAAATAGGAATTCATATGTCCAATTACAACAAGATGATCTAGAACTAAACAAGAATTTAACTGTCCAAATAATGATAGACTCTTGTTAACCACACTCCTAGGTAAAGGTTCAGATCCACAAAGATGACATGATAAACTTTGAGATCCAACAATAAAACATATTCACGATTTTAGACAGATCCAAATCACATTACTATCACGTCTAATATTTAAATCTAAAAGTAACTTAGAACTCATAGTGTTTGGATTAAGAAGAGAGAACTAGAAGAGAAGCTTATTGAGTTGCAGATCTATGCCTTGAATCTCTAAATGGTTTGCTTTAGTTGACTGTTGTAAAAGATAATTCGGTTCAGTTCAGTCACTGGCACAGTTTGGCCTCCATGGATTCTCAATGAAGAAAACAAGAGAAATGGACCTTTATATATTGCTGCCAGCCTCCAGAAAATCGAACGCCACCTCTGCCCTAGGGGGTCGACACCCCTGCTTTGGGGTCGACACCCTTGGGGTAGAAACTTTGCCGTAATGGATTTTTCAAATTTTAAACTGAAATCTAATTTTCTGGACCATATATATATATATATATATATATATATATATATATATATATATATATATCTTATGCGTATTCAAACTTCAAACCCTCATAACTTCTTCATACGTTGTCTATTTTACGCAAACCGAATTTCTATCTTAACCAGAATTTCGAGACGGACACAATGGTATGGTCTTTTTCCCTTAATTCTGAATATTAAATTAATTATTATTTAATTTATCCTCTTCTAGTTTGGTTAAAATTATGGGGTGTTACAGGCGGACTACTCTTTAGCCACTTAGGTCTCACACTGCTTATTTAAGGGCAGATTTTGTATGATCGCATAGTACCTTCGATGCGGACTCTCATTGGTCACTTAAAGCCATCATTTATATTCATTCTTGGGTGGATTCCCACTGTCACTAAATAACATGTGGCGGACCCTAGTCACTTAAGACCCGGTCTTATAATCGTCATTACTATTAAATATTCTCTCTATTGTAATGCAAAAAATAGTAATCTGCCACTTAATAATAGGCAAAAGTAGACAGTCATCGTCATTTAAGACCCCTTTGCTAACCCATGCGTTACTATTTAACTAGACCTTAGACAGGCGGTCTCCTTTACATTATTGGCAGAAATTTTAGTACCCCATCTTTATGTCAGCCTCCCACTTAGCCTCTAGATTAGAAGAGGACAATTCCGGGAAACCAACCTACTTACACGTACTTGCTTAAGGCCAACTAATGCCATTTTAAGAGAAAGGCATACCAAAATTACATCCCTGTAATTATTTAAGAAATAACCAAAAAGTAACAATCAAGCATCACGAAATCTATATAAAAATGGACCAACTCAAGAAATTCACTTTTGTTTTTTAGTATATCACCCTTATACTACTATCCTTTATGAATAATTTCATTTTTTTAGTTTGAGTTATAAATCATTATATAAGTTAGTCCTTACTTTAGTGTTCCAATAAAACTCATGAACATAAATAAGCAACCAATTTATTCTTCTCATAAGTGCTTTCAACAAATTAGAATTTTCCTTACTTAAATTCTAAACATTATTAGCTTATATTTCATTAATTATTTTAATTCTAAATTGTGAACTACCGCACCGTGATTATTCTAAAAATTTGATTTGGACAGTTCTCGAAATCTACAAGATGAAATTTAAATCTTTTTCTACCATTAGGGAACTATAATCCAATAGATCAGGGCGATTATTGTTTTAAGGATTCCGACTTATATTAGATCATATACACTCATTTAAATTTCAATTCTCAAAATCATGAACAACCGCTATGCAAAAAGCTCAATTTAATTAAATTTAACTAAGTCACTTAACGTTCCATAAGTTTATAAATTTATAATCGTATTCTCTTATGTTTTCAACATAAATTAGTTAAACACTCGAATTCACTTAGAAATATCGACCATCCAAAATCATCAAACATTCCATTTTATTAAAAGATGAAATCTCTCAACCATCATATCAACATAAGATGCAAAATTATATAACTCTAACATATAGATTACAGGCACTCGTATCATACTTCAGTCTCATTTTCTAGCATGAAAATAAGCTACACATGGTTTAGTTTCCTTTTGAAATAAGGTGTCCTGAACTTTTTAGTTATAATACTAATTATGAAAAATATACACAAACCATTATCTTGTTAAAACCCCAACGGAGAACCTAGGAAATGATGTTCCGCTATCGCCTGTAGCTAGAAAATTTATCTCTTAATTTTTTTCAAGAATATTCTAGCTCATAAATTTTCTTGGAAAAGAAAATGAAGTATACCACTATCATATATATACATATGTGTGTGTGTATATATATATATATCCCAGTCACAAAGATGAAGGATCCTATAACAATCCGAAAAATCGAAACCAATTTAAATTTTTTAATTTGGCAATTATAATGAATTTTGAATATTTAAAATGATTTATTTTAAATAATTACGACTAGAAATTTATTTTGAATAGAATTAGAATGTATAAATTTATTTAAATCAAAGTTAGAATATAAATATTTATTTTATTTATAAAATAAATTGAAAATGGAGCGGTAGTTTGAAAATTCGATTTCAAATTTCAAGTGAATGTACAGGATTCGAAACAAATCGGATTTCAGTAAAACCAGAAATATTTGAATTTGTTTGAAAATATCTTTCCAACGAATGTAAAAAATCTAGATTTCATAACAGGAATAAAAAGTTATGTCCAGTTGAAAATTCAAAATAGTCGCTATGGAATTTTATATAAATATAGCCCTTAAAAATAGCAACTTTGCAAACGACCTCTGTTTTTGACGAGACCACTTTTGTTGGATCTGGAATGTCAAACTTTTGCTAAATTCCAATTTTCATAATTTTTGGAATAAATATGCGAGGGAGGTAAATTTAAACGTGTTTGGTCAATCCAATTTGAATTCAGTAGACTGGAAAATGAATGTTTTTCAAACGGTCTTCAAATTCAACAAAATTAGTTTTATTAGGACCGTATCGTCAAAACATAGCCATATTTATTTTTTTGGAACTGTGGGAGCCAATATGTGGCCCCGGTAAATTAAAATGTATGTTGAAATCAATTTTGAATGTTAAATTAATTTATATTTTAAATTTGATGAAAATCTATCGTAACAGTCAAATTAGCATATGGGAAATATCCCATTGTGTTCAGAATGGGGGTAATTAGCTAGGGGTGACAGGTGTTGTTTCTCATTTGGAGTTCAAAGGGAAAGTCAACATTTTTGGAGAATAAAACAAAAAAATAACATAATTAAATATATATTACATAATTTCTCCCCCTTCTATTTTCTCTCTCCCCGACTTATAAAATAAAAAAGGAAAAGGGGCGATGAACGATCATCGATGCCTCTCTCGCCACCTCCTGCCCCCTACGCCACCGTGAAGACGCCCTCCTCTTCGTTACTGTAAGTTTTTTTTAGTTGTTTACTTTTATTTATTTAAAAGTAATTAGTTTTATAGAAATAAAAATAGGGTTTTTTAATATTATTTTTAAATAAATATTTTATTTTTTATTTAAATAATGTTTTGACTTTTAATTTAGGAAAAGCTTAGATTTTTAAAATAGAAAATCTTAGATTTTTAAAATAGAAAAGCTAAGATTTTTAAAATAGAAAAGATTGGATTTTTATTAATCTAAAAATTGGACTTTTATTTATATGAATGGAATATATAAAAATATGATTTTTCTATATGTATAGAGAAAAAAATTGGTTTTTTCTATATATGAATAGCAAATAAGAATGTGATTTTTATTAAATGAATAGAAATATAAAAATAGGATTTTTATTGTTTGAATGGCATTACAAAAATATAATGTTTATAGATATAAAAATATGATTTTTAGTGATGTAAAAATATGATTTTTTATTATATAAACATCGTTATGAAAAATATGATTTTTAATATATATAGCGATATACAAATATGGTATTTTTATATATAAAGCACTATAAAAATTTGATCTTTATATATTTAGTAGCGACATGAAAATATTATTTTTATATAGAGAGAATATAAAAATATGATTTAAAAATATATAAACATCATGTTAAAAATGTGATTTTTCCTATGAACAGCGTGGAAAAGATTGCGTTGAAATTTGGGACAAATCCAAGCTGTTCAGAAATTCAGAAACAAAGCATAGTGGAGTGGATCCCAAATGTGAGAACTTCTCAATTTAATTTATTTTCGATTTAAATATATATATTAGGATGCTGACGGTGCTTAGTAGCACCCGACACCTTTATTTGAAACCATGTTTGTTTGGTTGTTTGGTTGATTGGATTATTTGGCTGAATTTGGTTTGGGAAATGAAATGAATTGATTAGAATTTGGTTTGTATATGGCGCGAGCTATTATTAGGCGAGGGATAAGACTAGACCTTATTCCGGTTCTAGTATCGCGCCGTTATGCTGTCGAAATTTTCTAAAAATGTTAGAACAATAAAATATCATTTTTATTATACAAATGAATTGTATAAAATATTCATGAGATGAAATAAATATTTTATAGTTAAAAATATAATTTTTAACGTGTATATGAACAAAATAAATATTCATTTACAAATTGGACGATTTGTTTTTGTACACACATTTAACTGATATCGATTGGGACGATATATTTTACACATCGCCCAACTGCACAAATAATAACCAGTGTTTGTTGTTTGAAAACCCTACACGGGTATTGGGATGGTATTGGAGATACACTATTCCCAATATTTAGTTGTATGTCAATCGATGGGTTGACAGACTGTTGTAAGCGTTAATTATTTATATTTAACGCTTAGGCAGTTGTGTAATGCACTCTGGATGATGGTCGACTGTGGTTGATTATTGTTGTGTACATGTGCGTATGAAATCCATATAAATAATAATATATGGTAATTGATTGTGTCTGATTTCAATTCAGAAGGAACGAATATTTTAAGATAACGAATATTTGATAATGGAAAATAATGAATATTTTAAAATAACTAATATTTTAAAATACTATTCAGTAATTGATCAAAATATGATTTTGATGTCCGATTTGGGATGGACACGAAAATATTGAAATATATGAAGCCGTGTTGATTAGATTAACGCCATTTTGACATAAACGATATTTATATTGATTTTATTCATTTTTATAATGAATATCGAAAAGGAAGTGATTTCAAAATCTAATGTTTTGAAAATATTATCATTTATATATCAATGATATCGAATATTCAATTTTGATTTAAAATTGAATATGAAGTTGAAATCGTTTTGAAAACGAATTTAAAATGATTTATAAAATACGTTTTAAATGAGAATCGATGAAATATATATAATATATATATTTAATGGCCTGAATAGTGCACGCCAGGCCGCGGCAGTTCGCGAATTTCGACCATTGACTTCTAATTGACATTACGGGAGATCCAACTGTCGGATTCTTCTAAAACCGGAACCGTTGGGTTCGTATCGAAAAGAGCTTTCCAATGAATACAAGAGATTTGAAATCTAACGGTTAGATTTGGAATTATGCCCAAATCAAAGTTGGAAAAGATCGCTGTAAGTGCAGTTCGTTGACCGTTTATGGAAATAGACTGTACGGACCTTGATAAAATAATTAAAAATATTAATAATTTGTGTAAAATCATAATAAATGATTGGCAAAGAATTTGGATGAAAAATTCCATGTTTGTAAAGATAAAAGTATATTTTAATCCAAATGAACTAGTTATGAACTTGAATTATAATCCAATATTTTTAAATAAATAAATTGGATTTGAAATGGTTTTAAAAATAACCAGAATTTCCAATATATGAATTGGAATGGATTTGAGTCGAAATTATTTTTGGAATATTTCGATATTGGATTCCTTGATTATACAGATGTTGTGGAGGAATTTGGAAGATATATATATATATATATAAATCATTATTCCCAATACGATATTTGTTGATTTCAGAATTTGATATTGAATATAAGCCGATATAATTTTTATTCAGAGCCTTGTATTTAATATTGCATTGGATTTTGGGTTTGTCATTAATGGTGTCTTCATTAACACTGTTCTTAAACTCAGTTGAGAACAGGATAAATCTTTTAATCAAGATTTAGTGAAGTTTTCCTGTTAATTAATATTTAATTGGAATTGAATAAAAGAATTTGGATTTTGGGTTTGTCGTGAGTGGTGTCTCAAATAACACTGTTCTTAAACCCTTGTGAAAAGAATAAATATTTTAATTGAGATTATTAGATTTTCAGTTAATTAACATTTAATTGGAATAAAATGGGATGTGACTTGGGTTTATTGTGAACTGTGTTTTAACATCATTCGTTCTTTAACCCGATTTACAGTGAAATGTAATTTGGAGTTTACAAATCTTTTTATTTAGATTTAATGGAAAATTTCCAAAGTAAAGTTTTCCAATTTAATATATTAAACTAGAATTGAATGGAATTTGATTTGATAATAATCGAAATGAGCTTATGTGGAGGAAGACTATAAATATATATGTAATTAAAAGGCTGTGTCGTTATTCCATTTATATTATGGGTCGGATACAGAAATTGATATCGATTATATATTGATTTGTTTTTCCGTGAAGATTCCATAATTAATGGAATGTGATTTGCGTTTATCGTGAATTGTGATTTAAATTACATTAGTTCTTTAACCCAGTTAAAGATAGGATAACATGTCTAACATTGTATTTCGATCTGTATGGTTGATCTCTGCTAAATATATATCTGTTTGGTGGCGGATAACTTATTCTCTTGGTTAACACACTTCTACAAGACGTACGAGCTTAGAGGTTATATGTCGGCAGAAATAAATAATACGTTGTAGATTGTCGATGCGACATGTTTGTGTTTCCAAAGTTAAATAATCATTAATATTTATTTCTGGAAAGATTAAAAGTAAGTGGAGTTTTAATGAATCTTTAATTAGATTGAAATGGGAATTGATAATTTAAATTATCAAATTTCGGAGATGATCGAGAGTAGAGTATCACCAGTTTTGCTCCAAGCGATAGTTAAATCTTTAAGTAGATTTGAACGGGAAATGGTAATTAATGTTACTGATAATACCGTGGTGTTTGTAATGGAGTGTTACCAGTTTTACTCCATGGGATGAATAGGTTGGGATTGGGAAATTAAATAAATGATTACTTCGGTAAGATGCATTAATCCCGACTACTTTGGAAATCCTTAATATGGTTTGAATGATTACTGATGTCTTTATTGGGTTGTAAACCCAAGACGAGGTAATAAGTGGTGATCGTTCAGACGTACTTGGAGATCGACCAAATATGCTAGGTCCTCTCTCCTGTGTTGGACATATGGGACGAGGAATAAGGTGCCTTTGGTTTCGTTTAGACCCTGAATGAACTTGTAAATGGATGTGTGTCTGACACTGGATTTTATTTTGTGTTGATTGATATCTATTAAATATATATTTGTTTAGTGGAGGAAAATTTATTCTCTTTCTTAACAAACTTCTCTGAGAGGTACGAGCTCAGAGGTTATATATCGATAGACATTAGTCGCATGGCGTGAATTGCCTGTGTGGCATGCTGAGATGCAAATGATCAAGGCTACTGTTGGAAAGCAGAGTCATGTTGTTGATGATCAAAGCAGGACTTTAATATAGCATAGCTTTGTATATAACATTAATTCGCGAGCCTCACACCCTTGTGTGAACCAGAAACGGGAGAGGACTATGGGGAGGACACGCATTTCTTTCTAGTTAGGAGTGGTGTCATGGTATGGAGCCTGGACATTTTTACTTATGTGGTGGTTCAATTGCGAGGCGCCTCGGATATATCGGTTACTACGGAGTCGATGGATATTGAGTCATCTGGCTCATTTTGTGCCTCATATGGCGGGGAAACGCATTGTTCAGGATTGACAATCCTCAAATGTAAGAGAGGACCGACCCTAAAGATCCAAGGTGCAGTTGCGACTGTAGCTCGAGACATGGTAGGCTACATTGTCTCGAATTAGCACATGATGATCCCTTTGCCTTGGTTCACAAATGGAAATCCAACTTCCAATACGTGACATTTCGGTTTTGATTGTAGAGCCTAGTATTGGCGACATGATAGATGGTACCAATGCCGTGTATGATTGATACATTTATATTTGAAGTTTTTTTATACACTATGCACTTATAATAGTATCAAATGATTTGTTTTAAACGTACAAAGCATGTTTGGCTATTATAAGAGAAAACCCTATCCTCCGGCTTGCGTTGCATTGTGTGATGGGACCTGGGTCTTATAATAGCTTTTTCTTCCAAAAAGCATTGCGCAGTTTTGTTATATGCATTGGTAATCTTGGGAGGAAACCCGTTCCGTGTTATACGGTATGGTCCCTTGATTTCACTTTATTTTAAAGTAAAGTTTTAAATAACTATTTTAGTTCTCTCACCGGTCACATGACTAACATGGAGTTTATTGTTTTAACCTAAACTCTGGGTGCTCCTATTTTCCACATGGGCAGCAAGTAGTTGGGTTTTTGCAGATTTTTTTCACTGGATCCTGGTTTACAGCTGGAGCTATATTCGGAATGATCTGTATCCGTGTATTTCTTTCAGTTGTGTTTTATATTATTTTCCACTGCATTATGATTTGTAAATCTATGAAATTTATCAAATGTATATTATTTGTTCATACTCTATATATTCTTGTAATCTGATGTAAATTGTTGTAATAGCAATGAAATGTTCTTCTGTTTGTGTTCTAATTTGTCGTATTCTCAGACAATTCGTTCTTTCTCTTCTCTTCGGAGACTGGGGAAGTTTGGGTGGTGACAGTTTGGTATCAGATCTTTGGTTCACAGAGCTCGAGAACAAGACACATTAGAAATGAACGAAAGAATTCATCAGAAATTGGATTAGTAATAACCAATGAGAATGACTCATTAGAGATGGGATCAGTAGTATCCTAGAATGAGTTGGAAGAGTGTTATTTTTAAAATAAACTTAAAAACAAATATTGTTTTGAAAATTTAAACCTTATTCAACGTATTTGAATATTTATTTTAAATTGATGTGGACAATCTAGTATATGACGATTTTTCATATATGCCTTGCAAACGTGTATACAAAGCCTTAAATATACTATATAGATATAGAATCACAATCTAGTCGCCCGGAGATGATCCTGGTTATTAATGTATTATCATCAGTATCCATGTCCGAGTTTCAAAAGTGGGATATCTATATGTTTCCAATCGACTGGTGTGAGAACCAAAATATGGTTAGAATATATTGTTGTGATTTGGCATAAAAAAAAATGGATTTTTAGTATATGTAAAAAGTTATATGTTTTAAAAGATAATCAACAAATTAATTGCTGGTTGTGTTGTATGATAATTAGTTTGATTGATTGAAAATTTGGAACCAATAAGAGAAATTAAGCCAATTGAATCAAATAAAGAACTGACTTGAAAATTGATTGCAATTACATATATGTACATGTGTGCAGAATGAACAGGTCATAGCAAGGAGGCTGAGAAGAGGAATAAAATTGTATGCGCGACAAATAGGTACATGTTTACAAATTTATTGGGTTTGGATGATTTTATTAGCCGATTGGCTAGCCGTTTGGATTTTTCTTTTTCTTTTTGGATGATGAGGGTTCTGCGTGGCTAGTTGCGGTTTTAAATGTCTCCCCATACAAAGGAGGTTATGGCGAAATTTTTCGAAACTTTAGGGTGTTAGCCAAATTTTTGAAAAAGTTGAAATTCTTAGAAACTGAAATGTTGAAGAATGAAAGCCAAAACTGAAAGTTGAGTTTGTTAGTTAAACAACTTTCAGCTCCGTTCCTTTTCGAGGACAAAAAGATTTTAAGTGGGGGAGATTGTAACAACCCGGAAAATCGGAACCAATTTAAAATTTTTATTTCGGCAATTTTAATGAATTTTGAATATTTAAAATGATTTATTTTAAATAATTACGACTAGAAATTTATTTTGAATAGAATTAGAATGTATAAATTTATTTAAATAGAAGTTAGAATATAAATATTTATTTTAATTATAAAATAAATTGGAAATGGCGCGGTAGTTTGTAAATTCGATTTCAAATTTCAAATGAATGTACAGGATTCAAAACAAATTGGATTTCAGTAAAATCAGATATATTTGAATTTGTTTGAAAATATCTTTCAAATGAATGTGAAAAATCTAGATTTCATAACGGGAATAAAAAGTTATGTCCAGTTGAAAATTCAGAATAGTCGCTATGGAATTTTATATAATTTGTAGCCCGTAAAAATAGCGATTTTGCAAACGACCTCCGTTTTTGACGAGACCACTTTTGTTGGAACCAGAATGTCAAATTGCTGCTAGATTCCAATTTTCATAATTTTTGGAATCAATATGTAAGCGTAGTAAATTTAAATGTGTTTGGTCAGTTCAGTTTGAATTTAATCGACTGAAAATGACCATTTTTAAAACGATCTCCAAATTCAATGAAATTAGTTTTGTTAGGACCGTATCGTCAAAAATAGCTAGATTTATTTTTCTGGAATTTTCGTAGCCAATATGTGGCCCCAGTAAATTAAAATGTACGTTGAAATCAATTTTGAACGTTAAATTAATTTATATTTTAAATTTGATGAAAATAAATCGTAACAGTCGAATTAGCATACGGGATACATCCCATTGTGTTCGCAACGGTGGTAATTAGCTAGGAGGACAGTCGTTGGGTCTCATTTGGAGTTCAAATGGAAAGTCAACATTTTCGGAGAATAAAACCCAAAAAAAATTAAATATATATTACATAATTCCTCCCCCTTCTATTTCTCTCTCCCAAACTTATAGAATAAAAAAATAAAAGAAAAAGGGGCGACGAATGATCGTCGACGCTGGCACCGGAGGAACCCCTCGTCGCCGCGACAGCCGGAGTACCCCCTTCCTCCTCCAGTCTTAAGCCCCTCCGCCTCTTCCCCCCTCTAAATCGAAAACCACAAAAAACCTAGCCTGAAGACCGCCGCGCCCAAACCCACCACCCGCGACCGTCAAACCCCCCTGCGCCTCCCCCGCCACCTCCTGTCACCTATGCCGCCGTAAAAACCCTGTAGGTTTTTTTTTTAATTTTTTTTTTAGTTGTTTATTTTTATTTATTTAAAAGTAATTAGTTTTATAGAATCAAAAATTTGGTTTTTTGTATTATTTTTAAGCATAGATTTGATTTTTTATTTAAATAAAGATTTGATTTTTAATTTAGGAAAATCTTAGATTTTTAAAATAGAAAAGCTTAGATTTTTAAAATAGAAATGATTGGATTTTTATTAATCTAAAAATTGGATTTTTATTTATATAAATGTAATATATAAAAATATGATTTTTCTATATATATATATAGCGAATAAAAATTGGTTTTTTCTATATATGAATAGCGAATAAAAATGTGTTTTTTATTATATGAATAGAATTATAAAAATAGGATTTTTATTGTTTGAATGGCATTATAAAAAATATAATGTTTAGAGATATGAAAATATAATTTTTAGTGATGTAAAAATATGATT
Source organism: Allium sativum (assembly GCA_030737875.1). NCBI lineage: Eukaryota > Viridiplantae > Streptophyta > Magnoliopsida > Asparagales > Amaryllidaceae > Allium > Allium sativum. The sequence goes on from CM060923.1 coordinate 654,331,297, forward strand.
TTTTATTATATAAGCATCGTTATGAAAAATATGATTTTTATTATTATAGCGATATAAAAATATGGTTTTTATGTATATGAAGCAATATAAAAATTTGATCTTTATATATTTAGTAGCGATATGAACATATGATTTTTATATATAGAGAATATAAAAATATGTTTTAAAAATATATAAATATCATATTAAAAAGGTGATTTTTACTATGAACAGCGTGGAAAAATTGCATTGGAATTTCAGACAAATCCAAGCTGTTCAAAAATTCAGAAACAAAGAATGGTGGAGTGGATCTCAGAGTTGAGAACTTCTCTCACTCTAACTTTATTTTTTAGTTAAATATATATACTAGGATGCAGACGGTGCTTAGTAGCACTCGACACCTTTATTTGAAACCATGTTTGTTTGGATGTTTGGTTGATTGGATTATTTGGTTGAATTTGGTTTGGAAAATGAAATGAATTGATTAGAATTTGGTTTGTATATGGCATGAGCCATTATTAGGAGAGGTACAAGGCTAGACCTTATTCGAGTTCTAGTATCACGTCATTATGCTGCCAAAATTTTCTAAAAATGTTAGAATAATAAAAATATCATTTTTATTGTATAAATGAACTGTATAAAATATTCATGAGACGAAATAAATATTTTATAGTTAAAAATATAATTTTTAACGTGTATATGAATAAAATAAATATTCATTTACAAATCGGATGATTTGTTTATGTACGCACATTTAACTGATATTGATTGGGACGATATTTTTTACACATCGTCCAACTGCACAAATAATAATCAGTGTTCGTTATTTGAAAACCTCACACGGGTATTGGGATGATATTGAACAAACACTAATCCCAATATTAAGTTGTATGTCAGTCGACGGGTTGACAAATTGTTGTAAGCATTAAATATTTATATTTAACGCTTATGTAGTTGTGTAATGCACTCTGGATGATGGTTGACTATGGTTGATTATCGTTGTATACGTGTGTGTATTAAATCCATATAAATAAAATTATATGTTACCTAACTGTGTCTGATACCAATTCGGAAGGAAAGAATATTTTAAAATAACGAACATTTCAAAATGGCGAATAATGAATATTTTAAAATAATATTCAGTAATTGATCAAAATATGATTTTGATGTCTGATTTGGGACGGACACGAAAACATAGAGATATATGAAGTTGTGTTGATTAGATTAACGCCATCTTGAATTGAATGATATTTATATCAATTTTATTCATTTTTATAATGAATATCGAAAAGGAAGTGATTTCAAAATCTAATGTTTTGAAAATATTAACATTTATATATCAATGATATGGAATATTCAATTTTGATTTAAAATTGAATATGAAGTTGAAATCGTCTTGAAAATGAATTTAAAATGATTTATAAAATACGTTTTAAATGAGAATCGACGAAATATATAATATATATATATATATATATACATTTAATGGCCTGAATAGAACACGGCGCGCTGCGGTAGTTCACGAATTTCGACCATTGACTTCGAATTGACATTACGGGAGATTCGACCGTCGGATTCTCCTAAAACCGGAACCTTTGGGTTCGTATCGAAAAGAGCTTTCCAATGAATGCAGGAGATTTGAAATCTAATGGTTAGATTTGGAATTATGTCCAAATCAAAGTTGGAAAAGGTCGCTATAAGTGCAGTTCAATGACCATTTATGGAAATCGACTATACTGGCCTTGATAAAATTACTAAAAATATTAATAATTTGTGTAAAATCATAATAAATGATTTGAAAAGAATTTGGATGAAAAATTTCATGTTTATAAAGATAAAAATATATTTTTATCGAAATGAACTAGTTATGAACTAGACTTACAATCCAATATTTTTAAATAAAAAATTGGATTTGAAATGGTTTTAAAAATAACCATAATTTCTAATATATGAATTGGAATGGATTTGAGTCGAAATTATCTTCGGAATATTTCTATATTGGATTCAGTGATTATACGGATATTGTGGAGGAATTTGGTAGATATTTATATCGTTATTCCCAATATGATATTTATTGATTTCAGAATTTGATATCAAATATAAGCCGATATAATTTCTTTTCAGAGCCTTATATTTAGTATGGAATTGTATTTTGGGTTTGTCGTGAATGGTGTCTACATTAACACTGTTCTTAATCCCAGTTGAGAAAAGGATAAATCTTTTAATCAAAATTAAGTGAAGTTTTCCAATTAATTAATATTTAATTGGAATTGAATAAAAAATTTGGATTTTGGGTTGTCGTGAGTGGTGTCTTAAATAACACTGTTCTTAAACCCTGTGTGAAAAGAATAAATCTTTTAATTAAGATTATTAGAGTTTCCAGTTAATTAGCATTTAATTGGAATAAAATGGGATGTGAATTGGGTTTATTGTGAACTGTGTTTTAACGACATTCGTTCTTTAACCTGATTTATAGTAAAATGTGATTTGGAATTTATAAATCTTTTTATTTAGATTTAATGGAAAATTTCCAAAGTAAAGTTTTCCAATTTAATATATTAAATTGGAATTGAATGGAATTCCATTTGATAATAATCAAAATGAGCTTTTGTGGTGGAAGACGGTCAATATATATGGAATTTAAAAGACTGTCGTTATTCCAATTATATTATTGGTCGGATACGAAAATTGATATTGATTATGTATTGATTTGTTTTTCCATGAAGATTCCATAATTAATGGAATGTGATTTGGGTTTATCGTGAAATGTGTTTTAAATGACATTAGTTCTTTAACCTAGTTAAAGACAGGATAACATGTCTAACATTGTTTTTCGAACTGTATGGTTGATCTCTGCTAAATATATATATCTGTTTGGTAGAGGAGAACTTATTCTCTTGCTTAACACCATTCTCTAAGACGTACGAGCTTAGAGGTTATATGTCAGTAGAAATCAATAGCACGGTGTATTTTGTCGATGTGACATGTTTGTGTTGCAAAATTAAATAATCGTTAATATTGATTTTTGGGAAGATTAAAACTAAGTGGAGTTTTAATGAATCTTTATTTAGATTGAAATGGGAATTGATAATTTTAATTATCATATTTGGGAAATGATCGAGAGTGGAGTATCACCAGTTTTGCTCCAAGCGATAGTTAAATCTTTAAGTAGATTTGAACAGGAAATGGTAATTGATTTTACCGATAATACGATGGTGTTAGTTATGGAGTGTTACCAGTTTTCTCCATAGGATGAGTAGGTTGGGAGTGGGAAATTGAACAAACGATTACTTCGGTAAGATGCGTTAATCCCGACTACTTTGGATAACCTTAATATGATTTGAATTGATATCCAAAGGAATATTAAAGAATAAATTTAAAGAATTTATCTTTGATAACATTAATGGGAACGTTTCCCACAAGATATGGATATCTAAATAAAAGAATATTCAGAATTGGAATAAGGTGTATGTTGTGTGTTTACATCACTTGATTATAGTATACGCGGGTTATTCAGAAAGGCCGGGTTTATACCCATTCTGAATAACTGATTCGATGATATGTCGACGATGAAGATGGTGGTTGAAGACCGGAGGTCTTCTCATCGTTTGGATGATTACTGATGTCTTGATTGGGTTGTACACCCTATACGAGGTAATAAGTGGTGATCGTTCAGACGTACTTTGAGATCAACCGGATATGCGAAGACCTCTCTCTGGTATTGGACATATGAGACGAGGAATAAGGTGTCTCCGGTTTCGTTCACACCCAGAACGAATCCATACACGGATGTGTGCCTGACATTCGATTTCGTTCCGTGTTGATTGATATCTATTGATATTTATCCATTGGCGGCAGATAATTTATTCTGTGTTGATTGATCTCTATCGATGTGTGTCTGACACTGGATTTTATTCTGTATTGATTGATCTCTATTAAATATATATCTGTTTGGCGGAGGAGAATTTATTCTCATGCTTAACGCCCTTCTCTGAGACGTACGAGCTCAGAGGGTATGTATCGATTGACATCAGTCGCATGGCGTGAATTGCCTGTGTGGCATGCTGAGATGCAAATGATCAAGGCTTCTGTTGAAAAACAGAGTCTTCTAGTTGATGATCAAAGCAGAACTTTAATATAGCATAGCTTTGTGTATAGCAGTAATTTGCGAGCCTCACACCCTTGTGTTAACCAGAAACGGGAGAGGACTGTAGAGAGGACATACGTTTCTTTCTAGCTAGGAGTGGTGTCATGGTATGGAGCCCAGACATTTTTTCTTATGTGGTTGTTGGATTGCGAGGCGCCTTGGATATATCGGTTACTACGGAGTCAATGGATATTGAGTCATCTAGCTCATTTATGCCCCATAGGGTGGAGAAACGCATTGTTCAGGATTGCCAATCCTCAAATGTAAGAGAGGACTGGCCCTGAAGATCCACGGTGCATTTGTGACTGTAGCCTGAGACATGCTAGGCTAGATTGTCTCGAATTAGCATAGGATGATCCCTTTACCTTGGTTCATAGATGGGAATCCAACTTCTAATACGTGACAATTCAGTTTTGATTGTAGAGCCTAATATTGGCGACATGATAGATGGTACCAATGCCGTCTATAATTGATACATTAATATTTGAAGTTTTTTCATACACTATGCACTTATAATAGTATCAAATGATTTGTTTTAAATGTACAAAGCATGTTTGGCTATTATAAGGGAAAAACCTATCCTCTGGCTTGCGTTGCATTGTGCGATAGGACCTAGGTGTTATAATAGCTTCATTTTTTCAAAAAGCATTGCGCTGTTTTGTTATATGCATTTGTATTCTTGGGAGGAAACCCGTTCCGTGTTATACGGCGTGGTCCCTTGATTTCATTTTATTTTAAAGTAAAGTTTTAAAAAACTGTTTTAGTTCTCAAACCAGTCACATGACTGACCTGGAATTTATTGTTTTAACCTAAACTCTGAGTGCCCCTATTTTCCACATGGGCAGCTAGTAGTTGGGCTTTTGCATACCTTTTATTCACAGGATCTTGGTTTACAACTGGAGCTATATTCGGAACGCTCTTTATCTGTGTATTTCTTTCAGTTGTGTTTTGTATTATTTTCCGCTGCATTATGATTTGTAAATCTATGATATTTATCAAATGTATATTATTTGTTCATACTCTGTATATTCTTGTACTCTGATGTAAATTGTTGTAATAGTAATGAAATGTTCTTCTGTTTGCGTTCTAATTTGTCGTGTTCTCATACAATCCGTTCTTTCTCTTCTCTTCGGAGACTGGGGAAGTTCGAGTCGTCACAGATCCGTTGTGTAAGAACCCGTAACTTCCCCGTGAAGGAAAGAGCGGATACATTGAGAACAGGACAAAATAGAACGCAAACGGAAGAACATTTCATTGTTAATTACAACAATTCCATCAGAATACAAGAATATACAGAGTATAAATGAATATTATACATTCGATAAATATCAGAGATTACAATAAATTATATAGCAACGGAAAAACAATATAAAACACAACTGAAAGTAATACACGGATACAGAGCTTTCCGAGCATCGTTCCAGCTGTAAATCAGGATCCTGTGAATATAAATCTACAAAACCAAAACTACTAGCTGCCCGTGTCGAAAATAGGGGCACCCAGAGTTTAGGTTAAAACAATAAACTCCAGGTCAGTCATGTGACTGGTGTGAGAACTAAACAGTTATTAATCTTTATTTTAAAGATAGTAATTCAAGGGACCACGCCGTATAACACGGAACGGGTTTCCTCCCAAGAATACTAGTGCATATAACAAAACAGCGCAATGCTCTTTGGAAAAATGAAGCTATTATAAGACCCAGGTCCCATCACACGATGCAAAGCAAGCCGGAGGATAGGGTTTTCCCTTATAATAGCCAAACATGCTTGGTACGTTTAAAACAAATCATTTGATACTATTATAGGTGTATAGTGTTAAAACAATTTCAATCATAAATATCAATCATAGACGGCATGGGTACCATATATCATGTCGCCATACTAGTTCTACAATTAAAACCACAATATCACATATTGGAAATTGGATTTCCATCATGAGTCGAGGCAAGGGGCAAGCTCCTCTCCGTGTTCGAGACACTCTAGCAAATGTCCCAGGACCCCACTTTGATCCTTGGAATCGGCTGGGCCGGTCCTCTCTTACTTTTGAGGATTAGTTGTTCCTGAACACACATTTCCCGGTCCTTACAGACCTATATCCGAGGCGCCTCGCATTCCAACAACCACACAGGTGAAAAGTTTATAAATGTCAGGGCTGGTAGGTCACTGACACCACCCTAGCTAGAAAGAAACGTCGTGCTCTCCCAGCGGTCCATCTCCCGTTTTTGACTCATACCGAGGTGTGAGGCTCGCGAATTCATGTTATACACAAAGCTACGCCACACAGGCCGTGCTTTGATCATCAACCACAAGACTTTGCTTTTCAACAGAAGCCTTAATCAATTTCCACTTACGCGTGCCACACAGGCAATTCACTCCATGCGACTGATGTCCATCGATATACAACCTCTGAGCTCGTACGTCTCAGAGAAGGGCGTTAAGCAAGAGAATAAATTCTCCGCCGCCAAACATATGTATATTTAATGGAGATCAATCAACACAAAATAAAATCCAATGTCCGACACACAATCCATTTACAAGTTCGTTCTGGGTCTGAACGAAACCGGAGGCACTTTCCTTGCATATCCATCCATCTCCAAGTACGTCTAGACGATCACCAACTGTTTCCCTCATCTTGGGTGTACAGCCCAATCGAGATCATCAGTAATCACCCAAACGATGTGAAGACTTCCGGTCTTCAACCACTGTCTTCATCTTCGACATCTCGTCGAATCGGTTATTCAGAATGGGTATAAACCCGGCCTTTCTGAATAACCCACGTATATGATAAACAAATGTTTCACAAACACACAAACGCCTCATTCCAGTTCAGAATATTCTTTTAATCACAAAATCACATTCTTAGGGAAAGGTTCTCATTAATTTTATCCAAGATAAATTCTTCTAAATTTATTCTTTAATCTTCCTTTGGATATCATTTCAAACTAGTCAAGATTAGCGAACCACACCGAAGTAATTATTTATTTTATTTCCCAATCCTAACCTATTCATCCCATGGAGCAAAACTGGTAATACTCCATATCTAACACCACGGTGCTATCGGTAAAATTAATTACCATTTCACGTTCAAATCTAATTAAAGATTTAACTATCGCATTGGAGCAAAACTGGTGGTACTCCATTCTCGATCACCTTTAAGATTTGATAATTTAAATTATCAATTCACATTTCAATCTAATTAAAGATTCATTCAAACTCCACTTAGTTTTAATCTTTTCAAAAATCAACATCCTGCCTTTAACTGGGTTAAAGAACCAATTTTATCTAAAACACGATTCACGATAAACCCCAAATCACATTTGATATTAAATACAAGGCTCTGAATAGAAAATATACCGGCTTATATTCAATATCAAATCCTGAAACCAACAAATATCGTATTGGAAATAACAATATACAATATATCTTTCAAATTCCCATAACAATATCTGTATAGTCACAAAATTCAACATCGAAATATTCCGAAGATAATTTCGATTCAACTCCGGTCCAATTCACGTATTGGGAATATTGATTATTTTTAAAATCACGTTCAAATTCAATTTATTCATTTCAAAAATAAATTGATTTTAATTCTAGTTCGAAACTAGTTCATTTCGACAAAAATCTATTTTTATCCTTTCAAATATGGAATTTTTCACCCCAGTTCTTTCCAATTCACATATTATGATTTTACACAAATTATTAATATTTTTAATAATTTTATCAAGACCCGTACAGTCGATTTCCATCAACGGCCATCGAACTGCACTTACACTGACCTTTTCTGAAATTGATTTGGACATGATTCCAAATCCAACCGTTAGATTTCAAATTTCAAATATTCATTGGAAAGCTCTTTTCGATACAAACCCAACGTTCCGGTTTTAGGAGAATCCAACGGTCGGATCTCCCGCAACGTCAATTCGAAGTCAATGGTCGAAATTCACGAACTGCCGCGGCGCGGCGCGTTCTATTCAGGCCATTATATATATATATATATAATATATATATATTATATATATTTCATCGATTTCCTTTTTAAAACATATTTTATAAAACTATGGTATCTATCGTATCTATCGTTTTAATTTTCATCGATTTCCATTATATATATATATATATAATATATATATATATTATATATATTTCATCGATTTCCTTTTTGTTATGTAAAATATTTTATAAAACTATGGTATCTATCGTTTGATTTTCAATCAGACTCCACCGTGAAGTAGTTCTAATTTTAAATATGATAAAGATGTAAATTTTATTATTAAAATATTTTACTCAACACACGAATATTTTCAACACATGAACATCGTCAACACATGATTATTTTTACATTCAACACATGAATTTTCTTTTATAATATTCATTATTTTCCCAATTGGAATGAGGCCCAATCAATCACCATATAATGTTAATTATATGGATTCCACACAACACATGTATATAATAGCAATGACAAACAATCAACCATCATCCAGGGTGCACCGTACAACTGCATAAGCATCAAATATAAATAATTAACGCTTACACAGTTTGTCGACCAATCGATCGACATACAATTAAATATCTGGGATTAGTGTACGCCAAATTTCATCCCAACACCCGTGTGGGGTTTCAAATCAACAAACACAGATTTTTATTTGTGCAGTTGGGCGATGTGTAAAATTTATCGACCCAATCAATATTAGTCAAATCAGTGTATATAAACAAATCGGTCGATTTGTTTATAAATATTTATTTATTCACATACACGTTAAAAATTATTTTTTTAACGATAATTAATTTATTTCAACTATCTTCAATTTATTATCGATTTCACATCAACAATACAAACAAATTTCACAACACATCAATCAAACAAACAAGCCATCCATGGTCTGTGGATGACGGGTGTCGGGTGCTGCTAAGCACCGTCTGCATCCTAGTATATATATATATAACTAGAAAAAGGAATTTAGAGTAAGAAGTTCTCACCAAAGCTATCCCAACTCCACGACACTCCTTATATAGAACATCTTCACCGTGCTCGCCTTTTGTCACTTTCGTTGCCCGCTTTCACTACATATATAAAAATCACATTTTTATATTGTCGCTATGTATATAAAAATCATATTTTTATATTGTCGCTATGTATATAAAAATCATATTTTTATAATCGCTCCATATGGATAAAAAAAATGTATTTTTACATCGCTACTATATAGATAAAAATTCTATTTTTACAACGCTACTATATAGATAAAAATTCTTTTTTTACAACGCTACTATATAGATAAAAATCTATTTTTATCATGCTATTCTCTATATAAAGATTTCGCCTTTTCTAAATATAAAGATTTCGCCTTTCCAAATATAAAGATTTCGCCTTTTCTATCTATATAATATAAAGATCGTATTTTTATAATCTCTATAATATAATAATCATATTTTTAACTTCTACGTTATATGAAAAGAATGTTTTTATACTTCACATATGATAAAAATGGTTTCTTTGCTAAATAAAAAAAAAAATCAAATCTTTTTAATTGTAAAAACCTAATCCTTTTTAATTTATAAATCCTATATTTTTCATTTTTAAAATCAATACTATTTAGTTAAATTAAAATTAATTAAACCTAATAAAAAAACTCACCTCTGCCTATTTTTCTTTTGCTGTTTTCGTTTGTGGGGGGGTTGGATTCTCTGACCGGCGGCCGACTGAGGAGGCGCTCGGGTAGGAGGGTGGCGGCGGCGGGCTAGTGCTGGTGTCTGGTTGCGGGTGTAGGAGGTTGCTGCGATCTGGGCTTCTGGGGGTCTCGATGGACAGAGAGAGAGGCGCAGGGTCGACTGGGCGGAGCTCTGGGGGGGAAGCGGCGCCTCGCCAGGCCACGACGGCCTCTGGTGGAGGAGCGACAGCTCCTCCCCTTTTTTTTATCTCTGTTATGAATCGAACAGAAGGGGGGGCAGAGGGATTTAAGGAGAAGAGGGAGAGGTATTTTTTTATTATTTTAATTTCAAAAAGTTGACTTTTTCATACGACCTCTAAACGAGGCCCACCGCCTGTCGTTTGTAGCGTTTTACCCCCATTCCGAACACAACGGGATATGTATCGTAAGCTGATTCGATAATTTCGATCAGTTTTCGTAAAAATCAACATATAACTCTATATATTGAATTTGAACGCGCATTTCAATTTACCGGGGTCACATACGAACTCTAAAAATTCCAGAAAAATATTTTCTAGCTTCGTATTGACGATAAGGTCCTAACAAAACTAGTTTCATCGAATTCTGAGACCGTTGGAAAAATGGCCATTTTCCAGTCGATTAAAATCAACTAAAACTGGTCAAACACGTTTTCCTTTGCCACGCTCACATATTGATTCGAAAAATTATGAAATTTGAAACCTAGCAATAATTTGACAGCACGGACCCAACAAAAGTGGTTTCGTCGAAATCCGAGGCCGTTTGCAAAATTTCCATTTTTAAGGGCCTGAATTCCATAGCGACTATTCAGAATTTTCAACTGGACATATCTTTTGATTCCCGCTATGAAATCTCGATTTTTCGGATTCGTTGGAAAGATATTCTCAAATAGATCCTATTATTTTTGGTTTCGCTAAAATCCGGTCTATTTTGCACCCGGTACATTCAATTGAAGTTTGAAATCGAATTATCGAACTACCGCGCCATTTTCAATTCTATTTATAATTATATATAATTATTTATATTCTAACGACGACGTATATAATATATACGTTCGATTTCTATTCAAAATAAATTTCTCGTCGATATTATTTAAAATAATCATTTTAAATGTTCAAAATTTGCTAAAATTGCCAAAATAAAATTTTTAAATTGGCCCAGATTTTCGGGTTGTTACACGTTGGGGAAATAATATCATGAAACAAAATCTGGGATACATAGCCTAAATTTAAAATATTAACAGACCCGCTAATATTTCATAAGCGTGTCTTCTAAGTTATGAGAACATGGTCAATGGTGTAAGTTGAGAGAATTTCACAAAACTTGAAAACCTTGGTTTTCAAACTTAAAAGAATATTACCAATAAAATAAGGTCAAATCATTCGGGTTATGACCTAATACCGAAGTGAACTGTAGTATTTATTAATCCTAATTGACAATATAAGAACGAAATGAAGCCAAAGGAAACCTATCCTTTCTCGATCAAAAGTTGGTGAAAACCGGTTTCTAAGCCTAATAGCGAAATACCATTAGCACTACTAACCTATTGAATAGATCATCCATTAGAGGTAAGGAATTTATTAAGCTTGTCGTGGTATTGCGAAACTTAAACGTTCCATTGGATTTCTCCACAAAAATAGCTCCCTTTTTTATCCTTAGTGGTTGGTCACTAAGGAGGACAAGTAAATAGATTGAACCAAAAAATAGGAATCAATTTCAAACTCAATTATCTATGAAGGTGGTCATCGTGAAATGGGTGTTAATATTCTAGAAAATTCATGAGTAATGTGAACTATAGAAACATATCTTCATTTGCGTCATTCTAATTGCTATGAGAATTTTAAATATATAAAGAAGAGAACAAATCTAAATTAGAATTGTTAAGAACAAAAAAAAACTATCTCCTAAATAATGGATGTCGAAGATGGATGATTCTTTCGAAAAATAAACGATGGGCCTCAAATTGGTTAGGAGAAACCATACTAAAAATTACCACGAAACCCAAACACACAATACATGCCACTAGGCACGGAAATAATTGTCACAGAAAGCTCATCATCCATAAAATCATGATTTTAAAAATCCCGTTGAAGTTAGCCTCAATGGTAATTCACAATGGAATAACAAAATTTTACAAAGTATTGAAACACTAACCGAATTTAGTATACAAGAGATGACAAAATGAGAATCATATAGGATCCCCTATCACGTAAGCCTAGAGATGAATAATCAAAATCTGAAAATAAGAGACTAAGATCAACAAGCAAAATATAGCTTATTAATTTTCAAAAGAAGATTAGAGGTAATTTTTTACGAAAACTCGAATCACCTAAATTCTAGAAATCACCCAAGAAATTTTAACAACCCGTATTTTTAGTCACTTTAAAATATGTATTTAAAAGAATTTTTTTATGGGTAAGTCCTGATGGATTTAACTTTAAAAGGTTTTCAAATTTGTTTTCTTTCTTCCATTTCTCTAATTCTTCCACCACTAACTCCCCTCCCCCTACCTCCACTGCCAAACCGCAGTCGCCTCCCTCTCACCAATCGAGTGCAGCCTCCTTCCCACATGGGCCACCCTTTGCCAAAGACCCTTTATATCTTCCTTAAAACCAAAAAATTCCTTCTTTTACCCCCATTTTACACCACCTAAGCACCTCCTCTCACCACTAACATCACCTTCTCTTGGACCCTACACCGCACACATCACCCCCACAATGCTCAATTTCTCCAGGCCGTAGGCCTCGATCCCCCTGGCGGTGCCTAAAACGATTAAAAATCCTGTCTTTCCTCTCTAAATGTAAAAATATATATACTTATATAGCCTAAGTTCGTGAAGTGTTTGAAGTAGAAAAGTTAGTAGCTTAGATGCTAAGTGGATTTCAAAGTTGTAGTGAAGTTAGATAAGTCCTATGCTAAAGTTTGGCGGAGTGGAGAAGCAATGATGAGCTAATTTTGCTCACATTTGGTTAACTATAATTGTTTGTGTACCTAAATATGTTATGTTTGGTAATTGCTAGTTTGTTATGGAATTAAATGATCGGATAAATATGAAATTAAATCGTAAATAAATGATCGGCTAATTTGATTGATAACATGGTTGTTATGGAATAGATAAGTAGTGACATCACCTAATATTGATGTAACATCGGTCATATTGATGTGACATTCATAAAAAACTTAATATGATGTGTGTTGACATTAATTTAGCATGATAGGATTTGCTAAATATTGTCTATCTTTGAAAACCTTTTCAAAATAAATGTATAAATCTTAGCAGACGTAGGTACCCATATAACATGTCTACATACATAAATTACAACTGAAACCATAAAGGTTCATATTGGAAGTTGGGTTCCATCAGTGACCAAGGCAAAGGATCTTCCCTAGCCGATTCGGGTACACCTCTAGTGCGATGTCCCAGGACTAACAGATGATTCCATTCTCTATAGCGGTAAAGTCTGTCCACCTATAGCAGGTGTAGTTCGGGTTTCTCATGAGCATAATGTCTCCTAGTCGTAACCGACCATTATCCCAAGCGCCTTGATCCATTTTGTTGTACTTCATCTTGTTTCGGCCCATCTTCGGGTTATGAGAATCTGAAGCCACGTTCCATAAAGCTCTGCTTTTCAACAAAAGCTATGATCAATCTACCAGCAACACTTAGCAGGCCTCAATGCCAATTTAAAACATATAATCAATGTCTTTTAATATATATCCCTCTAAGTACATATGACTCAGAGGAGGGTGTTAATCTAAGAGGATAGATTCTCCGCCACCTAGTTGGTATATCATCAATAGAAACTAATTTATTATATCATAAAGTACAATGTTAGGCATACATCCACTTACAAGTTCATTCTGGGCTGTGAACGAAACCGAAGGCACTTTATTCCACGACCCCGCCTACGTGCGAAAGACCTTGCAATCCAGATGTCGTCAAGTATGTCCGGACCACTGCTACATATAACCATATATGGGAGCTACCTAAGGCATTAACAAGCAGTCCATTCGATGTGAAGAGTGTCGGTCTTCCATCGTCTTTGCTAATATCCTCGATTGCTCCATCTTGTCGTATAATTATTCAAAATGGGTTTAACTCGTTATTTCCAGAATAATTAGCGTCAAAACAAAATCCTTTTGGATTATCAGATCTCCAATTAAATCTCTTTTAATCGGAATATGTTTCGTAGGGTTAAATCTCATTCTTAAACTTAGCTAATCTGTTAGATTTCCAAAATAATCCTGAAAATTCTTTATTAACCATTTAAAAAGGATTACCAAGGTTTAGATTCAATTTGGGAACTTAAAACCTTTTACTTAAAACGTTACATAAAATAGTTACAAAAGGCGATGCAAAATTGCCTATTTCTAGTCAATAGGTGTTTTATCATTCAAAACCTCTTATATTTGGTCCAAAACTCTTTTAAATCATTTATTATAATTTATAATGATTTTTTCCTTATTTTTAAATATTTTTATTTGTCCTTTAGAGAAAAATCCTAGTTTAAAAAGAGGATTTTTCACGAAAAGTTAAATTTGGACTTAATTTAAATCTAGTCATTGGATCTTAAATCTTTAGTTTGCATTCGAAAACTCTTTTCATTTCAAACCTAATGTTTTTCGTTTTGGAAATTCTGATGGTCAGATTTTCTGATACGTCAATTTGATGTTAATGGTCGAAATTCACGAACTACCGCTGAACGACGATCCTATTCAGACTGAACTTTGACTTTATTAAAAATCAAGTCGAATTGCTTTCAAAATAATTTATTAATTATATAAAACATATATAATAACTTTTGGAAACTATACTTCCAATGTTTAACTTTAAATTCAAATATTCCATTATTTAAATATTATAATATTATGTAAATCATTAAAATAATATTATTTTTCAAACCTCATTTTTTGAAACCCAAACTTTCCTAAAACCCATAATAAAAATAAATAAGGTGGTTCGAATAATAAAATTGAGTTAAAGTACTTTCTATATTCTCAAACCAAACTTCGCTTTTTTAATTTACTATTCATAATTAAATCTTAAATTTGAACACTCCTTAATCACTTGAAAACTTATTCAAATAAAGTTCCCACCTTTACAAAAACTATTCATAATCACTTAAACTATCTTTCCAAATCATTTTAGATTAAAAAATTAAAAAATTTATTTTTCTTCGTTTATTTAATTGAATATAATATTCAATAAATTACTTTATTCAATGGAGACCTGACCATTAACCTAATAATCCAATTTTTGGCGTATAATTAATCACAGTAACGTATACCTCATTATAACCAACCATTATAACATCCAACAACAACCAAATAAGGTGTCGTTAACTCAATATGGTCAATAACACATTGCTATTTAATAAAGTATTCAACCACCCAACAAGGTTCATTTCCACAATCAACATTTAATATCCACACAATTATCTTCATAAAGTTTTATTTATTTAAGCTTCATAAGATTATCACTTAAAAGATCATATCTTTACTTCACTAATCATCATTATATCCTAACATGATTTAATATTAACAACCATATATTAGTTATCCCTTTATGTGGATAGTTTCTCACCAAATTATCCACTCCTTCATAACTTTAAGCGTAGGACTCCTGCGCAATCCAGATCCAATTCGGAAGCCTTTCAACGTCACTATATATTATCTAACTATGATCGAACAGAACTTTGATGCATACAGATTTTCCAAAATATAGATTGAATATATATATATATATATATATATATATAATTTCACTCTTTCTTCCACTGATGCTAGACTATGGTAGTCTTTTACGTAGCCGAACGCAGAAGTAAGTTGTGCAATGTCCACTCAATGTCCCTTCTTTGTTGGTTGTCGAATGAAGAAACTAGCAATCAACTGAGACTGGCTGAACTAATACTGAGAGTTCGCATTGGCTTTCTTTTTTGGAATTGAGCTACGCTTGAGCTATGCTACCTCACTTCATATATATGTGTGTATATATATATATGGGTAAATATTCGGTTTAGAAGGCTAAAGGTCAGATCGTTGGGCTTGAGTGGCTCGGACTAGCTGGGTGGGTTCCAAGTGGAGGTTATAGGCATGGGTGGGGTGGTTTAAGGGGAGACGGTGGTCCGATTTTGGGAGTAAGGGTGTAAAGGTGGGATCTTTAGGGGTTTTAAGGGGGTTTGAGGTGTTTTGAGGTGGCGGTTCCACACTTAGAGGGGAGGGAGTATGCCATCGGTGGTTGGTCGAAGGCAGAGATGGAGGTAGAGATGGTGGCAGGAATTGTGGGGAATAGGGGAGAAAATGGAGAAAAAGGAGAGAAAAAGGAGAATAAAAGGGAAGGGAAAAGAAAATGAGTGTGGCCTCATATTTATATATACACACACTAGGGTCCTAAGTGCAAAATAGCCTGGCTACGTTTCAACACAAGGGGAGAAGGAGTTGTAGCTAAGTAATGGAGTTTTGGTTGATTTTCCAACCAAAGTTCTAAGTAAATTAATTCATGATTGATATTTTGTGCCAAACTTGAACATTATTATGCAAAATGACATCATGGAGTGACATGGAATTCCACTAACTTCACTTTGAATTATTTGTTAAGTGTGTATGCATATGTATCCATTTTGGGTATATATGCATATTTGTTAAAATCAAAACAAGGTTATAAATACTTAACAAATACCATGATTCCATTATTTAGCAAATTATATATTTATGTTCTATTTTCCAATAATATTTTATATTCAAATTATTTATATAAAAATCCATATGTATATATATATATCAAAATATTATTTTAATTTACCAAAATGCAGGTCATTACAATCTCATCTAGTTAAAGAATTTTGCCTCAAAACCGAAATAAAAGAGATACTGAATAGAAACAATATCCAGGAAATGAGTTTACCTTAAAATTGAGCTATTACGAGATATCCACTCTACATCGAGGATAAGAATTCATTATATTGTCTTCTGTTTCCTTAGTGCAATCCCTCGGATCACCATTCCATTACACTTTGACTAACATCACTGTCTTGTTTCTTAGTTCCTTTTACATCCTTGCCAATGATCTTTAGAGACTCTCTTGAAACTGTCAAAATCGGTGTGATCTTTAAGTCTTGTTATGTTGCTTCCTCAGTGATCAAATGAGGATCATGAACTACCTTATGTACACCTGACAACCATTCAGGAAACTGAATCCTGTAAGCCAACGTTCTAATCCTTTCCTATACTGGGAAAGGTTCAATATACGTGGGTGTTAACTTCCCAGTCTTTCCAAATATGATGACTCCTCTTAGTAGTGAACCTTTTAAAAATACCTAGTCATCCACGGAGAATTCTATGTCTCTTCTCTGCTGATCAACATAGCTCTTCTTCCTACTTTGTGTTGCCTTTATTTTCTTTTTAAGGAAGTCCACTTCTCGATTGTTTCACGGATCATATTTAGATCCAATACAAGTCTATCTCCAGACTCAATCCAACATGCTGATGAATTACAAGGTCGACCATACAGTGCTTCAAATGGTGACATCTCATTGCTTGCTTGATTAATATTATCGTTGGAAAATTCTACCAAGTGCAGATGATCTTCCCATCTATTTGGACATGGTAAGCAATACTCAGATTTAACTTTATTCCCAACACTGACTGAATTGCTCCCTAGAAATGACTGGTGGTGGGTGTAACAACCAGATGAATAATAATGCCACACTTTCTTTTACGCACATATGTTATAACATTATATTTCCCTAAAGTATAAAGTATATCCATATCATATGTGGCAGAAACACTAGCCAGGTTTGCTGCCTCATATTCAAATCCTTCCGAGTCAAAAGGTACTTCAACGATTTTCGATCAGTAAACAGCTCGAACTTCTCACCCAACAAATAATGCCTCCAGATTTTCAAAGCAAATACAACAGTAAGAAATTCCAGATCATGAGTTGCATACTTCCTCTCATGTGGTTTCGGTTGCCTTCTAGCATAAGCAATTACCTTCCCTTCTTCCATTAGTACTACACCAACTCCTTCTCCATAGACGTCTGTAGAAACAGTCAATCCTTTGTTGCTATTAATAATTGTTAGGACTGGAGTTGTAACGACCCGCATTCTACGCATCGAAGAATCGTAGAATATTTATTTCTTCCACATGCGAAGTCATATGGTCATGTAACTTTGGGAAACGACTATTGGGGTCTTTCCCCATATTCTTGATTTTTGCCAAATTTTAAATGACCATTTTGCCCCTAGCTAATCTTGTTTCGGCCATAACTTTTGATTGGAAAGGAGTTTTGACCTGAAACTACTTCCATTAGATCCGGATGATGGTTTACCTTTTGGAGTGGTCACACTAGCCAAATGGACTCACCCGTTTGGAGATATGGCTGAAACAAGTTTCAGGTGGTGAAAAACTGCTTAATTGGGCTTAACCGGGTGATTAACATCTATGCCCAAAGGGGAATTTCGGGATTAAGAGTATAAGAGGGCTGTTAGGGTTTAGAGAACACCCTTTTTCTCACTTTCACAGCCGCCACTTTCATTCTTGGAACCCTAGTAATGGCCTCTAACATCTAAAACACCCCAAATCATTACCTAATCGCTAATTAAGCCAAATCTACATCAAATCAAAGAGCATTAGTACAAGAATCGAGGTAAAGCTGATGTGTTGCATTGGTATTCGCGCCCAAACAAAGAATCATTTCAGATCTAAAGTTTATTTGTGGCAAAGGTGAGTGATTTGCATAGTTCCTCACTAATTATGGTTAATTAAGGGTAATTAGTGATAATTAGTGAAATTATACATGTTAAAAATTTGGAAAAATATTGATAAATTTCGGAATAATGTTTTAGACCTCTGTTAGAAATTTGGTATGGTTTGGTTAAGTTTTACTAATCATGTCATTAGTTTTGCTTAAACATGCTTAAGGGAAAGTATGGGGTTTTGGCTATGTTTGATCCGTTTTAACTTATCAAATTGATGTTTTGGTGTTTATGGTCATTTCTACATGTTGCTATGACTGTATGGTATGCTCTATGACTGATTAGAATAGTTAGATCGGTGAAAAACGCCGTCGTATGGCGTAAAACAGACGCTGGAAAGAAGTGCAGGAAATTGCCCGAACCGGATCGGATCAGAGGAGGAAAGCACGATCCGACCCGCTCGCCTGGAAGCTCCACGATCCGACCCTCTTGTGAGAAGGAGCTCCGATCTGAACCGATGCCACTCAAGAGCTGCTCCACCCTTCCACGAACCGCCTGGGAAAGCACGCCACGAGTGAAGGAGCCACGAAAAGGTGCAGTGATCCGACCCGATCCGTATAGTCACCTCCGAACCGAACCAGAGGGGGAGGCTGTTGATGACCATGGCCGATCTGAACCGTGATACCCAACCCAAACTGATGAAACATGGAAGGGCTTGAGGATCTCGACCCGATCCGAGGTGATGAAGGCCATGAGCCGAACCGAAGAGCTTGGACTCGAGGTGTGGACCACAAACCGAACCAGGAGCACGATCTGAGGCAAGGAAAAGTGAACAACCGAACCGATCCAGAGAGGAAGACCAAAACCCGAGATGCAAAGGTAGTCCAAGTGGCAAGTTTGTACCCAGCATCCATTTGGGAACCAATGAGTTAACTTCATGAGTTGGGCTTTGTTGCGGGACGTATGCTAAGGGGTTGTCGATGTCTATGACTTTGGATCACTATGTATGAGAGGTACGTGAACAGATTCAGGGCCACAGTGGCCTAGGTACGACTAGTGGGCTATAGACCATTGAAGTGGGGTCATTTGAAAAGGTTTGGTCATGATCCCATGGGATAAGCTTGGTGGTAGCAGTTGTTGTACAAGTTGAACTCCGTCATTATCTCGATGGGTCTAGTGATCAAAGTGGTTGGCATCGTATGCTTTACGCACTGAGTGAGAGATGTGAGGATGGTTGCTATGCTTGATTTGTTTTCCATCACTATGACATGCATACCCCCACCCCATATTATTTACACCATATGTTAGTGGAACCTTAGAGTATTGTACAGTATGTAGTGCTAACTCTTTGGTTGCAGGTCCAGGTTCAAGTATGGTTTAGTATACCTGTTATTATTTTGTTTTGCTGCTTATCGCTCATACCAGACTTTTGTCTGGCCAAGAGTTTTATGTCTCTTCTTATTACTCTGGGTGCTCTCACGAGTAGACTAGAGACAGGTTAGCTGGTGAAGCATGAGTAGCTGTAACGGAGACGAGCAAGAGGCTTCCACGTATGATATATATATATATATATATATATATATATATTCTCCCTGTGTAGCTGCTGGTCTCTAATTTGGGCATTAATAGTGTACGTTTCCTTTCTTTTTCTTTAGAGACTGTTTTAAAGTTGTAATAATGATGATGTGGAACATAAGCTGTATTTGGATTTTCCGCTGCTACGATGTTTAGTTTCAGCTTATGCACTGTCTCACCTGTTTTATGTCAAGTATGTTATTATTATATTTTATTCGTTGCGCTGTGAGACATTCTACAGGTTCTTTGTTAGTTCACTAGAAAGTCCTTTTCTTTTCCCTTTCTTTGGCGACCATCCCGTGCCTGTTGGACATCGGCATAACGCATTTTCATGGGAAATGTCGGCTGGTAATACGTATGTGAGAGCTCTAGGTTGCGTAGTTAACCTAGGGAAAGACACCAGGGAGAGGGAATACGTATATGAGAGCGCGTATTTGTGATTATTTTGGTTTTCAAAAGCTATATATATATACTTTTAGTATAGTTAAGGATGAAGTCGCACTGCACTGACACCACTATGGAGATGGTTAATCGTTTTCTCTTTACAGATTGAACGATGAGCCGATATGCAAGGGGTACCGGTAGAGGAGCTAATAGTGGGAATGCTGCTGATATGAGGACAATGTTTACTAACCTCATGAGAGAGATGCTTAGGGATGTGCAAAGGGAAGCTCCCAATGCTGGTAATGGTGGTGGTCCAATTGTGCAGGCGCCTAGAACCGATTTCGCCAAGCTGAACAAGGATTATACTAGTCTTGGTGGGAAGCCGTTCCACGGAACGGAATTGGCTACGGATGTTCAGGATTGGTTGGATAGCTGCGAGCGTATCTTCGAAGATTTGGGTATCGAGGATGTGATGAAGAGAAGGCAAGCATCCCGTCAACTGCAAGGACGGGCGATGAATTGGTACAATACTATAAAGGAAGCTACTCCCGAGGATCAGATTACTTGGGATAAGTTCAAGGTTCGCTTTAGCGATAATTTCATTCCAGCTGTTCAGAAGTCAGTGTTGTTTAAGAAATTCTTAGAACACAAGCAGAATGGAAGAGCTGTCTCGGAGTATATTGCCGAATTCGACAGTTTGTCAAAATATGGGTTATCCCTAATAGATACCGCCGAGAAGAAGAACGAGAAGCTCATAACTGGCTTGGATCAGTACTTGAGGGAAAGGCTTATTAACCACATCGATGAGACGTTTGAATCGATTGTGAGGAAAGCATTGAGGTCAGAGAGTCTTTACCCTAAGTCGAAGACCGAGGTTGCATCTGTAGAGGAGCCAAAGCCGCAAGCAAGCAGTGGAGGCAAGAATGGTTCTCAGAATAAGGGGAAGCAGAACCAGAATAAGGATGGCCAGAAGAAGAAGAAAGATGTGGAGTGCTTTAGCGGTGGCAAGAAGGGCCACTATGCTAGTAATTGTTGAGCAAAACCGGCAGACAGGAAGTGCTTCAACTGTAGCCAAATGGGACATCACAAGGACATGTGTCCGCAACCCCCTAAAGAAAAGCAGGTGGTGAAAGCATATGCCCTTAATGCTATTCCTTCTTCGTCGAATGCCCCAACTGCGGCGGAGAAGGGAAAGAATGTCGTTATTCAAGGTATGCTATCTATTTATGATGTTCCTGTTAGAGTTTTGTTTGATACCAGAGCTTCCAGTTCCTTCATATCTAGTAACCTGGTAGATAAGTTGGGATTGGAACCCGAGATCGTCGATAAACCTTTAGTAGTGACGAACCTGATTGGTGGTTCGACTAGCCTTAGCATGATTTGTCGTAATGTGGTATTATCGAGTCATGAATGCATGTTTGTTTGTGATTGCTTTGTTTTGGGCTTTATTGGGTTTGGCATTATTTTGGGAGTCGATTGGCTCCAAAGATACGGGGTGGTGGTAGACTGTGAGGGCTTTTTGGTGACAGCTAGAGCGGATGATGGGCGGAGGGTAGTGTTTGGTGGTCTACCTAGTGATGGGGTAATGGCTAGTTTTCTAAATTCCCTCGACATCCCGCATAGTGAGTTGTCAGGTTTGCCCGTGGTTGGCCAGTATTCGGACGTCTTCGAAGAAGTGACCGGGCTTCCACCACACCGAGAGATTGAGTTCTGTATTGATTTAGTGAAAGATGCCAGGCCTATAGTGATGCCACTTCGTCGTATGGCACCAAGGGAGCAGTGAGAGCTCGGGGTGCAAGTCAGCGATCTTTTGAAGAAGGGATTTATCAGAAGGAGTGTTTCTGAATGGGGAGCACCGGTTGTGTTTGCTACCAAGGCGGATGGTTCCCTTCGATTGTGTGTGGACTACCGTGAATTGAATAAAGTGACGAGGAATAATAAGTATCCTCTACCGCTGATAGATGATTTGTTTGATCCGTTGAGTGGCGCGAGAGTATTCTATCAGTTGGATCTCGCGAAAGGTTTTCATCAGCTTAGAGTGGAAGCTGAGAGTATAGCTAAAACGACATTTCGGATGATGTCTGGATTTTATGAGTGGTTGGTCATGCCATTCGGGTTCACCAATGCACCAGCATATTTTGTGGATCTTATGAATATAGTATTCAGAGATCAGTTGAATAAGTTTGTTCTTTTGTTCATGGACGATATACTTGTTTATTCGAGGATAGAGGAAGAGCACAAGGAACATTTAAGAATAGTGATGGAGGTGTTGAGAAAACACCAATTGAAAGCAAAGTTTTCTAAGTGTCACTTCTGGAGGAGGGAAGTGAGATTCTTAGGCCACATTGTTTTCGAAAATGGTATCGCCATGGATCCTGCGAAGGTGGCTATGGTACAAGATTGGTCTACGCCCAAGAATGCGACAGACATAAGAAGTTTCTTGGGGTTAGCTGGATATTATCGTAAGTTTATCCAAGACTTCTCCAACATAGCAGTATCGTTGACTCAGTTGATCAAGAAGAATCAAGCTTTCGTCTGGGATGAAAAGTGCGAGAATGCATTCAAAAGTCTAAAGGAGAAGTTGACATGTGCACCCGTACTAGTGATTCCTAAAGGGAATGAAGAAATGACGGTATATATGGACGCATGTGGTACCGGACTAGGTGCCGTATTGATGCAAGGAGGTAGGGTTGTAGCTTTTGCTAGTCGGCAACTGAAACCGCATGAGAAAACATAACCTACTCATGATTTGGAATTGGCAGCAATCGTGTTCGCACTGAAGATGTGGAGACATTATCTCTTGGGAGAAAGATTCGAGTTGTTTACTGATCATAAGTCATTAAAGTATCTTTTCTCTCAAAGGGATCTAAATCTCCGACAACAAAGGTGATTAGAATTCTTAGCTTCCTATGATTTCGATATCGCATACACACCAGGAAAGGGCAACGCGGTAGCTGATGCATTGTGTAGAAGACATGCTGGTTTAGGGGCTATGTTTCTTGAATGGAAGCAACTGGAGTACATCGCTGAGTATGATTTCTGACCAAAGTGTGAGTTGGATCCAGAAATGTTAGCAAGTTTGATGATCAGACCCACTTTGATTAAGCGGATTGGTTCCAGTCAGAGGGACAATCCTAACCTATTGGAAATCATCTCAAAGTTAGAAATGGGAACCGACGAAGAGATGAACAAGTATGGGCTTGATTGAGATGGATGGCTCGGGGAGAACTGAAGACTAGTTGTACCCAATGTCAATGGATTGAGAGATGAAGTGCTTAGAAAATGTCATCACTCAAAACTGACTATACATCCCGGTGGTAACAAGATGTATCGAGACATGAAGTAGACCTACTACTGGGAAGGGATGAAAAGAGACGTTGGGACATTTATATCCAAATGCATGAATTGCCAGCTAGTTAAAGCTGAGCAAAAGAAGCTTAATGGTTTGTTACAACCATTAGAAATTTCAGAATGGAAATGGGAACAAGGGTCAATGGATTTCATTGATGGGTTACCAAGGACTAGATCGGGCCATGATAGCATTTGGGTGATTGTGGACCGGTTGACTAAGAGTGCAAGGTTTATACCCGTCAAGTCAAACTGGATGGCAGCTAAGTTAGCGGAACTGTATATAAAGTGGGTGGTGAGATTTCGTGGAATAACCAAAGGCATTGTGAGTGACCGAGATCCGTTGTTCATAAGTGGGTTTTGGAAGAGCTTACAAGAGGCGTTAGGATCAGAATTACATCTCAGTACCGCGTATCATCCTCAAACCGACGGTCAGACAGAGAAGGTGAATCGAGTGTTAGAAGATCTCTTGAGAGCTTGCATATTAGACTTTGGTGGATCATGGGATGACCATTTGCATCTAGTAGAGTTTGCATATAACAATAGTTATCGATCCAGTATTGGTATGGCTCCATTTGAAGCTTTGTACGGAAGACCGTGCAGCTCACCGTCATGTTGGTTAGAAACTGGTGAGAAGTTTGTGCTTGGACCAGATGTGATAAGAGAAACTTCAGTGAAGATTAAGGTTGTCCAACAACGAATGAAGGCTGCCTAAGATAGGCACAAAAGTTATGCTGATAAGAGGAGAAAAGAATTAAAATTATCCATTGGCGACTTGGTGTTTGTCAGGATTTCTCCTTTGCAGAGCGTGATACGATTTGGCAAGAGGGGCAAGTTAGCACCAAGATTTATTGGACCATTCCCAGTTCTCGAGCAAATTGGGATTTTGGCATATAAAGTTAAATTACTAGAGAAGATGGTAGGAGTTCACAATGTATTTCATGTTTCCCAGTTAAGGAAGTTCATACACGACCCAGATGTGACTATTTCACCTGATCGGTTGGATGATATCGAAGTTGAACATGAGGCAGTTGGGAACCGCAAGCCTATGCGTATTGTTGGGAACGATCTGAAGCAACTTCGAAGGAAAGCGGTGAATCTAGTCAAAGTTCAGTGGGGCGAGAATGAGAATGACTATACTTAGGAGAAAGAGGAGAGCATTAGGAAGACGTATCCAGAACTCTTCGCCTGGTAAGATTTCAGTTTCGATTTAGTCTTTCAGCATGATAGGATAGGCTTGTTTTGTTTGTTTTACATGTTTGATTGTTGTATGTGGCTAGTAGGCTTGCGGGATCCTTTGTATGTTTTGTGTTAAGGAATTTCGGGGATGAAATTTCTTAAGGGGGGAGAGTGTAACGACCCGCATTCTACGCATCGAAGGATCGTAGAATATTTATTTCTTTCATATATGAAGTCGTATGGTCATGTAACTTTGGGAGACGACTATTGGGGTCTTTTCCCATATTCATGATTTTTGCCAATTTTTAAATGACCATTTTGCCCCTGGCTAATCTTGTTTCGGCCATAACTTTTGATTGGAAAGGTGTTTTGACCTGAAACCACTTCCATTAGATCCGGATGATGGTTTACCTTTCATGGAGTGATCGCATTAGCCAAACGGACTCACCGATTGGGAGATATGGCTGAAACAAGTTTCAGGTGGTGAAAAACAGCTTAATTGGGCTTAAGCAGGTGATTAACAGCTAGACCCAAAGGGGAATTTCGGGATTAAGAGTATAAGAGGGTTGTTAGGGTTTAGAGAACACCCTTTTTCTCACTTTCACAGCCGCCACTTTCATTCTTGGAATCCTAGTAATGGCCTCCGACATCTAAATCACCCCAAATCATTTCCTAATCACTTATTAAGCCAAATCTACATCAAATTAAAGAGGATTAGTACAAGAATAGAGGTAGAGCTGCTGTGTTGCATTGGTATTCACACCCAAACAGAGAATCATTTCAGATCTAAAGTTTATTTGTGGCAAAGGTGAGTGATTTGCATAGTTCCTCACTAATTATGGTTAATTAAGGGTAATTAGTGATAATTAGTGAAATTATACATGCTAAAAATCTGGAAAAATATTGATAAATTTCGGAATAATGTTTTAGACCTCTTTCAGAAATTTGGTTTGATTTAGTCAAGTTTTACTAATTATGTCATTAGTTTTGCTTAAACATGCTTAAGAGAAAGTATGGGGTTTTTGCTATGTTTGATCCGTTTTAACTTATCAAATTGATGTTTTGGTGTTTATGGTCATTTCTACATGTTGCTATGGCTGTATGGTATGCTCTGTGATTGACTATAATAGTTAGATTGGTCGAAAACGTCGTCGTATGGTGTAAAACAGTCGCTGGAAAGAAATGCAGGAAATTGCCCGAATCGGATCGGAGGAGGAAAGCACAATCCGACCCGCTCGCCTGGAAGCTCCACGATCCGGCCCGCTTGAGAGAAGGAGCTCCGATCCGAACTGATGCCACTCAAGAGCTGCTCCACCCTTCCACGAACCGCCTGGGAAAGCACGCCACGAGTGAAGGAGCCACGAACAGGTGCAGTGATCTGACCCGACCTATTTAGTCACCTCCGAACCGAACCAGTGGGGGAGGCTGTTGATGACCATGGCCGATACGAACCATGATAATCGACCCGAACCGATGCACCATGGAGGAGCTTGAGGAACTCGACCCGATCCGAGGTGATGAAGGCCACGAGATGAACCGAAGAGCTTCGACTCGAGGTGTGGACCACAAACTGAACCAGGAGCACGATCTGAGGCAAGGTAAAGTGAAGAGCCGAACCGATCCAGAGAGGTAGACCAAAACCCGAGATGCAAAGGTAGTCCAAGTGGGAAGTTTTTACTCAGGATCCAGTTGGGAACCAACGAGTTAACTTCATGAGTTGGGCTTTGCTGCGGGACGCGTGCTAAGGGGTTGTCGATGTCTATGACTTTGGATCACTATTTATGGGAGATACGTGAACGGATTCAGGGCCACAGTGGCCTAGGTACGATTAGTGGGCTATAGACCAATGAAGTGGGGTCATTTGAAAAGGTTTGGTCATGATCCCATGGGATAATCTTGGTGGTAGCAGTTGTTGTACAAGTTGAACTCCGTTATTATCTCGATGGGTCTAGTGATCGAAGTGGTGGGTATCGTATGCTTTATGCACTGAGAGAGAGATGTGAGGATGGTTGCTATGCTTGATTTGTTTTCCATCACTATGACATGCACACCCCCACCACGTATTCTTTACACCATATGTTAGTGGCACCTTAGAGTACCGTACAGTATGTAGTGCTAACTCTTTGGTTGCAGGTCCAGGTTCAGGTATGGTTTAGTATACCTGTTATTGTTCTGTTTTGCTTCTTATCGCTTATACAAGACTTTTGTCTGACCCAGAGTTTTATGTATCTTCTTATTACTCTGGGTGCTCTCACAAGCAGACTAGAGACAGGTTAGCTGATGAAGCACGAGTAGTTGTACCAGAGACGAGCAGGAGGCTTCCACGTACGATATGTATATATAGATATTCTCCGTGTGTCGCTGCTGGTCACTACTTTGGGCATTAGTAGTGTACCTTTCCTTTCTTTTGCTTTAGAGACAGTTTTAAAGTTGTAATAATGATGATGTGGAACATAAGCTGTATTTGGATTTTCCGCTGCTATGATGTTCAGTTTCAGCTTATGCACTGTCTCACCTGTTTTATGTCAAGTATGTTATTATTATATTTTATTCCTTGCGCTGTGAGACATTCTACAGGCTCTTTGTTAGTTCACTAGAAAGTGTACCTTTCCTTTCTTTTGCTTTAGAGACAGTTTTAAAGTTGTAATAATGATGATGTGGAACATAAGCTGTATTTGGATTTTCCGCTGCTATGATGTTCAGTTTCAGCTTATGCACTGTCTCACTTGTTTTATGTCAAGTATGTTATTACTATATTTTATTCCTTGCGCCGTGAGACATTCTACAGGCTCTTTGTTAGTTCACCAGAAAGTCCTTTTCTTTTCCCTTTCTTTGGCAACCGTCCCGTGCCAGTTGGACATCGGCACAACGCATTTTCATGGGAAATGACGGCTGGTGCGGGGCGAGCCGTCACAGGAGTAATGGTTAGCCTCTTTTTCAATTCTTGAAAGATTTCTTCACATCTTGTAGTCCAAAGAAACCTGGTGTGTTTCTTGGTTAGCTTTGTCAAAGGGTTGGATAACTTAGCTAAATTTTTCATGAACCTCTGATGATAACATGCCAGACCAAGGAGACTTCTAACCTCTGTGGGGGCTTTAGGTTGCTTCTAACTCTAGATGGCAGATTTTTTTTTTCAGATCCACCGAAATTCCTTCTTTTGACACTACATGTCCATGAAATTTAACTTCTTGTTCCCAAAAATGGCATTTGGAAAATTTTCCTTCAACACATTCCTTCTCGGAATTTTCAGGACAGCTTCTAAATTCCGAGCATGCTTTCCTCCGTCTTAGAGAACATGAGAATATCATGAATAAAGACCATCACGAATTTACTTAATATTTCCCGAAATACTCGATTCATTAAATCCACAAAATAAGAAAGGGCATTGCATAATCTGAAAGGCATTACTAACCATTTGTAGAATAAATCAAGTGCCCTGAAAGCAGTTAGATGAATACAATCTTCTGAAATTCTTAGCTAATGAAATCCCTTTAGCTAACCATCTTTGGAAATACTCGAGCTCCACTCATGTGTTCTGACAAATCATCAATATGAGAAAGAGGATATTTATTTTAAGAGTTTGCTTATTTAGGTCTCTATAGTCAACGTACAACCTTAGAGACCATCGACTTTGGAACAAATACTTCTACTGCACCCCAACAATGCACAACCTTAGAGAACCATCGACTTTGGAACAAATACTACTACTGCACCCCAACTTGAAATTCTAGGTCTGATCTGACCTTTCTTCAAAAAAAATTGAGTTTCGTCACTCAACTCATCCTTATCCTTCATAGTCATTCTCCAAATTGCATGCACAACCAAATAAATTCTAAATTCAGTCTCCCTACATGGAGGAAGACTCTTAACTTCATCAAACACATCCACAAATCTCTTAACAATCAGAATAGTTCCTATAGTGGTGAGGGAAGCATCTATAACATACCAAAAACTATCTCTACTTAAATTTGGCCCTTTCCATGTATCTCTATAAAGTTTCCATATTTTTTTCTTACCCTAGCAACCGTTTTCAAACAGTTGACATTAGCTTCATATAGGGTTTGCCAATCCATCCCAAGTACAATATCAAAATCGGTAAAATCCAAGATAATCAAATTAAAGGGAAATCAATAATGGGAATAAGAAACAGGCACTTTACTGTGTAAACATAGGTTGGTGGAACCTCTTATCGGATTTTTAACGCAAACGGTCTTCTCAATATATTTGGGTTTTGGTATTGATTCCTTAGCCTTTTTGCTTGATATAAAACTATGTGAGGTAGCGATATCAAATAATGCTTTAACTGGAACATTCTTAATAAAAAGTTTACCTTCAAGAACTTCCTTTCCCTTCACGCCCGATGAGGTTGATGACATATCTTGTATGGAATAAGCATGCGCTACCTTTGTCTTTTTCATTAATGGACAGTTCTTCGCAATGTGGCTGGTATTATGACGATTGTAACATTCTCTGACATCTTGAGCTTATTTCATGGGTTCTTGATCATTCTTCTTCGGCTTCTTTGGACTTTTGCAATCATTCGACAAATGCCCTTTCTCATTATAGTTATAACATGTGACACTCTTCACCCAGTTCTCCCTTGTTTTCTTCCTTTCTTTATTTGATCCCATCTTCTTGCCTTAAAATTTTCTCTTTTTCCATGAATTGTCCTTTTTGTTATCCTTATCTTCCAAAGCATTCTATTTGTCTGGGGATTCAAAATGATACACCATATCTTCCATTTCCACAAATTATGCTTTCATATGAGTTGTCATTCTGTTTTGGTACCTCCTTTGCAACCCTTTAATAAACCTTTCATACTTCTTGATCGGGTCATGTATTAGTTCCGGCTTAAACCGATAACATTCATTAAACTAATTCAAATATTCTTGAATATTTATATCTTCTGCTTCAATTTTAGCTAATTTATAGTATAAGTGAGTTATTCCTTTAGATGGTATAAACCTACTTTCAAAAAAATTCTTGAAGCATTCCCAAGAGAAGTTCTCTTCAGGTTCTTCCAATATGAATGTATCCCACCAAACTAAGGCTTCATCCTATAGTAACAAAGTTGTCAAATATCTCTTCTGATCATCATTAAGCTTCAAGCCTTTGAAATTTTTTGACATCCACGCAACCATGCCTGGGTCTCAATAACTGATTCTTTTTGAAGGAATTGTTATCCTCCAAGATTCTTGTACTTCTTTGACAAAAGTTCCAGATACGACCCACGTTATGCTTGCATAACCGCCTTGGCTTCTGTTACTACGGGGGTTTGACCATTAGTTGCGGTGCTACCCCTTCCCCTTTCCGGTCTCCCTCCTCTCCTACTCATTTTCCACCAACTGCATAGTAAGGATAGAGTTAGGCAAGCAAACATGATATCTTAGGCAATATGATAAACCATAAAAATAGATACAAATGAAAACTGATTTAACAAGTTTGTGTTTTCTCTGGCTGTACTCGTTCTAAGGAGTTACTAACCCTATCTCTAATGAGTTACTCATCCTAAAATATTATTGATTCTATCTCAGATGAGTCCTTTAATTAGTTACACCCAAGAGCCAAGATTAATCCTCAGCTCTTATACCAAATGTGACGACCCACCCTCTCGGTACCTAGGATTTCACATTAGTACATCCTATATCGACATTCCAATAGTTTAAACATTGCATTAGAAACATCATAATGGTCAACATATTACATCAGATTTAAGACAATTGACAAGATCCAACATAGTGTAGAACTGCGGGAATAGGAAATAGGTACACAACGGAAATAAGATATAGTAACATGATAGATACTTCAGAGAGAATCCAAAAGGAATATCCAGCTTCTTCTCTTGCTTCTGTCCTATACTAGCTTCCATAAATAGCTTCCTTACATGGCTCCCAAATAATTACCTGAATACTAGGGTGCCCATGTGGAAAATAAGGGCACCCGAGTTTGCGAGGGAAAAACAAAACTACGGGTCAATCATTGGACTGGTGTGAGAAACCTAAAACAATATGTTTATAAGGGTAGTAAGCTGATTAATAGGGCCATGCCGTGTAACACAGAACGAGTTTTCCCTATATGATCACCAATGCGTAAAAACTCAAAATGCTTTTTGGATAATGAAGCTATAATAAGACATCTATCACATAATGCAAACGCACACGATTAGGAGCAAATTTTACCTTATGATAACCAAATATGCTTGATACGAAAAAATCATTTGGTATTATCATTAATATCAATCTTTGAATACCTTTTCAAAATAAATGTATGAATCTTAGTAGACGTAGGTACACATATATTATGTCTACATGCATAAATTACAACTAAAACCGTAGAGGATCGTACTGGAAGTTGGATTTCATCAATGACCAATCCAGAGGATCTTCCTTAATCGATTCGAGTACATCTCTATCAGAATGTGCTAGGGACCATGTAACAACCCGTATTTTTATAACATGTTAAAACAAGAAATCAAGGCAGAATTAAATTTTAAATTCAGAATCAGTGGAAACGGGTTACGCCATTGTGTTCATCTCGAAATTTTATAAGAAATAGAGTCTGAGTTTTCGAAAATCGGAGTCCGGATGAAGAAGTTATGGCTTGTACAAGTTTCAATAGTTTTCAGGCAGCACAGGACCAGGGGGTCGACCATAGGGTCGAACTACCCCCCCCCCCCCCCCCCCGCCCCAGGTCGACCTCCCGCCCCACAGGTCGACCTGCTCAGCCTGTTTTGACCCAGAACTCATTTTTGAAGCCTGAGACGTGGTTTGATGGTCCGGATTGATTCTAGGGTTAATCTAAGGGCCTAAACTAGTTGCTACACCTATAAAAACACCCTTATACCTAACCTAATTCATATCAAATCATTCTTACACCATTATGCTGCTAAAATACCTCTTGAATCATGGCCGCCGTCTCCAAATCAAAGTACAAACATTCAAACTCAAATCAATTCAAAGAACAAGGCTTCTACAATGATTCAAGACAATAAATCAATAACGCCGCGAAATTTTTACAACAAATTCAGTTCTTAATTCATTAGCCATGCTCTATAAGTTCTAGTTGTTTTTAGATTTAAACATTTAATTATAATATGGTCATGGAATAAATTGTAATTGGATTTAAGTATGTTTATCGATCTATTTCTGTTGCTTCTTGGACCTTAAGTTTTGAGACTTGTCTATCTTTATTCCCATGGCTAATTTATGATCTATTCAACCTGTTGTAAATCAGTTTTCTTAATTAATATTGATATTATGACCAAGTTGTAATCTTCATGTCTGTGATGATGTTTTTCTCTCTGATCTTATTTTTATGCAAAATTCTACCTTCCCCTATTTATTTTCTTTTGATGAACCTAGGTCAATTTCGGACCTAGGCCTAAACTACGATATACGTGCGATGGTATATGGGGGAAATATTGGAATATTGCCTAGTGGAATATATGTGTTTGGTGGAATTGATGGCATAACATAAAAATTGGATATTTTGGTATTACTACCCTTAACATGAAATTGGAAATTTGGGTATTGTCAATATAATTGAAATTGCAAGTTTGGGCATACATGAATTGGCATGTAAGTTAAATCACGAGTTTGGGGAATATGTAAGTTTAAATCAAAAGATTGGGCTTATGTTAATTAGGCATATGTAGAATTGGGAATTTGAACATGAAAGCAATTGTAAATTTGATAATGGCATAAACATGTATTATGAACTTGGGCAACTGACATGTATTGTGATAAAAAGATTATAGTTTGGGATAACTGCATAATGAATCATGATTTGGGTTTATTGGGTATAAAACTTGATACATGTAATTTTGGCTAGAACTTGATATGGTAAAATGGCATAAAAATTGGCATAAATGTAAAACGGCATGAATTGAACATATGTAAATTTGGTATGAATTGGGCATATGTAAAACTGACGTGTAACCTAGAACTTGGCCATATGTTAATTATGTAAAATTTGGAGTAGAAACATATATGATAATTTATGACTTGGAAAAAGTTTAATATGAACGCGCCTAAGTTGGGTTTTGGGTAGTTGGTATGTGTTGGACATCTAGAAGGCACGTAAGCATGCTTATGAACTTGAAACATGAATTGGTTATGAATATGAATCATTAACTTGATAATAGGCATAAGTGAAAACATGACATGAAACTCGCCATGAAACTTGACATGAAACTTGAACATGGACATGACATCAGAATAAACATGAAAATGGCCAACTCGAGGTTGGGTTGAGTTTGCAGTGTAAATCTGCCCGGAACTGCCCGGTAAATCCAGTTACTGCAAACAATAGGATCCAATGTGGGTAGTTGGTCATATCGCGCTTGAAACCCGAGGTCAGACTGAGTTGTGGTGTAAATCTGCCCGGAACCGCCGGGCATATCCAGTGACCACAACAACAGGTCTGATGTGGGAGGTTGGGGTGCATTAATGAATTAATGCCACATGGTAGTGTTAAGTCATGAACCGCTTGAATATACTTAACCAATTTGACACGATGATTTGATAGAGTTAAGTCATAAACCGCTTGAATATACTTAACCAATTTGACACGATGAATTGATAGGGTTAAGTCATGAACCGCTTGAATATACTTAACCAATTTGACACGATGATTAGATAGGGTTAAGTCATGAACCGCTTGAATATACTTAACCAATTTGACATGATGATTTGATAGGGTTAAGTCACGAACCTCTTGAATATAATTAACCAATTGGACATGATGATTTGATAGGGTTAAGTCATGAACCGATCGAATATACTTAACCAGCTTGACAGATGATTCGTAGGGTTATGTCATGAACTTGAACGACAACACTTAGCCAATTTGACATGACACGTAGGCGGGTTAAGTCACGAACTTGAATGACAACACTTAACAAACTTGACATGCTAGACTGATGGGGTTAAGTCTCGAATTTAAATGACAACACTTAACCCTAGTTGCGCGGTCCTTTTCAGCAGTAACCCACTAGATGTATCATGGTACCCTGGGACTAGGAAGGGTGGTGCGCGATTACTGGGCTGATTGTAAGCGACCAGAACGACGGCTGAGTTGGTGCGCCATTATTGGTTCAGGCGGACTATGGTCGTGCACGTAGTCCGGAGTTGAAAAACAGGCATTGGGCGCTAGTAGGTTTACACTGTGCGTGCTTGATTCGTGTCGGTGATTGGCACCCTAGGGCTTGATACACCCTATGGTGGACCTAGCACAGGTGACTACATCTCGTTATTGGGCCGTATGACACAGACACATGAACGAGCTAGGACTTGTAGGGAGCCGATCGATTAATAGTTCGTTCCATAGAATTCGTTAGGTAGCAAAATCCCTAGTGGTCCTAGGTGGCATAAACCCTAATTGAATCTAGAAGACGTTCAATAGGTAGCATAATCCCTAGTGGTCCTAGGTGGCATAAATCCTAGTTGAACACGCGATATTTCATGATAAGGAAACCTCGCCAAAACAAGGGAGGCGGTCTAACTGATTTTAAGAATGGTGGCACTACGTTGTAGTAGTATAGAAATACGTGATGAAACCCGTACGATATATGGCAAGGGACTATACATATACATGGAAAGGATGATATGGGTTGGGGTACTAGTACAGTTGGCGCAGAGAACATAGGAAATCAAAGAAAATAGTGGAACGGTGAAGCTTAGAAATCTTGCGATGTTATACTTAATAGAAACCTTGCAATGTGATACTTGGTAGGAACCTTGTGATGATACTCTTGATAGGAAGCATGGGATGTTATACTTGATTCATTGTGCCCGTAGCTTACCTTGTCATCATGCTTATGTTTACTTTCAATTTATTCATGCCATATTATCTTCACCTGTTTTTATGCTGAAAGCCACTAGGACTTACTCAGTCTTTATGTCTGACCCAGTTTGTTTCGCCTCTTTTTATTTCGTTTCCCCCCCTAGGTTCGCAGGGTGGGAATACAGCTTAGTTCGGATCTTACCAAGCTCCAAGGCTCTTTCATGTACTGCTTGGATTTCTCTTGGCTATGGCTTGCTTTGCTGTTTTACTTGGGGAATGATTTATGACTATGGTTTTATGCTTCTTTACTACTGCAAGACAGATTTCGATGTAATGGATTTAATAGCATTTTGATGTAAAAGGCTTTAGACCTTTCTAGATTTTAAAGCAATGAAATTTGGTTTTTCTTCCGCTGCTTTATATGTTCTGTCTTGTAATATTTCTATGTATGTTTACCTAGATGATGCTCCACTAAAGCTAGTGCATTCCCTTTGTGAGTGACCCTAGTGGAGGTGGGGTGTTACATTTGGTATCAGAGCAGAAGGTTACCAGACTGGGCAAAAGCTTTTAAAAACCTTCTGAAATTATTTTCAAAATGTTTACAAAGAAGTATTTTTCTAAAAGAAAAGTTTCATTTTACGAAAGACATATTCCCCAAAGCCATATGCACTATCTTTTAATTCTCTCCTTGAGTCTCTTCTCTCTTTCTTTTTCACCATAGTTTTGTGGGCATACGACACATGTAGGAGGACCAAGGAATGCCCAACCTCCATCTGTAGTCGTAGTAGTTTTACTTGCGACTAATCTTATTTCAAGCTTTGTAGGGTTGCCGTGCGATGGAGGTAGCTTTCGAGAAACTTGTCAACAAGCTATACAAGGATAATAAGAACGAGGATAAAGAACACAAGCCTAAGGATGAGAAAATTGTTGATAAGGCGTAATCCACGAAGGAGGAAAAGGTGAAAGGGAAGAGGTCAAAGTAAAAGAATAATAAAACCCATGATAAGAAAGAACATCGTTGGTATGGTAAAAAGGGACATGTAGTTAAGTATCATAGGACAAGGACAAGGGCAAAGAACAAGATCGTCGAGAGGGCAATTGTATGCTCTCACTACTAGCATACCTAAGAGAGGTGGTAACGTTTCTGTTAAAAGTTTAGCTTCTCTTTTCTATCATACCGTGGGAACTTTATTTTTATACATCGCATCCTTTTAATTCTGCCTCGATAGTTGACGCTCTACACCTTAGTACTAGCGTAGTAGAGGATCCCATTTTTGTCTCAAATCCTATTGGGGAATCGGCTCATTTATTCATGACTTGTTTGGATTTGAGAATGTCTATGCTAAGTGTTGAGTTTAGAAGTAAAGCTTATGTTTTTGGGCTATGGGTTGATTCTAGGGATGGAGTGGTTGTCCAGAAATGGTACCATTCTCGAGTATGAAAAGAGGGTAGTTAGACGCTTGACTTGCCTTGGTAATGCCCTCGAAGTCTAGTGTAACCCTTAGGGTTCTGCCATGTTTAGTTACCTAGAATCTCTTGATACATTTATCGATCCGCTCGAGTAGTGTTCTCCACTAAGGCGGATGGTTCATTTCGCTTATGCATGAGTTATAGAAAATCACCTTAGTAAGTACACTTGGCAACATGGTTGACATCTGTTTATTTGCAAGAGATAATTCTTCTGCGTGGAATACCCTATAAATGAGATCCAGGATTCACTAGTGAATTTTGGAGAGCTTGCACGAAACCATGAGTACGCAGTTATGTTTGAAACGGGTATACTAGAAAGAGAATAAGCAAAAGTGGAACGAGAGGCGACAGTGGAATGAGCTCCAACTCATATTCTGGGAACAAGAATTAAAGAACTACGAAATTGTGAACTTAAGGACGGTCAAAGCACAATGGAGTTAAGCTCAAGGAAATACGACTTAGAAGATTGAAGACTAGACACGCGCATCATATCTCTTTTTAAGAGTATATCCTTGATCCCTCTTTTCCTGTAGAGCTTACTTGTATGCTATCTTTTAAGAATAACCTCTCGGTCCTTCTCTCAATCCTATTTCTATCGCAAACCCCACAGGGAGTATGAATTATTTGTTAGTAATACATGTTGGGGCTTGAAGGTGTCCGTTGGGTTGACTAAACTTTTTGGGTTTTATAGGATATGGGCTGGTGCTTAGGGAGTTCTTCTCCTATTCAGTATATACGTGATGTAGATTTCCAGCTTTGACATTGCCTAATAGGCACAAAGTTTTTACTTGCTTCTATCATTCGACTATATCTTTAGGTAGGAACAATTAGGTGAAACATGTGTTTGAGACATGTTATGATTGATGGTTGCAAGTGGTTGCAAGTGGCTGCTAGTGGTTGCTCATGATTGCATAACACACATTAGGCACTAGATCGGCTCAGACACATTTCCATATTGCATATGCATGAGTGTTTATACTTGTTCATGGATGAAATTGGATGTGTTATCATATGGATGGATGTTTGTGCACACATATAGTGTTTATGTGACTAGGACTATTTGCATACGTGTTGGACTCATTGCACTAAACATATTCTGCATTAAGAAGATCAATCAGGCCTGATCATTTGCATTAGATAAGGAACATATACACACACTTTCTGCATATGTTCATACAGCATTAGAAATCTCTTAAGGACAATGGATGGCTGTGATTGATTATTGAGTAGATGGATGATTGGATGGTAGGACACATTCTTCTTAACTTGAAGATTTCGGGGACGCAATCCTTTAAGGAGGGGAGAATGTAACAACCCGTATTTTTATAACATGTTAAAACAAGAAATCAAGGCAGAATTAAATTTTAATGTCAAAATCATGGGAAACGGGTTACGCCATTGCGTTCATCTCGAATTTTACATGAAATAGAGTCCGAGTTTTCGAAAATCGAAGTCTGGATGAAGAAGTTATGGCCTGTACAAGTTTCAGCAGTTTTCAGGCAGCACTGGACGAGGGGGTCGACCATAGGGTCGACCTACCCCCCCAGGTCGGCCATAGCATCGACCTACCCCCCAGGTCGACCATAGTGTCGATTCCCCCCTACAGGTCGACCTGGTTGGCCTGTTTTGACCCAGAACTCATTTTTGAAGCCTGAGACGTGTTTTGATGGTCCGGATTGGTTCTAGGGATAATCTAAGGGCCTAAACTAGTTGCTACACCTATGAAAAGACCCTTAGACCTAACCTAATTCATATCAAATCATTCTTACACCATTATGCTGCTAAAATAATTCTTGAACCATGGCCGCCGTCTCCAAATCAAAGTACAAACATTCAAACTCAAATCAATTCAAAGAACAAGGCTTCTACAATGATTCAAGACAATAAATCAACAACGCCGCGACATTTTTACAACAAATTCAGTTCTTAATTCATTAGCCCTACTCTGTAAGTTCTAGTTGTTTTTAGATTTGAACATTTAATTATAATATGGTCGTGGAATAAAGTGGAATTGGATTTAAGTATGTTTATCGATCTATTTCTGTTGCTTCTTGGATCTTATGTTTTGAGACTTATTTATCTTTATTCCCATGGCTAATTTATAAATTATTCAGCCTGTTGTAAATCAGTTTTCTTGATTCATATTGATATTATTACCAAGTTGTAATCTTCATGCCTGTGATGATGTTTTTCTCTCTGATCTTATTTTTATGCAAAATTCTACCTTCCCCTATTTATTTTCTTTTGATGAACCTAGGTCAATTTCGGACCTAGGCCTAAACTACGATATACGTGCGATGGTATACGGGGGAAATATTGGAATATTTCCTAGTGGAATATATGTGTTTGGTGGAATTGATGGCATAACATAAAAATTGGAAATTTGGGTATTACTACCCTTAACATGAAATTGAAAATTTGGGTACTGTCAATATAATTGAAATTGCAAGTTTGGGCATACATGAATTGGCATGTAAGTTAAATCACGAGTTTGGGGACTATGTAAGTTTAAATCATAAGATTGGGCTTAGGTTAATTAGGCATATGTAGAATTGGGAATTTGAACATGAAAGCAATTGTAAATTTGATAATTGGCATAAACATGTATTATGAACTTGGGCAACTGACATGTATTGTAATAAAAAGATTATAGTTTGGGATAACTACATCATGATTCATGATTTGGGTTTATTGGGTATAAAACTTGGTACATGTAATTTTGGCTACAACTTGATATGGTAAAATGGCATAAAAATTGGCATACATGTAAAACGGCATGAATTGAACATATGTAAATTTTGTATGAATTGGGCATATGTAAAACTGACATGTAACCTAGAACTTGGGCATATGTTAATTATGTAAAATGTGGAGTAGAAACATATATGATAATTTATGACTTGGAGAAAGTTTAATATGAACGCGCCTAAGTTGGGTTTTGGGTAGTTGGTATGTGTTGGACATCTAGAAGGCACGTAAGCATGCTTATTAACTTGAAACATGAATTGGTTATGAATATGAATCATTAACTTGATAATAGGCATAAGTGAAAACATGACATGAAACTCGCCATGAAACTAGACACGAAATTGACATGAAACTTGAACATGGACATGACATTAGAATAAACATGAAAATGGCCAACTCGAGGTTGGGTTGAGTTTACAATGTAAATCTGCCCGGAACCGCCCGGCAAATCCAATTACCGCAAACAATAGGATCCAATGTGGGTAGTTGGTCATATCGCGCTTGAAACCCGAGGTCAGACTGAGTTGTGGTGTAAATCTTCCCGGAACTGCCAGGCATATCCAGTGACCACAACAACAGGTCTGATGTGAGAGTTTGGGGTACATTAATGAATTAATGCCACATGATAGGGTTAAGTCAAGAACCGCTTGAATATACTTAACCAATTTGACATGATGATTTGATAGGGTTAAGTCATGAACTGCTTGAATATACTTAACCAATTTGACACGATGATTTGATAGGGTTAAGTCATGAACCGCTCGAATATACTTAACCAATTTGACACGATGATTTGATTGGGTTATGTCATGAACTACTTGAATATACTTAACCAATTTGACACGATGATTTGATAGGGTTAAGTCATGAACCGCTTGAATATACTTAACCAATTTGACACGATGATTTGATAGGGTTAAGTCATGAACCGCTTGAATATACTTAACCAATTGGACACGATGATTTGATAGAGTTAAGTCATGAACCGATCGAATATACTTAACCAACTTGACAGATGATTCGTAGGGCTAAGTCATGAACTTGAACGACAACACTTAGCCAATTTGACATGACAGGTAGGCGGGTTAAGTCACGAACTTGAATGACAACACTTAACCAACTTAACATGCTAGACTGATGGGGTTAAGTCTCGAATTTAAATGACAACACTTAACCTACTGGACAGAAACCCTAGTTGTGCGGTCCTTTTCAGTAGTAACCCACTAGATGTATCACGGTACCCTGGGACTAGGCAGGGTGGGGCACGATTACTGGGCTGATTGGAAGCGACCAGAACGACGGCTGAGTTAGTGCGCCATTGTAGGTTCAGGCGGGCTATGGTCGTGCACGTAGTCTGGAGTTGAAAAAGCAGGCATTGGGCACCAGTAGGTTTACACTGTGCGTGCTTGATTCGTGTCGGTGGTTGGCACCCTAGGGCTTGATACACCCTATGGTGGACCTAGCATAGGTGACTACATTTCGTGATTGGGCCGTATGACACAGACACATGAACGAGCTAGGATTTGTAGGGAGCCGATCGATTAATAGATAATTACGTGGAATTCGTTAGGTAGCATAATCCCTAGTGGTCCTAGGTGGCATAAACCCTAATTGAATCTAGAAGACGATTAATAGCTAGCATAATCCCTAGTGGTCCTAGGTGGCATAAATCCTAGTTGAACACACGATATTTCATGATAAGGAAACCTAGCCAGAACAAGGGTGGCGGTCCAAACGATTTCAAGAATGGTGGCACTATGTTGCAGTAGTATAGAAATACGTGATGAAACCCGTACGATATACGGCAAGGGACTGTACATATACATGGAAATGATGATATGGGTTGGGGTACTAGTACAGTTGGTGCAAAGAACATAGGAAATCAAAGAAAATAGTGGAATGGTGAAGCTTAGAAATCTTGCGATGTTATACTTAATAGAAACCTTGCAATGTGATACTTGGTAGGAACCTTGTGATGATACTCTTGATAGGAAGCATGGCATGTTATACTTGCTTCATCGTGCCTATAGCTTACCTTGTCATCATGCTTATGTTTACTTTCAGTTTATTCATGCCATATTATCTTCACCTATTTTTATGCTGAAAGCCACTAGGAGTTACTCAGCCTTTATGACTGACCCAGTTTGTTTCGCCTCTTTTTCTTTCGTTCCCCCCTCCCCCAGGTTCGCAGGGTGGGAATACAGCTTAGTTCGGATCTTACCAAGCTTCAAGGCTCTTTCATGTACTGCTTGGATTTCTCTTGGCTATGGCTTGCTTTGTTGTTTTACTTGGGGAATGATTTATGACTATGGTTTTATGCTTTTTTACTATTGCAAGACAGATTTCAATGTAATGGATTTAATAGCATTTTGGTGTAAAAGGCTTTAGACCTTTCTAGATTTTAAAGCAATGAAATTTGGTTCTTCTTCCGCTGTTTTATATGTTCTGTCTTGTAATATTTCTGTGTATGTTTACCTAGATGATGCTCCACCAAAGCTAGTGTATTCCCTTTGTGAGTGACCCTAGTGGAGGTGGGGTGTTACAGACCAACAAATGATTCCCTTCTCTGTAATGGCAAAGTCGACCCACTTATACGAGGTGTAGTACAAATTTCTCCTGAACATAACGTCTCTCGGTTGTAAAAACCATTATCCAAGACGCCTCGATCCATCCC
The DNA here is from genome assembly GCA_030737875.1 of Allium sativum. NCBI lineage: Eukaryota > Viridiplantae > Streptophyta > Magnoliopsida > Asparagales > Amaryllidaceae > Allium > Allium sativum. The sequence continues at coordinate 654,372,972 of CM060923.1, forward strand.
CTCATAGGTAAATTGCATAGGCACCATTTCATCATTTTCTCCACTAGAAGGAAGTGTTAGTCCTTAACTCTATTGTACTTCATCCTATTTTGCCTCATTTCCGGGTTGTGAGGCCCTGAAGTCCTGTTCACGAAGCACTTTTTTCAACAAAAAATTTGATATATCTGAGTAGCACTTAGCACACCCTACTGTCAATTCACAACATATAATCGGTGTTTATTAATATATAACCCTCTGAGTACATATGTCTCGTTGGAGAGTATTAAGCTAAGAGGATAGATCCTCCTCCACCTACCTGATATGTCATCAATAGAAACCAAGTTATTATGTAGTAAACTACAATGTAAGGCATATATCCACTTACAAGTTCGTTCTAGGCTGTGAACGAAACCGAGGGAACTTTATTCCACGAACCTGCCTAGGAGTGAAAGACCTTACAATCTGGATCTCTTCAAGTACGTCTGGACCACTACAATACATAGCCAAATACGGGAGCTACCTAAGGCATCAATTAGTAGTCCATTAGATGTGAAGAATACCAGTCTTCCATCGTCTTTCCTGATAATCTCGATTGCTCCATCTCGTCGTATAATTATTCAAAATGGGTTAAACCGGGTCTTTTGAAAATAGTTAGCATCAAAACAAAATCCTTTTGGATTATCGTATCCTCTATTAAATCTCTTTTAATTGGAACATGTTTCATAAGGTTAAATCTAATTCTTAAACTTGGTTAAGCCGTTGGACTTCCCAAAGTATCCTGAAAATTATTTATTAACCATATAAAAAGGTTTACCAAGGTTTAGATTCAATTTTGGAACTTAAAACCTTTTACACAAAACGTTACATAAAGTCGTTATAAAAGGCATTGCAAAATTACCTATTTCTGGTCAACAGTTTTTTTTATCTTTCAAAACCATTTATATTTGGTCCAAGACTCTTTAAACCATTTATTCTAATTTATAATGATTTTTCCTTATTAATAAATAATTTTGTTTGACCTTTATAAAGAAAATCCGATTTTAGTACTTGACCTACAAAAAATTGGACTTTAAGGGGAAAATTGGTTTGGACTTTATTTAAGAGTTAGCCGTTGGATATTGAATATTTTCTTTACATTTGAAAACCCTTTTCACTTCGAACTCAACGTTCGTCATTTTTGGAAAATCCGATGGTCGGATCTCCGGATACGTCAATTTGAAGTCAATGGTCGAAATTTGTGAGTTGCCACTGCTCGACTAGTCCTATAGACCAAACTTCGAATTATATTAAAAATCAAGTCGAATTTCTTCCAAAATAATTTATTAATTATATAAACATATATAATAACTTTTGGAAACTATACTTCTAATATTTAACTTTAAATTCAAATATGGTCGTTTGGCACAAGCCCCTGTTAAGGTTTTAAATTAGGCTCACATCTAGTCCAACTTTTCATGTAGTTTTGCTCCAAGCAATAGTTAAATCTTTAATTAGATTTGAACGGCAGATGGTAATTAATTTACCAATAACACAGTGGTGTTAGTTATGGTGTAATACCAGTTTTGCTCCATGGGATGAATAGGTTAGGATTGAGAAATTAAATAAATGGTTACTTCGGTAAGGTGCGTTAATCCCAACAAGTTTGGAAAACCTTTATATGGTTTGATTTGATATCCATAGGAAGATGAAAGAATAAATTCTAAAGAATTTATCTTTGATAAAATTAATGGGAACAAATCCATAAAGATGTGAATATTTATGTGACGACTGCCCATAACCCCCGCACTATACAAAGAAATAATGCGCTAAAAGGTGTGCAAGGCAGTCATGGACGATCATCAGAGTAGGTAAACACAAGCGGAACCTATCGTAAACTCACAGCACAAGGATAAAATTTAATAGAACATAGACAATAGGTAGTAATAGTGAAGAAGAAACACAAGACTTTCATAGAACCAGAAAGTTATATCCACAACTTGGAAATAGTGTTTGTACAAAGTTGCCTCATTACATTACTCATAAAAGAAAACAGCTAAAATCCAGCTATTAGATAGTAGTAAAAATGGTATGTGAGCCTCCTGCTCGCCAACGATCAGCACCCATCGTCCTCACTAAAGCATCACCTGTCAACTGCTACTTAGTCTGCCCATCCAAAATCGGATGAACAGACCAATGTAATATGAGGTAACATAAAACCTTGAGTCAGACAACTGTCTTAGTGTGCGATAAAACCGCTGATAAACTTCAACAATAAAGTGTATGCGAAAGGATAGATAAGCATACTAATCTACCCATGACACCAGAGAAGAACTCAACCTTATCTTCCCCACATCGGACAGTGATAGCCTTTACAAGAACAATTCAACCATTCATCCATGGAAACCAGAACACCCATTCAATCATGGAAAACACACATGACATCCAGATTATATATGTCTCACACAGACAAAGCTAATCGAGTTTAACATCCCTCAAGTACTCTCCCTAGAGGCCTAGACCAATGTCGGTTAAGCACTCAAAGAACATCTCCCTCGACTTTGGACAATCTATGTGAGATAGTACAAATAGAACAACCAACCATCCATCATAGATTCTGTCTATCACCGCCAATCCTGCTTTGAAACCATCGTTAATCGTATGACGGTCAACATTGCCATATGTCAAGGGCTAATGATAACCCTATATGTCCAACCTTGACAATGTACAATCTTGACGACTAGGCCTATCCCCAAGACCTAAGGTACTAGAACTTACGACAACGATAATCCCTCGGCCTTAAATATCTCTAGTCGTCCAACCTTACGGCTATTTACTGCTCAAGCGACCTTCTCGAGCAACCATTATCCACCAACCCACGACGTTTGAGTTGTTACTTCATTCGATGTTCTACTTCGATCAACGAACACCTCTCAACACTTCGAATCTTCCTACTTGAACTTACTTTGAAGTCACACCAACACCAAGCTAATTACATCACTGCACTACGGCTAGGGTTCGGGGGGTTGCCCCCGAGAAATATATTTTTAAGACCTTTTTCCCCAAATTTGAGTCGTACCCGAAAAATGTACTTTTTTAGAAAATGACCCTGTTGGAAACAAACCATAGCATCAGCACTACCAACCGCAATGCTTAAAAGCGTTGTTAAAAACATGACCGATCCGGCCTCTTTCAGACCGACCCGATCCAAACTAGGCCGATCCGATCCAAGATGACCAATCCAATCCATATAACAACCAACCGACCCGATCCAGTCTAGCCCGACCCGTTCCTGTCCTGCCCGACCCGACCTAGTTGTGCTATCATGAATTTAAGCTTCGAACCGACCGATCCAGTTGCCACCTACCAACTCGATCCAAGTATAACCTGATCCAAATAGGACTCGATCCAAATATGACTCGATTCGATCCATTCCTAGGTGATTCAACCTATGGCCGAGCCAACTCCTAGCCGAGCCAATTTCTGCATATTACAATTCAACTCGGATTTCAACCACAACTTTGCTAAACGACGAATCCGATGAAACCAACTCAACTAAAATCATCAAACACAATCATAAACATATCATAACATTACTATCCACATGAATATGACGATTACCACAAGAATGATGTAAATCTCACAAAAAACATTAAAATGGACATATGATCAAAATAAGAGATCTAACGAACATAAACATGTAAAATGACATGAAATTAGTTAGTAAAACTTGTTAGATTAGATCATAGGGTGATGCACATAAAAATGAACTTGTGATAGTGTAAATCTATGGTAAAAATCCCAATTTGATGAGAAACATGCACAAACACTCATATACTTCATTGCATTCATGTGAGAGATGTAAACCACTCTCCGATTTGCAGAAACAATCTAAAACGATAGAAATAAGAATCCGGACAGCGAGCACATCGAATCAAACCCTCGATCCGATAAATTCGCCTTTTAAATGATGTAGATCTTGCCTTAGATGGAGTAGATCTTCGATTTCCTCCCTTAGATTTGGATTTTTAATGGTGGAAAGGTATAGGACGAAGAAGGAGATCAAATGCCTTCAAATGAGAGAATGGGAAAGAGTAAACCTTTTCCCTCCACTCTCACCCCCTATTTATAGGATTCCACTAAGGCTCCAAAACCTGAATAGCCAATTGAAAAACCTTAAAACAACCATTTCTCCCAAACCGCTGAGCCAAATCCTTAATGTAACCGCTCTACGGAAAGGGAATCATCAATTCCTTTCCAATGGCATAGGTCTCACCCTTTGGTTCGACCTGAGCCAAAAGTTATGCCCTATACAAGCCTGACAGGGAAAAAATGGTCACAAACAAAATAGGTAAAAATTATGGACATGTCTCACATCGCCATAAACCACATATTAAAAGATGAGAATGATCCAACCCTTAGTGAATAAAACAAATATATTTTACGATCTTCCGATACGTAAAATGCGGGCTGTTACAATTTAAATAAAAGAATATTAAGAATTGGAATAAGGCGTATGTTATGTTTTTATAACACTTGTTTATTATATATGCGAGTTATTTGGAAAGGCCAGTTTATACCTATTCTGAATCACTGATTCGAAGATAAGTCGACGACGAAGACGATGGTTGAAGACCGGAGGTCTTCACATCGTTTGAATGATTACTGATGTCTTGATTGGGCTGTACACCCAAGACGAGGTAATAAGTGGTGATTTTCTACACGTACTTAGAGATCGATCGGATATGCGAGGACTTCTCTCCTGTGTTGGATATATGGGACGGGGAATAAGGAGCCTCCTATTTCGTTCAAACCCAGAACGAACTTGTAATTGGACTGTGTGTCTGACATTAGATTTTATTCTGTGTTGATTGATCTCTATTAAATATATCTGTTTGGCGGTGGAGAATTTATTCTCTTGCTTAACGCCCTTCTCTGAGACGTACGAGCTCAGAAGTCATATATCGATAGACATCAGTCGCATGGCGTGGATTGCCTGTGTGGCATGCTGAGATACAAATGATCAAGGCTTCTATTGAAAAGCAAAATCTTGTGGTTGATGATCAAAGCACGGGTTATGTGGCATAGCTTTGTGTATAGCGTTAAGTCGCGAGCCTCACACTTCGGTATGAGTCAAAAAAGGGATCATGACTACAGGGAGTGCACGGCGTTTCTTTTTAGCTATGGGTGGTGTCAGGGTTTTTCACGCCCTGACATTTATATTATTTTTACCAGTGTGGTTGTTGGAATGCGAGGCATCAGATATATCATTCTCTACAGAGCCGATGGATAGGTCTAATAGGACTGGGAAACGTGTGTTCAGATATAACTTATCTGCTATGTGTGGACCGGCCCTGAAGATTCAAGGGTTCGCCAGCGTCTAAATCCTGAGACATTTGCTTGAGTGTCTTGAATCGGAGAGGAGCCATCCCTGCCCTCGACTCATGATGGAAATCCAATTTCCAATATGTGACATTTCAATTTTTATTGTAGAGCCTAGTATGGCAACATAGTGGGATGGGGCGCTATGCCGTCTATGATTGATACATTTATATTTGAAGTTGTTTTCATACATTTTACACTATAACAGTGTCAAAATGATTTGATTTAAACGTAACAAGCATGTTCGGCTATTATAAGGTAAAACTCTACCCTCCAGCTTGCATTGCATTGCATTGTGTGATGGGACCTGAGTCTGATAATAGCTTCATTTTTTTCAAAAAGCATTGCGCTGTTTGTTTTATGCAATGGTATTCTTGGGAGGAAACCTATTCCATGTTATACAGCGTGGCCCCTTGGTTTACTTTATTTTAAAGTAAAGATTTAATAACTGTTTTTGTTCTTACACCAGTCACATGACTTACCTGGAGTTTATTGTTTTTACCTAAATTCTGGTGCCCCTATTTTCCACACGGGCAGCTAGTAGTTTTGGTTTTGTAGATTTATATTCACAGGATCCTGGTTTGCAGCTGGAATGATATTCAGAAAGCTTTGTATCTGTTTATCTCTTTCAGTTGTGTTTTTGTATTCTTATCTGCTGCATTGTAATTAGTAAATCCCTGTCATTTATCAAATGTACATTATTTGTTCATACTATGTATATTCTTGTACTCTGATGTAAATTGTTGTAATAAGCAATGAAATGTTCTTCTGTTTTTGTTCTGATTGGTGATGTTCTCAGACAATCCATTCTTTCTTTTATGGGGAAGTTTGGGTCGTCACTGTTCAAAATTTCATAGCGGGAATAAAAAGTTATGTCCAGTTGAAAATTCAGAATACTCGCTATGGAAATATAGCCGGTAAAAATGGCGACATTGCAAACGACATCCTTTTTCGACGAGACCACTTGTGTTGGATCCGGAATGTCATGTTATTGCTTAATTCTAATTTTTATAATTTTTGAAATCAATATGTGAGTGTGGCGAAGTAAAACGTGTTTTGACAGTTTCAGTCAATTTGGATCGACCAGAAAATGGCCATTTTTCAAACGGTCCCCATATTTGAAGAAATTCATTTTATTAGGACCGTATCATCAAAACATAGCCAGATTTATTTTTCTGGAATTTTCGGGATCCGTATGTGGCCCCGGTAAATTGAAATGTGCGTTCAAATTCAATATATAGACATTTATTTTAAATTTGATGGAAACAGATCAAAACTGTCAAATTGGCTTATGGGACATATCCCATTGTGTTCGGAATGGGGGTATATAGAGGATATTCATTCGGTTCGAACGAAAAATTAACTCTTTGGGAAAGTAAAATGATTAAATAATCAAATAAAAAATTTGGCTAACACCCTAAATTTTCGAAAAATTTCACCATAACCTCCTTTGTATAGTGAGCACCGGGAAAATCCCCAAACCGCCACACAGGCCCTCTCATCTTAAAAAGAAAAACCAAGCGGCTAGCGAATCGGCTCATAAAATCATCCAAACCCAATAAATTAGTAAACATGTACTTATTTGTCGGGCAAACAATTTTGTTCCTCAATCATCAAAAAAATATAAAAAAATCACAAAAATTCATTATTAAATAAAAAACGTACACGCTAAAAAATTTCAGGTGTTAAAACAATCAAAAACCATGTCAAAACCCAAAAATACACAAAACAGCAAAACAACAAGTTTTGCATCAAAAGATGCACCTATTCGTAAATACTTACATACATTCATGCTTATATTTTAGTGTTGCGTCCAACTGTAGTATAAATGCATGCATGTATGTAGCTAAACAACATTATACGCATCCTTTTATGCATATATTCAAATTTGACCTGTATTTCCAAGCTTTCGCCGTTTTCAGACATTGCTGCACACATTTATGCTCTTATACAGAATACATGCTTGCATTCATGTGCATATTCAGAAGCCGTCGTCACTTTTAAATTTGTTGCACACATGCATGCATGTATATAAAATAGTTGCATTCATGTATGCAACTTTTTGTAACACAGGAATCTCAGTTCAACTTTGTGTGCATACATGTATGCGACTATTGGTAACAGTTGCATGTATGTATGTGTATATTGGTCCAGATTTTAAATGTAAAACACTATATGAATATATGCATGTATATATGCTATTATTGGCAATAGCTGCACATAAGTATGCAACTATTTTTACGAATGCTTTTGGGAATATATCCGATTTTTTATTATTATTATTTTTTTTTTTTTGTGAGTAGCGCATTTTTTGGGGTCAAAATAGGTAGATGGCGGTAGTGGCAAAGCAGCAGGCGGAAGGGTGAAAAAAGAAGAAGCGGCAGCTCCAAAACAGGGACCGGGTTTAAATCTAAACTTTGGGGGAGACGTATCTCGCATTTTAAACATAATAGGGACCTAAGCCTAATTTCCATATTCAAATATTCCGTTATTTAAATATTATAAAATTATTTAAATCATTAAAATAATTGTAACACCCCATATTTTCTATGAATGTTAAAATAACAAATTAAAGAATACTTAATTTTAAAGTGGGAATTTAGGAAAACAGGTTACACCATTACGTTCGTCTCGGAATTCTGCTTGGGATAGAGTCCGTGTTTGCATAAATCGGACAACATACGAAGAAGTTATAAGCCGTAGAAGTTTGTATACGTGCAAGGAAGTGTATATATATACACAAAATCATCTCCAGAACTAAAATAAGTCAAAGACGAGTGTAAGGAGGTGTCGACTCCCCTTAAGGGGTGTAGACATAGGTGTCGACCCCCCTTAAGGGGGTTAGACCCCTTTCAAGATCCAATTCCTATGACGGTTTCTATAGTTCTGAGTGGATGTGGCCTTCTCTTATTGGCCCGGTGACGAATTCTGATGTATTAGGGCTAATGTGTCGTACTATGATTGGCTGAGTGACACATCTCTTTGGATTGTATGGCTCCGATTTCTCCTAGTCTGATCTAAAGGATAGAATTAATCCGAGACTTCTATGTAATCAACTCAAACCCTAAACCCAAAACACATAAACACATTCTATGAAGCCTTCATGTTGTCTCTCTCTGAACTAGCGTAGCCCCCATCTTCTTAAAACTAGAATTTCTACTTCAACTAGAAATCAATTAGAAGAACATAAATAGTTTACATCAAAGTAATAGCTTAACAAATTCATAAATCAAATTCCAGAATACAAGTACAGTTCTTTTTCTGTAAGTTCAACTATATTTCATATTTAAATATACAAAAGTCATGACTTGAAATAAATCCAATCTAGAACTGTGCCTAATTGTGATTCTGATTCATGTTTATCCTTGTGACAAATCTGAAATTAACTATGCCTATGAGACTATTGTAATTTATACAATCGAACTTATCATATTGTATATTAATTTGGTGATGCTTTTATGTTATGTTATGTACATGTTCATAAGCTAAGTCATGTTCATATATGCTTATATGTTAGATCTACATGCTTGCTTTTATATTATGTTATGTATATGTTCATAAACTAAGTTATGTTCATACATGCTTACATGTTTAGATCAACATGCTTACATGTTTAGATCTACATGCTTACATGTTTAGATCCAAGTTAGTACATATGTTTAAGATCTATGTAAATTCCTATTCATATGCTTAAGATCTACGTTAATTGGATCTTACCCAAGTACAAGTTCACATTGATATGCTTGATTAAGTTTGTATTGTTCATGAAAAATTTGTATTACACATGCTTAGTTAGATTCATGTTATTTTTTGCTGTTGAAATGCTACGTGTTGCTTTATCTTCCCTTTTGTTTATGAGTTAGGCTAATTTGCAAGCCTAAAGTTCTATGAAAAAATACGAGCGTATAACAGGGGGAAACATTGGGGTAAAACATTAAATTACTTGCTAATGGCATAGACTGGCTCATAATCATGTAAATGATTAATAACATGAAATGGTATAATTTGTATACCATTAATTATGAATATAATTTAAATAGTAAATGTGACATGATAACACTTGTGGATAATTTACATATAAACTTGACATAAATGACGAATAAGTAAATTAAATAAAGGATTAACATGCCTAACCCGAGGTTAGATTGAGTTGTGTAAAACTGCCCGGAATCGCCCGGCACATCCAGTAACCGCAACAACACCTATCTAATGCGAGAGGTTAGTGCATCATGCCCAAAAAAACCCGAATTTACATTGAGTTGTGGTGTAAACCTGCCTGGAACCGCCCGACACATCCAATGACCACAACAACACAGATCTAATGTGAGAGGTTGGTACATTAATAAATCAACTAATGAACAAGACATGCTAAGAATGGTAGGGTTAAGTTAACTAAGGCAACACTTAACCAGTACAACATGTTAATTAAACAAATGGTAGGGTTAAGTTAACTAAGGCAAAACTTAACTAATATAACATGATTTATGGTAGGGTTAAGTAACACAAGAAGGCAACACTTAACCAATATATAACATGATGTATGATAGGGTTAAGTAACACAAGAGTGAAACACTTAACCAATATAACATGATGAATGAGTGGGGTTAAGTTAATTGAAAACACTTAACCAATACAACATGATGTGTGGGTGAGTTAAGTTAACATAAATGGACAACACTTAACCAATATTACATGAACGAAGCGGACAGGGTTAAGGCAAGCTTTACCAATAATATGTATTGACTTGATTAGTGGGGTGGTTAAGTACATCTCGTGTAGATGGGTAATATTAGTATATATGGGCCCACAAACTTAACCGTTAAATAAACATTCTTGAATCGGTGGGAGGGTTAAGTACAACTCGTGTAGGTGGGTAATATTTGTATATATAGGCCCACAAACTTAACCATTAGGAAACCCTAGTAATGGGGTCCCATTTCAGCAGTAACCCACATAGATGTATCGTGGTATCCTGAACTAGGCAGGGTGGGGCACGATTACTGGGCTGATTATAAGCAGTCAAAATAGCGGCAGGGGGTACGTCAGTGTAGGTTCCGACGGTTTACAAGCATGCACGTACTCCAAAGTGGGAAAAAGCAGGCACTGGTTACCAGTAGTTACACACTGTGCATCTTGAATCGTGTCAGGTTGCTATCATAATGTTTGATACACCTTATAGTGGGACCAACACAGGGTATCTACACACAAGAGAGGGCCGATTGACACAGACACATGGAACATTAATACAAGTGGAGAGCCGATCGATAAGGTAGTAAGGGTACATCCAACATAATCGTGGCAATTAGGCTGATCTAAGTAAGATCCCCCTACAGGATGTACACTTGAAGGCTACCATAATTGCGGGGATTGGGATCACATTGTAATATTATCATTTTATATAGATTAATAGTTGGGACACTAGCTAGGGTTAAGTTAACTAAGGCAACACTTAACCAGTACAACATGTTAATTAAACAAATAGTAGGGTTAAGTTAACTAAGGCAACACTTAACTGATATAACATGATGTATGGTAGGGTTAAGTGACACAAGAAGGCAACACTTAACCAACATATAACGTGATGTATGATAGTGTTAAGTAACACAAGAGGGCAACAATTAACTAATATAACATGATGAACGAGTGGGGTTAAGTTAACAGAAAACACTTGACCAATACAACATGATGTGTAGGTGGGTTAAGTTAACATGAATGGACAACACTTAACCAATATTACATGAACGAAGCGGATAGGGTTAAGGCAAGCTTAACCAATAATACGTATTGACTTGATCAGTGGGAGGGTTAAGTACATCTCGTGTAGATGGGTAATATTAGTATATATTAGCCCACAAACTTAACCGTTAAATAAACATGCTTGAATCAGTGGGAAGGTTAAGTACATCTCGTGTAGGTGGGTAATATTTGTATATATAAGCCCATAAACTTAACATGTAGGAAACCGTAGTAACGGGGACCGATTTCAGCAGTAACCCACATAGGTGTATCATGGTACCATGAACTAGGCAGGGTAGGGCACGATTGCTGGGATGATTATAAGCGGTCAAAATAGCGGCAGGGGTACGTCAGGGTAGGTTCCGATGGTTTACGAGCATGCATGTACTCCGGAGTGGGAAAAAGAAGGCACTAGGTACTAGTTGTTACACACTGTGCATCTTGAATCGTGTCAGGTTGCTATCATAAGGATTGATACACCTTATGGTGGGACCAGCACATGGTATCTACACGCAAGAGAGGGCCAATTGACACAGACACATGGAACATTAATACAAGTGGGGAGCCAATCGATAGGGTAGTAAGGGTACATCCAACATCTTCGTGGCAATTAGGTTGATCGAGGTAAGATCCTCCTACTAGATGTACACCTGAAGGCTACCACAATTGCGGGGATTGGGATCACGTTATAATATTATCATTTTATACATATCACTAGTTGGGACAATAGTTAGGTGTTGCAGAGATATAGAAATCAGAATAACAACGTTGTAGCGAAGCAGAGAAAGAGTAGAAGCGCATTCAGTTTACCTTGCCTTATCTTGTCTTAAGTTATCTTGTTTTATGGTTTTGTCCTATTTTTAGTTTATTCATGTCATGATAGTTTATCTTGTTTAAATGCTGAAAAATCACTGGACTTACCAGACTTATGTCTGACCTGTTTTCTTTCGTCTTCTTTTCTTCCGTTTCCTCCCCCCCCCCCACCCCAGGTAGTTAGGGAGGGAATATCTCAGCTTAGTTTGGGCTGTTTCTCTTTCCAAGCTCGGAGATTTTGTGATGTATGGCTTGGAACCTCTTATCTTTGGCTATGGCTGTGATTGCACTTTAATTTGGGGTATTATGCTACTTTGCTATGTTTTATGCTTCTTATATACTTGGAAGTTTTTGAATCAAGACAGAAGTTTCATGTAATATTTTTAATTATGATTGAGTCAATTGTTGTAAAAGCTTGACTAAACTATATTGCTTATAAATTGACTTTATTTTCCGCTGCTTTTTTGTCTGTCTTGTAATTTATCTACATCTCGTACCTATAACGCTTCACTGAAGTTAATGCATTACCTTTGTGAGTGACATTAATTAACGTAGGGTGTTTCAATAATATTATTTTTCAAACTTCATCTTTTGAAATGCAAACTTTCCTGAAACCCATAATAAAATTAAATAAGATAGTTCAAATAATGAAATTGAGTTAAAACACTTTCTATACACTCAAACCAAACTTCACTTTTTAAAGTTAATATTCACAGTTAAATTTTAAATTTGAAGATGCCTTAATTACTTGAAAACTCAATTAAATAAATTTACCACTTCTACCAAAACTATTTGTAATTTCTTAAACTATATTTCCAAATCATTTTGGATTAAAAATTTAAACCTTTATTTTTCTTCATTTATTTAAATGAATATAATATTAAATAAATTAATTTATTCCATGGGGACTTAACCATTAACCCAATAATTCAATTTTTTGGGTATAATTAATCACGATAACATATACCACCTCATAATCGACCATTATAACATCCAACAACAGCCAAATAAGGCATCGTTAATGTTGGCTAGCTTTTTGACCAAGCCACCAAGGTTCACACACAAAAAGAAAATGCGAAGTTCCATTTCTTTCAATCTTCAGAATATGGCCGCGGTCGCTCAGCCCTCATCGGATCGCTACGCCCTCCTTCAGGTCGCCACCAGCTAGCGCGAACCGAATCACCTACGTCAGCACCTCGATATGATACTCCCCCACCATCGCGACTCGATCCGAACCCAAAAGATGCGGTGAAGCTTCTGACTATTTCTACCACGATCCGTGAACGCCGGATCTCGAGACACCTGTCCACAACGGCTAATTTGACTAGTTCTTCATCAAGCCACGATCCGATCCGAAATTCTAGGGATTTGTGCCATGTGTGACCGCGATCCGACTGACGAAATCAGCTATAAATAGCCCAGAGATTGGCATTTTTCGGGGGGGGGGGCTTTTGGCAGTATCAAGTATTGATTCCACCATTACTGTCATACCACTATTTCTTATCAGTTTTATTTCGAGATTACTGAGAGAAATCATAATTGTAAAAGTGAGCTAGAGAGAAATCATTGGTTGTACTAGTATTCAAAGTATAATCAATAGCATATAAAGTGGACGTAGGCTCGTTAATGCCGAACCACTATAAACCTTATGTGTTCTTTACTTTTTCCTCATTTTTCAGTTATAATTTTCTACGAATCAGAACAATTTGGGTGTTAGAGCCAAATTTTGATCTAACATTTTGGTGCTTTCACTGAGAGTTGAACCTAGGATATTGGATTGTTTCTCCGTTGTTTGGATATTCAAGTCCGAAGAAAACAGTACCAAAACCTCACTGTTCAGATTTTTGAAGATTCTAGCGGCATCTGATATCATGGCTGGAAAGAAGTCTAAGGAAGTGCGAGCTTCACAGGAGAATGAAGCAGTTGAGGAAAGTGTACATGAACAGGTCGATACGTTAACACAGCCAAGCATTTTGAGGTGGGAGAGAGCAGCAGTCTTGAAGACATCACACCAATAAAGCAACAAAAGACGATGTCTGACAAAGTCATTTTCCGTGATAGGGATGATATTGGAGTTATGTCGCCCACTGAAGACCCGCTAGTGATCACTACGAACATCGGTCCCGCATTAGTCCACAAGGTGTTAGTGGATAATGGGAGCTCAGTCAATATTCTTTTTAAGAAAGCCTTCGAACAAATGAAGCTAGAAGCAAAAGACTTAAAGCCTTGTGAAGGATAGATACGAGGCTTCAATGGAGCGTCGACAGCTCCCATGGGAAATGTAGAGTTGCCGGTGACGTTGGGATAGGGAGATCGCCAGAGAGTGTGGATTCTCCCGTTTGTTGTTTTGGGTAACAAATCACCCTATAATGCCTTTTTGGGCTGACCGGCCCTTGCAGAATTCAGGGCAAACATTGCACCCTGGTGCTGACTGCTTAAATTCCCCACTGACACGGGAGTTGGGGGTAATGAGAGGTGATCAGGTTACTACTCGAGCTTGCTACGTGGCAGAGCTAAAGATGCTGATGAAGGGGATGAGTCCGGAGCCTAAGGATGCCTCTCCCCCTACGAAGGAAAACACCGCATAGCAGCTAAGGGATTCAGCCCCGAGAGAGTCGCCCAGAGACTTGCCTAAGGATATGGACCCCAGAAAAGATGATGGGCCTAGGGGCAGAACGACGACTCCCAATGAGACAACGGTGGATATCCCCATCAACGAAGCAGATTTCAAAGGTTCTGAAGATTGGATCGCAGTTAGAACCATTTCGAGCAAAGGAGTTGACCGACTTCTTGAAAGCAAACCTAGATGTGTTCGCCTAGACCCATGCTGACATGTGTGGGATATCGCCGGCCGTTTTGAGTCACACCTTGAGCATTAACCTAGAACACCTGCCTGTCAAGCAAAAAAGACGCATGTTGGGCCCTGAACGATCAGCCGCTTTAAAAGAAGAAGTGGAGAAGTTGAAGAACAATGGATTTATAAAAGATTCGAAGTATCCGGACTGGATATCGAATCCCGTCCTAGTCATAAAATCAAACGGGAAATGGCGGACCTGCATCGACTTCTCCGATTTGAACAAAGCTTGCCCGAAGGATAGTTTTCCGCTCCCTAGGATTGATCGGCTAGTAGACTCTACAGCCAGACATGAACTCCTATCATTCATGGATGCCTATTCAGGATATAATCAAATCCCCATGCATATACTAGATCAAGAGCACACAAGCTTCATTACAGACTTAGGTTTGTACTGCTATGTGGTAATGCCATTCGGATTGAAGAATGCAGGAGCTACATATCAACGCTTAGTCAATCAGATGTTCTCTAACCAGATTGGGAAAACCATGGAAGTTTACGTAGATGATATGCTTGTGAAATCCAAGCAATCTCCCGATCATACGAAGGACTTAGCAGAAATGTTCTGCATACTATAGTATGGGATGAAGTTGAATCCCTTGAAGTGTTCCTTTGGAGTGGCATCAGGCAAGTTCCTTGGCTTTATCGTGAGTTCCAGAGGAATCGAAATCAATCCGGACCAAATAGCAGCAATCCAATATAGAGGAGCCGCGAAAGATTAGGGATGTTCAAAGCTTAGCTGGGAAGGTTGCAGCACTGGGCAGGTTCATCTCCAAATCAACGGACAAGTGTGTACCTTTCTTCGACCTGATTAAGCAAGGAAAACGAAATTTCGAGTGGACTCCTGATTGTGTGGAGGCCTTCCAGAATTTGTTAAGTCTGTTGGAGAAGCCTCCCGTCTCGTCGAAGCCAGTGGATCATGAGGACTTTTTTGTCTACTTAGCGGTATCATCCCATGCCGTCAGCCCCGCATTGGTACGTGAAGAAGATAAGATCCAGAGGCCTGTATATTATGTGAGTAAGAAATTAGCTGCAGCGCAGAGGAATTTTCCTAAGATAGAAAAGCTCGCTTATAGCCTTCTTATCGCATCGCGGAAGCTTCGCCACTATTTTCATGCTCATCCAATAACTATCTTTACCGACCAACCTCTTCGTCAAGTGCTGCAACGACCCGAAACATCGGGGAGACTTCTTAAGTGGAACATTGAACTTAGCCAATTTGATTTAAATTTCCAACCCAGAAGGTCAATTCGAGGACAAGCCTTGGCCGACTTCATAGCTGATTTCACGATTCCTGAAGAGGATGTGTTAGGAGACGAATCTGGACCTTCAGAGCGAACACTTGAGCTGAGCCCTTGGAAGCTGTACACCGATGGTGCTAGAAACGACCGGCGATCTGGTGCTGCAGTTGTTTTGATCACTCCTAAAGGGCGGTTGATCTATTATGCATTACGACTTGAGTTTCCAGCAACCAACATCGAAGCTGAGTATGAGGCCCTGATTGCCAGGCTGAAACTTGCTAAGGAGCTAGGAGTAACTGTGCTAGACATTTTCTACGATTCCAAAATAGTAGTCTGCCAGATACGGAAGGAATTTGTAGCCAAAGGACCTCAGTTAATCACTTACCTTGAAAAACAGAAGAATTGCTAGGTCACATGGAATGGTATAGCATAACATACATTCCGAGGACCGAAAATCAAAAGGTAGACAAGCTAGCTAAGTTGGCCAGCTCCGACGATCCTGAGGAAACAAAGTTGGTTCCACTAAAGACATTGGAATCACCGAGCTTTGACCAAATGGAAGTCGACCCGGTGCTTGAACTCGAGCCAGAAAGAGTGTCATGGATGACGCCGATCAAGAATTACCTTAATGACGGGACACTCCCATCCAAGAAAAGTGAGAGGCGAGCTATGATTCGCAAAGCCGCCAGGTACGTGTTGCAAGCCCATGTTCTTTACCGCCAGGGATTTTCAATGCCCCTGTTACGATGCATTGGACACGACGACATCCGACGTGTATTGGAAGAAGTACACGAGGGTGAGTGTGGAGATCATATAGGAGGCCAGACGTTGGCCAAAAAGATATTACAGTACGACCATTTTTGGCCTACCGTTAACAAAGATGCAGCTGATTACTCTCAATGCTGCGATAGATGTCAAAATTTTGCTAAGATACCGAAGGCACCCCCTAGCCAGCTTAACACTGTGGTAAGTCCTTGGTCGTTCGCTACTTGGGGGATAGATATCATCGGAACCCTATTGATTGCAAAAGGAGGGGCAAAATACGCAATCGTAGCTGTGGATTATTTCATAAAGTGGGTGGAGGCTGAGCCACTGACTACAATTACGACAAAGCGAGTGATAAACATCGTGGTGCGAAATATCATATGCCGATTTGGGATTCCGAAAACTACTATAACAGACAACGGGACCCAATTCGACAGCAATGAATTTAGGGATTTCTGCAATAAGTATAAAATCAATAAGAGGTACAATGCGGTGACTCATCCGCAGTCTAACGGATAGGTTGAAGCAATCAATTAAGTTATCAAGTTCATCCTCAATAAGAGATTAGAGCGTGCAAAGGCCATGTGGGTATACAAACTGTCGTTAGACTTATGGGCTTATCGCACAACTTTCAAAATAGCAACAGGCCATACTCCCTTTCCACTCTCGTTTGGCCCCGAGGCAGTTATCCCAGTGGAATTGAAGATTCCTTCACATCGAACAACGTATTATGACCCCATGAAAAACAGATCCCTCCTCCTTGAATCATTAGACTCAGTAGAGGAGAAGAGAGATGAAGCAAACTTGCGTGCCTCGAGGCACCGATATCAGATAGCGCGGTACTATGACAAGAAAGTCAAGCAACAATCTTTTGAGCCAGGCGTACTGAAACGGTTTTCCTGCCGCCGGTCCACCTGGGACCGAAATGGGAAGGACCGTATGCAATCCAAAGGAAGCTTGATAAAGGAGCCCTCAAGCTAGCGACCATGGATGGCGAAGAAATCCCCAAAGCTTGGAATGCCGAGCATCTGAGGCGATATTTGACTTAGACTTGTAATTATTTTCTTTGGTTCTTTATAAGCCATGTAAAAAGGCACGACTAGCCTAGAAAAGTCTGTTTATTTGAGCAAAAGATTATAAAGTGGATGTAGGCTACGACTTAGCTGAACCACTATAAAAACATCGCATGTCATTTATTTTTCCTGCACTTTTCTTTTACCTTGTACGACTATTATGTACTAACCGCGAAATGCTAAACACTAAGTTAAACTAAAACAATCAAGGGTAATCTACATGCAGGAGCAAACGAGACAACCGTTTACCGGAAAAAATGAAAGGGACGGGAATACAACGTTCCTTACTCTAACTCTCATTACCTGAGAGAGAATAGAAAGGACGGGAAGACGACGTCCTTCGTGGCGTGAAGGTGCACCCCGACAAGAGACCGCCTTGACCGCACTCTAACCTGATCAAACGACAGGAGAGTATAAAGGCGCTGAGAGACGAGTGCCCGTGACTAAATTACTAAAATCCCGCTAGAGTGTTGGGGGAAATCAAATGTTAAACTTAATCAACCTCGAACAAGCCTTGGCCAGGCCTTCTGTTCAAGATTGATTGGGGGAAATACACACACACCTCCCCCTGTATACAGTATCTTTTGTTTAATAGTAATGACTTGGTATTATAGTTGAAACATGACATGTTATTTATTGATAATATTCTGTTTAATTGATGAATTTACTGACAGTTAAGATAGTAGGAGACAAACTATTTTATTCACAAACAGGAAAGTTTGTACATAAAGATAAGCAAAAGCTGCGAGGGCCGCACTCGGTACATCAACCGCGGGCCTGTGGAAAATCAAAACAAAAGATAAAAGCTACTCTTCGCTTTCCCTTCGGAGTGGACTTTTCTTTCTTGGAGGCCTTGAGCTTATCTTTCTCCTCCTTTTCAACATCAGTGAAAAGGCGCTTCTGATACTTCTTCCCGAGGACTGGAGCACTGGGATCAATAGGAGACTTTTTAGCAAGTTCTTCTGTAACACCCCACGTCCATTAATGTCATTCACAAAGGGAATGCATTAACTTCCATGGAGGTTATAAGTGAATATAGAACAGAAAAATTACAACAAGACAGATAATAAATAGTACTTGGAAATCTAAAACTTCATTTTATTGCAGCGGAAATTAAACATGTTTGTTACATCATAAAACCATATATCATAACCAAGTACAATATCCATCTTCATAAAAACAAAATACATAATCCCATTACATAAATAGCCATTAAAAAGATAACAAGCTGGACTTTACTTCAACGGTCCAAGCTTTCCAAAGAGAGATGAAGCAATTCAATCAAACTCCACTAGAGCTGGGCCCAACCTGAGGACCTGGAGGGGGAAAAAGGATAGAAATAGAGGGGTTAGACATAAAGTCTGGCGAGTATGGTAATTCTAACAATACTATTATCAAAATAACTAGACTAAGGCATAAGCTGGAAGACAAGTAAATGTCTATGAACTCTTAGGAAGATAAAGATAGCGTTTAAGATAACGTTAAAGATAACGGTAAAGGCACACCTAATTACTAACGAATGATTACTACACTGCACCGCACATTACTACACTGCACCACACCAGTCACCCTATTGTTTGATCCCACTTGCTTCACACAGAAACTTTATAAATAGCCTTACGTACCCCTAGCTGAATACATAGGTGCCGTCTGCCCCTATCTCCACTAGGTGTACCCCACTACCCACTTTCGATCGGCTCCCTACTCGTAGATACCCGTGCTGGCCCCATAGTGGGGTGTATCACTCCCCTAAAGTGGCAACCCGATACAACTTGAGAATGCATGGCTTATACCTACACGATGCAACAACGTCTTACCTACCAGCCCGGGTCCACACACGCATACGAAACCCGTTGGACTTGCGTTACCACCGCTCCCCGTTTTGGCCTCTTACAGTCAAACCGAGCATGTGTGTCCCGTCCTCGACTTGGGTCGAGCCCACAAAGATACGTTTGGGATACTGGTCGAAATGGGCCCCCACAAGCTACCCACCTAACCTTGTCACTAGTATATCCTACTTAACCCTCTTAGTCATGTTCATTTACATGTGTGTTTGGTTAAGTCTTACTAATCGTATTTCACATGCCACTAAGGGCACCCCCTAGATTCCTCATGCCACCCAAGGCACCTACTTAACCCCCATGTCCCACCTTACATGTATATCTGGTTAAGTATTTCTTGATTCATTCAGGCCATAACCTCATAAAGACCTCTCACATTAGACTGGCATTTATGGCAGCTGGATTTGCCGGGCAGGCCCGGGCAGTCTTACACCATAAAAGAGTCTAACCTCGTGTCTTTACAACCGTTATGCTTTAGTTTAGGCCTAGGACCTCTCACATTGGGCTGACATTTGTGACCACTGGATTTGCCGGGCGGGTCCGGGCAGGTTTACGTCACAAACGAGTCCAACCTCGTGTCCTTAGCATTGATTAACACTTAAAATCTTTTACCCCAGTTTTAATAATTCCCTATTCAAATTATTAATTAAGTCAACTTTTAATGATGTCCATAATTGACTCAATTATGGCCATCCACTTATGGCATGCAAAATCATATCAATTGCACCCCAACTTTTTAATATTAAATCCTTAATATTACCCCTACCCCACGTTTATACGTTCGCTTATTCAACGCATAATATAGGCTAGACTTGTATAGTCTAACACCTAGCACAAAGATAAATTATCACAACATATAGACAATTAAAATAAATCTAATCATAATAGGGGTGAAACTTGCATAAACTACACATGTCAAGGATCAAAAGGTGTCAACTTGTTAAATGTCTCAATTTACAAGATATGATCATAGCCCAAATCTATACATAAACTTGCATATGGGGTTTTTAGGCAACATAATGATGGTGTGAACTAGCATAGGATATCACATATGTCATAGCATAATTCTAGATGTCATAATAGATGTCTTGGCATATGTTCATAACTTTTCTAATCAATCTAACTTGCATATGTGACTTGTCATATAGATCAACATAACCCAAACATGATGATTTAATTAATATGAACTAACTAGCATAGATGGTAACATCATGGCCTTTTTAACATGTATGATTCATCAAAACTTAGCATAGAAACTTTCAACATACATAACATCATCATAGCATGATTTACAACATATCGGATATCATCATCACATAACATTGGATTTACAATATACATGATAGCAAAAGGGGTTTACAACAACATATATGATAATTCACATCATCTACTCATAATCCATTCATAACTCAACCTAATTAAAATGATAATAATCTTGTTAAGATCATCATACTCACAATTTAGAGAAGAAAAGAAAGAGTTTTTCTTTGCTTTAGGGTTGAGAGAATTAGAATTGATTTTTCTTTTCTTCTTTCTTAGTTGGCGGCGGCTCCATTGATTTCCATGGAGACGGTAACTATTCTATTTCAATTAGGTTTAGGGTTAGCATTAGGATGTATTTATAGGTGTAGGAAGTTATTTAGGACCATTAGATTAACCCTGAACCATGAGAACCAATCAAATGCAAAATCTGCATTTGAGCGAATCGGCCCACGGGTTGAAAGCCAAACACCCTGGATTAACCCCTAGTCGACGCAGCGAGGCTCGGGTCGACCTCAAAAATGGGCCGGTTCGGTTACTCCCCCTCCCAATTCGTTGGTTTGAACTTTTTCGCTTATTTGTTTATTTAATTTTTAATTTATATATATATATATATATATATATCAATATATATATATATATTTCTCTGCGCAACCCATTTCACTTAATTCTTTTCTAAAAATTAAGTATACTTTAATTTGTGAATTTTAATGTTATAAAATTACGGGGTGTTACATTCTCCCCTCCTTAAAGGATTTCGTCCCCAAAATCTTCAAGTTAAGAAGAATGTATATCCTACCATCTAATCGTCCATCTACTCAACCATTAAACACCAGCATCCATTGTCCTTAAAAGACTTCTAATGCTTTAATGTTTATATGCACAGTGTGTGTATATGTCCATGTCTAATGCAAAATTATGCGGTCTACTGATTCAGTCGACCTCCTTAGTGCAATTCATGATAGTGCCATGCGTCCAATATGTATGCAAAAGATTCCTAATGATACATATTAATTCTATATGCGTGCACAACCATCCACCCGAATGCAGCAACTATATGATAATACAACCATTATACATCCATTTTACTATATACATCCATATATATGCAATATGCAATATGAAGTGACTGAGCCGATCTGGTGCCTAATAGTGTGTGTATATGCATCCAAGAGCAACCACTAGCAGACACTTGCACCCACTTTGCATCCACCATACATAACATGTCTCAAACACATGTTTCAACCATAGGATTATCCTAACTTAAGGTCAAAGATACTAGCGAGAGGATATACTAAAGATAAGATAAGGACAAGCTAAGCGGTAAAGGAGAAATTAAAGGACATACCCTCAAAAAGAAAAGGGTATCATGAACGCATCTTCTCTTATGTCTCCCAAGTAGCGTTGCTCTCATCATCTCCCCATTTCACTTTGACTAGTCTGACCTCTCGATTCCTCAACCTCTTGATCTCCGACCCAAGAATGCGCGTAGGAGCTCGTCGAATTGTCGCATCACGCTCTATCTCCACCTCTCTAAGAAAGCTCGGCTCTACCACTTCCGCGGTCTCGTGCAAGCACTTCCTCAAATGCGACACATGGAATACGTCGTGTACACCACTAAGTCTCTCGGGTAACTCCACTCTATACGCCATCCGTCCAATCTTCTCCTTAATAGGAAACGGCCCTACAAACCTTGGTGCTAATTTCCCAACGGACCCAAAGCGAAAAACGTTCCGTAATGGAGACACTTTGACAAAGACCATGTCCCCAACTTCAAACTCGAGATCTGTCCTCCTCTTATCCGCATAAGATTTCTGCCTATCTTGCGCTGCTTTCATCCTCCTTCGAATCAAGTCGATCTTCTCCGAAGTCTCCCTAATCATATCGGGCCCAAGTAAGATCTTATCCGTAGATTCCCACCAACATGTAACACCCCACCAACATGTAGGTGAACGACAAGGTCATCCATATAGAGCTTCGAATGGTGCCATACCAATGCTGGACTGAAAGCTATTATTATATGCGAACTCAACCAATGGAAGATGCTCTTCCCATGTACGCCCAAAGTCTAGGATACATAGCCTCAACAGATCCTCTAGAATGCGATTCACCCTCTCAGTCTGGTCGTCCGTCTGAGGATCATATACGGTGCTCAAACATAACAGAGTCCCTACCGCCTCTTGTAAGCTTCTCCAAAATTTGCTAGTGAAAATAGGATCGCGATCGCTCACTATGCTAGAAGGAACACCGTGCAAACGAACTATCTCTCGAACGTATACAGAAGCTAACCATGGAGCAGTCCTCTTACTCTTCGCGGGAATGAAATGGGCGCTCTTAGTAAGTCTATCTACTATAACCCAAATCCCCGTATTACCCGTCCTCGATCGCGGTAATCCATCCACAAAATCCATCGAGACACTCTCCCACTTCCATAGTGGAACCTCCAATGGGTGAAGCAACCCACCGGGTTTCTTTTGCTCCGCTTTTACTTGTTGGCATACCAAGCATCTAGCGACATACTCGGCCACATCTTTCTTCATGCCGACCCAAATGTAAACTCTCTTCATTTCTTTGTACATCTTGTCCCCGCCGGGATGAATGGTCATCTTCGAATGATGTGCTTCGTCAAGAATAGTCTTCCTTAGGTCATCGTCTTTTGGTACACAAAGTCTACCGTCCCTACGTAACCAACCCTTATCATCTAGGTTATACCTACGGAGATGGCTTGATGACTCCCCTCCTTTGAGCTTTTCTACTAACTCAACTAACTATGGGTCGTCTCGCTATGCCTCGCCAATCTGTCCCAAAAGTGTAGGTCTGACCTCCAAGGATGCTAGCAAACCGGGTACGAAGTCAACGGAAGGTCTAAAGTCAAACATCGAAATGAATTCTAGACTTCGCCGCTCAACAAACAAAGGAATTAAGGATAATCTTTTTCTACTTAAGGCATCGCCACCACGTTACCCTTGCCAGGGGTATATGCTATCTCAAAATCGTAGGACGCCAAGAACTCCATCCACCTTTGCTGCCTTAAGTTCAAGTCCTTTTGAGAGAATAGGTATTTTAAACATTTGTGGTCAGTGAATAGTTCGAATTTCTCGCCAAGAAGATAATGACGCCAAGACTTAAGCGCGAAAACAATAGCGGCCAACTCTAGGTCATGTGTGGGGTAATTCTTCTCATGCGCTCTCAACTGCCTTCCACCATAGGCTATTACCCTGCCCTCTTGCATTAAGACTGCGCCTAGTCCTGTCCCACAAGCGTCAGTATAAACGGTAAACGGCTTACTCCCGTCTGGCAATACTAAGACTGGGGCTTAAGTCAAAGCTCTCTTCAAACGTTGGAACGCATCATCACAATCTACGTCCCATGTGAAAACTAGGTTCTTCTTCGTCAAGCGTGTCAATGGAGCTGATATCTTTGCGAAGTCTTTGATAAACTTCCTATAGTAGCCAGCCAACCCCAAGAAACTTCTCACTTCGGTAGCATTTTTAGGAACCTTCCAATCTTGGATGGCCACCACCTTCGCGGGATCTTCAGCTATCTCTTCTTTGGAAACCACGTGTCCTAAGAACCGTACTTCCTTCCTCCAATAGTGACACTTATAAAATTTAGCTTTAAGCTTACGCGCTCGAAGAGTCTCCAACACTTCCCTAAGATGTAGGGCATGCTCTTCTTCATCCTTAGAAAAGATCAAGATGTCTTCTACAAAGACTACCACAAATTTGTTAAGGTACTCCCTAAACACCCTACTCATCAAATCAACAAAGTATGCGGGGGCGTTTGTCAAACCGAAGGGCATCACTAGCCATTCATAGAAACCGTCCGGAGTCCTAAAGGCAGTCTTATCTATGCTATACTCAGCCACTCTCAACTGATGGAACCCAGTGGCTAAGTCCAACTGCGAAAACACTGAGGCGCCAACTAACTAATCGAAGAGATCGTCAATCCTCGGCAGTGGGTGTTTGTTCTTCTTAGTAAGCTTATTAAGTTCTCTATAGTCCACACAAAGTCTAAGGGACCCATCCGCCTTCGTGGCAAATACTACTGGAGCACCCCACTCCGATATACTTCATCTTATGAACCCCTTCTCAAGCAACTCTTTCACTTGCTTATCGAGTTCCCTCCTTTCACGTGGAGTCATGTGGCGTATTGGCAAAGATACTGGTTTCGCATTATCCACAAGATATATTCGAAAATCTATCTCCCGCTTCGGAGGCAATCCGTTCACCTCCTCAAACACATCCGAGTATTCTTGGACCACTCTAACAGATCGTAGATTTTCCTCAGATGCGTCAAGCTATTCTAGATAACTTAGCATAACCGAATTTATGGGATTACAAAAGATTTCGAGAGTGTTGCTAAGGCGAGTCACGAGCCTAACTACTCTCCTTTCACAATCAAGAACGACCCCATTTCTGGATAACCAATCCATTCCTAAAATTAGCCCATAGCCCGTGAAGCCCAACACATAAGCATCACATCTAAATTCAACGCTAAGTATGGAAATTTTCAAATCCAAACACATCAAAGAAAAATAAGCTGAGTCCCCAATTGGATTCGAAACAACTAAGGGATCCTCTATTAAACTAGTGTTTAAGTGCAGTGATTCAACTAATGATGTAGAGATAAACGAATGTGACGCGCCCGAATCGAATAAGGTACGGACATGATGATCAAACAGAAAAACTAGGCTTTCAACAGAAATGGTTCTACCTCGTTCTTGCAGCGGTTGGACCGCGAGAGCCTGAACTTGTCCCCTAGCCTGCCCTGGTGCCGTAAGATCCTGCATCTGTCCTCCCGAGGTAGCTCCTTCCCTCTGCCCCTTCTTTGGGCAGTCCTTCACTAAATGTCCCGCATCGCCACAATGAAAACAGCATGTCTTCTTTTTCTTCCGGCAATCCTTGCTAAGATGGCCTGGGGTTCCACAGTTAAAACATTTCTTCTTTCCCTTGCCGTTATTGTCTTTACCACCCTTCTTGTTTTGCTGTTGTGGTTTCTTCTGATCCCCCTTCTTCTCGGGTGCCTTATCAGCTTTAGCGCTTTTCTTCTCATGCATATGTGCCATTTCTACTAGCTTCTCAAAGGTGGCCCCCATCGGGATGTGGGTCATAGCCAACCCTTGCAATGGTTCATTCAAGCCATTCACGAACCTTAGAGCCTTCTTCTCCGGCGTGTTTACTAAGTCCAAGCCAAACCTTGCTAACTGATTAAATTTATTGACATATTCTTTCACTGATGAGCTTCCTTGCTTCAATGTCAAGAACCTTTCCATATATAGATTTTCTTCCGCCCTTGAGAGAAACTTCGCCTCGAACCTACGTCTGAAATTCGCCCAAGAGTCAACATGACGCTCCCCATTAGTGACCTCCCACCAAAACAAGGCCTCTCCCTTCATCAACCAAGCTGCTAATCGAACTCTCCTCCATTCTTCTACTTAAAAGATTTCTAGCAATTCTTCCACCTCCTTAAGCCAATCTCTGGCTTCCACAAACGTTTCTAACCCTTGAAATGGTTTTCCACCCATAGCCTTGAATTCCTTGCACGTCTATGCAAAAGTATCTACGCAAGGAGGAGGAGGAGGAACGGGTGCAACTGGTGGTGGTGGAACATTGGCTGGACCTGCAGCAGCCCTAGCCTTTAATAACCTCTTATACCATTCTGGTATCGTTACACCGTCGGGTAGATTAAGATCTTCAGCCATGCTGAAACGAAAAAGGAAAGATTCAGAATGGAGAATTCGAAAGATAAAGATATGGGCTATTGGGGATTATGTTTTTTTTCTTAAAAACTTTTCTCTTTAAATTTCTCATTAAAACATGTTTTTGAAAGCACTTCTTCCAAAAATAACTATTTTTCTAAAGTATTTTTATCTGTTCTGGTAACCTTAAGCTCTGATACCACGTGCAACACCCCACGTCCATTAATGTCACTTACAAAGGGAATGCATTAACTACCATGGAGGTTATAAGTGAATATAGAATAGAAAAATTACAACAAGACAGATAATAAATAGTACTTGGAAATCTAAAACTTCATTTTATTGCAGCGGAAATTAAACATGTTTGTTACATCATAAAACCATAGATCATAACCAAGTACAATATCCATCTTCATAAAAACAAAATACATAATCCCATTACATAAATAGCCATTAAAAAGATAACAAGCTGGACTTTACTTCAACGGTCCAAGCTTTCCAAAGAGAGATGAAGCAATTCAATCAAACTCCACTAGAGCTAGGCCCAACCTGAGGACCTGGAGGGGGAAAAAGGATAGAAATAGAGGGGGTCAGACATAAAGTCTGGCGAGTATGATAATTCTAACAATACTATTATCAAAATAACTAGACTAAGGCATAAGCTGGAAGACAATAAAATGTCTATGAACTCTTAGGAAGATAAAGATAGCGTTTAAGATAACGTTAAAGATAACGGTAAAGGCACACCTAATTACTAACGAATGATTACTACACTGCACCGCACATTACTACACTGCACCACACCAGTCACCCTATTGTTTGATACCACTTGCTTCACACAGAAACTTTATAAATATCCTTACGTACCCCTAGCTGACTACATAGGTGCCGTCTGCCCCTATCTCCACTAGGTGTACCCCACTACCCACTTTCGATCGGCTCCCTACTCATAGATACCCGTGCTGGCCCCACAGTGGGGTGTATCACTCCCCTAAAGTGGCAACCCGATACAACTTGAGAATGCACAGCTTATACCTACACGATGCAACAACGTCTTACCTACCAGCCCGGGTCCATACACGCATACGAAACCCGTTGGACTTGCGTTGCCACCGCTCCCCGTTTTGGCCTCGTACAGTCAAACCCAGCATGCGTGTCCCGTCCTCGACTTGGGTCGAGCCCACAAAGATACGTTTGGGATACTGGTCGAAATGGGCCCCCACAAGCTACCCACCTAAGCTTGTCACTAGTATATCCCACTTAACCCTCTCAGTCATGTTCATTTACATGTGTGTTTGGTTAAGTATTACTAATCGTATTTCACATGCCACTAAGGGCACCCCATTAGATTCCTCATGCCACCCAAGGCACCTACTTAACCCCCATGTCCCACCTTACATGTTTATCTGGTTAAGTATTTCTTAATTCATTCAGGCCATAACCTCATAAAGACCTCTCACATTAGACTGGCATTTATGGCAGCTGGATT
Source organism: Allium sativum (assembly GCA_030737875.1). Taxonomy (NCBI): domain Eukaryota; kingdom Viridiplantae; phylum Streptophyta; class Magnoliopsida; order Asparagales; family Amaryllidaceae; genus Allium; species Allium sativum. Next base: position 654,401,082 of record CM060923.1, read on the forward strand.
TGCCAGGCGGGTCCGGGCAGTCTTACACCATAAAAGAGTCTAACCTCGTGTCTTTACAACCGTTATGCTTTAGTTCAGGTCTAGGACCTCTCACATTGGGCTGACATTTGTGACCACTAGATTTGTCGGGCGGGTCCGGGAAGGTTTACGTCACAAACGAGTCCAACTTCGTGTCCTAAGCATTGATTAACACTTAAAATCTTTTACCCCAGTTTTAATAATTCCCTATTCAAATTATTAATTAAGTCAACTTTTAATGATGTCCATAATTGACTCAATTATGGCCATCCACTTATGGCATGCAAAATCATATCAATTGCACCCCAACTTTTTAATATTAAATCCTTAATATTACCCCTACCCCACGTTTATACGTTCGCTTATTCAACGCATAATATAGGCTAGACTTGTATAGTCTAACACCTAGCACAAAGATAAATTATCACAACATATAGACTATTAAAATAAATCTAATCATAATAGGGGTGAAACTTGCATAAACTACACATGTTAAGGATCAAAAGGTGTCAACTTGTTAAATGTCTCAATTTACATGATATGATCATAGCCCAAATCTATACATAAACTTGCATATGGGGTTTTTAGGCAACATAATGATGGTGTGAACTAGCATAGGATATCACATATGTCATAGCATAATTCTAGATGTCATAATAGATGTCTTGGCATATGTTCATAACTTTTCTAATCAATCTAACTTGCATATGTGACTTGTCATATAGATCAACATAACCCAAACATGATGATTTAATTAATATGAACTAACTAGCATAGATGGTAACATCATGGCCTTTTTAACATGTATGATTCATCACAACTTAGCATAGAAACTTTCAACATACCTAACATCATCATAGCATGATTTACAACATATAAGATATCATCATCACATAACATTGGATTTACAATATACATGATAGCAAAAGGGGTTTACAACAACATATATGATAATTCACATCATCTACTCATAATCCATTCATAACTCAACCTAATTAAAATGATAATAATCTTTTTAAGATCATCATACTCACAATTTAGAGAAGAAAAGAGAGAGTTTTGCTTTGCTTTAGGGTTGAGAGAATTAGAATTGAATTTGCTTTTCTTCTTTCTTAGTTGGCGGCGGCTCCATTGATTTCCATGGCGACGGTAACAATTCTATTTTAATTAGGTTTATGGTTAGCATTGGGATGTATTTATAGGTGTAGGAATTTATTTAGGACCATTAGATTAACCCTGAACAATGAGAACCAATCAAATGCAAAATCTGCATTTGAGCGAGTCGGCCCACGGGTTGACAGCCAAACACCCTGGATTAACCCCTAGTCGACCCAGCGGGGCTAGGGTCGACCTCAAAAATGGGCCAGTTTGGTTATTCCCCTTCCCAATTCGCTGGTTTGAACTTTTTCGCTTATTTATTTATTTAATTTTTAATTTTTATATATATATCAATATATATATATATTTATCTGTGCAACCCATTTCACTTAATTCTTTTCTAAAAATTAAGTATACTTTAATTTGTGAATTTTAATGTTATAAAATTACGGGGTGTTACATCTTCAGTGATTGATCTAGTTGACAGTTTAACAACTAAACTTTAGCTGGGAGGAATGGTTGCAAGAGGGGTGGCAGCCCCAAGTTCTTCCTCTTCAACTTTGGCTTTTAGAAGTCGGTCTTGTTTAGCCTTCCTGTTAGCCAAAGTTTGATCATCTCCAGTCCCTGAATCCCCTGTCACAATGACATCATCCTCCTCATCATGCTCATCGTTGCCACCGTCATCTCTCAATGCATGGATGATTTCTCCTTTGGGAATCTCGAGTTCAGGTGGAAAGGTAGCCTTGTCAGTGGCCTCTCCTTCTTTACTTCCAGCTTTCTCTGCTAGGGTGGAACTAGCAACTTCATCCTTTTTTTCCTATGCCTTTTCAGCAGGTTATGACCCAGTAACCTCCCCGGATTTGTTGGTCTCTATACCGGGATCAATACCTACAGAACGAGAAGCAACAGTTATTATCTCAGGGGAAAACGCAGAATCTTCAGTTGTCTGTCTAATGATGTGGCGAAATGATGAAATAGCCTTAGAAAATTGAGGTGAAAAAGTAGGAATACCCTCAGCAGATTTTTCGACTGTGGCAGCAGGAGTTTCGGAGGGTAGCCCAGTAATAGAGGGTAAGGAAGGAGTCCCAGTGATCCCTGGTCTATCCGGGTCATACTCCTCAACTACAGCAGCTTCAACAGTGGCAGAAGAAGAGCCTACTTCAAGGGTACTCTTTCCCTTAGCCTGGTGCCTCTCCTCTTCTAGACTAGCGGAAAGAAGTTTGCGCCCTTCGGCTAAGTGCACCGCTTCTTCACCTTTCAGATATTTCTCCGTCAACTTGTCCTCGTCTATTGAGTTTTCTCCAATCTCCGCTCTCTCCCATTCAACCAACTGATCCCAAGCATACACTAAGGGAATCAGATAGTCTTTAAGCCAGGCATGATTGTGGTGATGGATCACCTAAGCAAAGAATCCGACCATAGTCTCACCACCCTCGTCGATCTCCTTTTGAGGGTCTCTGAGCTCCTTGCTAAACTTCTCGACTTGCTTTAACGATGTGTCTACATTTCCCTCGGCAGGAGCTGCTCATGTTTTGACTTCAAGTAGTTTGGCTTCACGTTCAGTGTCCTTTTTAACTAAGTCTGCATTCTCTTGCTCGAGGCAAGTACTCTTAAGCTTAGCATCATTGGCCTATTTTTTCAAATCTATTCTCTCTTTGCTGTGAGACTCAAGTTCAGAATGGTAATCCTGTTGCAGTTCCTCAAATTGTTTTTTATAGTTGTTTGCGTCGCACTGCGCAAGAGCAAGCTATGCTTGAGCATCTTCGAGGTCCTTTTTTGCGTTCTCAATAGCCTTTATATCATATACGGCAGCATCTTGCATGGTCTTTACATCTACCATTAAGTTGCTAATGATTTTGGAGAGATTTCTGGCATATTTCTTCATCTCCATGTATTGGTCATCGACAAAGTCTATGTTAGCTTTCATGTCCTTGGCCCAGTCTGGGTGAACCATTTTAAGCTTAGGAACGATATGCATATGCCCGAAATGATGCTCAGGGAATTGTTGCTTCAGAAGTTCCAACCTAGCGTGATTTTCATCATCGAGCATAATCGGCCTCGTGGTAGTAATATCGATGGTGCGGCGCCTCAACTTTACAATGGGTCTTTCCTTTCCTGTTCCTTTCCCCGCATCCTTTTGTTTCTCGGCTGGATCGGGTACATTCTTTGATGAGCTGTTTTGGGGAGTTTTATCCTTAGGTGGAGCGGGAGGTTTAGCGCTATGTTTCTCTTTCTCCTGATGCGAAGACTGACTCTTGCATCTGTCCGAGTCTCTATTATGTGGAGATCGAGAACGAGAGGACCGATAGGGTCTGGGAGGCCGATCCCTCCTATCATCTCTACCTTCATGTTGGTCACGTCTCACGTCAGGGTCTATTGGGGGCATGCTCGAACGAACGTCTTTCATGTAATAGCGTTGCTTCCCCATTTGTCCTGTTTAAAAGAATGAGAAAACTATAGAGTTGATACTAACATTAAACACAAGTCCTGTGACGTGCAGTACGAGTGTCAAGTGTCCTAAGTGCGATTCCCCCCGACAAATCAGAGCCTTAGACGAGGTTGGTGTGTATAGTTTTCCCGGCCTTGACGGGTGTAACTTCCTCTTCGGTGGCGAATGTGAGAGGATCTATTGTAAAATCTTTCGAAGTATAAATGGTTTCAGGAAGGGGAGATCCCCTAAACATAGCTTCTTCTGAGGCGGAACCATCCTTTTAGGGAACAACCGACGATGTTTTTTTCGGGGAATATGACTTCTTAGGAGTGACTGCGCCCTCCGGAATGAAGTACTTATCCCTATATTTTTCAGCGATGTTCGCTAGCTCATCATCCTGAGTAGACGATGGAGAAGGTGCGTTCCAAAGTGGTGTCGTTGGTCCCTTTGAAGTTCCCTCTGTCTCTGGAATAACATCAATAGGAGGCATATATACATAAGGGCCGGGCCTGTGGCCTATACTGCGGGTGATCGATAACAACCCGTGACGATGAAGATACTCGTCTTTAAGAACTTCGTCGATAGTCAAAAACTTTTGATCACCAGAAAGAAGTTGGTTGAAACGATCGAAATACACTCAACCCATAACTTGTTTTGGGTTGGGAACAGCACATGAAAATAAAAGTCAGTAAATACTCTAATATGAATTCTTGAAGTTGAAGTCCGCAGGGTTGGTGCCATACTTGATTTAAGCCATTTTCGAGCGCATCCAGACTGCTGTTTGATGTAAAACCATTCGGGTTTTGAATCTCCCGCCTTGTTACTGTAAGGGATAGGGATTATTTTCCTTTTTAGGACCGATTTAAAGTACGAAAATGATGGAGTATCTTGGGTCCGGTGCTTGAAGTTGTAGAAGAAATGGACATCATCGAAAGTAAGCTCTAGATTTAGAATTTCTCTATATGCTATGTACAGAGTATACAGATAAGCGTACGAATTAGGATGAAGCTGCATGGGGACAAGGCGCATTTGTCTTAGAAAATCGACGATGACTGGTGGATAAGGAGTAATTGCCCCAACTTGACACATTAACCTAGTGATGGCCATATATCCTTCTGGAGGGTTGTGAGGACGGTCAGTGTCAGAAGGTAACTCGGTGTCTTTACGGAGTATCCCATGCTTCAGACAAATTCGAGCCAACTTATCTTTGTCTATGGTTGACTTAACTGAGTCCTTTGACGAATCCAAAATTTCGGCATCGGCAAGCTTGTCGGTAGCGGGGTTATCACCAACTCCTCCTTCTTCCTCCTTGCCCAAAGAGATATCACCATCGGAGGATGCTTCACTATAATGAGGATTCATTTCATAATCTGAACCTTCACTATCCTAGTCAGGATTCGAAGTAGAAGATATATCATCAGTGGTAATTCTCTCGGAAGTTTCTCCGGCTTCTCCTCTTTCTGCTAACCTGGCCGAGCGTCTCTCTGTCATATCTGTTGAACTATTGAAGGAACAATAGCCAGGATTAGAGTAAAGTTGCCTGTGTCCCCCAGTGCATGTGTGTGAACTAAATTGTATGTGCATGCATGAAATGACAAAGTGTAAAGACAATATGTTGGCGTCAATCAGAAGCGACATAAAATAAAGTTCCATGTCAACTAAATTAACGAGGTTCAGTATAAAAGGCTCTATCCTAACTGTCCCGGAGTTGGCAAAATCCTGTTTAGCCTTGGTTAAGTTAGATCATATTTAGTTCATGCTTTAAGTGTTCGGTTCATAATGGATGTTCATGAGTACAAGTGTCGGATCAGAAGTAAGGGCCTTGTCCGTGCACGACAGAAATTCACGCCTTCTTGGAGTATCGGTTTGGATCGGGGATAGATGCTTTCAGTTATTTGGTCCGAGTCGAACTCCAGTCCCTGAGACATACACTCTGTACGGTTTGGATCGGATGAAGATGTACAGAACGTTGCATATTTGCAATCTCCAATGATTCAATCTGATCCGATAGTCTTCTCCACAACCATGCTTTTCACTCCAACCCGAACCAAAAGGCTGAATCCATTTATCCCCTTCTTTATGCCACCCCATCCGAACCGAACCCATCTCCCTCTCTTTCCTCTCTTCTTCTTCTTGCTCCATCACTGCAACGTTCAAATTGAACCCATCTCCACCCAAAAACCCAATTGGCTTCGTAAATTTGCTCACGACAAGATACATATGGGTTGACACGCCTCACTTCAACTTCGACCTCCCCGCAGCCATCTCGAGGTGGCGACGAAGTCACCAACGCCGATGGCAAAGCGATGGAAGCACGGCGGCGAAATCGACACACTAGCAAGCAAGATTACTCGAATTACTCTCGAATTAGAAGCCAAATTCAGTTAGGGAAGAATTAAAACGAAGATCTAAACACTACCTATGAATTTGCGTTGGGAATCAAAGTTTTTTTTGTTATTTTTGGGCGCTGGAGTTAGGGTTTCACAGAAGTGAAGGGTGGCGTGCAAGAATAAGAGAGATGGAGGAGGGTCTCAGTGCGTATATATACATGGGGTAGGAGACCCTTTGTATACCCATGGATAAGATATTAAAGCCCGCTTCGAACAACTCAGCCCTTCAAGCTTATGACCTCTCAGCCCATAATTTGTGCAATTGGTCAGACCATGGTTCGGATCGGAAAGATCAATTTCCAAACCAAAGCAATTTTGTCAAATGCAATATGGTTCGCGTAAGAAAAGCACAGTAAAAGTCAGTAATGCACAATGGAAACTTACCTCGAAAAGCAACTATACATCAGGTGTAAATTATCGAAATTATTCGAAACAATGTGTTGTGATTTCTTGCACTTCAGAATGCATTTATGGCCAGCAATAGTTGCAACCTTATGGAACAACACAACTCTACAAGTAAATGGATGAGATCATTTAATGGCTTTAATTCAAAAACTATTTTGTAGACTACTTCGAAGCACACTTTATCTTAAATAAGAGTGTACTTCGAGGGGCAAAATGTTAGCCTACTTTGTAAACTAGGCTACACAAAGAGCAAGTAGCGGGAAAGCCATCAACCGGTTCAGATCAGAGGGAACCAGCGCAAGAAAGAAGCAGAAATCAAAGACGTAGACATCACATTGGTTCAGTTCAGAGAAGTACTTCAACGACACCAAAAGAAAGCAAGTAGCCTCAACGGATCGGATTGGAGGCGGCCGATCCGATCCCCTTTTTCTGAGCCTGTGGCCATTGCTACACACGTTTCCTGAAGACTCGAACCAAGCACGACCATTTCTTTCCACGATCTCCCACTAAATCGATGCGCTGTTACCATCTGGAGGCCTTCGAACCTGACTCCTATGGGATGGGTGCCATGTAGTTCCGAACCGGAGCCACTTCAAGGAGATTTTTCACCTATAAATAGGCCATCAGGGTTCATTTGAAGGGATCTTTTGGCAAATTCCTAGCTCTAACTTCCTTCATAGCTGAATTTCACAACCATATGCAGATCAAAATCATCTCTTAAAGTCTATTTTTGAGTGATTTGAGTGAGCTTATGCATTGTAATTGTGAAGTTGAGTGAGAATCATTGTTGTATTTGCATTCAAATCATCAATTAAAAGAATAGAAAGTGGACATAGGCTCTTTAACGCCGAACCACTATAAATCGTGTGTTCTCCGTTGTGTTTTAGTTCTATTTCTTTAAAATCATAGCTAATTTTGGTGTTAGAACCAATTTTTGGTATAACATTTGCTTATATGTATGAATCACAACTCAACAATCTAACTACATTAGTCTTACTTCTTCATTTAATTAAATATCCTAAACAGTGTATACAAAAATGAGGGAAGCTATATCCTCTCCTTCGAAAAGAAATTTCATCCACCAAATTCAGTAAAATATTAAAACAAACATTTAAAGTAACATACAGTGCTATTGTGACCAGTGAAACTGGTTCTGTAAAACAATGTAAAACACACCATATACCTGTGATACTTTGAGAAAAGCGCTATCTCTACTAGGACTGGATGTCCCCACACCCCTTGCATGCCTAGGTACTCTGCCCATTCTAGTTTTCTACCATCGATCTTGAAACGTCTTGACCTTCTTTGCATCTTTTCCCCCTAACCAAGGTTGAAAACCGATAGACGCCATCTGTTGAAAGTAAATGATAATTCCTTATTGCGGCTGAGTAGCTTAACATCAAGTTATTTGCCTTCCATCCTTCCTCTCTTCCTTTATCCACAGAAGTTTCTCTAAAATTGAGGGCTTTGAAGCAACTACTTTAACCTTCACTTCTTTTGGACACTTATACTTGTAGTGCTCAGGTGAATCGCCATTGAAGCAATGTATATGTAGTCTCCCAATAGCTTATCCTTCTTCTTTTGACCAGCATTCCAGAATATAAGGACCCTTTTAGCCATATTCGAGGCAAGCGATCTTGGCTCTGATTCACTTGATTTTCTCTTTCTTCCAAGCCTCTCATCCTAGAAAGAACTTTATTTTACATGTCAAAAGATTCTAGGTATTAACCCATCTAGTTCTTGAGAAACATATCTCTTCTTTCCCTTTATCCTTGGAGAAACTTCGGCTAATCCTAGCATGATCTTCACTCGGTTGTGCCATGGATAGGGTCCTCTATCCATCGAAACAATTGTTCCTATAAAACTAATGACAACTCTTACTTGCAATCTACGAACGAAGTAATGGAACATACTTCTCTCATACACTGGTGGTGTTTTCACATTACAATCCTCATTACCTCTTCGATCCTGACCTTTCGAAACATTGGATAAATCATTTCTATCCCTTGTTCCCATATCCTAATTTCCATATCTATTATATAATCCTTTGTAAGATACCAAAGGGTGGGCTAGGAATGTTGACAAATATATATAAATATATACATACACACAAAAAAAACATGTTTATATAATACATATAAAAGTACTTCATAGTATTGTTATCCCGTTGCTAGGAATATTTCTCTGACCATTGGGTTTTTGGTTAAAAATATTTATGAGAAATCATTTTTAAGTTTACACAAACCTATGTTTTGATACCAAGTTGTAAAATCCTATTTTTTAAGGCCCAAAGCTAAGTACTATGATGCAGCAACCATATACAGTATTAAATGTCAATGGTATAAAACGACAAGTTAATAAATCAGTAACATTTGAGGGCATGCGAATATGAAAAAGGTTGAAATTACATTTATTGAACGATAATCATTACATATTCCTTTCACATAACTCGTACCAATTAAACATATTATATGCCCTTTTAGATGATCAAATCTAGGAAAATCATTAAACACCTTCGCCACTTCCCTATCTATAAATAATTAATAAACATACAGCAAAATCCCTTTATTGCATACAGCCTCATGCATGTCTTCGGAAGCTTTATTCGAAGATGATTAATTGAAACCCATAAATTTCAGCTTACTAAAAATGAGTACTCGAGAGTTAATGGGGAAACAAAAAATACGGGTCAATCAAATAGACCAATGTGAATTTATTATATCGTTTTTACTCGAAACCAAGAGGTAAGTAGAGAGACCATACAACTTAGCGGAGCAAGTTTCGCCTCATTAATACTGAAACGTAGCAACCAAACCTAGCACTTCAATTGTTAGCACGATATATGATAATGACGATAACAATGTGATGTGCAACATGCAATATGCAATCATGTTGCGGATTTCACATCCCTTCTATTATATTGACTTACTAGCTTAACGGTATCCTTATATTCCTTTCGATCTACCAAACCCATAGGTATCATTCCACTATACCAGCTGATTAATAGTAAATATTGTTTTATTCAACATTGGGATATCTCCCTTTACATCTAGATTAACTATACCCAATAAATTTATGAAGTACCACTCAATGGATATTGGCTAACTACTTGACGCCCTTTAGTTTTATATGGTTGTTGACCAAAAAATAAGAAATCTTATTATGTGGGATAATTAGAAACCTTTCACTAGTATCGGCTAACATCCTATCACACTCTTAATTTTATCCATTGACTGACTAAGAATCGGGTAGTTTTATATCGTGGGATAACTAGAAAAACTAAACCTGATGTAGATTTTCAATCGCATATCTCATAGTCTTACCCATAGGATAAAAAGAACCTGGCAGTATTATACCATGGGATGACTATAAACCCTTATCCAAAATAGTGTAATTGTAACCCTAGGGTTATAATAAACTTTTTATAACTGTTATGGAACCCTTGTCGACATCCCATAAATTTTCCTTAGGTTAAATTAGAGCCTATCAATTTATTTATTACTCGTCCCCTCGACAAGTGGTCATGTTAAGCTGGTGAATACCTAATTTGTCCTTACCATCGGTACAGTCAATGTGTTCACTCAAACACAATGAAACAAAATAGTTTCCTATCATAATTCAAATAAGAACCAAACTTTATGCTACTAGGACATAACAAAGACAATGATGTTATTAGCTTACTGCCATAAGCATCCAATAATTAATGGGTTCAGAAAACCCCATCAGACCTTGACCCATTTCGACTACTTCCTTAGGTGTTGAAAACAAATGGTAAAACCACACGCGAAAATTAAACAATGGCAACAACCATTCCTAACAAACCAGCTAAGAAAACATGCACAAGCAAGTTGTTCGATAAGCTAAAGCTTACATTTTAACTCACCCCTTTTGTTCCCCTGAAAGGTATTTAGGCGACAATCTCTTCCTTTACATCCGAGATTTGGAAGAAAACGGCCTATGACTCTTTCCTTAAGATTTGAAGTCAACTATATTTCAAATGATAGGCAAGGCCATATCGACACCACAAAAACAAGGAACTATGTTGACAAGGTAAAAGGGGATAGACTCTATCTAATTCATGATAGTAAAATGGTTTCTCCTTGATTATGCTACCGACGCGAACAGGTCGTCGAAGAAAAGCCTCAAAAGAACTTTAATAAAATATTCCATGTTGATAACAACTGTGTTCGAGGAATAAAGTTAGAAAAAACTTTATAATGACTTGTTGTCTATGACAACCCACGTCCGTTAATGTCACTCTTCAAGAGAATGCATTAAGTTTCATGAACCGTTATAGGTAAATAGAAACATCACAAGACAGATATAAAATAACAGTGAAATTTAAAACTTTATTTTCCGAATAGAAAATATCGAGGTCCAAAATCTAGTTACAACATAAGTCTGAAGTACATAATACCCATTACATCAAATAAAAATATCTGCCTTGTACCAAAATCATCAGAGTACAGTAATATAAAAGCATAATCCCAAAAAGAGCCATATCAGAGTAGATAGGAAATCAAAGCGATACATTGAAGAAGCTCTAAGCAGAACAAAAGAGAGAATCCTAATAAACCCTGAGTATTCCTACCTTGAGAACCTTGGGGGAAGGAAGAGAGAGAAAAGGAAACAAAACAAGTCAGACATAACGTCTGGCGAGTCCAGTTACTTTTATCATATAAATAAGTAAAAAAATCGTGACAGGCATATAAATGGATAGGAGAGATAACAGTTCGTAAGACAGATATAACAAACTGAGCAAGATAAATAGAATAAAAAGGAGAGGATATATTGCTCTTATCAAGTACTTTTCTCTACACCAATGCTAGTATAATAGAAACAGAATGATCCCAACAGAAACAGAAGGTAGACTTAGGTGTACTTCTAGTGATGGGTTTTACCCCCAACAATAATAATAGGCAGCTCAATAGAAATGATAGGTGTTACCCCCAACGATAATAACGGGCTCCTAAACATGCAAGACTAGATGTACCCTAATTACTACCCCAATCGATCGACTCCCTATCCCGTAGATACCCTGTGTTGGCCCTACAGTAGGATGTATCACTTCCTAATGTGGCAACCCCTATTTTTTCGAGATGCACTACCATATCTACTGAGTCACAGCATCTTATTATCCCAACGCAAGTGGATTCATGCATGCACATGACTCTGACGCAATGCGCTGTGAACAACCCCACTCAGATGAACCTCTTATAGTTAGCTCAGTAAGCGTGACCTGAACCCGACCTAGTTCGGGGTCCTCCATTTGATATCAAGATGGGTTACCGATTAATACGGGTCCCACACAACAGATGACACAAGCCACCCCAACGCTTGCATCCCCACTACTAGGATTTTGATAGGTTATGCCTAACAGTTTAACAAGGTCACATAACCCCAACATATAATACAGGTTAAGTTTGTCAGGTTTTAACCGTTTTACTTAACCCCTACTGATTCAAGCAAGTTTACTTAACCCCTAATCAATTTGACAGGTTCATGTAACCCCCACAGATTTAAACAGGTTAAGTTTATCGAGTTTATATAATCCCCATGGATTTAACAGATTTAATGATTTAACAGGTTTAACTAACTCCACAGATTTACTTAACCCTTTACCTTTAGATTGTAAATAACGAAAGTAATCTACAATCTTTTTATATTACTCATTGTCTGATTCCAGGGTTACAATAACATGTTCTACTTAATATGTAATTGAGTATGCTTCATCTCAATTCACCTGTTTTCTGTTTAACATGTCACTACAACTTGTCTTGCCTACTTATTAACTTAGTTCTCTTAACTAAGGTTTACTGAAAAGTTTGCTTTCCATTTATTATAATGTATATCATAATTTCCACTTGTCCCTAGGATGAGCCTACCTATTATATAACATTCTCATTAATGTGTAATAGGTTATTATCATTCCTCATTTATTCGAGTCATTTTACTGTTGTAACTTCCATTCATTTCCATTAATCACAATTAGTGCCTTTTATTTCTACCCTTTTATATATATATATTCATATATATATATATATATATGTTTATATGTATATGCACTAAACCTCTCACATTAAGCCGACCATTTGTGAATGATGGATTTGCTAGGACATTCCGGGCAGACTTCTACCACAAGCTGGACTTAACCTCGTGTCTTAGCACCATCACATGTATATTTATGCAGTAGATCCCTTACATTAAATTAACCAATTGTGGACGCTGGATTTGCTTGGCGGTTCCGAGCAGACTTCTACCATAAGTCAAATTAAACCTCATGTCTAAGTGCAGTTACAATATCTATTTGCTGTAATTTTAGGCATATTCATTCTTTGACAATTATTCATGTTCATCATAGGTTTTTAATTACAGTATTCAGTTTAAACATATTTCAGCAGATTAGTCATTTTAACAGATTAAACATCTCTGCAACTTACAGCACGTTACTTATAGTTTCATTATCATATTGCGCTTGAATTAAACCTACAGATTTATATGCCCCAAATTACGGTCATTATTCACATTATAACTTATGCCCAAAGTTTATCTTACATTACAGTATAGGTTATGCCCCAAATCCTTGTCATGATTCGTAATACAAGTTATGACCCAAATTACAGTCATAATTCAAAGTATAACAGATGCCCCAAATTTTCTTTTACAACCATTCCCAGTTTCATCCATTCGTATATTTCGGCGATAAGCCTAGGCTCAAAGGTAGCCTAGGCTATAAAAATAAAAAGGAAAAAAGGGAGAGAAGAGAACAAAAATAGGCGTAATACCAGAATAGGCATATGATGACAAAAATAGGCATATGAGGACTGAACAGTAGATTAGGCATACATGTGATAACAAATCTGTTTTAGGTATGAATTAGATTCTTAATAGGCATAGATTTAGGTCCATATTTATAAGCATGCCGAGATTACTTGTTAAATGTTTACATCTAAAAATAACATGAACTCACAGAGATTGGGTCTAAAGAACAGAGAACAATAGGACGATGTTGTGGAAGAAATTCTTGAATGTGTATAAGCTGTTGTTGAAGGAAATAGGCTAATTTAATTTAAGTTCGCACAGCATCTTGTTGCCTCTATTGTTTAATATATGTAAAAACAATATAAATGGGGTCCTATTTATAGCCTAAAGGCAACGAACCAATCCAACAAATCAGTCGATGTTGAAAAAGTGAATTCGGCCTAGATCTGTATAGAGGTAGACCTCCTTTCTGTGTCGATCCTAGGGTCGATCCATGGGTCGACCCCAAACACCCTGGGTTGACCCCCGGGTTGACCAGCAGGGACTCGGTTCAACCCCGGGGTCGACCCAGCAGGGACTCAGGTCGACCCCTAGAATGGTTCGATTCCGCTCCTAGCCCTTCCCGCTTTGCTGTTTTGAATAAGTTTGAAAATTCTGATTTGTTTGTATATATATAATTCTCTTGCGCGTATACAAACTTCTAGGCTTAATAACATCTTCATACGATGTATGTTTCATGCAAACTCGGAGTCTATCCTAAGCAGAATTCTGAGACGAATTCATTGGCGCAGTTGATTCCAAATATTTTAGTTAAATATTGTTTTGTTTATCATTATAGTATTCTTTAAAATTATGGGGTGTTACATTCTCCCCTACTTAAAGGACTTCGTCCCCGAAATCTCTAAGTTAAGAAGAATGTACATCCTAACATCCAAATCCATCTACTCATTTATCAATCACAGGCATCCATTGTCCTTAAAAGATTTCCAATGCCTACATGAACATATGCAAAGATGTGTGTATATGTCCCTATACAAATGCAAAAAACAGGCGGTCTACTGATTTGGTCGGTCTCCTTAATGCAATGTATGTCAGTGCCATGCGTCCAACATATATACAAATAGTCCTAGTATATCATGTAATTGCTATATGCAAGCATAATCATCCATCCAAATGCAACATTCATGTGATAATACACTCATTTCCATTCATGAGAAGAAAAATGCGCACACACATCAATATGCAATATGAGTGACTAAGCCGATCTAGTTCCTAATGTGTGCTTATATGCATCCACAAGCAACCACTAGCAAAAACACTTGCATCCACTTGCATCCATCAAGCATAACATGTCTCAAACACAAGTTTACATCCATTGGTTTCTTACCTAAAGGTCAAAGATTCGATCGATAGGATATACTAAGAATAAAGAAACAAGCATGAAGTAAAAGTTTTGGAAAAAAGAAGTTAAGAACGTACCCTTGAAAAGAGAAGGGTACGAAGTGCGAATCTTGTCCTCAGTCCCCCAAGTTTCATCCTCGGGGTCCTCTCCCCGCTAAACTTTCATCAACTTGACCTCTCGATTGCGTAGCTTCTTGACCATTGATCCAAGAATACGGGGAACTCGTCTAACGGTCGCCTCCCGTTTCACCTCTACTTCCTCAAGCATACTCGGCTCAACTACTTCTGTGGTATCATGCAAGAATTTCCATAAATAAGAGACGCGGAAAACATCATGAATACTAGCCAATCTCTCTGGTAACTTCACCCTATAAGCCACTTGGCCAATCTTTCTACTATGGGAAATGGCCCAACAAACCTTGCACGAATTTCCCTACAGATCCAAAATGAACCACATTCCTCAAAAGTGATACTTTAATGAAAACCATGGCTCATTCTTAAAAATAAATATCGGTCCTTCCCTTATCTGCGTATGACTTCTGCCAATCCGGAGCTATCTTCATGCGCCTGTGGATAAGATCATTCTTTTCTGAAGTTTCTTTAATCGTCTCAGGTCCAAGTAGAAGACTATCTCTACTGTCTCAACTTGAGATCCTTCGGTGAGAATAGATAATTGTGTGGGTTATGGTCCACGTATAACTCGAACCTCTCTCCAAGAAGATACTGCCGCCAATTTTTAACCGCGAATACTATAGCAGCTAATTCCAAAACATGCGTATGGCAGTTCTTCTCATAAACTCTCAAATGTATACCATCGTAACATACTACCCTTCCCTCCTGTATCAAGACAACACTGAGCTCTGTACCTCATGCATCAGTATATACCATGAGCACTTTGTTCCCATTAGGCAAAGTCAAAACTGCGGCTGTTGTCAAAGCCATCTTCAATCGCTGAAAAGCATCGTCACAGTCTATATCCCAAGAAAATGTCAGATTCTTCTTCGCCAGTTTGGTGAATGGGGCCGATATCTTTGCAAAGTCCTTAATGAACTTCCTATAATAGCCCGCTAAATCAAGAAAACTTCTTGCCTCCGTTGCATTCTTTGGAATCTGCCAATCTTGAGCTGCAACTACTTTCACAGATCTACTAATACCCCATCCTTAGAGACCACATGTCTTAGAAAGCTCGCTTCCTTTCTCCAAAAATGACATTTGGAGAATTTTTCCTCAAGATGATGTGCTCGGAAAGTTTTCAAAACCTCCCTTAAATGTTGGGCATGCTCTTCCTCGCTCTTTAAGAAAATCAAGATGTCATCAACGAAGACCACAACAAACTTATTTAGAAACTACTGAAACTCCCTACTCATCAGATCCACAAAATAGGAGGGTGCATTTGTCAACCAAAGAGGCATGACGAGCCTCTCGAAGAAACCATCTGGAGTTTTAAAGGCAGTCTTGTCTATACTGTCCATGGCTACCCTCAACTGATGAAACCCCGTGGCCATGTCTAACTGGGAGAAAACAGATGCACCAACAAGCTAGTCAAACAGATCATCTATCCTTGGTAGTGGGTGCCTATTTTTCTAAGTGAGCTTGTTCAAATCCCTATAATCCACACATAAATGAAGTGAACCATCCGCCTTAGTGGCAAATACTACTGGTGCACCCTATTCAGACATGCTTCGCCTAATAAACCCTTTCTCTAGTAGCTCTCCTTCTTGCTTGCTAAGCTCTCTCCTTTCCCTCGGAGCCATAAGATGCATAGGCAATGCAACTGGCTTTGCATTGTCAACCGTGTATATACAGAAATCAATCTCGCACCTCATACGTAAGCCCCAAGCCTCCTCAAAAACATCAGGATACTCACAAAATACTGGTACAGATCGTAAAACATAAATAGATGCATCAAGAGATTCTAGGGTTACAGACCCTTTAGGGTCACAAGAAACCTCGAGAGTCCTCCCATGGCAAGTCAAAAGTCTAACGACCTTCCTCTCACAATCCAAAATGGACCATATATGGCTAGCCAGTCCATCCCTAGAATCAAGCCATTGCCCATGAAACCAAGCACATAAGCGTCGCGTTCAAACTCAACGCCCAACACAGATATTCTAAAATCCGACAAATCATAGACAAATGAGCCATACCTCCAACAGGGTTTGAGATAACAACGAGATCTAAAACCATACTAGTACTAAGGTGTAGAGACTCAACCAGAGAATCAGATATAAAAAAATGTAAAGCACCAGAATCAAAAATAGTTCTAACTGGATGATCGAAAAGAGAAGTAAAACCTTCAACAGAAACTTTCCTACCTCCTTCTAGTCCACTGCCCTCGAGAGCATGCACCGGCTCTCTGGATGGTCCTGTTTTTTGCCCTTGTACTTTCTTCATCAGGCATTTCTTAGTATAGTGCCCGACTTTGCCACAGTTGAACAAGCGTTATTCCTTCTTCTGCATTGCTTGACCAAATGACCCAAGCACTCACAACCATGACATTTCTTCTTTCCTTTATTTGAACTTTATTAGGCTTTCCTTATTTCATCTATGTTCCCTTCCTGGGCCACCGTTTTTCTCATCCATGGGATGTGCTCCTTAACCCTAACTCCCTTATTCTCCTTTTTGCCATCCTTGTATAACATACTATCCAATCTCTCGAAAGCTGCCCATATCGCATGGAAATCCTTAAAAAGCTTGAGAGAAAATTAGCCGTAGGTAAAAATACTACAGCTAAAGATAGAGGATAGGCACTGCCTTGCCCTTCGACATGTGCCGTAGTTTTAACATGCCTACGGAACTGCCTGTAACAACCCAAATTTCGAAGTACCATTTTTTTTCATAATTCTAATCCATCAAAACTCTTAAGGGTTGCTCTGGTATCTTGCAGAAAAGACAGAGATATAAGATATATCAGAGGTCAAAAAGTATCTCACTACGGAATGGATAAAATATAATATAACAAAAATATTTCCTTATCCAAATTATTAGAGCATAGAACCGCCATTGTCATTCTACGTAAGCTTATAGAAAGACATCTTTGATCGAATCAGATCGCAGAGGAATGCCCAAGAACCTAGGATACACCACCCAGAGCAGACAAGCATGTATATAGATTTTTCCATATGCGTATCCTCAATCGTACTTGATGCATCCTCTACTATGCACCGAGTTCCATGGCATGGTTGTTCCAGAAACACGGAACTCGGTCAGGAGCTTTTCCATTATCTATACAGGCTCACCTTTAAGGGCCTCAAAATAAAGATATCCCTTGGGTCTGTTTTTCATGGTGGTTATGGCCCCACCTCGGCCCCTCCCTCAACTAGTAAAGACTACAAGAGGTAAGAAACTTGCTCCTGACAAGCAATCCAAACATCCAGTTGGCATCCTCCCTCAACCACCATGCCTCGATAGTGAAAGGTAGATGGCGCCTAGGGTTTATCTCTAATCTTTTCGCATCTCACTGTCTGTCGATGACGGGTACCCGACGATCTACTACCCTTGTTGGTCCTGACCCCGCCACCTGTTGAGGCAATCGTTGAATAACCCTAGTGTCATCTCGTCATAGATTGACTACAAAGCTACTCTTGAAGTCAAGACTACTCATCGGGTAGTTACGTGCAGACCCAACCTCTGTGAGCACAACCCGAAAATTGCACCACCACAGAGGACTACCAGGGGGACCTTCCACGTCCCAGGAAGCCGCGTGCTTCCCCTTCCAGTCCTTCGGAGCTGACAGAATAATCATACGAACGTGCGCTCCCCTCGCTCCTCATGACACCGCGATGATATACCCCATTGGAAGGTTTACCCTCAAACATACGGACTAGCCCAAGCAGCTCAGTTTAATGTGTTATTAGAGCCTATGTACAAACATTCAATTATGAGCTTACTCTACCTCATTGGGTTTTCATTTCCCATTCACATTAACTTCTTATTTAAGTTACCAAGTTCCTCTTGCTTATTAATTTCAGTCGTATAACTTAACCCATTTAAGTTTATTAATAAGCCCACAATATGTTATTCTCTAGATTGTGATCCAAGGTCGGTAATCCACAATCTCTTTATATTATTGTCTGACTTCATAGTTACAAAATCATGTTCTACTTAATATGTAATTAAGTGTATCTCAATTCACATGTTTTCTGCTTAACATGCCACTTGTTATTTATGATTAAATACAACTTATTTCATTTCATAAGTTTGCTTCATTCTTTCTTATTTAATCGTAATTTCATCTTACATTGTCGCCACAACTTATCGTTGTTCGCTTATTAACTTAGTTCTCTTAACTAAGGTTTACTAGTAAGTTTCCTTTCCATTAATATAACTTATGTTATCCTTAACATTAGATTTTAGATTCTTGTTCTTATAGATTACTTAATTTAAAATTAAGTACAACTTATCCCATTACATAAGTTATTCCATTTTATAACCTAAGTTATAATTTCCACTTGTCCCTAGGACAATCCTACCTATTATATAACATTCTGATTAACGTAATTTATTTATAAAAGGTTATTGTCATTCCATGTTCATTCCACTTCTTTTACTATTGTAATTATCTTTCATTTCCGTTCATTTCCATTAATCACAATCAGTGTCATTTATTTCTATCCTTTTATACACATATTTATATATATGCTCACATACCAGACATCTCAGATTAAGCCTACCATTTGTGGATGCTGGATTTACTGGGCGATTCTAGGCACTTCTTCCATAAGTTGACTTAACCTCGTGTCTTAGCACTGTGACACCCCACGTCCGTTTCTATCACTCACTAAGGGAATGCATTAAGTTCCGTGAAGCGTTATAGGTAATCAGATACAGAATAATTACAAGACAGATATAAGTAAGATATCAGCGGAAATTTAAATTTTTATTTCAATAAAAATACCATGGTCCGCAATTTCATAAGTCACAAAAAGCATTACAATAAAATAACTTCTTTCTTGCATCATCAGAGTACATAAGTAAATAAAAAGAATAATTCCCCAAATGAAAGGGTTAAGCCATAGTAGAGACAAGAACTTGAGCCATACTTCAGAAATAGCTCCTAGCAAGGTGATATCTGAATCCTTACTAAGCCTGGGTGTTTTCTCCCTGAGAACCTATGGGGGGGACAGAAGAAAGAAGGAGAAATAAAAAGGGTTAGAAATAAAGTTTGGCGAGTATAGTTACTTTTAGCCAGTAGACAGATAAAAGTAACATGATAGGCACATAAAGTGGTTAAGGGAGATCACTACATAAATGGCAGGTGTGATAGGGTAAGCAAGATAAGGTGTACATGCATCGCTAATGATTACTTTGCACTGTAATTAGTATATCCAGAAAGAGATGATCCCTCCAACTATAAGGTGGTAGACTTAGTTATACGTCCAATTGTATCCTAACTACTACCCTGATCGATCGGCTCCCTAACCGTCATAGATACCTTGTGCTGGCCCCACAGTAGGGGGTATCAATTCCTAAAGTGGCAACCCCTTGTCATAACAATGCGCACAACCATATCTATGGGTGTAACGGTCGTCTTATCCCCCTTTGTGTGGCTCATGCACGCACATGGCCAGGTCGGTTTGCACCGTCCACATCGTCCTCCACGTTTGGATCTCCTACAATCAATTAGTAAGCATGCCCTTTCTCCGAATAGTATAGAATACTTTATTTGATATTTACTCCGGGTTACTGACTGAAATGGGTCCCACACAATATGATGCAAGCTCTCCCCTTTGTCTTGTATCCCCCGCTAGGCTTTCACTGACTATGTATACCACTAGGTGTCTTTAATTACATAGCCTTATTTATTTCTACCGGTTATGCTTAACTATAGTTGTCTTTAATACATAACCCTTAATCTTCCAACCGGTTATGCTTACCTATATGTGTCTTTAATACATAACCCCTAATCTCCCAACTGGTTATGCTTACCTATAGGTGTCTATCTTGACCAGAATTACTAGACGGACGCAATGGCGCAGTCTGTTCCCCTTAATTCTGAATATTAAATTAATTATTCTTTAATTTATCCACTTTAATGTTATTAAAATTTCGGGGTGTTACATTCTCCCATACTCAAAGGATTTCATCCCAGAAATCTTCAAGTTGAAAAGAATATATCCTACCATCCATCATCCATCTGCTCATCCACCAAACACTAGCATCCGACGTCCTTAAAGATTTCTAATGCTTATATGAGTATATAATTGGTGTGTGTATATGTCCCAATACTAATGCGAAGATCAGGCGGTCTACTGATTCAGTTGACCTCCTTAATGCAGTGTATGTTAGTGCCATGAATCCAATATGTATGCAAATAAGCCTATTATAACATATAAGCTCTACATATGTGCACACTCATTCATCCAAATGCAACATCCATATGCTAGTTTATCCATTTCCATCCATAAAAGAAAAAGAAAGTGCACACACATCCATATGCAGTATGAGAGTGATTGAGCCGATCTAGTGCCTAATGTGCATATATATGCATCCATAGGCAACCACTAGCAAACACTTGCATCCATCAAACATAACATGCCTCAAACACATGTTTACAATCATGAGATTTCCTACCTAAAGGTCGAAGATTCGATCGATAGGATATACTCAGATGATAGAAGCAAGAACGGATAAAAGCTTTTGGAAGAGAAGCTAAGAACATTCCCTTAAAAAGAAAAGGGTACAAAGCGCAAAATTCTTGTCTCCGATCTCTCCAAGTCGCATCCTCTTAGTAGTAACCTCATTAAACCTTTAGCAACTTGAGCTCTTTATTGCGTAGCTTCTTAACTTCTGATCCAAGAATATGGGAAGGAACTCGCCTGATTGTCGCCTCCCATTCCACTTTTACCTTTTCCAATATACTCGGCTCAACAACTTACGCGGTGTCATGCAAGAACTTCCGCAGATGAGAATCATGGAAAACATCATGAACACCAGATAGATTTTCAGGAAGCTTTACTCTATAGGCCATTTGTCTAATCCTCTTGGTTATGGGAAATGGTCCCATAAACCTAGATGCTAACTTCCCTACCGATCTCAAGCGAACCACATTTCCCAGAGGTGACACTTTGATAAAAACCAAGTCTCTTACTTCAAATTCGAGGCCTGTCCTTCTCTTGTTTGCATAGGGTTTCTGCCTATCTTGAGCTCTTCTCCGCCGTCGAATAAGGTCAATCTTTTTGGATGTTTCTCTAAACATATTTGGTCCAAGTAATAATATTTTTCTAGAATCCCACAAACAAGTTGGTAATCTACAGGGTCGTCCATACAATGCTTCGAAGGGGGCCATGCCGATGCTGGACTGATAGTTGTTGTTATAGGAAAACTCTACTAAAGGAAGATGCTCTTCCCAAGTCCCCACGATGTCTAGGATACACAGCCTCAAAAGATCTTCAAGAATTCTGTTCACCCACTCTGTCTGTCCATCGGTCTGAGGATGATAAGCGGTGCTCAAACACAACTGTGTACCTAATGCTTTTTGCAAGCTCCTCCAAAATTCGCTGGTAAAGATGGGGTCACGATCGCTCATGATGCTGGAAGGAACTCCATGAATACGAACTATCTCTCGGACATAAATTGCAGCTAACCATGATGTCATCCTATTACTCTCAACTGGAATAAAGTGAGCGCTCTTATTGAGTCTATCTAACACCACCCAGATGCTGGTGTTGCCTTTCTTCAATCTAGGCAAACCGTCTATGAAATCCATAGAGATTCTCTCCCATTTCCACTAAGGAACCTCCAAAGGATAAAGTAAACCAACGGCTTCTTTTGCTCAGCTTTGACTTGCTGGCAAACTAAACATTAGGAAACAAATTCGGCCACATCTTTCTTCATCCAGCCCAAAAGAAAACCCTCGTCATGTCCCTGTACATCTTATCACAGCTTGGATGACTGGTCATCTTAGAATGGTGGGCTTCTTCTAGGACTGCCTTTATTAAGCTTCCAGTTTGAGGAACACAAAGCCTTCCATCTCGTCGCAACCACCCCTTTTCATATATGGCATATCTGCTGAGGTGACTAGAAGTCTACACTCTTCTGAGCTTATCCATGATGCCTGGAATATGTGGGTCTCCTTGTTTCGAAGCTCCTATCTGGTATGTAAGAGTCAGTCGTATCTCCAAGTATGCAAATAAATTAGGCAAAATCTCGATGGAGGGTCTAAAATCAAAAGTTGATATGAACTCCAAGTTCTTTCTTTCCACAAACAGAGGAATCAGGGCCACCCTCTGCTTACTAAGTGCGTCTGCCACCACATTACCATTGCCATAGGCATAAGAAATCTCAAAATCATAAGAAGCTAGAAACTCCATCCACCCCTATTGCCTTAAATTGAGATCCTTCTGCGAGAACAAATACTTGAGAGATTTATGATCGGTGTATAACTCGTGCTTCTCTCCAAGTAAATAATGACGCCATGTATTTAATGCAAACACTATGGTAGCTAGCTCAAGATCATGGGTAGGGTAGTTCTTTTCATGAACTCTCGGCTGCCTACCCCCATAACACACTACTTTCCCTACTTGCATTAGGACCGCACAAAGCCCTGTACCGCATGCATCAGTGTAAACGGTAAAAACATTATTTCAGTCAGGTAAGGTCAAGACCGGGCTGTTGTCAAAGCCCTGTTTAGTCGTTGGAAAGCAATGTCACAATCTATACCCCAAGAGAATACCATGTTCTTCTTCGTCAGCCTGGAGAGTGAGGCTGATATCTTTGCGAAGTCCTTAATGAACTTCCTATAGTAACCTGCCAACCCAAGAAAGCTTCTCACCTCGGTTGCATTTTTAGGAACCTGCCAATCTTGCACTGCAACCACCTTCGGGGGATCTACAACTATCCCTTCTTTGGAGACCACATGCCCTAAGAATCTCACCTCTTTTCTCCAAAAATGGCATTTAGAGATCTTTGCTTTAAGCTGATGGTCACGGAGAGTCTTCAAAACTTCTCTCAAATGCCGGGCATGCTCTTCTTCGCTTTTGGAGAAGACCTAAATATCATCAACAAAGACTACCACAAACTTATTTAGGAACTCCGGAAACACCCTACTCATCAGATCTACAAAATAGGCGGGTGCATTCATCAGCCCAAAAGGCATAACTAGCTATTCAAAGAAACCGTCTGGAGTCCTAAAGGCAGTCTTATCTATGCTATCCTCAGCCACCCTCAACTGGTGGAACCCCATGACCAAGTCTAACTAGGAAAATACCGAGGCACCAACAAGCTGATCAAATAAATCATCAATCCTCGGAAACGGGTGCCTATTCTTCTTAATGAGCATATTCAGCTCCCTATAATCAACACACAAACGAAGAGAACCATCTGCTTTAGTTGCGAATACTACCGGAGCACCCCATTCAGATATGCTTCATCTGATAAGTCCTTTCTCAAGTAGTTCCCCTACTTGGTTACTTAGCTCCCTCCTTTCACTTGGAGCCATGTGGCGCACTGGTAATGCAACTGACTTTGCATTGTCTGCCAGATACATGCAAAAGTTGATCTCGCGCCTTGGAGGTAAACCCCGAACCTCATCAAAAACATCGGAAAAATCTCGGACTACTAGAACAGATTGCAGATCGTCGATAGATGCATCAAGAGACTCTAGGAAACTAGGCATAACCGACCCTTGTGGGTCACACGAAATCTTGAGGGTTCTCCCATAACAAGTCAGAAGCCTAACAACACTCTTCTCACACTCCAGAATGGCACCATAAGTGGTAATCCAATCCGTTCCTAGAATTAACTAATAGCCCATAAACCCGAGCACATATGCATCGCATTCAAACTCGATGCCTAACATAGATATTTTCAAACCTCGACAAATCATCGATAAATGAGCCGAACCACCAATGGGGTTTGAAACAACTACAGGATCTACTACCATACTAGTAATTAAGTGTAGGGATTCAACTATAGAACTTGATATAAATAAATGAAAAAGTGTTCTAACAGGAAGGTTTGAAAGAGAAATTAAAACTTCTATGGAAATTTTTCTGCCTCTATTAGGACCACTGGTCGCGAGAGCATGCACCTGCCCTTTGACCTTGTCCCTGGGTTTCCCGTTTCTTCGGGCACTCTTTAGCAAAGTGTCCGATCACTCCACAGTGGAAGCAAGAATTCTTCCTTCGTTTACATTCTATAACCAAATGACCTTCCTTCTCACAATGGTGACATTTTCTCTTATCCTTGCCTTTATCATTTTTTCCGCCCTTTCTTGGGTCATACCTTTTTATTTTATGTTTCTTCAACCTTAACTTCTTCCCTTTAAGATTTGTTTGAACTTTACCTATGTTCCCTTTCAGGGCCATCATTTTTCTCATCCTTAGGATGTACTCCTTAGCTCTAGCTTCCTTATTCTCCTTTTTAACATACTTGTGTAACAGGCTAACAAGTCACTCGAAAGTTACCTCCATCACATAGAAATCCTTACGAAACTCAAGAAAATTAGCCATAGGCAGATGGAGGTTAGGCACTTCATTGCCCTTCGATATGCGCCACAGTTTAAACATACCTATGGCATTATGTCAGAATGGGGACACCTTTCGGGAAGAATCGGTCCCCCAGACAGAAAGAGGAAAAAAGGAATCAAGTGGAGAATCGAGAGACACTTCCTATGGCTTTGGGGAATATGTTTTTCAAAACAGACTTTTCTTTTGAAAATGCTTTCTTTTAAAACCGTTTTGAAAATAATTTTCAAAAACCTTTATCTAATCTGGTAACCTTCAGCTCTAATACCAAGTGTGACACCCCACGTCCGTTAATGTCACTCACTAAGGGAATGCATTAAGCTTCGTGAGGCGCTATAGGTAATCAAACAAAGAATAATTACAAGACAGATATAAATAAGATAGCAGCGGAAATTTAAATATTAATTTCAATAAAAATACCGTGGTCCATAATTTCATAAGTCACAAAAACTATTACAATAAAATAACTTCTGTCTTGCATCATCAGAGTACATAAGTAAACAAAAAGCATAACTCCCCAAATGAAAGAGTTAAGCCATAGTAGAGACAAGAACTTGAGCCATACTTGAGAAATAGCTCCTAGCAAGGTAATATCTGAATCCTGACTAAGCCTGGGTGTTTCCTCCTTGAGAACCTAGGGGGGAACGGAAGAAAGAAGGAGAAACAAAAGGGTTCAGACATAAAGTCTGGCGAGTCTTGTTACTTTTAGCCAGTAGATAAATAAAAGTAACATGATAGGCATATAAAGTGGATAAGGGAGATCACTACATAAATGGCAGGTGTGACAAGGTAAGCAAGATAAGGTGTACATGCCTCACTAATGATTACTCTGCACTGTTACTAGTATATCCAGAAAGAGATTATCCCTCTAACTATAAGGTGGTAGACTTAGGTATACGTCCAAATGTATCCTAACTACTACCCTGATAGATCGGCTCCCTATCCCTCGTAGATACCTTATGCTGGCCTCTTTGTAGGAGGTATAATGGGAAACCCCTCGTTGTAACAATGTGCACAACCATATCTACAGGTGTCACGGTTTTTTTATCCCCCTCTGCCTGGCTCATGCACGCACATGGCCCGGTCGGTTTGCGCCGCCCACACCGTCCTTCACGTTTGAATCTCTTACAATCAATAAGTAAGCGTGCCCCTTCTCTGCCTAGTACGGAATACTTTGTTTGATACCTACTCCGGGTTACTGACTGAAATGGGTCCCACACAAAATGATACAAGCTCTCTCTTTTGCCTTGTATCCCCCCACTAGGTTTTCACTGACTATGTATACTACTACGTGTCTTTAATTACATAGCCTTATTTATTTCTACCGGTTATGCTTACGTATAGGTGTCTTTAATACACAACCCCAAATCTTCCAACCGGTTATGCTTACTTATAGGTGTCTTTAATACATAACCCCTAATCTTCCAACCGGTTATGCTTACCTATACGTGTCTATCTTGACCAGAATTTCAAGATGAAAGCAATGGCGCATTCCTTTTCCCTTAATTCTGAATATAAAATTAATTATTCTTTAATTTATCCACTTTAATGTTGTTAAAATTTAGGGGTGTTACAAGCACCATTACATGTTTATTTATGGACTAGAGACCTCACATTAAATTAACAATTTGTGGACGATGGATTTGCCGGGAGTTTCCAGTAAGACTTCTACCATAAGTTAAATTTAACCTCGTGTCTAAGTGCAGTTACAGTTTTCTATTTGCTGTAAATTTTCTATATAATTTACGCGTGTCCATTCTTATAAATTTTTACTATAATCTATATTTTACATGTCATCATATTAACCCCATTTTATGTTGCATGTTCTTTCTAACTTGTGATTAATTATATTCTGACATGTAATCATTCAATCATGTAATTGTTCAAATCTAACAAATTAACATGTAATTTTCTCAATTCTATAGTTAAGAATTCAAGTACATAATATGCCACAAGTTAATCATGTAATTAGGACTTATTTGTATACAACAGTAATTGCTACACATATTTTAACAAGTTTACATTTCAACATATGAACATTTCAGCATATTAAATGTAATAACCCGGAAATTCTGGGCCAGTTTAAAGTTTTTATTTTAGCAATTTTAGTGAATTTTGAACATTTAAAATAGATTATTTTAAATAATATCGGCGAGAAATTTATTTTGAATATAATTCGACGTATATATTATATACGTCGTCTTAGAATATAATTATTTATATATAATTATAAAATAGAATTGAAAATGACGCGGTAGTTCGATAATTCGATTTCAAACTTCAATTGAATGTACCGGGTGCAAAACAATCCGGATTTTAGTGAAACCAAAAATGATAGGATCTAAATGATGATATCTTTCCAACGAATCCGACAAATCGAAATTTCATAGCGGGAATCGAAAGATATGTCCAGTTGAAAATTCTGAATAGTCGCTATGGAATTCAGGCCCTTAAAAATGGACATTTTACAAATGACCTCGGATTTCGACGAAACCACTTTTGTTGGATCCGCAGTGTCAAGTTATTGCTAGATTCCAAATTTCATAATTTTTCGAATCAATATGTGAGCGTGGCGAAGGAAACCGCGTTTGACCAGTTTCAGTTGATTTTAATCGACTGGAAAATGGCCATTTTTCAAACGGTCTCAGAATTCGACGAAACTAGTTTTGTTAGGACCGTATCGTCAATACGAAGCTAGAAAATATTTTTCTGTAATTTTTCGAGCTAGTATGTGACCCCGGTAATTTGAAATGTACATTTAAAATTCAATATAGTGATTTAAATGTAAATTTAACGGAAACTGATTCAAACGATCGAATCAACATACGATACATATCCCATTGTGTTCAGAATGGGGGTAAAACGCTATGGACGACAGTCGTTGGGCCTCGTTTGGAGATCGAATAGAAAAGTCAACTTTTGGGAAAATTAAAATAATATAAATATAATTATATATATTTAACTTCCCTCTTCTCTCTCCTATTTCCCCTCTATCGCTCAGATCTGAAAAGAAAGAAAAAAAAAATCCCGATCCAAATTAAATCGATGCCCCTGTTCAGAGCGCCACCGCGCTGATGGCGCCGCCGCCGCCCAAGGGGGGGAGTCGCGCCTCCTCAGCCCTCGACCGCCCCTCTGATGATCTCCATCCTCGTTTCCCACCCCCCTCCTTCTAGAACGTGCCGCGCCCAAACCCCGCCCAGTTACCGCAGCCTCCCCCAACGATCAACCGCCTTCCTCCTCCCTTTCCAGCCCAGTTCGAACGCCCTAACCCCTTCAAACCCCAAAAACCCGACTGCTTTGGCCAGAGCAACACTTGAAGCCCCCCCCCTTCATCTTCGCTGCAATGCAAACAACACCTCCTCCAACCGAAAGATGTGAGCTTTTTATTTACATTGTTTTTAATTTCAGTTTTAGTTTTATTTTTATACGAATGAAAACAAGGTAAAAGAGTGATCTTTAAACTATAGGGATATGATTTTTCTATGTATGGAAAATAGGGCTTCTACAATGGAAAGATTATATTTTTATTTATAAAAATATGATTTTTATATTTTGGAAAGAATAAAAATTCGATCTTTAATTTATATGAGAGATAAAGCAATAATTTTTATAATATAGAAAGTATAAAGATATAATTTTTATATTAGTAGAAAATTAAAAGTACGATTTTTATATTATAAAATAGCATAATAAAAATATAATTTTTATAATATAGAAAGGTTAAAGATATAATTTTTATATTTTATAGATAGTAAAAATATCATCTTTATATTTGGAAAGGCGAAAACTTTATTTTTATAAAGGCGAAAACTTTATTTTTAAAAAGGCGAAATCTTTATATGGAAAAATAGCGTGATAAAAATATAATTTTTATCTATATAACATAGTAGTAAAGATTCGATTTTTATATATTGAATAGCGAAGTGAAAATTCGATTTTTAAATATATGAAGTGATTATAAAAATATGACTTTTAAATTGAAAGTGAAAAAATAAAAATGTGATTTTTATTTTAAAGACATCGAAATATAAAAATGTGTGATTTTTATATATATAGTGACTACGGGCAACGAAGATGACGAAGATGGGATAACGAAGAAGATTTCTATAAATGAAGAGTCGTGGTATTGGATAGCTTTCGGTGAGAACTTCTCACTCTAAATTTCTTTTTCTAGTTATATATATATACTAGGATGCAGACGGTGTTTAGTAGCACCCGACACCCGTCATCCACAGACCATGGATGGCTTGTTTGTTAAATTGTTTGGTTGTGTAGTTGGTTAGTCTATTTGGTTTAAATTGAATTGTTTGGTGAATTGAGATTGATTTGATTGATGTGTGAATGGCGTGGGCCTTCACTAGACCGGGGATAAGGCTAGGCCTTGTTCCGTTTCTAGTATCGTGCCGTTATGCCGCCGAAATTTTCTAAAATATATTAGAAAAATAAAAATATCATTTTATTGAATAAATGAACTGAATAGAAATTCATGTGTTAAAATAAAATGTTTTATCGTTAAAAATATAATTTTTAACGTGAAAGTGAATAAATGAAAATTTATAAACAAATCGGCCGATTTGTTTATATACACTGATTTGACTGATATCGATTGGGTCGATAAATTTTACACGTCGCCCAACTGCACAACTAAAATCTGTGTTTGATTGTTTGAAACCCCACACGGGTGTTGGGATGAAATTTGAAGTTCACTCATCCTGATTGATTAAATATGTCGATCGATTGATTGACAGGCTGTTATAAGCGTCAGATATCTATATTTGATGCTTATACAGTGTAGTGCACTTTGGTTGATGATTGATTATTTTTCAATGCTATTATATACATGTGTTGTATGGAATCCATATAATTAACATTATATGGTGATTGATTGGGCCTCATTCCAATCGGGAAAACAATGAATATTATAAAAGAAAATTCATGTGTTGAATATAAAAATAGTCATGTGTTGACGATGATCATGTGTTGAAACTATTCATGTGTTGAGTAAAATATTTTGAATAAAATAAATTACATCTTTATCACATTTAAAATTAGAACTACTTCCCAGTAGAAGTCTAACTAAAAATCAAACGATAGATACCATAGTTTTGTAAAATATTTTACATAACAAAAATAGTGATGTGTTGACAGTACTCATGTGTTGAGATTAGTCGTGTGTTGAAAGAAATATAGATTCATGTGTTGAATGGGATAAATATTCATTTGTTGGATAGAATAAAGAAGTTTTGAAAAATAAAGCCGTGTTGATTAGAGATGCGTTATTTTGACGCGAACGATATTTATATCGATTTTATTCGTTGTATAATGAATATTGAAAAGTGATTTCAAAATTAAATACTTTGAAATGAAATTCAAATTGAATTAGATTAAAATTCGAATTGAATAGAAAGCGAATTTGAATTCAAATAAAATAGAAATGAATTCAAATTGAATTAAATTGAAATTGAAATTTAAAACGAACTGAAATTGAATTGAAATCAATTTGAAACGAATTCGAATTGAATAAAATAGAAGGTAAATTCGAATTGAATTGAAACGAATTTGAATTTGAATTGAAATGAACTCAAGTTGAATTGAAATCAAATCGATTTGAAATTGAATATAGAAGTTGAATTGTTTTAGAAACGAATTTAAAACGATTTATAAAATTCGTTTTAAAGAGAAATCGACGAAATATATATTATATATATAATATAATGGCCTGAATAGAACGCGCCGCGCCGCGGCAGTTCGTGAATTTCGACCATTTATTTCAAACGGACATTGCGGGAGATCCGACCGTCGGATTCTCCTAAAACCGGAACCGTTGGGTTCGTATCGAAAAGAGCTTTCCAATGAATATTAGAAATTTGAAATCTAACAGCTGGATTTGGAATTATGTCCAAATCAAATTTGAAAAAGGTCGCTGTAAGTGCAGTTCGATGGCCGTTGTTGGAAATCGACTGTACGGGCCTTGATAAAATTATTAAAAATATTAATAATTTTTGTAAAATCATAATATATGAATTGGAAAGAATTGAGCTGGAAAATTCCATATTTGAAAAGATAAAAATAGATTTTTATCGAAATGAACTAGTTTTGAACTAGGACTAAAATCAATTTATTTTTGAAATAAATAAATTGAATTTGAAAGGGATTTTAAAAATAATCAATATTCCCAATACGTGGATTGGACTGGAGTTGAATCGAAATTATCTTCGGGATATTTCGATGTTGGATTTCGTGACTATACAGATATTGTTATGGGAATTTGAAAGATATATTTTATATCGTTATTTCCAATACGATATATGTTGGTTTCAGAATTTGATATTGAATATAAGCCGATATATTTTCTATTCAGAGCCTTGTATTTAATATCAAATGTGATTTGGGTTTATCGTGAATCGTGTTTTAGATGACGTTGGTTCTTTAACCCAGTTAAAGGCAAGATATCGGTTTTTGAAAAGATTAAAACTAAGTGGAGTTTTAATGAATCTTTAATTAGATTGAAAAGTGAATTGATAATTTAAATTATCAAATCTGAAAGGTGATCGAGAATGGAGTACCACCAGTTTTGCTCCAAAGCGATAGTTAAATCTTTAATTAGATTTGAACGTGAAATGGTAATTAATTTTACCGATAACACAGTGGTGTTAGATGTGGAGTATTACCAGTTTTCTCCATGGGATATATAGGTTGGGATTGGGAAATAAAATAAATAATTACTTCGGTGTGGTTCGCTAATCCCGACTAGTTTGGAAAACCATAATATGGTTTGAAATGATATCCAAAGGAAGATTAAAGAATAAATTTAGAAGAAATTATCTTGGATAAAATTAATGGGAACCTTTCCCTAAAAATGTGATTTTGTGAATAAGAGAATATTCTGAATTGGAATGAGGCGTTTGTTGTGTTTGTGTAACATTTGTTTATCATATACGTGGGTTATTCAGAAAGGCCGGGTTTATACCCATTCTGAATAACCGATTCGACGAGATGTCGAAGATGAAGACGGTGGTTGAAGACCGGAAGTCTTCACATCGTTTGGGTTGTTACTGATGATCTTGATTGGGCTGTACACCCAAGATGAGGGAAACAGTCGGTGATCATCCAGACGTACTTGGAGATCGATGGATATGCGAGGAAAGTGCCTCCGGTTTCGTTCAGACCCAGAACGAACTTGTAAATGGATTGTGTGTCTGACATTGGATTTTATTCTATGTTGATTGATCTCTATTAAATATACATCTGTTTGGCGGCGGAGAATTTATTCTCTTGCTTAACGCCCTTCTCTGAGACGTACGAGCTCAGAGGTTGTATATCGATGGACATCAGTCGCATGGAATGAATTGCCTGTGTGGCACGCGTAAGTGGCAATTGATCAAGGCTTCTGTTGAAAAGCAAAGTCTTGTGGTTGATGATCAAAGCACGGCTTGTGTGGCATAGCTTTGTGTATAACGTGAATTCGCGAGCCTCACACCTCGGTATGAGTCAAAAACGGGAGATGGACCGCCGGGAGAGCACGACGTTTCTTTCTAGCTAGGGTGGTGTCAGTGACCTACCATCCCTAACATTTATATACTTTTCACTTGTGTGGTTGTTGGATACGAGGCGCCTCGGATATAGGTCTGTAAGGACCGGGAAACGTGTGTTCAGGAATAACTAATCCTCAAAAGTAAGAGAGGACCGGCCCAGCCGATTCCAAGGATCAAAGTGGGGTCCTGGGACATTTGCTAGAGTGTCTCGAACGCGGAGAGGAGCTTGCCCCTTGCCTCGGCTCATGACGGAAATCCAATTTCCAATACGTGATATTGCGGTTTTATTTGTAGAACCTAGTATGGCGACATAGTGGTATGGGTCATTAATGCCGTCTATGATTGATATTTATGATGTGAAATTGTTTTGACACTATACACTTATAGTATCAAATAATGTGTTTTAAACGTATCAAGCATGCTTTGGCTGTTATAAGGTAAAAACCCTATCCTCCGGTTTGCGTTGCATTGTGTGATGGGACCTGGGTCTTATAACAGCTTCATTTTTCTTTATTTAGCATTGCGCTGTTTGTTTTATGCACTGGTATTCTTGGGAGGAAACCCGTTCCGTGTTATACGGCGTGGTCCCTTGATTTACCTAACTTTAAAAATAAAGATTAATAACTGTTTTAGTTCTCACACCAGTCACATGACTGACCTGGAGTTTATTGTTTTAACCTAAACTCTGGGTGCCCCTATTTTCCACACGGGCAGCTAGTAGTTTTGGTTTTGCAGATTTATATTCACAGGGGCCTGATTTACAGCTGGAACGATGCTCGGAAAGCTCTGTATCCGTGTATCACTTCTAGTTGTGTTTTGTATATTTTTCCGCTGCTATGTACTTTATTGTAATCTCTGATATTTGTCGAATGTAATTTATTCATTTATACTCTGTATATTCTTGTATCTGATGGAATTGTTGTAATAGCAATGAAATGTTCTTTCGTATGCATCCTTTTGTGTGTTGTTCTCAAAGTATTCGTGCTTTCCTTCACGGGGAAGTTACGGGTCCTTTCATTAAACATTTCAGGATATGAATTTTCCAACATATTAATATTTTAACAAATTAACATTTCAACATGTTATATTAGCATTTCATCACTTTAATCATTCTCGAAGATTTGCATTGCATATTTACGAGGAATGTCAAACGATAATATACCATTATCAAAAATGATATAACTTAAATCCACTCACCTAATTTGCTTTCCAATCCCTGAACTTGGTCCAGATCTAGCATTTTATGGTTTCCCCTAACTGGATTTAGAACCTAACAACCATGGATCCACAATTCCTACTAAAAGAAAAATGGAAGAAAGGGGAAGAAAGAAGAGAAATTAAATTGACCAGATCCAAGAAATTACCTTACTTTGAATATGATTCTAAACTCCTTCTTTATTAATATTCATTCTCTTCCTCCTGATCTTGAATCAAAATTTTCCTAAACTAATTATTTTATTTTTTTCTAATGAGATTTGAGGAGGAAGAAAAATGGCAAAGCTTAGGCGGATTCTCAGAGAATGTGAGATTTAGGCTAGGCTCTGCTAGCCTATTTTTAGGTATTCAGGATCTTATCGTACACGCAGCGTTGAGTCTGCTATGAACATCGTCAAGAAAACTGTCCAGATTCATCAGTGAATCTGCCCGGATCTAGGGTGGGTCGACGCCCATATGGGTGGGTTGACCCCTTAAGGCCCTACGAGTTGTTTTAGCGTAGAAGTTAAATTTTCAAATGTTTGAATTTCTGGAATTTATTTAACTATTATATTTACATATAGTCTCCTTATATGTATACAAATATTTTAATGACAATTTTGCGCATATATATATATATATATATATATATATATATATATATATGCACGACTTTTATTACGATTTCAAAATTCAAACGGTGTTATTTAATTATTAACATATTTATGTGATTGCAGCCTTGTTTTGAATTTTTCTCTTGTATAATTTTTTTTTTTTTTGCACATATGTATATATATATATATATATATATTCTCATATACATATACATATATATATATATATATATATATATATATATATATATATATTTCTATACTTCCTTATATGTACACTTTCCCTTATATGTGCATTTACACATATATTTCTCTTTAGAGCAAGTGTTATTTTAGTCGTTCCTTTAAAAAAATATGATGGCGATGGGAATCGAACTCTATACCTCTTTTATGCAAGCCACATACTCTAACCAACTGGACTACTTAGGCTATTATTAAGAAGGTTTTGAATAATAGTAGTAATTGTTCTCTTCTTATTCCTCTTTTTCATATTTGTTACAATATTTCATTTAAACTATTGCATGAATCTTTTTCTTTTATTTCTCTTTTATTATTAATGCATAATATTTGTAAATCGGTGCATGCAACATAT
Organism: Allium sativum; assembly: GCA_030737875.1. NCBI lineage: Eukaryota > Viridiplantae > Streptophyta > Magnoliopsida > Asparagales > Amaryllidaceae > Allium > Allium sativum. Next base: position 654,435,988 of record CM060923.1, read on the forward strand.
TTACACTGCATGCAACCAATCCTTTCTTTCAATGCATGCATTACATTTTTATTTACATTAATCTTTTTTTTTCAGTGCATGTATTTATTACATGCAACCACATATCATCTTATTATCTATTTTTTTTAAATGTTATGTCTACGCATATATACACACACACACACATATGCATTATTTAATTATTTAATTGTTACAAAATGCGGGGTGTTACATTCTCCTACCCTTAAAAAAATTAGTCCTCGAAATTTGATAAGGGTAAAAATAAGTTAACCCTCGCATAATATAAATCCATCATATGTGCATCCAATTTTTGCAAACATTGTGCACTTGTGCAAAGTGAAATTCAACATAACAATACAAGTATGCCCAAGCGGCACCTCCTATGTGTATGCAAGTTTTCAAAAATCCTTTTAAAATATGATGCTCACATCCTTAATATACTGGAAGTTCTATATGAATGCAATATCTTGTAAATAAAAATGCTTTTTCATCCAAATTTTCCCACAATCTTACTGAGCAAGAGCGTAGTTCATCCAATTTTTGCATCCAAAACCCTACCAAGAAACTATATTTTTTTGAATTATAGAAAAAAAAATTCTAATTTTCTAAATTTGATTTCTTATGTTAAAAAGGTGGAAAACGGAAAACTTCACATCTTCCGTTTTTCTTTTTCAACCTTTTTCCAACTGTACTTGGATTTTATGAAACTATTTATAAAGATTCCCCTATTTTTCTATCTAAGCACAACCTATTTAAGAAAATTTTCTTTTTACAGCTTTTCTTTTTCGTCTTATCTTGGAATTTTTTTTATTATCCATCTTTTCTCCTAATTTTCCATTTTTCTTTAACTGCCATGTTTGTTGCTTTAATGTATTTGTTGTTTCCTTTTTAGTTATGACATTACTCTTTTCTCAGCTTATTTAACTTAATCCTTTGATCTAAGTGTAGTTTACAAATAAGCCTTCTAGTCGTTCAACTAAAACAGGAAAACAGACACTCTGCAAAGCTACTACTAATGGCCAAAAATCTCGAGACTATGTCCCCTTTAGACAACAAGCTTGAACCACGGGATCAATGACAGTTTTAGGTGTTACCCTAACTACCCAATAGGAACAAAACAACATAACGATCCCAATAGAAATGCAATAACGGGTTGTACCCCTAACATGAAAATTAACAACAGGATCTAAATACTAACTTTCCCTTCACTATCTAGTAGTCACCACTAGTCCTAGCTGTGTGCCAATAGTTATTTCAAGCAATACCCTAAGCTTTTCAATGCTTACGCATTCTATGGGAACTTACCATCATTCCAAGATAATTCTTGCTATCTGCTTCATAGCCTCAAAACTTTTCCCGTCTTCCCTAGGCACTATCCCTTACCTACTCCATACTTTTAAAACATGATTTGGCCTTTTCATTTCACTTTTCTTTCAAAAGTTAAAAGTATCAAAACTTTATTTTCCTCATCAAAACATAATTTTGCCAAACCATAAAAACATATCATCTAAAAAAACATAAATCATTATTCATTTTTTTTTCAAATCACAAAAACTACAGTAAACAAGGACAACTAATTCTCAATCAGGTTTACGACTACTCTAGCCGATAAGTTCAGTTCAGTCTCTTACTACAAGGTGCAAACATCTACTCTATTATTAATTTCTATGACTTATTTTGTCCACCCAACCAAAATTTCTTACTAAAACAATTTTCAAAATGATTGCTAAAAGAATAATGATTTCAAAACTTTCTTTATTGAAAATTCTGGTTTTCAACAATATGCAACATCTTCAATGTTTTGCTTTATAACCCTTTAATGCAATATAACGAGAAAACTAGCAAGCTATACACGCTCTATGATATATAACTTTTACTGAGAGATCTTTAATTTTCGCAAGAAATCACTATTTACAAAATATACCCCATTTTACACCAAAACTCAATATGTACTTTACATATTTTAAAACCATGACTTTTAAGATTAAAACTTGAATACACCATAAACCATCTTCCCAAAACTTTTACAATTTCAAGTTCTTCAAAGTTAGTAATGGGGTTAGACTTAAAGCGAGTTTTCAGTTTTTCTTGGGTTTCCTTGACACTCCCACAAGGTCAATTCTCTCAACTTTATGTATATTCCTAACCCATTTTTCTCTATTTAACCTTTTCCAATTTATAAGGTTTTACTACCAAGCCCACTAATATGAAATATCAACATATGGGATCCTCCTTTCTTTATTTCAAAATATATTGTACACTTCCGACCCAATTTTTCTAAGGGTCTCAAACTTCCATATTCATTCCTCTAGTGTACAAAACAGTTATCCTAATTCTTACCATATTATACTTTTTCTATTTAGTGGGTTCCTCTATGCATCTAGGTATATATATAATATATTTATATTTTTAAAAATACAAATAGGATCACTCGCTATTTATACAGGAATCCTAAACCTAAGCTCTGATACCAGATGTAACAACCCGAATTCCGACGGACTGAACTTTTTTCTTTAAAATTATAATCCATTGAAACTCATGTTGGTTTCTCTGGTACTCTGCAGAAAAGACAGAGATATAAAATATATCATAGCTCAGAAAATATCTCACATTGGAATGGATAAAATATAATATAACAAAAATATAGCCTTACCCAAATTATAATAATGCCTAACTAGTATCCAAAGCTATCATATCTCTGCTACAAGTCTAACTTGCGAGTATGTGATGAGGAAGGGGTCAGAACACAGGATCGGGTGATTGGATTTAAACTACACATTTTGGATAACCCTACATATACCGTTCAATCACATTTTCTTATTTATTAGGTTACTTAGGTTAACAACACTCAAGGCTTACACAAATGTCATACCCATTTACACCTAGTGGATTAACCTAATTCAGTATATATGTAGCTACCCTCATATTAAGGAACACCCCATGGTACCCCACTCGCACGGTCTCTGCCGTAACACCACAGAAATATACGCAGCCCCTCATCCTATGTCGGAGTGACGTACGGACCTCTATATAACAATGCAATGTTTCACATAGAACCGACATCGTCATGCTACGTAAGCATATGGACTACCACCTATGATCGAATCAGATCGCAAATTAATGCCCAGAGCCTATGATACACCATCCAGAGCGGACATGCAAGCATCTGGACTTTCCCACATATGTATCGTCAATCGTACTTGATGCCTTAACCGCACATAACCTCTAATGTGCACCGAGTTCCGTGGTAAGGCTGTACAAGAAGCACAGAACTCGGTCGGGAGTGTTTCCATATCTGTACGGGCCCGCCTTTAAGGGCCTCAAAATACAGATATCCCTTGATTCTGTTTTTCACGGTGGCTATGGCCCTACCTCGGCCCCTTCCTCAACTAGCAAAGACTACAAAAGCTAAGCAACTTGCCTCTAACAAATTATCTAAACATCCAGTTGGTGTCTTCCCTCAATCACCGTCCCTAGATAGTGAAAGGTGGATGACATCTTGGGTTTAGCTCTAGTCTTTTTGCATTCCATTAGCTGCCGATGACGGGTACTCGATGATCTACTATCCTTGTTGGTCCTGACCCCGCCTCCCAATCAAGGCGATCGCCGAATCACCCTAGTGTCACCTTGTCACAGCTTTCTGACTACAAAACTATTTTTGCAGTCAAGGCTACTCACTGGGTTGTTACGTGCAGACCAACCTCTATGGACACAGCCCGAACAATGCACCACCACAGAGGACTACCAAGGGAATCTTCGACTCTCAAGAAGTCACGTTCTTCCCCTTCCAGTCCTTCGGAATTGATAGAACAATCAAATGAACGTGTGCTCCCCTCGTGCCTCATGACACCGTGATGATCTATCCTATTTGATTATTCACCCTCAAACGTACGGACTGGTTCAAGCGCCTCAGTTTAATGTGTTATTAGACCCTATATGTAAACATTAATTTTTGCGCTTTCTATACCTCATCGGGATTCCATTTAACTTGGTTATTACCATTAACATTGATTTCTTATTAAGGTTACCAAGTTCCTCTTGCGTATTAATTTCAGTCATATAACTTAAACCATTTAAGTTTATTAATAAGCCCACAACATGTTATTCTCTAGATTGTGATCCAAGGTCGGTAATCCACAATCTCTTTATATTATTGTCGGACTTCATGGTTACAAAATCATGTTCTACTTAATATGTAATTAAGCATATCTCAATTCACATGTTTTTCACTTAACATGTAACTTATTATTTATGATTAAATATAACTTATTTCATTTCATAAGTTTTCTTCATTCTTTCTTATTTAATCATATTTTCATCTTACAATGTCGCTGCAACTTATCATTGTTTACTTATTAACTTAGTTATCTTAATTAAGGTTTACTAATAGGTTTCCTTTCCATTAATATTACTTAGGTTGTCCTTATCAATAGATTTCAGATTTCGTTCTTATAAACAACTTAATTTACAATTAAATTCAACTTATCCCATTACATAAGTTATTCCATTTCCTTTATCATTTATTATAACCTAAGTTATAATTTCCACATGTCCCTAGGACAAGCCTACTTATTTTATAACATTCTCACTAATGTAATTTATTTATAATAATTTATTATCATTCCCCCTTCAATCCACTACTTTTACTATTGTAATTATCTTCTATTTCGATTATTTGTTTCCATTAATCATAATTAGTTCCATTAATTTCTATCCTTTTATATACATGTATATATATGTTTACGTACTAGACCTCTCATATTAAGCCTACCACTTGTGGATGCTAGATTTGCTGGGTGGTTCCATGTATACTTCTTCCACAAGTTGACTTAACCTAATGCCTTAGCACTGTTACATGTTTATTTATGCACTACACCACTCACATTAAATTAACAACTTGTCGACGTTGGATTTGTCGGGCAGTTCCGGGCAGACTTCTACCATAGTTTGAACTTAACCTCGTGTCTAAGCGCAGTTACAGTTTTCTATTTACCGTAACTTTTCTATATAATTTAGGCGTGTCCATTCTTTCAAATTTTTACTATAATCTATATTTTGCATGTCATCATTTTAAGTCTATTTTATGTCGCATGTTCTTTCTAACATGTTATTAAATCTATTCTAACATGTAATCATTTAATCATGTAATTGTTCAAATCTAACAAATTAACATGTAATTTTCTCAATACTATAGTTAATAATTCAAGTACATAATATGCCATAAGTTAATAATATAATTAGAACATGTATGTACACAATAGAAATCACTACACATATTTTAACAAGTTTACATTTCAAAATATGAACATTTCAACATATGAATTTTCCAACATATTAATATTTTAAAATATTAATATTTCAACATGTCATATTAGCATTTCATCACATTAATCATTCTAGCAGATTTACATTGCATATTAATGGGGAATGTCAAACGATAATATACCGTTATCAGAAATGATATAACTTAATTCCACTCACCTAATTTTCTTTCAAATTCCTGAACCTGGTCCAAATCTAGCATTCCGTTTTTAGAACCTAACAGCTATGGATCCATAATTCTTATTAAAAGAAAAAGGGAAGAAAGAGGAAAAAATAGGAGAATTAAATTGACCGGATCCAAGAAATTATCTTACTTTGAATATGATTCGGAACACCTTCTTAATTAATATTCATTCTTTTCCTTTAGATTTTGAATCAGACTTTTCCTAAACTAATTAATCTAATTTTTTTCTAAAGAGATTTGAGGAGGAAGAAAAATGGCAGAGCTTAGGCGGCTTCGCGGAGAATGTGAGACTTAGGCTAGGCTCTGCTAGCCTATTTATAGGTGTTCAGGATCTTATCGTATACGCTGTGCTGAGTCAAAATGAACGTCATTAAGAAAATTATGCAGATTCATCAATGAATCTTCCCGGATCTGGGGTGGAATCGACCCACCTACAGGGGTGTCGACCCCTGGGTCGAACCCCCATGGGTGGTTCGACCCCTAGGTCGAACCCCCAAGGGTCCTACGAGCTGTTTTGGCGTAGAAGTTTAATTTTCGAATGATTGAATTTCTGGAATTTATTTAACTATAATATTTACTCATATTCTCCTTACTAATGACCATTTTACGTGTATATATATATATATATATATACGCACAACTTTTATTTCGATTTCAAAATTCAAACGGTGTTTTGCCGTTATTTAATTCTTACAATATTTCTATTATTGCAGCCTTTTTTCGAATTTTTCTCTTGTATATATATATATATATATTTATGCACATATATACATATATATTCTCATATACATATATACGTATATTTTTCTGTACTTCGTTATATGTATACTTTTCCTTATATGTGCGTTTATACATATTTTTCTCTTTAGAACGGGAGTTGTTTTAGCCATTCCCTTAATACAAAAATATGATGACGACGATGATTGAACTCTATACCTATTGTATGCAAGCCACATGCTCTAACCAACTAGACTACTTAGGCTATTGTTAACAAGGTTTAGAACAATGGTGGTTATTTTTCTCTTCTTATTCCTCTTTTTCATATTTGTTACAATATTTCATTTAACCATTGCGTGAATCTTTTTCTTTTGTTTCTCTTTTATTAATAATTCATAATATTTGTAAATCAGTGCATGCAACATATCTACACTGCATGAAACCAATCCTTTCTTTCTTTTAATGCACACATTACATTTTTATTTACATTAATCTTTTCTTCTTTTTCAGTGCATGTATTTATTACGTTCAACCACATATCATCATTATTATATTTTTCTTTTAAATGTTTATGTCTATGCATATATACACACATATGCATTATTTAATTATTTAATTCTTACAAAATGCTGGGTGTTACAATGCCGCAATGGGGACACCCTTCGGGAAGAATCGATTCCCCAAACATGCTGAAAAGAAAAGGGAAAGAGACTCAAGCAGAGAATCGATAGATATTTTATATGGCTCTAGGAAATATGTTTTTCAAAAATAGAATGCATTAAGTTTTGTGACACCCCACATCCATTAATGTCAAACTTTAACAGAATGCATTTAGTTTCGTGAAGTGTTATGGGTAATAGAAACAGAAACATCACAAGACAAATATAAAATAACAGCGGATTTTAAAACTGTATTTTCCAAATAGAAAACATCGTGGTCCAAAATCCAGTAACAATATAAGTCGAAGTATAGAAAACCCATTACATTAAATTAAAATATCTGCCTTGTACCAAAATCGTCAGAGTACAGTGATATAAAAGCATAATCCCCAAAAATAGCCATATCATAGTAGACAGGAAATCAAATCGGTACATCTAAGCAGCTCGAAGCAGAACAAAAGAGATAATCCTAATCAAACTTGAGTATTCCCACCTTGAGAAACTAGAGGGGAAGGAAGAGAGAGAAAAGGAAACAAAACAGGTCAGACAAAAAGTCTGGCGAGTCCAGTTACTTTTAGCATATAAATAAGTAAAAACATCACGACAAGCAAATCAATGGATGAGAGATATAATAGTATCATAAGACTGTTATAACAAACCGAGCAGGATAAAAAGAATAAACAGAACATGATATATTGCGCTCTCAAGTACTTTTCTCTGCACCAACACTAGTACAATAGAAATAGAATCCCAACAAAAACAAATTGTAGACTTAGGATTACTTCTAGTGATGGGTTTTATCCCCAAGTATAATAACAGACAGCCCAACAGAAGTGACATGTGTTACCCCGACGATAAAAATGGGCTCCTAAACACATAAAACTAGATGTACCCTAATTACTACCCCAATCGATTAGCTCCTTATACCGTAGATACCCTGTGCTGGACCCACATTAGGATGTATCACTTCCTAAATTGGAAACCCCTATTTTTCCAAGATGCACAACCATATCTACTGATGTCACAGTGTCTTATTATCCTAACGCAAGCAGATTCATGCACGCACATGACTCCGACAGAATGCGTCGTCAACACCCTCACTCAGATGAACCTCTTATAGTTAGCTCAGTAAGTGTGCCCTGACCCCGACCAAGTTTCGGGTCCTCCTTTTGATACCAAGATGGGTTACGGATTGATACAGGTCCCACACAACAGATGACACAAGCCACCCCCTAGGCTTGCATCCCCACTACTAGGATTTTGACAGGTTATGCCTAACAGTTTAACAAGGTTGCATAACCCCAGCATATAAAATAGGTTAAGTTTGTTGGGTTTAAACAGATTTACTTAACCCCCCACTTATGCAAGCAAGTTTACTTAACCCCTACTCAAATTTGACAGGTTCATGTAACCCCTGCAGATTAAAATAGGTTAATTTTATCGAGTTCCCTTGTGGATTTAACAGATTTATAGATTTAACAGGTTTAATTAACCCCACAGATTTACTTAACTCCTTATTTATAGATTGTAATTAACGAAAGTAATCTACAATCTTTTTATATTATTCATTATCTGATTCCAGGGTTACAATAACATGTTCTACTTAATATGTAATTAAGTATACTTCATCTCAATTCACCTGTTTTTTGTTCAACATGTCAGTACAACTTGTCGTTGTTTACTCATTAACTTATCTCTCTTAACTAAGCTATACTAATAAGTTTTCGTTTGATTTATTATAACTATGTTATAATTTGCACTTGTTCCTAGCACGAGCCTACCTATTATATAACATTCTCATTAATGTAATTAATTATAATAGATTATTATCATTCCCCGTTTATTCCAGTCCTTTTAGTGTTGTAACTTCCATTCATTTCCATAATCACAATGATACCTTTTATTTCTATCCTTATATATATATATATGTATTCATATATATATATATGTGTGTGTGTGTGTGTGTGTGTTTATGCACTATACCTCTCACATTAAGTCGACCACTTGCGGATGTTAGATGCCGGGGTGTTCCGGGCAGACTTCTACCACAAGCTAGACTTAACCTCGTGTCTTAGCACCATTACATGTATATTTATGCACTAGACCCCTCACATTAAATTAACCACTTGTGGATGATGGATTTGTCGGGCGGTTTCGGGCAGACTTCTACCCCAAGTTGAATTTAACCTCTTGTCTAAGTGCGTTTACAATTTCTATTTACTGTAATTTTAGGCACATTCATTCTTAGACAATTATTCATGTTCATCATCAGTTTTTCAATTATAGTATTCTGTTTTAATAGATTTCAGCAAATTATTCATTTTAACAGATTAAATTTTTCCACAAGTTACAGTAGGTTACTAACAGTTTCAATATTATGTTTTGGTTAAATTAAGTCACAGATTTATATGCCCCAAATTAAGGTCATAATTCACAGTATAACATATGCCCCAAGTTTAGTCTTACATTATAGTATAGGTTATGCCCCGAATCCCAGTCGTGATTCATAATACAAGTTATGCCCCAAAATTACCGTCATAATGCAAAGTATAACATATGCCCCAAATTTATCTTTCCTAACCATTTCTAATTTCGTTTGTTCACCTATTTTGGCGATATGGCTAGGCTCGAAGGTAGCGTATGCTATGAAAAGAAAAAGGGAGAGATGAGAACAAAAATTGGTATAACAACAAAATAGGCATATGATGACAGAAATAGGCATATGCGAACTGAATAGTAGATCAGGTGTACATGTGAAAGCATGTCTGTTTTAGGTATGAATCAGATTCTTAATAGGCATAGGTTTAGGTCTAGATTTATAAACATGTAAAGATTGCTTGTTAAATGTTTATATTTAAAAGTAACATGAATTCACAAAGATTGGATCTAAAGAACAGAGAACAATAGGATGAAGTTGCAGAAGAAATTCTTGAATGCATATAAGCTGTTGTTGAAGGAATCAATTTAAGCTGGGGCATCATCTCATTGTCTCCATTGTTTTTTATGTGTAAAAACAATAGAAATGGGGTCCTATTTGTAGCCTAAAGCCAATGAACCAAGCCAACAAACCAACCCCAGGGTCGACCTATGGGTCGATCCCAAACACCCAGGGTTGACCCAGAAGGGTCTGGGTCGACCCCTAGAACAGTCGATTTCGCTCCTGTCCCTTCCCACTTTGTTGTTTTGAATAAATTTGAAAATATTGATTTTTTTTTTGTACATATATATTTCTCTTGTGCATATACAAACTTCTAGGCTTTTTAACTTCTTCATACGATCTCCATTTCACGCAAACTTAGAGTCTATCTTAAGCAGAATTCTGAGACTAACGCAATGGAGTGGTCCATTTTACTTGATTCCAAGTATTAAATTAAGTATTCTTTAGTTTATCATTATAGTATTCCTTAAAATTATGGGGTGTTACATCATCATAGGCAATTGACTTAAGGGTTTTTAAGAATCAGATATAAACCAACCCTTTTGACACTAACAGTGCTGACCGAGGCAGAGGAAAAAGCATGTGTTTGTAAAAAAACTTGGCATATCAATCCTTTCGGCAGTAAATGTGCTAAAGGAAATTGTAGCAATAATCCAACATGCTCTTTCAATAAAACTTGCAGCCATCACCAGTGTTGGCCTGACTCAAAAGCAATATGCCAATAATCCTTGCCTACATGAATTGTGCAGGCAAGTTTCAGAAACAGTAAGCCCTTAAACCAACCACGACCAATAATCAAAACATATATTGAAAAATCAACCATTTTGAATCCACTATGGGTGTTTAGGCCATAACCTCTATTCTAAGTTTTAAGGTTTTAAAATAGAACGCCCTTCTGGTTTGGTTGGAAGACACCAGTGGATAGCCTCTTCTACTTTATAAAATTAAAGTCTTCATCATGACCATTCCCATTGATTCCTCCAAAGGGCTTTAAGGCAGTGGTGTCACAACAATGTCATGGTTAGATAGTCCAAACATCAAAATGATGGAAACTACCAAAAACATAGTTACTAAAAATATACCTCTTCAACCCCATCGTGCCGTACCAGGACAATAACCTATCTTATCATTTATAAAGCAAATTTTTTTTAAACAACCCTTTAGAAGGGGATCCTTTCGACTTCAACATAGGAAGTTAGGCATTATTCCCTAAATTTTTAAATAAAGGAACTTTGGAAAACCCTACTTCGTCGGTCTCCATCGAAAGGTGTGGAGGAAAAATCCCTAGAAATTTTTAAGGAAACCCTTTATATTAAAAAACCCTTTAGATGACCATACCCTCCATCTCCGTTCTAAGGTTTGGGGGCATTAGCCTTTCAAGTAATCATTCTTTTATCCTATTATTCTCCATGTTATGGAGAATCAGACATAATTCGACACTATTGGATAGTTCCAAAGAATAACCCTTTATCCAAAAACAATATTAAGGGAAGTAACTCCTTCCACTCTTGTCAAAGGGAATTGGGTCGTAGACCTTGGTTTCCTTATGTGATTAAATTTAGAAATATGCACTTTCATTATTTAAAGAGTACGAAGGATGCAAGCCCTTAATCTTTAAAATGCCATAGCTTTTTGGAAAGTAAAATTTTGACCATAACTAAGGGGTACTAATGTTTCATACATTTGGTTTATTCATAAAACATTTCTCACGGAATATCCCATCGACTCAACAAAATGACGAAAGCCCATGAGCGAAAGCGATAGGCTTTGCTGAAGTTAATGCTTTTTAAACTTAGTGCCAATAGCCAATGACCCCAAGATGGAAACCAAAGGTCGATGCCTCTTATACGAAAGCGAAAGTCCTAATGCTTCATGTGCTAACTTGTGACATTACAAGCATCTAATACATATCAGAATGAAGTAGATAGCGCTCCCAACCATTTCAAATGACAAGAAAGGAGGCTTTCTATATTCAGGACAATGACACTCACTATAAATAAAAAATAAAACTAGTCAACTCCTTTACATTTTCCAAATTATCATTTGTCTAAAAGAGAAACAATATGACTAAAGTTCAATACTCTATGTACATTTCCCGTTAAAAGTATGGAATATTTGCACTTATACACTAACATCATGTTTAATGCATAAGATTTCTTAAGTAATGTCAACCTTAGGAAATTACAACAATTAGAAAATTTAGGATGCAAATTAGCTCTCACGCCCAATTAACTAAAATCTATAGATAATAATGAAGAATGTAATCGAAAAACATGGAAAACCAATAAGACACACCATATTTATAGTGGTTCGGCGTTAACAAGCCTACATCCACTTCATAGTTTTTCAGTTCATTCAAAAATTACAATTAAAATGAATATAGACACTCAATCATTGGAATACAATGAATAATTCTCTCTGAATTCATTGATTTTATTGATGAAGAAGATGGTTCTCAGTTGTTGGCAGCCATGGCCGAAATGTATAGAGCATACATAGGGCCAAAAGTCCTTTGATTTTCCACGAAATGTTGCATTTATTAGCATTAGAGAGCTGTGGATCATATGCCACGTGGCAGCATCAGAGGAGATCTCAAAAGCAGTGGCGAACGTAGGATAATAACCTTCAGTTCATGGGTAAAAGGCGGGATTCGATATGCTTTTATAGGAATGAGAATAAATCAATATAGTTGTGCACAAGGGGTTTCGCTCCAGGCGGGTCGGGTAGGGGGCGATCCGACCCGGTAGAGATGCTGGAGAGCCAAGCCTTCTAGTGGCTTGCTGACATGGGATCGGGTCGAATACGGCCTGAATTGTCCGACCCGAATGCTCGTACTAGTGCTGGAGTGATGGTGTCACGTTGCTTCAACTCAAACCGAAAACTTTCATCTAATCCAGAGTTGTGCTCGTACTAGTGCTTTGGCTATGCCTAAGGGCTTGGGACTTGTGACATTGGAAAGGAAACGATGATTACCTTTCCGTAGAGTGGTCACATTAAAGATTTGGCTCAGCGATTTGGGAGGAATCACTGTTTTAAGGTTTATATTTGGTTGTTCAGGTTTATTTAAGCCATAATGGGGTGATTTGGGGAGGCCCATTAGTGGGTCAGTTGAACGGTATAAATAGGGGGTGGGAAATATGAGAAATGGTTTAGTTTCTATATTCTCATATTTGGTGGCCTATGTTCCTCCATCCTCTAACACCTTTTCACCATTAAAATCGAGATCTAAAAGAGGAAAATCGAAGATATACAACATTTGAGGCTAGATCTACATCATTTGAAGAGAGATTTCATCGAATCAAGGAGTTTGGTTCGAATTGCTAGATGTCCGGAATCTTAATTCATTACTTTTAGCTTATTTTGGAGAATTGGTGAGTGATATGCATCTCTCACATGGATAAAATCAAGGATATGAATGTTTGGTCATGTTTTATTAATCAAATTCAAGCATTTCCTCATAGATCTACACCTTGATAAGTCCATTTTCATACGAATCACTATAGGATCTGATTTAGCAAGTTTAAAATAGTAATTTCTATGCTATTTCATATGTTTATGCAGGTTAGATCCGCAATTTAGATCATATGTCCACTTAACATGATTTTGATAAATTTTACATAATTATTGATGAAATCATCATATTCATGTTGTTAGTGATTTCATAACATGCTTATGGTTGTGTTGGATGAATTAGATGAGTATATTTCGTCGATTATGTCCATTGGCAAAGTTTTTGTCGAAATTGGACTTGGATTGGGGCTGTATAGGCTACGGGTCATGCATGCGAGTGGGTGGTCGTGTGTGCGAGTAGTGTGGTCGTTGGCGCCATGGTGTGGTCGGGTTGCAAAATGTCTTGGAGAACAAGACATGAAGGGATCGGTCGAGCACAGGAGGTCAATCGAGTATGTGTCGGTCGAGCAGGAGGATGTGCAAGGAGGGGTTGGCCATAAGTTAGGTCGGTCATGCACGAGTCGGTCATAATAAGGGTGCATGGGTTCGGTCATGCACGAGTTGGTCATGCACCCAAGTAGATATGTTGGTCGGTCTCTGGTCGAGCGTAGCCGAGTTGGTCGTGCATAACTCCGGGTCAAGCAGGGATGGGATCGGTCAACATTTGTGTACAGCAGAGGGTCGGTCGTATTTCCAGGACAGGGTCAATCGAGCAGGCCAGGTGTCAATCGGGAAGTGATGTAATTTATCTTAATGATGTGGTGACTTCGTAGTGAATGCAATGGGGAATGACGAAGTGAGGTGATTTGTTCGTCGGATGTGACGAATGCGGAGACGAATCAAGGATGTATTGAGTTTGCATGAAGTGATTGCTCTAAAGTGTTATGAGCTTTTGAATAGTCGTAATTGATAATGACTAGAGATGAGAAGGCCGAGGAATTATCATTGTCGTAGGTTTTAGCAGGCTCAAAGCAGGGGTACGATGGAAAGACCGGTTGTAGGTCAGGTACCCTGGGTGTAGTGTATGGCCTAGACACGTGTTGTGTATAGCGTGTGGGGTTTTTGCTAGAATCGGGGCGTCGAGTAGGGTCCTTGACAGTTGATGGCAAATTGTTTAGCCAGTCATATGATTAACGATGGTTTCAAAGCAAGGTTGGCGGTGATAGGCAGAGCCAGTCATGAACGCTTGAATGCTTGGTTGTATTAATTGTACAATCTTATGGGGATTATCTGACTTCGAATGAGGTGTTCTTTTGGTGCTAGTCTAATATTGGTTTCAGCCTCTGGGGCTTGTGCTTGAGGGATGCTAAGTTTGACGAGGGTAGCTTCCATGAGATATAACTAGATGTTGTGTGAATTGCTTTTGCCATGTATGAATGGTTATTCTGATTGCCATGGCTGAATTGTTGTTTCCTATGGATGTATGGACAGTAAAGGCTATCACTGTCAGGTGTGGGGAAAAAAGGTTTAAGTTCTTCTCTAGAGTTGGGTAGATTAGTTCGTTTATTTACCCATTCTCATATACTTTATTGATGATGTTTGTTAACTATTTTATTGCTCATTAAGACTGTTGTCTGACTCAAGGTTTTCTGTTTCCCTCTTATTACCTTGCGTTATCCGATTGTTTGGATGGGTAAAATAGGTGGCAGGTGATAGGTGATAGCTTAGTGAGGACGATGTAGCTGTTTGGAGGCGAGCAGGAGGCTAGCGTACTATCTCTCTTACAGTATACTATTTTTGTTTTCGCTGTTCATTTTTCTCCTCTAAGTGTTGTAGTGAGGCAAATTGTATAAACACTATTGTTGTTATCCTGGTGTATGGATAGTACTTTCGTGTTGTTATGAAAGTTTAGCATTTCTACTTCACTAATGATACCTGTTGTATATGTTCTATTATATTTTATCCTTGCGCTGTGAGTTCTACGACAGGTCCCAATGGTGTTTACCTACTCTGATGATCATCCATAGCTTCCGTACACACATTTCAATGCATTATTCTTCTTATATAGTGCAGGGGTTATGGGCGGTCGACACATGATCCGACCTGGTGCTCTGGGCATGCCGCACCCAAGTTTTCCATCATTGCGCTACTTTATCCAAGCGATTGTTGATCAATGCCAATTACTTGAGCTTTGGGTAGCCTAGTCACGAAGAAGGCTAATAGAAAACACATGGGAAAAATTCCAAAATTTGATAGAATGATATATATATCCTCCTCCATCATTCACAAAAGTTTCAAGTATAAGATAATTAATTAACCCATTTAATTAATTAATCCTGCAATAAGCAAATAATCTTCCCTAGCAAATTCACGGAATATTCCTAAGTGCTCAAAAATAGTAAAATTGAAGTCCATCGCCACAAACAACATATCCAAATATCACAACATTTGGAGACCTTGAACTATAGGTTTTACCCTAAAACTTATTTTCTTTTAATGAAGAACAAGTATGCAATAAAAATGAGAAATGATATTGCTAAACAATCAAGTAGCAGCTATAAAACATGAAAATTTTATTTATATACACAGACAATTCGAGTATAAGAAAATAGCCAAATCATAGCATGGGTAAAGGTTATTATTCACATTGTTTGGACTAATAGCTTGAGATTTGTATAAGTTGACTTCCTAAGCTTTAATCCTCAACTTTATTTTATGTTTTCTTCTTCTTCTATTTTTTAACGGTCGACCACTCTTAGGTTTATTTTAGGTTTAGAGATGACGAGAGAAAAGTGGTAGAAAAAATCTTATATAGGAGACCAAATGTTGCCCATTATGCCACTTTAATATTTAATTCATTATCCTAGTCGAACCATATTATCATTTGTTAACATGTAAAAAATCTCAACCTAACAATCTAACAATGTTATTCTTACTTAATTCAGTCAATTAAATATCCTGAATAATGTTTGCAAAATGATGGGTGCTACAATACATATTTAAATACAAAAGGGAGGAGATTTGAATTTTATTCGCGTAAAAACAATCTAAAGAAGGATTCTGTTTTGGGTTGGACACATCTTCCTTCTCTAAGGTTGTGAATGGGATATTTACTGTTTTCTTTTCACCTATGTTTGTTCATGTAACGACACGGATTTCGCCCGGACCTAATCGATCGCTAAATCGACCAAGATCGTTCGAATCCCGCATACGCTAACTCTGGGTATACAACACATTAGAACAAATAACAGAAGACTTTTATAAACATCATAATAATGTTACATCAGAGTACAGAATATATCAGAGTATATCGAAATAATACATAGCGGAAGATAAATTTACATAAATGTAATACAATGCACAGCGGAAATATAAACTACATAGCGGAAGAGTGTAAATGCCTGGACACAGCTTAAAGCTTCAATCCAGAATCCTGATCAATACATCTGCAAAATAAAACTACTCGACTGCCTGTGTGGAAAATAGGGGCACCCGAGTTTGCAAGGGAAAAGCAAACTACAGGTCAGTCATGGGACTGGTGTGAGAAATTCTAAACAGTTATAATTAACTTATTTAATAATATAGCATATCACGGGACCACGCCGCTAACGCGGAACGGGTTTACCCCCATGAATGCCAGTGTATAAACAACAATCAATACAGGTATATGGATCTACTATGCATCAATCAACATGAAATATCCAAATCTACCCATTTAGATTAATCATCACACTTAGATTTTCTAAATCCAATTCAGTTTACAGAAATTATTCCTTTGGATTTTATTCCTGATTTCTTATTTCAAATCATTTGAAATACATATCTAACTTTCTATATCAAAGTAGATTTCACTTCGGGATCTCAAATCAAATCGTCTGGAAATATGAATTCCAAAACATAACAATGCATACAAACAAGTATGCAACCAAATATCGTGCTCCCCATCGACAAGGCAAAGGGTAAGCACCTCGCAACTCGATATATAAATGTGCACCTACCCCCACATAGGAGCAGGCTACACCGACGACGCACCCCCCCCACACATGGAGAGCATCCACCGCCCTCTCACCCATACTTTAGTCTCAGGGTTACCCGAATCTTTAGCCACATACTAAATCATTTCATATCTCGAAGTAGGGAAAATCATTTCACAACATAATTATCACAAGTACTTCCAAAATATAGTACTTCACATCAGTAATTCACACATATGATCAGTCACTATTAATCACATAACCTTTGAGCTCGTACGTCTCAAAGAAGGGTGTTAAGCAAGAGAATAAATTCTTCGCCACCAAACAGATACATCATTAATAACAACTAATCAATACGCAATGAAA
This sequence comes from Allium sativum, assembly GCA_030737875.1. NCBI lineage: Eukaryota > Viridiplantae > Streptophyta > Magnoliopsida > Asparagales > Amaryllidaceae > Allium > Allium sativum. The sequence continues at coordinate 654,453,538 of CM060923.1, forward strand.
AAGCACATTCCCCATCATCGGGTTTTGGGCCTCGAAATCCTTTCTGTTTTATATAACATTTTTTTATAAAACATTCCCTGTCCAACATCGGGAATACATTTCTTTTTACTTAAGAAAAATATCATTTCACAATCATTCATTAAATTTGAAATGAACGTAACATCGCTAAACACCTTATCGTCAAATCGTGAAGTGTTTCACAAGGTGTTAGCATACCAGTATTTCTACCCAACCCAATGCTAAATGTAAAAGCACATTCTGCTCATAAACTGGTCGAGCACCATTCAAACAATTAATCAACCACAATCAATATCAACAAGTAAATTTGGTTTAATCCCATCACGTGTTTTGGTGAATTTAATCACCATTCATTCATCCAAATCTAATTGAAGATTTATTCAAACCTCAATTGGTTTCATCTCTAAAATCATTTCATATTGATTGTTCTACATTTTAGAAATTAATCATGCTTTTACGCAGGTTAAAGAACTAATGTCATTTAAACACAGTTCACGACAAACCCTAAATCCAGTTTATTTATTTATAACTATTGGATTATTTTTCTAGTTAACAACTAGTTCGTTTCGATAAAAATATATATTTATCTTTTCAAATATAGAATTTTTCAACCCAATTCTTTTTAAATTATTTATTATGATTTTACATATATTATCAATATTTTTATTTATTTTATCAAGGCCCGTACAGTCGATTTCCATAAACGGTCATCGAACTGCACTTACATCGACCTTTTCCAAATTTGATTTGGACATAATTCCAAATCCAACCGTTAGATTTCAAATTCCTAATATTCATTGGAAAGCTCTTTTCGATACGAACCTGACGGTTCTGGTTTCAGGAGAATCCGACGGTCGAATCTCCCGTAATGTCCGTTCGAAGTCAATGGTCGAAATTCGCGAACTGCCGCAGCGCAACGCATTCTATTCAGGCCATTATATTATATATGTACTATATATAATATATATTTCGTCGATTTCTATTTAAAACGAATTTTATAAATCGTTTTAAATTCGTTTCCAAAACAATTTCAACATCCATTTCAAATTCAAATCAAAATTGAATTTTTCCTTATAAATTCGTTTTAAATTCATTTCAATTCAATTCAAATTTCAAATTCATTTCAATTCGAATTAATTTTCTACTCAATTCAATTCAAATTCATTTTCTACTCAATTCAATTCAAATTCATTTTCTATTCAATTCAATTCGAATTCACTTTCTATTTTATATCAAAATCAAATATTTCATATACATGACAATTTTATACAGCGTATACATATGTTAAAAATTATATTTTTAATAATCAAATCATTCTCACGTTTCATATATATATATATATATATATATATATATATATCATTTTCATTTCATATATACATCGTTTTCACATTTCATATATATATCGTTTTCATTTCATATATATATCGTTTTCACATTTCAATATATACGATATTTTCACTTTCAATATATACGATATTTTCACTTTCAATATGTACGATATTGTTACTTTCAATATATACGATATTTTCACTTTTCATATATATATATATATATATATATATATATTTAGTTATTTCACATCGTATATATATTTCATACACGCCTAATATATATAATTCATTTCACATCAATTTTCACACAGAATACAAACAAACAAGTCGTCCATGGTCCGTGGACGACGGGGAACAGTTCATATATGCAGTTATGAAATAAATAACTGTACAGAAAATTTAAATTGAGAGAATTCTCACGTTGATCGGTCTCATTTCTGAATAGTTCGGGTTTGAATTTTTCTGAAATTCCAATGTGCTCAGTTTTGGCCGCGGTCAGTTTTTTTGTGAAGCTCTCGTCCCCACGACCGCAACGAATCCATTTTCACGCGATTTCGACCTCGTAGGTGAAAGATACGATGTTATGAACATTGCGATAATTAAAATAGTGATTAATTAAATTAATTAAAACTATAACACCTTTTATAACGTTTAAAAGCGTTATCCCTTCTTTCTTCCTTCTCTGTAACCTGTTCACCGTCGCTCCAAAGAAAAATCTATCGCCACCGTTAACCTAGGGCATCGGAGCAAGATCGGAGAATGCCACAAGGGGCGGCTTGACGTCAACTATCACCGCCAAGAACGCCTCGAGGTCCGCACCTCCCTATCGCCCAGAAATCCGCTCGAAACCTCCCCCCTTTCTGCTCGAAATTTGAGCTCCCTCCTTTACAATATACCATGAAACTACTGTGGATTTGTAGGTCTCTAAACCCTCTTGAGTTTTTGCTTTGATTCACTTTGAGATTTGATCTGTAGAGGAAGAAATCGGTTGGAGAAAATCGCTCCATTTCAGCCATTCGTAACTAAGTGGCGGCTAGGTTCTAGAACAAGGGGTTTTACATATAAAATATTATATTTAATTATTATTTATATTCTTTTAATTTGAAAAATACCTGTTTGTTAATACTAACTCCAAATGGAACCCAACAACGGTCGCCCCTAGCCAAATACCCCCATCCCGGACACAATGGGATATGTTTCGTAGGCCAATTCGACTGTTAAAATCAGTTATTTTTCAAATTAAAGTATAAAACATTCAACTTCTGTTTTGAACGTACATTTTAATTTGCCGGAGCCACATACTGCTTCTAAAAATTCTAGAAAAATTATTTCTAGCTTCATACTGATGATACGGTCCTAAAAAAACTAATTTTGTCATATTCTGAGACCGTTTGAAAAATGGTCAATTTCTGGTCGATCCAAATTTGACTAAAATCAACCAAACACGTTTTCCTTTGCCACGCTCTCATATTGATTTCAAAAATTGTGAGAAAAATAAACTTAGCAATAAATTGACATCCCGGATCCAACAAAAGTGGTTTCGTCGAATTCTGAGCTCGTTTGCAAAATTTCTATTTTCAAGGCCTATATTAATGTCACAACGACCTTTATGAAAATTGATTTGGCCATAACTTTTGCTTCCCACTACGAAACTTCGATTTTTCGGATTCGTTAGAAAGATATTCACTAACAGATTTAAATATTTTGGGTTTCACTAAAATCCGTTTTGTTTTGCACCCGGTACAGTCAGTCAAAGTTTGAATTCAAATTTTGAAACTACCGCGCCATTTCAGGCCTTGTGTACTATAGAATAAATTATATTTATTTTCAAATGTCGATTCAAACACACTTTTCGTCGTTATTATTTAAAATATTCATTTTAAATATTTAAAATCCACCAAAATAGCCAATTTTTTTTAAATTGGTTCAGATTTTTCGGGTCGTTACAATCTCCCCCACTTAAAACTTTTCGCCCCCGAAAAGGAACAAAGTCGAAAGTGGTTTGATTAATCTACTTTACTTTCAATCTGGCTTCCATTCTCCAACTTTTCAATTTCTGAGAATTTTCAAATTCTTCAAAAATTTGGCTAACACCCTAAATTTTCGAAAAATTTCGCCATAACCTCCTCTGCACCGGGGACTTCGGGATATTTCATATAGCCTCCCATGGCCTTCTTCAATCCAAAAGAAAAAGAAAATGCCAAGCAGCTAGCCAATCGGCTCATAAAATCATCTAAACCCAATAAATTTGTAAACATGTACCTATTTGTCGGGCAAACAATTTTATTTCTCTGCTCTAGCCTCCTTGCTATGACCTGTTCAATGTAAGTACATGTATATGCATCCAATTTCAACCAATTTTCAATTCAGTTCTATATTTGATTCAAATTGGCTAATTCACCTTACATTCTCTTATTGGTATTATCAATTCAATATTCTGATTAGTTGAACTAATAATCACACAACACAACCAACAATCAATTTTTGATTAAATTTTCAAATATATAATTTTATATAATCAAAAATCAAATTTTCTAAGATCGGATTATATATATAATCACAAACACGTTATTTATAAACATATAACACTCAACTCATTCTGCGGTATTACTAACCCCATCTCTAATGAGTCACTCATTCTAGAATGCTACTGATTCTATCTCTAATGAGTATTCTTCAATAGGATATTACTAATCCAGTCTCTGATGAGTCTTTTATTCAGTTCTAACGACTTGTACCCCAAAGATTTGAGTTAACCAAAGCTCTGATACTAGCTGTAACGACACGGATTCCGCCCTGACCTAATCGATTGCTAAATCGACCAAGACCGTTCGAATCCCGCATACGCTAACTCTGGGTATACAAAACATTAGAACACATAACAGAAGACTTTTATAAACATCATAATAATGTTACATCAGAGTACAGAATATATCAGAGTATATCGAAAATAATACACAGCGGAAGATAAATTTACATAAATGTAATACAATGCACAGCGGAAATATAAACTACATAGCGGAAGATTGTAAATGCCTGGACACAGCTTAAAGCTTCAATCCAGAATCCTTCTCAATACATCTGCAAAATAAATCTACTCGACTGCCCATGTGGAAAATAGGGGCACCCGAGTTTGCAAGGGAAAAGAAAACTACAGGTCAGCCATGGGACTGGTGTGAGAAACTCTAAACAGTTATAATTAACTTATTTAATAGTATAACATATCACGGGCCCACGCCGCTAACGCGGAACGGGTTTACCCCCATGAATGCCATTGTATAAACAACAATCAATATAGGTATATGGATCTACGATGCATCAATCAACATGCATTATCCCAATCTACCCATTTAGATTAATCATCACACTTAGATTTTCCAAATCCAATTCAGTTTACAGAAATTATTCCTTTGGATTTTATTCCTGATTTCTTATTTCAAATCATTTGAAATACATATCTAACTTTCTATATCAAAGTAAATTTCACTTCGGGATCTCAAATCAAATCGTCTGGAAATATGAATTCCAAAACATAACAATGCATACAAACAAGCATGCAACCAAACATCGTGCTCCCCATCGACAAGGCAAAGGGTACGCACCTCGCAACTCGATATATAAATGTGCACCTACCCCCACATAGGAGCAGGCTACACCGACGATGCACCCCCCCACACATGGAGAGCATACACCGCCCTCTCACCCATACTTTTAGTCTCAGGGTTACCTGAATCTTTAGCCACATACTAAATCATTTCATATCCCGAAGTAGGGAAAATCATTTCACAACATAATTATCACAAGAACTTTCAAAATATAGTACTTCACATCAGTAATTCACATATATGATCAGTCACTATTAATCACATAACCTTTGAGCTCGTACGTCTCGAAGAAGGGTGTTAAGCTAGAGAATAAATTCTCCGCCACCAAATAGATACATCATTAATAGCAACTAATCAATACGCGATGAAATACAATGTAAAACCATAATACATTTCTAAATAATTTTAGAAATCATCGGGTTTTGGGCCTCGAAATACTTTCTGTTTTATAAAACATTCCCTGTCCAAAATCGGGAATACATTTCTTTTTACTTAAGAAAAATATCATTTCATAATCATTCATTAAATTTGAAATGAACACAACATCGCTAAACACCTTATCGTCAAATCGTGAAGTGTTTCACAAGGTGTCAGCATACCAGTATTTCTACCCAACCCAATGCTAAATGTAAAAGCACATTCTGCTCATAAACTGGTCGAGCACCATTCAAACAATCAATCAACCACAATCAATATCAACAACTAAGTAAATTTGTTTTAATCCCATCACGTGTTTTGGTGAATTTAATCACCATTCATGCATCCAAATCTAATTGAAGATTTATTCAAACCTCAATTGGTTTCATCTCTAAAGTCATTTCATATTGATTGTTCTACATTTTGGAAATTAATCCTGCTTTTATGCGGGTTAAAGAACTAATGTCATTTAAACACAGTTCATGACAAACCCCAAATCCAATTTATTTATTTATAACCATTGGATTATTTTTCTAGTTAATAACTAGTTCGTTTCGATAAAAAATATATATTTATCTTTTAAAATATGGAATTTTTCACCCCAATTCTTTCTAAATCATTTATTATGATTTTACACAAATTATCGATATTTTTATTTATTTTATCAAGGCCCGTACAGTCGATTTCCATAAACGGTCATCGAACTACACTTACAGCGACCTTTTCCAAATTTGATTTGGACATAATTCCAAATCCAACAAGTTAGATTTCAATTTTCTAATATTCATTGGAAATCTCTTTTCGATACGAACCCAACGGTTCTGGTTTCAGGAGAATCCGACGGTCGGATCTCCCGTAATGTCCGTTCGAAGTCAATGGTCGAAAATCGCGAACTGCCGCTGCGTGGCGCGTTCTATTCTGGCCATTATATTATATATATAATATATATAATATATATTTCGTTGATTTCTATTTAAAACAAATTTTATAAATCGTTTTAAATTCGTATCCAAAACAATTTCAACTTCCATTTCAAATCAAAATTGAATTTTTCCTTATAAATTCATTTTAAATTCATTTCAATTCAAATCTCAAATTCATTTCAATTCGAATTCATTTTCTATTCAATTCAATTCAAATTCATTTTCTACTCAATTCAATTCGAATTCATTTTCTGTTCAATTCAATTCGAATTCATTTTCTATTCAATTCAATTCGAATTCATTTTCTAATTTATATCAAAATCGAATATTTCATATACAAGACAATTTTATACAGTGTATATATATGTTAAAAATTATAATTTTAACAATCAAATCATTCTCACATTTCGTATATATATATATATATATATATATATCGTTTTCATTTCATATATACATCGTTTTCATTTCATATATATATAGTTTTCACAATATATACGATATTTTCACTTTCAATATATACGATATTTTCACTTTTCATATATATGTATATATATATATATTTCACATCGTATATATATTTCATACACTCCTAATATATATAATTCATTTCACATCAATTTTCACACAGAATACAACCAAACAAACAAGTCGTCCGTGGTCTGTGGACAACGGGGAACAGTTCATATATGCAGTTATGAAATAAATAACTGTATAGAAAATTTAAAGTGAGAGAATTCTCACATTGATCGGTCTCATTTCTGAATTTCTGAATAGTTTGGGTTTGAATTTTTCTGAAATTCCAACGTGCTCAGTTTTGGACGCGGTCAGTTTTGTTGTGAAGCTCTCGTCCCCACGATCGCAACGGATCCAGTTTCGCGCGATTTGGACCTCGTAGGTGAAAGATACGATGTTATGAACATTGGGATAATTAAAATAGTGATTTATTAAATTAATTAAAACTATAACACCTTCTATAAAGTTTAAAAGCGTTTTCCCTTCTTTCTTCCTTTTCTGTAACCTGTTCACCGTCACTCCGAAGAAAAATCGTTCGCCGCCGTTAACCCAGGGCATCGGAGCAAGATTGGAGAATGCCACAAGAGGCGGCTTGACGTCACCTATCACCGCCAGGAACGCCTCGATGTCTGCACCTCCCCATCGCCCAGAAATCCGCTCGAAACCTCCCCCTTTCTGTTCAAAATTCGAGCTCCCTCCTTTACAATATTCCATGAAACTACTGTGGATTTGTAACTCTCTAAACCCTCTTGAGTTTTTACCTTGATTTCACGTTGAGATTTGATCTGTAGAGGAAGAAATCGGTTAGAGAAAATCGCTCCATTTCAGCCGTTTGTAACTAAGTAGCGGCTAGGGTTTTGGAACAAGGGGTTTTATATATAAAATATTATATTTAATTATTATTTAAATTCTTTTAATTTGAAAAATACATGTTTGTTGATACTAACTACAAATGGAACCCAACGACTGTCACCCCTAGCCAAATACCCCATCCCGGACACAATGGGATATGTTTCGTAGGCCAATTCAACTGTTACAATCATTTTTTTTCAAATTAAAGTATAAAGCATTCAAATTCTGTTTTAAACGTACATTTTAATTTGCCAGGGCCACATACTGCTTCTAAAAATTCCAGAAAAATTATTTCTAGCTTCAAATTGACGATACAGTCCTAACAAAACTAATTTCGTCAAATTCTGAGACCGTTTGAAAAATGGTCATTTTCTGGTCGATCCAAATTTGACTAAAATCAACCAAATACGTTTTCCTTTGCCACGCTCACATATTGATTTCAAAAATTGTGGAAAAATAAACTTAGCAATAAATTGACATCCTGGATCCAACAAAAGTGGTTTCATCGAATTCTGAGGTCGTTTGCAAAATTTCTGTTTTCAAGGCCTATATTAATTTCACAACGACCTTTCTGAAAATTGATTTGGCAATAACTTTTGCTTCCCACTATGAAACTTCAATTTTTCGGATTCGTTAGAAAGATATTCGCTAACAGATTTAAATATTTTTGATTTCACTAAAAATCGTTTTGTTTTGCACCCGGTACAGTCAGTCAAAGTTTGAATTCTAATTTTGAAATTACCGCGCCATTTCATGCCTTATTTACTATAGAATTAATTATATTTATTTTCAAACATCGATTCAAACACACTTTTCGTCGTTATTATTTAAAATATTTAAAATCCACCAAAATAGTCAATATTTTTTTTTAAATTGGTCCAAATTTTCCGGTTCGTTACAGTTCAATTTAAAATTTTGGATTGTGCATGCCAAAATTTTTTATGGATTGCTAAAACCAAACTTACCATCTCAAATCTCTAAAAAAAAAAGGGAAATACTGATCAATGATATTTATAAGGATTTTGGGTTATGAATGTTAATTAAAGGGATTCTTATATTCTTATTCTAATCTCAAACAAATATAGCATGTATTACTTTTTTTCCTTCGCTTATTCAAAGCCTAGATTTATATAATATGATGGATTATGGAACTGTAATTATATGAAGTTTAGAACCTTATTTTATTTTAAAAATGTCAATTTAAGGGATATAAACAACGTGCAATCTAAATTCTTAATTTTATGTAAAGTTTATTGAAACTGAAAGAAAGTGAAATAGGATTAAAATAAAAATACATATATGTTAATTTTTAAAAAGTTCATTTATTTTACTAAAGTAATTTGAGATCTGGGATTACAAGTCTATTTGTGATATATATTTTTGTTACCTTGCTTAATCTATTAATCCTATTTTTGGGATCATTTATGTTATGATAAAAAATATAGGGCAAAAATTTCGAATCTATATATTTTTTGTGTAGATTGACATTTCGCATGATTAGTGTGTCTTTCATGCGTGCCTATTTAATGGGTTATTACTAATATATTATAATGTAATATATGTATCTGTAATATGTATTTTCATTTTTAAAATTAGGATATTCAAATTAATTGTCCCTACTGGGAATTATTGTGCTTATGGTGTGCTAATGGCCTCTTATTTGTAATTAATGACATGAGGACGTGAGAATAACTCCTTCTTGTAGTATAAGTCTACACGGATAACTCGGGTACCAATAGCTCTAAAAATTAATTAATGTAAGACTTATAGTGCTTTAGGCCATTTAACGTTATGGTAGGTCTAACTCAACTTAGGTTTTAAGTGGTTGATATACCTTTTAGGGGTACTAGGTGGTTGGACTCCCCCTTTCGTTATGGATTAATATTTAGGAGTATGAGTTGCAGCCATAAGGCAAGCCTTTATTATGTTTTATGTAATTGATGGGTCCTCTTTTCTCCAATTGAGGAATTGAATGCTCTTGAATTGAGTAAGGAAGTTCTCCGAAATTGTCCGCTTTCTCTAGGTAGCTAAAGTGAGGGTCTACTTAGGGATAAGTTAGATATGTGTCGCTACACTGTAAAGGGTCGTCTATCTATGGAAAATATTGAGTGTTTAGGAGTTCACCTTAAAGTGATAGTTGTATAGTTATGATGGGCCCGCCATTGTTAAGATATTAAAAGCCTTCCTAGTTCTAAGTGGCTGCATTCTTTCTCTTGCACTATCTTGAGAGTAATTATATATTTGCGGTGTCAAAAAGGAATGAGGTCTTAAGTGAGTGGGTGCAAATTCTCTTGGACTAACACTGGTGCATATTAAAAGTTTCTGAAATACAGCTTACTTTTACGTACACTGTATCAGTACAAAACAATTATAGGTATGCCTCCAGGATAGAACAATATAGAACATACATGAATATAGAGATTATAGAGTTAGTTGCAGCGATAAATACAATATATATAATTATACATTTTTTATACATAATTAACTCATCTTTGTAATACGTATACATTAACTCATACAGTAAATAACAATAAATAATTTCTACATTACTATACTCCTCTTATCCCAATAAATTACAAGGATGTCTCAGTGTCCCTGTACCTGAAATGTCTTGGTCTGACCCGAGTATTATATGAATAATAAACGGATCGGTCTATGTCTAAATCCATTATAGTTAATATAAAATGATTGGGTATTCAAAATAATAAGAACAGGATGTAGTTTCATCACAATTAGTGTGAACTCATCATATGTAAAATTCATCAAAATAGATTCCATGAAATTAATGCAAGAGATCGGTCAGATAAGTCAAATCCCCAATTAAATACAAGAATCTTCTCTAAGAAAGATTTCTTAATGTATAATGAAAAATAAGTCCATAAATCCAAATATCACCCCGATCACTATAAATTTAATATTGTCCCGTATATGAACAATTATCCCCAAGTAAAATCACAGAAAAGTCAACAAAAGCCAGCAGAGGATATATGAAATAAAGGGAAATTCAATTCTCTCAAAATTTATAGAACAGAATTTGGCAATACGCTAAAATACCACAATACATAAAATAAAATAATAACATATGGCGATACGTCCAAAGAAGGAAAGCGGGGATGGGTCGTACCCAGTATCCTTTGTACTGACTATACACTAGACCAGAGCCAGAAAGGAAGACTGATGAATGCACCTAATCTAGGAGACTCCACACTCACTCTCCTACAGTCATTGACTACCACTACCTCGCATCCACTAGTATCATGACAATGATCTATCAAGTGTATGTCAGCGCGTGACACCAAAGATCACGATACTCGCATATGCTCCTGTGCAAACTGACTGTTTGCGTAGGTGACACTAAGGGCATTACTCATACTAATAACAATAATAATGAACTACTGTGTCACATATCCGGGGAGCGAACCCGCGATCAGGCCGCCAGGGTGGATACTGGTCATTCTAGCTCACTATCGCACTATATAGAAAGTGGGCCAGTGATAGTCCGGTACTACAACTAACACACACTTATATATACGTATTATAATATTATGTGCACCGCAGCGCACAAACTATGCAAATATTGATCTATTATGTACTATCATACCAACATAACATATGTAACATATAGCCGACGCATGGCTAAATAGAATATCATAAATTAGTAAATGACTACTACGTATACATTTGTATTCGCCGCAGCGAATAACCCATCACTAATCCCCATTTTAAGTGTTATACACTAGCAAGAGATCACCAGATAAATAACTCCTCGGTGTTCCATACCACCGCATTTACTAATATTGTTATTCAGTGCTCGTATACAACACTTACCGTTCAGTATTCTATAAAACAAGTCTAGTGAAAAACCAGATAAGTGATACCGAAAGTACCATACCAGATGGTTTTACTAAACCATTTATTCAAATTTCCTCATTAAAAAGAATATAAATATTATAAATTCATATAAAAGATGTCATCACTGCATCATATTCAAATCATCGATCAAGTTAAATCATCAGTAAATAATTCATAATATGAAAATTCACACAAAATTGAAAATCAACGACCATACAAACAACGAGTGAATTCAAGAATCATTCAAGGGTTACGTGAAATTTCAATATAATTTACAAATGAAGAAGATAAAATAATAATACTCGAAGCATAATTCAAATATTTGGGAAAACAAAAAAATTCATCACAAATTTGTATAAACCAATAGAACATATTATATCACAAAATAAATACAATAACGTACCCAATATTATTGAAAACTATTTCATATTATAATAAACTTAGAATTTGTTCAAGGGACTTATTGAAAATAATTGTATAAACGTTAAGTAGCTGAGTAATCCCCTTTATATGTTAAAAAAATCAAATTTCATCCAACAATCACGACTCAAATCTATTGCGCAACAATTAAGTTAATTCCATAAGAACTAAACCAACCAAGCAACCAATTCAATCTTAATGATTTTAATTTAAAAAATCTAATCACCCAAACAATTCAATCATGAATTGATAACAATGCATGCATATGGAAAATTCTATTTGAACACAAAAGAAATGCAGAGTATCCCCCTATTTTTATAAAAAATATCAATGAAAAAACTGCCCCTTTTTAGTTAATTTTTTTCTTCTAATTTTTAGTTTAACTCGTAGTGGCTCTACGTGGTATTGTAGGAAACCATGCACGGCCACTATTAGATTCTTAGCCATACCACGTATAGCTACTACGAGGTATGATTAGGAACCACGTAGTGGCCCTGCGTGGTTTCCTATAATACCACGTAGAGACGCTTCGAGGAAGGATATTATTGGTTTTTTTTTAAATTATACGGGGGAGGGGGGATACTCAGAAAAATGATGGGATTACTTGGTTCGTGGAATTTTAGGGGTCTACTCAACAATTAGCTGGGTTCAAATAGAATTTTCCATAATTATAAGGAAGGAAAATGTAGATGTGAGTGAAAGGAAACTCACCATAGCAATGCTAGAATTCCACAAAGCAGCATAACCTTGTCCTCAGCATATAAACAAACAGTTCCTCAACATTTTGGAAATTACACACCATCCATATCACCCTGTAAAACATGGCCATAACCGCAGATAACAGCGGCAATTGTTGATCAACAAAAACCCATCACATACCATTAGCTCATCATCACCAATCATCCACATCGTGTCTCGCGAGATCAAGTCGTGTTGGCCCTTTACCCCAATTATCACCATATTGTGCTCTCGCCTAGGCCTTGTTGCACCCTCTAAGGAAAGTGCGGTCCGATCTCTTTTCTTTTTTGAAACTAGATCTCCTTGATAGATTCAGGGATTTCATTCGTAAAAGGCAGATAAGTCCATGACTGCGGTTTGTATGAAGTAAGAAAGGGTCGGCTTTTAGGGAATGAAAATAAGAGGAACTTTAATAGGCCTTGGGTTTTGTAATTTTGATCTTGACCTATACTTACCCAAGTGTTTTAACTAATAAATTTTTCTAAGTTTTAAATTTAGTTATATTTTCTTCTTAAGGTAAATTCAACTTTTTTTTTGAAGATGATAAAAAGATTTTTGGCACGGAGGCCCATATAGATATTGGGTATAACAACCCAATAACCCTAACATATCAACACAACATCGCATTGAAACCCTAGCCGCAATTACAGATTTGAGTAAATCACTTTCTCTAAAAAACCCAAAAAATGGCGAAATTTCGTCTTCAATAAAATCACCGATCAACTTCAAGGCGGCTTCCAGACGAAGCTAACTGCGTTCTCCTTCCCTCTCACGAGAGAATCAAGCTTGTTCTTGTCTGGATATTTCTTCGGATCTACTCTTTGACAATCTATCTTGTTCGAGTTGTTACAAATCAAATCTTCCGAGATTTTACATCTCCAACTAGGACTCCCGAAGTCTCTATGCTCTTCAGGAACTCTATTATTGCTACTCTCCCTTTCGCTCCAACCAGATAAGTGGTAGATCTAATTGTTAATCCTGCTCTTCTAGTAGTATTCTCCGATTATTTGTAAAGAGCTGAACTTTTCTTCGAATTTTCTTTTCTTCAGGGGCCTATTGTACTCTGGATCACTGCTGATAGCTTTTCCTTCTGTATCAGGTAATAAACAAAGATTACCTTTCAATTTATTCGCAAAAAAGGATGATTTAGCGTGATAATTTGTTTACTTCCTTTACAGAACATATTTCTGTAATCATAATAGTGATTAGCATCAATTAAGAAGTCAGGGTTACAACTGGTTTCCTACCGCCACTCGGGATTGCTACTGTGGGGGTATAGATCTCCTCCCCCCGAAACAAGTAAAAAACCAGCCTCTTGATTCTTGAAATCAAATATAGGAGTTTTAATACCTAATTTGACCTGTTTACTTCCCTTGCAATTATTTATATTGTTGCCAGGGCCATGAGATCCACCATCAGGGAGGAAGTCAGAGTGGCTACTATGGTTATAATTGTCAGAGGTACTTGAATCAGAGCAGCACTGACAGTTTGGATGCTTCTTTGAGCTCTGCTTCCCATTAAGTAAAATATCTTCTACTAGGTTTTCATAATCATCATCTTCATTGCAAGCAGCTTGATTATTGTCACCATGCCTGCTAGCTTTTTTCGTTATGATATGACAGTCATTTAAGATGCTTTTTCAAAGTTGTGAACATAAGATTTCGTTGTTTGCATGAAACCTATGATTCCTCTGTTTCCATATGTAGTAAATGGCTACAGTTAAAAAAACACATGCTTTATTAAAATTAGTAGATTTAGGCTTTAAATATTTCAGGATGTAATTAATATTATCCTAATATTTAAAGCAGGGATATTATGATTGGAACCCAAAGTACATTTGGCATTATACCAAACGTACTGGGAGTATATGCAATCAAAAAATAAATGAAAGGGGCTTTCATCCCCATTTTTACATAATAAGCAAGTATTTTCGGTACAGATACCCTATTTGCTACAAATTTCCTTAGTTGGTAACTTATTAACAAGAGCAAAAAAGGCATAGTGAGCCATTTTATTACAATTATATTTACACCAAATAACTTTATGCCAATCTACTTTAACTTCCTCCCCTCTGATAAATTCCCACATTTTTTTAAAAGAAAATTTAGCTTTTGAACAAAGTTTCCAACCCCAGTTATCTATGAATTTGTTTTGATTTATGTGAATATTGCTGATGGTTGTTTTAAATATACTAGCAGCAGTACTATTTTGAAAGCTCCAACAATTATTCAATATAATCTTTTGAACACTATCATTGACCCCACCTAAAAGATATAAATTGTTCCAGCCTGGGAGGTTGATCAATGAATTCTCACATATCCATGGGTCTAACCATAGACTTGTTTGACTGCCATCTTTGATATTTCTAACAATTAAATTACTACCATTATTTCTACAGTCCAATATGTTTTTCCAAACATATGAATGATGATTTTCCTTTCTTGAAATCCAAAAATATTTCCCCATTAAATATTTGGCTTTCATCCAACTAGCCTAAAGGGATTTTCCATCTAAAAATTTCCAAAAAATCTTGAACCTACAAACCTAAGAAAGGTCTCTAATGTTTCTATGCCTAAGCCCCCCAAATTTCTTTGGTTTACATAATTTGTCCAATGCTATTTTATTGTACTTACACTTCCAAATGATGTTAGCACACATTTTCTCTATTTTTTTAATAGTGTTTACTGGAATGTTGTGTGATTGAATCCAATAAATGATAACAGTAGTTATAACTGTATGTGTAAGGTTAACTCTACCAGTTAGAGATAATAATTTACCATACCAGCCCTCTAACTTGCTATGAATATTATCAATAAATCTAGAACAATCCCAATCCTTAATATTATTTATACTTAAAGGAAGAACAAAATATTTAACAGGAAGATTTCCTTCATTAAAATTAAGGAGCTTAAAAATTTCTTCCTTATATATAGACTCTTACTGAAATAAATTTTACTTTTACTAGAATTAACAGAAAGACCAACATATCTTTCCGTAACTAATATTCTTTTAATAGCAACATCATTATTCCTATGTGCTTTCACAAATAGAAGCATTTAATCTGCATAAAGTAGATGAGTTATATGAGGTTTATTTCTATTAATAGGCTTAATGTTTCCACTTATTAACTCAATTTCCATTTGAATTAAGAAATATTCCATAACTATAGCGAATAGGTAAGGAGAAAAAGGGTCTCCTTGCCTAATTCCTCTATTACTATGTATAAAACCTTTTGGGGAACCATTAATCATAACAAATAGGTAACATTATTAATGCACTCTCTAAATAAAGCACATAACTTCTCATTAAATCCCATTTTTTGCATACTGTATATGATAAAATTCCTATTAATTTTATCAAATGCTTTATGCAAATCAATTTTAATGCACATGATATTTTAATTTATCAAATTAAAATCTCTAATTATCTCATGAGCTAATAACGTATTTTCAAAAATTAATCTCCCAGGGATAAAAGCACTCTGATTTTATAAAATGATACATTTCAAAAAATATTTTAATCTATTGCACAATAGAGAAGAAATAATCTAATTAATAAAATTGCAATAACTAATTGGCATATAATCTTCTAGACCTAAAGGGGATTGTAACGACCCAGAAAATCTGAACCAATTTAAAAAATTTAAATTGGCTAAAATAGTGGATTTTAAATATTTAAAATAAATATTTAAAATAATAAAGATGAAAAGTGAGTTTGAATCGACAATTGAAAAGGAATATAATTAATTCTAATTATAAACAAGGCCAGAAATGGCGCGGCAGTTTCAAATTTTGAATTCAAACTTGGACCGACTGTACTGGGTGCAAAACAAAACGGATTTGAGTGAAACAAAAAATATTTAAATCTGTTAGTGAATACCTTTCTAACGAATCTGAAAAATCGAAGTTTCATAGAGGAAAGCAAAAGTTATGGCCAAATGAATTTTCAGAAAGGTCGCTATTGAATTTATATAGCCCGTGAAATTGGCCATTTTGCAAACGACCTCGGAATTTGGCGAAACCAGTTTTATTGGATCCGGGATGTGAAGTTATTGCTAGGTTTCAAATTTCATAATTTTTGAAGCTAGTATGTGAGCGTGGCAAAGGAAAACGTGTTTTGGTCAATTACAGTTAAATTGGATCGACCAGAAATGGGCCTTTTTGTAGATGGTCTCAGAATTCGACGAAACTAGTTTTGTTGGGACCGTATCGTCAAAACATAGCTAGATTTATTTTTCTGGAATTTTTCGAATCAGTTTGTGGCCCTGGCAAATTGAAATGTACGTTCAAATCGAATATTGAATGTTTTATACTTTAATTTGAAGGTAAACTGATTGAAACAGTCGAATGGGCCTACAAAACATATCCCATTGTGTTCGGAATGGTGGTAAAACGCTAGGGACGACAGTCGTTGGGTTTGAATTGGTGTTCGTGGGTGAAAGAGGGTGTTTTTGGTTTTTAAAAAATTAAAAATATATTAAAAAAAATCTGATTGGGCCATCGTTTCTCTCTCTCCCTCCTTTCTCTCCCCCCGTAACACGATCGAAGGCGGAAAACCCTCCAAATCTTCCCGTCCATTTTCTAATCGATCCACGCACCAAAATCAAACACTCCAGTTGGGAAATTTGTAGAGCTCGAGAAGATCTTCAAATCCATATATAGTTTGGATTTTTTTCATTGAGTGGTTTGGGAGAATCGAGCTAGGGAAGTTCAGATGTTTTCACCACCGCCCCGCCTGCCTCAGGCGATCGAACGCCTCCCCCCTTCAGGCGCAGGCGCGCCTCTCCTCCCCCTTCGACGCTGCGAAGGTTGATCGACGAATAGCTACACGGATTCGAAGAAAAATCCAAACCTAGTTTTGAACGAAACAGCTGAGGTACGACCTTGTTTATTTTCAACTGTTTTAACACCTTTAAACCATTGCAAACTTTGAAAAATCATATCTTTTTCGTGTGTTGACGAAATTCAAAGAAACAAGAGACAGTGGACTCGTGTGGACGTCTTCTACCTTCTAGAAGAGACCGCATATTTTTCTGAGCCTTCTGCTATTTTTGGTGGAGTGGAACCCAATGTGAGATTTCTAAATTATAAACGATATGGAAAACGACGATGTATAAATTATATAATCGATTTATGAGTTATATAAGCGTTGTACACCTCTTGTATAAGCGTTGTATAAGTTGTACGTTCGATGTATAAGTTGTATATGCGTTGTAAAAATTATATATGTGTTGAAATAGAAGTGAATTGCTATATATAAATATATATATATATATATATATATATATATATATATACACGCCCCTCGTCCACACACCATGACGATATTTATTGGTTGTGATTGGTGTGAAAATTGATTGATAGCGAATGGTTGATTGAAATTGTTTGTGGTTGAAATTGATTGATTGTGGTTGAAAAATACCCGTTAGTGGTTGAGAAATATTTGATTGAAACCACATAGTATTAGTTTGTGGAAATGAATAAAAATATACATGCCGCCTACGTGCGAACTAGATGCATGATTCCCCATTGTCAAAAGCTGCGAGGCTTTAAGGTAGAGCGAGGAGCCGTACTAGGGACGGTCCCGGTTTTAACTACCCTGCCGTTATGCTGCCGAAATTTTGAATAATATGCATGTGTTAGAATTATTTTCCTGTATTGAAACTATATTCGTCTGTTGAATAGAAAACCTTCATGTGTTAAATTGAAATTCATTCGTTGAATAGAATTCATGTGTTGAATGGTATCCGTGTTTTTAAATATAAAAATCACCTTTTTATCTATTTTTATAAACTATAAAAAACCTTCATGTGTTGAATTGATATTCTTTCGTTGAATTGAAATTCATGTGTTGAATGGTATTCGTGTTTTTAAATATAAAAATCACCTTTTTATCTACATATACAAACTAGAGAAAACCTTCATGTGTTTAATCGATATTCATTCGTTAATTGAAATTCATGTGTTGAATGGTATTCATATTTTGAAAGAAATTGTTATATAATAAAAAATCTTATTTTTATCATCAATATGAACTGCATAAAATAATCTCATTTTGAAATAAATTGTTTTATAATAAAAATCTTATTTTTATCATCAATATGAAATATATAAAATAATCTCATTTGAAATGAATTGTTTTACATTAAAAATCAAATATTTATTATATACATGAGTTGTTAAAAATAGTGAAGTGTTGAAATAGAAGACAGTTAGATAAAAATATCATTTTTATCAAATGTATGAAGAGAATATAGTTTTGAAATCGAAGAATCGATATATATATATATAAATAGAATTGAAATATATCGAATAACGAAGCTGCAATTCGTATTTTGAAACCATGATTTCAAACGATTAGTGCTGGAGATCCGACCATCGGATTTTCCCGAAACTGCAACCGTTGGGTTCGCTTTGAAAATATCTTTCCAACGGCACCAACTTTGTAAAAATCCAACGGTTGGATTGTCTGGAATGTTTAATTCAAATCTGAAGAAAAACAGTTCCAGAATCGATTATATTTTTATATATATATATATAAATATAATTATATTTAATCGAATAACGACGCTGCAGTTCGTAGTTTGAAACCGAAATTTCAAACGATTATACTGGGAGATCCGATCGTCGAATTTTCCTGAAACTAGAACCGTTGGATTCGTTTTGAAAAGATCTTTCTAATGATGTAAATTTTATGAAGATCCAACGGTTAGATTTTCAGATATGTGTAAATCAAATCTGAAGAAAAACAGCGCCACGGCTGCGTTATGGCCCGAAGCGTCGTTTGAATAAATTGGCTATTTTAAATTAAATAAAAATGGCGATAAATCGTTATAAAATATTATAAATGATATGGATGTGAAATTTAGAAATAAACTGAATGTTAGCTAAGTCGAATGGTTTCCTGGATTTTGATCTGATGTTGGTTTTGGCCTTCGGGGTTAATATTTGGGAAATCGTTCTCTTACTGATTGACGGTTAGTGACTAATGAATTGAAATGATGCGTAGTAGTGTTTGTGTAGCACTTGTTTATTATATACGCGAGTTGCTCAGAAAGACCGGGTTTATCCCATTCTGAATAACTGAATCGACGATAAGAAATCGAAGATGAAGACGGTGGTCGAAGACCGGAGATCTTCACCTCGTTTGGATGGTAACCGAGGTCCTGATTGGGAGGCATCCCGAAATATGGATAATGAGTGGTGATCGTCAAGACGTACGTGGTGATCGATGGGTTTGCGAGGTATATAGTGCCTCTGGTTTCGTTCAGACCCAGAACGGACTTGCAAATGGACGGTGTGTCTGACATTGGAATTTATTTTGTGTGATTGATAGCCATCAGTTGCACGGTGTGAATTGCCTGTGTGGCATGCTAAGATGCAGTGATCAAGGCTTCCGTTGAAAAGCAAAGTCTTGTGGTGATGATCAAAGCACCGCCTGTGTGGCGTAGCTTTGTGTATAACGTGAAATCGCGAGCCTCACACCCCGGTATGAACCAGAAACGGGAGAGGACATCAGGGAGGGCCTGCGTTTCTTTCTAGCTAGGAATTGTGTCGGTGTTTTTACACGGCCTGACATTTTACTTATGTGATTGTTTCTGTTGCGAGGCGCCTCAGATATACCGGTGACTATGTGAATCTGAAGGAGCCATTCGTTGGCTCATTTACGCCCCATAGGGCAGGGAAACGCAGTGTTCAGGCATAATAATCCACATCGGTGGACCGGCCCTGACGATCCAAGGGGAAGTTGCGGCTGTTCCTGAGGGGCGGGCTAGAGTGTCTCGAAGTCGGTAAGGACTATCTTTTGCCTTGGTTCATGATGGAAATCCAATTTCCAAATACGTGACTGTGCGGTTTTGATTGTGTATATATATGGCGACGTGATATATGGTACCCATGCCGTCTATGATTGATAGTTATTATTTGAAATTGTTTTTGAAGCATACAAACACTAGTAATAATATCAAATGCTTTTGTTTTATTCGTATAAAGCATATCTTGGCCATTATAAGGTAAAAACTCTATCCTCTGGTTTGTGTTGCATTGTGTGATTGGAACCGAGTCTTATAATGGCTTCATTTTTATAAAAAGCATTGTGATGTTTAAAAGAATGATTTGTTTTTAAAGCACTGGCAATCCAATGGAGTAAGCCCGTTCCACGAAAGTGGCATGGTCCTGTGATTAGCCATATTATAAATGTGTTGAGTAGATTTCTCATACCAGTCCCATGACTGACTCGTAGTTTGTTTCACTTTCAAACTCGGGTGCCCCTTTTTCTACACGGGCAGCCTTGGGTTTTAGCTGGCTTTCTCTGGATAGCTGGAGCTGAAGATGGATTCTATTATTTATCTCTTTTTATGCTGTTCAGCTCCTATTGTACATTATGTTTGTTTTCCGCTGTAGACATTTATGTATAGCTGAACTGTATTTGTACTAAGTATGATCCTGTATACTGTGTAACTCTGATGATTACGTTTATCCAGTATATTCTATTGTGCATTATCTGATGTATTTATTTATTTTTGTCCTGCTATTATCTGTTTCTGTGTTATATTCCAAAGATTACCCTTGCCGCCGTCAGTACGGGGTTTGGGGTTGTCACAACGTGGTATCAAAGCTTTGGTTAAGCTTAGTTCTGGAATATAACATATTAACAAACTCGTCAGAAACAGAACCAGTAGTGTTCTAGGACGGGTAACTCATTACAGATTGGATCAGTAATATCCTAGTATGAGTAGCAGAATGAAATAACACCTAGACAGACACATTTACATTCAAGTATTTGTCTCTATATTTTGAAATATCTTTTCTGTGACCTGACACTTGATCAGCTATTTGCAGACGTACTAGAAAATGATTGCCAGAAACAGAAGAAGTAATAGTGACCCAGATATAAGAGCTTTATTTATGAAATATAGAAATTGATTAGTATATTTTTGAAAAGTAAAAAACAATTTGATTGTTGTTTGTATTGTGTGATTGTAGATTTGATTAATTGAATTATTAAAACGATAGTTAATTTAATCAATAATAGAATAATGGTAGAATTTATTCATTTAAATCACACATTTAACTGATTAGAAAATAGATAGAAATATATACATGTGCATTATATATGTTTGAACAGGTAAATGGATAGCTGTTGAGTAAAGATTTTATTTGCATGCCCGACAAATAGGTAAACCTTAATGAGTTGGATGCGAAATATTATTATATCAACTCCTGTGAATGCCATTGGATGCGGAGTGCGGGTTATTCTGTGTGTAATAATAAACGTCGCCACAGGATAGTAACAATTAATTTTGAACTACATTACATGGCATACTTCTTGAAGATAGGCATACTTCATCATATACCACATAAGCATTTGGAGCTTGTGTGACGAGGTGGAAGATTTACCATACGAGCGAGAGGCTTGTATGGCGATGACTATATTTTACTGGTTGCACCTTTGACTGATACAGACTATTTAAATTGTAACGATAAAATTGCCAGATTAATAAAAACCCCACACGGGTCTGGAGTTGACAATAATCACGTCTCTCTAGTTATTAGATACGGCACATGGACTATTTATTTCCCACACGGGACGAGGTGACGAGGATTTATCCTCTGGAGCAATTAAAATACACACTCCCTCAGGCTTTGACAGGGTGACGAGAATTTATTCTCTGGAGTTATTATCAATACACGCTCCCCTGTAAACATCAAAATATGTCACTATAAATATGTGTACGCTTATTAGGATTTATTGGGTACCTAATACGGCCCAATAAATTTCCAAACCTCTCCCCGTACAAAGGAGGTTATAGCCAAATTTTTCGAAAATTCCGGGTGTTAGCCAAATTTTTGAAGAATTTGAAAATTCTCAGAAACTGAAAAGTTAGGGAATGGAAGCCAGATTGAACGTAAAGTTGATTAATCAAACCACTTTCGACTTTGTTCCTTTTCGAGGACGAAAAGTTTTAAGTGGGGGAGATTGTAACGACCCAGAAAATCTGAACCAATTTAAAAATTTTAAATTGGCTAAAATAGTGGATTTTAAATATTTAAAATAAATATTTTAAATAATAAAGATGAAAACTGAGTTTGAATCGACAATTGAAAAGGAATATAATTAATTCTAATTATAAATAAGGCCTGAAATGGCGCGGTAGTTTCAAATTTTGAATTCAAACTTTGATTGACTGTACCGGGTGCAAAGCAAAACGAATTTCAGTGAAACCAAAAATATTTAAATCTGTTAGCGAATACCTTTCTAACGAATCTGAAAAATCGAAGTTTCATAGCGGAAAGCAAAAGTTATGGCCAAATGAATTTTCAGAAAGGTCGCTATGGAATTTATATAGCCCGTGAAATTGGCCATTTTGCAAATGACCTCGGAATTCGACGAAACCACTTTTGTTGGATCCGGAATGTGAAATTATTGCTAGGTTTCAAATTTCATAATTTTTGAAGCTAGTATGTGAGCGTGGCAAAGGAAAACGTGTTTTGGTCAATTACAGTTAAATTGGATCGACCAGAAATGGGCCTTTTTGCAGATGGTCTCAGAATTCGATGAAACTAGTTTTGTTGGGACCGTATCGTCAAAAAATAGCTAGATTTATTTTTCTGGAATTTTTCGAATCAGTTTGTGGCCCTGGCAAATTGAAATGTACGTTCAAATCAAATATTGAATGTTTTATACTTTAATTTGAAGGAAAACTGTCTGAAACAGTCGAATGGGCCTACGAAACATATCCCATTGTGTTCGGAATGGGGGTGAAATGCTAGGGATGACAATCGTTGGGTTTGAATTGGTGTTCGTGGGTAAAAGAAGGTATTTTTGGATTTTTAAAAATTATAAATATAAAAAAAATCTGATTGGGCCATCGTTTCTCTCTCTCTCTCCTTTCTCTCTCCCCGTAACAAGATCGGAGGCGGAAAACCATCCAAATCTTCCCGTCCATTTTCTGATCGATCCACGCACCAAAATCAAACACTCCAGTTGGGAAATTTGTAGAGCTCGAGAAGATCTTCAAATCCATATATAGTTTGGATTTTTTCATTGAGTGGTTTGGGAGAATCGAGCTTGGGAAGTTCAGATGTTTTCGCCGCTGCCCCGCCTATCTCAGGCGATCGAACGCCTTCCCCCTTCAGGCGCAGGCGCGCCTCTCCTCCCCCTTCGACGCTGCGAAGGCTGATCGACGAATAGCTACACATATTCGAAGAAAAATCCAAACCTAGTTTTGAACGAAACAGCTGAGGTACGACCTTGTTTATTTTCAACTGTTTTAACATCTTTAAACCATTGCAAACTTTGAAAAAATCATATCTTTTTCGTGTTTTGACGAAATTCAGTGAAACAAGAGACAGTGGAATCGTGTGGACGTCTTCTACCTTCTAGAAGAGACCGCATATTTTTTTGAGCCTTCTGCTATTTTTGGTGGAGTGGAACCCAATGTGAGATTTCTAAATTATAAACGATATGGAAAACGACGATGTATAAATTATATAATCGATGTATGAGTTATATAAGCGTTGTACACCTCTTGTATAAGCGTTGTATAAGTTGTACGTTCGATGTATAAGTTGTATATGCGTTGTAAAAATTATATATGTGTTGAAATAGAAGTGAATTGCTATATATTAATGAATATATTTATATATATACGCCCCTCGTCCACAAACCATGGACGATATTTATTGGTTGTGATTGGTGTGAAAATTGATTGATAGCGAATGGTTGATTGAAATTGTTTGTGGTTGAAATTGATTGATTGTGGTTGAAAAATACCCGTTTGTGGTTGAGAAATATTTGGTTGAAACCACATAGGATTAGTTTGTGGAAATGAAAAAAATATACATGCCGCCTGGGTGCGAACTAGATGCATGATTCCCCATTGTCAAAAGCTGCGAGGCTTTAAGGTAGAGCGAGGAGCCGTACTAGGGACAGTCCCGGTTTTACTACCCTGCCGTTATGCTGCCGAAATTTTGAATAATATTCATGTGTTAGAATTATTTTCCTGTATTGAAACTATATTCGTCTGTTGAATAGAAAACCTTCATGTGTTTAATTGAAATTCATTCGTTGAATAGAATTCATGTGTTGAATGGTATTCGTGTTTTTAAATATAAAAATCACCTTTTTATCTATTTTTATAAACTATAGAAAACCTTCATGTGTTGAATGGATATTCATTCGTTGAATTGAAATTCATGTGTTGAATGGTATTCGTGTTTTTAAATATAAAAATCACCTTTTTATCTACATATACAAACTATAGAAAACCTTAATGTGTTGAATCGATAGTTATTCGTTGAATTGAAATTCATGTGTTGAATGGTATTCATATTTTGAAAGAAATTGTTATATAATAAAAAAATCTTATTTTTATCATCAATATGAACTATATAAAATAATCTCATTTTGAAATAAATTGTTTTATAGTAAAAATCTTATTTTTATCATCAATATGAAATATATAAAATAATCTCGTTTGAAATGAATTGTTTTACATTAAAAATCAAATTTTTATTATATACATGAATTGTTAAAAATAGTGAAGTGTTGAAATAGAAGACAGTTAGATAAAAATATCATTTTTATCAAATGTATGAAGAGAATATAGTTTTGAAATCGAAGAATCGATATATATATATATATATATATATATATATATATATAAATAGAACTGAAATATATCGAATAACAAAGCTGCAGTTCGTATTTTGAAACCATGATTTCAAACGATTAGTGCGGGAGATCCGACCATCGGATTTTCCCGAAACCGCAACTGTTGGGTTCGATTTGGAAATATCTTTCCAACGACACCAACTTTGTAAAAATCCAACGGTTGGACTGTCTAGAATGTTTTATTCAAATCTGAAGAAAAACAGTGCTAGAATCGATTATATTTTTATATATATAAATATAATTATATTTAATCGAATAACGACGATGCAGTTCGTATTTTGAAATCGAAATTTCAAACGATTATACCGGGAGATCCGACCGTCGGATTTTCCCGAAACTGGAATCGTTGGATTCGTTTTGAAAAGATCTTTCTAATGATGTAAATTTTATGAAGATCCAACTGTTATATTTTCAGATATGTGTGAATCAAATCTGAAGAAAAACAGCGCCATGGCCGCGTTATGGCCCGAAGCGTCGTTTGAATAAATTGGCTATTTTAAATTAAATAAAAATGGCGATAAATCGTTATAAAATATTATAAACGATATGGATGTGAAATTTAGAAATAAACTGAAGGTTAGCTAAGTCGAATGGTTTCCTGGATTTTGATCTGATGTTGGTTTCGGCCTTCGGGGTTAATATTTGGGAAATCGTTCTCTTACTGATTGACGGTTAGTGACTAATGAATTGAAATGATGCGTAGTAGTGTTTGTGTAGCACTTGTTTATTATATACGCGAGTTGCTCAGAAAGACCGGGTTTATCCCATTCTGAGTAACTGAATCGACGATAAGAAATCGAAGATGAAGATGGTGGTCGAAGACCGGAGATCTTCACCTCGTTTGGATGGTAACCGAGGTCCTGATTGGGAGGCATCCCGAAATATGGATAATGAGTGGTGATCGTCAAGACGTACGTGGTGATCGATGGGTTTGCGAGGTATACAGTGCCTCCGGTTTCGTTTAGACCCAGAACGGACTTGCAAATGGACAGTGTGTCTGACATTGGAATTTATTCTGTGTGATTGATAGCCATCAGTTGCACGGTGTGAATTGCCTATGTGACATGCTAAGATGCAGTGATCAAGGCTACTGTTGAAAAGCAAAGTCTTGTGGTGATGATCAAAGCACCGCCTGTGTGGCGTAGCTTTGTGTATAACGTGAAATCGCGAGCCTCACACTACGGTATGAACCAGAAACGGGAGAGGACATCAGGGAGGGCCTGCGTTTCTTTCTAGCTAGGAGTTGTGTCGGTGTTTTTACACAGCCTGACATTTTACTTATGTGGTTGTTGCTGTTGCGAGGCGCCTCGGATATACCGGTGACTATGTGAAGCCGAAGGAGCCATTCGTTGGCTCATTTACGCCCCATAGGGCGGGGAAATGCAGTGTTCAGGCATAATAATCCACAACGGTGGACCGGCCCTGACGATCCAAGGGGCAGTTGCGGCTGTTCCTGAGGGGCGGGAAAGAACGTCTCGAAGTCGGTAAGGACTATCTTTTGCCTTGGTTCATGACGGAAATCCAATTTCCAAATATGTGACTGTGCGGTTTTGATTGTATATATATATAGCGACATGATATATAGTACCCGTGCCATCTATGATTGATAGTTATGATTTGAATTTTTTTTTTGAAACATATAAACACTAGTAATAATATCAAATGCTTTTGTTTTATTCGTATCAAGCATATCTTGGCCATTATAAGGTAAAAACTCTATCCTCCGGTTTGCGTTGCATTGTGTGATGGGAACTGAGTCTTATAGTGGCTTCATTTTTATAAAAAGCATTGCGATGTTTAAAAGAATGATTTGTTTTTAAAGCACTGGCAATCCGATGGAGTAAACCAGTTCCACGAAAGTGGCGTGGTCCTGTGATTAGCCATATTATAAATGTGTTGAGTAGATTTCTCATACCAGTCCCATGACTGACTCATAGTTTGTTTAACTTTCAAACTCGGGTGCCCCTTTTTCTACACGGGCAGCCTTGTATTTAGGTTTTAGTTGGCTGGAGCTGAAGATGGATTCTATTATTTATCTCTTTTTATGCTGTTCAGCTCCTATTGTACATTATGTTTGTTTTCCGTTGTAGACATTTATTTATAGCTGAACTGTATTTGTACTAAGTATGATCCTGTATACTGTGTAACTCTGATGATTACGTTTATCCAGTATATTCTATTGTGCATTATCTGATGTATTTATTTATTTCTATCCTGCTATTATCTGTTTCTGTGTTATATTCCAAAGATTACCCTTGCCGCCGTCAGTACGGGGTTTGGGATTGTCACAGGGATTCAACTTTAGGAACCAATGTCAAAAAATTGTGATTGGTGTTTTTTCAACCGCTTACCAGAAATAAAAAAATTTAGAAATACAATCACATAATTAACTCTACATATCAGCCCAAGGAGACTTATAAAATTTTTCTCCAAACCCATCAGGGCCTGCACTTTTATCGATTTTCGCATTAAAAATGATATTCTTAATATCCTCACTTTTGATAGGAGCTAAAAGAACCTCAAAATAATTACAATCTATTGTGTATTTGAATTCAATATTAGGGAAAATTTAGCTTGACTAGAAGAATTATATAATGTGGTAAAATAGTTAATAGCCTCTCTCTCAACGAGAGAGGCTTTATTAATTATTTTGCTATTATAGTCAATTATTTTCCCAATATCATTCCTATTTCTCCTGTTTGACATTTTAGCACAAAAAAATTTGCTAGAAACATCACTAGTAGTTAACCAGTCAATCTTAGCCTTTTGGCTAAGATTGACAAAGTTAATGTGTAATGCATAACCAATTTAGATTGAGCATTAAAAAATGAGTATGCCAATCTTTTATCATCCAGTTTATTTTTATGTTTTTCGTATTCATCTCAAATCTCTTTTAAATCATTTTTCTTCCTGGACATATTCCAATTCTTAAGATTGTTTTTAACAATCTTCAATGTTTTATTGAACTTATACTGTGTTGTGCCATATAAGTTGTTATTAAAATAGTTTAAGACAACATCCTTATATTCACTTTCAAACACCCAACTATTAACAAACTTGAAAGGAGACTTGACAATACTACTATTATTTAAGGAAAATGACACAAGAATATGTGTATGGTCACTAGAGTTTTGGAGAAGTGTACTACATTTCACATAGAAAAAAGATTAGAAAAATCTAGATTATAAAGAACCCTATCTAGCTTACAGTGAATATTCCCATATTCACCAGATTTCCATGTGAATTTATTACCCAAAATGGGGGTTCAATTAACCCAGATTTTAAAATAAAATTTGCTACCCTTTCCAATTTTTGAAAAAGAAAAGCATTACCCTCTTTCTTTTCATTACAGTGAAATATAGTATTAAGGCCCGCAAAATTAACTAAGGACTATTAATAGATAAACTAAATTCCTCGATACAATCCCAAATCTTAATTCTACCATTTTCAAATTTTGATACATAAATAAAAGTAATCGTAAGCAAAAGACCCCCTTTATTTTTGAATATGCAGTGAATATACTGCCAATCAATAACATTACTAACAAGAGACTGAATGTTAGGATTATGTAAAACCATAATTCTACCATTCCCTCCCATTATATTATGGTTGACCATATTTCAATCAAAAAGCCTTCTTATATGAAGATCATCTATTTTTTGTCATTCAATTTATGCTCAAGCAAACCAATAATACCAGGTTTGTGTTGATTCAAAAAGTTTGAGAGGTCAAGCTGCCTTTCAGGGGAATTGAGCCCCTTTACGTTCCATGCTATAATATCCATTAAAAAATATAAAAATAATATATATAGGATACAATCCGAGGATACAATACATCTACAACAAATCACTTTGATTGTTGTACCCTGCCTTTAGATCTAATTGCTTTCCACTTTTTTTAAAACTTGTGTTACCAGTGGTTTTTAGCTAATTATCCCATTTAAAGTTTTTCTCTATATACTAATTTCTAAATTCTTGATCCTTTGCATCCTCAGTTTCCTTTGTTGTGCTTATATATGTTAAGCTTTTAGTCCTCTACTTCATTTTTATTTTTATCTGTGTTCCAGATATTGAAGCAGAGACTGCATTGTTCACTGCACTTTGGATGCTCTCCACTGTGACAGTATTATGCGAGGAAGGAGAGAGGGCATTTGCTAACAGTGAAGCATTAGTGAAGATTGGATTTGCGGATAGAAGTGTAAAGAAATTATCAACTGCAACATCTAATTTGCTTTTACTATTAATATTTGAACTTGTAAAATAACTTGATTCCTTCAACATGGGGGAGCACTCAAGGACCTATGCATTGTAAAACACATCAGTGCTTTTTGTGGTGTTTCTGGTATGAACACCATTCTCATTCGAAACCGAGGGAATTTCAGATCAATTTTCCTCAATTTTGTTTTGAGAGGAGCTGTCTGTCCAATTTTCACAAACAGTTGTTAGTTCTCGATCATTCTGCATATATTCTTTCGGATCAGACTTCTCTTGCTCACTGTTGAGTATTGATCCAGAGTCAATACTGATATCAGTCTGTTTGTTTCTTTTCTAGAGAAAACTGATAAATCTTGAAACTGTTGGGATGGGATAGGATAAAAATTACCCAAATTCGCATCATTTTTTCCTGACATATCTATATTCATTATATCTTCATTTGTGTGCGGAGAAAATGCCACAATAGGTGAATTCTATGTAATTACATCTGAATTTATCCTCGA
Organism: Allium sativum; assembly: GCA_030737875.1. Lineage (NCBI taxonomy): Eukaryota > Viridiplantae > Streptophyta > Magnoliopsida > Asparagales > Amaryllidaceae > Allium > Allium sativum. The sequence continues at coordinate 654,483,605 of CM060923.1, forward strand.
TACATTAATGTCAGGATATGCATTCTCCTTTGGTTTATCACTCTTATCTTTGTTATGAATACAATCATTTAGGGAGTTTCCAAAGCATTTACATATCTTGCATCGATCTGTGATCAATTCGTTAGTAATTTGTTGTGTGATTATCTCCCCGTCGTGCATATAGATGGATGCTTTATTGGGTAGTTTTGTTGGAGAATGGAGTTTTGATGACAACAACCTTATTTCAATATTAATTGATTATAAAATATATACAAACACCTTTATCTATAATATATATATGTACATATATGCAGGATTTATATATAGGAAATATTACCGAAGACTGTACAGTTTAAAAATGTTAAAGATTCAGAATTCAGAGATATTTCAAGACTCATGATTATTCAAGATTTCAAGAGTTCAAGATAAATATAGTTATATAGTCTAGATTATGTAAGACTCTGAGTAGCACTCCAGGTTCAAATTCAAAATAATTTCAAATTCTGTTTTCAAATTCAATCTTCAATCTCTATTTTACTTTCTACTTTTATTTGATTTTAAACTTAAGTTTTGTGTATTTATACTTTATAAGTTTTATATACTTTATATTTATATAGTTTAAAACTCTATAATTTTATGAATATGTTTATATAATTTATATTTATGTTTTTACATGATTTTCTACTTTATAATATTCATTTATAACACTATATTTTAATTCAAGAATTTCCAGAATTATATATATATATATATCAAAACACTAAAAAAATGTTCAAATTTCAAATTTATACATACACATGTCAACATATTATATATACATGTCGACATATAACTGTCATTTTTCCAAATTTGAAAGGAAGTCTCTTTTCACTATTTGTGACAGTTCTAAAACATTGCAACCTTTCACACATTATAAAAGGGGCTGATTTAGAATTTTTAATCGCTTCTTCTTCTCTAACTATTTCCCTTTCATTACACCATTATTTCTTATAATTTTTATGATTTCTACACCTATACTCTACCGAATCCAATTTTGTTTTCACTAATCTTCTTCTCTCTACACTCTCCACTCATTACTCTCTGAATCAAGTGTTATTGAAGAGTTATAGGACTAGTCGTAATCGTTTGGGTTGAGTAAAGCAATCAGTGGTATTTCTTATATCTATGAAATCAAGGATGGCTAATTGGTGGTATCCCTTGTAGTCGTGAAATCAAAGAATCTATAATTGATCAAGTGTGTGTGTGTGTGGAATCAGTAGTTTCCCTTGCAGCCGTAAAATCAAGGAGGGTTTTAATTACATATTGATATAGTAATACAACTCTATGCAATCCAGCGTTGCGCGGGACTGGACGGAGGAGAAATTCCGAACCAGTATAAATTCCAGTGTGTTCTTTCCATTTTCGCACTTTATTTTTGTTTATCTTTGCATTTGTGTTTGATTCTGTATCTGTGATTATTTCTATGGTATTTGATTCATATTTTATCACATAAATTTTATATTTTTTTTAAATTCTAAAAAAACACTATTACCCCTACCTCTAGTGTTTTTTTGCCTTAACGATCCATTCCGTAATCCATAACAATTGGTATCAGAGAAAGATTTTTCAAAAAGATCATAATCCGATTTTTGAAAATTATAAATGGTAAATTTTGAACACTATTTTAAATTCTTGCATTACATTAGTATCAGATTCAATTTTATTGACAAGTCAAGTTATCATGATATGATTTCTTGAAAAGTTTAAATGGATATATCACCGAATCGTCATGATGATATCATTTCAAATTACATTCAGTTATTTTGAGAAATCACTTGATTCTTTGAAAATTTGTGTTGTTTTGCGGGAAAAGACGTGTTATATGGTTTTTAGTGAATATTAGGCACACATCCGTAAAACGAAACTTAATTAGGCTCACCCCCGGTTATAAACTTATTGTAAATTTAGTCCCTATTTTTTGAAAATTCATCAAAAAAATACAAAAAATATATTAAAAAACCATGTAAATTCGTATTTAATTAAAACAATTAATCGTGAAAAAAATCAGATCAAAAAAACATTAAAAACAACGTCAAAATCATGAAATACAGAAAATCAACGAAATGCAGTAAATTGCATCAAAACATGCATATAAATCGATTAGTTGCATACATGTATGCATTTATTTCAAATCTGCGTCAAAACTGCAGTATAAATGCATACATGTATGCACATATTGTTAAAACATGCATCTGCTGATGCATTTATTTAAAAACTGCATACCTACGTGCAACTTATTCACGTTTGCATATATTTTGACATATATGCACACATGTATGCAGTTATATAGAAAAACTGCATACATGTATGCAATTTTTCAAACAGGCGTGCATAAATATGTGCATGTGTATTCGAATAGTTGCATAAATGTATGCAACTATTCGTAAAAGTTGCATACATTTATGCAACTTTTTTTTTTAATTTCTGTGGACTTCCTAGAATATTTATAGATTTTAGAATATATTTTTTTTAAGTGATAGCGCCTGAAAATTTGGACAGAAAACGAAAGAGGCGGAGGTATGGAAAGTGGCAGGCGGAAGATTCCAGGCGGCAGCTAAAATAGGGGGCGGGTTTACAGAGAAAACATTACAGGGATGTGGTGTGAATTTAAAACTATAATAGGGATGTGAGCCAAAAGTACCCTTTTGAAAATTCAAAAGTTCAAAAGATGGGTAAAGTGGTTGTTGGTGATTCAAATTCTGAAATGGTGGCTATTGACAATTCAAATTCCAAAATGGTCTATTGAAAATTCAAATTCTTAAAGGTAACTTTTGGAAATTCAAATTCCGAATTGGTTTACATGGGTGTTGAGAATTCAAAATCTGAAGGACAATTGAAGAAGAGTAATGACGGTTGGTCAAAAGACATCAAGAGGAAGAAATGGAAATATACAATGTTAATCAACGAAGAAATGGGTACCAGATAAGTAGAAACTTTTGATTCTCATCTATAAGTAGATTCAATACTGTACTTCTCTTAATTTTTTTAAGAATGCCGCTGGTTTCATGTAAATCCGTCAAGAACTGATCAAGTAATGATCAAATGATGTTTTTGTGAATAAAGAGAGAAGGAAACCAAAACCGTCGAAAGTTATCTTCAAATTGCATCCACATGTTAGATTATTTTGTCTCAAATCCTTTTCCAGACTGTAATTCTCATTCTCACGATCGATTTGATCGGTAGGCCATCAAATTATGATCAAAATTGAGTGAGATATGACTATCTGAGGTTGGTTATGCAAAATTGGAAAACTATTACGGAATTACACATATTGTATCGACCCGGAAAATCTGAACCAATTTTAAAATTTTAAAGTGGCTAAAATAGTGGATTTTAAATATTTAAAATAAATATTTTAAATAATAATAATGAAAAGTAAGTTTGAATCGAAGTTGAAAATAAATATAATTATTTGAATTATAAACAAGGCCTGAAATGGCGCGGTAGTTTCAAAATTTGAATTCAAACTTCGACTGACTGTACCGGGTGCAAAACAAAACGGATTTGAGTGAAACCAAAAATATTTAAATCTGTTAGTGAATACCTTTCTACAGAATCTGAAAAATCGAAGTTTCATAGCGGAAAGCAAAAGTTATGGCCAAATGAATTTTCAGAAAGGTCGCTATGGAATTTATATAGCCCGAGAAAATGGCCATTTTGCAAACTACCTCGGAATTCGACGAAACCACTTTTGTTGTATCCGGGATATGAAGTTATTGCTAGGTTTCAAATTTCATAATTTTTGAAGCTAGTATGAGAGTGTGGCAAAGGAAAATGTGTTTTCGTCGATTACAGTTAAATTGGATCGACCAGAAAAGGGCCATTTTACAAACAGTCTAAGAATTCGACGAAACTAGTTTTATTGGGACTGTATCGTCAAAACATAGCTAGATTTATTTTTCGGGAATTTTTCGAATCAGTTTGTGGCCCCGGCAAATTGAAATGTACGTTCAAATCGAATATTAAATGTTTTATATTTTAATTTGAATGAAAACTGACTGAAACATTCGAATGGACCTTCGAAACATATCCCATTGTGTTCAGAATGTGGGTAAAACGCTAGGGACGACAGTCGTTGGGTTTGAATTGGTGTTCGTGTGTGACAAGGGGTATTTTAGAAATTTAAAAATATATAAATTAATAAAAAAATCTCATTGGTCAGAAAATCCCTTTTCTCTCTCCCCGACAGTCGATTATAGGCGGACCCCTCTTCAATCCTTCTCTCTTCTTTTTCTCACAATCCACGCCGAATTAGCTCGTGCCACAGTTGAACTTTTTGAAGATCTCCCCGAGCTCTTCAAATCCATACCTGGTTGGGATTTTTTCGTTGTGTGGATTGGGAGAATCGGCGCCAGGAAGATCCCGACTTTCAACCGCCGCCGTGGGCAGCTCCGACAGCCAAGTTCAACCCCCTCCAAGGTGATGACGTGCCACTCCAAGCTCTTCGACGTGGCGTAGGTGGTTCGGTCTCAAGCCGCACGGATTTGACGAAAACCCAAAACCTAGTTTTGAAGTTTTTTTGAGAGGTACGGCTATGATAATTTTCAACTGTTTTAACACCTTTAAACCGTTGCAAACTTTGAAAAATCGTATCTTTCTCATGTGTTGACGAAAATCGATGAAACAAGAAACATCGTGACCGTGTGGACGTCTTCTACATTCTAGAAGCGACCGCATATTTTTCTGAGCCTTCTGCTATTTTTGGTGGAGTGGAACCCAATGTGAGATTTCTAAATTATAAACGATATGGAAAACGACGATGTATAAATTATATAATCGATGTATGAGTTATATAAGCGTTGTACACCTCTTGTATAAGCATTGTATAAGTTGTACGTTCGATGTATAAGTTGTATATGCGTTGTAAAAATTATATATGTGTTGAAATAGAAGTGAAATGCTATATATGTATGTATGTATATATATATATATATATATATATATATATATATATATATGCCCCTCATCCACAAACCATGGACGATATTCATTGGTTGTGATTGGTGTGAAAATTGATTGATAGCGAATGGTTGATTGAAATTGTTTGTGGTTGAAATTGATTGATTGTGGTTGAAAAATACCCGTTTGTGGTTGAGAAATATTTGGTTTAAACCACATAGGATTAGTTTGTGGAAATGAAAAAAATATACATGCCGCCTGCGTGCGAATTGGATGCATGATTTCCCATTGTCAAAAGCAGCGAGGCTTTAAGGTAGAGCGAGGAGCCGTACTAGGGACGGTCCCAATTTTAACTACCCTGCCGTTATGCTGCCGAAATTTTGAATAATATTCATGTGTTAGAATTATTTTCATTTGTTGAAACTATATTTATTCGTTGTATAGAAAACCTTCATGTGTTGAATCGAAATTCATTCGTTGAATAGACATTCATGTGTTGAATGGTATTCATGTTTTAAATATAAAAATCACCTTTTTAACTATATATATAAACTATAAAAAAACCTTCATGTGTTGAATCGAAATTCATTCGTTGAATAGAAATTCATGTGATGAATGGTATTCGTGTTTTAAATATAAAAATCACCTTTTTAACTATATATATATAAACTATAGAAAACCTTCATGTGTTGAATTGAAATTTATTCGTTGAATAGAAATTCATGTGTTGAATGGTATTCGTGTTTTAAATATAAAAATCACCTTTTTAACTATATATATAAACTATAGAAAACATTTATGTGTTGAATCGAAATTCATTCGTTGAATTGAAATTCATGTGTTGAATGGTATTCATATTACGAAGGAAATTGTTTTATAATAAAAATCCTATTTTTATTACCTATATGAACTATATAAAATAATCTCGTTTTGAAATAAATTGTTTTATAATAAAAATCATATTTTTATTACCTATATGAACTATATAAAATAATCGTGTTTTGAAATAAATTGTTTTACAATAAAAATCACATTTTTACTGTACACAGGAGTTGTTAAAAATAGTGAAGTGTCGAAGTGAATGTTTGTTGGATAAAAATATATTTTTTATCAAATGTATGAAAAGAATATAGCTTTGAAATCGAAGAATCGATATATATATATATATATATATATATATATATAGAATTAAAATATATCGAATAACAAAGCTGCAGTTCATATTTTGAAGCCTTGATTTCAAACGATTAGTGCGGGAGATCCGACCATCGGATTTTCACGAAACCGCAACCGTTGGGTTCGCTTTGGAAATATCTTTCCAACGGCACCAACTTTGTGAAAACCCAACGGTTGGATTGTCTGGAATGTTTAATTCAAATCTGAAGAAAAACAGCGCCAAATCGGATTATATATATATATATATATATATATATAATTATATTAAATCGAATAACGACGTTGTAGTTCGTATTTTGAAATCGAAACTTCAAAACCATTGTACAGGGAGATCCGACCGTCGGGTTTTCCCAAAACTGGAACCATTGGATTCGTTTTGAAAAGATCTTTCTAATGATATAAATTTTGTGAAGATCCAACAGTAGATTTTCATATATGTGTAAAACAAATCTGAAGAAAAACAGCGCCACGGCCGCGTTATGGCCCGAAGCGTCGTTTTGAGTAAATTGGCTATTTTAGAATAAATAAAAATAGTGATAAATCATTATAAAATAATATAAACGATATGGATGTGAAATTTAGAAATTAACTGAAGGTTAGCTAAGTCGAATGGTTTCCTGGATTTTGATCTGATGTTGGTTTCGGCCTTCAGGGTTAATATTTGGGAAATCGTTCTCTTTCTGATTGACGGTTAGTGACTAATGAATTGAAATGATGTGTATGTAGTGTTTGTGTAGCACGTGTTTATTATATACGCGAGTTGCTCAGAAAGACCGGGTTTATCCTATTCTGAATAACTGAATCGACGATAAGAAATCGAAGATGAAGACGGTGGTTGAAGACCGGAAATCTTCACCTCGTTTGGATGGTAACAAATGTCCTGATTGGGAGGCATCCCGAAATATGGATAATAAGTGGTGATCGTCCAGACGTACGTGGAGGTCGATGGGTTTGCGAGGTATATAGTGCCTCCGGTTTCGTTCAGACCCAGGACGGACTTGTAAATGGACTGTGTGTCTGACATTGGAATTTATTTTGTGTGATTGATAGCCATCAGTTGCACGGTGTGAATTGCCTGTGTGGGACGCTAAGATGCAGTGATCAGGGCTTCTGTTGAAAAGCAAAATCTTGTGGTGATGATCAAAGCACCGCCTGTGTGGCGTAGCTTTGTGTATAACGTGAAATCACGAACCTCACACCCCGGTTTGAGCCAGAAACGGGAGAGGACCTCTGGGAGGACACGCATTTCTTTCTAGCTGGAAGTGGCGTCAGTGGTTTTACACGCCCTAACGAGATTGACTTATGTGGTTGTTGCTGTTACGAGGCGCCTCAGATATATCGGTGACTATGTGGAGCCGATGGAGTCATTTGTTGGCTCATTTACACCCCAAAGGGTGGGGAAACATATTGTTCAGGCATTATAATCCACTCTGTGTGGACTGGCCCTGTCGCTCCAAGGGGCAGTTGCGGCTGTTCCGGAGGCTCGAGCTAGAGAGTCTCGAATTCGGTAAGGACTATCTTTTGCCTTGGTTCATGACGGAAATCCAATTTCTGAATACGTGACTGTGCGGTTTTGATTGTTTATATATGGCGACATGATATATGGTACCCATGCCGTCTACGATTGATAGTTATGATTGAAATTGTTTTCGAAACCTATAAACAATAGTGATAATATCAAATGCTTTTGCTTTATACGCATCAAGCATATTTTGGCCATTATAAGGTAAAACTCTATCCTTTTGTTTGCGTTGCATTGTGTGATGGGAACTGAGTCTTATAATGGCTTCATTTTCTTAAAAAGCATTGCGATGTTTAAAGGAATTATCTGATTTAATGCATCGGCAATCCAATGGAGTCAACCCGTTCCACGAAAGTGACATGGTCCTGTGATTTGCCATATTTTAAATGTGTTGAGTAGATTTCTCATACCAGTCCCATGACTGACTCGTAGTTTGTTTCACTTGCAAACTCGGGTGCCCTCTTTCTACACGGGCAGCCTTGTATTCAGGTTTAGCTGGCTCTTTCTGGATAGCTGGAGCTGAAGATGGATTCTATTATTTATCTCTTTTTATGATGTTCAGCTCCTATTGTACATTATGTTTGTTTTCCGCTGTAGACATTTATGTATAGCTGAACTGTATTTGTACTAAGTATGATCCTGCATACTGTGTAACTCTGATGATTTCATTTATCCAGTATATTCTATTGTTCATTACCTGGTGTATTTATTTATTTTTGTTCTGCTTTTATCTGTTTGTGTGTTATATTCCAAAGATTACCCTTGCCACCGTCAGTACGGGGTTTGGGGTCCTCACATTTTGGTATCAGAGCTTTGATTATGCTTTGTTCTGGAATATAACATATGAACGAACTCGTCAGAAATAGAACCAGTTGTGTTCTGGGACGGGTAACTCTATATAGATAGGATCAGTAATATCCTAGTATGAGTACAGCAGAATCAGAACAACTCGATAGTGACGGGGTCAGAAGTTCCTCAAGACGAGTCGAGGGTAATATGTTTTTAAATAACGTATTTGTGATAATATATATAGTCTGGTTTTAGAAATATAATTTTTGAATATATAAAAGATATATATTTAAAAGGTTGAAAAAGTAAAAAAACAATTTGATTGTTGTTTGTGTTGTGTGATTGTAGATTTGATTAATTGAATTATTAAAACGATAGTTAATTTAATCAATAATAGAATAATGGTAGAATTTATTCATTTAAATCACACATTGAACTTATTAGAAAATAGATAGAAATGTATACATGTGCATTTTATATGTTTGAATAGGTAAATGGAATATCTGTTGAGTAAAGATTTTATTTGCGTGCCCGACAAATAGGTAAACCTTAATGAGTTGGATGCGCAATTTTATTATTATATCAACTCCTGTGAATGCCATTGGATGCGGAGTGCTGGTTGTTCTGTGTGAAATAATAAACATCGCCATAAGATAGTAACAATTAATTTTGAAGTACACTACATGGCATACTTCTGAAGATAGGCATACTTCATCATATACCACATAAGCATTTGGAGCTTGTGTGATGAGGTGGACGATTTACCATACGAGCGAGAGGCTTGTATGGCGATGACTATATTTTACAGGTTGAACTGATGAGTGATATGACCATATAAAAATGTAACGATAAATTGTCAGATTAATAAAACCTCCACACGGGTCTGGAGTTGACAATAATCATGTCTCTCTAGTCATTAGATACGGCACATGGACTATTTATTTCCCACACGGGACGAGGTGACGAGGATTTATCCACTGGAGCAATTAAAATACACACTCCCTCATGCTTTGATAGGGTGACGAGAATTTATTCTATCTATACACGCTCCCCTGTAAACACCAGATTATATCACTATAAATATGTGTATGCTTTATATGATTTATTGGGTACCTAATACGGCCCAATAAATTTCCAAACCCCTCCCCGTACAAAGGAGGTTATGGCAAAAAAATTCGAAAATTCCGGGTGCTAGCCAAATTTTTGAAGAAATTGAAAATTCTCAGAAACTGAAAAGTTGGAGAATGGAAGCCAGATCGAACATAGAGTTGACTAATCATACCACTTTCGACTTTGTTCCTTTTCGGGGATGAAAAGTTTTAAGTGGGGGAGATTGTAACAACCCGGAAAATCTGAACCAATTTGAAATTTTTAAAGTGTCTAAAATAGTGGATTTTAAATATTTAAAATAAATATTTTAATTAATAATGATGAACAGTAAGTTTGAATCGAAGTTGAAAATAAATATAATTACATTGAATTATAAACAAGGCCTGAAATTTCGCGGTAGTTTCAAAATTTGAATTCAAACTTCGACTGACTGTACCGGGTGCAAAACAAAACGGATTTGAGTGAAACCAAAAATATTTAAATCTGTTAGTGAATACCTTTCTAATGAATCTGAAAAATCGAAGTTTCATAGCGGAAAGCAAAAGTTATGGCCAAATGAATTTTCAGAAAGGTCGTTATGGAATTTATATAGCCCGAGAAAATGGCCATTTTGCAAATGACCTCGGAATTCGACGAAACCACTTTTGTTGGATCCAGGATGTGAAGTTATTGCTAGGTTTCAAATTTCATAATTTTTTAAGCTATTATATGAGTGTGGCAAAGGAAAATGTGTTTTGGTCAATTACAGTTAAATTGGATCGACCAGAAAAGGGCCATTTTACAAGCAGTCTCAGAATTCGATGAAACTTGTTTTTTTTGGGACTGTATCATCAAAACATAGCTATATTTATTTTTCGGGAATTTTTCGAATCAGTTTGTGGCCCCGACAAATTGAAATGTACGTTCAAGTCGAATATTGAATGTTTTATATTTTAATTTGAATGAAAACTGACTGAAACATTCGAATGGGCCTTCGAAACATATCCCATTGTGTTCGGAATGGGGGTAAAACGCTGGGGACGACATTCGTTGGGTTTGAATTGGTGTTCGTGTGAGACAAGGGGTATTTTAGAAATTTAAAAATATATAAATTAATAAAAAAAAACTCATTGGTCAGAAAATTCCTTTTCTCTCTCCCCGACAGTCGATTATAGGCGGAACCCTCTTCAATCCTTCTCTATTCTTTTTCTCACATCCACGCCGAATTAGCTCGTGCCACATTTGAACTTTTTGAAGATCTCCCTGAGCTCTTCAAATCCATACCTGGTTAGGATTTTTTCGTTGTGTGGATTGGGATAATCGGCGCTAGCAAGATCCCGACTTTCAACCGCCGCCGTGGGCAGCTCCGACCGCCGAGTTCAACCCCCTCCCAGGCGATGACGCGCCACTCCAAGCTCTTCGACGTGGCATAGGCGGTTCGGTCACAAGCCGCGGGGATTTGACGAAAACCCAAAACCTAGTTTTGAAGTTTTTTTGAGAGGTACAGTTATGATAATTTTCAACTGTTTTAACACCTTTAAACCGTTGCAAACTTTGAAAAATCGTATCTTTCTCATGTGTTGATGAAAATCGATGAAACAGGAAACATCGTGACCGTGTGGACGTCTTCTACATTCTAGAAAGACCGCATATTTTTCTGAGCCTTCTGGTATTTTTGGTGGACTGGTACCCAATGTGAGATTTCTAAATTATAAACGATATGGAAAACGACGATGTTAAAATTAGATAATCGATGCATGAGTTATATAAGCGTTGTATACCTTTTGTATAAGCGTTGTATAAGTTGTACGTTCGATGTATAAGTTGTATATCCGTTGTAAAAATTATATATGTGTTGAAATATAAGTGAAATGCTATATATATATATACACACCCCTCGTCCACAAACCATGGATGATATTTATTGGTTGTGATTGGTGTGAAAATTGATTGATAGCGAATGGTTGATTGAAATTGATTGATTGTGGTTGAAAAATACCCGTTTGTGGTTGAGAAATATTTGGTTGAAACCACATAGCATTAGTTTGTGGAAATGAAAAAAATATACATGCCGCCTGCGTGCGAATTAGATGCATGATTCCCCATTGTCAAAAGCTGCGAGGCTTTAAGGTAGAGCGAGGAGCCGTACTAGGGACGGTCCCGGTTTTAACTACCCTGCTGTTATGCTGCCGAAATTTTGAATAATATTCATTTGTTAGAATTATTTTCATTTGTTGAAACTATATTTATTCGTCGTATAGAAAACCTTCATGTGTTGAATCGAAATTCATTCATTGAATAGAAATTCAAGTGTTGAATGGTATTCGTGTTTTAAATATAAAAATCACCTTTTTAACTATATATATAAACTATAGAAAACCTTCATGTGTTGAATCAAAATTCATTCATTGAATAGAAATTCATGTGTTGAGTGGTATTCGTGTTTTAAATATAAAAATCACCTTTTTAACTATATATATAAACTATAGAAAACCTTCATGTGTTGAATATTCATTCGTTGCATAGAAATTCAAGTGTTGAATGGTATTCGTGTTTTAAATATAAAAATCACCTTTTTAACTATATATATAAACTATAGAAAACCTTCATGTGTTGAATCCAAATTCATTCGTTGAATTGAAATTCATGTGTTGAATGGTATTCATATTTCGAAAGAAATTGTTTTACAATAAAAAATCCTATTTTTATTACCTATATGAACTATATAAAATAATCTCGTTTTGAAATAAATTGTTTTATAATAAAAATTATATTTTTATTACCTATATGAACTATATAAAATAATCGTGTTTTGCAATAAATGGTTTTACAATAAAAATCACATTTTTACTGTACACAGGAGTTGTTAAAAATAGTGAAGTGTCGAAGTGAATGTTTGTTGGATAAAAATATATTTTTTATCAAATGTACGAAAAGAATATAGCTTTGAAATCGAAGAATCGATATATATATATATATATAAATAGAATTAAAATATACCGAATAACGAAGCTGCAGTTCGTATTTTGAAACCGTGATTTCAAACGATTAGTGCGGGAGATCCGACCATCGGATTTTCCCGAAACCGCAACCGTTGGGTTCGCTTTGGAAATATCTTTCCAACGTCACCAACTTTGTAAAAATCCAACGGTTGGATTGTATGGAATGTTTAATTCAAATCTGAAGAAAAACAACGCCAGAATCGATTATATTTATATATATATATATAAATATAACTATATTAAATTGAATAACGACGCCGCAGTTCGTATTTTGAAATCGAAACTTCAAACGATTGTACCGGGAGATCCGACCTTCGGATTTTCCTAAAAATGGGACCGTTGGATTCGTTATGAAAAGATCTTTCTAATGATATAAATTTTGTGAAGATCCAACAGTTAGATTTTCAGATATGTGTAAATCCAATCTGAAGAAAAACAGCGCCACAGCCGCGTTATGGCCCCGGAGCGTCGTTTTGAATAAATTGGCTATTTTAAAATAAATAAAAATAGCGATAAATCGTTATAAAATATTTTAAACGATATGGATGTGAAATTTAGAAATTAACTGAAGGTTAGCTAAGTCGAATGGTTTCCTGGATTTTGATCTGATGTTGGTTTCGGCCTTCGGGGTTAATATTTGGGAAATCGTTCTCTTACTGATTGACGGTTAGTGACTAATGAATTGAAATGATGCGTATGTAGTGTTTGTGTAGCACGTGTTTATTATATACGCGAGTTGCTCAGAAAGACCGGGTTTATCCCATTCTGAATAACTGAATCGACGATAAGAAATCGAAGATGAAGACGGTGGTTGAAGACCGGAAATCTTCACCTCGTTTGGATGGTAACCGATGTCCTGATTGGGAGGCATCCCGAAATACGGATAATAAGTGGTGATTGTCCAGACGTACGTGGAGGTCAATGGATTTGCGAGGTATATAGTGCCTCCGGTTTCGTTCAGACCCAGGACGGACTTGTAAATGGACTATGTGTCTGACATTGCAAATTATTTTGTGTGATTGATAGCCATCAGTTGCATGGTGTGAATTGCCTATGTGGCACACTAAGATGTAGTGATCAAGGCTTCTGTTGAAAAGCAAAGTCTTGTGGTGATGATCAAAGCACCGCCTGTGTGGCGTAGCTTTGTGTATAACGTGAAATCACGAACCTCACAACCCGGTATGAACCAGAAACGGGAGTGGACCTTAGGGAGGACATGCGTTTCTTTCTAGCTAGAAGTGGCGTCAGTGGTTTTACACACCCTAACGAGATTGACTTATGTGGTTATTGCTGTTGTGAGGCGCCTCGGATATATCGGTGACTATGTGGAGCCGATGGAGTCATTTGTTGGCTCATTTACACCCCAAAGGGCGGGGAAACGTATTGTTCATGCATTATAATCCACTCCGTGTGGACCGGCCCTGTCGCTCCAAGGGGCAGTTGCGGCTGTTCCGGAGGCTCGGGCTAGAGAGTCTCGAATTAGGTAAGGACTATCTTTTGCCTTGGTTCATGACAGAAATCCAATTTCCAAATACATGACTGTGCGGTTTTGATTGTATATATATACGGCGACATGATATATGGTACACATGCCGTCTACGATTGATAGTTATGATTGAAATTGTTTTCGAAACCTATAAACACTAGTGATAATATCAAATGCTTTTGTTTTATACGTAATAAGCATATTTTGGCCATTATAAGGTAAAACTCTATCCTCCGGTTTGCGTTGCATTGTGTGATGGGAACTGAGTCTTATAATGGCTTCATTTTTTTAAAAAGCATTACGATGTTTAAAGGAATTAATTGTTTTAAAGCACTGGCAATCTAATGGAATCAACCCGTTCCATGAAAGTGGCGTTGTCCTGTGATTTGCCATATTTTAAATGTGTTGAGTAGATTTCTCATACCAATCCCATGACTGACTCGTAGTTTGTTTCACTTGCAAACTCGGGTGCCCTCCTTCTACACGGGCAGCCTTGTATTCAGGTTTAGCTGGCTCTTTCTGGATAGCTGGAGCTGAAGATGGATTCTATTATTTATCTCTTTTATGTTGTTCAACTCCTATTGTACATTACGTTTGTTTTCCGTTGTAGACATTTATGTATAGCTGAACTGTATTTGTACTAAGTATGATCCTATATACTGTGTAACTCTGATGATTTCGTTTATCTAGTATATTTTATTGTTCATTATCTGGTGCATTTATTTATTTCTGTTCTGCTTTTATCTGTTTATGTGTTATATTCCAAAGATTACCCTTGCCACCGTCAGTACGGGGTTTGGGGTCATCACACATATCTATTATTGTTTCGACTTGGTGCACCCCAAAACCATCCAATTTACCCATAAACTGTCTCTAAATCATAGTCCTTGAATTCCTCTTCGATTTTTCGCTGATTTCATCTAATTCCGTTAAGAAACGAAGAAATTACGCCTCTTGAAAGTCTGATTGAAAGTGAAAAATGAGAAGAAGAAGAAGAAGAAGAAGAGAAGAGATTTTAAGGAGCCATGACTTTTGGGCCTTTATATAGTAGTTGAAGTGTCCATTCATTTAAAATTTAAAATTCAAATTCAAATTCAAATTTTTGCGCCAAGTTGGTTGAACTACAAAATCTTCGATATTTTTCTCATACGATGCTCAAATTCAGCAAATGAATATACTATCATGACCAAAAAAATGGGCCCATCGCAATAGAGCAGATTTCGTCATCAAATTCTAGAATATGTTAATGTGTTATTCATGACAAATGAAAGGATTGCAAAAATAGGCACTTTAATTAATTTTTAAAAAATTAGTTGAATGAATGCATTGATTGTCTTGCTTGTTTGCTTTGCTTTGAATTTGAAATTTAAAACTTTAAAACTCAAATTTGATATTTAAAACTTTGTAACTCGAATCTGAAATTCAAAATTCAAAATTTTGAAATTCAAAATATTAATAAAATAAATTTTGGATGTTTGTTAGGATTAGTATTATTTCAAAATATAGTTAAAGCTGAAATATAAATAGATAATATAATAAAACTAAGAAGTAAAAACTATATGACTTTTTTGATTTACCACATGTATGTCAACATACATAAATGGTCATGTCAAAATAATGAAATTCAAATTTTGAATTTCAAAAGCTTAAACTTTCGAACTTCCCTCCATTTTTTAATTTGAAAATGCCTGTTCAAAATATAGTTATTAACTTTGTTTGTCTACTTATATACTTGTCCTGTTTCAAATATACATATATATATATATATATATTATAAGTGTATAAATTAATAAAATTATATAGACCTGTTAATATGATATAAGAGTTAAAATAATTTTTTTTTATTGTTATAAAATCTAATTTTACTTATCTTTCACATATAGCTTAAACATATATATTGTTCATATGATTGCACAAATACTATTTGTAACTTGATACTTATTTTGACTTCTTATTAAGATTTATAAAATCTTGAATATTTAACCTAATATTTTGGTATAAAAATAATAACATATATTTATATATATATGATTTTTATGTCTTAAAAGTATAGTTTAAATATAAGAAATTATAGATTAATACTCCCTCCTGTTCGTAATATAAGAAGTTATAAGAACTTTGTTATGTTTCAAAATATAAGATGTTTAAGCTTGTTATTCCAATTTTATCCCTATCCATAATAAGTGACATACACTCAAAAACAACTTTATGAGTATTTTTATGCAAGCAAAAGTAAGAAGTGGTTGACGGGAATAGGAAAGTAACTGACAACACATGAAAAGAGAAATTAATATGCAAGATAAAACTACTCTTTAAGCAAAGTGTCATATAATTTTTTTTCTTAATCCTTGTGCAAACCTCTAAAACTTCTTATATTATGAACCGTAAGGAGTATATCATATTATCAGTTTTCATTAAAATAATTTTGTTATAACTATAGATTTCTTTAAAATTTTAACATATAAATTGTTCTCTAGCAAATAAATATGTTTGGATTTTAAATTTTAAATTAGATTTTATATAGTATTACGAATATATATGTTTATGGTCTACTTTATATAATTTTATATTCTCTCTAAAAAGATCTTCAATTCTTACTATATTTACCCAACGTATATTATTTAACTCCTTAATTATTTTGAATATTTTACTACTTATCATGAATTTTTTTAATTAAACTCTTATCTTTATTATTATTTCAATCACTTTCATTTGTATAATTAATCTAAGCATAGAAATTAATCTATGTCTAGAAATTTTGGAGGTAAAGCTTTGTACTGAATTATAACACCCCGAATTTTTAACGACACTAAAAGAGGATAAATTAAATAATAATTAATTTAATATTTAGAATTAAGGAAAAATGGACTATACCATCGCGTCTGTCTCAAAATTCTGGTTAAGTTAGACATTTGGATTGCGTAAAACGGACACCGTAAGGAGGAGTTATGAGGGTTTTAAGTTTGTATACATAGAAAGAATATACACATATATATAAGTCACGTATGAGTCAGAGATGAGTCAGAATTTTATCCAGAACAGTTCAAATTCAAAAATTGGAAATTGCTCTAGGGAGTCGACCCCCTAGAGGGGTGTCGACCTATGTGTCGACCCACCCACAGGGGTGTCGACACCACTAGGGCTGAGGTGGCAGTCGGTTTCAAAGGGTTCTGCAGCTATATATATGTGTCCAATTCTCTTATTTCTTTACTGAAATTAGTGGAGCCAAATGCTACCGGCGTGCGAACTAAGATGGATTCGTTTTCTTCAACAACGTACAACATTCAAATTTGCAAATCAAATCCAGAAATTCAAGATCCATTCTTTCTCTATTCTCTAAACCTAACGCTGTGAGTTTCTAGTTGCTTTTAGTTTTAAATGAATAAAAGTGAATTATGAAAAACTACGAATTGGATATGATGTAAACTATGAATCTATGCTGTTGTTAAATCTTATACTATATCATGATAGATCTACACCTTTGGATCTAATGCAATAGTGGTTATTCTATTATATTGCCTATGTGGATCTTGACTTATAACTATATTGTGGTGAGTGTAAATATGCTAGTCTGGATTGTTACAACATTGGTTAGATATAATTCTTTATGTAAATCACATTTCACTTGTCATATTGTGATCAACTTAGATATGTTGTAAATTGAACATGAGAACCCATATTTCGATCTAAGCATGCTATTATGTCATCCTAACGGTGTTAGATCTATTTTAACCTTTGGATCTGAATTATGTGATCTAATTTATCCCCTTATGTTTATCATGTTAGATCTAAACCAATTTGACATCTAAATTGCTATTTAGATCTTATTATGCTTCTTCAGACATCATAGTTATGTTAGAATCAATTGACTGCCACAAGTTCACCAGTCTTATGTCCATCTTGTTATGATGTTAACTACATGTCCAGGCCAGTATGTGTATTCACCTTATCACCATTATAGTATATGCCTATGCCAAGTTGAACAATCACTTTTGTTACACTCCGATTATTTTTCCCTTTTTATCGTTTATGGCTAGGCTATTATCTAGCCTATGCATGCTGCCAATTTTATGAGGATGCTAGTTAAGGAACAGTGGAAAAAGGGTTAATAATGACATAATTTGAATATGAACATTTTTGGGCATATAATTCAAACTAGTGGGTATAATGGACATTAACACCTATAAAGGGAAAGGTTTAATTAATTGATTAATTAACTAATAATGGAATGTCTAGTAATTACAATAGGAATTGTAATTGTACTTATGACACGAGGTTAGGTTACATTAATGGTGGAAGTTTGCCCGGAACCGACCGGCATATCTAGCAGCCACTAATGTTGAACCTAATGTGGGAGGTCTAATTACGCAAATACGAATCGGTATAAGACACGAGGTTAGGCCAAACTGTGGAATAAGACTGTCCGGACCCGACCAACATATCTAACATCCATACGTTGTAGGCGTAATGTGGGATGTCTAGCCCATTATAAACCATAAATGGACACGGTAACGAATTGGACTAATTAACCAAATCTAGTCCATAGGGATTGTTTGATTATGAACTAAAGTTAGGTTTAAGTAAATTGATTGGATAGTGGATAGGTTAAGCAAATATGGAGGGGTTGGGTAATATTTACATATAGGCCCGCAAACTTAACTCGATAAGGTTATGTAATTAAAGACACCTAGTGGTATACATAACGGAAGGAAATAATAAAGTTATGTAATTAAAGACACCTTTTAGGGTAAGCAAAACTGATATAGGGCTATGTAATTAAAGACACCTAATGGTATACATAGTCAGTGAAAACCTAGTGGGGGATACAAGACAAAGGGGAGAGCTTATAACATATTACGTGGGACCCATTTTAGTCAGTAATTCAGAGTAGGTATCAAATAAAAGTACTCTAAACTAGGCGGAGAGGGGACATGTTTACTGACTGATTGTAAGAGATCCAAACGTGAAGGATGGTGTGGGCGGCACAAACCGACTGGGCTATGTGTGTGCATGAGTCGGGCAGAGGGGATAAGACGACTGTGACACTTATAGATATGGGGATGTGCACATCAGTGAGGGGTTGCCACTTTAGGACATGATACATCCTACCGTGGGGCCGACACAGAGTATCTACGTAGTAGGGAGCTGATCGATTAGGGTAGTGGTTAGGGTGCACTTGGATGTATGCCCTAAGTCTTTCAACTTATAGTTGAAGGGATCATCTCATTCTGGTTGTACTAGTAATAGTGCAGAGTAATCATTAGAAAAGGGCACACACCTTATCCTGTCTACCTTGTCACACCTGCCATTTATGTAATAATATCTCTTATCCACTTTATATGCCTATCATGTTACTTTTATTTATTTACTAGCTAAAAGAAACTAGACTCGCTAGACTTTATGTCTGACCCTTTTGTTTCTCCTTCTTTCTTCCGCTTCCCCCCAGGTTCTCAGGGAGGAAACGCTCAGGCTTAGTCAGGACTTAGATATCATCTTGCTAGGAGCTACTTCTGAAGTATGGCTCAAGTTCTTGTCTCTACTATGGCCTAACTCTTTTATTTGAGGAATTATGCTTTTTATATACTTATGTACTCTGATGGTGCAAAACAGAAGTTATTTTATTGTAATGGTTTTTGTCACTTATGGTATTGTGGACCATGGCATTATGATTAATGTTTGAAATAAAAATTTAAATTTCCGCTGCTATCTTATTTATATTTTTCTTGTAATTATTCTGTGTCTGTTTACCTATAACGCTTCACGAAACGTAATGCATTCCCTTAGTGAGTGACATTAACGGATGTTGTCACACTTGGTATCAGAGTAGAAGGTTAACCGATTGGATAAAGTTTTTGAAAACTATTTTCAAAAATATTTTAAAAGAAAGCATTTTAAAAAAGAAAAGACTGTTTTGAAAAACATTCCCCAAAAAGCCATATGTAGTATCCTTCAGTCCTTTATCTAAATTTCTTCCTTTTCCTTTTTCAGCATGTCTGAGGAACAAAACATTCCTAATATCCCAGAGGTCATCACAATACCTGGACGGTTCCATAGGTATTTAGAGGCCACGGCTCCTACCGAAGGCCAAGGAAATGTTCCTCCCCCAGCTGCACCGGTCATTTCTCCTCCTCCCCCTCCAAAAGCAGATAACTTCGGCAAGATCTGCAAGAAATCCGTGCTATGGGAAGGAAGCCATTCCATGGGAACGAGACATTCGTAGAAGCTCAGAATTGGATCAAGGAGACCGAGGACTTGTTCATAATCTATGAAGTAGAGGATAGAAGGAAGGTTCAGTTAGTCGCCTGGCTATTGAAGGACAAAGCCTCATTTTGGTGGGAAGTCACCCAAGCTGGACGTCCGGTGAAAACTTGGGAAGATTTTAAATAGAGGTTCGAAATGAAATTTCTTTCCCAACTCGAAAGAAGCATGCAAATGGAGAGATTCTTAGCACTCAAACAAGGAAACTTGTCAGTAAAGGAGTATGTGAATAAATTCAACCAGTTAGCAAGGTTCGGTTTAGAGTTGGTGGATACGCTGCACAAAAGGGCTTTGTGGTTTGTTAAAGGGAAGAATGAGCCATTGCATGGGTTTTCCATATCCCATATTCCAATGGGGGCCAGTTTCGAAAAGATTGTCGATATGGCCCTTAAGCATGAGGAAGACAAGGGAGAAAAGAAGGCTGAGGAGACATCCGAAAACAGGAAGGTGTGGCCCAAGAAGGGGCTGCAGTAACAGCAAAAGCAGCAGAAGAAAGAAGGGAAAAATGATAAAGGCAAGAATAAGAGAAAATGTCACAATTGTGGGAAGGAAGATCACCTGAGTTAAGAGTGTAAGCGAAGGAAAAACTCTTGCTACCACTATGGAGAGGTCGGACATTTTGCTAAAGAGTACCCAAAGAAACAGTGATCACAGGGACAGAGTTAAAGGACAAGGACTTCTGGAGGGCAGGTGCATGCTCTCGCGATCAGTGCTCCTAATAGAGGTAAAAAATATTTTTGGAATGTTTAATTTCTCTTTAAAACCACTTAATTAGAACACTTTTTGATTTTGGTGCCTCACATTCATTTATATCAGGTTCTGTAGTTGAATTTCTGCATTAATTACTTGTATGGTAGTGAATCTCGTAGTTGTTTAATACCCCATTGGTGGTTTAGCTCATTTATCTATGATTTGTCTGAGTTTGAAAATATCTGTCTTAGGCGTCGAGTTTGAATGCCATGCGTATGTGCTCGGGTTTTTAGGCTAAGGGTTGATTCTAGGAATGGATTGGCTTACCACGTTTGGTGCCATTCTGGATTGTGAGAAGAGGGTTGTTAGGCTTCTGATTTGTCATGGGAGGACCCTCGAGATTTCTTGTGACCCACAAGGGTCGGTTATGCTTAGTTTCCTAAAGTCTCTTGATGCATCTATCGTCGATCTGCAATCTGTTCCAGTAGTCAGAGATTATTTCAATGTTTTCACTGAGGTTCGGGGTTTACCTTCGAGGCATGAAATCGACTTCTGTATATATTTGGTGGACAATGCAAAGCCAGTTGCATTGTCAGTGCGCCACATGGCTCCGAGGGAAAGGAGGGAGCTGAGTAAGCAAGTAGTGGAGCTGCTTGAAAAGGGGATTATCAGATGAAGCATATCTAAATGGGGTGCCCAGTAGTATTCGCGGCTAAGGAAGATGGTTCGCTTCATTTACGTGTTGACTATAGAGAGATGAATAAACTCACTAAGAAGAATAGGCACCCACTTCCATGGATTGATGATTTGTTTGATCAGTTTGTTGGTGCCTTGGTATTATCACAGTTAGACTTGGCCACGTGGTTCCATCAGTTGAGGGTGGCTCAGGACAGCATAGATAAGGCTGCTTTTAGGACTTCGGATGGTTTCTTTGAATGGGTAGTTATGCCTTTTAGGCTGACGAATGCACCCGCCTATTTTGTCGATTTGATGCATAGGGTGTTTCGGGAGTTCCTAAATAAATTTGTTGTAGTCTTTGTTGATGATATTTTGATCTTCTCCAAAAGCGAAGAAGAGCATGCTTGACATTTGAGAGAAGTTTTGAAAACTCTCCCTGACCATCATCTTAAAGAAAAATTCTCCAAATACCATTTTTGGAGAAAAGAAGTGATATTTTTAAGGCATGTTGTCTCCAAAGAAGAGGTAGCTATAGATCCTGCGAAGGTGGTTATGGTGCAAGATTGGCAGGTTCCTAAAAATACAACCGGGGTGACAGGCTTTATTGGGTTAGCATGTTACTATAGGAAGTTCATTAAGGACTTCGCAAAGATATCAGCCCCACTCACCAGGCTGACAAAGAAGAACTTGACATCTCATGGGATATAGACTATGACGTTGCTTTCCAACAAATGAAAAGAGCTCTGACAACAGCCCCGGTCTAGACCTTGCCTGATGGAAGTAAGGTATTTACCGTTTATACTAATGCATGTGGTATAGGGCTTAGTGCGGTTCTAATGCAAGAAAGGAAAGTAGTGTGTTATGGGGGTAGACAGTTGAGAGTTCAGGAAAAGAACTACCCCACTCATGATCTAGAGCTAGCTGCCATAGTATTCGCGTTAAGGACGTGGCGTCATTATTTACTTGGAGAGAGATTCGAGTTATACACCGATCATAAATCTCTCAAGTATCTGTTCTCGTAGAAGGAGCTCAATTTAAAGCAACAATGGTGGATGGAGTTTCTAGTTTCTTATGATTTTGAGATTGCTTATACCCCTGGGAAGGGTAATGTGGTGGCAGACGCACTAAGTAGATAGAGGATGGCCCTGAGTCGTCTGTTTGTAGAAAGAAAGAACTTGGAATTCATATTATCTTATGATTTTAGGACCTCCATCGAGATTTTGCCTGATTTGTTTGCATCCTTGGAGATACGACCAACTCTTATGGAGCAGATAGGAGCTTTGCAATATGGTGAACCACAGATTTTAGACATCATGAATAAGCTCAGAAGAGGGCAGACTTCTAGTCACCTCAGTAGACATACCATAGATGAAAACAGGTGGTTGCAACGAGATGGAAGGCTTTGTGTTCCTCAAACTGGAAGCTTGATTGAGGCAGTCCAAAAAGAAGCCCATCATTCTAAGATGACCATTCATCCATGCGGTGATAAGATGTACAGGGGCATGAAGAGGGTTTTCTTTTGCACTAGGATGAAGAAAGATGCGGCTGAATTTGTTTCTCAATGTTTAATTTTCCAGCATGTCAAAGCTGAGCAAAAGAAGCCTGGTGGATTACTTCATCCGTTGGAGGTTCCGCAGTAGAAATAGGAGAGCGTCTCTATGGATTTCATAGATGGTTTGCCTAGATCGAAGAAAGGCAACCCCAGTATCTGGGTTGTGGTAGATAGACTCACAAAGAGTGCTCACTTTATTCCAGCTAAGAGTAAGAGGACGACATTATGATTGGTAGTAATTTATGTGCGTGAGATAGTTTGTCTTCACGGAGTACCTTCCAGCATCATGAGCGATCGTGACCCCATCTTTACCAGCGAATTTTGGAGGAGCTTGCAAGAAGCATTGGGTACACAGTTGTGTTTGAGCACCGCTTATCATCCTCAGACCGATGGACAGATGGAGAGGGTGAACAGTATTCTTGAAGATCTTTTGAGGTTGTGTATCCTAGAATTTGGAGGGACCTGGGAAGAGCATCTTCCTCTAGTAGAGTTTGCCTATAATAACGGTTATCAAGCTAGCATCGGCATGGCACCCTTCGAAGCATTATACGGGCGACCCTGTAGATCACCAACTTGTTGGTGGGAATCTACAGAAGATTATTACTTGGACCAAATATGGTTAGGGAAATGTCCGAAAATATTGACCTTATTCGACGGCGGATGAAGACAGCTCAAGATAGGGAAAAATCCTATGCAGATAAGAGAAGGGATGACATCGAATTTGAACTAGGAGACTAAGTTTTTATCAAAGATTCACCTCTGAGGAATGTGGTCCGCTTCGGATCGGCAGAGAAGTTGGCACCTAGGTTTTTGGGACCATTTCCCATAACCGAGAGGATTGGCCAAATAGCCTACAGAATATTTATATATACGAGTCATGTATGAGTCAGAGATGAGTCAGAGTTTTATCCAGAATAGTTCAAATTCGAAAATTGAAAACTGGCGGTAGATTTCCCACAGTAGGGGGTCGACCCCCTAGAGGGGTGCTGACACCGGGGTCGACCCCGCTTAAGGTGTGTCGACCTATGGGTTGACCCACACATAGGGGTGTCGACACCCCTAGGGATGAGGTGGCAGTCGGTTTCAAAGGGTTCTGCATCTATATATATGTGTCCAATTCTGCTATTTCTTCATTGGAAATTATGCGAGCTAAATGCTGCCGGCGCGGGAACTAAGACGGATTCGTTTTTTTCGACAACGTACAACATTCAACTTTGCAAATCAAATCAAGAAATTCAAGATCCATTCTTTCTCTATTCTCTGAACCTAACGTTGTGAGTTTCCATTTGCTTTTAGGTTTAAATGAATTAAAGTGAATTATGAAAGACTGTGAATTAGATATGACGTAAACTATGAATCAATGCTCTTGTTAATCAATGCTATTGTTAAATCTTATACTATGCCATGATAGATCTACACCTTTAGATCTAATGCAATTGTTGTTATTCTATTATATTGCCTATGTGGATCTTGACTTGTAACTATATTTTGGTGAACGTAAATAGTTAATTTGGACAGTTTCAATATTGGTTAGATCTAATTCTTTATGTAAATTACCTTTCACCTATCATATTGTGATCAACTTAGATATGTTATAAATTGGACATGTGAACCCATATTTAGATCTAAGCATGCAATTATGCCATCCTAATGGTGTTAGATCTTTTTAACCTTTGGATCTAAATTATGTGATCTAATTTATCCCCTTGTGTTAGTCATGTTAGATCTAAATCAATTGGACATCTAAATTGCTAATTTAGATCCTACTATGCTTATTGGCACATTATAGTTATGTAAGAATCAATTGACTGCCATAAGTTCACCAGTCTTATGTCCATCTTGTTATGATGTTAATTACATGTCCAGGCCAGTATTTATATTCACCTTATCATATTGATAGTATATGCCTATGCTAAGTTGAACAATCACTTTTGTTACGCTCCTACTATTTTACCCTTTTTATCGTTTATGGCTAGGCTATTATCTAGCCTAGGCATGCTGCCAATTTTGTGAGGACGCTAGTTAAGGAATGGGGGAAAAAAGGTTAATAATGGCATAATTTGAATATGAACATTTTTGGACATATCGTTCAAACTAGCAGGTAGAATGGACATTAACACCTATAAAGGGAAAGGTTTAATTAATTGATTAATTAATAATGGAATGTCTAGTAATTACAATTAGGAATTGTAATTGTGCTTATGATGCGAGGTTAGGTTGCATTAGTGGTGTAAGTCTACTCGGATCCGACCGACATATCTAGCAGCCACTAATGTTGAACTTAATATGGGAGGTCTAGGCACGCAAATACGAATCGGGCTAACACACGAGGTTAGGATCAACTGTGGAATAAGACTTCCCGAACCCGACCGACATATCCAGCATCCACACGTTGTAGGCCTAATGTGGGAGGTCTAGCCTATTATAAACCATAAATGGACATGGTAATGAATTGGACTACTTAACCAAATCTATTCCATAGGGATTGTATGATTATGAAATAAAGTTATGGTTAAGTAAATTGATTGGATAGTGGATGGGTTAAGAAAATCTGGAGGGGGTTGGTAATATTTACAAATAGCCCCCAAAAACTTAACCCGATAAAGTTATGTTATTAAAGACACCTAGTGGTATACATAACGGAAGGAAATAATAGAGTTATGTAATTAAAGACACCTTTTAGGGTAGGCATAACTGGTATAGGGCTATGTAATTAAAGACACCTAATGGTATACATAGTCAGTGAAAACCTAGTGGGGGATACAAGAAAAAGGTGAGAGCTTGTATCGTGTTGTATGGGTCCCATTTCAGTCAGTAACCCAGATTAGGTATCAAATATAAGTACTCCATACTAGGAAGAGAGAGGACACGCTTACTGACTGATTGTAAGAGATTCAAACGTGAAGGACGGTGTGGGCGGCCCAAACCGACCGGGCCATGTACGTGCATGAGCCGGGCAGAGGGGGATAAGACGACCGTGACACGTATAGATATGGGGCTGTGCAAATTAGTGAGGGGTTGCCACTTTAGGACGTGATACATCCTACCCAAGGGGCCGACACAGAGTATCTACATTAGTAGGGAGCCGATCGATTATGGTAGTGGTTAGGGTACACTTGGACATATGCCCTAAGTATACCAACTTATAGCAGAAGGGTTCATCTCATTATGGTTATACTAGTAATAGTGTAGAGTAATAATTAGAAAAGTGTGCACACCTTATCCCGTCTACCTTCTCACACCTGCCATTTATGTAATGATCTCCCTTATCCACTTTATATGCCTATCATGCTTCTTTTGTTTATTTACTGGATAAAAGTAACTAGACTCGCCAGACTTTATGTCTAACCCTTTTGTTTCTCCTTCTTTCTTCCGTTTCCCCCAGGTTCTCAGCGAGGAAACGCTCAAGCTTTGTTGTAACACCCCACCTCCGCTAGGGTCACTCGCAAAGGGAATACACTAGTTTTGGTGGAGTATTATCTAGGTAAACATACACAGAGATATCACAAGGCAGAACATAAATAAACCAGCGCTAGAAATTAAAAACCAAATTTTTATTACTTTCAAGAGAAGAGTCAAAACCCCATATATCCAAGGTACAAATTATTCCATTACATCAAGTTCCAAATAAAGAAGCATAAACTTAAGATAACAAAAGTAAATTATTCCCCATAAATAGCAGAAGCAGCCCTAGCATAGCTCAAGACCAGACTGTACATGAGCTGTCAGAAAGCAAGCTAAATCCAAGCTAAGAGTTAGTGTTTCCTCCCTGAGAACCTGGGGGGGGGGGGGAGGGAAAGAAAAAGAGGCAAAAGTAAAAGGGTCAGTCATAAGACTGGTAAGCCCTAGTGACTTTTAGTATAAAAACAAGTAAAGGTAACATGACATGCGAAAATTGGAATTAAACATAAGGATGATAACAGGACTGATATGATAATTAAGATAACAAGATAAGTCAAGTCTAGCATCGCAAATTCAAGGTTCGCTGCACCAACTGTACTAGTGTCCTAACCCATGTCAATTATTAATCATGAAATGATCCCTTTGCCCAGTATCACGAAGTGACCCATTACGGGGTCCTACGGTACGATCTACTAATCGATCGGCTTCGTACAAGTTCTAGCTCGTCATGTGTTTGTGTCATACGACCCTATCATGAAATGTAGTCACCTGTGCTAGGTCCACCATAGGGTGTATCAAGCCCTATGGTGCCAACCACCGTAACGAATCAAGCACGCATAGTGTAAACATACGCGTGCCCAATGCCTGCTTTTTCAACTCCGGACTATGTGCACGACCATAGTCCGCCTGAACCTACAATGGCGCACCTACTCAGCCGTCGTTCTGGTCGCTTACAATCAGCCCAGTAATCGTGCCCCACCCTGCCTAGTCCTAGGGTATCGTGATACATCTAAGTGGGTTACTGCTGAAAAGGACCACGTAACTAGGGTTTCTAATGGGTTAAGTGTTGTCATTCAAATTCGTGACTTAACCCTATCCAAATCATGTATCAAGTTGGTTGAGTGTGTTCAAGTGGTTCATGACTTAACCCTATCAAATCATCGTGTCAAGTTGGTTAAGTATATTCAAGTGGTTCATGACTTAACCCTATAATGTGGCATTAATTATTAATGCACACCAACCTCTCACATTAGACTAATTGTTGTGGTCACTGGATTTGCCGGGCGGTTCCGGGAAGATTTACACCACAACATAGTCTAACCTCGGGTTTTACGTGCGGTATGACCAACTACCCACATTGGATCCTATTGTTTGCAGTCACTGGATTTGCCGGGCGGTTCCTGGTAGATTTACACTGCAAACTCAACCCAACCTCGAGTTGGCCATTTTCAAGTTAATCTAAGTGTCATGCCCACGTTCATGTTTTCATGTCTAAATTCATGTCAAGTTTTCAGGTCATGTTTCATGTCAAATCGTGTCAAGTTCATGTCCATATCCAGGTTCAAGTTATAACAACATTAATTTTCAAGTTCAAAGCCAATTCATGTTTTACCTAATCTACCAAATCGTATTCCCATCGCACATAAACTCGAATCGATACAAATAAATCTAATTAGGGAATAACATAAAAAGGGACGGGTATACGGTGGCAAAAGTGATTACTAGCATAGCATGGTATAACTTGAGATAAATGATTATAACATTACTGGCATATGGAATATTGGCCTCAAACATAAAGATTCCAAATCTAGTAAAATAAGGTACTAGTCAAGATAACAGTTGTCATAAGGTGATAGTATAGTCATGGTAACGATTGACATAAGGTGATAGTATAGTCATGGTGACGATTGACATAAGGTGATAGTCATAAACGTGTGACTAATAGCAGATTCAACATTGCAGGCATGATAATATGAGGGGGTTTTCTTTTTGATTTACAACATGAATAGGCCCCAAATCAATGTCATAGTAATATGTCCAGAAGTCAAGATCCAAGATGAACAAGAATGGATGTAAAACAGTCATCATACACAGGTCCAATTTCAATTTACAACATATTCATATTACATTTACAGTTTAAATGTAAAAATAACTGGGGCTTACAGATCGTGGTTCGAGAATTAGAAAAGGAGAGTCGATGTTGAATCTTTTATGCTTAGTCAAGTCCTAACAGAAATCCCCAAATCAGCAATTCTCTTAACGTAGTTTCGACGTAGAAGAAGTAGTCCCTTTCTCTAACTTTTCAACCAGAATTAGAGCAGCATAAGGTCAGAGAGAATTTTGTGCAGAGAGACTACTGTTAGGGGCTGTTTATATAGGGTCAGGTCAATGAATGTAGACAGAAACGAGGCCAGAAACATCGAAGTGAATCCAGCTTCAAAAGTGGGCTCGGCCACCAGGTCGACCTCCAGGTCGACACTATGGTCAACCTGGTCCTGGGCAGGTTGACTACATAGTCGACCCCCTGGTCGACCTGGTCCTGGGTGGGAAATTTCCCGCCCAGTCCATTCTTAGGTTTGAATTTCGAAATTTGAATTTGAATTCTGAGCTGTTTTGAACTTGAAAATTTCTGAAAACTTCGAAAGGTCATAACTTGGTCATACAAACTCCGATTTTCGAAAACTCGGACTCATTTCCAAGCAGAATTTCGAGACGAACATAATGGCATAATCCGTTTCCCTTGATTATTATTTTAAAAACTAATTATGCCTTGATTTATGGTTATTACACGTTATAAAAATATGGGTTGTTACATTCTCCCCTCCTTAAAGTATTTCGTCCCCGAAATCTCTAAGTTAGAAAGAATATATCCTACCATCCAATCATACATCTACTCAAAGCATCATCCCCGGGCAACCATTGTCCTTAAAAGATTCTAGTGTTGTATGAACATATGCAGAAAGTGTGTGTATATGTACTTTTCTAATGCAAAAGATTAGGCGGTTACTGATTCAGTAAACCTCCTTAATGCAAAATATGTTAGTGTAATGAATCCAACATGTATGCAAATTCCTAACATAGTTTATAATCTCTACATGAGTGCACAAACATTCATTCATATGCAACATCCAAGTGATAGCATAACAAGTACCATCCATGTACAAGTATAAGCACTCATGCATATGCAACATGAAAATGTGACTGAGCCGATCTAGTGCCTAATGTGTGTCATGCATCCACTAGAAATCACTTGCAAACACTTGCAACCATTTGCAAACATCAACCATAACATGTTTCAATCACATGTTTACATCCATATGGTTCTACCAAAGGTTCTCAAGATATGATCGAGAAGATAACAAGACAAACGTCGGTAGTAAAAGCATGATACGAAAAGGTTTTCAAGTTTATAGGAAAAAGAGATCGAGAATGTACCCTAAAAAAGAAATGGGTAAAGCGCGCGTATCTTTTCTTCGGATTCCCAAGTTGCGTCTTCTGGGGCTTTACTTCACTGAACTTTAACTAGCTTGACTTCTCGATTCCTTAGCTTCTTGATCTCCGTTCCTAAGATAGGATTGGAACTCGCCTCAATGTTGCTTCTTTTTCCACTTCTATGCCTTCAAGGATGCTTGGTTCAACCACTTCGGCCAATTCATGTAAGAACTTTCGGAGATGCGAGACATGAAAGCCATTGTGTACTCCGACCAGCCTCTCGGGTAATTCTACCTTATAGGCCATCCGCCCAATCTTCTCAGTGATAGGGAATGGTCCAACGAATTTTTGTGCTAGTTTTCCAACCGCCCCAAAACGAACTACATTGCGTAAAGGAGGAACTTTTATGAAGACCATATCTCCGACTTCGAACTCTAGGTCTGTCCTTCTCTTGTCCGCATAAGATTTCTGTCTATCTTGGGCCGTTTTCATCTGTCTTCGTGTCAACTCAACCTTATCAGAAGTGTCTCTTATCATGTCAGGGCCAAGTATAAGCATGTCTGTCGTCTCCCACCAACAAGTTGGCGACTCGCACGGTCTTCCATACAGGGCTTCGAACTGTGCCATTCTGATGCTAGCTTGGTAACTATTGTTATATGCAAACTCCATGAGAGGAAGATGGTCTTCCCAAGTACCACCAAAGTCAAGAATGCATAGTCTAAAAAGATCCTCTAGCACCCTATTTACCCTTTCGGTTTGTCTATCCATCTGCGGGTGATAGGTCGTGCTCAAGTTCAGTCGTGTACCCATTGCTTCTTGCAGACTATTCCAAAACTGGCTAGTAAAAATCAGGTCACGATCACTAACTATACTAGAGGGAACTCCACGCAACCATACTATCTCTCGAAGGTAAATAGACGCTAGCCATGATGCGGTCCTCTTGCTTTTCACTGGAATGAAGTGAGCACTTTTCATGAGTCTATCAACTATGACCCATATGCTAGTATTTCCCTTCCTTGACCTAGGCAGTCCATCCACGAAATCCATCGAGATACTCTCCCATTTCCATTGCGGAACCTCCAAAGGATGTAGTAGCCCACCAGGCTTCTTCGACTCGGCCTTTACTTGTTGGCACACCATGCATTTCGAAACGAACCTTGCCACGTCCCTTTTCATTCCAGCCCAAAAAAAAATGCGTTTCATATTCCTGTACATCTTATCCCCTCCGGGATGTATAGTCATCTTCGAGTGGTGCGCCTCTTCGAGAACTTTCCTTACTAAGTCTCCCAATTGTGGGACACATAGCCTTCCAACACGCCTTAGCCATCCCTTGTCATCTATGGCATACCTACCGAGGTGACTTGACGTCTCACCACTAATCGTCTTGTCCATGATTTCGACTATCTGTGGGTCTACCCTCTGTGAAGTCCCTACATGATCTGGAAGTGTAAGTCTTAACTCAAGAAATTCTAACGTAGCAGTCAATGACTCAACAGTAGGTGTGAAATCAAAGGTTGCTATAAACTCAAGGCTTTTCCTTTCAACAAACAAGGGGCTCAAAGTCAACCTTTTTCTACTTAGCGCATCCGCCACCACGTTCCCCTTGCCAGGGGTATAAGTTATATCGAAGTCATATGAGGCCAAGAACTCCATCCACCGCTGTTGTCTCAGATTCAAATCTTTCTGTGAGAAGAGGTACTTAAGCGATTTGTGGTCGGTATACAGCTCGAACCTCTCCCCTAGAAGATAATGGCGCCAAGCTTTAAGTGCAAAAACAATCGCGGCCAACTCCAAGTCATGCGTGGGATAGTTTTTCTCATGAACTTTAAGTTGTCTGCCCCCGTAGCATATTACTCTTCCATCTTGCATTAGGACAGCGCCTAATCCCGTGCCACACGCATCTGTGTACACGGTAAACATCTTACATCCGTCGGGTAATGCCAAAACTGGAGCTGTAGTGAGGGCTCTCTTAAGTCTCTGAAAAGCAGCGTCACACTCTATGTCCCATGCAAAATCTAGTTTCTTCTTTGTTAACTTAGTAAGAGGGGCTGAAATCTTAGCGAAGTCCTTAATGAACTTCCTGTAGTAGCTCGCCAAACCGAGAAAGCTCCTCACCTCCGTTGCATTCTTAGGAATTTTCCAGTCCTGTACCGCAACTATCTTTGCAGGGTCCACGGCTATGCCTTGCTTAGAAACTACGTGCCCAAGGAACCGAACTTCCTTCCTCCAAAAATGGCATTTGGAGAATTTAGCTTTTAACTAGTGTGCTCTGAGTGTTTCCATGACTTCCTTGAGATGTCTAGCATGCTCTTCTTCATCTTTTGAGAAGATCAAAATATCGTCCACGAAAACTACCACAAACTTGTTAAGGAACTCCCAAAACACCCTACTCATCAAATCTACAAAGTACGCGGGTGCATTCGCTAACCCAAACGGCATGACGAGCCATTCGAAGAACCCATCTGGAGTCCTAAACGCAGTTTTGTTAATGCTATCCTCAGCCACTCTAAGTTGATGGAATCCTGTGGCTAGATCGAGTTGGGAGAAAACAGATGCTCCCACAAGCTGGTCAAACAAATCGTCGATTCTTGGTAGTGGGTGCCTATTCTTCTTTGTCAGCTTGTTTAACTCACGATAATCTACGCATAGACGAAGCGATCCATCCTCCTTAGTAACGAATACCACCGGAGCACCCCCTTCAGAAATGCTTCGCCTTATGAAATTTTTCTCAAGCAACTCTTTAACTTATTTACTGAGCTCTCTTCTCTCTTGCGGGGCCATGTGCCTAACGGGCAATGAAACTGGCTTGGCATTATCGACAAGATAAATTCGGAAGTCTATCTCACGTTTAGGAGGTAACCCCCTCACCTCATCAAAGACATCTGGATATTATCGGACCACTCTCACAGATTGCAAATTATCGACGGACGAGTCAAGAGATTCAATATAACACAACATGACCGGACCCTTAGGATTACAAGAAATTTCAAGGGTATTACCAAGGCGAGTCACGAGCCTCACTACCCTTTGTTCACAATGAAGAATGGCTCCATAATTGGACAGCCAATCCATACCTAGGATCAAACCATATCCCATAAATCCGAGAACATAAGCATTACACGTGAATTCTACGCTTAAGATAGAGATCCTCAAATCCACACACATCATAGATAAATGGGCGGGGCCCCAATTGGATTTGAAACTATAACGGGATCCTCAACCAGACTAGTACTTAGGTGGATATTTTCAACGATATCAGAAGAAATAAAAGTATGCGATGCGCCAGAGTCAAATAAGGTTCGAACAGGAAAGTCAGAAATGTGAACAAGGCTTTCTACGGAAATATTACTACCTCGGTCAAGAGCTAGAGTGGTGTTGAGAGCATGCAACTGCCCTCCAGAAGGTCCTGCTCGCTGGGTCTGCCCTTGCTTCTGCCCTTGCTTCTTAGGGCAATCCTTGCTGATGTGTCCAGTATCTCCACAATGCAAGTATTCACCCAACTTCCTCTTCTTCTTTCTACAGTCTTTAGCTAGATGTCCAGTAATACCACAGAAGTTGCACTTCTGGGTCTCACGTGGTTTGTTGTTGCTCTTGTTATTCTTGATATCCTTGTTACAACCTTCTTGGAGTCAACTTTCTTATTCTGAGTCTCATTAGGCTTAACCTCCTTCTTGCTATTCTTGTCTTCCTCATGAAGTAGAGCCATATCCACCAAGCTTTCAAAGGTCGCCCCATGGGTATATGAGTTATGGCCAAACTGTGTAGTGGCTTGTTCAATCCTCGAGCAAAGCGTATAGCCTTTTTCTGGGCTGTGTTGACCAAATCCAAACCGAACCGAGCAAGCTGATTAAACTTATTCACGTACTCCCTAACAGACATGTCCCCTTGCTTGAGTGCTAGGAACCTCTCCATCTGAAGGTTCTCTTCTGCTGACGATAAGAATTTAAGCCCAAACCTCTCTCTAAAGTCTGCCCAAGTCTCAACTGGCCTGGTAGCGTTGGTGACTTCCCACCAAAATGCAGCTTCGTCTTTCAACAACCATGCTGCCAACTGAACTTTCCTATGGTCCTCCACATCAAAGATAATAAACAAGTCTTCTGTCTCCTTTAGCCAGTTTCGTGCCTCAACAAAGGTTTCAGTTCCAACGAAGTTCTTGTCGCCCATTGCTTTAAAGTCTTTGCATATTTTGGCAAAGACGGTACCAGGAGGAGGAGGAACCGCGGCCACTGTGGGAGGAGGAGGAGGGATGTCTGCCGGGCCCGCGCCATTGGCCCTGGCTTCTAATTACCTTCGGAACCATCCAGGTACGGGTATTCCCTTAGGCATGTTAAGATCAGCCATGCTGAAAAAACGAAAGGAAAAGATTCAAACAAGGAAACAAAGGAAAGTGCTAACGGCTTTTGGGGAATAGCCTTTTTAAACATAAAACTTTTCTTGAAAAATGCTTCTTTATAAATGGTTTTGAAAATAGTTTCAGAATGTTTTTAAAACTTTTGCCCAGCCTGGTAACCTTCTGCTTTGATACCAAATGTAACACCCCACCTCCGCTAGGGTCACTCGCAAAGGGAATGCACTAGTTTTGGTGGAGAATTATCTAGGTAAACATACACAGAGATATCACAAGGCAGAACATAAATAAAGCAGCGGTAGAAATTAAAAACCAAATTTTTATTACTTTCAAGAGAAGTGTCAAAACCCCATATATCCAAGGTACAAATTATTCCATTACATCAAGTTCCAAATAAAGAAGCATAAACTTGAGATAACAAAAGTAAATTATTCCCCATAAATAGCAGAAGCAGCCATAGCATAGCTCAAGACCAAACCGTACATGAGCTGTCAGAAAGCAAGCTGAATCCAAGCTAAGAGCTAGTGTTTCCTCCCAGAGAACCTTGGGGGGGGGGGGGGGAAACGAAAGAAAAAGAGGTGAAAGGAAAAGGGTCAGTCATAAGACTGGTAAGCCCTAGTGACTTTCATTATAAAAACTAGTAAAGGTAACATGACATGCGAAAATTGGAATTAAACATAAGGATGATAACAGGACTGATATGATAATTAAGATAACAAGATAAGTCAAGTCTAGCATCGCATATTCAAGGTTCGCTTCACCAACTATACTAGTATTCTAACCCATGTCAAGTATTAATCATGAAATGATCCCTTGGCCCAGTATCATAAAGTGACCCATTAAGGGGTCCTACGGTACGATCTACTAATCGATCGACTCCCTACAAGTTCTAGCTCTTCATTTGTCTATGTCATACGGCCCTATCCTGAAATGTAGTCACCTGTGCTAGGTCCAACATAGGGTGTATCAAGCCCTATAGTGCCAACCACCGACACGAATCAAGCACGAACAGTGTAAACCTACGGGTGCCCAATGCCTGCTTTTTCAACTCCGGACTATGTGCACGACCATAGTCCGCCTGAACCTACAATGGCGCACCTATTCAGCCGTCGTTCTGGTCGCTTACAATCAGCCCAGTAATCGTGCCCCACCCTGCCTAGTCCCAGGGTATCGTGATACATCTAAGTGGGTTGCTACTGAAAAGGACCGCGTAACTAGGGTTTCTAATGGGTTAAGTGTTGTCATTCAAATTCGTGACTTAACCCTATCCAAATCATGTATCAAGTTGGTTAAGTGTGTTCATGTGGTTCATGACTTAACCCTATCAAATCATCGTGTCAAGTTGGTTAAGTATATTCAACCGGTTCATGACTTAACCCTATCATGTGGCATTAATTCATTAATGCACCCCAACCTCTCATATTAGACTAATTGTTGTGGTCACTGGATTTGCCGGGAGGTTCCGGGCAGATTTACACCACAACATAGTCTAACCTCAGGTTTTACGTGCGGTATGACCAACTACCCACATTGGATCCTATTGTTTGCAGTCATTGGATTTGCCGGGCGGTTCCGGGCAGATTTACACAGCAAACTCAACCCAACCTCGAGTTGGCCATTTTCAAGTTAATCTATGTGTCATGCCCATGTTCATGTTTTCACGTCTAAATTCATGTCAAGTTTTCAGGTCATGTTTCATGTCAAATCGTGTCAAGTTCATGTCCATATCCAGGTTCGAGTTATAACAACGTTCATGTTCAAGTTCAAAGCCAATTCATGTTTTACCTAATCTACCTAAATCGTATTCCCATCGCACATAAACTCGAATCGATACAAATAAATCTAATTAGGGAATAACATAAAAAGGGACGGGTATAAGGTGACAAAAGTGATTACTAGCATAGCATGGTATAAATTGAGATAAATGATTATAACATTACTAGCATACGGAATATTGGCCTCAAACATAAAGATTCCAAATCTAGCAAAATAAGGTACTAGTCAAGATAACAGTTGCCATAAGGTGATAGTATAGTCATGGTAATGATTGACATAAGGTGATAGTATAGTCATGGTAACGGTTGAAAAAAGGTGATAGTCATAAACTTGTGACCAATAGCAGATTCAACATTGCAGGCATGATAATATGAGGGGTTTTTCTTTTTGATTTACAACATGAATAGTCCCCAAATCAATGTCATAGTAATATGTCCAAAAGTCAAGATCCAAGATGAACAAGAATGGATGTAAAACAGTCATCATACACAGGTCCAATTTCAATTTACAACATATTCATATTACATTTGCAGTTTAAATCTAAAAATAATTGGGGCTTACAGATCGTGGTTCGAGAATTAGAAAAAGAGAGTCGATGTTGAATCTTTTATGCTTAGTCAAGTCCTAACAGATATCCCCAAATTAGCAATTCTCTTAACGTAGTTTCGACGTAGAAGAAGTAGTCCCTTTCTCCAACTTTTCAACCAGAATTAGGGCAGCATAAGATCAGAGAGAATTTTGTGTAGAGAGACTAGTGTTAGGAGCTGTTTATATAGGGTCAGGTCAACGAATGTAGACAGAAACGAGGCCAGAAATATCGAAGTGAATCCAGCTTCAAAAGTGGGCTCGGCCACCAGGTCGACCCCCATGTCAACACTATGGTCGACCTGGTCCTGGGCAGGTCGACTACTTAGTCGACCCCCAGATCGACCTGGTCCTGGGCGGGAAATTTCCCGCCCAGTCCATTCCGACATTTGAATTTCGAAATTTGAATTCAAACTCTGAGTTGTTTTGAACTTGAAAACTTCTGAAAACTTCGAAAGGTCATAACTTGGTCATACGGACTCCGATTTTCGAAAACTCAGACTCGTTTCCAAGCAGAATTTCGAGACGAACGCAATGGCGTAATCCATTTCATTTTATTCTTATTTTAAAAATTAATTCTGCCTTGATTTATGGTTATTACACGTTATAAAAATACGGGTTGTTACATTAGTCAGGACTCAAATATCATCTTGCTAGGAGCTATTTCTGAAGTATGGCTCAAGTTATTGTCTATGCTATGGCTTAGCTCTTTCATTTGGAGAATTATGCTTTTTATGTACTTATGTACTCTGATGGTGCAAGACAGAAGTTATTTTATTGTAATTGTTTTTGTGACTTATGGTATTATGGACCACGGCATTATGATTTACGTTTGAAATAAAAATTTAAATATCTGCAACTATCTAATTTATATCTATCTTGTAATTGTTCTTTGTCTGTTTACTTATAATGCTTGACGAAACTTAATGCATTCCCTTAGTGAGTGACATTAACGGACTTGAGGTGTCACATGAATATTAATTCCTTTTGAAGCCAGTTCATGAATGTCTGAGTGTGATTTCATCTTTGTGTCTATTGGATAGGAAGATAAACTGAAAAAGGAGGATAGCTAAAACACCTCACACCTCTTCGTACTCTTAAAATAGACTATACCGAGAGATGTAGGATATTTTGAGTTATAAATATATAAATCATAGAGACTAAGATGCATAAGAAATAATAAAGCATAGTGGAAAACATTTAAACTGAAGCATTATTTGTTTTTTCAAAACCTAACCTTTTTTTTCAGTCACAAAACATAAAGTCAAATCATAACATGTCTCATAAACACCTCAAGCTGACATAAAATCAGAGTGCATA
The DNA here is from genome assembly GCA_030737875.1 of Allium sativum. Taxonomy (NCBI): domain Eukaryota; kingdom Viridiplantae; phylum Streptophyta; class Magnoliopsida; order Asparagales; family Amaryllidaceae; genus Allium; species Allium sativum. The sequence continues at coordinate 654,521,627 of CM060923.1, forward strand.
ATAATAATCACTCTTAATCAACAGTACAACAAAAAAGAATTGAAAAGATACAAAAAAGAAAGACATATCTAAGTAGAAATGAATTTTTGAAATGCATCTGAAAACCCAGATATCAGCAACAATCAACCCTGCGATCCTAAGGGGAAGAAAAGGTAAAAAGAGGAGTGGATCAGACAATAAATCTGGTGAGTGAAGTAATTACAAGCATGATTAAGCAAGACAACGGAAGTAGAAATGGAAATAATTCCAATGTCATAAGGTAATGTGTTCATGTACAACTAAAGTAGATTCAACAAATAATTGATTTTGTTCAATTATTTGATTTTTTGTGTTGTTTCAACTGCTATAAGAATATGACTACTACAGAAATATGATTCACAGTGTAGAATGTCACTGTGGACCTGCCCATCGTGAACTCGATCATCGCATGTCTATCCACTAGTAAAAACATAGATTAGGATGAATACCTAATATTACCCATCGATCAGCCATTCTTACCCGTTCTCTGTAGACCTGGCCATCGTAAACTCAATCACCGCCGATTTATCCCCGATAAATACATAGTTAGAGCATGGACATAGTATTCCTTAATCGATTTCTGCACAATCAGGGATCACTAAGCGCTCTAGCTAACGCCCTAACATTTTGACTGGTTATATACCATGATTCAACATAAACTTACCTACCTTCAACCTCGTTTTAAGATTATCAATCCTTGGACTGAAAGGGAATATTGCTAGTATATGCCCCTTAGCAAATATTCTAATTTGCTCTCGCTGTTTAGTTCCCCGAATCTAGGCCATGATTATATACTGAGAATTTGCTTATTAATATAATCCAAGATCTAAGTTTAATATAATAAGCCTTCTTATTTTATCTTTCTTTTTAATTGTACTCCCCATGTTTCAGTTTTAGTTGAAAATATCCCAAAGTTGCCTATTTCGAACTATCTTCTTTTAATTAAATATTTTCTTGCTTTTCAACTATTATCTGTAAATTTGCTATTTTATTATTTTAAACCATGTTTGCGGTTCTCAAAATTTTTACACAAATTATCATATCAAAGTTGATTCAATTCTAGGCTTGGAGGCTACCATTTGCAAATTAAATTACCATTTTAAAACAATTGTAAATAATTGTAGAAAATTGTAAATAACTAAAACATAATAACTGTAAGAAAAAATGAGAAGAATCTTACAGAAATGAACTTAAAAACTATAAGAAAATATAGAAAATAAACTTGTGGATAAATAACTTAAAACTAGTAGAAAAGTGCATGAAAAACTAAAGAAGAAATATAACTATTATGAACCTATTTCTTTAAATTACTTACGAATATAAATAATTGCGATACTCGCCTCAGGTCCTTAGCTCTTGCTTGTGGATTTTGCGGATGTCCTATAGCATTTGATATTTTTATTCATAATAAGCTTCCCTTTGGAAATGTTTAAAATTAGGGTTTCGCCTTTGGAAAACCAAATCCAAAAGGGAGAGGATTTGATTATGGAAGTCTTTTTAGACTTATGCTTTATTTATGGTGAAGCTTAGGGATCACACGCTGTTGGATTTGAATATAAACTCTGGTCTAACTGCGTCATAGACTAGATATTAACCATCAGACCATGCAAACAACCCTCAGATTTCATTTTTTAAATAACTTAAAATCGAGTTCGGCTTTCATCTAAACGAAATCTCATCTAGCTTGTTATGTGAATTGAACCGAGTGTCCTGGGTGTTGACCTTTGGCTCGACCCGACTGTAATAAGGGACGACTTCTAGTGGCATGTTGTATATATTTCTTTTCGCCTTTATAATTTTTGCATTTTGTTTCTTTAATAATTTTTTCATATGAACTCGAATTTTGACAATTTATACATGTAAATTACTCAAAAAATTCTGTGGACCCAATGGTGCCACTACCATAGCTAAATTCTGACAAATTCATAAACCTATTTTATTATTTAATCAGTCAATTAATTATTATTACTACTTAAATTTTGGGGTATTCCACTATTCCCTTCTTAAAGGATTTCGTCCTCGAAATCTCTAGGGACAGAAGAATGAAATAAGTAACTACAACTAATGCCTACATTCGCCAAGATAGTCTAACATAGTGGTAAGGTGTGTACCTACCAAGTAAGAGGTCAGAAGTTCAAGACCCCCCTAGACCTATATGGTGATGTATTAATCAATTTCAAAAAAAACAAAACCAAACCTTACTTCTATCTAATCAAACATCATCCGTTGCGTACGTTGTCATTATTTTTTTTAATGTATTTTATATTATCATGCAATAATGTGGTATATATGTCCCTTCTAATGCAGAAGATTATGAAGCCAACTAATTCAGTTGGTCTCTTTTTCATGCAAATAATCCAAATGTCTACAAAAATCCAAATGATAACTAAGATAGTTCTATATGCATGCTACAATTATCATCCATATTTAACTATCATATGATAATTATCCATTTATAGCAAATTAGGAAATAAAATAAAAGTGCACACGTGTAACACCCTGCAAAAGTATAGCCATAAATAGACAAAGGTAATTAAATTAAATATAAACAATAATAAGCTAATGAGATAAAAATAAGAATTTTTGAATAATCGAGAATTAGTCCACAAAAATATTAATATTGAATTCACAATGAAATTCTGATCCATTTTCATATTTTATTTATCGAAATTGGAGTTTGTATGAAGAGGTTATTAATAAAACAGGTTATACGTAAAATATATACACACAAGATTTGAAATTCAAATTGATTAAATATAAGTTTGGAATATAATTATATATTGATGGTCATAATGGAATATTCGTCGAAGGTTGGATTTGAAATCGTGTGTGTGTGTGTGTATATATATATATACAAAGAGGGACTAGAATAAGCAAGAAACAGAAAAAACAGTTAGTTTAATAAATTATTTAATGTAAATTAGTGTAAAGGGAAATTAAATTTCCTAGCTCGACCCTATAAGGGAGGTTGACTTCCCTTATAGAAGGAGGGTTGACCTAGGCATCAACCTCCCTTAAGTGTGAGAGGCGGAGGAGGCTTATTTTCTAGCGATTTGTATATAGTTTCACTTCAAATGAACAGTCCAGATTAAATAACACTAATCCTCCATTCTATATACATACTAGCAAATATAAATAGACCTAGCCTCTCCCAAAACACTACACTTTATTCTATTATGCTCCATTACTCTGCCTCTCTACCCTTTCTAAATTCTAAAATAAAGGTTAGGATTCTTCTCTTTCCCTAACCTATATTCTATCTCTTCTAATATGAATTCTTATATAGATTCTGGAATTAAGAATAATATGTATGTATGAGATTCTAAATCTAATTATATATATATATGAAGGAATTGGAGTAAGTTGGTTTGAAGGCTAAAATCCAGATTTTTGTTAGATTCTACACTAAAATCAATATTCTTCCCTTCCTATCTCTATGAGCGGAAATTATATTAGTTTGTTATTCCCTATATCTTGTAAGTGTAAATTTGGGTTATTATGCCTAAAGTGATTTGGATTTGAACGAAAACAAAATAATACAAATCCTTCAAAATCCTTATTTTTATTACTTACGAAAATGATCAATCAATTGTTGTATTTTGGGATTATTTATTGATGCAATAAAAGAGAGGCATTTGAGTGTTGTACAATTTCCATCGTCTAATTCATTTGTTTATGGATATTTATAATTGTGTATACTAAGGCACAAGACTTAAGTATTGTTGATTCAATAGGTTTAAGCATCTATTTTTAATTGAGCATTTTATTCACAGAATCACTAAATTCTTAAGTTTTGTATTTAAAAACATATAAAAATGAAGAAATACCAAAAAGAAAGTTTTACATATATAATTGAATTATTGCACCTTGCTTGTTTTATGTTATTGAAATAATCATTCAAACTTTGGTTACAAGTTTTATGCATAGGTAGTTATTTCCCTTTTATTTATTGAATGTGAATATACATATGTCACGTGATGAAGTTAGGGAAATAAACTAGTTTATCATGATTATGTTGTTAGGATTGACATTTCAAATGAATTAGGGCAGTTATTCACGCACCCTTAATTTATGTTTATTTACCATTATTTATTAGCATTATTAACTTATTATTAATGTGCATTAATTTCGTATTAGATAGCATACTAAATGCGTTAAAATAGGAGAGTAAAAAAAAATGTCCCCATAGGAAATTTGTATGTGTTTAATTATCAATGGCTTTTATGTTTATTAATGACACATAAAGGTTAATCCCTACTTGTAGTAGAAGCCAACTCGGAACAGACCGGCATATCATCATCTACAAGTTAGTCGGGTTAATGTGAGATGTCTAAGTGCCATAGGCTTTTATTATTATTGTTATTATTATTATTATTATACAAAGGTATGCGGTTAAGGCCAACTTGTGGTAGAAGCCTTACGTGTTGTGACATCTCACATCCATTAATGTCACTCTTTAACAGAATGCATTAAGTTTTGTGAAGCGTTATAGGTAAGCAGAACAAAATCTCACAAGATAGATGTATAAAATAGCCGTGGAAATTTAAAACTTTATTTTCCAACAGAAAACATCGTTGCCTTAAAATCCAACTACAACATCATACTGAAATACTGGAACAAAATACATTTAATAAAAACATCTGTCTTGCTCTAAAAACCATCAGAGTGCAGAAATGAAAAATCAAAATCTCCATAAGTACGCAGCCATAAAAAAGTAGACAAGTAGACAAAGTGATACATCGAAGCAGATCCAGATCTAAGCAGAAACAGAAGAGAGAGTCTTAATCAAGCCTAAGCGTCCCCCCCCCCCCGAGAACCTGGAGGGGAAGAAAAGAGAGAAAAGGAAACAAAACGAGTTAGACATAAAGTCTACCGAGTCCAGTGGCTTTTAGCATATAAAGATATAAAAGTATCCTGAAAGTAAATAAACTGGATGAGACACAACTGTAGTAGCTAATTGGTATAAACAAGATGGACAGGATATACAAACAGGAGAAACTATGCTTCTCAATTACCTTCTCTGCGCCAATACTAGCATACCGCATTAAGTGTTTCCAATTACTTAACAGAAACATAATGATCCGAACAGAAATATAATGGTAGACTTAGGTGTACTTCTAGTAACGAGTTTTACCCCAAACAAAAGTAACAGGTACCTAAATAGAAAGAAGGGATGCTACCCCAAATAGAAATAACTCGTACCTAAACAGGACCCTAATTACTACCCCCAAAGATCGGCTCCCTACCACGTAAATTGTGACGGCCCGCCCCGCACCAGCCTGCATTTCCTCCGAAAGTGCGCTGTACACATGCCCGACTAGCACGGGACGGTCGTCAGAAGAAAGGAAAGAAGGGAATTAACTAACGAGGAACCTGTAGAATATCTCACAGCGCATGGAATAAAATATAATAATAACATACTTGACATAAAACAAGTGAGACAGTGCATAAGCTGATAACTAAAACCAACATCAACATCAGAGCAGCGGAAATCCAAATACAGCTTATTACAACTTTCCAAATTTACTGTCTCTAAACAAAAGAAAGCTAAAGTAGAAGATGCACCACTAATGCCCAAGCAGTGATCATCAACAACACAGGGAGAATACTGTATATATATTATGTGGAAGCCTCCTGCTCGTCTCCGGATCATCTACCCGTGCATCACCAGCTAACCTGTCTCTAGTCTGCTCGTGTGAGCACCCAGAGTAATAAGAGGAGACATAAAACTCTGGGTCAGACATAAAGCCTGGTATGAGCAATAAGCATCTAAACAGAACAGTAACAGGTATACTAAACCATACCTGAACCTGGACCTTCAACCAAAGAGTTTGTACCACATACCGTACAGTACTCTAAGGTTCCATAATAAATAGTGTAAAGAATACGGGAGTGGGGTGTGTGTGTCGTCATGATGGGAAACAAATCAAACATAGCAACCATCCTCACATCTCTCACTCAGTGCGTAAAGCATACGATGTCCACTACTGTCAATCACTAGACCCATCGAAGTAGTGACGGAGTTCAACTTGTACAACTACTGCTACTACCAAGCTTACCACATGGAGTCATGACCAAACCTTTACAAATGACCCCACTTCATTGGTCTATAGCCCTTTAGTCGTACCTAGGCCACTGTGGCCCTGAATCCGTTCACGTACCTCCCATACATAGTGATCCAAAGTCATAGACATCGATAGCCCCTTGGCACACGTCCCGCAGCAAAGCCCAATCATGAAGTGAACTCATCGGTTCCCAACTGGATCCTGAGCTCTAACTTCCCATATTGGACTACCTTTACATCTCGGGTTATTGGTCAATACTGGGTCAGGTCGGATTCCTTTCAAGCCATCGGTTCGGGTCGGGTCCACTGCGTTGTGTTAGTGCATGGTCTTCCTCTGATAGCGGTTCGGTTCGGGTCCACTCCATCGCGTCGGTTCGGGTCGGGTGTCCCCCTTCGGGTCGGGTCGGGTGTCCTCCTTCGGGTCGGGTCGGGTGCCACCTCCCATCCAGTTCATGCTCCCGCTCCGATCAGCTCCCTCGTTCTTCACGTGCTCCCATCCAATCCCTCCTCCTTTATCCGATCCGATCCCAGTTTAGTTAGCGTGGCCTTCCTTTTTGCCAATTTTCTCAAGTGTCAGGTTCCGATCCGATCGAATCCCTTGCCCAGTTCAACTTATCCGATCCGAGCCACCATATCCGATCCGATCCGATCCTGCACTGTTTTCTGAAACTTTTCCAGCAAGTGTTTACGCCATTCGACGACGTTTTCGACCAATCTAACTATTCTAATCAATCACAAAACATGTCAAATAGTCATAGCAACATAGCAAACTAACCACAAACACCAAAACAATGAATTTACATGTCAAAATGGATCAAATATACCCAAAACCCCTTATTTTCCCTTAAGCATGTTTAAGTAAAACTAATCATAGGGTTAACAGAACTTAACCAAATTAAACCAAATTTCTACCAGAGGCATAAAATATTATTTTCGAATTTATAGATATTTTTCCAGAATTTATTGGTGTATAAATTCGCTAATCTTCACTAATTACCCTTAATTAACTGTAATTAATGTCAAAACAATGCTAATCACTCACCTTTGCCACAAATAAATTTCTCAGTACTGAAACCTCGCTGATTTGGATGAATACTGATGTCTAACAACAGTTCTAACCTTGCTTTCGTGTTTTCTCTCCTTAATTTGATGTAGATTAAGCCAAAACTTGATTAAAGAGTGATTAGAAGGTGATTTGGGTGTTGGAGGCCATTGCTTGGGTTCCAAGAATGAAAGTGGCGGCTGAAAGAAAAGTTTTCTAACCCTAATCAGCCCATATACATCTCCAATCCCGAAATCCCCTTTGGGCCTAGCTGCTAATTACCCGGTTATGCCCAATTAAGATGTTTTTCACCATCTGAAACTTGTTTCAGCCATATCTCCCAAACGGTTAGTCCGTTTGGCTAATGTGACCACTCTACGGAATTGTAAACCATCATCCGAAGATAATGGAAGTTGCTTCAGGTCAAAATTCCCTTCCAGTCAAAAGTTATGGCCAAAACAGTACCAACTAGGTGTAAATGGTCATTTAAAAATCGACAAAAATCATGAACTTGGGAAATGACCCCAATAGTCGTCTCCCAAAGTTACATGACCATACGGCTTCGTATGTGAAAGAAATAAATATTCTACGGTCCTATGATGCGTAGAATACGGGTCGTTACATAAATACCCTATGTCAGCCCCATAGCAGGGGTTATTTCTTCCTAAAGTGACAACTACCAGAAGGACACAGACCTATTTACTGGTGTTATAACGGGTTATTTTCCCAAGCAAGCCGGACTTATGCACGTACATGACTCCGTTGGAATGCACCATCAGAACATCTCCACCTAAATGAACCTCTTATAATTAGCTCAGTAAGCATGCCCCTGAACCCTACCTAGTGCAGGGTCTCCCTTTAATACCAGAATGGGTTACTGACTGACATAGGCCCCCACACAACAGATGACACAAGCCACCCTTTAGACTTGTATCCCCAATTAACTAGGATTTTGATAGGTTATGCCCAACAGATTAACAAGCCCGTATAACACTAACAGATCAAATAGGTTAAGTTAAATGGGTTCGTATACCACTCTCCCCACAGATTTAACAGAATTACTTAACCTTACATATTCAACATGTTTATTTAACCCCACCCACAAATTAACGAAAGCCACCAATTAATAGGTTTATATGTATATAACCCCCACAGATTAAATTGGTTAAGTATTACAGTTTCATTAACATATTCCGCTGAATCGTTAAATTAAGCCTACAGATTTATATGCCCCAGACCACAAGTCATAATTCATAGTCTAAGATACTCTCCAAATTTTAGTCATATTTTATAGTATAGTTTATGCCTCCACATTCTTGTCATGATTCATAGTACAAATTATGCCCCCAAATTATCATTCTCAATCATTCCCATATTATCCCAATTTCGTTCGTACGCATGTTTTGCGATATTGGCCTAGGCTCGAAGGTGGCCTAGATTATAAAAATAAAATGGGAATGAGAGAGAGAAGAATATAGTAATAAAGACGGGCATAGGACACCAGAAATATGCATATAAGAACAGAACAACAGATTAGGCATGTAGAGGAATACATGTAATAACAGATCTGTTTAGGTGTGAATCAAATTCTTAATAGGCATAGGTTCAGATCCTGATTTATAAACATGTCAGGGTTACTATTAAATTTTTATGTCTAAAAGTAACATGAAATCACAGAGACATGATCAAAAGAGAAGAGAATAATATGCTGAAGTTGTAGAAGGGATTCTCGTAAGCATATAGGTTGTTGTTGAAGAAAATAGGCTAATCCAATCGAAGTTGGGGCAGCATCCCATTGTCTCCATTATTTTTTATGTATAAAAACAATAGAAATGTTGTCCTATATATGGCCTACCACCAATGAAACTGGTCAAGAAATTAGTCCACGTTCAGAAAAGAGAATACACCCAAATCTCTGTTGGGTCGACCCACCCTCACCTGGGTCGACCCACGTGGCCTTGGGTCGACCCATAGGTTGACCTAGCCCAGGTGCAGGTCAGACCCAATGGGTCATTTTCCCTCTGGTTTTCCCGCTTACGTTTTCGAATTATTTTGAAAACTATGAATTTATATATATATATATATATATATGTATATAATTCTCTTGTGCGTGTACTTACTTCTAAGCTTAATATCTCATACGATGTCCATTTTACGCAAGCTCAGAGTCTATCATAAAAAGAATTCCAAGATCACGCAATGGTATAGTCCATTTTACTTAGTTCCCAATATTTAATTAAGTATTCCTTAGTTTATTGTTATAATGTCTTTTAAATTTATGGGGTGTTACATTCTCCTTTACTTAAAGGATTTCATCCCGAAATCTCTAAGTTAAGAAGAATGTTTATCCTAACATCCATCAACCATCTATTCATCCATCAATCACAGGCATCCATTGTCCTTAGGAGACTTCTAATGCATGTATGGACATATGAAAATGTGTGTGTATATGTCCCTATGCTAATGCAAAAAAAATCAGGCGGTCTACTGATTCAGTCGACCTCCTCAACGCAATGTAGGTAAGTGCCATGAATCCAACATATATGCAAATAGTCCTAGTATATCAAGTAAACTCTATGTATGTGAACAACCACCCATCGAAATGCAATATCCATAGAATGATAGAATCATTTCCATCCATAAAAATTTAAAATGCCCACACAACCATATGCAATATGTAAGTGATTGAGCTGATCTAGTGCCTTTTGTGTAATACCTCACGTTCATTAATATCACTCACAAAGGGAATGCATTAACTTCAGTGAAGCGTTATAGGTAAAAGATGCAAATAAACTGCAAGATAGACAAATAAAGCAGCGGAAAAGAATAAAAACTTTACGTCATTGATAAAATAGCAACTTGGTAAAATAGCCTGTACAAAGATTGTTTTCTAACACCAAAAACACCAATACTGTAACAACCCGAAAATCTGGGCCAGTTTAAAATTTTTATTTTGGCAATTTTAGCGAATTTTGATTATTTAAAATGAATTATTTTAAATAATATCGACGAAAATTTATTTTGAATATAGAATTAGAACGTATATATTATACGCGTCGTCGTTAGAATATAAATATTTATATATAATTATAAATAGAATTGAAAATGGCGCGGTAGTTCGATAATTCGATTTCAAACTTCAATTGAATGTACCGGGTGCAAAACAATCCGGATTTTAGTGAAACCAAAAATAATGGAATCTAATAGTGAATATCTTTCCAACGAATCCGAAAAATCAAGATTTCATATCGGGAATCAAAAGATATGTCCAGTTGAAAATTCTGAATAGTCGCTATGGAATTCAGGCCCTTAAAAATGGACATTTTGCAAACGACCTCGGATTTCGACGAAACCAGTTTTGTTGGGTCCGTGATGTAAAGTTATTGCTAGGTTTCAAATTTCATAATTTTTCGAATCAATATGTGAGCGTGGCAAAGGAAAACGCGTTCGACCAGTTTCAGTTGATTTTAATCGACTAGAAATTGGCCATTTTTCTAACGGTCTCAGAATTCGACGAAACTAGTTTTGTTAGGACCGTATCGTCCATACGAAGCTAGAAAATATTTTTCTGGAATTTTTCTAGTTAGTATGTGACCCCGGTAATTTGAAATGTACGTTTAAAATTCAATATAGTGATTTAAATGTAAATTCAAAGGAAACTGATTGTAACGATCAAATCAGCTTGCGATGCATATCCCATTGTGTTTGGAATGGGGGTAAAACGTTATAGACGACAGGCGGTGGGCCTCGTTTCGAGGTCGTAATTGAAAGTCAACTCTTTAGGATAAAATAAATAAATTAATTTAAAAAAAAACAATCTCTCTCCTATATTCCCTCTGCCCCCCCCCCCCCCCCCCCCCCCCCGTTGTTTCATTCGAACAGATGAAATCAAAAAAAAAAAAAAAAAAAAAGAGAAAGGGGAAGAACGACGGGCTCGTCGTTCCCGAGAGCCGCGCCTCCAGGCGGAGCCCCACCAGCCGCCGCCTCTTCCTCTTCTTCCCCTCTCCCTCGCGTCCGCCCCTTCTTCCTCCTTCCTCCTCCATCGCGAGACCCGCCCCTCCTTCGTCCCTCCTCGTCGAAGCCCCCAGGAAACCGCCGAACCCACATCGAACCGCCACCCCTCCGAGCCGCCGACGAGCCCCCCCCCCTGTAAGTTCCCTGATCTTGTTTTTTTTATTTTATTTTCTATAAAACTGTTTTTTTTTTATTTTCTTTAAAACTGATTTATTTACAAAGTAGAAAACTGATTTTTATAAAAAGATAGAAAACTGATTTTTAAAAAAGATTAAAAAGAGTTGATTTTTAAAAGATTAAAACTGATTTTTAGTAAGATTTTAAAACTGATTTTAAAATAAAAGATATAAAAAAAAACTGATTTTTAACAAAAGTAAAACTGATTTTAAAATAAAAAGTAAAAACTGATTTTTAGAAAAAAGGTTTGAACTTTAAAAATGAATGAACTTTGAAATAAAAATTCGATTTTTATATAATGAACTTTGAAATAAAAATTCGATTTTTATATAATGAGCTTTGAAATAAAAATTCGATTTTTATATATTGAACTTTGAAATAAAAATTCGATTTTTATATATTGAACTTTGAAATAAAAATTCGATTTTTATATATTGAACTTTGAAATAAAAATTCGTTTTTTATATATTGAACTTTGAAATAAAAATTCGATTTTTATATATTGAACTTTGAAATAAAAATTCGTTTTTTATATATTGAACTTTGAAATAAAAATTCGATTTTTATATATTAAACTTTGAAATAAAAATTCGATTTTTATATATTGAATAGCGAACTAAAAATTCGATTTTTATATATTGAATAGCGAACTAAAAATTCGATTTTTATATATTGAAAAGCAAAGTAAAAATTCGATTTTTATATATTGAAAAGCAAAGTAAAAATTCGATTTTTATATATTGAATAACGAAATAAAAATTCGATTTTTATATATGTAGTGAATACGGGCAACGAAGATGACGAAGAGACGAGAACAACGAAGACTTCTACATTAGGAGAATCGTGAAATCGGGATAGCTATAGGTGAGAATTTCTCACTCTTCAATTTAATTTTTCTAGTTATATATATATATATACTAGGATGCAGACGGTGCTTAGTAGCACCCGACACAATCGTCCACAAACCATGGACTTGTTTGTTTGGTTGCATAGATTAGTTTGATTATGTGATTGAATTGAATTGTTTGAGTGAAATTGAATGGTTTGATTGATGTGTGAATGGCGTGGGCCTTCACTAGACCGGGGATAAGGCTAGGCCTCGTCCCGTTTCTAGTATCGTGCCGTTATGCCGCCGAAATTTTCTAAAATATGTTAGAAAAATAAAAATATCATTTTATTGTGTAAATGAATGAAATAGAAATTCATAGGTTCAAATAAAATGTTTTATCGTTAAAAATATAATTTTTAACGTGAAGTGAATAAAATAAAATATTCATTTATAAACCGGACGGTTTGTTTATGTACACCTATTTGAATGACGTTGATTGGGTCGATAAATTTTACACATCGCCCAACTGCACGAATAAAAAATCTGTGTTTGATTGTTTAAAACCCCACACGGGTGTTGGGATGAAATTTGAAGTTCACTCATCCTGATTGATTAAATATGTCGATCGATGGATTGACAGGCTGTTATAAGCATTGAATATCTATATTTGATGCTTTCACAGTGTAGTGCACTTTGGTTGATGGTTGATTATTTTCAATGTTATTATATACATGTGTTGTATGAAAATCCATATAATTAACTTTATATGGTAATTGATTGGGCCTCATTCCAATTTGAAAAACAAAGAATATTATAAAATAAAAGTTCATGTGTTGACAGTACTCATCCGTTGAGATTGGTCATGTGTTGAACGAAATATTTTAGTAATAAAATTTACATCTTTATCAATATAAAATAAAAGTTCATGTGTTGACAGTACTCATCCATTGAGATTGGTCATGTGTTGAACGAAATATTTTGATAATAACAACTATTTTGAAAAAGAAATGTTTGAAATAGAATATTTGAAAATAGGAATATATGAAGCCGTGTTGATTAGATTTACGCCATTTTGACGTAAACGATATTTATATCGATTGAAAACGATTTCGAAACGAATTGAATTGAAAACGATTTCGAAATGAATTGAATTGAAAACGATTTCGAAATGAATTGAATTGAAAACGATTTCGAAATGAATTGAATTGAAAACGATTTTGAAATGAATTGAATTGAAAACGATTTCGAAATGAATTGAATTGAAAACGATTTCGAAACGAATTGAATTGAAAATGAATTCAAACTGAATTGAAAGCGAATTGAAAGGAATTCAAATTGAATTGAAATGAATTCAAATTGAATTGAAATTTGAATTGAATAGAAATGAATTTTGAAACGAATTTATAAAGAAGAATTCAATTTTGCTTTGAATTGAAATGGAAGTTGAAATAGGTTTTGAAACGATTTTAAAACTATTTATATAATTCGTTTTGAATAGAAAATCGATGAAATATATATATTATATATTATATATATAATATAACGGCCTGAATAGAACGCGCCGCGCCGCGGCAGTTCGCGAATTTCGACCATTTATTTCAAACGGGCATTACGGGAGATCCGACCGTCGGATTCTCCTAAAACCGGAACCGTTGGGTTCGTATCGAAAAGAGCTTTCTAACGAATGTGATAAATTAGAAATCTAACGGCTGGATTTGGAATTATGTCCAAATCAAATTCGAAAAAGGTCGCTGTAAGTGCAGTTCGATGACCGTTGATGGAAATCGACTGTACGGGCCTTGATAAAATTATTAAAAATAGTAATAATTTGTGTAAAATCATAAGAAATGATTTGTGAAGATTTGGGATGGAAAACTTCATGTTTGAAAAGATAAAAATAGATTTTTATCGAAATGAACTGGTTTTGAACTAGAATTATAATTCTATTTATTTTTAAATAAATAAATTGAATTTAAAAAGGGTTTTAAAAATAACCAGAATATCCAATGATTGCACTGGAGTGGATTGGAATCGAAATTGTCTTCGGAATATTTCGATGTTGGAATTCGTGATTATACAGATGTTGTTATGGAAATTTGAAAGATATATATTTATATCGTTATTTCCAATACGACATTTGTTAGTCGTAGAATTCGATATTGAATATAAGCCGATATATTTTCTATTCAGAGCCTTGTATTGAATATCGAATGTGATTTGGGTTTGTCGTGAGTGGTGTCTTCACTAACATTGTTCTTGAACCCAGTTGAGAAAGGATTAAATCTTTTTATTTAGATTTAATGAAGTGTACCAATTAAATAATATTTAATTGGAATTGAATTGATATTGATTTTTGGGTTTATCGTGAACAGTGTTTTAAATAACACTTGTTCTTTAACCCGATAATTAATGAATGTGATTTGGGTTTGTCGTGAATGGTGTCTTCACTAACACTGTTCTTGAACCCAGTTGAGAAATGATTAAATCTTTTTATTTAGATTTAATGAAGTGTACCAATTAAATAACATTTAATTGGAATTGAATCGATATTGATTTTTGGGTTTATCGTGGACAGTGTTTTAAATAACACTCGTTCTTTAACCCGACGATTAATGAGTGTGATTTTGAGTTTATCGTGAACCGTGTTTTTAAATGACACTGATTCTTTAACCCAGTCAAAGATTAAAACTAAGTGGAGTTTTAATGAATCTTTAATTAGATTGAAATAATCGAAATGGAGTATCACCAGTTTTGCTCCAGGCGATAGTTAAATCTTTAATTAGATTTGAACGTGAAATGGTAATTGAATTTACCGATAACACCGTGGTGTTAGATATGAAGTGAAGCCAGTTTTACTTCATGGGATGAATAGGTTGGGATTGGGAAATTAAAACAAATGATTACTTCGGTAAGGTTCGCTAATCCCGACTAGTTTGAATTGATATTCAAAAGTAGATTAAAGCATAAATTCAAGAATTTATCTTTGATAAAAATTAATGGGAACCTTTCCCTATGAATGTGAAATTTAGAAACTAACTGTCGGTTGGCCAAGCAGAATGGTTTTCTGGATATTGATCTGATGTTGGTTTCGGCCTTCGGGGTTAATATTTGGGAAATTATTCTCTTGATTAATTTACGGTTAGTGACTGGTGAATTGGAACGAGGCGTATGTTGTGTTTGTGTAACACTTATTTAAAATATACGCGAGCTATTCGGAAAGACCGGGTTTATCCCATTCTGAATAACTGATACGACGATAAGTCGAAGATGAAGACGATGGTCGAAGACCGGAGGTCTTCACGTCGTTTGGGTGATAACTGATGATCTTGATTGGGCTGTACACCCAAGAAGATGGAAACAGTTAGTGATCGTCCAGACGTACTTGGAGATCGATGGATATGCGGGGTACTAGGTGCCTCCGGTTTCGTTCAGACCCAGAACGGACTTGTAAATGGACTGTGTGTCTGACATCGGATTTCATTCTGTGTGACTGATATCGGTTGCATAGGATGGTTTGCCTGTGTGGCATGCTAAGATGCAAATGATCAAGGTTTCTGTTGAAAAGCAAAGTCTTGTGGTTGATGATCAAAGCACGGCCTTTGTGGCGTAGCTTTGTGTAACGTTTGCTTCGCGAGTTTCACACCCGGTATGAACCAAAAACGGGAGGGGACATCAGGGAGGACTTGCGTTTCTTTCTAGCTAGAAGTGGCGTCAGTGGTTTTACACGCCCTGACGAGTTTGACTTATGTGGTTGTTGCTGTTGCGAGGCGCCTCGGATTTATCGGTCGTTCTCGAACCGATGGAGTCATTTAGTTGGCTCGTTTACGCCCCAAAGGGCGGAGAGACGTATTGTTCAGGCATAATAATCCACATCGGTGGACCGGCCCTGACGATCCAAGGCCCACCTGAGTCTGGGACCTGAGACATGGGCTAGATTGTCTCGAATCGGTTGAGGACTATCTTTTGCCTCGGTTCATAGATGGAAATCCAATTTCCAAATACGTGACATTTGCGGTTTTATTTGTAAACCTATATATGGCAACATGATATATGGTACCCATGCCGCCTATGATTGATACTTATGATTTAAAGTTGTTTTATACACTACGCACTTATAATAGTATCAAATGATTTGTTTTAAACGTATCAAGCATTCTTTGGCTGTTATAAGGGAAAACCCTATCCCCCGGCTTGCGTTGCATTGTGTGATAGGACCTGGGTCTTATAACAGCTTCATTTTTCTTTATTTAGCATTGCGCTGTTTGTTTTATGCACTGGTATTCTTGGGAGGAAACCCGTTCCGTGTTATACGGCGTGGCCCCTTGATTTACCTAATGATTTAAAATAAAGATTAATAACTGTTTTAGTTCTCACACCAGTCACATGACTGACCTGGAGTTTATTGTTTTAACCTAAACTCTGGGTGCCCTTATTTTGACACGGGCAGCTAGTAGTTTTGGTTTTTGCAGATTTATATTCACAGGTTCCTGGTTTACAGCTGGAACGATATCCGGAAAGCTTTGTATCCGTATATCTCCTTCTAGCTGTGTATTGTATTATTTTCCGCTGCGTTGTATTTAAATGTAATTTAAATCTCTGGTATTTCTGTGTAATATTCATTTGTTTATACTCTGTATATTCTTGTATCTGGTGCATTGTTGTAATATACAATGAAATGTTCTTCTGTATGCATTCTGATTTGTCGTGTTCTCAAACGATAGGGCGTTTCGAACGGCCTGGATCGGTTTAGCGACTGGTTCGGACCGAGCGAGATTCCTTGCCGTCACAGTTGGTATCAGAGCTTTGGTTTACAAAGCTTAGAGAACAAGGCACATTAGAACCGTACGAAAGAATTCATCAGATATTGGATTAGTAATATCCAACTAGAATGACTCGTTAGAGATAGGATCAGTAGTATCCTAGAACGAGTGTGAAGAGTATATTTTTAAAATGAAAATAAATCTTGTTTTGGAATATAAATCAATTATTCGTATTTGATTATTTATTTATATTGATGTGGACAATCCAGTATATATAGATTTTGCGTATACATCTGATCCGCGTGTATTCGAAATTTTAATATACTGGATAGATATAGAATCACCTTCTAGTCGCCCGGAGAGAACTCTGATGATTGATGCATCGTCATCAGAATTTATGTTCGAGTGACGAAAGGGAGATTTCTATATATTTCCATTAGACTGGTGTGAGAACCAATTTGATAGGGCTTATTGTTGTGATTTGGCATCAAAAATCTGATTTTTGTATATGTATCAAAATTATGAATTTGAAACTCTAATTCACTAATTGATTGATGTCTGTGTTGTTTGTTCATTGTTTGATAATTTTGAACCATTTAGCCTAATTGAATCAAATATTGGATTATATTGAAAATTGGTTGCATTTGCTAGCATATACATATACTTACCTTGAGCAGGTCATAGCAAGGAGGCTAGAGCCAGGGAATAAAATTTGTTTGCCCGACAAATAGGTACATATTTACTACATAATTTACTGTTTTGTTTGGGTGATGATGATTTTGTGAGCCTATTGGCTAGCCGCTTGGCTTTTTCTTTTTCTTTTTGAGATCTGAAGGACCGGGGAAGCTATTTGAAATTCCCCGATGCTCCCATTGCAGGGGAGGTTATGGCGAAATTTTTCAAAAATTTAGGGTGTTAGCCAAATTTTTTGAAATTTTGAAAATTCTCAGAAACTAAAGAGTTGGAGAATGGAAGCCAGATCGAACGTAGAGCTGAATAATCAAAGCACTTTCGACTTTGTTCCTTTTCGGGGACGAAAAGTTTTAAGTGGGGGAGATTGTAACAACCCGAAAATCTGGGCCAGTTTAAAATTTTTATTTTGGCAATTTTAGCGAATTTTGATTATTTAAAATGAATTATTTTAAATAATATCGACGAAAATTTATTTTGAATATAGAATTAGAACGTATATATTATACGCGTCGTCGTTAGAATATAAATATTTATATATAATTATAAATAGAATTGAAAATGGCGCGGTAGTTCGATAATTCGATTTCAAACTTCAATTGAATGTACCGGGTGCAAAACAATCCGGATTTTAGTGAAACCAAAAATAATGGAATCTAATAGTGAATATCTTTCCAACGAATCCGAAAAATCAAGATTTCATATCGGGAATCAAAAGATATGTCCAGTTGAAAATTCTGAATAGTCGCTATGGAATTCAGGCCCTTAAAAATGGACATTTTGCAAACGACCTCGGATTTCGACGAAACCAGTTTTGTTGGGTCCGTGATGTAAAGTTATTGCTAGGTTTCAAATTTCATAATTTTTCGAATCAATATGTGAGCGTGGCAAAGGAAAACGCGTTCGACCAGTTTCAGTTGATTTTAATCGACTGGAAATTGGCCATTTTTCTAACGGTCTCAGAATTCGACGAAACTAGTTTTGTTAGGACCGTATCGTCCATACGAAGCTAGAAAATATTTTTCTGGAATTTTTCTAGTTAGTATGTGACCCCGGTAATTTGAAATGTACGTTTAAAATTCAATATAGTGATTTAAATGTAAATTCAAAGGAAACTGATTGTAACGATCAAATCAGCTTGCGATGCACATCCCATTGTGTTTGGAATGGGGGTAAAACGTTATAGACGACAGGCGGTGGGCCTCGTTTCGAGGTCGTAATTGAAAGTCAACTCTTTAGGATAAAATAAATAAATTAATTTAAAAAAAAAAGCAATCTCTCTCCTATATTCCCTCTGCCCCCCCCCTCCCCCGTTGTTTCATTCGAACAGATGAAATCAAAAAAAAAAAAAAAAAAAAAAAAGAAGAGAAAGGGGAAGAACGACGGGCTCGTCGTTCCCGAGAGCCGCGCCTCCAGGCGGAGCCCCACCAGCCGCCGCCTCTTCCTCTTCTTCCCCTCTCCCTCGCATCCGCCCCTTCTTCCTCCTTCCTCCTCCATCGCGAGACCCGCCCCTCCTTCGTCCCTCCTCGTCGAAGCCCCCAGGAAACAGCCGAACCCACATCGAACCGCCACCCCTCCGAGCCGCCGACGAGCCCCCCCTCCCTGTAAGTTCCCTGATCTTGTTTTTTTTATTTTATTTTCTATAAAACTGTTTTTTTTTTATTTTCTTTAAAACTGATTTATTTACAAAGTAGAAAACTGATTTTTATAAAAAGATAGAAAACTGATTTTTAAAAAAGATTAAAAAGAGTTGATTTTTAAAAGATTAAAACTGATTTTTAGTAAGATTTTAAAACTGATTTTAAAATAAAAGATATAAAAAAAAAACTGATTTTTAACAAAAGTAAAACTGATTTTAAAATAAAAAGTAAAAACTGATTTTTAGAAAAAAGGTTTGAACTTTAAAAATGAATGAACTTTGAAATAAAAATTCGATTTTTATATAATGAACTTTGAAATAAAAATTCGATTTTTATATAATGAACTTTGAAATAAAAATTCGATTTTTATATATTGAACTTTGAAATAAAAATTCGATTTTTATATATTGAACTTTGAAATAAAAATTCGATTTTCATATATTGAACTTTGAAATAAAAATTCGTTTTTTATATATTGAACTTTGAAATAAAAATTCGATTTTTATATATTGAACTTTGAAATAAAAATTCGTTTTTTATATATTGAACTTTGAAATAAAAATTCGATTTTTATATATTAAACTTTGAAATAAAAATTCGATTTTTATATATTGAATAGCGAACTAAAAATTCGATTTTTATATATTGAATAGCGAACTAAAAATTCGATTTTTATATATTGAAAAGCAAAGTAAAAATTCGATTTTTATATATTGAAAAGCAAAGTAAAAATTCGATTTTTATATATTGAATAACGAAATAAAAATTCGATTTTTATATATGTAGTGAATACGGGCAACGAAGATGACGAAGAGACGAGAACAACGAAGACTTCTACATTAGGAGAATCGTGAAATCGGGATAGCTATAGGTGAGAATTTCTCACACTTCAATTTAATTTTTCTAGTTATATATATATATACTAGGATGCAGACGGTGCTTAGTAGTACCCGACACAATCGTCCACAAACCATGGACTTGTTTGTTTGGTTGCATAGATTAGTTTGATTATGTGATTGAATTGAATTGTTTGAGTGAAATTGAATGGTTTGATTGATGTGTGAATGGCGTGGGCCTTCACTAGACCGGGGATAAGGCTAGGCCTCGTCCCGTTTCTAGTATCGTGCCGTTATGCCGCCGAAATTTTCTAAAATATGTTAGAAAAATAAAAATATCATTTTATTGTGTAAATGAATGAAATAGAAATTCATAGGTTGAAATAAAATGTTTTATCGTTAAAAATATAATTTTTAACGTGAAGTGAATAAAATAAAATATTCATTTATAAACCGGACGGTTTGTTTATGTACACCTATTTGAATGACGTTGATTGGGTCGATAAATTTTACACATCGCCCAACTGCACGAATAAAAAATCTGTGTTTGATTGTTTAAAACCCCACACGGGTGTTGGGATGAAATTTGAAGTTCACTCATCCTGATTGATTAAATATGTCGATCGATGGATTGACAGGCTGTTATAAGCATTGAATATCTATATTTGATGCTTTTACAGTGTAGTGCACTTTGGTTGATGGTTGATTATTTTCGATGTTATTATATACATGTGTTGTATGAAAATCCATATAATTAACTTTATATGGTAATTGATTGGGCCTCATTCCAATTTGAAAAACAAAGAATATTATAAAATAAAAGTTCATGTGTTGACAGTACTCATCCGTTGAGATTGGTCATGTGTTAAACGAAATATTTTAGTAATAAAATTTACATCTTTATCAATATAAAATAAAAGTTCATGTGTTGACAGTACTCATCCATTGAGATTGGTCATGTGTTGAACGAAATATTTTGATAATAACAACTATTTTGAAAAAGAAATGTTTGAAATAGAATATTTGAAAATAGGAATATATGAAGCCGTGTTGATTAGATTTACGCCATTTTGACGTAAACGATATTTATATCGATTGAAAACGATTTCGAAACGAATTGAATTGAAAACGATTTCGAAATGAATTGAATTGAAAACGATTTCGAAATGAATTGAATTGAAAACGATTTCGAAATGAATTGAATTGAAAACGATTTCGAAACGAATTGAATTGAAAACGATTTCGAAATGAATTGAATTGAAAACGATTTCGAAACGAATTGAATTGAAAACGAATTCAAATTGAATTGAAAGCGAATTGAAAGGAATTCAAATTGAATTGAAATGAATTCAAATTGAATTGAAATTTGAATTGAATAGAAATGAATTTTGAAACGAATTTATAAAGAAGAATTCAATTTTGCTTTGAATTGAAATGGAAGTTGAAATAGGTTTTGAAACGATTTTAAAACTATTTATATAATTCGTTTTGAATAGAAAATCGACGAAATATATATATTATATATTATATATATAATATAATGGCCTGAATAGAACGCGCCGCGCCGCGGCAGTTCGCGAATTTCGACCATTTATTTCAAACGGGCATTACGGGAGATCCGACCGTCGGATTCTCCTAAAACCGGAACCGTTGGGTTCGTATCGAAAAGAGCTTTCTAACGAATGTGATAAATTAGAAATCTAACAGCTGGATTTGGAATTATGTCCAAATCAAATTCGAAAAAGGTCGCTGTATGTGCAGTTCGATGACCGTTGATGGAAATCGACTGTACGGGCCTTGATAAAATTATTAAAAATAGTAATAATTTGTGTAAAATCATAAGAAATGATTTGTGAAGATTTGGGATGGAAAACTTCATGTTTGAAAAGATAAAAATAGATTTTTATCGAAATGAACTGGTTTTGAACTAGAATTATAATTCTATTTATTTTTAAATAAATAAATTGAATTTAAAAAGTGTTTTAAAAATAACCAGAATATCCAATGATTGCACTGGAGTGGATTGGAATCGAAATTGTCTTCGGAATATTTCGATGTTGGAATTCGTGATTATACATATGTTGTTATGGAAATTTGAAAGATATATATTTATATCGTTATTTCCAATACGACATTTGTTAGTCGTAGAATTCGATATTGAATATAAGCCGATATATTTTCTATTCAGAGCCTTGTATTGAATATCGAATGTGATTTGGGTTTGTCGTGAGTGGTGTCTTCACTAACATTGTTCTTGAACCCAGTTGAGAAAGGATTAAATCTTTTTATTTAGATTTAATGAAGTGTACCAATTAAATAATATTTAATTGGAATTGAATTGATATTGATTTTTGGGTTTATCGTGAACAGTGTTTTAAATAACACTTGTTCTTTAACCCGATAATTAATGAATGTGATTTGGGTTTGTCGTGAATGGTGTCTTCACTAACACTGTTCTTGAACCCAGTTGAGAAATGATTAAATCTTTTTATTTAGATTTAATGAAGTGTACCAATTAAATAACATTTAATTGGAATTGAATCGATATTGATTTTTGGGTTTATCGTGGACAGTGTTTTAAATAACACTCGTTCTTTAACCCGATGATTAATGAATGTGATTTTGGGTTTATCGTGAACCGTGTTTTTAAATGACACTGATTCTTTAACCCAGTCAAAGATTAAAACTAAGTGGAGTTTTAATGAATCTTTAATTAGATTGAAATAATCGAAATGGAGTATCACCAGTTTTGCTCCAGGCGATAGTTAAATCTTTAATTAGATTTGAACGTGAAATGGTAATTGAATTTACCGATAACACCGTGGTGTTAGATATGAAGTGAAGCCAGTTTTACTTCATGGGATGAATAGGTTGGGATTGGGAAATTAAAACAAATGATTACTTCGGTAAGGTTCGCTAATCCCGACTAGTTTGAATTGATATTCAAAAGTAGATTAAAGCATAAATTCAAGAATTTATCTTTGATAAAAATTAATGGGAACCTTTCCCTATGAATGTGAAATTTAGAAACTAACTGTCGGTTGGCCAAGCAGAATGGTTTTCTGGATATTGATCTGATGTTGGTTTCGGCCTTCGGGGTTAATATTTGGGAAATTATTCTCTTGATTAATTTACGGTTAGTGACTGGTGAATTGGAACGAGGCGTATGTTGTGTTTGTGTAACACTTATTTAAAATATACGCGAGCTATTCGGAAAGACCGGGTTTATCCCATTCTGAATAACTGATACGACGATAAGTCGAAGATGAAGACGATGGTCGAAGACCGGAGGTCTTCACGTCGTTTGGGTGATAACTGATGATCTTGATTGGGCTGTACACCCAAGAAGATGGAAACAGTTAGTGATCGTCCAGACGTACTTGGAGATCGATGGATATGCGGGGTACTAGGTGCCTCCGGTTTCGTTCAGACCCAGAACGGACATGTAAATGGACTGTGTGTCTGACATCGGATTTCATTCTGTGTGACTGATATCGGTTGCATAGGATGGTTTGCCTGTGTGGCATGCTAAGATGCAAATGATCAAGGTTTCTGTTGAAAAGCAAAGTCTTGTGGTTGATGATCAAAGCACGGCCTTTGTGGCGTAGCTTTGTGTAACGTTTGCTTCGCGAGTTTCACACCCGGTATGAACCAAAAACGGGAGGGGACATCAGGGAGGACTTGCGTTTCTTTCTAGCTAGAAGTGGCGTCAGTGGTTTTACACGCCCTGACGAGTTTGACTTATGTGGTTGTTGCTGTTGCGAGGCGCCTCGGATTGATCGGTCGTTCTCGAACCGATGGAGTCATTTAGTTGGCTCGTTTACGCCCCAAAGGGCGGAGAGACGTATTGTTCAGGCATAATAATCCACATCGGTGGACCGGCCCTGACGATCCAAGGCCCACCTGAGTCTGGGACCTGAGACATGGGCTAGATTGTCTCGAATCGGTTGAGGACTATCTTTTGCCTCGGTTCATAGATGGAAATCCAATTTCCAAATACGTGACATTTGCGGTTTTATTTGTAAACCTATATATGGCAACATGATATATGGTACCCATGCCGCCTATGATTGATACTTATGATTTGAAGTTGTTTTATACACTACGCACTTATAATAGTATCAAATGATTTGTTTTAAACGTATCAAGCATTCTTTGGCTGTTATAAGGGAAAACCCTATCCCCCGGCTTGCGTTGCATTGTGTGATAGGACCTGGGTCTTATAACAGCTTCATTTTTCTTTATTTAGCATTGCGCTGTTTGTTTTATGCACTGGTATTCTTGGGAGGAAACCCGTTCCGTGTTATACGGCGTGGCCCCTTGATTTACCTAATGATTTAAAATAAAGATTAATAACTGTTTTAGTTCTCACACCAGTCACATGACTGACCTGGAGTTTATTGTTTTAACCTAAACTCTGGGTGCCCTTATTTTGACACGGGCAGCTAGTAGTTTTGGTTTTTGCAGATTTATATTCACAGGTTCCTGGTTTACAGCTGGAACGATATCCGGAAAGCTTTGTATCCGTATATCTCCTTCTAGTTGTGTATTGTATTATTTTCCGCTGCGTTGTATTTAAATGTAATTTAAATCTCTGGTATTTCTGTGTAATATTCATTTGTTTATACTCTGTATATTCTTGTATCTGGTGCATTGTTGTAATATACAATGAAATGTTCTTCTGTATGCATTCTGATTTGTCGTGTTCTCAAACGATAGGGCATTTCGAACGGCCTGGATCGGTTTAGCGACTGGTTCGGACCGAGCGAGATTCCTTGCCGTCACAAATACCTAGTACAAGAAAGTATCTGTCTTGTTTAGTAAAATAAAGAAGCATAAAATGATAATGATATTCCCCAATAAAGCATGAGCCAGCTATAGCAGTGGAAAAGAGAGTCCAAAGGAATACGTTGACTATCTTCGAGCTTGGAAAGAGAAACGGTCCAAACTAAGCTGAGCTATTCCCTCCCTAACTACCTGGAGTGGGGGAACGAAAGAAAAGAGGCGAAACAATACTTGGTCAGACATAAGTCTAGTAAGTCCAGTGATTTTCAGTATGTAAACAGGTAATAGTAGCGTGACATAAATAAATTGAATATAAGACAATGCCATGATAACAGGGATAACAAGATAACCTAAGATTAGCATAAGATATGACAAGGCAAGATAAACCGAATGCGCTTCTACTCTTTCTCTGCTTTGCTACTACCCCATTATTCTGATTTTTATATCTCTGCACCAACTAACTAGTATCCTAACTAGTGTCTTTTATAGAGTGATTCGTATTCCCTCATGTGTCCCAACTAGTATCCTGTGTTATATAATAAGATGATCCCAACCCATCAATTGTGGTAGCCTTCAGGTGTACATCTAGTATGAGAATCTTACCTCAATCAGCCTAACTGCCATGAAGATTTTAGATGTATCCTTGCTATCGTATCGATCGGCTCCCTACTTGTATTAATGTTTCATGTGTCTATGTCAATCGGCCCTCTCTTGCGTGTAGATACCCTGTGCTGGTCCCACCATAAGGTGTATCAGTCCCTATGTTAGCAACCCGACACGATTCAAGATGCACAGTGTATAACTACTGGTACCCAGTGCCCGCTTTTTCCCACTTCGGTGTACGTGCACGCCCGTAATCCATCGGAACCTACACTGACGTAGCCCCTACCGCTATTTTTGACCACTTATAATCAGCCCAGTAATCGTGCCCCACCCTACCTAGTTTTAGGGTACCATGATACATCTATGTGGGTTACTGCTGAAATGGGTCCCCGTTACTCGGGTTTCTTTATTGGTTAAGTTTGTGGGCCTATATTTACTAATATTACCCACCAACCCGATATGTACTTAACCCTCCCACTGATTCAAACATGTTTACTTAATGGTTAAGTTTGTGGGCCTATATTTTCTAATATTACCCACCAACCCGATATGTACTTAACCCTCCTATACATATGTCATATTGGTTAAGTGTTGTCCACTCATGTTAACTTAACCCACCCACTCATCATGTCATGCTGGTTAAGCGTTTCTTATTAACCCTTCTCACTCGTCATGTTGGGTTGGTTAAGTGTCTCCTATTAACTTAACCCCGTCCATTCATCATGTTATATTGGTTAAGTATTTTCCACTAACTTAACCCCATTTGTTCATCAAGTTACATTGGTTAAGTGTATCTTATTAACTTAACCCCACGCGTTCATCATGCTGTATTGGTTAAGTGTCATCAAATCAATTAAAGTTAACTTAACCCATACACTTGTCATGTTACATTGGTTAATTGTTGCCCTCTTTTGTTAACTTAATCCTTCCACACATCCGGTTATATTGGTTAAGTGTTGCTCTCTTACTTTAACTTAACCCTACCCCTTCTTAACATGTCTTGTTCATCAGCATTAATTGATTTATTAATGCACCAACCTCTCACATTAGATCTATGTTGTTGCGGTTACTGGATGTGCCGGGCGGTTCCGGACAGTTTTACACCACAACTCAATCTAACCTCGGGTTTTCTTGGGCATGATGCACTAACCTCTCACATTAGATAGGTGTTGTTGCGGTTACTGGATGTGTCGGGCGGTTCCTGGCAGTTTTACACAGCAACTCAATCTAATCTCGGGTTAGGCATGTTTATCTTTTAGCATATTCACCATACATGTCCAAGTCTAGAATTTATATGCTAATTATCCCAAATTAACAAAACTAGTCATGTTCCAATTCTCAAGTTTTACCTCAACAAAGCTAATTTCAAGTTATGCCATACCAATTTATTTTCAACATATTTCAGCATATTAGTCAGTTTAACAAACTAAACCTCACTTAAAGTTCCATTAACATATCTCGCCTAATCATAAATTAAGCCTATAAACTTACATGCCCAAAATCATGGTCATAATTCACAATACAACACATGCCCTAAGGTTTAGTCATATTGCACCGCACAAAATATTCTCCAAAAACCCCAAATCATAATTCACAGTATAAACTATGCCAAATTATAGCCTTTAATTACAGTGCATGCCAATTACCCAAAATCCCAATTTAGGCGTGTTCACATTTAACAGTTCTCCCTATCTTACTATAGGTTTTCATGCCTAAGCCATATACCACTTCCTTCTTCCAAGTCATAAACTATCATATATAATATGCCCCAATTTTTGGTCTTAAACCACAACCTGTACTATGCCTTACAAGTTTACAGTTCAATTTATGCCTCAAACCCCAAGTCACATATCCAATATATTTTATGCTTCAAATCTCAAGTCATATGTTCGATACACTTTATGTTTTAAATTCAACATGTGTTATGTCCTCAAATCAGTTATGCCCAATTGTACCCAATTTTAGCGCT
Source organism: Allium sativum (assembly GCA_030737875.1). Taxonomy (NCBI): domain Eukaryota; kingdom Viridiplantae; phylum Streptophyta; class Magnoliopsida; order Asparagales; family Amaryllidaceae; genus Allium; species Allium sativum. Next base: position 654,549,054 of record CM060923.1, read on the forward strand.
GGTCATGTCCAAATCATATATTATGCCAAATTTTAGCATAGGTCATGTTCAAATCATATATTACGACCAATTTTAATTCCAACGTATGTTCATCTCTTATGAGATTTGGCTTAGGCTTGTAGTAGACTGGCTATAAAAACAAAAAGGGAAGAAGGAAAGAAGAGACAAAGAATGGACATAATATTATCAATGGGATAGATCCAATGGATATAGAAAGACAAATAGAAATAGGGATAATCTCATATTCAGATTTATTACATTATCAGAATAACAATTAACTTTTATTTCTGAAAGTAACATGAACTTCCAAATTACAGAACAGTCTTGAATTCTGGGATCTGATTTCTGAAATTGAAAAGCTATCCTTTGACGTAGACTATCGATTTTCTAATTTAGATTTGATTCGTAGTTTCTAACTTATTTTCTAGTTTGATTCCTAATTGGATAAGAAATGGTGGCTATGCTAGTTTGACCTTGGACAACATGGTGGCTCCTTGGAATGACATTGTGTGATTTAGGGTTGAGGGTTGGGGTTGCTTTTATAGAAGTTTAGATCAACCTAGGAGCAATCAGAACTGTCTAGGCTAGATAGAGCTTTCCAGAATCGCTATCTATGCCCTATTGACTCAGCAACAAGTCAGAAAATCATCACTGTTTGGATATGGGTGAGGGGGTCGACCCCTATAAAGGGGTCGACACCCCAGTCGACATCCCTCTTGGGAGGTCGACACCAATGTCAACCCCCTTGGGGGGTAGTCGAACCCTATGGGCGGGAATTTTCCCGCCTAGCTGATTCACGTGATGTAACACCCCACATCCGTTAGTGTCAATCACAAAGGGAATGCACTAAGTTCTATGGAGCATTTAAGGTAAAAGATGCAGATAAATTACAAGACAGACAAAATTAAAACAGCGGAAAATAAAACTTTACTTTATTGATAAAATAGTTTGTACAAGAATTGCTTTCCAATACCAGAGTATCATCTGCCTTACAAAATAAAGAAGCATAAAATAACATTTATTTTCCCCATTGTAGCATTAGCCAGCCATAGCGGTGGAAAAGAGAGTCCAAAGCAGCACATCAAAGAGTCTTCAAGCTCGGAAAGAATAATGGTCCAAACTAAGCTGAGTAATTCCCTCCCTGACTACCTGGGGGGGAAACGGAAGAAAAGAAGACAAAAGAAAATGGGGTCAGACATAATGTCTCAGTAAGCTCAGTTATTTTCTAGCATGAGAACAAGAACAAAGACCATGACATTCATAAACTAAGAACAGGACAATACCACAAAAACAAGATAACTTATGCAAGATTAGCATAAGATATTATAAGGCAAGATAAACTAAATGCGCTGATAACTGAATGCGCTTCTACTCTTTCTCTGCTTCGCTACCACTCTGTTGTTCTGATTTCTATATCTTTGCACCACCTAACTAGTGTCCCAACTAGTAATCTGTATAAAATGATAACGTGATCCCAATCCCTGTAATTGTGGTTGCCTTCATGCTTACATCTATTATTTATTACCTAGATCTAATCTAAGGTTTTCCTATCGAGCGCTTCCAAGATTCAACTAGGGTTTACGCGACTTATCTAATGCTTCTCGGATTCAGGGTTTATGCGACCTAGGTCCAAATAAGGATTATGCTACCTGTGGAACGATGCCCCCTAGTCTAGGACACACTACCTAGAGCGGTATATGTTCCTAGACTTTCCCCACGTATGTGTCGCGAATCGTTATCTCCGTCTAGATGCACATGTCATGTATATGTGTGACCCGAGTCCTTTGGCAGGGCTAATCAAGAAACACGGAACTCGGTCGGGAGCTTTCAGATATCTGCCAATGCAGATGCTAAGGTCTGATTTTCCAGTGGCTATGGTCCCACTTGACCCCTCCCTCAACTAATGAAAGGCACAACTTGAAAAATGAGAACTATACGCAGGCCCCCCTATGCCCCAATAACATATGGCCATCCACAACCATAACTAGATAGCAAGTGTATGGTCTTTTGGAGTCCTACGCCTTTCCGCTTCACGTATCTCGATTGACTCAAGATGGTAGGTAGACGACGAGTTGCTATCACAGGGCTACTGGTCTCGTCGAATCACGCTGGTCCATCCTAGTCTTTAGGTTTCCTTATATTGCAACCAAGGCATACCCTTGGTTCTTCTGACGCAGACCTTAACCTCTGTGAGCCCAGGCGGATCATCTGCAGCCTCATAGAGGGATACCAAGAGTACCCTCACGTCCCCTTGAAGCCGCATGCTTCATCACCCAACTCATTTGAGCCTCCCTTAAGATCAGATGGACGTTCGCTCCTTTTTGCGTTCCACTAAGGATTACTAGTTAGTTCTCCTAACTAAGGTTTACCACTTAGTTTCTTGAATCGTGGTTTTCCTTTAACCAAGGTTTATTACTTACCACCTTTAACTAAGGTTTACTACTTAGTTCTCTTTTCTCGTCAATTTGGATTGGTTAAGTGTCATCAGTCAATTCAAGTAAACATAACCCATTCATTTGTCCTGTTAAACTGGTTAAGTGTTATCAGTATTTCATGTTGACTTAGCCCTACCACAAATCAAGTTATATTGGTTAAGTATTTCTTATTACTTAACCGCACCCCTTCATCTTGTATTGGTTCAGTGTTCCTTTTAACTTAACCATGCCTATCTGTTCAGCTAACATGTTATAACGGTTAAGTGTTCTCTTGGTTAACTCAACCCTAACATCTGTTTAATCCACATGTTCTAATGGTTAAGTATTGTCCCTTCATGTTTTAACCTTGTTCGTTTGTCACACTATGATGGCTAAGTGTTCTAAGTTTACTTAACTCCACCTTCTAGTCTTGTTAACATGTTAAATTGGCTAAGTGTAATTTACTTAACCCTACCTTCTAGTCTAGTTAATGTTATAACGGTTAAACCTTCTCTTAACTTCACCCACTTGTCTAATCAACATGTTATAATGGTTAAACCTTTTCTTAACCTTACCCACTTGTCTAGTCAACATGCTATAATGGTTATTTAACCCTACAAGTCTTGTTTTGTTAACATGTTAAGTTGGTTAAGTGTTCAGATTAACCTAACCTCACCCATCAGATTTAGTTAACATGTTGAATTTGGTTAAGTGTTCCTTAATTGAGTTAACCCTACCAATCCTGACTTATCTTTAATGTATTCATTAAAGCACCAATCACTCATATTAGACAGGTATTATTGCGGTTACTGGATGTGCCAGTCGATTTCGGACAGGTTTACACCGCAACTCTGTCTAACCTCGGGTCCTTATTGGGCTCAATGCTCTAACCACCCACATTAGACAGGTATTGTTGTGGCTGCCTGTATGCCGGTTGGTTCCGGGTAGTCTTACGCCACAACTCAGTCTAACCTTGGGTTAGGAATATTCGTATTTTCTAAATTTATATTTTATTTATGTAAATTATCCACAAATTCATGTCTTGCCAATTTTCCCTCTAAATCAAGTTCATCATTTTGGGTATTTAATTTATACCGTTTCATGCCATAAATCACTTATGTGATTATAAGCCAACTACGTCAATTTTCCTATAATTAAGTTTTTACCCAACGTTACCCCCGTCTAAATATAAGGCTAACAACTTAGCCTAATTTACCGTTCACATGATTTCACATAAAGTATTAGGCTAATAACTTAGCCTAATTTAACGTTCACAAAATTGGCATAAAATCAACATTAACTATGAACTTGATTTTTTTTTTTTTTTTGACAAAATCAACATGAACATAAACATATTGGTGTGAACTTGCAACTTTAATATAATCAACATAAACATGTACATAGGTGTGAACTTGCAACTTTAACATAATCAACAATAACATGTACATAGGTGTGGACTTGCAACTTTAACATAATCAACATAAACATGTACATAATTAACAATTTGCATAGGTTCATGATCCTCAACATAACAACTTGGATAGGTTCATGAATTAACAACATAATTAACAACTTGCATGGTTTCATGAATTCATCACACACTAACTTGCATAGGTTCATGAATTAACAACTTAATTAACAACTTGCATAGGTTCATGAATCTCAACATAATAACTTGCATAGGTTCATAAATTAACAACTTAATTAACAACTTGCATAGGTTCATGAACCTCAACATAATAACTTGCACAGGTTCATGAATCTCAACATAATAACTTGCATAGGTTCATGAATTAACAACTTAATTAACAACTTGCATAGGTTCATGAATTTACAACATAATTAAGTTAACATATATAAACATGTATGAACTTGCAATTGAACATAACCAAGTTAACATATATACATAAACATGTACAAACCTGCAATTTAACGTAATCAAGTTAACATATATACATAAACATGTATGAACTTGCAATTTTTGTGATATGATTTGTAACCTAAAACTTGCATAATAACATGGCATGATAATTCACCAAACTTGTTACAACATGTTATTTCTATTCCCCAAATTTCTATGCTTATGAATTGGTTTATTCACCAATTCCTAACTAGCATGATAATCACAATAGAACCACGGGCATGATAGAGTTGTCATAAGAAAACATACATGAATCATCATAAATTTAATATAACATAACAGGTAAGGTTCTATTGTCACTTTATTTCAAATCATGATTTTGATTTCATTAAAATCTAGAATATTACTGTACTTACAAATCAAAAAGGAATTCTTGATTTGAATTGTAGCTTTAATCTCTAATTTGAATTAGCTTTGAATTGGTTTTGTGTTTGTCTCTTAGCTTTCTACAAACGGAGGCTACTCTTGGCTTGCTCCCAGCAGCATGACGGCTCCAGGTCTTATTTTCTTATGAACTTTAGTAAGAGACCTAGGTTGTTTATATAGAATTGTATTTTAATTTGAGCCGTCCGATGATGCTAGGGTTAGTCAAGGCCATCAATTTCAAAAGAGGCCAATTATGTTCACAATAAAGGACTATAAATTACTCCTATTTTAAATTATGTCATAATTACTATGCATGTAATTTACCCCTATTTTAAATTATGTCATAATTACTATGCATGTAATTTCACGTTTTAGCATATATATATTTTCTACAATGTACACATTTCTCATTTAGGACAAATTCTATACGTAAATAATTCCTAATTTACTTATGCCATAATTACTCTTTAAATGTACATTATCAACATTTATTATTTATTTCCATTTCATCAAACATAAATATGTATTTAATAGATACATCTTCCCTTTACCGTATACATATTCTTCCCCTTTAAAAAAACAAATCCTTGACAATCAAAAATGTGCAACGTATGCTATATGATGCATACACGTCATATATATATATATATATATATATATATATATATATATATATATATATATACGTATATATTTATATTTTTTATTTCTTTTTCCTTTTATCTATCTTCCCAAATACTCATTTTCACACTAAACCTCTTTTTGAATTGCGCTCACACTAGGCCATTTTTGAGCCTTTCCCCTAAAACAAAAGTATGGCGCTGGCGGGGATCGAACTCTGAACCTCTTGTATGCAAGTCACGTGTTCCAGTAAAATGAGCTACTATGTCTTTTGCTTACAACCCTTAGAACAATGCTAAATATTTATTCTTTTCTCATTCCTCTTTTTTTTTCTTCATGTTTTGTTGCAATATTTAATTTAAGGATATCTTTTTCACACGGAGTCCAATTTACGTAAACTCGGACTCTATCTTAAGCAGAATTCCGAGACGAACGCAATGACGTAATCCATTTCCCTTAATTCTTAAGTTTTTGAATTAAGTATACTTTAATTTATCAATTTACTGTTAACCGAAAAACTCGGGGTGTTACATTCTCCCCTCCTTAAAGGTGTTCATCCCCAAATCTTCAAGTCTGGAAGAACACATATCCTACCATCCAGTCGTCCATCTACTCAACCATCAAACACAGGCAACCATTGTCCTTAAAAGTCTTCTAATGCTTCATGATCATATGCATAGTGTGTGTATATGTCCGTATCTAATGCAAAATCAGGCGGTCTACTGATTCAGTTGACCTCCTTAATGCGAATTATGTATGTGCCATGAATCCATTATGTATGCAAATTTTTTCTTACTCAAGATTTTCTACATGAGTGCACAATCATTTATACAAATGCAACGTCCATATGATAACACATCAAGTTCCATTCATAAATAAATACATATTTGTAAATGCAATATGTAAGTATCCAAGCTGATCTAGTGCCTAATATATGCATCCACAATCAGCCACTTGCAACCATCAATCACAACATGTTTCAAATACATGTTTACATCCATTGGCTTCTACCTAAGGATTGATGATATGTACTAGAGGATATACCTAAAAAATAGATGGAGGTTGGGAACTTCTTCGCCCTTTGACCGGTGTCGTAGTTTCTTCAAGCCTACGAAGCCATGCTGCGATGAGGTTACCTCCCAGAAAGCCAGTAGCCCCGGAAACTCAGGAAAGAAGGAAACAAGGACTCAAACAGAGGATCAAAAGATAGTGCGTAAGGCTTTGGGGAATATGCCTTTAAAACAAAGCTTTTCTTCTGAAAATGCTTCTTTTAAAACCGTTTTGAAAACAATTTTTCAAATCTTTTATCTGATCCGGTAACCTTCAGCTCTGATACCAGGTGTAACACCCCACATCCGTTATTGTCACTCACAAAGGGAATGCACTAAGTTCTGTGGAGCATTTAAGGTAAAAGATGTAGATAAATTACAAGACAGACAAAATTAAAACAGCGGAAAATAAAACTTTACAAGAATTGCTTTCCAATGCCAGAGTAACATCTGCCTTACAAAATAAAGAAGCATAAAATAACATTTATATTCCCCAATGTAGCATTAGCCAGCCATAGCGATGGAAAAGAGAGTCAAAAGCAGCACATCAAAGAGTCTCCAAGCCCGGAAAGAATAATGGCCCAAACTAGGCTGAGCAATTCCCTCCCTGATTACCTGGGAGGGAAACGGAAGAAAAGAAGACGAAAGAAAGCGGGGTCAGACATAATGTCTCAGTAAGCTCAGTTATTTTCTAGGATGAGAACAAGAATAAAGACCACGACATTCATAAACTGAGAACAGGACAATACCTGAAAAACAAGATAACTTATGCAAGATAAGCATAAGATATTATAAGGCAAGATAAACTTAATGCGCTGATAACTGAATGCGCTTCTACTCTTTCTCTGCTTCACTACTAACTCAGTAGTTCCGATTTCTATATCTTTGCACCACCTAACTAGTGTCCCAACTAGTAATCTGTATAAAATGATAACTTGATCCCAATCCCTGTAATTGTGGTTGCCTTCAGGCGTACATCTATTATTTATTACCTAGATCTAATCCAGGGTTTTCCTATCGAGCGCTTCCTAGATTCAACTAGGGTTTACGCGACTTATCTAATGCTTCTCGGATTCAGGGTTTATGTGACCTAGGTCCAACTAAGGATTACACTACCTGTCGAACGATGCTCCCTAGTCTAGGACACCCTACCTAGAGCGGTATATGTTCCTAGACTTTCCCCCACGTATGTGTCGCGAATCGTTATCGCCGTCAAGATGCACATGTCCTGTATATGTGTGACCCGAGTCCTGTAGCAGGGCTAATCAAGAAACACGAAACTCGGTCGGGAGCTTTCAGATATCTGCCGATGCAGATGCTAAGTTCTGCTTTTTCAGTGGCTATGGTCCCACTTGACCCCTCCCACAACTAATGAAAGGCACACCTTGAAAAATGAGAACTATACACAGGCCCCCCCATGCCCGACTAACCTATGGCCATCCGCAACCATAACAAGATAGCAAGTATATGGTCTTTTGGAGTTCTCCGCCTTTCCGCTTCACGTATCTCGATTGACTCAAGATGGTAGGTAGATGACGAGTTGCTATCACAGGTCTACTGGTCTCGTCGAATCACGCTGGTCCATCCTAGTCTTTAGGTTGACTTATATTGCAACCAAGGCATACCATTGGTTCTTCTGACGCAGACCTTAACCTCTGTGATCCCAGGCGGATCATCTACATCCTCACAGAGGGATACCAAGAGTACCCTCACGTCCCCTTGAAGCCACATGCTTCATCACCCAGCTCGTTTGAGCCTCCCTTAAGATAAGATGGACGTTCGCTCCTTTTTGCATTCCACTAAGGATTACTACTTAGTTCTCATAACTAAGGTTTACCACTTAGTTTCCTGAATCATGGTTTTCCTTTAACCAAGGTTTATTACTTAGGCCCCTTTAACTAAGGTTTAATACTTAGTTCTCTTTTCTTGACAATTTGGATTGCTTAAGTGTCATCAGTCAATTCAAGTTAACTTAACCCATTCATTTGTCCTGTTAAACTGGTTAAGTGTTATCGGTATTTCATGTTGACTTAACCCTACCACAAATCAAGTTATATTGGTTAAGTATTTCTTATTGCTTAACCCCACACCTTCATCTTGTATTGGTTCAGTGTTCCTTTTAACTTAACCCTGCCCATCTGTTTAGCTAACATGTTATAACGGTTAAGTGTTCTCTTGGTTAACTCAACCCTAACATCTGTTTAGTCCACATGTTCTAATGGTTAAGTATTGTCCCTTCATGTTTTAACCTTGTTCATTTGTCACACTATGATGGCTAAGTGTTCTAAATTTACTTAACTACACTTCTAGTCTAGTTAACATGTTAAATTGGCCAAGTGTACTTTACTTAACCCTACCTTCTAGTCTAGTTAACATGTTATAATGGTTAAACCTTCTCTTAACTTCACCCACTTGTCTAGTCAACATGTTATAATGGTTAAACCTTTTCTTAACCTTACCAACTTGTCTAGTCAACGTGTTATAATGGTTATTTAACCCCTATAGTCTTGTTTTGTTAACATGTTAAGTTGGTTAAGTGTTCAGATTACCCACCCATCAGATTTAGTTAACATGTTGAATTTGGTTAAGTGTTTCCTTAATTGACTTAACCCTACCTGTAACACCCCACTCCCGCTATGATCACTCACTAAGGGAATGCCATAGCATCGGTGGAGTATTTTAGTGAATATAGAACAGAAAAATTACAACAAGACAGATATAAATAGTACTTGAAATTTTAAAACATCATCTCATAACAGCGGAAGTAAAACATGTCTGGTTACATCATAAAACCACAATAAAGGTCAAGTACAATATCCATCAAAATAAAGAAGTACATAATCCCACTCTCATACAATAGCCAAACAGAAGAAAAGATAACTGGAGCTTTACATCTATCCAAGCTCCTAAAGACTGGAACAGCAATCCGATCAAGCTCCACTACTGCTAGGATCCACCGTAGGACCTGAGGGTTGGGAAAAAGATAAAAACAACAGGGTCAGACATAAGTCTGAGCGAGTCCTATAACTTTAACAATACAATCGTTAAAGTAACCAGAGAAGACATAAACTGATATACGGTAACATATAGGGATGAATGGCTACCCTAAGCAGTCAACTAAACGAAGATAAAGGATAAAGACGCATCTACCCTCCCTAAGGTAAATTACTAAACTGCACCACACCAGTCGTTCCTAACTTAAAGGTTGATCCCACCCAAGGACTTATAAAATTTACTAATTAGTACCTGCGTACCCCTAGGTGACCAAGTAGGCGCCACGGGGCCCTACAATCCACTAGGTGTACACACTACTTCCCATTCGATCGGCTCCCTAACGTAGATACCCGTGCTGGCCCCACCGTGGGATGTATCATTCCCCAATGTGGCAACCTGATGAAACTAAAGGTGCACGGCTTATATCTACTCGATGCAACAACGGCTTACCTACCAGCCCGGGCCCACTCACGCATATGAAGCCCGTTGGACTTGCGTTGCCACCGCTAACCCGTTTGCCTCTTACAGTCAAGCCCAGTATGCGTGTCCCGTCCTCGACATGGGTCGAGCCCACAAAGATACGTATGGGTTACTGGTTGAAATGGGCCTCCACAAGCTACCCACCTAAGCTTGTCCCTTTTTCTAGTATATCCCACTTAACCCTTTAATCATGTTTTAATTACATGTTCTATTTTGGTTAAGTATTCTAATCGTATTTTCTATTGCCACCCAAGGCAACCACTAGATTTTCTCATGCCACCCGAGGCACCCACTTAACCCCTCATGTCCCTCTACATGCTAATGTGGTTAAGTGTTTCTTAATTAATTAATTAAGAACGTAACCTTTGTAAAGACCTCTCACATTAGACTGTCTTTTATGACCGCTGGTTAAGCCGGTTGGGTCCGGGCAGCCTTATGTCATAACAGAGTCTAACCTCGTGTCTTTACATTAATTACGTATTTAGTTTGTGCCTAAGACCTCTCACATTGGGCTAACATTTGTAGCAACTGGTTAAGCCGGTTGGGTCCGGGCAGTTTTACGCTACAACTGAGTCCAACCTCGTGTCTTAGTCAATTAATTACACCTAATTAATCACCCTCATAATTTTATATTAATTATCCCTAATTAATCAAGTTTTCTTAACATGGGTAGACCTAACTTAATAGGTAAATTCCCATGGGGTAGACCTAACTCAATAGGTAAATTCCCAACACATAGTATGGGTACACCTAACCAAATAGGCAAATTCCCATACTATGTTTATTTATTTTGTGTTATGCATAATTATATTAATTTCACACAATCTTATTAACTTATGCATTTAATTACCCCATCGTTCCCACGTAATTTCGTTCATGATATAACACATATAAAAGGTGTCAACTTGCATATGAATGAACATGTTTCAAAGGTGCCATCTTGCATATTAACAAACACATAACTTGCATATGAACTTGCATAACATGTCACATAACTTGCATATAATATGTCACATAACTTACATATTCATTTTGCATAACAAACTTGCATATTAGCTTATAGACTTGCATAATGTGTCATCATGAACTTGCATATTAATAAACATGTAACTTGCATATTTACATACATGTAACTCGCATATTAACAAACATGTAACTTGCATATAAAGAAACATGTAACTTGCATATTTACATACATGTAACTTGCATATTAACAAACATGTAACTTGCATATTAACAAACATGTAACTTGCATATTTACATACATGTAACTTGCATATTAACAAACATGTAACTTGCATATTAACAAACATGTAACTTGCATAGCATATTACCATGAACTTGCATAACATGCATATGATTACATAGCCCACAACTTGCATATTTAGCATCATGCAAACATAACATACATCATATTAAACTTGCATAAGCTTACATACTCAACATGCATAAACATAAGATTAATGCTAACATCATATCATATGATTCAAAGCTCATTAACCCACATACAAAACCATAAATCTCATCACATCTCATCTAATTAGTTTACCAAAAGATCATCAAAGTGATAGAAACTCACAACTAGCAACTTTGAACACCAAATGAAGAAGATTAAGATGCTAAGAAGGGATTAGAAGTTGATTAGAGAGTGATTAGTATGCAACCCTCTTCATAAAATTAGTGGAGGCCATGAGAGCTAGCATTTTGCCATAGTTTAGTCACTAGGTTTAATTATGAATGAATTAGGGTAGGTTAGGGTCTTATTTATAGATTAGGCAAGTGTTTTAGGCCATAGGATTAACCCTAGATTCAATCCAAGCCATCAAAGCATGTCTTGGGGAAGAAGTCAAGTGTAGGAACCATCTAGGGCCTTTAGATTAAAGATGGACCATGAGAACCATTCAAATGCAAAATCTGCACTTGAGCGAATCGGCCTACGGGTTGACAGCCAAACACCCTGGATTAACCCCTAGTCGACCCAGCGGGCTCGGGTCGACTTCAAAAATCGGCCGGTTCGGTTATTCCCCTCTCCCAATTCGCTGTTTTGAGCATTTTTGCATATTTATTTATTAAATTTTCAATTATATATATATATATATATATCAATATATATATATATATATATATCTACACAACCCATTTCACTTAATTAAGTATACTTTAATTTGGGAATTTTCGTGAAACTTCGCGAGGCCATATCTTGGTCATACGGACTCCGATTTTCGAAAACTCGGACTCTATTTCGCGTATTTTTCCGAGACGAACGCAATGGCATAGCCCGTTTCCCTTGATTCCCATTTTAGAATTAAATTCTGCCTCGATTTATGTTATTACAGGTTATTGAAAATACGGGTTGTTACATTCTCCCCTCCTTAAAGGATTTCGTCCCCGAAATCTTCAAGTTAGGAAGAACGTATCCTACCATCCAATCATCCATCTACTCAAAGCATCATCCACGAGCAATCATTGTCCTTACAAGATTCTAAATGCTGGATGGATATATGCAAAAGTGTGTGTATATGTACTTACCTAATGCGAAAATCAGGCGGTTACTGATACAGTAAACCTCCTTAATGCAAACCATGATAGTGCCATGCATCCAATATGTATGCGAAACCCTATTGACACATACAAATTTCTACATGCGTGCACAACCATACACAAAAATGCATCATCCATATGATAATACAGCCATGATACATCCATCAATCTAACTACCACATCCATTTATGCAATATGCAACATGAAGTGACTGAGCCGATCTAGTGCCTAATGTGTGTGTATATGCATCCACGAGCAACCACTAGCAAACAATTGCATCCATATGCATCCATCAACCATAACATGTTTCAAACACATGTCTCAACCATAGGTTTTACCCTATCTAAAGGTCATAGGTATTAGCGAGAGGATATACTAAAGATAAGATAAGTACTAGACAAGCAATAAAGGAGAAGTTAAAAGACATACTCTCAAAAAGAAATGGATACAAAGAATGCATCTTTGCTTCCGTCTCCCAAGTAGCATTGCTTTCGTCATCTCCCCATTGCACTTTAACTAGCTGAACTTCTCTGTTCCTCAACTTCCTAGTTTCTGACCCAAGGATGCGAGTAGGAGCTCGTCGAATCGTCGCATCACGCTCTACCTCTACATCTCTAAGCAAGCTCGGCTCTACCACCTCCGCGGTCTCATGTAAGCACTTCCTCAAATGTGATACATGGAATACATCATGAACACCACTAAGTCTGTCGGGCAACTCCACCCTATATGCCATCCGTCCAATCCTTTCCTTAATAGGAAACGGCCCAACAAATCTCGGTGCTAACTTCCCTACGGACCCAAAGCGAACAACATTTCTCAATGGAGATACTTTGACAAAAACCATGTCCCCAACCTCAAACTCAAGATCCGTCCTTCTCCGATCCGCATAAGATTTCTGTCTATCTTGCGCTGCTTTCATCCTTTTTCGAATTAAATCAATCTTCTCTGAAGTCTCTCTAACCATATCCGGCCCAAGCAAGATCCTATCCGTAGATTCCCACCAACATGTAGGAGATCGACAAGGCCTTCCATAAAGAGCTTCGAAAGGAGCCATACCAATACTGGACTGAAAGCTGTTATTATATGCGAACTCCACCAAAGGAAGATGTTCTTCCCATGTACCTCCAAAATCCAAGATACAAAGCCTCAAAAGATCTTCTAAGATACGGTTCACCCTCTCGGTCTGACCGTCCGTCTGAGGATGATATGCGGTGCTCAAACACAACTGAGTCCCTACCGCCTCTTGCAAACTTCTCCAAAACTCACTAGTGAAAATAGGATCTCGATCACTCACAATGCTGGATGGTACGCCATGCAATCTAACAATCTCTCTAACATAGACTGAAGCAAGCCATGGAGCGGTCCTCTTACTCTTTACGGGTATAAAATGGGCACCCTTTGTAAGTCTGTCTACCACAACCCAAATTCCCGTATTGCCCTTCCTCGATCTCGGTAACCCGTCGATGAAATCCATCGAGACACTATCCCACTTCCACTGTGGAACTTCCAATGGGTGTAGCAACCCACCGGGTTTCCTTTGCTCCACTTTAACTTGTTGGCACACTAAGCATCTAGCCACATACTCGGCCACATCTTTCTTCATACCGGCCCAAAAGAAAACTCTCTTCATGTCTTGGTACATTTTGTCTCCACCGGGATGAATAGTCATTCTTGAACGATGTGCATCATCCAAAATAGCCTTCTTCAAACCCTCATCTTGCGGTACACAAAGTCTACCGTCTCTATGCAACCATCCCTTATCATCTATGGTGTATCTACCCAAATGGCTGGACGACTCCCCTCTTATAAGCTTCTCTACCAACACAACCAACTGTGGGTCGTCTCGCTGAGCCTCGCCAATCCGTCTCAAAAGAGTAGGTCTAACCTCCAAGGATGCCAACAAACCAGGTACAAAATCAACAGAAGGTCTGAAGTCAAACAAAGAAAGAAACTCCAAGCTTCGTCGTTCCACGAACAATGGACTCAAAGATAGCCTTTTTCTACTTAAGGCGTCTGCCACCACGTTACCCTTACCAGGGGTATACGCTATCTCGAAATCATAGGATGCTAAGAACTCCATCCACCTTTGCTGTCTTAAGTTTAAATCCTTCTGAGAGAATAAGTACTTCAATGATTTATGGTCGGTGAACAACTCGAATCTCTCACCAAGAAGATAATGGCGCCAAGACTTAAGTGCGAAAACAATCGCGGCCAACTCTAGATCATGGGTAGGGTAATTCTTCTCATGCACTCTCAATTGTCTCCCTCCATAGGCTATTACCCTTCCCTCCTGCATCAAGACTGCGCCTAATCCTGTTCCACAAGCATCGGTATAAACAACAAACGGCTTACTCCCATCCGGGAGCACTAAAACTGGAGCGGTGGTCAAAGCTCTCTTTAACCGTCGGAAAGCATCATCACAATCTACATCCCACGAGAAAACCAGATTCTTTTTCGTCAAGCGGGTTAATGGGGCTGATATCTTCGCGAAGTCTTTGATGAACTTCCTATAATATCCTGCCAACCCCAAGAAACTTCTTACCTCGGTAGCATTTCTAGGAACTTTCCAATCCTGGATAGATACTATCTTTGCGGGATCCACAGCTATCCCTTCCTTAGAGACCACATGCCCTAAGAATCGCACTTCTCTTCTCCAAAAATGGCATTTAGAGAATTTAGCTTTAAGACTATGCGCTCGAAGAGTCTCCAACACTTCCTTGAGATGTAAGGCATGCTCTTCTTCATTCTTGGAAAAGACCAAGATGTCATCCACAAAAACTACTACAAACTTATTCAGATACTCTCTGAACACTCTACTCATGAGATCAACAAAGTATGCGGGGGCGTTTGTCAACCCAAATGGCATCACTAGCCACTCATAAAAACCATCCGGAGTCCGGAAAGCAGTCTTCTCTATACTGTCCTCCGCCACTCTTAACTGATGAAACCCTGTAGCTAAGTCCATCTGCGAAAATACTGACGCGCCAACCAACTGATCAAAGAGATCATCTATCCTCGGTAATGGGTGTCTATTCTTCTTCGTGAGCTTATTAAGTTCTCTATAATCCACACAAAGTCTGAGGGACCCATCCGCCTTCGTGGCAAACACTACTGGAGCTCCCCACTCCGATATACTTCGCCTTATGAACCCCTTCTCAAGCAACTCCCCTACTTGCTTATGAAGTTCTCTTCTCTCACGAGGAGCCATGTGGCGTACTGGCAAAGACACTGGTTTGGCATTATCCACCAAATAAATTCGGAAATCTATCTCCCGCTTCGGAGGCAAACCCTTTACTTCTTCAAACACATCCGGATATTCCCGGACTACTCTGACAGAACACAAACTTTCGACCGAAGCATCGAGCGATTCAAGATAACTTAGCAAAACAGATTCCATGGGATTGCAAGAGATCTCGAGAGTGTTACCCAAGCGGGTCATGAGCCTGACAACTCTCCTTTCGCAATCAAGAACGGCACCATTACTGGATAACCAGTCCATGCCCAAGATCAACCCATAGCCCGTGAAGCCCAATACAAAAGCATCACATCTAAACTCAACGCTAAGTATAGAAATCTTCAAACCCAAACATATCATAGACAGATATATGGAGCCCCCAATTGGGTTTGAGACAACCAAGGGATCATCAACTAGACTGGTGTCTAAGTGCAGTGACTCAACTAACGATGATGAGATAAAAGAATGCGATGCGCCAGAGTCAAACAAAGTACGAACTGGATGATCAAACAGAAAAACCAGACTTTCAACGGAAATAGTTCTACCTCTCTGCTGAATCGGTGGAACTGAGAGAACCTGAACTTGCCCCCCTGACTGAGGTGGTGCTATAAGAGCTTGCACCTGGCCTCCTGAGGTAGACCCCGTCTTCTGCCCCTTCTTTGGGCAGTTTTTCACAAGATGCCCTGCTTCACCACAATGAAAGCAACCGGTCTTCTTCTTTTTGCGACAATCCTTACTGAGGTGTCCTGGTGTTCCACAATTGAAGCACTTCTTCTTCGTCTTCTTTTTGTCACCATTGCCTTTTCCGCCCTTGCCTTGTTGTTGCTGTTGCGGTTTCTTCTGATCCCCCTTTTTCTCTGGTGCCTTAGAATTCTTATCATCCTCATGCATAAGTGCCATGTAGACAAGCTTCTCAAAAGTGGCCCCCATAGGAATGTGAGTCATAGCTATTCCTTGCAATGGTTCGTTCAAGCCTCTAACGAACCTCAAAGCCTTCTTCTCCGGTGTATTCACCAACTCTATGCCAAACCTTGCTAATTGATTGAATTTGTTGACATATTCTTTCACCGTGAGATTCCCTTGCTTCAAATTCAAGAACTTCTCCATAAACAGATTCTCTTCCGCCCTTGAGAGAAACTTAGCCCCAAACCTTTACTTAAAATCTGCCCAAGAGTCAACAGGGCGTTCTCCATTAGTGACCTCCCACCAGAATGAGGCCTCTCCCTTCATTAACCAAGCCGCCAACTTGACTTTCTTTCCCTCTTCCACTTCAAAGATATCTAGCAACTCTTCCACTTCCTTAAGCCAATCTCTAGCCTCTACGAAAGTCTCTGAACCAAGAAAAGGTTTTCCTCCTATAGCCTTGAACTCCTTGCAAACCTTAGCAAAATTATCCACTCTAGGCTGAGGAGGAGGAGCGGTTGTCTCTGGTGTAGTAGCATTGGCCGGACCCGCAGCCGCGGCCCTAGCCTCTTGCAACCTCCTATACCATAGTGGTATAACTAAACCCTCCGGGATGTTAAGATCTTCAGCCATGCTGAAACGAAAGAGGAAAGATTCAAAAAGGAGATTCCGAAAGATAAAGATATGGCTATTGGGGATTATGCTTTTCTTTTTCAAAAACTTTTTCTCTTAGAAGACATGCTTTTAAAAATACTTTCTTCGAAAATACTCTTAGAAAGTAGTTTTTCTCAAAAATTTTATCTGTTCTGGTAACCTTAAGCTCTGATACCACGTGTAACACCCCACTCCCGCTATGATCACTCACTAAGGGAATGCCATAGCATCGGTGGAGTATTTTAGTGAATATAGAACAGAAAAATTACAACAAGACAGATATAAATAGTACTTGAAATTTTAAAACATCATCTCATAACAGCGGAAGTAAAACATGTCTGGTTACATCATAAAACCACAATAAAGGTCAAGTACAATATCCATCAAAATAAAGAAGTACATAATCCCACTCTCATACAATAGCCAAACAGAAGAAAAGATAACTGGAGCTTTACATCTATCCAAGCTCCTAAAGACTGGAACAGCAATCCGATCAAGCTCCACTACTGCTAGGATCCACCGTAGGACCTGAGGGTTGGGAAAAAGATAAAAACAACAGGGTCAGACATAAGTCTGAGCGAGTCCTATAACTTTAACAATACAATCGTTAAAGTAACCAGAGAAGACATAAACTGATATACGGTAACATATAGGGATGAATGGCTACCCTAAGCAGTCAACTAAACGAAGATAAAGGATAAAGACGCATCTACCCTCCCTAAGGTAAATTACTAAACTGCACCACACCAGTCGTTCCTAACTTAAAGGTTGATCCCACCCAAGGACTTATAAAATTTACTAATTAGTACCTGCGTACCCCTAGGTGACCAAGTAGGCGCCACGGGGCCCTACAATCCACTAGGTGTACACACTACTTCCCATTCGATCGGCTCCCTAACGTAGATACCCGTGCTGGCCCCACCGTGGGATGTATCATTCCCCAATGTGGCAACCTGATGAAACTAAAGGTGCACGGCTTATATCTACTCGATGCAACAACGGCTTACCTACCAGCCCGGGCCCACTCACGCATATGAAGCCCGTTGGACTTGCGTTGCCACCGCTAACCCGTTTGCCTCTTACAGTCAAGCCCAGTATGCGTGTCCCGTCCTCGACATGGGTCGAGCCCACAAAGATACGTATGGGTTACTGGTTGAAATGGGCCTCCACAAGCTACCCACCTAAGCTTGTCCCTTTTTCTAGTATATCCCACTTAACCCTTTAATCATGTTTTAATTACATGTTCTATTTTGGTTAAGTATTCTAATCGTATTTTCTATTGCCACCCAAGGCAACCACTAGATTTTCTCATGCCACCCGAGGCACCCACTTAACCCCTCATGTCCCTCTACATGCTAATGTGGTTAAGTGTTTCTTAATTAATTAATTAAGAACGTAACCTTTGTAAAGACCTCTCACATTAGACTGTCTTTTATGACCGCTGGTTAAGCCGGTTGGGTCCGGGCAGCCTTATGTCATAACAGAGTCTAACCTCGTGTCTTTACATTAATTACGTATTTAGTTTGTGCCTAAGACCTCTCACATTGGGCTAACATTTGTAGCAACTGGTTAAGCCGGTTGGGTCCGGGCAGTTTTACGCTACAACTGAGTCCAACCTCGTGTCTTAGTCAATTAATTACACCTAATTAATCACCCTCATAATTTTATATTAATTATCCCTAATTAATCAAGTTTTCTTAACATGGGTAGACCTAACTTAATAGGTAAATTCCCATGGGGTAGACCTAACTCAATAGGTAAATTCCCAACACATAGTATGGGTACACCTAACCAAATAGGCAAATTCCCATACTATGTTTATTTATTTTGTGTTATGCATAATTATATTAATTTCACACAATCTTATTAACTTATGCATTTAATTACCCCATCGTTCCCACGTAATTTCGTTCATGATATAACACATATAAAAGGTGTCAACTTGCATATGAATGAACATGTTTCAAAGGTGCCATCTTGCATATTAACAAACACATAACTTGCATATGAACTTGCATAACATGTCACATAACTTGCATATAATATGTCACATAACTTACATATTCATTTTGCATAACAAACTTGCATATTAGCTTATAGACTTGCATAATGTGTCATCATGAACTTGCATATTAATAAACATGTAACTTGCATATTTACATACATGTAACTCGCATATTAACAAACATGTAACTTGCATATAAAGAAACATGTAACTTGCATATTTACATACATGTAACTTGCATATTAACAAACATGTAACTTGCATATTAACAAACATGTAACTTGCATATTTACATACATGTAACTTGCATATTAACAAACATGTAACTTGCATATTAACAAACATGTAACTTGCATAGCATATTACCATGAACTTGCATAACATGCATATGATTACATAGCCCACAACTTGCATATTTAGCATCATGCAAACATAACATACATCATATTAAACTTGCATAAGCTTACATACTCAACATGCATAAACATAAGATTAATGCTAACATCATATCATATGATTCAAAGCTCATTAACCCACATACAAAACCATAAATCTCATCACATCTCATCTAATTAGTTTACCAAAAGATCATCAAAGTGATAGAAACTCACAACTAGCAACTTTGAACACCAAATGAAGAAGATTAAGATGCTAAGAAGGGATTAGAAGTTGATTAGAGAGTGATTAGTATGCAACCCTCTTCATAAAATTAGTGGAGGCCATGAGAGCTAGCATTTTGCCATAGTTTAGTCACTAGGTTTAATTATGAATGAATTAGGGTAGGTTAGGGTCTTATTTATAGATTAGGCAAGTGTTTTAGGCCATAGGATTAACCCTAGATTCAATCCAAGCCATCAAAGCATGTCTTGGGGAAGAAGTCAAGTGTAGGAACCATCTAGGGCCTTTAGATTAAAGATGGACCATGAGAACCATTCAAATGCAAAATCTGCACTTGAGCGAATCGGCCCACGGGTTGACAGCCAAACACCCTGGATTAACCCCTAGTCGACCCAGCGGGCTCGGGTCGACTTCAAAAATCGGCCGGTTCGGTTATTCCCCTCTCCCAATTCGCTGTTTTGAGCATTTTTGCATATTTATTTATTAAATTTTCAATTATATATATATATATATATATCAATATATATATATATATATATATATATATCTACACAACCCATTTCACTTAATTAAGTATACTTTAATTTGGGAATTTTCGTGAAACTTCGCGAGGCCATATCTTGGTCATACGGACTCCGATTTTCGAAAACTCGGACTCTATTTCGCGTATTTTTCCGAGACGAACGCAATGGCATAGCCCGTTTCCCTTGATTCCCATTTTAGAATTAAATTCTGCCTCGATTTATGTTATTACAGGTTATTGAAAATACGGGTTGTTACACTACCAATCCTGACTTAGCTTTAATTTATTCATTAAAGCACCAACCCCTCACATTAGACAGGTATTGTTGCGGTTACTGGATGTGTCGGTCGATTCTGAGCAGGTTTACACCGCAACTCAGTCTAACCTCGGGTCCTTATTGGGCTCAATGCTCTAACCACCCACATTAGACAGGTATTGTTGTGGCTGCCTGTATGCCGGTTCGTTCCGGGCAGTCTTACGCCACAACTCTGTCTAACCTCGGGTTAGGCATATTCGTATTTTCTAAATTTAGATTTTATTTATGTAAATTATCCACAAATTCATGTCTTGCTCAATTTCCCTCTAAATTAAGTTCATCATTTTGGGTATATAATTTATACCGTTTCATGCCATAAATCACTTATGTGATTATAAGCCAACTATGTCAATTTTCCTATAATTAAGTTTTCACCCAACGTTACCCCCGTCTAAATATAAGGCTAACAACTTAGCCCAATTTACCGTTCGCATGATTTCACATAAAGTATTAGGCTAATAACTTAGCCTAATTTAACGTTCACAAAATTGGCATAAAATCAACATTAACTATGAACTTGAATTTTTTTTATTTATTTTTTTGACAAAATCAACATGAACATAAACATATTGGTGTGAACTTGCAACTTTAATATAATCAACATAAACAAGTACATAGGTGTGAACTTGCAACTTTAACATAATCAACAATAACATGTACATAGGTGTGAACTTGCAACTTTAACATAATCAACATAAACATGTACATAATTAACAATTTGCATAGGTTCATGATCCTCAACATAACAACTTGCATAGGTTCATGAATTAACAACATAATTAACAACT
Organism: Allium sativum; assembly: GCA_030737875.1. NCBI lineage: Eukaryota > Viridiplantae > Streptophyta > Magnoliopsida > Asparagales > Amaryllidaceae > Allium > Allium sativum. The sequence continues at coordinate 654,570,482 of CM060923.1, forward strand.
TGCATGGGTTCATGAATTCATCACACACTAACTTGTATAGGTTCATGAATTAACAACTTAATTAACAACTTGCATAGGTTCATGAATCTCAACATAATAAATTGCATAGGTTCATGAATTAACAACTTAATTAACAACTTGCATAGGTTCATGAATCTCAACTTAATAACTTGCATAGGTTCATGAATCTCAACATAATAACTTGCATAGGTTCATGAATTAACAACTTAATTAACAACTTTCATAGGATCATGAATTTACAACATAATTAAGTTAACATATATAAACATGTATGAACTTGCAATTGAACATAATCAAGTTAACATATATACATAAACATATACAAACTTGCAATTTAACATAATCAAGTTAACATATATACATAAACATGTATGAACTTGCAATTTTTGTGATATGATTTGTAACCTAAAACTTGCATAATAACAAGGCATGATAATTCACCAAACTTGTTACAACATGTTATTTCTATTCCCCAACATTCTATGCTTATGAATTGGTTTATTCACCAATTCCTAACTAGCATGATAATCACAATAGAACCACAGGCATGATAGAGTTGTCATAAGAAAACATACATGAATCATCATAAATTTAATATAACATAACAGGTAAGGTTCTATTCTCACTTTATTTCAAATCATGATTTTGATTTCATTCACATCTAGAATATAACTGTACTTACAAATCAAAAAAGAATTCATGATTTGAGTTGTAGCTTTAATCTCTAATTTTTATTAGCTTTGAATTGGTTTTGTGTTCGTCTCTTAGCTTTCTACAAACGGATGCTAATCTTGGCTTGCTCCCAGCAGCATGACGGCTCCAAGTCTTATTTTCTTATGAACTTTAATAGGAGACCTAGGTTGTTTATATAGAATTTTATTTTAATTTGAGCCGTCTGATGATGCTAGGTTTAATCAAGGCCATCAATTTCAAAAGAGGCCAATTATGTTCACAATAAAGGACTGTAAATTACTCCTATATTAATTATGTAATAATTATTATGCATGTAATTTACACCCATTTTAAATTATGTCATAATTACTATGCATGTAATTTCACGTTTTAGCATATATATATTTTCTACAATGTACACATTTCTCATTTAGGACAAATTCTATTTATAAATAATTACTAATTTACTTATGCCATAATTACTCTCTAAATGTACATTATCAACATTTATTATTTATTGCCAATCCATTAAACATAAATATGTATTTAATAGATACATCTGCCCTTTACCGTATACATATTCTTCCTCTTTAAAAAAACAAATCCTTGACAACCAAAAATGTGCAACGTACGCTATATGATGCGTACACGTCATATATATATATATATATATATATATATATATTTTATTTCTTTTTATTTTTATCTATCTTCCCAAATACCCATTTTCACACTAAACCACTTTTTGAACTGCGTTCACACTAGGCCATTTTTGAGCCATTCCCCTAAAACAAAAATATGGCGCTAGCGGGGATCGAACTCTGAACCTCTTGTATGCAAGTCACGTGTTCCAACCAAATGAGCTACTAAGTCTCTTGCTTACAACCCTTAGAACAATGCTAAATATTTATTCTTTTCTCATTCCTCTTTTTTTTCATGTTTTTCTGCAATATTTAATTTAAGGATATCTTTTTCACACGAAGTCCAATTTACGTAAACTCGGACTCTTTCTTAAGCAAAATTCCGAGACGAACGCAATGACGTAATCCTTTTCCGTTAATTCTTAAGTTTTTGAATTAAGTATACTTTAATTTATCAATTTACTGTTAAGCGAAAAACTAGGGGTGTTACACGTGATTTTTCAAAATTTGAATTGTTTTTTTTTATTTAATTTTTTAATTACAAAATTCTTCTGTTTAAACATGAAATCTTCTGAACTCCATAACTTCTTCATACGGAGTCCGATTCACGTAAACTCGGACTCTATCTCAAGCAGAATTCCGAGACAAATGCAATAACATAACCCGTTTCCCTTAATTCTCAATTTTAAGATTAAGTATTATTTAATTCGTTACTTTAATAAACATTGAAAATACAGGGTGTTACATTCTCCCCTGTTTAAAGGATTTCATCCCCGAATTCTTCAAGTCACGAAGAATGTATATCCCACAATCAAATCAACCATCTACTCAATCATCAAACACTAACATCCATTATCTTTAAAAGATTTCTAGTGCTTTCATGATTGTATGCATAGTGTGTGTACAAGTCCATCAATTATTCCTAGTCGTACTTAATAACTTCTAAATGATTGCACAATCATTCATACAAATGCAACATCCATATGATAACACATCCAGTTTCAATCCATATATATAAAAATTCACTCAAGCATATGCAATATGGAAGTGACGAAGCCGATCTAGTGCCTAATATGTGTATATGCATCCACGAGCAACCGCTAACAAACACTTACATCCACCAAACATAACAAGTCTCAAACACATGTTTACATCCATTGGCTTTTACCTATGGATCAAGGGAAGGATCGAGAGGATATACTTAAAAGATAAAGACTAGCAAATAAACTTTATAGAAAAAGAGAGATTAAGGATATACCCCCAGAAAGGGTATGATGCGTGTATCTAGTCTTCAGTCTTCTAAGTCGCATATTCATGAGCTTCACTCCATATTGCTCTGACTGTCCTAACTTCATGATTTGTGTAGCTCCTTAATTTCTGTTTCCAAAATAAGAGTTGGAACTCATTTCACTGTCGCCTCTCGTTCCACCTTTTCTTCTTATAGTATACTTGGCACTACAACTTCTGCTATGTCATGTTAACATTCCCAGTACTTCATAAATAGATACTAACCATGTTACTAAGTGTATATATTAATATGATTAGATTCTTCTTCGTCAATCTAGTAAGTGGGGCCAATACCTTCATAAATTCCTTAATTAACTTCCTATATTAGCCCGCTAGTCCAATAAAGCTTCTTACTTCTGTTGCATTCCTTGGGACCTTCCAGTCTTGCACCGCAACTACTTTTGCTGGATCAACTGCTATCCCTTCTTTGGGCACCACATGTCCTAGAAACCTTATTTCTTCTCTCCAAAAATAACATTTTTAGAGAACTTCGCCTTAAGTTGATGCGCTTGGAGTATCCGAGACTTCCCTTAGATGCGAAGCATGTTCTTCTTCATTCAAAAAATATTGTCTATGCACAAGCAAAGTGAACCATCCGCCTTTGTAACGAAAATGACTGGATCATCCCATTCAGAAATACTGCACCTTATGAACCCTTTTTCAAGTAACCCTTTTACTTGTTTACTGAGCCCTTTCATTCCCTTGGGTTCATGTGTCGTACATGTAATGCAATTGCTTTTGCATTATCAACTGGATATATGCGGAATCTCGCGTTTTAGGGGATAAACCCCTAACCTGATCAAAAACATCTGCATACTCATGGATTACTCTAACGGATCGCAAATCATCGATAGATGCATCCACTACAAGAAAAGGAGTTATCTACAATTGCAACTCACAATGTTTTGGTCTCTATGCTGTAGAAATAACGCAAAATACGTTGGTTTTATATTAAAACCTAACATAAATTTAAGCGGGAATGAATTTTCACTTCCCTCCACTATTACTAAAATCGGCCGCGAATCCATAATATTTCCCCAAAATTTTAAATTCTCAATTACAATTTTTCCATCCAATTTTCTTCGTCCGCCTTGTCTCCGTCTCACTTTCGAATCTCCGGTCACTTCGCACGGTTGCTCTTGGTCTCTCGGTTGTCATAACGGAAGGCAATCGGTTCCAGTGGAAGGATTTCCATTCCAGTGGAGGTCGGACCCACAGATTCCATTCAGTCTTCGTCGTCCTTAAGTCGCTGTAGGCATTGCCTTGATTATTTTATCTTTTTCATTGATTAGCCAATGTTCAGTTTTTTCTAACATCTGGTATGCCTTCTGAAAATGTTGACTATGTTATTAGCAGTTAAAAGTTGTTGTGTCTCATTTAGTACCACTGTTTTATTTAAGTAGTTATGTTAATTTGCTTGTACTCAACAATAGACTATTACTTCAAATTTTAGAAATTTGCTTGCTTATGTAGTTGACGATGATGGATAAAATTTGGATGAATCTACACAGGAAACTACGTAATTCTCAACATAAATGTAGTTTGAAAATCATATCATATATTTTGATGGAAGCTGAAAGATTTTTTTTTTTCAAAGAACTAGTAGTGAGTATCAGCAAGGAGCTCAGAAGTTTGTGCATACCGCTATGAAAAAAATATGGAAATATAGAAAAAATTCTATGTCCTTACTTAGATTGTCGAAATCTTAGTCATCAATATGAGAAGGTGGTAGTTGAGCATTTGATTATAAGAACAATGGATCGTGTAGTATGGTTATCACAGTTGTAAGTCGAGTTGAGTCGACAGAGGTCCAACTAGTCGACTAGTGGACTAGTCGTAGACTAGTCGAGACTAGTCGATAAATAAATATATACATATATATAATTATAAACTTATAACTAATACAGTCTGTTAGTGTTGTACATTGAGCAATGGATGGACTCTGTGGCTATGGTCAGATAGCAAAAAGTTGTAGATTCATTAAGATTTAGTGTTCAAAGATTGTAGGTATAACTTTTGGTTAAGTTTATGTAGATGATTCAAGGGTTGTTGCTTTAGCCATTAGTCCTATGCTTGATTCCACTACAGTGTTCTTTATTTTGTTTAGCAAAAAAATATTTAACTAATTTAAATTTTAGACCGAATTTTTGAGGCATAAGCTTTATGCGCTTTGTATGCCGCAAATTTTTGAGGCATAAGCTTTAGAGGTAAAAAGCCTTTTGGAATAAGCCTCAAAGCGTTTTATCTCTTATTTCCTCGAGGCGAGCCTTGAGGCGGGTTTTTCAAAACAATGTTTAAGGCATAATTCTCTTACATAAAAAGATAGACAACTGCACAAATGCTACTTTTTTTTGGTAACGAGAGGTGCAAAGTGAATGCAATGAGAATCAATTCGTGCATTGGTTTAAATATATATATATATATATATGTATGTGAAAAAAGTTTTCATTCTTTATCCAAAATTTTGCCTTCCGTACTTTACTTTATGTTGATAAATTATTCCTTTTCAAGATCAATAGATTGCAAAAAGAATTTATTGTGACAAAGCCCTGCTTCTTTTTCCAAAAAGAATAAATTATTCCTTTTTAGGATCAAGAGTCCATCCATTGTAATGTTATCAATATTGGAGACCTGCTTCTTCCTTTTTTTTGGTTTTGGGCCCAAATTGAAACTATTTGAAACCAGTCTATTAAGTCGAGACGACTAGTCGGCTGACTAATCGACTAGTCGCTCCATGTCTTTTCAGTCGCTCGATATATTAACAAAATTCATGTCGAGAGTCCTAAACTTTTGTTATTTTCTTTGAAAAGCAATGTTGTTTTCCTGTAAATGACATATTGAGGTGTAGCATATTCATGATGGCTTTATCGCACAAGTGTTTGGATTGTATAGTTGTGCTATATATCTTATGTTTTTCCTCATGTTTTAGTAATAGGAAATGAGGGCAATAACGCAGCAACAGAAAAAAAAGCAAAGGAGCCAAAAATATATCGTACTAGCCTAATAAACGGAAGAAGCATATTGAAGACAACAATGTTCAAAGCGAGAGCAATCCACAAGTAGTAGTAGAAGTTAATGCACAAGTAGTAGTAGATAATCGAGCACAACCAGTAGAAAATAATCCACAATTATAAGATAATCAAGCACAAGCATTAGAAAATAATGCACAAGGAGTAGAAGATAATCCTACTGCATTTGAGAACCGTACAATGCAAAATGAATAACACATGGAAGCCAATGGACCAACTAAAAATGCAAATGCCAGTCAGCCAAAGAAAAGAAAGAGCAGAGGTCCTATGAAAACGAAGAGACTTCCTTCAAACTTGACAAATCGTGTTGAAGTTAAATTTAATGAGAATGCTGAACCAATAGGTCAAGGATCAGTCCATTTATCGTCTTTTTTAGGACCACTTGTACGAGAGCATGTTCTAGTCATACTTAGTAATTGGAGACACCTTGATGGGTCTGAAAGCCATTTTATGGGATTTCATTCAGGTATATTTTGTAATTTTTATCTAGTTGTGTATATTTAACTCATTGTTTTATACCAAATAAAAAATCCGGAAGTCTGGATTTATTATCAGACGTCTGGATACCTATTCAGGCATAATATTATAGGCACAAAAAAATATAAGACGTCTGGATAAAATACCCAGACGTCTGTATTCTTCTGCAAATGTAATTCTCTAGCCTGAGAACACTATCATACGTCTGGATAAAATATCAAGACGTCTGAAAACAGCTTCAGGCATTTTACTTTAGATCGGAGAAAAATCCAGACGTCTGGATAGATTTTCAGACGTCTGGTTGATATTCATATTGCTTTCTTTTTCTACTCTCAGACGTCTATAAAAATATCCAGACGTCTGACACACCTGTTTCTCCTGTGCATGTCTTCCTTGTTGTCGAGCTATAGCCATATATAATTAAAGTTTCTTATCCACAATATTTTCCATCCACAATAACATACTCGAATTACATAACAATAGCATATCCGAATTACATAATAACAGCATATCTGAATTACATAACAATAACATGCCCAAATATCATAACAAACATAGCAACAACATGTCTGAATTGTAGATTGAACATAACATATCCAAGCTGAAGGTTTTAAATTAATTTCTGGTTAAGAATTTACTCAGTGATTCAATTGGTGATGTATTTTAGCGCACACACCCACGCGGGATTTCATGCTTATTAACTTTATTCAAGTGACAAATGTTGATTCACTTAACGTAATGAAAATTGCAACTACTTGCATTTAAGCAATTTATTTTGGAGCTACCTTTGCTATATTTGAAGCAAACTGTGTAGTGGAAGTAATATTCATTTGTGTTGCTGTACATGGAAATTGTTTTCATAGGGTTATCTGTTTTTCCATTGCAGCAAAAGAAAAAGAGATAACCTCAGGAAAACACTTCCCTACAGCAACGCAAATGTATATTATCTACACTACACAGTTTGCTTCAAAGATAGTAAAAGTTGCTTCAAAATAAATTGTTGAACTGCAAGTAGTTGCAAATTTCTTTACGTTAAGTGAAACAAAATTTGTCCCTTGAATAAGCTATTAAAGCATGAAAGCCGAGTGGGTCCATGCGCTAAAATACATCCACCTATTAGGTCACCGAGTAAATTCTTCATCTTGGTCACGCTTCGTCTGCTTCATAGTATGCAAACAGTTAAGATACATGCATTAGTACATCACTCAGTCAATGAGAGTCACAACTAAATATGGATAACTTGAACTTTAATCACAAATTTAATTTTAAGCATACACATACAAGCTTTATACAACAAAGTTAGGAAAACTTACTTGTAGGAGGCGGTTGACAATAGAAGGATGCCATTGAAATTAAATTCAGAGGAAAATTTTGATTTTTGGCCATTGAATTTAATTTTAGGAGGCACTGATGTTTGTACCCAAATGAGGCCTAAAACAGCAATTTATATCCGTTATAAGTTCTTAGAAAAGAGCTAAATGAAAATTTTCCCTTTTTTTTAGTTACAAGCTAGATTCGTGTTGAATGAGGAATGGCAAAAGGTCCCCATATTTCAGCAAATAGGGTGTATTTTTAGGTTTTCAAAATGCATGTTAGTTAATAAATTGGTCAAAACAAAGTCCAAGGAGGAAAGACTTCAAATGAAACCGGATAATTTCAAAACTATGATGGAGTGGAATGATTTTATCAACTTGAAAACTAGTCCACAGTTTAAGGTAAATTATGTATAAATGGTCATCTTCGTATATGTTAATTAACTAGTCAGTGTATTTTAATTTTTTATTTCAGCAACAAAGTGAAACATTCAAAGCCATCAGACGCAGACAGATGCTACTTATATGCAGCCGTAAAGCAATGGCACGCTTAGCTGTTGATTTGGTCAGAAGTAGTTTTAATGTTGTGATCTTGTCATGCCATTTATAGTGTTATGATAAAAAAAATTATTCCAAATTTTATTACCATAGAAAAACGAGAGTCCAGATCCCTCTTCTGTCGATCGATCTCATGTTTGCATTAAATCTCACACTCGAAAAAACGGTGAGCCGGCGAGCTTGGTTGTTGAAGAAACTATTGTATGTGATTTAATTTTAAATTTACATATTACAAATGATTTTAGAATGTAATAATGTTTAAATTTACAATGTATGTTGTCCTTTACAGGAGAAGATTAAAAAGTTTAACGCTGAATCACAAGCTACCTCGACAACTGTGAGAGAAGATGCTCTTTCAGCAGTGTTGGGAAACGATAGATCAGGACGATTAAGAGGAATGGGAAGAGGTATGACCCACACCAAGTTTGTTTTGTCATAAGCTAATCAAAAACAAACAATGCAACTACAAAACAGAGTTGCAGATTTGGAGAAGATGGTTCAAACGCTAGTATCACAAAACCAGGTATTTCTAAAACGAATGGCAATAAGTTATTACTTGTACTTAGAAATTAGTTATTTGCATTCTGTGAGTTTAGAATCGTAGTAAATCATTGAATAAACTCTTTGTTGAGTAATGACTACATAAATAATTCAAAATAAAATTTAAGTTGTCATATAAACCCAAATATAAATTAAAGATTGAGTACATGCAGCATTTTCTTACTTCACTTTTCTCAAAACCAAAAGATCAATCCAGAGATAGAATAAATTCAAGCTGGACTGTAATAACCCAGAAAATGTGAACCAATTTAAATTTTTTAAAAATTGGTTATTGTCAAAGAATTTGAACAATTGAAATAGCATATTTCAATAAAATAAGGAATTGGGAATAGTGAGGCAGTTTGAAAATTTGAATACAAACTTTGTCTGACTGTACCGGGTGGAAAATATAACAGATTTTAGCGAAACTGAAAATATTTAAATCTGTTTATGAATACCTTTCTAACGAATCTGAAAAATCGAAGTTTCATAACGGGAATCAAAAGTTATGGCCGAATGAATTTTCAGAAAGGTCGCTATATAGCACATATAACCCTTGAAAATAGATATTTTGCATACGACCTCGGAATTCGACGAAACCAATTTTGTTGGATCCGGGATGTCAAATTATTGCTAGGTTTCAAATTTCATAATTTTTGAAGCTAGTATGTGAGCGGGGCAAAAGAAAATGTGATTGGTCAATTTCTGTTAAAATAGGTCGACCTGAAAATGGACATTTTACATATGAGCTCAGAATTCGACGAAACTGGTTTTGTTGGGACCGTATCGTCAAAACAAAGCTAGATTTATTTTTCTAGAATTTTTCGATTTAGTTGGTGGCCTTGGCAAATTGAAATGTATGTTCAAATTAAATATAAAATGTTTTATACTTTAATTTGAAAAATAACTGACTGTAACAGTCGAATTGGCCAACGAAACATATCCCATTGTGTCCGGAATGGGGGTATTTAGCTGGGGGCGATAGTCGTTGGGTTGAAATTGGTGTACGTTGGCTAGAAAGGATATTATAGGAATTTAAAAATATAATATATTAGAAAATATCTACCATTTTCTCTCACATCAAAAATCTGTTCAACCCCTCAGAAACAAACGACAATAATCGTTCAAACCTTCCCACCTTGATCGCCACTGCCACAGTCAATTTCGCCGCCGCATCTAGTTGACAATTACGATCGCCTTCCTCCCCTCTTCAAATCAAACCCAGCCTCGTCAGAAACCATCACCGATCGACGTCGAATTACGTCGAGGAAGTTCACATCTTTCTGCCGCCGCCGATCGTCGCTGGAGCCACCGAGTTCGCTGCCACCACCGTCGATAGGAAGCCTGTTCGTAGCTCTTCGACGTCGTACGGTCTGATCGAGACGAAACAACACGGATTGTTCGAGAATCTAAAATCTAGATTTTAAGGTTTGCAAAAACATCTGCTTTAGAATTTCTGAATTGAAAATAACACTTTTAAGCGTTGCAAAGCTTTGAAAAATCATATTTTTTTAGTGTGTTAACGAAATTCGATGAAACAGGAAACATCGAGACCGCAGGGAGGCTCTCTACCATCTAGCAGAAGCCGCGGATTTTTCTGATCTTCCTACGATTTTTAGCACTTCAAAAACCAATGTGAGGAATCTAAACTAAATTGTGTGAATGGAATCGTGTTGTATAAATTATATAAGCGAAGTGTAAATTATATACGCATTGTATACCTCATGTACATGTGTTGTATAAGTTATATTAGCGATGTATAAATTATACAAGCGTTGTATGAAACATATATGCTTTGAATTGTGATGAAATGCAAATGAATTATAGAAATAATATATATATATATATACTCCCCTCGTCCACAGACCATGGACGATATTTATTGCTTGTGATTGGCGTGATATTATATGGAATGACGAATGGTTGGAAATAATTGTTTGTGGTTGATATTGTGGTTGAAAAATACATTTGTGGTTGAAAAATACCCACTTGTGGTCGAAAAAAAATTAGAATAGGATTGTGGAAATGAAAATAAAACATGCCGCCTGCGTGCGAACTAGATGCATGATCCCCATTGTCAAAAACCGCGAGGTTTTAAGGTAGAGCGAGGAGCCGTACTAGGGACGGTCCCGGTTTTAACTACCCTGCCGTTATGCTGTCGAAATTTTCTCAAATATTCATGTGTTAGAATAATTTTCATTTGTTGAAATTAATTACATATGTTGAAACTGATATTCATGTGTTGAATTGAAATTCATTCGTTGAGTTGAAATTCATGTGTTGAATATTATTCGAATTTTAAACAAATAAATTTAGCGATAAAAATCACATTTTTATATATATACAAACTATAGAGGATATTCATGTGTTGAATTGAAATTCATTCGTTAAGTTGAAATTCATGTGTTTAATATTATTCGAATTTTAAACAAATAAATTTAGCGATAAAAATCACATTTTTATATATATACAAACTATAGAGAATATTCATGTGTTGAATTGAAATTCATTCGTTGAGTTGAAATTCATGTGTTGAATATTATTCGAATTTTAAACAAATAGATTTAGCGATAAAAATCACATTTTTATATATATATACAAACTATAGAGAATATTCATGTGTTGAATTGAAATTCATTCGTTGAGTTGAAATTCATGTGTTGAATATTATTCGAATTTTAAACAAATAAATTTAGCGATAAAAATCACATTTTTATATATATACAAACTATAGAGAATATTCATGTGTTGAATTGAAATTCGTTCGTCGAGTTGGAATTCATGTGTTGAATATTATTCGAATTTTAAACAAATAGCTTTAACGATAAAAATCATATTTTTATATATATACAAACAATGGAGAATATTCATGTGTTGAATTGAAGTTCGTTCGTTGAATTGAAATTCATGTGTTGAATGTTATCGTATTTTAAAATAAAATGAATAGACAATAAAAGCTACATTTTTATTGTGAATATGAGGTGTTAAAAAAAAAACATTCACGTGTTGAATAAATATTTTTGATGATAAAAATATTTCTTTTATCATGTATACGCTTTGATAAAAATACACACGTGTTGAAATAAATATTAGTTCGTTAGAAATGTTATTATTACCTTTGTTCTGCATATATATACATGTGTCGAACAGGAAAATGGATTAGCTGTAGAGTAAAGAAATTATTTGCGTGCCCGACAAATAGGTAAGCCTTAATGACTTGGCTGCGCAATTTTATTTTTATATCAACTCGTGTGAATGCCATTGGATGCGGAGTGCTGGTTATTCTATGTGAAATAATAAACATCGCCATAGGATAGTAACAATTAATTATGAACAACACTACATGGCATACTCCTTGACGATAGGCATACTTCATCATATTCCACATAAGCAATTGGAGCTTGTGTGACGAGGTGGAAGATTTACCATACAAGCGAGAGGCTTGTATGGCGATGATTATATACTACAGGTTGAACTGATGATTGATATGGACTATTTAAAATATAACGATAAATTGCCAGATTAATAAAAACCCCACACGGGTCTGGAGTTGACAATAATCACATCTCTCTATTCATTAGATACGACACATGGACTATTTATTCCCACACGGGACGAGGTGAAGAGGATTTATCCTCTGGAGTAATTAAAAATACACGCTCCCTCAGGCTTGACAAGGGGACGAGAATTTATTCTCTAGAGTTATTATCTATACACGCTCCCTTGTAAACACCAGAATATATCACTATAAATATGTGGATGCTTTATAGGATTTATTGGGTACCTAACACGGGCCAATAAATTTCCAAACCCCTTCCCGTACAAAGGAGGTTATGGCGAAATTTTTCGAAATATTAAGGCGTTAGTGAAATATTTGAATTGAAAACGAAGTTGAAATTAACGAATGAACTATATTTGAAATAAATGAATGAACTTTATTATTATATATAAATATAAATAGAATTGAAAGGAATCGAAGCCGTGCAGTTCGTGTTTTGGAATCGTAATTTGAAACGATTAGTACGAGAAATCCGACCGTCGGATTTTCCCGAAACCGCAACCGCCGGGTTCGCCTTGGAAATATCTTTCCAACGGCACCAACCTTGTAAAAATCCAATGGTTGGATTGTCTGGAATGTTTAAAACAAATTAGAAGAAAAACAGCGCCAGAATCGTTATATTTATAAATAAATATAATTAAATTAAATCGAATAACGACGCTGCAGTTCGAATTTTGAAACCGTAACTTCAAACGACTAGTGTGGAAGATCCGACCTTCGGATTTTCACGAAACTGGAACCGTTGGGTTCGCTTTGGGAATATCTTCCCAGTGATATAGACTTTGTAGAAATCCAACGGTTAGATTTTCCGATATGTGTAAAATAAATTAGGGGGAAAACAGCGCCACGGCATGACCTGAAACGTCGTTTAATTGAATATAGCCATTTTTAAATAAATAAAAATGGCGAAAAATCGTTATAAAATATTATAAGCAACATAGATTGGAAATAAACCAATTTGGCTTGATCTGTTTGATATTTGATGGTTGTATGTGTTTGACAAGAAAATAACACTAAAGAACTGAAATATGAATGTCGAAAAATATAACCATGGAAATAATTGTTTTGAATTCTAATTACGTGGATTATTTGAAAAGGCCGAGCTAACCCTCATTTCAAATAATTGATCGAAAGATTCGAGTTGGAAAATACAAAGATGATTCAAGACCGACGATCTTCGTATCGGTTGGATGGGCACTGTTGAGGTTCCTGATTGGAGTAGCTACCGTGAAGGAATGGAAATAGTAGCCGTCTGAACGTATGTGTTGATTGTACGGATATACGAGGAATTTAACGCCTCCGGTTTCGTTCAGACCCAGAACGGACTTGTAAATGGACTGTGTGTCTGACATTGGATTTTGTTCTATACTGATTGATCTCTGTTAAATATATATCTGTTTAGCGGCAGAGAATTTATTCTTTTGCTTAACGCCCTTCTCTGAGACGTACGAGCTCATAGGTTATATATCGATGGAAATCAGTCGAATGAAGTGGACTGTCTATGTGGCATGCCAAGATGCTGTGATCAAGGCTTCTGTTGCATAGCAAAGTCTTGTGTTTGATGATCAAACCACGGCATGCGTAGCCTGGTTTTGTGTATAGCGTGGATTCGCGAGCCTCACACCTCGGTATGAGTTAAAAACGGGATAAGGACTGCGGGGAGAGCACGACGTTTCTTTCTAGCTATGTTGGTGTAGTGACCTACCAGCCCTAACATTTATATCTACTTTTCACCTATGTGGTTGTTGGAATGCGAGGCACCTCGATTATAGGTCTGTAAGGACCGGGAAACGTGTGTTCAGGAATACAAATCCTCAAACGTAAGAGAGGACCGGCCCTGAAGATCCAGGGGTTACCCAGAGTGTGTAGTCCTGAGGCATTTTCTAGAGTGTCTCGAAGCAGAGAGGATCTTGCCCCTTGCCTCGACTCATGACGGAAATCCAATTTCCAATACGAAATAACGGATTCAATTGTAAAACTAGTATGGCGACATAGTAGATGGTAGCTATGCCGCCTATGATTGATATTTATGATGCTATTCGTTTTTGAAACATATATGCACTAGTAATAATATCAAATGATTTTTCTTTACACGTATCAAGCATATTTGGCCATTATAAGGTAAAACTCTATCCTCCGGTTTGCATTGCATTGTATGATGGGACTTGAGTCTTATAATGGCTTCATTCTTTTAAAAAGCATTGCGTTGTTTTAAAGAATTTACTTTGTTTAAATGCACCGACAATCACTGGAATAAACCCGTTCCGCGAAAGTGGTGTGGTCCTATGATTTACTTATTACTGTTGTTTAAACTATTAAATAGATTTCTCATACCAGTCCCCATGACTGACTCGTTGTTTGTTTCACTTTGCAAACGCTGGTGCCCTTATTTTCACATGGGCAGCCTATTTCACAGGTGACAGGTTGTTTTGGCTCAGCACTGTAGTATGGAGTGCGTTTTGGCTCATGGCGAGGCTGACTTCACCGAGATGACTTTGACATTTTCTGCCATTATTGTATCTATATTATGATTCCGCCACAGGCGATGCAGACTGCTTTACTTCCAGTACTTATTATCGTATGTATATGTACCGCCTTCGGCGATGTAGACTGATACCCTTATTATGTCTCACTGCATGTATATATTCCGCCTCTGGCGATGGTGACTGATCATTTTCCTTTTATTTACTAAGTTATATCCTACGTTGTGCTATTCTGATGTTGTTACATGTTATGATTCCGCTGTCATATCTATGTAAAATTATTCTATTTACTGTTTTTGCTATTACCTGTTCTCTGCTATGATGATTGATGTGTTATATTCCAATGATTACCCTTAATACCGTCACACGGATTTTGGGATCGTCACAGTTAGTATCAGAGCTTTGGTTAACCTTAGTTCTTGGATCTAACACATTAAACACCTCGTCAGAATAGAATCAGTAGAGTTCTAAGGCGAGTAGCTCATTAGAGATAGGATTAGCGATGTCCTAGAATGAGCTAAGTAGATTAGAAAAACAATTTGATCAGTACATCATTACCTTTCCTTATGTTCCCCTGCTATATCATTTATGAAAGTTATCAATTCTATGAGCTTGACTCTTTTCTTGCTTATACAGTACTCTCTCTGATGGCTACACGAGCAGCAGCAGCCAGAGGTGGCCGTGGAGGCCGAGCAGGCATAGTAGGAGGTCGGGGGAATATCCCCGTAGTTGAGGAGGGCCCTATTATACAGCCACCAGCACCCCAGGACTTTGAGCTAGACAGAGTAGCAAAGAGATATAGGAACCTGGGGGGAAAACCCTTTTCTGGCCTCGGTACAGTGACAGAGGCTATTGCTTGGTTGAAGACCTGTGAAAAGATCTTTGAGGGCATGGGATTGGGGACCAACAACAAAGCACGACTAGGTATTTGGCTCTTACAGGAAGAAGCAGAATTGTGGTGGGATGCCATCACCTCAGAAGATGTGGCAGGTACTGTTAGGACCTGGGAGCAATTCAAGACCATGTTCAACGAGAAGTTTGTACCTGAGCATGCCTTAGAGTGGATGCGAGAGCAGTTTGCTAATCTCCAGCAGGGAGATCTCTCTATCCAAGATTACCTCAATAAATTCACTCAGCTGTCGCGCTATGCTCCAGAGCTTATTATGAAAAACAAAGCTAAGAACAAGAGGTTTATATTTGGGCTACGGCGCAAGTACCATGACAGAGCCATGAGCAACATCAAACTCTCATTCTCAGAATTAGTAGAAATGGCCTGCAATTATGAAGATATGGATGAAAGACACTCTAACCAAGACCACGCCTAAAGCTAAGCTGGAAATAAGCGCAAGGCTTCAGCAGATCAGCCAGAGTCCAGCATTTCAGCGGCCGCTACTCAGAAATCTGGAAAGATACCCAAAGGAAGTTGCTACAACTGCGGGAAGACATGACATTTTTCTAATGTATGCAAAGCCCCAAAGAAGCTAAAGGAAAATCCAGACCACAGCTTAGCCGAATGCTACAACTGCCATAAGAAAGGGCACTATAGCAGGAATTGTCCTCTGAAGCAGAATGCACAAGTGGCTCATGTGTATGACGGGGAGACCCCGCCAGCTATCACCGATGGATCAGGTAAACCCGACGTCTTGGGAGGTACCCTTACCATTAAAAATATTCCTGTTTCTGTGCTTTTTGATACTGGTGCATCACGTAGCTTCATTTCTAGTAACATTGTTCATAAGTTAAAATTAAATCCAAGGAAGCTTAAAGAAACAATTAAAGTTCAAAATCCGATAGGAGGTTCTACTATTCTCGGCTCATATTGTAATGTACCCGCCTCATATTCTTGTTATCGATTTCCTTTTAAAGTGATTGTCATTGACCTTTCCAAATTTGATGTTATACTAGGGCTGGACTGGTTGACAAAATATAAGGCCGAAGTTAGATGTGCCAAAAGAATCGTGAAAGTTAAAACAAAATTTGGGCATATCACTATACCATGTCTCGGTTCAGAAGTTAATAGAACAGAATTTTTGTGTTCTTTGGAAGTTACTCCCCCTTCATTAGAAAAGATACCGGTCGTTAAAAACTATGCGGATGTGTTTGAAGAAGTATAAAACTTACCTCCGCAAAGAGAAATTGAATTTAGAATAGATCTAATTCCTAACGCCCGACCAGTAGTACATCCAATTAGAAGAATGGCCCCGAAAGAAAAAGAAGAGTTAGGTAGTTAAAACCAGAATTGCTTTGGAAAGGTCTGATCAGACCGAGCTTTTCAGTTTGGGGAGCAGCGGTAGTATTTGTCCCGAAATCAGACGGTACTCTAAGACTTTGTGTTGATTACCGAGATCTCAATGAGCAGACGCTGAAGAACAAGTATCACTTGCCACGTATAGATGATCTGTTAGATCAATTAAATGGGGCAACAGTATTCTCCAGGATGGACCTAGCTACAGGTTTCCATCAATTACGTATAGATGAAGACTATGTTCCGTTGACAGCCTTCAGGGGTCCCGATTTGTTCTAAGAATGGTTAGTAATGTCGTTCGGCTTGTGTAACGCTCCGGCATAATTCGTTGATCTTATGAACAGAGTGTTCCGTGGTGTATTGAATAAATTTGTTCTAGTCTTCATCGATGACATTTTAATATACTCCAAGTCGGAAGGCGAGCATGCATAGCATTTAGAACAAGTGTTGAAAATTCTAAGGAGAAATGTCTTGAAAGCTAAATTTTCTAAGTGTGTCTTCTGGCAGGATGAAGTTAAGTTCCTAGGCCATGTCGTATCAAAAGAAGGGATTGTTGTAGATCCAAGCAAAATTACAGCGATTCAGAACTGGAAACAACCTACTACCCCCACAGAAGTTCGAAGTTTCCTTGGATTGGCTAGTTACTATCGGAAATTCGTTCAGGATTTTTCAAAGATATCTGGTGTATTGACAAAGCTTACAAAGAAGCATGAGAAATTCAAATGGACTCCCGAATGTGAAGAAGCTTTCCAGGAGCTGAAACTGAAATTGACAACTGCTCCAGTATTGACAATTATAGAAGGCAACCAAGACTTGACCGTATGTACAGACGCTTCTATTAGAGGGCTAGACGCAGTTTTAATGCAAAAAGGCCAAGTGGTCGCTTATGCCAGCCGTCGGCTAAAGCCGCATGAAAGAAACTATGCAACTCATGATCTTGAGTTATTAGCTATCGTGTTTGCTTTGAGAATCTAGAGGCATTATTTATTGGGCGAGAAGTTCGAACTATTTACCGATCATCAATCCTTGAAATATCTATTCACTCAGAAAGATCTAAAATTGAGACAACAGCGTTGGTTAGAATTCCTTGCAGCATACGATTTTGAGATCCTATACACTCCGGGGAAAGCCAATGTTGTCGCAGATGCGCTCAGTAAAAAGAATGAAATCATCGCAAGCTTTATCATCACGTCTTCATTGATTGACAAGATTTCGGACCTTCATAAAGACGATGAATTTATTCAGAGAATCAGTCAGAGAGTCAAGGGAAGTGAATCCACAAGTTTCCGACTCGATGACACTGGAGTTCTTAGATTAAAGGGAAGGATTTGCATCCCGAATCTTCCAGAGCTTCGAAGAGAAATACTTGATGAATGTCACAAGTCCAAACTAAGCATCCATCCCAGTGTGAGTAAAATGTATAACGATATCAAGCGCACATTCTGGTGGAGGGCTATGAAAAGAGATATTTCATTATATGTTAGCAGATGCTCCACTTGTCAGCTAGTTAAGAGCGATCAGCAGAAATTGGCTGGACTATTACAACCATTAGAAATTCCAGAATGGAAGTGGGAGCAAATTTCGATGGACTTCATTAATGGCTTGCCTCGAACTAAGAAAGGAAACGACAGTATATGGGTGATCGTAGATCGCTTCACGAAGACTGCCCATTTCATACCTGTCCGATCCAACAGAAAGGCTCAAAGTTTAGCACAGATTTACTTCAAAGAAATAGTTAAACTGCATGGAGTGCCGCTCAATATAGTCAGTGATAGAGATCCCCTATTTAATAGCAAATTCTGGGAAGCATTCCAGACAGAATTGGGAACCAAATTGAATCTAAGCACCGCTTATCACCCTTAGACAGACGGCCAAACTGAGCGGGTGAATAGAATTCTAGAAGATTTACTGCGGGCTTGCGTTATCGATTTTGGAGGCTCATGGGAAGATCACTTACATTTGGCCGAGTACTCTTATAACAATATCTATCAAGCAAGTTTGGGAATGTCTCCATTTGAAGCATTATACGGTAGACCGTGCAGATCTCCCGCATGTTGGGTAGAACCTGGCAACAGACTTGTGTTAGGGCCCGATATGATTCGAGAAGCATCAGATAAAGTCGATGTCATTAAGAAGCGATTGAAAACTGCACAAAGCCGCCAGAAAAGTTATGCTGAAGCGAGAAGAAGAGACTTATCATTTGTCGTTGGCGATTATGTTTATTTAAGAGTTTCTCCGATGCGGGGAGTAATCAGATTTGGCAAAACTGGGAAGTTGGCACCGAGATTTATTGGTCCCTTTCCTATACTCGAACGGATTGGAACTCTTGCATATAGGGTTTCATTACCTGATTGGTTACCTGGTGTGCATGATGTGTTCCACGTATCTCAACTCAGAAAACATGTGCATGATCCGGATCTTGTTGTAGAAGAAGTAGCGCAATAGGATATAGACATAACTCTAGAATTAGCAGTCAGAAGAGAGCCATTAAAGATTGTTGGCAAAGAAACTAGAGAGCTAAGGAGCAAAAAGATTCATTTAGTCAAATTGCAGTGGAGTAGTGATCCTAGTGACTGTACTTGGGAGACTGAGGAAAGAATTAAACAAGCCTACCCCAAATACAGAGTAGACATCTCTGACTAACTCCGGTGCAAGGTACCTTTACAATACTTTGAATTTACATTTTATTTCCTACATTGTTGTTATTTCCTTTTCGAGGACGAAAAGTTTTAAGTGGGGGAGATTGTAATAACCCGGAAAATGTGAACCAATTTAAAATTTTTAAAAATTGGTTATTGTCGATGAATTTGAACAATTGAAATAGCATATTTCAATAAAATAAGGATTTGGGAATAGTGAGGAAGTTTGAAAATTTGAATACAAACTTTGTCTGACTGTACCGGGTGGAAAATATAACAGATTTTAGCGAAACTGAAAATATTTAAATCTGTTTATGAATACCTTTCTAACGAATTTGAAAAATCGAAGTTTCATAAAGGGAATTAAAAGTTATGGCCAGATGAATTTTCAGAAAGGTCGCTATATAGCATATATAGCCCTTGAAAATAGATATTTTGCATACGACCTCGTAATTCGACGAAACCACTTTTCTTGGATCCGGGATGTCAAATTATTGCTAGGTTTCAAATTTCATAATTTTTGAAGCTAGTATGTGAGTGGGGCAAAAGAAAATGTGATTGGTTAATTTTTGTTAAAATTGGTCAACCTGAAAATGGACATTTTACATATGAGCTCAGAATTCGACGAAACTGGTTTTGTTGGGACCGTATCGTCAAAACAAAGCTAGATTTATTTTTCTGGAATTTTTCGATTCAGTTTGTGGCCTTGGCAAATTGAAATGTACGTTCAAATTGAATATAAAATGTTTTATACTTTAATTTGAAAAATAACTGACTGTAACAGTCGAATTGGCCAACGAAACATATCCCATTGTGTCTGGAATGGGGGTATTTAGCTAGGGGTGACAGTCGTTGGGTTGAAATTGGTGTACGTTGGCTAGAAAGGATATTATAGGAATTTAAAAATATAATATATTAGAAAATATCTACCATTTTCTCTCACATCAAAAATCGGGTCAACCCCTCAGAAACGATAGACGATAATCGTTCAAACCTTCCCACCTCAATCGCCGCCGCCACAGTCAATTTCGCCGCTGCCTCCAGTTGACAATTCCGATTGCCATCCTCCCCTCTTCAAATCAAACCCAACCTCGTCAGAATCCATCACCGTTCGACGTCGAATTGCATCGAGGAAGTTCACATCTTTCCGCCGCCGCCGATCGTCGCTGGAGCCACTGAGTGCGCTGCCACCACCGTCGATAGGAAGCCTGTTCGTTACTCTTCGACGTCGTACAGTCTGATGGAGACTAAACAGCACGGATTGTTCGAGAATCAAAAACCTAGTTTTGAAGGTTTGCAAAAACATCTGCTTTGGAATTTCTGAATTGAAAATAACACTTTTAAGCGTTGCAAAGCTTTGAAAAATCATATCTTTTTAGTGTGTTAACGAAATTCGATGAAACAGGAAACATCGGGACCGCAGGGAGGCTCTCTACCATCTAGTAGAAGCCGCGGATTTTTCTGATCTTCCTACGATTTTTAGCACTTCAAAAACTAATGTGAGGAATCTAAACTAAATTGTGTGAATGGAATCATGTTGTATAAATTATATAAGCGAAGTGTAAATTATATACGCATTGTATACCTCATGTACATGTGTTGTATAAGTTATATTAGCGATGTATAAATTATACAAGCGTTGTATGAAATATATATGCTTTGAATTGTGATGAAATGCAAGTGAATTATAGAAATAATATATATATATATATATACTCCCCTCGTCCACAGACCATGGACGATATTTATTGCTTGTGATTGGCGTGATATTATATGGTATGACGAATGGTTAGAAATAATTGTTTGTGGTTGATATTGTGGTTGAAAAATACCTTTGTGGTTGAAAAATACCCTCTTGTGGTTGAAACAAATTAGAATAGGATTGTGGAAATGAAAATAAAACATGCCGCCTACGTGCGAACTAGATGCATGATCCCCATTGTCAAAAACAGCGAGGTTTTAAGGTAGAGCGAGGAGCCGTACTAGGGACGGTCCCGGTTTTAACTACCCTGCCGTTATGCTGTCGAAATTTTTCTGAAATATTCATGTGTTAGAATAATTTTCATTTGTTGAAATTAATTACATATGTTGAAACTGATATTCATGTGTTGAATTGAAATTCATTCGTTGAGTTGAAATTCATGTGTTGAATATTATTCGAATTTTAAACAAATAAATTTAGCGATAAAAATCACATTTTTATATATATACAAACTATAGAGGATATTCATGTGTTGAATTGAAATTCATTCGTTGAGTTGAAATTCATGTGTTGAATATTATTCGAATTTTAAACAAATAAATTTAGCGATAAAAATCACATTTTTATATATATACAAACTATAGAGAATATTCATGTGTTGAATTGAAATTCATTCGTTGAGTTGAAATTCATGTGTTGAATATTATTCGAATTTTAAACAAGTAGATTTAGCGATAAAAATCACATTTATATATATATATATACAAACTATAGAGAATATTCATGTGTTGAATTCAAATTCATTCGTTGAGTTGAAATTCATTTGTTGAATATTATTCGAATTTTAAACATATAAATTTAGCGATAAAAATCACATTTTTATATATATACAAACTATAGAGAATATTCATGTGTTGAATTGAAATTCGTTCGTCGAGTTGGAATTCATGTGTTGAATATTATTCGAATTTTAAACAAATAGCTTTAACGATAAAAATCACATTTATATATATATACAAACCATGGAGAATATTCATGTGTTGAATTGAAGTTCATTCGTTGAATTGAAATTCATGTGTTGAATGTTATCGTATTTTAAAATAAAATGAATAGACAATAAAAGCTACATTTTTATTGTGAATATGAAGTGTTAAAAAAAACATTCACGTGTTGAATAAATATTTTTGATGATAAAAATATTTCTTTTATCATGTATACGCTTTGATAAAAATACACTCGTGTTGAAATAAATATTAGTTCGTTAGAAATGTTATTATTAGCTTTGTTCTGCATATATATACATGTGTCGAATAGTAAAATGGATTAGCTGTAGAGTAAAGAAATTAATTGCGTGCCCGACAAACAGGTAAGCCTTGATGAGTTGGCTACGCAATTTTATTTTTATATCAACTCATGTGAATGCCATTGGATGCGGAGTGCTGGTTATTCTGTGTGAAATAATAAACATCGCCATAGGATAGTAACAATTAATTTTGAACTACACTACATGGCATACTCCTTGACGATAGGCATACTTCATCATATTCCACATAAGCAATTGGAGCTTGTGTGACGAGGTGGAAGATTTACCATACGAGCGAGAGGCTTGTATGGCAATGATTATATACTGCAGGTTGAACTGATGACTGATATGGACTATATAAAATATAACGACAAATTGCCAGATTAATAAAAAACCCACACGGGTCTGGAGTTGACAATAATCACGTCTCTAAATCATTAGATACGGCACATGGACTATTTATTCCTACACGGGACGAGGTGACGAGGATTTATCCTCTGGAGTAATTAAAAATACACGCTCCCTCAGGCTTGACAGGGTGACGAGAATTTATTCTCTGGAGTTATTATCTATATACGCTCCCCTGTAAACACCAGAATATATCACTATAAATATGTGGATGCTTTATAGGATTTATTGGGTACCTAACACGGGCCAATAAATTTCCAAACCTCTTCCCGTACAAAGGAGGTTATGGCGAAATTTTTCGAAATATTAAGGCGTTAGTGAAATATTTGAAGTGAAAACGAAGTTGAAATTAATGAATGAACTATATATATATATATATATATATATATATATATATATAGAATTGAAAGGAATCGAAGCCGTGCAGTTCGTGTTTTGGAATCGTAATTTGAAACGATTAGTACAAGAAATCCGACCATCGGATTTTCCCGAAATCGCAACCGCCGGGTTCGCCTTGGAAATATCTTTCCAATGGCACCAACCTTGTAAAAATCCAATGGTTGGATTGTATGGAATGTTTAAAAAAATTAGGAGAAAAACAGTGCCATAATCGTTATATATAAATATAAATATAAATATAAATATAATTAAATTAAATCGAATAACGACGCTG
The DNA here is from genome assembly GCA_030737875.1 of Allium sativum. Lineage (NCBI taxonomy): Eukaryota > Viridiplantae > Streptophyta > Magnoliopsida > Asparagales > Amaryllidaceae > Allium > Allium sativum. The sequence continues at coordinate 654,594,032 of CM060923.1, forward strand.
CAGTTCGAATTTTGAAACCGTAACTTCAAACGACTAGTGTGGAAGAACCGACCGTCGGATTTTCACGAAAATGGAACCGTTGGGTTCGCTTTGGGAATATCTTCCCAGAGATATAGACTTTGTAGAAATCCAACGGTTAGATTTTCCGATATGTGTAAAACAAATTAGGGGAAAAACAGCGCTAGTGCCACGGCACGAACTAAAACGTCGTTTAATTGAATATGGCCATTTTTAAATAAATAAAAATGGAGAAAAATCGTTATAAAATATTATAAGCAACATAGATGGGAAATAACCCAATTTGGCTTGATCTGTTTGATATTTGATGGTTGTATGTGTTTGACACGAAAATAACACTAAAGAACTGAAATATGAATGTCGAATAATATAACCATGGAAAGAATTGTTTTGAATTCTAATTACGTGGATTATTTGAAAAGGCCGAGCTAACCCTCATTTCAAATAATTGATCGAACAATTCGAATAGGAAAATACAAAGACGATTCAAGACCGACGATCTTCGTATGGGTTGGATGGGCGCTGCTGAGGTTCCTGATTGGAGTAGCTACCGTGAAGGAACGGAAGTAGTAGCCGTCTGAACGTATGTGTTGATTGTACGGATATACGAGGAATTTGACGCCTCCGGTTTCGTTCAGACCCAGAACGGACTTGTAAATGGACTGTGTGTCTGACATTGGATTTTGTTCTATACAGATTGATCTCTGTTAAATATATATCTGTTTGGCGGCGGAGAATTTATTCTTTTGCTTAACGCCCTTCTCTGAGACGTACGAGCTCAGAGGTTATATATCGATGGAAATCAGTCGTATGGAGTGGATTGCCTATGTGGCACGCCAAGATGTTGTGATCAAGGCTTTTGTTGCAAAGCAAAGTCTTGTGTTTGATGATCAAAGCACGGCCTACGTAGCCTGGCTTTGTGTATAGCGTGGATTCGCGAGCCTCACACCTTGGTATGAGTTAAAAACGGGATAAGGACTGCGGGGAGAGCACGATGTTTCTTTCTAGCTATGGTGGTGTCAGTGACCTACCAGCCCTGACATTTATATCTACTTTTCACCTATGTGGTTGTTGGAATGCGAGGCGCCTCGATTATAGGTCTGTAAGGACCGGGAAACGTGTGTTCAGGAATACTAATCCTCAAACGTAAGAGAGGACCGGCCCTGAAGATCCAGGGGTTACCCAGAGTGTGTAGTCGTGAGGCATTTGCTAGATTGTCTCGAAGCGGAGAGGAGCTTGCCCCTTGCCTCGACTCATGACAGAAATCCAATTTCCAATACGAAATAACGGATTCGATTGTAAAACTAGTATGGCGACATAGTAGATGGTAGCTATGCCTCCTATGATTGATATTTATGATGCTATTCGTTTTTGAAACATATATGCGCTAGTAATAATATCAAATGATTTTTCTTTACACGTATCAAGCATATTTGGCCATTATAAGGTAAAACTCTATCCTCCGGTTTGCGTTGCGTTGTATGATGGGACTTGAGTCTTATAATGACTTCATTCTTTTAAAAAGCATTGCGTTGCTTTAAAGAATTTACTTTGTTTAAATGCACCGGCAATCACTGTAATAAACCCGTTCCGCGAAAGTGGCGTGGTCCTATGATTTCTTATTACTGTTGTTTAAACTGTTAAATAGATTTCTCATACCAGTCCCCATGACTGACTCGTTGTTTGTTTCACTTTGCAAACGCGGGTGCCCTTATTTTCGCACGGGCAGCCTAGTTCACAGGTGACAGGTTGTTTTGGCTCAGCATTGTAGTATGGAGTGCGTTTTGGCTCATGGCGAGGCTGACTTCACCGAGATGACTTTGACATTTTTCGCCATTATTGTATCTATATTATGATTCCGCCACAGGCGATGCAGACTGCTTTACTTCCAGTACTTATTATCGTATGTATATGTACCGCCTTCGGCGATGTAGACTGATACCCTTATTATGTCTCACTGCATGTATATATTCCGCCTCTGGCGATGGTGACTGATCATTTCCCTTTTATTTACTAAGTTATATCCTACGTTGTGCTATTCTGATGTTGTTACATGTTATGATTCCGCTGTCATATCTATGTAAAATTATTCTATTTACTGTTTTTTCTATTACCTGTTCTCTGTTATGATGATTGATGTGTTATATTCCAATGATTATCCTTAATACCGTCACACGGATTTTGGGATCGTCACATGGACACTGCTGCATGTACAGGATTGACACTGCTGCATGTACACATGGTTTATATGTTGTGGAATGCTCAAAAGGTGAATTAATTGAATCCTGGCTATATGCCAAAACATAAAAAGTTGGACCCTGTTCATAAAAGATGACTCAATATGTGTATGTACACGTATCTCCTCATCTAGAACTTCTTGTCTTCACCATACTTTAAAATATTATGATAGACTACACTCATAGAGACATAGTAACTTAAAGACACAGTCCTACTGTCTTCAAGTTACATCTTTCCTCTTACACAAGCCTTATTACCATGTCAGTCATGAAGCAGTGATATCATGCTCGCATCTATTGGTAGCAAGCCATGCCGCCTTGGTTAATTGAAGCCATGCTGCCTTAGTGCCTTGGTTAACGTTACCATGTCAGTCTGATATCAGACGTCTGACACATCAAAATCAGCTGTGCATGTCACAAAATCATTACATTCCGATATCCCTCGGTATCCGGAAATTAAGAGGATATAGTTATCCGATATCCGAAAATTAAGCGGATTATCCGCTATCCGAAAATAATTCTGGATACGGATATGGCACTATCATCAAGTTATCACAAGCAAACATACGTCAAAGTCACAATCAAAACACAGCCATTAAAGTCACAATCAAAACACAACAAACTAACATCATCTAGTTATCACAAGCATAGCACACATCAAAGTCACAATCAACACACAACCATGTCACAAAATAAAGTTTAATACATAGATAATTTTTCATAAATTGTATATTAAGCTTCAGCGTCTTTAGGTTTGACTCTCGCTTTTGTTGAGTCTCTATCCCCCTCTTTTTTGTCCACTCTCTCCTCCTTGTCATCAAATATCTTTGGATCTTCATTTTCTTTAGGTTCGACGATCTCTTCTTTTGGGTCGCCTTCCCCCTTTTTCTTCCTTTATCTCCTCCTTGTCATCGGATATCTTAGGTTAGATGCTCTCTTCTTTTGGGTCGCCTTCCCTCTCTTTTTCTTCCACTTTCACCTCCTTATCACCAGATTTATTTGAATCTTCTTTTTCTTCAGAATTATCTACTGAAAAGCAAAGAGATGGTGGAGATGGCGGAGTCCGCGGTCGAGTAAGTCGTAAAATTTCAGTTAGAGACCGTGTTGTTGCACTCATTGTATTCTCAATAGTTGTGAGACGAAACGCTAGTGTAAGTTCCATTTTCGCAATACGATTCCCCAAGGCAACTTGATTTTGATACAATATTAGTTGATTATGCATGACAACTTAACGAAACGATTCGTTTGGAAGAATTTATTCCTTGGAAGAAGTCATACCTTCAAAAGTTCGATAGTGAAAAGCTTGTTGGGAGGAAGATTTCGGCATATCCTGAATATGCTCTTGAGGATGCTCTTACGACGGAACTTGTTTACCTTGACGTTTAGCTCTCCACTCCTCCAGAGTGCAAAATGTGGATGGTTCTTCTGGGAGACGCATCAAGGAGAAGAATTTTTTACCTACTTTCTTAACCGGAATTTCCTCAAACGTTGATTAATAAGTTGGAACTTTTTTTGCCATTAATAATCTCATAATAAATGGAGCATAGGTAATTGTTTGTCGAGACCTACTCCAAAATTCGTTTAGTTCATCAAAGATAAATTGAGCCCAGTTAACTTGAATACCACCAAATATAGCATATAAGGCCCTATGCTCTTGATCAAGTATCTTTTCATGGCTTCCAAGCCGAGGAAACACTGCATTTATAAGAACTCGGGTAAGAAATCTCACTTTTGGTCTTAAATATTTAGTACAAAACTGATGCATATCATCTTCCCAAATTTGATGAGTAATTTTATCCCGTGGCTTAAAACACATATCGGGAATATCATTGATATTTGTCCTGGTGTTAGAACATTGCAATATATCCCCTATGTCCTTAGCTGTGAATCTAACAGTAACCCCGCTAACACTTGACCAAATCCAATCTTTTTCTACTTGAGGATTCCAAAAACCTGTACTATCTAAGTTCGCATAGAATAGAAATATGGATAGCTGGTCAATGTTAAGGTGATTAGAAGGGAATGAGACCAGTGTTACAGACTTGCATCCTGGCATAAGCTATGTAAATCATACATTGGAAAATCAATGAGACTGTAGAATGGACCAGTATATAGGATTTTATTTTGCATCAATCCATATCTTTCTATTGCCAAGGGTGCTTTGTTCATCCATCTCTCGATTTTTTATTGCGAAGCTGGTTGGCGTGTTTCTTCAGTAGTTTGTGGAGGATTTGATGATTCTATATTTGTCCTCTTTCGTTTTGATGAAGTTTTCTTTTAGGACCCATGATTTGGACTTGATTTGGATTGGATTTGGACTGGATTTGGGATTTTAGGGTTACAGAAGTTTCAATTTGATCGGTGAAATGGAAGAGTGAGGAATAGAAGGTTGCGGTTATTTTTATAAAGAAATAACTGACGTTTTATAAATCCGACCTCTGGTTTGAAAAACAGATGTTTGATTTAGGGTTTTTTCCAACCCGATGAAGTTATGAGACGTCTGTGAATAGTTTCAGACGTCTGTGGTGGATTTTTTTTACCCATGTTTATTTTCAGACTTCTTCTAATTTTTTCAGACGCCTGATTTTAGTTTTCCTGTTTTTTATTTTAACCCTATCAATTTTCAGACTTCTCGTGTATTGATTCAGACGTCTGGTTTTTAATTTTTTGTGAGACATCCCCTTATAATTATCATAATTGTTTACATAATTGCATCACGATCACCACCAATTAATAATTAATTGCATCATTGTTTATTAGGTTAAAGGAAGCAGCAGGGATGAGAGTCCATCTCAAGCGGTACAAATGATTTATATTATTGTTGCCATAACAACAAAATTTATTTTCATTTAACATGTAATATAAATGATTTTGATTAAATGTAGAGTAAGTATGACCCACCGAACGTCAGATGTAATTTGTTGGATTGGACTGGGAAGGATGAAATAGTAGCTGAAGGAAGCGTTATTTCAAATGACCCTAAAGAGCTTTTATACAATATTCCACTTGGACAAATGCCATGAAAATTTTGATAGAAATCCCGAAGAAATTGAATGCTTATTTATGGAGGTCTACTCCTAGGACATATTGGAGAAGCTAAGGATGAGATAGTAGCATGGCCATCTGACAGAGTTGTACTCCACACTACGATAGTCTCTGGAAATGATGAAAATGCGGTACATTTAATTCTTTATGCACTCATTAGCTTTATGATTTAATATAAGAACCTGATAATATTTTTTTTACTAGAGGCAAACTTCATCAACAAATAAGAAATGCAAGTTGTATGATTGGGTTGGAAGCAAAGAATGAGTTGATGAAGGGTGGTGGTACTCTACTGATCCAACTCAGCTCGTGGATAATATTCCACTTGGACAGTCTGCTGCGCTAGTTTTGATTAATGCGGCAAAAAAAATCAGATACATTCATATGGAGGGCACCAGTTGGTATAACATATGTTGGAGAAGCTATTGGGTGCAAAGTAGCTTGGCCGCAAAAAAATTCGTTCTTGTGGATATTAATGCTGCGGAATCTGCTGATATGCCAAATATAGTATCACATTCAGCGGTAATGTGTAGTCTATGTATTTAATGTATAAAAACATGCATATACCTTGATACTGTTTTATTATTATAATCACTTCTGTTTTGTAGAAAACGTATTTAAACTATTTCAAATATTGCATGACAGACCACTAGTTTCAAGCCAAACATTAAATGCAAGTTGATTAGTGTTCATGGAGAGAAGTTGTTGCTGAAGGTTGCGTGTCTTCGACTAACCCAAATGTGATGGTCCATTTTGTTCGTTTGGGAGAAGGTGCCATTAAAGTTTAGGTTGATATTGTTAAAGTTCCAAATTCACCTTTATGGAGACCTACATCTGCGTTTGAGTTTATTGAAGATGCGATTGTTTCTACTATAGTTTGGCCTTCTGCAAATGTCGTCGCAGAATCGTCTTCAAGTAAGAATGACTTATACTTCACTTTACTTATCGTCAGTATGAATGATGGAAATACTCCTTATTATGATTTTTTTGGTAGAATTTCACTTCAAGTATGATTTCCTTTTTCACCTCTTGAAACTGAATTAATATTTAAGTTTTGTTTAGGTAAGATAAAACCCAAAAAAATAGAAGATACAGTGATCTAGATGTGCTCAAACATTTTGATCTTATACAATTTTTCTTTCTTGCAATTTGGTTGTACTAAGTCTTACGCATATTTGTTGACACAAGAAATGTTCCGATGTTTAGGTTGCTGGTTGGAAAAAAAATATGTTGCATGTGATGGAACTGAACCATGGCCCAACGATGTCAAATAGTTTAGCACTATGACCAGTCAAACAAGCCAATAGTAGAAATGTTATATTTATACCGGATCCAATAACAAGATGACTTGATCACACTTGACCTTGTTTTCATTTCACATTGCCATGTTTAGCCATACTTTTTAGTTAAGTTGTTAGCAGTTTCTCAATGTCATACATATACAACAAAAGTAGTTATGTATTTTCTTATTGCCAAATCAGGTGTTGATGTTTGACGCATGACGGAAATTCAACTTTGGAGCACACAAGCTTGGACTTTGAACAGTTTATATTTTTCTTTTTTGTCAGTATGGATGTTTTGTAAAAACAAGATATGAGAACATCAGTTACAAAATGTTATGTCCAACTATTGTATATTTGGCAAACGGAATTATTATAACTTATGTGATATAGTTTTATATTTATAATTCTTTTGTGTTGTTTGAATTTCGTAATGATTTGGAACTGCATTGTGTAAAAATGATAAATGCTGATAGACGTACTTCAACAACTCTGCAGAAACGCTGTGATATATCTTGAAAAAACGTTGTGGCATGCAGGAAAGAACAACATTTATAGATGATAAAAAATGCTGTGATATATACGGTAAAACACTGTTATATGTAGAGAGTAACAACTTTTCTACCCAGAAATAAACGTTGTAATATATGTTGTGAAACGCTGTGCTATATGGGGCGGGTGTAACGTTTCTAGGCTTTATAAGATGCTGTTATATGGTCTTAAAACGCTGTAATATATGAGCAATGACAACGGTTATGGCCATATAAAACGCTGTGGTATGAAGGCGATAACAACGTTTCTGCCCATATAAAATGCTGTTATACATGTGATGAGGGAGGAATGATTTGTGTTAGTTATGCAAGCACAACAGTACAAAACGATGTGTAAACATAATGACAAAGACATTAAAACACTGTATAAAACGTAACAACAACACCAACTAAAACGCTGTAGTATCTCCTTTTTCTACAACATGTTCAAAGTATTGTGGTAGTCCCCTTGACCTATAACAGTGTGTCACTAGACAGCATGCTTCGAAACGCTGTAAAATTATATAACAGTGTTTTTTGAACGATGTCAATGAGCATATTTCTTGTAGTGATCAAGTGATTCTAGGTAGCTAAGACAAATTGATCCCTTAGGATCGCACGAAATCTCGAGGGTATTCCCGAGGCAAGTCGAAAGTCTGCCTACCCTCCTTTCAAAATTACTAGCTAACCAATCCATGCCTAGAATCAACCCATAGCCCATAAAACCTGAAAACATAAGAATTACACTTAAACTCAATACTTAATATAGATATTCCCAAATCCAAACAAATCACAGATGAACGAGCCGAACCACCAATTGGATTTGGAACAATAATGGGATCCTCTTCTATACAAGTACTAAGGTGCAGAGACTCAACTATGGAAGCAGATATTAACGAGTGTGAAGCACTAGCATCAAAAAGAGTACTAACAAGATGATCAAAAAGAAAAACTAGACTTTTTCAACAGAAACTCTACTACCTCTCTCTCAGATACACTGGCGGTGAGAGCATGCACTTACCCTCTTGAAAATCCCGTCCTTTGTTCTTGCCTTTGTCCTTAATTATATGCTCTGTTATACCATAATAACGACACTTCCTCTTGTCTTAGATTTTTCTATTATTTCCTCCTTAGTGAACCAAGTCCATATCCATGAGTTTCTCATCCTTGGGTTGTGTTCCTTAGCCAAACTCCCTTATTCTCATCTTTGCCATCTTTGTGTAACTTGTTGACAAGTCTCTTGAAAGCTGCCTCCATCGTACGGAAAACCCTACAAAGCTTGAAAGAAAATTAGCCGCAGGTGAAACTACATTGGCTAAATATGGAAGTTGGGCACTTCTTTGCCCTTTGACAGATGTCGTAGTATCATCAAGCCTACGGAACCATGCCGCGATGAGGTTACCTCCCAGAAAGCCAGTAGCCTCGGAGACTCAGTAAAGAAGGAAAACAAGGATTTAAACAGAGGATCAAAAGATAATACATATGGCTTTAACTTTAAAACAAAACTTTTCTTTAGAAAATGCTTCTTTTAAAAACGTTTTGAAAGTAATTTTTCAAATCTTTTATCTGATCCGATAACCTTCAGCTCTGATACCAAGTGTAACACCTCACGTTCATTAATGTTACTCACAAAGGGAATGCATTAACTTCAGTGAAGCATTATAGGTAAAAGATGCAAATAAATTACAAGACAGACAAATAAAACAGTGGAAAAGAATAAAAACTTTACTTTATTGATAAAATAGCAGCTTGGTAAAACAGCATATACGAAGATTGTTTTCTAACACCAAAACACCAATACCCAGTACAACAAAATATCTGTCTTGTTTAATAAAATAAAGAAGCATAAAATGACAATGTTATTCCCCAATAAAGCATGAGCCAGCCATAGCAGTGGAAAAGAGAGTCCAAAGGAATACGTCGACTACTTGGAAAGAGAAACGGTCCAAACTAAGATGAGCTATTCCTCCCTGACTACCTAGTGGTGGGGAATGGAAGAAAAGAGGCAAAACAAAACTTGGTCAGACATAAGTCTGGTAAGTCCAGTGATTTTCAGTATGTAAACAGGTAATAGTAGCATGACATGAATAAACTGAGTATAAGACAATGTCGTGATAACAGAGATAACAAGATAATCTAATATTAGCATGAGATATGATAAGGCAAGATAAACCGAATGCGCTTCTACTCTTTCTCTGCTTCGCTACTACCCCGTTATTCTGATTTTTATATCTTTGCACCAACTAACTAGTATCCTAACTAGTTTCTTTTATAGAGTGATTCGTACTCCCTACTAGTGTCCTAACTAGTATCCAGTGTTATATAATAAAGTGATCCCAACCTCACGATTGTGGTAGCCTTCAGGAGTACATCTAGTATGAGAATCTTACCTCAATCAGCCTAATTGCCATGAAGATGTTAGATATATCCTTACTATCCTATCGAGCAGCTCCCTACTTGTATTAACGTTCCATGCGTCTGTGTCAATCAGCCCTCTCTTGCGTGTAGATACCCTGTGCTGGTCTCACCACAAGGTGTATCAGTCCTATGATAGCAACCCGACATGATTCAAGATGCACAATGTATAACTACTGTTGCCCAGTGCCTGCTTTTTCCCACTCCGGAGTAAGTGCACACCCGTAATCCATTGGAATCTACACTGATATACCCCCTGCCACTATTTTTGACCGCTTATAATCAGCCCAGTAATCGTGCCACACCTTGCCTAGTTTCAGGGTACCTTGATACATCTATATGGGTTACTGCTGAAATGGATCCCCGTTACTAGGGTTTCTTTACTGGTTAAGTTTGTAGGCCTATATTTACTAATATTACCCACCAACCCAATATGTACTTAACCCTCCCACTGATTCAAACATGTTTACTTAATGGTTAAGTTTGTGGGCCTATATTTTCTAATATTACCCACCAACCTGATATGTACTTAACCCTCCTACACATTATGTCATATTGGTTAAGTGTTGTCCATTCATGTTAACTTAACCCACCCACTCATCATGTCATGTTGGTTAAGTGTTTCTTAATAACCCTTCTCACTCGTCATGTTGGGTTGGTTAAATGTTTCCTATTGACTTAACTCCGTCCATTCATCATGTTGTATTGGTTAAGTATTTCCCATTAACTTAACCCCATTCGTTCATCAAGTTACGTTGGTTAAGTTTATCTTATTAACTTAACCCCACGCGTTCATCATGCTCTATTGGTTAAGTGTCATCAAATCAATTTAAGTTAACTTAACCTATCCACTTGTCATGTTACATTAGTTAAGTGTTGCTTTCTTGTGTTAACTTAACCCTTCCACACATCCTATTATATTGGTTAAGTGTTGCTCTCTTGTTTTAACTTAACCCTTCCCCTTCTTAACATGTCTTGTTCATCATTATTAATTGATTTATTAATGCACCAACCTCACACATTAGTTCTATGTTGTTGCCGTTACTGGATGTGCCAGGCAGTTCCGGGCAGTTTTGCATCACAACTCAATCTAACCTCGGGTTTTTCTTGGGCATGATGCACTAACCTCTCACATTAGATAGGTGTTGTTGTGGTTACTGGATGTGTCGGGCGGTTCCGGGCTGTTTTACACCGCAACTCAATCTAACCTCGGGTTAAGCATGTTTATCTTTTACCATATTCACCATACATGTCCAAGTCTAGATTTTATATGCTAATTATCCCAAATTCACAAAACTAGTCATGTTCCAATTCTCAAGTTATACCTCAACAAAGCTAATTTCAAGTTATGCCCTACCAATTCATTTTCAAAAGATTTCAACATATTAGTCTGTTTAACAAATTAAACCTCACTTAAAGTTCCATTAACATATCTCGCCTAATCATAAATTAAGCCTATAAACTTACATGCCCAAAATCATGGTCATAATTCACAATACAACACATGCCCTAAGGTTTAGTCATATTGCAACGCATAAAATATTCTCCAAAAACCCCAGATCATGATTCACAGTATAAACTATGCCAAATTATAGCCTTTAATTACAGTGCATGCCAATTACACGAAATCCCAATTTAGGCATGTTCACATTTAACAGTTCTCCCTATCTTACTATAGGTTTTCATGCCTAAGCCATATACCACTTCCTTCTTCCAAGTCATAAACTATCATATATAATATGCCCCAATTTTTGGTCTTAAACCACAACCTATACTATGCCTTATATGTTTACAGTTCAATTTATGCCTCAAACCCAAGTCACATGTCCAATATATTTTATGCCTCAAATCTCAAGTCATATGTTCGATACACTTTATGTTTTAAATTTAACAAGTGTTATGTCCTCAAATCAGTTACAAACCAGTTATGCCTAATTATACAAAATTTAATACTTTTCCCAATTTTAGCGCTGGTCATGTCCAAATCATATACTTTTCCCAATTTTAGCGCTTGTCATGTCCAAATCATATATTATGCCCAATTTTAGCGCAGGTCATGTTCAAATCATATACTCTGACCAATTTTATTTCCCACGTACGTTCATCTATTATGAGATTTGGCTCAAGCTCGCAGTAGCCTGGCTATAAAAACAAAAAGGGAAGAAGGGAAGAAGGAAAGAAGAGACAAAGAACAGACATAATATTATCAATGAGATAGATCCAATGGATATAGAAAGACATATAGAAATAGGCATAATCTCAGATTCAGGTTTATTACAATGTCAGAATCACAATTAACTTTTATTTCTGAAAGTAACATGAACTTTCAAATTACAGAACGATCTTGAATTCTAGGATCTGATTTCTGAAACTGGAAAGCTATCCATTGATGTAAATTATCGATTTTCTAATTTAGATTTGATTCGTAGCTTCTAACTTGTTTTCTAGTTTGCTTCCTAATTGGAGAAGAAATGGTGGCTATGCTAGGTTAATCATGGATAGCATGGTGGCTACTTGGAATGAAATTGTACGATTTAGGGTTGAGGGTTGGGGTTGCTTTTATAGATGTTTAGATTTATGTGAGCCATTAAACCAACCTAGGGGCAATCAGAACCGTCCAGACTAGATAGAGCTATCCAGAATCGCCACTAGGGCCTATGCCCTAGTGACTCAGCAACAAGTCAGAAAATCGTCACTGTTTGGACCTGGGCGAGGGGGTCGACCCCTATAGGTGGGTCGACACCCCAGTCGACACCTATGTCGACCCCCGGGAAGAGTCGACCCCTATGGGCGGGAATTTTCCCGCCCAGCTGGTTCACGTGATTTTTCAAATTTTGAACAGTTTTTGTTTTATTTAATTTTTAGTTATAAAATTCTTCTGTTTAAACATGAAATCTTCTAAACTCCATAACTTCTTCATACGGAGTCCAATTCACACAAACTCGGACTCTATCTCAAGCAAAATTACGAGAAGAACGCAATGTCATAACTCGTTTCCTTTAATTCTTACTTTTAAAATTAAGTATTCTTTAATTCGTTACTTTAATAAACATAGAAAATACAGGGTGTTACATATTGTGTGTTTTTATACATCTACGACCAACCACTAGCAAACACTTGCATCCACTTACATCCATCAACCATAACATGTCTCAAACACATGTTTACACTCATTGGTTTTCTACCTAAAGGTCGAAGATTCGATCAATAGGATATACTCAAATGACAGAAGCAAGTATGAATAAAGATTTGTAAAGTGAAGTTAAGAACAAACCGTTGAAAAGAAAAGGGTACGAAGCACGAATCTTGTCCTTAGTCTCCCAAGTTTAATCTTCGCGGTCTTATCCCTATTGAACTTTCGTTAATTTGACATATCGGTTGTGAAGCTTCTTAACCTCCGATCCAAGTATACAAGTAGAAATTCGTCTAACTGTTGCCTCCCGTTTTACCACTACTTCCTCAAGCATGCTCGGCTCAACTACCTCCAATGTATCATGCAAACACTCCCGCAGATGAGAAACGTGGAAAACATCATGAACACCTGCCAATCTCTCTGGTAGCTTCACCCTATAGGCCATTTGACCTATCCTTTCCACAATGGGAAATGGCCCTACAAATTTTTATGCCAATTTCCCTACTGATCCACAATGAACCACATTCCTTAAAAGTGTTGCTTTGATGAAAGCCATGTCTTCCACCTCAAATTCAATATCAGTCCTTCTCATATCTGCATAGGACTTCTGCTTGTCCGGAGCTATCTTGGAGAGTCTTCGGATAAGATCAATAATTTCTGAAGTTTCTCTAATATCTGTAGACTCCCACCAACAAGTTGGTGATCTACTAGGCCATCCATACAAAGCCTCAAAGGGTGCCATACTTAAACTAACCAGATAACTGTTAATGTGGGAAAACTAAACCAACGGAAGATGCTCCTACCAAGTCCCTCCGAATTCTAGGATATGCAGTCTCAAAAGATCCTCACGAAATCTATTCACCCTCTCAGTCTACCCATCAGTCTGAGGATGATACGCGGTGCTCAAACCTAACTGTGTACCTAATGCCTCTTCCAGGCTCTTCCAGAACTCACTAGTGAAGCGCCAGAATCGAAAAGAGTCCTCATGGGATGATCAAAAATAGAAATCAAACCTTTGATAGAAACTTTCCTACCTCTATCTGGCACACTGGAATCGAGAGCATGCACCTTCCCTCTAGAAGATCTTGCCTTTTGGCCTTGTCCTTGGTTGTTCGTGCACTCCCTAGAATAGTGTCCGATCTCACCGCACTGGAAGCAAGCATTCTTCCTTTTTCTGCAATCTTTGACCAAATGACCCAAGCTTTCACAACCATGACATTTCTTCTTGCTTTAAGCTTAGTCGTTCTTTCCACCCTTCTTTTTTTGTTTTTCACACTTTCTTGTTTTGTGTCTCATCGGTGTTAGCCTTCTTTTTCCCATCTTTTCCATCTTCGTGAATCAATGCTATATCAAGAAGTTTCTCAAAAGTAGCCCCCATCAGAATGTGAAATAACGCCAATGCTTGAAGGGGCTGATTCAATCCTCTTGCGAACCTTTAAGCTTTCTTGTGCGAGGTATTCACCAGATTACGGCTAAACCTCGCCAACTGGTTGAAATTATCAACATACTCTTTTACGGACATACTTCCAGGCTTAAGTACCAAAAACCTCTCCATCTGCATACTCTCTTCTTCGTGAGAAACGAACTTCATCTCGAATCTCTATCGGAAATCATCCCAAGTTTCTACTGGATGCCCTGCTTATGTCACTTCTCACCAGAATGATTTCTCGTTCTTAAGCTACCGCGCAACTAACTTTTTCTTTCTGTGGTCATCAACCTTGAAAAGCCCTAATAGTTTCTCTGTCTCCTTTAGCCAATTCCGTGCTTCCGCAAAGTTCTCAGTTCCTCGGAATAGCTTTCCTCCTGTAACAACCCGAAAATCTGGGCCAGTTTAAAATTTTTATTTTTGCAATTTTAGCGTATTTCGAACATTTAAAATAGATTATTTTAAATAATATCGATGAGAAATTTATTTTGAATGTAAATCGAACGTATATATTATATACGTTGTCGTTAGTATATAAATATTTATATATAATTATAAATAGAATTGAAAATGGCGCGGTAGTTCGATAATTCGATTTCAAACTTCAATTGAACGTACCGGGTGCAAAACAAACCGGATTTTAGTGAAACCAAAAACATTAGGATCTAATCGGGAATATCTTTCCAACGAATCCGACAAATCGAAATTTCAGAGCGGGAATCAAAAGATATGTCCAGTTGAAAATTCTGAATAGTCGCTGTGGAATTCAGGCCCTTAAAAATGGACATTTTGCAAACGACCTTGGATTTCGACAAAATCACTTTTGTTGGATCCGTGATGCCAAATTATTGCTAGATTTAAAATTTCATAATTTTTTGAATCAATATGTGAGTGTGGTAAAGCAAAACGCGTTTGACCTGTTTCAGTTGATTTTAATCGACTGGAAAATGGCCATTTTTCCAACGGTCTCGGAATTCGACGAAACTAGTTTTTTTAGGACAGTATCGTCAATACGAAGCTAGAAAATATTTTTATGGGATTTATAGAGTTAGTATGTGACCCCAGTAGATTGAAATGCGCGTTTAAATTCAATATATAGAATTATTTGTTGATTTTGACGAAAACTGATCGAAACGATCGAATCAGCTTGCGATACATATCCCATTGTGTTCGGAATGGGGGTAATTAGCTATGGACGACAGGCGGTGGGCCTCGTTTAGAGGTCGTATGTAAAAGTCAACTTTTTGAATTAAATAATTAAATAAATAAAAAAATACCTTTCCTCTCCTATACCCTCTGCCCCCCCCCCCTTATTTTTCGATTCAATCGATTCAGAAAAGAAAAAAAAAGACGACGGAGCGGAAAGGAGCGTCGACCCCCTAAACCGCCGCCACCTCCGAACCCATCCCCTCCCTCTTCCACCTCGACCACCGCGAGACCCCACCTGCTGGCGTGCGACGATACGCAGCCCCCCCCCCCCCAAACCCCCTCGCCCTGTCGATCGCCCAAGACACCACCGCCCGCTTCCAGCTCCTCCCTCGTTAGCAAACCGCCACTAGCCTCGCCCCCCCTCCTCCATCTGCCGCCTGCGAAACCCCCCCCCCCCTCCTCTGTTGCGAACTGCGAACCCCTCCACCAAAAAGGCCACCGCCGGCGAGATTTCATGTCGAGGGTTTTCTTAAGTGGCCAGAACGATGAACGGTGAGCTCCTCTTTCTCTTATAATTTTTATTTATATAAAGCATTGTTTTTAATATACATTGTTTTTAAAAACATAAAATAGAAAGGGCAGGGTTTTTGAAATAAAAATAGCAATATGATAGTGAATATTTAAAAATAAAAATATGATTTTTATATTTTTAAAGTAATAAAAATATGACCTTTATATCTTTAAAGTATTAAAAATATAATCTTTATTAAGTAGAAGATGTAAAAATATGATTTTTGTTTATGTAGAGAATTAAAAATATAATGTTTACATGATAGGAATATTAGAAATATCATCTTTATATGTGTAGCAAAATAAAAGTGTGATTTTTATAATGATATATTTGAAAAGGCAAAGTCTATATATTTAAAAAGGCGAAGTCTATGTATTTGAAAAGGCGAAGTCTATATATTTGAAAAGAAGAAATCTTTATAGTTGAAAAGGCGAGATTTTTATATATTGAATAACGAAGTAAAAATTCGATTTTTATATATTGAATAACGAAGTAAAAATTCGATTTTTATATATTGAATAATGAAGTAAAAATTCGATTTTTATATATTGAATAACGAAGTAAAAATTCTATTTTTATATATTGAATAGCGAAGTAAAATTTCCATTTTTATATATGGAATAGCAAAGTAAAAATTCAATTTTTACATATGTAGAGAATACGGGCAACGAAGGTGACAAAAAGGCGAGAACGACGAAGATATCTCTACAATAGAAGTGTCGTGAAGTTGGGATAGCTTTGGTGAGAATTTCTCACTATTCAATTTCTTTTTCTAGTTATATATATATACTAGGATGCAGATGGTGTTTAGTAGCACCCGACACCCGTCATCCACAGACCATGGATGGCTTGTTTGTTTAACTGTTTGGTTGTGTAGTTGGTTAGATTATTTGGTTTGAATTGAATTGTTTGGTGAAATGAAATTGATTTGATTGATGTGTGAATGGCGTGGGCCTTCACTAGACCGGGGATAAGGCTAGGCCTCGTCCCGTTTCTAGTATCGTGCCGTTATGCCGCCGAAATTTTCTAAAATATGTTAGAAAAATAAAAATATCATTTTATTGAATAAATGAACTGAATAGAAATTCATGTGTTAAAATAAAATAATTTATCGTTAAAAATATAATTTTTAACGTGAATGAAAATAAATAAATATTCATTTACAAACCGGACGGTTTGTTTATGTACACCTATTTGAAGGACATTGATTGGGACGATAAATTTTACACATCGCCCAACTGCACAACTAAAATCTGTGTTTGATTGTTTGAAACCCCACACGGGTGTTGGGATGAAATTTGAAGTTCACTCATCCTGATTGATTAAATATGTCGATCGATTGATTGACAGGCTGTTATAAGCGTTAGATATCTATATTTGATGCTTATACAGTGTAGTGCACTTTGGTTGATGGTTGATTATTTTTCAATGCTATTATATACGTGTGATGTATGAAAATCCATATAATTAACATTATATGGTGATTGATTGGGCCTCATTCCAATTTAGAAAATAAAGAATAATATAAAATAAAGGTTCATGTGTTGACAGTACTCATCCGTTGAGATTAGTCATGTGTTGCACGAAATATTTTAATAATAGAATATTTGAAATAGAAATATTTGAAGAGGAAATATTTGAGAAAGAAATATTTGTAATAGAATATTTGAAAATAGAAATATATGAAGCCGTGTTGATTAGATTGACGCCATTTTGACGTGAACGATATTTATATCGATTTTATTCATTTTAAAATGAATATTGAAAAGTGATTTCGAAATGAATTGAATATAAAACGATTTCGAAAGGAATTGAATATAAAGTGATTTCGAAATGAACTGAATATATAACGAATTGAATTTGAATTGAATAGAAAACGAATTTGAATTGAATCGAATAGAAAACGAATTCGAATTGAATTGAAAAGAAAACGAATTTGAATTGAATCGAATAGAAAACGAATATAGATTCAGGAATCGAATAGAAATGAAAGTAAAAAGGATTTATAATAGCAAATTCAATTTTGATTTGAATTTGAAATGGAAGTTGAAATTGTTTTTGGAAACGAATTTAAACTATTTATAAACTTCGTTTTAAATAGAAATCGACTAATTATATATTATATATATTATATATATTATATAATGGCCTGAATAGAACGCGCCGCGCCGCTGCAGTTCGTGAATTTCGACCATTTATTTCAAACGGACATTACGGGAGATCTGACCGTAGGGCTGTCAATGGATATCCGAAAAATACAAAATCCGTCCGCATCCGTATCCGAAAAGCGGATAAATATCCGATATCCGAAAAAGTGGATGCGGATGCGGATATAGGCATATCCGCATCCGAAAATTATCCATCCGCTTTTTTTCACAATTATTACTTAAATTATGTGTATTTTAACATAATTAAATATATCAATTTATTATTTTGTAAAATTGAAAGTCTACTAAATGCACGTTAATTGCTCAAAATTATATATTATCATCATATTTATTTGTTTTTAGCACTTTTGTAATCAATTGGGTTGAAAAAGCTTAATATTTAGCTTTAAAAAATCTTTTATGTTCATTGATTTATTGACCATTGGCGGAGCGGATAAATATCCGATATCCGTCCGTATCCGCGGATGCGGATATCCGATATTCGAAAATGATTTCGGATGCGGATACGGATATGGCACTATCCGTATCCGAAAGTATCCGTTGACAGCCCTATCTGACCGTAAAATTCTCCTAAAACAGGAACCGTTGGGTTCGTATCGAAAAGAGCTTTCTAAAGAATATTAGAAATTCAAAATCTAACTGTCGGATTTGGAGATACGTCCAAATCAAATTTGGAAAAGGTCGCTGTAAGTGCAATTCGATGGCCGTTGATGGAAATCGACTGTACGGGCCTTGATAAAATTATTAAAAATAGTAATAATTTGTGTAAAATCATAAGAAATGATTTGGGAAAAATTGGGATGCAAAACTCCACATTTGAAAAGATAAAAGTAGATTTTTATCAAAATGAACTAGTTTGAACTAAATTTAAAACCCAATTATTTTTAAATAAATAAATTAGATTTAAAAAGGGGTTTTAAATAATCGGCATTCCTAATATATTTGATTTGAATTGAATTAGAATTGATTTGTGGGTTCATCGTGAACAGTGTTTTAAATAACACTAGTTCTTTAACCCGATAATAAATAGAATGTGATTTAGGTTTATCGTGAACTGTGTTTTAAATGACATTAGTTCTTTAACCCAGTAAAAGGAGTTTTAACGAATCTGCAATTAGATTGAAATGTGAATTGATAATTTAAATTATCAAATATAGAAAGTGAACGAGAATGGAGTATCACCAGTTTTGCTCCAAAGCGATAGTTAAATCTTTAATTAGATTTGAACGTGAAATGGTAATTAATTTTACCGATAACACCATAGTATTAGATATGGAGTATTACCAGTCTTGCTTCATGGGATGAATAGGTTGGGTTTGGGAAAAAATAATTACTTCGGTGTGTTTCGCTAATCTCGACTAGTTTAAAAAAACCATAATTTGGTTTGGAACGACATCCAAAGGAAGATTAAAGGATAAATTTTAAAGAATTTATCTTGGATAAAATTAATGGGAACCTTTCCCTAAGAATGTGGAATTGGAATGAGGCGTATGCTGTGTTTGTGTAATATTTTTAATATACGCGGGTTGTTCGGAAAGTTCGGGTTTATACCCATTCTGAATAACTGATTCGACGATATGTCGAAGATGAAGACGGTGGTTGAAGACCGGAAGTCTTCACATCGTTCGTATAATTACTGACGATCCTGATTGGGCTGTACACCCAAGAGGATGGAAATAGTTGGTGGTCGTCCAGACGTACTTGGAGATGGATGGATATGCGAGGAAAGTACCTCCGGTTTCGTTCAGACCCAGAACGAACTTGTAAAGGGATTGTTTGTCTGACATTTGATTTTATTCTGTGTTGATTGATTTCTGTTAAATATATATCTGTTTGGCGGCGGGGAATTTATTCTCTTGCTTAACGCCCTTCTCTGAGACGTACGAGCTTAGAGGTTATATATCGATAGATATCAATCGCATGGCATGAATTGCCTATGTGGCATGCTGAGTTGCATGGATCAAGGCTTCTGTTGAAAAGCAAAGTCTTGTGGTTGATGATCAAGGCACGGCCTTTGTGGCGTAGCTTTGTGTATAGCGTGGATTCGCGAGCCTCACACCTCGGTATGAGTCCAAAACGGGATAAGGACCCAAGGAGTGCATGACGTTTCTTTCTAGCTATGGTGGTGTCAGTGACTTACCAGCCCTGACATTTATATCTATTTTTCACATATGTGGTTGTTGGAATGCAAGGCGCCTCGATTTTTGGTCTGTAAGGACCGGGAAACGTGTGTTCAGGAATAACTAATCCTCTAACGTAAGTGAGGACTGACCTTGGAGGATCCGGGGTTTCCCAGAGTGCGTAACCCTGAGACATTTGCTAGAGTGTCTCGAACGCGGAGAGGAGCTTGCCCCTTGCCTCGACTCATGACGGAAATCCAATTTCCAATACGTGTATTGCGGTTTTAATTGTAGAACTAGTATGGCGACATGATATATAGTACCCATGCCGTCTATGATTGATATTTATGATTGAAATTTTTTTGACACTATACACTTATTATAGTATCAAATGATTTGTTTTAAACGTAACAAGCATGTTTGGCTATTATAAGGGAAAACCCTATCCTCCGGCTTGCGTTGAATTGTGTGATGGGACCTGGGTCTTGTAATAGCTTCATTTTTCGAAAAAGCATTGCGCTGTTTATTCTATGCACTGGTATTCCTGGGAGGAAACCCGTTCCGTGTTATACGGCGTGGTCCCTTGAATTACTCTCTTTTAAAGTAAAGCTTTAAATAAGTGTTTTAGTTCTCACACCAGTCACATAACTGACCTGGAGTTTATTGTTTTAACCTAAACTCTGGGTGCCCCTATTTTCCGCACGGGCAGCTAGTAGTTTTGGTTTTGCAGATTTATATTCACAGGATCCTGGTTTACAACTGGAATGATATCCGGAAAGCTCTGTATCCGTATATCACCTTCAGTTGTGCTTTGTATTATTTCCGCTGCTATGTAATTTATTGTAATCTCTGATATTTATCGAATGTAATTTATTCAATTATACTCTGTATATTCTTGTATCTGATGGAATTGTTGTAATAACAATGAAATGTTCTTCTGTTTGTGTTCTGATTTGTCCTGTTCTCAAAACGATCAGGGGTTTCGAACGGTCTAGATCGGTTTAACGACTGATTCGGATCGAGCGAAATTCCCGGCCGTTACATTTGGTATCAGAGCTTTGGTTTACAGAGCTCGAGAACAAGACACATTAGAACCATACGAAAGAATTCATCAGATGTTGGATTAGTAATATCCAATTAGAATGGCTCGTTAGAGATAGGATCTGTAGTATCCTAGAACGAGTGTGAAGAGTATATTTTTCAAATGAAAACAATTTTGTTTTGAAAATTTAAATCGTTTTACACGTATTTGAATAATTTATTTATATTGATTTGGACAATCTAGTATATAAAGATTTTGCATATACGCGTCATGAACGTATATTCGAAGTTTTAATATACTGGATAGATATAGAATCACACTTTAGTCGCATGGGCCTGATTCTGATGATTGACGCGTCATCATCAGTAATTATTTTCGTGCTTCGAAGGTGTGATTTTCTATATATTTCCATTAGACTGGTGTGAGAACCAAAACTTATATAGATAGATTTATTTGTTGTGATTGGCATCAAAAACAAGATTTTCAGTATATGTATCAAAATTATGAATTTGAAACTCTAATTCACTAATTGATTGATGTTTGTGTTGATTGTTTATTTGTTTAATAATTTTGAACCATTTATGCCTAATTGAAACACATATTGAATTGTATTGAAAATTGGTCGCATTTGCATGCATATACATATACTTACATTGAACAGGTCATAGCAAGGAGGCTAGAGCAGAGAATAAAATTTGTTTGCCCGACAAATAGGTACATGTTTACTATAATTTACTGTTTTGTTTGGGTGATGATGATTTTATGAGCTGATTGGCTAGCCGCTTGGCTTTTTCTTTTTCTTTTTGAGATCAGAAGGCCTCTATGGCAATTTCGGGATTTTCCCGTGGCTCCCGGTGCAGGGGAGGTTATGGCGAAATTTTTCGAAAATTTAGGGTGTTAGCCAAATTTTTGAAAATTTGAAAATTCTCAAAAACTGAAAAGTTGGGGAATGGAAGCCAGATCGAACGTAGAGTAGATTAATAAAACCACTTTCGACTTTGTTCCTTTTCGGGGACAAAAAGTTTTAAGTGGGGGAGATTGTAACAACCCGAAAATCTGGGCCAGTTTAAAATTTTTATTTTTGCAATTTTAGCGTATTTTGAAGATTTAAAATAGATTATTTTAAATAATATCGACGAGAAATTTATTTTGAATATAAATCGAACGTATATATTATATACGTCGCCGTTAGAATATAAATATTTATATATAATTATAAATAGAATTGAAAATGGTGTGGTAGTTCGATAATTCGATTTCAAACTTCAATTGAACGTACCGGGTGCAAAACAAACCGGATTTTAGTGAAACCAAAAACATTAGGATCTAATCGGGAATATCTTTCCAACGAATCCGACAAATCGAAATTTCATAGCGGGAATCAAAAGATATGTCCAGTTGAAAAATCTGAATAGTCGCTATGGAATTCAGGCCTTTAAAAATGGACATTTTGCAAATGACCTCGGATTTCGACGAAACCACTTTTGTTGGATCCGTGATGTCAACTTATTGCTAGATTTCAAATTTCATAATTTTTCGAATCAATATGTGAGCGTGGTAAAGGAAAACGCGTTTGACCAATTTTAGTTGATTTTAATCGACTGGAAAATGACCATTTTTCCAACGGTCTCGGAATTCGACGAAACTAGTTTTCTTAGGACCGTATCGTCAATACGAAGCTAGAAAATATTTTTATGGGATTTATAGAGTTAGTATGTGACCCCAGTAGATTGAAATGCGCGTTTAAATTCAATATATAGAATTATATGTTGATTTTGAAGAAAAATGATCGAAACGATCGAATCAGCTTGCGATACATATCCCATTGTGTTCGGAATGGGGGTAATTAGCTATGGACGACAGGCGGTGGGCCTCGTTTAGAGGTCGTATGTAAAAGTCAACTTTTTGAATTAAATAATTAAATAAAATAAATAAATAAAAAATACCTTTCCTCTCCTATACCCTCTGCCCTCCCCCCTTATTTTTCGATTCAATCAATTCAGAAAAGAAAAAAAAGACGACGGAGCGGAAAGGAGCGTCGCCCCCCTAAACCGCCGCTACCTCCGAACCCATCCCCTCCCCCTTCCACCTCGAACACCGCGAGACCCCCCTGCTGGCGTGCGACGAGACGCAGCCCCCCCCCCAAAAACCCCTCGCCCTGTCGATCGCCCAAGACACCACCGCCCGCTTCCAGCTCCTCCCTCGTCAGCAAACCGCCACTAGCCTCGCCCCCCCCTCCATCTGCCGCCTGCGAAACCCCCCCCCCTCTGTTGCGAACTGCGACCCCCTCCACCAGAAAGGCCACCGCCGGCGAGATTTCATGTCGAGGGTTTTTTGAAGTGGCCAGAACGATGAACGGTGAGCTCCTCTTTCTCTTATAATTTTTATTTATATAAAGCATTGTTTTTAATATACATTGTTTTTAAAAACATAAAATAGAAAGGGCAGGGTTTTTAAAATAAAAATAGCAATATGATAGTGATGTTTTAAAAATAAAAATATAATTTTTATATTTTTAAAGTAATAAAAATATGACCTTTATATCTTTAAAGTATTAAAAATATAATTTTTATTAAGTAGAAGATGTAAAAATATGATTTTTGTTTATGTAGAGAATTAAAAATATAATTTTTACATGATAGGAATATTAGAAATATCATCTTTATATGTGTAGCAAAATAAAAGTGTGATTTTTATAATGATATATTTGAAAAGGCGAAGTCTATATATTTAAAAAGGCGAAGTCTATGTATTTGAAAAGGAGAAGTCTATATATTTGAAAAGGAGAAATATTTATAGTTGAAAAGGCGAGATTTTTATATATTGAATAACGAAGTAAAAATTCGATTTTTATATATTGAATAACGAAGTAAAAATTCGATTTTTATATATTGAATAACGAAGTAAAAATTCGATTTTTACATATTGAATAACGAAGTAAAAATTCAATTTTTATATATTGAATAGCGAAGTAAAAATTCCATTTTTATATATGGAATAGCAAAGTAAAAATTCAATTTTTACATATGTAGATAATACGGGCAACGAAAGTGACAAAAAGGCGAGAACGACGAAGATATCTCTACAATAGAAGTGTCATGAAGTTGGGATAGCTTTGGTGAGAATTTCTCACTCTTCAATTTCTTTTTCTAGTTATATATATATACTAGGATGCAGACGGTGTTTAGTAGCACCCGACACCCGTCATCCACAGACCATGGATGGCTTGTTTGTTTAACTGTTTGGTTGTGTAGTTGGTTAGATTATTTGGTTTGAATTAAATTGTTTGGTGAAATGATACTGATTTGATTGATGTGCGAATGGCGTGGGCCTTCACTAGACCGGGGATAAGGCTAGGCCTCGTCCCGTTTCTAGTATCGTGCCGTTATGCCGCCAAAATTTTCTAAAATATGTTAGAAAAATAAAAATATCATTTTATTGTATAAATGAACTGAATAGAAATTCATGTGTTAAAATAAAATATTTTATCGTTAAAAATATAATTTTTAACGTGAATGAAAATAAATAAATATTCATTTACAAACCGGACGGTTTGTTTATGTACACCTATTTGAAAGACATTGATTGGGACGATAAATTTTACACATCGCCCAACTACACAACTAAAATCTGTGTTTGATTGTTTGAAACCCCACACGGGTGTTGTAATGACCCGCATTGGCAGAGGTATTATGATTAAATTATTTTATTATATAAATGGTGGTTTAGAGAATTTAATGGTCGTGGAATTAAATAATGGGGAATATTTAATTAAAATAATAAATTAAATAATATATTTAATTCTGAAATAATCAGAATTTGACTAAGATGGCGATATGGTGTGAACTGGATCATCTGTGATATTTAATTCAGCTTGAAATTGAATTAGAATAGCGAATATATTATTTGAATGACAGTTTGAACGTACAATTATATTATAATTAAATTCGAGCTCGAAATGGCGCTGTAGTTCGCTATTTGGCGATTTGAACTTCAACTGAATGTACATGATTCATTTTAAGCCGGATTTCTGTGAAACAAGAAACTGTGAAGCTGGTGGAGTATATCTTTCTAGTGGAAGAGAAAAATCAGGATTTCGTCATGTAGATTTTGAGATATGTCCAAATCAAATTTTAGAAAAGTCGCTGTGGAATTCCTTTAAAATTTATAAAGGGATTATTTATATTTTAAAAAGGGATTTCAATATAAATCAAGTATCGGGTTGATCCAGAAGTGAATATCGAATTGTAAATACATACAGGAATATTCTAGAGCTGCGTGGTATGCCACTGTGAATATAGACGATAATATTTAATTTTAAACATTTAATTTAATTATATTTAAATATATTTATATATTTAAATAGGCTATTTAGAGCGTTAAAAATAGCCACTTTTGCAAACGAAGTCGGAATTCGACGAAACTAATTTTGTTGGATCCGCAATGTTAGATTATTGCTAGATGTCAGTTTCCATGATTTTTAGAGTCACTGTGTGGCCGTACGGATTTTTAGAGTGAAAAACAGTCAGTATTCTAACGGTAAAAAATACGTTGTGTGAGCAAACGGAGTCGGAATTCGACGAAACCAGTTTCGTTGGAACCGTAATGTCAAATTCTAGTGGCATGTCAATTATCGTGATTTTAGGAGATCGTGTGTGGTCGCAAGGATTTTTAAAGACGAGAGACAAGCGTATAAAAGAGAAAATAAAATATAAAAATCCAATAAAAAAATATCCCACCATTTTCTATGTTCATGAACAAGGCCACGCAACACCTCTTTCCAACCACAGCCGTTACCTACCAAACACAGCATATATAAAACCATGAAAACCCATTTTTTTCACCATCTTCAAAACCAAAAATAAAATCAAACATTCAACTGAAAAACCCCATCTTGTATTCATTAAGACGCTGGATTCAAGAGCTTCAACTCGGTAGCCTTCTTTTTGCGTGCGATCACAATTACTGAAGCTCAAAGTTTTGACCAGCGAGCTAGGGCAGAGGCGTGACGTCGATTGGGGAGGAGATGGGTTGAACGGAGGATGGCGCGGTGTTCGTGGATGCGAGGCGCATCTATTGGTCACGGTTTTGAGGACTCCGGTGGTCTCTGGCCAAATCCGACGTCGAGGCAGCAGCAGGTCGAAGCCTTGGGGGAACCACCGAGTAGGGGATGATGGTGTCATTCAGGTAGAGATCGGAGAGAGGAGTCCTCTGGTGGTGATGGTGGCGCCAACGGGTGAACATGGTGGAGGACGGAGTGGGCCAACGGGGGGGGGGGGGAGGGGAGGGGTCAAACGAGATGGAATGGGTTACGAGAAATCACGATTTGGATTTGGGAAGAAGACCTATGCGACCTTGGGTCATAAGGGAGGGTGTTGGGCTTTTTGAAATGGTAAGGGCCCATATAGGAGTATATATAGTTAATTTTTATTCAAACCATATGTACAACTTGTAAATTGTATATCTTCTACATACATGATCAGAATTTCGAACGGTTGGATCCGTTAGGACCGTATGGACGGGAGCTCCATAATGGAACTGACTAGAAGTGAATCCGAGCTCGTTACAATTTATTAAAAAATAAATCGTCCAATCGGAACCAATGACAACTATCGTTAATTAACGATGATAGTCCAATGTGAGTAAATCTCACTAATTTTGAACAGTTTATAATTTCATGTTATATTTTTAGAACTGTTAGATATTGGCTGGTTGACTGTGTGTTGACTGTTTGATTGAACTGCTAGTCAGTTAGTTGAATTTCTATATTGATTCTGTTTAACAGAATGTATCATATAGAACTGAAAGTGATGTTATCTACATTGTTTAACATCTGTGATGCAGGGAAACAGGTTGGAGGAATCCAACTGGATTCCTCAACATTTATTTTACTGTTTTCATATATTGTGATATATGATGTGTTATATAATCTGTTATGGATTATGGGTGTTGGAATGATGTTGATCATTTTTATTCGATATTTTAAATATCATAAAAGACCCTGGGATGTAAAAAGAATTATTTCAATGTATATTGAAATAAAGGGATTTTATAAAATCAACAGATTTTATAAAAGGAAATATTTCGAAAGTAAATAAAAGGGAAAAATGTTTTTAAAACGAATAGAGTTTTATAAAAGGGTAATCATTTGTAAAGTGAAGAACTGTTACTAAAAGTAAATCTTTATAAATGAATAGTTTATTCGAAAAGTTAAAAGGAGTTAATCAATGTTAGTTAATCGATTAGTGATATAGTTAAAAGGAGTTAATCGATGTTAGTTAATCGATTAGTGTTAAAGTAAAAGGAGTTAATCGATGTTAGTAAATCGATTAGAGTTATAGTAAAAGGAGTTAATCGATGTTAGTAAATCGATTAGAGTTATAGTAAAAGGAGTTAATCGATGTTAGTAAATCGATTAGAGTTATAGTAAAAGGAGTTAATCGATGTTAGTTAATCGATTAGAGTTATAGTAAAAGGAGTTAATCGATGTTAGTTAATCGATTAGAGTTATAGTAAAAGGAGTTAATCGATGTTAGTTAATCGATTAGAGTTATAGTAAAAGGAGTTAATCGATGTTAGTTAATCGATTAGTGTTAAAGTAAAAGGAGTCAATCGATGTTAGTAAATCGATTAGAGTTATAGTAAAAGGAGTTAATCGATGTTAGTAAATCGATTAGAGTTATAGTAAAAGGAGTTAATCGATGTTAGTAAATCGATTAGAGTTATAGTAGAAGGAGTTAATCGATGTTAGTTAATCGATTAAGAGTTATAGTAAAAGGAGTTAATCGATGTTAGTAAATCGATTAGAGTTATAGTAAAAGGAGTTAATCGATGTTAGTTAATCGATTAGAGTTATAGTAAAAGGAGTTAATCGATGTAAGTTAATCGATTAGAGTTATAGTAAAAGGAGTTAATCGATGTTAGTTAATCGATTAGAGAATAAAGTTAAAAGGAGTTAATCGATGTTAGTTAATCGATTAGAGAATAAAGTTAAAAGGAGTTAATCGATGTTAGTTAATCGATTAGTGTTAAATTAAAAGGAGTTAATCGATGTTAGTTTAATCAATTAGTGTTAAAGTAAAAGGAGTTAATAGAATATAGTTTATTCGAATAAAGTTAGTAAATCGAATATAGTTTTATTCAAAAGGGGTTAAGTGAATAGAGTAAATCAAATAGAGTAAATCAAATAGAGTAAATCAAATAGAATAAATCGAATAGAGATTTATTCGAACGAGAGTTAAGTAAGGAAGTTAGTTAAAGAAATATAAAGTGAACTTTGCCAATTTCAAAGTTAGAAATGTTGTTCAGTTAAGGTCTGAGAGGTAGTTCTACCCCAACTTGATTGGCTTCGTTTTTAACTAAGGAATAGTTAAGGTTCGGCAGTAAAGGAAATAGTTTGAGTTGGCATCGCGATGGTTTGTTTAAAACATCTGTCTAAGTCCAATGAAGATGCTTTGGAAATGTTTTCCCAATAAGAAACCAGAAATGTTTTCTAATAAAGAAAACAAGAAATGGAAATGTTTTCCATTGTAATAACGTATATTTTCCAAATTTAGAAAATAAGGAAATATGAATATATATATATATATATATATATATGACTGATGATTGATAGATAGAATTTCCATTTGGAAATAATATCGTTGTTTGCACACTTGTTTTTATTCGATAGTTAAATCATAGACTATCGAAGTTTTGACCATTTTAACGTTGTTAATATGGAGAGACCGGTTGGATTATTATCCAAAGAACCACTCTGTATTGGCATAAGCGTTGCGAATCATATATGCCAAAGGAAATTGAAGAAGGAGAAAATGCAAGGGCTGTCCTATTTACAGAATAGTGCCTTCGGTTCATCCTGTTCCTGGATGACTTGTATGGATGGATGTCTGATAGAGTATTTCCAGACGATCACGTATATTGATTTCTCCAACCGTACCAAGAGTGGAAGCGGAGAAGGAAACTTCTTTTAGCTAACACATATTGTATTATTGAGGGCGTCAATCGGTGATTTGATGGATTTGACGATGTGGCATTCAAAGTGAATCTAATGTGATGATAAATCGTAGCTTCTAGCCTCATCAACCGGTAAATGATAGAAATCGGGCAGGAAGCATGGCTAAGTCGGTCGCACCAAAGTAGGGTGTATAATCACCTGATCTAGAGTTTCATTTATTCCTAAAAATCTATTGTTGATGCTGTCCCATTCGGGAAACGGTTGTTGATCCCTACTGTTGGTGATATACATTCGATACACTCAAGCGAAATGAGTGGTCGGTCATGTGTGGCCGGGTTGCAAGATGTTCTTGTTGAACCCAGTGTATTCCTCTCTAGAGGTACACGAGCGAAAGGTGGTTCCATACCTTGTCATAGTTGGAAATCCATTACCCAATACGTGCTTGCGGTTTTGATTGTATACTATATATGTAAAACATGAGATGAAAGCGTTTCTGCTAGATGATTATTATATTGTGTTGATAGACATTATTATAATATCAAAAGGTATTTGATATAAAGATATTTGGATTCTCATAAGGGAAAAACCCGTTCCGTTATACGGCGTGGTCTTATGAGATATCGATTACCTGCTTGAACTGTTTTAAACTATTTACTCACACCAGTCCCATGACTGACCCGGAGTTTACTTTGTTGTTTTCCCTAAACTCTTGGGTGCCTATATTTGTACGGGCAGTCAAGTAGTCGGGATTTTACAGATACACTTGAAGAGCGGGAGCAGGAGGCTTCAGGATCATATGGCTATAGTTATTTCCGTTGTGTTGTAAGTGTTGTACTTTGATAATGTATTGTATACATATAATGATTTATTTCAAGGATATGTTATCTATTATATGTTATTCGTTCCGCTGTGAGATTCGTGTAACTCTGATGTTGTGTTCTTCTTCTTCTTCTATTCTAATTTTCTATCTTATCTTTTCTCACCCTCTAATTTCTTTCACTAATTACCAAGATTTTTCGATGTTTTGGTTATCGACATCGTGTTTATGTCGATAACCAAAGTCTCTAAAAATCCGGGTCATTACAGTTGGTATCAGAGCGAGGTTAATTGATTAACTTGGCTCTGTGGCGTGACTCGGTAGAGATAGGGTTAGTAATACCCTAGATTGAGTTGAGTGTATATATACGAGTGAACGTATTTGTTATTGATATAAAAATTTGTTTTATATTGTGGAGATTCATTGGTTGAGTCGTTTATGAGTTCTGGTCGATCAGTTTGATCCACTGTATCGGTAGGAGTTACTAAACACTCGAATACGATGGGTTGACACGATATGTTTTGAAAAGAGGGTAAATTAAAATAAGTTTACCCAATGTATATTTTGATATAGAGAAGATATATATATCAAAATTATAATATAATGGATATATTGGTTATGGTTATAATCGAGTAAGATTATAAGTAAAATGGTTATGTAAATAACCAATCAGAATTCATATAAGTGAAATACGTGAAATCAGATGAGTAGAATCTGAAATTTAAATCAGAATTGAAATTGAAACTCTGGAGAATTGATAAGTGTTTGTAAATGGATTTGGATTAAAATTAAGGAAAATTTAAGATCCTGGGAGATTTTAAATTGTTTTACAAACAGTGTGAATTATATTTTGAAATGAATTTCAAAGTGAAAATGTTTAAAAATGCTTTTATAGTATTGAACTCACTTCGATCGCTGGAAAATAGATTCTGATGATGACAGCTGCATCATCAGTATTCATTTTCGAGTTGTAAGTGACGAATTACTACCAAAGATATTGTTTTGGGAAAGACAAGTTGTGTTGAATTTCAAAATGGGATTTAAAATATAGAATTTGAATTTTTAAATTGATTTGAAATATTAACTTGTTTAAAAGAAATAAAAACGAGAAGTTCCTTTATAAACGAAGTTTATAAATAGTTCTTTTATAAACGAAGTTTATAAATAGTTCTTTTATAAACGAAGTTTATAAATGAAGTGAAAAGAATTATCATCGGATAATTCAGAAATAAAATACTAGTTTGAAATTGAAAGTGAAATCTATCTTCCAAAGGTAGAAATATCGATTTCAAAAGGGATTGAAATCGAGACTTATTTAAATAAATTTGAATAGAGGAAATTTGACGTAAGAGAAATCGAATAGAACTTGACATAAGAGAAATCGAATATAATTTGAATAAGAGAAGTGACATAGAAATTGAATAAAGGATTTGAAAAGGAATTTGAATATTTGTAATTCAAATTGAATATAGAAGTTCAAAGGGAGTTTGAATATATGAAACTCAATGGAAGTGATAAAGAATTTGAATATAGAAATTCAAATGGCGTTTGGATATAGAAAATATAAGAGATTTCAAATATAGGATTTGAATATCGAAAGTGAAATGAAATTTGAATGTAGAGTATTCAAATAGAATGGAAAATTCAATTTGAATGTAGAGGATTCAAATAGAATTGAAATTGAAATTTGAATATAGAAGATTCAAAGGGAATTGAAATGAAATAAAGAGAATTCAAATAGATTTGAATATAGAAATTCAAATGGAGTTTGGAAATAGATTTGAATAATGAAATTCAAATATGGAATTTGAATAAGAGATTTGAAATGAAAATTCAAGTATAGAATTTGAATAAGAGAATTGAAATGGAATTTGAATATAGGATATTCAAATAGAATTGAAAAGGAATTCAATTAGTTGATAAACAAGTTAAAATATATTTGAACATGTTATACTCAAATATGAAGGTGAAATGGGCAAACCAAGTAATTTGAAAATCACTTAATGAAATAAGTTAAAACGATTGGATTAAGTTGGAATGAATTAGAAATCTATGGATATACATGAGATAGGTATGGATAAGAAATGAAGTGGAATAAATAGAATGCTCGACGAAAGGTATGTATTTAATTCATATATGAGATTTTATGCGCCGTATCGGCTAGCCGCTTGGCTTTTCTTTTTCTTTTTGATTGGTGAGGGCCTGTGTGGCAGTTTGGGGATTTTCCCGATGCTCCTATTACAAAGGAGGTTATGGCGAATTTTTCCGGGAATTTAAAGAGTTAGAATATTTTTAAGATAATTTGATAGTTAGAAAATCAACGTATCGATATATATATATATAGAAGTCGATAAGGAAACGAACTTAGAAATAGAATAGTAAAATCAAAAAGGAAGACTGGGAATAAAATCTAGTAAGAATAGAAAGAGGAAGCATATATGTGTTTAAAAGTGAATAAGTTGTTGTATGGTATTGATTATTCAGTAAGTAGTCATATCTGTTTTGACGTTATAAATGTTATTCAGTCAAGGTCTGAGAGGTAGTTATACCCCAACTTGATTGATTTCATTATTAACAAATAAATAGTAAGATTTCAGGCTCGAAGATCAATGTTGAATAAGAGTTATTTGAATATAGTATTTGGGTTGTCGTAACGATGTTTTACACAACATCCGTTTTAACCCAAATAAGTGTAAGCTTGGATATATAATAAACGATATTTCCTAAGTATAGAAATAAACGAGATCGGAAAAGAGATAAGTAATTGGAATATTTTCCAATTAGAAATAGCATATATTTTCTGAAGTTTAGAAAATAAAGGAAGGCGATATTCGGAAATGTTTTCCAATTAACATAAAAGGCCAATATGGTTATTGAAAATATTTGGTTAACAAATATTGATAAAGAAATAGAGAAGTTATTTAACTAATGGAATATTGATTATGGGCTCAGTTGAATTTCAAAAAAAAAAAAATTGATTTTTGGAAAGAGTAAACTGTTTAAAAACTCCCAGGGAAAGACTGTTTAAATTAAAAACAAATTTAACAGAAATTTGTGAAAGCAGATTTGAATTAAAGTAAAGTCAGTTAAGTGGTAACTGAAGTTGAATTGAAATCGAATAAGATTGAATTTGTGAAATTAGAATCCGAAATGGTATTGGATTGGGGAGTTAAGGAATTGAAAATCAAGAATTGAACTTGAGTTGAAATGGGATTTGGCTTGGATATATGCGAATGGTTGTGTTGGAGATAAAAACTGATTTGGAGTTTGATTGGCATGACATTGGTATATGCTAAATTGATAACGGGTGGAAAGGATATAATGATATGTCGACAAAAGGTACAAGTTTATATTTCATATGGTATGAGATTTTGATGAGCCGAATAGGCAAGCCGCTTGGCTGTTTGATTTTCTTTTGGGATGGAGATGGCCCAGAGTGGCGAGTTGAAGTTTGACGTATTGACCAGTACAAAGGAGGTGCTGGCAAAAATTTTCGAAGAGTTAAGGCGTTAGAAAATTTTCAGGATTTTTGAAAATTTTCGTTGATAAGAATTAATTAATAATTTAATTGAAATTGAATTGGTTCAGTTAAAACTGAAGTTAAGAAGTGAACAAATATGTTCTAACCAGACGATAGGGTCGTTCTCTACCTTTTAGCAATTTCGAGGACGAAATTATTTTAAGTGGGGAAGATTGTAATGACCCGCATTGGCAGAGGTATTATGATTAAATTATTTTATTATATAAATGGTGGTTTAGAGAATTTAATGGTCGTGGAATTAAATAATGGTGAATATTTAATTAAAATAATAAATTAAATAATATATTTAATTCTGAAATAATCAGAATTTGACTGAGATGGCGATATGGTGTGAACTGGATCATCTGTGATATTTAATTCAGCTTGGAAATGAATTAGAATAGCGAATATATTATTTGAATGACAGTTTGAACGTACAATTATATTATAATTAAATTCAAGCTTGAAATGGCGCTGCAGTTCGCTATTTGGCGATTTGAACTTCAACTGAATGTACATGATTCATTTTAAGCCGGATTTCTGTGAAACAAGAAACGTGTGAAGCTGGTGGAGTATATCTTTCTAGTGGAAGAGAAAATTCAGGTTTTCGTCGTGTAGATTTTGAGATATATCCAAATCAAATTTTAGAAAAGTCGTTGTGGAATTCCTTTAAAATTTATAAAGGGATTATTTATATTTTAAAAAGGGATTTCAATATAAATCAAGTATCGGGTTGATCCAGAAGTGAATATCGAATTGTAAATACATACAGGAATATTCTAGAGCTGCGTGGTATGCCACTGTGAATATAGACGATAATATTTAATTTTAAACATTTAATTTAATTATATTTAAATATATTTATATATTTAAATAGGCTATTTAGAGCGTTAAAAATAGCCACTTTTGCAAACGAAGTCGGAATTCGACGAAACAAATTTTGTTGGATCCGCAA
The DNA here is from genome assembly GCA_030737875.1 of Allium sativum. Lineage (NCBI taxonomy): Eukaryota > Viridiplantae > Streptophyta > Magnoliopsida > Asparagales > Amaryllidaceae > Allium > Allium sativum. Next base: position 654,628,415 of record CM060923.1, read on the forward strand.
TGTTAGATTATTGCTAGATGTCAGTTTCCATGATTTTTAGAGTCACTGTGTGGCCGTACGGATTTTTAGAGTGAAAAACAGTCAGTATTCTAACGGTAAAAAATACGTTGTGTGAGCAAACGGAGTCGGAATTCGACGAAACCAGTTTCGTTGGAACCGTAATGTCAAATTCTAGTGGCATGTCAATTATCGTGATTTTAGGAGATCGTGTGTGGTCGCAAGGATTTTTAAAGACGAGAGACAAGCGTATAAAAGAGAAAATAAAATATAAAAATCCAATAAAAAAATATCCCACCATTTTCTATGTTCATGAACAAGGCCACGCAACACCTCTTTCCAACCACAGCCGTTACCTACCAAACACAGCATATATAAAACCGTGAAAACCCATTTTTTTCACCATCTTCAAAACCAAAAATAAAATCAAACATTCAACTGAAAAACCCCATCTTGTATTCATTAAGACGCTGGATTCAAGAGCTTCAACTCGGTAGCCTTCTTTTTGCGTGCGATCACAATTACTGAAGCTCAAAGTTTTGACCAGCGAGCTAGGGCAGAGGCGTGACGTCGATTGGGGAGGAGATGGGTTGAACGGAGGATGGCGCGGTGTTCGTGGATGCGAGGCGCATCTATTGGTCACGGTTTTGAGGACTCCGGTGGTCTCTGGCCAAATCCGACGTCGAGGCAGCAGCAGGTCGAAGCCTTGGGGGAACCACCGAGTAGGGGATGATGGTGTCATTCAGGTAGAGATCGGAGAGAGGAGTCCTCTGGTGGTGATGGTGGCGCCAACGGGTGAACATGGTGGAGGACGGAGTGGGCCAACGGGGGGGGGGGAGGGGAGGGGTCAAACGAGATGGAATGGGTTACGAGAAATCACGATTTGGATTTGGGAAGAAGACCTAGGCGACCTTGGGTCATAAGGGAGGGTGTTGGGCTTTTTGAAATGGTAAGGGCCCATATAGGAGTATATATAGTTAATTTTTATTCAAACCATATGTACAACTTGTAAATTGTATATCTTCTACATACATGATCAGAATTTCGAACGGTTGGATCCGTTAGGACCGTATGGACGGGAGCTCCACAATGGAACTGACTAGAAGTGAATCCGAGCTTGTTACAATTTATTGAAAAATAAATCGTCCGATCCGAACCAACGACAATTATCATTAATTAACGATGATAGTCCAATGTGAGTAAATCTCACTAATTCTGAACAGTTTATAATTTCATGTTATATTTTTAGAACTGTTAGATATTGGCTGGTTGACTGTGTGTTGACTGTTTGATTGAACTGCTAGTCAGTTAGTTGAATTTCTATATTGATTCTGTTTAACAGAATGTATCATATAGAACTGAAAGTGATGTTATCTACATTGTTTAACATCTGTGATGCAGGGAAACAGGTTGGAGGAATCCAACTGGATTCCTCAACATTTATTTTACTGTTTTCATATATTGTGATATATGATGTGTTATATAATCTGTTATGGATTATGGGTGTTGGAATGATTTTGATCATTTTTATTCGATATTTTAAATATCATAAAAGACCCTGGGATGTAAAAAGAATTATTTCAATGTATATTGAAATAAAGGGATTTTATAAAATCAACAGATTTTATAAAAGGAAATATTTCGAAAGTAAATAAAAGGGAAAAATGTTTTTAAAACGAATAGAGTTTTATAAAAGGGTAATCATTTGTAAAGTGAAGAACTGTTACCAAAAGTAAATCTTTATAAATGAATAGTTTATTCGAAAAGTTAAAAGGAGTTAATCGATGTTAGTTAATCGATTAGTGATAAAGTTAAAAGGAGTTAATCGATGTTAGTTAATCGATTAGTGTTAAAGTAAAAGGAGTTAATCGATGTTAGTAAATCGATTAGAGTTATAGTAAAAGGAGTTAATCGATGTTAGTAAATCGATTAGAGTTATAGTAAAAGGAGTTAATCGATGTTAGTAAATCGATTAGAGTTATAGTAAAAGGAGTTAATCGATGTTAGTTAATCGATTAGAGTTATAGTAAAAGGAGTTAATCGATGTTAGTAAATCGATTAGAGTTATAGTAAAAGGAGTTAATCGATGTTAGTTAATCGATTAGATTTATAGTAAAAGGAGTTAATCGATGTTAGTTAATCGATTAGAGTTATAGTAAAAGGAGTTAATCGATGTTAGTTAATCGATTAGTGTTAAAGTAAAAGGAGTTAATCGATGTTAGTAAATCGATTAGAGTTATAGTAAAAGGAGTTAATCGATGTTAGTAAATCGATTAGAGTTATAGTAAAAGGAGTTAATCGATGTTAGTAAATCGATTAGAGTTATAGTAAAAGGAGTTAATCGATGTTAGTTAATCGATTAGAGTTATAGTAAAAGGAGTTAATCGATGTTAGTAAATCGATTAGAGTTATTGTAAAAGGAGTTAATCGATGTTAGTTAATCGATTAGAGTTATAGTAAAAGGAGTTAATCGATGTTAGTTAATCGATTAGAGTTATGGTAAAAGGAGTTAATCGATGTTAGTTAATCGATTAGAGAATAAAGTTAAAAGGAGTTAATCGATGTTTGTTAATCGATTAGAGAATAAAGTTAAAAGGAGTTAATCGATGTTAGTTAATCGATTAGTGTTAAAGTAAAAGGAGTTAATCGATGTTAGTTTAATCAATTAGTGTTAAAGTAAAAGGAGTTAATAGAATATAGTTTATTCGAATAAAGTTAGTAAATCGAATATAGTTTTATTCAAAAGGGGTAAAGTGAATAGAGTAAATCAAATAGAGTAAATTAAATAGAGTAAATCAAATAGAATAAATCGAATAGAGATTTATTCGAACGAGAGTTAAGTAAGGAAGTTAGTTAAAGAAATATAAAGTGAACTTTGCCAATTTCAAAGTTAGAAATGTTGTTCAGTTAAGGTCTGAGAGGTAGTTCTACACTAACTTGATTGGCTTCATTTTTAACTAAGGAATAGTTAAGGTTCGGCAGTAAAGGAAATAGTTTGAGTTGGCATCGCGATGGTTTGTTTAAAACATCTGTCTAAGTCCAATGAAGATGCTTTGGAAATGTTTTCCCAATAAGAAACCAGAAATGTTTTCTAATAAAGAAAACAAGAAATGGAAATGTTTTCCATTGTTAATAACGTATATTTTCCAAATTTAGAAAATAAGGAAATATGAATATATATATATATATGACTGATGATTGATAGATAGAATTTCCATTTGGAAATAATATCGTTGTTTGCACACTTGTTTTTATTCGATTGTTAAATCACAGACTATCGAAGTTTTGACCATTTTAACGTTGTTAATATGGAGAGACCGGTCGGATTATTATCCAAAGAACCACTCTGTATTGGCATAAGCGTTGCGAATCATATATGCCAAAGGGAATTGAAGAAGGAGAAAATGCAAGGGCTGTCTTGTTTACAGAATAGTGCCTTCGGTTCATCCTGTTCTTGGATGACTTGTATGGACGGATGTCTGATAGAGTATTTCCAGACGATCACGTATATTGATTTCTCCAACCATACCAAGAGTGGAAGCGGAGAAGGAAACTTCTTTTAGCTAACACATAATGTATTGTTGAGGGCTTCAATCGGTGATTTGATGGATTTGACGATGTGGCATTCAAAGTGAATCTAATGTGATGATAAAGCGTAGCTTCTAGCCTCATCAACCGGTAACTGACAGAAATCGGGCAGGCAGCATGGCTAAGTCGGTCGCACTGAAGTAGGGTGTATAATCACCTGATCTAGAGTTTCATTTATTCCTAAAAAATCTATTGTTGATGCTGCCCCATTCGGGAAACGGTTGCTGATCCCAACTGTTGGTGATATACATTCGATACGCTCAAGCGAAATGAGTGGTCGGTCATATGTGGCCGGGTTGCAAGATGTTCTTGTTGAACCCAGTGTATTCCTCTCTAGAGGTACACGAGCGAAAGGTAGTTCCATACCTTGTCATAGTTGGAAATCCATTACCCAATACGTGCTTGCGGTTTTGATTGTATACTATACATATAGAACGTGAGATGAAAGCGTTTCTGCTAGATGATTATTATATTGTGTTGATAGACATTATTATAATATCAAAAGGTTTTTGATATAAAGATATTTGGATTCTCATAAGGGAAAAACCCGTTCCATTATACGGCGTGGTCTTATGAGATATCGATTACCTGCTTGAACTGTTTTAAACTGTTTACTCACACCAGTCCCATGACTGACCCGGAGTTTACTTTGTTGTTTTCCCTAAACTCTTGGGTGCCTATATTTGTACGGGTAGTCAGGTAGTCGGGATTTTACAGATACACTTGAAGCGCTGGAGCAGGAGGCTTCAGGATTATATAGCTATAGTTATTTCCGCTGTGTTGTAAGTGTTGTACTCGGATAATGTATTGTATACATATAATGATTTATTTCAAGGATATGTTATCTATTATATGTTATTCGTTCCGCTGTGAGATTCGTGTTACTCTGATGTTGTGTTCTTCTTCTTCTTCTATTCTAATTTTCTATCTTATCTTTTCTCACCCTCTAATTTCTTTCACTAATTACCAGGATTTTTCGATGTTTTGGTTATCGACATCGTGTTTATGTCGATAACCAAAGTCGCTAAAAATCCGGGTCATTACAGGTGTTGGGATGAAATTTGAAGTTCACTCATCCTGATTGATTAAATATGTCGATCGATTGATTGACAGGCTGTTATAAGCATTAGATATCTATATTTGATGCTTATACAGTGTAGTGCACTTTGGTTGATGGTTGATTATTTTTCAATGCTATTATATACGTGTGATGTATGAAACCCATATAATTAACGTTATATGGTGATTGATTGGGCCTCATTCCAATTTAGAAAATAAAGAATAATATAAAATAAAGGTTCATGTGTTGACAGTACTCATCCGTTGAGATTAGTCATGTGTTGAACGAAATTTTTTAATAATAGAATATCTGAAATAGAAATATTTGAAAAGGAAATATTTGAAATAGAATATTTGAAAATAGAAATATATGAAGCCGTGTTGATTAGATTGACGCCATTTTGAAGTGAACAATATTTATATCGATTTTATTCATTTTAAAATGAATATTGAAATGTGATTTCGAAATGAATTGAATATAAAACGATTTCGAAAGGAACTGAATATAAAGTGATTTCGAAATGAATTGAATATATAACGAATTGAATTTGAATTGAATAGAAAACGAATTTGAATAGAATCGAATAGAAAATGAATTCGAATTGAATTGAAAAGAAAAAGAATTTGAATTGAATCGAATAGAAAACGAATATAGATTCAGGAATTGAATAGAAATGAAAGTAAAAAGGATTTATAATAGCAAATTCAATTTTGATTTGAATTTGAAATGGAAGTTGAAATTGTATTTGGAAACGAATTTAAACTATTTATAAAGTTCGTTTTAAATAGAAATCGACGAAATATATATTATATATATTATATATATATAATATAATGGCCTGAATAGAACGCGCCGCGTCGCGGCAGTTCGTGAATTTCGACCATTTATTTCAAACGGACATTACGGGAGATCTGACCGTCAGATTCTCCTAAAACAGGAACCGTTGGGTTCGTATCGAAAAGAGCTTTCTAACGAATATTAGAAATTCAAAATCTAACGGTCGGATTTGGAGATACGTCCAAATCAAATTTGGAAAAGGTCGTTGTAAGTGCAATTCGATGTCCGTTGATGGAAATCGACTGTACGGGCCTTGATAAAATTATTAAAAATAGTAATAATTTGTGTAAAATCATAAGAAATGATTTGGAAAAAATTGGGATGCAAAACTCCACATTTGAAAAGATAAAAGTAGATTTTTATCAAAATGAACTAATTTGAACTAAATTTAAAACCCAATTATTTTTAAATAAATAAATTAGATTTAAAAAGGGGTTTTAAATAATCGGCATTCCTAATATATTTGATTTGAATTGAATTAGAATTGATTTGTGGGTTCATCGTGAACAGTGTTTTAAATAACACTAGTTCTTTAACCCGATAATAAATAGAATGTGATTTGGGTTTATCGTGAACTGTGTTTTAAATGACATTAGTTCTTTAACCCAGTAAAAGGAGTTTTAACGAATCTGCAATTAGATTGAAATGTGAATTAATAATTTAAATTATCAAATATAGAAAGTGAACGAGAATGGAGTATCACCAGTTTTGCTCCAAAGCGATAGTTAAATCTTTAATTAGATTTGAACGTGAAATGGTAATTAATTTTACCGATAACACCATAGTATTAGATATGGAGTATTACCAGTCTTGCTTCATGGGATGAATAGGTTGGTATTGGGAAAAGAAAAAAAAATTACTTCGGTGTGTTTCGCTAATCTCGACTAGTTTAAAAAAACCATAATTTGGGACATCCAAAGGAAGATTAAAGGATAAATTTTAAAGAATTTATCGTGGATAAAATTAATGGGAACCTTTCCCTAAGAATGTGGAATTGGAATGAGGCGTATGTTGTGTTTGTGTAATATTTTTAATATACGCGGGTTGTTCGGAAAGTCCGGGTTTATACCCGTTCTGAATAACCGATTCGACGATATGTCGAAGATGAAGTCGGTGGTTGAAGACCGGAAGTCTTCACATCGTTTGGGTGATTACTGATGATCTTGATTGGGTTGTACACCCAAGATGAGGGAATCAGTTGGTGGTCGTCCAGACGTACTTGGATATGTGTGGCATGCTGAGTTGCATGGATCAAGGCTTCTGTTGAAAAGCAAAGTCTTGTGGTTGATGATCAAAGCACGGCCTTTGTGGCGTAGCTTTGTGTATAGCGTGGATTCGCGAGCATCACACCTCGGTATGAGTCAAAAACGGGATAAGAACCCAAGGAGTGCATGACGTTTCTTTCTAGCTATGGTGGTGTCAGTGACTTACCAGCCCTGACATTTATATCTATTTTTCACCTATGTGGTTGTTGGAATGCGAGCCGCCTCGATTTTAGGTCTGTAAGGACCGGGAAACGTGTGTTCAGGAATAACTAATCCTCTAACGTAAGTGAGGACCGGCCTTGGAGGATCCGGGGTTGCCCAGAGTGCGTAACCCTGAGACATTTGCTAGAGTGTCTCGAACGCGGAGAGGAGCTTGCCCCTTGCCTCGACTCATGACAGAAATCCAATTTCCAATACGTGTATTGCGGTTTTAATTGTAGAACTAGTATGGCGACATGATATATGGTACCCATGCCGTCTATGATTGATATTTATGATTGAAATTGTTTTGACACTATACACTTATTATAGTATAAAATGATTTGTTTTAAACGTACCAAGCATGTTTGGCTATTATAAGGGAAAACCCTATCCTCCGGCTTGCGTTGCATTGTGTGATGGGACCTGGGTCTTATAATAGCTTCATTTTTCGAAAAAGCATTGCGCTGTTTATTCTATGCACTGGTATTCTTGGGAGGCAACCCGTTCCGTGTTATACGGCGTGGTCCCTTGAATTACTCTCTTTTAAAGTAAAGCTTTGAATAATTGTTTTAGTTCTCACACCAGTCACATGACTGACCGGAGTTTATTGTTTTAACCTAAACTCTGGGTGCCCCTAGTTTCCGCACGGGCAGCTAGTAGTTTTGGTTTTGCAGATTTATATTCACAGGATCCTGGTTTACAGCTGGAATGATATCCGGAAAGCTCTGTATCCGTATATCACCTTCAGTTGTGCTTTGCATTATTTCCGCTGCTATGTAATTTATTGTAATCTCTGATATTTATCGAATGTAATTTATTCAATTATACTCTGTATGTTCTTGTATCTGATGGAATTGTTGTAATAACAATGAAATGTTCTTCCGTCTGCGTTCTGATTTGTCTTGTCCTCACAGTAATTCGTTCTTTCTCATCTCTTCGGAGACCGGGGAAGTTCTGGTCGCTACACCTCCCATAGCACAATAATCTCTGCATACCTTAGAGAAATTATCCGCTCGCGAAGGAGAAGGAATAGCGGTTGCAGCAGTGAAAGAGGCATCTACTGGCCTCCGGCAGGCACCGTAGCCTCAAGATACCTACGGAACCAAGCCGGTATCTGAACGCCCTCGGGAAGATTCGATTCCCTAGACATGCTGAAAAGAAAAGGAAAAGGGATTCAAACAAAGAATCGAAAGATTTTATATGGCTTGGGAATATGATTTTCAAAAACAGACTTTTCTTTGAAAATACTTTCTTTTTGAAACCCTTTTGAAAATAATTTTCAAAACCTTTTATCCGATCTTATAACCTTCAGCTCTGATACCAAATGTGACACCCCACGTCTGTTAATGTCACCCTTTAACAGAATGCATTAAGTTTCGTGATGCGTTATAGGTAAATGGAATAGAATCTCACAAGACAGATATATAAAACAACAATGGAAATTTAAAACTTTATTTTCCAACAGAAAATATCGTGGTCTCAAAATCCAGTTACAACATCATACATAAATAATGGAACAAAATACATTAAACAAAAACATTTGTCTTGTGCTAAAAACCATCAGAGTATAGAAATGAAAATCATAATCCCCATAAATAGCCACAAACAAGCAGAAAAGTAGTCAAAGCGATACATCGAAGCAGATCCAAATCCAAGAAGAAACAAAAGAAATAGTCCTAATTAAGCCTGAGCATTCCCACCTTGAGAACCTTAGGGGGGTGGGTAAGGAAAAGAGAGAAAAGGAAATAAAATGGGTCAGACATAAAATCTGGTGAGTCCAGTGACTTTTAGCATATAAAGAAATAAAAGTACCATGACAGGTAATAAACTGGTTGAGAGAAAACTGTAGTAGGTAACAGGTATAAACATGATGGATAAGATATACAAAATAAACAAGATAAACTATGCTTTTCAATTACTTTCTCTACACTAATATTGGTATACCACATTAAGTGTTTTCCAATTACTTAACAGAAACAGAATGATCCCAACAGAAACATAACGGTAGATTTATGTGTACTTCTAGTAACGGATTTTACCCCCAAACAGAAATAACAAGTACCTAAACAGAAATAACGGGTGTTACCCCAAACATAAATAACATGTACCTAAACATGACTAGATGTACCCTAATTACTACCCCCAATGATCAGCTCCCTACCACGTAAATACCCTGTGTCGACCCCACAGTAGAGTGTATTACTTCATAAAGATGCAACCACCAGAAGGACACAGACCTATTTACAGGTGTTATAGCAGCTTATTTTCCCAAACAATCAAGACCCATGCATGCACATAACTCCATTGAAATGCGCCATCAGAACTCCTCCACCCAAATGAACCTCTTATAATCAGCTCAATAGGCGTCCCCCCGACCACTACCTAGTGTGGGGTCCCCCTTTAATACCAGAATGGGTTACTGATTGATATGGACCCCACACAACAAATGACACAAGCCACCCCTTAGGCTTGTATCCCCAATTAAATAGGATTTTGACAGGTTATGCCTAATAGAATAACCAGCCCGTATAACCCCAGCATATCAAACACGTTAAGTTTAACGGGTTTATATAACCCTCCACGGATTTACTTAACTTCATAAATTTACCATGTTTACTTAACCCCGCCCATAGGTTAAGCAAGCCATAGATTAACCAGTTTATATGTATATAACCCCTATAGATTAAATAGGTTAAGTATTACAGTTTTATTAACATATTTCTCTTAATCATTAAATAAAGCGTACAAATTTATATGCCCCAAACCATAAGTCATAATTCACGGTCTAAGATATGCCCCCAAATTTTAGTCATATTTCACAGTATAGTTTATGTAACTAAATTGCAGTCATGATTTATAGTATAAGTTATGCCCCTCTCTCCCCTCCCCCCCCCCAATTATCCCAATTTCGTTCGTATGTATGTTTAAACGATATTGGCGTAGTCTCAAAGGTAGCCTAGACTATAAAAATAAAAAGAGAATGAGATAAAGAAGAACATAATAGACATAAAACAAAATAAGCTTATAGTAATAAAGATGGGCATAGGACAACAAAAATAGGCATACCAGAAATGGGCGTATCATAAATAGGCATATAAGAATAGAACAACATGTTAGGTATACAGAGGAATACATGTAATAACGGATGTGTTTAGGTCTGAATCAGATTCTTAACAGGCATAGGTTCAAATCTAGATTTAAAAACATGTCAGGGTTATTTTTAAATTTTTATATCTAAAAGTAACTTGAACTCACAAAGACTAGATCTAAAGAATAGAGAATAATATGCTAAAGTTGCAGAAGAGATTCTCGTATGTATACAAGCTGTTGTTGAAGAAAATAGGCTAACTCAATCCAAGCTGGCGTAGCATCTCGTTGACTCCATTGTTTTATATGTGTAAAAACAATAGAAATGTTTTCTTATATATAGCCTACTGCCAACGAACCCGGTCAAGAAAGCAGTCCACGTTCAGAAAAGAGAATACGCACAGATCTATGTTGGGTCAACCCATGTAACACCCCGTATTTTGTAACAATTAAATAACTAAATAATGCATATTTGTGTATATATATACATATACATAAATATTTAAAAAAAATAAGATAATGATGATATGTGGTTGCATGTAATAAATACATGCACTAAAAAAGAAGAAAAGATTAATGCAAATAAAAATGTAATGCATGCATTGAAAGAAAGAAAGGATTGGTTGCATGCAGTGCAAATATGTTGCATGCGCCGATTCACAAATATTATGCATTAATATTAAATGAGAAATAAAATAAAAAGATGCATGCAAAATGATAAAGTTACATCCAATGGTTTAAATAAAAGATTACAAAAAATATGAAAAAGAAGGATGAGAAAAAAACAATGACCACTGTAACACCCCACGTCCATTAATGTCACTCACAAGAGGAATGCATTAACTTTCATGGATCGTTATAAGAGTATAGAACAGAATGTCATAAGACAGATATATAAAATGGTAATTTAAAATTTATTCATTGCAGCGGAAAGCAAAAACATGTTTGGTTACAACATCAAAACCACATACTAAAGCCAAGTACACAAATATCCATCTTGAACAAAATTATTATCAGAGTACATAAAAGCAAACCATAATCCCACTCCAGATATCCATAATGAAAAAGAGATAAAGCTGAGCATTACTTTCAACACTTCCAATCACTTCAAGAAGAAAGAGATCTGGGTCAAGCTTCACTAATCCCATCCCGAGGACCTGGGGTGGGGGGGGGGGGGAGGGGAGAAAGAAAAGAGGTGAAACAAAAGGGTCAGACATAAGTATGGCAAGTCTAGTGACTTTAATAGTATAACTGGATATAAGAGATGACTGTAACATAAGTAGATATGACAAGGTAAGCAAGACAGAATATCGACTACGCTCCTAACCACTATAAGATATGCTCTGCACCGTACCAACATACTAGTTACATACTAAAAGATGATCCCTCCCTGCTAGTCATAATAATGGTAGCTTCGTGTACTCCTAGCTTCTCTCGTAGGTGCCCCACTTTCTCCTACCATTACAAGTCGTTCCCACTAACCTCCCTATTCGATCGGCTCCCTAACCTCGTAGATACATGTGCTGGCCCTGCAACAGGGTGTATCACTCCCTAAGGTGGCAACCCCGATACTACTGAAATGCACAGCTTATACCTACATGATGCAACAACGTCTTACCTACTACCCCGGTCCCACACGCACACATGACTCCGTTGAACTTGCACTGCCATCGCTAACTCTTTATTGACCTCTTACAATCAACCCCAGTAAGCGTGTCCCTGTCCACGACCTAGTTCGAGCCCATATAGATACTAAAATGGGTTAGTAGTTGAAAAGGATCCAAACACTTGACACAAGCTTCCCTCCTAAGCTTGGTCCCCACTAGGAATTCCCATTTAACACCTCTTTATCCCTATGTCTAATCACATGTCTCATCTTGGTTATGTGCTTTTATTATGTTTCACATGCTACCCATGTTACCCACTTCACCCTTTTATCATTCACATATCTTACCACATGTCTTATCTTGGTTAAGTGTTCATTAATTCATTGTAACTGTAATCTTGCAAGACCTCCCATATTAGATTGTCGTTTTGTGGTTATTGGGTATGTCGGGCGGTTCCGGGTAGGCTTATACCACCATCTGAATCTAATCTCGTCTTTGCATTATTACGCATCTAATTTCTGCCTTTGACCTCTGACATTAGATTGTCGTTTTGTGGTTGCTGGATATGCCGGGCGGTTCAGGGCAGGCTTATACCGCAATCTGAATCTAAACCCGTGTCTTAGGCGTTCATTATTACTTTCTTGATTCAAATCCCAATTTCAAATCTTGGATTATAATATATTCCAATTATCCATAATTTCCAATCTAAATTATGTTTATGATTTTAATCCGAATTATGCCTATAATCTCACATGTACAAGTTATGGCAAGTTGTGCCCAAACCAATTTCCGTAGCCATCAACAATTTATGCCAAATTTCATTTTATTACACAATTTCCAAACTTTTTCCAATCATTCCAACGTTATTCGTACGTAAATCTCAACCCAATATGCTTAGGTTCGACGTAGCCTAATATCAAAAGGAAAAAGGGAAAGAAGAAGTAGAGAGAATCAAAACATCAAAATTGGCATAAACATATAAATAGGCATGTGAAATGAATAACGACCAAATAGATCAAATAGGCATATGATAATAGCAATTGGGTATGATCTAAAGGATAACAAATTATAAAACTTGATATGGTTTATCTCATTTACAAGCATATACGTTAGATCCAAATTACAATCCTATGACAATTAAATTTTAATTTAATTATATGTAAAAGTAACATAGACTCACATCGATAGGATTCAAAAGAAGAGAATTAGGCTTTGTTGTTGCAATTCTGATCTAGAATAATCTCTACTTTGATTTGTTGATCTGATCTTCTAATTGGAATACTCCTACTCTGATTTGTTTTGGTGGAGAATAAAGGATAGTTTAGATTAGAGCAGCACGGAAGCGCCATGGATGATAACAATGAGATTAAGGCTAGATTTAGGTGATTATTTATAGATGTATTAGGTGAATTAGGACCTTTAGATTAGATTAGGAACCATCCGAACCATCCAGACTAGAAAAACACGTCATCCAGCCAATCCCAGAAAAACACGTCATCATGGAACTCTCCAGAATTCTGCAGATCTGGCTCGGCCTGGGCGCACTTCTCAGGCGCGCCTGTGAAATTTTGTTCTGGAGCACTTCACAAGTGCCCCAATTGTTCTGGCCCATTTCCTGATTGTTCTGCCAAACTTCCATCATCCATAACTCCTTCATTTTGCATCCATTTTACGCAAACTTGGCCTCTATCTCAAGCAAAATTCCATGTTTTAAAATTACGGGGTGTTACATTCCCCTTACTTAAAGGATTTCGTCCCCAAAATCTCGAAGCTGAAAGGAATGTATGTCCTACCATCCATCATCCATCTACTCATCCATCTACTCATCCATCAATCATGGGCGTACGTTGTCCTTAAAAGATTTCTAATGCTTTCATGATCATATGCAAAGTGTGTGTATATGTCCTTATCCTAATGCAAAATCAGGCAGTCTAGTAATTCAGTTGACCTCCTTAATGCAAATCATGATAGTGCCATACGTCCATTATAGATGCAAAATAATCCTAATGATACATGTCATTTCTATATGAGTGCACAACCATTCATCCAGATGCAACATCCGTATGATAACACATTCAATATACATCCATTAGTTTAAGTATGCACACTCACCTATATGCAATATGAAAGTGATTGAGCCGATCTAGTGCATAATGTGTGTGTAAATGCATCCACGAGCAACCACTAGCAAACACTTGCATCCACTTGCATCCACTAAACGTAACATGTCTTAAACATATGTTAACAACTATGGGATTTTCTACCTAAAGATCGAAGATATAACTGAGAGGATACACTAAACGATAGAATAAGTATAAGCAAAGCGGTAAAAAAAGGAGAAGTTTAGAACATACCCTCAAAAAGGAAAGTGTATGATGCATGTATCTTATCTTCCATTTTCCAAGTCTCGTCTCCTTGATCATCTCCCTATTGGACTTCAACCAACTTGACCTCTCAGTTGCGTAATTTCTTGACCTCCGATCCAAGGATGCATATAGGAACTCGTCCGATCACGACATCTCGCTCGACTTCCACTTTCTAAGCATGTTTGGCTCGACTACTTCCGTGGTATCATGTAAACACTTCCTCAAATGTGACATGTGGAATACGTCATGAACACCATTAAGCTTCTCAGGCAACTTCACTCTGTAGGCCATCTGTCCAATTCTTTATGTAATGGGGAATGGCCCTACGAATCTTGGTGCCAATTTCCCTATAGATCCAAAACGAACTACATTCCTTAATGATGATACTTTAATAAAAATAGTGCCTCCAGCATCGAACTCAAGATTGGTTCGTCTCTTATCAGCTCATGACTTTTGCCAGTCTAGTGCCGTCTTCATGCGTCTTCGAATCAAGTCTATCTTCTCCGAGGTTCCCCTACCCATTTTGGGCCCAAGAAAAATCTTATCCGTAGACTACAACCAACAAGTCGGTGACCGGTAAGGTCGTCCATATAGAGCTTCAAAAGGTGCCATGCCAATACTAGTCTAATAGCTGTTGTTGTAGGCGAACTCTACTAATGGAAGGTGTTCCTCCCATGTTCCTTCAAAGTCCAAGATGCATAATCTCAAAAGATCTTCTAGAATCCAATTAACTCTTTATATTTGGGCATCCATCTGAGGGTGATAAGTGGTGCTCAGATGCAATTGCGTCCCTAGCGCCTCTTACAAGCTCTTCCAAAACTCACTAGTGAAAATGGGATCTTGATCGCTTACGATACTAGAAGATATGCCGTGTAGACGAACTATCTCTCGGTGATAAACAGATGCTAACCATGCCGCTGTTCTTTTACTCTTAATGGGAATGAAATGGGCACTCTTGGCAAGTCTATCTACTACTACTTAAATCCTCGTATTACCCTTCCTTGACCTCGGCAACCCATCGACGAAATCCATGGAAACACTTTCCCATTTCCACTGTGGAACCTCTAAAGGGTGAACCAAACCACCAGGCTTCTTTTGCTCAGCCTTGACTTGCTGGCACACTAAGCATCTAGAAACGAACACAGCCACATCCTTCTTCATTCCGACCTAGAAGAAAACTCGCTACATGTCCTTATACATCTTGTCACCACCAGGATGTATGGTCATCTTAGAATGACGTGCTTCTTCAAGGATTGTCCTTCTCAAACTCTCGTCTCGTGATACGCAAAGTCTCCTATCCCTACACAACCAACCTTTTTCATCTATAGTATACCTACTAAGATGGCTCGAATACTCCACTCTTATGAGCTTGTCTACTATATCTCTCGACTATGGGTCATCTCACTGTGTCGCACCTATCTATCCCAAAAGCGTAGGTTGCACCTCTAATGATGCCAACAACCTAGGTACATAATCGATAGAGGGTCTAAGGTCAAAGATAGAGATATACACTAAACTCTGTCGCTCTATAAACAAAGGACTCAAAGTCAACTTCTTTCTACTCAAGGTGTCAGCTACAACGTTACCCTTCCCAGGGGTATATACAATCTCGAAATCGTAGGATGCTAAGAACTCTATCCACCAATTTTGCCTTAAGTTTAGATCTTTTTGAGAGAACAGATATTTTAGGGACTTATGGTCTGTATACATCTCAAACCTCTCACCAAGCAAGTAATGGCGCCAAGACTTAAGCGCAAAAACTATGGCAGCTAATTCTAAGTCGTGGTTGGGTAATTCTTCTCATGGGCCTTCAACTGCCTTCCACCATAACATATCACCCTTCCCTCTTGCATCAAAACTGCGCCCAGCCCTGTCCCGCAAGCATCGGTATACACTGAACGGTTTACTTCCATACGGAAAAATTAAAACTGCAGCTGTCGTTAATGCCCTCTTCAATCGTTGAAAAGAATCATCACAGTCAACATCCCAGGAAAGGTCAAATTATTTTTCGTTAACCAATTAAGTAGGGCTGATATCTTAGCAAAGTCCTTGATGAACTTTCTATAATAGCCTATCAAACCAAGAAAACTTCTTACTTCCGTTGCATTTCTAGGAATCTTCAAATCTTGGATTGCTACCACCTTCGCGGGATCCACTGCTATCCCTTCTTTAGACACCACGTGCCCTAGGAATCTTACCTCCTTCCTCCAAAAGTGACATCTGGAGAACTTAGCCTTAAGCTAATGTACTCAAAGGGTCTCTAAAACTTCCTTAAGATGTAAGGCACACTCTTACTCGCTTCTAGAGAAGATCAGGATATCATCCACAAAGGCTACCACAAATTTGTTTAGAAACTCCCCAAACGCCTTAATCATCAAGTCCACAAAATATGCGGGTGCATTCGTCAAACTAAAAGGAATGATGAGCCATTCAAATAAACCATATGGAGTTCTAAATGCAGTCTTATCTATGCTATCCTCAGCCACCCTTAGCTGATGAAATCCAACTGCGAGAAAACCGAAGCACCAACCAACTGATCGAACAAGTCATCTATCCTCGGTAATGGGTGTCTGTTATTATTCGTGAGCTTATTCAGCTCCCTACATTCCATGCACAATCTAAGCGAGCCATCAGCCTTCATGGAAAAAACAACTGGAGCACCCCACTATTAGATACTTCTTCTTATGAACCCTTTCTCAAGAAACTCCTTCACTTGTTTACTAAGCTCCCTCCTTTCTCTTAGAGCCATGTGGGAGCACAGGCAATGCAGCTGGCTTTGCACTGTCAACCAAGTATATATGGAAATCTATCTCGCGTTTTAGAGGTAAGACTCTAACCTCCTCAAAGACATCTGCATACTCACAGACTTCTCGAATAGACTGCAAATCATCAATAGATGTTTCAAGAGATTCTAGGTAGCTGAGCATAACAGAACCCTTAGGGTCGCATGAGATATCGAGAGTATTCCCCAAAATGGTCAACAATCTAACTACCCTCTTTTCATGGTCGAGAATGGAACCATACCTGGCTAGCCAATCCATTCCTATAATCAACCCATAGCCCGTGAAACCTGGCACATAAGCATTGCATTAGAACTCAACGCAGTACACAAATATTCTCAAATCCCGACATAATATAGACAGATGACCCGTACCCCCAATAGGATTTGAGACAACAATGGGATCCACTACTATACTAGTATCTAGGTGTAGAGACTCAACAACAGAAGCAGATATAAACGAATGTGAAGCGCCAGAATCAAACAAAGTACAAATAGGATGATCGAAAAGGAAAAATAAACTTTCAATAGAAATGATTCTACCTCTCTCTAGCGTAGCTGCCATGAGAGCATGAACTTGCCCTCCAGAAGTAGATCATGTCCTCTGTCCTTGACTCCTTGGGCAGTCTTTAATCATATGTCATGCCTCACTACATTGGAAGCAACCAGTACTCTTCTTCTTCCTACAGTCCTTCTTCAAATGCCAGGTATTCCACAATTGTGACACTTTCTTTTCTCTGAACCCTTGTTATCCTTACCGCCCTACTTTTGTTGTTGTTGCTGTCCTTTCTTGGGCCATACCTTTTACTCATCCTTGGGCTATGCTCCTTAGCCCTAACTTCTTAATACACTTTTTAACCACGTTTGTGTAATAAGCTAACAAGTCTTTCTTGCCTCCATCGCACGGAAATCCTTGCGAAGCTCGAGAAAATTAACCGCAGGGAAACCACTGCGGCTACAGATGGAGGTTGGGCACTTCGTTGCCCTTCGACATGTGCTAAACATGCCTATGGCATAATACCGAAATGGGGACACCTTTTGGGAAAAATCGGTTCCCCAGACAAAAAGAAAAAAGGAATCAAGCGGAGAATCGAAAGAAAGATATATGGCTTTTGGGGATTATGTTTTTCATAATAAACCTTTCTCTTGAAAATACCTTCTTTAAAACATGTTTTTGAAAATACTTTCTTTTAAAAAAGCTTTTGATAATGGTTTTCAAAATCTTTTATCTGTTCTGGTAACCTTCAGCTCTGATACCACGTGTAACACCCCACGTACATTAATGTCGCTCACAAGGGGAATGCATTAACTTTGATGGAGCGTTATAAGAATATAGAGCAGAACATCACAAGACAGATATATAAAATGGTACTTTAAAATTTACTCATTGCAGCGGAAAGCAAAACATGTTTGGTTACAACATCAAAACCACATACTAAAGCCAAGTACACAAATATCCATCTTGAACAAAAGTATTATCAGAGTACATAAAAGCAAAACCATAATCCTACTCCAAATAGCCATAATGAAAAAGAGATAAAGCTGAGCATTACTTACAACACTTCCAAGCACTTCAAGAAGAAAGAGATCCAGGTCAAGCTTCGCTAATCCCACCCTAAGGACTGGGGGGAAGAAAGAAAAGAGGAAAAACAAAAAGGTGAGACATAAGTCTGGCGAGTCTATTTACTTTAACAATATAATCATTAGAGTAACAGGATAAGAACATAAGCTGGATATAAGAGATGACTGTAACATTAGCAGATATGACAAGGTAAATAAGATAACCAAGACAGAACATCAACTGCACTCCTAACCACTATAAGATATGCTCTGCACCGTACCAACATACTAGTTACATACTAAAAGATGATCCCTCCTTGCTAATCATAATAATGGTAGCCTCGTGTACTCCTAGCTGCTCGTAGGTGCCGCACTTGCTCCTACCACCACTAGTCATACCCACTACCCTCCCCATTCGATCGGCCCCCTAACCTCGTACATACCTGTGCTGACCCCACAATAGGGTGAATCGCTCCCTAAGGTGGCAGCCCCAATACTACTGAAATGCACAGAGTATACCTACACGATGCAACATCGTCTTACCTACCAGCCCGGATGTGACGACGCCTAAATTCCGTAGTATGAAAGTAAGGATAATCATAGGGGCATAACATAATTACAACAATAACATATCTCAGATAATAGCATAACAAATAAATCATTGCAGTAGAAATAAGAATGTCATCACAACATAACATCAAAGACATCAGAGTACGTAGTTACAGGATACACTTCAGCAAAATAGAAGTCTCAACAAAGAAAGAAATAGGTCTCAATCTCCACCAAATACATCAAAGATTAATAATGCCTCAAGATGCAATAAAAAGATAAAAAGAAAAGGGTTCTTCATCTTCTTCATAAGCAAGCTCCAGTCCAGATTGTGGCCATACCTAAACCAGTCATTTGGCTGCCCGTGTGGAAAGAGGGTACCCGAGTTTGCAAAGTGAAACAAACTATGAGTCAGTCATGGGACTAGAATGAGAAGTGTTTCCTAACTAACAATATGGCTAATCACATGACCACGCCGCTAACGTGGAACGAGTTTACTCCATTGGATTGCTAGTGCATAAGTTTAATAAATTTTATTTCAAAAACAACGCAATGCATTTTAGAAAATGAAATCATTATAAGACTCAAGTCCTATCACACATTGCAACGCAAACTGGAGGATAGGGTTTTACATTATAATGATAAAAAATGCTTGATACGTAGAAAATAATATTATAATATTATTATTAGTGTCTAATAGGTTTTAGAAATACTTCAAAGTAAATGTACCAATCCTAGACGGCATAGCTACCATATACTACGTCGCCAAATATAGGTTTACAATCAAAACCATAATGTAATATTGGAGATTGGATTTCCATCATGAGTCAAGGCTATGGACGATCCCCTAACCGATTTGAGACACTCTAGCAATGTCTCAGGATCCCCCTCAGTGAACCCTTGGATCCTGCAGGGCCGGTCCACAAATATATCTTAGTGTATTGTCAATTCCTGAACACACGTTCCCCGGTCCTATTGAACCTATAAAATGGTCACAATCGATCACTAAATCCAGGGCGCCTCATTCCATCAACCACATAAGTAAAATGCCAGGGCTTGCAAAACCCTAATACCACTTCTAGCTAGAAAGAAACGTGTGCACTCCCTGCGTTCCCTTGTCCCGTTTCTGACTCTTACCAGGGTGTGAGGCTCGCCAGGTAACGTTATACATAAAGCTATGCCGAAATAGGCTATGCTTTGATCATCATCCACAAGGCTCTGGTTTTCAACAAAAGCCTCGATCAAATGCATCTTGGCATGTCACATTCACAATTCACGCCATGCGATCGATAACTACCAATATATATAATCTTTGAGCTCATACATCTCAGAGAATGGTGTTAAGCAAGAGAATAAATTCTTCGCCACTAACAGATATATAATAAACAGAAATCAATTTACATGGAACGAAATCCAATGTCGAACACACATCCATATACAAGTCCGTTCTGGGTCTGAACGAAACCGGAGTCACCTTATTCCTTGTCCCGTATGTCCAATACGGGAGAGAGGTTTCTCGCATATCCGGACAATCAACAAGTACGTCCGGACAACTACAACTTTAACCCTTTACTAGTAGCTAACCGATGTCGGGCATCAGTATTTATCCTTTCGATGTGAAGATCGTCGATCTTCAGTCGCCGTCCTTAAGATCTTCGATATAGATCGTCATATAATCATTTGATATCGATCTTTTCAAATGATTCTCGCATATATATAGTTAAAAATCATTTCATATCGTTAATAGTATTTTATAACGATTGATCGCTATTTTTATATATAAAAATAGCTAAATTAATTTAACGGCACTTCGGGTCAACACGCGACCCTAGCGTTGTTTTTATCGAACTTTGAGTTACACTTATCTCGAAATCTAACAGTTGGATTTTAACAAAATTTATATCGTTGGAAAGATCTTCCCAAAGCGGTCCTAACGGCTCCAGTTTTGGGAAAATCCGCATATAAATGTAATTATAAATATAATTTTAACAACGCATATAAATTCTAATATATGTGATGTAATTATAAATGTAATTTTAACAACGCATATGAATTCTAATATATGCGATGTAATTATAAATGTAATTTTAACAACGCATATGAATCCTAATATATGCGATGTAATTATAAATGTAATTTTAACAACCCATATAAATTCTAATACATGGGACGTAATTATAAATGTATTTTTAACAATGCATATGAATTCTAGTATATGCGACGTAATTATAAATGTAATTTTAACAACGCATATGAATTCTAGTATATGCGACATAATTATAAATGTAATTTTGACAACGCATACGAATTCTAATATATGCGACGTAATTATAAATATAATTTTACAACGCATATAAATTCTAATATATGCGACGAAATTATAAATGTAATTTTAACAATGCATATAAATTCTAATATATGCGACGTAATTATAAATGCAATTTTAACCATTTCATTAAAACCAAAGTTTTTAATGTAAACATGCATGTTTGTCCAACTTCTATTATAACATTAAAAGTAAATTTTTAATGTAAAACATGTTTTCTTTTTAAAGCATGAATCTTTATCTAAATTTCTACTATTACATTAAAAGTGAATTTTTTTTAATGTAAAACATGTTTTCATTTTTAAAACATGTTCCTTTTTCTATATTTCTATTACTACATTAAAAAGTGGATTTTTAATGTAAAATATGTTTTCTTTTTAAAACATGAATCTTTTCACTAATTTCTAACTTTACATTAAAATGAATATTTTATTGAAAAACATGTTTTGATTTTAAAACATGAATCTTTTCTTGTTTTTAACATTACATTAAAAATGTATATTTTTAATGAAATCATGTTTTGATTTTAAAACATGAACACCTTTCTTGTTTTTAACATTACATTAAAAATTAATATTTTTAATGAAATCATGTTTTGATTTTTAAACATGAATCTTTTCTTGTTTTTAACATTACATTAAAAATGTATATTTTTAATGAAATCATGTTTTTATTTTAAAACATGAACACCTTTCTTGTTTTTTACATTACGTTAAAAATGTATATTTTTAATGAGATCATGTTTTGATTTTAAAACATGAATCTTTTCACTGCTTTCATTCTTGACACTAAAATATGAAATTTTTAATGAAATCATGTTTTTATTCAAAACATGAACATTTTCCATTTTTCTATTCTTGCCATTAAAAATGTAAATTTTTAATGAAAACATGTTTTTATTCAAAACATGTGCATTTTCTGTTTTTATATTCTTGACAATAAAAATGTAATTTTTTAATGAAATCATGTTTTTATTCAAAACATGTACAATTTCTATATTCTAACATTATATTAAGAATGTAAACTTTTTAATGTAATGTTCTTATTTAAAAAAAATCATGAACATTTTCTATTTTTATAATAATTCCATAAAATGATAGGATTGATATTTCATTTTTGTTGGATATTCTAATTCAACAAAATGACATAATTTGATATTTCCTTTTTGTTGAAAATTCTAACTCAATCAAATAACAAAAAGTGTATATTTCATTTTGATTGGTAATTCTAATTACATCAAACAACAACAAAAATTGATATTTTATTTTGGTTGAAAATTCTAATTCAATCAAACAACAACCAAAAGTGATATTTTTTACTTTGATTGAAAATTCCAGTTCAATCCAAAGGTGATATTTTACTTGTTTGAAAATTCTATTTCAATCAAACAATAACAAAGGTGATACTAGTTCAATCAAACAATAACAAAGTTGATATTTTATTTGATTGAAAATTCTAGTTCAATCAAACAATAACAAAGGTGATATTTTATTTGATTGAAAATTCCAGTTCAATCAAACAATTACAAAGGTGATATTTTATTTTGTCAATAAAAAATTGAACATTTTATTGTAGATCTATATTTGACAAAACGATGCCTCATGTCCGTAAGTAAAATACGAAATTTATATCATAACATCAAATCACTATACATAGATCTAAAATAAAAATAAATTTTTTATTTCAAATCAAGATCAGATAGTAAACCATAGATTCAAACAAGATCTAATAAACATGAGAATCATGATCAACCATCAACATTCAACAGATTCAAGTTATAGATCTGATTTAATTATCGTAACTATATGGATTCAACTGACACTAATTAATTAAAATTTTAATTATAAAAAATATAAGAAATCACACTATCATTCGAATCTGAGTGGTTCAGATCTACAATTTTTGGCCAAAAGTCGATCAGCTTAGAATTGGTGCTAATCAGTCCTGGACTGTAGATCTCAGACTCACGATCATAACGAACCTAACATCGTTCCGTTTCGAGTTCATATGAGTGAGATTTGATTTGTTTTATATTAATAACATTTAAAATAAATTAATTAAATATTATAATTTTAAAATCAACCTTCTTCTTCTTTATCAAATACAGGTCATGACTTTTCACAATGGATTCAATTCCAGGTTTAGCTTTTGCGATCAAATGGTGCAGTGGTTTGAAGATCGGATTGTAACGACCCAGATTTCTCCCGAACCTAATCGATCAAGACCTTTCAAAACCTGAATACGTTAACTCCGGGAATACAACACATCAGAACAAATAACAGAAGACTTTTATTACATCATGATAATGTTACGTCAGAGTACAGAATATATTAGAGTACATCGAATATTATAATACAACGGAAGATTAAATTACAATAAATGTAATGAACTACAGCAGAACAATTAAATTAACACTGCAGAAGACTACCAATGCTCTGGACATAGCTCTAAGCTTCAATCCAGAATCCTGCTCAATATATCTGCAAAATAAGCTACTCGACTGCCCGTGTGGAAAAGAGGGCACCCGAGTTTGCAAAGTGAAACAAACTACAGGTCAGTCAAGGGACTGGTGTGAGAAATCTTTCCTAACTTAACTAGTAATAAGGCTAATCACAGGACCGCGCCGCTAACGCGGAACGAGTTTACTCCATTGGATTGCCAATGCATAAATAAAGTAAATCGTTAAAAAACGCAATGCTTTTTAGAAAAATGAAACCATTATAAGACTCAGGTCCCATCACACAATGCAACGCAAGCCGAAGGATAGAGTTTTACCTTATAATGGTCAAAAGATGCTTGATAAGATAAAAACGGATTTGATATTATTATTAGTGTATATATGTTTTAAAAATATTTCAATCATAATGTATCAATCATAGACAGCATAGCTACCATATACTATATCGCCATACTAGTTCTACAATCAAAACCGCATGGTGTCGTATTGGAAGTTGGATTCCATCATGAGTCAAGGCTAGGAACGATCTCCTTATCGATTCGAGACAATCTAGCAATGTCTCAGGATCACACCTACGGGCAACCCTTGGATCCTGTAGGGCCGATCCACAAATAACATTAGTGGATTGGCAATTCCTGAGCACACGCTTCCCCGTCCTATTGAACCTATAATACGGCCATTTGCAACCGAAAAATCCAAGGCCTCGAAAATTCAATCATCTACATAAGTAAAATGTCCGGGCTGGTAAGTCGCTGACATCACTTCTAGCTAGAAAGAAACGTGCGCACTCCATGCGTTCCCTTGCTCCGTTTCTGACTCTTACAGGGGGTGTGAGGCTTGTGAGGTCACCCTATACACAAAGCTACACCTAAATAGGTCGTGCTTTGATCATCCCACAAGGCTATGCTTTTCAACAAAAGCCTCGATCATTTGCATCTTGGCATGCCACATTGACAATTCACGCCATGCGATCGATAACTACCAATATGTAACCTCTAAGCTCGTGCATCTCCGAGAAGGGTGTTAAGCAAGAGAATAAATTCTACGCCACCGCATATATATATTAGATATAAATCGATTTAATTTACATGGAATGAAATCCAATGTCAGACACACACCGAGAAGAGTCACCTTATTCCTCGTCCCGTATGTCCAATACGGAAGTGAGGTGCTCGCATATCCGGACAATCAACAAGTACGTCTGGACAAACTACCACTTTAACCCTTTACTGGTAGCTAGCCAATGCCGGGCATCAGTAGTCGTCCATTCGATGTGAAGATCGCCTGTCTTCATCCCCCGTGTTTAGTGTCTTTGACTTTAATCGTCGTAATAATTATTTAGAATGGGTTAAACCCGGTCTTTCCGAATAACTCGCGTATTTTTTTATAATTAAAAATCAAGCGTTATAAAGACACATCATACGCCTCATTTCAATTCAAAATATCCTTCTAATAAAATATTCATATAATTAGGGAAAGTTCCTATTAATTTTATCAAAGATAAATTCTTCTGAAATTATTCTTAAATCTTCTTTTTTAAAGGTTCATCAAACTCCAATTTGATTTTAATATCAAAAACCATTACTTTATGATTATTTAATTTTAAGAAATTAATCTTTTCTTTGATTGGGTTAATGAACTAATGTCATTTAAAACATTGTTCATGATAAACCCAAAATCATCTTCCACTAAGTATGGAATTTTCACAGAAATCAAATCGATATATAATCAATATAAATTTATATATTAGACTAATAATATAAATGGAATAACGGCAAAGACTTTTAAATTCCATATATAGTACCAGTCTTCTTTTACAAAAGCCTATGTCGATAATTATCAAATTGAATTTCCATCAATTCCAATTTAATTATATTAAATTGGAAAGCTTGACTTTAGAAAATTTCTTTTTAAATCTTAATAAGAAGATTTACAAATTCTAAATTATATTTTCACTTTTAATCGGGTTAAAGAACAAATGTCGCTTAAGAACGTAGTTCACGGTAAACCCAGTTCACATATCAATTTATTCTAATTACTAAATAAAATTTGAAAACTCTAATAATCTTAATTAAAAGATTTATTCTTACATACGGGGTTTAAGAACAGTGTTATTTAAGACACCATCTAAAACAACCCAAAATCTAATTCTTTTATTTAATTCTGTTAAATATTAATTAATTCAAAGACTTCATTAAATCTCAATTTAAAAGATTTATTCTAGTTAATAACAAGTTCATTTTGATAAAAATATATTTTTATCTTTTGTGTCCATCCAAAACGGACATAGAAATCATCATTTTATTCTTCGTTGAATATTATTTTTAAATATTCGTTATTTAAAAATATTATTTATATAAAAAGGTTTTTTATGTAGAAATATTCTTTATATTATAATATTCTATACTTTAAAAGATATTCTCTATTAAAGGACAATCTTTATTTAAAAGAAATCCTGAATCGAAATGTGACTCAATCAGTTACCATATAATTTCGGATATATGGATTTCATACGTGTATGTATATGACAACAAATGATAAATAATCAGCAAACCATCAATTCAACATCCAGAGTGAAATTTTACAACTGTGTGAGCATTAAAATGAAATAATAATGCTCATCGTAGCCTGTCAATCTATCGATCGACATGCAACTAAATATTAGGACTAGTGTATGTCAAATATCATCCCAATACCTGTGTGGGGTTTTCAGCCAATAACAGTTCATATAAATAAATGATTGGTTAATGAATTTAACCAATTTCAATTCTGCTAACATATTGACGATAATGAACAAACATGTTATTTTATTCCTAATGGCGAATAAAAATGTATTTTTCTCGTATCATTTTCCCGATACATTTCTAATATCTAATAAAATGTAATTTATTTATATGACATTATTGATGATGAAAAATAAAAAGGATAATTCCTATTTTATTCTGTTTGTATGCAAATTTCTATTTTAAACTTTAACAAATAAAAAGAAATGGTTTATTTGTATGCATAGTTTCAAATTATAGCATATGAAATGCCTCTTTATTCTATACCCAAGTTCTAATGTAAAATTCGACAATACAACTGTCACTTGGATTTGCATAAAAATTCTATTATATAATTTAACAATAAAATGTCACTTTAATTTACATACAATCCTAATGTATGTTTTGACCAATAATAGGACTCTTGTATTTGCATATAAATTCTAATATATGTTATGCAAATAAAAGTGATTCTTATATTTGCATATAAATTCTTTCTCGACGCGATGTATAAAAAGTGATAGATTCATTTTTTTGACAATTCTATTTCAACAAAACGATTTAAAGGTGGTAATTTCATTTTGTTAACAATTCTAGTTTAACAAAATGAATAAAAAGTGATAATTCCATTTTGTCCACAATTCTAGTTCAACAAATTGAATATTTTGTTGCAACACAAATCTAGTTGACAAAAATACTATTTGTGTTTACTTCTTTTACCTAACCAAAAATGTAATTTTTGTTTTCAACCATCTTATTTCAGCAAAATTTACATTTCTAATTCAACTAATATATTTTGACAAAAATGTTCTTTTCACCTCAGTTATTTGGTTTCAACAAATATGATGTATTTGTCTCAACCAATCTTTTTGGCTACAATGTATATTTTGAAAAAAAATGTATATTTTGACAAAGATGTGTATTTTTAATTCAACTATTTTAATTTTTCAAAAATGTTCATTTTTGTTTCACTAATTATAATTTGACAAAAATGTTCATTTTTGTTTTTCAACAATTATATTTTGTCAAAAAGGCCAATTTGGGTTTTAACTATTCTTTGACAAAAATGAATATTTTTGTTTCAATAAATCCTTTTGACACAAATGATAATTTTGTTTCAATAACATGTTTTGACAAGAAGGTTATTTTTATTTCAACAACCATGTTTTAATAAAAACTATATTTTTATCCCAATAATCATGTTTTAACAAAATCTATCTTTTTATTTCAATAATCAAGTTTTATTTACATAACATGATTTTAACATACATGACAATCTTATTTATATAATATGATTCTAACATAAATGACAATCTTATTTACATAATATGATTTTAACATAAGTGACAATCATATTTATATAATATGAATCTAACTAAATGTCATGTTTAACAAAAACGACTATTTTTATTTTAACCAACATGTTTGATAGAAATGACTACTTCTATTTCATATAAAATGACAACAAAAATGATACTTTTAAATCTTCTATTTTTATTGCATATAAAATGACAATAAAATTGCAAATTTAAAATCTATACTTTTCATTACAACCAAAATGACAATAAAAATGTTTCTTTTGTATCAATTCTTTTTATTGTAACTAACTTGACAATAAAAAAAGGTTATTTTTAAATCAATCCTTTTTATTTTAACTAAATTGACAAAATTAAATGTAACTTTAAATCCATTCTTTTTATCGCATATCAAATGAAAATAAAAATGTTACTTTTAAATCTACACTTTTTATTGTATATAAAATGACGATAAAAATGTTACTTTTAAATCTCAACTCTATTTCATTGTAACTAATTGAAAATAAAAAAGAAAATCTTTTATTCCAATTCTAATCTTTGTAACTAGTCAACAATAAAAATATGATCTTTTATGACTATTCTTTTATTGTAAACTATACTACAAAAAAATGTAATCTTTTAATCTGGTTCTTTTAATGAAACAAATATTACATAAAAATGTAATCTTTTAATTCTATTCTTTTTAGTGTAACAAACATTACATAAAAATGTAATATTTTAAAGGTTCAATCTTTTTATTGAATAACAAAAATGTATGTTTTTGTCTAATCCTTTTAAATGAACAAAAAGTTATATTCTTGTCTAATCCTTTTAAATGAACAAAAATGTATATTTTTGTCTAATCCTTTTAAATGAAAAAAAGGTATATTTTTGGCTTCATTCTTTTTAAATGACAAGCATGAATATTTTTACTTAATTCTTTTTAAATAACAAAAGTGAACATTTTTGTCTCATTCTCCTTAATGATAAAAAGGAATGTTTTAGTCTCATTCTATTTAAATGACACAAAAATGAATGTTTGGTTACATTCTTTTAAATTTGACAAAAATGAACATGTTTGTCTAATCCTAATTAAATGAAAAAATGAATGTTTTAGTTCATTCTCTTAAAATGACAAAAATGCTACAATCTAATAAACGAAGGATAATTTTGTTTGAATCTAATTTTATAATTAACGTAAATGTTAATTATCACAATCTAATGACAAATGACAATTTTGTTTGCATCTAAACTTATAATTAACATAAATGTTAATTACAATCATCTAATAACAAATGGCAATTTTGTTTAAATCTAATTTCAATTAGCAAAAATGTTAATTTTAAAAGATCTATAGAATACACTCATCATAAATCAAATCACGTATGATGCAAACAAAATTCAGCGACATATAATTTAACAACACAAATTCTAGAACAGATTACGTATCATGATTCAACAATTCTAATTATATATATAAATAAATAAAGAAATAGAATTTCTCACATCGATTTGTCTGAATTTTCAGAGTGCTCCGTTTGAGATCTTGTTTATTCTGCTGTGTAGATCTGGTCAAGACGAGTCCAACGCATCCAGTTTTGTTTGATTCTGACTTCATACGAGAAAGTTATGGTATTATTTACCTTTGGTAACATAATCAAAATTAATAATAATTTAATTAAACTAATTAAATCCTAATCCTTCTTCCACCTTTTATCGTTCGTATACACTGAACTGTTCCTCCCTTCGATCGCCTCCCCTGCGCACGCATACTGGAGCCCTTGGATTTGATCTGACGCCGCCAACCTCATCAGGCTCAATCGAGCCCTCTGCCTCGAAAAACGGACCCGAACGCCACTAGTTTGAGACCAAAATCCGTGCCCAAATCTCCACTATTTTTGATCCTATCCGTTCATCATGTCGATCTCTTGATGCTCTTTCATGTTGCCTTTAGGAATTTTCGAAATTATTATCTGGACTAGGAGATCGGGATGGAAGAAGATGGGAGTGCTCTAGCCTTCCATTGAAGACGGCGGCTACGTTTCAACTAAATTAAGGTTTAGTTATATTTTGTGGTTTTTATAATATTATTTTAATCATTAATCATTTAAAAAGCCCGTTTACCCTTATAGCTCCAAACCAACCCAACAAAAGTTGGCCCTAGGAAAATACCCCCGTTTCGGAACCAATGGGCTTGATCCCGTAATCCTAAACGATCGTTTTCAACGTGTTTTCTTTAGTTTAAAATATAAATCATTTATTTATTTAATTTGAACGTACATTTAAATTTACTGGGGCCACATATGGACTCTAAAAATTCCAAAAAAATTGTTTCTAGTTATCTTTTGACGATACGGTCGTAATAAAATTAATTTCGTCGAATTTGGAGACCGTTTGAAAAATGGCCATTTTCTGGTCGATCGAATTTGATTGAAACTGACAAAACACATATTATTTTGCCACGCTCACATATTAATTCGAAAAATTATGAAAATTGGAATCTTGCAATAATTTGACATTCCGGATCCGACAAAATTGGTTTTGTCGAAAACGGAGGTCGTTTGTAAAATGGCTATTTTTAAGGGTTATATATTATATTAAAATATATATAAATTCTACAATGTCTTTTTTGAATTTTAAATTGGACATAACTTCCTATTTTTATTATGAAATCTCAGTTTCTTATATTCGTTAGAAATATATTGTTGAACAGATTTAAATATTTCTTGTTTCGTCCAATTCGGATTTAAAATGAATGTCGTATATTAAATTGAAATTAGAAATTGAATTTTTGAAATACCGTGCCATTTCTAACTCCTTTTATAATTAAATTAAATTTATTCGTTTTAACTTCGATTAAAATAAATTTTTCGTCGTTATTATTTAAAATAAATTACATTAAATATTTAAAATCCATTAAAATTTTTGAAATAAAAATTTTAAATTGGTTCAGAATTTCCGGGTTGTTACAATCTCCCCCACTTAAAATTTTTTCGTCCTAAAAAAGGAACGGAACTGAAAGTTGTTTAATTAACCAACTTAATTTTAGTTTTTATTGGTTTCAATAATTTTATTCGTTGATTAACTTTTCAAATATATATAACTTTTATATATTCAAAAATTATATT
This sequence comes from Allium sativum, assembly GCA_030737875.1. NCBI lineage: Eukaryota > Viridiplantae > Streptophyta > Magnoliopsida > Asparagales > Amaryllidaceae > Allium > Allium sativum. Next base: position 654,659,280 of record CM060923.1, read on the forward strand.
TTCTAGGATCGGATTATATATATAATCATAAATACGTTAATTATAAACTTGTCACTCTCAACTCATTCTAGAGCATTACTAACCCTATCTCTAATGAGTTTTCTCATTCTAGGATACTGCTGATCCTATCTCTAATGAGTTTTCTTATTGGATATTACTACTCCAATCTCTGATGAGTCTTTTGTTTAGTTCTAACGAGTTGTACCCCAAAGATTTGAGCTAACTATAGCTCTGATACCAACTATAATGACCCCCGATTTCGCCCGAACCTAATCGATCGCTAAATTGATCAAGACTCTTCAAAACTCGAATACATTAACACCGGGAATACAACACATCAGAACAAATAACAAAAGACTTTTATTACATCATGATAATGTTACATCAGAGTACAGAATATATCAGAGTACATCGAACATCATAATACAGCAGAAGATTAAATTACAATAAATGTTAACATCCCAAGATTTTGCAATAATTTAAATTATTAATTTTATTTGTGTTTTTTAACAAAAATTATTTTTATATTAAAATTTTAACTTGTTTATGTTGATTTTAATGATATTTGAAACATGTATATTGAAATAATTTGATTTACGTAATTTATAATTGAATGCAAAAATTGAAGTATTTTGTTAATCAATATGGAATTCATATAAAAGAAATTTTATTCATGAAATTTATTTGGATTCTATTTTTGATTTGATTTGATATTTTTAAAACCGTTGAATTCAATTTGAGTTAAGTTTGAATATTTATTTATAAATATTGGAATTTGACATTTTTTTAAATAATATCAGAATTCGATAAAATTAATTTTATTTGATCTAGAAGTGTAAATTATTGTAATGTACGAAATTTCATAGCCGTCGGAATTATATTTTGATCGTGAGAAATTAATACGCATATAAATTTGTGTGTATAATTTAATTAAATAGTCGAGTTTTAGTAGAAACTACTGTAGACTTTAGAACTGGGCCTTGAAACCTATCTCATTGCGTTCAGAAGGCGTCCAAACATATTATTATACAGTAAGTAAGCCCGATTTGGACTCCGACCCATTTTTGACATTTTAACACGTAAAACAAGGTATTATATTATTATTTTATTTGCCAAAACCCTAATTCAACTCAGCCGCCATGCTCTAATTCGATGGCCACGGTTCTTCAAATTTTCCCGACTCAATATCTCGCAATCCGCTCAACGAAATTCAAAGCTTAATATATGAAATCGAAGCACTCGACGAGATCTACACATCCATATGGATGATGATACCAATAACTTCACGGATTTTCCAGAATTTTGCGTTAAACATCGCATGTTCTTCGAGGTGATGCAGATGCTATGGGCGACCGGAATGGATGGCATTGAGGGCGGCGGTAGCGCGGAGGTAGGCGCACGAGATGGTGATGTTCGATCAAGATTCGGGGACTCAGGTTGGCTGCGCAATTCAAAAGACTTGGCGGGTTTGGGTTCCAGGATGAAACATGAATTTACAGAAGAAAATGGAGTAATAGAAGGTACTGATGTGGCAAGTTTTGCCCATTTTTATCCCATTTTCGTTTAGTTTTATTTTTATTTTTGTTTTTCAATCGCTAAACCTTGCATAACTTCTTCATACGAATTCAGAATGACACACGGTTTGTTGCGTTGGAATCGTATCGACGAGCTCTTCCGATGCCACTGGTTTGGACAGATTCAAAGAACGTTGAATTTTGGGCTAAAAATTGGATTTCAATCTCGTTTGAACCAAAGGTGAGTGATTTAACCCACACGCTACACTAAAGTATTCTAATAATAGTTAAAATAATATTATGTCATGATATGATTGTTTGGATTGATGTTTGATAGTTTAAATTGCATATTTATATTGATTTGCATCCATAATGTAGTTTGATTTGACTGTTAGATTAAATTTTATAGCTAAATTAAAATTTGACACTTAACTACTATTTTAAAACCTGACACCTGATCATTGGTAAATTTATATGATATTTGATTGTTTGTATGTATTGATGTGATGAATGTCTTGAATTTGATATGTTTGACACATTGATGTTAATTGTGTGAATTTACTTGTTATTCACATTTATTCATATACGACCATTTGTTTGTGCTGATTAATCCCAATCATTACCCCAGATGTTACGGGCATCAAATAAACCAGGGATTAATCATTAAAAATGAATTAAGAACGTAGGTTGAAATGATAAATACCTATGACCCTGATTTGGATTGAAATAATATATATCCTTTCCCATAATACTAAAATTAAAATTAAAGTATCGCTTGGCCATAGGATAGAAAATTATATACAGACACCGGTTGGTTAAATAAAATTTGTTTTAACCATGAATTTTGAAATATTGTTTTAAAGACAATATAAGCGATGTTTTATAATTTTATTTCCTTTGAACTTGAACCTTGAATTTTTGAAATACAAAAAAAGGGAGATAAATTTGTATTGTAACTGAAGCTAAATAAAAAGTGAAATATAATGTAAATCGATTTTTTGAAATTGAATAGTTTCACCCACCTTTGAATTTTATTATGAATCAACATTGATTTGAATTATATATGAATTGTGAACTCGATATTTGCCTTAAATTGAAATCATTGAAAATGAGAATCTGATTTGGAATGTAACTAGTTGAATTAATTTGATCGAATTGAAATGAATGTAAATTGGAAATTTAATCGATGGAATTATTGAAAATTTAGTTCGTTGAATTGAAGTTGAAATTTGACTTCAAGTTTAATTGAAAATGTTAGAGAAACGATTCTAATTCCAACTATAGTATTTCAAATCATTTTATAAACTATTTTAATAATAATTATTTTTTTCTTTATAAACTATTTTACTTTATTACTATTTTATTTTATAAATTATTTTAAATAAATCATTTTAAAATTTACTATTTATTTTATAAATTACATAATGTTTTAACAATATATTTTAAAGAAATGGAAAAGTCTGAGAATAGATGGATAAGAATAAAAATTTCCAAGATAAGACGAAAAAGAAAAGCTGTAATAAAGAAAATTTTCTTATGTGGGTTGTTCTTGGATAGAAAGATAGGGCGATCTTTATAAATAGTTTCAAAAAATCCAAGTACGGTTGGAAAAGGGTTGAAAAAGAAAAAATGGAAGATTTGAATTTTTCCGTTTTTCACCTTTTTGTAACATAAGAAATCGAATTTAGAAAATTAAATTTTTCTAGAATTCGAAAAATAAAGTTGTTTGGCAGGGTTTTGGATGCAAAAAAATTGGATGAACCATGCTCTTGCTCAGTAAGAGTGCAGGGAAATTTGGCTGAAAAAGCATTTTTGATTTTCAAAATATTGCATTCATATAGACTTGCTAGTATATTTAGGATGTGAGAATCATATTTTAAAAGGATTTTTGAAAAACTTGCATACACATTGTGTGACGACAAGGAATATCGCTCGATCCGAATCAGTCGTTAAACCGATCTAGACCATTCGAAACCCCCGATCGTTTGAGAACAGGACAAATCAGAACACAAACAGAAGAACATTTCATTGTTATTACAACAAATCATCAGATACAAGAATATACAGAGTATAAATGAATAAATTACATTCGATTAATATCAGAGATTACAATAAATTACATAGCAGCGGAAAATAATACAAAGCACAACTGAAGGTGATATACGGATACAGAGCTTTCCGGATATCATTCCAGCTGCAAATCAGGATCCTGTGAATATAAATCTGCAAAACCAAAACTACTAGCTGCCCGTGCGGAAAATAGGGGCACCCAGAGTTTAGGTTGAAACAATAAACTCCAGGTCAGTCATGTGACTGGTGTGAGAACTAAACCAGTTATTTAAAACTTTACTTTAAAATAGAGTAATTCAAGGGACCATGCCGTATAACACGGAACGGGTTTCCTCCCAAGAATACCAGTGCATATAGATAAACAACGCAATGCTTTTTCGAAAAATGAAGCTATTATAAGACCCAGGTCCCATCACACAATGCAACGCAAGCCGGAGGATAGGGTTTTCCCTTATAATAGCCAAACATGCTTGGTACGTTTAAAACAAATCATTTGATACTGTAATATGTGTATAGTGTCAAAACAATTTCAATCATAAATATAAATCATAGGCGGCATGGGTACCATCTATCATGTCGCCATACTAGTTCTACAATTAAAACCGCAATATTACGTATTGGAAATTGGATTTCCGTCATGAGTCGAGGAAAGGGGCAAGATCCTCTCCGCGCTCGAGACACTCTAGCAAATGCCTCAGGGCTACGCACTCTGGGCAACCCTGGATGCGACTGGGCCGGTCCTCACTTACGTTAGAGGATTAATTATGCCTGAACACACGTTTTCCGGTCCTTACAGACCTATAATCGAGGCGCCTCATTCCAAAAACCACAAAGGTGAAAAGTATATAAATGTCAGGGCTGGTAAGTCACTGACACCACCAAAGCTAGAAAGAAACGTCGTGCCCTCCCAGTGGTCCGTATCCCGTTTTTAACTCATAACGAGGTGTGAGGCTCGCGAATTCACGTTATACACAAAGCTGCCACGTAGGCCGTGCTTTGATCATCAACCACAAGACTTTGCTTTTCAACAGAAGCCTTGATCCATGCAACTTAGCATGCCACACAGGCAATTCGTGCCATGCGATTGATATATATCGATATATAACCTCTAAGCTCGTACGTCTCAGAGAAGGGCGTTAAGCAAGAGAATAAATTCTCCGCCGCCAAACAGATATATATTTAACAGAAATCAATCAACACAGAATAAAATCCAATGTCAGACACACAATCCATTTACAAGTTCGTTCTGGGTCTGAACGAAACCGGAGGCACTTTCCTCGCATATCCATCCATCTCCAAGTACGTCTGGACGACCACCAACTATTTCCATCCTCTTAGTTGTACTTCCCAATCAGGATCGTCAGTAATTATCCAAACGATGTGAAGACTTCCGGTCTTCAACCACCGTCTTCCTCTTCGACATATCGTCGAATCAGTTATTCAGAATGGGTGTAAACCCGGCCTTTCCGAACAACCCGCGTATATTAAAACGAATGTTACACAAACTCAACATACGCCTCATTCCAATCCAGAATATTCTTTTATTCCCAAAATCACTTTCTTAGGGGAAAGGTTCCCATTAATTTTATCCAAGATAAATTCTTTAAAATTTATCCTTTAATCTTCCTTTGGATGTCATTTCAAACCAAATTATGGTTTTCTAAACTAGTCGAGATTAGCGAACCACACCGAAGTAATTATTTATTTTATTTCCCAATCCTGTAACAACCCGTATTTTCAATAACCTGTTATAACGGAAATCGAGGCAGAATTTAATTCTATAATCTGAATCAAGGGAAACGGGCTATGCCATTGCGTTCGTCTCGGAAAAATACGCGAAATAGAGTCCGAGTTTTCAAAAATCGGAGTCCGTATGACCCGATTAAGGCCCAACGAAGTTTTCAGAAAATTTCTAAGTAAAAACAGATTTCAAATTCAAACTTGAATTTGAAACATTGGGCCAGTTTGGGCCAGGCGGGAGAATTCCCGCCAGAGTACCCAAGTCGACAGCCCTGTCGACTTGGGAGTCGACTTGGTTGGACCCAAGTCGACAGCCCTGTCGACTTGGCTGTCGACTTGGTCCAGCCGGGCTGTTTAGCCTGGTGCACCATTTGGAGATTGTGTTGAGCTTGGGGGCCAGATTCGGTTTTAAGGGCTAAGATTGCAACTAGGGTTTAATCCTAAGGCCTAAAACACTTGCCTAATCTATAAATAAGGCACTAACCTAGCCCTAAATCATCATTAATCTATCCTACAACTAAACTATGGCAAAATCAATCCTCTCATGGCCTCCAGTCTCTTCATAAAATTCCTAAACCAATTTCTAAGTGATTTTCCATGCATACAAGTGTTTTCAAACTTGTATGAGCATCATTAGCTTGCATTCAAATCAAGTTTCTATATTTGCATCATAAAGGAAGGGTTTTGATCATTTTGGCTTGCATTTTTGGGGTTAATTGATTTCATAAGGGCTTTGTCATATTTTTGTGACTTCATAATCATTGTAAGCCCTATTCTACTTTCATACTTAAACTCTAAAGTTAAATGTATGATATGCAAGTTTTCTATGATGTAATATGCAAGTTTATCATGTTATGCAAGTTTTCTATGATGTAATATGCAAGTTTATCATGTTATGCAAGTTTTCTATGATGTAATATGCAAGTTTATCATGTTATGCAAATATGCTATGATATGAAATGCAAGTTCATCATGTTATGTTATGCAAGTTGTGTTATGCAAGTTTGGGTTGATCCTTTTGTTCATGTTATCATGTTATGCAAGCTTATCTTGAGTATGTGAACATAAAGCTTCAAGCTTTATGCCAAAGGTTGCATTTTGGCAACATGTAAGTTATCATATCTCTTATGATAACTTGCATTTGAGGCTAAATGCGAACTTATGGCCATTTATACATGTCATTTATCACCATGTATCACCAATATGCTAAGCTTGGTTTTATGCATGCTTTTGAGGCCAAAATATGTAATATGCAAGTATATGAACACATGAACATTTCATATGCCACCATGTTAAACTTGTGGCTCCAACACCTTTATGTCATGATTATGCCAAGTTCCCTCTTTCTATCCTTTATACGCTATTGCGATATGTAAGCGATGGGATTGCGTTTGGGGGTTGGGTAAACTTAAAAGACATAAAACATAAGCTTGGGAATTTACCTATTAAGTTAGGTCTACCCATTGGGAATTTACCTATTAAGTTAGGTCTACCCAATTTCTTGAAAACTTGTAATGTGTTTTGGAAACATGATGGACATGACACTTAGAAAATATAAGTGTGACTAACTCGAGGTTGGGTTGAGTTTGTAGCGTAAACCTACCCGGAACCGACCGGCTTAACTAGTTGCTACAAACAATAGGATCCAATGTGAGAAGTTGGTCATGTTGTACCTTGGACCCGAGGTTAGACCAAGTTGTGGTGTAAAGCTACCCGGACCCGCCAGGCTTAACTATTAACCACAACAAGGTCTAATGTGAGAGGTTAAGGCGCATTAAATTAATTAATGCCTCGTGATTAGGGTTAAGTCATGGTCCACTTAGTACTTAACCAATTTGGGCTCGGTAGATTAATCGGGGTTAAGTCGTGAACTCATCGTTACACTTAACCAAGTTAATCCATGATTAGCAAGAGGGTTAAACCGTACCTAACCCACTAGAAAATTCCTAGCAATGGGGGCCCACTCCAGCAGTAATCCCAAGTTAGTATCATCATGACCCTAGGGACTAGGCTAGGGAGGGGGCACGATTACTGGACTGGAGGTAAGTGACCAAAAGCGACGGCAGAGGGTACGCCGGTGTAGTTCCGGGCGGACCATGGTCGTGCACATAGTCCGAAGCCGGGGAAATCATGCACGGGTACCAGTAGATCGAGACTATGCACTCATGTTTATGGGGTCCAGGGGTTGCCACCCTAGGGCTTGATACACCCGATGGGAGACCCTGCACAGTCTGACTACAATTATGTTTGGGCCGTATTGACACCAACTCGTGACGAGATAGGCTTAGGGAGCCGATCGACTAGACCGTTGGGTTGGACCTTGTATTAGGGTCATTTCATGTTATTGGGCCAAAGCATGGGCCAAGGGATCAATACTTGTTTATTCCAGTCATGTTAGTTTGCTAGTACACCTGTGGTGCAAAACCTTAATCCTGATTATGCGATGACACCTTTATCTACCTTGTTAGTTAATCATCATGCTAGTATGTTGTTATCCTTATGATCATACCTGCTGCTCATGTCAGTTAACTTTATCAGTTTACATTGATTATAGTAGGGCTTACTCAGTCTTTTTGACTGACCTGTTTCTTTCGCCTCTTTTCTTCCGTTCCCCCCCCCCCCCCCCAGGTTCTCAGGGAGGGAATATTGGAGCTTAGCTTGGATTTCAGATTGCTTGCTTGTGGGATTTAGCTCATGTACGGTTCGACATGAAGCTAGCTATGGATATCACTTCTTTTGGGGATTAGTATTTATGTATTTCAGTTTTTCAGTTGATGTTGTTTTATCTAGACTTGTTTATTTGGAAATTTGACATTATGATGTAACAGACTTGTTTTGAAATGGTTTAAGATCTTCCGCTGTTTTATCTATGTTATTGACTCTGTTTACTTATATACATATGTTCTTGTTCTGCCTTGATATATCATTACGCATGTTTACCTGATTCAAATGCCCCTCCAAAGTCAGAGTGCTTGCAAGTGACACCCTGGCGGAGGCGGGGTGTTACATTTGGTATCAGAGCATATGGTTTACGAGAAGGAACAAAAAGGTTTTTAAAAACTTTTGGAAAACTATTTTCAAAACTAAGTATAAAGTATTTTCCAAAGAAAAGTCTAGTTTATTTTAAAGGCTATTCCCCAAAAAGCCATTAGCAAAATTCCTTCGTTTTTCTCCATTCTGAATCTTTCTTTTTCTTCGTTTCAGTATGGCCGATAACTTTGCTATTCCGGAGGGAGTACACCTACCTGTTTGGTATAGGAGACTTTTGGAGGCTAGGGCGACTGAAGCCGGCCCCGCAGATGTCCCTCCTCCTCCTCCTCCAGTAGTTAATGTTCCTCCTCCTCTTCCTCCGGTAGTTAATGTTCCTCCTCCTCCTGTCGCTGAGGTTCCTCTTCCTCCTCCCCCTCAGCATCCTCAAGCTGACTTCGCAAAGACTTGCAAAGATTTCAAAGCAATGGGTGGCAAGAACTTTCAAGGCACTGAGACTTTTGTAGAGGCCAGAAATTGGTTGAAAGAGACCGAGGATTTGTTTACTATCTTTGGGATAGACGATCAGAGGAAGCTCTTGTTGGCGGTTTGGCTTATGAAGGATGAAGCCGCTTATTGGTGGGAAGTCACCAATGGTACTAGGCCTGTTGAGACTTCGGCCGATTTCAGGGCAAGATTCATGCTTAAGTTTCTATCTTCTACTGAGGAGAATCTGCAAATGGAGAGGTTCATAACTTTGAGACAAGGAGATATGTCTGTCAAAGAGTATGTGAACAAGGTCAATCAGTTAGCTCGTTTTGGCTTGGATATGGTGAATACTCCTCAGAAGAAGGCTCTTCGTTTTGCTAGAGGATTGAATGAGCCGTTGCAGGGATTGGCTATGTCACATATTCCCCATGGGGCCACGTTGAGAGTTTGGTTGATATGGCGTTACTTCAGGGAGATGTCAAGAAAGAGACCAAGATGAATGATACTCAAGCCAAGAAGACTGATTCCCAGGGGAAAGGAAATCAGGGAAATCCGAGTGGTCAGAGCAGTCAAGGCAATCAGAACAAGAACAAGAGTCAAGGCAACAAGGGGAACAACAACAAGGGCAAGAACAACAAGGGGAAGTGCCATTATTGCGGTTCAGCTGGGCATCTTATTAAGGATTGTAAGAAGAGAAAAAGGAAGAATGGTGAATGCTTTTTCTGCGGTGAGACTGGACATTTCAGTAAGGATTGCCCAAAGAAGCAAGGGCAAGGCCAGGGTCAGACTCAGCGTACTAGACCTTCAGGAGGGCAAGTTCATGCTCTCAATGTCGCTCCAGTTCCCGATCGAGGTAGTATTTCTGTTGAGAGCCTTGTATATATTTCTAATTTTCCAGTTCGTACCTTGTTTGATTCTGGTGCATCGCATAACTTTATCTCATCTGATCTTGTTGATAGTTTGCACCTTAGTACTAGCTTGATAGATGATCCCGTCTGTGCCTCAAATCCTATTGGGGGTTCCGCCCATTTGTCTATGATATGTGGGGATTTGAGGATCTCTATACTGAGTGTAGAGTTCTTGTGTAGTGCTTATGTTCTTGGTTTCAGGGGATACGGATTGATATTGGGCATGGATTGGCTGTCCAGATATGGAGCCATTCTTGATTGTGAGCATATGGTTGTGAGGCTCGTGACTCGCCTCGGAAACACCCTAAAGATTTCTTGTGATCCGAGAGGTCCCGTCATGTTGTGCTATCTGAAATCACTCGACTCGTCAGTAGAAACTCTTCAGTCTGTGAAAGTGGTTCGAGAGTATCCGGATGTTTTTGATGAAGTTAGGGGGTTGCCCCCTAAGCGAGAGATTGATTTCCGCATTTATCTGGTGGATAATGCAAAGCCGGTTTCTTTGCCCGTTCGGCACATGGCTCCGCGTGAAAGGCGGGAGCTAAGCAAGCAAGTGAAAGAGTTGCTTGAGAAGAACTTCATTAGGCGAAGTATATCTGAATGGGGAGCGCCTGTGGTATTTGCTACCAAGGCAGATGGTTCTCTCCGACTTTGTGTTGACTATCGAGAGTTGAATAAGCTGACTAAGAAAAACAGACACCCGTTACCGAGGATTGATGATCTCTTTGACCAGCTTGTTGGTGCTTCTTTTTTCTCTCAGCTTGATCTTGCTACTGGATTCCATCAGCTCAGGGTAGCTGAAGATAGTATAGACAAGACTGCGTTCAGAACGCCAGATGGATTCTTCGAATGGCTTGTCATGCCGTTCGGCTTGACTAATGCACCCGCATATTTCGTGGACTTGATGAGTAGGGTGTTCAGGGAGTTCTTGAACAAGTTTGTCGTGGTCTTCGTAGATGATATTCTGATCTTCTCTAAGGATGAGGAAGAGCATGCAAGGCATCTCGTGGAGGTGATGGATACGCTTAGAGCGCATCAGTTGAAGGCCAAGTTCTCCAAGTGTCACTTTTGGAGAAGGGAAGTTAGATTCCTTGGGCATATAGTATCTAAGCAAGGCTTAGCGGTGGATCCCGCTAAGGTAGTTGCAGTTCAGGATTGGAAGACTCCAAGGAACGCAACCGAAGTGAGAAGTTCTCTAGGTCTTGCGGGTTTTTACTGGAAGTTCATCAAGGACTTCGCAAAGATATCCGCTCCTCTCACTAAATTGACGAAGAAGAATTTAGTTTTTGCTTGGAGCATAGAATGCGAGCTTGCTTTTCAGAAGCTCAAGAGAGCTCTTACATCAGCACCTGTTCTAGCTTTGCCCGATGGAGGGAAGTTATTTACAGTATTCACCGATGCATGTGGCACGGGGTTAGGAGCTGTTGTTATGCAAGAAGGAAGAGTGATATGCTTTGGCGGTAGACAACTCAAAGTGCATGAGAAGAATTATCCCACTCATGACTTAGAGTTGGCAGCAATAGTATATGCACTCAAGGCTTGGCGCCATTATCTTCTGGGAGAAAGATTTGAGATTTATACCGATTACAAGTCATTGAAGTATCTCTTTTCTCAGAAGGATCTGAATCTGAGGCAACAAAGATGGATGGAATTCTTGGCGTCCTACGATTTTGAGATAGCTTATACCCCTGGCAAGGGGAATGTGGTAGCAGATGCATTGAGTAAAAGAAGGTTGACCCTAAGTCCTCTATTCGTTGAGATGAAGAATTTAGAGTATGTGGCAACCTTTGATTTCTCTTTGGCAATTGAATCGATGACCGGTTTTTTAGCATCTCTGGAACTCAGACCTACCCTTCTTGATCAAGTTGGGGCTTCGCAGAGAGAAGACCCTCAGATAGTTGAGATTATGGATAAGCTGATTCGAGGAGAGACGTCTAGTCATCTCGCTCGATATTCTATTGATGACAAGGGTTGGCAGAGGAGAGACGGAAGGTTATGTGTTCCCATGGCAGAAGATTTGGTAAGAAAGGTTCTTGAGGAAGCGCATCGCTCTAAGTTGACTATACATCTGGGCGGAGATAAGATGTATAAAGATATGAAGCGCATTTTCTTTTGGCCTGGGATGAAGAACGATGTGGCAGAGTTTGTCTCTAGATGTATCATTTGCCAGCAAGTTAAGGCCGAGTCAAAGAAGCCCGGTGGGCTATTGCATCCTCTAGACGTTCCACTATGGAAGTGGGAGAGTATCTCCATGGATTTTATCGATGGGCTACCAAGGTCAAGGAAAGGGAATACGAGCATCTGGGTTATTGTGGACCGACTTACAAAGAGTGCTCATTTCATTCCGGTGAAGAGCAAGAGGACCGCATCTTGGCCAGCGTCTGTATATCTTCGTGAGATTATGAGACTCCATGGAGTCCCTTCTAGTATTGTCAGTGACTGTGACCCAATCTTTACAAGTCAATTCTGGAATAGCTTGCAAGAAGCTATGGGCACGAGGTTGAATCTAAGTACGGCTTATCACCAGCAGACGGACGGTCAAACCGAAAGGGTGAATAGGGTACTCGAGGATCTGTTGAGGCTTTGTATTCTGGATTTTGGTGGTACTTGGGAAGACCATCTTCCTCTTGTTGAGTTTGCATATAATAACAGTTATCAGGCAAGCATAGGGATGGCACCATTTGAAGCTTTATATGGGAGGCCGTGCAAGTCGCCTACATGTTGGTGGGAGACTACAGATGAGCTTATACTTGGGCCTGATATGATCAGAGATACATCCGAGAAGATCGAGTTGATTCGGAGACGGATGAAAGCGGCCCAAGACCGACAGAAATCCTATGCTGATAAGCGAAGAACGGATTTGGAGTTTGATGTTGGGGATATGGTTTTCGTGAAGGTTTCTCCGTTGCGGAATGTGGTCCGATTTGGAGCCATTGGGAAGTTGGCACCGAGGTTTGTTGGACCATTCCCTATTATAGAGAGGATCGGGCAGATGGCTTATAGAGTAATGTTGCCCGAGAAGCTTGCCGGAGTACACGATGTTTTTCATGTCTCGCATCTCCGGAAGTGTTTACATGAATCAGCAGAGGTTGTTGAGCCAAGTGTTCTGAAAGATGTGGAAGTGGAGAAAGAGGCTACCTTGAGGAGAGCTCCGATTCGTATCTTGGGGACGGAGACCAAGAAGCTAAGGAATCGAGAGGTCAAGTTGGTGAAGGTTCAATGGGGTGAAGCCGAAGAAGACGCAACTTGGGAAACCGAGGAGACGATGCGTGGGCTTTATCCATTCCTTTTTGAGGGTACACTCTCAATCTCTTTTCTTTGTTAGCATATCTTTCTCTTTGCTATCCATGTTTATCTAGTTTATCGTGTTAATCTTGTCATGAGAACCTTAGGTAGAAACCCTTTGGATGAAACATGTGTTTGAAACATGTTATGCTTGATGGTTGCAAGTGGTTGCAAGTGTTTGCAAGTGGTTACTCGTGGATGCATTATACACGATTAGGCACTAGATCGGCTCACACACTCCTCATATTGCATATGCATGAGTGTTTATGCTTATTCATGGATGAAAATTTTTGTGTTATCACATGGATGTTGCATATGGATGTATGTGATGTGCACACATATAGATGTTATACATTATGTTAGGAATTGCATACATATGGATTCATTTCACTAACATAATTTGCATTGATGAAATTTGCATTAGATAAGTACATATACACACACCTTTGCATATGTTCATACAACATTTAGAATCTTGTAAGGACAATGATTGCTCGTGGATGATGTTTTGAGTAGACGGATGTTGGATGGTAGGATACGTTCTTCCTAACTTGAAGATTTCGGGGACGAAATCCTTTAAGGAGGGGAGAATGTAACAACCCGTATTTTCAATAACCTGTTATAACGTAAATCGAGGCAGAATTTAATTCTAAAATCTGAATCAAGGGAAACGGGCTATGCCATTGCGTTCGTCTCGGAAAAATACGCGAAATAGAGTCCGAGTTTTCGAAAATCGGAGTCCGTATGACCCGATTAAGGCCCAACGAAGTTTTCAGAAAATTTCTAAGCAAAAACAGATTTCAAATTCAAACTTGAATTTGAAACATTGGGCCAGTTTGGGCCAGGCGGGATTCCCGCCAGAGTACCCAAGTCGACAGCCCTGTCGACTTGGGAGTCGACTTGGTTGGACCCAAGTCGACAGCCCTGTCGACTTGGCTGTCGACTTGGTCCAGCCGGGCTGTTTAGCCTGGTGCACCATTTGGAGATTGTGTTGAGCTTGGGGGCCAGATTCGGTTTTAAGGGCTAAGATTGCAACTAGGGTTTAATCCTAAGGCCTAAAACACTTGCCTAATCTATAAATAAGGCCCTAACCTAGCCCTAAATCATCATTAATCTATCCTACAACTAAACTATGGCAAAATCAATCCTCTCATGGCCTCTACTCTCTTCATAAAATTCCTAAACCAATTTCTAAGTGATTTTCCATGCATACAAGTGTTTTCAAACTTGTATGAGCATCATTAGCTTGCATTCAAATCAAGTTTCTATATTTGCATCATAAAGGAAGGGTTTTGATCATTTTGGCTTGCATTTTTGGGGTTAATTGATTTCATAAGGGCTTTGTCATATTTTTGTGACTTCATAATCATTGTAAGCCCTATTCTACTTTCATACTTAAACTCTAAAGTTAAATGTATGATATGCAAGTTTTTTATGATGTAATATGCAAGTTTATCATGTTATGCAAGTTTTCTATGATGTAATATGCAAGTTTATCATGTTATGCAAGTTTTCTATGATGTAATATGCAAGTTTATCATGTTATGCAAGTATGCTATGATATGAAATGCAAGTTCATCATGTTATGTTATGCAAGTTGTGTTATGCAAGTTTGGGTTGATCCTTTTGTTCATGTTATCATGTTATGCAAGCTTATCTTGAGTATGTGAACATAAAGCTTCAAGCTTTATGCCAAAGGTTGCATTTTGGCAACATGTAAGTTATCATATCTCTTATGATAACTTGCATGTGAGGCTAAATGCGAACTTATGGCCATTTCTACATGTCATTTATCACCATGTATCACCAATATGCTAAGCTTGGTTTTATGCATGCTTTTGAGGCCAAAATATGTAATATGCAAGTATATGAACACATGAACATTTCATATGCCACCATGTTAAACTTGTGGCTCCAACACCTTTATGTCATGATTATGCCAAGTTCCCTCTTTCTATCCTTTATGCGCTATTGCGATATGTAAGCGATGGGATTGCGTTTGGGGATTGGGTAAACTTAAAAGACATAAAACATAAGCTTGGGAATTTACCTATTAAGTTAGGTCTACCCATTAGGAATTTACCTATTAAGTTAGGTCTACCCAATTGCTTGAAAACTTGTAATGTGTTTTGGAAACATGATGGACATGACACTTAGAAAATATAAGTGTGACCAACTCGAAGTTGGGTTGAGTTTGTAGCGTAAACCTACCCGGAACCGACCGGCTTAACTAGTTGCTACAAACAATAGGATCCAATGTGAGAAGTTGGTCATGTTGTACCTTGGACCCGAGGTTAGACCAAGTTGTGGTGTAAAGCTACCCGGACCCGCCCGGCTTAACTAGTAACCACAACAAGGTCTAATGTGAGAGGTTAAGGCGCATTAAATTAATTAATGCCTCGTGATTAGGGTTAAGTCATGGTCCACTTAGTACTTAACCAATTTGGGCTCGGTAGATTAATCGGGGTTAAGTCGTGAACTCATCGTTACACTTAACCAAGTTAATCCATGATTGGCAAGAGGGTTAAACCGTACCTAACCCACTAGAAAAATCCTAGCAATGGGGGCCCACTCCAGCAGTAATCCCAAGTTAGTATCATAATGACCCTAGGGACTAGGCTAGGGTGGGGGCACGATTACTGGACTGGAGGTAAGTGACCAAAAGCGACGGCAGAGGGTACGCCGGTGTAGTTCCGGGCGGACCATGGTCGTGCACATAGTCCGAAGCCGGGGAAATCATGCACGGGTACCAGTAGATCGAGACTGTGCACTCATGTTTATGGTGTCCAGGGGTTGCCACCCTAGGGCTTGATACACCCGACGGGAGACCCTGCACAGTGACTACAATTATGTTTAGGCCGTATTGACACCAACACGTGACGAGATAGGCTTAGGGAGCCGATCGACTAGACCGTTGGGTTGGACCTTGTATTAGGGTCATTTCATGTTATTGGGCCAAAGCATGGGCCAAGGGATCAATACTTGTTTATTCCAGTCATGTTAATTTGCTAGTACACCTGTGGTGCAAAACCTTAATCCTGATTATGCGATGACACCTTTATCTACCTTGTTAGTTAATCATCATGCTAGTATGTTGTTATCCTTATGATCATACCTGCTGCTCATGTCATTTAACTTTATCAGTTTACATTGATTGTAGTAGGGCTTACTCAGTCTTTTTAACTGACCTGTTTCTTTCGCCTCTTTTCTTCCGTTCCCCCCCCCCCCAGGTTCTCAGGGAGGGAATGTTGGAGCTTAGCTTGGATTTCAGATTGCTTGCTTGTGGGATTTAGCTCATGTACGGTTCGACATGAAGCTAGCTATGGCTATCACTTCTTTTGGGGATTAGTATTTATGTATTTCAGTTTTTCAGTTGATGTTGTTTTATCTAGACTTGTTTATTTGGAAAGTTGACATTATGATGTAACAGACTTGTTTTGAAATGGTTAAAGATCTTCCGCTGTTTTATCTACGTTATTGACTCTGTTTACTTATATACATATGTTCTTGTTCTGCCTTGAAATATCATTATGCATGTTTACCTGATTCAAACGCCCCTCCAAAGTCAGAGTGCTTGCAAGAGACACCCTGGCGGAGGCGGGGTGTTACAAATCCCAACATATTCATCCCATGAAGCAAAACTGGTAATACTCCATATCTAACACCACGGTGTTATCGGTAAAATTAATTACCATTTCACGTTCAAATCTAATTAAGGATTTAACTATCGCTTTGGAGCAAAACTGGCGATACTCCATTCTCGCTCATTTCTAAATTTGATAATTTAGATTATAGATTCACATTTCAATCTAATTACTGATTCATTTAAAACTCCTTTTACTGGGTTAAAGAACTAGGTGTTATTTAAAACACAGTTCACGACAAACCCAAATCACATTCTATTTATTATCGGGTTAAAGAACTAGTGTTATTTAAAACACCGTTCACGATAAACCCATTTCAAATCCAATCAAATATATTAGAAATTCCGATTATTTAAAACCCCTTTTTAAATCTAATTTATTTATTTAAAAACAAATCGGGTTTTAAATTTAGTTCAAACTAGTTCATTTTGATAAAAATCTATTTTTATCTTTTAAAATATGGAGTTTTTCATCCCAAATTTTCCCAAATCATTTCTTATGATTTTACACAAATTATTGATAATTTTAATAATTTTATCAAGGCCCGTACAGTCGATTTCCATCAACGGCCATCGAACTGCACTCACAGCGACCTTTTCCGAATTTGATTTGGACGTATCTCCAAATCCAACTGTTAGATTTTGAATTTCTAATATTCGTTAGAAAGCTCTTTTCGATACGAACCCAACGTTTCCGGTTTTAGGAGAATCCGACGGTCGGATCTCCCGTAATATTCGTTTGAAATAAATGGTCGAAATTCACGAACTGCCGCGGCGCGGCGCGTTCTATTCAGGCCATTATATATATAATATATATAAATATTATATATACTTCATCGATTCCTAATTAAAAACGAATTTTATAAATAGTTTTGAATTCGTTTCAAAAACAATTTCTACCTTTGTTTCAACTTCAAATCAACATTGAATTTCCTATTATAATTCCTTTTTACTTTCATTTCTATTTGATTTCCATTCAAATCGATTTTAATTCGATTGGAATTCATTTCCTTTTTAATTCAATTTCGTTTCGAATTCGTTTTCTTTTCAATTCCAATTCGTTTTCTATTCAATTCAAATTCGTTTTCTATTCAATTCAAATCAAATTCGTTATATATGCAATTGAAATCAAATTCGTTTCCTATTCAAATAAAATTCGTTATATATGCAATTGAAATCAAATTCGTTTTCTATTCTGTAACACCCCGAATTTCAATTAACACTAATGGTTAGTAATTAAAGTATAATTAATCTCAGATATGAGAATCAGGGGAAACTGGCTGCGTCATTGCGTTCGTCTCGGAAAAATACGCGAAATAGAGTCCGAGTTTGCGTAAAACGGGTACCGTATGAAAGAGATATGGACGAACGAAGTTAGGCAGAAAAACCCGAAACAGGCCAGAAATGCACTGGCGCACTTGTGAAGTGCGCCAGTACAAAAATACACTGACGCACTTGGGAAGTGCGCCCATGTCGGGACAGGGAACCTGCACAGTTTCTAGAGAGTTCTATGGTTGGGTGCACCAGTTTGGGGTTTGGGCTTGGTCTTAGGGCTGGTTTCTGGAAGGTTCCGAAATCTAAGGGTCCTAATCTAATTTAGGGTTAATCTAAGGGCCTAAAACACTCACCTAATCTATAAATACACCCTAAACCTACCCTAATCCATACTAAAAATAGAATTGAGGGCTACATGCCGCCAAATTAAATCTTAGAAGGAGCCTCCACTAATTTATGAAGAGGGTTGCAAGCTAATCACTCTCTAATCAACCTCTAATCCATTCTAAGCATCTTAATCTTCTTCATTTGGAGTGCAAATTGGCTAGTTGTGAGTTTCTATCACTCTAATGATCAATTGCTAAAATAAGTAGATGAGATATGATGAGATCATATGGTTTTGTTGGGGGATTAATGGGTTTTAAGTCATATGACATGATGTTAGTTTGCTAATGTATGTGGGTTATGCAAGTTTTGTGCTTTGTGATCATATGTTAATATGCAAGTTACATGTATGATAATATGCAAGTTACATGTATGATAATTATGCAAGTTGTATGTTTCTTCATATGCAAGTTTATGAGTTCATATGCAAGTATGTAACATGTTATGCAAGTTCATATGCAAGTTATGTAACATGTTATGCAAGTTCATATGCAAGTTATGTGACATATTATGCAAGTTCATATGCAAGTCATGTATTTGTTAATATGTAAGTTTATGTAACATGTTATGCAAGTTAATATGCAAGTTATGTGACATGTTATACAATATTATATGCAAGTTATGTGACATGTTATACAAGATTATATGCAAGTTATGTGACATGTTGTACAAGATTATATGCAAGTTATGTGACATGTTATGCAAGTTCATATGCAAGTTATGTGTTTGTTAATATGCAAGATGGCACCTTTGAAACATGTTCATACATATGCAAGTTGACACCTTTTATATGTGTTATGTCATGAGAACGAAATTACGTGGGAACGATGGGGTTAATTAAATGCATATGTTAATAAGATTGTGTGAAATTAATATAATTATGCATAACATAAAATAAATGAACATAGTATGGGAATTTGCCTATTAAGTTAGGTGTACCCATACTATGTGTTGGGAATTTGCCTATTAAGTTAGGTGTACCCACACTTTGGAGTTGGGAATTTGCCTATTAAGTTAGGTGCACCCATATTCCTAAAATAAACAGGATAATTAACACAAATTATGGGGGTGATTAATTAGGAGTAATTAATCGATTAAGACACGAGGTTGGACCCGTTTGTAGTGTAAGACTGCCCGGAGTTTACCGGCTTAACCAGGCATCTACAAATGACGGTCCAATGTGAGGGGTCTTAATCATAAATTAAATACGTAACAAGGGTAAATGACACGAGGTTGGACCCGTTTGTAGTGTAAGACTGCCCGGAGTTTACCGGCTTAACCAGGCATCTACAAATGACGGTCCAATGTGAGGGGTCCTTTACACGGTTATGGTGTTAATCAATTAAGAAACACTTAACCAGATAGGCATGTAGTGGGGCATGGGGGTTAAGTGGGTACCTTGGGTGGTATGTGGAAATTGCTAGTGGTTCCCAAAAGAAAATATGATAAAATACTTAACCAAGATGAAACATGTAATTAAACATGATTAAAGGGTTAAGTGGGAAACACTAGCGTGTGGGCCAAGCTTAGGGGGATGGCTTGTGCTGGGGGCCCATTTCAACCAGTAACCCATACGTATCTTAGTGGGCTCGACCCATGTCGAGGACGGGACACGCATACTGGGCTTGACTATAAGAGGCCAAAATGGGTTAGCGATGGCAACGCAGGACCAACGGGTTTCATATGCGTGTGTGGACCCGGGCTGGTAAATAAGACGTTGTTGCATCGTGTAGATATAAGTCGTGCACCGTTAGTTTTATCAGGTTGCCACGTTGGGGAATGGTACACCCCACGGTGGGGCCAGCACGGGTATCTACGTTAGGGAGCCGATCGAATGGGGAGTAGTGTGTACACCTAGTGGATTGTAGGGCCCCGTGGCGTCTACTTAGTCACCTAGGGGTACGCGAGAACTATTAAGTTAATTTTATAAGTCCATGGGTGGGATCAACCTTTAAGTTAGGAATGACTGGTGTGGTGCAGTTTAGTAATTTACCTTTGGAAGGGTAGATGCGTCTTTATCTTTTATCTTAGTTTAGTTGACTGCTTAGTGTAGCCATTCATCCCCATTAGTTACCGTATATCAGTTTATGTCTTCTCTGGTTACTTTAACGATTGTATGGTTAAAGTTACAGGACTCGCTCAGACTTATGTCTGACCCCGTTGTTTTTATCTTTTTCCCAACCCTCAGGTCCTACGGTGGATCCTAGCAGTAGTGGAGCTTGATCGGATTGCTGTTCCAGTCTTTAGGAGCTTGGATAGATGTAAAGCTCCAGTTACCCAGTTATCTTTTCTTTTGTCATGGCTATTGTATGAGAGTGGGATTATGTACTTCTTTATTTTGATGGATATTGTACTTGACTTTTATTGTGGTTTTATGATGTAACCAAACATGTTTTACTTCCGTTGTTATGAGATGATGTTTTATATTTCAAGTACTATTTATATCTGTCTTGTTGTAATTTTTCTGTTCTATATTCACTAAAATACTCCACCGATGCTATGGCATTCCCTTAGTGAGTGATCATAGTGGGAGTGGGGTGTTACACGTGGTATCAGAGCTGAAGGTTACCGGAACAGATAAATTTTCGAGAAAAATATTTTTTTTTTAAAATAGTAAAGGTATTATTTTTGGAAAAAGTATTTTCAAAAACATGTCTTTTAAGAGAAAAGTTTTTGAAAAAGAAAAGCATAATCCCCAATAGCCATATCTTTATCTTTCGGAATCTCCTTTTTGAATCTTTCCTCTTTCGTTTCAGCATGGCTGAAGATCTTAACATCCCGGAGGGCTTAGTTATACCACTATGGTATAGGAGGTTACAAGAGGCTAGGGGCGCGGCTGCGGGTCCAGCCAATGCTACTACACTAGAGGCAACCGCTCCTCCTCCTCAGCCTAGAGTGGATAATTTTGCTAAGATTTGCAAGGAGTTCAAGGCTATAGGAGGAAAACCTTTTCTAGGTTCAGAGACTTTCGTAGAGGCTAGAGATTGGCTTAAGGAAGTGGAAGAGTTGCTAGATATCTTTGAAGTGGAAGAGGGAAAGAAAGTCAAGTTGGCGGCTTGGTTAATGAAGGGAGAGGCCTCATTCTGGTGGGAGGTCACTAATGGAGAACGCCCTGTTGACTCTTGGGCAGATTTCAAGCAAAGGTTTGGGGCTAAGTTTCTCTCAAGGGCGGAAGAGAATCTGTTTATGGAGAAGTTCTTGAATTTGAAGCAAGGGAATCTCACGGTGAAAGAATATGTCAACAAATTCAATCAATTAGCAAGGTTTGGCATAGAGTTGGTGAATACACCGGAGAAGAAGGCTTTGAGGTTCGTTAGAGGCTTGAACGAACCATTGCAAGGAATAGCTATGACTCACATTCCTATGGGGGCCACCTTTGAGAAGCTTGTCTACATGGCACTTATGCATGAGGATGATAAGAGTTCTAAGGCACCAGAGAAGAAGGGGGATCAGAAGAAACCGCAACAACAATAACAAGGCAAGGGTGGAAAAGGCAATGGGGACAAGGGGAAGAAGAAGAAGAAGTGCTTCAATTGTGGGACCCCAGGCCACCTCAGCAAGGATTGTCGCAAAAAGAAGAAGACCGGTTGCTTTCATTGTGGTGAAGCAGGACATCTTGTGAAGGACTGCCCAAAGAAGGGGCAGAAGACGGGGTCTACCTCAGGAGGTCAGGTGCAAGCTCTTATGGCACCAGCTCAGGCAGGGGGGCAAGTTCAGGCTCTCTCAGTTCCACCGATTCAGCAGAGAGGTAGAACTATTTCCGTTGAAAGTCTGGTTTTTCTGTTTGATCATCCAGTTCGTACTTTGTTTGACTCTGGCGCATCGCATTCTTTTATCTCATCATCGTTAGTTGAGTCACTGCACTTAGACACCAGTCTAGTAGATGATCCCTTAGTTGTTTCAAACCCAATTGGGGCTCCATGATATGTTTGGGTTTGAAAGTTTCTATACTTAGCGTTGAGTTTAGATGTGATGCTTTTTGGGCTTCACGGGCTATGGGTTAGTTTGGGCATGGACTGGTTATCCAGTAGGGGTGCCGTTCTTGATTTTGAAGGGAGAGTTGTTAGGCTTATGACCCGGTTGGGTAACACTCTCGAGATCTCTTGTAATCCCATGGAATCTGTTATGCTAAGTTATCTAGAATCGCTTGACACGTCGGTCGAGAGTTTGCGATCTGTTAGAGTGGTCCGGGAATACTCGGATGTGTTTGAGGAGGTGAAGGGCTTACCTCCGGAGCGGGAGATTGACTTCCGAATATATCTGGTAGACAATGCTAAACCTGTATCTTTACCAGTGCGCCACATGGCTCCTCGCGAGAGGAGGGAACTCCATAAGCAAGTAGGGGAGTTGCTTGAGAAGGGGTCCATAAGACAAAGTATATCGGAGTGGGGTGCTCCAGTAGTTTTTGCTACGAAGGCGGATGGGTCCCTCAGACTTTGTGTAGGCTAAAGAGAACTAAATAAACTCACAAAGAAGAATAGACACCCATTGCCGAGGATTGATGATCTCTTTGATCAGTTGGTTGGCGCCTCAGTATTTTCGCAAGTTGGACTCAGCCACGGGGTTTCGTCAGTTGAGAGTGGCTGAGGATAGTATAGAGAAGATTGCCTTTAGGACTCCGGATGGTTTTATGAGTGGCTGGTGATGCCATTTGGTTAGACGAACGCCTCCGCATACTTTGTTGATTTGATGAGAAGGGTGTTCAGGGAGTACCTAAATAAGTTCGTGATGATCTTGGTGGATGACATCTTGGTCTTTTCTAGGAGCGAAATAAGTTTTCGTATGTGCTCAATAGGTTGAGCAAAGCCCGTTATGGGATAAACGGTGGTTTTGGAGCGAGACTGGCAAGGACATCCAGAGTTGGACAAGGGCTTAATTATTTAGCCGTTTTTACTAGTATCATCTCACGTAGGTCGTCTGAATTCGAAGGAGGTATCCCTTGGGTGTTTGTCTGATATTGGTTTAGGCCTTTGGGGCTTGCATTTGGGGGATGTCGAGTTCGACTAGGGTGGTCTGCGTGAGAGATGGATAGTTGTGACGATTTTGCATGGGAGAATATCCTGATTTTCTCTAGAAGTGGAGAAAAGCATGCCCTACATCTTAGGGAAGTGTTGGAGACTCTTTGAGCGCATTGTCTTAAGACAACAAAGGTGGATGGAATTCTTAGAATCCTATGAGTTTGAGATAGCATATACCCCTGGCAAGGGTAACGTGGTGGCGGACGCCTTGAGTAGAAAAAGGCTATCTTTGAGTCCATTGTTCGTGGAACGGCGAAGCTTGGAGTTTCTTTCTTTGTTCGACTTCAGACCTTCTGTTGACTTTGTACCTGGTTTGTTAGCATCCTTGGAGGTTAGACCTACTCTTTTGGGACGGATTGGCGAGGCTCAGTGAGACGACCCACAGTTGGTTGAGTTGGTAGAGAAGCTTATAAGGGGGAGTCGTCCAGCCATTTGGGTAGATACACCATAGATGATAGGGGATAGTTGCATAGAGACGGTAGACTTTGTGTACCGCAAGATGAGGGTTTGAAGAAGGCTATTTTGGATGATGCACATCGTTCAAGGATGACTATTCATCCCGGTGGAGACAAAATGAACCAAGACATGAAGAGAGTTTTCTTCTGGGCCGGTATGAAGAAAGATGTAGCCGAGTATGTGGCTAGATGCTTAGTGTGCCAACAAGTTAAAGCGGAGCAAAGGAAACCCGGTGGGTTGCTACACCCATTGGAAGTTCCGCAATGGAAGTGGGATAGTGTCTCGATGGATTTCATCGATGGGTTACCGAGATCGAGGAAGGGCAATACGGGAATTTGGGTTGTGGTAGACAGACTTACCAAGAGTGCCCATTTTATACCCGTGAAGAGTAAGAGGACCGCTCCATGGCTTGCTTCAGTCTATGTTAAAGAGATTGTTAGATTGCATGGCGTACCATCCAGCATTGTGAGTGATCGAGATCCTATCTTCACTAGTGAGTTTTGGAGAAGTTTGCAAGAGGCGGTAGGGACTCAGTTGTGTTTGAGCACCGCATATCATCCTCAGACGGACGGTCAGACCGAGAGGGTGAACCGTATCTTAGAAGATCTTTTGAGGCTTTGTATCTTGGATTTTGGAGGTACATGGGAAGAACATCTTCCTTTGGTGGAGTTCGCATACAATAACAGCTTTCAGTCTAGTATTGGCATGGCACCTTTCGAAGCTCTTTATGGAAGGCCTTGTCTATCTCCTACATGTTGGTTGGAATCTACGGATAAGATCTTGCTTGGGCCAGATATGGTTAGAGAGACTTCAGAGAAGATTGATTTGATTCGAAGAAGGATGAAGGCAGCGCAAGATAGACAGAAATCTTATGCGGATCGGAGAAGGACGGATCTTGAGTTTGAGGTTGGGGACATGGTTTTTGTCAAAGTATCTCCGTTGATAAATGTTGTTCGCTTTGGGTCCGTTGGGAAGTTAGCACCGAGGTTTGTTGGGCCGTTTCCTATTAAGGAAAGGATTGGACGGATGGCATATAGGGTGGAGTTGCCCGACAGACTTAGTGGTGTTCATGATGTATTCCATGTATCACATTTGAGGAAGTGCTTACATGAGACCGCAGAGGTGGTAGAGCCGAGCTTGCTTAGAGATGTAGAGGTAGAGCGTGATGCGACGATTCGACGAGCTCCTACTCGCATCCTTGGGTCAGAAACTAGGAAGTTGAGGAATAGAGAAGTTCAGCTAGTTAAAGTGCAATGGGGAGATGACGAAAGCAATGCTACTTGGGATACGGAAGCAAAGATGCGTTCTTTGTACCCATTTCTTTTTGAGAGTATGTCTTTTAACTTCTCCTTTATCGCTTGTCTAGTACTTATCTTATCTTTAGTATATCCTCTCGCTAGTACCTATGACCTTTAGATAGGGTAAAGCCTATGGTTGAAACATGTGTTTGAAACATGTTATGGTTGATGGATGCATGTGGATGCAATTGTTTGCTAGTGGTTGCTCGTGGATGCATATACACACACATTAGGCACTAGATCGGCTCAGTCACTACATGTTGCATATCGCATAAATGGATGTGGTATTTAGATTGATAAATGTATCATGGCTGTGTTATCATGTGGATGATGCATTTTTGTGTATGGTTGTGCACGCATATAGAAATTGTATGTGTCAATAGGGTTTCGCATACATATTGGATGCATGGCACTATCATGGTTTGCATTAAGGAGGTCGACTGAATCAGTAGACCGCCTGATTCTGCATTAGTATACAGACATATACACACACATTCTGCATATGTTCATACATCATTAGAAGTTTCTAAGGATAATGGTTGCTTGTGGTTGATGGTTTAGTAGATGGTTGTTTGGTTGGTAGGATACGTTCTTCTTGACTTAGAGATTTCGAGGACGAAATCCTTTAAGTAGGGGAGAATGTAACACCCCGAATTTCAATTAACACTAATGGTTAGTAATTAAAGTATAATTAATCTCAGATATGAGAATCAGGGGAAACGGGCTGCGTCATTGCGTTCGTCTCGGAAAAATACGCGAAATAGAGTCCGAGTTTGCGTAAAACGGGTAACGTATGAAAGAGATATGGACGAACGAAGTTAGGCAGAAAAACCCGAAACAGGCCAGAAATGCACTGGCGCACTTGTGAAGTGCGCCAGTACAAAAATACACTGCGCACTTGGGAAGTGCGCCCATGTCGGGACAGGGAACCTGCACAGTTTCTAGAGAGTTCTGTGGTTGGGTGCACCAGTTTGGGGTTTGGGCTTGGTCTTAGGGCTGGTTTCTGGAAGGTTCCGAAATCTAAGGGTCCTAATCTAATTTAGGGTTAATCTAAGGGCCTAAAACACTCACCTAATCTATAAATACACCCTAAACCTACCCTAATCCATACTAAAAATAGAATTGAGGGCTACATGCCGCCAAATTAAATCTTAGAAGGAGCCTCAACTAATTTATGAAGAGGGTTGCAAGCTAATCACTCTCTAATCAACCTCTAATCCATTCTAAGCATCTTAATCTTCTTCATTTGGAGTGCAAATTGGCTAGTTGTGAGTTTCTATCACTCTAATGATCAATTGCTAAACTAAGTAGATGAGATATGATGAGATCATATGGTTTTGTTTGGGGATTAATGGGTTTTAAGTCATATGACATGATGTTAGTTTGCTAATGTATGTGGGTTATGCAAGTTTTGTGCTTTGTGATCATATGTTAATATGCAAGTTACATGTATGATAATATGCAAGTTACATGTATGATAATTATGCAAGTTGTATGTTTCTTCATATGCAAGTTTATGAGTTCATATGCAAGTATGTAACATGTTATGCAAGTTCATATGCAAGTTTATGAGTTCATATGCAAGTATGTAACATGTTATGCAAGTTCATATGCAAGTTTATGAGTTCATATGCAAGTTATGTAACATGTTATGCAAGTTCATATGCAAGTTATGTGACATATTATGCAAGTTCATATGCAAGTCATGTATTTATTAATATGTAAGTTTATGTAACATGTTATGCAAGTTAATATGCAAGTTATGTGACATGTTATACAAGATTATATGCAAGTTATGTGACATGTTATACAAGATTATATGCAAGTTATGTGACATGTTATACAAGATTATATGCAAGTTATGTGACATGTTATGCAAGTTCATATGCAAGTTATGTGTTTGTTAATATGCAAGATGGCACCTTTGAAACATGTTCATACATATGCAAGTTGACACCTTTTATATGTGTTATGTCATGAGAACGAAATTATGTGGGAACGATGGGGTTAATTAAATGCATATGTTAATAAGATTGTGTGAAATTAATATAATTATGCATAACATAAAATAAATGAACATAGTATGGGAATTTGCCTATTAAGTTAGGTGTACCCATACTATGTGTTGGGAATTTGCCTATTAAGTTAGGTGTACCCACACTTTGGAGTTGGGAATTTGCCTATTAAGTTAGGTGCACCCATATTCCTAAAATAAACAGGATAATTAACACAAATTATGGGGGTGATTAATTAGGAGTAATTAATCGATTAAGACACGAGGTTGGACCCGTTTGTAGTGTAAGACTGCCCGGAGTTTACCGGCTTAACCAGGCATCTACAAATGATGGTCCAATGTGAGGGGTCTTAATCATAAATTAAATATGTAACAATGGTAAATGACATGAGGTTGGACCCGTTTGTAGTGTAAGACTGCCCGGAGTTTACCGGCTTAACCAGGCATCTACAAATGACGGTCCAATGTGAGGGGTCCTTTACACGGTTACGGTGTTAATCAATTAAGAAACACTTAACCAGATAAGCATGTAGTGGGGCATGGGGGTTAAGTGGGTACCTTGGGTGGTATGTGGAAATTGCTAGTGGTTCCCAATAGAAAATATGATAAAATACTTAACCAAGATGAAACATGTAATTAAACATGATTAAAGGGTTAAGTGGGAAACACTAGTGTGTGGGCCAAGCTTAGGGGGATGGCTTGTGCTGGGGGCCCATTTCAACCAGTAACCCATACGTATCTTAGTGGGCTCGACCCATGTCGAGGACGGGACACACATACTGGGCTTGAATATAAGAGGCCAAAATGGGTTAGCGGTGGCAACGCAGGACCAACGGGTTTCATATGCGTGTGTGGACCCGGGCTGGTAAATAAGACGTTGTTGCATCGTGTAGATATAAGATGTGCACCGTTAGTTTTATCAGGTTGCCACGTTGGGGAATGGTACACCCCACGGTGGGGCCAGCACGGGTATCTACGTTAGGGAGCCGATCGAATGGGGAGTAGTGTGTACACCTAGTGGATTGTAGGGCCCCGTGGCATCTACTTAGTCACCTAGGGGTACGCGAGAACTATTAAGTTAATTTTATAAGTCCATGGGTGGGATCAACCGTTAAGTTAGGAATGAATGGTGTGGTGCAGTTTAGTAATTTACCTTTGGAAGGGTAGATGCGTCTTTATCTTTTATCTTAGTTTAGTTGACTGGTTAGTGTAGCCATTCATCCCCATTAGTTACCGTATATCAGTTTATGTCTTCTCTGCTTACTTTAACGATTGTATTGTTAAAGTTATAGGACTCGCTCAGACTTATGTCTGACCCAGTTGTTTTTATCTTTTTCCCAACCCTCAGGTCCTACGGTGGATCCTACCAGTAGTGGAGCTTGATCGGATTGTTGTTCCAGTCTTTAGGAGCTTGGATAGATGTAAAGCTCCAGTTACCCAATTATCTTTTCTTTTGTCATGGCTATTGTATGAGAGTGGGATTATGTACTTCTTTATTTTGATGGATATTGTACTTGACTTTTATTGTGGTTTTATGATGTAACCAGACATGTTTTACTTCCGCTGTTATGAGATGATGTTTTAAATTTCAAGTACTATTTATATCTGTCTTGTTGTAATTTTTCTGTTCTATATTCACTAAAATACTCCACCGATGCTATGGCATTCCCTTAGTGAGTGATCATAGTGGGAGTGGGATGTTACATATTCCATTCGAATTCATTTCAAAATCGCTTTATATTCAATTCATTTCGAAATTGCTTTATATTCAATTCATTTCGAAATTGCTTTATATTCAATTCATTTCGAAATTGCTTTTCAATATTCATTTTATTTCAAAATCGTTTTATATTCAATTCATTTCGAAATTGCTTTTCAATATTCATTTTGTTTCAAAAACGTTTTATATTCAATTCATTTCTAAATTACTTTTCAATATTCATTTCAAAATCGTTTTATATTCAATTCATTTCGAAATTGCTTTTCAATATTCATTTTATTTCAAAATCGTTTTATATTCAATTCATTTCGAAATTGCTTTTCAATATTCATTTCAAAATCATTTTATATTCAATTCATTTCGAAATTGCTTTTCAATATTCATTTTATTTCAAAATCGTTTTATATTCAATTCATTTCGAAATTGCTTTATATTCAATTCATTTCGAAATTGCATTATATTCAATTCATTTCGAAATTGCTTTTCAATATTCATTTCAAAATCGTTTTATATTCAATTCATTTCGAAATTGCTTTTCAATATTCATTTCAAAATCGTTTTATATTCAATTCATTTCGAAATTGCTTTATATTCAATTCATTTCGAAATTGCTTTATATTCAACTCATTTCGATATTGAAAATTCGAAATTGCTTTTCAATATTCATTTCAAAATCGTTTTATATTCAATTCATTTCGAAATTGCTTTTCAATATTCATTTCAAAATCGTTTTATATTCAATTCATTTCGAAATTGCTTTTCAATATTCATTTTATTATGAATCAAATCGATATAAATATCGTTCACGTCAAAATGGCGTCAATCTAATCAACACGGCTTCATATATTCCTTCATTTTATTCAACAAATGAATATTTATTTTTGTCAACACACGACTAATCTCAGCGAGTGAGTACTGTCCACGTGTGACTATTTTTGTTAAATTATTTCGTTCAACACATGACTAATCTCAACGGATGAGTACAGTTAACACATGAACCTTTATTTTATAGAGATAAAGATATAAATTTTATTGTTAAAATATTTCGTTCAACACATGACTAATCTCAACGGATGAGTACAGTCAACACATGAACCTTTATTTTTTAATATTCTTTATTTTCTAAATTGGAATGAGGCCCAATCAATCACCATATAAAGTTAATTGTATGGATTTTCATACATCACACGTATATCATAGCATTGAAAAATAATCAACCATCAACCAAAGTGCACTACACTGTATAAGCATCAAATATAGATATTTAACGCTTATAACAGCCTGTCAATCAATCGATCGACATATTGAATCAGTTAGGATGAGTGAACTTCAAATTTCATCCCAACACCCGTGTGGGGTTTCAAACAATCAAACACAGATTTTATTCGTGCAGTTGGGCGATGTGTAAAATTTATCGACCCAATCAATATCAGTCAAATCCGTGTATATCAACAAATCGGCCGATTTGTTTATAGATATTTATTTATTCACATTCACTATATTCATATTCTTGTTAAAAATTATATTTTTAACGATAAAACATTTTATTTGAACATATGAATTTTTATTCAGTTCATTCTTTAAATAAAATGATATTTTTATTTTCTAACTTATTTTAGAAAATTTCGGCGGCATAACGGCACGATACTAGAAACGGGACGAGGCCTAGCCTTATCCCCGGTCTAGTGAAGGCCCACGCCATTCACACATCAATCAAATTCACCATACAACCAAATTCAAATCAAATCATCTAACTAATTTTTGCAATCAAACAAACAAGTCCACGGTCTGTGGACGATTGTGTCGGGTGCTACTAAACACCGTCTGCATCCTAGTATATATATATATATATAACTAGAATATGAAATTGAAAGGTGAGAAATTCTCACCGATAGCTGTCCAATCATCTTGACTCTTCTTTGATAGAAATCTTCATCGTTATCGCATTCTTGTCATCTTCGTTGCTGTAGCCACTACATATGTAAAAATCGAATTTTTACTTCGCTATTCAATATATAAAAATCGAATTTGTACCTTATTATTCAATATATAAAAATCGAATTTTTACTATACTATTCAATACATAAAAATCATATTTTTATTATACTATTCAATATATAGAAATCAAATTTTTATTATACTATTCAATATATAAAAATCAAATTTTTATTATATTATTCAATATATAAAAATCGAATTTTTACTGCGATGTCATATAGATAAAAATTCCATTTCAAAAATATAGATTTCGCCTTTTCAAAAATATAGACGTCATCTTTTTTTTAAATATAGACTTCACCTTTATAAAAATCACAATTTTATTTTGCTACATATATAAAGGTGATATTTTTAATTCCATACATAAACAAAAATCATATTTTTACCACTTCTATATAGTAAAGATTATATTTTTAATACTTTAAAAATATAAAAATCATATTTTTAATCCTTTAAAAATATAAAAATCATATTTTTATTATTAAAAATCACTTCTTTTACAATGTAAAAATCTAATCTTCTTCACCATTTATATTTCTTACCCTATGCTTTACATTCTTGAATAAAACCAGAAAATAAAGTAGAATAAAAATAAAATAAAAAATTACAGGTGACTGATTTTCGAATGGAGGGCGGGGTGCAAGGTGGAGGGGCGGTCGAAGTGGAAGGCGTGCAGATCGGAGAGGACTTGGGAGGGCGCCATCGTCAGAATGAAAGGGGGGGGGCATCGATCCTCGGGCGACGGAGGTGTCGAAGATCTGCAGGTCGCGGGGGTGTCCATCCAGGGTGGCGGCGGAGCTCGGCTAGGCGGTTTGGGGTTCCATCGGTGTTAGGGTTTGAGGGGGAAAAGGAATCGGAGGGGATGAACGATGGTGGGGCGGAGGGAAGGTGGCGATGGCGCGGTGGACGATGAACGGAGCGTCGGCGATGTTGAACGGTGATGCGAGGAGGGGTGGGAACGAGGGCAGCGTCGGGTTTTTTTCTGAGCAAATGAAATGGGGTGGGGGGGTAAGGGTAAAAAGGGGAAATATATATATATATGTATAATATTATTTTAAATTTCCATCAAAAAGTAACTTTCATTTTCGACCTCGAAACGGGACCCACCGCCTGTCGTCCATGGCGTTTTACTCCCATTCCGAACACAATGAGATATGTATCGTAGGCTGATTCGGCTGTTACAATCAGTTTCCGTTAAATTTACATTTAAATCACTATATTGAATTTTAAACGTACATTTCAAATTACCGGGGTCACATACTAACTCTATAAATCCCATAAAAAATATTTTCTAGCTTCGTATTGACGATACGGTCCTAACAAAACTAGTTTCATCGAATTCTTAGACCGTTAGAAAAATGGCCATTTTCCAGTCGATTAAAATCAACTATAATTGGTCAAACGCGTTTTCCTTTGCCATGCTCACATATTGATTCGAAAAATTATGAAATTTGAAACCTAGCAATAATTTGACATCACGGATCCAACAAAAGTGGTTTCGTCGAAATCCGAGGTCGTTTGCAAAATTGTTATTTTTAAGGGCCCGAATTCCATAGCGACTATTCAGAATTTTCAACTGGACATATCTTTTGATTCCCGCTATGAAATTTCGATTTTTCGGATTCATTGGAAAGATATACCCAAATAGATCCTATTGTTTTTGGTTTCGCTAAAATCCGGATTGTTTTGCACCCGGTATATTCAATTGAAGTTTGAAATCGAATTATCGAACTACCGCGCCATTTTCAATTCTATTTATAATTATATATAATTATTTATATTCTAACGACGACGCATATAAATATATACGTTCTAATTATATTCAAAATAAATTTTATCGTCGATATTATTTAAAATAATCTATTTTAAATATTCAAAATTCGCTAAAATCGCCAAAACAAAAATTTTAAACTGGCCCAGATTTTCCGGGTTATTAGAATCTCCCCCACTTAAAACTTTTCATCCCCGAAAAGGAACAAAGTCGAAAGTGGTTTGATTAATCAACCCTACGTTCGATCTGGCTTCCATTCTCCAACTTTTCAGTTTCTGAGAATTTTCAAATTTTCAAAAATTTGGCTAACACCCTAAATTTTCGAAAAATTTCGCCATAACCTCCCCTACACCGGGAGCCACGGGAAAATCCCGAAATTTCCACAAAGGCCTTCAGATCTCAAAAAGAAAAAGAAAAAGCCAAGCGGCTAGCCAATAGGCTCATAAAATCATCATCACCCAAACAAAACAGTAAATTATATAGTAAACATGTACCTATTTGTCGGGCAAACAAATTTTATTCTCTGCTCAAGCCTCCTTGCTATGACCTGTTCAATGTAAGTATATGTATATGCAAGCAAATGCAACTAATTTTCAATACAATTCAATATTTGGTTCAATTAGACATAATGGTTCAAAATTATCAAACAAATAAACAAACAACACAAACATCAATCAATTAGTGGATTAACGTTTCAAATTCATAATTTTGATATATATATATACAAAAATCATGTTTTTGATGCCAATTCACAACAATGTGTTCTAACTATATAAGTTTTGGTTCTCACACCAGCCTAATGGAAATATATAGAAATCTAACCTTCGAAACACGAACACAAATTCTGATGATGATATATCAATCATCAGAATCATCTCCGGGTGTCTAGAATATGATTCTATATCTATCCAGTATATTAAAACTTCGAATATACGTTCATGACGCGTATATACAAAACCTTTATATATTGGATTGTCCATATTCAATATAAATAAATAATCAAATACGTTTTAAAATGGTTTAGATTTCAAAACAAAATTGTTTTCATTTGAAAAATATACTCTTCACACTCATTCTAGGATACTACTGATCCTATCTCTAACGAGTCATTCTAATTGGATATTACTAATCCAATATCTAATGAATTCTTTCCTATGTTTCTAATATGTCTTGTTCTCGAGCTCCGTACACCAAAGCTCTGATACCAAATGTGACGACAAGGAATTTCGCTCGATCCGAATCAGTCGTTAAACCGATCTAGACCGTTCGAAACCCCCGATCGTTTGAGAACAGGACAAATCAGAACACAAACAGAAGAACATTTCATTTTTATTACAACAAATCATCAGATACAAGAATATACAGAGTATAAATGAATAAATTACATTCGATTAATATCAGAGATTACAATAAATTACATAGCAGCGGAAAATAATACAAAGCACAACTGAAGGTGATATACGGATACAGAGCTTTCCGGATATCATTCCAGCTGCAAACCAGGATCCTGTGAATATAAATCTGCAAAACCAAAACTACTAGCTGCCCGTGCGGAAAATAGGGGCACCCAGAGTTTAGGTTGAAACAATAAACTCCAGGTCAGTCATGTGACTGGTGTGAGAACTAAAACAGTTATTTGAAACTTTACTTTAAAAGAGAGTAATTCAAGGGACCACGCCGTATAACACGGAACGGGATTCCTCCCAAGAATACCAGTGCATATAGATAAACAACGCAATGCTTTTTCGAAAAATGAAGCTATTATAAGACCCAGGTCCCATCACACAATGCAACGCAAGCCGGAAGATAGGGTTTTCCCTTATAATAGCCAAACATGCTTGGTACGTTTAAAACAAATCATTTGATACTATAATATGTGTATAGTGTCAAAACAATTTCAATCATAAATATAAATCATAGGCGGCATGGGTATCATCTATCATGTCGCCATACTAGTTCTACAATTAAAACCGCAATATCACGTATTGGAAATTGGATTTCCGTCATGAGTCGAGGCAAGGGGCAAGATCCTCTCCGCGCTCGAGACACTCTAGCAAATGCCTCAGGGCTACGCACTCTGGGCAACCCTGGATGCGGCTGGGCCGGTCCTCACAAACGTTAGAGGATTAATTATGCCTGAACACACGTTTCCCGGTCCTTACAGACCTATAATCGAGGCGCCTCATTCCAACAACCACAAAGGTGAAAAGTATATAAATGTCAGGGCTGGTAAGTTACTGACACCACCAAAGCTAGAAAGAAACGTTGTGCCCTCCCAGCGGTCCGTATCCCGTTTTTAACTCATACCGAGGTGTGAGGCTCGCGAATTCACGTTATACACAAAGCTGCCACGTAGGCCGTGCTTTGATCATCAACCACAAGACTTTGCTTTTCAACATAAGCCTTGATCCATGCAACTTAGCATGCCACACAGGCAATTCATGCCACGCGATTGATATCTATCGATATATAACCTCTAAACTCGTGCGTCTCAGAGAAGGGCATTAAGCAAGAGAATAAATTCTCCGCCGCCAAACATATATATATTTAACAGAAATCAATCAACACAGAATAAAATCCAATGTCAGACACACAATCCATTTACAAGTTCGTTCTAGGTCTGAACGAAACCGGAGGCACTTTCCTCGCATATCCATCCATCTCCAAGTACGTCTGGACGACCACCAACTATTTCCATCCTCTTGGGTGTACTGCCCAATCAGGATCGTCAGTAATTATCCAAACGATGTGAAGACTTCCGGTCTTCAACCACCGTCTTCCTCTTCGACATATCGTCGAATCGGTTATTCAGAATGGGTGTAAACCCGGCCTTTCCGAACAACCCGCGTATATTAAAACGAATGTTACACAAACTCAACATATGCCTCATTCCAATCCAGAAAATTCTTTTATTCCCAAAATCACTTTCCTAGGGGAAAGGTTCCCATTAATTTTATCCAAGATAAATTCTTTAAAATTTATCCTTTAATCTTCCTTTGGATGTCATTTCAAACCAAATTATGGTTTTCCAAACTAGTCGAGATTAGCGAACCACACCGAAGTAATTATTTATTTTATTTCCCAATCCCAACCTATTCATCCCATGAAGCAAAACTGGTAATACTCCATATCTAACACCACGGTGTTATCGGTAAAATTAATTACCATTTCACGTTCAAATCTAATTAAAGATTTAACTATCGCTTTGGAGCAAAACTGGCGATACTCCATTCTCGCTCATTTCTAAATTTGATAATTTAGATTATAGATTCACATTTCAATCAAATTACAGATTCATTTAAAACTCCTTTTACTGGGTTAAAGAACTAGGTGTTATTTAAAACACAGTTCACGACAAACCCAAATCACATTCTATTTATTATCGGGTTAAAGAACTAGTGTTATTTAAAACACCGTTCACGATAAACCCATTTCAAATCCAATCAAATATATTAGAAATTCCGATTATTTAAAACCCCTTTTTAAATCTAATTTATTTATTTAAAAACAAATCGGGTTTTAAATTTAGTTCAAACTAGTTCATTTTGATAAAAATCTATTTTTATCTTTTAAAATATGGAGTTTTTCATCCCAAATTTTCCCAAATCATTTCTTATGATTTTACACAAATTATTGATAATTTTAATAATTTTATCAAGGCCCGTACAGTCGATTTCCATCAGCGGCCATCGAACTGCACTCACAGCGACCTTTTCCGAATTTGATTTGGACGTATCTCCGAATCCAACCGTTAGATTTTGAATTTCTAATATTCTTTAGAAAGCTCTTTTCGATACGAACCCAACGGTTCCGGTTTTAGGAGAATCCGACGGTCGGATCTCCTGTAATGTTCGTTTGAAATAAATGGTCGAAATTCACGAACTGCCGCGGCGCGGCGCGTTCTATTCAGGCCATTATATATATAATATATATATATATATATATTATATACTATGTCGATTCCTAATTAAAAACGAATTTTATAAATAGTTTTGAATTCGTTTCAAAAACAATTTCTACCTTTATTTCAACTTCAAATCAACATTGAATTTCCTATTATAAATCCTTTTTACTTTCATTTCTATTTTATTTCCGTTCAAATCGATTTTAATTCGATTCGAATTCATTTCCTTTTTAATTCAATTTCGTTTCAAATTCGTTTTCTTTTCAATTCCAATTCATTTTCTATTCAATTCAAATTCGTTTTCTATTCAATTCAAATCAAATTCGTTATATATGCAATTGAAATCAAATTCGTTTCCTATTCAAATCAAATTCGTTATATATGCAATTGAAATCAAATTCTTTTTCTATTCCATTCGAATTCATTTCAAAATCACTTTATATTCAATTGATTTCGAAATTGCTTTATATTCAATTCATTTCGAAATTGCTTTATATTCAATTCATTTCGAAATTGCTTTTCAATATTCATTTTATTTCAAAATCGTTTTATATTCAATTCATTTCGAAATTGCTTTTCAATATTCATTTTATTTCAAAATCGTTTTATATTCAATTCATTTCGAAATTGCTTTTCAATATTCATTTCAAAATCGTTTTATATTCAATTCATTTCAAAATTGCTTTTCAATATTCATTTTATTTCAAAATCGTTTTATATTCAATTCATTTCGAAATTGCTTTTCAATATTCTTTTCAAAATCGTTTTATATTCAATTCATTTTGAAATTGCTTTTCAATATTCATTTTATTTCAAAATCGTTTTATATTCAATTCATTTCGAAATTGCTTTATATTCAATTCATTTCGAAATTGCTTTATATTCAATTCATTTCGAAATTGCTTTTCAATATTCATTTCAAAATCGTTTTATATTCAATTCATTTCGAAATTGCTTTTCAATATTCATTTCAAAATCGTTTTATATTCAATTCATTTCGAAATTGCTTTTCAATATTCATTTCAAAATCGTTTTATATTCAATTCATTTCGAAATTGCTTTATATTCAATTCATTTCGAAATTGCTTTATGTTCAATTCATTTCGAAATTGCTTTTCAATATTCATTTCAAAATCATTTTATATTCAATTCATTTCGAAATTGCTTTTCAATATTCATTCCAAAATCGTTTATATTCAATTCATTTCGAAATTGCTTTTCAATATTCATTTTATTATGAATCGAATCGATATAAATACCGTTCACGTCAAAATGGCGTCAATCTAATCAACACGGCTTCATATATTCCTTCATTTTATTCAACAAATGAATATTTATTTTTGTCAACACACGACTAATCTCAGCGAGTGAGTACTGTCCACGTGTGACTATTTTTGTTAAATTATTTCGTTCAACACATGACTAATCTCAACGGATGAGTACAGTCAACACATGAACCTTTATTTTATAGAGATAAAGATATAAATTTTATTGTTAAAATATTTCGTTCAACACATGACTAATCTCAACGGATGAGTACAGTCAACACATGAACCTTTATTTTTTAATATTCTTTATTTTCTAAATTGGAATGAGGCCCAATCAATCACCATATAAAGTTAATTGTATGGATTTTCATACATCACACGTATATTATAGCATTGAAAAATAATCAACCATCAACCAAAGTGCACTACACTGTATAAGCATCAAATATAGATATTTAACGCTTATAACAGCCTGTCAATCAATCGATCGACATATTGAATCAGTTAGGATGAGTGAACTTCAAATTTCATCCCAACACCCGTGTGGGGTTTCAAACAATCAAACACAGATTTTATTCGTGCAGTTGGGCGATGTGTAAAATTTATCGACCCAATCAATATCAGTCAAATCAGTGTATATAAACAAATCGGCCGATTTGTTTATAGATATTTATTTATTCACATTCACTATATTCATATTCACGTTAAAAATTATATTTTTAACGAAAAACATTTTATTTGAACATATGAATTTTTATTCAGTTCATTCTTTAAATAAAATGATATTTTTATTTTCTAACTTATTTTAGAAAATTTCGGCGGCATAACGGCACGATACTAGAAACGGGACGAGGCCTAGCCTTATCCCCGGTCTAGTGAAGGCCCACGCCATTCACACATCAATCAAATTCACCAAACAACCAAATTCAAATCAAATCATCTAACTAATTTTTGCAATCAAACAAACAAGTCCATGGTCTGTGGACGATTGTGTCGGGTGCTACTAAACACCGTCTGCATCCTAGTATATATATATATATATATATATATATATATATATAACTAGAATATTAAATTGAAAGGTGAGAAATTCTCACCGATAGCTATCCAATCATCTTGACTCTTCTTTGATAGAAGTCTTCATCGTTATCGCATTCTTGTCATCTTCGTTGCTGTAGCCACTACATATGTAAAAATTGAATTTTTACTTCGCTATTCAATATATAAAAATCGAATTTTATCTATAGTATTCAATACATAAAAATCAAAATTTTATTATACTATTCAATATATAAAAATCAAATTTTTATTATACTATTCAATATATAAAAATCAAATTTTTGTTATATTATTAAATATATAAAAATCGAATTTTTACTGCGATGTCATATAGATAAAAATTCCATTTCAAAAATATAGATTTCGCCTTTTCAAAAATATAGACTTCATCTTTTTTTAAAATATAGACTTCACCTTTATAAAAATCACATTTTTATTTTGCTACATATATAAAGATGATATTTTTAATTCTCTACATAAACAAAAATCATATTTTTACCACTTCTATATAGTAAAGATTATATTTTTAATACTTTAAAAATATAAAAAATCATATTTTTAATCCTTTAAAAATATAAAAATCATATTTTTATTATTAAAAATCACTTCTTTTACAATGTAAAAATCTAATCTTCTTCACCATTTATATTTCTTACCCTATGCTTTACATTCTTGAATAAAACCAGAAAATAAGGAAAATAAAGTAGAATAAAAATAAAATAAAAACTTACAGGTGACTGATTTTCGAATAGAGGGCGGGGTGCAAGGTGGAGGTGCGGTCGAAGTGGAAGGTGTGCAGATCGGAGAGGACTTGGGAGGGCGCCATCGTCAGAACGAAAGGGGGGGCATCGATACTCGAGCGACGGAGGTGTCGAAGATCTGCAGGTCGCGGGGGTGTCCATCCAGGGTGGCGGCGGAGCTCGGCTAGGCGGTTTGGGGTTCCATTGGTGTTAGGGTTTGAGGGGGAAAAGGAATCGGAGGGGATGAACGATGGTGGGGCGGAGGGAAGGTGGCGATGGCGCGGTGGACGATGAACGGAGCGTCGGCGATGTTGAACGGTGACGCAAGGAGGGGTGGGAACGAGAGCAGCGTCGGGTTTTTTTTCTGAGCAAATGAAATGGGGGGGGGGGTAAGGGTAAAAAGGGGAAATATATATATAATATTATTTTAAATTTCCATCAAAAAGTAACTTTCATTTTCGACCTCGAAACGGGACCTACCGCCTGTCCTCTATAGCGTTTTACTTCCATTCCGAACACAATGGGATATGTATCGTAGGCTGATTCGGCTGTTACAATCAGTTTCCGTTAAATTTACATTTAAATCACTATATTGAATTTTAAACGTACATTTCAAATTACCGGGGTCACATACTAACTCTATAAATCCCATAAAAAATATTTACTAGCTTCGTATTAACGATACGGTCCTAACAAAACTAGTTTCGTCGAATTCTGAGACCGTTAGAAAAATGGCCATTTTCCAGTCGATTAAAATCAACTATAATTGGTCAAACGCGTTTTCCTTTGCCACGCTCACATATTGATTCGAAAAATTATGAAATTTGAAACCTAGCAATAATTTGACATCACAGATCCAACAAAAGTGGTTTCGTCGAAATCCGAGGTCGTCTGCAAAATTGTTATTTTTAAGGGCCCGAATTCCATAGCGACTATTCAGAATTTTCAGCTGGACATATCTTTTGATTCCCGCTATGAAATTTCGATTTTTCGGATTCGTTGGAAAGATATTCCCAAATAGATCCTATTGTTTTTGGTTTCGCTAAAATCTGGATTGTTTTGCACCCGGTACATTCAATTGAAGTTTGAAATCGAATTATCGAACTACCGCGCCATTTTCAATTCTATTTATAATTATATATAATTATTTATATTCTAACGACGACGCATATAGATATATACGTTCTAATTATATTCAAAATAAATTTTATCGTCAATATTATTTAAAATAATCTATTTTAAATATTCAAAATTCGCTAAAATCGCCAAAACAAAAATTTTAAACTGGCCCAGATTTTCCGGGTTATTACACATTGGAGGTACCGCTTAGGCCTACATATATTATTATGTTGTATTTCACTTTGCACAAGTGCATAATGTTTACAAAAATTGGGTGCACACATGATGGATATATATTATGCGAGGGGTTAATTGACTTTTACCCTTATTAAATTTCGGGGACGAAATTTCCTAAGGGCAGGAAAATGTAACACCCGTATTTTGTAACAATTAAATAATTAAATAATGCATATGTGTATAAATATATGCATGGACATAGACATTTAAAAATATATATAATAATGATGATATGTGGTTGCATGTAATAAATACATGCACTGAAAAAGAAGAAAAGATTAGTGCAAATAAAAATATAATTCATGCATTGAAAGAAAGGATTGGTTGCATGTAATGTAAATATGTTGCATGCACTGATTTACAGATATTATGCATTAATATTAAATGAGAAATAAAAGAAAAAGATGCATGCAAAATGATAAAGTTACATGCAATGGTTTAATAAAAGATTATAACAAATATAAAAAAGAAGAATGAGAAAAGAACAATGACCACCATTGTTCTAAGTCTTGTTAACAAAATCCTTAGTAGTCCAGTTGGTTAGAACATGTTGTTTATATATAAAAGGTATAGTTCGATCCCCACCACCATCATATTTTTGTTTTAAGGAAACGACTAAAATAACACATGTTCTAAAGAGAAAATATGCATAAATGCGCATATAAGGAAAAGTATACATATAAGGAATTGTAGAAAAACATATGTATACATGTATATGTAAATATACATGTTTATATGTGCAGAAATATAAATATACAAGAGAAAAAGTTCAAGATAAGGCTGCAATCAAAGAAATATGGCAAGAATTAAATAATGGTTTAACACCGTTTGAATTTTGAAATCAAAATAAAAGTTGTGTGTATATATTTACATGTAAAAGGTCATTAGAAAATTTGTAAACAAACAAGAAGATTACATGTGAATATAACAGTTAAATAAATTCTAGAAATTTAAACATTCAAAAATTAATCTTCCGCACCAAAACAACTCGAGGCACCCATAGGGGGTCGACACCCCTGTAGGGGGTCGACACCCCTGTAGGGGGTCGATAATGGGGTCGACACCCCTCTAGGGGGGTCGAAACTGGGGTGGACACCCCCCAGATCTGACTAGATTCATCTCCGAATCTGGACTATTTTCTTAACTAGGTTCATTGCTAACTATTTTTCTGAAGAGATTTGAAGAGAAAGAAGAATGGCAGAGTATACGCGTTATCTCGGAAAAAATGAGATTGTTGCTGAAAGAAAAAGGGAAGAAAGAGGAAGAAAATTGAATAGACCAGGTCTAAGAAGTTACCTTACTTCGAATATGATTACGAACACCTTCTTATTAATATTCATTCTTCTCCTCCATATCATGATTTAGAATTTTCCTAAACAAAATATCTTATTTTTCTGAAGAGATTTGAGGAGAAAGAAGAATGGCAGAGTATACGCGTTATCTCGGAAAAGAGTCTAGCCTAAATCTCATTTTTACGAGATAACGCGTATACTCTTCCATTCTTCTTTCTCCTCAAATATCTTCAGAAAAATAAGATATTTTGTTTAGGAAAATTCTAAATCATGATATGGAGGAGAAGAATGAATATTAATAAGAAGGTGTTCAAAATCATATTCGAAGTAAGGTAATTTCTTAGACCTGGTCTATTCAATTTTCTTCCTCTTTCTTCCCTTTTTCTTTCAGCAAGAATTATGGATCCATGGTTGTTAGGTTCTAAATCAAGTTAGGGGAAACCATGGAATGCTAGAACTGGACCAAATTTAGGATTTGGAAAGTAAATTAGGTGAGTGAATTTAAGCTATATCATTTTTGATAATGGTATATTATCGTTTGACATTCCTCGTTAGTATGCAATGTAAATCAGCTAGAATCTTAAAGTGATGAAATGCTAATATGACTTGTTGAAGTATTAAAATGTTAAAATATTAATATATTAGAAAATTCATAGGTTGAAACGCTTAATGTACTGAAATGTTCACCTATGGAAATGTAAACTTGTTAAAAATACATGTAGCTATTACTGTTGTTTTAATTACATGTTAGCTTGTGATAATTATGTACTTGAACCCTTAATTGTAGAAATGGGAATAATTACATGTTAAATTAGAATAATTACATGATTTGAAAATCGTATGTTACTTTGAAATGAAATTAATTATATGTTAGTAAGAACATATGACATAAAATGGGCTTAATATGATGACATTTAAAATAGTTTGCAGTAAAAATGTGGAAAAAAATAATATGCCTAAATTTATAGTAAATAGGAAATTGTAACGCACCTAGATATGAGGTTAAATTCAACTTTTGGTTGAAGTCTGCCCAGAACCGCCCGGCATATCCAACATCCACAAGTTGTTAATTTAATGTGAGGGGTCTGGTGCATAAATAAAACATGTAACGATGCTAAGACTCGAGGTTAAGTCAACTTGTGGAAGAAGTCTACCCGAATCCGCCCGGCAACTCCAACATCCACAAGTGGTAGGCTTAATGTGAGAGGTCTAGCACATAAGCATATGTATAAATATATGAATATAAAAGGACAGAAATAAATGGCATTAGTTGTAATTAATGGAAATGAATGGAAGTTACAACAGTCAAAGAAAGGGAATGCACGAGGAACGATAAAAACCTATTGTAAATAAATTACATTAAGGAGAATGTTGTATAAGGTAGGCTTGTCCTAGGGACAAGTGGAAATTATAACTTATGTTAAAATAAACGATAAAGGAAATGAAGTAACTTGTGTAATAAGATAAGTTGTAATTAATTGTAAATTAAGTTATTTGTGAGAACG
Source organism: Allium sativum (assembly GCA_030737875.1). Classification (NCBI taxonomy): domain Eukaryota; kingdom Viridiplantae; phylum Streptophyta; class Magnoliopsida; order Asparagales; family Amaryllidaceae; genus Allium; species Allium sativum. The sequence goes on from CM060923.1 coordinate 654,702,951, forward strand.
ATAATCTGGAATATGTAAAAAAGGACAAAATAAGTTATAATTATGGAAAGGAAACTTATTAGTAAACATTAGTTAAGAGAACTAAGTTAATTAGTAAAGAACGATAAGTTGTAGTGATAGTATAAGATGGAATTATGATTAAATGAGAAACAAAGAGGCAAACTTATGAAATGTAATAAGTTATATTTAAAAGACATATTAAAAAGAAAACATGTGAATTGAGATATACTTAATTACATATTAAGTAGAACATGTTATTGTAAATATGAAATCAAACAAGAATATAACGGGATTGTGGATTACAGACCTTGGATCACTATATAGAGAATAACATGTTATGGGTTTATTAATAAACTTGAATGGGTTAAGTTATATGACTATGATTAATAAGCAAGAGGAACTTGGTAACTTGAATAATAAGTCAATGTGAATGGGAATAACCAGTTAGATCAAAATCCAATAAGGTAGAGCAAGCTCATAACTGAAGGTTTAGGCATAGGGTATAATAACATATTATAATGAGGCGCTTGGACCATTACACACGTTTGAGGGTGAATAACCCAACGGGGTAGATCATCGTTGTGTCGTGAGGCACTGGGGGAGCGCATGTACACCTGATTATTCTGTCAGCTCCGAAGGACTGGAAGGAGAAGCACGCGGCTTCCTAGGAAGTGGAAGGTTCCGCTAGTAGTCCTCTATGGTGGTGAAGTGTTCAGGCTGCACTCACAGAGGTTGGTCTGCGCGTAACTACCTGTTGTGTTTCCTTGACTACAAATGTAGCTTTGCAGTCAGAACGCTATGATGAGATAACATTAGGGTGATTCGGTGATTGCCTCAATAGGGACGTTGGGTCACAATCAACCAGGATAGTAGATCGTCGGGTACCTGTCATTGACAGCTAGTGGGATGCGAAAAGACTAGAGCTAAACCCAAGACGCCATCCACCTTTCACTCTCAAGGCACGGTGGTTGAGGGAAGAAGCCAACCGGATGTTTAGATTGTTTGTTAGGGTCAAGTCCCTTAGCTCTTGTAGTTGAGGGAGGGGCCGAGGTGAGGCCATAGCCACCACGAAAAACATACCTAAAGGATATCTGTATTTTGAGGCTCTAAAGGTGGGTCTGTACAGATATGGAAAAGTTCCCAACCAAGTTCCATGTTTCTTGTATAGCCCTGCCATGGAACTCGGTGCACATTAGAGGTTATGTGCGGTTAAACATCCAATACGACTGACGACACATACGTGGGAAAGTCTAGATACATGCATGTATACACAGGGTGGTGTATCGTAGACTTGAGGGCATTACTCCATGATGGAATCTGATTCGATCGAAGGTGGCAGTGTGTATGCTTACGTAGCGTAGTAATGGCAGATATATGTGGAACGTAACATTGTTATATAGAGATTCATACGTCAATCCAACAAAAGATGAGGGACTGCATACATTTTTATGACATTACGTTGGAGACCGTGCGAGTGGGATACCCTAGGGTATACCTTAATACTGGGGGTAGCTACATATATACTGAATTAGGTTAATCCACTGTGAGTAAATTGGTACGACGTGTGTGTATGCCTAGGGTGCTATTAACCCAATTAACTTAATAAATAAGAAAATTTAATTGAACGATATATGTAGGGTTATCCAAAATGTGTAGCTTAAATTTAGTCACCAGAATTTGTGTTTTGACCCGCTCCTTATCATATACTCGCAAGTTAGACTTGTGGTAGAGATATGATAGCTTTGGATACTAGTTAGGCAATATCATAATTTGGGTAAGGCTATATTTTGTTATATTATATTTTATCCATTCTGCTATGAGATATTATCTGAGCTCTGATATATTTTATCTCTGTCTTCTCCAGGATGCTAGGGCAACCAACACGAGTTTCTACAGATCAGAATTTTGAAAAAATCCATTCATCGGAATTCGGGCTGTTACAACCCATCCTCACCTGGGTCTACCCATGGGTTGATCCATGTGGCCTTGGGTCGACCCGTAGGTCGACACGGCCTTCTCATCAGTTGCAGGGTTTAGTGGGGTAACACCCCACCTCCATTAATGTCACTCACAAAGGGAATGCATTAATTTTAGTGGGGATCATAAGAATATAGAACAGATAAAATTACAAAGCAGACAAATTTAAGCAGCGGAAAACAATTAGAACTTTTATTCCATAGTAGCATAATAGGATAAACTTTCATAAGGGTTGTTTCAAATATCAACACCAAAACATCAAAACCCATTATATCAAATATCTGTCTTATTTGTCAAAAGAAGCATAATACAAAATAACATAACATAATTCCCCAATTAAGCAGTAGCCAGCCATAGCAGTAAAGCAAAGAGTCCAAAGCAATACATCACAGTCTTCGAGCTTGAAAAGAATCTGAACTAAGCGGTGGTATTCCCCCCCGTGGAACGGGGGGGGGGGGGGGGGGACAAAAGAAAGAAGACGAAACAAAAACAGAGTCAGACATAAAGCCCAGTAAGTCCAGTGACTTTCAGCATGTAAACAGGTAAAGTTATCATGACATTAATAAACTGGATACAAGACATAACCATGATAATAAGCATCGCAAGATAACGAGATGAGCATAAAATACGACTATAACATGATAAGGTATTGTAATGATTCCTAATTTCTCTGCACCACCTAACTAGTGTTCAACTAATGCCATTTGTTACAAAACAAGATAAGTGATCCTCATTTCCCACATGATAGTTTTATAGGTACATATCTCATGATGAGGGTCCCACCTCATATTGACAGTTTACCTATCCCCACCGTACCAATCTTAATTGATCGGCTCCTACTCATAACGTTCCGCATGTGTTTGTTTCAACCCGGCCCTTACTTGTAGATACCTGTGCTGGTCCCACCATAGGGTGTATCATTTTCTAGGGTGGCAACCCGATACAGTTCTAGAGTGCACAGCTTTATACCTACTTGGTACTTAGTCTCTAAATTTTCCCATGCCGGAATTACGTGCACGCCCGTAATCCGTAGGAACCTGCACTATCGTACCATCTGCCGCTATTTTGACCGCTTATAATCAGCCCAGTAATCGTGCCCCACCCTGCCTAGCTCAGGGTCCCGTTGATACCTAATGTAGGTTACTGCTGAAAAGGGTCCCGCTACTAGGGTTTTCCTAGGGTCTATTCGTATACCCCCCATATTGGTTAAGTTTCATCAATCAATCAATTCAAGTATACTTAACCCACCCATTTATCATGTTATATTGGTTAAGTGTCATTAATCCAGTTGAGTTACTTAATCCACCCAATTGTCATGTCATATTGGTTAAGTGTTGCATGTTGACCCTACCGTACTTGACATGTTTGTTTAGCATTAATTATTTATTAATGCATCAACCTCTCACATTGGACTTATTTGCGGTAGATGGATTGTGCTGGGTGGTTCCAGTAAGTCTTACACCGCAAACCCATTCCAACCTCGAATTCCAGCATTCAATGCGCTAACCTCTCACATTAGACTTGTTGTTTGCGGTTGCTAGATTTGTCGGGCGGTTCCGGGCAGTCTTACACCACAAACTCATTCTAACCTTGTGTTAGGCATTATTTCCCATTTATCCTCGCCTTTGACCTCTCACATTAGATTGTTGTCGTTGCGGTTGCTGGATGTGCCGGGCAGTTCCGCGCAACCTTACACCACAACTCAAATCTAACCTCGTGTCTTATGCAGCCATTAGATTTAATTAAATTATAACTTTCCAATTATGTCCAAATTCCAATTTTTACATGCCAATTATCATATGCCCAATTATTGATTTACATACCAATTTACATATGCCCAATTATTGATTTACATGCCAATTTACATATGCCCAAATATTGATTTACCTGCCAATTTACATATGCCCAAATATTGATTTGCAAGCCAATTTATCCAAACTTTCAAATATAATAATAATAATAATCCATCATAAATTATTCCCAATAATTCTACCAAACATGTTATGCCCATAAATTCACCCAAATAGGCAATACCCAATATTCCCCGTATTCCAAACGTTCGTATTTCGCGATTTCAGCCTAGGTTCGAAGTTAACCCAGGTTCAATAAAAATAAATAAATAGGGGGAGATAGAAGTTGCATAAAATAAGAACAGAGAGAAAATAGGCATGAAAATATCATCACAGACATGAAGGCTAAGACTTGATAAGAACATCATCATGAACATGAAAAACTGATGTACAACAAGATAAACTGATGATAATTGCATCAAGAGAATAAGAATAGAAGCAAAAGAACAACTTAGAATCAGGCATAGTTTCAATTTCATCTTATTACATGTCAAGGCTAGATTTAGGTGTTCAAATCTAAAACTAACTGAACTTACACCGTTTGGATTAGAAAAGACAATTGAATCGCTTGTTGTTGTTGAAGAACTCTAACTTGATATTGATTAATCCTCTAGGTTGATGAAGAACTTTTTGATTTGATTTAGGTTTTAGTGAAGGCTAGGTTTAGATGTGAGTTTGGCGGCATGGAGGCGCCATGAGAGTGAATAATAGAATTAGGGTTTAGGTTTGGATATGCGTTTATAGGTGTGTTAGGAAAATCTTGGCCTTCAGATTAGCATAGGAGTCATCAGAGCCATCTAAACCAAAGAGACATGTCACCCAGGCAACCATAGAGCGACACATAAGCCCTAAAACACAAAATTTCGTCATAGGCCATTCTAGGCCGACGGGGTCGATTCCAAACACCCTGCGTTTACCCTGGGGTCGACCCGGCGGGTCTTGGGTCGACCCATAAAATAGGTCGGCTTGGTGTTTTGCCTTCCCGCTTTCGATGTTTTGAAATTTTTTCTTGAATTTTAGGTTGATTTTTATTTTATTAATTTATATATATACATATATTTCCCTTATATTTATACAAACTTCCAAGGTCCATAACTTTCTCATACATTATCCATTTAATGTAAACTTTGGGTCCATCTTGACCAGAATTTTGAGAAGAACGCAATGGTACATTCTATTTTAATTAATTCTTACTTTTAAAATTAAGTATTCTTTTGATTCGTCTATTAATATTCATAGAAAATTATGGGGTGTTACATTCTCCCTTCCTTAAAGGATTTCATCCCCGAAATCTTTAAGTTAAGAAGAATGCATCCTACCATCCAACATCCATCTACTTAACCATCATTCACAAGCATCCATTGTCCTTAAAAAAGATTTCTAATGTTATATGAACATATGCTAAAGTGTGCGTGTATATGTTCTTTATCTAATGCAAAATCAAGTGGTCTACTGATTCAGTTGACCTCCTTAATGCGAATAATATTAGTGCCATGAGTCCAATTATGTATGCAATTATTCCTAATGTACTTCATAACCTTTACATGATTGCACAATCATTCATCCATATGCAACATTCATATGATAACACGTCCAATTTCAGTCTCATCCACAACCAAACATATATATATAGATGCAATGTGAAAGTGACTTGAGCCGATCTAGTGCCTAAGGTGTGTGTGTAAATGCATCAACGATCAACCACTAGCAACCACTTACATCCACTTGCATCCACCAAACATAACATGTCTCAAACACATGTTTACAATCATGGGATATTCCTAGCTAAAGGTCGATGATATAATCAAGAGGACATCCTAAATGATAGAACAAGTATGAACGAAGCGATAGAAAAAGGGAAAATTAAGAACATACCCTCAAAGAGAAAAGGATACTACGTACGCATCTTAGCTTCCATCTCCCTAGTAGCGTCTCCTTCATCACTTCCCCAATGTACTTTGAGTAGCTTGACTTCTTTGTTGCATAACCTCTTGACCTCCGATCCAAGGATGCACGTAGGGGCTCGTCTAACCGTGGCATCTCGCTCCACTTCAACTTCCTCAAGTATACTCGGGTCCACCACTTATGTGGTGTCATGTAAGCACTTCCTCAAATGTGATACGCGAAACACTGCACACCACTAAGCTTCTCGGGCAATTCTACTCTGTAGGCCATTTGTCCAATTCTCTCTGTAATAGGAAAGGGTCCTACGAATCTCGGTGCTAGCTTCCCTATCGACCCAAAGTAAACAACATTCCTTAACGGTGATACTTTGACAAAGACCATGTCCCCGACACTGAACTCAAGGTCGGTCCTTCGCCTATCATCATACGACTTTTGCCTATCTTGTGCGGTCTGCATATGTCTTCGAATTAGATCCACTTTCTCCGAAGTCTCTCTAATCATATCTGGCCCAAGTACTAGCTTATCTGTGGATTCCCAACAACAAGTTGGTGATCCACATGATCGTCCATAAAAAGCTTCAAAAGATGCCATGCCAACGCTAGACTGATAGCTGTTATTATATGCAAACTCTACAAGTGGAAGGTGGTCCACCCATGTCCCGCCAAAGTCCAAGATACAAAGCCTCAAAGGGTCTTCTAGAATCCGATTCACCCTCTCGGTTTGGCCGTCTGTCTGAGGATGATACACCGTGCTCAAGCATAACTGGGTCCTTCTTGCAAATATTTCCAAAAGTCACTAGTAAAGAAAGGATCACGATCGCTTACTATGCTAGAAGGTAAACCATGCAAATGAACTATCTCCCTAACATAAATAGGTGCTAATGATGATGTAGTCCTCTTTCTCTTGACAGGAATGAAGTGAGCAATCTTCATAAGTCTGTCCACTATCACCCAAATACTGGTATTGCCTCTTCTAGACCTAGCCAACCCACCTATAAAGTCCATCGAGATACTCTCCCATTTCCACTGCGGAACCTCTAGAGGATGAAGCAGTCCACCGGGCTTTTTCTTCTCATCCTTGACTTGCGGACATACCAAGCATTTAGAAACGAACTCAGCCACGTCCTTTTTCATTCCGGCCCAAAAGAAAACTCGCTTCATGTTTTTGTACGTCTTGTCACCACCGGATGTATGGTCATCTTAGAATGATGGGCTTCCTCAAGAACTGTCTTCCTCAAGTTCTCGTCTTGTGGTATACAAAGTCTCCCGTCCCTATGTAACCAACCCTTGTCATCTAAGGTATACCTACCAAGATGGCTCGAAGACTCCCCTCCTACGATCTTTTCTACTAGCTCAAGCAACTGTAGGTCATCTCGCCGGGCCTCTCCAATCCGTCCCAAAAGCGTAGGTCTTACCTCTAAGGATGCTAACAAACAGATCACATAATCGACGGAGGGTATAAAGTCAAAGGCCGCTATGTACTCTAAGCTCTGGCCCTCCACAAACATAGGACTCAAAGTCAACTTCTTCCTACTCAAGGCGTCGGCTACAACATTACCCTTGCTAGCAGTATATGCGATCTCAAAATCCTAGGATGCTAAGAACTCATCCACCTTTGTTGCCTCAAGTTATGATCTTTCTGCGAGAAAAGGTACTTCAACGATTTGTGGTCAGTATACAATTAAAACTTCTCACCTAGGAGATAATGACGCCAAAACTTAAGTGCAAAAATGATGGCAGCTAACTCTAGATCGTGGGTTGGGTAGTTTTTCTATTGTAGTTTCAACTGTCTTCCACCATAAGCTACTACCTTCCCTTCTTGCATCAAGACAGTCCCTAGTCCCGTACCGCATGCATCCATGTATACTATAAATATTTTACTCCCGCTTGGCAATGTCAACACTGGGGCTGTTGTACGAGCCCTTTTCAATCATTGGAAAGCAATATCACAATCAATGTCCTAAGAAAAGGCTAGATTCTTCTTCGTCAATCTAGAAGCCGGGCTGATATCTTCGCAAAGTCCTTAATGAACTTCCTATAATAGCCCGCTAATCCAAGAAAGCCTCGCACCTCTATTGCATTCTTTAGGATCTTCCAATCTTGCACCGCAACTACTTTTGCGGGGTCTACAGCTATCCCGTCTTTGGATACCACATGTCCTAGAAACCTTACTTCTTCTCTCCAAAAGTGACATTTGGAGAACTTTACTTTAAGATGATGTGCTCGATGGGTATCCATGACTGCCCTCAAATGCAAAGCATGTTCATCCTCGTTCTTTGAGAAAAACAAGATGTCATCCACGAAGACTATCACAAACTTATTAAGGAACTCACTAAACACCCTACTCATCAAGTCAACAAAATAGGCGGGTGCATTCATCAAACTGAAACGCATGACGAGCCATTCAAAGAAACCATCATGGGTCCTAAAAGCAGTCTTGTATGTACTGTCCTCAACCACTCTTTGCTGATGAAAACACGTAGCCAAATCTAATTATGAGAAAACGAACGCACCTACAAGCTGGTCAAACAAATCATCTACTTGTGGATGTGGGTGCCTATTTTTCTTAGTCAGCTTGTTTAACTCTCTATAATCCACACAAAAGCGAAGTGAACCATCCGCCTTAATAGCGAATACTACTGGAGCACCCCATTCAAAAATACTTCGCCTAATAAAACTCTTCTCAAAGCAACTCTTTAACTTGTTTACTATGCTCCTTCCTTTCCCTAGGAGCCATGTGTCATACGGGTAAAGAAATTGGTTTGGCATTATCAACCAAGTATATGTGGAAATCTATTTCACATTTAGGGGCTAAACCCTTTACCTCATCAAAGAAATTGGGATACTCATGGACTTCTAGAACATATTGTAAATTATCAATAGATGCATCCAGTGATTCTAGGTAACTAAGCATGACAGAACCCTTGGGTTTACACGAGATTTCGAGGGTATTACTGAGATGAGTCAAAAGTCTAACTACCCTCCTTTCACAATCGAGAATGGAACCATTTCTGGATAACCAATCCAACCCTAGAATCAACCCATAGCCCATGAAACCAAGAACATATGCATTACATGGAAACTCAACATTAAGTATAGATATTCCCAAATCCAAGCAAATCATAGATAAATGAGCCGAACCCCCAATCGGATTTGAGACAACAATGGGATTCTCTACCATTCGTGTACTAAGGTGCAAAGGCTCTACTATAGAAGCGGATATAAAAGAATGCGATGCGCCAGAATAAAAAAGAGTGCGTACAGGATGATCAGCAAGAAAAACTAAACTTTCAACTGAAATATTTCTACCTCTCTCTTGAGTGGGTGCCATGAGAACATGAACCGGCCCTCCAGAAGGACCTTCCCTTTGCCCTTGCTTCTTTGGGCAATCCTTAACCACATGTCCTATCTCGCCACAATGGAAACAACCAACCGTCTTCCTCTTCTTCTTTCTATAGTCTTTAGCGATGTGGCCAATGATACCACAGTAGTTACACTTCCTCTTGTCATGTGGCTTGTTGTTCTTTCCACCCTTCTTATTGTCCACCTTCTTGTTTTGAGGTTCATCCTTCTTCACTTCTTTGTTCCCACCCTTGTATTCTTCATGTAATAGCGCCATGTCGACCAATCTCTCAAAAGTTGTGCCCATTGGAATATGGGACTAGCTAGACCATGCAATGGTTCATTCAAGCCTCCAACAAAATGTAAAGCTTTCTTGTGAGGTGTATCTACCAACTCCAACCCAAATCTTGCAAGCAAATTGAATTTGTTGACGTATTCCTTAACTGATATGCTCCTTTGTTTGAGTGCTAGAAACTTCTCCATCTGCAGGCTTTGTTCAGCTGGCGAGAGGAACTTCATCTCAAACTTCCGCCTAAAGTCCACCCAAGTCTTAACTGGTTGCTCAGCACTTGTAACTTCCCACCAGTAAGAGGCTACTTCCTTCATTAACCAAGCGTCCAATTGTATCTTCCTCCTATCATCCACTTCAAAGATAGTAAACAACTCTTCTGTTTCCTTGAGCCAGTTTCGTGCTTCAACAAACGTCTCAGTCCCTTTAAAGATCTTTCCGCCCATAGCACGGAAGTCCTTACAAATCTTAGCAAAAGCATCTACACGAGGAGCGACAACAGCTGATGGAGGAGGAAGAGGAGGAACATTGGCTGGGTCCGCGGTAGTGGCCCTAGCCTCTAGGTACCATCTGAACCAAGCGGGTATCGGGACACCCTCAGGTATCTCGGGTTCCCCAGACATGTTGAAAAGAAAAAGGAAAGGGTTGAAAACAAAGAAAAGAAGGATAGTGCATATGGCTTTGGGGAATATGCCTTTTTAAAATAACAATACTTTTCCTTGAAAATGCTTCTTTAAATCGTGGTTTTGAAAATATTTTCTTTAAAATATGCATTTGAAAATAGTTTTCAAAATCTTTTATCCTTTCTGGTAACCTTCAGCTCTAATACCACGTGTAACACCCCACCTCTATTAATGTCACTCAAAAGGGAATGCATTAACTTTAGTAGGGGTCATAAAAGTATTGAACAGATAAAATTACAAAACAGACAAATTTAAGCAGCGGAAAACAATTGTAACATTTATTCCATAGTAGCATAATAGGATAAACTTTCATAAGGGTTGTTTCAAACGTCAACACCAAAACATCAAAACCCATTATATCAAATATCTTGTTTCTCAAAAGAAGCATAATACAAAATAACATAACATAATTCCCCAATTAAGCAGTAGCCATGCATAGCAGTAAAGCAAAGAGTCCAAAGCAATACATCACAATCTTCGAGCTTGAAAAGAATATGAACTAGGCGGTTGTATTCCCTCCCTATGGACCTGGGGGGAAATGAAAGAAAGAAGGCGAAACAAAAACAGAGTCAGACATAAAGCCTGGTATGTCCAGCGACTTTCAGCATGTAAACAGGTAAAGGTATCATGACATGAATAAACTGGATACAAGACATAACCATGATAATAAGCATCGCAAGATAACGAGATAAGAATAAGATAAGACTAGAACATGATAAGGTATCGTACTGATTCCTAATTTCTCTGCACCGCCTAACTAGTGTTCAACTAATGCCATTTGTTACAAAACAAGATAAGTGATCCTGATTTCCCACACGATAGTTTTATAGGTACATATCTCATGATCAGGGTCCCACCTCATATTGACAGTTTACCTGTCCCCACGTACCTATGTTAATTGATCGGCTCCTACTCATAACGTTCCGCATGTGTTTGTATCAACCCGGCCCCTACTTGTAGATACCTGTGCTGGTCCCACTATAGGGTGTATCATTTCCTAGGGTGGCAACCTGATACAGTTCTTGAGTGCACAGCTTTATACCTACTTGGTACTTAGTGTCTAAATTTTCCCATGCCAGAATTACGTGCATGCCCGTAATCCGGCGGAACCTGCACTGCCGTACCACCTACCACTATTTTGACCGCTTATAATCAGCCCAGTAATCGTGCCCCACCCTGCCTAGCTCAGGGTCCCATTGATACCTAGTGTGGGTTACTGCTGAAAAGGGTCCCGCTACTAGGGTTTTCCTAGGGTCTATTTGTATACCCCTCATATTGGTTAAGTGTCATCAATCAATCGATCCAAGTTTAGTTAACCCACCCATTCATCATGTTATATTGGTTAAGTGTCATTAATCCAGTCGAGTTACTTAACCCACCCAATTGTCATGTCATACTGGTTAAGTGTTGCATTTTGACTTAACCCTACCATACTTAACATGTTTGTTTAGCATTAATTAATTATTAATGCATCAACCTCTCACATTGGACTTATTTGCGGTAGCTGGATTGTGCCGGGTGGTTCCAAGCAGTCTTACACTACAAACCCATTCCAACCTCAGGTTCAAGCATTCAATGCGCTAACCTCTCACATTAGACTTGTTGTTTGCGGTTCCTTGTTGTGCCGGGCGGTTTCAGGTAGTCTTACACCACAAACTCATTCTAACCTCGTGTTAGGCATTATTACCCATCTAATCTTCGCCTTTGACATCTCATATTAGATTCTTGTCGTTGTGGTTGATGGATATGCCGGGCGGTTCCGGGCAGCCTTACACCACAACTCAAATCTAACCTCGTGTCTTAGGCGGCCATTAGATCTAATTAAATTATATACTTTCCAATTATGTCCAAATTCTAATTTTTACATGCCAATTATCATATGCCCAATTATTGATTTACATGCCAATTTACATATGCCTCATTATTGATTTACATGCCAATTTACATATGCCTAATTATTGATTTACAAACCAATTTACATATGCCCAAATATGGATTTATATGCCAATTTACGTAAGCCCAAGTATTGATTTACATGCCAATTTACATATGCCCAAATATTTATTTACATGCCAATTTACCCAAACTTGCAATAATAATAATAATAATACCCCGTATCCATCACAAATTATGCCCAATAATTCCACCAAACATGTTATGCCCATAAATTCACCCAACTAGGCAATTTCCAATATTCCCCGTATTCCAAACGTTCCTATTTCGCGATTTCAGCCTAGGTTCGAAGTTAACCCAGGTTCAATAAAAGAAAATAAATAGGGGGAGATAGAAGTTGCATAAAATAAGAACAGAGAGAAAATAGGCATGATAATATCATCACAGGCATGAAGGTTAAGACTTGATAAGAACATCATCATGAACATGAAAAACTGAAGTACAACAAGATAAACTGAAGATAATAGCATCATGAGAATAAGAATAGAAGCAAAAGAACAATTTAGAATCAGGCATAGTCTCAATTTCATCTTATTGCATGTCATGGCTAGATTTAGGTGTTCAAATCTAAAAATAACTGAACTTACAATGTTTGGATTAGAAAATATAATTGAATCTCTTGTTGTTGTTGAAGAACTCTAATTTGATATTGATTAATCCTCTAGGTTGATGAAGAACTTTTTGATTTGATTTAGGTTTTAGTCGCGGCTATGTTTAGATGAGAGTTTGGTGGCATGGAGGCGCCATAAGAGTGAATAATAGAATTAGGGTTTAGGTTTGGATATGTATTTATTGGTGCGTTAGGAAAACCATGGCCTTTAGATTAGCATAGGAGTCATCAGAGCCATCTAAACCAAAGAGACATGTCACCCAGCCAACGACAGTGTGCGACACATAAGCCCCAAAACACAAAATTTCGTCATAGACCATTCTACGCCAAGGCGGTCGATTCCAAACACTCTGAGTTGACCATGGGGCCGACTCAGCGGGTCTTGGGTCGACCCATAAAATAGTCGATATGGCGTTTTGCCTTCCCGCTTCCGGTGTTTTGAATTTTTTTTCTAGAATTTTAGGTTGATTTTTATTTTATTAATTTATATATATATATACATATATTTCCCTTATATGTATACAAACTTCCAAGGTCCACAACTTTCTCATACATTATCCGTTTAATGCAAACTTTGGGTCCATCTTGACCGGAATTTTGAGACGAATGCAGTGGTATAGTCTTTTTTTTTTTAACTTAATTCCCACTTTTAAAATTAAGTATTCTTTTAATTCATCTATTAATATTCATAGAAAAATATGGGGTGTTACAAGTGGCCCGAAATTGACTTGGCTTCGCCGCAACATACCTCATCTCCAAAGACCGGCTCGTGAGGCATCCCTCTCATTGTAGGACCCCTCGCTCTTGTGACATGCTATGTTTCCCTTAGCACAGGTGTGGATCAGACCCAACGGTCCATTTCCCCTTGGGTTTCCCACTTAAGTTTTTGAATTATTTTAAAAATTCTACGTTTATGTATATACAATTCTCTTGTGCGTATACAAACTTCTAAGCTTAATAACTTTTCATACAATGTCCGTTTTACACAAACTCATAGTCTATCTTAAGTAGAATTCTGAGATGAACAAAATTGTATGGTCTATTTTACTTAATTCCCAACATTTAATTTAGTATTCCTTAGTTTATTGTTATAATGTCCTTTAAAATTACGGGGTGTTACGTGTGTGGTATGTATATATGTATAATAATTATGTCTGAAGTAAGCCTTCCTCGCGAAGGTATTAAGTGGATGACCTACCATATTTGGCCATCAAATGGTTAGGACTAGGTCCATTCCTAAGGTTCACTCCTCGGTTTAGGACCAAAGTCATGGAACACACCCTTATAAAGTTATTAAGTGTTTATTGGTCCCGCCTTTCTATTAAAAAGGTATTAAATCATCTTAACTAAAATGATATATGTTTGAGTAGGGTAGTTCTATGGACGTATCTTCTTCTTATCTAAGGGCTATTTGAGGACATACATAGGGATGAGAATATAAGAGTTCCTAATGTACCACCCATCTAAGAGACGTATTAAATGGCAATGAGTTCACATATAATGATAACTAGATAGTAATGCATGGTTCCTTGAGGAGGGTCATAAATGACAACGAGAGTTCACCTAAACCTGGTATTATGTGGTAGACTAGTATCTCTTGATTTACATTAAGAGTATTTTTAACAGAGTGTACATTTATAAAACGAGGTCTTAAGTAATGAGGGTCCGCCATAGAGTTTTAAGTGATCAAAAGAATCCAAATATAAATAAATATACACATATAACAACCTTAAGTCATCGATTTATAGTCTGCCTCGTAGAGTATTAAGTGATTATAAAGAACCTGCGCTTAAATCAATAAATAACTAGCAGGCCTTAAGTGACTATAAGGTAGTCCACCTCATTAATGCATGTATCTGATTATGTGTTATTCCTTTCATTCACTAGAAGACCTCCTTCCTTTTAACATATAAACAAGTTAGTAGGTAGGAACTCTTGATAAGTGATGTCATGGAGAGTGGAGCCTGACAGAAAAGGATCCACAGTTATAGTTATCATTGATGGTGGTATAATGATTGTTGTTGAATTATAGGAATTATTATTATTGATATACCTCTTCTAATAGTTGATACTTGTTGTTACAAACTTTTTCATGGTTTTTAATTTATGGCACATGAATTTCAAGTTATTATACTTTATACCTTCCACTGTGTGAGATTCAAATTTTAGTTTAGCATGCTTTATTATACCTATTAAAGTATTTCGTTATAGGAACCAACAGTCCGGTTACAATAGCTCTAAATTTCGCTGGGCTTTCTCTATGTTGGAATTTAGGCCCATTCTAGGTAGGTTGTTACATGTGGTATCATAGCATAGGTTACCCGATTAGAAAGAAATATATGTATGATAAAAAATCTTATCCAAAATTTTCGCAGAAACTTTATGATAAAAAAAATATTTTTTATGTAATTTCAATTGTAAAGTAAGTCTTTTTACCTTATCAGTGAAACTAAATACTTGAAATTCAATAGATCCACAGTTTTTTTTTCTTTTTCTTCTCGAATTGCCGAGGTAAATAAATTTTTGACCATTAAAAAATTTCTTCATTTTCTTTTACATGAATTTTACAGATTTGGAAGATTAAATATGTAACGACACGGATTTCGCCCGGACCTAATCGATCGTTAAACCGACCAAGACCGTTCGAATCCCGCATACGCTAACTTTGGGTATACAACACATCAGAACAAATAACAGAAGACTTCAATAAACATCATAATAATGTTACATCAGAGTACAGAATATCAGAGTATATCGAAATATAATACACAGCGGAAGATAAATTTACATAAATGTAAAACAGTGCACAGCGGAAATATAAACTACACAGCGGAAGACTGTAAATGTCTGGACACAGCTTAAAGCTTCAATCCAGAATCCTGCTCAAAACATCTGCAAAATAAAACTACTCGACTGCCCGTGTGGAAAATAGGGGCACCCGAGTTCGCAAGGGAAAAGCAAACTACAGGTCAGTCATGGGACTGGTGTGAGAACTCAAAAACAGTTGTTAACTTTGTTCAAAAATAAGGCAAATCACGGGACCACGCCACTTTCGCGGAACGGGTTTACCCCCATGAAAGCCAGTGTATAACCAACAATCAATATAGATATATGGATCTACTATGCATCAATCAACATGCAATATCCCAATCTACCCATTTAGATTAATCACCACACTTAGATTTTCCAAATCCAATTCAATTTACAGAAATTATTCCTTTGGATTTTATTCCCGATTTCTTATTTCAAATCATTTGAAATACATATCTAACTTTCTATATCAAAGTAGATTTCACTTCGGGATCTCAAATCAAATCATTTGGAAATATGAATTCCAAAACATAACAATGCATACAAACAAGTATGCAACCAAATATCGTGCTCCCCATCGACAAGGCAAAGGGTACGCACCTCGCAACTCGATATATATATGTGCACCTACCCCACATAGGAGTAGGCTACACCGACGATGCACCTCCCACTCAGGAGAGCATACACCGCCCTCTCACCCATACTTTTAGTCTCAGGGTTACCCGAATCTTTAGTCACATACTAAATCATTTCATATCCCGAAGTAGGGAAAATCATTTCACAACATAATAATCACAATGTAACATATAATACATTTCTAAATCACTTTAGAAATCATCGGGTTTTGGGCCTCGAAATCCTTTCTGTTTTATAAAACATTTTTATAAAACATTCCCTGTCCAAAATCGGGAATACATTTCTTTTCACTTAAGAAAAATATCATTTCACAATCATTCGTTAAATTTGAAATGAACACAACATCGCTAAACACCTTATCATCAAATCGTGAAGTGTTTCACAAGGCGTTAGCACACAGATATTTTCAACCCAACCCAATGCTAAATGTAAAAGCATATTCTGCTCATAAACTGGTCGAGCACAATCCAAACCATCAATCAATCAAATTTAACATACGCCTCATTCCAATTCATTAGTCACTAACCGTAAATTAATCAAGAGAATAATTCCCCAAATATTAACCCCGAAGGCCGAAACCAACATCAGATCAATATCCAGAAAACCATTCTGCTTGGCTAACCGACAGTTAGTTTCTAAATTTCACGTTCAAATCTAATTAAAGATTTAACTATCGCCTGGAGCAAAACTGGTGATACTCCATTCTCGATCTTTTCAATCTAATTAAAGATTCATTAAAACTCCACTTAGTTTTAATCTGTGACTGGGTTAAAGAATCAGTGTCATCTAAAAACACGGTTCGCGATAAACCCAAAGTCACATTCCATTAATTATCGGGTTAAAGAACGAGTGTTATTTAAAACACTGTTCACGATAAACCCAAAAATCAATATCAATTCAATTCCAATTAAATATTATTTAATTGGTACACTTCATTAAATCTAAATAAAAAGATTTAATCTTTTCTCAACTGGGTTCAAGAACAGTGTTAGTGAAGACACCATTCACGACAAACCCAAATCACATTCGATATTCAATACAAGGCTCTGAATAGAAAATATATCGGCTTATATTCAATATCGAGTTCTACGACTAACAGATGTCGTATGGGAAATAACGATATATATATATATATATCTTTCAAATTTCCATAACAACACCTGTATAATCACGAATCCCAACATCGAAATATTCCGAATACAATTTCGATTCAAATCCACTCCAATGCAATCATTGGAATTTTGGTTATTTTTAAAACCCTTTTCGAATTCAATTTATTTATTTAAAAATAAATAGAATTATAATCCTAGTTCAAAACTAGTTCATTTCGATAAAAATCTATTTTTATCTTTTCAAATATGGAGTTTTTCATCCCAATTCTTCCCAAATCATTTCTTATGATTTTACACAAATTATTACTATTTTTAATAATTTTATCAAGGCCTGTACGGTCGATTTCCATCAATGGCCATCGAACTGCACTTACAGCGACCTTTTCCGAATTTGATTTGGACGTATCTCCAAATCCAACCGTTAGATTTCAAATTTCTAATATTCCTTAGAAAGCTCTTTTCGATACGAACCCAACGGTTCTGATTTCAGGAGAATCCGACGGTCGGATCTCCCGTAATGTCCGTTCGAAGTCAATGGTCGAAATTCGCGAACTGCCGCAGCGCGGCGCGTTCTATTCAGGCCATTTATTATATATATAATATATATAATATATATTTCGTCGATTTCTATTTAAAACGAATTATATAAATAGTTTTGAATTCGTTTCAAAAACATTTTCAACTTCCTTTTCAATTCAAATCACAATTGAATTCTTCTTTATAGATTCGTTTTAAAATTCATTTCTATTCAATTCAAATTTCAATTCAATTCGAATTCGTTTTCAATTCAATTCATTTCGAATTCATTTTCTATTCAATTCAATTCGAATTCGTTTTCTATTCAATTCAATTCGAATTCGTTTTCTATTCAATTCAATTCGAATTCGTTTTCTATTCAATTCAATTCGAATTCGTTTTCTATTTAATTCAATTCGAATTCGTTTTCTATTCAATTCAATTCGAATTCGTTTTCTATTCAATTCAATTCGAATTCGTTTTCTATTCAATTCAATTCGAATTCGTTTTCTATTCAATTCAATTCGAATTCGTTTTCAATTCAATTCGAATTCGTTTTCTATTCAATTCAATTCGAATTCGTTTTCTATTCAATTCAATTCGAATTCGTTTTCTATTCAATTCAATTCGAATTCGTTTTCTATTCAATTCAATTCGAATTCGTTTTCTATTCAGTTCAATTCGAATATTTCATATACATCGTTTTCAATTCGAATATTTCATATACATCGTTTTCAATTCATATATATATTTCATATACATCGTTTTCAATTCATATATATATATATATATATATATATATATATATATTCACCTTTCACTATATACGATATTTTCATTTTCAATACATACGATATATTCATTTTTCAATATATACGATATATTCATTTTCAATATATTCGATACTTTCACTTTCAATATATTCAATATTTTCACTTTCAATATATTCGATATTTTCACTTTCAATATATTCAATATTTTCACTTTCAATATATTCAATATTTTCACTTTCGATATATTCGATATTTTCACTTTCACTATATATAATATTTTCACTTTCAATATATATAATATTTTCACTTTCGATATATATGATATATTCACTTTCAATATATTCGATATTTTCACTTTCACTATATATAATATTTTCACTTCGCTATCAATCAATTTTCACAACAATTTCAACCAATAAATATCGTCCATGGTTTGTGGACGAGGGGCGTATATATATATATATGTATAGATATTTATATATAGCAATTCACTTCCACTTTCAACACATATAAAATTATAAAAAGAAATTGAAGAGTGAGAAATCCTCACCAATAGCTATCCTCTCACACGATTCTTCCTTAATAGAAACTTCGCCTACTTCGCCTTGTTGTTGCTTTCGTTGACTGTATCCTCTACATAGGTAAAAATCGAATTTCACTATGTTATTCAATATATAAAGATTGCATTTTGACTTCGCTATTAAATATAAAGATTATATTTTTATTATTCTTTCAAAACTGCTTTTATAATCTTTTTTTTCTTTTAAATAAATGCAGTTTTTATCTTTAAAATAAATGCAGTTTTTCTTTTATTAAAAATGCATTTTTTTCTTCTTTTTTTTAAAAAATGCAGTTTTTATTTTCTCTTTTTCAAATGCAGTTTTTTCCTTTTAGAAAAATAGTTTTCATCTTCTAGAAAAATGCAGTTTTTATTTTCTAGAAAATGCAGTTTTTATTTTCTAGAAAATGCAGTTTTTAAAAATCCCTTTTAAAAATGAATGCAGTTTTTATATTCTTTTTCAAAATGCAGTTTTGCCTTTTTCAAAACAGTTTTTAAATTATTTTTCAAAACAGTTTTCGATTTCTCCTTTTTTTAAAAATCAGTTTTTGATTTCTTTTTAAAAACAGTTTTTAAATCTCCTTTTTAAATTTCTGTTTTTATTTCTTTTAAAACAGTTTTTAAATCTCCTTTTTAAATTTCTGTTTTTATTTCTTTTAAAACAGTTTTTATTTACTTTAAAAATTTCCTGTTTTAAAATCTAAAAAAAACAGTAATATAACTTCTAAAAAAAAACAGTTTTGTAAATCAGAAATAATAATGAAAATAAATTAACTAAAAAAACTCACTGTGGTTTGCGAAGGGGAGGAGGGGAGTCGAGGGCGGCGTTCGGAGATTCTGAGACGTCGCGGCGGTGGTTCGAGGCTTCGACGAGGGGGCTGCTTCTGCTCGATGGCTCGTGCGGTGCCTGGGGGGAGGAGGGAAGACGAGGCGGGCTTCAGCGAAGGGTTCGGCGTCAGGGGGCGGCGGCGCGATGCTTTTAGGGTTAGGGTTTTTTTTTTTTTTTTTTTTTTTTTATGTTTCGTGAATAACTGATCGGGGGGGGGGCCAATTGAAGAAGAAAAGGGGGAAAGGTAGTTTTTTTTTTATTATTATTTAATTATGCACAAGGGTTGACTTTTACATACGACCTCGAAACGAGGTCCACCGCCTGTCGTCCATAGCGTTTTACCCCCATTCCGAACACAATGGGATATGTATCGCAAGCTGGTTTGATCGTTACAATCAGTTTCTGTTGAAATTTACAATTTAAATCCTTATATTGAATTTTAAACGTACATTTCAAATTACCGGGGTCACATACTAACTAGAAAAATTCCAGAAAAATATTTTCTAGTTTCGTATTGACGATACGGTCCTAACAAAACTAGTTTCGTCGAATTCTGAGACCGTTTGAAAAATGGCCAATTTCCAGTCGATTAAATTCAATAGAAACTGGTCAAACGCGTTTTCTTTTGCCACGCTCACATATTGATTCGAAAAATTATGAAATTTGAAACCTAGCAATAGTTTGACATCCCGGACCCGACAAAAGTGGTTTCGTCGAAATCCGAGGTCATTTGCAAAATGTCCATTTTTAAGGGCCTGAATTCCATAGCGACTATTCAGAATTTTCAACTGGACATATCTTTTGATTCACGTTATGAAATCTTGATTTTTCGGATTCGTTGGAAAGATATTCACTATTAGATTCCATTATTTTTGGTTTCACTACAATCCGGATTGTTTTGCACCCGGTACATTCAATTGAAGTTTGAAATCGAATTATCGAACTACCGCGCCATTTTCAATTCTATTTATAATTATATATAAATATTTATATTCTAACGACGACGCGTATAATATATACGTTCGAATTATATCCAAAATAAATTTCACACCGATATTATTTAAAATAATTCATTTTAAATAATCAAAATTCCCCAAAATTGCCAAAATAAAAATTTTAAACTGGCCCAGAATTTGCGGGTTGTTACAATCTCCCCCACTTAAAACTTTTCGTCCCCGAAAAGGAACAAAGTCGAAAGTGGTTTGATAATTCAACTCTACGCTCGACCTGGCTTCCATTCTCCAACTTTTCAGTTTCTGAGAATTTTCAAAATTTCAAAAATTTGGCTAACACCCTAAATTTTCGAAAAATTTCGCCATAACCTCCCCTGCAATGGGAGCATCGGGAAATTGCAAATAGCGTTCCCGGTCCTTCAGATCTCAAAAAGAAAAAGAAAAAGCCAAGCGGCTAGCCAATAGGCTCACAAAATCATCATCACCCAAACAAAACAGGAAATTATGTAGTAAACATGTACCTATTTGTCGGGCAAACAAATTTTATTCTCTGCTCTAGCCTCCTTGCTATGACCTGTTCAATGTAAGTGCAAGTATATGCATGCATTTGCAACCAAATTTCAATACAGTTTACTATTTGGTTCAATTGGCTAAATGGTTAAAATTTAACAAACAAATAAACCAACAACACAAACACCAATCAATTAATTGATTATATTTTCAAATATATAATTTTATATATTTAAAATCATATTTTCTAAAATCAGATTATATATATAATCACAGATACGTTATTTATAAACAAATAACTCTCGACTCATTCTGGGGCATTTCTAACCCCATCTCTAACGAGTCACTCATTCTAGAATGCTACTGATTCTATCTCTAATGAGGATTCTTTTATAGGACATTACTAATCCTACCTCTGATGAGTCTTTTGTTCAGTTCTAACGAGTTGTACCCCAAAGATTTGAGTTTAACCAAAGCTCTGATACCACGTTGTAACGACACGGATTTCGCCCGGACCTAATCGATCGTTAAACCGACCAAGACCGTTCGAATCCCGCATACGCTAACTTTGGGTATACAACACATCAGAACAAATAACAGAAGACTTCAATAAACATCATAATAATGTTACATCAGAGTACAGAATATCAGAGTATATCGAAATATAATACACAGCGGAAGATAAATTTACATAAATGTAAAACAGTGCACAGCGGAAATATAAACTACACAGCGGAAGACTGTAAATGTCTGGACACAGCTTAAAGCTTCAATCCAGAATCCTGCTCAAAACATCTGCAAAATAAAACTACTCGACTGCCCGTGTGGAAAATAGGGGCACCCGAGTTCGCAAGGGAAAAGCAAACTACAGGTCAGTCATGGGACTGGTGTGAGAACTCAAAAACAGTTGTTAACTTTGTTCAAAAATAAGGCAAATCACGGGACCACGCCACTTTCGCGGAACGGGTTTACCCCCATGAAAGCCAGTGTATAACCAACAATCAATATAGATATATGGATCTACTATGCATCAATCAACATGCAATATCCCAATCTACCCATTTAGATTAATCACCACACTTAGATTTTCCAAATCCAATTCAATTTACAGAAATTATTCCTTTGGATTTTATTCCCGATTTCTTATTTCAAATCATTTGAAATACATATCTAACTTTCTATATCAAAGTAGATTTCACTTCGGGATCTCAAATCAAATCATTTGGAAATATGAATTCCAAAACATAACAATGCATACAAACAAGTATGCAACCAAATATCGTGCTCCCCATCGACAAGGCAAAGGGTACGCACCTCGCAACTCGATATATATATGTGCACCTACCCCACATAGGAGTAGGCTACACCGACGATGCACCTCCCACTCAGGAGAGCATACACCGCCCTCTCACCCATACTTTTAGTCTCAGGGTTACCCGAATCTTTAGTCACATACTAAATCATTTCATATCCCGAAGTAGGGAAAATCATTTCACAACATAATAATCACAATGTAACATATAATACATTTCTAAATCACTTTAGAAATCATCGGGTTTTGGGCCTCGAAATCCTTTCTGTTTTATAAAACATTTTTATAAAACATTCCCTGTCCAAAATCGGGAATACATTTCTTTTCACTTAAGAAAAATATCATTTCACAATCATTCGTTAAATTTGAAATGAACACAACATCGCTAAACACCTTATCGTCAAATCGTGAAGTGTTTCACAAGGCGTTAGCACACAGATATTTTCAACCCAACCCAATGCTAAATGTAAAAGCATATTCTGCTCATAAACTGGTCGAGCACAATCCAAACCATCAATCAATCAAATTTAACATACGCCTCATTCCAATTCATTAGTCACTAACCGTAAATTAATCAAGAGAATAATTCCCCAAATATTAACCCCGAAGGCCGAAACCAACATCAGATCAATATCCAGAAAACCATTCTGCTTGGCTAACCGACAGTTAGTTTCTAAATTTCACGTTCAAATCTAATTAAAGATTTAACTATCGCCTGGAGCAAAACTGGTGATACTCCATTCTCGATCTTTTCAATCTAATTAAAGATTCATTAAAACTCCACTTAGTTTTAATCTGTGACTGGGTTAAAGAATCAGTGTCATCTAAAAACACGGTTCGCGATAAACCCAAAGTCACATTCCATTAATTATCGGGTTAAAGAACGAGTGTTATTTAAAACACTGTTCACGATAAACCCAAAAATCAATATCAATTCAATTCCAATTAAATATTATTTAATTGGTACACTTCATTAAATCTAAATAAAAAGATTTAATCTTTTCTCAACTGGGTTCAAGAACAGTGTTAGTGAAGACACCATTCACGACAAACCCAAATCACATTCGATATTCAATACAAGGCTCTGAATAGAAAATATATCGGCTTATATTCAATATCGAGTTCTACGACTAACAGATGTCGTATGGGAAATAACGATATATATATATATATATCTTTCAAATTTCCATAACAACACCTGTATAATCACGAATCCCAACATCGAAATATTCCGAATACAATTTCGATTCAAATCCACTCCAATGCAATCATTGGAATTTTGGTTATTTTTAAAACCCTTTTCGAATTCAATTTATTTATTTAAAAATAAATAGAATTATAATCCTAGTTCAAAACTAGTTCATTTCGATAAAAATCTATTTTTATCTTTTCAAATATGGAGTTTTTCATCCCAATTCTTCCCAAATCATTTCTTATGATTTTACACAAATTATTACTATTTTTAATAATTTTATCAAGGCCTGTACGGTCGATTTCCATCAATGGCCATCGAACTGCACTTACAGCGACCTTTTCCGAATTTGATTTGGACGTATCTCCAAATCCAACCGTTAGATTTCAAATTTCTAATATTCCTTAGAAAGCTCTTTTCGATACGAACCCAACGGTTCTGATTTCAGGAGAATCCGACGGTCGGATCTCCCGTAATGTCCGTTCGAAGTCAATGGTCGAAATTCGCGAACTGCCGCAGCGCGGCGCGTTCTATTCAGGCCATTTATTATATATATAATATATATAATATATATTTCGTCGATTTCTATTTAAAACGAATTATATAAATAGTTTTGAATTCGTTTCAAAAACATTTTCAACTTCCTTTTCAATTCAAATCACAATTGAATTCTTCTTTATAGATTCGTTTTAAAATTCATTTCTATTCAATTCAAATTTCAATTCAATTCGAATTCGTTTTCAATTCAATTCATTTCGAATTCATTTTCTATTCAATTCAATTCGAATTCGTTTTCTATTCAATTCAATTCGAATTCGTTTTCTATTCAATTCAATTCGAATTCGTTTTCTATTCAATTCAATTCGAATTCGTTTTCTATTTAATTCAATTCGAATTCGTTTTCTATTCAATTCAATTCGAATTCGTTTTCTATTCAATTCAATTCGAATTCGTTTTCTATTCAATTCAATTCGAATTCGTTTTCTATTCAATTCAATTCGAATTCGTTTTCAATTCAATTCGAATTCGTTTTCTATTCAATTCAATTCGAATTCGTTTTCTATTCAATTCAATTTTCAATTCAATTCAATTCGAATTCGTTTTCTATTCAATTCAATTCGAATTCGTTTTCTATTCAATTCAATTCGAATTCGTTTTCTATTCAATTCAATTCGAATTCGTTTTCTATTCAGTTCAATTCGAATATTTCATATACATCGTTTTCAATTCGAATATTTCATATACATCGTTTTCAATTCATATATATATTTCATATACATCGTTTTCAATTCATATATATATTTCATATACATCGTTTTCAATTCATATATATATATATATATATATATATATATTCACCTTTCACTATATACGATATTTTCATTTTCAATACATACGATATATTCATTTTTCAATATATACGATATATTCATTTTCAATATATTCGATACTTTCACTTTCAATATATTCAATATTTTCACTTTCAATATATTCGATATTTTCACTTTCAATATATTCAATATTTTCACTTTCAATATATTCAATATTTTCACTTTCGATATATTCGATATTTTCACTTTCACTATATATAATATTTTCACTTTCAATATATATAATATTTTCACTTTCGATATATATGATATATTCACTTTCAATATATTCGATATTTTCACTTTCACTATATATAATATTTTCACTTCGCTATCAATCAATTTTCACAACAATTTCAACCAATAAATATCGTCCATGGTTTGTGGACGAGGGGCGTATATATATATATGTATAGATATTTATATATAGCAATTCACTTCCACTTTCAACACATATAAAATTATAAAAAGAAATTGAAGAGTGAGAAATCCTCACCAATAGCTATCCTCTCACACGATTCTTCCTTAATAGAAACTTCGCCTACTTCGCCTTGTTGTTGCTTTCGTTGACTGTATCCTCTACATAGGTAAAAATCGAATTTCACTATGTTATTCAATATATAAAGATTGCATTTTGACTTCGCTATTAAATATAAAGATTATATTTTTATTATTCTTTCAAAACTGCTTTTATAATCTTTTTTTTCTTTTAAATAAATGCAGTTTTTATCTTTAAAATAAATGCAGTTTTTCTTTTATTAAAAATGCATTTTTTTCTTCTTTTTTTTAAAAAATGCAGTTTTTATTTTCTCTTTTTCAAATGCAGTTTTTTCCTTTTAGAAAAATAGTTTTCATCTTCTAGAAAAATGCAGTTTTTATTTTCTAGAAAATGCAGTTTTTATTTTCTAGAAAATGCAGTTTTTAAAAATCCCTTTTAAAAATGAATGCAGTTTTTATATTCTTTTTCAAAATGCAGTTTTGCCTTTTTCAAAACAGTTTTTAAATTATTTTTCAAAACAGTTTTCGATTTCTCCTTTTTTTAAAAATCAGTTTTTGATTTCTTTTTAAAAACAGTTTTTAAATCTCCTTTTTAAATTTCTGTTTTTATTTCTTTTAAAACAGTTTTTAAATCTCCTTTTTAAATTTCTGTTTTTATTTCTTTTAAAACAGTTTTTATTTACTTTAAAAATTTCCTGTTTTAAAATCTAAAAAAAACAGTAATATAACTTCTAAAAAAAAACAGTTTTGTAAATCAGAAATAATAATGAAAATAAATTAACTAAAAAAACTCACTGTGGTTTGCGAAGGGGAGGAGGGGAGTCGAGGGCGGCGTTCGGAGATTCTGAGACATCGCGGCGGTGGTTCGAGGCTTCGACGAGGGGGCTGCTTCTGCTCGATGGCTCGTGCGGTGCCTGGGGGGAGGAGGGAAGACGAGGCGGGCTTCAGCGAAGGGTTCGGCGTCAGGGGGCGGCGGCGCGATGCTTTTAGGGTTAGGGTTTTTTTTTTTTTTTTTTTTTTTTTTATGTTTCGTGAATAACTGATCGGGGGGGGGGCCAATTGAAGAAGAAAAGGGGGAAAGGTAGTTTTTTTTTTTTATTATTATTTAATTATTTAATTATGCACAAGGGTTGACTTTTACATACGACCTCGAAACGAGGTCCACCGCCTGTCGTCCATAGCGTTTTACCCCCATTCCGAACACAATGGGATATGTATCGCAAGCTGGTTTGATCGTTACAATCAGTTTCTGTTGAAATTTACAATTTAAATCCTTATATTGAATTTTAAACGTACATTTCAAATTACCGGGGTCACATACTAACTAGAAAAATTCCAGAAAAATATTTTCTAGTTTCGTATTGACGATACGGTCCTAACAAAACTAGTTTCGTCGAATTCTGAGACCGTTTGAAAAATGGCCAATTTCCAGTCGATTAAATTCAATAGAAACTGGTCAAACGCGTTTTCTTTTGCCACGCTCACATATTGATTCGAAAAATTATGAAATTTGAAACCTAGCAATAGTTTGACATCCCGGACCCGACAAAAGTGGTTTCGTCGAAATCCGAGGTCATTTGCAAAATGTCCATTTTTAAGGGCCTGAATTCCATAGCGACTATTCAGAATTTTCAACTGGACATATCTTTTGATTCACGTTATGAAATCTTGATTTTTCGGATTCGTTGGAAAGATATTCACTATTAGATTCCATTATTTTTGGTTTCACTACAATCCGGATTGTTTTGCACCCGGTACATTCAATTGAAGTTTGAAATCGAATTATCGAACTACCGCGCCATTTTCAATTCTATTTATAATTATATATAAATATTTATATTCTAACGACGACGCGTATAATATATACGTTCGAATTATATCCAAAATAAATTTCACGCCGATATTATTTAAAATAATTCATTTTAAATAATCAAAATTCCCCAAAATTGCCAAAATAAAAATTTTAAACTGGCCCAGAATTTGCGGGTTGTTACAAAATATCACATTCAAATTGTTTTTTAATTTTTTCTTTCTGACTTATTAATAAATTTACTACATAGTAATTTTCTTTCATGTAATGAATTGATTGATCTTTTTCATTTTTATATAAATTTGATTTCATTGTGTTTTTTTGAATTATACGACATTGGTTATCATTATTTTTCCATTTTTTTGGCACAAGATATATTTTATTGATAATGATTCCTTAACCACATTTTCCATTGATTTACACTCAGTATTTACAAAGTTTGATGCTACAAACCAAAAACAAGAACAAAATCTCACCACATATGATCTCAACATAAACACCGACTTACTAACTATAGCAACTAACAAATGGCTTACAACATCATCGCAAAGAAATAAAAAAAATACAAAAGAAACATATTACAAACACCTGATGAAGCAACTTTCAGACTCTTCAAAGTACATTTATGAACTAAAGCATATAATTCATCAAAGTTCATTATTGCATGGCGGAAAATTCTTCTATTTCTCTCTAACCATATCTTATATATAAAAAAAATTCAAAATCTTGGTCTTCGAATTTTTCTATCTACTGGCTTTGAAAATGTTAAACCACTCAACAATACTCACTGATGACGGCCTGTAGAAGTTGCTATTAGAAAAAAAATCCTCAACCATATACTGTAAACGACCGGGCATTCAAAAAACAGATGGACATTTGTTTCAACCTCCACTTTACAAAATAAACATTTGTTATCTGGAAACAAACCCATGTTTAAAAGATTATGTTTATTATTTATCCCATTTTCCTTAACTTTCCACAACATAAAATTTTCTCCTATTGTGCTTCGTACATTGCAAATACGAGAGGACCACGCGAAAGATTCATTAACCTGCTCCAACCCATTGTACACATTCCTAATCGAGAAAGCCTTACCATTCCATAATACTGCAGATTCACTATCAATTATTTTGCCTTCAATTATTTTCTTCCATAGTTGTCGAAGAGAGGTTGAACTTGAATATGGCAAGACAATACCATCATCATGCAAAAAATATATCACCAATGCTGATCTAGAAATTCCTGAGTTTCTCATAATGTTATAATCCATAACCTTTCTTAAGATAAGTAATTTCCTTGCCCATGGATCATGCTAAAAAGAAGTCAT
The DNA here is from genome assembly GCA_030737875.1 of Allium sativum. Lineage (NCBI taxonomy): Eukaryota > Viridiplantae > Streptophyta > Magnoliopsida > Asparagales > Amaryllidaceae > Allium > Allium sativum. The sequence continues at coordinate 654,731,767 of CM060923.1, forward strand.
CTTATTAATTTGAAAGTTTCGTTGAATAAATGGAAGAAAAACTTCTCTAAGATTCAATGTACTCCTCCAGGTCCAACTATTGTTCTGATTGACTTGCATCGTTTGGAGATTTTTATCCCTAATTAGATTACATTTAATCCATTGAGTCTAAATACTTCCATCATGACTAAGAAGTTTATTAAAATATACTGATTTCGCTGCTTTGTTCCAAAGAAATAAGTTTGTAATTCCCAATCCACCATCTTTTTCATCCTCATACAACTTACTATGACCAATGTGTATTAACTTCTTAGAGAAAGGGTCAACATGCCACAAAAATTTGTTCAACGCACTAGTAATGTTTTTTAATAGTTTAATCGGCAAAATGTAGTGACATGGCCAATAAGTGGTCATTGCTGTAGCAATTGCCTAAATAATGGTGAGCCTTACCACATGAGATAGCTTACATCTAGGCCACATTAATAATTTACAAATTATTTTCTCAAACGATGGAGAATATTTATCCTTTAACAACCTTAAGTAAATAAATGGGAGACCCGAATATGATACATCGCAAGATAATTCATTCAGTCGTAACAAATTTATAAGTTCTCATATTTTTTCTTTGTTTATTCCAGCAAAAAAAAAATTTGATAACTTACTCACATTAATTTTAAATCCAGTGATTTGATAAAATTCGTGCAAAGTAGATAATATGCATTGAAAATTTGGAATGGTAGGCTATGTAAAAATAACAAGATCATCTACAAAAATTAGATGCGTAATCAATGGGTTCTTGCATTTAGGATGAAGCTCCAAGTTTTTCCTATTTACTTGATCCAATATCAAGGAATTTAACAATTCCATTACAATTATCTAAAGATAAGGTGATATAGGATCACCCTGTCTAACAACATTAGTACCCTTGAAGAAACCATGCAAACAACCCTTCTTAGAAATAGAGTAACATGGAGATAAAATGCATGTGTATATCCAGGCCAAAAAAGGTTTTGCAAAATTCATCCTTGATATGATTGCAATTATAGAGTTCCAAGAGATAGTGTCGAATTCCTTCCTAATATGCAGTTTCAACATACATCTAAGTGATATTCCTTTTCTATTATAACCATACAATAACTCTTTACTTAATAATATGTTACCACTTATCGATCTTCCAATAACATAAGCTGCTTGATTACTAAAAATAATAGATGGAAGGATAGATTGCATTCTACTTGCCAAAACCTTAGAAATTACCTTGTAAATAATATTACAACATGAAATTGGACGAAATTCAAAAACAAATGAAGGGTTATCTACTTTCAATATTAAAGGAATAGAGGTGGCAGATAAACCTTAGGACTGTGGCTGATAAAGGAAATCAGGTAGGGCCTTGGTACTTTCTCTAACGATTCCAATAATACTTTAGGATTGCGGGCCAAGTTCCTATTACTCCTCCAGCTAGAGTGGAACAAACTTCTCAACCCTCTGAAGCGAATCTCAACATTTCTTGTATCTATAAGAATTTCCTAAACTTAGGAGGCAACCCCTTTCTTGGAACGAAAGGCTATCTCGAAGACAAGGCATGGATATGTAAGTGCCATCATATTCTTGAATCTATAGGATGAGTCGACCCGCTGAAACATAGGATAGCCACTTGGCATCATAAGGGAGAAGCCCTAGAATTGTGGAATATGTTTTCCGAAGTTATTAGGGGAAGGGTGTTTACAGGGGAAGAGTCTGAGCCCTGATTCGAAATGAAGTTCTTACCTAATGTGAAGGTGAGCATACAAATTGAAAGATTTATTCAGCTTAAGCAAGGAGAATCTAGTATAAGGGAATAAATTGCGAGATTCACTGAGATGTCTAAATTTGGAACGTTATTGGTATATGCAGCAATGAACAAGGCGTTATGATTCATAAAGGGACTTAATTTCCTCTTGAGAGAAATGTTGCTAGATCAAGTGATCTTTGGAGATACTTTTAAGGCACTAGAATATACTGCTATTCGATGCAATACTGAGTGGAAGAAGTAGAATAAGAGAGAGAAAGGTGAAGATGCTTCTGGATATGGAAAGAGAAATAGGAATAATTTGTAGCTTGAGACAAAGAAGAATGGGAAGCTTAAGAAAGAGGATACAATATGTAGAAGATGCCCTTGAGAAGGTCTATGAGGCTAAGCGTTATAGGGTGAACCTAGCAAAGCTTGAGTCCAAGGGAAAGTGTTACAATTTTCACGAGGAAGGACATTTGGCTAAGGACTGAACAAGTAGAAGGGAGAATAAAGCGGAAAGAATCTTGCCTTGGACATAGCACCACTTCAAAGTCAACCACCAAGAGACAATGGACAACCATCTTTAGAAGGCATAATTTCTATTATAGGAAATCTGTATATACCTTGTTTGATTTGGGAACAACCCATTCTTCCATCTCTAGAAAAACTGTTAATTTCTTTCCATTGTCCATTGCTTACAGTCTGATAGAGGTGTCTAGCTCTATCGGAGGAGTTAAGAAACTCTTGCTAATTTGTAAAGAATTAGTACTAGATAACAATGATGTTCATTTTAGATATAATGCATATATGTAATATTTTAAGAGGTATGCTCTCATATTAGGGATGGATTGACTATCATTTATGGGGCCATCCTTATTTGTGATAAGAAGGTTGTTAGCTTGAGAAGCCATGGAAGTCGTAGTTTAGAGATCTCCCATATATGACATGAAACAAGAGTTCGGCCTAATTGCATTCGTTATCATATGATTTGGAAAGGCCATCTTCAGTGTCCGTTGTTCACGATTTTCCACATGTCTTTGAGAAAGTTATTGGAATTCTGCCCCATCGAGAAATATCATGTACGATAGGCCTTGAGAAGGGTGAGCGGCCAGTAGCATTTCCATTAAGGCCCATGGCTCCTAAGGAGAGGAGAGAATAAGATAGACAAATCTCTGAGTAATTGTAAAAAGAATTCATCCGATGGAGTAATTCAGGGTGGGTAGCCCCTGTAGTATTCGCAACCAAAGCCAATGGATCGATAAGACAGTGTGTGTTTCATAAGGAACTCAATAAGCGAATTAAGAAAAACAGATATCCCTTACCTTGGATAGATGACATGTTCGATCGTTTAAGAGGTGCCCATGTCTTTTCTCAGTTAGACCTTGTGATAGGATTTCATTAGCTGATGATTTTAGGGGAGAGTAAACCTAAGACAATGTTTAGGACGCCCGATGGATTATTTAAGTAGGAAGAAGTGCCCTTCGGTTTGATGAATTTTCCCACTTTCTTTGTGGATCTTATAAGTAGAATATTTAGGGGTATTCTTAATAAGATAGTTATAGTATTCGTGGATGACATTCTCATATTTTCCAAGGAAATTAAGGAGAATAGGGATCACATGAGGAAGGTGCTTGGAATTCTAAGGGAGAATCAACTTAAGGCTAATTTCTCGAAATACCACTTTTGGAGGAAAGAAGTCAAATTTCTTGGACACATTGTTTTGGGGAGAGGATTAGTAGTAGACCCCACAAAGGTAGAGGTTGTTCAAGAGTAGAGGAGACCACGCAATACGATGGAATTTTGACATTTTTTGGGTTAGTGTGCCACTATATGAAGTTTATTAAAGATTTTGCAAGGATTACAACTCCTCTAACCCAGTTTGCAAGGAATAATCTTGAGTTCTTTTGGAGTGAGAAGTGTTATATTGTTTTTGGAAGGTTGAAGGAATCTCTAATGAGTGTGCTTGTTCTTATTATACCAAACGGTACGAAGATGTTTATGGTTTTCACCGATGCATGTGGGATAGGGTTAGGAGCGGTACTCATGCAAAAGGGTAGGGTAGTTGCCTGTGCAAGTAGGAAACTTAAGGACCATGTGAAGAGGTACCCTGTGCATGGGTTAGAACTTTCAGCTGAGGTGTTTTCCTTAAAGATGTGAAGGCACTACCTTTTAAGAGAGAAGTTTGAGCTCTTTACCAACCATAAATATCTTAAGGACTTGTTTTCTCCATGCGATTTGAAACTGCGACAATAGCGATGGATTGAGAAGATTACACCATTCGACTTTGCCATCCAGTATACCCCAAGGAAGGGTAATCGCATTACTGATGCTATAAGTTGGAGACATGCTATAATAGGTGTGATTTTTGAGTGGAAGCAGTTGGAATTTCTACCTAGTTTAAATCTTCATCCACTGCTTGGGGCTTTTAAAGGGTTTCTTGGTGTTCTAGAGAGGTGAAGCCAGCTTTAGTAGATAGAATTAAGCATAAGCAAGTTCTTAACAATGAGTTGAGGATATTAAGAGAATGGATTTCTAGAGGAGTACCTATTTCTTATTCGACTAGGCACTCTTTGTGTTAACCTACCTTTAGGTCCGGTTCCCAAAAGTACACCAGACACAATCGACTGACGTTAAAGTCTGAAGTGTCACCAGATAGCCATGGGTACAAGCGTAGACGAAGTCGTGCATGCAAGAGCCTCATAACTCCTCAAAATTGTGCTTTAGCAACGTTCTATACCCCTCCATCTCGTACCTTACTTCTCGGATCTCCGTAGCTCAAGTTCTCTTACTTTGTATCCCTCACTTTATGATATTTGAGCCCTTCACTTCGTACCCATGGAACCCAGATACCTCAATGCACGTGGCAGCCTCGGATCCCTCAATGCACGTAATAACTTTGTATCCCTTCGTTTCACATCCCTATGCTCCTTCATCAAAGCTTCGACTCCTACTCTATAACAAGAACCGAACCCCCTGATTCGTACCCGGTAGTTTCGGATCCCTTAAACACGCTATGCTTTTTGGACCCCCGAACACATAGTAATTTCGGATCCCTCAACCATGCAACGAATTCAACTCACCTCCTATACACGAGGCCTTTATCATATTCCCAAGGGGATATTTTACTTTGTATCCCACTCAAGGGATACGTGTTTCTCCTTATCTCAGGGAGAGGGGGTCGAAATGCAAGAACATGTCTTCAGGGATAAGAAATTGTACTATTGTGGTCCCCAAATCCAATCTACTACCACCAAACCAGTCCACTAGAAATAGCCCCAACCCATACATCAAAGGGGTTGGAAATTGGCTGATTTGACATCTCTTGAGAGCTCCAAGTGACCTCTTGTAACACCCCACCTCCGCTAGGGTCACTCTTTCGGGGGCACTAGCTTCTGGGGGGCGTTAGAACTGGGTAAGCATGCATAATGATATATCAAGGCAGAACAAGAACATAAATATATATGTAAAACAGAGTAAGTGAGAATAAAACAGCGGAATATCTCAAACCATCTCAAAACAAGTCTAGTACATCATAAAGTCAACTGCCAAAATAAACATGTCTAGTACATCATAAACAGAAATACTGAAATACATAGTGCTATCCCCAAAATAAAGATGATAAACCAAAGCGAGCTCAATGTCCAGACATACATGAGCTATCCAGCAAACAAGCCAGCGATCCAAGCTAAGCACCACTGTTCCCTCCCTGAGAACCTTGGGGGGGGGGGGGAAACGGAAGAAAAGAAGCGAAAGAAAACAGGTCAGTCAAAAAGACTGGTAAGCCCTACTACGATCAGTCTATAAACTAATAAAGTTAGCATCATGATGGAAACTGAGATGAACATACTGGCAATAGATAAAGGTGTCATCACATAAAGAAGATTAAGCTTTGCACCACAGTGTACTAGCAAACTAACATAACAGGTATTGATCCCTCAGCCCAAACTTTGGCCCAATAACATGAGGTGACCTTAATACAAGGTCCAGCCCAACGGTCTAGTCGATCGGCTCCCTATAAACCTAACACTTCAAGTGTTGGTGTCCATACGGCCCACATATGGTTGTAGTCAGACTGTGCTGGGTCCACCTTCGGGTGTATCAAGCCCTCGGGTGTCAACCCCAGACACCTAAGCAATAATGCACAGTCTAAACCTACTAGTACCCGTGCCTCGAGTTTGTCCAACACCGGACTACGTGCACGTCCGTAGCCCGCCTGGACCCGCACCGCTGTACCACTCAGCCGTCGCTTTGGTCGCTTACATCAGTCCAGTAATCGTGCCCCGCCCTAGCCTAGCCTCTAGGGTTGTGAATGATACCAAACTGGGATTACTGCTGGAACAGACCACGTTGCTAGGGTTTTCTAAGAGGGTTAAGTGTGGTTTAACCCCTCACTAATCATGGATTAAATTAGTTAAGTGTAACCAACAGTTCACCACTTAACCCCATTTAATCCCTCGTATCCCCAAAATTGGTTAAGTATTAGTGGGCCATGACTTAACCCTAATCATGAGGCATTAATTAATTTAATTGTGCCTTAACCTCTCACATTAGACTTTGTTGCGGTTACCTAGTTAAGCCGGTGGGTTCCGGGTAGATTTACACCACAACTTGGTCTAACCTCGGGTCTTGGCACCACATGACCAACTTCTCACATTGGATCCTATTGTTTGTAGCCACTAGTTAAGCCGGTAGGTTCCGGGTAGAATTACGCTACAAACTCAACCCAACCTCGAGTTGGCCACACTTATGTTTTCTAAGTGTCATGTCCACTTTATTTTCAAAACATAATTACAAGTTAACAAATACTTGGGTAGACCTAACTTAATAGGTAAATTCCCAAGGGGTAGACCTAACTTAATAGGTAAATTCCCAATCTTATATTTTCATGTATTTTAAGTTTTACCCAAACCCCCCCAACGTCATTCTATCGCTTACATATTCGTCATAATGCATAAAGGATAGAAAGAGGGAACTTGGCACAACATACATGATGAATCTTACATATCATAATAAACATGCATAACATGTTAGACTTGCATAACTTAGCATAGTGAACTTGCATATTACCATAAACATGCATAACATGTTAAACTTGCCTAACATGGCATAGGGAACTTGCATAAACATGCATAACTTGTCAAACATGCATAACATGGCATAGTGAACTTGCATAAACATGCATAACCCAATAAACTTGCAAATCATGGCTTAGTGAACTTGCATAAACATGCATAACTCAATAAACTTGCAAATCATGGCATAGTGAACTTGCATAAACATGCATAACTCAATAAACTTGCAAATCATGGCATAGTGAACTTGCATAAACATGCATAACTCAATAAACTTGCAAATCATGGCATAGTGAACTTGCATAAACAGGCATAACTCAATAAACTTGCAAATCATGGCATAGTGAACTTGCATAAACATGCATAACTCAATAAACTTGCAAATCATGGCATAGTGAACTTGCATAAACATGCATAACTCAATAAACTTGCATAAATCCCAACTTTCATCACATATTAACTTTAGAGTTTCTAAAATGAAGGTAAGAGGGCTTACAAATATTATGAAGACACAAATCTACAAGTAAAGATTGAGAAGCCCTTTATGCAAGCATAAAAACCCAAAACAAAGCTCCAATAAGAAACACCCTTAACAAAAATCCCAAAACTCTAGCTTAGCAAATAAAACTTGCAACTTGATGATGTATGCAAGATAATGATCATTCATCCAACTTAGAAATGCTTGTATGAACATCATAATCTTCATAGGAATGATTTATGAAGAGGGTGGAGGCTAGGGTTTTTAAGTGGAGGCCATTTGAGAAATCAATTTGACATAGTTTGGTTGCTAGAATGAATAATGGGGTTTTAGGGTAGGATTAGGGTCATATTTATAGAAGATTAGAGTGTTTTTAGCCCTAGGATTAACCCTAGGTTGAATTAGGTCCATCAGATTTCGGAATTCTCCAGAACCAAGCCACACAACCAAGCCCAGATCAGAAATGGTGCGCCAGACAAAACTGCCCGGCCACCCCGTGTCGACAGGGCTGTCGACAGGGCAGTCGACACCCTTAGACCCCTGTCGACATGCCTGTCGACTTGTGGGGTCTTGGCGGGAGTTTTCCCGCCTGACGCCAGTTGTGCCCTAGCCCTTGTTTTTAACTTAAAATTTAAATCTGTTTTTAATATGGAAATTTCTGAAAACTTCAATGGGCCTTAACTGGGTCATACGGACTCCGATTTTTGAAAACTCGGACTCTATTTCGCGTATTTTTCCGAGACGAACGCAATGGCATAGCCCGTTTCCCTTGGTTCAGATTTTATAATTAAATTCTGCCTCGATTTATATTATAACAGGTTATTAAAAATACAGGTTGTTACATTCTCCCCTCCTTAAAGGATTTCGTCCCCGAAATCTTCGAGTTAGGAAGAACATATCCTACCATCCAACATCCATCTACTCAAAACATCATCGACGAGCAACCATTGTCCTTAAAAGATTCTAAATGCTGTATGAACATATGCAAAAGTGTGTGTATATGTACTTATCTAATGCAAAGATCAATGCAAAATATGTTAGTGAAATGTATCCATATGTATGCAAATTCCTAACATAATGTATAATATCTACATGCGTGCTCAATCATACATCCATATGCAACATCCATGTGATAGCATACAAATTTCATCCAAGAATAAGCATAAACACTCATGCACATGCAATATGTGGAGTGTGTGAGCCGATCTAGTGCCTAATGTGTATCATGCATCCACGAGTAACCACTTGCTAACACTTGCAACCACTTGCAACCATCAAACATAACATGTCTCAAACACATGTTTCATCCAAAGGATTCTACCTAAGGTTCTCATGATAAGATAGACACGATGAACTAGATAAACTAGATAGACATGGAAAGATAAAGGGATTGAGAGTGTACCCTCAAAAAGGAATGGATAAAGCCTACGCATCTTCTCTTCAGTTTCCCAAGTTGCGTCTTCCTCGGCTTCACCCCATTGAACCTTCACCAACTTGACCTCACGATTCCTTAGCTTCTTGATCTCTGTCCCCAAGATACGAATCGGAGCTCTCCTCAAGGTAGCTTCTTTCTCTACTTCCACATCTTCTAGAACACTTGGCTCAACCACCTCTGCTGACTTATGCAAACACTTCCGGAGATGCGAAACATGAAAAACATTATGCACTCCAGCTAGCTTCTCGGGCAATTCCACTCTATAGGCCATCTGCCCGATCCTCTCTACAACTGGAAACGGTCCAACAAACCTTGGTGCTAACTTTCCTACTGCTCCAAACTGAACCACATTCCGCAAAGGAGAAACCTTCACGAAAACCATATCCCCAACATCAAACTCCAAATCAGTCCTTTGCCTATCAGCATAAGATTTATGTCTGTCTTGGGTCGCCTTCATCCGTCTTCTAATCAACTCGACCTTCTCGGATGTATCTCTAATCATGTTAGGTCCAAGTATAAGCTTATCTGTAGTCTCCCACCAACATGTAGGTGACTTGCACGGTCTCCCATATAAAGCCTCAAATGGTGCCATCCCAATGCTCGCTTGATAACTGTTATTATAAGCAAATTCCACAAGAGGAAGATGGTCTTCCCAAGTACCACCAAAATCCAGAATGCAAAGCCTCAACAAGTCCTCAAGTACCCTATTCACCCTTTCTGTCTGACCGTCCGTTTGTGGGTGATAAGCCGTACTCAGGTTCAACCTCGTGCCCATAGCTTCCTGCAAACTGTTCCAGAACTGACTAGTAAAGATGGGGTCTCGGTCACTGACTATGCTAGAAGGGACCCCATGTAGTCGTACTATCTCACGAAGATATACTGATGCTAATCCAGATGCGGTCCTTTTGCTCTTCACCAGAATGAAATGAGCACTCTTCGTAAGTCTATCTACAATAACCCAAATGCTCGTATTCCCTTTCCTTGACCTTGGTAGCCCATCAATAAAATCCATGGAGATACTCTCCCACTTCCAAAGTGGAACGTCTAGAGGATGCAATAGCCCACCGGGCTTCTTTGACTCGGCCTTAACTTGCTGGCAAATGATACATCTAGAGACAAACTCTGCCACATCCTTCTTCATCCCAGGCCAAAAGAAAATACGCTTCATATCTTTATACATCTTATCCCCGCCTGAATGTATAGTCAACTTAGAGCGATGCGCTTCCTCCAGAACTTTTCTTACTGAATTTTCTACCATGGGAACACATAACCTTCCATCTCTCCTCAGCCAACCCTTGTCATCAACAGAATATCGAGCGAGTTGACTAGACGTCTCTCCTCGAGTCAGCTTATCCATAATCCCAACTATGTGAGGGTCTTCTCTCTGTGAAGCCCCAACTTGATCAAGAAGGGTAGGCCTGAGTTCCAGGGATGCTAAAGAACCGGTCATCGACTCCATCGCCAAAGAGAAATCAAAGGTTGCCAAGAACTCTAAATTCTTCATCTCAATAAATAGAGGACTTAGTGTCAACCTTTTTCTACTCAACGCATCCGCTACAACATTCCCCTTGCCAGGGGTATAGGCTATATCAAAATCGTAGGACGCCAAGAATTCCATCCACCTTTGCTGCCTCAAGTTCAGATCCTTCTGCGAAAAGAGATACTTCAAAGACTTATGATCAATATACAGCTCAATTCTCTCTCCCAGAAGATAATGACGCCAAGCCTTGAGTGCATATACTATCGCTGCTAGCTCTAGATCATGAGTGGGATAATTCTTCTCATGCACCTTAAGTTGCCTACCACCAAAACATATAACTCTGCCTTCTTGCATCAGAACGGCACCCAATCCCGTGCCGCAAGCATCAGTGTACACGGTAAACATCTTACCACCATCGGGTAAAGCTAGAACTGGTGCTGAGGTAAGGGCTCTCTTGAGTCTCTGAAAAGCAAGCTCACAGTCCATATCCCAAGCAAAAGCTAAGTTCTTCTTCGTCAACTTAGTAAGAGGAGTAGATATCTTCGCGAAGTCCTTGATGAACTTCCGGTAAAAACTTGCAAGCCCTAGAAAACTTCTCACTTCGGTTGCATTCCTTGGAGTCTTCCAATCCTGCACAGCAACTACTTTAGCGGGATCCACCGCCAAGCCTTGCTTAGATACTATATGCCCAAGGAACCGAACTTCCCTTCTCCAAAAGTGACACTTGGAGAACTTGGCCTTTAACTGATGCGCTCTAAGCGTATCCATCACCTCTACAAGTTGCCTCGCGTGCTCTTCTTCATCCTTAGAGAAGATCAGAATATCATCCACAAAGACCACGACAAACTTGTTCAAGAACTCTCGAAACACCCTACTCATCAAGTCCATGAAATACGCGGGTGCATTCGTCAAACCGAACGACATAACAAGCCATTCAAAGAATCCATCTGGAGTTCTGAATGCAGTCTTGTCTATACTATCTTCAGCCACTCTGAGCTGATGAAATCCAGTAGCAAGATCAAGCTGAGAGAAAACAGAAGAACCAACAAGCTGGTCAAAAAGATCATCAATCCTCGGTAATGGGTGTCTGTTCTTCTTAGTCAGCTTATTCAACTCTCTATAGTCCACACAAAGTCGAAGAGAACCATCTGCCTTAGTAGCAAACACCACAGGCGCTCCCCATTCGGATATACTTCGTCTGATGAAGTTCTTCTCAAGCAACTCCTTTACTTGCTTGCTGAGCTCCCGTCTCTCACGCGGAGCCATGTGCCGAACGGGCAAAGAAACAGGCTTAGCATTATCCACCAGATAAATGCGAAAATCAATCTCTCGTTTAGGGGGCAACCCCTTAACTTCTTCAAAAACATCTGGATAATCTCGGACCACCCTTACAGACTGAAGGGTTTCCTCTGACGAGTCGAGAGATTCAAGATAGCACAACATGACGGGATCCTTCAGATTGCATGAAATCTCTAAGGTGTTGCCAAGGCGAGTCACAAGCCTCACAACCCTATGCTCACAATCAAGAATGGCTCCATGTCTAGACAGCCAATCCATGCCCAAAACCAATCTGTATCCCCTGAAACCAAAAACATACGCACTACACAAGAACTCTACACTGAGTATAGAGATCCTCAGATCCTCACATATCATAGATAGATGAGAAGAACCCCCAATGGGATTCGAAACACAAACGGGATCATCCACTAAGCTAGTACTAAGGTGCAAACTATCAACAAGATCAGATGAAATAAAGCTATGTGATGCACCAGAATCAAACAAGGTACGAACTGGAAGATCGGAAACATAAACAAGGTTCTCAACAGAAACACTACCTCGATCGGGAACTGGAGCGGTATTGAGAGCATGAACTTGCCCTCCTGAAGGTCCAGCACGCTGAGTCTGACCCTGCCCTTTCTTCTTCGGGCATTCCTTGCTGAAGTGTCCAGTCTCACCACAGGAAAAACATCCACCACTAAGCTTCCTTTTCTTCTTCCTACAATCCTTAGCAAAGTGTCCAGGCGCACCACAGTAATTGCATTTTCCCTTGCCTTTGTTGTTGTTCCCCTTCTTGTTCTTGCTCTGATTCCCCTGACTGCTTTGACCACCTTGATTGCCTTTACCCTGAGAATCAGTCTTCTTTGCTTGAGTATCACTCGACTTGACCTCTTTCTTTCCATCTCCCTGAAGTAGAGCCATATCGACCAAACTCTCAAAAGTAGCCCCATGCGGAATATGTGACATCGCCAAACCCTGCAGCGGCTCATTCAACCCTCTAGCAAATCGAAGAGCCTTCTTCTCAGGAGTGTTCACCATATCCAAACCAAAACGGGCCAGCTGATTAAACTTGTTCACATACTCCTTGACAGACATATCACCTTGCTTTAATGCAATGAACTTCTCCATCTGTAAATTCGCCTCAGTAGAAGATAGAAACTTGGCCACAAATCTAGCCCTCAAATCGGCCCAAGTCTCGACGGACCTCGTCCCATTGGTGACCTCCCACCAATAGGCTGCTTCGTCCTTCAAAAGCCACACTGTCAATAAGATCTTCCTCTCGTCATCAATCCTAAAGATAGCAAACAAGTCCTCAGTGTCTTTCAGCCAATTCCTAGCTTCAACAAAAGATTCCGTGCCTGGGAAATTCTTGCCTCCCATCGCCTTGAAGTCTTTACAAACCTTCGTGAACTCAACCTGAGGATGCTGAGGGGGAGGAGGAGGAAGAGGAGCCTCAGCAACTGGAGGAGGAGGAACAGGAACCACCGGAGGAGGGACATTAGGGGGAGGATTCTCAACTACAGGAGGAGGAGTGGGAGTAGGGTTTGCGGGGCCAGCTGCCGCCCTAGCTTCTAGAAGTCTCCTATACCAGAGTGGTACGTTTACTCCATCCGGGATGGCAAGATTCTCAGCCATACTGAAACGAAAGATAAGATAAGATTAGGTCAAGGGAACGAAGGATAACGCTAATGGCTTTTTGGGGAACAGCCTTTTAAAATACTAGACTTTTCTTTGGAAAATACTTTATACTTGTTTTGAAAATAGTTTTTCAAAAGTCTTTTAAAAACTTTTTGTTCTTTCTTGTAAACCATATGCTCTGATACCAAATTTGTAACACCCCACCTCCGCTAGGGTCACTCTTTCGGGGGCACTAGCTTCTGGGGGGCGTTAGAACTGAGTAAGCATGCATAATGATATATCAAGGCAGAACAAGAACATAAATATATATGTAAAACAGAGTAAGTGAGAATAAAACAGCGGAATATCTCAAACCATCTCAAAACAAGTCTAGTACATCATAAAGTCAACTGCCAAAATAAACATGTCTAGTACATCATAAACAGAAATACTGAAATACATAGTGCTATCCCCAAAATAAAGATGATAAACCATAGCGAGCTCAATGTCCAGACTTACATGAGCTATCCAGCAAACAAGCCAGCGATCCAAGCTAAGCACCACTGTTCCCTCCCTGAGAACCTGGGGGGGGGGGGGAAACGGAAGAAAAGAAGCGAAAGAAAACAGGTCAGTCAAAAAGACTGGTAAGCCCTACTACGACCAGTCTATAAACTAATAAAGTTAGCATCATGATGGAAACTGAGATGAACATACTGGCAATAGATAAAGGTGTCATCACATAAAGAAGATTAAGCTTTGCACCACAGTGTACTAGCAAACTAACATAACAGGTATTGATCCCTCAGCCCAAACTTTGGCCCAATAACATGAGGTGACCTTAATACAAGGTCCAGCCCAACGGTCTAGTCGATCGGCTCCCTATAAACCTAACTCGTCAAGTGTTGGTGTCCATACGGCCCACATATGGTTGTAGTCAGACTGTGCTAGGTCCACCTTCGGGTGTATCAAGCCCTCGGGTGTCAACCCCAGACACCTAAGCAATAATGCACAGTCTAAACCTACTAGTACCCGTGCCTCGAGTTTGTCCAACACCGGACTACGTGCACGTCCGTAGCCCACCTGGACCCGCACCGCTGTACCACTCAGCCGTCGCTTTGGTCGCTTACATCAGTCCAGTAATCGTGCCCCGCCCTAGCCTAGCCTCTAGGGTTGTGAATGATACCAAACTGGGATTACTGCTGGAACAGACCACGTTGCTAGGGTTTTCTAAGAGGGTTAAGTGTGGTTTAACCCCTCACTAATCATGGATTAAATTAGTTAAGTGTAACCAACAGTTCACCACTTAACCCCATTTAATCCCTCGTATCCCCAAAATTGGTTAAGTATTAGTGGGCCATGACTTAACCCTAATCATGAGGCATTAATTAATTTAATTGTGCCTTAACCTCTCACATTAGACTTTGTTGCGGTTACCTAGTTAAGCCGGTGGGTTCCGGGTAGATTTACACCACAACTTGGTCTAACCTCGGGTCTTGGCACCACATGACCAACTTCTCACATTGGATCCTATTGTTTGTAGCCACTAGTTAAGCCGGTAGGTTCCGGGTAGAATTACGCTACAAACTCAACCCAACCTCGAGTTGGCCACACTTATGTTTTCTAAGTGTCATGTCCACTTTATTTTCAAAACATAATTACAAGTTAACAAATACTTGGGTAGACCTAACTTAATAGGTAAATTCCCAAGGGGTAGACCTAACTTAATAGGTAAATTCCCAATCTTATATTTTCATGTATTTTAAGTTTTACCCAAACCCCCCCAACGTCATTCTATCGCTTACATATTCGTCATAACGCATAAAGGATAGAAAGAGGGAACTAGGCACAACATACATGATGAATCTTACATATCATAATAAACATGCATAACATGTTAGACTTGCATAACTTAGCATAGTGAACTTGCATATTACCATAAACATGCATAACATGTTAAACTTGCCTAACATGGCATAGGGAACTTGCATAAACATGCATAACTTGTCAAACATGCATAACATGGCATAGTGAACTTGCATAAACATGCATAACCCAATAAACTTGCAAATCATGGCTTAGTGAACTTGCATAAACATGCATAACTCAATAAACTTGCAAATCATGGCATAGTGAACTTGCATAAACATGCATAACTCAATAAACTTGCAAATCATGGCATAGTGAACTTGCATAAACATGCATAACTCAATAAACTTGCAAATCATGGCATAGTGAACTTGCATAAACATGCATAACTCAATAAACTTGCAAATCATGGCATAGTGAACTTGCATAAACATGCATAACTCAATAAACTTGCAAATCATGGCATAGTGAACTTGCATAAACATGCATAACTCAATAAACTTGCATAAATCCCAACTTTAATCACATATTAACTTTAGAGTTTCTAAAATGAAGGTAAGAGGGCTTACAAATATTATGAAGACACAAATCTACAAGTAAAGATTGAGAAGCCCTTTATGCAAGCATAAAAACCCAAAACAAAGCTCCAATAAGAAACACCCTTAACAAAAATCCCAAAACTCTAGCTTAGCAAATAAAACTTGCAACTTGATGATGTATGCAAGCTAATGATCATTCATACAACTTAGAAATGCTTGTATGAACATCATAATCTTCATAGGAATGATTTATGAAGAGGGTGGAGGCTAGGGTTTTTAAGTGGAGGCCATTTGAGAAATCAATTTGACATAGTTTGGTTGCTAGAATGAATAATGGGGTTTTAGGGTAGGATTAGGGTCATATTTATAGAAGATTAGAGTGTTTTTAGCCCTAGGATTAACCCTAGGTTGAATTAGGTCCATCAGATTTCGGAATTCTCCAGAACCAAGCCACACAACCAAGCCCAGATCAGAAATGGTGCGCCAGGCAAAACTGCCCGGCCACCCCGTGTCGACAGGGCTGTCGACAGGGCAGTCGACACCCTTAGACCCCTGTCGACATGCCTGTCGACTTGTGGGGTCTTGGCGGGAGTTTTCCCGCCTGACGCCAGTTGTGCCCTAACCATTGTTTTTAACTTAAAATTTAATTCTGTTTTTAATATGGAAATTTCTGAAAACTTCAATGGGCCTTAACTGGGTCATACGGACTCCGATTTTTGAAAACTCGGACTCTATTTCGCGTATTTTTCCGAGACGAACGCAATGGCATAGCCCGTTTCCCTTGATTCAGATTTTATAATTAAATTCTGCCTCGATTTATATTATAACAGGTTATTAAAAATACAGGTTGTTACACCTCTTTAATTGCATCCATGCTTTGAGGAAAAAGAAGCACAAAAGTGACTTTCTCCAGATATTCATATATGATAATTATGAATCCAAATTACATGGAAATTCTTGTAATTAAATGCCTAGAAGAGGCCCATAGCTTGTAATCCATTATTGTGAATAAAATTTCAGCAACTCTTCCAAAGTGGACGTATGCCCCTCATGGGACGAACCACCATAAATCTACTATGTTATTTACTGCTTTCTGCACTTTATTTTCCACGTGAAACATAATTCTCTAAGTAATGAAGAATCTTTGGGTGTTACATCATTTTTTACCGTCAACATTCTGGTGCTTTCACTGAGAACCTAGACTCACCTCTTTCTCGCACATTTCCATCTCGACTTCGTTGCGCTTTAGGTCTCTTCTATAACATGCAGCTGAGTCTGCTTATAATGGTTAAGCGAACAAAAAATTAGATGCTCGGCTCTTCCACTACAACCGAAGCTGGTACTTCCCAGCAACCCCAAGTGCGGAAGACCAACAGAAATACTTCCTCCTACGGACCCTGTAGCCCCCGCAACTCATGCGCAAATTTACGTTCTTAATAAGAAGTATGAGAATACAACTCTTGAACTCAATTAAGCATTGAAAAATAACATCAACCTTATGCATCAACTTCAAGATAGTTAATGCATCATCACACGACTTCAGCTTGCTCAAAACAATGCCCGATCGTGACGCAATGTCTGGAAAAATTCTTCCTTCGGATCTCGGGGCCCTAATTAAAGGAGGAGGTACAGTCTTAACAACAATTTCGTTTTTAGCTCCAACGCCCATGTTAACGGCAACAACAATGACAACAGAAATGAAAATGGTGATAGAACCACTGTCACTTACAACGGGGGAATGCAGTACCGTGATTGCTCCCGGTTGGTTATCAATGACGAACTGGGTCTAAGTAACCGACGTCCTCGACGATAGAACCCAATAGTCGCCGCTCTACACTTAGGTCCCACACTCCTGGCCGCCCAGTAGGCCCATGTCCACCCGAATCAGAATGCATAACAGCCTGCTCAACCTCACCAACCATACCAAAACCAGGTCATGTATGTCGAAGATATGGATGAGGATGATCCCGACATGCATCAGAGAAGGCATCCAAGGATCAAAACACCCAAAGTTCTCCAAAACTAATGGATTCCTCCGAAGATCCCTACGAAGCATATCTCCCCGACATGGTCCGAAGGATCATGAGAGAAATGTGTGGAAATGCCAATGACTCGTGGAAAATTCACTTGAGGTGTAACCCTTTCACTAGAATCATACAAGTAGCCGAGTGGCCCCGGCGCTTCAACATGCCACAAATGGCATTCTACAATGGTACGACTGATCCCTTTGCCTTTCGGAACCATTGTTTGTAGCAGATGAACTCCAGTCGGGCCACTGATGCGGTCAAATGTAAGTGCTTCCCAGTCATCCTGTTAGGCACAATTCTGCTTTGGTTCTCTCTCCTTCCACTCCGATCTGTCAATAACTTCGGCCAGCTAGCTATAGAATTGGTTAAGCTGTTCAGAGTGCATGTTTCTACTTCGAAGAATGCCCTCACCCTATCTAGTCTTTTCCAAAGGCCTACATAATCCCTCAAGAACTACCTCGCGCGATTCAATACCGCCCTCATCGAGGTCGACGGTCTGAAGCCTCGCACCATACTCTTGCAGCTTGCAAAAGATGTCCTCCCTACCTCTAAGTTTGGAGCCTGGATTGATAGAAAGCAGCCTAAGAATACCTAGAGACTTTCTTCGAAAAGGCCGGACAGTTCCTCTGCCAAGAAGAAGCAAGGAGCAATCGAGCTCCGGGCAACCACTCCACTAAACCATAGGTTGACATCGTCGACAACAGTGGCAAAGGAAAGCGGGTCGTAGAATCCCCTGACAAGGGCAAGGGAGCAGCCCCCTACAAGTCAAAACCGAACAGCAGCAAACAAGGCGATGTCAATAACAACCAAGCTCTTACAGATCCTAAGAAGCACTGCCACTACCAGAATTACAGCATCTACATTCTAATAAATCGAGATATGGAGACCATATAATTAGAAACCTGTAATACTCTTCAGTATAAGAAGCTCAACACAAGGGAATCCTTCGACCGTGAGAAAAACTCTGGCAAATAGTGTAGATTCCACGACATGTACGGGCACAACACTAACAACTGTCACCACCTCAAGGATGCGGTTGAGAAAACATTTATGAGAAACATCTGGAGCAGTATGTTCAGGATATCGCTCGTCTCGAAGCAGCTATGGGTCTTCCAACGCCCGCGCTCTCGGCACCTGCCAATGTGGCCCCAGGGCCATCCAATTAAAGGCGGGGCATCGTGATCAACACTATCTATAGAGGACCTCACCCCACACATGAGAGCTTCCAAAAGATAGATGAGTATGCAAACTATATAAAGAATTTTACTTACAAAGCTTGCTCCACTTTCGACGAGTCCATCCCCGCCAAGCTTCAAAAGACAATGTGGGACGATATTATCATATGTGAGAGGGAGTCTACGAGAATTGGGATCCCAATAGTAGACCCTCTCGTGATCATTTCTCAGATTGACCCTGCCCTTGTTCGAAGGATCCTGATCGACTCGGGAAGCTCGTTCAACTTCATCTTCAAAGCGACTAACGATCAGATGAAACTAGAGGTCAAAGACTTGAAACCTTGCCGTGCCACGATTCATGGCCTTAGCAACTCCACCAACCAACCCACAGGAATGATTGATCTCCCAGTAGAACTTGGAGTTGGGGATCGGAGCTGAGTCAGAATCCTCACCTTTGTGTCATCAACGTCATTTCCCCCTATAACGCATTCATCGACTGCCTTTTACTTGCAGAGTTCCGAGTTTGCATGTCACCAATGTCCCTTCTAATGAAGTTCCCGACAGAGAATGGGATCGGCACCGTAAAAGGCGACCAATCAACAGCTAGAGATTGCTACCTCATAGAGTGAAGGAATGCACACAATAAGGACAAAGGCAAGGCCATGCCTCTGCCTTTGTGACGACCACCCATAACTCCTGCACTTAACAAGAGAAATAATTCACTGAAAGATATGACGGGAAGCTATGGACGATCATCAGAGTATAACAAGACAAGATGAACCTGTCGTATAACTTACATCGCAGAGATAAAATATAGTAAAACATATATAGCAGGTATATAATAGTGAAGCAGATTTGAGCAGAAACTTAAACTTCCATATCAACTTGAAAGAATATCCATACAATAAAGGATTTTATCATAAGAATCTGTACAAAGATGCCGCACTACAACCATTTAGAGAATCAAACAACAAACATAGCAGCAGAAATAGCAACTAGATATGAATAGTAGAAAACTGATATGTAAGCCTCTTGCTCATCATCGATCTACAGCATCGTCCACTAAGATATGCTATTTGTGACCTGCTACTCAATCTTCCCATCCACAACAGGATGAGCAACCCAAGGTAATAAGAGGAAACATAAAACATTGAGTCAAACAACAGTCTTAATAGGTGATAAAACAACTATCTAACATCATCGATAAAACATATGAGAATGGGCAATAAAACAGCTATCTATCGATAAAGCATATGAGAATAGGCAAATTAATCATCTAATCTACCAATCATATCAACAAAGAAGAACAAAACCCGTCTCCCCTACATCCGACAATGATAGACTTTACAAGTAATCAAATAGAAACATACAATACATTTATGGCATTTAGTTCTTAGGCGTAGACCATCCTAATTGATATCGACATCCCCAAATACAAAACCCCGATGGCCTAAACCATGATCACACAAGCACACAAGAGATATCTCCTTCGACATCGTAAAATCTACACAAGACGATACAAGAAAAACAATCATCATACATGGCTTTGTTGATCACTGCCAATCCTGCATTGAAGCCATCATTAATCGTATGACTGGCTATGACATGCCATTTGTCTAGGGCTAATGGTAACCTTGGTTCTAAGAAATCATCATACGCCTTTTCACGATATGTATGTTTGAATTACTCCACGAAGACAACTAGGACTTTCCATGATACCCAGCGTACTCGACTAGCTAACATCTAGTCTTTTGGATGTCCCTATTATACCCCTGCTTTATATCTACTAGAACCTCCGATTAACGATAATTCCTTAGCCTTCGATATCTCTAGCCATCCAACCTGATGACTGTTCATAAGCTCAAGCGATTTCTTGAGCTCCATTATCCATAAACACACAAACTTGAGTCGTCTTCACGTTCGTTGCATTCCTATAATCAACAAACAATTCACCGCACTTCGCATATTTTGTCTTGAATTCAAGTCAAAGATACTTCCAACGTCGAGCCAAAATAAACATCATTTGGTCTCTTATGTGATGGATAACTCATGATCCATCCATGGATCGCTCATGGTCCATCCCTGGATCACTGGTGATCCATCTTCATCCTGGATTGCTCATGATCCATCCTGGATCGCTCAAGATACATCGTTTTTCGGGCGATCCATCATTTCGTGGGAGATGTATCTTTTTCCGAGCGATGATCATCTTCCGAGCGATCCCTCATTTTCCGAGCGATCCATCATTTTCCGAGTGATCCATCATTTTACGAACGACCGATCATTTCTCGGGCGATCCATCATTTTTTGGGTGATCCATCATTTTCCGGGTGATCCATCATTTTCGGGGCGACCTATCCATTTCTTGCACAATAATCCAGGGGATCCAACAACACACGACCATGATCCATCAATACGTGCAATCTAAACCCAAATCTACCCTTTTGGTGAAAGATCCAGTGATCCACACTTCAAACGACGAACGTCCATACACACAACTCATCCAAAATCTATCAATTTCAACAAATCATCATCAACAAGCATTAGCACAATAATAAATCATCATACAATCACATGAATTTCACCAAATCATGACAAAACAATAAATGGATCTAAACATGCATAAACACATGAACTGACATATAATTTTATCGATTTAAGTTGCTAGATTAAATCCTATGGTGATTAAAATGAAAATATACTTACCATGATGTAGATCTAGGTGAAAACAACATGAAATGATGAAAATTAGATCAAACAACCCATATACTCGATTGAATTCGTGCAAGAGATGCTTTTCACTCACCAAATCCACAAAATAGCTTGAAAACGATGAATCTCAAATCCAAACAGTGGAGAATAGCGAAGAACGACCTCAGAATCGATCACTTTTATGCGTTGCACCTTTCTTCGATGTTGATCTTCAATATACTAATCTAGATCTAAGAATTTAATGGACTGGAGATGTATTTGATTGAGAAAGGAGTATCACGAGCTCAACCAAATGAGAAATGAAGAAAGTAACCCTTTCACCTAGCCTCTGCCCCCTATTTATAGCCAAACCATCCGCTCACTTATGGGCCTCACAAATCAACCCACTAATGACTAATTAGTTTCTCTAGAACTTCTACAGCACTAAAATAGCGATTCCTCCCAAACTGCTAAACCGAATCTTTAATGCGACCACTCTACACAATTGCCAACACCATTTCCTTTAAATGATATCGATTTCAACACCTGATTCATTCCCAATCAAAAGTTATTCCCAATACAAAACTGACAGGGGTAAAATAGTCATAAATAAATTGATAAAAATTATAGACATGTCTCACATCCCCATAACCAATATATCAGAATATGAAAATGATCTGGAGAAATTAAATAAAAATATTTTACGATCCTCCAATACGTAAAATGCAGGTCGTTATAGCCTTTTTGCGTTAAGAACATATCCACATAGCAATCAAAGGTGTTTGCGCATTGGCTCAGCCACCATTGTCGTCTTTCCAACGATCTCGATCTAAAGGAGAACAAAGAGCCTGATTCTGAAAGGGCTACCCTAGTAAAACTTACAATGGATGTTCAGGTCAGCACCGACAGTCCGAAGAAGGTCTTGAATGTTGGATCATAACTTCACCACATAATAAATGAAGACCTTTTAGAATTAATAAGAGCCAACTTTGATGTATTTTCTTAGACCCATTCGGATATGTGTGGCATCGATTCTGCAGTTGTGTCAAAGGCTGACTCTCAACCTCTTGCAACCTCTTGTCAAAAGGAATCATCAAATCTTGGGAATCGAAAGATCGACTGCACTCAACGAAGAGGCGGATAGGCTACTCAATAACGGTTTCATCCGAGAAACCTACAGCCCTGAATGGATCTCTAATCATGTCCTGGTCAAGAAAGGAAATGTCAATTGGCAAACATATGCCGACTTCTCTGACTTTCACAAGGCATGTATGAAAGACAGTTTCCCACTTCCAAAATCGACTAGCTTGTCGATTCAACCGCCAAACACAAGCTTTTGCCCTTCATGGATGCCTACTCGGCTACAATTAGATTTCAATGTACATCCCAGACCAGGATCATACATCTTTCATAACCGACTTTAAGCTCAACTGTTATCTCGTCACGCCTTTTGGTCTTGAGAATATGGGAGCCACTTACCAACAATTGATCAACTTCATTTTCAAGGACCAGATTAAAAGATTCATGGAGGTATACATGGACGTGCTCGTAAAATCGAGAGTATCGAACGACCATGTCCGTGACCTCCCTGAAATGTTTGGTGTCCTCCGCCGATATGGCATTAAACTCAATCCCTTGAAATGCTCTTTTGGCATTGCATCGGGAAAATTCTTGAGTTTCATTGTCAATTCACGAGGCATAGAAGCCAATCTAGATAGGATTAAAGCCATCCGGGATATTCAGACCCCCACCAGAGCATCAACGATGTTCAAATTTAAATGGGAAGGTAGTCTCTTTAAGTCGATTCATCTCTAAAGCCATCAACAAGTGCATTCCCTCTTCCGACTTGCTCAAAAAAGGAAAGTGTAACTTTGCATGGATACCGGAGTGCATCACCGCATTCAAAGACCATCTAAATCACTTAGAGCGATCACATATCTTGTCTAAACCCATGTATCACGAGGACTTATACGTTTATTTGGTCATTTCTATGCTTGTAATCAGCACAGCGCTTGTGCATTGAAGACCTCTCCTTGCGGAAGCTACAGCCATATTTTCAGTCTTATAACATCAAAGCCTACACTAACCATCAGTTATGACAGGTCCTGTAGCGACTTGAGGCATCTGGACGACTACTAAAATTGAATATAAAGCTGAGTCAGTTCAAGATCACATTCATTCCTCCTCGAGCACTCCACGGATAAGCCTCGCCGATTTCATAATGGAATTCGCCGTCTCGGAAGACCTCCTCCGGAAAACATCGATACTCCAAAAATTGAATGGAAACTGTTCATGGATGGATCTTCCAACAAAAAATGTTTTGGCGCAGGAGACGTGCTTACCACTCTAGAGGAACACCCAATATGTTACACTTTAAAGCTCAACTATCCCGCTACCAACAACGATGGGGAATACGAAGCCCTTATTGCTGGACTTAGATTTGCGATCGAACCTAACATCAAGGCCATTCAAGTTTACTCTGACTCGCAGCTCATCCTTCGTCAGATACAGGGAGAGTAACACACCAAGTGGTCATGGCTTGCTCCATACCTCACTCAGGTTCGCGAACTGCTCACCACCTTTGAACAATACATCATCACCATATCTCCTAAGAACAAAATGATAAAGCCGACTCATTAGCCAAAGTGGAAAGCTCTGAGGGTGCGCAGCTTATAGTGCTTGACCCGATTGAAGTACTCGACTCTCCGAGCATCGATCAGATGTAGGTTGATTCGATTGCGGCAACGGAGACCGAAACAGAGCCCAAGTCTTGGATGACATCAATCAAGAACTACTTGCAAGATGGAACCCTCCCTGAACGCAATAAAGAAAGACAAGAGCTCACCTGCCAATCGTCTTGCTATGTCATCTTAGATGGAGTGCTCTGCTGAAGGGGTTTATCTATTCCATTACTTTGGTGTGTATCCTACAACAACGCCTACCGTGTGTTGCTAGATGTGCACAAAGGCGAGTGTGGCGACCAAACCGAAGGGCAAACTCTAGCAAGAAAAATTATCAAATATGGTTATTTCTGGCCTACACTCAATCAAGACGCCGCAAAATATGCCCGCAAGTGTGACAAATGCCAGTGGCTTTCGAAGATCCCAAGATCCCTGCCTACCGAGCAAACGTAAGTGGTAAGTCCTCGGTCGTTCTCCATGTATGAAATAGATATCATTGGGACTCTTCTAATGGTCAGTGGCGGGGCATGCTACGCCATCGTCGTGGTTGATTACTTCACCAAATGGGCAAAAGCCAAAGCTCTCACTACAAGAACCAATAAGAAATTAATAAACTTCGTCGTCCGTAATATCAATACCCGCTATGGAGTTCCCTAGGCCATCTCTCCGACAATGGAACCCAGTTTGAGTGCGTAGAGTTCAAAACTTTCTGTCGGCTACACAATATCGAAAAGAGATTCTCAGCAGTGGCTCACCATCATGCCAATGGACAAAACAAGGTGATTAAATCCATTATCAAGAAGCATCTAGAAAAGGCCGGAGGTTTATGGGAAGATGAGCTCCCTCTGGCTCTATGGGCCTACCGGATCACTCATACGTTAGGGACCTCCCACACTTCATTCACCCTTGCCTATGGATTCAAAGTCTTCATTCTCATTGAGCTAAAGCTCCAGTCCCCTCGAGTCACTTATTATTATCCGAAGACCAATCAGGACTTGCTTTTAGAACACTTGACTTACTCGAAGAAAAAAGGAACGAAGCTGAACTTAGAGCTGCCCCTCAGCGCCAAGGAGTTGTTCGATACTTTTACTCCAAAGCCTGCCTCAAGGATCTTAACGTCGACGACTTTGTCCTGAAACAGATCTTTCCCACACAGACTGGTTTTATTTCTCGCTGGGAATCTCTGTACGTCATACAACGAACGCACAGAGATCTAACATTCAAGCTAGAGACCGTGGATGGAGCCGAACTCCCAAGGGCATGGAATAGTGAACATATTCATCTCTACTTCACATAACTCAGTATACAGTTTTTCCGCTTTCCAACAATGTTTTGTTTTCCTTAAATTCAAGGCATTATCAAGGTTGCTACTGCCAAAGTTATTAGTAAAGATGATATTCAATTCTCTGTGTCCTTGATGTGTTTACTTTCCACATGATATTTTTGATTGATAATCACAACTAGCTTGCACACACAACCACGTAAACATTAGACAGGCACCCCGAGTACAGGAGCTGGTAACCCCACTCGAATCTCGAACCAACTACGAGACCGAGTATAAATAACACGCATCGACAAACCGAGCACGGGAGACGGTAGCGTCACTCATGTCTCAAAACAATGACAAGACCTAGTATAAATAACACCACTCGAGTCTCGAATAAATGACTAGACCGAGCATAAATTACACCTCTTGTATCTTGAACCAACGACGAGACCGAGTATAAATCATTTTGTTCCTAAGACTTCGGACTTGGGGGCAGCCCATCTGCCAAGCTAGTGTGAAACCGACCACTTCTGTGGCTCCATCTGACTCATTAGGTCAGGATCCAGGTACCTCTCGAATCTTGAATCAACAACAAGACCGAGTATAAATCATTTCGTTCCCATGTCTCCAGACTTGGGAACGACCCATCATCCAAGAAGGTGTGATATCGGCCATTCCCGCGGCTCCATCCGACCCACTAGATCTGCGTACCATTTGACAAATCAACGACGCCCTCAAGCTCTAGACCCGAACGAACGATGGGATAGACAAAAGGATGAATTCACAACGTCCATGCCATCTCACGACTTAGGACCAACGTACTCTGAGAGGTCCAAGAGAGAGGGCACCTAACTTGGATTGGCATAACTTAGGACTCCCAACCAATGGAAAACCCGAGAGTAAAGCTAGCGTACGACCTCCGCACGACTGGGGGCACCCCAAGGGCGGAGTCACCAATCACGTTGGCTTAAGTGTAACAACAAGTACGTTTGTGCAAGTATAGAAAAATGGAAAGAATAAGAAAAAATTCGAACACTTAACATGAAATGTGATGTAAGAAAAGTAAACTAATACTTTCACTCACATAACAAAAGCAAAATACATATCTAAATATCTTTCTTTCTAACAATGTGGTGTACATGAGACCACACCATGCCTCAAAAGACCAAAAGCGAGGGACATACTCGCATATACTATCAGCCTACATAACCAAAATACATATAATATCTATGATTGCCACAGATACTACTCTTCCTTTTTCTTTTCTTTTTATGAACAGATTCGGCAGTAGGAGGTCACCACCAGTGATGGAACTCTTCCTTCCATAGCTTCTTCTGCCTTTTCCTCCTCTGCTCTTCACAGGAGTGATGAACTCGTGAGACACCGATGTGTGCTTTCCTTCACCATCCTCATCACTTGTAATTACAGTGACCTCCCCAGGAGGATTACATTACAGCGGTTTAGGATTGACATTAGAGGCAAAGGCAAGCACAGCCTCAGTTTCTCCCTGAGTCTTCATGACCTCTAGCTTCGCTTTCTTCCTAGGTTCTTTAGCGACTTTCTCATCGGCTAGTTTCATGGCCCTGAGTTTCGTAGCATCATCAGTCTTAAGCATCCACAGGTCTCTACGGCCTTCTGTTTGGCATAATCGGTGGCTTTCTTTTTTCTGGCCTCCTCAGTGGCCCTTTCCTTCTCGGCCACGTCATTGACCTTCCTCTTCGCTACTGCAACAACAACTTTCTCCTTGGCATCCTGTCTAGCCTTTTCCTATGCCTCCTGTATAGTATCCTCATCCTGCCTCCACTTCTCCTCATGTTCCTCAGACTTTGCCAACATCTAGGCTTTATAAACCTCCACCATATCATGCATTGTAGGCACACTTACATCCATCGGGCCCATCACTTGGACACTCTGGCCACCCGGTACCTCCCCTTCCTCTAAGATATCCTTATACGAAATGAACCATAAATCCACATTCGAGAACATGTCCATGTGACCGCTTTCCTCTCCAAATTTCACAACTTCTAATCCCAATCTGGACTCAGATGTTTAAGGAAGCATGGGGGAAAATCCTGGTGTAACTTCCACTCTAAGAGGGGCTACACAGCTAAAAATGCAACTTTTTAGTTTTGGAGGATTTAATGCCCTCAACCTCTTTGGGTAATCGTGGTAATGTGAGTTTACCTTCCTAAATCTATGGCCTATCCATAACAGGAAGGGTGCATGCACTCGTGATAAAAGTGGATCCCGTTAGTCCCATTTCTGGATATGCAGGGTAATACTCAGCCAAAGCATGAGCTGGGATGGTGGGATCTCTAGTTGTGGTTGTTAATGGAACTGGCGGCAGGTCAAAGCTTCCCTCTACAAATTCATGGGTGACAGTCACACTCTCAATCGGCACGAACTTTCCCATTTCGCCAGTGTGCTTCGCCAACCTCTCCTTCTTGGCATCCTCCTGCAGCAATCTCCTCCTTTCCTTCATCTTCTTATGCTCATCCTCAGTTAAGAGCTCAACCATGAGTTTATTCTCATCTACTGTCTCTACCTATCGCAACGGAGCTTCAAACGGAACCAACCTCTCCCATGTCTGAGCCATCTCTCGAGGATACTCGTTAACCCATGAAATGCTACATGACCTTAATGCCTTGACATGCATGCCATAGATAGTCTCCTCCGATGATTCCTCCACCCTGGCCTTGGTGTCCTCGTTCTCTTCCTTAAGTCTATCCACCTCCATTTGGTGCTTAGCCTTCAACCCTTTAAACGAGCTCGGTACGTCTCTATTACTAGCCCCGTCTTTCTCCTTCTCTTCCTTAGCCACTAGTAGCTGCCTCCTCGGCTCATCATTCTCCCTCTGCAACCTCTGGATCCCCTCATTCTCAGCTTTCAGCCTTTCATTCTCCAATTTTAAAGCCTCATTGTCCTTCTGTAGCTAGTGTACTTTATCATTTTCTGTAGCTAAATGATTATTCACCTCCTCCATCTCTGCTTTTTCCTTCTTCAGCAGTGCATTCTCTATCAAAACCAAGGCCATTGTGACTTTAAAAGATAAAGTAGCGTGCTCGGAATCCTTCACCAGCTTGTCATACTTCTCCTTCAACTCACCTTTTCAGCAACATAGAGTTAACATACGATTATGTTACTCGAATACGCAGAAATAGAAATAGCGTAAAAGATGTGAATTACGCAAAGAATCTTCCTGATTTCGAATGGTTAGTTGCTCATCCTTAACCTCCTATTTTAAGTTGTCAATCTCCACATTCTTGTTCTTGATATTCTCCGAAGGATACCTCGAATACTTATAACACTCGTTACATTGATAATTGGAAGAGTACTCATGTTGCCACACAATCTCCCTGTCCTCCCGAGGAGTCGGGTTAAGATTCCGAAGCCATATAAGTTCGTCGAAATAATGTTTGGGAAATTCCTCTTTCATCAGGGCCTTCCTCTCTTCTACGCTAAGTTCTGGAGCTAGGGTGGCACAGACATTACACCCTTCTGCTTTGAGACTACCTACTTCTTCCTGCCGGTATGTGATAACTCTTTCTCCTTGGATGAAGCGACAAGCAGAATGTAATGGGAAGTCGTTGAAGAAGCACACCCGACGCTAGTGGAAACATGCCCTGTGTTCATCCGTTATGATCGAGCGTATAAAAGAGGAGACTCAAAACGCCGAGATCGCTCCCTACGATGATACTCGCTACCATGGTCATGAGGGAGTAAAGGCTCGTCAAACAACCTGGTACTTTTCCTGAATTCCGAGATGAATCCACCCCTCAAGGGCCGGCAACTCCCATATCCATAACCCCGATCGATCCCTCCTTGATTCATATCACCTGCCGAATAAACAGATCCAAAGTCAGCATTGATCATCCTATACACACGAACAAATGTTGGTTCATGCAGTATTTATGAATGTGTATCCTAAGTGTTCTCTCAACAGACCAAATAGTGGTCCGCTCGAAGGAGTGATCTCCCACACAGCTAAAGCGAGTTCCTCTATACTTGTGGCGCTAGGCCGGGGAAACATTTCGAGTGGAAGTTTATTAAGCTCATCAAACTGACCCTATTTCTCAAGCGAAACAGCGATCTCAGAGGGAGCCATTGAAGATTGCGGCCTGATCGACGTTTCTATCAATACCTCACCTACCGCAGGTGGGATAGGAGCGCCCGACGGGCCCTTTTCCCTAGCAACTGGCTCCTTATCGCTAGTTCTCCTCCGACTTCCTCCTAAATCTCTGCTGTCGTGTGTGGCTTAGACCTAAGAGGGGATGCCTTCTTTTATCAAATTAGAGAGCCTACTTCTTCCACAATCTCCACTTTTTTTCCACCACAGGCGACGGCTAGCCTAATTATCACTCGATTGGTAGGAAGTAATCCCGCATGACAAAGTCAGTCCTAATCCAAAATGCTATTGGTAGAGAGAGCCTTAGCCAGAATGGCCAACAAAGACTCGAGATGTTGTCTGTATACGATGTTTGTAGGTGTATCAAGATTTCCTATCATACAAGAACGAGGTATACTTAACCTATCAAACGCACAAGTTTCAACCTAAAAGCAAAGAGGAATGCTTACTTCCTTCCAACCATCTCCTCGCAAAACCAGGAGGATAACGCACGAAGAACCAGCAATGGTTAACTTAGGCCACTTCCCATCAAAGAACTTGGTGCTGGGCAGAACTTCCAAGAAATATTGAGAAGGTAAAATATATTCTCTCCTCTTTAACTAAAATAGAAACCGCATATCCTCTTTGGTGGGCTCTAATTGCAAGCACTCTCTGTAGAGAACGTAGATACCCCAAAGTAAAGCGTACGCATTTGGATGAAGCTGCAATGGCACACATCGAAAATGATGCAGTATATCCCGAATAAAGTTGTTAATCCGGAGCATGCACCTAGAAATGCATGCCTGCCTATTCCAGGCAGTGTAACCTTCCAGCGGTGCGTCATCCTTTTTGCCCTTCCTGGGCGCACAAACATCTTTATAGGGGATGTCGAACCGTAATGCCATGCGCCTCACTGCCATCTCATCCATATGAGATGGCATCGAATCCGGCGTGTTCTCAAGAATAACCGTGCCCGCCACCATTTCCGGTGCCACCAACATACTTCTCTCAACAATATCTACATCATCTTCCCTTTCAAGCTCAACTTCGATAGTCCCAAGCATACCCGGCGATGGTGTCTCCTTCAAATGCTCGACCGACGATTGTTATCCTTCCAGCTGCACCCTGCGATCGGACGCTTCTGGCAAACCTATCGTTTGAGAAGGATTTGATTCTCTAGAGGTCTCAAGCTCGATGTCCTTCGAGTTAGCATCGCTAGTTGAACCAGATGGAGACAGTGAATGCTGTGAAGCTTTGGATTCCGAAATCTGCCATGTTTTTGATCTTGTATCCATTGCTAACTATACTTTCAACATACTTGCATTAGACATCGCATTGTACATCCTGTACCTCTCATGTTGAGGTAAACTAACAGATGTGTGCAGTGTCATGCTAATACAATTGTAATTTGGAAACTTGGGACACAACGACAATCACAAGTCCCTAAGACTATAATAGTCGCCACAGTCAATCAACGTTAATGGACACGCATCGAGTCAGGATTACGCTACGACTGAGCAGATGAAAAACATGTTCAACAGTTCGACAGTTCAGCCAAAGTCCAATTGCATGCTCTAAACCTATGTGCATGATTGGATCATTAACTAAGCGGCAGTTGACTCAGGCGTCGGCTCAGTCGTGCAACAATGATGGAAATGTGCGAATCCGGGGACAGGGAGTCAGAGATTCGAAGTCTCGAAGAAAATACAATGCTAATGGAGGTCGAAATCCCCAGGATGACAAAGGAAATTTGTACCTCAATATATGGTACGAAATTTCGTATCCCCTTAGGGATAAGAAATTTTGTATCCCACTAGGAGTAAGCAATTTCACACTCCTGTAGGGTATGAAATTTCGTATCCCTAACGAAAGGGATACAAGTTTCACTTCCGTGGATCCCTAGATTTCGATCCCGCCAATGCGCTATCTCATGCCTCTTCGAATGATCAACTCTCCTCTCCTTCCTCTTCTCTAAGCTCCCGCTTTCCCTTCCTCATCAACCCTCCCTCCGAGTTGGCTTTCGAGTTTGAACCCATTCACTCATTACGAATCACGAGATGAAGGGTCGGCATCAAGCCCAACCTGAAATTCTATCTCAAATCTCTTGAACTCCGGTTCGAAGTTCAAGGGGGCATCCATCTTTGGGTTGTCTCGAGGTTCACTCAAATGATCACCTCGTATGCCAGAGTCGGTCTGCCTGCAACGTCGTTTCCATTTGACCGAGTCCATCGGTCCCCAACCTCACTTGATTTTCGATGATTCATGGTACTCTAAATTTGGGGGTCCGGATTCCTTTAATCGCGAAGTCAAGTGGGGCAAAGGAAGTAAAAGATAGATGGGGAGTTCTGTCAGAATTTACCGGGGAGGAGGGTTTCGGGCCTTAGCCTAATGGACGATTCACATCTAACATTGGGGTTCAAATTCTCGTATCCTAGTAGGATACGAAAATCTAGAATCCAACTGGGACATGAAATTTCGTATCCCCATGTGGGATACGAAAATCTCGTGCCCCACATGAAGGGTACGAGCCCTTATATAAAAAATGAAAAAATATATCATATATATATATAACGATATTAAATATATGTATATGTATATGTATATATATTTGTAAATAGTTCTACTAGACATGCGTATGTACAATAACGTGTATGCATATGTTTGTGCATATATGTATATACACTTAATCATAAATATGCCCACTTTCTATTATATTTTCATGACCCAAGTAGCCTCTCGCAATACCATATGAAAATGTGTGAGTGTGAATGGGACGTCACGACGACAACAACTCATTTATGTTACAACGTAAATGAGAGTCAACAACTAACGTTTACATTCATGAGTTCACAGGAATTAGACAATTCAACAAATACTTTTCTTCTAACTTAAAGCACATCATGTCAAGACAAGATGTATAACCGGTCTTTTGGTATGGTTTCCAAAACTACACCAAACAGGCTCGACTCAACATATCAAGTGACGTTAAAGTCCGATGTGTCGCCAAATGGCCAAGGGTACAAGCATAGATGAAGTCGTGTGAGCAAGAGCCTCACAACTCCTCAAATTTATTCTCTAGCCATACTTTGTACCACTCCATCTCGTACCCGACCTATCGAATCCCCATAACTCAAGTTCCCATACTTTGTATCCCTCACTTCATGAAATTCGAACCCCGCATTTCGTACCTATGGAGCTCGAATCCCTCATTGCATGTGGCAGTCTCAGATACCTCAACGCACTAGTAGCTTCGAATCCCTTCAATTTGTATCCATATGCTCCTTCATCAAAGCTTCGACTCCCACTCTATAGCATGAAGAAAACCCCCTAATTCGTACCTAGTAGCTTCGAGTCCCTCTAACACACCATGCTTTTGGGTCCCCCTAACACGTAGTCATTTCGGATCCCTCAACCGTGCAACGACCTCGACTCGCCCCCTACATACGAAACCTCCATCGTATCCACAACGGGATGCGTTAATTCGTAGTCCAAGAGATACGAATTTCGAGTCCCAAGGATACGAAATTCATATCCTCTCAAGGGATATGAGTTTTTTTCCCCTATTTTAGGGAGAGTGGATCGAAATGCAAGTATAGGTCTTGAGGGATACAAAATTGTACTGTTGTGGTCCCCAAATCATACCTGCTCCCTCCTAATAACTCCACTATAAGTACCCCCAAGCCCTCATGTTAAAGGTGATGGAAATTGGCGGATTTGACATCTTTTGAGAGCTCCAAGTAACATCTTTAATGGCATCCTTGCTTTGAGGAAGAAGAAGCAAAAAAGTGACTTTCTCCTAATATACATATATGATAATTATGACTTCAAATTACGTGGAAATGCTTGTATTTAAATGCCCAAAAGTGGCCCATAGCTTGTAATCCATTGTTGTAAATAAAATATAACAACTCATCTAAAGTGAAAGTAGGCCCCACATAGGACCAAGCCACTGTAAATCTATTGTGTTATATATTGCTTTCTACATTTATTTTTCCTCACGAAACATAGTTCTCTAAGTAAAGGAGAATCTTTGGTTGTTATGTTATTTTTTTACCGTCCACACTTTGATGGAGATGGGAGTCTAAGAAGGGATGGTCGAGTTTGTGCCCCTAAGAATGGAGACATTAGAAAGGAAGTTCTAAAGGAGTGTCATCAGCCGATAATGATCATACACCCTGGACAAGATAAAATGTTTATAGATATGAAAAGAAGATTGTATTGGGGAGGAAAGAAGAAGGATGTAGCATAATGTTTCGAATTGTCAGAAGGTTACGGTAGATCAATGTATGCATGGAGCATTTATTGTTACCCATAACGGTTCCCACTTGGAAATGGGAAAACATTTCAATGGATTTCATAGACCGGCCTCCTAGGAGTAAAAAGGGAAATGAAACCATTTAGTTCTTTGTGGATCACTTAATGAAGAGTGCTCATTTCATCCCGATCAAAAAGAATAGGACTACGGCTTCCTTATCCCAGATATATGTCAAGGAGATATTTAGATTACATGGAATCTCGATGAGCATAGTTAGTGATAGGGACCCTTTGTTTACGAATTTGGAGGAGCCTACAAGAAGCCTTAGGGATGATACTGAGTTGTGCATAGATTATAACCCATAGACCAGAAAACAGATAAAGAGAGTTAATAGAATTCTTGAGGATCTACTTAGAGCATGTAGGATCGACTTTGGAGGAGCTTGGGAGCAGCATTTTCCATTGGTGGAGTTATCATATAACAATAGTTTCCAAGCGACGACTGGCATGTCCCCTTATGAAGCATTGTATAGGCATCCATGCAAATTGACAAATTATTGGTGAAAAACCGACACATAAGATTTTACTCGGACTAGATCTTATCCGCGATTTTATCGAGCTTTGATTCGGCAGAGAATGAAGGCAGTCCAAGACTGACAGAAATTGCATAAGGATAGAAGAAAGAAGAGAATTGAATTTAGCATTGGAGATTAAAGATCTATGAAAGTTTCCCTTCTTAAGAAGACCTTGCGATTTGAAAAAATGGGGAAATTGTCTCCCAGATTTATTGGATCATTTAAGAACGTCAATAGAATTGGGAAACTCTCTTATCGTGTGGATCTTCCCGAGCGCTTATCAAGAGTGCATAATGACTTCTATGTTTTTCATCATATGAAATACCTTCACGATTCCATCGTCAAGCTCGAGTTAGATGTAAATAGGGACTTAGGGAGCTTCGAGTTGAAGGAAAGAGTGACCCGTGCCACCACAACAATTGGGTTGCACGAAATCAAAATAATTTGTAATAAATCCATTAGACTAGCCCGACAATGGGGAGATAACCATCCGGAAAGCAATTGGGAAAGCGAAGAGAAGACGAGGCAAACTCATCCAAAGCTTTTATATGGTAATTATTTCCTTTAATTTTCTTTTATTGATGCATTGTGGTTTCTAGATTGGATGGTAGGAGACGGTTGCAACACAAATGCACCGTACACTCATATAGATATTTTATGCATATTTGGGTGTTTTGCATACATTCAGCTTCACTTGTTACACATGCATGCTAGGACTAAACTCACTTCAGGGAGTATATAGTACATAACCACATCGAGTAATGGATGATCTATGGATGCTTAATAAATAATATGGGTGTATAACATGTTTATTAGACCGAGTTGTGTTTTTCGCCCATTTAAAAGATTTCATGATGAATTCCCTTTTAAATATGGGTAAGAAATATTAATTCAAACTGAATTCCAAACCGATTAATTTCGGTTGGTTTGGTTCAGTTTTAAAAGGAAATCAGTTTGAATTTGGTTTGTAAAATATATTTTTTTGTTTATCGGTTTAACCGAACTTTTAATTTATTATCTAATTTTACCATGTTATAGTACATTAAATAATTGGTTCAGTGATAAAATGCAATGGCATGCGATGCAAATAGATCAAATTCTATTTTATATATAAAATTTACTATCTAAAATTTGTTCAAACATGAATTTATGTTTTACAATGAGTGTGAATTTATTATTTAAATAATAGCACATCCTTCAAGTTCGGTTAAAGCGGTTACCGACCGAATTAACCAAAATTAATTTGCTTTGGTTCGGTTAATTTTTGGTTTCAATTTGGTATGAGTGTTTTTACCTCAAAACCCACTGAACCGACTAATGTTGACCCCTACATTTAAGGGGGAGAATGTAACATCTTATAAAAATATAAACCTAAATGGGTGTAGGTTGTTAAATTAAATATAAATAGTAATAAGCTAATAAGCTAAGAAAAGAATTTTTGGATAATGGAAAATTAGGGCATGAAAATATTACTGTTGTATTCGTGGCAAGATTTTGATTTGTTTTCATTTTTTTTAATTGAAAAAGGGGTCTATATGGAGAAGTTATTAATAAAACAAGTTGAATATAAAATATATACAATAAGATTTGAAATTCAAACTAATTAAATATAAATCTTGTATATAATTAAGTATTGACAGGCATAATGGAATATTCCTCAAAAGTTTGAAATTGTGTGTATATATGAAAAGGGACAAGAACAAACAAGAAATAGAAACGATCAATTAGATTAATAAAATATTTAATGTAATTTAACGTACAAAGGTATAAAATTCGTTGGCTCGACACAAGAATGGGATCGACCACCCCTATAAAATAGGAGTTGACTTGAGGGTCGATCTCCCTTCTATATAGAGGGTCAATCTCACTTAATGTTGATGGTGGGGAAGGCTTATTTTTTAGGGATTTAGATATAGTTTTGCTTCAATTGGATTGTCCAGATCAAATCGTACTAATCCTATGGTCCGTATACACACCATCAACTATAAATAGACCCTTAGCCTCTCCTAAATCCTACACTTTATTTTATTCCGTGAGACCATTTTGTCACTCCATCATTTCATAATTCCATAAGAAAGGTTAGGCTTCTTCTCTTTCTCTAACATATATTCTACCTCTTCTAATTTTAATTCATACATAGATTTGCGAATTAAGTACAATATGAATATATGCGAATCTAAATCTAATCCTCGTATATATATACATACATATATATATATATATATATATATATATATATATAATAAGAAACTAGAGTACGTTGGTTCGAAGATTAAATCCAGAATTTTGATAGATTCTACACTAAAACCGCCATTCTTTCCTTTCTACCTCTATGATTAGAAATTAAATGATTTTGATATTCCGTATATCTTGTTAGTGTAAATTTGGATTATTATGCCTAAGGGGATTTGGATTTGAATGAAAACAAAATGAAACAAATCCTAAAAATTCCTTATTTTTATTATTTGTGGAAATGGTCAATTAATTACTGTATTTTGGGTTTGGTTATTGATGTAATGAAAGAAAGAAGTTCAATTGCTGTACAATTCATGTGGTCTGATTCACTTGTTTGTTGTAGATATTTACATATTTGTATACTAAAGCATAAAACTTGAGTATTGTGGATTTAATAGGTTTAAGCATTTATTTTTAATAGATTATTTGTATATATTATTCACTAAATCACTGAAGTCTTTAGTTTTGTGTATAAAAACATATAAAAGTGAAGCGGTACCAAAAGGGAAGTTTCACATATATAATTGAATTATCTCACCTTATATGTCTTTGGCTATTGAAATAATCATTCCAACCTTGGTTACAAGTTTTATATATATGTTGTTAATCCCCTTTTATTATTAAATGTTGACACACGTATCTATGTCATGTGATGAAGTAAGGGAAATAAACTTGTATACCATGATTGTATTGATAAGATTGACATTTCAAATGATTTAGGACATTTATTCATGTGTGCTTGATTTACGTTTATATACCATTATTTAATAGCGTAACTAATATATTATTAATACATATTAAATTCGTATTAAATAGTGTATTAAATGCATTAAAATAGGAAAGTAGAAATTAAATATCCCTATAGGAAATTTGTTTGTATGTGAGTGTCAATGGATTTTATTAGAACTAATGACACTTAGACACAAGATTAATCCCTACTCGTAGTAGAAGCCTTCTCGGAACCGACCAGCATATCCAGCATCTACAAGTCAGTCGGGTTAATGCGAGAGGTCTAAGTGTCATGGACCATTACAATTATCATATAAGGGCACAAGTTTAAATCTAACCTGTAGTAGAAGCCCGCCAGGAATTGCACAATAAATGCACCATCTATAAGTGGATGGTTTAATGTGAGACATATTGTATATGTGTGTGTGTATATATATATATATAATTATGTGTAAAGTAGGCCTGCCTCGAGAAGGTATTAAGTGACTGAGCTACCTTGTTTGGGTATTAAGTGGTCAGAACTAGATCCATTTCTAAGGTTCACTCCATCGTTTAGGACCAAAGTCATGCGACCCACCCTTATAAAAGTCTTAAGTGGTTATTGGATCCGCCTTTCTCTTAAAAAGGCATTAAATGGTCTTAATTAAAATGATATATGTTTGATTAGGGTAGTCCTCTGGAAGTGTCCGCTTCTTGTTTAAGAGCAATGCGAGGGCATGCCTAGGGATCGGAATATAAGTGTTCCTAAAAAACCACCCAACTAAGGGAAATATTAAGTGGCTAGGAGTTCACCTATAATGACAGCTAGATAGTAACGCATGGGTTCGCCAAGAGCGTTATAAATGACAATGGGAGTTTACCTAAGCTTAATATCTAGTGGTAGATTACAATATCACGATTTACATTGAGGGCATATTTAATAGCATTGATAACTATAAAATAGGGTTTTAAATGATGAGGATCCTACAAAAGGTCTTAAGTGATCACCACCCATAAATAAATATACACGTATAGTGGCCTTAAGTGACCAACTAATAGTTCTCCTTGTAAGGTATTAAATGATTATAAAGAATCTTCCCTTAAGTAAATAAATAACATATAGGACTGTAGGGTAGTCACCCTCATAATTACATATGTCAGGTTGCGTGTTAGATTTCGTAGATATAATTTGATGAATTCGTACTACCAAGTATAGGGAATAATTGTTCCTTAAACTATTGTGATTTTCATTCACCAGAGCATATTGTTCTGACCTTCCTCCTATTAACATATAAACATGTTAATAGGTGGGAACACTTGATTACTGATCCCATAAAGAGTGGAGCCTGACGGTGGATTATCCATGGCTATTAGTTATCATTTATAGTAGTATTATGATTGTTGTTGTGTTATTGGGATAATTATTATTGTTGATTTGTCTCTTATCATAGATAAAACCTGTTGTAACCAATATTTTTATGGTTTTCAATTTATGGTATATTTATTTCAAGTTATTATATTTTATCTCTTCCGCTATGTGAGATTCTGATTCTCATTTAGTCAACTCTGTTATGTCTTTTAGAGTATTTCCTTACAGGAATTAATGATCCATTTTGAATGGCTCTAAGTTTCGAAGGGCATTATCTATATTCGAATTTAGGCCCATTCCAAGCAGGTTGTTACAAAGGGTCATGTGCTGGAGGAAGGGAGATAAGAAAGTGTGGCCCAACAATGCCCAAGATGCAAGAGATCTCAGAAGAGAGTGTCTTGAAGAAGAAGGATATTTCGAAGAAATTATTTCCAAGTTTCTATTTTGAGGAGATGATTTGGATGTCTGATATGCATTATATCCCAATGCACATCGATGAGGAAACTTGGAACCAAGTGTATGACATCTATCATTAATATTGGTCTTTCTTCGGTATGCCCGAACGCCTTCCGACATCTATCATTAATAAATGGGACAAGACTCCGGTTAATATCTATTTCCGCATGTTCCAGTAACATATTTATGTGCTAACTCTCTAGTGCCAAAATTGATGGGCGAAAGAAGGAGCTGCAGGAAGTGAAGGCAGTTATGGTTAAGGCTTGGGAAGTGAACAATGATGTTCTAGCCTTGACCATAGCCTAGGAAAATGACTTGAAAAAGACAACAAAGCGTTTTTTGAGGAGAATGCCCAGTTGTAGAAGGAGAACGAAGATATGCAACAACTTCGAAAAATAATGATGTGCAAATGCAATTGTACGAGAAGGTGCGAAAAGAGAACGAAGAGAAACAACGCATGATTAAGGAGAAGAAAGAGCTCAGATAACTATTTGAATCAAACCTTGTTGAGCTCAGCATGATAAAAGGGGGAAGAGGCAATTGAAGCATCAAATAGCGAAGTGCTGGAGATAGAGCACGTCAAAACTATGCTCGAGGACCGGATAGAAGGGCTCAACACCCGGGTTAGAGAGGCCCAAGAAGAGGCGGAGAGGGATTTAGAGCTAGCAATTTGGGGTTTTTACATAAAAACCCTTCGATTCTATGGAAGATCATGGGTCGAAGACAATGCCCGTACACTTGTTCTAGCTTGGGAAAGACTAATGGAGTACGAGGCTGCTTCCCAGGAAGAAGAGAATGTGGATGAGGAAGTGCTAATGGCCTAGTATTTGAAAATGAGGAGTTCCAAGTGTTGGAAGAAGGTAGAGCTTTGCTTAGAGAAGATGCTGAGGCAGTGGATGCAGAATGACTTGTTGGGGCAAAAGGGAAGGTGATTATAATAAAGAGCATTGTGTTTGCTCATGAAGTTGAATTTGGTGCTCCCCAATAGCAGCAAGTCATTCCTTCTGGTTTCGATGGCGGACTATCTGTACCAACCACTATTTCAAATCTCGCAAATATCTCCCGAGATCTCCTCCGAGATCTCGTTTTGGGCTCCTTCCAAAACGAAACAGCAAATATCACTCTAAATCTCCTTCCGAATATATTGTAAGAGATATTGCAATATCGAACGATATATCGACCGAGACGACATACTGGAATATCGTCTGAGATCCTTGTTTTTTTGTTAAAATTTAAATTTGTGCCTGAACTAGAACTATAATTAAAAAACTCAAATCTAGCCATATCAATCTTTTGTTATTTTACATTTTGCATGTTAAATGACTATATTGTATGTTCGTATATGTCTTACAATGCTTATGATTTTCATATTCGTCTTTTTACATAATATTACTTATGAAATTATGTATTTTATGGTCTATTTATGCTGAATTTTTTTAATGTTTTGGATTCTTTTAATGTCTCCTGTCTAACAATATTCCTGTTTTAAGCATTACGATTTAGAGTATGAATGATCTTTCACAGAATAAAGAATAATAAAGTTATTTTGCTTTTTAAGTTTAAGTTACTATGTTTTTTATAGCATTCATAAAAATCATTTTGTTTAAATATCATTTTTAACATATCATGTACCCCGAGATTGTTCCGATATGAACTTTCAGACCCGAGATGAAAATCCGAGATGAACTCCCAAGTTAGACTCATCTCGTCCGAGATCTCCCTTGATACGAGACCGAGTCTATAAAACCCCTGAGACGAAACGCGACCGATATCCGAGATTTAAAACTTTAGTACCAACCCATGTTGTTACAGAGTATGGCCCTAACAATAAGGACATAGGAGCTCCATTCTTCCAATAATTGAAAGCGCATTGCCAATGTAGGCCACACAATAAGCGATCCAAGGTACATCCACTTTCCTACCAGTAATCGAAAATATGCTAATATGAAATAGAAGTAGACTAACTTGTCTTCCTCTTTGACGTGATGGTTTTCTTGGAATGGGGATGGTTATCAGCTTCGAGTCAAAAGTGGATGCTATGCCAAGGTTTGGCGCTGATGCCTACAAGAGGCAGGTAGGAGAGGAGTTTGGCCACCTTAATGTCTCTTTGAAACAAGAGATGGGAGAAATGGGGATGAATAACTTTGGTATATTTTTTGATGAGGAGAAGGGAAGGCAGGAGGTGGACCCTCAGGTCATTGGGCATGAGGAAACAGGAGGGTCGTTAACGCACGAACTAGTGCATCATCAACGAACCTCAATGTTATTGTAGTATGAAGAGCTTGAGGTTAATAACAAGGAGAACGATGAAGCGAGGCTCAAAGATTAGGAGCAGGTGAGGATGGAAGCCAAGGCAGAGGCTCGGGCCAATGTTAAGGAAGATGTACAGAAGAAAGCCGAGGATGAAGCAGCCCCCAAAAGAAGGGAGGAGTATTTCAGGAGGCTGATAGCTGACGAGGACGCGAAGTGGTAGGTAGGATAATAGGCTTTAAAAAACACTGAGAAGTAGTCAATGAAGACAACTAAGAAAGAGTCTAGGAAAGGCAGGAAGGAAGCGAAGACAACTCAGACCTCTGAGGCCATAGTCGAGGCTACGACACCTCCACTTAATGTAATCCTTGCTGGAATAAAAGGGATTTTCAATGAGTAAGTACACAAACTCGGACCGTCCTATGACTTTGGCTTAGAGTTAAAGCCTCGCCCAAACTAAATATGCCAAAGGAGCCAAAAAGATCTGGTAGGAGTGGAAAGAGGATGAAAGATGAGGACGAACTATGTGTAACACCCCATATTTCTTTCATTAAGTAAAATAAAATTTGAAGAGCTTCTAGAATTTGGCCACGGGATTAGCATCATTGCGTCCACGGTGATTTTCTGGTCAATTTAAACTTATGGATTGCAGAAAACTGATTTAAGATGAAGGAGATACCATTAAATGAAATATTGTATCTAACATGAAAAAGAAGGTAAAAGAAAAGAACAACGACCAACATTATTTTAATCTTGTTAACAAAACCTATGTCCTCCAATTGGCAAGAGCATGCGACTTTCAAAAGAGTGGCGCGAGTTCGATCCCCGTTAGTACCATATTTTTGTTTTAAGGGAACGGCTAAAATAACACATGTTCTTAAGGGAAAATATGTATGAATGCATATATAAGGAAAATTATACATATATGGAAGTATATAAAAATATATGTATATGTAAAAATATGCGTATATATGTGCATATATATATATATATATATTTATGTATATGTTTGTACAAGAGAAAGTTCAAAATAAAACTGCAATCAAAGAAATCTATTAAGAATTAAATGACGACACTAGCATCGTTTGAATTTTGAAAAGGAAATAAAGTACATATATATACGTGTAAAGTGGGCATTAGAAATTTTGTATACATATAACGAGATTATATGTAAATATAATACTTAAATAAATCAAAGAAAGTATAGCGGGATACTAATTAAACTTTTAAATTAAAAAGTTAAAACAACAAACATCGTGCCCAAAACCGCTCGTAGGACCCAGGGGGTTGACCTAGGGGTTGACACACCTATAAGGGGGTCGACATAGGGGTTGACACAACCATAGGTGTGTCGACCCATCTGGGTAGATTTAGTCCATGAATATGACAGTTTTTCATGCGACGTTCATTGCTGACTTTGCGCTGCGCGTACGATAAGATCCTAAAAACCTATAAAAAGGCTA
Source organism: Allium sativum (assembly GCA_030737875.1). Taxonomy (NCBI): domain Eukaryota; kingdom Viridiplantae; phylum Streptophyta; class Magnoliopsida; order Asparagales; family Amaryllidaceae; genus Allium; species Allium sativum. The sequence goes on from CM060923.1 coordinate 654,774,541, forward strand.
GCAGAGCCAAGCCTAAATCTCATTTTTTTGAGAGGATGTCCAGACTCTGCAGTTCTTCTTCCTCCTCAAATCTCTTCAGAAATATAAAATAATTAATTTAAGGAAATTATGAATCAAGTTCTGGAGGAAAAGAATGCATATCTGCAAATAGGTGTTTAGAATTCTGTTCTAAGGTAAATTCTCAAATCTAGTCAATTAAATTTCTCCTCTTTCTTCCCTTTTTCTTTTAGTTGAGAATTGTGGATCCATGGTTATGTAGGTTCTAGATTCAGTTTGGGGAGCCATGGAATGCTAGGTCTGGACCAGATTCATGAATTGCAAAGCTATTTTGTTAGTGGATTTAATTTATACCTTTTTGATAATGGTATATTTATTGTTTGACATTCCCTGTTAATATGCATAGTAAATCTGCTGGAATGATTAATCCGCTGAAATATGAATCTATTGAAATGTATAAGCCTGTTAAAATATATAGAAACAATTATTGTTGTATACATACATGTTCTAATAACTTGTTAAATTGAATACTGTAAGTTAAGTTACAGTGAAATTGGGATAATTACAAGCTAATTTATGGCATATTATGTACTTGAACCCTTAACTATAAGAACTGGGATAATATCATGTTAATTTGTTAGATTAGAATAATTACATGATTGGATGATTACATGTTATTCATTTAAAATGGAGTTAATTACAAGTTATGATGAACATGCGACATGATAATCATAAAATGGACTTAATATGTTATTAAGTATGACATCTAAAAATAGATTGCAGTAAAATTTGGAAGAATTGATATGCCTAAATAGAAAATTGTAACCGCGCCGAGGCACAAGGTTAAATTCAACTTATGGTAGAAGTCTGCCTGGAACCGCCTGACAAATCCAACATCCACAAGTTGTTAATTTAATGTGAGGGGTCTAGTGCGTAAATATAAATGTAGTGGTGCTAAGACATGAGATTAAGTCCAACTTGTGGTAGAAGTCTGCCCGGAACCGCCCGACAAATCCAACATCGACAAGTGATCGGCTTAATGTAAGAGGTATGGTGCATATATATATAACATGATTGAAACAGATGACATTGGTTGTAATTAATGGAAATGAATTAAAGTTACAATTGTAAAAGTAATGGAATGAACGGGGAAGGATAATAACCTATTATGAATAAATATGAAAGGGAAAAGGGAACGATAATAGGTAAGCTTGTCCAAGGGACAAGTGGACATTATAACTTAGGTTATAATAAACGATAAAAGTGAATGAGATAACTTATGTAATGAGATAAGTTGTACTTAATTGTAAATTAAGTAATCTATAAATTTGGAAACTTGAAACATGTTGTTTGCAACAAGCAGAGAAAAGAGGGGAAAACTTATGATATGTAGTAAGTTGTACTTAATTATACATTAAGTAGTCAGTGAACTTGAGAAACTGAGTCCTGCTGATGAGAGTAACATATTAAAGGCTTATTAATGAACTTAAATGGATTAAGTTATATATCTGAAATTAATAAGCAAGAGGTACTTGGTAACTTGAAGAAGAAGTCAATATGACTTGAAATAACCAAGTTAAATGGAAATCTGGAAAGGTAAAGCAAGCACGCAATTAAATGATTAGACATGGGGTCTAATAACACCTTAACCCGAGGCGCTTGGACCAGTATGTACATTTGAAGGTGAATAACCCAACTAGGTAGATCAACGTGGTGTCATGAGGCACAAGGGGAGCGCACGTCTATCTGATTTTTCTGCCTATTCTGCTGATATTCTGCTGGCTTCAAAGGACTGGAATGGGAAGCACGCGGCTTCCTGGGACGTGGAGGGTACTCTCGGTAATCTTATGTGCGGTGGCAACGCTTAGGCTATGCTCGCAGGGGTTGGGTCTGCGCGTTACTACCCGGTGAGTATAGCTTGACTTCCATGATAGGGAACAGTCAAAAGGCTACAAGGTGACGTAGTTGATCGATGTGCTTGAAGGCCTTGTGACTAGGCGGGGTACGACCATCTGTTTGCCTCTGGGCAGGTTTAACCATCTACAGAATAGTAATTCATCGAGTACTCGTCATTTCCAGTCAACGTGGTGCATGACGTGGAAAGACAAGAGCTAAACCAATAGACCAAGGACCTTGCCTACGAGCTTGAGCGCCATGTGACTAGGCGGGGTACGACCATCTGTTTGCCTCTGGGCAAGTTTAACCATCTACAGGATAGTAATTCATCGAGTACTCGTCATTTGCAGTCAATGTGGTGCATGATGTGGAATGACGGGAGCTAAACTAATAGACCAAGGACCTTTCCTCTAGGGAAGGTTTAACCATCTGCAAGTTAGTAATTCATCGAGTACTCATCATTTGCAGTCAATGTGGTGCACGATGTGTAAAGACGGGAGCTAAACCAATAGACCAAGGACCTTTCACTATCGAGGGCTTTGGTTGTGGAGCACACCAATTTGGATGTAGATTGCTTGTTAGGGGGCTTCACTTAGCTCACATCTGTTTTCCTTTCATTAGTTAAAGGAGGGTCTGCTGGGACCATTGCCACTGAAAATGCAGACCATAACATGTATGTGTACAGATATCTAAAAAGCTTCCGACCGAGTTCCGTGTTCAATGTAAATCCCTGTTACGGAACTCGGTGCACAATAGAGAATATGTGTGGTTAAGGCTTCGAGTACGATTAACGATACGTACGTGATAAAGTCTAGATACATGCATGTGTGCTTTGGGTAGTGTATCATAAACTGTAGGGCATTACTCTGTGATGGAATCTGATTCAATTGAATGGTTCGAAGGTGGCAGTCTATACACTTACATAACATGACAAAGGCGGGGTTATGCAGAATGTAGTGTTGTTATATTGGGATCCGTACATCGCTCTGACGTAGGATGAGGGACTGCGTATAATTTTTTGGCATTACGGCAGAGACCATGCGAGTGGGGTACCACGGGGTGTACCTTAATTTGGGTGTAGCTAAATATATAATGTATTAGGTTAACCCACACAAGTGCTGTAATCCCGAGTAACCTAATAAATAAGAAAATGTAACTTAATGGTATGTGTAGGGTTATCCAAAATGCGTAGTTTAAATCAAGTCACCGGAACTTGTGTTCTGACTCCCTCCTCATAACATACTCGTAGGTTAGATTGTGGAAGAGATATAATAGCTTTGGATACTGGTTAGGAAGTATTTTTATCTGGGCAAGGCTATATTTTTATTATATTATATTTTATCCATTCCGTTGTGAGATATTTTCTGATCTTTGATAAATTTAATATCTCTGTCTTTTCTATAGGATACCAGACAAACCAACACGAATTTCGATAGATTAGAATTTAAAAAAAATCGCTCTGTTGGAACTCGGGTTGTTACATCCGGTATCAGAGCTTAGGTTTAGGATTCATGTATATATAGTGAGTGAAGGTATTTTTATTTTTCAAATATAAATATATTATATATATACCTAGATCCATAGTGGAACCCACTAAATAGAAAGAGCATAATTGTAATAACCCGGAAATCTGAGCCAATTTAAATTTTTTATTTTGGCAATTTTAGTGAATTTTGAATTTTTAAAATGGATTATTTTAAATAATAATGACGAGAATTTTATTTTTGAGTAGAATTAGAAGTTTATATTTATTCGAATCGTCGTCAGAACAGAAATATTTATTTTTAATTATAAAAGGAATTGAAAATGGCGCAGTAGTTCGAAAATTCGATTTCGAAGTTCAAATGACTGTACAGGATTCAAAGTAAACCGGATTTTAGTGAAACCCAGAATATTTGAATCTATTTGAAAATATCTTTCCAACAAATCCGAAAAATTGAAATTTCATAGTGGGGATAAAAAGTTATTCCCAATTGAAAATTCAGAATAGTCGCTATGGAATTTTAGCCCTTAAAAATAGCAATTTTGCAAACGACCTCTGTTTTCAACGAAAACACTTTTGTTGGATCTGGGATGTCGAGTTATTGCTAAATTCCAAAATTCATAATTTTTCAAATCAACATGTGAGCGTGGCAATAGAAAACGTGTTTTGACAATTTCAATCAATTCCGATCGATCAGAAAATGGCCATTTTTCAAACGGTCTCGGAATTCGACGAAATTAGTATTGTTAGAACTGTATCATCAATACAAAGCTAGAAATTTTTTTTGGGAATTTTTAGGGTCCGTATGTGGCCCCGACAAATTGAAATGCGCGTTTAAATTCAATATATAGATTTATATTTTGATTTTGTCGAAAACTGATCGAAACGATCGAATCAGCTTACGATACATATCCCATTGTGTTAGGAATGGGGGTAATTAGTTATAGACGATAGTCAGTTGGTCTCGTTTAGAGGTTGAAATAAAAAGTAACTTTATGGGATTAAATTAGTTATATTGTATATATACATATATATATTATTTTCAAAAAGGCCCTTCTCCTTTACCCAAGTCAACCCCCCCCCCTTTATTTTGCCCGATCGATTTCAGAAAAAGAAAGAAAAAAGAAAAGAAAAAAAAACCAGCGCTCCTCAAAATCGATGGCGCCACCGCCATCGCCACCGCCCCAGGTGGCGCCGTCGTCGGCTGAACTTCCCCTCCCTCCTTCCTCTTTCTCGTCCGATGAGCCCCCCTTCCAATCCCCAAACCCACGACCCCCAAACCCACTTGAAGCCAACGCAGCCACTAACACCCGCCTCCCTTCGTTAGCCTCGCCCAGACCTCGCCAGAGCCGCCCCGGCTCCACCCCGACACCACCTCCTCCGGCCGTGAACAGCCCCCCTCTTCCTTTTGACTGTAAGTTTTTATTTATTTACAAACATTTATTTATATGTTTTGCAATATAAAATTTAGATATTTACTATATGTTTTGCAATATAAAAATTAGATTTTTACTATATGTTTTGCTATATAAAAATTAGATTTTTACTATATGTTTTGCTATATAAAAATTAGATTTTTACTATATGTTTTGCAATATAAAAATTAGATTTTTACTATATGTTTTGCAATATAAAAATTAATTTTTTATTATATTACTAGCAAGATAAAAATATTATCTTTATCATGTAAGTAGCGGTGTAAAGGAGTGATTTTTACATATGTAGCAGAGATATAAAAATATGATCTTTATATATAAAAATATGATTTTTATATAGAGAATGGCAAGAGAAAAATATGATTTTTATTATATGAACACCATTATAAAAAATAGAATTTTTATCTATATAGTAGCGGTATAAAAATTGAATTTTTATCTATATAGTAGCGGTATAAAAATAGAATTTTTATCTATATAGTAGCGGTATAAAAATAGAATTTTTATCCATATAGAGTGATTATAAAAATGTGATTTTTATATATGTAGTGAATACGGGCAACGAAAGTGACGAAAGACGAGCACGACGAAAGTTTCCTACATATGAAGAGTCGTGGGGTTTGGTTTAGCTCTTGGTGAGAACTTCTCACTTTTATTTTCTAGTTGAAATATATACTAGGATGCAGACGGTGCTTAGTAGCACCCGACACCCGTCGTCCACAGACCATGGACGACTTGTTTGATTTTGCTGTTTTGCGAAAATTGATCATGTGTTGAAATAAAATATATATTCATGTGTTGAAATAAAATATATATTCATGTGTTGAAATAAATTATATATTCATGTGTTGAAGTAAAATAAATATTCACTTACAAATCGAACGATTTGTTTATGTACACCGATTTGACTGATATTGATTAGGACGATAAATTTTACACATTGCCCAATTGCACAAATAAAAATCTGTGTTTGTTGATTTGAAACCCCATACGGGTATTAGGATGATATTTGACGTACACTAATCCCGATTGTTTAGTTGTATGTCAATCGATGGGTTGACAGACTGTGTAAGCGTTAATTATTAATATTTAATACTTATGCAGTTGTGTGGTACACTATGGATGATGGTTGATTATTTATTGTTGCTATTATATACAAGTGTTGTAAAAAATCCATATAATTAACATTATATGGTAATTGATTGGGCCTCATTCCAATTTGGAAAATAAAAATATAAATATTCATGTGTTGAATAAAAATATAAATTCATGTGTTGAATAAAAATATAAATTCATGTGTTGAATAAAAATATAAATATTCATGTGTTGAATAGAATAAATATTCATGTGTTGAATAAAAATATAAATTCATGTGTTGAATAAAAATATAAATAATCATGTGTTGAATAAAAATATACATTCATGTGTTGAATAATAGAAAATTCATGTGTTGAAGAAAATACTTATTTGTTGAATAGAATAACGAAGTAATTGAAAGATATAAAAGCCGTGTTGATTAGATTGACTCCATTTTGACGTGAACGATATTTATATCGATTTTATTCATTTTTATAATGAATATAGAAAAGGAAGTTTCAAAATATAATGTTTTGAAAATATTATCATTTATAGATTAATGATATGGAATATTCAATTTTGATTTGAAATTGAATATGAAGCGGAAATCGTTTTGAAAACAAATTTAAAACGAATTATAAAATACATTTTAGAAAGGAAATCGACAGAATAATATATATATATATATATATATATATATATATATATATATATATATGCCCTGAATAGAACGCGCTACGTTGCGGCAGCTCCCGAATTTCGACTATTGACTTCGAATGGATATTACGGGAGATCCGACCGTCGGATTCTCCTAAAACCAGAACCGTTGGGTTCGTATTGAAAAGAGCTTTCTAACAATATTAGAGATTTGAAATCTAACAATTTTATTTTGGAATTATGTGCAAATCAAACTTGGAAATGATCGCTGTAAGTGCAGTTCGATGGCCGTTGATGGAAATCGACAGTACGGGCCTTGATAAAATTATTAACAATAGTAATAATTTGTGTAAAATCATAAGAAATGATTTGGAAAGAATTGGGATGAAAAAATCCATATTTGAAAAGATAAAAATAGATTTTTATCGAAATGAACTAGTTTTGAACTAGAATTATAATCCATTTATTTTTGAAATAAATAAATTGGATTTGAAAGGTTTTAAATTTAACCAAAATTTCCAATAATTGAATTGGAATGGATTTGAATCGAAATTGTCTTTGGAATATTTCGATGTTGGATTTCGTGATTATACAGATATTGTTATGGAAATTTGAAAGATATATTTATATCATTATTTCCAATACGATATTTGTTGGTCGTAGAATTTGATATTGAATATAAGCCAATATATTTTCTATTCGGAGCCTTGTATTTAATATCAAATGGGATTTGGATTTATCGTGAACCGTGTTTTAAATGACATTGGTTCTTTAACCCAGTTAAAGACAGGATATTTATTTTTGGGAAGATTAAAACGAAGTGGAGTTTTAATGAAACTTTAATTAGATTGAAATGATCGAGAATGGAGTATCACCAGTTTTGCTCTAGGCAATAGTTAAATCTTTAATTAGATTTGAACGTGAAATGGTAATTGAATTTACCGATAACACCATGGTGTTAGATATGAAGTATGACCAGTTTTACTTCATGGGATGAATAGGTTGGGATTGGGAAATTTAAAATAAATGATTACTTCGGTAAGGTTCGCTAATCCCGATTAATTTGAATTGATATTCAAAGGAAGATTAAAGAATAAATTTAAAGAATTTATCTTTGATAAAATTAATGGGAACCTTTCCCAAAGTGTAAGAATATTTGAATAAAAGAATATTCTGAATTAGAATGAGGTGTATGTTGTGTTTGTGTAACACTTGTTTATTATATACGCGAGTTATTCAGAAAGACCAGGTTTATCCCATTCTGAAAAACTGATTCAACGAAGTGTCGATGATGAAGACGGTGGTCGAAGACCGGAGGTCTTCGCATCGTTTGGATAATTATTGAAGATCTTGATTGGGTTGTACACCCAAAAGGAGGAATCAGTTGGTAATCGTCCAGACGTACTTGGTGATTGATGGATATGCGAGGTACAAGGTGCCTCCGGTTTCTTTCAGACCCAGAACGAACTTGTAAATGGACTGTGTGTCTGACATTGGATTTTATTCTGTGTGATTGATTTTATTAAATATATATCTGTTTGCGGCAAAGAATTTATTCTCTTGCTTAACGCCCTTCTCTGAGATGTATGAGCTCAGAGGTTATATTTTGAGGGATATCAATCGCATGGAGTGAATTGCCTGTGTGGCATGCCTAAGTGGAAAATGAACAAGGCTTTTGTTGAAAAGCAAAGTCTTGTGGTTGATGATCAAAACACTGCCTGTGTGGCATAGCTTTGTGTAGCATTGATTCGCAAGCCTCAAACCCCGGTTGTGAACCAGAAATGGGAGAGGACCTCAGGGAGGGCATGCGTTTCCTTCTAGTTAGGGTGGTGTCAGTGACCTACCAGCCCTGACATTTATATTATTTTCACATGTGTGGTTATTGTTGTTGCGAGGCGCCTCGGATATATCGGTGACTATGTGGAGCCGATGGAGTCATTTGGCTCATTTACGGGGAAACGCAGTGTTCAGGCATAATAATCCAATCGGTGGACCAGCCCTGACGATCCAAGGCTTGCCTGAGGCTCGGGCTAGACAGTCTTGAATTCGGTGAGGACGATCCCTTGCCTCGGTTCACAGTTGGAAATCCAACTTCTAATATGTGACTTTGCGGTTTTGATTGTAGAGCCTAGTATGGCGACATAGTGGTATGGGGCACTTATGTCATCTATGATTGAGACTTATGATTGAAATTGTTTTGACACTATGCACTTATTATAGTATCAAATGATTTGTTTTTAACGTACGAAGCATTCTTGGCTATTATAAGGTAAAAACCCTATCCTCCGGCTTGCGTTGCATTGTGTAATGGGACCTGGGTCTTATAATAGCTTCATTGTTCTTTATTCAGCATTGCGCTATTGTTTTATGCACTGGAATTGTTGGGAGGAAACCCGTTCCGTGTTATACAGCGTGGTCCCATGATTTACCTAACTTTAAAATAAAGAGAAATAACTGTTTTAGTTCTCACACCAGTCACATGACTGACCTGGAGTTTATTGTTTTAACCTAAACTCTGGGAGCCCTTATTTTCGACACGGGAAACTAGTAGTTTGGTTTTGCATATTTATATTCACAGGATCCTGGTTTACAGCTAGAACGATACTCGGAAAGCTCTGTATCCGTGTATTACTTTCAGGTGTGTATTGTATTATTTTTCCGCTGCATTAATGTATCTATATCTCTGATATCTTCTGTTGTATAATATTTATTCACACTCTGTATATTCTTGTATTCTGATGGAATTATTGTAATAAGCAATGAAATGTTCTTCTGTTTGCATTCCGATGTGGCTTGTTCTCAACTCAATCCGTGTTTTCCTTCACGGGGAAGTTCAGGTCTTAACAATAATATGGTGAGAATTGGGATATATGTTTTGTACACTAAAGGAACGATTATGGAAATCTGAGACCCTTAGGTAACTCGGGTGGGAAGGGTACAATGTATGGAAGAAAGATGAATCCCATGAGTTAGTATTTCAGGATTGTGTGTTTGGTAGTGAAAGCTTATAAATTGGGAAAGGTTAAAAAGAAAAAAAAATGGGTTAGGAAAATTTATGGTTGAGAGAATTGACTTTGTGGGAGTGTCTAGGAAAGCCTAGGTAAGTTGGAAACCTATTCTGAGTCTAACCCCATTGTTTACATTTAAGAACCTGAAATTGTAAAAGCTTTTGGAGGATGGTTTATGGTGTTTTCCAATTTTGATTTTAAAAGTGTTGCTGATGTTTAAAATATGTAAAGAACATATTTGAAAAAGAACATATTGAGTTTTGAAGTAAAATGGGGTGTACTTTGGAAACCGTGATTTATTGTGAAATTTTTGTCTAAAATAAATTCTCTTAGTAAAATGTTGCATTTTGTTGAAAACTGAAATTTTCAGTAAAGAAAGTTTTGAAGTCTCTACTCTTTTGCAATCATTTTTGATAAGTTGTTTTAATAAGAAAATTTTGTTGGGTGGACGAATTAAGTTGTAGAAATTAAGAATAGAGTAGATGTTTGCACATAGTTGTGAGTAGTTGAACTAACATTATAAGTAAGAACAGCTGCGGATCTGATTGAGAAATAGTTGTCCTTGTCTACTCCAGTTTTTGGTGAATTGAAAAGAAAACAAATGTTTTACATTTTTTTGACATGACAAGTTTTTATGGTTTGGCAACATTAATTTTTAGTGATGAAAATGAAGTTCTAACACTTGTAATTTTTGGAAGAAAATTTAAACGAAAAGGCCAAAGCGTGTTTTAAAAAGTATGGAGTTGGTATGGATTAGTGCCTAGGGAAGACGGGAAAAGTTTTGGGGCTATGAAGTAGATTGCGGAAATTATCTTGGAATAATGGTATGTTCCAGTAGAATGCGTAAGCATTAAGAAGCCTAGGGTGTTACTTGAAAATGATTGTTGGTATACAGCTAGGACTAGTGGTGACTACTAGATATTAAAGGGAAAATAAGTGTTTAGATCTTGTTGCTAATTTTCCTATTAGGGATAAAACCTGTAATTACATTTCTGTTGGGATCGTTCTGTTATTTTGCTCCTGTTGGGTAATTAGGGTAACACATAAACCTGTTGTTGATCCCGTGATTTAAACTTTTCTGTCTAAGGGGGACATAGTCCTGAGATTCTTGGCCTTTAGGAGTAGCTGTGTAGAGTGTTTGTTTTTCCTATTTTAGTCGAAGGACTAGAAGGCTTATTTGAAACTAAATTTAGATCAGAGGATTATGTTGAATAAGCTAAGAAAAGTGTAATAGTACAACTAAAAAGGAAACAACAAATTTAGTAAAGCAACAAACATGACAGTTAAAGAAAAATGGAAAATTCTAAGAAAAAATATGAATAAGAATAAATTTTTCAAAGATAAGTTCAGAAAGAAAATCTATAACAAAGAAAGTTTTCTTATGTGGGTCGTGCTCGGATAGGAAAATAGGGAATCTTTATATAATAGTTACATAAAATCCAAGTACGAACATAAAAAGGTGACTAAAAGGAAAACGGAGGATGTGAAGCTTTATGTTTTCTACCTTTTTGTAAAATAAGAAATCGATTTTATATAAAAAAAAATTAGATTCGAAAAATAAAGTTGGTTCGTAGGATTTTGGATGCAACAGTTGGATAAACTACGCTCTTGCTCCACAAGAGTGTGGGACAACTTGGATGAAAATACATTCTGATTTTCGAAATATTGCGTTCATGTAGAATTGCCAGTACGTTTAGGTTGTGTGCTTCATGTTTTTAAAGGATTTTTGAAAAAAAATGCATGCATATAGGAGGTACTGCTTAGGAATACATGTATAACTATATTGTATAACACTTTGCACGAGTGCACAGATGTTTGCAAAAATTGGATGCACACATGATGGATATATATTATCGGAGGGATTATTTAATTTTACCCTTATCGAATTTCGGAGACGAAATTTCCTAAGGGTGGTAGAATGTAACACCCCAAATTTTTTTTATTATGTGAAATAAAATTTGAATAGCTTCCAGAATTTAGCCATGGGATTAGCCTCATTGCGATTTTCTAGTCCATTTAGACATATGGATTTCAGAAAACCGATTGAAGATGAAGGAGATAAATTTAAATGAAATATTGTAACAAACATGAAAAGAAGGTAAAAGAAAAGGAACAATGACCACCATTGTTTTTAATCTTGTTAATAAAGCCTATGTAGTCCAATTAGTAAGAGCATGTGACTTTTAAGAGAAAATACATATGAATGCACATATAAGGAAAATTATACATATAAGGAAGTATAAAAATATATGTATATACGTATATGTAAATATATATGCATATACATGTGCATATATATATATATATATATATATACATATATAGACACACACACAAAAGAAGGAAGTTCAAAATAAAACTGCAATCAAAGAAATCTAGTAAGACTTTAATGGCGACGTAAACACCGTTTGAATTTTGAAAACGAAATAAAAGTTGTGCGTTTATATATACGTGTAAAGTGGGCATTAAAAGTTTTTATACATATAAGGAGACTGTATGTAAATATAATATTTAAATAAATAAAAGAATGTATAACAGGATACTAATCACACGTTTAAATTAAGAACGTTAAAATAATAAACATCGTGCCCAAAACCTCTTGCGGGACCTAGAAGGGTCGACCTAGTGGTCGACACACCCGTAGGGGGGTCAACACACCCAGAGGGGTGTCGGCTGACCCATAGGGGGTTGACACAGGGGATGACACCCCCTCCCCCGAATTTGGGTAGATTTGTTCGATGAATCTGGACTGTTTTTCTTGCCATGTTTGTTGTTGATTCAACGTTGCGCATACGATAAGATCCAGAACACCTATAAATAGGCTAGTAGAGCCTAGCCTAAATCTCATATTTTCTAAGAGGATGTCCTGACTCTGACATTCTTCTTCCTTCCCAAATCACTTCAGAAATATAGAATAATTAGTTTAAGGAAATTCTAAATCAAGATCTGGAGGAAAAGAATGCATATTTTCAAATAGGTGTTCAGGATTATGTTCGAAGTAAGGTAAATTCTTGGATCTGGTTAATTTAAATTTCTCCTCTTTCTTCCGTTTTGCTTTTAGTTGAGAATTGTGGATCCATGGTTATTTAGGTTCTAGATTCAGTTAGGGGAGCCATGGAATTCTAGGTCTGGACCTGATTCATTAATTGGAAAGCTATTAGGTGAGTGGATTTAAGTTATACCTTTTTTGTAATGGTATATTTATCGTTTGACATTCCCCGTTAATATGCATAGTAAATCTGCTGGAATGATTAATCTGCTGAAATATAAATCTGTTGAAATGTATAAACCTGTTAAAATATGTGGAAACGATTATTGTTGTATACATACATGTTCAAATAACTTGTTAAATTGGATATTGTAACTAAGTTACAGTGAAATTGGAATAATTACATGTTAATGTGTGGCATATTATGTACTTGAACCCTTAAATGTAAGAATTAGGATAATTACATGTTAATTTGTTAGACTGGAATAATTATGTGATTGGATGATTACATGTTATTCTTTCAAAATGGAGTTAATTACATGTTAGGTAGAACATGCGACAGGATAATCAAGAAATATTCTTAATATGATATTAAGTATGACATGTAAAAATAGGTTACAGTAAAATTTAGAAGAATGGATATACCTAAATAGAAAATTGTATCTACACCTAAACACGAGGTTGAATTCAACTTGTGGTAGAAGTTTTCCCGGAACCGCCTAGCAAATCTAGCATCCACAAGTTGTTAAGTTAATGTGAGTGGTCTAGTGCGTAAATATACATGTAACGGTGCTAAGACACGAGGTTAAGTCCAACTTATGGTAGAAGTCTGCCTGGAACCGCCCGGCAAATCCAGCATCCAAAGGTGGTCAGCTTACTGTGAGAGGTATGGTGCATAAACATATATATAAATATATGTATATAACAGGATTGAAATAAATAGCACTGATTGTAATTAATGGAAATGAATGAAAGTTACAACAGTAAAATAAGTGGAATGAACGAGGAATGATAATAACCTATTATGAATAAACTTGAAAGGGAAAAAGGAAAGATAATAGGTACGCTTGTCCTAGGGACAAGTGGACATTATAACTTAGGTTATAATAAACGATGAAAGGGAATGAGATAACTTATCTAATGAGATAAGTTGTACTCAATTATAAATTAAGTAATTTGTAAATATGGAAACTTGAAACCTGTTGTTTGCAATAAGTAGAGAAATGAGGTGAAAACTTTTGAAATGTAATAAGTGTACTTAATAATACATTAAGTAATCTGTGAACTTGAGAAATTGAGTCATGTTGATGAGAATAGCATGTTAAAGGCTTATTAATGAACTTAAATGGGTTAAGTTATATAACTAAAATTAACAAGCAAGGAGAACTTGGTAACTTGAATAAGAAGTCAATATGACTTGAAATAACCAAGTTAAATGGAAATCTGAAAATGTAGAGCAAGCTCTTAATTAAATGACTAGACATATGGTCTAATAACACATAAACTTGAGGCACTTGGACCAGTCCGTACCCTTGAAGGTGAATAATCTAATGGGGTTGATCATCGTGGTGTCATGAGGCATGAGGGGAGCGCACGTCCATCTAACTATTCTGCATTTATTGCTAATATTCTACTGGCTCCATAGGACTGGAAGGGGAAGCAAACGGCTTCCTAGGATGTGGAGGGTACTCCTGGTAATCCTCTGTGCAGTGACATCGCTTAGGCTGTGTTCGTAGGGGTTGGGTCTGCGCGTTACTACCCTATGAGTATACCTTGATTACCATGATAAGGAGCAGTCAGGAGGCTGTAAGGTGACATAGGTAATTCGACGAGCTTTAGGGGCTTGTGACAAGGCGGGGTATGACCATCTATTTTCCTTTGGGTGGGTTTAACCGTCTGAAAGATAGTAATTCATCGGGTACCGATCATCGACAGTCAGCGTGGTGCGTGATGTGGAAAGATGGGAGCTAAACCAATAGACCAAGGACCTCTCACTATTGAGGACTTTGGTTGCATAGCACGCCAATTTGGATGTAGATTTATTGTTAGGGGTGTCACTTAGCTCACACTTGTTTTTCTTTGGGTGGGTTTTCTCCTGAAGGATCGCTCCATGGTTTGCGGAGAGGATGATGATATTTAGGATGCCAGAACTAGTGGAGAGTATGTGCCTTCGGGCCGGCTTGTTGTTGTGCCTCGGTTGTGCTTCTCGACGTGCTATCAACCGAGTAAGAAGTGGTCGGAGCTCAGAAGGAAGAGGAAGGTCATAATAACTGTGACGAGAAGGTGGTCGTTGGAGAAGAGGTTTTACCTATCACTCTTGTTTTCCTTCGACTAATGAGACGTGGCTAGGAGTAGTTTCCAAACTAGTTTCTTCGGCGATAACCTCGAGGACCACTATATCGATGGAAAGGATTGTGGAATTGGTGAAACGCACATTCCCTCGAGCTCGCTTCCAGATGCTCCCTTGTTTATGCTTTCCGACGTACCCCAACTGACTGAGAAGTGACCAAAGCTTAGGAGGAGGTGGAGATCCACAACCACAGTAATGAGAAGGCGCTCGCTGGAGAAGCATCTTTTTTTCACAACCATTCCATCTTCGACGAGGGAAACAAGGTTGGGACTGGTTTACAAACCGGTTTCTCTAGCAATGACCTTGGAGACCACTACATCAATAGAGGTGATGACTCCAAGTGCTCAAGTATTTTACATTTTCCAATTGTTGTACTCATGCAATGTAACTCATCGTTAATCTTAGATTCAGGTTTCCTCCAAGTTTGGAGACGAAGGGATGGAGTTGGACAATTAAGGTAATAAGCATCACGAGTTATTTATATTTCGCCCCGTGGTTGGTTCAGGGCTCGAGTTTACTTGAGGAGGGAGGACCATCACATAAGGTTGAGTCTTAGTAATGACTCAAGGTGGTGTGCTCATGTATTAAAGTCGGTTGTTTTCACGACTTAACATAGAACGCATCGATCGATCCAGGTTTACACTTCAGTCGATCATATTAACAATTAGCATGTTGAAGTACAAGGTTGGGGTTGAACTACTCTTTGAAAATAAATAGCAAGGTTTACATAAGTGTTACTCGATCAAGAGGAGATATCTAGTGTAGCGTTATTCCTAAGCCACTTACTTCTGTTGCAATCATGCTGAGTCGAAATTGGTGATCCTGATAGATCTAGTTTCAAACCAAGGTCGTGGTTGGTTGAAATTCTTGGTGTGCATTGGATGGATCAGAAATTTCATTTGAGGGATCATTTGTGTACTACTTAAGCTATCCCTTGTGGGCGAGCTTTTGATGCCATCCTTCAAGTGGCGGCATTCATGTCATGGCTGTGGACACTATGGAACCAGTAGAATTTTATGGGTTATCTATCCTTGTCTACTGAGCTTGATTGGTTTTGGCTTCTTGTAATGCAGAACATTATAGGTTTTGAGGTTGATTTTCCCAATGGAGTTGTTGAGCGAAGTGTAGTTGTTAAAAGATGGAAGTCTGAGATGTTTCCTCTTCTTGTTGCGACCACGTCTGTTGTTTCTGCCTCAAACAGGTTTGTTTGGTATATTAAGAACGGACTAGTTAGTGCTCTGGATTTCATTTTGAAGTAGATTTTCATGGCAAGGAACTCAATTTATATGCACTTCTTCTTACTGTGGGATGGTTGGCTTTCTTGTAGAAGATTCCCAAATTCTTAGGTTGCTTTCATTCATTCCACGCTCCAAATTCAAAATCAGGAAGTACGTCCTTTAAAAGTTGGGATAAGACAATACGGGGCTTAGGGTCTTCTTCCTCTACCAATGTGTTGTTAAATCTTTCGAGCTATCTCTTTAAGGTTTCCTCGGTGCCTTGGTAGATATGCATACTAAATTGTTTGATCAAATCCCTGGCAGGTTGATCAAAAGTTGAGATGGTTGTCAGCGGGGGTCGAGAGAACCATTATAGAGGCATGCCTTCAAGAAAAAACGAGAAGCACTTGCACTTCATAGTGTCTGTGGTGTGAGAAGAATCTATGTGCGATTTCTAATGTTTTATGAAGTCTCAATGGTCTTTTCTTCCAAAGTAAGCCTATATCTGCAGCATGTTGAATTGTTTGGACCATTCGATGGTGAGTACATCTTCGATGAACAGGTTACGTCTCGTATTGGTTTCCCAGTCATTGGTGACATGTCCCCGAGATACTTTCATGATGAATGAACAAGGTTGGCAAGAATAGGAGTTCGGACCACCGTTGGATTCCAACGGTCATGATCCAACTTGGGAGTGCGTAGCTTTGGACGCCTTCTCGAATGAGTATTGTTTTCATCTGGAGAATCTTTAACCTCGATTCTTTCATTTTGCGGAGGTTTATAGGTGGGAACTTGGGCCTAATCATTTGAAGCGTAGGCGCCAAGTATTGGATTGTGGCAGGTCAATCTTGCCTAATGAGGGGCCAAGGACCAGTATCTTAGTCAAGACTAGACCTAATCGGGAATGGCCGGACACGCTTCCATTGTGATGGTGATTCCAACCCCATTATGGTTATTTCTTTGACACTGGCATCGTTTACGGTGGAAAGGAACGGGAATGGAGCTAAGGGATGCCTAATTAAGAGGAGGCTGAGCTCTCTTATCTTCCTAAAGGAAAAAGACTTCTCACTAAGCATAATCTATAAGTCATAGCGTCAACTCAAGGTTTTGCTTGATCTGCTTCCGGAGGCTTCTTTGTTTTTCTCTATTTTTTATAGCTTCAATAAACTGAGCTCAGGTAACCGGAGCCTTAGGGTTGAAGGAAGTAGCGATATATAAGTTTGTTCGAGCTTCAAAGGGTTGATGTTAAGGGAGTTTTCTGTGTCAAGAGTAACAATAGAATGTCCAACCGTAATAGTCTTCCCTTTGGTCACCATTATTGGTAGACTTGGTAGGTAAGTCGAAGAAGACCTAAGTAGCACTTCAAGTCTAGATGGATGAACGATAGAAAAGATGAAGTCTTTAGCTCTTAGTGAAAGCAATAGAATGTTGATGTCCAAAAGTTGGCAGAAGCACTCAACAAATTCTTACAAAATGAAACTAAGCATCCAATATGGAAAATATGCAGGAGAATAAATCAACACAATAATTACAGTGACTCGTTTCATGAGAACCTACATCCACTTTGAAGGTTTTTCTCATTTATTCATTTCTATGTCAAAAGTAAAATGGTGGAAACAATAGTTCCAAGCAATTATAATGGAAATGTTGGAAAGCAAGTTCAAAAAGGTCCAAATTATAGCTTTTTCCTTCTTTCCGAAATGCCAAGGCAGCCCAAAAGTCCTAGCATCTGAAAAGAGGTAGATTTCTTCTTCTAGGAGTGATGGAGAAAGCATGAGAATCAATTATGCTATTCTTCTTCCCAAAGTGTCAAGAGAGCAAAAAATACAACCTTATTCACATAGCAGCATGGTGGGTATATATAGTTGGAGGAAGCAGGTAGGAGAAGGTGTGGGGGAGACTGGTGGGAAGGGCCAATTATTTTTTAAATCTTGGGATCAGTACCAATCCCGATATACTTAGCTTTTTTTCCCTGCTTCGAAATCCTGAACCACTTTTATTTGCTCCATTTCGTACCTGGGTGTTATTATGGAAAATCTCGATTCGGCTATACTTGTGAAAATTCTGGACTTATAGGGGGTTAAGTTTTGGGATATGAATCCTTCATGGTTCGCGAATACAAAATAGTGAAGGCTTCGAGGAGATGGATATTATTTGAGAGATCCGAGGATAAGGAAATTTAAGTCGAAGTGGGGATGCGAGTTTGGGACGTGTGATCCCAGGATATAAAATGTTTGTACCAATCTTGAGATACAAATTCCTTAATTCCAATCTCGAAGGGGTTTAATAATTTCGTGAGTTGGTTTCCGGATATGAATTGTGGAAGGTGGGGTTTACCGATCCCGTAGTACTTAGTCATTTTTTAGCAGTTTCAATGAGGCATGACGACTATACTTGAAAGACTCCATCTGGACTGGATTCCCGGTTGTTTTGGCAACACTTTGGGCCATTTAACCATGAAATGAATCGAGTCGTGTGGGCCTGGACTGCTTCTTGTAGTCGAATCAAAAAGGCTAGGTAACATTGTGCTTATTTTGGGAGGACACGGAGATGATGAGGAGGAACATGACTCAAAAAATGGGCTTGAAGTTTCTCTCACTCTCGAAGTCACTCCTAACTAAGCACAGAAAAGAAAAAGTTCAACCACTAAGAGTAAATCACCAAAGAAGGAAACCGAGGAAGGGAAGTAAGGCAATTGCTAAAAGCGATTCTTAGTTTTGTAGATATTCTTATTTGTTTTGTTGATTGAATTTTATTGGAGCATGAACCTCACTTTTAGCTATTGATAATACTTTTACATTTAGCTAAGTATTTATTATGAAAAAAAGCTCTATTTTCTTTTATTTACTATGAATCTATCTTAAGTTTCGAGTTGATAAACCTTCCATTTGATATACATGCACTGTATTATTCATCTTTACACTTAGAATGGTCATTGAACGTTGGTTTAATGGATCACTCCTAAAATCTCCTTTCATTCATGGCTTCAGGCTAACTGTTTAGTTATTGGGGAGTTCTGCTATCAATGTGTCCTTGTTTTCATAGTCTTAAGTCGTGCAGAACTTACAGTTTGGAGCTTCACTCTTGATATCTTGTTTTGGTAGTGATTTTAATTTGTGTGAAGTTTATAATTATGAGTTCCACTATCAAGATTTCCTTTAGGTCGTTGGTCTTAAGTCCTTTGGAACTTAGATCTACCCATCGGATTATACACACGCATCATTAGATCAGGATCAAGTGATGGACATTCTTGATTTGTTCTTTATGCTCTCATATTGTTTTGTCTGGGTTATATACATGGGCATCATTTGTTTGACCATTTTATTCATACTGTAATACAAGCTTTGAGAATTGGAACTGGCCAATTGAATATAGATATTATAATGGCCCTTAATTTTAGCAATAATTAAATTACACAATTCTAGTCAACTTTCATGTTTGGAACTTCGCAAACGGATTCTGTTTGAAAAAGTTACGTATGAAATAAGAAAATGGACGGAAAGTAAATAAAGTAGAATATATATATATATATATCATGTCCCCATCATTGCTAGATCGACCCAGGTAATCGGCCGTTGGATCGACTCTTGGTCGATTCAAACACTGGCGAATAAGATTAAATTATATAACAAAAGATATTAATAGACGGAATATTCTGGAATTAAATCTAACGGTTCAGGGACATTTCTACGCTTATAAATGAAGGGCTAGATCCTCACTCTTTTGATCATATTCTAGAGGTAGCAGCGAAGCTCTACCATTTCCAGTCCTCCAATCACTTTTAAATTCCTAATATACAAAAATATTCAAATCTAATAAAAAATATTTGAGAGATTGAATCTAGATCTGTGCAAAAGGGTTGGTTTTTCAAATAGGTGAATCTTTTGTTTAAATTTCCTTCTTCTTTTCCAATCCTTCTTTAAGATCTACAAACTTAAATAAGTATATGTATATTCCATTTATATATAAATTGTTGATCTAAAAGATCGGAACCAGAAAATAATAATTATGTATATATATATATGTATATATATATATATATATATATATATATATATAAATATGTATGTGTGTGTATGTTTGTGTTTGGATGCATTTCCCGATTGTTATCTTTTGTTGTTGTAGCAATCAGTCAAGCCTAGGATACAAGTTTTATATATTATTATTGTTTGCTTCCTATTTAAATATATGTTTATATACATATCTATAGTTGATTGGTGAAATGTGGGAAATTGACTTTTATGCCTGTTTTTGATTAGAAATTGCCATTTCAATGGTCTAGGAACATTAAATTCGAACGTTTAGTAGACATTTAACTTAGGATATTTATTATTTTCATATATTTTAAATAACTTAATTAACGTATAATAAATGCGTAGTACATATGATTAATTTATAAAAGTAGTAATTTGAATTCCAAATGTCCCCTTAGGAATTTTTTTGTATGTATGTGCTTTAATGGCATTATAAATAGTAATTAATGACACAAAGACATGAGGATAACCATTACTTGTAGTAGAAGCCTGCCCGGAACCGACCTGCATGTCCATCATCTACAAGTAAGCCTGGTTATGTGAGAGGTCTAGGTGTCATGAGCAATTATAATTATTACACCAAGGCACGAGGTTATGCCCACTTATACTGGAAGCCTGTCCGGAACCAGCCGACAAATCAAACATCTACAATTAGACGTGTAACACCACACCTCCGCCAGGGCCACACTCACGAGTGCTGGCACTAGCTTTGGAGGGATGTTGTCTAGGTAAACATGCACAGAGATATCACAAGAAAAAACATAGATAAATAAATAAGTAAAGCAGCGGTAGAGATTTAAAAACCATGATTAACTATTTCAAAACCAAATAGTCAACTTACATCAAAGTACTTAGTCATTATTTTCCAACTACCATAAGTCTAGAAAACATAAACTTAAAATAACATAAAGTAAAAACTATCCCCAAGATAGAAGTGGTGAAGCCATAGCAAGCTCAAGTCCAAACCGTACATGAGCTGTCAAGAAAACAAGCCAAGTGTCCAAGCTAAGCACTAGTGTTCCCTCCCTGAGAACCTGGGGCGGGGAAACGGAAGAAAAGAGGCGAAAGAAAAAGGGTCAGTCAAAAGACTGGTAAGTCCTACCTACTATTAGTATAAAAACTAATAAGGTTAACCAAACATGAGAAACTGAGATGAAACATAACTGGCATGATAAATAGATAACAAGGTAGATCAAGTGTGGCATCGCATATACAAGGTTTTGTTTTGCACCAATAGTACTAGTAATCCAGCCCATGTCAAGTATAAACAAGAAATGATCCCTTGGCCCAATATCATGAGATTACCCAAGGCGGGGTCCAACTACACGGTCTAGTCGATCGGCTCCCTATAATCCTAACTCGTCGAGTGTCTGTGTCATACGGCCCAATCCCGGAATGTAGTCAAACTGTGCTAGGTCCACCCTAGGGTGTATCAAGTCCTAGGGTGCCAACCACTGACACGAATCAAGCACGCACAGTCTAAACCTACTGGTGCCCGTGCCTGCTTTTTCAACTCCGGACTATGTGCACGAGCATAGTCCGTCTGAACCTACACCGGCGCACCAACTCAGCCATCATTCTGGTCGCTTACAATCAGCCCAGTAATCGTGCCCCACCCTAGCCTAGTCCCCAGGGTATCGTTGATACATCCAAGAGGGTTACTGCTGAAAAGGACCACGTAACTAGGGTTTCTAACGGGTTAAGTGTGGTTAACCCTATCCAATCATGTATCCAGTTGGTTAAGTGTATCCAAATGGTTCATGACTTAACCCCATCCAATCATGTATCAAGTTGGTTAAGTGTTTCCAAGTGGTTCATGACTTAACCCTAACATGTGGCATTAATTAATTTAATGCACCCAACCTCTCACATTAGACTTTGTTGTGGTTACTGGATATGCCGGGCGGGTCCGGGCAGCTTTACACCACAACCTAGTCTAACCTCGGGTTTCAAGCGCGATGTGACCAACTTCTCACATTGGGTCCTATTGTTTGTAGCCACTGGATTTGTCGGGCGGTTCCGGGCAGATTTACGCTACAAACTCAACCCAACCTCGAGTTGGCCAATTTATGGTTTTCTACATGTCATGACCATATTCATGTTTTCAAGCATAATCAAGTTTCATGTCAACAAGTCATGTTTTTCATGTTATTTCGAGTTTGCCTAATCTACCCATAACGTATTCCCATTCACACGTAAACTCGCATTAACACAAGTGAATCAAGGAACATAAAAATATGACCAAGGTGGACATAAGGTGGTAAAGTTGGTCATAGGTTAAACATGATGATATTTTAGGCAATGGTGTTCATCACAACTAGCATATAGGGTTATTGGCCTCAAACATGCATGACATCAAACTTAGCAATTAAACTAGCATGTAGTTCAACATCATACGCAAAGGTGAAACATGATAATAGTTGACATAGGGTGGTAAACTTGTGGGTATCATGTAGTTCAACATCATATGCGAGTTAACATCAAGGTTATGAGAGGATCTATGTTGCATTATGCATAACTACCAAGTTCTATGTTGCATTATGCATAACCACCAAATAAAGCTCATAGCTTTCTACCCAAAAATCAAGGTAAATGATACTAGGTTCATGATAGTGCCACAATCATAGATCAAAAGAGTCATACATGGATCTATGCATACAAATATAGCCCCAAGACAAGTATTATACCAAAAGTCCCATTTCAACTTGCAACATGATCATATTAACTTCATAGTTTAAATCTAAGAGTAGAGTGGGGCTTACTAATCGCGGCTATGAGATCTAGAATAAAATAGAACAAGATTGAGACGAAGCCACACTAGAAATCCCCAAATAAAGATAACATCCACTCCAAGCCTTTAGAAATAAGAAGAAAGATCCTTGTTTTGATGAAGAAAGATGGCTCCTTTGCTTTAGATCAAGCTTAGGCTCTCAAGCTCTCAAGTTGAAGAAGATGGAGGCCATGATTAGGGAGCATTTGGGCAACACTTAGTTGTAGGAATGATTAATGAGGGTTTAGGGTATGTCTAAGGGTGCTTATATAGAAGTTTAGGTTAGTTTAGGCCATAGGATTAACCCTAATTCAGATCTAAGCCATCAAATCACGTCACAAGCCAACAAAACAAGACCCAGGAGCCAAAACAGGTGCACCAGGCCAAACTGGCCCGACCACCCAGGTCGATAGGGGTGTCGACTGGGCAGTCGACACCAGCTGGGGCAAGTCGACTCCCCAATCGACTTGGGGCTGGGCGGGAAATTTTCCCGCCCAGTCTGTTTGGCTCCGGATTTGATTTTCGAACTGTTTTTAAACTCTGGATTTTCTGAAAACTTCGACGGGCCATAACTGGGTCATACGGACTCCGATTTTCGAAAACTCGGACTCTATTTCGCGTATTTTTCCGAGAAGAACGCAATGGCTTATCCCGTTTCCCTTGATTCAGATTTTAACATTTAATTCTGCCTTGATTTACGTTATAACATGTTATTCAAAATACGGGTTGTTACATTCTCCCCTCCTTAAAGGATTTCGTCCCCGAAATCTCTAAGTTAGGAAGAACGTATCCTACCATTCATCATCCATCTACTCAAAACATCATCCACGAGCAGTCATTGTCCTTAAAAGATTCTAAATGTTGTATGATCATATGCGAAAGGTGTGTGTATATGTACTTATCTAATGCGAAAATCAGGCGGTTACTGATTCACTAAACCTCCTTAATACAAAGTATGTTAGTGAAATGAGTCCATATGTATGCAAATTCCTAACATAATTCATAATCTCTACATGAGTGCACATAACATTCATCCATATGCAACATCCACGTGATAGCATAACAAGTTTCAGCAATGAATAAGTATAAGCACTCATGCATATGCAATATGAAAGTGTGTGAGCCGATCTTAGTGCTTAATGTGTATCATGCATCCACGAGTATCCACTTGCAAACACTTGTAACCACTTGCAAACATCAAGCATAAAATGTTTCAAATACATGTTTCATCCAAAGGGTTTCTACCTAAGGTTCTCATGACAGGATTAACGAAGTAACCAGATAAACATGGATAGCAAAAGATAGACATGCTAGCTTATAAGAAAAGAGATTGAGAATGTACCCTAAAAAAGAAATGGGTGAAGCATGCGCATCTTCTCCTCGGTTTCCCAAGTTGCGTCCTCTTCGGCTTCACTCCACTGAACCTTTACTAACTTGACTTCTCGATTCCTTAAATTCTTGATCTCCGTTCCCAATATACGAATCGGAGCTCGCCTCAGGGTTGCCTCTTTCTCTACCTCCACGTCTTCAAGAATGCTAGGCTCAACTACCTCGGCTGACTCATGTAGTCACTTTCGGAGATGCGAGACATGAAAAACATTGTGCACTCCGGCCAGCTTCTCGGGCAATTCCACCTTATAAGCCATCTTCCCAATCCTCTCTATGATAGGGAAGGGTCCTACAAACCTTGGTGCCAGCTTCCCAACTGCTCCAAAACGAACCACACTACGCAAGGGAGAAACTTTCACAAAGACCATATCTCCAACTTCAAATTCCAAATCAGTCCTTTGCTTGTCTGCATAGGATTTCTGTCTGTCTTGGGCCGCTTTCATCCGCCTTTGAATCAACTCAACCTTCTCGGATGTGTCCCTTATCATGTCGGGCCCAAGTATAAGCTTATCCGTCATCTCCCACCAACATGTTGGTGACTTGCACGACATCCCATATAAAGCTTCGAATGGTGCCATCCCTACGCTTGCTTGGTAGCTGTTATTATAAGCAAACTCTACAAGAGGAAGGTGATCTTCCCAAGTGCCACCAAAGTCAAGAATGTATAGCCTCAACAGATCTTCTAGTACCCTATTCACCCTTTCGGTCTGGCCATCCGTCTGTGGGTGATAGGCTGTACTTAGATTCAATCGTGTACCCATCGCTTCTTGCAAACTACTCCAAAATTGGCTAGTGAAGATTGGGTCACGATCGCTAACTATGCTAGAAGGAACTCCATGCAATTGCACTATCTCTCGAAGATAAACAGATGCCAGCCATGATGCGGTCCGCTTGCTCTTTACTGGAATGAAATGAGCGCTCTTCGTGAGTCTATCCACTATGACCCATATGCTAGTATTCCCCTTCCTTGATCTCAGCAATCCATCCACAAAATCCATAGAGATACTTTCACACTTCCATTGCGGGACCTCCAATGGATGCAGTAGCCCACCGGGCTTCTTCGACTCGGCCTTTACTTGTTGGCAAACAATGCATCTAGAAACAAACTCTGCAACATCCTTTTTCATCCCATCCCAAAAGAAAATGCGCTTCATATCCAGGTACATCTTATCCCCTCCGGGATGTATGGTCATCCTCGAGTGATGCGCCTCCTCAAGAGCTTTATTTACCAAGTCTCCCACTCGTGGGACACATAGTCTTCTATCACGCCTTAGCCACCCCTTGTCATCAATAGTATATCTAGCGAGGTGACTTGACGTCTCACCACGAATCAACTTGTCCATGATCTCGACTATCTGCGGGTCTTCCCTCTGTGAAGCCCCAACCTGATCAAGAAGTGTAGGTCTAAGCTCAAGGGATGCTAACGAACCAATCATCGACTCAATAGCAGGTGTAAAATCAAAGGTTGCCAAGAACTCTAGGCTCTTCATCTCAACAAACAAGGGACTCAAAGTCAACCTTCTTCTACTTAGCGCATCCGCCACAACATTACCTTTGCCAGGAGTATAAGCTATCTCGAAGTCATATGATGCCAAGAATTCCATCCACCTCTCCTGCCTTAGATTCAAATCTTTCTGCGAGAAGAGGTACTTGAGCGACTTGTGATCAGTATATAACTCAAACCTTTCGCCTAGAAGATAATGGCGCCAAGATTTGAGTGCAAAGACAATCGCCGCCAACTCCAAATCATGAGTGGGGTAGTTCTTCTCATGTGCTTTGAGTTGCCTACCCCCAAAGCATATCACTCTCCCCTCCTGCATCAGGACAGCGCCTAATCCCGTGCCACATGCATCGGTGTACACGGTAAACAACTTCCCACCATCGGGCAATGCTAGAACTGGAGCTGTGGTGAGGACTTTCTTGAGCCTTTGAAAAGCAAGCTCACACTCTAAGTCCCATGCAAAGACTAAGTTCTTCTTCGTTAACTTAGTGAGAGGGGTTGAGATCTTAGAGAAGTCCATAATGAACTTCCTATAAAATCCTGCCAGACCGAGAAAGCTTCTCACTTCAGTTGCATTCTTCGGAACTTTCTAGTCTTGTACCGCCACCACTTTAGCGGGATCCACAGCTAAGCCCTGCTTAGAAACTATATGCCCAAGGAACCGAACTTCCCTTCTCCAGAAATGGCATTTAGAGAACTTAGCTTTCAATTGATGAGCTCTAAGCGTATCCATAACCTCCTTGAGATGTATAGCATGCTCTTCCTCGTCCTTAGAGAAGATCAGAATATCATCCACGAAGACGACCACAAACTTGTGAAGGAACTCCCTGAACACCCTACTCATCAAATCAACAAAGTATGCGGGTGCATTAGTCAAACCGAACGGCATGACTAGCCATTCAAAGAATCCATCGGGAGTCCTAAACGCAGTCTTGTCAGTAGTATCCTTAGCCACTCTAAGCTGATGGAATCCGGTGGCTAGATCGAGCTGAGAGAAAACAGAAGCACCAACAAGCTGGTCAAAGAGATCATCAATCCTCGGTAATGGGTGCCTATTCTTCTTTGTCAGCTTGTTTAACTCACGATAATCAACTCATAGGCGAAGCTAACCATCCGCCTTAGTAGCGAATACCACAGGAGCACCCCATTCAGAAATGCTTCGCCTAATGAAATTTTTCTCAAGCAACTCCTTGATTTACTTGCTAAGCTCTCTTCTTTCTTGCGGGGCCATGTGCCTAACAGGCAATGAAACTAGCTTGGCATTATCAACCAGATAAATATGGAAGTCTATCTCGCGTTTAGGGGGTAACCCCTTCACCTCATCAAAAACATCAGGATATTCTCGGACCACCCACACAGATTGAAGATTGTCAATAGACGAGTCGAGGGATTCAAGATAACATAACATGACGGGATCCAGAGGGTTACAAGAAATCTCTAGGGTATTGCCAAGGCGAGTCATAAGCCTCACTACCATATGCTTACAATCGAGAATGGCTCCATAACTGGACAACCAATCCATGCCCAAAATCAACCCATATCCCATGAACCCGAGAACATAAGCATTACATGTGAATTCTACGGTCAAGATAGAAATCCTCAAATCCATACAAATCATAGATAGATGGGTGGAACCCCCAATTGGATTTGAAACACTAATGGGATCCTCAACTAGACTAGTACTTAGGTGCAAACTTTCAACAATGTCAGAAGAGATAAAGGTATGCGATGCGCCAGAATCAAATAAAGTTCGAATAGGAAAACCAGAAATGTAAACAAGGCTTTCTACACAAATACTACCTCGGTCCGGAACTGAAGCAGTGTTGAGAGCATGCATCTACCCTCCAGAAGGTCCTGTTCGCTGAGTCTGTCCTTGCCTCTGCCCTTGCTTCTTTGGGCAATCCTTACTGAAGTGTCCAGACTCTCCGCAATGAAAGCATTCTCCCAACTTCCTCTTCTTCTTCCTACAATCTTTGGCTATGTGTCCAGTGATCCCACAGAAGTTGCACTTTCTTGTCTCCTTTGCCTTGTTGTTGTTGGCCTTGTTACCCTTGTTGTTCTTGTTGCTCTTGTTGTATTATTACTCTGGTTGCTCTGGTTGCCTCCCCACTTGGAGTCCGCCTTCTTGGTTTGAGTCTCATTAGGCTTGACTTCTTTCTTGCCATTCTTATCATCTCCTTGGAGCAATGCCATATCCACTAGGATCTCAAAAGTGGCCCCCATGGGTATATGAGACATGGCCAAACCTTGTAATGGCTCATTCAATCCTCGTGCAAAGCGTAGAGCCTTCTTCTGAGGTGTGTTAACCATGTCTAAACCGAATCGAGCAAGCTGGTTAAACTTATTCACATACTCCCTCACGGTCATGTCCCCTTGCTTCAAAGATATTATCTTCTCCATTCGTAGATTCTCCTCTGCAGATGATAGAAACTTAAGCCCAAACCTCATCCTAAAGTCGGCCCAAGTCTCTATAGGCCTAGTAGCGTTGGTGACCTCCCACCAATAAGCAGCTTCCTCTTTCAATAGCCATACTGCCAATAGAAATTTCCTACGGTCATCCACATCAAAGATAGCAAAAAGGTCTTCAGTTTCCTTTAACCAGTTTCTTGCCTCCACATAAGTCTCTGTCCCAACAAAATTCTTGCCACCCATCGCCTTAAAGTCTTTGCAAATCTTTGCGAAATCCGCTTGTGGACGCTGAGGAGGAGGAGGAGGAGGAACCTCGGGTACGGGAGGAGGAGTGGGAGTGTTTGCTGGGCCCGCATCGTTGGCCCTAGCTTCCAGGTACCTCCGGAACCATTCGGGTATGGGTACCCCCTCGGGAAGGTTAAGATCGGCCATGCTGAAAAAAGTAAAAAAAAAGATTTAGAACGAGGAAACAAAGGATAGTGCTAATGGCTTTTGGGGAATAGCCTTTTAAAATAAACTAGACTTTTCTTGAAAAAATACTTAATTGGTTTTGAAAATAGTTTTTCAAAAAGGGTTTTTAAAACTTTTGTCCGGTCTAGTAAAACCTTATGCTCTTATACCAAATGTAACACCCCACCTCCGCCAGGGCCACACTCACGAGTGCTGGCACTAGCTTTGGAGGGATGTTGTCTAGGTAAACATGAACAGAGATATCACAAGACAGAACATAGATAAATAAATAAGTAAAGCAGCGGTAGAGATTTAAAAACCATGATTAACTATTTCAAAATCAAATAGTCAACTTACATCAAAGTACTTAGTCATTATATTCCAACTACCATAAATCTAGAAAACATAAACTGAAAATAACATAAAGTAAAAACTATCTCCAAGATAGAAGCGGTGAAGCCATAGCAAGCTCAAGTCCAAACCATACATGAGCTGTCAAGAAAGCAAGCCAAGTGTCCAAGCTAAGCACTAGTGTTCCCTCCCTGAGAACCTGGGGGGGAAACGGAAGAAAAGAGGCGAAAGAAAAAGGGTCATTCAAAAGACTGGTAAGTCCTACCTACTATTAGTATAAAAACTAATAAGGTTAACTAAACATGAGAAACTGAGATGAAACATAACTGGCATGATAAATAGATAACAAGGTAGATCAAGTGTGACATCGCATATACAAGGTTTTGTTTTGCACCAATAGTACTAGTAATCCAGCCAATGTCAAGTATAAACAAGAAATGATCCCTTGGCCCAATATCATGAGATGACCCAAGGCGGGGTCCAACTACACGGTCTAGTCGATCGGCTCCCTATAAGCCTAACTCGTCGAGTGTCGGTGTCATACGGCCCAATCCCGGAATGTAGTCAAACTGTGCTAGGTCCACCCTAGGGTGTATCAAGTCCTAGGGTGCCAACCACTGACACGAATCAAGCACGCACAGTCTAAACCTATTGGTGCCTGTGCCTGCTTTTTCAACTCCGGACTATGTGCACGACCATAGTCCGACTGAACCTACACCGGCGCACTAACTCAGCCGTCGTTCTGGTCGCTTACAATCAACCCAGTAATCGTGCCCCACCCTAGCCTAGTCCCTAGGGTATCGTTGATACATCCAAGAGGGTTACTGCTGAAAAGGACCACGTAACTAGGGTTTCTAACGGGTTAAGTGTGGTTAACCCTATCCAATCATGTATCCAGTTGGTTAAGTGTACCCAAGTGGTTCATGACTTAACCCCATCCAATCATGTATCAAGTTGGTTAAGTGTTTCCAAGTGGTTCACGACTTAACCCTAACATGTGGCATTAATTAATTTAATGCACCCAACCTCTCACATTAGACTTTGTTGTCGTTATTGGATATGCCGGGCGGGTCTGGGCAGCTTTACCCCACAATCTAGTCTAACCTCGGGTTTCAAGCGCGATGTGACCAACTTCTCACATTGGGTCCTATTGTTTGTAGCCACTGGATTTGTCGGGCGGTTCCGGGCAGATTTACGCTACAAACTCAACCCAACCTCGAGTTGGCCACTTTATGGTTTTCTACATGTCATGACCATATTCAAGTTTTCAAGCATAATCAAGTTTCATGTCAACAAGTCATGTTTTTCATGTTATTTCGAGTTTGCCTAATCTACCCATAACGTATTCCCATTCGCATGTAAACTCGCATTAACACAAGTGAATCAAGGAACATAAAAATATGACCAAGGTGGACATAAGGTGGTAAAGTTGGTCATAGGTTAAACATGATGATATTTGAGGCAAAGGTGTTCATCACAACTAGCATATAGGGTTGTTGGCCTCAAACATGCATGACATCAAACTTAGCAATTAAACTAGCATGTAGTTCAACATCATAGGCAAAGGTGAAACATGATAATAGTTGACATAGGGTGGTAAACTTGTGGGTAGCATGTAGTTCAACATCATATGCGAGTTAACATCAAGGTTATGAGAGGATCTATGTTGCATTATGCATAACTACCAAGTTCTATGTTGCATTATGCATAACCACCAAATAAAGCTCATAGCTTTCTACCCAAAAATCAAGGTAATGATACTAGGTTCATGATAGTGCCACAATCATAGATCAAAAGAGTCATACATGGATCTATGCATACAAATATAGCTCCAAGACAAGTATTATACCCAAAAGTACCATTTCAACTTGCTACATGATCCTATTAACTTCATAGTTTAAATCTAAGAGTTGAGTGGGGCTTACTAATCGTGGATATGAGATCTAGAATAAAATAGAACAAGATTGAGACGAAGCCACACTAGAAATACCCAAATAAAGATAAGATCCACTCCAAGCCTTGAGAAATAAGAAGAAAGATCCTTGTTTTGACGAAGAAAGATGGCTCCTTTGCTTTAGATCAAGCTTAGGCTCTCAAGCTCTCAAGTTGAAGAAGATGGAGGCCATGATTAGGGAGCATTTGGGCACCACTTTGTTGTAGGAATGATTAATGATGGTTTAGGGTAGGTCTAAGGGTGCTTACATAGAAGTTTAGGTTAATTTAGGCCATAGGATTAACCCTAATTCAGATCTGAGCCATCAAATCATGTCACAAGCCAACAAAACAAGACCTAGGAGCCAAAATAGGTGCACCAGGCCAAACTGGCCCAACCACCCAGGTCGACAGGGGTGTCGACTGGGCAGTCGACACCAGCTGGGGCAAGTCGACTCCCCAGTCGACTTGGGGCTGGGCGGGAAATTTTCCCGCCCAGTATGTTTGGCTCCAGATTTGATTTTCGAACTTTTTTTAAACTGTGGATTTTCTGAAAACTTCGACGGGCCATAACTGGGTCATACGGACTCCGATTTTCGAAAACTCGGACTCTATTTTGCGTATTTTTCCGAGATGAACGCAATGGCATAGCCCGTTTCCCTTGATTCAGAACTTAACATTTAATTCTTCCTTGATTTATGTTATAACATGTTATTCAAAATACGGGTTGTTACAAGACGGTTTAATGTGAGAGACCTGGTGTGTGTGTATACATATAAATGTATGTATTTTATGTATGTGCATGTATGATTAGGCATGCCTTCCTTGAGAATATCTTAAGTGGTTGACCTACCTAAATTGGTTCTTAAATGGTTAGGGTTGGGCATGTACCTAAGGTTCAATCCTTTGTTTAGGCCAAAGTCATAGGATGCTCTCTTATTAGGTTCTAATTGGTCTTTGGGTCCTCCTTCTCCAAAATGGACTAAATATAATGGTAATGTTTAGTGGGGTTTATTCTCTGGAAGTTATCTAATTCCTCTAGGAGTTGTGTGAGGGCTAACCTAGGGATAGGATAAGTACTTTATGTTTCATGCAACTATAATTAATTGCCTGTCAACGTGAAGTATTAAGTGGCATATGAGTTCACCAATAATATCAGTTAAGTAGTAACATGGAAGTCTGTTGGTGGGGAGTTAAATGGCAAACTGGGTCTACCCTAAACTGGTACTAAGTGGCGAGTTACTATTTCTCATTTTACTATCGAGAGTATAGATAGAGCATTGCCGTGATAGGATGGAGTCTTAAGTAGCTAGCGTACTCCATAGGGTCTTAAGTGATTATAGGAATCCGCCCGAAATTTAATATAATAGCATTCCCATAAGTGACTGAGAACATCCACCTCGTAGGGTCTTAAGTGATCGAGGATTCGCCCTAAAGTGTTAATGAAGGTCTCAAATGACATTATGAATGTCCAACTCATTAATTAGATTGATTTCCTTGTGTGTATGTTTGTATATGTAGACATATCGTGAAAAATCTATCCTTCTAAATATAAGAATAGTTACCCTTTAAACATATGTTTTTTTTCATTCACTAGGACTTTATGTTCTGACCTCCCACCTCTTAACATACATACAGGACAGTGGTTGGACTTCATGCTGAGTGATGAAGTGTTAGGAGCCTGACGGTGGAGGAATTTATCTATTTATGTTATGTTTATTATTGGCAATATAATTATATTTAGGATATTAGATATTCCTGATGTAACTATTTGAAACATGGTTGTAAGCCATATTTTTTGTTTTTAATTTAAATGGTATATCTACTTTCTCATTATTATATTTTATCCCTTACGCTGTGTGAGATTCCATCTCATTGTATTGCTCTATTTTTTTGTGAAAATATAATTCGTTAAAGGAATCAATGACCTGTTTAGAATGGCTCTAAGTCTCAATGGTCCTTTTCTAGGTCGAAATTTGAGCCTACTCTAGGCGGGTTGCTACATTTGGTACTAGAGCATTGGTTAACCGATTAAGGGAATATAGGTATGAGAGACGTATTTATTATTTGAAAAAGGTTTTCAAACTATATTTATTTATATTTTTACTATACCCAAAAAGACAAACGTAATTATACTAGGCAAAATCCTTATCTTTTGGCCTGAATATTATCTTAGGAATGTCTACTGAGTGGATTTCCTTTTTCAGATAGTAGAGTGGCCGATAACCTAAACGAATAGGGAAACCCAAGAACGCCCAGATACTTGCCGAAATAGTTCCAGTAGTATCTCAGAACTGTGGAATAAGTCTCTGTCACGAATCCTGCCAGTGGTAGCCCAGCCCGCTACCGAGGCATTCTATTTTTCTCGCCACTGCAAAAACTTTATCCACTTAGGAGAAAAGACATTCTTGGGCATTGAAAGCTTCCTTGAGGCCCAAGCTTGCATTACATACTACGAACATATC
Organism: Allium sativum; assembly: GCA_030737875.1. Taxonomy (NCBI): domain Eukaryota; kingdom Viridiplantae; phylum Streptophyta; class Magnoliopsida; order Asparagales; family Amaryllidaceae; genus Allium; species Allium sativum. Next base: position 654,807,952 of record CM060923.1, read on the forward strand.
TTTGAAGTCACATGATGGTATGATAAAACAAAATGGAGGGTAGCAGTCTGACACTTAAAAGGATAATCTCTAGAATGGTTGAATGTAATTTTGAGGAAAAATATGGATCAGATATTCACTTTGGAGAGTTTATGACCCGTTTTGAGACAAAGATCTCACCGAATGTTGAGATGACTATACAACTAGAAAAGTTTATCCACTTAAAACAAGTAAATATGAATTTGAGGGATTATACAGTCAAATTCATGGAATTGTCTAAGTTTAGCAGGGATTTGGTATACACCCCAAGTCACTTTTGGAGCAACATTTTAAACAATGGTTGAAATGTCTATTCTTTGTACAACCGAAGGGGGAAAGGAAAATAAAAATGGAGACAAAGGTGAAGGTGGTTTCAGCTCTGCTAAGAATAAGAAGGAAGAATACTGGAAGAACATTAAGAATGATGGAAACTTCAAGAAGGAAGCTAAAGTTTGTGCTAGATGCAACTGCAAGAACTATGATGCCAAAGATTGTAAATTTGGCTTGGTGAAGAAGGAGTCTAAGGGGAGATGCTTTAACTTCCGTGAGGAAGGTCATATGTCTAAGGACTGCCCAAAGCCCAAGGTTCGACAGAGCAGCCAAAACTATGCATTGGAAGCAACACCACTTCAGAATATTCCCCCTAGAGATAAAAAACAACTAGGATTGGAAGGTATACTTTATATTTTAGAAAATTCAGCTTATACTCTATTTGACTCTGGGGCGACCCACTCCTTTATTGCTATGAGAATAGTTAAATCCCTAAACCTTCTTATATTTGTTGCTTGTACTACAATAGAGATGGCCAACCCTTTAGGAGGAGCTAAGCAACTGGTTCCTATTTGTAAAGCCCTAGTATTAGAAATATATAGTGTCGATTTCTTTTGTGATACTTATACGTTGTATTTTGTGGGGTATGGTCTTATTTTGGGTATGGGTTGGCTATCATTTGATAGGCCATCCTTCATTACGAAAAAACGATAGTTCGCCTAAGAATTCGTGGAGGCCGTCATCTGAGAGTTCCGTGGAGGACTGGTAATAGGGTTATGACCCATTATGTTTATTGTCTACTAGTTTAGAAGGACAGACTTTAGTCCCGGTTTTCTGTGAGTTCTCGGATGTTTTTTAGGGAGTCACAGAACTTCCCTCACATAGAGAGATTTCTTTCACGATTGACCGAGAGAAATATGCAAGAACTGTAGCTTTGCATTTTAGGCACATGGATCCTAAGGAAGGGAGAGAGTTGGATAATCAAATAACGAAATTATTGCAGAAAGGGTTTATTCGTCGCAACATGTCTGAATAGGAGCACCATTAATTGCCACTAGGGCTGATGGATGTGTGTGGATTATATGGAACTTAATTAGCTTACCAATAAGAATAGATATGTCTTACTAAGGATCGATGATTTGTTTTACCACTTGGGAGGCGCCCAAGTATTTTCTCAATTGGACCTCGCAACTAAATTCTATCAGTTGAGAATTACTGAAGAAAGTATGGATAAGACTGCGTTTAGGATGCCCGATGGACAATTCCAATAGGTGGTTATTCCCTTTGGTCTGAGGAATTCACCTGCTTTCTTTGTGGATGATATTCTTATATTTTTCCAAGGACCATAAAGAGCATGTAGAACTTTTAAGTAAGGTCCTAGGAATTCTAAGAGAGAACCCATTGAAGGCTAAGTTCTCGAAATGACATTTATGTACAGTAGAAGTTAGATTTCTTAATCATATCGTTTTGGGGAAAGGATTAGCAGTTGATCTTGCCATGGTCAAAGCCAACAAAGAAAGGAGTGTACCCTATAATACTACAGTCGTTAGAAGCTTCGTTGAGTTAGCGGATTTTTATTGGAAATTTATTAAGGATTTTGTAAAAATAGCCACTGAGACGACCCGAACTTCCCCGTGAAGGAAAGCACGGATAGAATTGAGTACAAAACAAAATAGGACGTAGACGGAAGAACATTTCATTGTTATTACAACAATTCCATCAGATACAAGAATATACAGAGTATAAATGAATAAAATATATTCGATGAATATCAGAGATTACAATAAGTTACATAGCAGCGAAAAAATATACAAAATACAGCTGAAGGTGATACACGGATACAGAGCTTTCCGAGCATCGTTCCAGCTGTAAATCAGGACCCTGTGAATATAAATCTGCAAAACCAAAACTATTAGTTGCCCGTGTGGAAAATAGGGGCACCCAGAGTTTAGGTTAAAACAATAAACTCCAGGTCAATCATGTGACTAGTGTGAGAACTAAAACAGTTATTAAGCTTTATTTTTAAAGTTAGGTAAATCAAGGGACCACGTCGTATAACACGGAACGGGTTTCCCCCAAGAATACTAGTGCATAAAACAATTAGCGCAATGCTAAATAAAGAAAAATGAAGCTGTTATAAGACCCAGGTCCCATCACACAATGCAACACAAGCCGGAGGATAGGGTTTCTACCTTATAACAGCCAAAGCATGCTTGATACGTTTAAAACACATTGTTTGATACTATTATAGGTGTATAATGTCAAAACAATTTCAATCATAAATATCAATCATAGGCGGCATGAATGACCCATACCACTATGTCGCCATACTAGGTTCTACAAATAAAACCGCACTATCACGTATTGGAAATTGGATTTCCGTCATGAGTCGAGGCAAGGGGCAAGCTCCTCTCCGCGTTCGAGACACTCTAGCAAATGTCCCAGGACCCCACTATGATCCTTGGATCTTCAGGGCCGGTCCTCTCTTACTTTTAAGGATTAGTTATTCCTGAACACACGTTTCCCGGTCCTTACAGACCTATATCCGAGGCGCCTCGTATCCAACAACCACACAGGTGAAAAGTATATAAATGTCAGGGCTGGTAGGTCACTGACACCACCCTAGCTAGAAAGAAACGTCGTGCTCTCCCTGCAGTCACTATCCCTTAAGTGACTGCGAATTCACGCTATACACAAAGCTGCGCCACACAGGCCGTTCTTTGATCATCAACCACAAGACTTTGCTTTTCAACAGAAGCCTTGATCAATTTCCACTTACGCGTGCCACACTGGCAATTCACTCCAAGCGACTGATGTCCATCGATATACAACCTCTGAGCTAGTACGTCTCAGAGAAGGGCGTTAAGCAAGAGAATAAATTCTCCGACGCCAAACAGATGTATATTTAATAGAGATCAATCAACACGGAATAAAATCCAATGTCAGACACACAATCCATTTACAAGTTCGTTCTGGGTCCGAACGAAACCGGAGGCACTTTCCTCGCATATCCATCCATCTCCAAGTACGTCTGGATGATCACCAACTGTTTCCCTCATCTTGGGTGTACAGCCCAATCGAGATCATCAGTAATCACCCAAAACGATGTGAAGACTTCCGGTCTTCAACCACCGTCTTCATCTTCGACATCTCGTCGAATCGTATATTCAGAATGGGTATAAACCCGGCCTTTCTGAATAACCCACGTATATAATAAATGAATGTTACACAAACACAACAAACGCCTCATTCCAATTCAGAATATTCTTTTATTCACAAAATCACATTCTTAGGGAAAGGTTCCCATTAATTTTATCCAAGATAAATTCTTCTAAATTTATTCTTTAATCTTCCTTTGGATATCATTTCAAACTAATCGGGATTAGCGAACCACACCGAAGTAATTATTTGTTTTATTTCCCAATCCCAACCTATTCATCCCCTAGAGAAAACTGGTAATACTCCATATCTAACACCATAGTGTTATCGGTAAAATTAATTACCATCTCACATTCAAATCTAATTAAAGATTTAACTATCGCTTTGGAGCAAAACTGGTGATACTCCATTCTCGATCACTTTTTAGATTTGATAATTGTTAGACCAAAAAGTGGTTCTAACACCCAAACTGACTAAAAGTAGAATGAAATAAGATCAAAAGTAAAATAGAGACACGGAATTTATAGTGGTTCGGCAAAGAAAAGCCTACGTCCACTTGTCAGTCACTATTCTCAATGATATAGTTGCAATTACAATGAGATATTCTCTCAATTTCACTCACAACTCACATACATTCACTCAATTGTCTCAAAACAAATGTTGAAAGACGATTTGGATTATCCGGGAGTGCTGGAATTCGGTTTATGAAAGTGTTTGAACTCTCAAAGTGCCAAAAAATTGATCCTTCTTATTGTCTCCAGACAGGGTATTTATAGGTGAAAATTTGCTCAGAACCCGACCCGGATCGGAGCCACGTGTCTTCCATCCCATCAGCCTCGGGTTCGGATGGATTTCAGTGTTGAAAACGCATCAGAGCAGTGGACGTTGTGGGCAGGAACTGGTCATACCCGCTCCGCATATTCAGGCGATCGTGGGGGAATGTGATGTGGAATATGGGTTCGGATCAGAGGAGCATGCAAGAGGGGTTCGGATCGGGGTATCCGATCCGGATTAACCCAAGACTAAGTCTTCATTCACTTTTGCTCCGTTCCGATCTGTCTCTGTAGAAGGTAGCCCTCCGCTCCAACTGGCAGTGGGTTGCCCTCCGATCCAAACAGCAGTGCCTCTTTGATTCCAACAATAACAGCTCACCGATCCGAATAGCAAAACATCTCCGATCCGACCCGCTACATCTCTCCGATCCGACCCGCCATAATGCTTTCCAGTTCTTCAATGTTTCTCATCTCGAATTTGTGTTGCCCAGTTCACAAAGTGGGCTAACATTTTGCCCCCTCAAAGGATGCTTCTGTTGGAGACGAAGCATGCTTTGATTATCATTGCACAGCGTCTTCTAGGTAATTATTCCTCTGATTTTCCTTGTATTTTGATCTTCTTCTTCGAACTTCAATTTAATTCACTGCTGATTTACAGAATTCTGTTCGGTTCGGATTCCGATCCGAACAGACCCCCTCTTCTTTCTATTTTTCATTGGACTTATGGGCCAAGCTTTGCTACTGGACTGTCGATCCGGTCCGAACGGGGAGATGAATAGTCACTCTGCTTCTCTATATAAACTGGGTCTTCGTCTTTCTCTCATTTCCTTTTATCGTTTTACCCTTTCTGCTTCGGAACTCCAGAATTTAGAGAAAAAGAAATAAGAACTTTTCACCCTTCTCGTGTGAATTTCCAATTTACATACTCTGGTAGGTTTGAATCCTTGATTGATTTCGTGATAACAAGTTTTAACTGAAACTGATGGTCAATTCGACCGATCTGGACATGGTTTCCACGCCGCAGTCTCCTCTTCCCTCGTTATCGTCGATGGTGGCCTCGCTGCTACTTCAAGGCGTTGGAAGAGGGAGTTATGGTTTGAGGCAAAAGAAAAGGAGGAAGAAGAAGATGGCAGGTCGTCGGTTCGAGCGGTGGAATATGGAAGGTGGAAAAAAGGGAAAAGAAAAGAAGTTCAGGAAGTCGGATCGGGTCGGGGCAAGTAGAGAAAGGGAAAAAGAAAAGAAGTCCAGAAGATCGGATCGGGTCGGAGCAAGTAGTTAAAGAAGGGGGGAAGGGAGCTCACCTAACCGGATCGGGTCGGACTGTAAGATAAAGGAGGAGAAGCATGACTACGTGATCCGATCCGAACCATTAGGGGAATCTACCTCCGAGCCGATCCGATTTTGATTTCTGAGTTTCAAAGTTTATTCGAGCCTAAGACGAGGCCACACCCCCAATCCGATCCCAATGAATGCGCCCGAACCGAACCGAAGGGCAGTCCATCTTAATGCATAAAAACTTGTTTAACTGGCCCAATCAACTTTTGGCATAATCTTCAACTTAATGGACAGTTAGGATAGTGCCTTGCGAACGTAACTGGACATCAAGAACTATTTCAATTCTTTATACTTTGCCAAAATTTTGCGTCGCACTCTTAAACATTTATTTTACACTTTCCGCATACACAGTTTACACTTTAGTTTGCACACATGCACTGGAGGATATGGGCTAATTTACTCTAATTTGTGCTATTGCTTCTTCAATAGTTTTATGACCATGAGACCCAGACGCTCTTCTAGACTAGCCGAGAGAAAGAGGCCCCGGAGACATCCAACAAAGTTACTCTCGAGGACATATCTTCCCCTTCGGATCCAGAATGGAATGATGAGGGTTCAGATTACGAGGTTGGAAATCGCGAAAGTGACAATGTGTTTTCGGAGGATGAAGTTTCTCTAGGTTTTGAAGAGGAAGGAGGGATTGGTGACGACCGGGCTCCTGATGAGTTTGAATCGGCTGTCATATTGGAATCACCCCAAGATTCTGTTGAATCAACAATCGACAACGACAGACTTATCCGAATTTCTTTAAAATACGGGATACTAAAAAGGGACACCCTGGTGCCTTCGAGAACTAACCATCCCCACAACCCTCCAGAAGGGTATATGGCAATTACTCGGTTGATGTGCATGGTCGGTGCTATCCCTCCATTTTCTCCCTTCATCGTTGATTTTCTAAAACAAATGCGGATTGCGCCCATGTAGCTGCATCCCAATTCTTATGCTTACTTACACACCTTATATATAGCATACCGTGAGATCTTAGGCATAGAGCTCACTTTCGATGACGTTCATTTCTTCTACAACTTCAAGCATCGGACTCGAGAGACTCCTTCTTTCTGCTATTTTGAGTCTGTCCCTAAGAGGAAGATAATTTCAGCGCCATTCAGTAGTAAAGCTGGAGATTCCAGGCTGGAATGGTTTTATGTGAAGAGACAACCTGGGTGTGCCAGGAGGTAGACGAAATCAAGTAAAGCACTGATTTTCTAAATCTTGGCTCTATACATTCAAGTCATCGCCTTAACTCGTTTTTCTTTTTGTTTGCAGTCGACAACCCAAAACAAATATCAAACCAGGTGTTCTTTGACCAGATGCACCAGCTCCTTAATGGAGATCAGAAGTTCCTGACTATTGATGAAGTCCTTAAGGACGAATATCTTCATTTTCATGGGCTGCTATCTGTTACTCGTAGTATCGGTCATGGGACGGCTCCATACGTATATATTCCTCCAGTGGATGTAGTCCCAGAGACAGGAGAAGGTTCGGGAGCTCCTACAGTGCCTCTTCAAACTTCACCTTCTCCATCTTCTACTCAAGATGATGAATTGGCTAACTTGGCCGAAAAGCATCGCGAAGGGTATACTGCTCCTGAGGATGCCATTTCTCCAGAAAGGTCAACGTCTTCCAAAGAGTCGCCAATTGATGCTTCTGAGGGAGATGTCCCTAGTACTGATGACCTATTATTTCAGGGTTTGGGGGATCTCCCCTTACCTGAAACTATATATACTTCAGAGGATTTTAGGAAGGATCCTTTAGTTTTCACCTCTTCTGAAGAGACCACTCCTGCTAAGGCCAAAGAGCATGCCCATACTAGTCTAGCTTCGGACTCGGGTTGGTTGGGGGGAAACACACCACTTAGGACACAGTTTACACAATAGCATTACCACTCATTGCCCCTCTCTCTCTCTCTGTGAAACTATTGATTCTGAATTTCATTTGTCTTATTGTGCAGGCACGATGTCCCGATCTTACTATGATATCAGGAAGCTCCGCCGCAGCATGTCTAATCCACCTTATGATACCGAGTATGATCGCCGCGACAATCGCAGTAGGGAGGAGAGAAGGCCTTATGAACCCTATCGCTCTCGAACCTCGCGTTCTCGCTCTCTCGTTCGTACGGACCCAGAGAGATATAAAGGTTATCAAGGTCGTAGGGAAGAGGACAAGCCGCAACCAAAAGACTCCACCTCTTCTCAAGAAAAGCACAGCAGGGAGAGAAGCCCGCCAAAAGATACTGAGTCGCGAAGTAAACGCAAGGTCCCTGCTAAACGGCCTAGAACAGATAAAGAGACTATTGAATCCTCCACGCACAGGGATACTGAGTTGACGATCCCCACCCCTCCACCACTAGATGCTGAAACCGCAATCAAGCGGGCGTAATTGGAGGAGCAATTTCCCGAACATTACTTCGAGAACTTGACTTTTTTACCCGCCCTCGAGCCTATTTCTTCCAGGTGGGCAGATGAGGCCAAAGCAAAGATAGATGCGGTCGAAAAACAGTATTCTGAAATGTTCAAATATTCATGCAACCTTTCCAGAATCATTCGTACTCTAATCACGAATGCTGATTCGATGCAAAAAACCGCGGAAGAAGATGCAAAGGCCTTAAAGAATCAAGGAAAAGATTTGGAGGACACACAGGCCCAGCTTGCTGTTGCTCAAAGGGACGCTACTAGCTTCAAACAACAATTTGAAGATATGCAAAAACGTTATCATGATTTGCTTGAATCTCACACTCAAGAGCATTCTGAGTTAAAAAAGCAAGCTGAAGATGCTAAGTCAGATGCCGCTAAAACGCGCCTTGCTTACGCTGACCTTGAACGGAAAAATGTCGAGTTAGCAAGGAGGAATGCTGAGCTAGAAAAGAAAAATGCTGACTTGGCTTCTAAGCTAATGGAGGCGGAGAACAGAGCTGCCCTGGCGGAGGGTAACGTCGAATGTGCTATCAAATCCGCTGAGGAGGCCCGCAAACAATTGTCAGAGGCGGAGACAGAGATACAGGGTTTCGGCGAATTAATGATTGAATTCTTTGCACATATCATCCGTCGCCGGAACATTTCTTGGATTGAGGATTATCCATCTACTCTAGTCCAAGTATGGAGTCAGATCATTGAGTGGGAAAAAGAGGAGCTCAAGGTTGATTCCATCGATGAGGACAAGCTGATGGAGAAATACTTAAGGGATGATGAGCCAGAACGCCTAGCTGAAGGGCGCCGCCTCATTGTTGATGTTATGGAAGAAGAGAGGCGGAGGACTAAACAGAAGAACGTTCCCGAGGCTGGTTCCTCTTCTACTGCCCCCGCAACTTCTGAAGTAGAGGGGTATGATCCTGAAAACCCGGGAATCCCTCGAACAACTCTGTTATCCCCTATTCCCGAAATGGCATCAGAGACAGCAGATACCCCTGCCGAGAAGTCTTCGGAAGGTATCCCTACATTTTCCCCTCAATTCATCAAGGCTATTTCTACCTTTCGCCACGTGATTGAGCAATCGATGAAAAACCCATTATTTTCTCCTGAGTTGATAACTGTTGCTTCGCACTCTGTAGGTATTGAGCCATCCAGAAAGACAGATGTGACTCAGGGAGCCGCCTCTGGGGCAGAGCCTACGGAGAAGGCAAAAGGGGGAAAGGACAAGGCTGCTCCTATAGATTTGGGAGAAGGAAGCGAACCGTCTAAGGCTGACACTCCCCGTGATGAAGAAATGATAGCCGCCTTAAAGGATGATAGCGGCGACGGAGGACATGAGGAAGATCCAGAGGTGGAAATAGTCGGGGAGTCGAAAAGTGCAGATGATGTTACTTTGGCTTCAACAAAGCTGACCAAGATAAACGCTTGCAGTTAAAAGCTGAAGACTTAGACCCTGAAATCCTCAAGCCTCTCGCAGTTGTGGATGCGGGATCAAGGTTATTTGTTAAGCTTTCAACTAGATCTATTACAGAGGAACTCGCTAAAAAATCTTCTCTTGAATCCAGCGCTCCGCCCTCCGAGAAGAAGTCAACCGATTCCAGCGCCGCATCTTCAGGAAAGAAAAAATCAAAGCGCATCTTGACGGAGGCCGAGAAAGAGGCAAAGGATGCGGAGAAAGCCGCCAAGAAGTCCAAGCCTCACTCGAAATCTAAATAGTGGGTTGTCTTGCATTGTTTTAGCATTTGGTAGACCAACAATTGCTGCTATAAGGGTGGCTCTTGCACCGTCTTTTTGGCAATTTTCCTGTACAAATTCATTCATTCGTAAATAAAAAATAATTCATTTTCCGCAATGTCTGTTAGTCATTAGTTCTGTACTTATGTAAGAATGCATGTCTTACTATAGTTATGTAATGAAGTTATGGTGGGAGGAAATATGTGTATACATATGTGCCCCTTGTCAATCTCAAAAAAAAACTATTCGAGACTTAATCAAGTAGTCTGAATGTCCCCGATTTTCTGACGGGATTGCATTTTCTGTGTCGTCAATGCCTGTCATTTCTTCTGGCATTTTTTTTATACTCTCCTGTCTTATACTCAGGTTAGAGTTTTTACTGAGGCGGTTTTTTTTCTGGGTGCACCTTCACGCCTCAGAGGACGTCGTCTTCCCGTCCTTTATACTCTCTCTCAATTCTCGAGAGTTAGAGTTAAGAATGTCATCTTCCCATTCTTTTATGTCTTATCGCACAAGTAGTCATTGTGCTTTTTCTTACGTTTAAACTGTTTTCAACCTTTTAGGTTTTGAATCATCTTATATTCCATAATCGCAACAGAATAGTCGATGAAGGTATACATATAATGCATAAAAGTAAATAACACACAATATTTTTATAGTGGTTCGGCTAAGTCGTAGCCTACATCCACTTTATAGTCCTTTATTCATATCATCAGATTTTCCTAAGGCAAGTCATGCCTTTTTACAGAGTTCATAAGAAAAATAACAAAGAGTACAATATTTTTAATCCAAATATCGCATCAAGTGTTGGGCATTCCATGCCCTAGGTACTTCTTCGCCATCTACGGTCGTTAACTTAAAGGTTCCTTTTTCAAGTTTCCGTTGAATGACAAAGGGTCCTTCCCACTTTGGACCGAGGTGAAGAAGGGATGGAAAGACTCTCTTTAGCACCAAATCTCCTGGTTCAAAAGTCCTAAGGTGAGCTTTTTTGTTGTAATAGCGTGCCATCTGACGTCGATGCCTTGCCGCGCGCAGATCCGCTTCATCCCTTTTTTCTTCGATTTCATCAAGAGACTCGAGTAAGAGTGCCTGATTCGTCATCGGGTCATAATACGTCACCCGGTGGGAAGGAACTTCAAGCTCTACTGGAATTACTGCTTCTGAACCAAAAGAGAGAGAGAAAGGGGTATGACCAGTAGCGGTCTTAAATGTTGTTCGATATGCCCACAAAGCTAAGGGCAATTCGTCAACCCATTTTGCCTTTGCGCGCTCTAACCGTTTCTTGAGGATGGATTTTATTACTTTGTTTATTGCTTCAACTTGCCCGTTCGACTGCGGATAAGCAACCGCAGTATATCGTTTGTCGATCTTATACTTCTGGCAGAAATTTCTGAATTCAGTACCATCGAACTGGGTTCCGTTGTCAGTTATAATGGTCCTTGGGATCCCGAATCGGCATATAATATTTCTAACCACGAAACTTATCACCTTTCTCGCCGTGATCTTGGTTAAGGGCTCAGCTTCCACCCACTTCGTAAAATAGTCCACAGCGACTATTGCATATTTCGCTCCTCCTTTAGCCATCGGTAGAACTCTGATGATATCAATTCCCCACGTGGCAGAAGTCCAAGGACTCACCATCGATTTGAGTTGGGTCGACGGTGCTCTGGGGATTTTGGCGAATCTCTGGCACTTATCGCAGCGTCGTGAATAATCAGCTGCATCTTTATTAATTGTGGGCCAGAAGTATCCATACCCCAATATCTTTTTCGCTAAAGTCTGACCTCCTGTATGATCTCCACACTCACCTTCGTGTACTTCTCTTAGTACACGTCTGATGTCGTCGTGTGCTATACATCGTAACAGGGGCATAGAAAATCCTTGCCTATAAAGAGTATCATCTTGTAGGACATATCTGGTAGCCTTGCGAACAATAGCCCTTCCCTCACTCTTCTTTGATGGGAGTGTCTCATTCTTAAGGAAGTTCTTAATTGGGGTCATCCACGACTCCTTCTCCGGTTCTGCTTCGAAAGCGAACTCAATTTCCATCGATTCAAAGCTTGGCAATTCCAACATTTCAGTTGGAATTATTTCAGTTTCCCCTGGGTTGTCGGAACTAGCTAGCTTTGCCAGCCTGTCTGCCTTCTGTTTCTCGGCTCTTGGGATATGCGTTATACTGTACCGCTCCAGGTTGCTCAACAGCTTTTCCACTTTCTCGAGGTAGGCGATGAGTCGAGGTCCCCGAGCCACAAATTCCTTTCGCACATGGCAAACAACGATTTTGGAGTCGCAGAATATGTCCAACATTTTTATTCCGAGGTCTTTAGCAAGCTTCAGCCCGGCAATCAGGGATTCGTATTCAGAGTCATTGTTAGTCGCCGAAAATTCTAATCGTAGAGCGTAATATAACGACCGCCCTTCAGGAGTAACTAAGACGATTCTAGCTCCGGACCTTCGGTCGTTTTTGGCTCCATCTGTGTATAGCTTCCATGAATCTATCTTTAACTCATCTTCGGACTTGACCACTCTGTCATTGATCACTTCCTCATCTGGGATAGTGAACTCTGCTATAAAGTCTGCCAGAGCTTGCCCCCTGATCGACCTTCGTGGCTGAAAATTTAAATCAAACTGACTTAATTCTATATTCCATTTGATCAACCTTCCCGATGCTTCGGGTCTCTGCAACACCTGCCTCCGAGGCTGGTCAGTGTATATGGTTATTGGATGAGCTTGGAAATAGTGACGAAGTTTTCGGGATGCGATTAGGAGGCTGTAAGCAAGCTTCTCAATCTTTGGGTAGTTGCGTTCTGCCGCTGCCAATTTCTTGCTTACATAATATACTGGCCTTTGCACTTTGTCTTCTTCTCGAACCATGGCTGTGCTAACAGCGTGAGCCGAGACTGCCAAGTAAACAAACAATTCTTCGTGATCCACTGGCTTTGACAGAATCGGCGGTTTTTCTAGTAGTTCCAATAAATTTCGAAAGGCCTCAACACAGTCTGGAGTCCACTCGAAGTTCCTCTTTCCCCTTTTAATCAAATCAAAAAACGGGACGCATTTGTCCGTGGCTTTGGAGATAAATCTACTCAAAGCAGCTACTTTCCCCGCAAGACTTTGGACGTCTTTAATTCTCCTCGGCTCTTCAATGTTTCTAATCGCTGCTATTTGGCTGGGATTGATTTAAATTCCTCTGGAGCTCACAATGAAGCCTAGAAATTTTCCCGATGCCACTCCAAATGAACATTTCAAAGGATTCAACTTCATCCGATACTTTCGCAGGATACCAAACATTTCTGCCAAGTCTTGCGTATGGCTGGAGGACTGTTTCGATTTGACAAGCATATCATCCACATAAACTTCCAAAGTCTTCCCTATTTGATTATAAAACATTCTGTTCACCAAGCGCTGATAAGTGGCTCCAGCGTTTTTCAATCCGAACGGCATGACCACATAACAATATAACCCCAAATTTGTAATGAAGCTCGTATGTTCTTGATCTGGCACGTGCATAGGAATTTGGTTGTATCCGGAATATGCATCCATGAAAGAGAGAAGTTCATGTCCCGCTGTCGAATCTACAAGCTGGTCAATCCTGGGAAGTGGGAAACTATCTTTCGGGCAAGCTTTGTTCAAATCTGAAAAATCAATGCAAGTCCGCCACTTTCCATTCAGCTTCTTTACTAAGACGGGATTCGATATCCAGTCAGGATATGTCGAATCTCGAATAAATCCGTTCTGTTTCAACTTCTCCACTTCTTCTTTGAGAGCAGCCAACCTCTCTGGGCCCAGCATACGTCTCTTTTGCTTCACAGGTGGGTGTTTCGGGTTTACATTTAGTGAGTGACTTATGATGGATGGCGATATCCCACACATGTCAGCGTGGGTCCAGGCTAACACGTCCAAGTTTGCCTTCAGGAAGTCCGTTAGTTCTTCGGCCCGACGTGGATCCAACTGAGATCCAATCTTCAAAACTCTTGTTGGATCAGCTTCATCAATGGGAATGTCCACTGTCGCTTCATTAGGAGTTGCATTTCTAGTCTCTGGTTCCTCGTCTTTTCTGGGATCCAGGTCTTCAGGCGTTCCTTTGGGCAACTCCTTTGGGGCCGATCCCTCTAATTGCTACGCCGAGCCCTCCTTTGGAGGAGGCGAGGCATCTTTACTCTCGATGTTAAGTCCTTTCATCAACATCTTTAATTCGGCAACATAGCAGGCCCGTCCGGAGACTTGATCCCCTTTCATTACTCCAGTTCCGGCTTCAGTTGGGAACTTAAGCAATAAACACCAAGGGGCGATGCAAGCCCTGAACTCAGCAAGGGCAGCCTTCCTAAAAATGCATTATAAGGCGAATCTACGTCCAACACTACGAACTGAAGCATCCATACTCTTCGGCGTTCTCCTTGTCCCAAGGTTACGGGCAATTCTATATACCCCATTGGGGCTGTCGACGCCCCGTTGAAGCCTCAGATCCAACCTTCACATGGCTTCAAATCTTCAGATTCAAGCTTCATCTGATCGAATGACTTTTTAAATAAAATATTAACAGAGCTTCCGTTGTCTACTAACACCTTATGAACCAAGGCCGGCCCAATGGTGGTAGTAATGACCAACGGATCATCGGTGGGTGACTGGATCCCAGTATTATCTCTGCTACGGAATACCACGTCGTCAAACATTGTCTTCTGTTGCTTTATGGGGGCGATATCTTCCAAATCATCACATTCATCCACATCTACGTGCTTGGCAGCATTTACATATTGATCCATCGCTCTAAAACTGCGGATTGATGGGTGGGGTCCACCCACTATGGAGTTGATAACAATTCCCTTGCCTTTCTGCTGCACCGCAGGCTTGGGAGCAGATTGAATATGTTTTGGACCCTGCTCTCCTTGCCACCTGTCCCTCGGGGCAACCTTATATTCATCCAGTTTCCCTTCGCGCAGCTGCTTCTCAATCACGTCTCTCAAATGTCGACATTCATTGGTTGAATGCCCATGAGTTCCATGAAACAAACAAAACTTCCCAGTTGCCATTTATTTCTCCGTTGAGTCACGAGGTGGCGGTCTTTTATATTGCAAAACATTGTATGTATCCAAGTAAATGTTCTCCAGAGTGTCGTTCAACGGTGTATAATTCTCATAAGTCTGGAATCGGGGTCTTTTTTTGGATCACTTCCCCTATTTCTATTTCTTCTGTTACCATTCGCGTTACGGTTATTGTTGTTGCCCCCGTTTCCAGAATTGTCGTTTCCACTCCTGTTTCCCACATTCACTTCAACTTTTCCGGAACTTTCCCCAGACTACTTCACGGCGACGTTACTCTGAACATTTTCTTTTGAAGCCGCTTCAGACTTTCTCTTTCGGTTTGCCCTGGCCTCCTCTCGTTTTAAGTGAATATCGGCCTTTTCATAAAATAACTCTATCGTAGAGGGTGTCTTTCCAGAAAGGTAATCTCCAAACTCGGAGTCAGGATCGACTCCTTCCATCAAAGCCATCAAGATGGTGGGCTCATGCGGGCCACTAACTTCAGTCACAGCTAAGTTGAAACGGTCGAGATATGACCTCAAAGACTCTCCTGGTGCCTGCTTAATTCTTGATAATTCAATAACACTCTTAGACTTTCGGGTATGGAGTCGGAACTGATTCATAAAACGTTCGCTCAATTCCCTATAATTCGATATCGAACGAGGGGGAAGTCGGGTAAACCATAGCAGCGCCACATCTTCTAAATAGATCAGGAATGCTTTACACTTCACTGCGTCAGGAGCAGCAGCAGCATTCATGAGCCACGAGTATCGCATCAAATGCTGTCCCGGATCGGTTCTTCCATTGTACTTGTCCATCTGCGGCAGGTTAAAACGTCGGCGAAACTGAAAATTGAGGATGTCGTCAGTGAAAGGAGTATGGCTTCGCTCAATGTCATAATCTTCATTGGTATAGTTCTGGCTTTCGGACATAATCTGGCCTACCATTGCCTGTATGTCGGCATTAATCAGGGGCCGTTCAGGTTCCTAGCCCTGGCATACGGGTTCTTTCAGGGCTCTTGTTCAGGAGATGCCCTTATTCTTTGAGCCGCTTCTGCTCTACTTCGTTCCCTACGCTCCCGGTCGATCTCGGGAGGAAGGGGCTGGAGCATCTGCCCCTGAGTGGGATTAGTAAGGTTAGGGTCTCTCAAGCTTGGATCATTGGTTCCTAGTGCTCGTGCAATATCCTCACGGGACCCCAAAGATCCGAACGTCAGTTGCTCCAAATTCTGAGGTCGTTCGAGCGGCCTTCTTTCACGGGGCCGTTCTTCCTCGGAAGTAGAAGTCTGATCCATTGGTGTGTGGCGAACCGAGGATGGGGTTCTTTGTCTACGGAGTTCGCTAATTTCCCTGCTCATGAGTCTCATGTTCTCTTGCATCATGAGATTGGTGCGCTCGTGGATTTTCATAACCTCCCTAGTACTTTCAAGCATGTCAAGTAGGCGCGAGAAATCTCCTTGAGTAATAGATGCGGATGGATTGACCTGATCATTGACCCTGGTGGCTGGAGTCGGAGCATTTGTGGGGGCTCGAGTAGAGGTTCCAACATCACCAAGTGTCGGGTCGGTTCGGAGATGGGAAATCGGGTCGGGTCGGACCTGGGAAGCCTATTCGGGTCGGAGTTGGAAAGCCAGGTCGGGTCGGTGTAGGGCGAACTGCTCGCGTCGGTTCAGGTTGGGGGAGTGCACTGCTTCAGATTCTCCTACCCGGATCGGACCGGAGCTCTCCCCCTGAGTGCGTTTCGGATTTCCTGTATCAGTCAGTCCTGCTACTGAGCTCTGCCCACGAGACCTTGTCACAACTGAATTTTGCTGATCTTTACCAACTCCGTTTCCTCGACTAGTTTGAACTTCCTTACCTTTTCCTTTGGCCATAGTTCTTCAACAATCAATTCAACAAATATTCAAGAGCGTCGAAACTTGAGGATTAACTTCTTTGAACTCAACGGTCCAAAAAGTAGAACGATAATCCCGAAAAACAAAGAGTTCAGATGGTTCTCAGTGAAAGCACCAAAATGTTAGACCAAAAAGTGGTTCTAACACCCAAACTGACTAAAAGAAGAATGAAATAAGATCAAAAGTAAAATAGAGACACAGAATTTATAGTGGTTCGGCGAATAAAAGCCTACGTCCACTTGTCAATCACTATTCTCAATGATATAGTTGCAATTACAATGAGAGATTCTCTCAATTTCACTCACAACTCACATACATTCACTCAATTGTCTCAAAACAAATGTTGAAAGACGATTTGGATTATCCGGGAGTGCTGGAATTCGGTTTATGAAAGTGGTTGAACTCTCAAAGTGCCAAAAAAAAGATCCTTTTTATTGTCTCCAGACAGGGTATTTATAGGTGAAAATTTGCTCAGAACCCGACCCGGATCGGAGCCACGTGTCTTCCATCCCATCAGCCTCGGGTTCGAATGGATTTCAGTGTTGACAACGCATCAGAGCAGTGGACGTTGTGGGCAGGAACTGGTCATACCCGCTCCGCATATTCAGGCGATCGTGGGGGAATGTGATGTGGAATATGGGTTCGGATCGGAGGAGCGTGCAGGAGGGGTTCGGATCGGGGTATCCGATCCGATCCGGATTAACCCAAGACTAAGTCTTCATCCACTTTTGCTCCGTTCCGATCTGTCTCTGTAGCAGGTAGCCCTCCGCTCCAACTGGCAGTGGGTTGCTCTCCGATCCGAACAGCAGTGCCTCTCTGATTCCAACAATAACAGCTCACCGATCCGAATAGCAAAACCTCTCCGATCCGACCCGCTACATCTCTCCGATCCGACCCGCCATAATGCTTTCTAGTTCTTCAATGTTTCTCATCTCGACTTTGTGTTGCCCAGTTCACAAAGTGGGCTTACAATAATTTTAAATTATCAATTCACATTTTAATCTAATTAAAGATTCATTAAAACTCCACTTAGTTTTAATCTTTTCAAAAATCAGCATCTTGTCTTTAACTAGGTTAAAGAACCAATGTCATCTAAAACACGATTCAAAACAAACCCAAATCACATTTTATATTAAATACAAGGCTTTGAATAGAAAATATATCGGCTTATATTCAATATCAAATTCTGAAACAAACAAATATCGTATTGGAAATAATGATATGAATATATCTTTCAAATTCCCGTAACAATATCTGTATAATCACGGAATCCAACATCGAAACATTCCAAAGACAATTTCGATTCAAATCCATTCCAATTCACGTATTAAGAATATTGATTATTTTTAAAATTACTTTCAAATTCAATTTATTTATTTCAAAAATAAATTGATTTTAATTCTATTTCAAAACTAGTTCATTTCGATTAAAATCTATTTTTATCATTTCAAATGTGGAGTTTTTCATCCCAATTTTTCCCTAATCATTTCTTAGGATTTTAAACAAATTATAGATATTTTTAATAATTTTATCAAGGCCCGTACAGTCTATTTCCATCAACGGCCATCGAACTGCACTTACAGCGACCTTTTCTAAATTTGATTTGGACATAATTCCAAATCCAACCGTTAGATTTCAAATTTCTAATATTCATTGGAAAGCACTTTTCGATACGAACCCAATACCGGTTTTAGGAGAATCTAACGATCGGATCTCCCGCAACGTCAATTCGAAGTCAATGGTTGAAATTCACGAACTGCCGTGGCGCGACGCGTTCTATTCAGGCCATTATATAATATATATATATATATATATATATATATGTTATATATTTCGTCGATTTCCTTTTAAAACGTATTTTATAAATTGTTTTAAATTCGTTTTCAAAACCATTTCAACACTATTTTCAATTTCCAATCAAAATTGAATATTTCATACCATTACTATATAAATGATAATATCTTCAAAACGTTATATTTTGAAATCACTTCTTTTCTATATTCATTATAAAAACGAATATAATCGATATAACTATCGTTCACATCAAAATAGCGCAACTCTAATCAAAACGGCTTTATATATTTCAATAAATTCGTTATTCTATTCAACAAATGAATATTTATTCTATTCAACACATGAATCTATATTTCTTTCAACACACGACTAATCTCAACACATGAGTACTGTCAACACATCACTATTTTTGTTATGTAAAATATTTTATAAAATTGTGGTATTTATCGTTTGATTTTTAAATCAGACTCCACCGTGAAGTAGTTCTAATTTTAAATATGATCAAGATGTAAATTTTATTATTAAAATATTTTACTCAACACATAAATAGTTTCAACACATGAATTTTCTTTTATAATATTCATTATTTTCCCGATTGGAATGAGTCCCAATCAATCACCATATAATATTAATTATATGGATTTCATACACCACATGTATATAACAGCAATGATAAACAATCAACCATCATCCAAGGTGCACCACACAACTGCATAAGCATCAAATATAAATAATCAATGCTTACACAGCCTGTCGACCAATCGATCGACATACAATTAAATAATTGGGATTAGTGTACGCCAAATTTCATCCCAACACCCGTGTGGGGTTTCAAATCAACAAACACAGATTTTTATTTGTGCAGTTGGGCGATGTGTAAAATTTATCGACCCAATCAATATCAGTCAAATCAGTGTATATAAACAAATCAGCCGATTTGTTTATAAATATTTATTTATTCACTTTCACGTTAAAAATTATATTTTTAACGATAATTGATTTATTTCAACCCTCTACATTTTATTATCGATTTCACATCAACAACACAAACAAATTTCACAACACATCAATTAAACAAACAAGCCATCCATGGTCTATGGATGACGGGTGTTGGGTGTTGCTAAGCACCGTCTGCATCCTAGTATATATATATATATATATAACTAGAAAAAGAAATTTATAGTGAGAAGTTCTCACCGACTAGCTAATCCAATACCACGACACTTTCAATGTAGGGAATCTCCGCCGTTTCTTCTTTCGTCACTTTCGTCACTTTCGTATTCACTACATATATAAAAATCGAATTTTTACTTTGCTATTCAATATATAAAAATCGAATTTTTACTTCGCTATTCAATATATAAAAATCGAATTTTTACTTCGCTATTCAATATATAAAAATCGAATTTTTACTTCGCTATTATATAGATAAAAATTCTATTTTTACATCTGTGTTCATATAATAAAGATTATATTTTTATCACACTATTCTTCATATAAAGATTTCGCCTTTTCTATTATAAAGATTTCGCCTTTTCATATATAAATATTTCACCTTTTCAAATATAAAGATTTCACCTTTTCATTTATAAAAATCTAATATTTATACAATGTTCATACAATAAAAATCAATTTTTCCTATAAACAAAAAGATCACATCTTCACCAAAACAAAGATCATATTTTTAATATCATTCTCCATACAAAGATTATATTTTTATAATCGTTTTCTATTAAAAATCCTAACTCATATAGACGAAAATAAGAATCTATATATATAATTAAAATAGGTTTTTATATAAATATAAATAAATAAAGAAAACAGCTCACCTTTGTTCAACAGAGAGGGAGAAAAGATAGAAGGGGGCGGTGGGTGGTCGGCCTGAGGCGAGGAGGGCGGTTGCAGGCGCCTTGAGGCGGCGTTGGGGGCGGAGGAGGAACGGCGGAGGGAGAAGAAGAAGAAGGGGAGGGGGAAGGAAGAAACGGCCGCGGCAGGCGATGAAGGGGTGGGGGAAGGAAGAAACGGCGGCGGCAGGGGGTGAAGGTGAGGGGGGAGCGCGATGGAAAGAGGAGGGCACTCAACCCTGGTGGCGGCGCGCGGTGGCGCTGCTGGGAGGAGCGGCGGCTCCTCCTGCTGCTTCGTCTTTTTTTTACGATTCTGAATTGAGAATGAGTGGGGGGCCAACGGTTTTGTAACAACCCCTATTTTTAAATAACATGTTATAACATAAATCAAGGCAGAATTAAATGATAAAATCTGAATCAAGGGAAACGGGCTGTGCCATTGCGTTCGTCTCGGAAAAATACGCGAAATAGAGTCCGAGTTTTCGAATATCGGAGTCCGTATGACCAAGTTATGACCCGTCGAAGTTTTCAGAAAATTTCAAGTTAAAAAACAGTTCAAATTTGAATTCAGAATTCAAATTCAGCCAAACAGAATAGGCGGGAAAAATTCCCGCCACCCCCAAGTCTACTGGGGAGTCGACTTGGGAGTCGACACACCCCAGGTGGTGTCGACTGCCCAGTCGACACCCCTGTCGACTTGGGTGTTCGGCGAGTCTGGCCTGGGTGCACCTGACTTGTTCCTCAAGACATGCTTTAGGGCTGGTGACGGATTTTAATGGCTCAGATCTGAACTAGGGTTAATCCTGTGGTCTAAACTAGCCTAATCTTCTATAAAAAGACCCTAAGACCTAGCCTAAACCCTCATTAATCATTCCTACAACTAAACTATGCCAAAATGTTTATTGATCATAGCCTCCATCTTCATAACATGGCCTCCATCCTCTTCATGAAAATTTGAGTGTCCTAAGCTAGTAAAAGAGCCACCTTTCTTCATCAAAACAAGGATCTTTCTTCATACAAATCAAAGGAGCTTATTGTTTCTCAAAACAACTTGGAGCTTATATGCGATTGGGTTTTTTTTTAGAGTTGCTAGTGGCTTCGTCTCAATCTTATTTTATTTCATAGGTCTTCATAGCATTGTAAGCCCTACTCTACTCTTAGATTCTAACTATGAAGTTAAATATGACATGTTGCAAGATTGAGTTTGGGCCTAAGTATGATTTGTGCTTTGATTCTTCATGTTATGCATAGATTTATCCTATGCATGTTTGTAAAGCTATCACCTTGACTTTGTGCATATAAAGCTATGACCTTTGATTTGAAATGTTGTATAAAGCAACATAGAAACTCTCATAACCCTTATGTTATCTTGCATATAATGTTATATGCGAATCACTAGCTATCATCCTATGTCATTTATAATCATGTTTCACCTATTTGCTAAAGTTTGATATCATGCATGTTTTGAGGCTTATAATGTAATATGCAAGTTTATGAACACATTTGCCTCATATGCCACCATGTTTAACATGTGGCCAAATCACCCTTATGCTATTATGCATGCTTGTGGCCAAATCACCCTTATGCTATTATGCATGCTTGTGGACAAATCACCCTTATGCTATTATGCATGCTTGTGGCCAAATGACCCTTATGCTATTTGATATGTTTGAGGCCAAGTCACCTTTTATGCTATCATACATGTTGAGGCCATATGCTAGTATGTTGAATCCCTTTTGGCCTCAAGTATCACCATGTTTAACTTGTGATAGACTTTGCCATCTTATGCCCACCTTGTCATATTGTTATGTTCCCTCTTTGATCTATTTGCGTTGATGCGAGTTTACGTGCGATGGAAATACGTTATGGGTAGTTGGGCAAACTTAAATAACATGAAAACATGACTTGAAAATATGACATGAAAGTTTGACATGTGTTTATGCTTGAAAACATGAACGTGGACATGACATGTAGAAAACATGAAAGTGGCCAACTCGAGGTTGGGTTGAGTTTGTAGCATAAATCTACCCGGAACCGACCGGCTTAACTAGTGGCTACAAACAATAGGACCCAATGTGAGTAGTTGGTCATATCGCACTTAAAACCCGAGGTTAGACTAGGTTGTGGTGTAAAGCTACCCGGACCCGCCCGGCTTAACTAGTAACCACAACAAAGTCTAATGTGAGAGGTTGGGGTGCATTAAGCTAATTAATGCCACATGGTAGGGTTAAGTCATGGACTACTTGAATATACTTAACCAATTAAACACGATGGATTGGTAGGGTTAAGACATGGACTACTTGAATACTTAACCAATTAAACACGATGGATTGGTAGGGTTAAGTCATGGACTACTGGAATATACTTAACCAATTAAACACGATGGATTGGTAGGGTTAAGACATGGACTACTTGAATACTTAACCAATTAAACCCGATGTATTGATAGGGTTAAGTCACGATCTGCTTGAATACACTTGACCAACTCAATACATGGTTAGGATAGGGTTAACCACACTTAACCCGCTTGAAATCCTAGTTACGTGGTCCTTTTCAGCAGTAACCTAGTTGGAAGTATCATGGGTACCCTGGACTAGGCTAGGGTGGGGCACGATTACTGGACTGATTGTAAGAGACCAAAAGAAACGGCTGAAGGGTGCACCGGTTGTTCAGGCGGACCATGGTCGTGCACATTAAGTCCGGAGTTGAACATGGGCACCAATAGGTTTAGACTATGCGTGCTTGAATTGTGTCTGTTGTTTACAACTTAGGGCTGGATACACCCTGGGGTCGACCTTGCACAGTTAACTACATTCCACGATTAAGCCGTATGACACCGATACACGACGAGTTAGGCTTATAGGGGGCCGATCGACTAGACCGAGTAGTTGGACCTTGATTTAGGTCACCTCATGATATTGGGCCAGCTTTGGGCCAAGGGATCATTTCTTGTTTATACTTGACATAGATTGGAATACTAGTACACACCTGGTGCAACTTAACCTTGTATATGCGATGCCACAATTGATCTATCTTGTTAACTTTTCACCATGCCAGTTACCATCCTATGTTTCATCTCTGTTTTACATGTCCAGTTAACTTTACTAGTTTTTATACTAATAGTAGGTAGGACTTACCTGTCTTTTTGACTGACCCATTTTCTTTCGCCTCTTTTCTTCCGTTTCCATCCCCCCTCCCCCACCCCCCCCCCCCTAGGTTTACAGGGTGGGAACACTTGTACCTAGCTCGGATCTTTAGCTGCTTTTCTGGATAGCTCATGTACGGTTTGGACTTGAGCATGCTATGGCTTTATTCTACTTTGGGGATAGTTACTTTATGTTTTTTTCAGTTTTCAGTTTATGTTTCTAGACTTTGTTTTGTGGGAAAATAATGACCAAGTACTTTGATGTAACTTGACTATGGTTTTGAAATAGTAGTTTTATCCGTTGCTTTACTTACTCTGTTTTACTTATATGTTCTGTCTTGTGATATCTGCATGCATGTCTACCTCGTTTAACGCCCCTCCAATGCTAGTGCGCTTGCAAGAGTGGCATTGGCGGAGGTGGGGTGTTATATTTGGTATCAGAGCATAAGGTTTACGAGATTGAACAAAAGGTTTTTTTAAACTTACCTTTTGAAAAACTATTTTCAAAACCAATTAAGTAATTTCCAAGAAAAGTATAGTTTATTTTAAAGCTATTCCCCAAAAAGCCATTAGCACTATCCTTTGTTTCCTCGTTCTCAATCTATCTTTTTCTTCGTTTCAGTATGGCCTATAATTTTGCCATTTTAGAGGGCGTGCCAGTACCTATTTGGTTTAGAAGGTACATGGAGGCAAGGGCGAATGAAGCCGGCCCCGCGGACATTCCTCCTTCTCCCGTAGCTGAGGTTCCTCCTCCTCCTCCGCATCCACAAGCGGATTTCCCGAAGATTTGCAAGGACTTTAAGGCAATGGGTGGCAAGAACTTTGTTAGGACGGAGACTTTTGTTGAGGCAAGAAACTGGTTAAAGGAAACTGAAGACCTCTTTGCTACCTTTGATATAGAGGACCATAGGAAAGTTCCGTTAGCGGTATGGCTATTGAAAGAGGAAGCTGCATATTGGTGGGTAGTCACCACCAATACTAGACCATTTCAGACTTGGGATGACTTTAGGAGAAGGTTCAGATTGAGGTTTCTATCATCAACAGAAGAGAACCTTCGGATGGAGAGGTTCCTATCTCTAAAGCAAGGGGACATGACAGTTAGGGAATACGTGGATACGTTTAATCAACTTGCTCGGTTCGGTCTAGTCTTGGTTAACACAGCTCAGAAAAAGGCCCTACGCTTGGCTCTAGGTTTGAATGAGCCATTGCGCGGTTTGGCCATGTCTCATATACCCATGGGGGCGACCTTCGAGAGTTTGGTGAATATGGCCCTGCTTCAAGAGGAAGATAAGAGTGGCAAGAAGGAGGTCAAGGCAAATGAGTCTCAAGGCAAGAAGGAAGATTCCGAGAAAGGAGGCAAGAACAACAATAGCAAGGACAACAAGTCAAGAGAAAGGAGGAAGTGCAACTTCAGTGGGATTACTGGGCACATAGCCAAAGACTGTAAGAAGAAGAAAAGGAAGTTGGGAGAATGCTTTCATTGTGGAGAGTCTGGACACTATAGCAAGGATTGCCCGAAAAAGCGAGGACAAGGGAAAAGGCAAATTCAGCAAGCAGGACCCTCTGGAGGGCAGTTGCAGGCTCCCCTCGCTCTTCCATCTTTTGATCGAGGTAGTGTTTCTATAGAAAGTCATGATTACATTTCTGATTTCCCTGTTCGTACCTTATTCGATTCTGGTGCATCGCATAGTTTTATTTCTGATCTTGTTGAAAGTTTGCACCTAAGTACTAGTCTAGTTGAGGATCCCGTTAGAAGTTTCAAATCCAATTGAGGGTTTCGCCCATCTGTCTGCGATTTGTATGGATTTGAAAATATCTATCTTGAGTGTAGAACTTATGTGTAATGCTTATGTTCTCGGGTTTATGGGACACGGGTTGATTGTGGGCGTGGATTGGTTGTCCGGTTATGGAGCCATTCTTGACTTCGAACATAGGGTTGCGAGGCTCATGACTCGCCTCGGTAATACCCTCGAAATCTCGTGTGACCTTTAGGGTTCCGTCATGATTAGTTATCTAGAATCCCTTGGTACTTTTTGGAAATTTGTAATCCAATCGAGTAGTGTTCGCCACTAAGGCGGGTAGTCCATTTCGCTTAAGCATGGGTTATAGAAATCACCCTAGTAAGAACATTTGGCAACGTGGAGTGGCATTTGTTTTCAAGAGATAGTTCTTCTGCGTGGAATACCGTATGGTATGTAAACGAGATCCAGGATTCACTAACGAATTTTGGAAAGCTTGCATGAAACCATGAGCACGCAGTTATGTTTAAGCCAAGTATTTTAGGAAAAGAATAAGTGGAAGTGGAAAGAGAGGCAACGGTGAATCGAGTTCCAACTCATATTTGGAAACTTAAATAACATGAAAACATATTGTGGGTAGTTGGGCAAACTTAAATAACATGAAAACATGAACGTGCGATGGGAATACGTTATGGGTAGTTGGGCAAACTTAAATAACATGAAAACATGACTTGAAAATATGACATGAAAGTTTGACATGTGTTTATGCTTGAAAACATGAACGTGGACATGACATGTAGAAAACATGAAAGTGGCCAATTCGAGGTTGGGTTGAGTTTGTAGCATAAATCTACCCGGAACCGACCGGCTTAACTAGTGGCTACAAACAATAGGACCCAATGTGAGTAGTTGGTCATATCGCACTTAAAACCCAAGGTTAGACTAGGTTGTGGTGTAAAGCTACCCGGACCCGCCCGGCTTAACTAGTAACCACAACAAAGTCTAATGTGAGAGGTTGGGGTGCATTAAGCTAATTAATGCCACATGGTAGGGTTAAGTCATCGACTGCTTGAATATACTTAACCAATTAAACACGATGGATTGGTAGGGTTAAGACATGGACTACTTGAATACTTAACCAATTAAACACGATGGATTGGTAGGGTTAAGTCATGGACTACTTGAATATACTTAACCAATTAAACACGATGGATTGGTAGGGTTAAGACATGGACTACTTGAATACTTAACCAATTAAACCCGATGTATTGATAGGGTTAAGTCACGAACTGCTTGAATACACTTGACCAACTCAATACATGGTTAGGATAGGGTTAACCACACTTAACCCGCTTGAAATCCTAGTTACGTGGTCCTTTTCAGCAGTAACCTAGTTGGAAGTATCATGGGTACCCTGGACTAGGCTAGGGTGGGGCACGTTTACTGGACTGATTGTAAGAGACCAAAAGATACGGCTGAAGGGTGCACCGGTTGTTCAGGCGGACCATGGTCGTGCACATTAAGTCCGGAGTTGAACATGGGCACCAGTAGGTTTAGACTGTGCGTGCTTGAATTGTGTCTGTGGTTTACACCTTAGGGCTGGATACACCCTGGGGTGCACCTTGCACAGTTAACTACATTCCACGATTAAGCCGTATGACACCGATACACGAGAGTTAGGCTTATAGGGAGCCGATCGACTAGACCGAGTAGTTGGACCTTGATTTAGGTCACCTCATGATATTGGGCCAGCTTTGGGCCAAGGGATCATTTCTTGTTTATACTTGACATAGATTGGAATACTAGTACACACCTGGTGCAACTTAACCTTGTATATGCGATGCCACACTTGATCTATCTTGTTAACTTTTCACCATGCCAGTTATCATCCTATGTTTCATCTCTGTTTTACATGTCCAGTTAACTTTACTAGTTTTTATACTAATAGTAGGTAGGACTTACCAGTCTTTTTGACTGACCCGTTTTCTTTCTCCTCTTTTCTTTCGTTCCCCCCCCCCCAGGTTTACAGGGTGGGAACACTGGTACCTAGCTTGGATCTTTAGCTGCTTTTCTGGATAGCTCATGTACGGTTTGGACTTGAGCATGCTATGGCTTTATTCTACTTTGGGGATAGTTACTTTATGTTTTTTTTCAGTTTTTAGTTTATGTTTCTAGACTTTGTTTTGTGGGAAAATAATGACCAAGTACTTTGATGTAACTTGACTATGGTTTTGAAATAGTAGTTTTATCCGCTGCTTTACTTACTCCGTTTTACTTATATGTTCTGTCTTGTGATATCTGCATGCATGTTTACCTCGTTTAACGCCCCTCCAATGCTAGTGCGCTTGCAAGAGTGGCATTGGCGGAGGTGGGGTGTTACAGGTTTTGAAGGGGAGGAGAGAGGGTTTTTTTTAATTTTTAATTATTTTAATCATTTAACTTTCAAAAAATTGACTTTTTCATAAGACCTCTAAACGAGGCCCACCGCTGGTCGTCCATAGCGTTTTACCCCTATTCCGAACACAATATAAGCTGGTTCGATCTTTTCGATCAGTTTTCGTCAAAGTCAACATACACATCTATATATTGAATTTGAACGCGCATTTCATTTTATCGGGGTCACATACGAACTCTAAAAATTCCATAAAAATATTTTCTAGCTTCGTATTGACGATACGGTCCTAACAAAACTAGTTTCGTCGAATTCTGAGACCGTTGGAAAAGTGGCCATTTTCCAGTCGATTAAAATCAACTAAAACTGGTCAAACGCGTTTTCCTTTGCCACGCTCACATATTGATTCGAAAAATTACGAAATTTGAAACCTAGCAATAATTTGACATCACGGATCCAACAAAAGTGGTTTCGTCGAAATCCGAGGTCGTTTGCAAAAATTCCTTTTTTAAGGGCCTGAATTCCATAACGACTATTCAGAAATTTCAACTGGACATATCTTTTGGTTCCCGCTATGAAATCTCAATTTTTCGGATTCGTTGGAAAGATATTCTCAAATAGTTTCTATTATTTTTGGTTTCACTAAAATCCGGTTTATTTTGCACCTGGTACATTCAATTGAAGTTTGAAATCGAATTATCGAACTACCGCGCCATTTTCAATTCTATTTATAATTATATATAATTATTTATATTCTAACGATGACATATATAAATATATACGTTCGAATTATATTCAAAATAAATTTTCTCGTCGTTTATTATTTAAAATAATCTATTTTAAATATTCAAAATTCGCTAAAATTACCAAAATAAAAATTTTAAACTGCCTCGCATTTCCGGGTTGTTACAGCTACCTCTATAATCCAATTAATGAAGAAGAATTTAGAATTTGTTTAAAGTGTGGAATGTTGTATTTCTTTTAGAAAGTTGAAGGAATCTTTAACTAGTGTGGCTATTCTTGTCATTCCCAATGGATCTAAGATGTTCATAGTTTTAACTGATGCATGTAGGACCAGGCTAGGTGCGGTACTCAAGCAAGAGGGTAGGGTAGTTGCCTATGCTAGTAGGTAGCTGAAGGATTCGAAGAAGAGATATCCTGTTCACGTTTTAGAGTTGGCTGCGGTGGTATTCACCTTGAAGATTAAGAAGCATTATCTTCTAGAAGAGAAGTTCAAGATTTTCACAGATCATAAATCTTTGAATTATAAATTCTCGCAGTGTGATTTGAATTTGCTACAGCTGCATTGGATAGAGTGCATAGCCTTCATTGGCTTTGCTATCCAGTATACACCTGGAAAGGGTAATTTTTTGCCGAAGGAAGCATGCGCCTTAAATGTTATTTATGAATCGAAGCACTTGGAGTTTCTCTCTAATTTTAATTTGCAACCGCCGATTGAAGCGTCTAGCGGGTTTCTTGGTTTTTTTTATGGTTAAACCTGCTTTGATGGAAAGAATTAGAAGTGTGCAAGATCTCAATGATGAATTGAGAACCTTAACGGATAAAGTTAGTAGGAGAGAATCATTTCCTCATTTGGACAGATACTCTATCAGTGGTGACCGGAGTTTGCTTAGGGATGGACGACTTTGCGTCCTTAAGAACAAAGAGTTAAGAAAGGAAACTTTGGAGGAATTCCACAGGTGAAGAATGACTATACATCCTATTAGGATAAGATGTATAGTTATACGAAGAGGAGCTTCCACTGGGAAGGAATGAAGAGATATATAGCAGAATTCGTAGGTATGAGCTTGACATGCCAAAAGGATAAATTGGAACATGAAAGACCTAGAGGTTATTGTTTCATTTAGAGGTTCCCATGTGGAAATAAGAGCATATTTCTATGGATTTCACTAATGGCCTTTCGAACAGTCAAAAGGGAAAAAAGCCATTTGAGTCATCGCAGATAGCCTTATGAAGAGTGCTCATTTTATTCCTATTAACAAGAATAGGACCAGGAATTCGTTAGCCCAGCTATATGTCAAGGAGATTGTCAGATTACATGGTTTTCCATTAAGTATAGTCAGTCATCGAGATCCACTATTTACGTGTGAGTTCTAGAGAGGTCTGCAATCAACTTTAGGTACAAGATTGAGTTTGAGTACAGCATATCACCCATAGACGGATGGACAGATAGAGAGAGTCAATAGAATTCTTGAGGATTTAGTTAGAGCCTGCATCATCGATTTTCGAGGAGCTTGGGAGCAACGTTTTCGCTAATAGAGTTTTGTATTATAACAGTTACCAAGAGACGATTGGTATGACACCTTTTGAAGCGTTGTATGGGCGGCTATGCAAATCGCCTATTTGTTAGTGGGAAACTATCGAAAATATTCTACTAGGCCCAGATCTTATCCGTGATTCCATGGAGAAAATTGCTTTGATTCGACGGAGGATGAAGGTATCCCAAAACTGTCGGAAATCATATGCAGATATAAGAAGAAGGGAATTAGAGTTCTGTGTTGGTTACTTGGTATTTGAGAAAGTTTCCCTTCTTCGAAAGACTGTACGGTTTGGTAATACTGGAAAGTTGGCCCCCAGATTCATTGGGCGTTTCAAGATAGCCAAAAGAGTTGGGAAGATGGCTTATCGTGTGGATCTTCCCGAACGCCTATCGAGGGTCCATAATGTTTCCCATATTTCTCATCTAAGAAAATACCTTCATAACTCCACCATTAGACACGAGCCTAACGAAATTAGGGACATAGGAAGGCTTGAGATGGAGTCTAAGGTGCCTCATGCCACCGTAAGGATAATGGAGCATGGAATCAAGAGACTTCGCAATAACACAATTTGCCACATCCAAGTACAATTGGGAGATAATCTGGCGGAAAGCACTTGGGAGACCGAAGAAACGATGATACAAACTCATTCAGAGCATTTCTTGGGTAATTATTTCCTCTAGACAGTTCGTTTATGGTTAGATTGTGGTTGCTAGATTGGATGGTAGGAAGTAATTGAAACATAACTTCACCGCGCACTCATATAGATATGGATAGCATGATGTTTGTGTACATGCAACATCACTTAATACAAATACATGTTTGGACTGAGCACACTTTAGCAAGTTTATAGTACACAATTACTATGAGATATGGTTGTTTTAAATAACATGGGTGCATGCTGTGGCTGTTTAGAGCGAGCTGTGTTTTCGCCCCCTATAGGCAGATTTCGAGACAAAATCTATTTTAAGGGAGGAGAATGTAATACCCCATAAAAATAAATTAATTAGACAAGATAACTAATAAATAATAGTAAGTTAAATTAAACATTAAAATATTATCAAGCTAAAAAATAGAATTTTGTAAAATTAGGAATGTAGCCCCGAAAATATCGTAGTTGTATTCGTGGCGAGATTCTGATCCATTCTCATGTATAATATGTTGAAAACAGTGTCCCTATGAAATATCAACCTCTAATTGTGTTGTGCATAAATAATATATACACAACGTCTGAAATTTGAATAAAAAATATAAACATGTGGAATATGAATGTACAATTAATGACTGATTGGAATTTTCAATCAAATTCAAATTTGTGTGTATGTATGTGCATATAAGAGGGGATAAGAATATGTAATAAGAAGAAAGGAATTAGTATAAATAGAAACGTTTTAATAATTAAACCATTTAAGCCATCAAATGTATTCACTGGGTATTTTGGCACTCAAATGGTCGACCTTTTGGGGTCGACCACCCTCCTAGGGAAGAGGTTGACCGCTTAGGGTCGGCCAGGACTGGTTTAGCTGGGTCGGGGTTAGGTTTTGAGTGATATTTATACAATAACCAATAGGATTCTAATTAATCCTACAGCTCTAATTAGCACAAACACACCTATAAATATCACACCATTCCACCTCCTCTAAACCTAATCTTCTCCATCTCATATCCTCCATTTAGCCATTGATTCGATAAAAAATATAGTAGGTTTTCTTCTACAAACCTTCTAATTTGTATTCTTTTAGGATTTAGTATAGATTTGAATATGGAATTCCAAATTTATATATAGGAATTCTAATTATTTAATTCTTATATATAGATTAATACATAATTGGGGTTCGTGTTCGTGCAAGGTTTCAGAATTAAAAGGCAAACATCATCTGGTTTGTATCATTTCCCTCTACTTAAATCACATAGAATGGAAATCTCTCATGTTTGCTATTCTTCTATTAGTAGTATTGATTTGGATCTATATACCTAAGAGGATTTGGGATTTCTATGAAAACATTAAACATAACACCTCATCCAAATTCCCCTCTTTTATATTTATTGGTGGAAATGTACAATCTATGTAAATTTGTGGTTGTTAAATCAGTGAAGAAGGTGACAGAGTTGTGTTGTATAATTATTATTATGCTGGTCAAATTCATATTTCATTTTTTGTGATTTCATGCACTGCTTATTGTTAGACATTAAGGGTTTGGATGTTTGTATGAAATAATATAGGATTAAATATCTATTTTTATAAGTAGATTATTTAACATATATATTTATATAATGCTCAAATACTAATGTTATAGATATAAACGTATTTAAAAGTGGATTTGAACCATAAAATGATAATCATATATATATATATATATATATATATATATATATTAATATATTAATATATATATATATATATATTCGATGCATTTCACAGTTGTTATCTTTTGTTGTTTTAGCATTTAGTCAAGCCTAGTATACAAGTTTTATATGTTATTATTGTTTGTTTCCTATTTAGATATATGTTTATATACATGTCTATACTAGATTGGTGAAATGTGGGAAATTACCTTATGTGCCTTTCTTTGGTTAGAGATTGACATTTTAACAGTTTAGAAACGTTAAATTCAAACATTTAATATACATTTAACTTAGGATATTTATTATTGCCACACACACACACACATACATATATGTGTGTGTGTGTGTATATATTAAGTAACATAATTAACGCAACACATAATAAATGCATAGTAAATACGATTAATCTAGGGAAGTAGAAATTTAAATTTCAAATATCCCCTTAGGAATTTGTATGTGTTTGCATTAATGGCTTTATAAATAGTTAATAAGGACATGAGGTTAACCATTGGTTGTAGTAAAATTCTGCTCATAACCGACCGACATATCTAGCAACTACAAGTAAGCCTAGTTAATGTGAGAGGTTTAGGTGTTTTGGCCATTATAATTATTACACTAAGCTGTGAGTGTTTGCAAACAAATTAAACAACTGTAAAAAACTGTAAGATCCGTTGGCTTTCCTAAACAACAAGTATTGTTGTAGAGGGTCCCGAACTTTAGGACCAAAATTATTTAAACTAGTAAATCCAATCAAGTTATTCCAGAATTTTGATTGGTTAAAAACACAGAAAATAACAGAAATTAAGTAAAAGAGAGTTTTATATGATTAAAGAGAGCAATTAGGGAGCAACAACATAAATTAGATTAATATTCAACAAAAGCCAAATGAATTAATACAGATCTAATTCATGTTTCTGTCACAAACATGAATCAACGATAATTAGGTTTCTAGAAATCTATATGTGAATAACGCAAAAAAAAATAGAAATTAAATAAAAGAGAATTTTATATGATTAAAGAGAGCAATTAGGGAGCAACGACATAAATTAGATTAATATTCATCAATAGCCAAACGAATTAATACAGATCTAATTCGTGTTTTTGTCACAAACATGAATCAACGATAATTAGGTTTTTAGAAACAAATATGTGAATAACAACAAGTATAGCCTATGTAGGAGCTAAGTCCTTAAAAAACCATAGGCTATCAGGAAAGATTCACTAATTTATTTCTAAAACCCTAAATATTAGATCTAAATTTGATAAACATTAGATCGAAATCGAATATACCCTATGAAGGAGCATAGCTCTTAAATGACATAGAATATGAAGGTTCAGATCTAACGCTTGGTTCAGATCTATATACGTGAAGTTCTAATCTCTTTGTCTATGTGATTTATATTGAATCTAATCTGAGCGTCATCACCCCTTAATTAAAGGAGATTAGCTAGACATAGCTAAAGGAGAAGAGAAATAGAAAATAAACAACATAAATAAAATACAATAAAAAGTAAAGAGAAAGGAAGAAGAATGATTTTATTCCAAGAAGAGAATTACAAAATAAAACCCAATGTCCTTTTTACATGAATGAGATACAATGTATTTATAGCTGATATGACAAAGACTGCTTGGCTAATTATACAATGTGGGACTAAAGATTTAGCCCAAATAACACATATTGTAACACCCCATAATTCTGCGACATTAAGATTCTCAAATTAAAGTATAATTAATTTTTAAAAGAAAAAGATCCATGTAGTTGTTTAATTTAAGTATTGTAACTAACATGAAAAAGAGAAGTAAGGAGAGAACAATAATTATTATTGTTCTAAGACTTATTAACAAAAGCCTCTGTAGCTCAGTTGGTTAAGGCATTGGATTTGTAGCATAGAGGTCGGGGGTTCGAACCCCGGCGGCGGCATAATTTTTTATCTTTGTTTTAGAGAGGGCCAACTGAACATGCAAATATATGTACGTATACAAATTCAAAATTTGAAAGGATAAGAACGTACATATAAGGAAATAAAGAATATATACATATATATATACATATGAGAATATAAATATATATATGCAAAAATATATGTATACGAAAGATAAAATTCAAGATAAGACTACAGTCAATGAAATATGGCAACATCATTTGAATTTTGAAAATAAAATGAAAGTTGTGCGTATATATATACGCGTAAAATGGTCGTTAGAGGAATTGTATACATATAAGAATATTTCATGTGAATAAAACAATTAAATAAATTCCATAAATTCAAAAGTTTGAGAATCAAACTTTTACGCCAAAATAGCTTGTGGGACCCAATGTTGACTCAGCACTGCGTGTATGATAAGGTTTGGCTAGATTCATCTACGTACCTGGACTATTTTCTTAACTAGGTTCAATGCTGACTCAGCGCTGCGTGTACGATAAGGTCTTGAGCAGCTATATAAACAGCCCTAGTCTTCATTCTCTTTGCACCAATTCTCTTCTATCCTTATGCTGCTAAGATTCATGGCTTCTTCCCCTCTTCTAAATTTTCTTAAATAAATAAAATAAAATATGATTCAAGATGAGGAGATGCTGCTAAAAGACTTTTAAGGAGGGATTCAAATCAAAGTTTCAAGTGAAGAATTCAAAGGCTAGCTCAAACAAGTTTCAAGCAACGACGCACGAATCGTAGCCACGCTTTCCTTCTTTTCTAGATCTATTTTATGTAAGTTGGTTATTTCTAGATCTGAATATTTTGTTTTATTTGTGACATGAAATTAAAGGAATAAAGGAATATGCCAAGTCTCTCTCTCTCTCTCTTCGAATCTGTGTTTATACTCTTGGACTGAATTAAGAACTGTTATGATTCGAGGACAAATAAGACTGTAACCGTGAATATGACTATAGAACTGTGGCCTTTGAAAGCATATGCCTTTGGACTATGACATAAGCCTTTGATTTTGGGACATATAAACATTGCCTATGACAATGACTTAGGACTATGGGAATTATTTTCCCTTTTGGACTATGAACATCGCCTATATTGCCTATGACCATGGACATTACTTATGACTAAGAACATAAGCCTTTGAATTAGACATAAACTATTGCTTATGACATAATGAGGACAATTGTGATTTTGACACCCATGATTCATGATTAGGAAAATATTGCTTTAGTTTGGTGATTGTGAAATTGGGTCTAAACCCAATTATTTATTCTACCTGTTCCTTGGTTTTTTCTTTGGTTTTAAGACAGTGGGAATTTACCTATTAAGTTAGGTCTACCCACGTTCTTGAACCTATTTTGCCCATTCTTTGGTTTTAAGACAGTGGGAATTTACCTATTTAGTTAGGTCTACCCATATTCTTGAACCTGCATTGTTATCCAAACCTTTTTATGCCAATTATTCCTTCTTGTCATTTTGATTCATTCCCTTTTTATCTACAAATCTAGATTTATTTATAATCTAGGTTGAATCACGATTATTCGAACGGTGGGAATGCGATTTGGGGAAAAACATGGAAATGAATATGAATGTAATTGTAAACTTGGAAATTGGCATAATTTGGAATATGTATTATGACATGCATATTAAAATGAAAACGGGGAAATTTGACATGGATTAGGGAATATGTGATTTTGACATATTAAATTTAGCGTTAGTAAGTAAGCTAAATTTTAGGCATAAAATGTAACTAGAAAAATAATTCTAGTTTTGCCATAAATTGTGAATTAGGATGTTAAACCAAGACTGGGTTAATTAAGGTTGATTTGGAATAAGTATATTAGCACAATTTTGAATTTATTCATAATTGTGAGCAATTGTCATGTTTAGAATAAATTATGGTTAGCGACACTAAATTTGGTATAATTTACATACCAAAAAGTATAAATATGATAAATAAGAGAGAATGGGCCATAATAATAAATGTGACAATGTACATTAAAAGAGTAGTAATGAAATCAGTAAATTAGGAGTAATTTACTTATAGAATTCGTCATAAATGTTAAATTGTTCATTTACCACAAAATATGTAACTTGGTTAAATTTTGGCCATAAATTATAAACTAGGATATTTAATCTAGTTTCGGCAATGAAATAGGAAATGGCCTAAACTGCATGTTGGGTTAGGACATAGGCCTAGAATATAAGTATACTAGTAGGCTTGACAAATAAATATAGGCCAAATTTGTCTAAAAAGGGGAAATGGGCTTTTGAAATAAATTGTTAACAATTTATAAACAAAAGAAAAGTATTTTGATAACACCCCTTTTTATAACACATAGACCAGAAGGTTCTAGGGTGACAGAGAGGATAGTGTCTAGGCTTGGGTTTGGAAAATACAAGTTTCCTGCCCTCCCTGGCTATCCCTAACTGATCCGAAGGACGGGATGGTTGTTTTCAAAACCAGATTTGGAAATTAATCAAAAACCCTTTGAACTTAGAAAACATGAATATGCCTAACCCGACGTTAGACTGAGTTGCGGTGTAAACCTGCCCGGAACTGACCGGCACATCCAGTAACCGCGGCAATATCTGTCTAATGTGAGAGGTTGCGGCTTTAATTTATTAATTAAAGCTAGAATGGGAAGGTTAAGGAACAATTAACCAACTTAGCACAGTTAAAGCCAGAATGGGAGGGTTAAGTCCATGGGAATACTTAGCCAAATTAACATGTTGACTAGACTAGAAGGTGGGGTTAAGTAAAGTTAATACACTTAGCCAATTTAACATGTTAATTAGACTAGAGGTTGGGGTTAAGTAATACACTTAGCTAAATTAATATGTTAGCTGGACTAGACCATAGGGTTAAGTAAACTTGAATGCTTAACAATCAGAATATGATAAATGAATAGGGTTAAGTAAAAAGCATAAAGGGATAACACTTAACCAGTGTAATAGGATAAGGGAAGAGGGTTAAGATAGCTTGAATCGACTAAATACACTTAACCAACCCAACCTGGCGAGAAAGAAAACTAAGTAGTAGACCTCAGTTGAAAAAGGGACTAAGTAGTAAAACTTAGTTAAGAAAACAAGGAATTTGGAAACTAAGTGGTAAACCTTAGTTAGTAGAACTAAGTAGAAATTCTTAGTATAACGCGAAGGAGCAGACATCCATCTGGTTTTAAAAAGGCTCCAACGAATTGGGTTACGAAGCCCGAGGCTTCGAGGGGACGTGAGGGTACTCTTGGTATCCCTCTGTGAGGCTGTAGATGATCATCCTGGGCTCACAGAGGTTAAGGTCTGCGTTAGAAGAACCGAGGGTATGCCTTGGTTGCAATATATATGTGGCAACCTAAAGACTAGGATGGACCAGCGTGATTCGGCGAGAAGACGGTAGCCCTGTGATAGCAACTCGTCGTCTACCATCCATCTTGAGTCAATCGAGATACGTGAAGCGGAAAGGCGGAGAACTCCAAGAGACCATATACTTGCTATCTAGTTATGGTTGCGGATGGCCATAGGATAGTGGGGCACCGGGGGCCGGCGTATAGTTCTCATTTTACAAGGTGTGCCTTTCATTAGCTGAGGGAGGGGTCAAGTGGGACCATAGCCACTGGAATAAAAACAGACCTTAGCATCTGCATCGGCAGATATCTGAAAGCTCCCGACCGAGTTCTGTATTCCTTGATTTGCCCTGTCACAGGACTCGGATCGCACATTACAGGACATGTGCATCTAGACAAGCGATAACGATTCGCGATACATGCGTGGGGAAGCCTAGGAACATATACCACTCTAGGTAGTGTGTCCTAGACTTGGGGGCATTGTTCGACAGGTAGCGTAATCCCTAGTTGGACTAGGTGGCATAAACCCTGAACTCGAAAAGCGTTCAGCAGATAGCGTAAAACTATAGTTAAATCTAGAAAGCACTTGATAGAAAACCCTAGACTAGATCTAGGTAATAAATAATAAATGTATGCCTGAAGGCAATGGAAACTACAGGGGTTGGGATCACGTTATTGTTACTAGTTGAACACTAGTTAGGTGGTGCAGAGATATAGAAACCAGTATAACAAGGAAACAGCGAAGCTGCGAAAGTATTAGAGCGTATCCAGTCATCTTAGCATATCTTGTGACTACCTTGTCTAATCTTGTTGACCTTATCGTCATGGTGTAATCTTGTATTCAGTTAATTCATGTCGTTTTGTTTTTCCATGTTCACATGCTAGAAGTTACTGAACTTACTCAGGCTTTATGTCTGACTCTGTTTTTCTTTCGTCTTCTTTTCTTCCATTCCCCCCCCCCCAGGTAGTTGAGGAGGGAATAGTATAACTCAGGATTAGACTGGACCGTTGCTCTTTCCCAGCTTGAAGATTTGACGAAGTTGTCTTTGGATTCTCTTCCAGATGCTATGGCTGGCTCTTGCTACATTGGGGAATATATAAATGTATTTTCATGCTTCTTTATTTTATAAAGACAGATGATACTCTGATATTGTAAAAGAATCTTGTACAGACTATTTTATCAATAAAGCAAAGTTCTATTTTCCACTGTTTAATAATTTGTCTGTCTTGTAATTTATCTGCATCTTTTACCCAAAATGCTCCACAGAACTTAGTGCATTCCCTTTGTGAGTGACACTAACGGACGTGGGGTGTTACACGTGGTATCAGAGCTGAAGGTTACCAGATCAGATAAAGGATTTGAAAAATTATTTTCAAACGGTTTTAAAAGAAGTATTTTCAAAAGAAGAGATTTGTTTTAAAGGCATATTCCCCAAAGCCATACGCATTATCTTCTCTTCCTCTGTTTAAATTCTTGTCTCCTTCTTTCTTGAGTCTCTGGGGCTCCTGGCTTTCTGGGAGGTAACCTCATCGAAGGGCAAAGTAGTGCCCGGCTTCCATCCACAGCCATAGTTGTTTCATCTACGAGCAGTTTTCTTTCAAAGCTTATAAGGTTTTCCGGACGATGGAGGTAGTTTTCGAGAGATTTGTCAACATGACTACACATGGAAGGGGATGAGGAGTTTAGCTAAGGAGCATAACCCTAGGATGAGGAATTCATGGATGTAGACTTAGCACACGAAGGAGGAAGAAATTATAAAACCTAAGACAAGAGGAAGTATTTTTACTAGGGTATGATAGGGCATATACTTAAGGACAAGGGCAAGAACGAGGACAAGATTTTCAGAAGGACAAGTACATGCTTTCGCCACGAAGCGCACCTAGGAGAAAGGTAGTTCGGTTGGAAGAGTCTAGTTTTCTGTTCGTGCTATTTCCTTAGGTTCTAGCGCTTCTCATTTGTTCATATCCACTTCCGTAGTTGGGTCTCTGCACCATAGTACTTGTATAGTAGAAAGATCCCACTAGAGTCTCAAATCCAATTGGTGGTCCGACCAGTTTATTTTTTTAGTAGGGATTTGAGAATAGCTATCGAGTTTTCTTATATCATCTCACGTAGATCGTCTAAATTCGGGGAGATATTCCTTGGGTTCTTGTCTGATATTGGTTTAGGCCTTTGGGGCTTGTACTTGAGGAATGTCGAGTTCGGTTTGGATGGTTTGCGGGAGAGATGAATAGTTGTGGTAGGCACCCCAAAGAGCATGTAGTGACCTTTCGACTCTTATAGTTATGGCATGACGGATAAGAGTGAAACCTCTAATCATCTTAGTACGTATACTTGGTACCGTGATTGACATCTGTTTATTTTGGAATTGGAGGTCGGAAACTTCACAATCGTGAAGTTAAATTGGTTAAGATACAGTGGAGTAAAGCTCAAGAAGGCTAGATACTAGCAACATGCCCTTTTTCCTTAAGGGTGCATTCTTGATTTCTCTGTTTAGGAGCTTTACGCGTAGTTGTTTCTCTCTTTCCAAAGTATATCCTCTAGGTCGTATCTGCAATCCTTAGGTAGAAGCCAATGGATGTAAACATGTATTTGAAACATGTTATGGTTGAATGGTTGCAAGTGGTTGCAAATGGTTGCTTGTGGATGCATA
This sequence comes from Allium sativum, assembly GCA_030737875.1. Taxonomy (NCBI): domain Eukaryota; kingdom Viridiplantae; phylum Streptophyta; class Magnoliopsida; order Asparagales; family Amaryllidaceae; genus Allium; species Allium sativum. The sequence continues at coordinate 654,848,032 of CM060923.1, forward strand.
TGCAAACGTATTAGGCACTAGATCAAGTTCGGACGCTCTCATATTGCATTTACATATATGCATTTGTTTATAAGTTGAACTTAATATGATATCATATGGACGTTGCATATGGATGAATGGCTGTGCACGCATGTAGTATTTACATGACTAGGGATGTTTGCATGCATGATTGGACGCATGGCACTAACATGATTTGCATTAAGAAGGTCAACTGAATCAGTAGACCGCCTGATTTTGCATTAGATAGAGACATATACACACACTATGCATATGAACATGAAAGCATTAGAAATCTTTTAAGGACAATGAATGCCTGTGATTGAATGGTTGAGTTGATGGGTGATTGGATGGTAGGACACATTCTTCCTAACTTGAAGATTTCGGGGACGAAATACTTTTAAGTGGGGGAGAATGTAACACCCCGTAATTCTGCGACATTAAGATTCTCAAATTAAAGTATAATTAATTTTTAAAAGAAAAATTAAAAGAAAAAGATCCATGCAGTTGTTTAATTTAAGTATTGTAACTAACATGAAAAAGAGAAGTAAGGAGAGAACAATAATTATTATTGTTCTAAGACTTATTAACAAAAGCCTCTGTAGCTCAGTTGGTTAAGGCATTGGATTTGTAGCATAGAGGTCGGGGGTTCGAACCCCGGCGGCGACATAATTTTTTATCTTTGTTTTAGAGAGGGCCAACTGAACATGCAAATATATGTACGTATACAAATTCAAAATTTGAAAGGATAAGAACGTACATATAAGGAAATAAAGAATATATATATATACATATGAGAATATAAATATATATATATATATGCAAAAATATATGTATACGAAAGATAAAATTCAAGATAAGACTACAGTCAATGAAATATGGCAACATCATTTGAATTTTGAAAATAAAATGAAAGTTGTGCGTATATATATACGCGTAAAATGGTCGTTAGAGGAATTGTATACATATAAGAATATTTCATGTGAATAAAACAGTTAAATAAATTCCAGAAATTCAAAAGTTTGAAAATCAAACTTTTACGCCAAAATAGCTTGTGGGACCCAATGTTGACTCAGCACTGCGTGTATGATAAGGTTTGGCTAGATTCATCTACGTACCTGGACTATTTTCTTAACTAGGTTCAATGCTGACTCAGCGCTGCGTGTACGATAAGGTCTTGAGCAGCTATATAAACAGCCCTAGTCTTCATTCTCTTTGCACCAATTCTCTTCTATCCTTATGCTGCTAAGATTCATGGCTTCTTCCCCTCTTCTAAATTTTCTTAAATAAATAAAATAAAATATGATTCAAGATGAGGAGATGCTGCTAAAAGACTTTTAAGGAGGGATTCAAATCAAAGTTTCAAGTGAAGAATTCAAAGGCTAGCTCAAACAAGTTTCAAGCAACGACGCACGAATCGTAGCCACGCTTTCCTTCTTTTCTAGATCTATTTTCTGTAAGTTGGTTATTTCTAGATCTGAATATTTTGTTTTATTTGTGACATGAAATTAAAGGAATAAAGGAATATGCCAAGTCTTTCTCTCTCTCTCTTCGAATCTGTGTTTATACTCTTGGACTGAATTAAGAACTGTTATGATTCGAGGACAAATAAGACTGTAACCGTGACTATGACTATAGAACTGTGGCCTTTGAAAGCATATGCCTTTGGACTATGACATAAGCCTTTGATTTTGGGACATATAAACATTGCATATGACAATGACTTAGGACTATGCGAATTATTTTCCCTTTTGGACTATGAACATCGCCTATATTGCCTATGACCATGGACATTACTTATGACTAAGAACATAAGCCTTTGAATTAGACATAAACTATTGCTTATGACATAATGAGGACAATTGTGATTTTGACACCCATGATTCATGATTAGGAAAATATTGCTTTAGTTTGGTGATTGTGAAATTGGGTCTAAACCCAATTATTTATTCTACCTGTTCCTTGGTTTTTTCTTTGGTTTTAAGACAGTGGGAATTTACCTATTAAGTTAGGTCTACCCACGTTCTTGAACCTATTTTGCCCATTCTTTGGTTTTAAGACAGTGGGAATTTACCTATTTAGTTAGGTCTACCCATATTCTTGAACCTGCATTGTTATCCAAACCTTTTTATGCCAATTATTCCTTCTTGTCATTTTGATTCATTCCGTTTTTATCTACGAATCTAGATTTATTTATAATCTAGGTTGAATCACGATTATTCGAACGGTGGGAATGCGATTTGGGGAAAAACATGGAAATGAATATGAACGTAATTGTAAACTTGGAAATTGGCATAATTTGGAATATGTATTATGACATGCATATTAAAATGAAAACGGGGAAATTTGACATGGATTAGGGAATATGTGATTTTGACATATTAAATTTAGCGTTAGTAAGTAAGCTAAATTTTAGGCATAAAATGTAAACTAGAAAAATAATTCTAGTTTTGCCATAAATTGTGAATTAGGATGTTAAACCAAGATTGGGTTAATTAAGGTTGATTTGGAATAAGTATATTAGCACAATTTTGAATTTATTCATAATTGTGAGCAATTTCATGTTTAGAATAAATTATGGTTAGCGACACTAAATTTGGTATAATTTACATACCAAAAAGTATAAATATGATAAATAAGAGAGAATGGGCCATAATAATAAATGTGACAATGTACATTAAAAGAGTAGTAATGAAATCAGTAAATTAGGAGTAATTTACTTATAGAATTCGTCATAAATGTTAAATTGTTCATTTACCACAAAATATGTAACTTGGTTAAATTTTGGCCATAAATTATAAACTAGGATATTTAATCTAGTTTCGGCAATGAAATAGGAAATGGCCTAAACTGCATGTTGGGTTAGGACATGGGCCTAGAATATACGTATACTAGTAGGCTTGACAAATAAATATAGGCCAAATTTGTCTAAAAAGGGGAAATGGGCTTTTGAAATAAATTGTTAACAATTTATAAACAAAAGAAAAGTATTTTGATAACACCCATTTTTATAACACATAGACCAGAAGGTTCTAGGGTGACAGAGAGGATAGTGTCTAGGCTTGGATTTGGAAAATACAAGTTTCCTGCCCTCCTTGGCTATCCCTAACTGATCCGAAGGACGGGATGGTTGTTTTCAAAACCGGATTTGGAAATTAATCAAAAACCCTTTGAACTTAGAAAACATGAATATGCCTAACCCGAGGTTAGACTGAGTTGCGGTGTAAACCTGCCCGGAACCGACCGGCACATCCAGTAACCGCGACAATATCTGTCTAATGTGAGAGGTTGCGGCTTTAATTTATTAATTAAAGCTAGAATGGGAAGGTTAAGGAACAATTAACCAACTTAGCACGGTTAAAGCCAGAATGGGAGGGTTAAGTCCATGGGAATACTTAGCCAAATTAACATGTTGACTAGACTAGAAGGTGGGGTTAAGTAAAGTTAATACACTTAGCCAATTTAACATGTTAATTAGACTAGAGGTTGGGGTTAAGTAATACACTTAGTTAAATTAATATGTTAGCTGGACTAGACCACAGGGTTAAGTAAACTTGAATGCTTAACCATGAGAATATGATAAATGAATAGGGTTAAGTAAAAAGCATAAAGGGATAACACTTAACCAGTGTAATAGGATAAGGGAAGAGGGTTAAGATAGCTTGAATCGACTAAATACACTTAACCAACCCAACCTGGCGAGAAAGAAAACTAAGTAGTAGACCTCAGTTGAAAAAGGGACTAAGTAGTAAAACTTAGTTAAGAAAACAAGGAATTTGGAAACTAAGTGGTAAACCTTAGTTAGTAGAACTAAGTAGAAATTCTTAGTATAACGCGAAGGAGCAGACATCCATCTGGTTTTAAAAAGGCTCCAACGAATTGGGTTACGAAGCCCGAGGCTTCGAGGGGACGTGAGGGTACTCTTGGTATCCCTCTGTGAGGCTGTAGATGATCATCCTGGGCTCACAGAGGTTAAGGTCTGCGTTAGAAGAACCGAGGGTATGCCTTGGTTGCAATATATATGTGGCAACCTAAAGACTAGGATGGACCAGCGTGATTCGGCGAGAAGATGGTAGCCCTGTGATAGCAACTCGTCGTCTACCATCCATCTTGAGTCAATCGAGATACGTGAAGCGGAAAGGCGGAGAACTCCAAGAGACCATATACTTGCTATCTAGTTATGGTTGCGGATGGCCATAGGATAGTGGGGCACCGGGGGCCGGCGTATAGTTCTCATTTTACAAGGTGTGCCTTTCATTAGCTGAGGGAGAGGTCAAGTGGGACCATAGCCACTGGAATAAAAACAGACCTTAGCATCTGCATCGGCAGATATCTGAAAGCTCCCGACCGAGTTCTGTATTCCTTGATTTGCCCTGTCACAGGACTCAGATCGCACATTACAGGACATGTGCATCTAGACAAGCGATAAAGATTCGCGATACATGCGTGGGGAAGCCTAGGAACATATACCACTCTAGGTAGTGTGTCCTAGACTTGGGGGCATTGTTCGACAGGTAGCGTAATCCCTAGTTGGACTAGGTGGCATAAACCCTGAACTCGAAAAGCGTTCGGCAGATAGCGTAAAACTATAGTTAAATCTAGAAAGCACTTGATAGAAAACCCTAGACTAGATCTAGGTAATAAATAATAAATGTATGCCTGAAGGCAATGGAAACTGCAGGGGTTGGGATCACGTTATTGTTACTAGTTGAACACTAGTTAGGTGGTGCAGAGATATAGAAACGAGTATAACAAGGAAATAGCGAAGTTGCGAAAGTATTAGAGCGTATCCAGTCATCTTAGCATATCTTGTGACTACCTTGTCTAATCTTGTTGACCTTATCGTCATGGTGTAATCTTGTATTCAGTTAATTCATGTCGTTTTGTTTTTCCATGTTCACATGCTAGAAGTTACTGAACCTACTCAGGCTTTATGTCTGACTCTGTTTTTCTTTCGTCTTCTTTTCTTCCGTTCCCCCCCCCCCCCAGGCAGTTGAGGAGGGAATAGTATAACTCAGGATTAGACTGGACCGTTGCTCTTTCCCAGCTTGAAGATTTGACGAAGTTGTCTTTGGATTCTCTTCCAGATGCTATGGCTGGCTCTTGCTACATTGGGGAATATATAAATGTATTTTCATGCTTCTTTATTTTATAAAGACAGATGATACTCTGATATTGTAAAAGAATCTTGTACAGACTATTTTATCAATAAAGCAAAGTTCTATTTTCCACTGTTTAATAATTTGTCTGTCTTGTAATTTATCTGCATCTTTTACCCAAAATGCTCCACAGAACTTAGTGCATTCCCTTTGTGAGTGACACTAACGGACGTGGGGTGTTACACATATGAACATTTTTGTTTCCTTTCATCTCCTCAACTACAATCCTCGCTTCTAAGTATGGTAGGATGGATGTGGATGGAATGGAAATGAATGCTTTGTAGTCAAGAATGATGGATGACTATTTTATTCTAAGAGATTTTTTCTTCATAATTTTTCTTCTTCTTCTTCTTCTTTTTTCTTCTTTCTTTCTTTGTTTTTTTTCTTTTTTCATGATAAATGATGAGTGGAGATGGAATGGAATGATACCGTATATTCTTTCATTTGATTCTTCCTCTACTAAGTGTATCATAACCAACACTTCATAAAAGGAAAAATTTGTGCCCTAGTTACTCTACTTCTATAACTTTAATTCAACACACGAGTTTGGATTGATGTTATATAAAAAGCTGAAAGGAATGATAAGAAAAGTTTCGTAAGACAGATAACCCATATAAATTAAGATATGGTATATTGTTATCCTACCTTAAAACAAGTACGGAGTGGGTAGTGTAATATTGGTATAAATAGTGACGTTTTTGAACCTTTGAAAATAAATCAGTACAAGATTCTATACTATACCAATATAAGAAAACTTGTCGAAACATGGATGTAAATTGACTAAAACTTGGGTTCGAATTATGTGGGGTATCGAAGAAGAACGCTTACAATGAATCATTTCTCCTTAATTGGGCCAAGTGGATTTTAGAACTTACAATTTTGAAAATTTGAATGAGAAAAAATATTATGCATGAAAACAAACTCATAAATTCCAACAAATGTAGGTGCAAAATCATTGTTTATTTGATGTTTTTTTTTATTATTTTTGCTCGCACATTCTAACATGTATAACAAGGGTTGACATGCTTACTCCAGAACACGACTAACGTCTGCACAGTCTCAAGCTAGCATCTTAAAAGCACACATTACGACTCAATGAATAAATAATGTTCATTCTCATCACCCAACAATTCAACTTGTCAAACAAGAACCAAGGTGTTATTTATGAATTTTAAGTTAGTCCTTGTTCAACGAATGACCTAGTTATTAAGATTTGATTGCTGATGTAATGTAAATTCCCCCATTTGAGTGTGACTGTGTCCTCATAGTCATTAATCAGACATATCTTAGTGAAAGGGAAAAATAAGAGAATATTTACATATGTACAAAAGAGGGTTAGTGCGTGTTACCGAATGTAATGTGGCTCATAGAGGACCATGAGCTCTTCCTCTTGGTTGGGTATTGGTTCCAAGTAAGGTATAAGGCGTTGACCATTGACCTTATAGGATGATCCATCAGTCGGATTCTCAATTTCTACCGCACCATACGGAAAACAGTCCATACAGTGTAAGGTCCTGTCCATCTAGATTTTACCTTACCTTTAAATAAATGCAATCTTGAGTCGTACAAGAGAACTTTTTGACCTGGCATTAAAGTTTTACGTAAAATTTATTTATCATGAAAAACTTTCGTTTTGGCCTAATAAATTCGTTCATTTTCATAAGCAACATTTCGAATTTTATCAAGTTCATTAAGTTGAAGCCTCCTAAGTTCTCCTGCTTGTTCTAAGTGAAGATTTAAAGTTTTTATTGCCCATAATGCCCTATGTTGTAGTTCAACTGGCAAGTGACATGGCTTACCAAAAATTAACTGATAAGGGTATATACCTTAGTTTGTTTTGAAAGCGGTGCAGTAAGCCCAAAGAGCGTCGATTAACTTTTGGGACCAATCTTTACGATTTCGATTCACAGTTTTCTCAAGGATTTGTTTAATTTGCCTATTCGATATTTCAACTTGTCCACAAGTTTGAGGATGGTAAGGAGTGGATAACTCGTGGGTTATCGAATACTTTCTCATGAGGGCTTCAAAAGAACGATTACAGAAGTGTGTTCCGTTGTCGCTGATTATTGTGCGAGGTGTGTCAAACCTAGAAAAGATGTTTTCTTTTAGGAAGCACACAACAACCTTGTTATCGTTTGTTTTGCATGGAACAGCTTCGACCCATTCAGAAACATAATCGACAGTTAATAGAGTGTAAAGGTTCCCAAAAGAATTAGGGAAGAGTCCCATAAAGTCTATACCCCAAACATCAAAAATTTCGATCTCTAGAATGGGGATTAGGGGCATCACATTTCATTTACCAATTTTCCCTAATAATTGACATCGACCACCAGTTTTGCAAAATTCGTAAGCATCTTTGAAAAGTTGGACCAGTAGAAACTCGATTGGAGAATCTTTTCGGTTGTCTTTTTGGGACTGAAGTGACCACCACAGGCTTGGTCGTGACAGAAAGAGAGGACGCTGCGAATTTCAATGTCGGGAACACACCTTCGAGTGATATGGTCAGGATATTATTTGAAAGGATAAGTGTCATCCCAGAAAAATGTTTCACTTAGGAAAAGAATTTGTACTTGTCCTGCTTGGACCAAAAAGAAGGGGTATGCTTGGTGACTAAGTATTTGACAATGTCAACAGACCAAGGATCAGTGGATAAAGAAAAGAGTTGTTCATCTGGAAAATTCTCATTGATTGGAATAGAAGAAGACGAGGCATTTGGAAGAGAAGACAAATGGTCCGCAATAACATTGTCAGATCCTTTTTTATCCTTAAAGTAAGGTCAAATTCTTAAAGTAGAAGGATCCAACGAATGAGACAAGCCTTAGCATCCTTTTTAGGGAAAAGGAAACTAAGTGCGGAATGGTCGGTATGAACGGTGATGTGTGAGCCAACTAGATAAGGTCTGAATTTTTCTAGAGCGAAAATGACTGCCAAAAGTTCTTTTTCAGTGGTCCTATAATTGATTTGAGCATTGTTCAAAGTCTTACTTGCATAATAAATGACATGAAGAATCTTATCGATACATTGCCCTACGACAATGCCAACAGCGAAATTCGAGGTGTCACACATGATTTCAAAAGGCAGCTTCCAGTTGGGAGAGCAGATGACAGGAGCAGAGACAAGTTCATTTTTGATATGCTCAAAAGTTGAAATGCAATCAGAATTGAAGTCGAAAGGAACATTCTTACCGAGAAGATTAGTCAAAGGTCGAGTGATTTTGCTAAAATCCTTTATAAAGCGACAGTAAAAGCCAGCATGACCTAAAAAGGATCGGATGTCCTTAACAGATTTGGGAATGGGAAGAATAGAGATAACTTAGATTTTGGCTTTGTCAACTTCAATTCTTTATTAGAAATGACGTGTCTTAGAACGATGTTGTATTTGACCATGAAGTGACATTTATCCCAATTAAGAGTCAAGTGTTTGTCTTTGCAATGGTTCAGAACAAGATCAAGGAGATGTAAACACTCAGTGTAAGAATAACCAAGGATGGAAAAATCATCCATGAAAACTTCCAAAAATCGCTTGATCGTATGAGAAAAAATGCTAATCATGCACCTCTGGAAGGTCGCAGGTGCATTATAGAGACCAAAAGGCATGCAAAGGTATGCAAATGTACCAAAGGGACAAGTGAACGCAGTTTTCTCTTGGTCCTCAAGAGCGATAGGGATTTGATTATAGCCTGAGTACCCATCAAGGAAACAATAATACTCGTGACCGGCTAGTCGTTCTAACATTTGATCGATAAATAGCAGAGGGAAATGATCCTTACATGTTGCAGTGTTAAGTTTCCTATAGTCAATGCAAACACTCCAACCAGTCTGGGTGATAAGCTCGTTAGCTTCATTTTGGATCATGGTTATCCATGATTTCTTAGGCACAACATGAATCGGACTCACCCACTGACTATAGGAAATCAGGTAGACGATTCCATTATCAAGACATTTAAGGATTTCAGCACAAACTACTTCTTTTATGATGGGGTTCAGTCGACGCTGGGGATCACGAGTGGACTTGGCATCGTCTATAAGGTGGATTTGATGTTGGGCTATCGAAGGACTAATTCCCTTAATATCTTCCATTGACAACCAATTGCTTCCTTATTTTTCTTAAGACGCGAAGGAGCAATTGTTCTTGTTCTATAGTAAAGTCAGAAGTGATAATGACAGGAAGAGTTTCATTGTCTCCTAATCAAGCGTACTTAAGATGACTAGGAAGCCCTTTGAGTTCAGATTTGGGAGGCGACTCAACTAAAGAAATTTGTTGAGGGATAGACTTAGTTGTAAGTTGCTCGATAGGGATTAAATCAGAGATATTTTTGGGATATCTTGAAACAAAGTTTGGTATTTCGATTCAATTTCGTTGTTCAAATGGTTGAGCTCAGGGTGCATCGTCGTGGACTGCATGGATTACAGAAAACTGGTCCACATAAGAGTTAGGAGAGTTTTCAGTTCTAAAGATGTTTAGCTCGATGGTCATGTTACCGAAAGAATGTTTCATAGACCCATTTCTATAGTTGATAAGAGCATTAGAGGTTGTTAAAAGCGTCGTCCTAGAATCAAAGGGATCTGGTTTGCAAGATTGCTTACCTATTGAGTTTCTAGGACAATGAAATCAACTGGAAAGATGAATTCGCCTATTTTTATCAAAACATCCTAGATTTCGCCTATAGGTCTTTTAATTGAACATTCAGCGAGCTGAAGGGTTACCTTAGTGGGTTTCAATTCTCCAAATCCTAATTGGTGGTAGACAGAATATGGAAGCAAGTTAACACTAGCACCTAATTCTACCAGGCATCTGTGGATTTTCTTGTGCCTAATAGTACATGATATTGTTGGGCAGCCAGGATCTTTGTATTTCATTAGCATTGATTGGGACAAGACTTCACTTAGAGTTGCTGCTAGAAACACTTTTTTAGGTACTTGTTTTTGACGTTTTTGAGTGTACAAGTCTTTTAGAAATTTCGTTTACGGTGGAACTTGTTGTATACTATCTGAGAGAGGAATGTTCACTTTAACTTGCTTAAATATTTCAAGGATCTTTTCTATCTGGTCTATCTTTTTTCTAGGTCGGAGTCTATGAGGAAATAGAGAAAACAACTCTATGGGTTGGGACGCTTGATTTTGAGGATGTCCCCTGTCAGAAATGGGCTCGATGTGTTGATCCGAGTTGGTCAAATTTTCAGTTGGGTTTGGAATATCGTCCGGTAAATCATTTGGGTTGACCACATGGTTGTCAATCTTTTTGCTGCATCTAAGAGTCATGACAACATTCAATTGACTAACGTTTGAATCTTGAATGATGTGAATTTGGTTGGGGTTTGAATTTTGTCCTCTAGGGTTTTGGATGGGTTGACTTGGAAATGTACCCTTTTCACTTTCACTTAATCTAACGTTAAGTTAAGACATTTGCTTTTGAAGTTCACTCATTTGTTGATTCGTGTTTTGCATATATGATTGCAAGGGGTTGTCTAACTTGTTTTTATTTTCAACACTTTGCTTATTCATTTGCGCAAAAAGTTTACTCACCTCTGCTAAATTCTCCTCAATCATAGAAAAGCATTTTTAATATTGTGGTGCAACCTTTTAATTATGGAAACACGCCTGGTTCGAAGTGTACTGATTTTGCCTAGGAGGATGGTCCACAGTGTTCGGAAATGCTCGATTCGGAGGTATGTTAATCAGAGGGTTATTTTGACCATAAGAAAGATTTGGGTGGTTGTTGGGTCTACTGAAAGCATTCACTTTCTCAAGGGACTGGGGACAGTCACCAGCCGTATGATCAGAGTTTAGACATATGTGACACATGGCTTGGGAAGCGTTATTAGACTGAGTATGTTTTCTAATAACGTTCGATATGGCATCAACAAGAGTATTAGAAGAAGAAGTGGAGGACTCGATAGAATTACTACTGGAACGCGAATAGATATTTTTCATTGGTTTGTTCCCAATGTTTCGATTTTTCTGCTAACTCGTCCAGAAATTCCCAAGCTTCTACACCAGTCTATTTTAGAAAATTGACCTGACACATGGACTCGAACATTTGCCTAGAACTATTTTCAAGTCCATCGTATACAGTTTGATATAACGACCATGTTTCGTAACCATGATGGTGGCAACTTACAACAGTTCTTTAAATCTTTCAAAATACTGCCAAAAAGGTTACCCCTTTTTTGGTGGAAATTGGTGATTTCTTTTCTGACTCTAGCAGTTTTTTTTGGGGCGTCGAACTTTTTAATGAAAACTGCTGTAAATTCATCCTATTTTTTAATCAAATTTGGGGCAAGCTGAGAAACCATTTTTCTGCGGAGTCAGTTTGTGCAAATGGAATTAAACGAAGTTTAATACCCTCCTCACATAACTGTTGTAATTTAAAGGTTGCACAAGCATATTCAAATTTTGTTAAGAAACTATATGGTTCGTCATGAGAAAAATTATCGAATTTGGGAAGGATGTTTATCTAACTCGATCAAATTTCAAAGTGGTTACCCACAGGAATGGGTAACTGAATGCAAGAAGGGACAGAAACTATATCGGGAAGGATTTTGTCCATCAAGGTACGAGGAACAGGTTTGTTACCCATTTCTAAGGGTTTTTTCGAGTAAAATGGGTTTTGTAGAAGGAGAAGGTGGTCTGATTCGAACTAAACGATGAGATTCTTGGTCACGGGTCCAAGTTTGCATGCACTAGAAAGAAGAAGAAAAGAGTTCGTCAAAGAAATTTAGACAATGGAGGAGTTCGGAAAGAGCTGTGAAGGAAAAAAAATTGAAAATGGTTTTTGGAAAAGTACGACCTACAGAACTAGCGAAGTTCAAAGAATAGAAATGTTAAATTCTTTTTTATTTGTTTTTGAGGAAGTTTGATTTTTTTTATTCACAAAACAATCACACACAGAAATTTGCTACAATGAAATTTTCTGTCCTTAACAGCTCCTAACCCAAAATTAAATAGTGACATATTTGATTACTTAGATCAAAAGATTTCTCAACCAATTAACGGATAGGAGTTATCGGTGCACCAGGAATCACACTTGCAATGCAGCCGAAGTTTTAAGTACCTTCAGAGTAACAAACGATATAATATTAACGAATCACCGTAATATTTATAAATGGTTATTTCTCTGCCATAGTCTAGACATCAAGAAATAATTCGTTCCAAATAAATCAAATATCAAAATACAAGTAAGCTTTAGATGACCCGCGACTCCCATAAGTCCAACGTCTAACCGTTATTATTAGTCAGATTCTGTGATGAAATGTAATTTGTGGGCTAAGGAAAGGGTGGTTAAATCCCTCACCTTATGTGAATTGGGGTATTGCCCTTAACAGAAGAAATAAAGAGGCAGGAATAATAATTGCAGAAATTAAAAGTTTTTACAAGCATGCCACTGCCCCGGCAGAAGATTTTTACAAGCAATGTCTATATATATAGTTTAAAAAAATCTCACCTAGATCGGCAGTCCGTCCAGTGCAATTGAGTAGCGCTAGCGCGTTCACACTCCACTTAGCGTGCAACCCCTCGAACCCTAAATCGTCCGCTGCTTTCTGTTGTTGTCACCTCCAAATGCCCTAAAATGAAAAGAAGCGCCGCTCCCTTTTTTGGTTCCTCAGAAAATCCCGATAACTACTTCTCCCACATTGCTTTTTTTACTTTATGAAACACTCCACCTCCGTTAAGGTCACTCACAAAGGGAATGCCTTAACTTTGGTGGAGGTTTATAGGTAAAAGCCATAGATAAACACAAGACAGATATAAATACACATATTTTCAACAGCAGAAACCAAACAGACTTTTATTTCATCAATACGTGTTCAAACAAAACATTTCCATATTTGTCTCAAAATACTTCCATCATTACAACCTCATTACTGTCTTGATTATTAAAGAAGCATAAAAACATAAATAAAAGAGCAAAAATCCCCATAGTGATATCCAAAGCCATGATCCGAGCAAAAGAATTCCAAACCATACGTCTACGGTCTTGGAGCTTGCAAAGGGTCTGGCTGAGCTGAGTTGTTTCCTGCTTGTGGACCCGTGGAGGGGGGGGGGACGAAAGAAAAGAAGACGAAAAGAAAATAGAGTCAGACATAAAGCCTGAGTAAATCTAGTAACTCTTCAGTATGTGAATAAGAAAAAGGGCATGATAGATATAAACTGAAAACAGGAAAGTGTCACAAGCTAAGGAAGTGTCGTTTAGAATCGAATGTGCTATCGCACCCAAACTATATCTCTGCACCTAATTGAGCTTATTCTAACTGGCACCCCGTGCTGAGGGTGAAGTGATCCCCATTTTCTAAAGATTGGCTCCTACTCGCGTAAACATGTGTCAAACGGCCCCCAAGAATTGTAGATGCCATTGCTGGTCCCACTATGGGGTGTATCAAGACCCATGGTGGCGGCCCCGACACAAATTCTAGAAGGCATAGGTTATACTACTGGTGCCCCCACTGCCTTGTTTGTCTGCTCCGGAGAGTGTGCACGCCCGCACCCCATTAGAACCTACACTGTTGCACCCACCGCCGTCGCTTTGACCGCTTACAATCAGCCCAGTAATCGTGCCCCACCCTGCCTAGTTTCAGGGTACCATGATACCTAACTTGGGTTACTGGTGAAACGGGTCCCTCGTTACTAGGGTTTTCTAGTCAAACATGTTAATTGGTTAAGTGTCTGTATTTACCTAACCTCACCCATCAATCCTTGTTAACATGTTGAATTTGGTTAAGTGTTTTATAGTTGACTTAACCCTACCATCTGTCCTTAGCCTCTTAGAGCACCTGACCACTCACATTAGACAGATATTGCTACGGTTACTGGATGTGCTGGTCGGTTCCGGTCAGGTTTACACAGTAGCTCAGTCTAACCTCGGGTCCTTATTGGGCTTAATGCTTAACCACCCACATTGGATAGGTATTATAGTGACTACTGGACAGCCGGGCGGGTCCGGGAAGGTTTACGTCACAACTCAATCCAACCTCGGGTTAAGCATACCGTGTTTTTCTAAATTTACATATTTTATTACTTCTCAATTATATATGTAAATTTCATGTTCTTCATTCTTGGTTATAACAATTCATACCACTAGAATGTCATTGTCGTTGACATGTGCCAACCATGCCAACGTATATTTTTAATGTTTTACACCCAACGTTAGTACCCCCGTTTGTACGTTCGCAACATTATAACAAGTGTTGGGCTTGACACAATTCAGCCCAACTTTATAAACGTGAGAAAAAGGGGAAACAAAAAATATGTAATATTTCACATAAAGGTGTGTGGTGCATGAACTTGCAAATTAGCGATTCAACTAACATATAATATGGGTCATGTGAACTTGCATTCAAACCAAAGTATAACTAAGTAGGCGACATATGAAATGGCATAGTTTAGGCTTATACAAACTTGGGTTTAAACATGTTTAACTTGGCATAATGTCAACCACAAAACTAGCATGTTGTATATTCACCAAAATGTCCAATTTTAACATCAAATCATATAGCCTATTTCAACATGAACTTGCATAGTTTATGAAACCCAAACGATACTTAACATAGATCCAATTATACTTGCAAACAAACATAAGAATGTGTTCATAGGTTTTGGGTGATGTAGGCATAAAAGGTCTCAAATCTAGAACATGTTTGCATAAATTCTAACTTAGACTAAGGGAATATATACAGTCCATGCCATCGACATAAACATAAAGGGATCAAGTACTAGTTTTTTTTCCACAACTTGCTATTGCTATTACTTTCATATACAAATGTCCAATAGGCTTGCATCAATCAATTTATGCCACAAATATCAATACACAAGTCATAACAGAATTATTACAATACATAGAATTCATATAATAACAAAATTCAATTTTCGTTTACATCGAATCACGTCACAATTTTTTTTTTCATATTCTGAAAGGTCACTATACTTACATCGAATACAGAATCTTGAATTCTAGATTCTGAATTCTGAAATTGAGATGCGCTCCTTTGGGTAGATTAACGTTGCGTTGATTAATTTGATTAAGCTTTAGTTTTCTTCTTCTTAATTTGATTCGTCTCTAAGCTTCTCTCTCTTAAAGGCTATGCTCAATCCCTCCCTGGCAGCATGACGACTCCCATCATAATTTTTTGTGTGAATTTTTAGTTGAGACTTAGGGTGTATTTATAGATTTTTAAATTGTTTTGAGCCGTCAGATGAAGACAGGAGAAATCTAGACCATACAAAGTTCGAAGAGCCAATCAAGAGGTGACATGTCAGCCCTAGTGACACACCAAGCCACAGAAATTCGAGCCAGAGCCAGACCCAGCCAGCCAGGTCGACCAGGTAGGTCGACTGGCAGGTCGGCACCTAGGTCGACACTATGGTCGACCTGGGGTGGCCAGGTCTACACCATGGTCGACCCTATGGTCGACCTGGTCTCTGGGCGGGAATTTTCCCGCCCAGCCCAGTTTAAACCTGTTTTTCGAATTTTGAATTTGAAACTGAGCTGTTTGAATTTTAAATTTTATTCTGAAACTTCCGAAGGTCATAACTCCTTCATACGGAGTCGATTCGCGCAAACTCGGACTCTATCTCAAGCAGAATTCCAAGACGAACGCAATGGCATAACCCATTTCCATTATTTCTTTCATTTAGAATTAATTACACTTTAATTTGTGAAGCTTAATGTTATAGAATTCACGGGGTGTTACATTTTCCCCCCTTAAAAGGATTTCGTCCCCGAAATCTTCAAGTTAGGAAGAATGTATATCCTACCATCCAACAGTCCATCTACTCAACCAACAAACACAGGTGTCCACTATCCTTAAAAGACTTCTAATGCTTCATGATCATATGCACAGTTTGTGTACATGTCCTTATCTAATGCAGAAATCAGGCGGTCTACTGATTCAGTTGACCTCCTTGATGCGAATCATGTAAGTGTCATGAATCCATTATGTATGCAAATTTTTCCTACTCATAATTCTACATGATTGCACAACTATTCATACAAATGCGACAACCATATGACAGCATATCAAGTTTCAACCATATACAAATGAGAATACATATATGTATATGCAATATAAAGTGACTGAGCCGATCTATAACCTAGGGTGTGCGTGTATATGCATCCACGAGCAACCACTAGCAACCATTTGCAGTCATCATCCATAACATGTTTTCAAATACATGTTTGCATCCATTTGTTTTCTACCTAAGGAGATAGGAAAAGGACCGAGGAGATATACCTAAAAAGATAGATAAAGCATAACTTAAGGAAAAAGAGAGATCAAAGATGTACCCTCAAAAAGAAGTGGGTAGGCAGCGCGTATTCTGTCCTCATTTTCCCAAGTCGCGTCTTCCTCGGCGTCGCTTCACTGAACTTTAACGAGTTTGACTTCGCGGTTGCGTAGATTTTTCACTTCAGTTCCTAAGAGAGTGTTGGAACTCTCCTCACAGTTGCTTCACGTTCCACTTCGGCTTCTTCTAGAATGCTAGGTTCCACCACTTCCGCATACCTATGCAAACACTTTCGGAGGTGAGAAACATGAAAGACGTTGTGAACTCCGGCCAGTCTCTCGGGTAGCTCTAATCTATAGGCCATCTTTCCAACCTTCTCGATGATAGGAAACGGTCCTACAAATCTTGGTGCTAGCTTTCCTACGGATCCAAAACGAACGACGTTCCTTAAAGGAGATACCTTAAGGAAAACCCTGTCCCCAACCTCAAACTCAAGGTCGGTCCTTCTTTTGTCGGCGTAGGATTTTTGTCTGTATTGGGCTATCTTCATTCGCCTCCGTATCAAGTCCACTTTCTCCAAAGTCTCTCAAATCATGTCTGGCCCAAGTATAAGCTTATCTGTAGACTCCCACCAACAAGTTGGTGATTTGCATGGTCTTCCATATAAGGCTTCGAAGGGCGCCATACCGATGGTAGCTTGGTAGCTGTTGTTGTAGGCAAATTCCACTAAAGGAAGGTGATCCTCCCACGTCCCTCCAAAGTCAAGAACGCAAAGTCTCAAAAGATCCCCTAAAACTCTATTCACCCTTTCCGTCTGGCCATCGGTTTGGGGGTGATAGGTCGTGCTCAAACATAACTGTGTGCCTACAGCTTCTTGCATACTCCGCCAAAACTCGCTTGTGAAGATAGGGTCTTGGTCACTAACGATGCTGGAGGGTATCCCATGGAGTCGAACTATTTCCTTGAGATAAAGAGATTCTAGAGATGAGGCAGTCCTTCTACTTTTAATGGGTATAAAGTGGGCGCTTTTAGTAAGCCTATCCACTATTACCCAAATGCTAGTATTGCCTCTTCTCGACCTAGGTAGTCCATCAATGAAGTCCATTGAAATGCTATCCCACTTCCATTGTGGGACCTCTAAAGGATGAAGTAGTCCTCCAGGCTTCTTCTGTTCCGCCTTGAACTATTGGCAGGTCATGCACTTAGAAACGAAATCCGCCACGTCCTACTTCATGCCGCTCCAAAAGAAAGTTCTTTTTATATCCTTGTACATCTTATCACCGCCAGGGTGTATAGTCATCTTGGAATGATGTGTTTCCTCGAGAACCTTCTTTGTCAACTCCCTTGCTTGTAGGTCGCATAATCTTCCATCTCGCCTTAGCCAACCCTTATCATCGATGGTGTATCTACTGAGGTGAGTAGAAGTCTCGCCCTTGATAAGTTTATCAATCACATCAACAAGCTAAGGGTCTTCACGTTGTGCAGCCCCTATTGAGTCCAAGAGAGTAGGGCGTACTTCGAGAGATGCTAGCAAACCTGTTACAAAATCCGAGGAGGGCCTAAAGTTAAAACTGGCTATATACTCCAAGCTTTTCCTTTCCACAAAGAGCGGGCTTAAGGTCAGTTTCTTTCGGCTCAACTCGTCTGCTAGTACATTGCCTTTGCCGGGAGTATAGGAAATTTCAAAGTCATACGAGGCAAGAAACTCCATCCATCTTTGCTGCCTCAAGTTAAGATCCTTCTACGAGAAGAGATATTTCAACGATTTATGGTCAGTGTATAATTCGAACTTCTCACCTAGGAGATAATGGCGCCAAGACTTAAGCGCAAAGACGATGGCGGCTAACTCAAGATCGTGGGTTGTGTAGTTCTTTTCATGAACTTTCAATTGTCTTCCGCCATAAGCTACTACCCTTCCTTCTTGCATTAGAATAGCGCCTAGTCCCGTTCCATATGCATCCTTGTATACTGTGAACATTTTGCTTCCATCTGGCAAAGTCAAAACTAGGGCTGTTGTGAGAGCCCTTTTTAATCGTTGGAAAGCAAACTCGCAGTCCAAATCCCAAGTGAATGCCAGATTCTTCTTTGTTAGCCTTGTGAGTGGGGCTGAGATTTTCGCGAAATCCCTAATAAACTTTCGGTAAAAACCGCCTAGCCCAAGAAAGCTTCGAACTTCGATTGCATTTCTTGGTGTCTTCCAATCTTGCACTGCCACCACTTCCGCGGGGTCCACAACCAACCCCTCTTTGGACACTATATGCACCAGAAATCTTACCTCCTTTCTCCAAAAGTGGCACTTGGAGAATTTGGCTTTTAGCTGATGTGTAAGGAGAGTTTCCTTGATTTCTTTCAGATGCTGAGCATGCTCTTCCTCATTCTTTGAGAAGATTAAGATATCATCTACAAAGACAGCCACAAATTTGTTGAGGAATTCTCTGAACACCCTGCTCATTAGGTCTACGAAATAAGTGGGTGCGTTTGTCAAGCCGAAAGGCATGACAAGCCACTCGAAGAAACCGTCTGGGGTTCTGAACGCCATCTTATCAATGATGTCTTCAGCTACTCTTAGCTGATGGAACCCAGTTGCCAGATCAAGTTGGGAGAAGATCGACGCTCCTACAAGATGATCAAACTAATCGTCGATTCAGGGAAGAAGGTGCCTATTTTTCTTGGTCAACTTGTTTAACTCCCTATAGTCGATGCAAAGGCAAAGCGAACCATCCGCTTTGGTTGCGAACACCACCGGAGCACCCCATTCCGAAATGCTCCGTCTATCCCAAGAAGCCCAAAACAAAGGCATTACAACTAAACTCAACGCTGAGAATAGAGATTTTCAAACACAAACAAACCATTAACAAATAAGCGGAGCCAACAATTCGATTTGAAACTACTAAGGGATCCTCTACCATACTAGTGTCTAGATGCAGAGATTCTACTATGGCAGATGAAACAAAAGAGTGTGATGCGCCAGAGTCAAAAAGTGTGCGAACTGGATGATCGTAAAGATAGACTACACTTTCTACAGAAATATTAAAACCTCGTTCCTGCGGAGGTGCTACTAGCGCATGAACCTGACCCCCTAAAGTGGATCCGGCTTTCTGTCCCTGCTCTTTCTTCTTTGGGCAGTCCTTAGCTTGGTGCCCAGTTTCTCCACAATGGAAGCAACTACCCATCTTTTCCTTCCTTTTTCGGTAGTCTTTTGATATATGTCCCACAATGCCATAGAAATTGCACCTCCTCTCATGGGGCTTATTGTTCTTCCCTCCTTTCTTTAATCTGTTTTCTTTGCTTGTAGACCCTCTTTCTTCTCTTCCCCCTTAGTCTCTTTCTTGCCGTTGTCTTCCTCGTGTAGCAACGCCATGTCCACCAATCTTTCATAAGTCGCTCCGGTGGATACATGGGTCATAGCAAGGCTGTGTAGAGGCTCATTCAAACCTTTGACGAAGCGAAGCGCCTTCTTGTGTTGGGTGTTTACTAAGTCTAGCCCAAATATGGCCAGCTGATTAAACTGATTAACATACTCCATGATTGTCATACTTCCCTATTTCAGAGTCAGAAACTTCTCCATTTGCAGGCCTCTTTCAGCTTGGGAGAGGAACTTCATCTCAAACCTTGTCCTGAAGTCTTCCCATGTTTCCACCGCCCTCTGAGCATTGGTAATTTCCCACCAATAGGAAGCTTCATCTTTAAGCAACCATACTGCTAGCTATATCTTTTGCCTGTCATCAACTTCGAAGATGACAGATAGATCCTCAGTCTCCTTTAGCCAGTTTCTTGCTCCTACAAAGGATTCTGTCCCATAAAAGTCTTTTCCACCCATAGCCTTGAAGTCTCTACATGTTTTTTCGAAGGTATTTCCACGAGGGGGTGGAGGAGGAGGAACCGCGGCCACTGGAGGAGGGATGTATGCTGGGCCCGCGCCATTGGCCCTTGCTTCTAAGTACCTCCTAAACCAGTCGGGTATCGGCACTCCTTCTGGAAGGTTAAGGTCTCTAGACATGCTGAAACAGAAAAGAAAGATTAAAAATGAAGGATAGAGATAGATAGGGCACATGGCTTTGGGGGATTTTGTCTTTTTATAAATATAACACTTTTTCTTGAAAAATGCTTCTTTAATCTTTCTTTTGAAAACAATTTCAAAAACTTTTATCTTATCTGGTAAACCTACGCTCTGATACCAAGTGAAACACTCTACCTCCATTAAGGTCACTCACAAAGGGAATGCCTTAACTTTGGTGGAGGTTTATAGGTAAAAGCCACAGATAAACACAAGACAGATATAAATACACATACTTCAAACAGCGGAAACCAAACAGACTTTTATTTCATCAATACGTGTTCAAACAAAACATTTCCATATTTGTCTCAAAATACTTCCATCATTACAACCTCATTACTGTCTTGATTATTAAAGAAGCATAAAAACATAAATAAAAGAGAAAAAATCCCCATAGTGGTATCCAAAGCCATGATCCGAGCAAAAGAATTCCAAACCATACGTCTACGGTCTGGGAGCTTGCAAAGGGTCTGGCTGAGCTGAGTTGTTTCATCCCTATGGACCTGGGGGGGGACGAAAGAAAAGAAAACAAAAAGAAAATAGAGTCAGACATAAAGCCTGATTAAATCCAGTAACTCTTCAGTATGTGAATATGAAAAAGGGCATGATAGATATAAACTGAAAACAGGAAACTGTCACAAGCTAAGGAAGTGTCGTTTAGAATCGAATGTGCTATCGCAGCCACACTATATCTCTGCACCTACTTGAGCTTATTCTAATTGGCACCCCATGCTGAGGGTGAAGTGATCCCCATTTTCTAAAGATTAGCTCCTATTTGTGTAAACATGTGTCATACGGCCACCAAGAATTGTAGACACCTATGTTGGTCCCACCATGGGGTGTATCAAGACCCATGGTGGCGGCCCCGACACAAATTCTAGAAGGCATAGGTTAAACTATTGGTGCCCCTAGTGCCCTGTTTGCCTGCTCCGGAGTGTGTGCACGCCCGCACCCCATTAGAACCTACACTGTTGCACCCACCACCGTCGCTTTGACCGCTTACAATCAGCCAAGTAATCGTGCCCCACTTGCTTAATTTCGGGGTACCATGATACCTAACTTGGGTTACTGCTGAAACAGGTCCCTCGTTACTAGGGTTTTCTAGTCAAACATGTTAAGTGGTTAAGTGTCTGTATTTACCTAACCTCACCCATCAATCCTTGTTAACATGTTGAATTTGGTTAAGTGTTTTATAGTTGACTTAACCCTACCATCTGTCCTTAGCCTCTTAGAGCACCTGACCACTCACATTAGACAGATATTGCTACGGTTACTGGATGTGCTTGTCGGTTCCGGGCAGGTTTACACCATAGCTCAATCTAACCTCGGGTCCTTATTGGGCTCAATGCTTAACCACCCACATTGGATAGGTATTGTTGTGAATACTGGACAGTCGGGCGGGTCCGGGCAGGTTTACGTCACAACTCAATCCAACCTCGGGTTAAGCATACCGTGTTTTTCTAAATTTACATATTTTATTACTTCTCAATTGTATATGTAAATTTCATGTTCTTCATTCTTGGGTATAATGATTCATAACGCTAGATTGTCATTGCCGTTGGCATGTGTCAACCATGCTTAACATATATTTTTAATGTTTTACACCCAACATTAGTACCCCCATTTGTACATTCGTAATATTATAACAAGTGTTGGGCTTGACACAATTCAGCCCAACTTTATAAACGTAAGAAAAAGGGGAAACCAAGAATATGTAATATTTCTCATAAAGGTGTGTGGCGCATGAACTTGCAAATTAGCGATTCAACTAACATATAATATGGGTCATGTGAACATGCATTCAAACCAAAGTATAACTAAGTAGGTGACATATGAAATGGCATAGTTTAGGCTTATACAAACTTGGGTTTAGACATGTTTAACTTGGCATAATGTCGACCACAAAACTAGCATGTTGTATATTCACCAAAATGTCCAATTTTAACATCAGATCATATAGCCTATTTCAACATGAACTTGCATATTTTATGAAACCAAAACGATACTTAACATAGATCCAATTATACTTGCAAATAAACATAAGAATGTGTTCATAGGTTTTGGGTCATGTAGGCATAAAAGGTCTCAAATCTAGAACATGTTTACATAAATTCTAACTTAGACTAAGGGAATATATACAGTCCATGCCATCGACATAAACATAAAGGGATCAATTACTAGTTTTTTTGCCACAACTTGCTATTGCTATTACTTTCATATTCAAATGTCCAATAGGCTTGCATCAATCAATTTATGCCACAAATATCAATACACAAGTCATGACAGAATTCATACAATAACACAATTCTATTTTCATTTACATCGAATCACATCACATCACGGTTTTTTTTTTCATATTCAGAAAGGTCACTATACTTACAACGAATGCAGAATCTTGAATTCAGGAATCTGAATTCTGATATTGAGATGAGCTCCTTTGGGTAGATTAATGTTGCGTTGATTAATTTGATTAAGATTTATTTTTCTTCTTAATTTGATTCGTCTCTAAGCTTCTCTCTCTTGACGGCTATGCTCAATCCCTCCCTGGCAGCATGACGACTCCCATCTTATTTTTTTGTGTGAATTTTTAGTTGAGACTTAGGGTGTATTTATAGATTTTTAAATTGTTTTGAGCCGTCAGATGAAGACAGGAGGAATCTAGACCATACAAAGTTCAAAGAGCCAATCAAGAGGTGACATGTCAGCCCTAGTGACACACCGAGCCACAGAAATTCGAGCCAGAGCCAGACCCGGCTAGTCAGGTCGACCAGGTAGGTCGACTGGTAGGTTGACACCCAGGTCGACACTATGGTCGACCTGGGGTGGCCAGGTCGACACCATGGTCGACCTGGTCTCTGGGCGGGAATTTTCCCGCCCAGCCCAGTTTAAACCTGTTTTTCGAATTTTGAATTTGAAACTGAGTTGTTTGAATTTTAAATTTTATTCTGAAACTTCCGAAGGTCATAACTCCTTCATACGGAGTCCGATTCGCGCAAACTCGGACTCTATCTCAAGCAGAACTCCGAGACGAACGCAATGGCGTAACCCATTTCCCTTAATTCTTTCATTTAGAATTAATTACACTTTAATTTGTGAAGCTTAATGTTATAGAATTCATGGGGTGTTACACTTTATGAGATTCAAATCGTGTTACAACGGTCGTTCAATTCTGGCATAGTGAAGTTTGGGGTTGATTGAGGAGTTATGGTGCGATCTGGTAGAGTTGGGTATTTCTTATCTGGGTTTGTGAATCCGAGTTCAGGCGTTGCATGTATGATCGAATTGGAAGGGTTGATCTGAAGGAGAAAATGGAAGGAGGTGTGTAAATTATTTTGCAGTGGTATGGAAATTGTGTGGTAGGGATGGTTGAATAGTGGAATTTGTTTGCTGTGAATGGTTTAGGGTGATGTGGTTTTTTGCTTGATGGTGGAAAGAACGTAGTTTTATTGATGGAGGTAAGAGATGTAGAGAAAGGAAGATTTGGTGAAAAATGGTAGGGAGAAAAGGAAAAGAAAATAGAAAAGAGAATATGTATTGTGCAGTAGAAAGAAGATGGCAGTGAATAGAAAATAGAACAGAAAAGGATTTTTTTATTTTTTTAGTAAAGAGGAAAGAAATCAAATTGTAAAAGAAAGAAAGGAGAAAAAGAAATAATAGAAAGGGAATAAATCAATAAAAAGAAGCAATTTTTTTTAATATAGATTTTTGAGAAATGGTATAAAGTGTAATGGGAAAGAAATTAAAAGGCAATTAAAGGGGAAATAAATCAATCAAAAATTGCAATTTTTTCTCTTAGTAGGAAGACTACAGTATCGTCGACTAACACCAAATCAAATCGATCAAGAATTTTGTGCTATATATAAAAGACAACAGAAGAAATAAAATAAAAAATAAAACCAAAAATAAACACAATTTGGAAAATAAAATATTTTTGTATGTTTTTTTGGTGGAGAAAATAAGAAAATGAAAATAAAAATAGACTAAACAAGATTTTTTTTCTAAATGATAGAGAACGAAAGGAAAAATAAAAATATAACCCAAAGGATCAACTAACTAAAATTATTTTGGTCCCCAGCAATGGCACCAAAATTTGTTTGCGAACAAATTAAACAATTGTAAACAACTGTAAAATCCATTCAGCTTTCCTAAAGAACAAGGATTGTGGTAGAGGGTATCGAACTCTAGGACCAAAATTTTTTAAACAAGTAAATCCAATCAAGTTATTCCAGAATTTTGATTGGTTGAAAACGCAAAAAATAATAGAAATTAAATAAAAGAGGGTTCTATATGATTAAAGAGAGCAATTAGGGAGCAACGACATAAATTAGATTAATATTCATCAATAGCCAAACGAATTAATAAAGATCTAATTCGTGTTTCTTTTACAAACATGAATCAACGATAATTAGGTTTTTAGAAACAAATATGTGAATAACAACAAGTATAGCCTATGTAGGAGCTAAGCCCTTAAAAAACCATAGGCTATCAGGAAAGATTCACTAATTTATTTCTAAAACCCTAAATATTAGATCTAAATTTGATAAAAATTAGATCGAAATCGAATATACACAGTGAAGGAGTATAGCTCTTAAACGACACAAAATATGAAGGTTCAGATCTAACGCTTGGTTCGGATCTAGATCTATATACGTGAAGTTCTAACCTCTTTGGCTATGTGATTCATATTGAATCTAATCTAAGCGTCATCACCCCCTAATTGAAGGAGATTAGCTAGACATAGCTAAAGAAGAAGAGAAACAGAAAATAAACAACATAAATAGAATACAATAAAAAGTAAAGAGAAAGGAAGAAGAATGATTTTATTCCAAGAAGAGAATTACATAATAAAACCCAGTGTCCTTTTTACATGAATGAGATACAATGTATTTATAGCTGATATGACAAAGACTATTTGGCTAATTATACAATGTGGGACTAAAGATTTTGCCCAAATAACACATAAGCTAGTGTGAACGCAACTGTAGAGTGAGTGGTCTTGCAAACGAGCTAATGTGAACGCAACATGAGTAAGAGGCCTTGCAAATGAGCCAATGTGAACGCAGCATGAGTAATCATTGAGCCAAATCTTCCTAATTGAACTCTATTTGCAACCGTTCTTCAAGCTTTACACACTTCAAGCTTTAGTAATTTCAAACTTCACTCTTTTTAAGCAAATTCTTCAAGCTTTATCCATCAAATGCTCTAAACTATGCTTTTTATAAATAATCTGAAAACACAGCTATAATACACAATATTAATTATTTTAAAGGGAAAATAAGATAAATAAGCGGATAAAATATACACATTTACATGTATATCAGTGAGGTTAAGCCAACTTGTAGTAGAAGCCTACCCAGAACCGTCCTACAAATCCAGCATCTACAAGTAGACGGTTTAATGTGAGATGCCTGGTGTGTATATATGTATATATTTTGTGTATGTTTGTGTATGTGTAGGCATGCATGCCTTGAAAAGGTCTTAAGTGGTTGACCTACCTAATTTGGGTCTTAGAATTTGGCTTTTTCCTAAGGTTCACACCTTAGTTTAGTCCAAGCCATGTGACCCTCCCTTATTAGGTTCAAAGTGGTCTTTGGGTCCTCCTTCTCTAAAATGGACTAAATATAACGGTAACGTTGAGTAGGGTAGTTCACCGGAAGTTGTCCACTTCTTCTAGGAGTTGTGTGAGGGCTAACCTAGGGACATGATAGGTACCCTACGCTACATGCAACTATAATTAATACCCTGTCCTTGGGAAGTATTAAGTGGCATACGAGTTCACTCGTGGTATCAGTTAAGGGAGTTCGCCGGAGTGGTCTTAAATGGCAAATTAGGTGTACCTAAACATGTATTAAGTGGTGAGTTACTACTTTTCATATTACTATTGAGAGTCTATATATAGCGTTGACGTGATAGGACAGAGTCTTAAGTGGCTAGGGCCCGCCATAAGGTCTTAGGTGATTATAGGAATCCACCCAAAATTTAATCTAGTAGTATGGCCTTAGGTGACCGAGAATGTACGCCTCGTAGAGTCTTAAATGATCAAGGTTCCGCCCTAAAATGCTAGTGAAGGTCTTAAGTGATTATATAAATGTCAATTGCATTAATTATATTGATTGCCTTGTGTGTAGGTGTGTTCATGTATACATATCAAGAAAAAAAATCTATCCTGTCAAATAAAAGAATAGTTACCCTTTAAACATATGTGATTTTCATTCATCATGACTTTATGTTCTGACCTCCCTCCTCTTAACATACTTAGTAGGCTGGACTTCATGCTGAGAGATGATGTAGTGGGAGATCGATGATGGAGGAATATATCTATTTTTGTTTTGTTTATTATTGGCAGTATTATTTTATTTGGGATATTAATTGATGTACCTGATGTAACTGTCTGAAACCTGGTTGTAAGCTACATTATTGGTTTTAATTAATTTAAATGGTACGTCTACTTTCTCATTATTATATTTTATCCCTTCCATAATGTGAGATTCCATCTCATTATTTTCTTTATTATTTTGTGCAAACGTAATTCCTTATAGGAACCAACAACCCATTTAGAGTGGCTCTAAGTTTCGATGAACCTTTTCTGGGTCGAAATTTAGGCCCACTTTGGGAAGGTTGTTACATTGATAGTACACTAACTACCTGAATAATCACTATCCTCCTCCTTCTCCAGTAGTAAGCTACAGGTCACTCAAAACCACCTCTTTACTACCCTCTCTCCTCAATCTCTAGCATGTTTCTTAACGAAATTCCAATCCGACGAATTCGACATTCTCCTTCACGCGTCCTCATCACAACGCACATAATCCCTTTAAACCCAATCTTCACTGGAAAAAATGTGACCTACAGGGCATGAACGACCCAGATCATGAAACATGCGACACTTTAGGTGTCGAATTGGCAAAGAACTTGGTTGGAGGTGAAGATTTCGATGAGAAACCCATTGTTAATTTTGGATTCGTGTATTGTCGATCCTAGATTTGACAAGGATGAAACCTAGCTCATCATTCTCGCACGACCTCCCCAGTTATGGAGTGTGCTTTTTGCAAACAAATTTAACAATTGTAAACAATTATTAAATTCGTTTGACTTTCTTAAACAACAAGGATTGTTGTAACAGGTACCGATCTCTAGGCAAAATTATTTTATCTACAAAATCCAATCAGATTATTTTAAAAGTTTGATTTTTAAAAACAACAGAAAATAAATAAAAAGATAAAGTTTTTTATAATAGATGAAAGTAATTAAGGAGTAATGATATAAACTGGATTAATAATCATCAATAGCCAAACAGATTAATATAGTTCTAACTCATGTTTCTGTCACAAATATGAATCAACAAAAATTAAGTTTTTAGAAACAAATATGTGAATAACTACAAGCATAGCCAATGCAGGTGCTAAGCTCTTAAAAAACCATAGGCTATTTGGACAGATTCACTACTTTATTTCTAAAACCCTAAAAATTAGATCTAAATCTGAAAAGTGTTAGATTGAACATGAATATACTCTGTGAAGTAGCATAGCTCTTATACGACACAAAGTATGAAGGTTCAAATATAACTCTTGGTTTAGATCTTGATCTATATGCATAAAATCCTCATCTTTTTGGCGATGTGATTCATATTTAATCTAGTATATAAGCGTCATCATCCTGAATTAAAGGGAATTTGCTAGACATAGCTAAATAAGAAGAAGGCAGAAAGAAAAGAAAAAACATAAATAATATAAAACAAAAACTAAAAAGAACTAAAAAGAATAGTTTTCTTCCAAGAGAAGAGTTTACAGAATAAAACCCAGTGTTTTCAATTTAAAAACAAATGAAAGGGAAACCGGTGTATTTATAGCTGCTATAAACAAGACTAAGTAGGCAATTACAAGATGTGGGACTAAAGTCTTTGCCCAAATAACAAATAAACCAATGTACATATGTAGTGGTCATGTTGTAGGGTGAGAGGACTTGAAAATGAATTATGCGAATAATCAGGAGTCTTCAGTAAGCCAAATCTATCTAACTGAAATCTATTTGAAACTGTTCTTCAAGCCTTAGCAATACCTCACATCAAGCTAACTTTTCAAACTTCACTCTTTTTCAGCAAATTCTTCATGCTTTATCCGTTGAATACTTTAACCACGTTTCTATCAACAATCTGAGAACACAACTATAAATACACAGTATCGATTATTTTAAAGAGAAAATAAGATAAATAAGTGGATAATATATACACATTTACATGTATATCAAATACCCCCACACTTATCTTTTTATTTGTCCTCAAATAAACTAAACTAAGATATGTCACACTTTCATAGGAAACACGATTGTATTCAGCGTACACAACAAGCCGTTAAACCCCTAAGTGTCCCTAGTAGGACAAATGTTGTCTCGCGAGAGTTTTCAGTGGATACTACCCACAAAATTCAAAGCGTCTTATGTACGTGGATTTATCAAATAATGTATTTAAGGTCTTTCAAAATCCAAATAAATTACTTAATTTCAATAATAACGATTTAGTCCTAAATTGTCCATCCCATTATTAGTGCAAAAATGAATAAAAAAATTCAAGTTGAGTCGTAATTCCTTGATAACACTATAATTGCCTTGAAGGTTAAGAGCGTGGTGTCAACCAAAGTTCTACACATCGATAATGTGCACCTAATCATTTATTTTTTCTTTTTTTTGAATAATTTTGAATCAGTGTAACTGTAATGTATTGGATGTGAGTTAGGCATAGATGAAGGAAAATTTTGTAGGTTCTAAAAATATTATAGACAAGAGGGCAAGTGTATTAGTTTAACATCAAGCTACAAAAGATAAAGTAATACTAAGGCACATATGGACGTTTTTTTCTTTCATCTCCTCTACTACAATCCTTGCTTCTAAGTACAGTATGACGGATGTGAATGGAATTGAAATGAATGCTTTATAGTCAAGAATGATGAATGACTATTTTATTCTTAGAGATTTTCACTTCGTTGCATTTTTTTCTCTTTATTTCTTTAATAATGCATGATGAATGATGAGTTTAGATGGAATGAAATGATATCGTGTATTATTACATTTGATTACCCCTTTATTAAGTGAATCATAACCAACACTTCATGAAAGGAAAATTTGGTGCCTTATTTACTCTACTTCTATAAACCTAATTCAACACACAAGTCTAGATTGATGTTACGTAAAAAGCTAAAAGGAAAGATAAGAAAAGTTTCATAAGATAGGTAACCCATATAAAATAAGATATGGTATATGGTTATCCTAATTTAAAACAAATACGGAGTGGGTATTATAATATTGTTATAAAAAGTGACATTTTTTAACCTTTATAAATAAATTAGTAAAAAGGTTCTTAAGTACACAAATACAAGAAAAACTTATCGAAATATGGACGTAAATTAACTAAAAGTTGAGTTTTAATAATGTGGGGAATTGAAGAAGAACGCTACAATGTGTCATTTCCCTTAAGTGGGCCAAATTCTAATTTAGAACTTACAAGTTTAAAATTTTGAGTGAAAAAAATATTATGCATGAAAATGAACTCAGAAAATCTAACAAAATGTAGGTGCAAAATGATTTTTATTTGATTTTTTTAATGACTTTTTTTACTTGCACATTCTAAAATGTAAAACAAGGGTTGACCGCTTACTCCAGAACATAACTGATGCTTGCACAGTCTCAAGCTAGCATCCTTAGGATACATTATGACTCAATGAATAAATAATGTTCATTCCCATCACCCAACAATTCAACTTATCAATAAAAACAAAGGTGTTATTGTTGAATTTAAGTTAGTTCTTGTACAACAAATGACCTAGTTCATAAAATTTGATTGCTGGTGTAATGTTAATTCCCCTCTCTCCCCCTCCCGTTCACACTTTAGTGTGACTGTGTCATATTCGTTAATCAAACATATTTTCGTGAAAGGAAATTATTTAACAAGAGAATATTTACATACGTACAAAATAGGGTTAGTGCGTCTTACCGAATGTAATGTGGCTCATGGAGGACCATGAGCTCTTCCTCTTGGTTGGGTTATGGTTCCAAGTAAGGTTTAAGGCGTTGACCATTGACCTTATAGGATGATCCACCAGTTGGATTCTCAATTTCTACCACACCGGACGGTCCGTACAATGTAAGGTCCTGTCCATATAGATTTTAACTTACCAGTAAATTAATGCAATTTTGAGTCATACAACAGAAATTTTTGACCTGGCATGAAAGACTTACAAAAAATTGATTTATCATGAAAAACTTTCATTCTGACCTTATAAATTCATTCATTCAGACCTTATAAATTCGTTCATTTTCATAGGCATCGTTTTGAATTTCATCAAGTTCATTAAGTTGAAGCTTCCTAAGTTAACCTGCTTGCTTTAAGTTAATATTTAAAGTTTTTATTGCCTATAAGGCCCTATGTTCTAGTTCAACTGACAAGTGACATGGCTTACCAAAAATCAGCCGATAAGGGGACAAACCTAAGTTTGTTTTAAAAGCAGACCGGTAAGTCCAAAGAGCGTCGGTTAACTTATGGGACCGATCTTTACGATTTCGATTCACAGTTTTCTCAAGGATTTGTTTAATCTGCCTATTCGATACTTCAACTTGCCCACAAGTTTTAGGAGGGTAAGGAGTGGATAATTTGTGGGTTATCGAATGATTCTCATGAGGGCTTCAAAAGAACGATTACAGAAGTGTGTTCCGTTGTCACTGATTTTTATGCGAGGTGTGCCAAACCTAGAAAAGATGTTTTCTTTTAAGAAGCGCACAACAACCTTGTTATCATTTGTTTTGCATGGAAAAGCTTCGACCCATTTAGAAACATAATCAACGGCTAAGAAAACATAAAGGTTCCCAAAAGAATTAGGGAAGGGTCCCATGAAGTCTATACCGCAAACGTCAAAAAAAAATTGACTTCTTGAATGGGATTTAGGGGCATCATATTTCGTTTACCAATTTTCCTTAAGAATTGACATCGATCACAAGTTTTGCAAAATTCGTAAACGTCTTTGTAAAGTTTGGGCCGGTAGAAACCCGATTGGAGAACCTTTTCTGTTGTCATTTTAGGAACGAAGTGACACCAACAGGCTTGGTCGTGATACAAAGAAAGGACACTGCGAGTGTCAGTGTTAGGTACACACCTTTAGACGACATGGTGGGATAGTACTTGATAAGACAAGAGTCATCCCAATAAAAAAAGTTTTACTTGGGATAAGAATTTTTGTTTATCCTTCTTAGACCAAAAAGAAGGGGTCTGCTTGGTGATTAAGCAATTGACAATGTCAGTGAACCAAGGATCGGTGGATAAAGAAAAGAACTGTTCATCCGGGAAGTTCTCGTTGATCGGACGAGAAGAATATGGGGCATATGGAAGACAAGACAAGTTGTAACATACCACATTTATACATATCGGAAGATCGTAAAATATTTTTATTTTATTCCCTGGAGGTTGGATCATTGTCATAGTTTAATATGGTTATATGGGGATGTGAGACATGTCCATGATTTTTACCAATTTTGTTTGTAACCATTTTGCCCTCGTCGGTCTTGTATAGGGCATAACTTTTGACTCATGTTCAATCAAGTGCTCAAATCTGTGCTCTTGGAAAGGAATTGGTGTTTTCCTTTCGGTAAAGTGGTTACATTAAAGATTTGGCACAGCGGTTTGGGAGGAATCGTTGTTTTAAGGTTTAACATTTGGTTGTTCAGGTCTGTGGAGCCTTAGTGGGCTGATTTGGAAAGGCCCATTAGTG
Source organism: Allium sativum (assembly GCA_030737875.1). NCBI lineage: Eukaryota > Viridiplantae > Streptophyta > Magnoliopsida > Asparagales > Amaryllidaceae > Allium > Allium sativum. Next base: position 654,880,217 of record CM060923.1, read on the forward strand.
AGCTGGTGGAAGGGTATAAATAGGTGGTGTGAGGTATGAGAAATGGTTAGTTTCTCTATTCTTACATTTATTGGCCTATGTTCCTCCTTCCTCTAACACCTTTCCACCATTAAAAATGAAAATCTAAGGAAGGAAATCAAAGATCTACACCATTAGAGGATAGATCTACATCATTTGAAGTGAGAATTAATCGGAGCAAGGGGTTTGGTTCAAATTGCTTTCTGTCTGAAATGTTAATACATTGAATTTAGCTTATTTAGGAGAATCAGTGAGTGATTTGCCTCTTTCACATGAATTCAATGAAGTATATGAATGTTTGATCATGTTTTTCATCAAATTCAAAATGATTTACTATAGATATATGCCTTTGTAAGTCCATTTTCATATGAAACACCCTATGAATTAAGTTAGCATGTTTAAACTGGAAATTCCTATGCTATTTCATATGTTTATGCAAGTTAGAACCATAATTTAGTTCATATGTCCATTTGTAATGATTTTGGTGAAATTTGAATAATTTTGGTGATAATCATCATATTCATGTTCTTAGTGATTTCATAATGTGCTTATGTTTATGTAGAATGAATTAAATGAGTATTTTTCGTTGATTGTGTCGATTGGTGAAGTTTTGGTCAAAATTGGACTTGAATTGGGGATGTACAGGCCACGGGTCGAGCGTAATACAAAATGAAGTACGAATGCTAATATAGAGGGGTCTCTCGTGCTAGCTTGGCTTGGTCGTGCATGGGTGTCGTGGATGGGGAGGCTTGGTTGGTCAGAGGAGGGGGTGGTCAGTCGATCTTGTACAAGGAGGGGGCGAGCCTGGCGTGGGAATGACCAGAAATGCATGGGCTCGAGCAAAAGTGGTCGGTCGAACATAACGTTGGGTCGAGCATGGTGTTAGGTCGTGCAAGACAATGGGATCGGTCGAGCAAGCACGGAGGTGATCAGGTCGGTCGCACCATGTTTTAGAGGATGGGGTCGGTCATGTCAACATGGTTCGGTCGGTCATGTTTTGGAGAACAGGGGGTCAGCCGCCAGGGGGTAGGTCAAGCAGGGAGGCGGTTCGGTTGGTCGAGCACATAGGGGGTCGGTCGCGTAGCGCAGTGGTGATGTAATTTCGAAAAGAATTCAAGGAGGAAGGTTCGAAGTGTTGAAGTGTGTTCGTTGATCCGTGTAGAACAGCGAATGAGGTGATAACTCAAAGGTCATGAGTTGGTGAATAATGGTTGCTTGAGAAGGTTGCTTGAGCTATGAAAATTCGCCGGGTTGGATGATTAGAGATGCAAAAGATGAGAGATTATCATTATCGTAAGTTCTAGAAGGCTAAAAGCAGGGCTACAATGGGGGCCCCCAAAAGACCAGTTGTAGATCGAGTACCCTGGGTATCGTTGAAAGGCCTAGTTGTCAAGGTTGTACATACGTATCGTTGAAAGGCGTTTGGAGTTCATGCTAGAATTGGGGTTACCATTAGCCCTTATCATATAGCAAGTTTGGCCGCCATATGATTAACAATGGTTTCAAATTAGGATTGGCGGTGATAGCCAGAGTCAGTCATGGATGTTTGATTGTTTGGATGTTGTGTTTGTACCATCTCATGTAGATTGTCCGAAGTCGAAGGAGATGTTCCTTGGGTGCTTGTTTGATATTGGTTTAGGCCTATGGGGGTTGTGCTTGAGGGATGTTGAACTCGATTAAGATGGTTTACATGAGATATATAATCTGGATGTCATGAGTGCTTTACCATGATTAAATGGGTGTTCTGGTTTCCGTGGTCGAATTGTTTAGTGTAAAGGCTATCATTGTTCGATGTGGGGAAGATGGGAGTTGAGTTCTTCTCTAGTGTTTGGTAGATTGGTTTGTGAATCTACCTATTCTCATATACTTTATTTATGAAGTTTGTTAGCTGTTTTATCTCTCACTAAGAATGTTGTCTGACTCAAAAATACCTTAGGCTATTCATCCAATTTTGGATGGGCAGACTAGGTTGCAGGTGATGGGCGATTGCTTAGTGTGGACAATGTAGCTGTTCGAAGGCAAGCAGGTGGCTGGCATACTATCTTTTTACTATATAGTATTTGGATTTCCGTTGTTCGTTATTCTCTAAGTGTTGTAGTGAGGCAATTTGTACAAACACAATTGTTGTAACTCAAGTCTATGGGTATTACTTTCTAGTCATTATGAAAGTCCAGTGTTACTGCTTCACTACTAATACCTGTTATATATATTTTATCCTTGCGTTGTGAGATTTACGATAGGCTCCGATGATGTTTACCTACATTGATGTTTGTCCATAGCTGCCTGGCACGTCTTTCACCGTATTATTCCTCTTGTTTAGTGCAAGGATTGTGGCCCTCGTCACACAAGTGGTCTGCAATAACATTATCGGATCCTTTTTTATACTTAATAGTAATGTCAAATTCTTGAAGTAGAAGGATCGAACGAATGAGATGAGCCTTAGCATCCTTTTTACAGAAAAGGTACCTAAGTGCAGAGTGATTGGTATGAACAGTAATGTGTGAGCCAACTAGATAAGTTTTGAATTTTTCTAGAGCGAACACGACTTCCAAAAGTTCCTTTTTAGTGGTCCAATAATTGAATTGAGCATCGTTCAAAGTTTTACTTGTGTAGTAAATGACATGAATAATTTTATTGATACATTGTCCTAAGAAATCACCTACAGCGAAATTAGAGGCCTCACACATGATTTCAAAAGGCAGCTTCCAGTTGGGAGAGCAAATGATAGGGGCGAAGAAAAGTTCATTATTGAAATGCTCAAAATATGAAATACAATCGGAGTTGAAGTCAAAAGGAGCATCCTTACCAAGAATATTAGTAAAATGTAACAACCCGGAAATCCGAGCCAATTTAAAATTTTTATTTTGGCAATTTTAATGAATTTTGAATATTAAAAATGAATTATTTTAAATAATAACGATGAGAAATTTATTTTAAATAGAATTAGAACGTATATATTTATTTGAATCATTGATAGAATATAATTATTTATTTTTAATTATAAAAGGAATTGAAAATGGCGCGGTAGTTCGAAAATTCGATTTCAAAGTTCAAATGAATGTACAAGATTCAAAACAAACCGGATTTTAGCAAAACCAAAAATATTAGAATCTATTTGAAAATATCTTTCCAACGAATCTGAAAAATCGAAATTTCATAGCGGGAATCAAAAGTTACGCCCGGTTGAAAATTCAGAATAGTCGCTATGGAATTCTGGCCCTTAAAAATGGAAATTTTGCAGACGACCTTCGTTTTCGACGAAACCACTTTTGTTGGATCCAGGATATCGAGTTATTGTTAGATTCCAAAATTCGTAATTTTTCGAATCGATATGTGAGCGTGGCAAAATAAAACATTTTTTAACAGTTTCAGTCAATTTCGATCGACCAGAAAATGACCAATTTTCAAACGGTCTTGAAATTTGACGAAATTAGTTTTGTTAGTACCATATCGTCAGTACGAAGCTAGAAAATATTTTTCGGGAATTTTTAGAGTCCATGTGTGGCCGCGGTAAATTAAAATGTGCATTCAAGTTGAATATATACTGATTTATATTGTAAATTTAATGAAAACTGATCGAAACGATGGAATTGGCTTACGAAACATATCCCATTGTGTTTGGAATGGGGGTAATTAGCTAGGGGCGACAGTCGTTCTCCCATGCCTTCGCCACCCAGGTGAGGCGCCAGCCGCCGATTGACCTCTCCCCCTCTCTCGCCTCGCGCTTCTCCCTCACCCCCTCTTCTAACAAGACCCGTACTCACCCCCCCCCCCCAGCCACCACAGCCCCGCCAACTGCGCCGCCCCACCTCTGCACCGCGCCGTTGCTCCTCCTCCGTCACCAATGTTGACGTAGACCCCCACTCCAACATCCAAGACCCGAATTTTACACTGAAATGTGAGTTTTTCTTGGTTTATTTAACTTAGAGGTAGTTTATATTCATAATGTTTATATAAATAACACCAGGATGAGAAGATATGATTTTTATATACAGAGATATGATTTTTATATACGAAGATATGATTTTTGATTATCCAAAGACAGATTTTTTTGTTATCAAAAATACGATTTTTATTCGAATAAAAAATATGATTTTTAGCTAAGAAAAGTTGCAATTTTTATTGAAATAAAAATATGATCTTTCATATTTATATATATAAACATATGTATATATATAACGATAAAAAATTGATTTTTTATATATATAGTGGCAAGTAAAAATATAGTTTTTAGCTATGTTAGAAAATTCGATTTTTAGATATTTGAAGTAGCGATAAAAATTTGATTTTTACATATATGAGGTAGCGATAAAAATTCGATTTTTACAAATATGAAGTAGCGATAAAAATTCGATTTTTACATATTTGAAGTAGCGATAAAAATTCGATTTTTATATATATGAAGTGAAGATAAAGATGTGATCTTTATAGAAGTAGCAATATAAAAATATGATTTTTATATTATAGAAAGAATAAAAATATGATTTTTATATAGTAGAGATTATAAAAATGCGATTTTTATAGCGGTGAAATAAAAATGTGATTTTTTATATATGTAGCGAACACGGACGACGAAAGTGACAGAGGGCGAGAACGGCGAAGATTTCCTACATATGAAGAGTCGCGGCATTTGGATTAGCTTCTAGGTGAGAACTCCTCACTTTTATTTTGTTTTATAGTTGAAATATATACTAGGTTGCAGATGGTGCTTAGTAGCACCCGACACCCGTCGTCCACAGACCATGGATGACTTGTCTGTTTGATTGCTGTGTTGTGAAATTTGATTTTGTGATGTGGAATGAAATAAAATATTTTATAGTGGAAAATATTATATAGTTAAAAATATGATTTTTAACATGTATATAAAATAAATAGTAATAAACAAATCGGACGATTTGTTTATATACACTGATTTGACTGATATTGATTGGGACGACAAATTTTACACATCGCCCAACTACACAAATAAAACTCTATGTTTATTGAGTTGAAACCCCACACGGGTATTGGGATGATATTTGACGTACACTAATCCCGATTGTTTAGTTATACGTCAATCGATGGGTTGACGGACTGTGTAAGCGTTAATTATTTATATTTAATGCTTATGCAGTTGTGTGGTGCACTCTGGATGATGGTTGATGATTTATCGTTGCTATTATATACATGTGTTATAGGGAATCCATATAATTAACATTATATAGTAATTGATTGGGCCTCATTCCAATTTGGAAAATAAGGAATATTATAAAAGTAAATTCATGTGTTGAATAGAAAGTAAATTCATGTGTTGAATATAAAGAAAATATTCATGTGTTGAATAAAATAAAATAAATATTCATGTGTTGAATAGAAGAAAACATTCATGTGTTGAAAAGAATAAATATTCATGTGCTGAATAAAATAAATATTCATGTGTTGAATAGAAGAAAACATTCATGTGTTGAATAAAAGCCGTGTTGACTTGATTGACGCCATTTTGACGTGAACGATATTTATATCGACTTTATCCATTTTTATAATGAATATAGAAAAGAAAGTGATTTCAAAATATAACGTTTTGAAAATATTATCATTCATAGATTAATGATATGGAATATTCAATTTTGATTAGAAATTGAATATGAAGTTGAATTAGTTTCGAAAACGAATTTAAAACAATTTATAAAATACATTTTAAAAGGAAATTGACGAAGTATATATTATATATATAATATAATGGCCTGAATAGAACACGACGCGCCGCGGGAGTTTGCGAATTTCGACCATTGACTTCAAATGGATATTACGGGAGATCCGACCGTCGGATTCTCCAAAAACCGGAACCGTTGGGTTTGTATCAAAAAGAGCTTTCAAACAAATATTAGTGATGTGAAATCTAACGGTTGGATTTGGAATTATGTCCAAATCAAATTTGGAAAAGGTCGTTGTAAGTGCAATTCGTTGGCCGTTGATGGAAATCGATTGTACGGGCCTTGATAAAATTATTAAAAATATCAATAATTTGTGTAAAATCATAAGAAATGATTTGTGAAGAATTGGGATGAAAAATTCCAAATTTGAAAAGATAAAAATGGATTTTTATCGAAATGAACTGGTTTTGAACTAGAATTAAAATCCATTTATTTTTAAAATAAATAAATTGGATTTGAAATGGTTTTAAAAGTAACCAGAATTTCCAATAATTGAATTGGAATGGATTTGAATCGAAATTGTCTTTGGAATATTTCGATGTTGGATTTCGTGATGATACAGATATTGTTATGGAAATTTGAAAGATATTTTAATATCGTTATTTCCAATACGATATTTGTTGGTCGTAGAATTTGTTATTGAATATAAGCCGATATATTTTCTACTCAGAGCCTTGTATTTAATATCAAATGTGATTTGGGTTTGTCGTGAATGGTGTCTTCATTAACACTGTTCTTAAACCCAGTTGAGATAAAGATTAAATCTTTTTATTTAGATTTAATGAAGTGTACCAATTAAATGGTATTTAACTGGAATTGAATTGGAATTGATTTTTGGGTTTATCGTGAATGGTGTTTTAAATCAACTTGTTCTTTAACCCGATAATTAAGGGAATGTGATTTTGGGTTTATCGTGAACCGTATTTTAGATGACATTGGTTCTTTAACCCAGTTAAAGACAGGATATTGATTTTTGGGAAGATTAAAACTAAGTGGAGTTTTAAAGAATTTTTAATTAGATTGAAGTGATTGAGAATGGGCTATAACCAGTTTTGCTCCAGGCGATAGTTAAATCTTTAATTAGATTTGAACGTGAAACGGTGATTAAATTTACCGATAACACCGTGGTGTTAGATATGAAGTATGATCAGTTTCACTTCATGGGATGAATAGGTTGGGATTGAGAAATAAAATAAATGATTACTTCGATGTGGTTCGCTAATCCCGACTAACATGAATTGATATTCAAAGGAAGATTAAAGAATAAATTTTAAAGAATTTATCTTTGATAAAATTAATGGGAACCTTTCCCAAAGTATAAGAATAATCTAAATTGGAATGAGGCGTATGTTGTGTTTGCGTAACACTTGTTTATTATATACGCGAGTTATTCAGAAAGACCGGATTTGTCCCATTCTGAATAACTGATTCGACGTGGTGTCGAGGACGAAGACGGTGGTTGAAGACCGGAGGTCTTCACATTGTTTTTGGTGATTACTGATGATCTTGATTGGGTTGTACACCCAAGAGGAGGGAATCAGTTGGTGATCGTCAGACGTACTTGGAGATCGATGGATATGCGAGGTATAAGGTGCCTCCGGTTTCGTTCAGACCCAGAATGGACTTGTAAATGGGCTGTGTGTATGACATTGGATTTTATTATGTATGATTGATTTCTATTAAATATATATCTGTTTGGCGGCGGAGAATTTATTCTCTTGCTTAACGCCCTTCTCTGAGACGTATGAGCTTAGAGGTTATATATTGGTGGATATCAATCACATGGAGTGAATTGCCTGTGTGGCATGCCTAAGTGGCAATTGATCAAGGCTTTTGTTGAAAAGCAAAGTCTTGTAGTTGATGATCAAAGCACCGCCTGTGTGGCATAGCTTTGTGTAGCATTTATTCGCGAGCCTCACACCCCGGTTGTGAACCAGAAATGGGAGAGGACCTCAGGGAGGGCATGCGTTTCATTCTATCTAGGGTGGTGTCAGTGACCTACCAACCCTAAAATTTATATTATTTTCACCTGTGTGGTTGCTGCTGTTACGAGGCACCTCGGATATATCGGTGACTGTGTGGAGCCGATGGACTCACATGGCTCATTTATGCCCCAAAGGGTGGGGAAACGTAGTGTTCAGGCATAATAATCCACATCGGTGGACCGGCCCTGACGATCCAAGGGGCAGTTGCGGCTGTTTCTGAGGGGCGGGCTAGAGCATCTCGAATCGGTCGAGGACTATCTTTTGCCTCGGTTCACAAATGGAAATCCAACTTCCAATACGTGACTATGCGGTTTTATTTGTAGAACCTAGTATGGCGACATAGTGGTATGGGGCACTTATGCCGTCTATGATTGATACTTATGATTGAAATTGTTTTATACACTATGCACTTATAATAGTATCAAATGATTTGTTTTTAGCGTATCAAGCCTTCTTTGGCTATTATAAGGTAAAAACCATACCCTCCGGCTTGTGTTGCATTGTGTGATGGGACCTGGGTCTTATAATAGCTTCATTTTTCTTTATTTTGCATTGCATTGTTGTTTTATGCACTGGTATTCTTTGGAGGAAACCCCGTTCCGTGTAATACGGCGTGGTCCCTTGATTTACCTAACTTTAAAATAAAGATTAATTACTGTTTTAGTTCTCACACCAGTCACATGACTGACCTAGAGTTCATTGTTTTAACCTAAAGTCTGGGTGCCCTTATTTTGACACGGGCAGCTAGTAGTTTTGGTTTTGCAGATTTATATTCACAGGATCCTGATTTACAGCTGGAACGATACTCGGAAAGCTCTATATCCATGTATTACCTCTATTTGTGTTTTGTATTATTTTCCGCTATGATGTTTTTAAATGTAATTTAAATCTCTGGTATTTTCTGTGTATTCTTTATGCATACTCTATAATATTTTTGTATTCTGATGGAATGAAATGTTCTTCTGTTTGCGTCCCGATGTGTCATGTCCTCAATTCTATCCGGGCTTTCCTTACCGGGGAAGCTTGGGTCGTCTCAGTTGGTATCAGAGCTTTAGTTTACAGAGCTTGGAGAAGAAGACACGTTAGAACCAAAGGAAAGAATTCATCACAATTTGGATTAGTAATATCCAATGAGAATGACTCATTAGAGATAGGATCAGTAGTATCCTAGAACGGGTGTGAAGAGTAGTGCTTTTGAAATAAAAATGATTTTTATTTTGAAAATTTAAATCAATTATTCTTATTTGATTATTTATTTTGTATTGATTTGGACAATTAAGTATATAAAGTTTTTGTGTATTCGTTTGATCCACGTGTATCCGAAGTTTTAATATACTGGATAGATATAGAATCACACTCTAGTTGCCCGGACATGGTCCTAATGATGAAATATACCATCACCAGTATTTATTTTCGAGTGACGAAAGTGATATTTCTATATATTTCCATTAGACTGGTGTGAGAACCAAAATATAGTTAGAACATAATGTTGTGATTTGGCATCAAAAATCTGATTTTTTGGATATGTATTAAAGTTATGTGATTGAAACATTAATCAACTAATTGATAGCTGATTGTGTTGTTTGATAATTGGATGATTAATTAAATATTGAACCTTTAGCCAAATTGAACCAAATAGTGAATTGTATTGAAAATTAGTCGTATTTGCATACATATACATGTACTTACATTGAACAGGTCATAGTAGAGAGGCTAGAGAAGAGAAATAAAATTGTTTGCCCGACAAGTAGGTACATGTTTATTGTATTTCTTTGGGTTTGGATGATTTTATGAGCCGCTTGGCTGTTTCTTTTTCTTTTTTGGATTGGTGAGGGCCATGGGAGGCTATTTGAAATATCCCAAAGCTCCCGGTGCAGGGGAGGTTATGGCGAAATTTTTTGAAAATTTAGGGTGTTAGCCAAAATTTTTGAAAAATTTGAAAAGTTCTTAGAAACTGAAAAGTTGAATAACTTAAGTCATAAAGAAAACAATGAAAGTTGAGTTGATTAGTTAAACAACTTTCAGCTTCATTCCTTTTCGGGGACGAAAAGTTCTAAGTGGGGGAGATTATAATAACCCAGAAATCCGAGCCAATTTAAAGTTTTTATTTTGGCAATTTTAATGAATTTTGAATATTTAAAATGAACTATTTTAAATAATGATGATGAGAAATTTATTTTGAATAGAATTAGACGTATATATTTATTTGAATCATCGATAGAATATAATTATTTATTTTTAATTATAAAAAGAATTGAAAATGGCGCGGTAATTCGAAAATTCGATTTCAAAGTTCAAATGAATGTACAGGATTCAAAATAAACCGGATTTTAGCAAAACCAAAAATATTAGAATCTATTTGAAAATATCTTACCAACGAATCCGAAAAATCGAAATTTCATAGCGGGAATCAAAAGTTACGCCCAGTTGAAAATACATAATAGTCGCTATGGAATTCTGGCCCTTAAAAATGGAAATTATGCAAACTTTTCGACGAAACCACTTTTGTGGGATCCAGGATATCGAGTTATTGTTAGATTCCAAAATTCGTAATTTTTCGAATCAATATGTGAGCATGGCGAAGTAAAACGTGTTTTAACAATTTTAGTCAATTTCGATCGACCAGAAAATGACCATTTTTCAGACGGTCTCAGAATTTGATGAAATTAGTTTTGTTAGGACCGTATCGTCAATACGAAGCTAGAAAATATTTTTCGGGAATTTTTAGAGTCCGTATGTGGCCCCGATAAATTGAAATGCACGTTCAAATTCAATATATAGATTTATAATTTGATTTTGATGGAAATTGATCGAAACGATCGAATCAGCTTACGAAACATATCCCATTGTGTTCGAAATAGGGGTAATTAGTTATAGACGACAGGCGGTGGGTCTCATTTGGAGATCGAATTTTAAAGTTACCTTTCGGAAAATAAAAATCAAATAAAATAAATAATAATATATACAGCCCCTTTCTTTCTCTCTCCCCGATCTATTCATTTCAGAAATTAAAAGAAAAAAATCTCGTTTGAGCCCTAAACCCGCGCCCCCTCTGACCTCGTCCGCCGCTCCCCCTTCACCCACACCGTCGCCATCCAGGCAAGGCGCCAACTGCCGATCGACATCTCCCCCCCCCCCCCTCCCCCATCTCGCCTCGCGCTTCTCCCTCTCCCCCTCTTCTAACAAGACCCGTACTCCCTCCTCAGCCACCACTGTCCACAGCCCCACCTCTAAACCGCGCCGTTGCTCCTCCTCCGTCACCAATGTTGACGTAGACCCCCACTCCAACATCCAAGACCCGATTTTTACACTGAAATGTGAGTTTTTCTTGGTTTATTTGACTTAGAGGTAGTTTAAATTCATGATATTTATATAAATAACACCAGGATGAGAAGATATGATTTTTATATACAAAAATATAATTTTTATATACGAAGATATGATTTTTGATTATCCAAAGATAGGATTTTTAAGTTATGAAAAATACGATTTTTATTCGAATAAAAAATATGATTTTGTAGCTAAGAAAAGTTGCGATTTTTATTGAAATAAAAATCTGATCTTATATATATATATAACGATAAAAATTTGATTTTTTATATATATAGTGGCAAGCAGAAATATAGTTTTTAGCTATGTTAGAAAATTCGATTTTTACATATTTGAAGTAGCGATAAAAATTCGATTTTTACATATTTGAAGTAGCGATAAAAATTCAATTTTTACATATATGAGGTAGCGATAAAAATTCGATTTTTACAGATATGAAGTAGCGATAAAAATTCGATTTTTACATATTTGAAGTAGCGATAAAAATTCGATTTTTATATATATGAAGTGAAGATAAAGATGTGATCTTTATAGAAGTAGCAATATAAAAATATGATTTTTACATTATAGAAAGAATAAAAATATTATTTTTATATAGTAGAGATTGTAAAAATGTGATTTTTATAGCAGTGAAATTAAAATCACATTTTTTATATATGTAGCGAACACGGACGGTGAAAGTGACAAAGGGCGAGAATGGCGAAGATTTCCTACATATGAAGAGTCGCGGCATTTGGTTTAGCTTTTAGGTGAGAACTCCTCACTTTTATTTTGTCTTCTAGTTGAAATATATAATAGGATGCAGACGGTGCTTAGTAGCACCTGACACTCGTCGTCCACAGACCATGGATGACTTGTTTGTTTGATTGCTGTGTTGTGAAATTTGATGGTGTAATGTGGAATGAAATAAAATATTTTATAGTGGAAAATATTTTATAGTTAAAAATATGATTTTTAACATGTATATAAAATAAATGGTAATAAACAAATCGGATGATTTGTTTATATATACTGATTTGACTGATATTGATTGGGACGATAAATTTTACACATCGCCCAACTGCACAAATAAAAATCTTTTTTTGTTGATTTGAAACCCCACATGGGTATTGGGATGATATTTGACGTACACTAATCCCGATTGTTTAGTTGTAAGTCAATTGATGGGTTGACAGACTGTGTAAGCGTTGATTATTTATATTTAATGCTTATTCAGTTGTGTGGTGCACTCTGGATGATGGTTGATGGTTTATCGTTGCTATTATATACATGTGTTGTAGGGAATCCATATAATTAACATTATATGGTAATTGATTGGGCCTCATTCCAATTTGGAAAATAAGGAATATTATAAAAGTAAATTCATGTGTTGAATAGAAAGTAAATTCATGTGTTAAATAGAAAGAAAATATTCATGTGTTGAATAAAATAAATATTCATGTGTTGAATAGAAGAAAATATTCGTGTGTTGAATAAAATAAATATTCCTGTGTTGAGTATAAGAAAACATTCATGTGTTGAAAAGAATAAATATTCATATGTTGAATAAAATAAATATTCATGTGTTGAATAGAAGAAAACATTCATGTGTTGAACAAAAGCCGTGTTGACTAGATTGACGCCATTTTGACGTGAACGATATTTATATCAATTTTATCCATTTTTATAATGAATATAGAAAAGAAAGTGATTTCAAAATATAACGTTTTCAAAATATTATCATTTATAGATTAATGATATGGAATATTCAATTTTGATTAGAAATTGAATACGAAGTTGAAATCGTTTTAAAAACGAATTTAAAAGGATTTATACAATACGTTTTAAAAGGAAATCGATAAAGTATATATTATATATATTATATAATGGCCTGAATAGAAAGCGCCGCGCCGCGGCAGTTCGCGAATTTTGACCATTGACTTCGAATGGATATTATGGGAGATCCGACCGTCGGATTCTCCTAAAACCGAAACCGTTGGGTTCGTATCGAAAAGAGCTTTCTAACAAATGTTAGTGATGTGAAATCTAACAGATGGATTTGTAATTATGTCCAAATCAAATTTGGAAAAGGTTGTTGTAAGTGCAGTTCGATGGCCGTTGGTGGAAATCGACTGTACGGGCCTTGATAAAATTATTAAAAATACCAATAATTTGTGTAAAATCATAAGAAATGATTCGTGAAGAATTCGTGTGAAAAATTCCAAATTTGAAAAGATAAAAATAGATTTTTATCGAAATGAACTGATTTTGAACTAGAATTAAAATCCATTTATTTTTAAAATAAATAAATTGGATTTGAAATGGTTTTAAAAGTAACCAGAATTTCCAATAATTGAATTGGAATGGACTTGAATCGAAATTGTCTTTGGAATATTTCGACGTTGGATTTCTTGATGATACAGATATTGTTATGGGAATTTGAAAGATATATTAATATCGGTATTTCCAGTACGATATTTGTTGGTCGTAGAATTTGATATTGAATATAAGCCGATATATTTTCTATTTAGAGCCTTGTATTTAATATCAAATGTGATTTGGGTTTATCGTGAATGATGTCTTCATTAACACTGTTCTTAAACCCAGTTGAGAAAAAGATTAAATCTTTTTATTAAGATTTAATGAAGTGTACCAATTAAATTGTATTTAATTGGAATTGAATTGGAATTGATTTTTGGGTTTATCGTGAACGGTGTTTTAAATAATTTGTTCTTTAACCCAAAAATTAATGGAATGTGATTTTGGCTTTATCATGAATCGGGTTTTAGATGACATTGGTTCTTTAACCTAGTTAAAGACAGGATATTGATTTTTGGGAAGATTAAAACTAAGTGGAGTTTTAATGAATCTTTAATTAGATTGAAGTGATTGAGAATGGGGTATCGCCTGTTTTGCTCCAGGCGATAGTTAAATCTTTAATTAGATTTGAACGTGAAATGGTAATTAAATTTACAGATAACACCGTGGTGTTAGATATGAAGTATGATCATTTTCACTTCATGGGATGAATAAGTTGAGATTGGGAAATAAAATAAATGATTACTTCGGTGTGGTTCGCTAATCCCGAATAATTTGAATTGATATTCAAAGGAAGATTAAAGAATATGTTTAAAGAATTTATCTTTGATAAAATTAATGGGAACCTTTCCCAAAGTACAAGAATATTTGAATAAAAGAATATTCTAAATTGGAATGAGGCGTATGTTGTGTTTGTGTAACACTTATTTATTATATACGCGAGTTATTCAGAAAAACCGGGTTTATCCCATTCTGAATAACTGATTCGACGTGGTGTCGAGGATGAAGACGGTGGTTGAAGACCGGAGGTCTTCACATCTTTTTAGTGATTACTGATGATCTTGATTGGGTTGTACACCCAAGAGGAGGGAATCAGTTGGTGATCGTCCAGACGTACTTGGAGATCGATGGATATGCGAGGTACAAGGTACCTCCGGGTTCATTCAGAACCAGAACGAACTTGTAAATGGACTGTGTGTCTGACATTGGATTTTATTCTATGTGATTGATTTCTATTAAATATATCTGTTTGGTGTCGGAGAATTTATTCTCTTGCTTAACGCCCTTCTCTGAGATGTACGAGCTTAGAGGTTATATATTGGTGGATATCAATCACATGGAGTGAATTGCCTATGTGGCATGCCTAAGTGGAAATTGATCAAGGCTTTTGTTGAAAAGCAAAGTCTTGTGGTTGATGATCAAAGCACCGCCTGTGTGGCATAGCTTTGTGTAGTGTTGATTCGCGGGACTCACACGCCGTTTGTGAACCAGAAACGGGAGAGGTCCTCAGGGAGGGCATGCATTTCCTTCTAACTAGGGTGGTGTCAGTGACCTACCAGCCCTGACATTTATATTATTTTCACCTATGTGGTTGTTGCTGTTGCGAGGCGCCTCAGATATATCGGTGACTGTGTGGTGCCGATGGTGTCATATGGCTCATTTATGCCCCAAAGGGCGGGGAAACGTGGTGTTCAGGCATAATAATCCACATCGATGGACCGGCCCTGACGATCCAAGTGGCAGTTGCGGCTGTTCCTGAGGGGCGGGCTAGAGCGTCTTAAATTGGTAGGGGACTATCTTTTGCCTCAGTTCACAGATGGAAATCCAACTTCCAATACGTGACTTTGTGGTTTTATTTGTAGAGCCTAGTATGGCAACATAGTGGTATGGGGCACTTATGTCGTCTATGATTGATACTTATGATTGAAATTGTTTTATACACTATGCACTTATAATAGTATCA
This sequence comes from Allium sativum, assembly GCA_030737875.1. NCBI lineage: Eukaryota > Viridiplantae > Streptophyta > Magnoliopsida > Asparagales > Amaryllidaceae > Allium > Allium sativum. The sequence continues at coordinate 654,895,504 of CM060923.1, forward strand.
AATGATTTGTTTTTAGCGTATCAAGCATTCTTTGGCTATTATAAGGTAAAAACCTTATCCTCTGGCTTGCGTTGCATTATGTGATGGGACCTGGGTCTTATAATTGCTTCATTTTTCTTTATTTAGCATTGCGTTGTTGTTTTATGCACTGGTATTCTTGGGAGGAAACCCGTTCCGTGTTATACGGCATGGTCCCTTGATTTACCTAACTTTAAAATAAAGATTAATAACTGTTTTAGTTCCCACACCAGTCACATGACTGACCTGGAGTTTGTTCTTTTAACCTAAACTCTGGGTGCCTTTATTTTGACACGGGCAGCTAGTAGTTTTGGTTTTGCATATTTATATTCACCGGATCCTGATTTACAGCTGGAACGATACTCGGAAAGCTTTGTATCCGTGTATTACTTCTAGTTGTGTTTTGTATTATTTTCCGCTGCGATGTACTTAAATGTAATTTAAATCTCTAGTATTTTCTGTATATTATTTATGCATACGCTGTAATATTCTTGTATTATGATGGAATTGTTGTAATAAGCAATGAAATGTTCTTATGTTTGCGTCCCGACATGTCTTTTCCTCAATTCTATCCGGGCTTTCCTTACCGGGTTAGTTTGGGTCGTCTCATCAAAGGTCGAGTGATTTTGCTAAAATCCTTGGTAAAGTGGCGGTAAAAGCCAGCAAGACCTAAAAAGGATTGGATGTCCTTAAAAGATTTAGGAATGGGAAGATTAGAGAAAACTTCGATTTTGGTTTTGTCTACTTCAATTCCTTTATTAGAGACGACATTTCCTTAAACAATGCCATGTTTGACCATGAAGTGACATTTTTCCTAACTAAGAGTTAACTGTTTATTTTTGCAATAGTTAAGAGAAAGATCAAGGGATGTAAACACTCAGTGTAAGTGTCCCCAAAGATGGAAAAATCATCTGTAACGACATGGGATTTTCGCGATCCTAATTAATCGATATATAACCCAATGTCGACTATCAAGCATCGGAAATACCGAATAGTTAATGAAAGAAATTAAAGGGTGAGAATAGATAAGATAGAAACTTAGAATAGAAGAAGAAGAACATAAAACATCAGAGTAAACACGTATCTCACAATGGAACGAACAATATATAATAGATACATAACTTTGAAATAAAATCACAACGTTATCAGAGTACAACACTTACAACACAGCGATAATAAACAATAGTTATATATTCCTGAAGCCACCTGCTCCAAGCTCTCCAAGTATATCTATGATACCTGACTACTTGACTGCCCGTACAAATTTGGGCACCCAAGATTTTAGGATAAAACAAAACAAAATAAATTCTAGGTTAGTCATAGGACTGGTGTGAGTAAAACAATTTAAAACAGTTTGAGTAATTAAACGATAACTCATAAGACCATGCCGTATAATAGAACGGGTTTTTCCCTTATGAGAATCCAAATCAATTTGATTTAACTTTCAAATCATTTTGAAAGAAACGATAATCATTATATTAAAATTCATTGATATTATAATAATATCTATCAATCACAATATATTAATCATCTAGCAGAATGCTTTCTTCTCACGATCCACATACATAATATATAATCAAACACCGCGGGCACTTAGTGGTTAATGAATTCCAACTGGCAAGGTATGGGACCACCTTCCAACAGTGTATCTCTGGAGTGGAATATACCGTGTTCAACAAGAATATGTTGTAACCCAGGCTAAACATGGTCGGTCACTCATTTCGCTTGAGTGTACCGAATGTATTATCACCAACGGTTGGGATCAGCAACCGTTTCCCCAAAGGGACAACATCGAGTAGATTATAGAAGTAAATGAAACTCTAGATTAGGTGACAACACACCCTAATTGGTAGACAACCACTTAGCCATGCGACATACCCGATTTTGTACCATTCTCGGTTGTGAGGCTAGAGTCCATAACGTACCCTTTTCAAACCACATCTTCATTCACTTTGAAGGTCGCATCGTCATACCCGTTAAATCGCAAACTGATTTCTCCAAACATATCACGGGTATAGAACTAAGAGAAATAAATTCCTCTACCACCAAACGTAAATACGTTTGAAGAGATCAACTTATGCGATCTATTAAATATACTCTGTCATACATTCTTCCATACGGGTTGTCCTGGGACTGGACAAACCAAAGGTACTATTCTGTAAACAGGACATCCCTTGCATAACTCCGTCTTCAATTACCTTCATCATATTTGATCGCAACGCTAACGTCCATACAGAGTGGTTTTCAGATAATGAATCTGATCCCGGTGTCTTCGTATCGACGACGAAAAAATGGTCAAAAACTTTGATAGTCGGTGATTTAACTATCAAAAAAAACATATGGTCAAACAATGATATTATTTCCAGATGGAAATTCTATCGATCAATCATCAATCAAAATTTATTCATTTACCCATTTCACATTTCCATATATTCATCAAATCCTTGTTTTCTATTTTTAGAAAATATACATTTTTAACTTTGGAAAAACGTTTTTATTTCTGATTCATGCATCACTATCTTCTCACATATACCAGTCTCTAACAGTAAACTAGTAAGAGAACAACCCCCTACGTATTAACCCCGAAGGCCGAAACCAACACCAGATCAATATACAAACAGCTGTTCAACAAAGAAAATCTCCAATCAATTTCTAATTCCTTTAACTCCATGATAATTCCTATTTCAAACCATATTTCCTTTATAAATATTTTATTAGCAAAATATTTACTTAAATCCTTTATTCACATTAAATTTAAATAATATTTCTTCTTTGCAATCAAATAGTTTGATTTCATATTTAAAACAATACCCCAAATCCAATTTCTATTTATACTTCTAATTATAGAATATTTTATGTAAAATCTCATTTTTTATTCTTCTAACACTTATAATCTCATTTTTAATCACCTTTCTAAATGCTACCCAGATTCCCTTTAAAATATCGGTGTTAAAACCGATTCTTACTTCTCTATATAAATTCAGTCTTATATATTTTGTTTATCAAATAATAAATACTTTATTTAATTTATAAAACATTATTTATAAATTAATCTTCTCAATCTATTTGTTAAAACAGATTTCTATTTAATATCCACTTTAAATCCATATCATGTTATACCCATGTGCGAAGCACGGGTGTAAATCTTCCTAATGTAAAATCCTCCTTTTATAAAAATTTATTCATTTTCCAAATATTTCCTTTTATAAAATTCTTTCCATTTTACAAGTATTTCCTTAATTATATTTTCCCATATTTTTTTTCCAAATATTACCTTTTATAATATCCTATTTATTTTAAATATAATTATTACATTTTCAATATTCACTTTGAAAATTTCCTTTTTATATTCCGGTATTTCGTATGGTATTTAAAAAACCAAACAACATGACCAGTGTCATCATAATCAATCATAGATTATATATCACATTGTTAGACTAAAAATTGGCTCTAACACCCAAATTAGATTTGAATTCAATGAAATAGAATCAAAAAGCAATAAAGAACACGCAATTTATAGTGGTTCGGCGTTAACGAGCCAACGTCCACTTTGTTTTCTTTCAATTGATGATTTGAATACAAATACAACAAGGATTCTCACTCAACTTCACGATTACAATACATAAACTCACTCAAATCTCTCAAAAATGGACTTTAAAAGATGATTTTCATCTGAAAATGATTGTAGGGCTATGGAGGAAGTATGGACTGATAATTTGCCCAAAGATCCTTTCAAATGCCTCTAGATGGTGTATTTATAGGTGAAAAATCTCTTTGAAGTGGCTCCGGTTCGGAATTGCGTGGCACCCATCCCATGAGAGTCGGGTTCGAAGGCTCCCAGATGATGACAGCGCATTGGATTAGTAGGAGATTGTGAGAGAAATGATCGGTCTTAGTCCGAGTCTTCAGGAGATATGCGCAGCAACGACTAAAGGAAAAAAAGGGGTTCGGATCGGGGCCTCCGATATGATCCGGTGATGCAACCTGTTGTCCCTTGATGTTGCTGACATACTCATCCGATCCGAACCAATGGGATTGCTTGCTTTCATCTAATGCCGCTGAAGTGTTCCTCCAATCCGAACCGCCGAAGCCACCTGCTTTATAATGTTGCTGCTATATTCTTCCGATCCGATCCGATGAGTCCACTCGTTATCTGATGTCGCTGACGTGCTCTTCCATTCCGAACCGATAAGGCAACTTGCTATCCTTTGATATTGCTGACGTATTACTGATCCGATCTGACATGACCTCTGCGTCTCTGATCTCTACTCACCTCCTCCACTATCTTCCTCCGATCCGAACCGATTGGTGTCTTTCCAACTATTTGCTCTTTGTGTAGCCTAGTTCACAAAGTAGGCTAACATTTTTTCCCCTCGAAGTACACTCTTATCTGAGATAAAGTGTGCTTTGAAGCAGATCACGAAACATCCTTTGAATTAGAACCGTTGAATGATCACTTCCATCTACTTGTAGTGTCACTTCATGAAGTCGTGGCTTTTGCTGCTTATATATATATATCCATAATCCGTATGAATTACTTTCTTCATTTTCAAATAACTTTGAGTGCTTTTATTTAAAGTCTAGTGATTCTATCAGGTAAGCTTTTTCTTTACTTTTCCTCAAATTCACCCCCGCGTGTCAAATCTGTGTATATAGCCTCTTTCGGTTTGGAATCCGATCCGAATGGATTTCCTCCAGTAGCACATCCGAACTGATACACCGGTATCGCTTCCCCATGGATCAACAGGCCATAGGGCCTTCGTGGGCTTTACTTCCAGTCCGAACAGGTTGGGGGAAACTAGGAATACGAGTGGTCACTAAGATTCCATATAAGTATCCCCCCGTCTCCTTCCTCTTCCTTTTTTATTGTCCTCTTCCAACGGAATTTGCATCAAAACCCTAGAATTTTAAAAACTCTGAAACTCTCTCGTTTTAATCCCCGAATCCAACACATAGGTAGTTTTATGATCTTGAATCTCATCTTTATAATTGCTTTTAGCTTAGATTTGCGGTTTCCTTGATCGATTCCAGCGAGGTATTCGATGGATTTTGTCGCCATGACCTCCTCCACTCCTCCATTATCGTTAATGGCATTAAATCTCTCTCGAGGGGGCGGTGGAGGGGGTTAAGATTCTTCATTGAGCGTTTGAATGCATCAGTACTCGATTTCAGTTGGGACTTTCAACATAGGATCGAGCTTGACCCCAAAGAGGGGGGAAAAGGGAGAGGAGAAATGCAAGGGATCGGTTCGGGTGACAAGACAGAGATGAAAATGGGGTTCAACTGACCAGTTCGGGTTGGTCTTGCGAGCCAAGAGAAAACAAGATTCACTTGACCGGACCGGATCGGAATGTGAAACAAAGAAGGGGAGAAGCATGGCTGTTCAATTCGATCCGGACCGTCCAAGTACTCATCTCCGAACCGATCCAACTTTGGTCACTGGGCACCAACTCTTGTCCCAGGCTAGCATAAGGCTTTCTCCCCGATCCGACCCTAGTGCGTGTATCCGAACCGAACCGAAAAACAGTTCAAGATTGCACATAAGTCCTTGCATCACTGGTTAAACCAATTCTTAATATAATCTTCAACTTAATGGACAGTTAGGATAGTGCCTTCAGAACATAAACAAATATCAAGAACCGTTCTGAACATTACTGCTTCCTTGGACCTTTACATTATGCTTTCATGTATTTACTTTGCATCTTTATCACACGTAGCACACACTTTAGTTCACATACACACACGGGGGACACGGGCAACTTTACTGTAATCCTTGTCGTTGTTTCTTCAATAGCCTAGTGATCATGGCCGAAAGACGTTCATCTAAATTGGCAAAGGAGATGGAAGTTGCAGAAACTTCTGAGAAAGTTACCATTGATGATATATCTTCGTCTTCAGATCCTGAATGGGACGATGAGGTCCCAGATTATGAAATAGGAGCGCATAACAATGAAACACCTTCGGACAGCGAAGTTTCTCTGGGCTATGAGGAGGAAGGAGGGATTGGAGATTACCGAGCTCCTGACGAATTTGAGTTTGCCACTATCTTGGAATCACCCATGGACTCTATTGAATCAAAGATTGACGAAGATAGACTTGTCCGCATATGTCTAAAGCATGGGATACTAAAAAGGGATACCCTGGTGCTGTCGAAAACTGACCGTCCTCACAATCTCCCAGAAGGATTTATGGCAATTACGCGACTGATGTGCATGGTCGGGGCTATTCCACCCTTTTCGCCTTTTGTGGTCGACTTTCTAAGACAGATGCGGATTGCCCCCATGCAGCTACATCCCAACTCCTATGCTTACCTATATACCTTATATGTAGCATACTGCGAGATCTTAGGTACAGAGCTCACTTTCGATGACGTTCATTTCTTTTACAACTTCAAGCATCAGACCCGAGAAACTCCTTCTTTCTCTTACTCGAATCAGTCCCAAAAAGGAAAATAATTTCAGCGCCGTTCAGCAGCAAGGACGGCGATTCCAAGCAGGAATGGTTTTATATAAGGCAACCGCCGGGATGTGCCAGGAGATGGACAAAATAAAGTAAAGCATTGGTTTTCTAAATCTCAACTATGAATGTCCACACCAACACATTAATCCGTTTTCTTTTTGTTTGCATTTGTTAATCCAAAACAAATATCGGGTAAGGTGTACTTTGATCGGATGCATCAGCTCCTTAACGGCGACCAAAAATTTTTAACCATCGATGAAGTCCTTAAGGATGAATACCTTCATCATCACGGGCTATTGTCCATTACCCGTAGCATAGGTCACGGGTCAGGTCCATATGTATACATCCCCCCAGTCGATGTAATTCCAAGAACGGGCGAGAGTTCGAAAAGTCCCACAATGCCACTTCGAACTTCAGCTTCGCCATCTTCGACTCAAGACGATGAGCTAGCCAACATAGCCGAAAAACACCGAGAAGGGTACATCGTCGCAGGGGACGCTATTTCTCCTGAGAAATCTTTATCTCCTAAAGAGCTGCAAACAGACGCTTCCCAAGGAGATGCCCCTACAACTGATGATCCTATGTTTCAGGGCTTAGGAGATCTTCCCCTACCTAAAACTATCTATACTTCCGAGGATTTTGGCACAAATCCTTTAATTTTTACTTCTTCGGAGGAGACTACTCCTGTTAAGGCCAAAGAGCCCACTCACACTGGCTTGGCTTCGGACTCGGGTTTGTCGGGGGGCACACCACTTAGGATGCACTTAACATAATAGCACCATACTTCACATCACTTACTTCTCATGAGAATACAGATTCTGAATTCCGCTTGCATTGTTGCGCAGGTACAATGTCTCGCCCTCATTATGACATCAGGAAAATTCGTCGCAGCATGACTAGGCCCCCTTCTGATGTTGAGCATGATCGCCGCGAAAGCCGGGGTAGAGAGGATAGAAGGCCTTATGACTCTTATCAGTCGCGGACCTCGCACTCTCGCTCTCCTATTCGGTCGGATCCAGAACGATATAAAAGCTAGCAAGGTCGTCGAGGAGATGACATGTCGCATTCAAAAGATCAAACCTCTCATCAAGAAAAACGCAGTAGGGAAAGGAGCCCGCCAATAGATACCGACTCACGAGGCAAGCATAAGTTTTCTGCTAAGCGGCCTAGGAAGGGTGAGGGGGCCATTGTGCCCGCTCATCATAAGGATACTGAGCTAACATGTAGCACACCTCCACCATTGGATGATGAAGCTAAAGTTAAACAGGCATATCTGGAGAAACAATTCCCCGAACACTATTTTGAAAATCTGACCTTCTTACCTGCTCTTGAGCCTATTTCCTCGAGGTGGGCAGACGAGGCCAAAGCAAAAAATGACGCAGTCGAAAAACAATATTCGGAGATGTTCAAGTATTCACGTAACCTCTCCAGAATTATCCGAACTCTAATCACGGATACTAACTCGATGAAAAAGACTGTAGAATCCGATGCAAAAGCCTTGAAAAACTTGGGGAAAGATCTTGAGGATAGACAGGCTTAACTTGTCATCGCTCAACGGGAAGCTTCCAACTTCAAGTAGAAATTTGAAGAGCTACAAAAACGTTATCACGACTTGCTCGTGTCTCATAGTCAAGAGCGCTCGGAGCTGAAAAAGCAAGCAGAAGATGCTGAGTCGGATGACGCCAAAATGCAACTTGCTTACGCTGCTCTTGAGCGAGAAAAGGCCGAGTTAGCGAGGAAGAACGCTGAATTGGAAAAGCGTAATGCTGACTTGGTTTCCAAGTTGATGGAGGCCGAGAATAGGGCTGCCCTAGCGGAGGGTAATGTTGAAAGTGTTATTAAATCAGCCGAAGAAACCCGCAAGCAGTTGTTAGAAGCCCAAGAAGATGTGCATGGTTTCAGCGAATTAATGATCGAATTTTTTGCGCATATAATTCGTCACCGAAATATCTCTTGGATTGAAGATTATCCGACTACCTTGGGTCACGTGTGGAGCCATATTATTGAATGGGAGAAAGAGAAACTTAAGGTAGATTCCGTCAAAGAATACAAGCTCATGGAAAAATATCTAAGAGATGATGAGTCGGCACGTCTGGCTGAGAGGCGTCGCCTCATCGCTGCTGCTATGGAGGAGGAAAAGAGGATGGCCAAACAAAAGTATATCTCCGAGGATGGTTCTTCTTCTTCTGCCGCTGAAACTCCTAATGTTGAGGGATACGACCCTGAAAACCCGGAGATCCCTCAGGCATCTCTTTTATCCCCCATACCCGAGACGGCGTCAAAGACGGCAGTTACTCCAGTTGAGAAATCATCGGAAGGTATCTCCACCTTTTCACCCCAATTCGTCAAAGCTGTCTCCACTTTTCATTACATAATCGGGCAATCAATGAAGGATCCTTTATTTTCTCCTGAGTTGATAACTATTGCTTCTCATTCTATAGGTGTTGAACCGTCCGAGAAGACAGACGTGCCTCAGGGAACCACCGCCGGAGCAAAGTCAGTAGAGAAGGCTGAAGGAGAAAAGGATAAGGCTGATGCTCCTCATGATGACGAGATGATAGACGCCTTGAAAGATGATGGCGGTAGCGAGGGGCATGAAAAAGACCCTGATGTGGCTATAGTCGGGGATCCAAAAAGTGCCGATGACATCACTTTGGCTGAAATGAAAGCCGGACATGATAATCGTATGCAGCTAAAGGGTGAAGACCTGGACCCCGAAAGCCTTAAGCCTCTTGCCTTGGTGGACCTTGGATCAAGGTTTGTTGTTAAGCTTTCAACTAGATCTATTACAGAAGAACTTGTTAAAAAGTCTTCTCTTGATTCCAGCGTTCCATCTACTGGGAAAAAACCAACTGATTCTAGCACTTCGGCTACAGGGAAGAGAAAGTTGAAACGCGTTATGACCGAAGCTGAAAAGGAAGCTAAGGCTGCTCAGAAAGCTGCCAAAAAGTCCAAGTCTGATCCGAAGCCCAAATGATGAAATGCTTCGTTTTATTTTGGAATTTAATTGGTTCGCAATTGTTGTAGCGAGTGCGGCCCTCGCATCTTCTTTTTTGCTTGTTTTCCTTGTACAAACTCACACGTTTGTAAATAAAAATAGTTTATTTCCTGCAATGCCTGATATTCGTTAGTTCAGCACTTAAATAAAAGTACAAAAGTATGTCATACTAAAGTTATGTAATGAAGTCATGGTGGGGGGGATATATGTGCACATGTATTCCCTTAGTCAATCTTTAATAACTGAACAAGAACTATTCAAGATTAAATTAAATTAAAAAATCCAAATGTCCCTGATTCTCTGACGGGGTCATATTCCTTTTGTCATTGACGCCTGTTCTTTCTGGCATCTTTATACTCTCCTGTCTCATATCCAGGCTAGAGTTTTCATTGAGGCGGTCTCTCATCTGGGTGCACGTTCACGCCTCAAAGGACGTCATCTTCCCCTCCTTTATACTCTCTCTCGATTCGTGAGAGTTAGAGTTAAGAATGTCGTCTTCCCATTCTTCTATATCTTATCGTACAAACATTCGTTTTGTTTGTCCCCGCATATAGGTCATCTCCAACTTTAGTTTAACATTTCGTGTTTCACAGTCATAATAGAATAATAGTTGCAGATATAAATAATGCAGGAAAGTGAATGACACTCGATATTTTTATAGTGGTTCAGCTAAGTCGTAGCCTACATCCACTTTATAATCTTTTGTTCGCATAAACAGACTTTTTAAGGAAAGTTGTGCCTTTTTACATAGCTTTTGAAAACAAAAGAAATGACATTTCATATTTAGCTTAGATATCGTCGTAGGAGCTGAGCGTTCCAAGCTCTGGGAATCTCTTCACCGTCCACGGTCGTTAGCTTGAACGCTCCTGTATCAAGCTTCCGTTGGATGGTGTAAGGTCCTTCCCGTTTTGGACCCAATTGGGTTGAAGGCGGGAAGACTCGCTTCAGTATTAGGTCTCCTGGTTCAAAGGTTTTGAGGCGAAACTTTTGATCATAATAACGTGCTACTTGATATCGATGTCTTGAGGCACACAAGTCGGCTTCATCTCTTTTTTCTTCAATCATATCAAGATAATCTTGGAGGAGCGCTTTATTCGTCATCGGGTCATAGTACGCAACTCGATGAGAAGGGACTTCCAATTCTACCGGGATCACCGCTTCAGACCCAAATGAAAGTGAATAGGGAGTATGGCCGGTAGTCGCCTTAATGGTCGTCCTGTATGCCCATAAAGCTAACGGCAACTCATCTACCCATCTGGCTTTGGCCTGTTTCAGCCGCTTCTTTAGAATTGATTTAATGACTTTATTTATGGCTTCGACCTGTCCATTTGACTGCGGATGAGCTACTGCAGTATATCGTTTATCAGTCTTATATTTCTGGCACAAGTTTTTAAACTCAATGCTGTCAAATTGTGTCCCATTATCGGTTATGATGGTCTTCGGAATCCCAAATCGACAAATAATGTTTCTGACCACAAAATTGATCACCTTCCTTGCCGTGATGGTTGTTAGAGGTTCAGCTTCCACCCATTCTGTGAAGTAGTCCACGACAACGATCACGTACTTAGGTCCTCCTCTGGCAATAGGTAGCACACAAATAATGTCAATTCCCCACATGGAAAACGACCACGGACTTACCATTGACTTGAGCTGAGTTGGAGGCGCTCTGGGAAATTTGGCATATCTTTGACATCTATCGCAGTGTCTTGAATAAGCAGTCGCATCTTTGCTCACGGTAAGCCAGAAATATCCGTACCGTAACACTTTCTTTGCTAGGGTTTGGCCCCCAGTGTGATCTCCACACTCACCTTCATGCACCTCTTGCAGTACACGTTTGATGTCATCGTTTGCCATACACCATGGCAGGGGCATTGAAAACCCTTGATGATAAAGGATGTCGTCCTGTAAAACGTACCTTGTGGACTTACGTCTTACAGTTCGTCTCTTGCTCTTTTTTACCGGGAGGGTTCAATTTTTTAGAAAATTCTTAATTGATGTCACCCAGGATTCTCTTTCTGGTTCAACTTCCAAGGCTAGCTCTGTTTCCACTAGATTGAAACTTGGTGAATCCAACACCTCTATCGGAACCATTTCGGATTCATTAAGACTATCTGAACTTGCTAGCTTCGCCAATCGATCTGCTTTCTGATTTTCCGCTCTTGGAATGTGGGTTATGCTATAATGTTCCAAATCTTCCAACAACTCCTTTACCTTCTTGAGATAAGTGATGAGTCGAGGTCCTTTAGCAGCAAATTCTTCTCGAAATTGACATACAACTATCTTGGAATCGTAATATATATCTAGTGTCTTCACTCCCAAATCTTTGGCGAGTTTCAGCCCGGCAATCAGGGCTTCATACTCGGAATCATTGTTAGTAGCAGTGAATTCCAACTGTAATGCATAATAAATAGATTGTGCTTCAGGAGTTATTATAAAAACTCTGTAATTCCAAATCTTCTTCGCTCCGTCCGTATATAGTCTCCATGGACTAATCTCCAACTCTTGATCCAAAGTAACTATCTTGTCACCCACCGTTTCTTCTTCAGGAATTGTAAATTTAGCTATGAAGTCAGCCAAGGCCTGCCCCCATATTGATCTTCGTGGCTGAAAGTTCAGATCAAACTGACTCAACTTGATATTCCATTTGAGTAATCGCCCCGATGCTGCGGGTTTCTGCAACACTTGTCTCAAAGGTTGGTCGGTATACAAAACTATTGGGTGTGCCTGAAAATAATGGCGGAGTTTGCGGGAAGCAATCAGGAGGCTATAAGCAAGCTTCTCTATCTTTGGGTAGTTACATTCTGTAGCAGCTAGTTTTTTGTTTACATAATACACAGGTTTCTGGACTTTATCCTCTTCACGCACTAGTGCTGCGCTGACGGCGTGGGATGATACCGCCAAGTAGACGAACAAATCCTCATGTTGCACAGGCTTTGATAATATTGGAGGCTTTTCTAAGAAATCTAACAGATTCTGGAACACCTCCATATAGTCGGGTGTCCACTCAAAATTTCGCTTTCCCCGTTTTATGAGATCGAAGAAAGGCACACACTTGTCTGTTGCTTTAGAGATGAACCTGCCCAATGCTGCAACCTTTCCAGCTAAGCTTTGAACATCCCTAATATTTCGCGGCTCCTCTATATTCCGGATCGCTGCTATTTGGTCTGGATTGATTTCAATTCCTCTGGAACTCACGATAAAGCCAAGGAACTTGCCTGATGCCACGCCAAAAGAACATTTCAAGGGGTTCAACTTCATCCCATACTTTCGTAGTATGCCGAACATTTCTGCTAAGTCCTTCGTGTGATCGGGAGATTGCTTGGATTTCAATAGCATATCATCTACGTAAACTTCCACGGTCTTCCCAATTTGATTGTAAAACATGCGGTTGACCAAGCGCTGATATGTGGCTCCCGCATTTTTTAATCCAAATGGCATTACGACGTAACAATACAATCCCAAGTCGGTGATAAAGCTTGTATGCTATTGATCTGTTATGTGCATGGGAATTTGATTGTACCCGGAATAGGCGTCCATAAAGGATAAGAGTTAATGCCCGGCAGTTGAATCTACTAGTTGATCAATTATGGGGAGAGGAAAGCTATCCTTCGGGCAAGCCTTGTTCAAATCAGAAAAGTCGATACACGTTCTCCACTTCCCATTTGACTTTTTGAGCAGGACATGATTCGATATCCAGTCGGGATATTTCGAATCCTTAATGAATCCGTTACCTTTTAACTTCTCTACTTCTTCTTTCAAAGCTGTTGACCGCTCTGGGCCCAACATCCGTCTCTTCTGCTTGACTGGTGGGTGTTTTGGATTATACACAAAGAGTGGCTCATGATGGTAGGCGAAATACCGTACATGTCAGAGTGAGTCCAGGCAAACACATCCAGATTTGCCTTTAAGAAATCAGCCAATTCCCTCGCTCTAACTGGATCCAGTTGCGAGCCGGTCTTTAGTACTTTTGTTGGATCAGTTTCATCAATAGGTATGTCGATTGTTATTTCGTTGGGAGTTGCCTTCATGTTGCCAGGTTCTCTATCCTCTCTGGGATCTATATCATCGAGCACGTCTGAGGGCGACTCTCTTGGGGCAGGACCCCTTAGTTGCTATGCTGAGGCCCCCTTTGGAGAGGCGGAATCGTCTTTAGCATCTATATTCAGCCCCTTCATTAGCATCTTTAACTCTTCCACGTAACAAGCTCGTCTCGTAGCTTGGTCGCCCCTCATCGTCCCAACTCCCGAGTCATTTGGGAATTTTAGCAGCAAACACCAAGGCGCAATACATGCCCTAAATTCGGCAAGGGTCGGTCGGCCTAGGAAGGCATTATAAGGCGACTCCAAATCCAGAACTACAAACGGCATGATCCTTACTCTCTAGCGGTCCCCCTGCCCTAATATGACTGGTAATTCCACAAAACCAATTGGAGCAGTGGATACTCCGTGAAAACCGTGTATCCATCCTTAACATGGCTTTAAGTCTTTTGCTTCGAGCCTCATTTGTTCGAAATCTTTCTTGAAGAAGATATTAACTGAGCTTCCATTGTCTACTAACACTTTATGGACTAAGGCAGGGCCAATTGTCATGGTAATCACTAATGGATCGTCGGTTGGAGACTGAACTCCAAACTCATCTCTATTGCGGAATAAAACATCATCAGACATTGTTTTTTGCTGTTTTATTGGAATGACGTCTTCAAGGCTGCTGCATTCTCCTATTTCAAAATGCTTGGCGGAATTGACGTACTGGTCCATTGCTTTAAAACTACGACTAACCAAGTGAGGTCCGCCTATAATGGAGTTAATGACGATCCTCTTACCTTTTTGTCGAGCTGTGGGTTTTGAAGTAGGCTGGTCTTGGTTCGGAGCTTGTCCCCCTTGCCCCCTATCCCTTGGGGCGGCTTTGTACTCATCCAACTTCCCTTCTCGCAGCAACGTTTCGACGATATCCCTCAAATGACGACATTCATCGGCAGAATGACTGTGTGTACCATGAAACAAGCAAAACTTTCCTATTTCAATCTCCTTCTAAGTAAAATCCCTGGGTGGCGGTTTTTTGTACTGTAATATGTTGTATGTATCTAAATAAATATTCTCCAACGTATCATTTAACGGCGTGTAATTCTCAAAAGTCTGGAATCTGGGTCTTTTATTAGAATTATTCCCTCGGTTTTTGTTCCTTCTATTGTCGTTTCCATTCCCGTTGCTATTACCACCACCATAGTTGCCAACATTTACTTTTACCTTCCCTGAACTGTCACTAGATTGTTTCACAGCAATGTTACTCTGGACGCCCTCCTTCGAGGCCCTTTCGGCCTTTCTCTTTCGATTTGCCTTAGCTTCTTCTCGCCTTAAACGGACATTAGCCTTTTCATAGAACAGTTCAAGAGGTGGTTTTCCAACTAAGTAATCCCCAAACTCTGTGTCAGGATCTACCCCTTCTATTAAGGCCATTAGGATACTGGGCTCATGAGGATCACTAACTTCGGTGACGGCCAGGTTGAAGCGATCCAAATACGACTTCAAAGATTCTCCTGGGCCTTGTTTAATCCATGACAATTCTATGATGGTCTTGGACTTTTGGGCATGGAGTCGAAACTGATGCATGAAACGCTCACTCAATTCTGTGAAATTTGACACCAACGGAGAAGGAAGTCGAGTGAACCACATTAACGGTACATCTTCAAGATAGATGGGAAAAGCTTTGCATTTTACGGCATCTGGAGCTGCTGCCACATTCATGAACCATGCATATCTCATTAGGTGCTGCCCTGAGTTTGTTCTTCCTAAATATTGATCCATCTGAGGCAAGTTGAATCGTCGGGGGAACTGGAAATTCAGGATGTCATCTGTGAAAGGGGTATGACTTCGCTCAATGCCCCAATCTTCATTAGTATATCGCCAGCTTTCAGACATAATCTATCGCACCATTGCCCATACATCGGCGTTGGTTAATGTCTGCACAGGCTCTCTAGATCTGATGTTCAGATTACCGCTAGGTTCCTGATCAGGGGATAACCTTCTGTTTCTGGCGGCAGCTGCTCTACGTTGCTCTCTGTGCTCCCGGTCAATCTCTGGAGGTAGAGGTTGGAGAAGATGTTGCTGTGTTGTGTTAGCAATATTAGGATCCCTGGGTAGGACGTGGGATCCGCGCATAGGTAGTAACATAGGCTGTTGCAGACTCGGGTCATCAGGGTCCAATACACGAGCAGCATCTTCTCAGGATCCTAAAGATCCGAAAGTCAATTGATTTAGGTTCTGAGGTCGTTCAAGCGGCCTTCTCTTGCGAGGACGTTCCTCCTTCGAAGAAGACGAATCATCTATAGCAATATGGCGTGGTTGGGAAGGAGTCCTCTGCCTTCGGAGCTCTTGTAATTCTCTACCCATGGTGATCATGTTTTCCTGCATGCGAAGGTTGTCATGCCTTTGGGCCTCCAATGCTTCTTTGGTGCTCTGAAGCATGTCATGAAAATGTGAAAAATCTCCCCGGGTAATGGTTGCAGAGGGATCAGGCTGAATATTAGTCAGGGAGCTCGAGTAGATGTTCCAGTTTCATTCTGATTCCGATCGGATCGATACACAACAGGCTGGTCAATGCGGTTCGGATGGAGAGAGTGATAGCCCCCGACATCACCGGTTCGGATCGGATCACCACCACGGATCGGATCATCAGTTCGGATCGGATCACCACCACGGATCGGATCATCAGTTCGGATCGGTGTTAACCCAATCCGATTTGTTTCCTCCTGATTAAAATGATCTGCTCCAGAGCTTTGAGCGCGTGACCTTGTTAACATGATAGCTTGCTGGTTTCTCTAGCATCATTTCCCCCAGCGCCTTGCACTTCTTTTCCTTTGGTCTTAGCCATAATAATTGATTCTTCAATGGTTAGTCAACAAGTACTGAGAGATGTCAGAGAAAGGGGATTAACTTCTTTGAACTCGAAGGTCCAAACGGTAGAATGATAATCCCAAAAAGGCTTAGAATATGAAGATTCTCAGAGGAAGCACCAAAATGTTAGACCAAAAATTGGCTCTAACACCCAAATTAGATATGAATTCAATGAAATAGAATCAAAAAGCAATAAAGAACACGCAATTTATAGTGGTTCGGCGTTAACGAGCCTACGTCCACTTTGTTTTCTTTCAATTGATGATTTGAATACAAATACAGCAAGGATTCTCACTCAACTTCACGATTACAATACATAAACTCACTCAAATCTCTCAAAAATGGACTTTAAGAGATGATTTTTATCTGAATATGATTGTAGAATTCGGCTATGAAGGAAGTATGGACTGAGAATTTTCCCAAAGATCCTTTCAAATGCCTCTAGATGGTGTATTTACAGGTGAAAAATCTCTTCAAAGTGGCTCCGGTTCGGAATAGCGTGGCACCCATTCCATGAGAGTCAGGTTCAGAGGCTCCCAGATGATGACAATGCATTGGATTAGTAGGAGAACGTGAGAGAAATGGTCAGGCTTAGTCCGAGTCTTCAGGAGATATGCGCAGCAACGGCTACAGATTCGAAAGAAAAAAAGGGGTTCGGATCGGGGCCTCCGATCCGATCCGGTGATCCAACCTGCTGTCCCTTGATGCTGATGACATACTCATCCGATCCGAACCGATGGGATTGCTTGCTTTCAAGTGATGCCGCTGAAGTGTTCCTCCGATCCGAACCGCCGAAGCCACCTGCTTTATGATATTGCTGACAAATTCTTCCGATCTGATCTGATGAGTCCACTCGTTATCTGATATCGCTGACGTGCTCTTCCGTTCCGAACCGATAAGGCCACTTGCTATCCTTTGATATTGCTGACGTATTACCGATCCGATCCGAAATGACCTCTGCGTCTCTGATCTCTACTCACCTCCTGCACTATCTTCCTCCGATCCGAACCGATTGGTGTCTATCCCACTATTTGCTGTTTGTGTAGCCTAGTTCACAAAGTAGGCTAACACACATCATATGTCACTATACATGAAAACAAACAGTATTATAATATTGAGGAATCCAGTTGGATCCCTCCAACCTGTTTCCCTGCATCGCGGATGTTAAACAATATAAATAAAATCGATTTCATTTCAATATGAAATATTCTGATATACATAATGAATATTTGATTAATGATATATATATATATATATATCGTTATCTATAATTTCAAGCAATACATCAGCAATTCAACTAAACAATCAACATACAGCAATCAATCATCATTTATCACTACTAGATTATATTTATAAAATATAAACTATATAGAGTTAGTGAGATTTACTCACATTGGACAATCATCGTTAAATAACGATAATTGTCGGTTGATTCAGATAGGCAATTTATTTTGCTATAAATTGTAACGAGCTTCAATTCACTCCCAGTCGGTTCCATTGGGTAGTCGCCGTCCCCACGACCCCAACGTGACAAGCAGTTCGAAAAGCTGAGTTCGTATGAGATAATTATCACGTTAATAGTTTAATATACAATTTAAATTAAACTTAAGTTTTTAATAAATAATTTACATGGGCCTTTACCATTTGATTCAGCCCAACTTCTATGGTAACAGATCCATACGCACACTTCTTCCTCTCTGCTGAAACCGAAAGCCTGATGCTCTAGGTACACACATGCACAACTCCACAAACATACCCATGGCCGCTCTCCTTACCTGATCCAAACTCCTTATTCCTTTCTTGAATTTCAAAACAGTGCCTCCTTCCACTTATACACAAAACTGAAGTCTGGCATTATCCTTCCTCCAACGCAAATACGACTCTCCTCATTTAAATGCAAACCCATATTCCATTATTCACGTAACCATCCCCCCTCCAAAACCAACCCCTTCCATACATGGCGGTTTTAGCAACCATTACACCAGTACAATTTATACCTTGCGGCATATATGTATATATTTTATAACCTTCACGCATTATAACTACTCATGCATATACTCACATCTCTCGCTAATTTAACATGTCAGTT
Source organism: Allium sativum (assembly GCA_030737875.1). Taxonomy (NCBI): domain Eukaryota; kingdom Viridiplantae; phylum Streptophyta; class Magnoliopsida; order Asparagales; family Amaryllidaceae; genus Allium; species Allium sativum. The sequence goes on from CM060923.1 coordinate 654,913,961, forward strand.
CTCACCCACCTCTCCCCATTTCAACCTTCCTGCTCCATAAACAAGTCCATCAGTCCCTAGAAATGGAAACGCAAATCCCCAGATACCCAAAAACACCTTCGCCGCGTCTTCACTTCAAGTTCGAACGGCCACCCAGGGTCATGCTCCCAGTCCACGTCAAGGTTTAAAGCAAAAAGCTTTTCGAAATCCATATTTACTCTGTGTGTATATATACATACATATATATATATATATATATATATATTTCGAAGACTAGAAGAATGATATCGCACTGTTTAGAGATTATGAGGTTGACGAGCATTTGTTAAGGAGTCGAAAACATTCCAGTTTCAGATTTCAGAAGGTGCATGGATTTTATGTTTGGTTTTGATTTTCAAGCCAATTAAGGCTTTCGGGTATTAGCTTGCTGAAGAAAAATAAAAGCGAACCGATGCTTCTTTATTTATAGTAGCCGATTACTTAATGGCTAAGGAAATGAGATGTTGTAGGCGTTGAAAATACATAATTAGTTGTGCTTGTGATTTAATTGATTTGATCATACAGAGAAGACTTAGCTACTAAGGTTGCTGATGGTATAGGTTATTCATACGAAGGAAAAATGTTTCATTGGCTTGAATAAATACTACATCTGTTACCTAATAGATGAGCAAAAAATTTAATGCTTACTGTAGTATTAGCTATGTGTCCACAGTTCACTAGTACATGTGATAAAGTGATATACATTCTTGAATATATAGCTGAAGCCACGTGCATTTCGCATATATGTATGTTTCGAGCCAATTATAAAAAAATTCATTTGTTCTTTTATGGATCACTATAGACAGAGCTAAAAACACGAGCGTGTCGCAGAAAATTCATTTTGAAAGAAATGATAATCATTATATTAAAACTCATTGATATTATAATAATGTCTATCAATCACAATATATTAATCATCTAGCAAAATGCTTTCATCTCACGTTCCACATACATAATATATAATCAAACAGTGCGGGCACTTATTGGTTAATGAATTCCAACTGGCAAGGTATGGGACCACCTTCCAACAGTGTATCTCTGGAGTGGAATATACCGTGTTCAACAAGAACATGCTGTAACCCAGGCTAAACATGACCGGTCACTCATTTCGCTTGAGTGTACCGAATGTATTATCACCAACGGTTAGGATCAGCAACCGTTTCCCGAAAGGGACAGCATCGAATAGATTATTGAAGTAAATGAAACTCTGGATCAGGTGACAAAACACCCTAATTGGCAGCCAACCACTTAGCCAAGCGACCTACCCGATTTTGTACCATTCTCTGTTGTGAGGCTAGAGGGCATAACGTATCCTTTTCAATCCACATCTTCATTCACTTTGAATGTCACATCGTCATACCTGCTAAATCACAAATTGATTTCTCTAAACATATTATGGGTAAACAGCTAAGAGGTACAAATTCCTCCGCTACCAAATGTAAATACGTTTGAAGAGATCAACTTACGTAATATATAAAATATACTCTGTCATACATTCTTCCATACGGGTTGTCCTGGGACTGGACAAACCAAAGGTATTATTCTGTAAACAAGACAGCCCTTGCATAACTCCGTCTTCAATTACCATCATCATATTTGATCGCAACGCTAACGTCCATACAGAGTGGTTTTCAGATAATGAATATAATCCTGGTCTCTCCGTATTGACGATGGAAAAATGGTCAAAAACTTTGATAGTCGGTGATTTAACTATTAAAGAAAAACATATATGTAAACAACGATATTATTTCCAGATGGAAATTCTATCGATCAATCATCAATCAACATTTATTCATTTCCCCATTTCTCGTTTCCATATATTCATCAAATCCGTATTTTCTATTTTTAGAAAATATACGTTATTAACTATGGAAAAGCGTTTCCATTTCTGATTCACGCATCACTGTCTTCTCACATATATCAGTATCTAAATGTATACTAGTAAGAGAACAACCCCCTACGTATTAACCCCGAAGGCCGAAACCAACATCAGATCAATACACAGACAGCTATTCAACTTAACTAATCTCCAGTCAATTTCTAATTCCTTTAACTCCATTTTAATTCATATTTCAAAACCTATTTTCTTTATAAATATTTTATTTGCGAAATATTTACTTAAATCCTTTATTCACATTGAATGTAAATAATATTTCTTCTTTGCAATCAAACGGTTTGATTTCGTATTTAAAACAATACCCCATTCCAATTTCTATTTATACTTCTAATTATAGAATTATTTATATAAAATCTCATTTTTCTTTATTCTTCTAACACATATAATCCCATTTATAATCACCTTTCTAAATGCTGCCCAGATTCCCTTTAAAATATCGGAGTTAAAACCGATTCCTACTTCTCTATATAAATTCAGTCTTATATATTCTGTTTATCAAATAATAAATATTTTATTTAATTTATAAAACATTATTTATAAATTAATCTTCTCAATCTATTTGTTAAAACAGATTTATATTTAATATCCACTTTAAATCCATATCATGTTATACCCGTATGCGAAGCACGGGTGTAAATCTTCCTAATGTAAAATTCTCCTTTTATAAAATTTTACTCATTTTCCAAATATTTCCTTTTGTAAAATTCTTTCCATTTTACAAATATTTCCTTAATTATATTTTCCAATATTTGTTTTCCAAATATTATCTTTTATAATGTCCTATTTATTTTATATATAAATATTTCATTTTCAATATTCACTTTATAAATTTCCTTTTTACATTCCAGTATTTCATATGGTATTTAAAATACCAAACAATATGACCAGTGCCATCATATACCACAATATATGGAAACAAACAGTATTATAATATTGAGGAATCCAGTTGGATCCCTCTAACCTGTTTCCCTGAATCACAGATGTTAAACAATATAAATAACATCGATTTCATTTCAATATGAAATATCTTGATAAACATAATCAATATTTGATTAACGATTTATATATATATATCGTTATCTATATTTCAACCAATACATCAGCAATTCAACCAAACAATCAACACACAGCAATCAATCATCATTTATCACTACTAGATTATATTTATAAAATATAAACTGTATAGAGTTAGTGAGATTTACTCACACTGGACGATCATCGTTAAATAACGATAATTATCGGTTGATTCAGACAGGCAATTTATTTTTCTATAAATTGTAACGAGCTTCAATTCACTCCCAGTCAGGTCCATTGGGTAGCCACCGTCCCTGCGATCCCAACGTGACACGCGGTTCGAAAAACTGAGTTCGTATGAGGTAATTATCACGTTAACAGGTTAATATACAATTTAAATTAAACTTAAGTTTTAAATAAATAATTTACGTGGGCCTTTACCATTTGATTCAGCTCAACTTCTATAGCAACAGATCCATATGCACCCTTCTTCCTCTCCGCTGAAACCAAAAGCCTGATGCTCCATGTACACACACGCACAACTCCACAAACATACCCATGGCCTCTCTCATTACCTGATCCAAACTCCTTGTTCCTTTCGTGAATTTCAAAACAGCGCCTCCTTCCACTTATACCCAAAACTGAAGTATGGCATCATCCTTCCTCCAACGCAAATACAACTCTCCTCATTTAAAAGCAAACCCATATTCCATTATTCACGTAACCATCCCCCCTCCAAACGAACCCCTTCCATGCACGACCGTTTTAGCAACCATTATAACAGTGCACTTTATACCTTTTGGCATATATGTATATATTTTATAACCTTCACGCATTATAACTACTCATGCATATACTCACATCTCTCGCTACTTTAACACATCAATTCTCACCCACCTCTCCACCTTTCAACCTTACTGCTTCATAAACAAGTCCATCAGTCCCCAGAAATGGAAACTCAAAGCCCCAGCTACCCAAAACACCTCCGCCATGTCTTCACTTCAAGTTCGAACGGCCATGCAGGGTCATGCTCCTAGTCCACGTCAAGGTTTAAAGCTCAAAGCGTTTCGAAATCCACATTTACTATGTGTGTGTGTATATATATATATAGATAGATATTTCGAAGATAGGAAGAATGATATCGCACTCTTTAGAGATTATGAGGTTGACAAGAATTTGTTGAGGAGTCGAAAACATTCCAGTTTCATATTTTAGAAGGTGCATGGATTTTATGTTTGGTTTTGATTTTCAAGCCATTAAAAGCTTTCGGGTGTTAGCTTGCTAAAGAAAAATAAAAGCGAACCGATGCTTCTTTATTTATAGTAGTTGATTTGTAACACCCCACCTCCGCTAGGGTCACTCACAAATGGAATGCACTAGTTTTTGATGAGTGTTCTCGAGGTAAACAAGCACAGAAATATTACAAGACAGAACATAGATAAAACAGCGGAAGAATCAAAAGATTAATTTCATTACTTTCAAAATAGTCAAAGCCTTTTACATCCAAAGTACCAAATTGCCAAAGTCATTATTTTCCATTACAACAAATTTTGTCTTGCATAAATAAAGAAGCATTAACTTAAAAACAACAAAAGTAGCTTAATTCCCCAAAGGTAGCAGATATGCAGCCATAGCAATGACCAAACCATACATGAGCTGAACCGAAAGCAAGCGAAATCCAAGCTAAGTGCTAGAGTTTCCTCCCTGAGAACCTGGGGGAAATGGAAGAAAAAGAGGCGAAAGAAAACGGGTCAGCCATAAAGACTAGTAAGTCCAAGTGACTTTTAGCATAAAAACTGATAAAGGTAACATGACATGTATAAACTGAAAGTAAACACAAGGATGCTGTCAAGAAGGGCAAGATAGACTAATATAACATGAAAAATCAAGTATAAATCAAGTATAGCATCACATATTCAAGGTCTGCTGCATCAACTGTACTAGAATCCCAACCCATGTCTTATATTAATCATGAAATGATCCCTTGGCCCAATATCACGAATGACCCATTACTGGGTCCAACGGAATGATCCACTACTCGATCGGCTCCTTACTAGTTCTATCTCGTCATGTGTCTGTGTCATACGGCCCTATCACGAATGTAGTCACCTGTGCTAGGTCCACCATTGGGTGTATCTAGCCCTAGGGTGCCAACCACCGACACGAATCAAGAATGCACAGATCCACCTACTGATGCCCAATGCCTGCTTTTTCAACTCTGGACCACGTGCGCGACCAGCCTGCACCAACACAGCCGCCATTATAGTCGCTTACAATCCGCCCAGTAATTGTGCCCCACCCTGCCTAGTCCTAGGGTACCATGATACATCTAGTGGGTTACTGCTGAAAAGGACTGCGTAACTAGGGTTTCCATCCAATAGGTTTAGTATTGTCATTTCAATTCGTGACTTAACCCCTATCAGTCTAGCATGTCAAGTTGGTTAAGTATTGTCCTTCAAGTTCGTGACTTAACCCGCCCTCATGTCATGTCAAATTTGGCTAAGTGTTGTTATTGAAGTTCATGGCTTATCCCTACGAATCATGTATCAAGTTGGTTAAGTGTTGTCTTTCATGTTCATGACTTAACCCTATCATGTGGCATAATTCATTAATGCACCCCAACCTCTCACATCAGACCTATTGTTGTGGTCACTGGATATGTCGGGCGGTTCCGGCCAGAATTACACCACAACTCAGTCTGACCTCGGGTTTTCAAGTGCGATATGACCAACTACCCACATTGGATCCTATTGTTTGCAGTAATTGGATTTGTCGTGCGGTTCCGGGCAGAATTACACTACAAACTCAACTCAACCTCGAGTTGGCCATTTTCAAGTTCATTCTAGTGTCATGTCCATGTTCAAGATTCATGTCAAGTTCGTGTCAAGTTTTCAAGGCAAGTTTCCTGTTGATTTCTTGTCAAGTTTCAAGGCAAGATTCATGCCAAGCTTCCTATGATTACCAATTTTTCCCAACGTTACCCCGTCTAAATATTAGGCTAACAATCTTAGCCTAATTTCTCGTCCGCATGATTTTTGACATATAATATTAGGCTAAAAACTTAGCCTAATTTAACGTATGCAAAATTGGCATAAAGCAATTCATTAACTTAAACATGACATAGGTGTAAACTTGGCATTTTCGGCATAGTCAATATGAACATCATAGGTGTGAACTTGCAAAATAGTCAACATGAATATCATAGGTGTGAATCTTGCAACGTAGAGTAAATCAACATACATATATGTGAACTTGCAACATAGACTAAATCAACTTACATATATGTGAACTTGCAAATCAATCACGAGCATATGAATATGTGTGAATTTGAAATATGTCATAGGTTTAACATATACACATAAACATGTAGATCTAACATTTAGTCACATATGTGATATGATTTTACAACCTAAAACTTGCATAACTTGATAAACTACACAACTTATCATAACAGGTTATACTTCATGTTCCTATACATATGAATAGACTTATTCATTAATTCCCAATTCAACATGATAATAAAATAGAACCACAAGCATAGATCAATATTATTCAATAACATAATCAATCTATTTTCACGGCATGACATAACTGAATAAATTGATTAAAACATCACAGGCATATAAATCTGATAACATTACGAACATGAAAAGGTTTGAATACTAATCTAGATTCAAGAACATGGATAGATCTAACTTAAATAGAAAAATCCCCAAAATCAAGATCCAAGGACAAATAAAGAAAATAGGTCTGAATAGAAAGTCAAGCTTAGACCCAATTTCATAGTTATAATCCTAGGCATTGAATCATAGGTGATTAACCACAATTGTCTATATCATAGTCATAGGAAATAGTCTTATTGTTCATAGTCATAGGCAGTCTAAAGTTCACCGTCATAGTCATAGGCATAGTCTTATTAGTCATAGGCAGTCTTATGTTCACCGTCATAGTCATAGGCATAGTCTTATGTTCACCGTCATAGTAATGGGCAATATTCTTATGTTCACCGTCATAGTCATAGGCAATATTCTTATATTCACCGTCATAGTCATAGGCGTAGTCTTAGGCCATTAACAATAGTTTCAACGTCATAAGCAATATTCCCAATAGTCAAAATACAAGAAGAAAACAAGAATAGATATGAATCATACATAAATCGATTCCAGTTTATAACATACCCATATTAGATTTATAGTTTTTATCTAAAAGTAACTGGAACTTACAGATTATGGTCTAAGAAAGATGTAGAAGTCGAATCTATAAACTAGTCGTCGAATTGTTGAATCGTTGAATCTTGATTTGATTGTAGAAGAAAATCCCCAATTCCTAGCCGTAGTCTTCAGGAAATAATCTTTGCGTTTTATTTTTAATTTAATTTAGTTGAGGTGGAGGCAGCATAACATTGTAATGGTTTGGTGTAGAGAGAAAGCTAGATTTAGGGGTGTTTAAATAGGAGAATAGGGTAATTTAGAGCCTTCAGATCAGTCCAGAAGTCATCAAAACCACCCAGCTCGAAGACAGGTCATCCAGCCACTCCGAAGAAGACACGTCATCACAAAACACTCCATAATTCTGTGCTGGATCGGTATGGGCGCACTTGGCAGGTGCGCCAGTGTATTTTTGTACTGACGCACTTCACAAGTGCGCCAGTGTATTCTGGCCTGTTTCCGGTTTTTCTGCCTAACTTCGTTCGTCCATATCTTCTTCATACGGTATCCGTTTTTTGCAAACTCGGACTCTATCTCAAGCAGAATTTCGAGACGAATGCAATGGCGCAACCCGTTTCCCTTGATTCTTATTATAAAAATTAATTCTGCCTTGATTTATGGTTTTAACATGTTATTAAAATTCGGGTTGTTGCATTCTTCCCTCCTTAAAGGATTTTATCCCCGAAATCTTCAAGTTAAGAAGAATGCATCCTATCATCCATCTACTCAAAACATCATCCACAAGCAACCATTGTCCTTAAACGATTTCTAATGCTATATGAACATATGCAGAAAGTGTGTGTATATGTTCCTTATCTAATGCAAATGATCAGGCCCGATTGATCTTCCTAATGCAAAATATGTTTAGTGTCATGAATCCAACATGTATGCAAGTAGTCCTAGTCATATAAACACTATATGTGTGCACAAACATCCATCCATATGCAACATCCACATGATAACACATTCAATTTCATCCATAAACAAGTATAAACACTCATGCATATGCAATATGAAAATGTGTCTGAGCCGATCTAGTGCCTAATGTGTGTTATGCAACCACGAGCAACCACTTGCGACCACTTGACACCATTTTCAAACATCAACCATGACATGTTTCAATCACATGTTTACATCCAAAAGGGTTCTACCTAAAGATATAGTCGAATGATAGAAGCGATTAGGAGAAGAACTCCCTAAGCACCTGCCCCAAAGACCAAAATCAACATTAGAATGATACCTAAAGAATTTCTTAAACCAACCAATACATATGTTTCTAGAAAACTAAGCATGATGGATTCTATTCCTAAAAACCAACCCGTACCCTATAAAACCCAAAAAGTTTAGTCAACCCAATGGACACCCTCAAGACCCAATATGTATTACTAACAGATGAGTCAAACTCCCTATGGGGTTTGCAACCGAAATAGGAATGAGAATAGGACCAAGAGGGTATACTTAAAAGATAGCATGCAAGTAAGCTTTACAGGAAAAGAGGGATAAGTATATACTCTTAAAAAGAGATATGATGCGCGTATCCAGTCTTCAATCTTCTAAGTCACATTTCCTTGAGCTTAACTCCATTGTGCTTTTACCTTTTCCTGCTTTGTGGATTAAGCCATATCAACAAGTTTCTCATCCTTAGGCTCGTTGACAAGTTTCTCGAAAGCTACCTCCATCGCACGGCAACCCAAAAAAGATTGAAATAAGATTAGTCACGGATGGAACTACTGCGGCTACAGATGGAGAAAAGAAAGGAAAAGGGATTCAAACAAGGAAACAAAGGATAGTGCTAATGGCTTTTGGGGAATAGCCTTTAAATAAAACAAGACTTTTCTTGAAAAATACTTCTTTGTAAACGATTTTCGAAAATAATTTCAGAAGGTTTCTAAAACTTTTGCCCAGTCTGGTAACCTTCTGCTCTGATACCAAATGTAACACCCTACCTCCGCTAGGGTCACTCACAAAGGGAATGCACTAGTTTTGGAGGAGCGTTATCGAGATAAACAAGCTCAGAAATATTACAATGCAGAACATAGATAAAACAGCGGAAGAATCAAAAGATAAATTTCATTACTTTCAAAATAGTCAAAGCCTTTTACATCCAAAGTACCAAATTGCCAAAGTCATTATTTTCCACTACAACAAATTCTTTCTTGCATAAATAAAGAATCATTAACTTAAAAACAACAAAAGTAGCTTAATTCCCTAAAGGTAGCAGAAATGCAGCCATACCAAAGACCAAACCATACATGAGCTGAACCGAAAGCAAGCGAAATCCAAGCTAAATGTTAGAGTTTCCTCCCTGAGAACCTGGGGGGGGGGGGGACGGAAGAAAAAGAGGCGAAAGAAAATAGGTCAGCCATAAAGACTGGTAAGTCCAAGTGACTTTCAGCATAAAAACTGATAAAGGTAACATGACATCTATAAACTGAAAGTAAACACAAGGATGCTGTCAGGAAGGGCAAGATAGACTAAGATAACATGAAAAATCAAGTATAAATCAAGTATAGCATCACATATTTAAGGTTCGCTGCATCAACTGTACTAGAATCCCAACGCATGTCTTATATTAATCATGAAATGATCCCTTGGCCCAATATCACGAATGACCCATTAATGGGTCCAACGGAACGATCCACTACTCGATCGGCTCCTTACAAGTTCTAGCTCGTCATGTGTTTGTATCATACGGCCCTATCACGAATGTAGTCACCTGTGCTAGGTCCACCATTGGGTGTGTCAAGCCCTAGGGTGCCAACCACCAACATGAATCAAGAATGCACAGATAAACCTACTGATGCCCAATGCCTGCTTTTTCAACTCCGGACCACGTGCACGAACATAGACCACCTAAACCTACACTGGCGCACCAACACAGCCGTCGTTCTGGTCGCTTACAATCAGCCCAGTAATCATGCCCTACCCTGCCTAGTCCCAGGGTACCATGATACATCTAGTGGGTTACTGCTGAAAAGGACCGCGTAACTAGGGTTTCCATCCAATAGGTTAAGTATTGTCATTTCAATTCATGACTTAACCCCTATCAGTCTAGCATGTCAAGTAGGTTAAGTATTGTCCTTCAAGTTCGTGACTTAACCCGTCCACATGTCATGTCAAATTTGGCTAAGTGTTGTCGTTGAAGTTCATGGCTTAGCCCTACGAATCATGTATCAAGTTGGTTAAGTGTTGTCTTTCATGTTCATGACTTAACCCTATCATGTGGCATTAATTCATTAATGCAACCCAACCTCTCACATCAGACCTGTTGTTGTGGTCACTGGATATGTCGGCCGGTTCCGGGCAGAATTACACCACAACTCAGTCTGACCTCGGGGTTTCAAGTGCGATATGACCAACTACCCACATTGGATCCTATTGTTTGCAGTAACTAGATTTGTCAGGCGGTTCCGGGTAGAATTACACTGCAAACTCAACCCAACCTCGAGTTGGCCATTTTCAAGTTCATTCTAGTGTCATGTCCATGTTCAAGATTCATGTCAAGTTCGTGTCAAGTTTTCAAGGCAAGTTTCCTGTCGATTTCTTGTAAAGTTTCAAGGCAAGATTCATGCCAAGCTTCCTATGATTACCAATTTTTCCCAATGTTACCCCGTCTAAATATTAGGCTAACAATCTTAGCCTAATTTCTCGTCTGCATGATTTTTGACATATAATATTAGGCTAAAAACTTAGCCAAATTTAACGTACGCAAAATTGGCATAAAGCAATTCATTAACATAAACATGACATAGGTGTAAACTTGGCATTTTCGGCATAGTCAATATGAACATCATAGGTGTGAACTTGCAAAATAGTAAACATGAATATTATAGGTGTGAATCTTGCAATGTAGACTAAATCAGCATATATATATATATATGTGAACTTGCAACATAGACTAAATCAACTTACATATATGTGAACTTGCAAATCAATCACGAGCATATGAATAAGTGTGAATTTGAAATATGTCATAGGTTTAACATATACACATAAACATGTAGATCTAACATTTAGTCACATATGTGATATGATTTTACAACCTAAAACTTGCATAACATGATAAACTACACAACTTATCATAACAGGTTATACTTCAAGTTCATATACATATGAATAAACTTATTCATTAATTCCCAATTCAACATGATAATAAAATAGAACCACAGGCATAGATCAATATTATTCAATAACATAATCAATCTATTTTCACGGCATGACATAACTGAATAAATTGATTAAAACATCATAGGCATATAAACCTGGTAACATTATGAACATGAAAAGGTTTGAACACTAATCTAGGTTCAAGAACATGGATAGATCTAACTTAAATAGAAAAATTCCCAAAATCAAGATCCAAGGAAAAATAAAGAAAATAGGTCTGAATAGAAAGTCAAGCTTAGATCCAATTTCATAGTTATAATCCTAGGCAATGAATCATAGGTTATTAACCGCAATTGTCCTTGTCATAGTCATAGGCAATAGTCTTATTGTTCATAGTCATAGGCAGTCTTATGTTCACCGTCATAGTGATAGGCATAGTCTTATTAGTCATAGGCAGTCTTATGTTCACCATCATAGTCATAGGCATAGTCTTATGTTCACCGTCATAGTAATAGGCAATATGCTTATGTTCACCGTCATATTCATAGGAAATATTCTTATATTCACCGTCATAGTCATAGGTGTAGTCTTAGGCCATTAACAATAATTTCAACATCATAGGCAATATTCCCAATAGTCAAAATCCAAGAAGAAAACAAGAATAGATATGAAACATACATAAATCGATTCCAGTTTATAACATACCCATATTAGATTTATAGATTTTATCTAAAAGTAACTGGAACTTACAGATCGTGTTCTAAGAAAGATGTAGAAGTCGAATCTATAAACTAGTCGTCGAATTGTTGAATCTTGATTTGATTGTAGAAGCAAATCCCCAATTCCTAGCCGTAGTCTTCAAGAAATAATGTTCGCATTTTATTTTTAATTTAATTTAATTAAGGTGGACGCAGCATAACATTGCAATGGTTTGGTGTAGACAAAAAGCTAGTTTTAGGGGTGTTTAAATAGGAGAATAGGCTAATTTAGAGCCTTCAGATCAGTCCAGAAGTCATCAGAACCACCCAGCTCGAAGACAGGTCATCCAGCCACTCAGAAGAAGACACGTCATCACAGAACACTCCAGAATTCTGTGCTGGATTGGTATGGGCGCACTTGGCAGGTGCGCCAGTGTATTTTTGTACTGGCGCACTACACAAGTGCGCCAGTGTATTCTGGCCTGTTTCCGGTTTTTCTACCTAACTTCGTTCGTCCATATCTTCTTTATACGGTATCCGTTTTATGCAAACTCGAACTCTATCTCAAGCAGAATTTCGAGATGAACGCAATGGCGCAACCCATTTCCCTTGATTCTTATTTTAAAAATTAATTCTGCCTTGATTTATGGTTTTAACATGTTATTAAAATTCGGGTTGTTACACGATTACTTAATGGCTAAGGAAATGAAATGTTGTAGGCGTTGAAAATACATAAGTAGCTGTGCCTGTGATTAACCGATTTGATCATACAGAGAAGACTTAGCTACTAAGGTTGCTGATAGTATTTGCTACTTCTGTTACCTAATAGATGAGCAGAAAATTTAATGCTTACTGTAGTATTTGCTATGTGTCCACGGTTCACTAGTACATGTGATAAAGTGATATACATTCTTGAATATATAGTTGAAGCCTTGTGCATTTCGCATATATGTATGTTTCGAGCCAATTATAAAAAAATTCATTTGTTCTTTTATGGATCACTATAGACAGAGCAAAAAACACAAGCGTGTCGAGTGATGTGATACGATCCGAAAAGTATAATAATATAGACTAGTTAACTTATTTTGTGAAACCCCAAAATTTCTGATATAGGGTGTAAAATACTCCAAATAAAAAGTTGTTTATTTTTCAAAATAAAAATTATAGTAAAATTCTAAAAATTAAATTATACTTACGTCTCAAAGATCCTATCTAAATTCGAAGCCAATATTTAATTAAAATTAAATATATCGTTATGGTTCATAAATGATTCCATAACGACTTTTTGAAATTTTGATTTGACCATAACTCGCAATCTATAAAGCGAAATCTCCATTTTCCCATCCATTAGAAAAATATAATTCACCAGCATCGAACTTTTCTTGTTTAACAGAAATCCGGCCTAAAACGGATTTTGTATATTCGATTAAAATTGGAATCGCCAAATTACGTGTTGCCGCGCCAATATGGGCCCGATTATAATATTATTATATGTTCAAACTTCGTTTAAATAATATATTCGCTATTCTAATCCAATTCTAATCTGTATTATGCCTTATATATTATCAAATTCACACTGTATTGTGAATTCAGCTATTTTCAACTATTTCGGAATTATAATATATTATTATATTATAAATATTAATTAAATATTCACTATTATTTAATTCTGGTCATTTTAAATTGCCAAATCATATTTTAAATAATTAAATATATTATTTATAATACCATAAAATATGGTTCGTTACATCATCCATGAAAACTTCCAAAAATTGCTCGATCATATCAAAAAAAATGCTAACCATGCACCTTTGGAAGGTTGTAGGTGCATTACAGAGACTAAAAGGCATACGATGGTACGCAAATATATCGGAGGGACAAGTAAAAGTGGTTTTCTCTTGGTTGTCAAGAGCGATAGGGATTGGATTATAGCCCGAGTACCCGTCAAGGATACAGTAATGCTCGTGTCCGGCTAGTTGTTATAACATTTGATCGATAAATGGCAGAGAGAAATGATCCTTACGTGTTGTAGTGTTAAGTTTCCTACAATCAATGCAAACAAGCCAACCCGTCTGGTTGTGGGTTGGGATAAGCTCGTTAGCTTCATTTTGGATCACAGTTATCCCTGATTTCTTAGGTACGACATGAATCCCACTAACCCATTGACTATTGGAAATCGGGTAGATGATTCCATTGTTAAGACATTTAAGAATTTCATCATGAACTGCTTTTATCATAATGGTATTTTGTTGACGGTGGGGATCATGAGTGGGCTTAGCGTCATCTATAAGGCGGATTAAATTTTGCACTATCGAAGGGCTAATCCCCTTCATATTAGCCATGGACCAACCAATTGCTTCCTTATTTTTCTTGATGGGAAGGAGCAATTGTTCCTGCTGTATAGTAAGGTCAGAATCGATAATTATAGGAAGAGTTTCATTGTCTCCCAGGTAAGTATACTTAAGATGGCTGGGAAGTATTTTGAGTTCAGATTTGGGAGACGACTCAACCAAAGAAATTGGTTGAGGGATAGACTCAGTTATGAGAGGCTCGACAGGGATTGACTTGGAGACATTTTTGGGAATATCTTGAAACAAAGTTTCGTAATTCGATTCGATATTGTTGTTCAGATGGTCGAGCTCAGGTTCATTGTCGTGGACCGCATGTATTTTAGAAAATTGTTCCATATAACAGTTAGGAGAGTTTTCTGTTCTCGATTGTCATGTTACCAAAAGAAAGTTTCATAGAACCAATTTCTACAGTTGATAAGCACATTAGAGGTTGCTAAGAAGGGTCATCTTAAAATCAAAGTGATTTGGTTCACAGGATTGCTTACCTGTTGAGTTTCTAAGACAATGAAGTCAACTGGAAAGATGAATTCGCCTACTTTTACAAATACATCCTCAATTTCTCCCATGGTTTTCTTAATTGAACGGTCAGCAAGTTGAAGCGTAATCTTGTTCTTGTTGTGTTTCAGTTCTCCTACTCCTAATTGGCGGTAGATTGAATATGGAAGCAAGTTAACACTAGCACCTAAGTCTAGTAGGCATCTATCGATTTCCTTGTCCCCAATAGTACATGATATTGTGGGGGGCAACCAGGATCTTTGTATTTCACTGACATTGATTGGAACAAGACTTCGCTAAGTCTTGCAGCTAAGAAAACTTTCTTGGGAACATGAGTGTTTCATTTTTGGGTACACAAGTCCTTGAGAAATTTAGCGTAGGTTGGGACTTAATGAACGATGTCAAGAAGAGGAATGCTAACTTTCACTTGTTTGAAAATTTCAAACATCTTTTCCATTTGGTCGGAATGTTTCTTTGGTCGAAGACGATGAGGAAATGGAATGCGAAACTCAGTAGGCCGGCCTACTTGAGTTGGAGAAGAATTAAATTCATTATTTGTATCAAGATCATTCGTGGTTTTAGAAGTGTCGAGAGGAACATCCGTTAAGTTATTTTGATTTTAAACTTGATTATCGATTTTCTTATCGGATCATAAATTCGTGATAGCATTCAATTTAGTTAGATTGTTATCCTGGATGACATAGCTTGGTTTGGATTAGGATTTTGACTCTTAGGGTTTGGAATGGGTTGACTTGAAAAAGTGCCTCTTTCCCGTTCACTTACGAAAGTGGTTAACTGACTCATTTGCATTTCAAGTTTAGCGACCGATTGACTCATGTTTTGCATGTACGAAGTCAATAAATTTTGCAGATTGCTATTTGATTGGAGATTTTGAGTCGTTGCTTATGTCAACTTTTCGATAATTTTCTCAAGTGACGTTAGTCATTTATCGTCTTAGGGAACAAAATATTGTTCCTCTTGATCTTGAGAAGTGCCGCAAGATTTTGGAATTGATTTTGTTGAAAGCGACGATTCGAAGGATTATTCGAAAATGGTTGAACCAAATTCGAATTTGCATTGTTTTGGGCCGAAGAGAAGTTAGGATGGTTTCTCCAACCCAGATTGTATGTTGGGGAGAATGGGTCGTTTCTAACTTTATTAAATGCACTGAGTTGTTCTAATGAATATGGGCATTAATCGGCAATTGTGGCTAGGATCATTACATTTGTAACATGAGGGCTTAGATGCTTGTGCCTGATCCATTTGAGTTGATGAAAGGACATTATCAAATTTGGTTAACATCGCCTCTATTTTCGGTTCTAAGGCTGCTGGAGATCTTACCGAATGAGCATTTGATAGGGAATAAATCGATTTCTTGTTAGATTTTTCCAATTAAGCTGATTTCTCGGCCATGTTTTCGAGAAATTGTCAAGTGGCATTGTGATTTTGGGCTAGAAAGTTTCCTTGGCACATCGATTTGAGCATAGTTCGAGAGTTATTTTCGAGTGCATCGTACAAAATTTGACAAAGAGTCTATTTTTTTTGAAATTGTGATGTGGACGTTTGATTATAAGTTCTTTAAATCTTTCAAAATATTTTGCAAAGGATTCCCCCCTAAATTGATGAAAATTAGCGATTTCGTTTTGAATTTTGGATTTTTTTTCCAAGGGGTAAAATTTCTTTAGAAAAACTTTCACAAATTCATCCCAAGTTCAAATTGTATTTGAAGGCAAGCTATAACACCATTTTTCAGCGTAATTGGTAAGTGAAAATGGAATTAACCTAAGTTTGATTCCGTCGTCACTTAGTTGTTGAAATTTTCATGGTTGCACAAACTTGTTCAAATTTGGTTAAGAAAACGTAAGGATCATCACGTTCAAAATTGCCGAATAATGGAAGAGCGTTTATGTGATTCAAATGAATTTCAAAGTGGTTACCCGTTGGGGAAAGCAGTATGATGCAAGAAGGAATAGAAACCCAATCGGCGAAAATTATATCCATAAGAGTTCGAAGGGGAGTTTCTTCGGCCATGGTTAAAGAAACGTTTATTTGAACTAAATGATTCGTTGAAGGGCCATGAGTCCAACTACTCATGCACTAGTGCAAAGAATAAGAGAAGAGGGGAAAGAACAAATTTAAGAAGAGAATAGAAGCGAATATTTTTTTTTAAGAGAAAGAAAAGTTAAACTTTTACAAAAGGAAAATATTTTTGGTTTTTTTAGAAGAAGAAAAACACGTTAAAATTTTCTAAAAAATGTTTTAAATGAAATTCTTTTTTTTATTGCAATTCACAAAACAATCAAACACGCAGAAATTAGCTACAATAAAAAAATTTGTCCTTAATAGCTCCTAACTGAAAATTTATAAACCTAATAATTTCAAACTGCACAAGCAACAAGTCTTGATCATATTGGTCAGGATTTATTAGAGCACCAGGAATCATCATAGCAATGCAACTGAAGTTTTAAGAACCTGATTAAGTTCGAAACTCCACCCTTTCTTAGACACTGGGAGCGTTAGCTAGTATAGTCCTGGTTATTAAGAAAATAGACTTTACCCTAATTGAGCAAGAGACGCCCTTAAGTCCAGAGTCTACAATTTTTATTTATTAATGCATGTTTTTCCTAGTATGAATGCAATTTTTTGGGATATTTTAATCAACCACAGAATAGTCATAGAATAATAAATTGCAGAAATATTTTTTTTACAAGCAAGCCGTAGTACCTGCGTGAAATCTTTACAAGTAATTTTTATATATTTTTCAAGTAGTAGCAAATCTTGTATAGTTTGTATAACACTCACTTAGATCAGCAGTCCATCCAGTGCAATTGAGCATCTTTAACAATTCAAATCAATTGTTTGCTTTACTTGACTGAGTTCCTTTGACAATGGTATATGGCAGTCGTTCAGAAATTGAATAGCTTCAGCGATTAAAAATCCCATTGTTTGCAAATGGTTTGACCTCTTGAATTCTCTGTTTGTTGCTAGAAACCGACTAGACTAAGTAAAATGAAAAAAACTAACTCAACTCTAAAGAAAAATAAAAACAAAATAAAATTTAATCTTGGCTCAACAAGCTAAGTAGACGCGGACAAGATGGGTCCTCAACTCAAGCCATGCAAAGATTAATACAAAATAAAACACGCCCCTTCTAGCAACCAAAAAAAAGAACCGATCAAAAAGGTCATACCCCTCACTCACAAATATAAATAAACCTCAAAAAAAAACTTTTAACGTAGCAATTCAGAAATGCTCTTCTAAAAAAAGGCAAATAATTTCCAAATTCTTTTCCCCTAATCAAACGGCAAAATCGAACGAAGAAATCGAAATCGCACCCCTTTTTTCTTTTCAATTCAAATTGAATTTAAATGTTTGAATCTAGCCTGAGTTCCGGGCTTCTGATGATGGTAGAGACTGGTGTGGCTTGTATAGTGATATTTTAGAGGTGACTGGGTTGATTAGGGAATGATTCGGTTATGGAGGATGGTGGGCTATTCGGAGTATTTGTTAAGAATGTTTGGGCTAATTTGAGATGGAAACAGTTACAGGCAGAGGTGGATTAGATGGGTGGATATGAAAGCTTGGGTGGTTTGTGAATTGAAGATATGGTGTATGGACGGTTTTGGTAAGGGGATGGTTGGCTGGTGGTTCGAAGTACTGTTGATTTTAGAAGGTGAATTTTTTGTGAACTAAGATAATGACGTGTGGTTGTGAATATGGCCTGATGTTGCATGATCAGTATAGGCAGGGATGGCTTGTGGTATTGCCGAGTATTTGTTTCGAAAACATTAACAAGGCCAAAACCAAGCTCATCATTCATGCATAACCTTCCCATTAATGGAGTGTGCACTTTGTAATACTCATATGAAGTCGAAGAGGATTCGATTTCGAGTGTAAAGGATCTAGTTTCGTGATTTTTAGTGGTTTGTAGTGGAAGAGATCGATTTTTGAATGGGAGGAACATGTGGCGGTCAGTACAACTAATGGAATCATAAAATGAAGATTAGGGAGAAAGATAACGGCCACCACTGTAGCATTGGGTTAACTGTTTATTTAATTTTTCATTCTCAAATTTCAAATTGAAATGTAACACACGTTTTAACACGCTACAATCAAACAACCCGTCCAAATGCTACGAAACTTGACAAAGTGCATCCCTACAACGATACAATTTCTACGGTACAAGTTTCATCAAAATCCGAGACTGTTCCCCAAAATGATAATTTTATGTGTATTTCGTGACAATTTTGACCCTAAAATCCTCCAATCTCAAAATATATTGATCCTCATACTTTTCATTTACGTAACCAACCACACGAATCCAATGGAACTAATCTCGAGCCCTAATTCAATCCTTTATGAAAAATCACCTTTTGGAACCGTCAATTGATTAATTAACAGTCAATATTTAAATAACACATGTAAATATCCAGTTGTTAAAATATGGGTTGTTACAACTACCTTGGGTATGGTGGTTAATCATCGTGCATAATCTTCGCAACATTAGGTCAGGATCACCAGCCTTGTTAGATACGTTGTTTGGATGAAACCAACTGAGATGCATTTGTGCATTGTGGACAGTGTTATACATTTTCTACTCAATAGAACTTGTTGTTCTAAGCCCCTCTTCGTAATAATTGTCAGATTCATCATGTGGAAGACAGGTATTTGCAAGTTCTCAAGTTTGGTCTTTTGTTCATTTTCTCTTATGCTCAGTATTGATATGGCGATTCACTACGAAGGTAGTTGCCATAGTCGACACATATTATCCTATCTTATTTCCACTATGAGTTAGTTTTATTTTACTCTTATTATGCTCATGCTCTTGATTTGCAAGTACCAAATTTACACTATTCATGCTGGGATGGGTACGAGTTTCGACTTTTGTTGGGCTTAGAAAAGTAAGGGTTGCAACATTTGGTATCAAAGTTTAGGTTAAGACGGTCAGAGGATTTAATAAATTTGGATTTAGTAAGAGAATATGTTCGAGCTTTCTTTCTATTTTTCCCCTTAGCACTTAACTCTAAGCTAATTTCGACGATGAAGTAGTCGCAAGCCAATTTATTATATATGGGTAACGTGATCATGTGTTATTAATATTTTGGAGTTCAATTTTTCTTGCCAATCTCAATATACCGCACGATTTTCTTGGCGATTTGTCTTGAAGAGTATAGTATGACATATGGTGAATCTTGTAGATTTGAGCTTTATGAAAAGATGAAAAGCTAGCTACAACCGAGATAATCACGATTTTTTATTTTGGTTTGGGAGTTCCAGTTGAAGACCTTTCTTGATTTTCAGTTAATGAAAAAATCATTTTTATATGTCGTATATAGTCCAAAGGAACGCTAATAAACTATGTCCATTCGATACTCCTTTATGGAAATTTAGATACTCTTTTATTTGAAAAATATTCATTTGAGTTCCTTGTTTGATAATCAGGAGAAATTTAAATTTTTAAAACTTGTTTGTAAAAGGAAACAGGTAGATTTTAGTTTATTTTATGATAAAATTCACTTTTTTTCAAATAATATTTGGTTTTCAAAGAAATATTAATAATATAAACTTATAGTACAAGACCCTAGGTTTATGGACCAAGTTGAATTTTCCAAATTTTTCTAAATTTTCCTCTCGACTTGACTAAGAAAATTTATGTTTAGCTTGCAAGATTCTACTTCTTAAATCGTTTTGACTCATTACCTAAAAAAAGGGATAAGTTCGTATTAAATTTAATTCGGATTAAAAGTTAATTTATTTTTGGGTATTCTTGAGATTTTGTGGTCGCAGCCTTTTGTTGAGGCTACTTTGAATCTTTGGAGGATGGTCTGGAATTTGACAGCAGTCGTTAATACCATCGTAACAAAGACAAATATTTTTTAGATCACGTCAAATATTAAGAGATAACGCGGAATGATTAGAATTTTAATTCGACCCTAATAAGGTGAAGGATCAACCCTTGTCCAAATTTCGTTTAGGCGTTGAACATCTAACGTTATACCTAGAGTGGTCAACTAGTTAATGAGTTTTGGTATAGGTTGAACTTAGGACTTAACCATTTTAGTTGCATCCAAATTCCCTTCTTAAACATCTTTCTTTTTTCCTTTCTCATCTAACAGAACCATATCTTTATTTTCCTTCCTCTTTCCTTATAGTTGCTTCATCTCCTTCTTTTCAATGTTGGTTTGTGCATTATGTCCTATCCCACTATTACTTCAAGATTTAAACACAATTTCTCTCCGACAATTTCTTAGCCCATAATATCAATGTTTGCGAACAAATCAAACAATTGTAAACAACTGTAAGATCCGTTCGGCTTTCCTAAACAACAAGGAATGTTATAGAGGGTGTCGAACTCTGGGACCAAAAATATTTAATTAATAAATCAAGTTATTCCAGGATTTTGATTGATTGAAAACACAGAAAATAACAGCAATTAAAAAGAGAGATTTGTATAATAAGAGAAAGCAATTAGGGGATAATGACATAGATTGGATTCACACTCATCAATAGCCAACAAATAAATATAGATCTAATTCATGTTTCTGTCACACACATGAATCAACGATAATTAGGTTATTAGAAACAAAATAAGTAAATAACGACAAGCATAGCCTATGCAGGAGTTGAGCTCTTAAACAACCATAGACTATCAGGACAGATCCACTAATTAATTTCTAAAACTATAAAATTAGATCTAAATCTTATAATTGTTAGATCGAACACGAATATACCCTGTGAAGGAGCATAGCTCTTAAACGACACAGTATATGAAGGTTCAGATCTAACCCTTTATTCAGATCCAGATCTACATGTATAAAGTCCTCATCTATTGGCCATGTGATTCATATTGAATCATATCTATTAGCGTCATCACCCCCCAATCAAAGGGGATTAGCCAGACATAGCTAAAGAAGAAGAGAAAAAGAAATTAAATAACATGAACATAAATAAAACTAAAATTAAATAGAAGAGAGGAAGAATGATTTTATTCCAAGAAGAGAATTATAGAATAAAACCCAATGTGTTTTACAATGAATGAGATACAATGTATTTATAGCTGTTATGACAAAGGATACTTGGCAAATTCCACAATGTGGGATAAAACCCCTTTTCCAAAATAACACATTAATCAAATAGCTCAGTGTGAACGCGTGCAGCGCATGAATGAGAAGCCTTGTAAATTACATGATATGGGACAAATAACCTAGCCCAATTAGCAATTAGACCAATGTGAATGCATGCAGATGTCATGGAAAATAGGTTGCGGGCTTTAATTCCAACTGACTTGAGAATGAATAACAACTCCAAGTGATCGTTATGGAAAAGCATTGAATTTTGTCTTTAAATATGCAGCAGAAGGCGATTGAATAGCAACTTTTCTTAAGGTCTTCAAGCTTTAATCCAGCTCTAAAATTCAACACTCTTCTCGCACAAATTCTTCAAGCTTTTCAACAATTAGGTGCGTTAATCCATTCATCAAAAATAATCTGTAAACACAACTATAAATGCACAATATCAATTATTTAAAAGATAAAATAAGATAAATATGCGGATAAAATATACACATTTACGTGTATTATCAAATACCCCCACACTTATCTTTTTATTCATCCTCGAATAAACTAAACTAAGATATGTCACACTTTCGTAGGAAACACGATTGCATTTAGCGTATGCAACAAGCTGCTAAACCTTTAGGTGTCCCCAGTAGGACGAGTGTTGTCTCGTGAGGGTTTTCAGCGGATACTACCCACAAAATCCAAAGCTCCTTATGTACGCGGATTAATCAAACAATATATTTAAGGTCTTTCACATTCCAAGGACTTTACCTAACTCCAATAATAACGGTTCAATCCCAAATTGTCCATCCCATTGTTGGTGCAAAAATGAATAAAAAATTTCAAGCTGAATCGTAATTCCTTGATAACACTGTAATTGTCTTGAAGGTTAAGAGCGTGGTGTCAACCAAAGTTCTACACATTGACAATGTGCACCCAATCATTTTTTTTTGAACAATTTTGCACCAATGTAACTGTAAGGTATTGGATGTGAGTTATGCATAGATGAAGGAGAATTTTTTGTAAGTTCTAAAAATAATCTAGATAAGAGGGCAAGTGTATCAGTTAAACTTCAGGCTACAAAAGATAAAGTAATACTAAGCCACATACGAACATTTTTATTTCCTTTCATCTCCTCTACTACAATCCTCACTTCCAAGTATGGTATAATGGATGTGGATGGAATGGAACTGAATTCTTTATAGTCAAGAATGATGAATGACTATTTTATTCTGAGAGACTATCTCTTTATTTCTTTTTTTTTTCCTTTTTTTTTTCTTTTCCTTTTTTTTTTTTTGCATGATGAATGATGAATGGAGATGGAATGGAATGATACCGTACATTATTTCATTTTATTCCTCCTCTACTAAACCAACACTTCATGAAAGGAAAGTTTTGTGCCCTAGTTACTCTACTTCTATAACCTTAATTCAACACACAAGTCTGGATTGATGTTATACAAAAAGCTGAAAGGAATGATAAGCAAAATATCGTAAGATAGATAACCCATATAAAATAAGATGTGGTATATGGTTATCCTACCTTAAAACAAGTACGGAGTGGGTAGTGTAATATTGGTATAAAAAGTGACGTTTTTGAACCATTGAAAATAAATCAATACAAGGTTCTTAAGTATACCAATATAAGAAAAACTTGTCGAAACATAGATGTAATTCGACTAAAACTTGGGTTTGAATAATGTGGAGTATCGAAGAAGAACGCTACAATGAGTCATTTCTCCTTAAGTGGGCCAAGTGGATTTAGAACTTAGGATTTTGAAAATTTGAGTGGAAAATAAAATGTTATGCATGAAAACGAACTCAGAAAATCCAACAAATGTAAGCGCAAAATCATTATTATTTGATTTTTTTTACTTGCACATTCTAACATGAATAACAAAGGTTGACACGCTTACTCCAGAACACGACTAACGTCTGCACAGTCTCTAGCTAGCATCTTAAAAGGACACATTACGATTCAATGAATAAATAATGTCCATTCCCATCACCCAATAATTCAACTTATCAAACAAGAACCAAGGTGTTATTTATGAATTTAAGTTAATCCTTGTTCAATGAATGACCTTGTTCATAAAATTTGATTATAGATGTAATGTAAATTTCCCCCCACACTTGAGTGTGACTGTGTCCTCACAGTCGTTAATCTGACATATCTTAGTGAAAGGAAAAAAAACAAATAAAAGAAAATTTATGTAACAACCCGGAAATCTGGGCCAGTTTAAAATTTTTATTTTGGCAATTTTAGCGAATTTTGATTATTTAAAATGAATTATTTTAAATAAAAATGATGAGAAATTTATTTTGAATGGAATTAGAACGTATATATTATATATGTCGTCGTTAGAATATAAATATTTATTTTAAATTATAAATGGAATTGAAAATGGCGCGGTAGTTCGATAATTCGATTCCAAACTTCAATTGAATGTACCGGGTGCAAAACAAACCGGATTTTAGTGAAACCAAAAATAATAGGATCTAATTGATAATATCTTTCCAACGAATCCGAAAAATCGAAATTTCATAGCGGGATTCAAAACATATGTCCAGTTGAAAATTCTGAATAGTCGCTATGGAATTTAGGCCCTTAAAAATGGGAATTTTGCAAACGACCTCGGATTTCGACGAAACCACTTTTGTTGGGTCCGTGATGTCAAATTATTTCTAGATTCCAAATTTCATAATTTTTCGAATCAATATGTGAGTGTGGCAAAGGAAAACGCGTTTGACTAGTTTCAGTTGATTTTAATCGACTGGAAAATGGCCATTTTTCCAACGGTCTCGGAATTTGACGAAACTAGTTTTGTTAGGACTGTATCGTCAATACGAAGCCATAAAATATTTTTTTGGGATTTATAGAGTTAGTATGTGACCCCGGTAAAATGAAATGCGCGTTCAAATTCAATATATAGAGTTATATGTGGATTTTGACGAAAACTAATTGTAACAGCCGAATCAGCTTATGATACATATCCAATTGTGTTCGAAATGGGGGTAATACGCTATGGACGACAGGCGATGGGCCTCGTTTAGAGGTCATATGTGAAAGTCAACTTTTTGAAATAAAATAAAAATATATAATAAAATATATAAATATATATATTCCCTTACCCCTATACACTCTCTCTCTTCCTCCTTATTCTCACCGTCGGTTTTCAATTAGAAAAAGAAAAAAAAATCGCTCGCGCCTGCTACAGGTGGCGCGCCACCACCGATCTCCCCCCTCGCCGCGATGCTGGAGAAACCCCCCCCCCCCTTCCGTCCGCCTCGCGACGGCCATGAAGCCCACGCCCCTTTATCCCCTCCATCTGGCCTCCCCCTCCGTTCATCTTCTCCACCTGCCGCCTCTACCCGAGCTCCACCAGCCACCGCCGACCCCTCGCCTCCGCGAAGACCAGTTCAGCCCCTTTTCACCTCAATTCGCAGTAAACCCCCTCTGAAAACCCGGTATGTTTTTTTATTTAATTTGTTTATTTGCTTTCTATAGAACTAGTATTAAAAAAAAGTATTGTTTTAAAAATATGAAGTTATATATTTTGTTGTTCAAAAAAAAGCGATCTTTAACATACACGAAGACGAGAATTTTAATAGGAGAAAGACGAGATTTTTATATATTGAATAGCGAAGTAAAAATTCGATTTTTATATATTGAATAGCGAAGTAAAAATTCGATTTTTATATATTGAATAGCATAGTAAAAATTCGATTTTTACATATTGAATAGCGAAGTAAAAATTCGATTTTTACATATTGAATAGCGAAGTAAAAATTCGATTTTTATATATTGAATAGCGAAGTAAAAATTCGATTTTTATATATTGAATAGCGAAGTAAAAATTCGATTTTTATATATGTAGAGAATACGGGCAGTGAAAAGTGACAAGAGGCAAGAACGGCGAATATTTCTACCTAAGAAAAGTCATGGTGTTGGATTAGCTAATCTGTGAGAACTTCTCACCTTTCAATTTAATTTTCTAAGTTATATATATACTAGAATGCAGACGGTGTTTAGTAGCACCCGACACCCGTCGTCCACAGACCATGGACGGCTTGTATGCTTGTTTGTTTGATTTTGATGTGTAGTTGAGTGTGTGATGTGATGTGAAATGAAATACAATATTTATATAGTTAAAATATTTTATAGTTAAAAATAGAATTTTTAACGTATATATGAAAAGAAATAAAAATAAACAAATCGGACGATTTGTTTATATACACACATTTGACTGATATTGATTGGGACGATAAATTTTACACATCGCCCAACTGCACAAATAAAAATCTGTGTTTGATTGTTTGAAACCCCACATGGGTATTGGGATGATATTTGACGTACATTAATCCCGATTGTTTAGTTGTATGTCGATCGATTGATTGACAGACTGTTATAAGCGTTGAATATTTATATTTGATGCTTATACAGTGTAGAATGCACTTTGGATGATGGTTGATTATTCATCATTGTTATCGTATACATGTGTTGTAGAAAATCCATATAATTAACATTATATGGTAATTGATTGGGCCTCATTCCAGTTTAGAAGTAGAAATATTTGAAAAAGAAACATTTGAAAGTAGAAATATTTGAAAGCAGAAATATTTAAATAGAAATATTTGAAATAGAAATATTCAAAATGGAATATTTGAAAATAAAAATATATGAAGCCGTGTTGATTAGATTTACGCCATTTTGACGTGAACGATATTTATATCGATTTTATTCATTTTATAACGAATATCGAAAGTGATTTCAAAATCAGATATTTTGAAAAGAATTGAAATTCGAATTTGATTGAATTGAATTGAATATAAAACGAATTCGAATTGAATTGAAATTAAAACGAATTCGAGTTGAGTTGAATATAAAACGGATTTGAATTGAATTAAATTGAATAGAAAATGAATTCAAATCAAATTAAAATCGATTTGAATAGAAATCAATTTGAAATGAATTTAAAACAAATTTATATTGGAAATATTCAATTTTGATTTGAAATTGAATATGAAGTTGAAACCATTTTGAAAATGAATTTAAAATGATTTATAAAGCACGTTTTGAATTTAATTCGACGAAGTATATATTATATATATATAATATAATGGCCTGAATAGAATGCGCCGCGACAGTTCGCGAATTTCGACTATTGACTTCGAACGGATATTGCGGGAGATCCGACCGTCGGATTCTCTTGAAACCGGAACCGTTGGGTTCGTATCGAAAAGAGCTTTCTAACGAATATTAGAAATTAGAAATCTAACGGTTGGATTTGGAATTATGTCCAAATCAAATTTGAAAAAGGTCGGTGCAAGTGCAGTTCAATAGCCGTTGTTGGAAATCGACTGTGCGGGCCTTGATAAAATTATTAAAAATAGTAATAATTTGTGTAAAATCATAAGAAATGATTTGTCAAGAATTGGGATGAAAAACTCCATATTTGAAAAGATAAAAATAGATTTTTATCGAAATGAACTAGTTTTGAACTAGGATTAAAATTCTATTTATTTTTTAAATAAATAAATTGGATTTTAAATGGTTTTGAAAATAACCAGAATTTCCAATGATTGCATTGGAATGGATTTGAATCGAAATTGTCTTCGGAATATTTCGATGTTGGATTTCGTGATTATACAGATGTTGTTATGGAAATTTGAAAGATATTTATATATCGTTATTTCCAATACGATAACTGTTGGTCGTAGAATTTGATTTTGAATATAAGCCGATATATTTTCTATTCAGAGCCTTGTGTTTAATATCAAATGTGATTTGGGTTTGTCGTGAATGGTGTCTTCAATAACACTGTTCTTGAACCCAGTTGAGAAAAGATTAAATCTTTTTATTTAGATTTAATGAAGTGTACCAATTAAATAATATTTAATTGGAATTGAATTGATATTGATTTTTGGGTTTATCGTGAACAGTGTTTTAAATAACACTTGTTCTTTAACCCGATAATTAATGGAATGGGATTTTGGGTTGTCGTGAACGGTATCTTCAATAATATTGTTCTTAGACCTAAAGGAGTTAAGAAAATCAGAAACTAACTGGAGATTAGTTATGTTGAATGGTTTCAGAGGTATTGATCTGATGTTGGTTTCGGCCTTCGGGGTTAATACTTAGGGAATTGCTCACTTGCTAATTTACAGTTAGGGACTGATTGAAGTGTGATGTGATTTTGGGTTTATCGTGAACCATGTTTTAAATGACACTGATTCTTTAACCCAGTCACATATTAAAACTAAGTGGAGTTTTAATGAATCTTTAATTAGATTGAAAAGATCGAGAATGGAGTATCACCAGTTTTGCTCCAGGCAATAGTTAAATCTTTAATTAGGTTTAAACGTGAAATGGTAATTGAATTTACCGATAACACCGTGGTGTTAGATATGAAGTATAAATAGTTTTACTTCATGGGATGAATAGGTTGGGATTGGGAAATTAAAACAAATGATTACTTCGGTAAGGTTCGCTAATCCCGACTAGTTTGAATTGATATTCAAAAATAGATTAAAGAATAAATTTAAAGGATTTATCATTGATAAAATTAATGGGAACCTTTCCTTATGAATGTGAAATTTAGAAACTAACTGTCGGTTAGCTAAGCAGAATGGTTTTCTGGATATTGATTTGATGTTGGTTTCGGCCTTCGGGGTTAATATTTGGGGAATTATTCTCTTGTTAATTTACGGTTAGTGACTGATGAATTGGAATGAGGCGTATGTTGTGTTTGTGTAACACTTTTATAATATATACGCGAGTTATTCAGAAAGACCGGGTTTATCCCATTCTGAATAACTGATTCGACGTGGTGTCGAAGATGAAATCGGTGGTTGAAGAAAGGAGGTTTTCACGTCGTTTGGGTGATTACTGATGATCTTGATTGGGCTGTACACCCAAGAAGATGGAAACAGTTGGTGATCGTCCAGACGTACTTGGAGATCGATGGATATGAGGGGTACTAGGTGCCTCCGGTTTCGTTCAGACCCAGAACGGACTTGTAAATGGATTGTGTGTCTGACATTGGATTGTAATCCATGTGATTGATTTATATTAAATATATATCTGTTTGGCGGCGGAGAATTTATTCTCTTGCTTAACGCCCTTCTCTGAGACGTACGAGCTCAGGGGTTATATACTGATGGATATCAAACGCATGGAGTAAATTGCCTGTGTGGCATGCCTAAGTGGCAATTGATCGAGGCTTCTGTTGAAAAGCAAAGTCTTGTGGTTGATGATCGAAGCACGGCCTTTGTGGCGTAGCTTTGTGTAACGTTTGCTTCGCGAGTTTCGCACCCCGGTTGTGAACCAAAAATGGGAGAGGTCCTCAGGGAGGGCATGCGTTTCTTTCTAGCTAGGGTGGTGTCAGTGACCTACCAGCCCTGACATTTATATACTTTTCACCTATGTGGTTGTTGCTGTTGCGAGGCGCCTCGGTTAGATCGGACGATCCGGGTCCGATGGAGCCATTCGTTGGCTCATTTACACCCAAAGGGTGGGGAAACGCATGTTCAGGCATTTTAATCCACATCGGTGGACCGGCCCTGACGATCCAAGGGTCACTCGAGCTCTGATCCTGAGGGGCGGGCTAGAGCATCTCGAATCGGTTGAGGACTATCTTTTGCCTCGGTTCATAGATGGAAACCCAATTTCCAAATACGTGACTTTGCGATTTTGATTGTATAACCTATATATGGCGACATAGTGGTATGGGGCATTCATGCCGCCTATGATTGATACTTATGATTTGAAGTTGTTTTATACACTATACACTTATAATAGTATCAAATGATTTCTTTTAAACGTATCAAGCATTCTTGTCTATTATAAGGTAAAAACCCTATCCCCCGGCTTGCGTTGCATTGTGTGATAGGACCTGGGTCTTATAATAGCTTCATTTTTCTTTATTTAGCATTGCGCTGTTGTTTTATGCACTGGTATTCTTGGGAGGAAACCCGTTCCGTGTTATACGGCGTGGTCCATTGATTTACCGAACTTTAAAAATAAAGATTAACTGTTTTAGTTCTCACACCAGTCCCATGACTGACCTGGAGTTTATTGTTTTGACCTAAACTCTGGGTGCCCCTATTTTGACATGGGCAGCTAGTAGTTTTGCTTTTGCAGATTTATATTCACAGGATCCTGGTTTACTGCTGGAATGATATCCGGAAAGCTTTGTATTCGTATATCTCTTCTAGTTGTGTATTGTATTATTTTCCGCTGCGATGTATTTAAATGTAATTTACATCTCTGATATTTCTGTGTAATATTTATTCATTTATACTCTGTATATTCTTGTAATCTGATGCATTGTTGTAATATACAATGAAATGTTCTTCCGTATGTGTTCTATTTTGTCGTGTTCTCAAAACAATCAGGCATTTCGAACGGTCTAGATCGGTTTAGCGACTGGTTCGGATCGAGCGAAATTCCTTGTTGTCACAGGTGGTATCAGAGCTTTGGTTTACAAAGCAGAGAACAAGGCACATTAGAACCATACGAAAGAATTCATCAGATATAGGGTTAGTAATATCCAATTAGAATGACTCGTTAGAGATGGGATCAGTAGTATCGTAGAACGAGTGTGAAGAGTATATTTTTAAAATGAAAACCAAATTTTGTTTTGAAAATTTAAATCAACTATTCGTATTTGATTATTTATTCTATATTGATCGGGACAATCCGATATATAAAATTTTTGCATATATGTCTTGCAAACGTGTATTCGAAGTTTTAATATACTGGATATTTATAGAATCATACTCTAGTTGCCCGGGGATAATTCTGGTGTTGGGGAACCGTCGCCAGTATTTATTTTCGAGTTTCGAAAGTGAGATTTCTATAAATTTCCAATTTGACTGGTGTGAGAATCGAAACTAGATAGGGCTTATTGTTGTGATTTGGCATCAAAAATCTGATTTTTTGACTATATATCAAAGTTATGAATTTCAAAAGCTAATCAACTAATTGATTGGTGGTTGTGTTGTTGATTATTGGTTGATTAATTAAAATTTGTATTATATAGCCAATTTAATCGAATATTGAATTATATTGAAAATTGGTCGCATTTGCTTGCATATACAAGTACTTACATTGAACAGGTCATAGCAAGGAGGCTAGAGCAGAGAATAAAATTGTTTGCCCGACAAATAGGTACATGTTTACTATATAATTTACTGTTTTTCTTGGGTGAAGATGATTTTATGAGCCTATTGGCTAGCCGCTTGGCTTTTTCTTTTTCTTTTTGAGATCAAAAGGCCTGTATGGCAATTTCGGGATTTTCCCGTGGCTCCCGGTGCAGGGGAGGTTATGGCGAAATTTTTCGAAAATTCCGGGTGTTAGCCAAAATTTTGAAGAATTTGAAAATTCTCAGAAACTGAAAAGTTGGAGAATGAAAACCAGATCGAACGTAGAGTTGATTAATCAAACAACTTTCGACTTTGTTCCTTTTCGGGGACGAAAAGTTTTAAGTGGGGGAGATTGTAACAACCCGGAAATCTGGGCCAGTTTAAAATTTTTATTTTGGCAATTTTAGCGAATTTTGATTATTTAAAATGAATTATTTTAAATAAAAACGACGAGAAATTTATTTTGAATGGAATTAGAACGTATATATTATATACATCATCGTTAGAATATAAATATTTATTTTAAATTATAAAAGGAATTGAAAATGGCGCGGTAGTTCGATAATTCATTTCCAAACTTCAATTGAATGTACCGGGTGCAAAACAAACCGGATTTTAGTGAAACCAAAAATAATAGGATCTAATTGATAATATCTTTCCAACGAATCCGAAAAATCGAAATTTCATAGCGGGAATCAAAAGATATGTCCAGTTGAAAATTCTGAATAGTCGCTATGGAATTCAGGCCCTTAAAAATGGGAATTTTGCAAACGACCTCGGATTTCGACGAAACCACTTTTGTTGGGTCCGTGATGTCAAATTATTGCTAGATTCCAAATTTCATAATTTTTCGAATCAATATGTGAGCGTGGCAAAGGAAAACGCGTTTGACCAGTTTAAGTTGATTTTAATCGACTGGAAAATGGCCATTTTTCCAACGGTCTCAGAATTCGACGAAACTAGTTTTGTTAGGACCGTATCGTCAATACGAAGCCATAAAATATTTTTCTGTGATTTATAGAGTTAGTATGTGACCCCGGTAAAATGAAATGCGCGTTCAAATTCAATATATAGAGTTATATGTTGATTTTGACGAAAACTAATTGTAACAGCCGAATCAGCTTACGATACATATCCCATTGTGTTCGGAATGGGGGTAATACGGTATGGACGACAGGCGGTGGGCCTCGTGTAGAGGTCATATGTGAAAGTCAACCTTTGAAATAAAATAAAAATATAAAATAAAATATATAAATATATATATTCCCTTACCCCTATACACTCTCTCTCTCTCTCTTCCTCCTTATTCTCACCGACGGTTTTCAATTAGAAAAGGAAAATAAAAAATCGCTCGCGCCTCCTACAGGTGGCGCACCACCACCGATCTCCCCCCTCGCCGTGATGCTGGAGAACCCCCCCCCCCTCCCCGCGATGCTGGAGAAACCCCCCTTCCTTCCGCCTCGCGACGGCGATGAAGCCCGTGCCCCTTTATCCCGTCCACATGGCCTCCCCCTCCGTTCATCTTCTCCACCTACCGCCTCTACCCGAGCTCCACCAGCCACCGCCGACCCCTCGCCTCCGCGAAGACCAGTTCAGCCTCTTTTCACCTCAATTCGCAGTAAACCCCCTCTGAAAACCCGGTATGTTTTTTTATTTAATTTTTTTATTTGCTTTCTATAGAACTAGTATTAAAAAAAGTATTGTTTTAAAAATATGAAGTTATATATTTTGTTGTTCAAAAAAAAAAGCGATCTTTAACATACACGAAGACGAGATTTTTAATAGGAGAAAGACGAGATTTTTATATATTGAATAGCAAAGTAAAAATTCGATTTTTATATATTGAATAGCGAAGTAAAAATTCGAATTTTATATAATGAATAGCATAGTAAAAATTCGATTTCTACATATTGAATAACGAAGTAAAAATTCGATTTTTACATATTGAATAGCGAAGAAAAAATTCGATTTTTATATTTTGAATAGCGAAGTAAAAATTCGATTTTTATATATTGAATAGCGAAGTAAAAATTCGATTTTGTTATATGTAGAGAATACGGGCAGTGAAAAGTGACAAGAGGCAAGAGCGGCGAAGATTTCTACCTAAGAAAAGTCATGGCGTTGGATTAGCTAATCTGTGAGAACTTCTCACCTTTCAATTTAATTTTCTAAGTTATATATATATACTAGGATGCAGACGGTATTTAGTAGCACCCGACACCCGTCGTCCACAGACCATGGACGGCTTGTATGCTTGTTTGTTTGATTTTGATGTGTAGTTGAGTGTGTGATGTGATGTGAAATGAAATACAATATTTATATAGTTAAAATATTTTATAGTTAAAAATAGAATTTTTAACGTATATATGAAAGGAAATAAAAATAAACAAATCGTAAGATTTGTTTATATACACACATTTGACTGATATTGATTGGGACGATAAATTTTACACATCGCCCAACTGCACAAATAAAAATCTGTGTTTGATTGTTTGAAACCCCACACGGGTATTGGGATGATATTTGACGTACACTAATCCCGATTGTTTAGTTGTATGTCGATCGATTGATTGACAGACTGTTATAAGCGTTGAATATTTATATTTGATGCTTATACAGTGTAGAATGCACTTTGGATGATGGTTGATTATTCATCGTTGTTATCGTATACATGTGTTGTAGAAAATCCATATAATTAACATTATATGGTAATTGATTGGGCCTCATTCCAGTTTAGAAGTAGAAATATTTGAAAAAGAAATATTTGAAAGTAGAAATATTTGAAAAAGAAATATTTGAAAGCAGAAATACTTGAATAGAAATATTTGAAATAGAAATATTCGAAATGGAATATTTGAAAATAAAAATATATGAAGCCGTGTTGATTAGATTTACGCCATTTTGACGTGAACGATATTTATATCGATTTTATTCATTTTATAATGAATACAGAAAGTGATTTCAAAATCAGATATTTTGAAAAGAATTGAAATTCGAATTTGATTGAATTGAATTGAATATAAAACGAATTCGAATTGAATTGAAATTAAAACGAATTCGAGTTGAGTTGAATATAAAACGGATTTGAATTGAATTAAATTGAATAGAAAATGAATTCAAATCAAATTAAAATCGATTTGAATAGAAATCAATTTGAAATGAATTTAAAACAAATTTATATTGGAAATATTCAATTTTGATTTGAAATTGAATATGAAGTTGAAACCGTTTTGAAAATGAATTTAAAACGATTTATAAAGCACGTTTTGAATTTAAATCGACGAAGTGTATATTATATATATATAAAATATAATGGCCTGAATAGAACGCGCCGCGCCGCGGCAGTTTGCGAATTTCGACTATTGACTTCGAACGGATATTGCGGGAGATCAGACCGTCGGATTCTCCTGAAACCGGAACCGTTGGGTTCGTATCGAAAAGAGCTTTCTAACGAATATTAGAAATCAGAAATCTAACGGTTGAATTTGGAAATATGTCCAAATCAAATTTGAAAAAGGTCGCTATAAGTGCAGTTCGATAGCCGTTGATGGAAATCGACTGTGCGGGCCTTGATAAAATTATTAAAAATAGTAATAATTTGTGTAAAATCATAAGAAATGATTTGTGATGAATTGGGATGAAAAACTCCATATTTGAAAAGATAAAAATTGGTTTTTATCGAAATGAACTAGTTTTGAACTAGGATTAAAATTCTATTTATTTTTTAAATAAATAAATTGGATTTGAAATGGTTTTGAAATTAACCAGAATTTCCAATGATTGCATTGGAATGGATTTGAATCAAAATTGTCTTCGGAATATTTCGATGTTGGATTTCGTGATTATACAGATGTTGTTATGGAAATTTGAAAGATATTTATATATCGTTATTTCCAATACGATATCTGTTGGTCGTAGAATTTGATTTTGAATATAAGCCGATATATTTTCTATTCAGAGCCTTGTGTTTAATATCAAATGTGATTTGGGTTTGTCGTGAATGGTGTCTTCAATAACACTGTTCTTGAACCCAGTTGA
This sequence comes from Allium sativum, assembly GCA_030737875.1. Taxonomy (NCBI): domain Eukaryota; kingdom Viridiplantae; phylum Streptophyta; class Magnoliopsida; order Asparagales; family Amaryllidaceae; genus Allium; species Allium sativum. The sequence goes on from CM060923.1 coordinate 654,948,991, forward strand.
GAAAAGATTAAATCTTTTTATTTAGATTTAATGAAGTGTACCAATTAAATAATATTTAATTGAAATTGAATTGATATTGATTTTTGGGTTTATCGTGAACAGTGTTTTAAATAACACTTGTTCTTTAACCCGATAATTAATGGAATGGGATTTTGGGTTGTCGTGAACGGTATCTTAAATAATATTGTTCTTAGACCTAAAGGAGTTAAGAAAATCAGAAACTAACTGGAGATTAGTTAAGTTGAATGGTTTCAGAGGTATTGATCTGATGTTGGTTTCGGCCTTCGGGGTTAATACTTAGGGAATTGCTCACTTGCTAATTTACAGTTAGGGACTGATTGAAATGTGATGTGATTTTGGGTTTATCGTGAACCGTGTTTTAAATGACACTGATTCTTTAACCCAGTCACAGATTAAAACTAAGTGGAGTTTTAATGAATCTTTAATTATATTGAAAAGATCGAGAATGGAGTATCACCAGTTTTGCTCCAGGCGATAGTTAAATCTTTAATTAGATTTAAACGTGAAATGGTAATTGAATTTACCGATAACACTGTGGTGTTAGATATGTAGTATAACCAGTTTTACTTCATGGGATGAATAGGTTGGGATTGGGAAATTAAAACAAATGATTACTTCGGTAAGGTTCGCTAATCCCGACTAGTTTGAATTGATATTCAAAAATAGATTAAAGAATAAATTTAAAGGATTTATCTTTGATAAAATTAATGGGAACCTTTCCCTATGAATGTGAAATTTAGAAAGTAACTGTCGGTTAGATAAGCCGAATGGTTTTCTGGATATTGATCTGATGTTGGTTTCGGCCTTCGGGGTTAATATTTGGGGAATTATTCTCTTGTTAATTTACGGTTAGTGACTGATGAATTGGAATGAGGCGTATGTTGTGTTTGTGTAACACTTTTATAATATATACGCGAGTTATTCAGAAAGACCGGGTTTATCCCATTCTGAATAACTGATTCGACGTGGTGTCGAAGATGAAATCGGTGGTTGAAGACCGGAGGTCTTCACGTCGTTTGGGTGATTACTGATGATCTTTATTGGGCTGTACACCCAAGAAGATGGAAACAGTTGGTGATCGTCCAGACGTACTTGGAGATCGATGGATATGCGGGGTACTAGGTGCCTCCGGTTTCGTTCAGACCCAGAACGGACTTGTAAATGGACTGTGTGTCTGACATTGGATTTTAGTCCGTGTGATTGATTTCTATTAAATATATATCTGTTTGGCGGCGGAGAATTTATTCTCTTGCTTAACGCCCTTCTCTGAGACGTACGAGCTCAGGGGTTATATACTGATGGATATCAAACGCATGGAGTAAATTGCCTGTGTGGCATGCCTAAGTCGCAATTGATCGAGGCTTCTGTTGAAAAGCAAAGTCTTGTGGTTGATGATCGAAGCACAACCTTTGTGGCGTAACTTTGTGTAACGTTTGCTTCACGAGTTTCGCACCCCGGTTGTGAACCAAAAACGGGAGAGGACTTCAGGGAGGGCATGCGTTTCTTTCTAGCTAGGGTGGTGTCAGTGACCTACCAGCCCTGACATTTATATACTTTTCACCTATGTGGTTGTTGCTGTTGCGAGGCGCCTCACTTAGATCGGACGATCCGGGTCCGATGGAGCCATTCGTTGGCTCATTTACACCCCAAAGGGTGGGGAAACGCATGTTCAGGCATTTTAATCCACATCGGTGGACCGGCACCGACGATCCAAGGGTCACTCGAGCTCTGATCCTGAAGGGCGGGCTAGAGCGTCTCGAATCGGTTGAGGACTATCTTTTGCCTCGGTTCATAGATGGAAACCCAATTTCCAAATACGTGACTTTGCGATTTTGATTGTATAACCTATATATGGCGACATAGTGGTATGGGGCATTCATGCCGCCTATGATTGATACTTATGATTTGAAGTTGTTTTATACAATATACACTTATAATGGTATCAAATGATTTCTTTTAAACGTATCAAGCATTCCTGGCTATTATAAGGTAAAAACCCTATCCCCCGGCTTGCGTTGCATTGTGTGATAGGACCTGGGTCTTATAATAGCTTCATTTTTCTTTATTTAGCATTGCGCTGTTGTTTTATGCACTGGTATTCTTGGGAGGAAACCCGTTCCGTGTTATACGGCGTGGTCCATTGATTTACCGAACTTTAAAAATAAAGATTAACTGTTTTAGTTCTCACACCAGTCCCGTGACTGACCTGGAGTTTATTGTTTTGACCTAAACTCTGGGTGCCCCTATTTTGACACGGGCAGCTAGTAGTTTTGGTTTTGCAGATTTATATTCACAGGATCCTAGTTTACAGCTGGAATGATATCCGGAAAGCTTTGTATCCGTATATCTCTTCTAGTTGTGTACTGTATTATTTTCCGCTGCGATGTATTTAAATGTAATTTAAATCTCTGATATTTCTGTGTAATATTTATTCATTTATACTCTGTATATTCTTGTAATCTGATGCATTGTTGTAATATACAATGAAATGTTCTTCCGTATGCGTTCTATTTTGTCGTGTTCTCAAAACAATCAGGCGTTTTGAACGGTCTAGATCGGTTTAGCGACTGGTTCAGATCGAGCGAAATTCCTTGTTGTCACAATTTACATATGTACAAAAGAGGGTTAGTGCATCTTACCGAATGTAATGTGGCTCATGGAGAACCATGAGCTCTTCCCCGACAACGGCGCCAAGATTTGCTTGCGAACAAATCAAACAATTGTAAACAACTGTAAGATCCGTTCGGCTTTTAGGAAGATGTTGTTGACTTGGTTGGAGATCAAAGATATGGTGGACTTGGAGACAGTGGCAGAAGTGTTGAAGTGGGCTAGAATTGATTTTGCAGAAGTATGGGCGGGATGAGGCAGAGGGGTAGTGTTAGAGTTGTGAAGGGGACTTTGATGTGGTTTGAAGGCAGAATAAGGTGACTGGAAGATTGTGGTTGACGTGAATGTACTGAATGATTTTTCCTGGACTGGGAATTGTGATGGAAGTAGAGTTTTGGAAAGGGGGAGTTAAAGGGACGTGGCGTAGTGTGGTAAGAAGGAGATGTCATGTTGTGTTATTTAGGGTGATGGTTGTTGTGGTATTGTTTGCGTTGCGTTTGAGAAGAAGGGGAGTGATGATGCGATAGATTGGGTTATAAAACTAGTGATGTGTGGAATTTGCAGATGTGAGTGGATGGTATTGCGTTGAGCTGAAAAGAGTTGCGTATATGGTTTGGGAAGTGTTGTGGTGAAGGTGCGGTGATTGGTGAAGACTGACCTACGATGAGGAGATCGGGTTTAGGAAGAATTTGATTGGTGTGGACTGTGGAAGAAGACGTGAATAGAGGCGGCTGTTGATGGAAAGGGGACTGTATTTGGGAGGATGGTATGCAAAACGTGGTGATTTAGCAGAGAATATAAAGAGCATAGCAGAAGTTCTTTTTTTTAAATGAAGGAAAATAAAAGCAAAACTAGCAAAAAATATTTTTTTTGTTTTTTTAATGAAGGAAAACTAAAGAGAAAATTAAAAATATAAAAATAATATAACTCAAAGGATTTAGCAACAAAAATTATTTTGGTCCCCGGCAACGGTGCCAAAATTTGTTTGTGAACAAATCAAACAATTGTAAACAACTGTAAGATCCGTTCGGCTTTCCTATACAACAAGGATTGTTGTAGAGGGTGTCGAACTCTAGGACCAAAAATATTTAATTAATAAATCCAACCAATTTATTCCAGGATTTTGATTGATTGAAAACACAGAAAATAACAGCAATTAAAAAGAGAGATTTGTATAATAAGAGAAATCAATTAGGGGATAATGACATAGATTGGATTCACACTCATCAATAGCCAACAAATAAATATAGATCTAATTCATGTTTCTGTCACGTACTTGAATCAGCGATAATTAGGTTCTTAGAAAAAAAATAAGTAAATAACGACAAACATAGGCTATGCAGGAGCTGAGCTCTTAAACAACCATAGACTATCAGGACATATTCACTAATTAATTTCTAAAACCCTAAAATTAGATCTAAATATGATAATTGTTAGATCGAACACGAATATACCCTATGAAGGAGCATAGCTCTTAAACGATACAGGATATGAAGGTTCAGATCTAATTCTTGATTCAGATCCAGATCTACATGTATAAAGTCCTCATCTATTGGCTATGTGATTCATATTGAGTCATCTCTATTAGCGTCATCATCCCCCAATCAAAGGGGATTAGCCAGACATAGCTAAAGAAGAAGAGAAAAAGAAATTAAATAACATGAACATAAATAAAACTAAAACTAAATAGAACAGAGGAATAATGATTTTATTCCAAGAACAGAATTATAGAATAAAACCCAATGTGTTTTACAATGAATGAGATACAATGTATTTATAGCTGTTATGACAAAGGCTACTTGGCAAATTCCACAATGTGGGACAAAACCCCTTTTCCAAAATAACACATTAATCAAATAGCTCAGTGTGAACGCGTGCAGCGCATGAATGAGAAGCCTTGCAAATTACATGATATGGGACAAATAACTTAGCCCAATTAGCTACTAGACCAATGTGAATGCATGCAGATGTCATGGAAAATAGGTTGCGGGCTTCAACTCCAATTGACTTGAGAATGAATAACAACTCCAAGTGATCGTTATGGAAAAGAATTGAATCTTGTCTTTAAAATATGCAGCAGAAGGCGAATGAATAGCAACTTTTCTTCAGGTCTTCAAGCTTTAATCCAGCTCTAAAATTCAACACTCTTCTCGCACAAATTCTTCAATCTTTTCGACAATTAGGTGCATTAATCCATTCATAAAAAATAATCTGTAAACACAACTATAAATGCACAATATCAATTATTTAAAAGATAAAATTAGATAAATATACGGATAAAATATACACATTTATGTGTATTATCAATCAACTTGCACTATCCTAATGTCCTCGTGTTATTTAGGTCTCGTCCCTAGAGAAACCATTTGGTTGCACAAGAGTGAGTACAAGGTTTCACCGCTTTAGGGCTAAAAGAGTTAAACGTAGAAGTTGGATTAGCACTAGTCCTTTGCTTCAATTTGAATGGGAATATTGCTCGTGCTACATCCGCCTTTTCCATATCTTGCTGGAATAGATTTCAGTGAAGGCAGTTTTTGTTTTGAAGGTGCAGATTGAGCTATCTTTCTACTGATATTCTTAATGTTTATTTAATACTGAACTTATAGATGGTCACCCTTAACCAACCCTATTCTCTGCATTAGTAGACAACATTACTAGATAATTTTCTTTACTAATGTAGGTCTCAAGATGGGGCTCCATCTAAAGAGTTTCTCAATGATAATTTAGAGGCATCTGCATTGTAAGTGGACATACATGATTTTTTTTTTTTTTTGGCAAGCTTCAAAATTTTTGTAGCAAGCCTCTTTTCGCTTGCCTTTTTTTTTGGGATAATCTATGTTCAAACTTCCCATGTTGATGTGTGACTCATTTAGCATGTTATTTCTAAAATGGTAAGTTAAGACTAGATTTATCTTATGATGCAGAAAACAATCTTTGCTTTTATTAGTGGTCTAACCATCATTTATTACCATATCATCTTTAATTCATGTTGTTTTTCTAATGTATTGATTTGCAGAGTTACTTCCTATATTTTCACCTATCCACTTTTTATCTTTAGGTGATGTTAGGTGAATCTCCTTGGAAAGAAGTTTTGTGGTGGTTTTCTTTTGTTATCATTAATTCTCTCTTAGGAGAGACAGTGATGTGGAAACCCTCAACAACACCAAAAGTTTCTGCAACACAAGATCGAACATTTTGCTACCATGATATGACTAGTCAAAGGTCATAGAAATAGTTCGCACTCCACCTGCGGAGCATGGCACCTCATTGTTTATAAGCAATATTTTAGAATTTTGGTGTTGTTTTTGTTCTTTTGGCATTGATGTTTTTTCTTTTCCAACAATTATTTCTTTGCTTTGTCATACTCATTTATTGATGACTACTACTGTCTTTGTTAAATTGCATGATGATTCTATGGTATTTCTATATTTTGGAAATATTTTGGGCGTCGTTCGCACTTATTTATAATTTGAATTGAAAGTAAAATTCCACTTTTCTTTATCTAACTAATAGTTATTTTAAAGCTGTAAAGAATAGATATATATATGGTAATAAATTTTAGCAAAGGATATGTTATGTGTTGTTTTATCATATTTATTAGTATTTTTTGTCTTTTCCCTCAAAGTTAAAATTTATTTTTGGGTTTTGGGAATTTTCTATAAAGGTCCAATTTTTGAGATTTATGTGTAATTTTGTTTCGTGCATTTTTGAGTAATCGACTTTGGTCTACACTGAAACGTGATTTGAATCGTTTATGTTTCCAGAAACTAATTTTTGGAACTTTTTGCTAACATCATTTAAGAAGGTCTTTCAAAGTTTTAAAATTTTCAAATTCGTGTTTTTGTTTTGAAAGTTGTTTATGAATGGTTATCTATGAAATGTAATAACTGCAAAAATTTTGGGCACTCTAGTGATGCTTGTAAATCTTTTAAAGTCTGGGCCCCTATGGTTGATTCTAGCATGGTTAGAGGGATGGATATTGATGAGCGAGTGGTTTCTCAAGACAAGAATAGTACTGATATTGCAGAGTTGATTATGTCTCCTAATGTGACTAATTTTGCACATAAGGGTTCTAAAAATAAGGCTGCTGAAAATAGAATAGCAAGTATTATTAATGAGGAAGATAATGTCTTTAATTCTAACCGTTTTACTATGTTAATTGGCTCTAGTCTATGTAAGCAGGACAAAGATGGAATTCCTCTTGATCCAGGTAATGCAAAAGGAGTGAATGCTTAGGATAATTCTATTTAGGATATGGTTGTGAATGATATGTTGCATGAGAGTGTTAAAATGTTGTTAAAGGATATATAAGTAGCATAAGGATCATTAATGATTCAGCAAGTAAGAATATAAAAATTCCTTGCATTGCTGCTAGAGATAATGAAGACACTTCAATTCAAACAAAGGTATGTATCTCCCCTATATATGATCAACAACAAATAAATAATAATGCCCTACAACATAGTATGATGGATTATCCAGACTGTTCTTCCACTAGTAGTATTAAATGAAGGAATAAATTCAAGGGTAGTAAGTTAAGTGATAGTGTGGTTATTCGTGATGACCCCTTGGTGGAAACAAATCCCATGTGGATTAAGTTGGTGTCCCAAATTAAAACAAGATCTAAAACAAAGATTGCTAGGGAGGAAGGTGGTAATCCAGGAAGTGTGATGAATGGAGGTATATATAAAAAGTAATGTTAAGAATAATACTCAGTGTTCTTTAGCCTTTTTTTTGTGGAGTTTGGGTTTTAGTTGTGGTTGGCTGCATTTTTATTAATGTGCTTGGAGAGCTTGGGGTAAGGGTGTACCTTGGTTTTTTGCTTGATGGCTTGATCTCTGGTCCCTTAGGAGATTATTGTGCTATAATCACTGCTTTTCTATTAACTTTGTGGCTCTTATGTCTACTGTGTAGTGGATTTTCAAGCTAGGTTTTTAGAGCGTTTTAGCTTGGGTTAGCTTAAGGGTTCCGAGATTTTATTCGGTTTTTGGTGCTAGTTTTTTGATTCTTGTGTAGCAATGTTCACTTTGTATGGGTTTTCTTTGTTTTGGCTTGCCGTTTGTATTATTGTTTTTCATTGTTTTGTAGTTGATTTGAGTTGGTTTGTCTTTTCTATATTTATTGTATTTGTTTTGTGTGTTGTATTATTTTTAGCCAACTTAAACTCTTTATGAAATTTTGTAATGTAGTTAAGCACCCTGTTTGTAATGACCCGCATTCTACGCATCATAGGATCGTAGAATATTTATTTTTTTCACATACGAATTCGTATGGTCATGTACCATGGGAGACGACTATTGGGGTCATTTCCCATATTCATGATTTTTGCTGATTTTTAAATGATCGTTTTAACCCCAGTTGATCTTGTTTTGACCATAATTTTTGGTTGGAAAGGAATTTTGACCCGAAACCACTTCCATTGGCTCCGGATGATGGTTTACAATTCCGTAGAGTGGTTAAATTAGCCAAACGGACTCACCGTTTGGGAGATATGGATGAAACAAGTTTCAGATGGCGAAAAACAGCTTAGATGGGCTTAACCGGGTGATTAACAGCTAGGCCCAAAGGGGAATTTCGGGATTAGGAGTATAAAAGGGCTGTTAGGCCTTGGAGAATACCTTTTTCTCATTTTTCAGCCATCACTATTCTTAAATGTTCCTTGTGTTCTTCCTCTGTCCTCTAGTAGACCAAAATATCATCCACGAACACAAGGACAAACTTGTTCATCTGATCTCTGAATACCCTATTCATAAGATCCACAAAATATGTTGGGGCATTGGTCAACCCGAATGGCATGACCAACCACTCGTAAAATCAAGACGGCGTCCGAAATGTCGTTTTAGCTATACTCTCAGCTTTCACTCTAAGCTGATGAAAACCTGTCGCGAGATCCAACTGAGAGAATACTCTCGCGCCACTCAACTGATCAAACAAATCATCTATCCCCGGTAGAGGATACTTGTTCTTCCTCATCACTTTATTCAACTCGCGGTAGTCTACACACAAACGAAGAGAACCATCCGCCTTGGTAGCAAACACAACTGGTGCTCCCCATTCAGAAGCACTCCTTCTGATAAATCCCTTTTTCAAAAGATCGCTAACTTGCACCCGGAGCTCTCGCTGATCCCTTGGTGCCATACGACGAAGTGGCATCACTATAGGTCTGGCATCTTTCACTAAATCAATACGGAACTCAATCTCTCGGTATGGTGGAAGCCCGATCACTTCCTCGAAAACGTCTGGATACTGGCCAACCACGGGCAAACCTGACAACTCACTATGCGGGATGTCAAGGGAATTTAGAAAACTAGCCATTACCCCATCACCGGGTAGACCACCAAACACTACCCTCCGTCCATCATCCGCTCTAGTTGTCACCAAAAAGCCCTCACGGTCTACCACCACCCCATATCTTTGGAGCCAATCGGCTCCTAAAATAATGCCAAACCCAGTAAAGCCTAAAACAAAGCAATCACAAACAAACATGCATCCATGACTCGATAAGACCACATTACGACAAATCATGCTAAGGTTAGTCAAACCACCAATCGGGTTCGTCACTACTAAAGGTCTATCGACAATCTTGGGCTCCAATCCCAACCTATCTACTAGGTCACTAGATATGATAGAACTGGGAGCTCCGGTTTCAAATAAAACTCTAACAGGAACATCATAAACAGAAAGCATACCTTGAATAACGACATTCTTTCCCTTCTCCGCCACAGTTGGGGCATTAGACGAAGAAGTAAGAGCATTAAGGGCATATGCTTTCACCATCTGCTTTTCTTTCGGGGGTTGCGGACACTTGTCCTTGTGATGTCCCACTTGGTCGCAGTTGAAGCACTTCCTATCCGCTGGCTTGGCACAACAATTACTAGCATAATGGCCCTACTTACCATAGCTGAAGCACTCAACATCTTTCTTATTCTTTTTCTGGCCATCCTTATTCTGGTTCTTCTTCCTCTTATTCTGAGAACCACTCTTGCCTCCACCACTTGCTTGCGCCTTTGGCTCCTCTGCAGATGCAACCTCAGTCTTCGACTTAGGGTAAAGACTTTTTGATCTTAAAGCCTTCCCCACAATCAATTCAAACCTCTCATCTATGTCGTTAATAAGCTTTTCCCCTAAGTATCCATCCAAGCCAGTTATGAACTTCTCATTCTTCTTCTCGGCAGTATCAATAAGAGATAACCCATATTTCGATAAGGTATCGAACTCAGCAATAAACTTTGAGACAGCTCTGCCATTTTGCTTGAGTTCCAAGAATTTCTTAAACAACACTGACTTCTGAGCGGCTGGAATGAACTTATCGATAAAGCCAACCTTAAACTGATCCCAAGTAATCTGATCTTCGGGAGTAGTTGCCTTTATAGCATTCCACCAATTCATTGCCCGTCCTTGTAGCTGACGGGATGTTAGCCTTATGATAACCCCAAACTTCCATGGCATGAAAGTAGGAGTAATCATTTGGAATACAACATAAATATAATATAACAAGTCACAGAAACAACATAGTAAAGGAAATCCATATAGTAACGACATCATAGCAGCGGAAATATAGTGTCATCAACAATAGAAAATCCACAGTCACAGAATTCTAAGTTACTACATCAAGTTTACAGAAAAATGACATGAATCCCAATTCCAAAATAAATGACATGAAATGGAAATAAGTCTAATGTCTGGAATAAAAAAGGAAATGCGACAAAAGCAAATGATAGAAGGTCTTCGAAGCTCCAAGTCATCACCTCTACGTCAAAAGCTGGTCCAAGGAAAATGATAAGCAGCTTCAAAGGAAAGACTCCAAGCAAAAGAATACCTGTTACTTGGCTGCCCGTGTAGAAAGGAGGGCACCCGAGTTTGCAAAAAGGTGAAACAAACTATGGGTCAGTCGTGGGACTGGTGTGAGAATTCTTAACTAACTTAACTAATATTAATAAGGCAAATCCAAAGACCACGCCGCTAACGCGGAACGGGTTTACTCTAATGGATTGCCGTGCATAATTTAAAGTGTCATAACAGATAATTAAATACATCGTAAACAACGCAATGTCTTTGGAAAAATGGAATCACCATAAGACCCAAGTCCCATCACACAATGCAACGCACACCAGAGGATAGGGTTTTACCTTATGATGATTAAACATGCTAAATACGGCAAATACGAATCTAATATTATCATTAATGTATATGAAAATGTTTCAATCATAAATGTATCAATCCTAGGAAGCATAGATACCCATATATTATGCCTCCGTACTAGTAATACAATCAATTTCGTCGGTTCGTATTTGGATTTTTGGTTTCCATCATGAGTCAAGGCTAGAGAGGAGCTCCTTACCGATTCGAGCACTCTAGCTAGTGTCTCAGGATTCCCCGCGGAGAACCCTTGGATAGCTGCAGGGCCGGTCCGCAAATATAGCTTAGCGGATTAGTTATACCTGAACACACGTTTCCCGATCCTATAGGACCTATCTGAGGCACCTCATTCCATCATCCACATAAGTAAAATGTCAGGCTGTGTCAAACCCAAACACCACTTCTAGCTAGAAAGAAACGTGCTGCTCTCCCTGCGTTCCCTTCCCCCGTTTTAGACTCTACCGGTTTGTGAGGCTCGTGAAGTTACGTAATACACAAAGCTCTGCTTATTCAAGCGGTGCTTTGATCGTCACCACAAGGTTCTGCTTTTCAACAAGAAACCTTGATCATTGCATCTTAGTATGCCACACTGTCACCCCATACCGTGCCGTCGATCGTCCGTCGATATATAAACGGGTGTTAAGTAGAGAATAAATCCTCCACCACCAACATTTATATATTAACAAAAAATCAACAACATGATATTCAACGGGGTACGATGTTAGACACACAATCCATTTATACTTATGCTCTGGGTCTGAGCGAAAGTCAAAGCCGTGAAATAAACACATACGTTTGGCCAATGACCTTGACTCTTGAATTGGGAGCAAGTCAATTCAGGATCTCGATCGCTGTCCATTCGAGGGAAGATTTACGGTCTTCATACGTCGTCTCATACTTCAATTCTCTAGCATCGTTTGGTTTAATTTGGGATGAGAGTAACTCGGAGTTCCCAAACAACCTCGCATACTTATAGTTTTGGAAAACTATTTCATGTCGTTATATTATTTTATAACGGCTAATTCTTGTTCTAATTATTTAAAATAATTAAACTACTTATTTAACGACGCATTCTCAGAATCCTATTTTTATTTATATTAAAAATAAAATAAAATGCAAACTTGCATTACATAGTGCAATTCATTTATATTAACATTAAGAATGCCAATGTTGTCTTATGGTTAAATCCCCTTTTTAATTTACATTAAAAATGATGTAACTCAATCCTACAGTTAATTCTCTTTTTTATTTACATGATAAAATAATGTTAATTTTATCCTACGGTCAAATTCACTATATATTAACATTAAAAATGTAAATTTCATCCTACGTTATAAATTCTCTTTTATGTTAACCTTATAAAATAATGTTAATTTCTCATACAATGTAAATTCTTATTTTTAACATTAACAAAAATGTTAACTTTGTCATACGATGAAATTCTAATTTTAACATTAACAAAAAATGTTAACTTTGTCATACGATGAAATTCTAATTTTAACATTAACAAAAATGTTAACTTTGTCATATGATGAAATTCTAATTTTAACATTAACAAAAATGTTAACTTTGTCATACGATGAAATTCTAATTTTCACATTAACAAAAATGTTAACTTTGTCATACGATGAAATTCTAATTTTAACATTAACAAAAAATGTTAACTTTGTCATACGATGAAATTCTAATTTTAACATTAACAAAAATGTTAACTTTGTCATACGATGAAATTCTAATTTTAACATTAACAAAAATGTTAACTTTGTCATACGATGAAATTCTAATTTTAACATTAACAAAAATGTTAACTTTGTCATACGATGAAATATGTTAACTTTGTCATATGATGAAATTCTAATTTTAACATTAACAAAAATGTTAACTTTGTCATACGATGAAATTCTAATTTTAACATTAACAAAAATGTTAACTTTGTCATACGATGAAATTCTAGTTTTAACATTAACAAAAATGTTATGTGAACTTATCATACGATCAAAATCTTTTTTATTAACATTAAATATAAAGGTGAATTTCCACATGTCCAATATTTATGGCAAATCCAATTACATCAATGATTCAAAGAATAAAGGTGATCTATTCGAATTTACTATATACAAACAAATGGTTCATGAATATCAATAAACATGGTTGGTAAAATTATCTAACCATGATCATAGAAACTACAACTCAGGTTTAACATTGAAATTTACAGATCTAGTGTCATAGCATCACAACAATTCAGATTTATAACATACACAACATACATCGCAGATTCACAACACGCAAGATTGATTAAATCATTTAATTTAATTAAAAGTGAATTCTCACCTTGACTGGATAAGAAAATAATAATAATCCAAATAATTTCAGAATGCTCCAATCAATCACTGTAGATCCTATTCGTTGTCACGATCCTAACGGATCTGAAATTTTCAGATTCGAAATTTGTATGTGTTAGTTATTGATGTTTGAACAGTTCTGACTTTTAACAACTGACTGTGTAACGCTTAAAAGCGTGGCAAAACTGAAATCAAATTATACCTTTGAATTTTCAGAATGTTCAAAATTTCAATTCCAGTTTTCTCGATCTATGGTCGATGGTTTCAGACACTGTTTGTTGGAGAAGGACCGGGGAAGAGAGGCCTTTGATCGGCCAGAGGGGGGATGGGCTCGGCGGCGCCTGGTGGGGCCCAGGGGGGCGCGACCGTCGGATCTTCTCGGGCTCGGGGCGGCTTCGACAGGCGACGGGGGGTGATGATTCAGGTACCAAATCGAAGAGCTCGCGAAGAGCTTCGAAACGGGTATTGGAACGAAGATTTTCTTTGAGTATCGGAGGAGAAATCGAAGCTCAAAGAATTGAGCAATTCACGGGTTACGGCTGTGCAAAATGGAGGAAGAAGATGGCAGTATACGGGCGTATTTATACCAGTATTTCTAGGGTTTTATTTTATTATTTATTTAATTAATTAATTATAGAAATTAGTGTTTTCTCGTACGACCTCCAAACGAAGCTCAACGACTGTCAAACTTAATGTTTTGACGTCTTCTGAACGCGATGGCGCTACTGCCAAGGTCTAATTCTGAAGTTATAGTCATGTTTCTTTTTTTATTTTAAAACAAATCATTTAATTTAATTTCGAACGTACCTGTTAATTCCACTAGGGCCACATACTAGTTCAGAAAAATCCAGAAAAATTATTTTTGGTTTTCTTATGTCAATACGGTCCTAACAAAATTTATTTCGCCTCATTCTGAGACTGTTTGAAAAATGGCTATTTTTCAATCAATTAATTTTGACCAAAACTGACAAAACACAAATTCTTTTGCCACGCTTACATGCTAGCTTCAAAAATCATGAAATTTGAAACCTAGCAATAGTTTTACATTCCGGACCCAACAAAAGTGGTTTCGCTGAATTCCGAGGTCGTATGCAAAATGTCAATTTTCAAGGGCGATATATTTCTATAGCGACCTTTCTGAAAATTCATTTGGCCATAACTTTTGATTTTCGCTATGAAACTTCGATTTTTCGGATTCGTTAAAAAGGTACCCATTAACAGATTTAGATATTTTTCGTTTCACCAAAATCCGGTTTATTCTGCATCCTGTGCAGTAGGTCAAAGTTCAAGTTTGACTTTTCAAACTACCTTCCTATTTCTAATTCTCTATGCAATTTATTTTTGGCTTAACTCTGCGTTAAATTTGCTCAACAAATTCCCATTCATTTTTATTTGAAATAATTTATTTTAAATTTTTAAACACCCCTAAATGAAAATTTTAAATTGACCCCAAATTTCAGGGTTGTTACAATCTCCCCTCCTTAAGGACTTTTCGTCGTCGAAAGGAAGAAGGAAAAAAAATAGAAGAGTAGGAAACAACACAGGGAATACTGAAAAGATTAAACGTACCTCAAAACAAAACCTAATCGGAGGTATCCACTTTGCAGTTGGGATAGGCCTGTTTGATGCTCTCTTCCGTTTCCCAAGTGCAGTCTCTAGGGTCCCCACCCCACTGCACCTTGACTAGGTTGATTCTTTTATTCCTCAACACCCTAGTTTCTTTGCCAATAATTTTCAGTGGCTCTCTTCTCACTGCTAGGCTTGGGGTAATTTCCAAATCTTGCTGTGCAGCTACCTCCACAACCAGATCCGGATCATTGACATGCCACCGAAGTTGAGATACATGGAATACATCGTGCACTCCAGGCAACCAATCGGGCATCTGAATTCTGTAAGCCAGGGTGCCAATCTTTTCAAGAATAGGGAAAGGGCCTATGAATCTGGGTGCTAGTTTCCCTGTTTTTCCAAAACGGATAACACCTCGCATTGGAGCGACTTTCAGATAGACATAGTCACCTACATCAAAAGCTAGCTCTCGCCTTCTTACATCAGCGTAACTTTTGTGTCTACTTTGTGTCGCCAATAGCCGCTTCTTAATAAAGTCAATTTTGTCCGAAGCTTCTCGGATCATGTGTAACACCCCACCTCCGTTAAGGTCACTCACAAAGGGAATGCCTTAACTTTGGTGGAGCATTTTAGTAAACAGAACAGAAACTTACAAGACCGATAAAACAGTACTTGAAAATTTTTAACTTTATTACAACGGAAACAGAAATCAATATGGTTACATCCTTTCAAATCTCAGAATTCAAGTACAAAATATCAGTCTTGTACAAAAGCCTTCAAAATGCATGGTTTAAAATCATAATCCCCACAGAAGAAGAAAAGCCAACTTTAAGCACTTCAAGCAGAAGAAATCCGGATCTAACTAGAGTATTCCCTCCTTAGAAAACCTGGGGGGGGGGGGACAAAAGAAAAGAGGCGAAACAACAAGGGTCAGACATAAAGTCTGGAAAGTCCAGTGACTTTCAGCATATGAACAGATAATAATAATATGACATGAACATAAAACTGGATGAGAGATAACTGTAATAGGTGTAGCAGATATAACAGAAGAACAGAATGACATAAACTATTGCTTTACACTTCTCTGCACTAATACTAGTATAACAGAATTAGGTGCCACCCTAATGTCTAAACAGAAATGGGTACAGAATAATTTAACAGAAACAGATTGCTAATAATGGGCCTTTACTACCCGATCAGAAACAGACAGAAGCAGAAACAAATTAATCCCTACGGAAACAGAATGTAGAATTAGGTGTACACTAGTAATGGGCCTTTACTACCCGAACAGACGGTACCACGCAGAAACAGACAGGTGTTACCACCCAACAGAAACAGACGGTACCAACAGAAACAGACAGAACTAAGTGTACCCTAAAACCCTACCCCAAGCGGTCGGCTCCCTAATACATAAATATCCTGTGTCGGCCCCACAGTAGGGTGTATCACTCCCTAAAGTGACAACAAATTGGCACAGACCTATTTACAGATGTCACGGCGTCTTACATCCTCAGAGGCAGACCGGGATCCATTCACGCACATGACCCGGTTGGAACGCACCATCAACACCCCTCGCCATTATCAGAATGAACCACTTATAATTAGTTCAGTAAGCGTGCCCGGACCCTACCTACTGTTGGGTCAAAGTTTTGATACCAGAAAGGGTTACTGACTAATATGGGTCACAAACAACAGATGACACAAGTAATTTCCCTCCTAACCTTGTGTCCCCAGACTAACAGATTTCAGATTAACTTGTTTACAAGTTCAGACATACAGAATTCAGATTTACTAGTTCACAGATTAAGTTAACAAGTTTTCAGACTAACAGATCAGATGTACAGATTTTCAGATTTGTCAAACTTTGTATTGGGCCTACAGATTCATGGACGGGTTTTCTACACCTATTAATCCAGTTGGTTTAACCCTATTTCCCCCAATACGTTTTAGACGTCATTCTTATCTTAGATTTGCATTAATTAATTATTAATGCCCAGACCTCTCACATTAGGTCGCTAGCTTGTGGCAGCTAGATGTGCCGGGCTGTTCCGGGCAAACTTCTGCCACAAGCCAGACCTAACCTCGTGTCTTGAGCAGGTTATGACTAACTTCTCACATTAGAACCTATTGTTTGCGGCCACTGGATGTGCCGGGCGGTTCCGGGCAGATTTACGTCGCAAACTCATTCTAACCTCGAGTTAGCCATATTCATCTTTGCGGCCAATTAATTAATTATTTACCGTTTATGCGCACACCCAATATATATGCCAATTCAGATTATATCATTAACAGAATGATCACATCAACTCAACTGATATAGCAGATAACAGATTTTAGCAGATTGGGTGACTAAACAAATCAGCAGGATAGGCATTTCAACAGATTAAGCGGATTAGCAGAGCAGATTACAAATTAGGCATATCTACAGATTTAGTTTAGCAGATTTAGGCGATTCAACAAATTTAGCCTACACTTATATGCCAAATCATGGTCATAATTCATAATTCAACATAGGCTACAGATTTTTAGTTAATCATTGCATAGTACAGAAGAATCTCTAAAAACTCCAAATCATATGCCTAGACTCACATAAAACAAAGGTTGAGTAGATGATCATGGGTAGACCTAACTCAATAGGTAAATTCCCAAATCATGGTATGAATTGTGCCAAGTTATAGCCTTTATTGCTAATTATCCAAAAATCCATATTTAGGCGTGTTCACATTTATAGTTATCCTATTCTAATATAGGTCCTTTATGCCTAAACAACATGTTCGTTTCAGCCCAAGTCATAATATGTCCAAGGATCTAGATCTATGAAATGTCCTTTAGTTCCGATCTTAATATTCCAGATATTACAAGTCATATATTACCATATGATATTCCCAAACTGTCATATATGCACAGATTTAGATCTAGTTTACAACCTATGTCCTTTATTCAATTCAGTCACAGATCAGTCCAATTTATGCCTTAGATTTATGTTCTAGGTTCCAAGTTCAACCAATGTTCTTTCCTTAAATCAGTCTCATATCGGTCATGCCCAATTTATGCACATTCATTTGATTGTCCCAAACATTTTAGCGTATGTTAATCTCTTATAAGATTGGCTCAGGATCGTGGTAGCCTGGCTATAGAACAGAAAGAGAAAAGAGGTACAAAATAAGATAAATCAAATCAGAACAGAACAGATACAACCTCAGATTCAGGTTTAGAATTCATGTCACAATCAAAATTAACGTTTATAGCGGAGAATAACTGTACTTGCCTTGATTGGCTTAAAGAAAGAACTTTAGTTGTTGCAGAATTGTTGCAGAAGCTTTTATCTCAAATTTGAATTGAATTGCTTAGGTTGATGTTGATTAGCTTCTAGTTTTGATTCTAGCAGAGTAGCGACGCCATTTTTATTTTTATTAGAACAGAGGCAGAGAAGAAGCAGAATAGAATTGTGTGTAGAGGAGGCTAGGTCTTAGGATCTATTTATAGTTGTAGTTAGTTGTTTTAGGCCTTTAGATAAACCCTAAAACAGATCAGAACCGTCAGAATTCGTCACAGACTCACCAAAACAGCCCAAAAACCCATCCAGGTGCACCCAGGCCGACCTGGCTCGACCAAGGGGGGGTCGACCTCCAAGTCGACTCCCCCGTCGACCTGGGGGGGAGGTCGACTCCCAGGTCGACCCCCGTGTCGACCTGCCCAGTTCTGGGCTGACCGAAACCTTCTGAATCTTGTTTTGGCCATATCTTGGTCATACGGACTCCGATTTTCGAATAATCGGACTCTATTTCACGTATTTTTTCGAGAGGAACGCAATGGTGATGTCCATTTTACCTAATTACTGTTTCTTGAATTAGTTATCCTTATTTTACTATCTTTTCAGTAACATACGCCATTATCGAACTAATTTTTCTTCTCTTCCATGTATTAATTAATTCTCCTTATGCATCACCATTATTTACGTATCCTAAGCATATTTTCATATATTTTATTTCATTTTTAATTATACCTAAAAATGCGGGGTGTTACATTCTCCCCTCCTTAAAGGATTTCGTTCCTGAAATCTTCAAGTTAAGAAGAATGTGTCCTACCATCCAATCATCCATCTACTCAGTCACCAATCACAGGCATTCATTGTCCTTAAGAGATTTCTAATGCTGTATGAACATATGCAAGAAGTGTGTGTATATGTTCCTTGTCTAATGCAAAGATCAGGCGGTCCACAAATTCAGTTGACCTCCTTAATGCGAATTATGCCAGTGCCATGAGTCCAACATGTATGCAATTTTCCTACTCGATACATATCATTTCTATATGAGTGCACAACCATTCAGTCATATGCAACATCCATGTGCTGAGTCAATCAATTTGCATCCACAAAAATTGAAAATGCTCACACATCCATATGCAGTATGAGAGTGTTTTCGAGCCGATCTAGTGGCTAGTGTGTGTATATGCGTCCACTAGCAACCACTAGCAACCACTTGCATCCACTTGCAACCATCAAACATAACATGTCTCAAACACATGTTTACACCCATTAGGATTCCTATCTATAAGTTGAACACTCGATCGATAGGATAGAGTCTAGTGATGGAAGCGAGTACAGATCGAACGAAGACTTTGTTCCCATTAGACATTGGTTGAGAAAATAATTCCCCTAAGTATCAACCCCAAAGACCGAAATCAATATCAGATTGACACTCAGAGGATTACCTTCTATAGACAATGTCAAAACTGGAAATCAGAATTATTCAGATATTTACAGACTACTGATACAGATCAGGTTCCCTAATGATTCTTAGGAAGCTAAGCATGATAAAATCATATCCCACAAAAACTCAGAATATATGTGTCATATTTGACGCCTAACACAGATACCCCTCAAACCTTAATCTCAAACAGATGAGCCATAACCCTTATGGGTCTGAGCCTACAGCAGAATTCAGAAATAATACTAGTATTAAAGTGCAGAGTATCGATTACAAAATCAAAATACCAGAATCAGAAAAAGTCTTAATCCATAATCAGATAAAGAAATTAAACCTACTATAGAAATTTTCCTATTTCTATCCTAGCCACTAGTCTCAAGATTATTCGCCTGCCCTCCTTGTCCTCGTCTCTTCGGGCAGTCCCTAGTGAAGTGTCCCATCTCCCCACAGTTGAAGCAAGCGCCCTTCCTTTTTCTGCAATCCTTGTTCAGATGAGTCGAGCTTCCACAAGTAAAGCACTTTTTCCCCTTCTTATCATCAGTCTTTTCATCCTTCCTTTGTGTTTCCTTTTTGGGCCCCGCTTTCTTATTCGGTGGTTCTTCCTTCTTTGTCTCTTTCGGGCCCTTGTCTTCCTCGTGCAGTAGTGCCATGTCCACCAATTTCTCGTAAGTCGCTCCCATAGGTACGTGGGTCATGGCTAAGCTGTGCAGTGGCTCGTTCAATCCTTTAACAAAGCGGAGAGCCTTT
The DNA here is from genome assembly GCA_030737875.1 of Allium sativum. Lineage (NCBI taxonomy): Eukaryota > Viridiplantae > Streptophyta > Magnoliopsida > Asparagales > Amaryllidaceae > Allium > Allium sativum. The sequence goes on from CM060923.1 coordinate 654,969,122, forward strand.
TTATGCTGAGTGTTGACTAAATCCAATCCGAACCTAGCCAGTTGGTTGAACTGGTTGACGTATTCCTTGACCGTCATACTTCCTTGCTTAAGAGATAAGAACTTTTCCAGTTGTAAACTTCGTTCTGCTTGCGAGAGGAATTTTGTCTCAAACCTTGTTCTGAAATCCATCCATGTCCCGACCGGCCTCTTGGCGTTAGTGACTTCCCACCAGTAGGAAGCTTCGTCTTTGAGCAACCATACCGCCAACTGTACCTTCTGCCTATCGTCCACCTTGAAGATAACGAATAGATCCTAAGTTTCTTTGAGCCAATTCCTCGCTTCTACGAATGATTCAGTTCGTTTGAAATCCTTTCCACCCATGGCCCTAAAATCTCAACAGATCTTTGAGAAAGCAATTGCACGAGGAGGGGGTGGGGGAGGGGGATCATTTGCTGGAACTGCAGCGGCGGTCCTAGCCTCAAGGTATTGACGAAACCAATCGGGTACATGGACACCCTCTGGTATCTCAGATGTTTCAGACATGCTGAAACGAAAAAGGAAAGGTTCAATAAAAAAAAGGACTGAAAGAAAGATATATGGCTCTTGGGGATCATGTTTTTCAAAATAAGATTTAATTTTGAAAATACTTCCTTTTAAAACCTTTTTGAAAATAGTTTTCAAAAACTTTTATCCAATCTGGTAACCTTTAGCTCTGATACCAAGTGTAACACCCCACCTCCGTTAAGGTCACTCACAAAGGGAATGCCTTAACTTTGGTGGAGCATTTTAGTAAACAGAACAGAAACTTACAAGACCGATAAAACAGTACTTGAAATTTTTTAACTTTATTACAACGGAAACAGAAATCAATATGGTTACATCCTTTCAAATCTCAGAATTCAAGTACAAAATATCAGTCTTGTACAAAAGCCTTCAAAATGCATGGTTTAAAATCATAATCCCCACAGAAGAAGACAGGCCATACTTTAAGCACTTCAAGCAGAAGAAATCTGGATCTAGCTAGAGTATTCCCTCCTTAGAAAACCTGGGGGGGGGGGGGGAAACGGAAGAAAAGAGGCGAAACAACAAGGGTCAGACATAAAGTCTGGAAAGTCCAGTGACTTTCAGCATATGAACAGATAATAATAATATGACATGAACATAAAACTGGATGAGAGATAACTGTAACAGGTGTAGCAGATATAACAGAAGAACATAAGGACATAAACTATTGCTTTACACTTCTCTGCACTAATACTAGTATAACAGAATTAGGTGCCACCCTAATGTCTAAACAGAAACGGGTACAGAATAATTTAACAAAAACAGATTGCTAATAATGGGCCTTTACTACCCGATCAGAAACAGACAGAAGCAGAAACAGATTAATCCCTACGGAAACTGAATGTAGAATAAGGTGTACACTAGTAATGGGCCTTTATCACCCGAACAGACGGTACCACGCAGAAACAGACAGGTGTTACCACCCAACAGAAACAGACGGTACCAACAGAAACAGACAGAACTAAGTGTACCCTAAAACCCTACCCCAAGCGATCGGCTCCCTAATACATAAATATCCTGTGTCGGCCCCACAGTAGGGTGTATCACTCCCTAAAGTGACAACCAATTGGCATAGACCTATTTACAGATGTCACGGCGTCTTACATCCTCAGAGGCAGACCGGAATCCATGCACGCACATGACCCGGTTGGAACGCACCATCAACACCCCTCGCCATTATCAGAATGAAACACTTATAATTAGTTCAGTAAGCGTGCCCGTATCCTACCTACTGTTGGGTCAAAGTTTTGATACCAGAAAGGGTTACTGACTAATATGGGTCCCAAACAACAGATGACACAAGTAATTTCCCTCCTAACCTTGTGTCCCCAGACTAACAGATTTCAGATTAACTTGTTTACAAGTTCAGACATACAGAATTCAGATTTACTAGTTCACAGATTAAGTTAACAAGTTTTCAGACTAACAGATCAGATGTACAGATTTTCAGATTTGTCTAACTTTGTATTGGGCCTACAGATTCATGGACGGGTTTTCTACACCTATTAATCCAGTTGGTTTAACCCTATTTCCCCCAATACGTTTTAGACGTCATTCTTATCTTAGATTTGCATTAATTAATTATTAATGCCCAGACCTCTCACATTAGGTCGCTAGCTTGTGGCCGCTGGATGTGCCGGGCGGTTCCGGGCAGACTTCTGCCACAAGCCAGACCTAACCTCGTGTCTTAAGCAGGTTATGGCTAACTTCTCACATTTGAACCTATTGTTTGCGGCCACTGGATGTGCCGGGCGGTTCCGGGCAGATTTACGTCGCAAACTCATTCTAACCTTGAGTTAGCCATATTCATCTTTGCGGCCAATTAATTAATTATTTACCGTTTATGCGCACGCCCAATATATATGCCAATTCAGATTATATCATTAACAGAATGATCACATCAACTCAACTGATATAGCAGATAACAGATTTTAGCAGATTGGGTGACTAAACAAATCAGCAGGATAGGCATTTCAACAGATTAAGCGGATTAGCAGAGCAGATAACAAATTAGGCATATCTACAGATTTAGTTTAGCAGATTTAGGCGATTCAACAAATTTAGCCTACACTTATATGCCAAATCATGGTCATAATTTATAAATCAACATAGGCTACAGATTTTTAGTTAATCATTGCATAGTACAGAAGAATCTCTAAAAACTCCAAATCATATGCCTAGACTCACATAAAACAAAGGTTGAGTAGGTGATCATGGGTAGACCTAACTCAATAGGTAAATTCCCAAATCATGGTATGAATTATGCCAAGTTATAGCCTTTATTGCTAATTATCCAAAAATCCATATTTAGACGTGTTCACATTTATAGTTATCCTATTCTAATATAGGTCCTTTATGCCTAAACAACATGTTCGTTTCAGCCCAAGTCATAATATGTCCAAGGATCTAGATCTATGAAATGTCCTTTAGTTCCGATCTTAATATTCCAGATATTACAAGTCATATATTACCATATGATATTCCCAAACTGTCATATATGCACAGATTTAGATCTAGTTTACAACCTATGTCCTTTATTCAATTCAGTCACAGATCAGTCCAATTTATGCCTTAAATTTATGTTCTAGGTTCCAAGTTCAACCTATGTTCTTTCCTTAAATCAGTCTCATATCGGTCATGCCCAATTTATGCACATTCATTTGATTGTCCCAAACATTTTAGCATATGTTAATCTCTTATGAGATTGACTCAGGCTCGTGGTAGCCTGGCTATAGAACAGAAAGAGAAAAGAGGTACAGAATAAGATAAATCAAATCAGAACAGAACAGATATAACCTCAGATTCAGGTTTAGAATTCATGTCACAATCAAAATTAACGTTTATAGCGGAGAATAACTGTACTTGCCTTGATTGGATTAAAGAAAAAACTTTAGTAGTTGCAGAATTGTTGCAGAAGCTTTTATCTCAAATTTGAATTGAATTGCTTAGGTTGATGTTGATTAGCTTCTAGTTTTGATTCTAGCAGAGTAGCGACGCCATTTTTATTTTTATTAGAACAGAGGCAGAGAAGAAGCAGAATAGAATTATGTGTAGAGGAGGCTAGGTCTTAGGATCTATTTATAGTTGTAGTTAGTTGTTTTAGGCCTTTAGATAAACCCTAAAACAGATCAGAACTGTCAGAATTCGTCACAGACTCACCAAAACAGCCCAAAAACCCATCAAGGTGCACCCAGGCCGACCTGGCTCGACCAGGGGGGTCGACCCCCAGGTCGACTCCCCAGTCGACCTGGGGGGGAGGTCGACTCCCAGGTCGACCCCCGGGTCGACCTGCCCAGTTCTGGGCTGACCGAAACCTTCTGAATCTTGTTTTGGCCATATCTTGGTCATACGGACTCCGATTTTCGAAAACTCGGACTCTATTTCGCGTATTTTTTCGAGAGGAACGCAATGGTGATGTCCATTTTACCTAATTCCTGTTTATTGAATTAGTTATCCTTATTTCACTATCTTTTCCGTAACATACGCCATTATCGAACTAATTTTTCTTCTCTTCCATGTATTAATTAATTCTCCTTATGCATCACCATTATTTACATATCCTAAGCATATTTTCATATATTTTATTTCATTTTTAATTATACCTAAAAATGCGGGGTGTTACATCATGTCAGGACCCAACACAAGCCGATTTCCTTTTTCAACCCAACATGCTGGCGATCTACATGGCCTACCATATAAGGCTTCAAATGGAGCCATTTTTAAACTTGCTTGATAACTATTGTTGTACGAGAATTCAACTAAATGCAAGTGATCTTCCCAAGACCCTCCAAAATCGAGCATACAAGCTCATAATAGATCTTCAAGAATGCGATTCACTCGCTCAGTCTGGTCGTCCGTCTGAGGGTGGTAAGCGGTACTAAGGTTTAACTTCGTTCCCAACTCATTTTGGAATGCTTCCCAAAACTTGCTAGTGAAGATAGGATCACGGTCGCTAACAATACAACTAGGAACTCTGTTTAACACGAAAGATTTTCTTTTATTAGAACATAAAAATTTTCATTTAGAAAATGATGAAAAGGAGAGTTTTAGTTTTATTACCCATGTAGCCTGACGATTTCTTTGCAATAAATTTGTGCCAGACTTTGAGCAGTTCTAGTGGACTTGACAGGTATGAAATGAGCGGTCTTGGTGAAACGATCCACGATCACCCATATGCTGTCATTCCCTTTCCTATTACGGGGTAAACCATCTATAAAATCCATGGAGACTTGGTCCCACTTTCCTTCTGGAACCGGCAATGGTTGCAACAATCCGGCAGGCTTTTGTTGATCGCTCTTTACTCGCTGGCACGTAGGACATCTACTCACATAAATAGATATATCCCTCTTCATAGCTTTCCACCAAAACGTGCGCTTAAGATCTCGATACATCTTGCTCACGCCTGGATGGATGCTAAGCTTTGATTTGTGACCTTCATTCAAAACTTCTCTTATGAGCTCGGGGATACTTGGAACACAAATCCGCCCGTGCAATCTAAGAACTCCCTTGCCATCTATTTGAAAGTCCATGCTTTCACCTCTTTGAATTCTTTCAATCATCTTTCGAATAAAAGCATCGCTTTTCTGGAGAGAGGCAATTTTATCCATCAAAGAAGGAGTAATGATGAGGCTCGCGACCATGTCAGCCTTTCTACTGAGTGCATCTGCCACAGCATTGGCTTTCCCCAGCGTATATAAGATGTCGAGATCATATGCCGCAAGAAATTCTAGCCACCGTTGCTGCCTTAGATTCAAATCTTTTTGGTCGAAGAGATATTTCAAAGATTGATGGTCTGTAAACAATTCAATTTTTTCGCCCAAAAGATAATGTCTCCAGATTTTCAAAGCAAAAACAACAGCCAACAACTCTAAGTCATGCACACGATAATTCTTCTCATGTGGCTTTAATTGACGGCTCACGTATGCCACGACCTTGCCCCTTTGCATCAGTACTGCTCCAAGGCCACCAGCTTGAGAAGCGTCGGTGTAGACTTTTAAATCTTGGTTGCCATCGATGATGGTTAGGACGGGAGCAGTGGTCAAACTCACTTTCAGCTTTTGGAAAGCCTCCTCGCAATCCGATGTCCAATTGAACTTGGTGTGCTTTTTAGTGAGCTTTGTTAATGGGCCAGACAGCTTGGAAAAGTTTTTGTCAAATTTTCTGTAATATCCAACCAAACCTAGGAAGCTTCTTACTTCGGTGGGTGTACGTGGCTGCTTCCAATCTCGAATGGCGGCAATTTTACTTGGGTCAACTGCAATTCCTTTTGACACAACATGGCCCAAGAATTTTACCTCCTCTTGCCAAAATGTGCATTTTGAAAGTTTTGCTTTTAAAATATTTCTTCGCAGAATTTCCAACACTTCTTTTAAATGCCCTTCGTGCTCCTCCTTAGTTTTCGAATAGATAAGAATATCATCAATGAAGACTAGGACGAATTTATTTAGGACCTCGCAGTAGACCATATTCATCAAGTCAACAAAGTAGGCTGGAGCATTGCACAGCCCGAACGGCATCACCAACCATTCGTAGAATGTGTCAGGACCTCTGAAAGCGGTCAAAGGTATGCATTCTTCAGCTATGCGGAGTTGATGAAAACCTGTGGCTAAGTCCATCTTCGAAAATACCTTGGCCCCATTTAATTGATCCATCAAATCATCTATCCGAGGCAAGGGGTATTTGTTCTTCAATGTTTGTTTATTTAGATCGCGGTAATCCACGCAGAGCCTTAGAGTACTGTCAGATTTGGGGACAAACACCACAGCTGCACCCCATTCGGAAAAACTAGGCTGGATTAGTCCCTTCCATAAGAGCTGCTTAGTTTGGGCTTGCAACTCTTCTTTTTCTTTAGGGGTCATCCTTCGGACAGCATGGACTACAGGTCTTGCATTTGGAACAAGATCAATTCTGAAATCGATTTCCCTTCGCGGCGGTAAACTGTCTACTTCTTCAAATACATCAGCGTAATTTTTGACCACGGGTATATTCTCTAGAGAAATAGGAGTGATCTCGAGGGAAAACCAAAATTCCTTTCTATCAGATTTCGAGCCATGGCAAGGTATAGTAACAGTATTTCCAAGCCCTGTTTTCACCTTTACTATTCTTTCTGAGCATAGCACTTCAACGTCATATTTTGTTAGCCAATCAAGACCAAGGATGATATCAAACTCAGAAAAATTCATAATGGTCAAGTTAAAGGGGAACTGGAAGTAAGAGAAAGAAATAGGTACTCGACAGTATGAATCAAGAGCGATAGAACCTCCAACAGGATTATGAACATTAATTGGTTCCTTTAGACTTCTTCGTTTTAATTTCAACTTCTTAACCGTGTTGCTAGAGGCAAAACTTCTTGATGCACCCGTATCAAACGAAACAGTGACAGGAATATTTTTAATAGAAATGATACCATCTAAAACATCAGGCTTACCTCCCTCAGTAGGTGCGGAGGAAGATGGCGCACTTCCCCGTCATATACATGTGCAATCTGAGCTCCTTTCAATAGTGGGCAGTTAGACTTGATGTGACCCTTCTTGTGACAATTATAGCAGTCTTTGGTGTCATCACTCCTAGCCTTCTTTGGGTTCTTGCATTCCGAGCTATAATGTCCAAATTGCTGGTAGTTAAAGCATTGCACCTTTGACTTATCCCACTTCTTGTCGGGCCCAGAAGTTGTCCCTTCAGTCTTCTTCTCTGGCTGCTTCCTTTTGTTGTTAGCCAAGCTTCTCTCTCTATCCTGTTGAGAAACCTTCCTATCGTTCTCCTCATATCGACAAGCAAACTCCACCAGCTTATTGAAAGAAAGTTCGATGTGGGCTATGACTCTGTCAATATGTTTCCTCGCAAGCCCGTTTATGAACCTTTTGTTCTTCTGAAAGTCATCCTGAATCAGTTCAGGGGCATAATGGGAGAGATCTTCAAACCTTCGAACATACTCTGAGATGGTCTTGTCGCCTTGCTTCAGATTGGCGAACTCGTCATGCAGTCTTTCTACCTCCTGCCTCGGAATGTATTTGTCGTTGAAAAGCTCCTTAAACCTTGTCCAAGACATATCATCAACAATCCCTCCAATCGTGACTACGTCCCACCAGTTTTGAGCTTCTTCCTGTAGTAGCCATGAAGCCATGAATCTTTTCCTCTGATCTGGTAGCTCCAATCCTTCAAAAATCTTTTCGCAGTTTCTTAGCCAGGCTTGAGCCTGTGTCACAGTTTCTGTACCTTTGAATGGCACTCCTCCTAAGTTTTTGAACTTCTTCGCCACCTTATCCAAATCAAAGGGCTGAGGCGGTGGTGGTGGTTGTTGTTGGACAGTGGGCTCCTCAGTCACGGTGGTATTTTGCCTTCTCCTGGCCCTAGCAGCTCTAGCAGCAGCGGAACTCATTTTCTAGTTGTTTCTGTACGATCAAAGAAAGAGTCAGAACAACTTTGATGATGATTTTGAGAAATGATGAAGATAGAAGGATGGATAAAAGATTATGATAGAATGACTGACTATTATGTATCTCATGAAATGTTCGCCATAGAATATAGTGATTCTATGTAAACGAATTATTATAATTATGTTATATTCCGCTTTGTAAACCAAAGCTCTGATACCAACTATGATAACCCCAAACTTCCACGGCATGAAAGTAGGAGTAATCATTTGGAATACAACATAAATATAATATAACAAGTCACAGAAACAACATAGTAAAGGAAATCCATATAGTAACGACATCATAGCAGCGGAAATATAGTGTCATCAACAATAGAAAATCCACAGTCACAGAATTCTAAGTTACTACATCAAGTTTGCAGAAAAATGACATGAATCCCAATTCCAAAATAAATGACATGAAATGGAAATAAGTCTAATGTCTAGAATGAAAAAGGAAATGCGACAAAAGCAAATGATAGAAGGTCTTTAAAGCCCCAAGTCATCACCTCTACGTCAAAAGATGGTCCAAGTAAAATGATAAGCAGCTTCAAAGGAAAGACTCCAAGCAAAAGAATACATGTTACTTGGCTGCCCGTGTAGAAAGGAGGGCACCCAAGTTTGCAAAAAGGTGAAACAAACTATGGGTCAGTCGTGGGACTGGTGTGAGAATTCTTAACTAACTTAACTAATATTAATAAGGCAAATCCAAAGACCACGCCGCTAACGCGGAACGGGTTTACTCTAATGGATTGCCGTGCATAATTTAAAGTGTCATAACAGATAATTAAATACATCGTAAACAACGCAATGTCTTTGGAAAAATGGAATCACCATAAGACCCAAGTCCCATCACACAATGCAACGCACACCAGAGGGTAGGGTTTTACCTTATGATGATTAAACATGCTAAATACGGCAAATACGAATCTAATATTATCATTAATGTATATGAAAATGTTTCAATCATAAATGTATCAATCCTAGGAAGCATAGGTACCCATATATTATGCCTCCGTACTAGTAATACAATCAAATTCGTCGGTTCGTATTTGGATTTTTGGTTTCCATCATGAGTCAAGGCTAGAGAGGAGCTCCTTACCGATTCGAGCACTCTAGCTAGTGTCTCAGGGTTACCCGCGGAGAACCCTTGGATAGCTGCAGGGCCGGTCCGCAAATACAGCTTAGCGGATTAGTTATACCTGAACACACGTTTCCCGATCCTATAGGACCTATCCGAGGCGCCTCATTCCATCATCCACATAAGTAAAATGTCAGGCTGTGTCAAACCCAAACACCACTTCTAGCTAGAAAGAAACGTGCTGCTCTCCCTGCGTTCCCTTCTCCCGTTTTAGACTCTATCGGTTTGTGAGGCTCGTGAAGTTACGTAATACACAAAGCTCTGCTTATTCAAGTGGTGCTTTGATCGTCACCACAAGGTTCTGCTTTTCAACAAGAAACCTTGATCATTGCATCTTAGTATGCCACACTGTCACCCCATACCGTGTCGTCGATCGTCCGTCGATATATAAACGGGTGTTAAGTAGAGAATAAATCCTCCACCATCAACATTTATATATTAACAGAAAATCAACAACATGATATTCAACGGGTTACGATGTCAGACACACAATCCATTTATACTTATGCTCTGGGTCTGAGCGAAAGTCAAAGCCGTGAAATCAACACATACGTCTGGCCAATGACCTTGACTCTTGAATTGGGAGCAAGTCAATTCAGGATCTCGATCGATGTCCATTCGAGGGAAGATTTACGGTCTTCATATGTCGTCTCATACTTCAATTCTCTAGCGCCGTTTGGTTTAATTTGGGATGAGAGTAACTCGGACTTCCCAAACAACCTAGCATACTTATAGTTTTGGAAAACTATTTCATGTCGTTATATTATTTTATAATGGCTAATTCTTGTTCTAATTATTTAAAATAATTAAACTCCTTATTTAACGACGCATTCTCAGAATCCTATTTTTATTTATATTAAAAATAAAATAAAATGCAAACTTGCATTACATAGTGCAATTCATTTATATTAACATTAAGAATGTCAATGTTGTCTTATGGTTAAATCCCCTGTTTAATTTACATTAAAAATGATGTAACTCAATCCTACAGTTAATTCTCTTTTTTTATTTACATGATAAAATAATGTTAACTTTATCCTACGGTCAAATTCACTATATATTAACATTAAAAATGTAAATTTCATCCTACGTTATAAATTCTCTTTTATGTTAACCTTATGAAATAATGTTAATTTCTCATACAATGTAAATTCTTATTTTTAACATTAACAAAAATGTTAACTTTGTCATACGACGAAATTCTAATTTTAACATTAACATAAACGTTAACTTTGTCATACGATGAAATTCTAATTTTAACATTAACAAAAATGTTAACTTTGTCGTACGATGAAATTCTAATTTTAACATTAACAAAAATGTTAACTTTGTCGTACGATGAAATTCTAATTTTAACATTAACAAAAATGTTAACTTTGTCATACGATGAAATTCTAATTTTAACATTAACAAAAATGTTAACTTTGTCATACGATGAAATTCTAATTTTAACATTAACAAAAATGTTAACTTTGTCATACGATGAAATTCTAATTTTAACATTAACAAAAAATGTTAACTTTGTCATATGATGAAATTCTAATTTTAACATTAACAAAAATGTTAACTTTGTCATACGATGAAATTCTAATTTTAACATTAACAAAAATGTTAACTTTGTCATACGATGAAATTCTAATTTTAACATTAACAAAAATGTTTACTTTGTCATACGATGAAATATGTTAACTTTGTCATATGATGAAATTCTAATTTTAACATTAACAAAAATGTTAACTTTGTCATACGATGAAATTCTAATTTTAACATTAACAAAAATGTTAACTTTGTCATACCTAGAAATTCTAATTTTAACATTAACAAAAATGTTATGTGAACTTATCATATGATCAAAATCTTTTTTATTAACATTAAATATAAAGGTGAATTTCCACATGTCCAATATTTATGGCAAATCCAATTACATCACTGATTCAAAGAATAAAGGTCATCTATTCGAATTTACTATATACAAACAAATGGTTCGTGAATATCAATAAACATGGTTGGTAAAATTATCTAACCATGATCATAGCAACTACAACTCAGGTTTAACATTGAAATTTACAGATCTAGTGTCATAGCATCACAACAATTCAGATTTATAACATACACAACATACATCGCAGATTCACAACACGCAAGATTGATTAAATCATTTAATTTAATTAAAAGTGAATTCTCACCTTGACTGGATAAGAAAATAATAATAATCCAAATAATTTCAGAATGCTCCAATCAATCACAGCAGATCCTATTCGTTGTCACGGTCCTAACGGATCAGAAATTTTCAGATTCGAAATTTGTATGTGTTAGTTATTGATGTTTGAACAGTTCTGACTTTTAACAACTGACTGTGTAACGCTTAAAAGCGTGGTAAAACTGAAATCAAATTATACCTTTGAATTTTCAGAATGTTCAAAATTTCAATTCCAGTTTTCTCGATCTGTGGTCGATGGTTTCAAACACTGTTTGTTGGAGAAGGACCGGGGAAGAGAGGCCTTTGATCGGCCAGAGGGGGGATGGGCTCGGCAGCGCCAGGTGGGGCCCAGGGGGGCGCGACCGTCGGATCTTCTCGGGCTCAGGGCGGCTTCGACAGGCGATGGGGGGTGATGATTCAGGTAACAAATCGAAGAGCTCGCGAAGAGCTTCGAAACGGGTATTGGAACGAAGATTTTCGTTGAGTATCGGAGGAGAAATCGAAGCTCAAAGAATTGAGCAATTCATGGGTTACGGCTGTGCAAAATGGAGGAAGAAGACGGCAGTAAACGGGCGTATTTATACTAGTATTTCTAGGGTTTTATTTTATTATTTATTTAATTAATTAATTATAGAAATTAGTGTTTTCTCGTACGACCTCCAAACGAAGCTCAACGACTGTCAAACTTAATGTTTTGACGTCTTCTGAACGCGACGGCGCTACTGCCAAGGTCTAATTCTGAAGTTATAGTCATGTTTCTTTTTTTATTTTAAAACAAATCATTTAATTTAATTTCGAACATACCTGTTAATTCCACTAGGGCCACATACTAGTTCAGAAAAATCCAAAAAAAATATTTTTGGTTTTCTTATGTCAATACGGTCCTAACAAAATTTATTTCGCCTCATTCTGAGACTGTTTGAAAATGGCTATTTTTCAGTCAATTAATTTTGACCGAAACTGACAAAACACAAATTCTTTTGCCACGCTTACATGCTAGCTTCAAAAATCATGAAATTTGAAACCTAGCAATAGTTTTACATTCCGGACCCAACAAAAGTGGTTTCGCTGAATTCCGAGGTCGTATGCAAAATGTCAATTTTCAAGGGCGATATATTTCTATAGCGACCTTTCTGAAAATTCATTTGGCCGTAACGTTTGATTTCCGCTATGAAACTTCGATTTTTCGGATTCGTTAAAAAGGTACCCATTAACAGATTTAGATATTTTACGTTTCACCAAAATCCGGTTTATTCTGCATCCTGTGCAGTAGGTCAAAGTTCAAGTTTGACTTTTCAAACTACCTTCCTATTTCTAATTCTCTATGCAATTTATTTTTGGCTTAACTTTGCATTAACTTTGCTCAACAAATTCCCATTCATTTTTTTTTGAAATAATTTATTTTAAATTTTTAAACAACCCTAAATGAAAATTTTAAATTGACCCCAAATTTCAGGGTTGTTACAATCCTTCTCTTCATCGCATTCTCGATACCCAAGTCTTCGAAGATACACTCGCAGCTATCCAACCAATCTTGAACATCCGTAGCCGACTCCGTTCCGTGGAATGGTTTCCCACCAAGACTAGTATAATCCTTATTCAGCTTGGCGAAATCGGCCCTAGGCGCCTGCACTATTGGACCACCACCATTACCAGCATTGGGAGCTGCCCTCTGCACATCCCTAAGCATCTCCCTCATGAGATTAGTAAACATCGTCCTCATGTTAGCAGCATTCCCATTATTGGATCCTCTACCAGCACCTCTTGTGTATCGGCTCATCGTTCAATCTGTAAAGAGAAAACGATTAACCATCTCCATAGTGGTGCTAGTGCAGTGCGACTTCATCCTTAACTATACTAATAGTATGTATATATAGCTTTTGAAAACCAAAATATAACAAATATGTGCTCTCATATACGTATACTATCTCTCCCTGGTGTCTTCCCTAGGTTAACTACGCAACCTAGAGCTCTGATACCAAGTGTGATGGCCCGCCCCACACCAGCCGGCATTTCCTCCGAAAGTGCGATGTACACATGCCCGACTAGCACAGAACGGTCGCCAAAAAAAGGAAAGAAGAGAATGAACTAATCGAAAACTTGTAGAATGTCTCATAGCACATGGAACAAAATATAATAATAATATACTTGACATAAAAAAGGTGAGACACTGCATAAGCTGATAACTAAAACCAACATCAACATCATCATCGCGGTAATCCAAATACAACTTATTACAACTTTCCAAATTACTGTCTCTAAACAAAAGAAAGAAAGGTACACCACTAATGCCCAAAGTAGTGACTGCAGCAACACAGGGAGAATATCTACATATATATATCATACGTGGAAGCCTGATGCTCGTCTCCGGCACAGCTACTCATGCATACCACCTAACCTGTCTTGTAACACCCCACCTCCGCTAGGGTCACTCACAAAGGGAATGCACTAGTTTTGGAGGAGCGTTATCGAGGTAAACAAACACAGAAATATTACAAGACAGTACATAGATAAAACAGCGGAAGAATCAAAAGATAAATTTCATTATTTTCAAAAAGAGTCAAAGCCTTTTACATCCAAAGTACCAAATAGCCAAAGTCATTAATTTCCTTTACAACTAATTCTGTCTTGCATAAATAAAGAAGCATAATCTTAAAACAACAAAAGTAGCTTAATTCCCCAAAGATAGAAGAAATGCGGCCATAGCATAGCTCAAGAACAAACCGTACATGAGCTGAAACGAAAGCGAGCGAAATCCAAGCTAAGTGCTAGAGTTTCCTCCCTGAGAACCTAGGGGGGAACGGAAGAAAAAGAGGCGAAAGGAAATGGGTCAGTCATAAAGACTGGTAAGTCCTAGTGACTTTCAGCATAAAAACAGGTAATGGTAACATGACATGTATAAACTGAAAGTAAACATATGGATGATGACAAGATGGGCAAGATAGACTAAGATAGCACGATAATTCAAGTGTAATCAAGTATAGCATCACATATTCAAGGTTCGCTGCATCAACTATACTAGAATCCAAACCCATGTCTTATATTAATCATGAAATGATACCTTGGCCCAATACCATGAAATGACCTATTTCTTGGCCCAACGAAACAATCCACTAGTCGATCGGCTCCCTACAAGTTCTTGCTCGTCATGTGTCTGTATCATACGGCCCTATCACGAATGTAGTCACCTGTGCTAGGTCCACCATAGGGTGTATCGAGCCCTAGGGCACCAACTACCGACACGAATCAAGCATGCACAGATAAACCTACTGACGCCCAATGCCTGCTTTTTCAACTCCGGACCACGTGCACGACCATAGACCGCCTGAACCTACACTGGCACACCAACACAGCCATCGTTCTGGTCGCTTACAATCAGCCCAGTAATCGTGCCCCACCCTGCCTAGTTCCAGGGTACCATGATACATCTAGTGGGTTACTGCTGAAATGGACCGCGTAACTAGGGTTTTCGTCCAATAGGTTAAGTGTTGTCATTTAAATTCATGACTTAACCCTTATCAGTCTAGCATGTCAAGTTGGATAAGTGTTGTCATTCAAGTTCGGGACTTAACCCACCTACGAATCATGTCAAATTGGCTAAGTGTTGTCATTCAAGTTCATGACTTAGCCTTACGAATCATGTATAAAGTTGGTTAAGTGTTGTCTTTCATGTTCATGACTTAACCCTATCATGTGGCATTAATTCATTAATTCACCCCAACCTCTCAAATCAGACCTGTCGTTGTGGTCACTGGATATGCCGGGCGGTTCCGGGAAGAATTACAGCACAACTCAGTCTGACCTCGGGTTTTCAAATGTGATATGACCAACTACCCACATTGGATCCTATTGTTTGCAGTAACTGGATTTGTCGGGCAGTTCCGGGCAGAATTACACTGCAAACTCAACCCAACCTCGAGTTGGCCATTTTCAAGTTCATTTAGTGCATGTCCATGTTCAAGATTCATGTCAAGTTCGTGTAAAGTTTCATGGCGAGTTTCATGCCAAGTTTCCTATAATTACCAATTTTTCCCAACGTTACCCCGTCTAAATATTAGGATAACAATCTTAGCCTAATTTTCCGTCCGCATGATTTTTGACATATAATATTAGGCTAAAAACTTAGCCTAATTTAACGTACACAAAATGTGCATTAAGAAATTCATTAACATAAACATGACATAGTTGTAAACTTGGCATTCTCGGCATAGTCAATTTGAACACCATAGGTGTGTACTTGCAAAATAATCAACATGAATATCATAGGTGTGATCTTGCAACGTAGATTAAATCAACATACATATATGTGAATTTGCAACATAGACTAAATCAACTTACATATATGTGAACTTGCAAATCAATCATGTGCATATGAATAAGTGTGATCTTGAAATATGACATAGGTTTAACATATGCACATAAACATGTAGATCTAACATGTGGTCACATATGTGATATGATTTTACAACCTAAAACTTGCATAACATGATAAACTACACAACTTGTCATAACAGGTTATACTCCAATATATATATATATATATATATATATATATATATGAATAGACTTATTCATTAATTCCCAATTCAACATGATAATAAAATAGAATATCATTCAATTTCACATATAATATAATAAACATTGTTCTATTATCAATTTATTTCCAAGGCATAACATAACTGAATAAATTGAGTAAAATATCACAGGCATATAGATCGGATAACATTATGAACATGAAAAGGTTTGAATAATAATCTAGGTTCAGGAACATAGATAGATCTAACTTAAATAGAAAAATCCCTCAAAACCAAGATCCAAGGACAAATAAAGAAAATAGGTCTGAATATAAAAATTAAGCTTAGATCCAATTTCATAGTCATAATCCAAGGCAATCACCTCATGGTCATGAATCATAGGTGATTAGCCACAATTGTCCTTGTCATAGTCATAGGCAATAGTCTTATGTTCACAGTCATAGGCAAATGCATATGCATAGGTATAGTCTTATATTCACCGTCATAGTCTAAGGCCATTGACAATAGTTTCAACGTCATAGGCATAATAATGTTATGGACATGAGAGAGTCTGATTTACAATATGAATAGGTCCAAACTGATTTCATAACTATATTCCCAAAAGTCAAGATCCAAGATGAACAAAAATAGATATGAATCATATATAGATCCAATTCCAATTTATAACATGTCCATATTAAGTTTATAGTTTTAATCTAAAAGTAACTTGAACTTACAGATCGTGGTCTAAGAAATTTAGATGCAGAATTCAAGTCTAGAAATTTGTCATTGAATTGTTGAATAGTTGAACCTTGCTTTGATTGTAGAAGCAAATGCCCAATATGAAATTCCTAGCCGTAGTCTTCAAGAAATAATCTTCGTGTCTTAATTTAATTTAATTTAGAGGAAAAAGAAGAAGCCATGATCATCAAGAGTTTGTGCAGCATAAGGTTAGAGAAGAATGGTGTAAAGAGAATGAGGCTAGGGAGCTGTTTATATAGGGTTAGGCGGATGAATCTGGTCATGAAACGAGTCTAAATACATCAGAATGCATTAGGTTCAAAAACTGGGTTCAGGAGGTAGGTCGACCCCCAGGTCGACACTATGGTCGACCTGGTCCCTGGGAGGTCGACACTATGGTCGACCCCCAAGTCGACCTGGTCCTGGGCGGGAAATTTCCCGCCCAGCCTGTTCTGGGTTTTGAATTCGAATTTTCGAGCTGTTTTCGATTCTGAAAATTTCTAAAACTTCGGAGGGTCATATCTCCCTCATATGGACTCCGATTTTCGAAAACTAGGATCGTTTCTAAGCAGAATTTCGAGGTGAACGCAATTGCCCAACCCGTTTCCCTTGATTCTTATTAAAAATTAATTCTGCCTTGATTTATGGTTTTAACATGTTATTAATATACGGGTTGTTACATTCTCCCCTCCTTAAAGGATTTAGTCCCCGAAATCTTCAAGTTAAGAAGAATGAATCCTATCATCCAATCATCCATCTACTCAAAACATCATCCATAAGCAATCATTGTCCTTAAAAGATTTCTAATGCTATATGAACATATGCAGAATGTGTGTGTATTTGTTCCTTATCTAATGGAAATGATCAGGCCTGATTGATCTTCTTAATGCAAAATATGTTTTAGTGCCATGAATCCATCATGTATGCAAATAGTCCTAGTCACATAAACGCTATATGTGTGCACAAACATCCATCCATATGCAACATTCACATGATAACACATTCAATTTCATCCATAAACAAGTATAAACACTCATGCATATGCAATATGAAAATGTGTCTGAGCCGATCTAGTGCCTAATGTGTGTTATGCAACGACGAGCAACCACTTGCGACCACTTGCAACCATTTGCAAACATCAACAATAACATGTTTCAATCACATGTTTACATCCAAAAGGGTTCTACCTAAGGTTCTCAAGGTAGGATTGAGATGATAAGCAAGATAAAACAAAGCATCAAGGAGAAGAAGTTAAAGATGTACCGCTAGAAGATCCTTCTTGCGTTGCTTGCCCTTGCTTCTTAGGGAAGTTCTTGCTGATATGTACAATATCACCACACTGAAAGCATGCTCCCGTCTTCATCTTCTTCTTTCTACAATCCTGGACTATATGCCCCTCAATACCACAGAAGTGGCATTTTCTTTTTTCACGTGTCTTGTTATCATTATTGTTGTTGTTGTTCTTGCCTCCTTTCTTGGAGTCTACCTTCTTGTTTGGAGACTCATTCACCTTGACCTCCTTCTTGCCATTCTTGTCTTCTTCATTTAAGAGCGCCATGTCCACTAGCTTTTCGTAAGTAGCCCCCCATAGGTATGTGGGTCATAGCCAAGCTGTAAAGTGACTCATTCAATCCTTTGACAAAGCGGAGAGCCTTCTTATGAGGCGTATTCACTAAGTCCACTCCAAACCGAGCCAGCTGATTGAATTGATTGACGTACTCCTTGACTGTCATACTTCCTTGCTTAAGAGATAAGAATTTTTCAAGCTGTAAACTTCATTCAGCTTGCGAGAGGAATTTCATCTCAAACCTTACTCTGAAATCCATCCATGTTTCAACCGGCCTCTCGGCGTTACTGACTTCCCACCAATAGGAAGCTTCGTCTTTGAGCAACCATACCGCCAACTGTACCTTCTGCCTACCGTCCACCTTGAAGATAACGAATAGATCCTTAGTTTCTTTGAGCCAGTTCCTCGCTACTACGAATGATTTAGTTCCCTTGAAATCCTTTCCACCCATGGCCCTAAAATCTTTACAGAACTTTGAGAAAGCAATTGCACAAGGAGGGGGAGGAAGAGGAGGAATCGCTGCTGCTGGAGGAGGAATATCTGCTGGGCCTGCATCGTTAGCCCTAGCCTCTAAGTACCTCCTGAACCAGCCAGGTATTGGCACGCCCTCTGGAAAGTTAAGATTCCTAGATATGCTGAAATGAAAAAGAAGAGAATCAAACGAGGAAACAAAGGATGGAGCTAATGGATTTTGGGGAATAGCCTTTAAATAAAACAAGACTTTTCTTGCAAAATGCTTCTTTGTTAACGGTTTTGAAAATAGTCTTAGAAGGTTTTTTTTTTTAAAAAACTTTTGCCCAGTCCGGTAACCTTCTGCTCTGATACTAAATGTAACCCCCACCTCCGCTAGTGTCACTCACAAAGGGAATGCACTAGTTTTGGAGGAGCGTTATCGAGGTAAACAAACACAGAAATATTACAAGACAGAACATAGATAAAACAGCGGAAGAATCAAAAGATAAATTTCATTATTTTCAAAAAGAGTCACAGCCTTTTACATCCAAAGTACCAAATAGCCAAAGTCATTATTTTCCATTACAACAAATTCTATCTTGCATAAATAAAGAAGCATAATCTTAAAACAACAAAAGTAGCTTAATTCCCCAAAGGTAGTAGAAATGCAGCCATAGCATAGCTCAAGAACAAATCGTACAGGAGCTGAACCGAAAGCGAGCGAAATCCAAGCTAAGTGCTAGAGTTTCCTCCCTGAGAACCTGGGGGGAAATGGAAGAAAAAGAGGCGAAAGGAAACGGGTCAGTCATAAAGACTAGTAAGTCCTAGTGACTTTCAGCATAAAAACAGGTAAAGGTAACATGACATGTATAAACTGAAAGTAAACATAAGGATGATGACAAGATGGGCAAGATAAACTAAGATAGCATGATAATTCAAGTGTAATCAAGTATAGCATCACATATTCAAGGTTCGCTGCATCAACTGTACTAGAATCCAAACCCATGTCTTATATTAATCATGAAATAATACCTTGGCCCAATATCATGAAATGACCTATTTCTAGGTCCAACGAAACGATCCACTAGTCGATCGGCTCCCTACAAGTTCTAGCTCGTCATGTGTCTGTGTCATACGGCTGTATCACGAATGTAGTCACCTATGCCAGGTCCACCATAGGGTGTATCAAACCCTAGGGTGCCAACCACCGACACGAATCAAGCATGCACAAATAAACCTACTGATGCCCAATGCCTGCTTTTTCAACTCCGGACCACGTGCATGCCCATTGCCCACCTGAACCTACACTGGCGCACCAACATAGCCGTACAATCAGCCCAGTAATTGTGCCCCACCTTGCCTAGTTCCAGGGTACCATGATACATCTAGTGCATTACTACTGAAATGGGTGCATAACTAGAGTTTTCGTCCAATAGGTTAAGTGTTATCATTTAAATTCGTTACTTAACCCTTATCAGTCTAGCATGTCAAGTCGGTTAAGTGTTGTCATTCAAGTTCGGGACATAACCCGCCTATGAATCATGTCAAATTGGCTAAGTGTTGTCGTTCAAGTTCATGACTTAGCCCTACGAATTGTGTATCAAGTTGGTTAAGTGTTGTCTTTCATGTTCAAGACTTACCCTATCATGTGGCATTAATTCATTACTGCACCCCAACCTCTCACATCAGACCTGTTGTTGTGGACACTGGATATGTCGGGCGGTTCCGGGAAGAATTACACCACAACTCAGTCTGCCCTTGGGTTTTCAAGTGCGATATGACCAACTACCCACATTGGATCCTATTGTTTGCAGTAACTGGACTTGCAGGGCGGTTCCGGGTAGAATTACACTGCAAATTCAACCCAACCTCGAGTTGGCCATTTTCAAGTTCATTCTAGTGTCATGTCCATGTTCAAGATTCATGTCAAGTTCGTGTCAAGTTTCTTGGCGAGTTTCATGCCAAGTTTCCTATAATTACCAATTTTTTCCAACGTTACCCCGTCTAAATATTAGGCTAACAATCTTAGCTTAATTTTCCGTCCGCATGATTTTTGACATATAATATTAGGCTAAAAACTTAGCCTAATTTAACGTACACAAAATGTGCATAAAGAAATTCATTAACATAAACATTTACACTTGGCATTCTCGGCATAGTCAATATGAACACCATAGGTATGTACTTGCAGAATAATCAACATGAATATCATAGGTGTGATCTTGCAACGTAGACTAAATCAACATACATATATGTGAATTTGCAACATAGACTAAATCAACTTACATATATGTGAACTTGCAAATCAATCACGAGCATATGAATAAGTGTGATCTTGAAATATGACATAGGTTTAACATATACACATAAACATGTAGATCTAACATGTGGTCACATATGTGATATGATTTTACAACCTAAAACTTGCAAAACATGATAAACTACACAACTTGTCATAACAGGTTATACTCCAATATACATATGAATAGACTTATTCATTAATTCCCAATTCAACATGATAATAAAATAGAATATCATTCAATTTCACATATAACATAATAAACATTGTTCTTTTATCAATTTATTTCCAAGGCATAACATAACTGAACAAATTGAGTAAATCATCGCAGGCATATAGATCGGATAACATTATGAACATGAAAAGGTTTGAATAATAATCTAGGTTCAAGAACATGGATAGATCTAACTTAAATAGAAAATCCACAAAATCAAGATCCAAGGACAAATAAAGAAAACAGGTCTGAATAGAAAAATCAAGCTTAGATCCAATTTCATAGTCATAATCCAAGGCAATCACCTCATGGTCATGAATCATAGGTGATTAGCCACAATTGTCCTTGTCACAGTCATAGGCAATAGTCTTATGTTCACAGTCATAGGCATAAGCATAGGTATTGTCTTATATTCACCGTCATAGTTTTAGGCCATTAACAATAGTTTCAACGTCATAGGCATAATAATGTTATGGACATGAGAGAGTCTGATTTACAACATGAATAGGTCCAAACTGATTTCATAGCAATATTCCCAAATGTCAAGATCCAAGATGAACAAAAATAGATATGAATCATACATAGATCCAATTCCAATTTATAACATGTCCATATTAAGTTTATAATTTTTTATCTAAAAGTAACTTAAACTTACAGATCGTGGTCTAAGAAATTTAGATGCAGAATTCAAATCTAGAAATTTGTTGTTGAATTGCTGAATCGTTGAATCTTGCTTTGGTTGTAGAAGCAAATCCCCAATATGAAATTCCTAGTTGTAGTCTTCAAGAAATAATCTTCGTGTTTTAATTTAATTTAGAGGAAGAAGAAGAAGAAGAAGCCATGATCATCAAGAGTTTGTGCAACATAAGGTTAGAGAAGAATGGTGTAAAGAGAATGAGGCTAGGGGCTGTTTATATAGGGTTAGGCGGATGAATCGGGTCACAGAACGAGTCTAAATACATCAGAATGCATCAGGTTCAAAAACTAGGTACGGTAGGCAGGTCGACCCCCAAGTCGACACTATGGTCGATCTGGTCCTTTGGAGGTCGACACTATGGTCGACCCCCAGGTCGACCTGGTCCTGGGCGGGAAATTTCCCGCCCAGCCTGTTCTGCGTTCTGAATTCAAATATGAATTCGAATTTTCGAGCTGTTTTCGATTCTGAAAATTTTTGAAACTTCGGAGGGTCATATCTCCCTAATACGGACTTCGATTTTCGAAAACTCGGACTCGTTTCCAAGCAGAATTTCGAGATGAACACAATGGCGCAACCCGTTTCCCTTGATTCTTATTAAAAATTTATTCTGCCTTGATTTATGGTTTTAACATGTTATTAAAATACGGGTTGTTACTTGTCTATAGTCTGCTCGTGAGATCACCAATAGTAATAAGAAGAACATAAAACTCTGGGTCAGACAAAAAGTCTGGTATGAGCGATAAGCAGCTAAACAGAACAATAATAGGTATACTAAACCATACCTGAACCTGGACCTGAAACCAAAGAGTTAGCACTACATACCGTACAACACTCTAAGGTGCCACAGAACAGATGGTGTAAAGATAACGGGGTTGAGGGTGTGCATGTCACAATGATGGCAAATAGATCAAGCATAGCAACCATCCTCACATATCTCACTCAGTGCGTAAAGCATACGATGTCCACCACTGTATACACTAGACCCATCGAAGTAGTGACGGAGTTCGACTTGTACAACTACTGCTACTACCAAGCTTACCCCATGGAGTCATGACCAAATCTTTACAAATGACCCCACCTCATTGGTCTATAGCTCTTTAGTCGTACCTAGGCCACTGTGGCCCTGAATCCGTTCACGTACTTCCTACACATAGTGATCCAAAGTTACAGACATCGACATCCCCTTTGCACATGTCCCGCAGCAAAGCCCAACTCATGAAGTCAACTCGTTGGTTCCAAACTGGATCCTGAGTACAAACTTCCCATTTGGACTACCATTGCATCTCGGGTCTTCTTCTCCGGATCGGTCTTCATTCAGTCCATAGCTCATATCTCGCGTTCAAGCTTCCTAGTTCAGTCTGCAGTTACCACATGGTTCGGGTCGAGTTCCTCCATTCGGATCGATTCGCGCCATCAGCTCGTGGTCCTCCAGCTCCATCGGATTGGGTCGTGGCCAAGCTTCGGGTCGGGTCGCACTCCTCCATCGCCTCGTGAAACCAGCCTTCATCAATTCATGGCGGATCGGTTCGTGCTCTTCGGGCCGTGGTCATCAAGCAAAGGCAGAATGGTAAGCTTCATGGTGTAGAGTCCTCTGACGCGAGCAGGTCGGGTCGTGGCTTCTGGAGTGGTTCTATTCGTGACTATCTGCATCGGGTCGGGTCGAGATAGAGGACGGCGATCTGATCCGATTCGGATGATTTCCTGTACTTCTTTCCAGCGACTGTTTTATGCCATTCGACGGCGTTTTCAACCAACCTAACACTTCTAGACAACCACAAAGCATACTATACAGTCATAGCAACATGTACAATCAATCATAAACACCAAAACAACAACTATAGCATGTAAAATGGATCAAACATAGCCAAAACCTTATATTTTCCCTTAAGCATGTTTAAGCAAAACTAATTGTAGGATTAACAAAACTAAACCAAATCAACCCAAATTTCTAACAGAGGAATAAAACAATATTTCAGAATTTATAAATATTTTTCCAAAATTTGTAAATGTATAAATTAGCTAATTATCACTAATCACCCTAATTAACTGTAATTAGTGTCAAAACAATGCTAATCACTCACCTTGGCCACAAATGATACTCAGATCTGAAATGAATCTCTGTTTGGCACGAATACTGATGTCTAACAGCAGCTCTAACCTTGCCTTGGTGCTATTTCTGCTTAATTTATGTTGATTAGGCTAATCTTCAATTAGAAAGTGGTTTAGGGGTGTTTTGAAGAAATTTAGAGAGTGGAGGCCATGGCTAGGTTAAGAGTAATGAATATTGATGGCTGAAAAATGAGAAAAATGTATTCTCCAAACCCTAACAGCCCTTTTAAACTCCTAATCCCGAAATTCCCCTTTGGGCCTAGCTGTTAATCACCCGGTTAAGCCCATCTAAGCTGTTTTTCGCCATCTTAAACTTGTTTCAGCCATATCTCCCAAACGGTGAGTCCGTTTGGCTAATATGACCACTCTATGGAATTATAAACCAGCATTCGGAGCCAATGGAAGTGGTTTCAAGTCAAGATTCCTTTCTAGTCAAAAGTTATGGTCAAAAAAAGATCAACTAGGGGTAAAACGGTCATTTAAAAATCGGCAAAAATCATGAACATGGGAAATGACCCCAATAGTCGTCTCCCAAGGTTACATGACCATACGACTTCGTATGTGAAAGAAATAAATATTCAACGATCCTATGATGCGTAGAATGCGGGTCGTTACACAAACAAGGAAAAGAGATCATGACAGGAGTAACAGAACATAGGACAATACCCTAATAAAAACAAGATATGTTGAATATGTGATCGCACCCATTACTATAATCTTTGTACCACCTAACTAGTGTCTTAACTAGTAATCTGTATAATACGATCCCAATCCCCGTAGTTGTGGTAGCCTTCAGGTGTACATCTATATTTGAGGATTCCACCTTAATCAGCCCAATTGCCATGAATATTTTAGATGTACCCTTACTACCCTATCGATCGGCTCCCTGCCTGAGTTGACTTGCCATGTGTCTGTGTCAATCGACCCTCTCTTGCGGGTAGCTACCCTGTGCTAGTCCATCCATAAGGTGTATCAATCCTTATGAAAGCGACCCCGCAAGAATGCACATTGTAAAACTACTAGTACCTAGTGCATGCTTTTTCCCACTCCGGAGTACGTGCACGCCCGTAAACCATCGGAACCTACACTGACGTACCCCATGCCATTGTTTTGCCCGCTTATAATTAGCCCAGTAATCATGCTGCACCCTGCATAGCTCAGGATACCGTGATACATCTGTGTGGGTTATTGCTGAAATGGGTCCCCGTTACTAGGGTTTCCTGTTGGTTAAGTTTGTGGGCCTATATTTACTAATATTACCCACCAACCCGATATTTACTTAACCCTCCCACCGATCCAAGCATGTTTATATAATGGTTAGGTTTTGTGGGCCTATATTTACTAATATTACCCACCAACCCGACGTGTGCTTAATCTTCCCACGAATTCAAGCACGTTTATTTAATGGTTAAGTTTTGTGGGCCTATATTTACTAATATTACCCACCAACCCGACATGTACTTAACCCTCATACTCGTCATGTCATATTGGTTAAGCGGTTCTTATTAACTTAACCTTTCTCACTTATCATGTTGGATTGGTTAAGTGTGACTTATTATCTTAACCCTATTCATTCATCAAGTTATATTGGTCAAGTATTTCCCATTTAACTCAACACCATTCGCTCATCAAGTTATATTGGTCAAGTGTCATTAATCAGTTCAAGATAACTTAACCCATCCACCCGTCACGTCATGTTGGTTAAGTGTTCCCTTCTAGTGTTGACTTGACCCTACCTCAAATCATATTATATTGGTTAAGTGTTGCCTTCTCGTGTTAACTTAACCCTTCTCATAAATCATGTTATATAATTGGTCAAGTGTTGCCTTCTCGTATTAACTTAACCGTTCCTATACATCATGTTATATAATTGGTTAAGTGTTGGCTTCTCGTGTTAACTTAACCCTTCCCATACATCACGTTATATAATTGGTTAAATGTTGCCTTCTCGTGTTAACTTAACCCTTCCTATACATCATGTTATATAATTGGTTAAGTGTTTTCCTTTTGTATTACTTAACACCACCACATGTCAATATATATTTTAGTTAAGTATTACCTTAGTTAACTTAACCCTATCATCTGCTTAATTAACATGTTACAATGGTTAAGTGTTCTAAATTTACTTAACCTCACCCACTTGTCTAATTAACATGTTGTAACGGTTAAGTGTTCTAATTTTTCTTAACCTCACCCACTTGCCTAGTTAACATGTTATTACGGTTAAGTGTTCTAAATTTACTTAACCTCACCCACTTGCCTAGTTAACATGTTATTACAGTTAAGTGTTCTAAATTTACTTAACCCTACCAATCCTGACTTAGCTTTAATTTATTCGTTAAAGCACCAACCACTCACATTAGACAGGTCTTGTTGTGGTCACTGGATGCGCCGGTCGGTTCCGGGCAGTTTTACACCACAACTCAGTTTAACCTCGGGTCCTTTTTGGGCTTGATGCACTAACCACTCACATTAGACAGGTCTTGTTGTGGTCACTGGATATGTCGGTCGATTCCAGGCAGTTTTACACCACAACTCAGTGTAACCTCGGGTTAGGCATATTCGTCTTTTCTAAATTCACAATTTTTCTATACATGTCTAATTCTTCATGTAAATTAATCTTAATTTAATCATGCCATAATTATCCTTTTGATTATGCTAACAATAAATGGTATATCAAATATACCAAACCTATGCCATGTAATTTTTATGTTTATCCTTCATACTAATAAGTAAACTATAAATCAATTATTGTCATGGCCCACTTTTCCCCTAAATCATATTCATAATCTTTGGTATATAAAAATTATACCATTTAAATGCCACTAATCATTGGCATGTGCCAAACATGCCAATTACATATAATTTCATATTTATCCCAACGATATCCCCGTTTGTACGTTCGCAAAATTACAAGGAATGTTAGGCTCGATATTTTGGCCTAACTTATAATCACAAAAGCGAAAAGCGAAGAACGTGAAATATTCTATCAGCATAAAAATATGTGACATATAGATTTGGCATAGGATAATGAACTTGCAAATTTAGATCCGATTAACATGAATCATAATATATGAATTTACATAAAACTACACAAATTAAACTTGTCATGTAAAGGTGAACTTGTGACTAAGTTGGATCTAATTATCATGTCAACTTGATATAGGTCTAGCATGGAGGTTTAACATAAAAACACAATTTTTAAACCATAATTTAGAATATTGACTTATGTGTGTCAAAACATAAGAAGGCTACTATAAACATATTTAAATCACAACTTTGCATGATAACTTATGTGTGTTAAACATAAGAGAACTACTATAAGCATATTCGAATCACAACTTAGCATGATAACTTATGTGTGTTAAACATAAGAGAGCTACTATAAACATACTTGAATCACGACTTAGCATGATAACTTATGTGTTAAAACATAAGAGAGCTACAAATCCAAATCTTGCAAAATAAATAGATTCAACTTAACATAGTTATAATATACATGAATGTTGATCTAACATGTAAGCATGTGATTTAGATCACAAACTTTCAAGTAATCACCAAATTATAACATGACATGTTTCACCATTTAGTTGGCATAATAAATCCATTACCCAATCATAAAAGATTCCATTAACATACAATATGTTCATCGCCATAAGAATATAGACATGATCAATCGCAACGGTACTTTAAGATAAATGAGAATCAAACTTTATTTATCTTATACATAAGCATCATTCTATATTCGAATTACAACATGTCATGATTCATTTCTAAGAACGTTTAAATCTGCGTAATAACCAACTTACAAACTAAAAGGGAATTCTTGATTTCTGAAATCTGAATTCGGAAATTGGTAAGCTCGCCTTTGATGTAGATCGTTGAATTTAATTACTTTAATTTGATTTCGATTCATGTTTTTATCTTTTCTTTGAATTGGTGACGGCTACTCCAAGTTCTCTATTGACGGCATGATAGTCCCAGGATTATTTTTGTGTGATTGTTAGGTTTGACCATTGGGTTGTTTATATAGAATTTCAATCTAATTTGAGCCGTCGGATGATCCTAGAGT
Source organism: Allium sativum (assembly GCA_030737875.1). NCBI lineage: Eukaryota > Viridiplantae > Streptophyta > Magnoliopsida > Asparagales > Amaryllidaceae > Allium > Allium sativum. Next base: position 654,997,088 of record CM060923.1, read on the forward strand.
TAACCACAACCATTCAGTCAGGATATGGTGACACCTCAACCCTAATGACTCAGCAAGGAGTCAGAAAGGACTCAGCAATTACTCACACTATGGATCAGATCACACCAGAAAGCTATGCAGGCTTTCTCCTCGGTTTGGGCGCACTTGGTAGGTGTGCCAGTGCAAATTTGGTACTGGGGCACTTCCCAAGTATGCCAGTGCATTTGTTTTGTTTTTTTTCTCACCTGGTTTTCAGCTTAACTTCGTTCGTCCATATCTCCTTCATACGTTGTCCGTTTTACGCAAACTCAGACTCTTTCTCAAGCAGAATTCCGAGACGAACGCAATAGCGTAACCGGTAACCCTTAATTCTCACATTTGAAATTAAATATTATTTGATTCATTACTATAACGTTAACTAAAAATACGAGTTGATACATTCTTCCCTCCTTGTAGGATTTCGTCGCCTAAATCTTCAAGTAGAAAAGAACTTATATCCTACCATCCAATCACCCATTTACTCAACCATTCAATCACATGCATCCATTGTCCTTAAAAAGGTTTCTAATTTTTTTCATGAATATATGCATAGTGTGTATTTGTCCTTGCCCAAATGCAAAATCAGGCGGTCTACTGATTCAGTTGACCTCCTTAATGCAAATCATGCCAGTGCCATGAGTTCATCATGTGTGCAATTATTCCTAATTGTACTTTATAACTTCTATATGAGTGAACAATCATTCACACAAATGCAACATCCATATGATAACACATCAAGTTTCAATTCATATGTATAAAAATTCACTCATGCGTATGCAACATGAAAGTGACTGAGCCGATCTAGTGCCTAATGTGTTTATATGCATCCACGAGCAACCACTAGCAAATACTTGCAACAACTTGCATCCACCAAACATAACATGTCTCAAACACATGCTTACGTCCATTTGGATTCTATCTAAGGATCGAGGATAGGACCGAGAGGATATACTTAAAAGCTAAAGACTAGCATGCAAAATAGATTTTACAGAAAAAAGGAATCAAGGATATACCCTCAAAAAGGGAAAGATGCGCGTATCTAGTCTTCAGTTTCCTAAGTCGCATCTTCTTGAGCTTCACTTCACTGTACCTTAACTAATTTAACTTCATGATTGCGAAGCTTCTTGACTTCCATTTCCAAAACCCGCTAGTAAAGATAGGACCTCGATCACTTACTATGCTAGAGGGTATCCCATGTAGTCGAACTATCTTTCCAAGATAAACAGATATTAACCATGATATCAAGTGTATATCCTAAGATGATTAGAGGTCTCTCCTCTACTTAGCTTATCCATCATGCTGCAAACCTGAGGGTCTAAGGCTAATGGTTACTATGCTTTTTACATCTCTTAAGGTCAGTCTAACTTAGGGTGCCAGCCCCAACCATTTATTTCTCACGCAAACCATCCTAGTCGAACTCGACATCCCTCCAGTACAAACCCCAAAGGCCTAAACCAATATCAGACAAGCACCCAAGGGATACCTCCTCCGAATCTGGACAATCTATGTGAGGTGATACTAACAAAACAACCAAACAATTGAGCATTTTACCGACTCTGGCTATCCTCGTCAATCTTGCTCCAGAATTATCATTGATCACATAACTGGCTTTGCAATGTCATCTAGATACATGCAAAAATCTGTCTCGAGTTTTAGGGAGAAAACCCCTACCCTAATCAAAACATCAACAAGTTCAAAATTCAAATAGAAGTCAGAAGCGAGCTGGGCGGGAAAATTCCCGCCCAGGCAGGTCGACCAGGGGGTCAACCCTAGTGTCGACCTCCACCCTTGAGGTCGACCTGGGGGTCGACCTGTGGATCGACCTAGCCCCCGGCCAGATCTGAAATTTGAACGAATTCTGACTCACTGCTGAGTCACTAGGGTTTCTAGATGGGCCTGATCAGGTCTGAGTGGCTGTGATTAAACCTAGGTCCATGTGACGGCTACAATCAAACTGAAATTCTATATAAACAACTCAATGCCTAACCTAAAAACACACAGAAAAATAAACATAGAACTGAAATGCCGTCAATGGAGGACTTGGAGTAGCCGTCACCCTTTTCGATTCAAAAGACGAGTTAAAGAACTTGAATCAAGAATCAAATTAAAACTAGTTTAGTTCAACGATCTTCATCAAAGGCGCGCATCTCCAATTTTAGAATTCAGATTTCAGAACGCAAGAATTTCTTTTAGTTTGTAAGTTAGTTGTTACGCAGATTTAAACATTCCTATCGATTGAATCATGACATTTTGTAATTGGAATATAGTACAATGCCTATGTATGAGATTTGATTCTCGTTTGTCTTAAAATAACATTGAAATTAATCTTATCTATATGTTTGTGGCGATGAACATGTTGCATATCTCATGTCTATATGTTTGGGTGATGCACAACATTATATTTTATTACGATTGAGTAAAAAACTTATTATGCCAACAAAATGGTAAAACATGTCATGCTGTAATTTTGGTGGTTATTTGCAAGTTTAGGATCGAAATCACATGTTTACATGTTAGATTTACATTTATGCATATTTCGAACTACGCCAAGTTGAATCTGTCTATGTTGTAAAAGTGGAATTGTAGTCCTCTTATGTTGTTAACATCATGATAAATTGTGATAAGAAGATGATTATGATAGCTTTCTTATGTTTTAACATACGTAAGATTATATGCCAAGTTGTGGGTTGAAACTATGATTATATGTTAAACTTTCATGCTAGACCTTTGTCGAGTTTACATGACCATTAGATTCAACTTAGTCACAAGTTCACCTTTACCCAAGTGATTAAAGTTAAGTGACATACATCTATGCCAAGTTACATGTGAAAAGTTAAATGTATGTTGTTTTATGATCATTTCATGTACTTTGTTTATTACCCCTTTTTGTTTGTTGGTTTGGGCTAACTTGCTAGCCCAACATTTCACGTGATTTGCGCAAACGTTCCACGGGGGTGGCGATGGGAGATATGAAAATTTATGGCATAGATTTGTCATTTAATGGTATATTTGTTATACCATTTATGTTGAGCATAATCACAGGATAATTATGCCGTGATTAAATTAAATTTAATTCACATGAAGGAAATTTGACATATATAGAAAAATATGAATTTAGAAAAGACGAATATGCCTAACCCAAGGTTAGACTGAGTTGTGGTGTAAATCTGCCCGGAACCGACCAGCATATCCAGCGACCACAACAAGACCTGTCTAATGTGGGTGGTTAGTGCATCAAGCCCAAAAAGAACCCGAGGTTTGACTGAGTCATGATGTAAATCTGCCCGGAACCGACTGGCATATCCAGTGATCACAACAAGACCTGCCTAATGTGAGTGGTTGGTGCTTTGACAAATTAAAGCTAAGTCAGGATTGGTAGGGTTAAGTCAATTAGGGAAACACTTAACCGATTCAACATGTTAACTAAACAGATGGGTGGGGTTAGGTAAACTTGGGCACTTAACCAAATGAACATGTTGATTAGAAAACCCTAGTAACGGGGACCCATTTCAGCAGTAACCGACATAGATGTATCATGGTATCTGCGACCCCTCCCCCTAAAACGGAGGACAGAGTAGAGCATTAGGAAGACGTATCCAGAACTCTTCGCCCGGTAAGATTTTAATTTCGATTTAGTCTTTCTGCATGCTAGGATAGGCTTGTTTTTTTGTTTTGCATGTTTGATTATTGTATATGATTGGTAGGCATGCGGGATCCTTTGTATTTTTTGGGTTAAGGAATTTCGGGGACAAAATTTCTTAAGGGGGGAGAGTGTAACGACCCGCATTCTACACATCATAGGATCGTAGAATATTTATTTCTTTTACATACGAAGTTGTATGGTCATGTAACCTTAGGAGACAATTATTGGGGTCGTTTCCCATGTTCATGATTTTTGCCGATTTATAAATGACCGTTTTGCCCCTAGCTGATGTTGTTTTGACCATAACTTTTGATTGGAAAAAATTTTGACCGGAAACCGCATCCATTGGCTCTAGATGATGGTTTACAATTCCGTAGAGTGGTCACGTTAGCCAAACGGACTCACCATTTAACCGGGTGATTAACAGCTAGGCCCAAAGGGGAATTTCGGGATTAAGAGTTTAAAAGGGCTGTTAGGTTTGGGGAATACCTTTTTCTCATTTTTTAGCCGTCACTATTCATTCCTCTTAACCTAGCCATGGCCTCCACTCTCTAAAAATTTTCAAAACAGCCCTAAACAACTTTCTAATTGAAGATTAGCCTAATCAACATCAAATTAAGGAGGAATAGCACCAAAGAAAGGTTAGAGCTACTGTTAGACATTAGTATTCATGCCAAACAGAGATTAATTTCAGATCTGAGTTTTACTTGTGGCCAAGGTGAGTGATTAGCATTGTTTTGACACTAATTATAGTTAATTAGGGTGATTAGTGATAATTAGCGAATTTATACATTAATAAATTCTAGAAAAATATTTAGAAATTCTGAAATATTGTATTATACCTCTGTTAGAAATTTGGGTTGATTTGGTTAAGTTTTGTTAATCCTACGATTAGTTTTTCTTAAACATGCTTAAGGGAAAATATGGGGTTTTGGCTATGTTTGATCCATTTTACATGCTATAGTTGTTGTTTTGGTGTTTATGATTGATTGCACATGTTGCTGTTACTGTATACTATGCTTTTTGGTTGTCTAAAAGTGTTAGATTGGTTGAGAACGCCGTCGAACGGCGTAAAATAGTCGCTGGAAAGAAGTGTAGGAAATCATCCGAACCGGATCGGATCGCCCCCCTCAATCTCGACCCCACCCGATGTAGATGGTCACGAACAGAACCACCACAGAAGCCACTACCCAACCTGCTCGCGTCAGAGGACTCTGCACCATGAAGCTTACCATTCCACCTTTGCTTGATGACCACGACCCGAAGAGCATGAACCGATCCGCCATGAATTGATGAAGGCTAGTTTCACAAGGCGATGGAGGAGTGCAACCCGACCCGAAGCTTGGCCACGACCAGATCCGATGGAGTCGGAGGACCACGAGCTGATGGCGCGACCCGATCCGAATGGAGGAACTCGACCAGAACCAGTGTGGTGACATCAGACTGAACCAGGAAGATTGAACGCGAGATATGAGTTATGGACTCAATGAAGACCGATCCGGAGAAGAAGACTGAAACCCGAGATGCAAAGGTAGTCCAAATGGGAAGTTTGTACCCAGGATCTAGTTGGAAACCAACGAGTTGACTTCATGAGTTGGGCTTTGCTGCGGGACGTGTGCAAAGGTGTTGTCGATGGCTGTAACTTTGGATCACTATGTGTAGGGAGTACGTGAACGGATTCAGGGCCACAGTGGCCTAGGTACGATTAAAGAGCTATAGACCAATGAGGTGGGGTCATTTGTAAAGATTTGGTCATGACTCCATGGGTTAAGCTTGGTAGTAGCAGTAGTTGTACAAGTCAAACTCCGTCACTACTTCGATGGGTCTAGTGATTGACAGTGGTGGACATCGTATGCTTTACGCACTGAGTGAGAGATGTGAGGATTGTTGCTATTCTTGATTTGTTTGCCATCATTATGACATGCACACCCCTACCTCCTTTATCTTTACACCATCTGTTCAGTGGCACCTTAGAGTGTTATACGGTATATAGTGCTAACTCTTTGGTTGCAGGTCCAGGTTCGGGTATAGTTTAGTATACCTGTTATTGTTCTGTTTAGCGGCTTATCGCTCATACCAGACTTTTTGTCTGACCCAGAGTTTTATGTCTCTTCTTAATACTCTGGGTGCTCTCACGAGCAGACTAGAGACAGGTTAGGTGGTATGCACAAGTAGCTGTACTGGAGACGAGCAGCAGGCTTCCACGTATGATACATATATATAGATATTCTCCATGTGTTGCTACGGTCACTACTTTGGGCATTAGTGGTGTACCTTTCTTTCTTTTGTTTAGAGACAGTAATTTGGAATGTTGTAATAAGCTGTATTTGGATTTCCGCTACTCTGATGATGATGTTGATGTTGGTTTTAGTTATCAGCTTATGCACTATCTCACTTGTTTTATGTCAAGTATATCATTATTATATTTTGTTCCATGCACTGTGAGACATTCTACAGGTTTTCGATTAGTTCATTCTCTTCTTTCCTTTCTTTAGCGACCGTTCCGTGCTAGTCGGGCATGTGTACAACGCACTTTCGGAGGAAATGCCGGTTGGTGTGGGCGGGCCGTCACGCTATTTATTCAAAAAAACATAAAATTTAAGAAGCAGGAATTTAATTTTATGGAAATTGCTATTTCTATGGTCAAATGTAAAGCGTATGGAAGATTTTGGATAGTTAGTTTTGTCGTTTTAGCAGTGCACTAGGAGCAGCGATGCGTTAAAAACGTTAACAGTAACAATGGAAAAGTTTTTTTAGCTTCGGAAACGTTATTTTATACGTTGTCGGCAATTGACTCAAGTTATCATTTAATGGTTTATGCTTTAGAGCTGTTTTAAGCCTACTTTATTGTTTAAACATGAAGTATTTTATGATACTTTGAGGCAAGCAAGGTAAATTTTCATAGTAAGACGGGAGTTAATGGATTTATAAGTTGTAGGTATGTTGAAGTCCCCATTCTAATTTACTTTTTCCGACATGGGAGAAATTAACAAAAAGTGATTTTAAATACATCGAAATGTTGGATGTTAGTATTTGAATGTAAAATTGGTTGCTTCACACCTCTATTCGTAGTCGTGTGAGGCTTTCAGATAGGAAATATTTTCAAAAAGTTGCATTCATGTAGAACTATCAGTATTTTTTAAGGATGTTTGAATCTGTTTTCAAAATAAAAGACATACATATAAGAGGATCCGATTTAGAATCATTATGCATACGTATGTTGTGGTTGTGATTCATTATGTATACTGTGCATATACACATGTTTATTTGCAAATTTGGATGTACACAAATTTGTTGTGTAATATAGGATAAGTAGGTGTCAACACCATAACTTAGTCAATGGTAAAATTTCGGCATGAAATTTCTTCTAAGGAGGGAAGGATGCAACACCTCGGAATTTGAAGTTAATTGAATTAGTTATTTAATTAGGTTTCAAAAATGGAATTTGACCATGAAACTTGCAATGTCGCATTCGCAATGGAATCCTGGCCAAATTTCATGTTTGAAACTTCGGGAATAGAGTCCGTATGAAAAGGTTATAGACGAGATACATACGGAAAATAATCAATCAACTAAACATATATAAATAAGGTAATTAACTTACCACTATTATCCCGCCTCCACAGAAGGCAAGCCAACCCAAAAGGCTGACATAAGGGTAAAGCGAGTAGTTGACTGCCCCGTGCGACCTGCTGGGCACCACTTCCAATGGTGGCTAGGGTTTTAACTGTCATATTATTATATCGATAGACATATTTTAATTAAATCAAATTTAACAATTTTTGGTCTTTTGAGCGCCTATAAATAAAGACCTAGACACCTAGTCTTTTCTCATATTTTCTGGAGACAGCTGCGTAGCTCTACCGTTTCTACTTCTCCAATCCCTTCAATATCTTCTAAATAAATCAGTTTTCTATCAAATAAATAAGAGTTGGAGAAGATGAATATGAAAATAGGAATAAAGGTTGGTTCTGCCTATTAGGTAAACTTCTTTTCCTTTTTTCCCATTTCTTTTCTAGAACTATAGATCTTAATATGTACATCTGTCTCCTTCTATACATATCATAGGTCTATAAGATTTGGAAATATAAATCTAAAATCTATGTTTGGATTTGGATTTGGAATAGCTTTCGGATGAATAGAAATCTATTCGTAGTTTCTAATATTAGATTTATTTCATTTTCGTAAATCTGAATTTATATGCCTAATATATGATATCTAATTGTAGACTTTTCGATTATAATTTTCATATCTTATGCATAATTTTTCCTATTATCTTATACTAATTGTTTATAGTTTGAATCTGAAAATCAGTCCTAAATATTATTGAGATTTTTGTATTTGTTTATTCTAAATTTATAGGATTGGGTGTAATTTGTAAAAATAAAATTGTAAACTACTAATTTGAATTGTAGATTTATTTGTATTTTGTAATATTTGTGGTGTTTGCTTAAATTTTGTAAATTAGTCCTTTTTACTTTTTTCTATAAAAAGGAATTGTTTGAAATTATAAGAAATATGAAAAAAAAAAATAGAGAGAGATGTGTAAATTCAGTATTTTGCACATAGTTTATATCATCTGCTCCAAATAAAAATATTACTGATTTCTTGCGCTTTTTATTTTCTATTTTTTAATTATTTCGGCAAAGCTTTCAAGAATTATAGTAAATAATCTTTTAATGATATTTTTAATCTCAACAAGACCGAACACAAAAATATTGTTCTAGCCATTAGTTTGGGATAAAAAGTAAAATAATTAGAATAATTAGTAACTACGTAAATATCACCCTAAATTATACACATATAACTATATTATAAATTTATCCATCCAAAATACACATAAATAACATTATTATTATTAAATTAGGTGATGCGAAAAATAGGTTAGAATTTAAATGTTTTCCATTTATGACGCGTATATGGTAATATTTCCCGAAAAGAGTGGAAAAAATGTTTATAATTGTTATATTTATTAGTAATAAATATGAAGTTAATTGTTGCTATTCAAATGCTTACAGTTAACTTAAAAGAGAATTAAGATTGTAATCATGATTGTTTTGGGGAATTAAACTGGGTAGTAAATGCCAAAAGTTCAATTTAAATTTAATGGGAAACAAGTGCTACAACTCCAATTAAGATAGAATATATGTACCTATACATAAGAGTTAATAAATCAAATAATAATAGAGTTGATGCTCAAAATTTGGAACAACACACAAAGAATTCCATGATAGTAAAAGAAAATGTAAAATGAGGGATTTAAGTAGAGAAAATGCAAAAAAATAGTGACATAATGTTTATAGTGGTTCAGCTAGTCAAAGCCTACGTCCACTCTGGTAATTTAGCACATTATTCACGTATTTTTTGAGTTTACAAAGTGGGGTCGTAATTTCCCCAAGCTTACAAGAGCAGTGGTGGAACAAGCGAACAAATAAGCTAAGGAAGGCCCCCAAAAGTCTTTAAGTGCCAAGATAACAAAATTTTTACCAAGGAGTCAAAGATCTCTTCTTGATGCTAGCAGGAGGCTATTTATAGGTAGAGAAATGGAGTAAAGGTGAGCAGGTGCGTAGGTAAAAACCGAGGAGTCCCAAAGCCCAAGAAAATTCTTGGGTGGAATCAGTACAACCCCGGGGTCGGTTACGACCCCTAATTCCTTAGTTAATTTTCTAGGCTACATTCAAGGTAATTTCCTTCCCTTTGCCTTGCTCTTTTTTCTGTTGAAAGATGGTTGGAAGTTCCTTTCCGGATTAATTCAGATCCTTGGGTCTTTTGGAGTAATTCCGGCCGTAGGGTCTTCTGGGTTAATTTCGACCCTTATACCTTCAAGATTAATTCCTACAATGGGTACTTCTGGATTAAATCCAATCCTATGACACTTGGTGGATTTCATTAGTTACGGTAGTTGCACAGATCATGGATGTTTGTTGAGTTATACGGATCCCATAGGGTTGGTGATTCCTACCAATCCCAAATGCCTAAAACTTACTTGTTGAGATGCTTGGAGTGTAAGGCTTCTGTCTACCTCATTTTGGAGATGCAGATTAAGGATCTTAAGTCAGGTTAAACATTAGAGGGGTGAATAGTGTTTAATGGAATTTATAAATTTTCTTGAAATATTTTTGAATCAAACACAAAGTATTGATATCATAGAAACAAAAAACACAGAATCAATCACAGAATGCAAAAAATAAATGTAAAAGAAATAAAAGGGAAGTACACACCAAGATTTTATACTAGTTCGGGACTCCCCTACGCTAACGCTGGGTTGATGTGGAATTTTATTCAACAATATCTAATTACAGTCTTTGACTCCAGGGATAAAAGGGCATACCCCAACTAATTCTAAGTACAGTGAGAGTTAGTTGATTTACCGGGCTAGAACTTTACACCCGGTCGATTTCCGGGACATAATCCCACTCAGTCACTTTAAAGGGGACAGGACATACCCTTCTCTTATCAGTTTTTTAGTCTTGACTCTATAAGACTTGATACTGAGATCTTTGGTTACAAACGTCCTTTAACTCTGAGAAGAATGTTAATTTAGAGAGTATTTGGTTTAGAATTGAAAGAGAAGAAGAGTTGTATGATTTCTATTGAAATCGGCAGAGTATAAGTGCGTAAACTCAAGAATTAAAGTACTATAATGGTTGGAATTAAGAGGGGAAGAAGAAGATGAAAACTTATTAAAAAGTTCGAATTCTGGTAGGTACTTATAGGTTTCCAATAGTCACAACGTTTCTGAAAAGATTTAATTCAAAAGACACTTCTTTTCTGAATTTAAAAATGCCCTAACGGCTAGTATGTCGACATGCCTATTTATGTATGTCGACATATGCTAGGAAAAATTCAAAAATAAAAGTTTAAATAATTTCAAATAATGTTTAGATAAACTATAATGAATAAAGGGTTAAAATAAATTAAATTCCATTATATTTAAACAATCTTTTCAAAGTAAAATATATTTTAAACTTATATAAAGATACACTTAAAATAATTAAGAAATAAATATAAAAGTATATAAAAATATATAAAACTATATGTATATTAAAAACTTATATAAGCAAAAAGGTTAAACATCATAAGTAATAATAAAACTTAAGTTTGAAACATAAATTTAAATATAAACTTTTTTTTTCCAGGATTTTAGAAAATAACCATCAAGAGTTTAATATGTTATTAAAAAATGAAGTTTATATTTTGAATAAGGAAGTAATTTTGAAATCATTTGAAAACGAGATTTAAAATCAAGTAAATAAACTTGAAATTATTTTGAAATCGATTTTAAAATCAAGGTTTGAATTTTAAAATCAGAATTTAGAATAAAAAATAGAATCAAGTGATTTCTAGACATACCGACTCTATAATTCTTGATCTCTGGAATTCCTGATTTCTTGATACTCATGAGTGTTGAAACTTGAATTCTTCTATTTGAAATCTTGATTCTTTCTAACTGTACAATCTCAGTTATAAGATACCAGCATAGATTTACCGTATATATATGTGTGTGTGTGTGTGTGTATATATATATATATATATGTTCTAGAGAATTATGTTAGTTTATATTTTGTAACAATAATAATAGAAATAAAGTAGAAATAAGGTTGTTGTCATCAAAACCATCATCATCATTATCCTACTCCTTAACACCTCAAAGTATAATTTATACTGATTCCCAAACACTTGGTCACTTGAAAGTTGTTTTAATGAGCCGGGATGAATGTGTTTGCACGACTCTATATAGATTTGACTTTTTGGTGTTAGAGTGACACTTCTGAGTCATTTCATCACACGATGGTCGAGTTGTTTCGGCCTGATAGCCGGGCCAAAAGGTCGGGTATCACCTTCCCCTCAAAGAATACCTTGTGTGAACATGGCATGCTTTGAATCAAGGCAAGTATCTTGTAATGACCCTATTTTTTAAAATATGGATTTAAAATAAATTTTTAATAGCCTAAAAATAGACATTTCGCAGACGTTCTTGGATTCGATGAAACTTGTTTCATTTAATCTGAAACATTAAAATATGATAAGTTTTCAAATTTCATATCAATGGGAGTTAGTATGTGAGCGTGCGCAATTTAAACACGTACAGAAAGACTGATTAAAATTTAACAATAACCCAGAAATAGGTCATTTAAATGGTCTCATATTTTCCTGACACCTGTTTTATTGGATGCCTATCGATAAAATATATTAAGAGTTCAAATTTTGTATCGATCGGGCTTACATTTTAATCATTCGAGTTGAAAACGTATAAAGGTCGTTTAGTTAAATTCAAGATTTAACAAATCAAATGAAATAAATACACAACTTTCTAAACACTCTTCCCCTTTGACATCTCACCACCTCTCCCCTCCATATGTCACCCCCTTCTTGCTTACCGCCTTCCTAAGTAAAATTTATTTCTTTTCAATTTGGGTTTTTCATTTCCATTTCATTTTCACCTTTTCACTTTCTCTTATTCTCCTATATACCTCCTCTTTTCTAATGGCCAACCACCCAACAGCCGCTCCAGCCCTCCTCTACGTACGTAGTGGCCCCTTACCCTATGTGGGGGCCCCTTTCCAAAGCTCTTCCCTTTCCCTTGTAAAGTACTAATGCCCCCTAGCCTCCATGTTGTCCCCACCTATTAAAGATCCCATGTTTGCTTCAAAAATCACACCTTTATTGCCTTTAAGGCCATAAAACTTTAGATCCAAGCCAACCAGACCCCACTTAAGCTACACCAGTCTTACACCTATGTAACGACCCAGAAAATCTGAACCAATTTAAATTTTTTAAATTGGCTAAAATAATGGATTTTAAATATTTAAAATAAATATTTTAAATAATAGAGATAAAAAGTGAGTTTGAATCGACAATTGAAAACGAATATAATTAATTATAATTATAAACAAGGTCTGAAATGGGGCTGCAGTTTCAAAAATTGAATTCAAACTTTGTCGGACTGTACCGGGTGCAAAACAAAACGGATTTTAGTGAAACCAAAAATATTTAAATCTGTTAGTGAATACCTTTCTAACGAATCTGAAAAATCGAATTTTCATAGCGGAAAGCAAAAGTTATTGCCAAATGAATTTTCAGAAAGGTCGCTATAGAATTTATATAGCCCGTAAAATTGGCCATTTTGCATACGACCTCGGAATTCGACGAAACCACTTTTGTTGGATCCGGGGTGGGAAGTTATTGCTAGGTTTCAAATTTCATAATTTTTGAAGCTAATATGCGAGCGTGGCAAAGGAAAATGTGTTTTGGTCAATTACATTTAAATTGGATCGACCAGAAATGGGCCTTTTTGCAAACGTTCTTAGAAATCGACGAAACTAGTTTTTTTGGCACCGTATCGTCAAAACATAGCTAGATCTATTTTTCTGGAATTTTTCGAATCAGTTTGTGGCCTTGGCAAATTGAAATGTACGTTCAAATTGAATATTGAATGTAATATATTTTAATTTGAAGGAAAACTGACTGAAACAGTCGAATGGGCCTACGAAACATATCCCATTGTGTTCAGAATGGGGGTAAAACGCTAGGGACGACAGTTGTTGGGTTTCAATTGGTGGTCGTGTCAGAAAACCCCTTTAAAGACCCACCGACCAATAAGAATTTAAATATAAAAAAAAATCCTTAGACCCCCCCCCCCGATCGACGACGGAAACGCCTCCATACCTTCCCGATCATTTTCTGACTGCCACGCGCATCGATAGCCCAAGCTCCAGTTCAACTTTTTGAAGCCCCTCCTCCCAGCTTCAAATCCATCCTGGTCTCGCTCGTTATAGTGGAGCAACCGTCGAGTTCTGGGCTCAGGAAGTTCGCCCGCGTCGGAGAAGATTCCGCCGCCACCTGGAGCTCGAGCTGAGCAACACCCACCTCGTTGGGAAGCCCTCTCGTAGGCGGAGGTCGTGGTCAACCCCGATCAGCCCCTAACGCAACTGATTTCACGAGAGATCGAAACCTAGTTTTGAAGATCTAGTGAGGTAATCGGCTGTTTAATTTAAAATTGATTTTAACAGTTTAAAACCGTTGCAAACTTCGAAAAATCATATCTTTTTCGTTCGTTAACGAAATTCGATGAAACAGGAAACATCATGACCGTGAGGACGTCTTCTACATTTCAGAAGAGACCGCATATTTTTCTGAGCCTTCTGCTATTTTTGGTGGAGTGGAACCCAAGGTGAGATTTCTAATTTATAAACGATATGGAAAACGACGATGTATAAATTATATAGTCGATGTATGAGTTATATAAGCATTGTACACCTCTTGTATAAGCGTTGTATAAGTTGTATGTTCGATGTATAAGTTATATATGCGTTGTAAGAATTATATATGTGTTGAAATAGAAGTGAATTGCTATATATATATATACGCCCCTCGTCCACAAACCATGGACGATATTTATTGATTGTGATTGGTGTGAAAATTGATTGATAGCGAATGGTTGTTTGGGATTGTTTGTGGTTGATATTAATTGATTGTGGTTGAAAAATACCCATTTGTGGTTGAGAAATATTTGGTTGAAACCACATAGGATTAGTTTGTGGAAATGAAATAAATATATACATGCCGCCTGCGTGCGAACTAGATGCATGATCCCCATTATCAAAAACCGCGAGGTTTTAAGGTAGAGCGAGGAGCCGTACTAGGGACAGTCCCGGTTTTAACTACCCCGCCGTTATGCTGCCGAAATTTTGAATAATATTCATGTGTTGGAATTATTTTCATTTGCTGAAACTATATTCATTCGTTGATTAGAAATTCATGTGTTGAATGGTACTCGTGTTTTAAATATAAAAATCACATTTTTATCTATATATAGAAACTATAGAAAACCTTCATGTGTTGAATCGATATTCATTCGTTGATTAGAAATTCATGTGTTGAATGGTATTCGTGTTTTAAATATAAAAATCACCTTTTATCAACTATATGGACTATGTAAAATAATCTCGTTTTAAAAGAAATTGTTTTATAATAAAAATTCTATTTTTATTACCTATATAAACTATATAAAATAATAGTGTTTTGAAATGAATTGTTTTACAATAAAAATCACATTTTTATTATATACATAAATAGTTGAGATGTAAAGTGTTAAAAATAGCCACTCGTTCAAATAAATATGCATGAGTTGAAATATTCATTAATTAGCTAATGATATGATTTTTTTCCTATGCATGCAACATTAGAATGAATGGTGTTTTTAAATCAAATGGAATCAAATATGAAGTTGAATGGAAAATGATAAGTGATAAGAACTGTATATATGTACATGCATATTTATTGAACAGGTTATAGCAAAGGGGCTAGAGAAGAGGAATAAAATTTTTGTGCCCGACAAATAGGTACACATTTACTGTTTTGTTTGGGTGATGATTTTATGAGCCTGTTGGCTAGCCGCTTGGCTTTTCCTTTTTCTTTTTGACATGAGACGCCCGTGTGGCTATTTGGGAATTTTCCCAGCCCCTCCCGTACAAAGGAGGTTATGGCGAAATTTTCCAAAATTTAAAGGCGTTAGTGAAATATTTGAAGTGGAATCAATATAGGAATCTTTGAATGAACTATATTTATATAAATGTATAAATATAAATAAAATTAAAACGAAACATGGCCGTGCAGTTCATGTTTTGAAACCGTGATTTCAAACGATTATATCGGGAGATCCGACCATCGGATTTTCCTGAAATCGCAACCATTGGGTTCGCTTTGGAAAAATCTTTCCAACGACACCAACTTTGTAAAAATCCAACGGTTGGATTGTCTGGAATGTTTAATTCAAATCTAAAGAAAAACAGCGCCAGAATCGATTATATTTTTATATATATATAAATATAATTATATTTAATCGAATAACGCCGTGCAGTTCGTACTTTGAAATCGAAATTTCAAACGATTATACCGGGAGATCCGACCGTCGGAATTTCCCGAAACTGGAACCGTTGGATTCGTTTTGAAAAGATCTTTCTAATGATGCAAATTTTGTGAAGATCCAACGGTTAGATTTTCAGATATGTGTAAATCAAATCTGAAGAAAAACAGTGCCACGGTCGCGTTATGGCCCGAAGCGTCGTTTTGAATAATTGGCTATTTTAAAATAAATAAAAATAGCGATAAATCATTATAAAATATTATAAACAATATGGATGTGATTTAGAAATTAACTGAAGGTTGGCTAAGTCGAATGGTTTCCTGGGTGTTGATCTGATGTTGGTTTCGGCCTTCGGGGTTAATATTTGGGAAATCGTTCTCTTACTGATTGACGGTTATTGACTAATGAATTGAAATGATGCGTGTATATGTTAGTGTTGCACTTGTTTATTATATACGCGAGTTTCTCAGAAAGACCGGGTTTATCCCATTCTGAATAACTGAATCGACGATAAGAAATCGAAGATGAGGACGGTGGTCGAAGACCGGAGATCTTCACCTTGTTTGGATGGTAAACGAGGTCCTGATTGGGAGGCATCCCGAAATACGGATAATGAGTGGTGATCGTCCCAACGTACGTGGTGATCGATGGGTTTGCGAGGTATTTAGTGCCTCCGGTTTCGTTCAGACCCAAAACGGACTTGTAAATGGACTGTGTGTCTGACATTGGATTTTATTCTGTGTTGATTGATGTCTGTTAAATATACATCTGTTTGGCGGCGGAGAATTTATTCTTTTTCTTAAAGCCCTTCTCTGAAACGCATGAGCTCAGAGGTTGTATATCGATGGACATCAGTCGCATGGCATGAACTGCTAATGTGGCATGCCTAAGTGGAAAATGATCAGGGCTTCTGTTGAAAGGCAAAGTCTTGTGGTGATGATCAAAGCACCGCCTGTGTGGCATAGCTTTGTGTATAACGTGAAATCGCGAGCCTCACACCCCGGTATAAACCAGAAACGAGAGAAGGACCTCAGGGAGGGCATGCGTTTCTTTCTAGCTAGGGTGGTGTCAGTGACCTACCAGCCCTGACATTTATATACTTTTCACCTGTGTGGTTGTTGCTGTTGCGAGGCGCCTCGGTTAGATCGGACGATCCGGGTCCGATGGAGTCATTCGTTGGCTCACTTATGCCCCAAAGGGCGGGGAGACGTATTGTTCAGGCATAATAATCCACATCGGTGGACCGGCCCTGACGATCCAAGGCTTGCCTGCGCGCTTGCCTGAGACATGGGCTAGATTGTCTCGAATTCGGTAAGGACTATCTTTTGCCTTGGTTCATGACGGAAATCCAATTTCCAAATACGTGACTGTGCGGTTTTGATTGTATATATATATATATATGGCGACATGATATATGGTACCCATGCCGTCTATGATTGATAGTTATGATTTGAAATTGTTTTCAAAACATATAAACACTAGCAATAATATCAAATGCCTTTGTTTTATTCGGATCAAGCATATTTTGGCCGTTATAGGGTAAGAACTCTATCCTCCGGTTTGCGTTGCATTGTGTGATGGGAACTGAGTCTTATAATGGTTTCATTTTTATAAAAAGCATAGCGTTGTTTCAAAGAATGATTTGTTTTTAAAGCACTGGCAATCCAATGGAGTAAACCCGTTCCACGAAAGTGGCGTGGTCCTGTGATTAGCCATATTATAAATGTGTTGAGTAGATTTCTCATACCAGTCCCATGACTGACTCGTAGTTTGTTTCACTTTCAAACTCGGGTGCCCCTTTTTCTACATGGGCAGCCTTGTATTCAGGTTTAGCTGATTCTTTCTGAATAGCTGGAGCTGAAGATGGATTCTATCACTTATCTCTTTTTATACTGTTCAGCTCCTATTGTACATTATGTTTGTTTTCCGCTGTAGACATTTATGTATAGCTGAACTGTATTTGTACTAAGTATGATCCTGTATACTGTGTAACTCTGATGATTACTCTTATCCAGTATATTCTATTGTTCATTATCTGGTGTATTTATTTAATTCTGTTCTGCAATTATCTGTTTCTGTGTTATATTCCACGGATTACCCTTGCCGCCGTGAGTACGGGGTTTGGGGCCGTCTCATTTTGGTATCAGAGCCTTGGTTAAGCTTAGTTCTGGAATATAACATTTGAACGAACTCGTCAGAAATAGAACCAGTAGTGTTCTAGGACGGGTAACTCTATACAGATAGGATTAGCAATATCATAGTATGAGTAAAGCAGAATGAAATTACACCTCGATAGACACATTTACATTTGAAGTATATGTTTCTATATTTTAAATTATCTTTTCTGTGACCTGACACTTGATCTGCCATTTGCAGAAGTACTAGAAAAATGAGTGTCAGAAACAGGAGAAATGCAGAACCCGATCTAGAGGCTCTATTAAAGAGATATCAAAATCTGAACGGAGCATAGTTCTCGGGCAATGAATCTATTATTCAAACTCAAGCTTGGGTGAGCTCTGCATAAAGAATTTTTGAGCGTATCCAGCTGAGGGATGACCAGAAAAGGTTAGTAGCATCTTGGGCGCTCAAAGAAGAAGCTTTAATCTGGTGGGAAACAATCATCAAAGATAATCCAGAAGGTGATATCACTTGGGATAGATTCAAAGAGATTTTCCTAGAAAGATTTACTCCTCCCGAAGTAACCGAGCGATTATGTGACGAATTTTCTTATTTGATACAAGGTGATATGACCATCCCAGAATATCATAAGAAATTCAACGAACTTGCTCACTTTGCTCCTCATTTGATTCAAGATCCAAAGAGGAAAAATCTGAGATTTATTCATGGCCTGCAAAGGAGATATCAGAATAGTGTACTGAGGAATGTGAAGCTTCCTTTTTCTGAAATGATTTATATGGCTTATCAGTATGAAGATCTCCATAAGAAAGGAATGTTACGTGACGAAGAAGAAGTCTGTTCTAGTGACAAAGCAGAGTCGGAAACTAATATTCCTGAAGCCAGTACGAGGTCTGAGGCCAATAAGAAGCCCAGAGCCAATCGAAAAAGGGCCAGTTCTGGAAAAGAACCAACAACGACTGCCATATGCAACATCTGCCCTAAGCCAGGGCATTTCCAGGGGAATTGCAAACCCTCGAAAAAGCGAAGGAGGAATGAATCTAAATCCAAGAACAAGTCTCATGTGACTCGAGAGTGCAATCTTTGTCATCAGCCTGGTCATATAAAGCGAGATTGCTGGCTGTTAAAAAGGGCCAAAGGAGCTCAGGTAAATGAAGTAGCAGAAACTTCTAAGCCCTCAGCTAGTCAAGAAAGGGCTGATGTTTTAGAAGGAACGCTTACTATCAAAAACATTCCAGTCAAAGTACTGTTTGACACAGGCGCGTCACGAAGCTTCATTGCCAAAGATGCAGCTAAGAAACTGGATTTGAATTTGAAAAAGCTCAAGGAACCAATGACTGTCCGGAATCCGGTTGGGGGTTCCATTGATCTCAGTTGGGTTTGTGGAGTACCGGTTTCTTTCTCTCGTTATCGGTTTCCTACCATCGCAGTCGTCATGAATTTTAAAGAGTCTGATCTTATCTTGGGGTTAGGCTGGTTGACCAAATATGAAGCTGAAGTTAAATGCGCCGACAGAGTCGTAAAGGCGAAGATTAAATCAGGTGATTATATAACCATTCCCTGTGAAGGTCAGAATGCTAATAGAAAAGACTTCTGGGCAGCTTGAATGTTTCTCCAGCCCAAATAGAAAATATCTCTAAAATCACAGAGAATATTCCCGACCTAGTGAAAGGTATTCCTGTCGTCAAGAATTATGCGGATGTGTTTGAGGAAGTTGTTCGCTTACCTCCGTAGAGAGAAATAGATTTCAAAATTGCTTTAATTCCAAATGCAAGGCCGGTAGTTCACGCTATTCGAAGAATGTCCTTGAAAGAGAAAGAGGAATTAGACAATCAAACACGACAGCTAGTATGGAAGGGTCCGATCAGGCCTAGTTTCTCTGATTGGGGAGCAGCAGTGGTGTTTGTCCCAAAATCTGACGGTACTCTACGGTTATGTGTGGATTATCGTGATTTGAACAAGAAGACAATAAAGAACAAATATCCATTGCCGCGGATTGATGATTTATTGGATCGATTAAATGGCGCACAAGTATTTTCACGAATGGACCTAGCTACAGGTTTCCATCAACTTCGAATTGCCGAAGAGTGTGTTCCAATGACAGCATTCAGAGGTCCCGACTTATTCTACGAGTGGTTAGTAATGTCGTTCGGCTTATGTAACGCTCCTGCTTACTTCGTCGATCTGATGAACAGAGTATTCAGAGGAGTATTGAATAAATTTGTTCTGGTTTTCATTGATGATATTCTAATCTTCTCTAAATCAAAGGCCGAACATGAAAAGCATTTGAAACAGGTTCTAGAAATTCTGAGAAAGAATGTATTGAAAACAAAGTTTTCCAAGTGTATATTCTGGCAAGATGAAGTAAAATTTCTAGGCCACATCGTATCGAAAGAAGGAATTGCTGTGGATCCAAGCAAAATCACAACTATTCAGAATTGGAAACAGCCCAGTACCCCCACTGAAGTCCGCAGTTTTCTCGGATTGGCTAGCTATTACCGGAAGTTCGTTAAAAACTTTTCGAAGATATCTGGTCATTTAACGAAGCTTACAAAGAAGCACTCTAAATTCAAATGGACTCCAGAAAGTGAGGAGGCTTTCGAAGAGCTAAAGTTAAGACTAACGACTGCTCCAGTGTTAACCATCATCGATGGCAATCAGGATTTAAAAGTCAGGACTGATGCTTCTAGAGAAGGCCTTGGTGCAGTGTTAATGTAGAGGGGCCAAGTGATTGCTTATACTAGCCGTCAGCTGAAGCCACATGAGAAGAACTACGTAACTCATGATCTTGAGTTATTGGCTATAGTATTCGCCTTGAAAATCTGGAGACACTATCTTCTGGGTGAGAGATTCGAACTGTTTACAGATCACCAGTCTAAAGTAACTGTTCACCCAGAAAGACTTGAATTTGAGGCAGCAACGTTGGCTAGAGTTTCTTGTAGCATATGACTTTGAAATTATATACACTCCAGGGAAAGCCAATGTCGTGGCCGATGCGTTAAGCCGAAAGAATGAAATGATCGCCAGTTTTATTATCACGACTTCACTGATAGATAAAATATCTTCTCTTCAGGAGGATGATCACTTCATTCAGAAGATCAGAGAGATAATTCAATAAGGCGAACCCTCGAGTTTTCAAGTAGATAATGATGGGATTTTAAGGCTCAAAGGTCGAATATGTGTCCCTAACATTCCTGAGCTTCGAAAGGAAGTACTGGATGAATGCCACAAGTCGAAACTTAGTATCCATCCGGGAGTAAGCAAAATGTATAATGACATCAAACGCACTTTCTGGTGGAAGTCGACGAAGAGGGACATTTCTTTATATGTTAGCTGATGCCCTACTTGCCAACTAGTCAAGAGCGACCAACAGAAACTAGCTGGATTATTACAACCGCT
Source organism: Allium sativum (assembly GCA_030737875.1). Classification (NCBI taxonomy): domain Eukaryota; kingdom Viridiplantae; phylum Streptophyta; class Magnoliopsida; order Asparagales; family Amaryllidaceae; genus Allium; species Allium sativum. Next base: position 655,018,153 of record CM060923.1, read on the forward strand.
AGAAGTTCCTGGTTGGAAGTGGGAACATATTTCTATGGATTTCATTGATGGTTTGCCCAGAACCAGAAACGGAAATGACAGTATTTGGGTGATCGTAGATCGCTTCACGAAGACCGCCCATTTCATACCTGTCAGATCAAACAGAAGTGCTCAGAGTCTGGCGCAGATATACTTCAGGGAAATAGTTAGACTACATGGAGTGCCGCTCAGTGTAGTCAGTGATAGAGATACAATATTCACTAGCAAATTCTGGGGGGCATTTCAAGTCGAGCTGGGAACGAAGTTGAACTTGAGCACCGCTTATCATCCTCAGACAGACGGTCAAACTGAGAGGGTGAATCGTATTTTAGAAGATCTATTGCGGGCTTGTGTTATCGATTTCGGTGGATCATGGGAAGACCATCTGCATTTGGCTGAATTCTCATATAACAACAGCTACCAGGCGAGTCTGACAATGTCGCCATTCGAAGCATTGTATGGTAGACCGTGCCGATCTCCTGCTTGTTGGGTCGAACCAGGAAATTCACTTGTGTTGGGTCCTGATATGATTCGAGAAGCTGTCGACAAAGTCGATTTTATTAAGAAGCGATTACTCGCCGCTCAAAGCCGACTAAAGAGCTATGCCGATAGGAGAAGAAGAGATATATCCTTTACTGTTGGGGACTATGTATATTTGAAAGTATTGCCGATGAGAGGAGTTATCCGGTTCGGTAAAACAGGGAAATTGGCGCCCAAATTCATTGGTCCGTTTCCTTTTCTGGAACGGATCGGGACTCTCGCTTATAGGGTTAAATTTCCTGGTTGGTTGCCTGGAGTTCATGATGTATTTCACATATCTCAACTTCGAAAGCACGTTCATGATCCAGACTTGATCGTCGAAGAAGCAGCTCAGCAGGATATTGAAATTACTCCAGAATTAGCTGTGAGAAGAGAGCCGCTAAAGATTATCGGCAAAGAAACCAAAGAGCTGAGGAACAAGAAGGTTCACTTAGTCAAAGTGCAATGGAGTGGAGATCCGCAAGATTGTACTTGGGAAACTGAGGAGAGCATTCAGAAAGCCTATCCCAGATGCCGAGTAGATATCTCTGATTGACTCTGGTGCAAGGTACATTTACCCTACTTTGCATTACCATTTAATTCTCTACTCTGTTGTTATTTTCTTTCCATGGATGTGCACTTTTAAATTCTATAGTCTGAATGATTTTAAAAGGAGTATAGAAATTGATTAGTATATTTTTGAAAAGTTTAAAACAATTGGATTGGTTGTTGTGTTGTGTGATTGTAGATTTATCAAACCACTTTCGACTTTGTTCCTTTTCGGGGACGAAAAGTTTTAAGTGGGGGAGATTGTAACGACCTAGAAAATCTGAACCAATTTTTTTTTTTTAAATTGGCTAAAATAATGGATTTTAAATATTTAAAATAAATATTTTAAATAATAGAGATAAAAAGTGAGTTTGAATCGACAATTGAAAACGAATATAATTAATTATAATTATAAACAAGGCCTGAAATGGCGCTGCAGTTTCAAAAATTGAATTCAAACTTTGTCGGACTGTACCGGGTGCAAAACAAAACGGATTTTAGTGAAACCAAAAATATTTAAATCTGTTAGTGAATACCTTTCTAACGAATCTGAAAAATCGAATTTTCATAGCGGAAAGCAAAAGTTATGGCCAAATGAATTTTCAGAAAGGTCGCTATGGAATTTATATAGCCCGTAAAATTGGCCATTTTGCATACGACCTCGGAATTCGACGAAACCACTTTTGTTGGATCCGGGATGGGAAGTTATTGCTAGGTTTCAAATTTCATAATTTTTGAAGCTAATATGTGAGCGTGGCAAAGGAAAATGTGTTTTAGTCAATTATAGTTAAATTGGAGCGACCAGAAATGGGCCTTTTTGCAAACGGTCTCAGAATTCGACGAAACTAGTTTTGTTGTGACCGTATCGTCAAAACATAGCTAGATCTATTTTTCTGGAATTTTTCAAATCAGTTTGTGGCCCTGGCAAATTGAAATGTATGTTCAAATTGAATATTGAATGTAATATATTTTAATTTGAAGGAAAACTGACTGAAACTGTCGAATGGGCCTACGAAACATATCCCATTGTGTTCGGAATGGGGGTAAAACGCTAGGGACGACAGTCGTTGGGTTTCAATTGGTGGTCGTGTTAGAAAATCCCTTTAAAGACCCACCGACCAATCAGAATTTAAATAAAAAAAAATCCTCAGACCCCCCCCCCCCCGATCGACGACGGAAACGCCTCCATACCTTCCCGATCATTTTTCGACCGCCACGCGCATCGACAGCCCAAGCTCCATTTCAACTTTTTGAAGCCCCTCCTCCCAGCTTCAAATCCATCCTGGTCTCGCTCGTTATAGTGGAGCAACCGTCGAGTTCTGGGCTCAGGAAGTTCGCCCGCGTCGGAGAAGATTCCGCCGCCACCTGGAGCTCGAGCTGAGCAACACCCACCTCGTCGGGAATCCCTCTCGTAGGCGGAGGTCGTGGTCAACCCCGATTAGCCCCTATTGCAACGGATTTCGCGAGAGGTCGAAACCTAGTTTTGACGATCTAGTGAGGTAATCGGCTGTTTAATTTAAAACTGATTTTAACAGTTTAAAACCGTTGCAAACTTCGAAAAATCATATCTTTTTCGTTCGTTAACGAAATTCGATGAAACAGGAAACATCGTGACCGTGAGGACGTCTTCTACATTTTAGAAGAGATCGCATATTTTTCTGAGCCTTCTGCTATTTTTGGTGGAGTGGAACCCAAGGTGAGATTTCTAATTTATAAATGATATGGAAAACAACGTTGTATAAATTATATAGTCGATGTATGAGTTATATAAGCGTTGTACACCTCTTGTATAAGCGTTGTATAAGTTGTATGTTCGATGTATAAGTTATATATGCGTTGTAAAAATTATATATGTGTTGAAATAGAAGTGAATTGCTATATATATATATATAAATATATATATACGCCCCTCGTCCACAAACCATGGACGATATTTATTGATTGTGATTGGTGTGAAAATTGATTGATAGCGAATGGTTGTTTGGGATTGTTTATGGTTGATATTGATTGATTGTGGTTGAAAAATACCCATTTGTGGTTGAGAAATATTTGGTTGAAACCACATAGGATTAGTTTGTGGAAATGAAATAAATATATACATGTCGCCTGCGTGCGAACTAGATGCATGATCCCCATTGTCAAAAACCGCGAGGTTTTAAGGTAGAGCGAGGAGCCGTACTAGGGACGGTCCCGGTTTTAACTACCCTACCGTTATGCTGCCGAAATTTTGAATAATATTCATGTGTTTGAATTATTTTCATTTACTGAAACTATATTCATTCGTTGATTAGAAATTCATGTGTTGAATGTTACTCGTGTTTTAAATATAAAAATCACATTTTTATCTATATATAGAAACTATAGAAAACCTTCATGTGTTGAATCGATATTCATTCGTTGATTAGAAATTCATGTGTTGAATGGTATTCGTGTTTTAAATATAAAAATCACCTTTTATCAACTATATGGACTATGTAAAATAATCTCGTTTTAAAAGAAATTGTTTTATAATAAAAATTCTATTTTTATTACCTATATAAACTAATAGTGTTTTGAAATGAATTGTTTTACAATAAAAATCACATTTTTATTATATACATAAATAGTTGAGATGTGAAGTGTTAAAAATAGCCACTCGTTCAAATAAATATGCATGAGTTGAAATATTCATTAATTAGCTAATGATATGATTTTTTGCCTATGCATGCAACATTAGAATGAATGGTGTTTTTAAATCAAATGGAATAAAATATGAAGTTGAATGGAAAATGATAAGTGATAAGAACTGTATATATGTACATGCATATTTATTGAACAGGTTATAGCAAAGGGGCTAGAGAAGAGGAATAAAATTTTTGTGCCCGACAAATAGGTACACATTTACTGTTTTGTTTGGGTGATGATTTTATGAGCCTGTTGGCTAGCCGCTTGGCTTTTCCTTTTTCTTTTTGACATGAGACGCCCGTGTGGCTATTTGGGAATTTTCCCAGCCCCTCCCGTACAAAGGAGGTTATGGCGAAATTTTCCAAAATTTAAAGGCGTTAGTGAAATATTTGAAGTGGAATCAATATAGGAATCTTTGAATGAACTATATTTATATAAATATATAAATATAAATAAAATTAAAATGAAATGTGGCCGTGCAGTTCGTGTATTGAAACCGTGATTTCAAACGATTATATCGGGAGATCCGACCATCGGATTTTCCTGAATCGCAACCGTTGGGTTCGCTTTGGAAAAATCTTTCCAACGACACCAACTTTGTAAAAATCCAACGGTTGGATTGTCTGGAATGTTTAATTCAAATCCGAAGAAAAACAGCGCCAGAATCGATTATATTTATATATATATATATAAATATAATTATATTTAATCGAATAACGCCGTGCAGTTCGTATTTTGAAATCGAAATTTCAAACGATTATACCGGGAGATCCGACCGTCGGAATTTCCCGAAACTGGAACCGTTGGATTCGTTTTGAAAAGATCTTTCTAATGATGTAAATTTTTTGAAGATCCAACGGTCAGATTTTCAGATATGTGTAAATCAAATCTGAAGAAAAACAGCGCCACGGTCGCGTTATGGCCCGAAGCGTCGTTTTGAATAATTGGCTATTTTAAAATAAATAAAAATAGCGATAAATCATTATAAAATATTATAAACAATATGGATATGATTTAGAAATTAACTGAAGGTTGGCTAAGTCGAATGGTTTCCTGGGTGTTAATCTGTTGTTGGTTTCGGCCTTCGGGGTTAATATTTGGGAAATCGTTCTCTTACTGATTGACGGTTAGTGACTAATGAATTGAAATGATGCGTGTATATGTTAGTGTTGCACTTGTTTATTATATACGCGAGTTGCTCAGAAAGACCGGGTTTATCCCATTCTGAATAACTGAATCGACGATAAGAAATCGAAGATGAAGACGGTGGTCGAAAACCGGAGATCTTCACCTCATTTGGATGGTAACCGAGGTCCTGATTGTGAGGCATCCCGAAACACGGATAATGAGTGGTGATCGTCCCGACGTACGTGGTGATCGATGGGTTTGCGAGGTATTTAGTGCCTTCGGTTTCGTTCAGACCCAGAACGGACTTGTAAATGGACTGTGTGTCTGACATTGGATTTTATTCTGTGTTGATTGATCTCTGTTAAATATACATCTGTTTGGCGGCGGAGAATTTATTCTTTTGCTTAACGCCCTTCTCTGAAACGCATGAGCTCAGAGGTTGTATATCGATGGACATCAGTCGCATGGTATGAACTGCTAATGTGGCATGCCTAAGTGGCAAATGGTCAGGGCTTCTGTTGAAAGGCAAAGTCTTGTGGTGATGATCAAAGCACCGCCTGTGTGGCGTAGCTTTGTGTATAACATGAAATCGCGAGCCTCACACCCCGGTATGAACCAGAAACGGGAGAATGACCTCAGGGAGGGCATGCGTTTCTTTCTAGCTAGGGTGGTGTCAGTGACCTACTAGCCCTGACATTTATATACTTTTCACCAGTGTGGTTGTTGCTGTTGCGAGGCGCCTCGGTTAGATCGGACGATCCGGGTCCGATGGAGTCATTCATTGGCTCACTTACGCCCCAAAGGGCGGGGAGACGTATTGTTCAGGCATAATAATCCACATCGGTGGACCGGCCCTGACGATCCAAGGCTTGCCTGCGCGTTTGCCTGAGACATGGGCTAGATTGTCTCGAATTCGGTAAGGACTATCTTTTGCCTTGGTTCATGACGGAAATCCAATTTCCAAATACGTGACTGTGCAGTTTTGATTGTATATATATATATATATATATATATATATATATATATATATATATATATATGTAGGGCGACATGATATATGGTACCCATGCCGTCTATGATTGATAGTTATGATTTGAAATTGTTTTCAAAACATATAAACACTAGCAATAATATCAAATGCCTTTGTTTTATTCATATCAAGCATATTTTAGCCGTTATAAAGTAAGAACTCTATCCTCCGGTTTGCGTTGCATTGTGTGATGGGAACTGAGTCTTATAATGGTTTCATTTTTATAAAAAGAATAGCGTTGTTTCAAAGAATGATTTGTTTTTAAAGCACTGGCAATCCAATGGAGTAAACCAGTTCCACGAAAGTGGCGTGGTCCTGTGATTAGCCATATTATAAATGTGTTGAGTAGATTTCTCATACTAGTCCCATGACTGACTCGTAGTTTGTTTCACTTTCAAACTCGGGTGCCCCTTTTTCTACACGGGAAGCCTTGTATTCAGGTTTAGCTGGTTCTCTCTGGATAGCTGGAGCTGAAGATGGATTCTATCATTTACCTCTTTTTATGTTGTTCAGCTCCTGTTGTACATTATGTTTGTTTTCCGCTATAGACATTTATGTATAGCTAAATTGTATTTGTACTAAGTATGATCATGTATACTGTGTAACTCTGATGATTACTCTTATCCAGTATATTCTATTGTTCATTATCTGGTGTATTTATTTAATTCTGTTATGCTTTTATCTGTTTCTGTGTTATATTCCATGGATTACCCTTGCCGCCGTGAGTACGGGGTTTGGGGCCGTCTCAACCCACCCCTTTCCATGTAGATCCTTACCGTCTTTCTCTCCTTGTTGTAGGTCCCACATCCCTTAACCGAGCTTAAACCACTAAAAATCCCACCTTTCTTCTCGTGAATGTAAAATAATATATGTATACTTATGTAACTTGAGTTTGTGAAGAGTTTGAGTTGGAAAAGTGGTAACTTAGTTGCTAAATTAAGTTTGGAGTCGTTTGGTAGATTAAAGGTCCTACCTTTAAAGAATGGCGGAGTGGAAAACCCATGATAAGAAAACTTTCCTCACATTATGTTAATTATTGTAGTTAGTATAGCTAATTATGCTTTGTTTAGTAATTGCTAACCTGTTGAGTATTTTTTGTTTTAATGATGTGAATGGTTATGTTAGTAAGTTAATTACTTGGTAGTTTAGTAATTATAGTGAATAATCTAATGGTTATAAAGTTGTTTTTAGTAACATGAGGAACCTTAAGATTATAGTATACATTGATACTCACTTGAGTAAACCCCATGTCGTTTCTCTACCCCGCTTTATTTAGTCATCGCACATGGTGCTTAACGTCCAGCTCCAAAAATGGTTTGCAGCGTGATTCAAAACTGGCCACACACAGTGCTTTGATTATCATCTCCCGACTCCCAAACCACCCGAGCTACGGATGGCGAGTCTAATGGTTTTGAAGTTAAAACCCTAAACAAATGATTGTTTAGTTTGGATGATAACATGGTTGTTATGGATAGTTATGGTTGATTGATTATTGTATAATTGCAGTTAATTAGTTGATTAACAAAAATATCAGCATTAATATTATAATGCTTGTACAGTATTAATTATTCCATGATATATGTATGTACATACACCATGTATATATATGCATGTATACATTATGTGCGAATGGATGTTATTAATCATAGAAAATATTATTTTAATGATTGATAGTGAATATGGGTCCACTACACCTACATATGTGGAAGATATCGGAATTGGTTAACTCTCATTTCATTTTGATGATTTAATTGAATATTTAATTAATAAAATAATAAGTAAAAAATAAACATTTTGAATTTTTAATCCAAATTGATTTGGAAAGATAGTTAAAGTAATTATTAATAGTTTTCGTAAAGGCGGAAATTTTAATTGAACAAGTTTTCAAGTAACTAAAGCATGTTTTAAATTTGAATTTGAAAATGAATAATAAATTTAAAAAGCGAAGTTCGGTTTGGATATGTAGAAAATATTGTAGCCAGATTTTATCATCCAAACTATCTTATTTATTTTAACTATGGGTTTCAGAATAGTTTTGGTTCCAAAAGATGAAGTTTGAAAAATAATATTATTTTAATGATCTAAATAATATTATAATATTGAAATAATGGTATAATTGAATATAAAGTTAAATAATGGAAATATAGATTCCAAAAGTTATTATATATGTTTTGTATAATTAATAAATTATTTTGATAGCTATTCAACTTGGTTTTAAATATAAGCCAAAGTATGGTCTGAATAGGACTAGTCGCGTTGCGGTAGTTTGTGAATCTCAACCGTTGACTTCAAATGGACGTACCGGGAGATTCGACCTTCGGACTTTCCATGGAAAACAGTTAGATCAAAATGAAAAGAGTTTTAAAATGAAAAAGAAAGATTTATAATCCAACGGTTGTAAGTCTGAATCAAATTTGAATAAAAACAACGCTGGTGCAGTTCATGACCCGAAATTGGATTTTGTTGAAATAAGCAATTTTTAAATTATTAAAAATAGTAATAAATTACAATAAATCATAATATATTATTTTAAAGTGATTTTGGACAAGAAAAATGAAGTTTTGAACTATTTTTTGTTTTTTGTGTTTTTAGCCTAACTTACCAAACACGGTAAAAACCAACATTTTGGAAATCTAAGTTTGAATGAACTAAAGTTTTCAAATCTTAACTGATTAGATTTTATTGGAATTAATCACAGTTATTTAGTGTTAATTTCGTATATAAAACTCATACTATTTGAGGGATTTGGAAGATATTTATATCGTTGTTCCACTTATCGTATTCGTTGATTTCATGAATTGGTATTAAATATAAGCTGATATCATTTCTATTAAATCTTATATTTTCTATCAATTGGATTTTAGGTTTGTTGTGATTGATGTCTAAATAATGTTATTATTTAGCCTAACTATGACCAATATATGATTTGGAATAGAAAGTAATGAAAAATCTTATAATTGAGATTTAATGAAGTTTCCAGAGTTGATTTTATGTATAAATATTCGCTAAGATTTAATGAATCTTTGTTAAAGACTAAAGGCAATAAATTTTATAAATTCCTAATTTGGAATTAATGAGCAAACAGTTGTGAGGTTAATGAACGGTTTTGAAAAACCAGTTAAAGTGAAAAGAGACTTTATTGATCCTATGTTTCCATATGATTTTGAATAACGATTGTCATTCAAAAAGAACAAGATCGGATTTTAATCTAAAAACCAGTTCGAATAATGAATAATGATGCGACGAAATGGTGTGATTAAAGATGATGGTTGAAGACTTGGAGTCTTCACATCGCAGGATAGTTTGTTGATGTCTCAAATAAAGGACCACCTATTATGAGGTTATATTACGATGGCGGTCTGAACATACTTGAAGATTTTCCGGATTTGCAAGGACCTCTCCTTTATTGAACAAGGAACAAGGTGCCTTCGGTTTCCTTCAGAACCAGAACTGAATTGTATGGATGTGTGTCTGACGTTGTATTTTATAACATACTGATTGGTTTTTGTTAAACATATTTCTGTCTATGGTTGAGAGGTTATATGGTTGTGATTAACGATTATATGTTTTGGAATGATAGTGTGGCATACTAAGTGATGCGCTATAGTGATCAAAGAATGGCTTAGAAAATGTAGCTTTGTGTAACGAGATTTTGACAAGCCTCACATCTCGGTAAATGACCAAAATAGGAAAGATGCAGCGAGGTTATGGGTAAGTCATCCCCTATCTAGATAAAAAAATGTGCCATGGTATGGAGCCAAGGTATTGCTTATATGGTGACTTCTACTTTTTGTGGTTGTTGATGTTGCGGGGCCTCGACTTATAAGTTGGTAATGACCGAGAGGTGGCATACTTAAGAGTACTCGAATTCATCCAGGAAAGGATGGACCGGCCTTTTATTGGCAAAGAACCGGTTTGGTGTTTTGGAGTTCTCGGGGAATCCCTCTAGTTATGTTCCCATCTGTAAGGAAGTTCCTTAGCCTGGTCATTTGATGGAAATCCATTTTCCTCTACGAGTTTGTATGGTTTTAGATGTAATATGGCGAACATAATATATGGTATCTATGTTGCGTAGGATTGATACACTTATTTATGAAAATATTTTCCACATTTAGACAATAATAATAATAATATCAAATGATTTTCTTGTATCAAGCATGTTTTTGCTATCATAAGCAGAAACCATTCCCATGTCTGTTTTTGCATTGTGTGTGTGCCGAGAGACCTTATGGTAGCTTCATTTTCCAAAAGTATTGCGGGCTTTTATGCACTGGTATTCATATTGAGAAAACTCGTTCCCTGTTATACGACGTGGTCCTATGAATCACCTTACTTTAAAATAAATTTAAGATAACTGTTTTTGTTCTCACACCAATTACATGACTGTCTTGGAGTTTATTGTTCTCTTCCTAAACTCTAGGTGCCCATATTTTCCACACTAGTAGCCTAATAGTGTAGGTTCTGAAGATAGTGTTGCAATAATTTTAGAGCAGGTGTAGTATTTTAGTTGGAGCTATTTTATTGGAACATTCTTGTTCTTTCGCTGAGAGTTTGTGTATTTTCCACTATTTATGTATTCCTATTATACTTTGATATATACGGTGTACTCTTATATTTCTTCTGCTCTGATGTAACATTGTAATTAATGAAGAAATCATTTTGTGTTGTGATAATGAATAAGTACCCTTAACAATCCACCTTTGGGAGCGCCTCATGTCGGCCTAACCGCCAGTTCGAGAGGTCCGAAAGGGGGAATGTTACAAAGTGTCATCGAGTGCCAAGCTTGAGCCCCAAAAATCTAGGTCGTCACATTTGGTATTATAGATTTGGTTTATACAAAGCTTTGTGCTACGACTCATTAGAACAGAAGGTAAAGATTCATCAGAAATAGGGTTAGTAATATCCTATAAGAGGAACTAATTAGAGATAGGGTTAGTAATGCCCTATAATGTGTTGAGAGCATTATTTATACGAGAAAGCATATTTTCGATATGAAAATTATTTTTGAAAGATTATATTTTGAATATTAAAATAAAAGACTTTTGAAATTCTTTGCCAAAAAAATGATTTTTGAAATAAACAAAGTAGATTAAAACTCAGACGATTTAAAAATCAGGATCATTATATTATGAATAAAGTTATTTTATGATTAAAATTTCACAATCAAGGTAATTATAAGAATTTGGATTAATAATTGGAATAATCGACGATTTTGGATAACCAATAAGTTCTGAAAACCTGTTAGGTAAGGAATTAAGTTCATAACTTCTGAATTTAAGATAATTAAAAGAATATTGTAAATTGGGAAATAATTAAGATAATTTGAACTTTAAATTTAACTGGTACAAGTTAAATAGATTGAAAGATAAAAGTGAATTAATTAAGAAAAAATTAGTAAATTGCATGTTAGTGTTGAATTGAATTGGAAATTAGTTGGAATTGGACATATATACATTGAACAGGTTATTGAATGGAAGCTAAGGTAAGGAATAAAATTTAATGCTTGTCTTAAAGGTTATGTTTATTATATTAATAAGGTTTGATGATTTTATGGGCCTAGTTGGCAACCTTCTTGGCTTTTCGATTTTCTTTCTGATTTGTGAGTGCCTGTAGAGGTATTTTGAGGTTGTACTGATTGAGCCATGCAAAAGAAGGTTATAGCGAATTTTTTTGAAAGTTTAAGGTGTTAGAGAAGTTCGAGAATTGGAAATTTTTGTAGGAAACTAAAAAGATGCAAAACTCAAGTTAATTTATAAACCATTTGGGTTAAAGTAAGAAATCGGAATTCTCGACGATTTTGGACAGTCGATAAATTCTGAAATATGCTTAAGTTGCAGATGAAATATTTGAATAATTTGATGAAGGAAAAAATGTAGGAATAACTACGTCAGTTCATGTGGATCATTTCCTCAAATTGATTATATTCGATTGCAAGACTTAGAGATTTATTTGCACCGATCTGGGAAAGAATTAGTCACTCGATGTTTGAAGATGAACCCAGATAAGGGTTTATGGTTAGTTGCTTGAATTTTCTATCATAGTTGTAAGCTATGTATGGACATCTAGAGTTTGCTGATGCCATATCAATGCCCGTACTAAGGGATCGAAGGATCAATACTAGTGCGGAGATATGTTGTCTGTTCGAATGAGAGTCGAAGCAGATATTCCACATGGATGATCTATGTATAACTTACGGAGTTAAGCTTGGGGCTAATTTTTATAGGTATAGCCTTGTTGGTTAAGTAAAACGACCTTCAGTTCCGTGTTCGAATTCGAGAACAAAATATTTTTAAGTGGCGGAGATTGTAACAACCTATATTTTTAGTCAAATTAAAATATGGATTTTAAATAGATTTTTAGTAGATTTTAAATGGTCAAATATTGAATCTGGAACTAAAAACAATTGAAAATGAATTCTAACTTAGTTTTATATTTTATCGAAGTTAAAATATGGTTAGTGAACATTCAAAATTTAATTAAAACTAAATATATTAAAATTCGATAATTTATTATTATTTTAATAGCCTAAAAACAAACATTTTGCAAACGGCCTCGAATTTGGACAAAACTAGATTCATCGGATACGAAACATTAAAATATGTTAAGGTTTCAAATTTTATATCAATCGAAATTAGTATGTGAGCTTGCGGAATTTAAACGTATGTCGAAAGATCAACTGAAATTTAATAATTACCTAGCAATAGGTTATTTTTCAAATAGTCTTAGAATTCGATGAGACCAATTTCATTGGATCTGTATCGATGAAATATAGTAGGAATTCAAATTTCGCATTGATCAGACTTACATTTTGATTATACGAGTTGAAATTTTATAAAGGTCATTTAATTAAGTTCAAGATTTAATAAATCAAATCAAACAAATACACAACTTTCCTAACAGTCTTTCCCTTTGACACCTCACCACCTATCCCCACCACATGTCATCCCCTTCTTGATTTCTACTTCCTAAGTAATTAGTTTATATAAATAATGATTTCTTTTCCAATTGTTTTTCATTTCCATTTTGTTTTCACATTTTCACTTTCTCTTCTTCTCAAAAACTCCTCCTCTCCTCTAATGGCTGGACACCCAACAGTCCCATCAGCCCTCCCTATGCATGCGACAGCCCCTTACCCCCATGTGGGCCCTGCTTGTCAAAGCTTCTCCCTTTCCCTCACAAAAGCCTAAAACCTGAACTTTTATCCCTTTTTACACCATTTAAGCCATCTCTACCTCCTTTCTACCACCACCACTACCTCCTCGGACCCCACACCAGCGTGCGCCAACCCTTAGCAGCCCTACCAACGCCCCCTAGCCTCAATGTTGTCCTTAACTCTTAAATATCCCACCTTTTCTTCAAAAACCATACCTTTACTACCTTTAAGGCAATAAAACTTTAGATCCAAGATAATTATACCACACTTGACCACCACCACCTCTACACCTACCCATTTGCCGTGTTGTAGCCCCCTACAAGCCCTCTCTCTCCTTTTCATGGGTCCCACACACCCTTAAACGAGCCTCGAAACCACTAAAAATCCCACCTTTCTTCTCTTGGATGCAAAATAATATGTATAAATTGAGTTCATGGAGATTTTGAGTTGGAAAAGCAGTAACTTAGTAGCTAAGTGAAGTTTGGAGTTGTTTGGTAGCTTAAAGGTCCTACCTATAAAGAATGGCAGAGTGGAAAACCTATAGTGAGAACATTTTGCTCATGTTTGGTTAACTATTGTAATTAGCATAGCTAATTATGCTATGTTTAGTAATTTCTCATTTGTTGAGTAGTTTTTTCTTTAATGATGTAAATGGTTATTTTAGTAAGTTAATCACCTGGTAGTTTAGTAAGTAAAGTGAATACCCTTATATTTACGAAGTTAAAACGATAAATAAACGATTGTTTGGTTTTGATGATAATGTGGTTGTTAAGGAATCTTATGGCTGATTGACGATTGTATAATTAGGATAAATCAGTGGATTGACAAAAATATAAGTGTTAAATATCTAATGCTTATACGATATTAATTATTCCATGAAATGTGTATATACATACACAATGTATTTATATGCATATATATGTTATGTGTGAACGGACGTTATAAATTGTGAAAAATGTTATTATAATCATTGATAGTGATTATGGGTTCACTTTTCCCATATATGTAGAAGATATCGGAATTGGTTAAGTCTCATTTCAATTCAATGATTTAACTGAATATTTTATTAGTTAAATAATAAGTGAAAAATAAAAGTTTTGAATTTTTAATCAAAAATGATTTGGAAAGATAGTTAAAGTAATTATGAATAGTTTTTATTGATGGAAAAATATGTTTAAACACCCAAAATTCTTAATTACTTAAGAATTATTGTTTCGCATGGAAATATAAGTGCGGAAAGCAGTAAATAACACAAGAGATTTGTAGTGGTTCGGTCCCGTAAGGGGCCTACATCCACTTTGGAAGAGTCACTGATATTTTATAGTAAATAAAGAGTTACAAGCTTGAGACTATTACATGATATCCTTTTTGTACATTTCAAAGTAATTAGCGGTCATAATTGTCGTATGTGAATATTAGGAAAAGGTAACTTTTGCCCTTTTTCTTCCTCAAAGCATGGATGCCATTAAAGAGGTCGCTTGGAGCTCTCAAGAGATGTCAAATCAACTAAATTTCACCCTCTTTGAAGTGTGAGCCTCGGATCCCGTTAGGTGGGAGTAGGTAGTATTAATGGACACAACAATAAACCTCGGATCCCGTAGTACAGGCCACCAAAAGCTCAGACCCCCTTTGTCCCTTCCTAGAAACTCGTGCCTCTTAGTGGGGTATGAATTTTGTACCCGAGGGGTAAGAGTGATGCTGGAACAAGTCTAGAGGAGTCGAGATTAGCGAGACTCGGTGCTTCTTAGAGTTCAAGGCATTGGTTTGGTAACATTTTGAGGCGTGGTGAGGTTCCTGTCTACGCGACCCCTTCTCAGCTCATTTCCTTAACTCCATGGAGACACTCCGAACTTTAACACTGCACGGTATGCTGATTTGAGCATGTCTTGCGTACATTTAGGAACCGGACCAAAAGGTCGGTTAACATTTGCCCCCGAAAGTATGTCTTGTCTTGATATGATGTAATTTGAGTTGGTAGGAGTAGTTGTTGAATTTTCGATTTTCCTGTGAACTCACAAAAATGAACATTAACGGTTGAGTCCATTTACTTAGGAATAATAAATGGTTGTCATCGGTATGACATCGTGCTTTACGCTGTTACATATTTATGCCATAGTGAACTATATGCGCGTATACATATACACGCAGAAATATGTGCATTTCCCATACACACACACACATATATATATGTATATATATTCGTACCCCCTTAGGGTACGAGAACTTCATACCCCAGACGGGGATATGAGATTTCGTACTCCAGTGGGGTACAAAATTTCATACCCCACTGGGGTATGAGAATTCGTACTCCGCTAAGGAACACGAAGGCTCGGCGGTTCGACCCCCCTTTACCCCTATAAATAAGAGCTCCCACCTCTACTGGGGTATAAGAAGCATCTGAGCTCGATGCTCATGTGGGGACTCAGGTTCAAGTGTGGAGGAGGGTTCCAATATTGAGCTCCACTCTCAGGATTCAGATCGACCTTGGGTCCGGTGCGGGGTCCTCTGGGACATGGATGGGTAGGAGAGAGAGAGGCAGGGATTTGAGCTTCAAGCGGACGAGGCGAGTGAAGATGAAGTTTCAGAGAGAACTGAGAGGCACAGCCGAGGTTGTCAGAGCTCGTACCCCTGAGTGGGAATACGAATTTTCATACCCCTCAGTGGGGTACGAATTATAAACCCCTTAGAGGGGGTACAAGTCCTTGTACTTCCACGGGGTACGAAACTTTGTACCCCTCAAGGAGTGTGAGATTTCGTACTCCTCAACTAGGGTACGAATGCTTGTACTCCCCCGGGGTATGAAACTTTGTACCCCTCAAGGGGACTAGGGTATAAATCCTCGTACTCCCCCAGGGGTACGAATTTTTGTACCCCTCATGGGCGTATAAATTCCCGTACCCTCTCATGGGGGTACAAATTCTCATATCCCCTGTTGGAGATACGAGTTTTTCGCACCTCCTAAGGGGTATGAGATTTCCGACGGCCTTAGCATTTTGATTCCTCTTGGATTTAACTTTTCCTTTCCCACTTGGGGCTTGATTTTCACATGTGCCCGTAGGCCCACGTTGCCTTCACGACTTTGCATGGTTGGGTCAGAATTCGCGTCTAGCCATATTGGAATTCATGTCTAGCCATATTGGAATCGCGTCTAGCCATATTGGATTGGAGCATGTACATGTGGAATGTGACCGAACCTACAGAAATGTCGGCCACATTCCATCAATTCCTAACGCAACGTAGTCACGATTTGTCGTGAACCCGGGCAAGTTAGTTGACGAAGACGATAATTACAATCGCATGGACTTGTGGTTGTCGCCGCATCTTAAGTCTTTAACTTATAAACTGTATAATACAGATGTTGCATAACACTACTTGCACATGTTAGCTTGCACCAACACGAGGGGTATAGGTTACTCAGCTACGATGTCTAATGCTAGTTTGTTAAAAGTATAGCCAGCAATGAAGAAAAGATCGATGACAGAACAGACTTGGAAGCTGAGACTTCTTTACCGTTGTCACACACATCCGACTTAACTAGCAATGCTGGCTCGACGGGCAGCGAACTTGAGACTTCCGGGAGGTGCACTCCTTCCCAGACGACAAGTTTGCCAGAAACGTCTGATCATGGGGAGCAGCCAGAAGGTAAATACTCCTTGGTTGTGCATGTGGAGGTAGAGAATGTGGATATTGTTGAGAGAAACGAGTCAGTGGCAATGGATATGTCGGTAGATGCGGTTATACTCGATAATCTGTTGCATTTGGTGCCATCGCATATGGATGCGACGGCGGTAAAGTACATGGCATAGCGGTTCCACATTCTCGAGGGAGATATTTGCGCTCCTAGGACGGATGGTAGGGCCTATGCACTACCGAAGGGGTACGCGACCTAGCATAAGATGGTCTGTATTACTGGGTGTGTGCCTTAGCCAGCAACTTTATTCAGGATTTGCAGTATTACTTTCACCTTGCGCCATCTAAGCTTCATCCTAATGCGTATGCTTCCCTCTTAGGTACCTACATTCTTTATATGGAGTATGTGCAGCCAGAACCCAACGGACAGGACATTTGGTATTTATTTCAACTGAAGAGGAGGGACAATATCTCGCCATCTCTTTACTTCCTAGAAGCGTCGCCCACTACTAAGTTTTTTGGTCGGAAAATGGCCCAAGTTGACGTTTACAAGCATGACTGGGTTTTTGTGCGCAGCCCCCCGGGTTTGCGAGGAGATGGCTGAAAGGAAGTAAGCAACCTTCTTCGAGCTTTGCGTTTATTTTATAATTCGCGGATTTGGCAACTTATGTTTGATTTTGTTTCCATATGGCAGGAAATCCTGAAGCGCCTATAAACATTGTGTAGTAACGGTGCCTTGAGACTTCGTTAGTGATACCGGCTGAGTCGCGTTCTACCGAGAAAATCCTAAGTCAAGATCGCCTCCATCGTGCAAGGCTGCTCCCTAGCGATCGATCGATAATTATACTAGCTGTTTCCAGTGGTGGAACGACACTGGATGTCAGAAAAAAAGCCAGCTCCCCGAGTCGGAAGAGAAAGATCCCCCCTGCCGGACCTAAACCGCAAAAGGTTGCTACGACCCAGGATTAAACTAGCGGGGATGAGGTTGGTGATGATGAGGTAGTTGTCGGGGACGAGGACCCGTTGAATGTTCCTGTTCCACTTATAACAGATGAGGCAGGGATAAGAGCGTTGACAAGGTCGCAATCTCCAGCAACTACCTTAGAGACCGCCATCTCACTCAAAGGGGAAGGCCAGTTTGATGATCTTAATAAACTCCCTCTATACTTTTCTCCTTGGCTTTGTACGACAAGTATGGAAGAGCTGGCTTTAGCTGCAGGGGAGTTGACTCCGTCGGGCGGACCATCATCTAGTCTATTGAGAGGACACTTAGGTTACACATACTCATAAGCACTGCATTGTACAGCACTTATTCGTATGTGTACGGTGCTCGAATCTAAATTCCAAACTATTTATTTGACAGGTGACATAGCTAGAAGCAAAGGCAGAGGTCGTGGTTATAGGTCAGGGAGTTACCAGACCCTGAGGAATACTTTTCTTAATAGCTTTAGATGAGAGACAAGCTTGGTTGGCGAATCTCCACATTTGCACGATCGTAGCAGTGAATATCGCCATAGAGATAGATAGGCAATCTCCAACTCCTTTACCTTTGATTCGATTATCTAGCACATACTCCAGATTTGACGTTACGGGCTCCTAACACTTCTCGTTGACATCTCCTTCTCATATGAAATCTTTGGCTCCTACCCACACATCTAAAGGAAAGGAGCATGAGACCAGTCGCCCAAAGAAGAAAGAATTGTCGAAGAAGAAGAAGAAGCAGGATTCGGTGGTGCCTGAGGCCCAAGAACTTTCCGTTGAGGAGAGGAAAGTGTTGCTAAAGTAGAAGTTACCCGAATATTACTTTGATGAACTGGTATTCCTTCCTAACATCAGTCTGATTCCTCAAGCAGACATCGAAGAGGTATAGATGCAAGTGAAGGCCATGTATTTCTAGGACAAAGGGCTAACTAAGTATTCCTTTCACTTTTCGGAATTGATCAGAAGGAAAAATGTAGAGATCCATAATCACGAGGACTGACTATTGATGTTAAACCGACCTTCGTTCGTAATTTGGAGAAGGAGATTGATAAATCTACTTCCTGTGTCGTAAACACTTCTTTGTCCGCAGTTACACCCTCAAATGCTAACTCTTTAGTGTTGTCATTGCAGCAGATCTAAAGGAAACGTACAAGAGACTAAAGAAGGAGGTGGAGGATGCTAGTTCAACTTTCAAGGATACCACGGCCTCATTAACAACCGAGAACATGGCCCTAAAAAGGAATAAAGCCGATCTGGAGAAAGTAAGTGCCGAACTTGAGAGGGACAATGAGTAGGTATCCTAGTTTCAGAAGGGTAATGAGGCCCTGAGGGAGGAGAATGAGAGATTGAGTGTTGAAAATGCGGGAACTCAGAAACTTCAAGATGACATCGGCGAGCTAGGAAGCAGCTAGAGGTGGAAAGGAAGGAAAAGGAGGAAGTTGAGGCTAGTAGTAAGGATGTACTAAGTTCGGTGAATGGGCTGAAAGCCAAAAATCGGAGGGAAGTGGAGAACCGAGAGAGGAGATCTAGGATGCGGAGGTTCGGGTGGAAGCATCCTTAGAGGAGCATATTTGAAATATGTACGTCAAGGCTCTAAACTTTCAAAGAATTTCATGGTTGAGGATTGCCTCGGATGATGGCCTAATCATCGGAGAGACTGGTGCCGTTTGAGGATTGGTTATGTCAAGTTAATGTGGGAACTGTAAATGAGCACCAGATAATGAAAGAGTTCATGACTGACGAGGACTGTGCTAAATTAGAGGAAAGGAGTAGAATGTTAGAGGAAGATGTTGAAAAGGGAGAGATTGGCGAAGCGCGCTACCAAGATGGTAAAGTTTATTCCTACGGAGAGTGTGACCATAACCGAGATATTTGCGGAGGGAAGCTCTTATCGGCCAACATTCCCTGAGTCCGCCACGGCCAGCAACCCCACTGCTATGGTTCAGGTTTCAACTGAGTGTGATCCCGAGCATTCGGGACTGGGAGTGGCTGGATCTACTTTAACTACTAACATGATCGCACTCCACATCATACCCACACCTCCCTAATCGAAGGTAAATTTTCTTTACCGTGAATTTCCGAAGATGATATGATTACTAAATTTATGGACTAAAAGGGTGTGTATTTATAGTGCAGCCCCTCCTGGATTTGCTATTACGCCGAGCTTTTCCCCCATGCTTCTCCAAACAACGAAGCCTGGGATAGGACTGAAAGGGATACAGTTTGGAGGAGGAAGCGGTCAGGTGGACGCTTTCTCGGATGTCGAGACAGGGTCCAGTATTTATAAGGGCCTTTTAGAGGAATGAAAGGTTGCGGATTGTCAGAGTGCTCATGTTACAGGTCCAGTGGAGGCCGACGTGCCCTCAATGCAAGCCATTATAGAGGCCCAAAAGGCTTAGATGGTGGCTTAGTCTGAAGAATAGGAGGAAAAGAGGAGGCATGATGAAGCAACCAAGCAGGAGGAACAGGTGAAAGCCGACCAGGATGATGAGGGAATGAATTCTATTATAGCGAACTAGGAGAAGGCCAATGCCGAGGCTGAGGAAGCGAGGATTGCTGAAGATGCCCAAAAAAAGAGAGCCGCCGATAAGGTTGAGATGGAGAGGGTTGCCACGATGGATAGAAAGAAAGAAGCCGATTGTAACAACCCGCATATTTAACAATAATGTATTTAAATATTTTATTTAAATATAACATCGTTAATCCTTAATCGAGTGTATGACCAAAAAGTCACATTTTGCATATGGATTAATTTGGACTCGAAACCACTTCCATTGAGTTCAAAATGTCGTTTACGTGCTCGAAAACTATAAACTTCGATATATTTCAATTATGTGAAAATTTGCACTTTGGGGTTGGGTTTGTGTTAGCCAGCCTAGCTCACCTTAAACCACCCCCATCAGCCCACTCTCCCCATTCTCTCTTCGTCTTCTAAAATGAAAGCAAAAATAGGGATAAGAACGGGAAATTAAATTCCCTAAGCCAGGGTTTTCAATCTAAAGCTCCGGTCAAGTGCAAATCCAGTTCTAAGACATAGGTAAGCTTCTCTATCTCCATGGCTCCTCAATTTCGGATTTTTTTCTCTTATCCTAAAATGTGTAATCTCTTATGTATGTGTTTGGGGTGATTTGGAGGAGCTAATGAAGATGGATTGCTTTCTACCTAATGTGTGTGCTTCTACTTCAACCATTCAAATCAAAGGTGAGTTCTTGGGAACTCTCATCTATGCCACAAGCTTGTATGCTTGTATAAGTGGTGCCCTTGGCATGTATATGCTATATGTACATTCCATGCTTTGGGTTGTTTGTGTTTATATGTGCATCATGAGTTTGAATTCGATTATATGAATTCGATTTTTGAAAATCCTTGTACTGAATTGGGTTAATGTGTTCTTGAGTACTAACAATTTTGTATATGAGTTATCAAGGTTATGTGTGCAATTATCACCATTGTGTTGTGTATGCATTGTGTGTATTTTTTTGGTTTTATGAATTTGTGCGTTTTGGAATTTTAAAAGCAAATCATTTGCATTCTCATGAATGTGTGTTCATGCATGTCATTTTTGTGCTTTAAAGAGTGCATGAGACTTTTCTAAACATTTAGAATCAATACAGGAGGTCCAGGCTTGGCCGAAATTGATTTTGAGGCCAATAGCAAGCAAAACAAATAATTGCATTAGGTTAGACATCTGACCAAATAGGTCAGACATCTGACCAAATAGGTTAGATGTTTGTCCAACCTCTTGAGAAAAATTAAAAAACTGCCTGCTGCAAGCTCAGACGTCTGAGCTGAAGCCTCAGATGTCTGAGGACAGAATTCTCGGTAGAGTTTCGGCCTAATTCAACTTTTTCGTGACTTTTCAGTTCCCCTGCAGAACAGATTTCTACAGCTCGATTTTTATGGATTTTCGATTTATTCATTGTGAATGAATTTTATATTCGAAATTTATGAGATTTAATTTACATTATTAAAACGTGGATTCTTAATTCGATCATCATTTCTATCGATATTACACGAGATTTGCCACTTCGAATATATAAAAAGGTTTTATGTTATTAGTAGACGTCATTTTCCTTTACCAAAATGGTTTCCAATCTTACTTCATTATATGACGCTATTTTACGAAATTGTTTTATTAATCTTTTTCAAATCTACCAGTATATATTTTATAAACCTTTTTCTCGCTCGTACGAGAAATCTAATTAAACACCTTAGTGAAAACAAGAAATATGAACCCTTGCTTTTGCTTCAACGGTTAATTCCTGGACTCGTCCGATTTAAAACTATGTCAATGATCGCCTTTTGTTCTTAGTGGACTATTCGACTTGTTCATAAACATTAAAGTAGAACTGTTGGTTATGGGACACATAGCTAAACTCTTATAGTTACTAGCTTGGAGTAATTTGCACTACCGTGGATCGATTATGATCTATTTATCATTTTATTTATTTTGATGATCTTCGGATCATCCAGAGGAACTTTGGTTCATTGAGGGACTTCGATTCACTCCAGCGGGGTCGCGACCCGCAGGTCTTCGGGCCATCTCGGAGCTTAGGCTCAACATATAGGCTAGCTACTTAGAGATCGCATATCAATCTCGATACACATGTTGGTTGAGTCTTCAGACTCCCAGGTTGAGTCTTCGGACTCCCATCTCAAGGATTACCCCCTTCTTTAATTTCTATCCCATCTCTTTGTTTTCTGGATTTTTGGTTTTTTAATTTCTGGAATATGAGTTTTATTGTCATATGAGCTGTTAATTTTCGTGTTGGTACTAATCTATCAAATCTTAGTTTGATTTGACATATGTGCTGTCAATTCTCATATTAGTATTAAATTATCAGTCTTACGTTTTGTGACATATGAGATGTCAATTTTTGTATTGGTATTAATTTATCAATCTTAGTTTTATTGATATATGAGCTATCAATTTTCGTACTGATTTTATATGATATAACATTTCCGTGAGTAGCTATATTACTTCGAATAAGATATTCTTTTATAGCTCTGATATAGATTTTTTGAGAGATATTGTAGACATCCATGGGCTTCATGCTTATGCATGACATTGTTATTATAATATATATGTCTACATTTAACTTTATCTCTTGTTATATCCTAGTTTATGAGATAAGTACAGCTAGACTGATCCGTTTATTGTTTATCTTTGTGCAAATAATACTTGGGTAAGACTGAGGTATTTTAGGTGATTCTTCTTGACTCCAGCATGGACTATCCTCCATTTTTGGGAAAACTTCCTTAGCATTGTGATGTTTTGGTGATATTTATATGAGACGCCTTTATATACATATTATTTTGAGTAGACTTTTACCTATTCTTTTGTTGTATAGTGGATCGACTATGACCACTATCTTGTATTTGCACTCATACGTTATATTCATATCTATTTCCGCCTTAGTAATGTGAATATCTGTGTCTGACTCTGATTATTTTTTATATATTTTACATTTCTTTCCAAACTATATATAGCCTTTGTGTAGCTGTTTTGAACTTTAATTAGACGTGTCGAATTTCCTTATGAGATTTGAAAAGTAAGACCACATTATCCGATACATTTAACAACCGTTCAACGCTATTATACGGATGGTCGCTCCTTAACAGCCTTATTCTTCGGGTTAGTTGACATCATTGCTTGCAATGATCTTGGCTAACGCGAGTATAGAGGTGGGGCTTTACAACTTGGTATCAGAGCTAAGTTCAGAACAATATAAAATATTTTGGTGAGGATCATTATCCTAAGTCTCTCTTAGGAAATCGTATTTTGTATTTACTTCGAGTTTTATGACACGTCATATCCTATCTTGTAGCATGATCCTTGTTTGACCAATCAAATTTATTTGACTTCATCTTTGTGACATTTTGGCCTTGACAAACCTAGTGTCCCGTCCCCTTTTTTAGGTAGGAATTCAAATTATTTCCATTTTTTGGGTTGTAAAAACTTTTGGAACTTAGTTCTGATGATTTCAAAATTATTTTATAAAATGGACTAATAAAATAATTTTGGCCAAGTAAAATACAAATCCGCTTGAGATTAGCTTTGCGAGGTGAAAATGAATAAATAATTTCCTCTAAGAATTATGAAATGTTTTCTTTTATTTATTTACGATTAAAAATTTAGTTCATAAATAAATGGTTGCACTTTTGATTATTTATATATAATTTTGCACCCCTATTTAGACGTAACCTATTTTAGCATGTTGAGTTTCACATTGATTATGTTAGGAGCTCTAATTGAGAAGTGGGATGCCACAATATCGATAAGAGTTTCTGAACACTTCAATGAGATGATTTCGACACAACCCTTATATTAAATATCAATGATGTGCATCGCCATTGAACCATAGCATTAGCAAATTTATATAACTAAATGGCAAGGCAAATCATTAGTATTGCTTGTTAATTTGCAACCATAGGGATTTTAATAAGATAATGACTTGAGAATGGGATATATATGACCATCGTATGTATCCTTTACATTTTCGTAGTTTGAGTTTTTAACTATGAATTTGAGATATCTAATTTTGGTAAGGGAACTAATGCCTATTAGGGTACCATCCTCTTTATCATTTATGATGATGATTACCGCGATCATCTCATTTGAGTTCTTTTGAATTTAATCATCCACCTTCTTTACGTCCAAAGAACTTGGGGACACCATGCCCTTAGGAATTAGAGGGAGATTGTTTTATAACTAGTATGTAGATTTTCCAAACCAACATTTTGTGAAACTTTTTACTTGCTACCTTGAGTTTTCATTACCCACTTATTTTGCTATCGAGATAAATTTGGTTTTCTTTGGGTAATGATTTAGTATTATCTTTTGCTCTTGAGTGTTAATTGCTTAAAACAAGTAATTTTGTCTTTTCGATTGAATAAGGAATTTGATTAAACAACTCAGTAAAAACAAGTGGGTTGACACACTTGTGTTTACATTACCGGTTAATTTTTGGGCTTAGTCAGTTGAAATTAAATTTCATTATTGGATGTCGTTCTCGATATGTTTAAAGAAAATAATGTTAGTGATGACATCAACATCATTGATATTTATTTTCATATTTATAAATAAGAATTGTTTAAATTGGTTTACATTCTTCTTACGCTCAGTAATGATGGTCATTTTGAGCTTTCTTGAGCAAACTTCGGGCTATGCCATTTGAAAAAATTTCTATGATCATTTTTGTGTTTTATAGTGGAGTTTGCAATTTGTGAATATTTGAGTCAAGTTGGTGGTAATGGGACATTTGGCTAAGCTCGCTTATTTACTAGCTTAATGTAAATTACGCTTACTTTGTGGTTTTGATCTTTTGATCCTTTGTGGAGATTCAAATTCTGGGTTATTCATGAATTCACCATTTCCCTAGTGACTACCTTATATATATTTACATTACTTTGAAGACATCGAAGTATTTGTGATTATATAGTGATTTCTGCAATTTATGGGTTCTCTCTATTTATCGATGACAAAAATTACTTTGTCTTCATCTATGGAGGTGTATCCATTTTTGTTTTATGAGAACAATTTTTGAATAACATTTTGATTTATGGATTTATACACTCGTACTTGTTATGATTTGAGTGTCTTTCCATTCTGCATTTTTTCTAGATGTCTTTGAGTGATTTATAGAACTTGGGTGATTCGATTGTTTCATTGGAAATTATCTCGGATCTTCTTTGGAAAAGCAATAAGTTATATTTTTCTTATTGATCTTAGTCTCTTATTTCTGGATTTCAATTTTCGATCTCCGGGCTTTTGTAATTGGGGATCTTGCATGATTTCCCATCTTTTGTCTTTCGTATACTAAATTGGCTTTAGTATTTTGATAGATCAACTTTGCAATAAGTTGTTATTCCTTTGAGATATTATTCTTGAGACTAATTTTGGTTGATTTTTAAAAATCATATTTTTGTGGATGATTAATTCTACTTTATTCGACTATTCTTTCTATGCTTATTTGCATGTCTTGTTTGTTTTAGTTTCGTGGTGATTCTGGGGATGGATTAAACTATCCATTCCAAGGTCCGCAAATTATTTTCTGCAAATATCATCCATTTTCGATATCCCCAATTTATGAGATATATTTTTGTTGTTCTTAATGATTCTAATTTAGATTCGTTAGCTTCCTTTTGTTTTATAAATTCTCATAACAATGAGAATGACTTGAAAGAAGACGTGTTTTTGAATTTCCAATTACTCACGAATTTTTGGGATCTTTACACCCAATTTAGGATGACTACCTTGATAGGTAATTAAGTTTGAAATTTTATTTTTTTCATTTTTTTGGCTCAATCAATTATTGGATTGTTCTCCTTAGTGACATACAACCAAGGATAAAAGGTGGAGCTATACATGGAGAAATCCAATGGAATGTTTTAGTTTTGCGACCACGACAAGCTTAATAAATTCCTTATCTTGGGTTGATGATCAATTTGATAGGTTATTTGTGCTATAGTCATTTCACTTATAGACTTAGCGATCGATTTTCACTAATCGTTTATTTTTGTGCTTGTATTATCATTGTGGCTAACAAAATTCCAGTTTTATTTATCACCCAATGATCGAATCTTTGAGGTCATAACTCGACGGGTTTAACCTCATCTTGGTTGGTGATATTTTTATGTGTATGAAAACCAAACATTTCCAGCTTGATGGAATTCTTTTAACTTCTACCATTTATTATGTTTACATATTTTAGAAGTTGATCGTGAAATATTAGAGGACGTGCTAATATTTCAAATTTGAGATTTTTAGTGTTTTTTGGAAACCTAAAAGTTCCAATTTATTTATTTTTGAAATATTAGCTAATATTTCTTATTTATGGTGCATAACCTGGATTTTTATTTCTTGATCTTGTTTCCCCAACAAGAACGCTTATCCTTGTGAATGGGATATATATGACTAATACATACATCCTATTCAATGTAAGAAAATTTTGTAAGCTAGAAAACTTTGAATAAATTTTATGGGGGATAAAATTTTCTAGATAGAACGTGATAAGGAATGTTCGACGATTTTGGATAGTTGATATTTCCAACTTTCTAATTTGATTGATTAATTAGTTTGTGTTGAAACGTAAAAGTATAGGTTTATAATTTATGAACTTACTGAACGTTAAACTAATTAATTAAATGTTATTAAAACAAGCTTGTCGCGTAATGGTAGTTCGTAAACATTGATTTGGATTTCAAATAAGTATGTAGAATCCAATACAAGTCAGAATTCTTCGAAACGAGAATTATCCGGATCTACTGGATTATAGTTTTCTAGTGAAAGAAAAATATTTTAATTTCATATTATAGATTTTCAGATACGTTTAAACCATGTTTTCAGAAAAATCACAGTAAGGTAGTTTGCAGTTAAAATTTAAATAATTATTGAAATTGAGGTTTAGAATATATATAATTTGAGAAAGAAAATTCTAATTTCTTGAAGACACTTATGGGAAAAATAAGTTAGTTTCTTGTATATTTTCGTGACTTTTATTTGAACATTATACGTATATCAACTTAAGTTATATAGTGTTTTACAACTTCAAGTTAAAATTTTATTCGAAATTGAATTTAACGTTGGGTTGTTATCTACATTGAACTTTTCCTTAAATAATTGTGAGGTCACAATTTCTTTAAGGGGGAAAGTCCGTAATGAGCCGAATATTTGACGATAATGTATTTAGATATTTTATTTAAATATAATTTCGTTAATCCTTAATCGAGTGTATGACCAAAAAGTCACATTTTGCATATGGATGA
The DNA here is from genome assembly GCA_030737875.1 of Allium sativum. NCBI lineage: Eukaryota > Viridiplantae > Streptophyta > Magnoliopsida > Asparagales > Amaryllidaceae > Allium > Allium sativum. The sequence goes on from CM060923.1 coordinate 655,045,593, forward strand.
ATTTGTACTCGAAACCACTTCCATTGAGTTCAAAATGTCGTTTATCTGCTCGAAAACTACAAACTACGATATATTTCGAGTATGTGAACTTTTGCACTTTGGGGTTGGTTTTGTGTTAGCCAACCTAGCTCACCTTAAACCACCCCCATCATCCTACTCTCCCCATTCTCCCTTCCTCTTCTAAAATGAAAGAAAAATGGGGATAAGAATGGGATATGAAATTCCCTAATCAAGGGCTTTCAATATTAAGCTCAATTCAAGTGCAAATCTAATTCGAAGACAAGGGTAAGCTTCTCTGTCCTCTTCTCTATCTCCATAGCTCATCAATTTTGGATTTATGCTCTTGCCCTAAAATGTATATTCCTTTATGTATGTGTTGTTGTGATTTTGGAGGAGCTAATGAAGAAGAATTTCTTTCTAGCTTAAGTCTGTGCATCTCCTTCAACCATTCAAACCAAAGTGAGTTCTTGGGAACTCACATCTATGCCACAAGCTTGTTTGCTTGTATAAGTGGTACCCATGGCACGTATATGTTGTGTGTGCATTCCGTGCTTTGGGTTGTTTGTGTGTATATGTGAAATCATGAGTTTGAATTCGATTACACGAATTCAATTTTTTGTAAATCCTTGTAGTGAGTTGGGTTAATGTGTTCTTGGGTACTCACAATTTCGTGTATGAGTTACCAAGGTTTTGTGTGCTATTATCACCTTTGTGCTGTGTATGCATTGTGTGTATTGTTTTGGTTTTATGAATTTGTGCGTTTGGGCATTTTAAAAGAAAATCCTTTGCATTCCCATGAATGCATGTTTATTCAAGTCATTTTTATGCTTTAAAGAGTGTATGCGAGTTTTCTAAACATTTAGAGTCAATACGAGAGGTCCAGGCTTGGACGAAATTGATTTTGAGGTCATTGGCAAGCAAAACAAACAATTGCATCAGGCCAGACATCTGGCTAAATAAGTCAGACGTCTGTCCAACCTCTCGGGAAAAATAAAAAAACTGTCTACTATTGTCTCATACGTTGGAGCTGAAGCCTCAGACGTCTGAGGACAGAATTCCTGCTGTTAACCGGTGGACACTACGGTCAACAGTTTAGGTGAATTTGAGCATATTCCCGGCTGAGATTTGGCCCAATTTGACTTTTTTCGTGACTTTTCAGTTTCCTTGCAGAACAGATTTCTACAGCTCGATTTTTATGGATTTTCGATTCATTCGTTGTGAATGAATTTTATGATCGATATTTATGAGATTTAGTTTACGTTATTAAAATGTGGATTCTTAGTTCGATTGTCATTTCAATCGATATTACATGAGATTTTCCACTTCGAAATTATATAAAAAGGTTTTATGTTATTAGTAGATATCAATTTCTTTTACCAAAATGGTTTCCAATCTTACTTCATTATACGAAGCTACTTTACGAAATCGTAGTACAAATCTTTTTCAAATCTACTAGTATATAATTTGTAAACCTTTTTCTCATTCGTATGAGAAACCTAATTAAACGACTTAGTAAAAACAAGGAATATGAATCCCTGCTTTTGCTTCGTCGTTTAATTCTTCGACTCGTCCAATCGAAAACTATGTCAATGATCGTCTTTTTTTTAGTGGACTATATGACTTCTTCGTAAATATTCGAGTAGAGCTAGTGGTTATGGGACATATAGCTAAACTCTTATAGTTACTAGCTTGGAGTAATTTGCACTACCTTGGATCGATTGTGAGCTATTTATCATTTTATTTATTTTGAAGATCTTCGGATCATCCTGAGGAACTTCGGTTCATTGAGGGACTTCGGTTCACTCCAGCGGGGTCGCGACCCGCAGGTCTTCTAGCAATCTCGGAGCTTAGTCTCAACATATAGGCTAGCTACCTAAAGATCGCATCTTAATCTCGATACACGTGTTGGTTGAGTCTTCAGACTCTCAGGTTGAGTCTGGGCTCCCATCTCAAGGCCTACCCCTTGGGTTTCTCTTTGGTTTCCGAATTTCTGGTTTTTGAATTTCTGGAATATGAGTTTTATTAACATATGAGCTGTTAATTTTCGTATTGGTACTGATTTATCAAATCTTAGTTTTAGTTGATATGTGTTGTCAATTCTCGTATTGGTATTAATTTATCAATCTTTGTTTTATTGACATATGAGATGTCAATTTTTGTATTGGTATTAATTTATCAATTTTAGTTTTATTGATATATGAGCTATCAATTTTCGTATTGATTTGATATGATTTATCATTTCTGTGAGTAGCTATATTACTTCGATTAAGATATTCTTTTATAGCTCTGATATAGATTTTTTGATATATATTGTAGACATTCATGGGCTTCACGCTTATGCATGACATTGTTATTATAATATATATGTCTACATTTACCTTTTCTCTAATTATATCCTAGTTTATGAAATAAGTACAGCTAGACTGATCCGTTTATTGTTTATTATTGTGTAAATATTACTCAGGTAAGACCGAGGTATTTTAGGTGATTCTTCTTGACTCCAACATGGACTATCCTCTAGTTTTGGGAAAACTTCTGCAGCGTTGTGCTATTTTGGTGATATGTATATGAGACACCTTTATGTACATATTATTTTGAATAGACTTGTACCTATTCTTTTGTTGTATAGTGGATCGACTATAAGCACTATCTTGTAATTGCACTCATATGTTATATTCATATCTATTTCCGCCTTAGTAATGTGAATATCTGTGTCGGACTCTGATTATTTCTTATGTATTTTATATTTCTTTCCAAACTATATAAAGCCATTGTGTAGTAGTTTTGAACTTGAATTAGATGTGTCGGATTTCCTCATGAGATTTTAAAAGTAAGACCACGTTATCTGATACATTTAACACCCGTTCAATGCTTTTATACAGATGGTCGCTCCTCAACAGCCTTATTCTTTGGGTTAGTTAACATCATTGCTTGCAGTGATCTCTGCTGACACGAGTATAGAGGTGGGACGTTACATTGATGATGTCAAACAGAGAGCCACGGCGATTTTTTTGAAGCTCATGGCTGATGACCTCGTGAAGCTTAAATCTAAGAAGCTAGCTGACCGGAACACTGCCAAAGAGGCTAAGAAGAAAGCGGAGCTAGAGGCCAAGAAAATTCTAGAGGGAGGCGATGTTGTGCTAGCCCTTGCTTCTGGTGGTGCTCCCAAGCCTGTGCAATACATTGCCCCTACCGAGATCACGGAGATTACTAGTGGTGAGGATGACGACGGAAGGCGCGCCTCGGTTTCTCATGAGTCGATCACTTCTCCGAGGGGTAGCAGAGGAAGATGCAGCAGTGGTTCCGGTAGAAAAAGATCCATCCCTAGTGACCCGCGGAGTGCTGAATCTGTTCAAAAAAAAAAGAAGAATGAGTAGCGTTAGTAATTATTATAGTTGTTACTGATATTTTGTTTATGTTGGCCGATGATATATGCTAGTACGACCCTCGCTTTTGGTCTTTAAAGGCATAGTATGGTTTTCATGTACACCCTGTCATTAGAAATAAAAGATATTAGATATGTAGTTTGTTTTATGGGTGTGAGAATGGAAGTATTAGTTATGTAAATCACATTTCATGTTGAGTGTTCGAATGTTTTTCTTATGTTTTCCAGTGTCCTACACTTTCACAATCTTACTTATTGTTACACTAACTTAAATGCGATCAGGAGTCTCTGATATAGGGGTGTCCTCGACCGTGTTGAGACCGTGTGCTAGTTCTGTTCGAGGGGTTTTCTATGTACCGGAATCCCGAGGGGCACGGAATCCAGGCCCGGTGCTTTCTTCCTTGGGTTGCCTGGATGTTGTTTGTCCCAAGTAAAGGGAAGGCATGGATGTTGCAATTCTCCGACTTTTGGCTCTCACATCATTTTTTCGGGTTTAGTGCGCGAGGGTGTCGTTTGTTCGCCAAAGAATGCTTGGAGTCAGACCCAGAAGTCAGATTATGGCCGAGGGGTTTACCCCTGGCTCTGGGGCTTAGGAACGAAAATGATTTAAGCTCGATCTCGGTGCTGGGCCAAGATTCTATAGGTACATTGATCCTGACCTAATGGGTCAGATGGAGTCGTGTGAGTAGTTGGTGTCACACTAGGTTGGCTGGTGGGCTGCTCCCAAATCCAGGGACTTAGTAGCGGAACGATTTATACTCGGTCTCAGTGTTGGGCCAAGATTCGAGTAGAGTTGTTTATAGTCGCTTGCATCATGCGATCGAGACTCGAGTAGCGGTGTCGGCTCCTATGCTCGGGGTGCTGAATCGGTGCCATTGGTGTGTTTCTATGATGTTGGTTCGAGATTCAAACAGCGGCATCAGATCCCGTGCTCGGGGTGCCGATCTAGCATTCAAATGTTTGTGTACGCAAGTTAGCTGCGATGTTCAATCAAGCATATCTTGCAAGAAGTAAACATAACAAGGACACAGGAAATTGAACATCATCTTTACTGATAAATTTGGCAGTAACAGCCTTTATAATGCCTTGGATTTCAAGAAAACAAAACATCGTTGGAAAGCAGGAAAATTGTACACCAAGTTATATGTAGTAGCAGTGGATATGTTCGTTGTTCCATGCCCTTGGGAGCTCGGCTCCGTCTACGGTTGCTAGCTTGAAAATTACAACTTTGAGATTTCTATGTATGACATATGGGCCTTCCCAGCGAGGACTGAGTCCAGTCGGTGGGGGAAAGATCTGTTTCAGTCCGAGGTCGCCGATATTGAGATCCTTGTAGCAGATTCTATAATTGAAGTATCGGGGTTGACACTGGGCGGCAGCCTTGAGCTCAGCCTCATTTCTTTTTTCCCCGAGCAAATCGGGCGATTCTTGAAGCAAGTCTTGATTTTCTCTTGGGTCATAGTGGGTAACTTGATGAGATCGAAGATTTATCTTAATGGAGATGATGGCTTCGGATCCGTAGGCAAGGGTTAACGAAGTGCGTTCGGTTGCTGACTTATGGGTGGTCCGGTAGGCCCATAGGGCCAAAGGGATTTCATCTGCCTACAAGACCCAGCTTTCTCCAAATGCTTCTAGATGATGGATTAATCACTTTGTTGACAACCTCGACTTGCCAATTGGCTTGAGGGTAAGCCACCACCGAGAATCTCTTTTTGATGTTCTGCCACTGACAGAAATTGAACTATGTTTTCTCAAATTTGGTTCCATTATCTGATATGATGGCCTGGGGACTCCGTTACATGTAATGATATTGAGGGCGATGAAATTGATTACCTTCTTGGTGGTGGTTATAGCGATAGCTTTGACTAATAATCAACTGCGACGATGGCATAACGTTCCATGCCTTTAGCCATTGGGAGAGTCCCAATAATGTCTACTCCCCACATTGCATATAGCCATGCCTGATGATATTTCTTGCTAAGGTTTGCCATCCAGTGTTGTTGTCATACTCGCCTTCGTGCATGTCTGTTTGCACGTGATTGGCATCTTCATGGGCTACACATCGAAGTAGCAAGACAGAGAAACATATGCGGTGGGGTACTTCGTCCAGAATGATGTAGCGAGATGACTAGCGAGTGAGCGCTCGTCTTTCCTTGTAACGTCCCGGGAGGGTTCCGTGTCGCAAGTAGTTCTTGATTGGGGTCATCCAAGACTCAGTTTCGAGTTCGGTGTTCATTACTGAATCTATCTGCATCTAGGTAGTGCTTGGTGAACTGAGTACTTCGACTAGGGCAAGTCCCACGAGCTGTGCATGCTCAGAGCTTGCCAACTTAGCCAACAAGTCACCTATTTCATTCTGTTCTCAGGGGATATGTGTGATGACAAAGTGGAAGAAATTTGTGAGCAATTCCCGAACCTGGAAGAGATAGGAAGCGAGCTGTGCCCCCTTCGCTTAGTATTCCCCATGTACCTGATGCACGATGAGCTATGAGTTAGAGAAGATTTGGATAGCCTTGATGTTGAATTCGATTGCGATCTGGGTCTGGCTATTAAGGCCTCATATTCTGCGTCATTGTTGGAAATAGGGAAGTCGATCTTTAAACGTAGCATATCGGGAGCTCCTCGGGAGTGATGAGCATGACTCCAACACTAGAGCATTTATTATTGGAAGATCCATCTACAAATAGTTTCCATCGGATGAATGAAGCTTTGATGCTTTCATAAGGAGACACCTCGAGGGCGGTGAATTCGACTACGAATTAGCGAGAATTTGTCCGAGGATGGCTCGATGGGGGATGAATTTTATCTCGAACTAACCCAGCTCTATTTCCATTTTAGTAATCGTTAGGATGCCTCAGTTCATTATAGTACATGTCGTAGTGTCTAGTCATTGTAGACCTTTATAGGGTGAGACTGAAAGTATGGTCGTAGTTTACGGGAGGAGATCATCAAGCAGTAGGCTAGCTGTGTGTAACAACCCGCATTTTACACATCGGAAGATCGTAGAATATTGAATTCATTCACATGCGAAGCCATATGGTCGTGTAACATTAGGAAACGATTATTAGGGTCATTTCCAATGTTCATGATTTTTGCAAATTTTTAAATGACCGTTGCCCCTAGCGAATCTGGTTTGGTCTATAACTTTTGATTGGTAAGAAGTTTTGACTTGAAACCAATTCCATTGGATTCAGATGATGGTTTATCTTTTCATAGAGTGGTCACATTAGCCAAACGGACTTACAGTTCGGGAGATATGGCTGAAACAATGTTTAGAAGGTGAAAAACAGCTTAATTGGGCCTAATTAGGGTAATTAGCAGCTAGGCCCATTGGGGATTTTAGGATTAGGGCTACATAAAAGCTAAAAAGGGTTAGAGAAACCTTTCTTTGTCATTTTTACAGCTGCCACTTACCTCTCTTCAACCCTAACAATGGCTTCCACCTTCTAAATCTCTAAACAACTACTAATCATTTTCTAATCAAGGATTAAGCTAAGCTACATTTAATCAAGGCAAGTCAACACCAAATCAAAGTTGGAGCCGCTGTGTTGCATAGGAATTCGACACAAAATAGTAGTAAAGTTAATATTTATAATTCAATTTTGGCTAAGGTGAGTGATTCGCATTGTTTTCATTAATTACAGCTAGTTAGGGGTAATTAGTGATAATTAGCGAAATTATTCATGTTGAAATTCTAGAAAAATATGTAAAAATTCTAAAATATCATTTTATGCCTCTGATAAAAATTGGGATAATTTGGATTAAGTTTGCAAGTCATATGGTTAAACATGCTTAAGGGGAATAAGGGAAAAATCATACTTTTTTGGTATGGTTGATCTAAAATGACCTATATGCTTGATGTTTTGATCGTTTTAACTGAACCCATATGTTGTCACTGTTGTTTGTGATGTTTTATGATTGATTAGTAAATTTATAATAGTTGAAAACGCCGTTATATGGCGAAAACGGATGATATAAGCTTGCTGGAAATGCTGCAGAGATCCGGATCGGATAAGCGGAGGGATCGGACTGGACAACAAGAGTGGTGGCATCTTTAGTAGTGCACAAAGGCAAGGGCAAAAAGGAAGGTCATCCAAGCTGAGTGGAATTGGGGTCGGATCGGAACGGCAGGAGGGCGTGGGGTCGGATTTATATGGACTGAACCGTAGCGCAAGGGGTGGTGCACCGAACCGGAACCAGGGGACCGAACCGAACTAGAGCTGGAGGACCTTACCGAACAGAGGACAGACACAACACCTCCGAACCGAACCAAACGAGTGAGTAAGCCAAACCGGATGGGGAAATTAAACACTATATATCCGAACCGAAACGGATTTGAGCCTCTACTACTATTACGCTACGATTGTTCTGAAGACCAACTCCAATTCAACCAAAACCCTAGATGCAAAGGAAGTCCAAATGGGAGCTTATTACTTAGGATCCAGATGGGAACCAATGTATCAACTTCATAAGCGGGACTTTTCTGTGGAACGTGTGCAAAGGGGTTATCGATGTCTATGGCTTTGACTCACAACTGAGAGACGGTTATTGGCTATGGATCAGTGCAGTGGAGTTGTCATGACTCCATGGAGCAAAGTGATCATAGCAAGGCTATGAGCCAGTGCAGTGGAGCTGTTATAACTCTAAGGGGGCAGAGTGGACATAGCAAAGGATTAGTGGTTACGGATCAGTGCAGTGGAGCCGTCATGACTCCATGGGGCAGAGTGATCGTAGCAAGGAATTGGGTGATGAAAGTGGTAGATATCATATACTTTACGCACTGGGTGAGAGATGCGAGGATGATTGCTATGTTTAATGTTTGTTATCACCATGACATGCACACCTGTCTCCATTATTTTCACACCATATGTTAGTGTCACCTTAGAGTATTGTACATCTTGTTGTGCTAACTCTTTGGTTGCAGGTCCAGGTTCAGGTATGGTTATGTATACCTGTTATTGTATTGTTTTTTATGCTTATCGCTCATACCAGACTTTTGTCTGACCCTGAGTTTTATGTCTCTTCTTATTACCCAGGGTGCTCCTAAACAAACAGATTAGAGAAAGGTTAGCTGGTTATGCACGAGTAGCTGCCCGGAGACGAGCAGGAGGCTTACACGCATTACTCCCATATATTCTCCCTATGTTGTTGCTAATCACTATTTTGGGCATTAGTATTGTACCTTCCTATTTTTCTTTAGAGACAGTTGTAAAGCTTGTAATAAATATGGTTTGGATCATAAGCTGTATTTTGAATTTTCCGCTGCTATGATGACTTAGTTTTCAGCTTATGCACTGTCTCGCCTGTTTTATATCAAGTTATGTTATTATTATATTTTGTTCCATGTGTTGTGAGATATACTACAGGTTCTTTGATGATTCATCATCTTCTTTATTTTCCTTTGACGATCGTCCCATGCTGATTGGGCATCGGCACAGCGTAATTCATCAGAAATGTCGGCTGGTGCGGGGCGGGCCATCACATTTGGTATCAGAGCTCTTGGTTGCGTAGTTAACCTAGGGAAGGACACCAGAGAGAAATGGTACGTATATAAGAGCGGTATTTGTTATATTTTGGGTTTTCAAAAGATATATATATATATAGACACTATTAGTATATTTAAGGATGAAGTCGCATTGCACTGGCACCACTATGGAGATGGTTAATCGTTTTCTCGTTACAGATTGAACGGTGAGCCGATATACGAGGGGTACAGGTTCAGGGGCCAATAATAGGAATGCTCTTGATATGAGGACGATGTTCACTGACTTCATGAGAGAGATGCTTAGGGATGTTCAGAGGGCAGTTCCTGATGCTACTAATGGTGGTGGTGTAGTGGTGCAGGCGTCTAGGGCTGATTTTGCCAAGCTCTGTAAGGACTACACTAGTCTTGGTGGGAATTCATTCAACGGAACGGAATCGGCTACGGATGTTCAAGATTGGCTGGATAGTTGCGAGCGCATCTTTGAGGATTTGGGAATCGATGACGCAATGAAGAGAAAGCTAGAATCCTGCCAGTTGCAAGGATGGGCTATGAATTGGTGGAACACTATTAAGGCAGCTACCCCTGAGAATCAAGTTACTTGGGATCAGTTTAACACCCGATTCAGTGATAAGTTTATCCCTGCTGCCCAGAAGTCAGAATTTTTTAGGAAGTTCTTGGAACTTAAGCAGAATGGTAGGGTAGTCTCGGAGTATATTGCTGAGCTTGATACTTTATCGAAGTATGGATTATCCCTTATTGACACTATCGAGAAGAAGAATGAGAAGTTCATAACAGGCTTATATCAGTATTTGGGGGAAAGGCTTATAAACCATATTGATGAGACTTTTGAATCGATTGTTGGAACAACATTGAGATCAGAGAGCCTTTATCCTAAGCCCAAGATTGAGGTCGCTATTACATCTGCAAGAGATCCAAAGCCGCAAGCAAGCGGTGGAGGCAAGAATAGTTCTCAGAATAAGAGGAAGTAGAATCAAGCTAAGGATGGTAAGAAAAAGAATAAGAAAGATGTTTAGTGCTTTAGCTGTGGCAAGAAGGGCCACTATGCTAAAGAATGTCGAGCAAAGCCAGCGGACAGGAAGTGCTTCAATTATGGCCAAGTGAGACATCACAAGGAAAAATGTCCATAACCTCTTAAAGAGAAGCAGATTGTTAAAATATATGCTATTAATGACGTTTCTTGTTCGTCGAATGCCCTGACTGCGGCGAAGAAAGGAAAAAATGTCGTCATTCAAGGTATGATTTCTATTTATGATGTTCATGTTCGAGTATTGTTTAATACCGGGGCTTCCCATTCCTTCATATCTAGTGACCTGGTAGATAGGTTGGAATCAGAACCTGAGATAGTCGATAGACCTTTAGGGGTGATGAATCTGATTAGTGGTTCGACTGGCCTTAGTATGATTTGTCATAATGTGTTCTTATCGAATCATGGAAGTATGTTTGCTTGTGATTGCTTTGTTCTGGGCTTTACTGGGTATGGCATTATTTTGGGAGTCGATTGGCTCCAAATGTGTGCGGTGGTGGTAACTGTGAGGGATTTTCGGTGACTATTAGGGCGGATGATTGGCGTAGGGTAGTGTTTGGTGGCCTACCTAGTGATGAGGTGATGGCTAGTTTTCTAAATTCCCTCGACATTGCGTAGGACGAGTTATCAGGGATTCCCATTGATGGCTAGTATCCGGATATCTTCGAGCAAGTGACCGGACATCGACCACACCGAGGGGTTGACTTTCTTGTTGATTTAGTGAAAGATGCCAGACCTATAGTGATGTCACTTCGTCGTATGGCACCAAGGGAGTAGCGAGAGCTCGAGGTGCAAGTAAGCGATCTTTTGAAGAAGGGATTTATCTGAAGGGCTATTTCCGAGTGGGGAGAACCAGTTGTATTTGCTACCAAGGCAAATGGTTTCCTTCGTTTATGTATGGACTATCGCGAGTTGAATAAAGTGACTAGGAAGAATAAGTATCCTCTTCCATGGATAGATGATTTGTTTGATCAGCTGGAAGGAGCAAGAGTGTTCTCCCAGTTGGACCTCGCAACAGGATTTCATCAGCTCCGAGTAGCAGCCGAGAGTGTACCTAAAACATCCTTTCGGACGCCGTCTGGATTCTATCAGTGGTTGGTCATGCCATTCGGGTTGACCAACGCACTAGCAAATTTTGTGGACCTTATGAATAGGGTATTCAGGGATCAATTGAATAAGTTTGTTCTTGTGTTCATGGACAATATCCTTGTTTACTCGAGGACAGAGGAAGAACACAAGGAATATTTGAGAGTAGTGATGGAGGTGTTGAGAAAACACCAATTGAAAGCAAAGTTTTCTAAGTGTCACTTCTAGAGGAGGGAAGTGAGATTCTTGGGATATGTCGTTTCGGAGAATGGTATTGACGTGGATCCTGTGAAGGTGGCTATGGTAAAAGATTGGTCTACACCCAAGAATGCAACAGACATAAGAAGTTTCATGGGGTTAGCTGGATATTATCATAAGTTTATCCAAGACTTCTCCAAGATAGCGGCACTGTTAACTCAGTTGACCAAGAAGAATCAAGCTTTTGTCTGGGATGGAAATTGTGAAAATGCATTTAAGAGTCTAAAGGAAAAGTTGACGTGTGCACCAGTGTTAGTTATTCCTAAAGGGAATGAAGAGATGACGGTAAACACAGATGCCGGTGGTACCAGACTAGGTGCTATATTGATGCAAAGAAGTAGTATTGTAGCTTATGCTGGTCGACAGCTGAAACCGCATGAAAAAAGTTATCCTACCCATGATTTGGAATTGGCAGCGATCATGTTCGCATTGAAGATGTGGAGACATTATCTCTTGGGAGAAAGATTCGAGTTGTTTATCAATAGTAAATCATTAAAGTATCTTTTCTTTGAGAAGGATCTAAATCTTCGTCAGTAGATATGGTTAGAATTCTTGGCTTCCTATGATTTCGATATTGCATATTCACCAGGAAAGGGAAATGTGGTAGCTGATGCATTAAGTAGGAGACATGCCAGTTTAGGGGCTATGTTTCTGGAATTTAAGCAACTGGAGTATATCGCTGGGTATGATTTCTGTAACAACCCGAATTTTTATAACATGTTAAAACAAGAAGTCTAGGCAGAATTTAAATTTAAATTAAGAACCAAGGGAAACGGGTTGCGTCATTGCGTTCGTCTCGGAATTCTACATAAAATAGAGTCCGAGTTTTCAAAAATCGGAGTCCGTATGACCAAGTTATGGCTCCCCAAAGTTTCGGAAATTTTCAGAGTTCAAAACAGTTCGAATTCGAGTTCAAATTCGAATTTCAAAACCCAGACAGACTGGGCGGGAAATTTCCCACCCAGCACCCCAGGTCGACTGGGGAGTCGACTAGGCAGTCGACACCCCCAGGACCAGGTCGACTGCGTAGTCGACTTGGGTGTCGACCTGGTCCCCGAGCCCACTTTTGGGCCTGGGTGCATTCTGATGTTTCTAGTCTCGTTTTCTGTCTAGATTCGTCTACCTAATCCTATATAAACCCCCTGATGCCTAAACCCTAATTCACTACAACACGTCTAGCCACCGTTATGCTGAAATCCCTCTTGGTCATGGCCGCCATCTCTAATCTTCTTCTTAAGCTCTCATACGCAATCCAATGCAAAGATGAAGACTTCTACAACGATTCAAGGAGATGAATCAACAACGCTACAACATCGATTTCAGTTCTTAAATTCGCTAGCCATGCTAGGTAAGTCCTAGTTACTTTTTATATTAAAATACTTAATTTTAATATGGCTATGGAATAAAGTGTAATTGGATATAAGCATGTTTATCAATTCAGATCTATTCCTGTTTACCTTTGAACCTTGGGTTTTGAGACTTGTTCATCTCCATTCTTATGTCTAGTTCATGCTCTATTCAGTCGTTGTAAATCAGTTTCTTGGATTCATGTTGATATTATTATCAAGATCCAATCTTTAATCCTATCATGATGATTTATGCTGTTTTCTCTCTGATCTTGTTTTATTGCAAAATTCTACCTTTCCCTATTTATTTTCTTTTGATGAACCTAGATCAATTTCGGATCTAGGCCTAAACCACGATTTTGCATACGATTGAATACGGGGAAAAGTATGGGGATATTACCTATTTGGATATATGTGATTGGTGGAATTGATGGCATAACATGAAAATTGGATATATGGGTATTATTGTCATTAATATGAAATTTGATAATTGGGTATTGCCATTAAAATGGTAATTGCAAGAACTGGGATTGGCATATGTAATTTGGCTAGAACTTTATAGGTGTAAATTGGCATAAATTTGGCATACATATAAAATGGCATGAACTGAACATATGTAAATTTGGTATGAATTAGGCATATGTAAAACTGATATGTAATCTATAACTTGGGCATATGTTAATTATGTGAGGGTTGTAGTTGAAACACATATGATAATTTATGTCTTGAAAAAGGGCTAATATGAACACGCCTAAGTGGGTTTTGGGTAGTTGGCATGTAATAATAGCCTTAAAGGAGGGATAAATATAAATTGAGATAAGTTGCCTTTAATGGCATAAGATAAATTGTGATAAAATTGGTATGATTCTGCATACCGTTAATTGATGAACATAATTGAGTCAATTATGGACATCGTTAAATTAGGAATTAATTAATAATTTGAATAAGGAAATTATTAAGACTGGGGTAAAAGATTATAAGCGATAATCAATGCTTAGGACACGAGGTTGGACTCATTTGTGACGTAAAACTGCCCGGACCCGCCCGGCGAATCCAGTAGTCACAAATGGTAGCCCAATGTGAGAGGTCCTAGGCCCAAATTAAAAGTGTAATAGTTGTGAAGACACGAGGTTAGACTCTTTTATGGTGTAAGACTGCCCGAACCCGCCCGGCAAATCCAGCTGCCATAAATGTCAGTCTAATGTGAGATGTCTTTATAGGGTTACGGCCTTAATGAATTAAGAAATACTTAACCAGATAAACATGTGGTGGGATATGGGGGTTAAGTGGGTGACATGTGGGTGACATGTGTAAATACGAATAGTAATACTTAACCAACATAACATGGTAATTAGACCAGTGGGTAGGGTTAAGTAAATTAAGAACACTTAACCAATATGGTATGAATGGGTGGGTTAAGTAATATAATTAGGCTAATGACACTTAACCAATATGGTATGAGTGGGTGGGTTAAGTAAAATGATTAGGCTAATGACACTTAACCAATATGGTATGAATGGGTGGGTTAAGTAATATGACCAGGCTAATGACACTTAACTGTTATGACATGAATGGTTGAGTTAAGTAAATCTTAATTAATGCCTAAGTGAGAATGATAACTTATGGAATAAATAAGTTAGGCGGAACAATAGATAAGATGAGATAACTTATGTAATAAGGAAAGATGTGCTTCATTGTAGATTAAGCAATATGTAAAGACAAGAATGAATTTACAATTGAAGGTGACATAAGTTATATTATAAAAAGGAACAAAACATTGGTTAGGTTGGATAATCCTCTGAGTATCAATCTGATGTTGATTCCGGTCTTCGGGGTTGGTATTTAGGGAATTATTCTCTCTCTCCAGTGTGTTTGTAAGTTAAGGGGTACTTGGTTGTAAAGATTGAATAAGAACATGTTATTGTACCATAATAAGGGTTAATGTATGAATCATAGGAATAACATGTTGTGGGCTTATTAATGGACTTAGTATAGTTCAAGTTAAGAATTGAATTAATAAGCAAGTTGAAGGTTGGTATAAATGGAAATAACCAAGTTAAATGATAAGACTGATGAGGTAGCACAAGCACATAGTTAATGGATAGACATAGGGTCTAATGGCAGATAAAGCCAAGGCGCTTGGTTAAACCCAGACATTGGGGGCAATATGAATGACATGTAAAATATAACCTATAAGCACTTAACCAAGATAAAGCATGTATTAAGACATGAGGATGATGTAGGGGTTAAGTGGAGGACATGGGTAACATGTAAGACATAACTGGTGTATACTTAACCAAAATTTAAGCATGTAGGTGGACATGAATAAGAAGGGGTTAAGTAAAAATTACTAGAGGGGACCAAGCATAGGAGGGAAGCTTGTGTCGAGGAAAGGGGACCCTTTTCAGACCAGTAGCCCATTACGTATCTTTATGAGCTCGACCCATGTCGAGGACGGGACACGCATACTGGGTTTGATTATAAGAGGTCAAAACGGATTAGCGGTGGCAACGCAAGTCCAACGGGTTTCATATGCGTGTGTGGACCCGGGCTGGTAGGTAAGACGTTGTTGCATCGTGTAGGTATAAGTCGTGCATCCTCAAGTTGTATCAGGTTGCCACTTTATGGGAGTGATACACCCCACTGTGGGGCCAACACAGGTATCTACGAGTTAGGGAGTCGATCGCATGGGGGTTGGTGGGTACACCTAGTGGAGATAGGGGCAGGAGGCACCTATGTAGTCATCTAGGGGTACATAAGACTAGTATTATGATTTCTAAGTAGTGGGTGGGATCACCTTGGGTTGGTAGGTACACCTAGTGGAGATAGGGGCAGGCGGCACCTATGTAGTCAGCTAGGCGTACATAAGACTAGTATTATGATTTCTAAGTAGTGGGTGGGATCACCTTATTATATAACACGGGCTACTAGTTGGGACACTAGTAGGGGGTAAGGATCCTTGTTACAGAGGACACTAGTTGGAGTATTAGTAAGAATACGGATCATTCCTTGCAAGACAATTGTAAGGATGCTAGTTAGGTGGTGCAGAGCAAGTAGATCTCATAGAAATATTTTAATGGCGAAGCAGAGGAATCTTGTTATGTTTGATAGGAATCTTACGAATTTTACTTAGTTTATCTTGAATGGGAACCTTACGATGTTACTTGACAAAAATCCCATCATGTTATCTTAGTTATCTGGCCTATTGCTTAGCTTGTCATCATGCTTATGTTTACTTTTAGTTTACTCATACCATATTATCTTTAACTATTTTTATGCTGAAAGTCACTAGGACTTACTCAGTCTTTATGACTAACCCGTTTTGTTTCGCCTCTTCTTCTTCCGTTCCTCCCCCCCCCCCAGGTTCGCAGGGTGGGAATACAGCTTAGCTCGGACCTTATCAAGCTCCAAGGCTCTTTCATGCAAGGCTTGGATTTTTCTTGCCTATGGCTTGCTTTGCTTTATTAGGGAATACTATAACTTATTTTTATGCTTCTTTGTTTTTGAGCAAGACAGATATTTTAACTATGTAATCGGGTATTGGAAGTTGATGGGCTTTTCTTGTAAACACTTATATTTAATAAATGATTTGAAGTACTTCCACTTAACTTTCCGCTATTTTATATATGTCTGTCTTGTAATATTTCTGTTCCAGTACCCATAATGCTCCAATGAAGTTAAGGCATTCCCTTTGTGAGTGACCTTAATGGATGTGGGGTGTTACAATTTCAAACCAAAGTGTGATTTGGATCCAAAAATGTTAGCAAGTTTGACGATCAGACCCACTTTGACTGAGACGACCCGAACTTCCCCGTAAAGGAAAGCCCGGATTGAATTGAGAACACGACAAATCAAAACACAAACAGAAGAACATTTCATTGCTTATTACAAAAATTTCATCAGAATACAAGAATATACAGAGTATGAATAAATATTACACATTTACTAAATATCAGAGATTAAAAAGTTACAATGCAGCGGAAAATAATACTAACACAACTGAAAAGAATATACGAATACAGAGTTTTCCGAATATCATTCCAGCTGTAAACCAGGATCCTGTGAATATAAATCTACAAAACCCAACTACTGGCTGCTCGTGTGGAAAATAAAGGCACCCAGAGTTTAGGTTAAAACAGTAAACTCCAGGTCAGTCATGCGACTGGTGTGAGAACTAAAACAGTTATTTAAAACTTTACTTTAAATCAGATATATTGAGGGACCACGCCGTATAACATGGAACGGGTTTCCAACTAAGAATACCAGTGCATATAACAAGACAACGCAATGCTAAATAAAGAAAATGAAGCTATTATAAGACTCAAGTCTCATAACACAATGCAACGCAAGCCGGAGGATAGAGTTTTACCTTGTAATAGCCAAACATGGTTGGTACATTTAAAAAAATCATTTTGATACTATTATAATGTAAAGTGTATGAAAACAACTTAAAATATAAATATATCAATCATAGATGGCATAATGCCCCATCCCACTATGTTGCCATACTAGGCTCTGCAAATAAAACCGAAATGTCACGTATTGGAAGTTGGATTTCAATCTGTGAACCAAGGCAAGGGATCATCCTTACCGCTTAGTTAGACTCTCTAGCCCGAGCCTTAGGATCAGAGCTCGAGTGTCCCTTGATCGTCAGGGTCGGTCTACCCAAAGTGCAAAGGGTGAATTAAAATGCCTGAACATGTGTTTCCCCACACTATCATCCATCATCCATCAACCCTGAAGTGCCGACATAACTAAGGTGCCTCGCTATCCATCATCCACTTAAGTAAAACGCCTGGGCGTGCAAAACCCAGACACCACTCCTAGCTAGAAGGAAACACATGCCCTCCCTGATGTTCTCTCATGTTTCTGGTTCACAGTAGGGTGTGAGGCTCGCGAACTAATGCTACACAAAGCTATGCTATATTAAAGCCATGCTTTGATCATCAACCACAAGACTCTGCTTTTCAATAGAAGCCTTGATCATTTGCATCTCAGCATGCCACACAAGCAATTCACGCTATGCAACCAATGTCTATCAATCACATAGAATGAAATCCGATGTCAAACACACATCTATTTACAAGTTCGTTCTGGGTCTGAACGAAACCGGAGGCACCTTAGTCCTCATCCTGTATGTCCAATACTGGAGAGAGGCCCTCGCATATCCGGTCGATCTCCAAGTACGTATGGAACGATCACCACTTATTACCTCGTCTTGGGTGTACAGCCGAATCAAGACATTAGTAATCATCCAAATGATGTGAAGACCTCCGGTCTTCAACCATCATCTTCACCATTGACATATCGTCGAATCAGTTATTCAGAATGGGATAAACCCGTTCTTTCTGAATTACTCGCGTATCTTATAAACAAGTGTTATAAAAGCAAAACATACGCCTCATTCCAATCCAGAATATTTTTTTACTCAAATATTCTTGTACTTTGGGAAAGGTTCCCGTTAATCTTATCAAAGATAAATTCTTTAAATTTATTCTTTAATCTTCCTTTGGATATCAATTCGAACCAAATTATGGTTTATCCAAACTAGTCGGGATTAGTGAACCTTACCAAAGTAATCATTTATTAAATTTCCAAATCCCAACCTATTCATCCCATGAAGCAAAACGGGTGATACTTCGTATCTAACACCACGGTGTTATCGGTAAAATTACCATTTCACGTTCAAATATAATTAAAGATTTAACTATCGCTTGGAGTAAAACTGGTGCTACTCCATTCTCAATCATTTCTCGAATTTGATAATTTTAGCTATCAAATTCACCTTTCCATCTATTTAAAGATTCATAAAAACTCTAATTCAGTTTTAATTTCCAAAAATTATTACTTAATGATTATCTTCAATGTTAAGAAATTAATCTTATCCTCAATTGGGTAAAAGAACTAATGTCATTTAAAACACAGATCACGATAAACCCAAATTCTCATTCCATTAACAATGGAATTTTCATGGAAAACAAATTGATATATATATATAATCGATATAAATTCCATATCCAACCGATAATATAAATGGAATAACGGCAAAGCCTTTTAAATTCCATATATATTAACAGTCTTCCTTTACATATGCTCACTTCGATTATTACCAAATCGAATTCCATTCAATTCCAATTTATATACTAAATTAGAAAACTTTACTTCAGAAAATCTCCTTTAAATCTTAACAAAAGATTTATAAATTCCAAATCACATTTCACTGTAAATCGGGTTAAAGAACGAATGTCATTAGAAACCCAGTTCACAATAAACCCAATTCACGTTCCATTTCAAATTCAGTTAAATGTTAATTAATTGGCAGTTCTTGTCTACATCTCAATTAAAAGATAAATTCTTTTCACACTGGGTTTAAAACAGTGTTACTGAAGAACCCATCCCATCAGTCTCTAACCATAAATTAGTAAGAGAACAATTCCCTAAGTATTAATCCCGAAGGACAAAACCAACATCAGATCAATACCCAGGAAACCATTTAACATAGCTAACCTCTAGTTAATTTCTAATTTCCTTAACTCCATTGGGTTTAAGAACAGTGTTAGTGAAGACACCATTCACGAAAAACCCAAAATCCCATTTGATATTAAATACAAGGCCCTGAATAGAAAATATATCGGCTTATATTCAATATCAAATTCTGAATATTGTATTGGAATAACGATATATATATCTTCCAAATTCCTTCACAATGCCCATATAATCACGGAACCCAATATCGAAATATTCTGAAGATAATTTCGATTCAAATCCATTCTGATTCATATAATGGAAACTCTGGTTATTTTTAAAGCCATTTCAGATCCAATTTATTTATTCAAAAATATTGGATTATAATTCTAGTTCATAACTAGTTCATTTCGATAAAAATATATTTTTATCCGTTCAAATATGGAATTTTTCATCTCACTTCTTTCCAAATCATTTGCTAGGATTTTACACAAATTATTAATATTTTTAATAATTTTATCAAGGCCCGTACAGTCGATTTCAATAAATGGTCATCGAACTGCACTTACAGCGACCTTTTCCAAATTTGATTTGGACATTATTACAAATACGACTATTATATTTCAAATCTCTAATATTCGTTGGGAAGCTCATTTCGATACGAACTTAACGGTCCCGGTTTCAGGAGAATCCGATGGTCGGATCTCCCGTAACGTCAATTCGAAGTCAATGGTCGAAATTCGTGAACTGTCGCGGCATTATGCGTTCTATTCAAGCCATTTATATATATAATATATATTATATATATATCATTGATTTCCATTCAATACGTATTTTATAAATCGTTTTAAATTCATTTTAAAAATGGTTTCAACTACATATTCAATTTTAAATCGATATTGAATATTCCATATCATTAACATATAAATGATAATACCTTCAAATATCAGATTTTGAAATCACTTCCTTCTCGATATTCATTATAAAAATGAATAAAATCGATATAAATATCGTTCGCATCAAAATGACGCATAACTAACCAACACGGTTTTCTATATTTCAATATTTTCGTGTCCATCCCAAATCGGACATCAAAATCAGAATTTGTTCTTTTACAAAATATTATTTTAAAATATTCGTTATTTTATAATATTCATTCTTTCTGAACTGGAATCAGACATAGCAAATTACCATACAATGTTACTATATGGATTTCATACAACACATGTATACAACAACAGTGATAAATAATCATCCACCAACCAGAGTGCGTTCTACACTGTATAAGCATTAAATATAAATATTTAACGCTTACAACAACATGTCAATCAATCGATCGACATACAACTAAACAATTGGGATAAGTGTACGTCAAATATCATCCCAACACCCGTGTGCGGTTTCAACCAACAAAACGTAATATTATTTGTGCAGTTGAGAGATGTGTAAAATTTTATCGTCCCAATTCATATCAGTCCAATAGGTGTACATAAACAAATCGCTTGGTTTGTAAATGAATATTTATTTTCATTTCATATACACATTAAAAATTATTTTTTAACGATAAAATATTTTATTCAACATATGGTTATTCTATTCAGTTCAATTATACAATAAAACTGATATTTTTATTATTCTAACATATTTTAGAAAGTTACGGTGGCAAAACAGCGCGATACTATAACCGGGATAAGGTCTAGCCTTATCCCTCGCCTACTAATGGATCGCGCCATGTACATATCAATTCTAATCAATTCATTTCACCCAAACAAACAAATTCAAACAAATAATCCAATCAACCACACAACCAAACAAACAAGTCGTCCATGGTCTGTGGACGACGGTGTCGGGTGCTGCTAAGCACCGTCTGCATCCTAGTATATATTTTAACTAGAAAATAAATTTAAAGTGAGAAGTTCTCACCTAGGAGATAAACCAAACGTCGCGACTCTTCATATGTAGAAAATCATCGTCGTGTTTCCAACGAGATATGTTACACGTGGTATATGTTAAAAATCATGTTTTTAACATCGCTACCTCATTATAAAGATCAAACCTTTATATTCGTTATGCGTATGATAAAAATTATATTTTTATTTATATAAAAATCTTATTTTTATTTCGCTACATATATAAAAATCATATTTTCAAATTATGAAAAATCATATCTTCTCCTTTTAAAAATCTTACCTTTTCATCGCTATTCATATATAAACATCATAACGTTTATCCCGCTATTCATACAAATAAAAATCACATTTTTCTACCAACAAAAATAATATTTTTCTCTCATGAAAAATCTAATCTTTCTCTAATGAAAGATCATATCTTCACTTTTAAAAATCATTTCTTTACTAATAAAAATCATTTCTTTCTACTTTTAAAAATCATCTCTTTCTACTTTTAAAAATCATTTCTTTCTACTTTTAAAAATCTTTTCTTTTTCAATATAAAACTCATAATAAAAATCATATTTTTCATAAGAACAAAAATCATATCTTTTTATCGCTTCATACATATAAAAGTTCACATTTTTATTATATGGATAAACATATAAAGATCGCGTTTTTATTCTAATGATGAACATATAAAGATCGCATTTTTATTCTAATGATAAACATATAAAGATCACATTTTTATTCTAATGATAAACATATATAGATCACATTTTTATTCTAATGATAAACATATAAAGATCACATTTTTATATCGCTATTATATATATATATATATATATATATGTATGTATATAAATCATATTTTTATTTTATGTTTTCATATATAAAAATTGTATTTCTAACATGCCATTCATATATAAAATAAAAAAATCTGATTTTTTTTAACATGTCATTCATATATAAAAAAAACTAATTTTTTTTAACATGTCACTCATATATAAAAAAACTAATTTTTTTAACATGTCATTCATACATAAAAAGCCGATTTTTTTTAACATCTCATTCATATATAAAAAAAACTGATTT
Organism: Allium sativum; assembly: GCA_030737875.1. Classification (NCBI taxonomy): domain Eukaryota; kingdom Viridiplantae; phylum Streptophyta; class Magnoliopsida; order Asparagales; family Amaryllidaceae; genus Allium; species Allium sativum. The sequence continues at coordinate 655,067,647 of CM060923.1, forward strand.
TTTTTAACATGTCATTCGTATATAAAAAAACTGATTTTTCTTAACATGTCATTCATAAATAATAAAAAACTGAGTTTTTTCTAACATGTCGTTCATATATAAAAAAAATTGATTTTTTTAACGTGTCATTCATATATAAAAAAACTGATTTTTTAAACTAATTACATTATAATAAAAATAATTAAATAAAAACTCACTGTTCGGAGTTGGGATTGAGGGGGGCGCCAGATTCGGGGTTTGTTAGCCAGGGAGGGAGGTGGCGCAGGTGGTGCTCAGCTGGCGGTTTTGGGCATTTTGGGTTTTAGGGTTTTCAATTTAAAGAGAGAAAGAGTAGGAGAGAGAGGAGAGGAGGAAGAGGAGGAGGACAAGGGGAGGAGGAGGAGGAGGGAGAAGTGGCGGTGGCGCTGCCTGGAAGGGGCGCAGTGCTGAACGTCATGCGGTTTCTTTTTCTTTCTTTTTTCACTCTTCGTAGATCTGAACGGTAGTGAAGAGAAAAGGGGTTGACTTCATATAATATAATTTATTTAATTATTTTAATTTCCCAAAAAGTTAATTTTTCATTCAAACTCCAAATTAAACTCAACAACTATCGCCCCTAACTAAATACCCCCATTCCGAACATAGCGGGATATGTTTTGTAATCCAATTCGGCTGTTACGGTTAGTTTCCGCTAAAATCAAAATATAAATCAGTATATATATAATTAAAATCCGCATTTTAATTCACCAAGACCACATACTAACTCTAAAAATTCCAGAAAAATAAATTTGACTTTGTTTTGACGATACGGTCCTAACAAAACTAATTTTGTCAAATTTGGAAACCGTTTGAAACACGGTCATTTTCCAGTCGATTAGATTCAAACTGAAATGACTAAACATGTTTAAATTCACCACGCTCACATATTGATTCTAAAAATTATGAAAATTGGAATCAAGCAATAATTTGACATTCTGGATCCAATAAAAGTGGTTTCGTCGAAAACGGAGGTCGTTTGCAAAATCTCTATTTTTAAGGGCTATATTTCCATAGCGACTATTCTAAATATTCAACTGAACATAACTTTTTATTCTCTCTATGAAATTTCAATTTTTCAGGTTCGATGGAAAGATAATTTCAAATAGATTCTAATATTTTTGGTTTCGTTAAAATCCGGTTCATTTTGAATCATGTACATTCATTTGAAATTTGAAATCGAATTTTCAAACTATCGCGCCATTTCCAATTCCTTTTATAATTAAAATAAATATTTATATTCTGACTTTCATTAAAATAAATATATACGTTCTAATTCTATTCAAATTAAATTTCTCGTCGTAATTATTTAAAATAAATCATTTTAAATATTCAAAATCCGTTAAAATTGCCAAAATAAGAATTTAAATTGGTTCTGATTTTCCGGGTTGTTATAATCATCCCCATTTAAAATCTTTTCGTCCTTGAAAAAGAACGGGGCTGAAAGTTGTTTAACTAATCAACTCAACTTCCATTCTGGCTTTCATTCTTCAACTTTTCAGTTTCTAAGAATTTTCCAATTCTTCAAAAAATTGGCTAACACCCTAAATTTTCGAAAAATTTCGCCATAACCTCCTTTGTACGGGGAGCACCGGGAAAATCCCCAAACAACCACACATGCCCTCTCATCTCAAAAAGAAAAAGAAAAGGCCAAGTGGCTAGCTAATCGGCTCATAAAATCATCCTAACCCAATAAATTAATAAACATATACCAATTTGTCGGGCATACAATTTTTATCCTCTTCTCTTGCCTCCTTGCTATGACCTGTTCAATGTATATACATGTATATGCATGCATTTGCAATCAATTTTCAATATCTGATCAATTTGGCCCAAATTTACCATACATTCATACAAGAGTTTAATTGGTTAACAAATAATCATACAACACAACCATCAATCAATTAGTGAATTAACGTTTCAAATTCATAATGTTGATATATAATCAAAGATGATATTTTTGATGCCAAATCACAACAAATAATCCTATGTAAGTTTTGGTTCTCACACTAGCCAATTGGAAATATATAGAAATCCTACTTTCGAAACTCGAACACAAATTCTGATGATGTACGTACTAAAGCGATCATCCGAACCATCTTCGGGCGAATAGAGTGTAACTCTATATCTATTCAGTATATTTGGGACTTCGAATATACGTTCATGACGCATATACACAAAATCTTCATATACTCGATTGTCCAAATCCAATATAGAATAAATAATCAAATACATATAACTGGGTTTTATTTTCAAAACAAAATTTGTTTTCACTTTTATTTCAAAAATAATACTCTTCGGCCTCATTTTAAGATGCTACTGATCCCATCTCTAGCGAGTCATTCTTATTGGATATTACTAATGAATTCTTTCGTTTGGTTCTAACGTGTCTTATTCTTGAGCTCTTTAAACCAAAGCTCTGATACCAAAATGAAACAGCCCGATGAAATCTGGTAGGCTTTGCAACCATTCCTTCATCCCCAAAAGCAGCAGGTAATACCCGGCGTGGCGTCCAGATGATCCCCCAGTCACCTTCACCTTGTTTTACGGCCAGCCTCTCGACTGCTTGTGCCAACCCTAAACAAGGGCATGTAGGGGTAAGAGCCCATTGTTCACCACCAAACCACATGGCGAGAACCCCCTATCATGCTGCATCCTATTACCAGACATGTCAAACAAGGACTGATGTGAAAACTAAACAGCTATTTAAAACTTTACTTTAAATCAGATATATCAAAGGACCACGCCGTATAACACGGAACAGGTTTCCTCCCAAGAATACTGGTGCATATAACAAAATAGCGCAATGTTAAATAAAGAAAATTTAGCTATTGTAAGACTCGGGTCCAATAACACAATGCAATGCAAGCCGGAGGATAGATTTTCACCTTATAATAGCTAAACATGCTTGGTATGTTTAAAACAAATCATCTTGATACTATTATAGTGTAAAGTGTATGAAAACAACTTCAAATATAAATGTATCAGTCATAGACGGCATAGTTCCCCATCCCACTATGTCGCTATACTAGGCTCTACAAATAGAACCGAAATGTCATGCATTAGAAGTTGGATTTCCGTCCGCGAACTAAGGCAAGGGATCGTCCTTACCGCTTCCTTAGACTCTGTAACCCGAGCCTCATGATCAGAGCTCAAGTGATCCTTGGATCGTCAGGGCCGATCCACCTGAGGTGCAAAGAGTAAATTAAAATGCCTGAATCTGTGTTTACCTGCCCTATGGGGTGTAAATATGGTTTGTATAAAGACCATAGCATCCATCGGCCCCGTAGTGCCGATAAAACCAAGGCACCTCGCTATCCATCATCCACATAAGTAAAACGCCTGGGCGTGCAAAACCAAGACACGACTCCTAGCTAGAAGGAAACACATGCCCTCCCTGATGTCCTCTCCTATTTCTGGTTCAAACCGGGGTGTGAGGCTCGCGAATTAACGCTACACAAAGCTATGCTATATTAAAGCCGTGCTTTGATCATAAACTACAAGACTCTGCTTTTCAACAAAAGCCTTGATCATTTGCATCTCATCATGCCACATAGGAAATTCACTCAATGCAAATGATGTCTATCAATCACACAGAATGAAATCCGATGTCAGACACACATCCATTTACAAGTTCGTTCTGGGTCTGAACGAAACCGAAGGCACCTTATTCCTCGTCCTGTATGTCCAATACAGGAGAGAGGACCTCGCATATCCGGTCGATCTCCGAGTACGTCTGGAACGATCACCACTTATTACCTCGTCTTGGGTGTACAGCCCAATCAAGACATCAGTAATCATCCAAATGATGTGAAGACCTCCTGTCTTCAACCACCGTCTTCACCGTCGACATATCATCGAATCAGTTATTTAGAATAGGATAAACCCGGTCTTTCCGAATAACTCGCGTATCTTATAAACAAGTTTTATAATAACACAACATACGCCTCATTCCAATCCGTAAAATTCTTTTATTCAAATATTCTTATACTTTGGGAAAGGTTCCCATTAATCTTATCAAAGATAAATTCTTTAAATTTATTTTTTAATCTTCCTTTGGATATCGATTCGAACCAAATTATGGTTTATCCAAACTAGTCGGGATTAGCGAACCTTACCGAAGTAATCATTTATTAAATTTCCCAATCCCAACCTATTCATCCCATGAAGCAAAACTGGTGATACTTCATATTGAACACCATGGTGTTATCGGTAAAGTTAATTACCATTTCATGTTCAAATCTAATTTAAGATTTAACTATCGCTTGGAGTAAACTGGTGCTACTCCATTCTCGATCATTTCTCGAATTTAATAATTTTAGTTATCAAATTCACCTTTCCATCTGTTTAAAGATTCATTAAAACTCTAATTCAGTTTTATTTTCCAAAAATCATTACTTAATGATTATCTTTAAAGTTTAGAAATTAAACTTATCCTTAACTAGGTTAAAGAACTAATGTCATTTAAAACACAGCTTATGATAAACCCAAAATCTAATCCCATTAACAATGGAATTTTCATGGAAAACAAATCGATATATATAATCGATATAAACTTCCATATCCAACCAATAATATAAATGGAATAACGGCAAAGCCTTTTAAATTCCATATATATTGACAGACTTACTTACAAAAGCTCACTTAGATTATTACCAAATCAAATTCCATTCAATTCCAATTTAATATATTAAATTGGAAAACTTTACTTTGGAAATCTCCTTTAAATCTTAACAAAAGATTTATAAATTCCAAATCATATTTCACTATAAATCGGGCTAAAGAACGAATGTCATTAGAAACATAGTTCACAATAAACCCAATTCACATTCCATTTCAAATCCAATTAAATGTTAATTAATTGGTAATTCTTCTCTACATCTCAATTAAAAGATTTATTCTTTTCACACGGGGTTTAAAACAGAGTTACTGAAGACCCTATTGGGTTTAAGAACAGTGTTAGTGAAGACACCGTTCACGACAAACCCAAAATCCCATTTGATAATAAATACAAGGCTTCGAATAGAAAATATATCTGCTTATATTCAATTTCAAATTCTGAATATCGTATTGGAATAACGATATATATATCTTCCAAATTCCTTCACAATGCCCGTATAATCACGGAACCCAATATCGAAATATTCCGAAGATCAAATCCATTCCGATTCATATATTGGAAATTCTGGTTATTTTAAAAACCATTTCAAATCCAATTTATTTATTTAAAAATATTGGATTATAATTCTAGTTCATAACTAGTTCATTTCGATAAAAATATATTTTTATCTTTTCAAATATGGAATTTTTCATCCCACTTCTTTTCAAATCATTTACTATGATTTTACACAAATTATTAATATTTTTAATAATTTTATCAAGGCTCCTACAATCGATTTTAATAAACGGTCATCGAACTGCACTTACAACGACCTTTTCCAAATTTGATTTGGACATAATTCCAAATCCAACTGTTAGATTTCAAATCACTAATATTTGTTGGAAAGCTCTTTTCGATATGAACCCAACGGTTCCAGTTTCAGGAGAATCCGATGGTCGGATCTCCCGTAACGTCAATTCGAAGTCAAAGGTCGAAATTCGTGAACTACCGTGGCGCGGTGCGTTCTATTCAAGCATTTATATATATTATATATATTTCATCGATTTCCATTCAAAACGTATTTTATAAGTCATTTTAAATTCGTTTTAAAAACGGTTTCAACTTCATATTCAATTTTAAATCAAAATTGAATATTCCATATCATCAACATATAAATGATAATACCTTCAAACGTCAGATTTTGAAATCACTTCCTTTTCGATATTCATTATAAAAATGAATAAAATAGATATAAATATCGTTCGCGTCAAAATGGCGCATAACTAAGCAACACGGTTTATATATTTCAATATTTTCGTGTCCATCCCAAATCGGACATCAAAATCAGATTTTAATCTTTTACAGAATATTATTTTAAAATATTCATTATTTTAAAATATTTGTTATTTTAAAATATTCCTTCTTTTAAAATATTCATTCTTTCAGAACCGGAATCAGACACAGCAAATTACCATACAATGTTACTATATGGATTTCATACAACACAACACAACAACAGTGATAAATAATGATCCATCAGCCAGAGTGCGTTCTACACTGTATAATCATTAAATATAAATATTTAACGCTTACAACAGCATGTCAACCAATTGATCGACATATAACTAAACAATTGGGATTAGTGTACGTCAAATATCATCCCAACACCCGTGTGGGGTTTCAACCAGCAAATACTGAATATTATTTGTACAGTTGGGCGATGTGTAAAATTATATCATCCCAATCCATATCAGTCAAATGGGTGTACATAAACAAATCGTTCGGTTTGTAAAAGAATATTTATTTTCATTTCATATACACGTTATAAATTATATTTTTAACGATAAAATATTTTATTCAACATATGAATATTTTGTTCAGTTCATTTATACAATAAAAATGATATTTTTATTGTTCTAACATATTTTAGAAAATTTCAGCGGCATAACGGCGCGATATTAGAACCGGAATAAGGTCTAGCCTTATCCCTCGCCTACTAATGGCTCGCGCCATGTACATACCAATTCGAATCAATTCATTTCAACCAAACAACCAAATTCAAAAAAATAATCTAATCAACCACACAACCAAACAAATAAGTCGTCCATGGTCTGTGAACGACAGTGTCGGGTGCTGCAAGCATCGTCTACATCCTAGTATATATTTTAACTAGAAAATAAATTTAAAGTGAGAAGCTCTCACCTAGGAGCTAAATCAAACGCCGCGACTCTTCATAGGTAGAAAATCTTTGCCTTGTTTCCAACGAGATCTGTTTCACGTGGTATATGTTAAAAATCTTATTTTTAACAAGTCTACCTCATTATAAAGATCAAACCTTTATATTCGCTATGCATACGATAACAATTATATTTTTATTTCAAATCTATTTATATAAAAATCGTATTTTTATTTCGCTGCATATATAAAAATCATATTTTTAAATTATGAAAATCATATATTTTCCTTTTTAAAAATCTTTCCTTTTCATCGCTATTCATATATAAACATCGTAACTTTTATCCCGCTATTCATACAAATAAAAATCACATTTTTCTACCAACAAAAATCATATTTTTCTCTCATGAAAAATCTGATCTTTCTCTAATGAAAGATCATATCTTTACTAATAAAAATCATTTCTTTACTAATAAAAATCATTTCTTTCTACTTTCAAAAATCATCTCTTCTTCTTTTAAAAATCATTTCTTTCTACTTTTAAAAATCATTTCTTTTTTAATTTAAAACCCATAATAAAAATAATATTTTTCATAAGAAAAAAAATCATATCTTTTTATCGCTACATACATATAAAAGATCGCATTTTTATTCTAAGGATAAACATATAAAGATCGCATTTCTATTCTAATGATAAACATATAAAGATCGCATTTTTATTCTAATGATAAACATAAAAAGAATACATTATTATATCGCTATTATATATATATACAAAAATCGGATTTTTATTTTATGTTTTCAAATATAAAAATCGTATTTCTAACATGCTATTCATATATAAAAAAAACTGATTTTTTTTTAATATGTCATTCATATATAAAAAAACTGATTTTTTTTTAACATGTCATTCATATGTAAAAAAAATGATTTTTTTTTAACATGTCATTCATATATAAAAAAACTAATTTTTTTAACATGTCATTCATATATAAAAAACTGATTTTTTAATATGTCATTCATATATAAAAAAACTGATTTTTAAAACTAATTACATTAAAATAAAAATAATTAAATGAAAACTCACTGTTTGGAGTTAGGATTGAGGGGGGGCGCCGGATTCGGGGTTTGCTGGCCAGGGAGCGTGGCAGCGCAGGTGGTTCTCAGGTGGCGGTTTGGGGCGTTTTGGGTTTTAGGGTTTTCAATTTGAAGAGAGAAGGAGAAGGAGAGAGAGGAGAGGAGGAAGAGGAGGAGGAGAAGGGGAGGAGGGAGAAGTTGCGGCGGCACTGCCTGGAAGGGGCGCGGTGCTGAATGTCGTGCGGTTTCTTTTTCTTCTTTTTTTCTCTCTTCGTAGATCTGAACGGTAGTGGAGAGAAATGGGGTTGAGTTCATATAATATAATTTATTTAATTATTTTAATTTCTCAAAAAGTTATTTTTTCATTCGAACTCCAAATCGAACTCAACGACAGTCGCCCATAGCTAAATACCCCCACTCCGGACACAATGGGATATGTTTTGTAACTGGGGCCACATACTGACTCTAAAAACTCTAGAAAAATAAATCTGGCTATGTTTTGATGATACGGTCCTAACAAAACTAACTTCGTCAAATTTGGAGACCGTTTGAAAAACGATCTTTTTCCAGTCGATTAAATTCAAACTGAAATGACCGAACACGTTTAAATTCACCACGCTAACATATTGATTCCAAGATTATGAAAATTGGAATCAAGCAATTATTTGACATTCCGGATCCAACAAAAGTGGTTTTGTCGAAAACAGATTCATTTTGAATCGTGTACGTTCATTTGAAATCGAATTTTCAAACTACCGCGCCATTTCCAATTCCTTTTATAATTAAAATAAATATTTATATTCTAACTTCGATTCAAATAAATATATACATTCTAATTCTATTCAAAATAAATTTATCGTCATAATTATTTAAAATAAATCATTTTAAATATTCAAAATCCGTTAAAATTGCCAGATAAAAATTTAAAATTGGTTTTGATTTTCCGGGTTGTTACAATGATTGAGCAGATTGGTTCCAGTCAGAGGGACGATCCTAACCTATTTGAAATCATCTCCAAGTTAGAGATGGGTATCAACGAGGAGATGAAAAAGTATGGGCTTGATCGAGATGGATGACTTAGAAAGAATGGGAGATTAGTTATACTCAATGTTAATGGATTGAGAGATGAAGTGCTTAGAGAATGTCATCACTCAAAACTGACTATACATCCCGGTGGTAACAAAATGTATCGGGACATGAAGCAGACCTACTACTGGGAAGGGATGAAAAGAGACGTTGGGAAGTTTATATCCAAATGCATGAATTGCCAACTAGTTAAAGCCGAGCAAAAGAAGCCTAGTGGTTTCTTGCAAGTATTGGAAATACCAGAATGGAAATGGGAACAAGTCCTAATGGATTTCATTGATCGGTTACCATGTATTAGATCAGGCCATGATGGCATTTGGGTGATTGTGGACCGGTTGACCAAGGGTGCAAGGTTTATATCGGTCATGTCGACCAGAACAGCAGCTAAGTTAGCAGAACAGTATATGAAGTAGGTTGTGAGATTTCATGTAGTACCCAAAGGCATTGTGAGTGACTGAGATCCGTTGTTTACTAGTGGATTTTGTAAGAGCTTACAAGAGGCTTTAGGGACAGAATTACATCTCAGTACCGGATACCATCCTCAAACCGACGATCAGACACAGAGGGTGAAACGTATATTGGAGGATCTCTTGAGAGCTTGTATAATGGAATCTGGTGTGTCATGGGATGACCATATGAATCTGGTTGAATTCACATATAATAACAGTTATCAGTCTAGTATTGGTATGGCTCCATTTGAAGCTTTATATGGAAGACCGTGCAACCCACCATCAAGTTGGTTAGAAACCGGTGAGAAATTCGTGCTTGGGCCAGATGTAATAAGAGAAACCTCAGATAAGACCAAGATTATCCAATAGCAAATGAAGGTTGCCCAAGATAGGCAGAAGAGTTTTGCTGATAAGAGACAAAGAGAATTGAAATTCTCCGTTGGCGACTTGGTGTTTGTCGAGATTTCTCCATTGAATAGCATGATTCGATTTAGAAGGAGAGGCAAGTTAGCACCAAGATTTGTTGGTCCATTCCCAGTTCTTGAGCAAGTTGGGAATTTGGCATATAAAGTTGAGTTGCTTGATAAGATGGCAGAAATTCACAATGAATTTCATGTTTCCCAGTTAAAGAAGTTCGTGCATGACCCTTATATGCCAATTTCACTGGACCATTTGGATGACATCGAAGTAGAAGCTGAGGTGGCAGGGAACCGCAAGCCGATTTATATTATCGAATATGGTACGAAGCAACTTCGAAGGAAGGCGGTGAAACCAGTCAAGGTTCAGTGGGGAGAGAACGAGAATGACTGTACTTGAGAAATAGAGGAGAGACCATAAGGAAGTTGCATCCAGAACTCTTTTCATGGTAAGATTTTAATAGTGATGGTTATTCCCTTATTAGTAAACCGCATGCTAGGATAGACTTGTTGTATTATGATGTGTGTTTGATTGTTTGTGTATGGCTGATAGGCATGCGGGATACCATAATATGTTTGATTAAGGAATTTCGGGAGAAAAATTTCTTAAAGAGGGGGAGAGTGTAACAACCTGCATTCTACGCATCGGAGGATAGTAGAATATTTATTTCATTCATATGCAAAGCCGTATGGTCGTGTAACTTTGGGAAACGATTATTAGGGTCATTTCCCATGTTCATGATTTTTGCCAATTTTTAAATGACCATTTTGCTCTTCGCAAATCTTGTTTTGCCTATAACTTTTGATTGGTAAGGAATGTTGACTTGAAACTACTTCCATTGGACTCGGATATGGTTTACCTTTCCGTGGATGGTCACATTAGCCAAACGGACTTACCATTTGGGAGATATGGCTGAAACAAGGCTTAGATGGTGAAAAACAGCTTAACTAAGCCTTATTAGGGTGATTAGCAAGTAGTCCCATTAGGGATTTCAAGATTAGGATTACGCAAAGGATGAAAAGGGCTAGAGAAACCTTTCTTTGTCATTTTTACAACCTCCACTTACTCTCTTCAACCCTAACAACGGCTTCCACCTTCTAAATCTCTTCTAAACAACTCCTAATCGCTTTCTAATCAAGGATTAAGCTCAACTACGTCAACTTAAGGCAAATCAACACCAAATCAGAGTTGGGGCTGCTATGTTGCAAAGGAATTCGACCCAAAACAGTAGTAAAGTTCAGATCTATAATTCAATTGTGGCTAAGGTGAGTGATTTGCATTGTTTTCACTAACTACGGCTAATTAGGGGTGATTAGTGATAATTAGTGAAATTATGCATGTTAAAATTTTGGAAAAATACGTAAATATTATTTTATGCCTTTGATAAAAAAATTGGTTAATTTGGATTAAGTTTGCTAATCGTACGTTTAAACATGCTTAAGGGGACTAAGGGAAAAATCATACTTTTTGGGTATGGTTGATCTAAAATGACCTACATGCTTGATGTTTTGATCTTTTTAATTGAACTTATACGTTATTACTGTTGTTTGTGATGTTTTATGATTGATTAGTAAAGTCGGAATGGTTGAAAACGCCGTTGTATGGCGAAAATGGACAATATAAGCTTGCTGGAAATGCTGTAAAGATCTGGATCGGATCGGTGGAGGGGATCAGATTGGATGGACCGGATCGAACCATAGTGGTGGCATTTTCAACAGTGCACAAAGGAAAGGGAAAAAATGAAGGCCATCCAAGCTAAGTGGAGTTGGGATCGGATCAGAATAGCAGGAGGGCATTGGATCAGATTTATCTGGACCGAACCGTAGCGAAAGGGGTGGAGCACCGAACTAGAACCAGGGGACCGAACCGAACCGGAGCTGGAGGACCAAACCAAACAGAGGACAGACACTATACCTCCGAACCGAACTGAACGAGTGAGATTAGGCCGAACCGGACGGCTATCTTAAAAACTATATATTCGTACCAAACTGGATTTGAGCCTCTACTACTATTACATGACGATTCTTCTGAAGACCAACTCCAATTCAACTAAAACCCGAGATGCAAAGGAAGTCCAGATGGGAGTTTATTACGTAGGATCTAGATGGGAACCAACGTATAAACTTCATAAGTGGGACTTTGCGCGGAACATATGCAAAGGGGTTATCAATATCTATTGCTGTGACTCACCACTGAGAGACGGATATTGGCTATGGGTCAGTGCGATGGAGTTTTCATGACTCCATGGGGAAAAGTGATCAAAGCAAGGCTATGAGCCAATGCAGTGGAGTTGTCATGACTCCACTGGGCAGAGTGGACATAGTAAAGGATTAGTGGCTATGGATCAGTGTAGTGGAGCCGTCATGACTCCATGGGGCAGAGTGATCGTAGCAAAGAATTGGGTGATTAAAGTGGTAGATATCGTATACTTTACGCACTGAGTGAGAGATGTGAGGATGATTGCTATGTTTGATGTTTGTTATCACCATGACATGCACACCCCTCCTCATTATTTTCACTCCATGTGTTAGTGTCACCTTAGAGTATTGTACATCTTGTTGTATTAACTATTTGATTGCAGTTTCAGGTATGGTTATGCATACCAGTTATTATTCTATTTTTGCTGCTTATCGCTCATACTAGACTTTTATTTGACCCAGAGTTTTATGTCTCTTCTTATTGCTCTTGGTTCTCCTTAACGAACAGACTAGAGACATGTTAGCTGGTTATGCACGAGTAACTGTTCGGAAACGAGCAGGAGGCTTATACGTATTACTCCCATATATTCTCCCTATGTTGTTGTTGGTCACTACTTTAGGCATTAGTAGTGTAACTTCCTATTTTGCTTTAGAGATGGTTTTAAAAATTGTAATAAAGATGGTTTGATCATAAGCTGTATTTTGAATTTTCCGCTGCTATGATGACTTAGTTTTCAGCTTATGCACTGTCTCGCCTATTTTATATCAAGTTATGTTATTATTATATTTTGTTCTATGCGTTGTAAGATATACGTCAGGTTCTTTGATGATTCATCATCTTCTTTCTTTTCTTTTGACGACCATCCCGTGCTGGTTAGGCATCGGCACTACGCGTTTCATCGGAACTGTCGGCTGGTGCGGGGCGGGCCGTCACATTTGGTATCAGAGATCTTGATTGCGTAGTTAACCTAGGAAAAGACACCAAGGAGAGGTAGTACGTATATGAGAGCGCATATTTATTACAATTATATGGTTTCCTTCGTTTATGTGTGGACTATCGCGAGTTGAATAAAGTGACTAGGAAGAATAAGTATCATCTTCCATGGATAGATGATTTGTTTGATCAACTGGAAGGAGCAAGAGTGTTCTCCCAGTTGGACCTCGCAATAAGATTTCGTAAGCTCGAGTAGGAAATGAGAGTGTTCCTAAAATAGCCTTTCGGACACCGTCGGATTCTATGAGTGGTTGGTCATGCCATTCGGGTTGAACAACACACCAGCATATTTTGTGGGCCTTATGAATAGGTATTCAGGATCAATTGAATAAGTTTGTTCTTGTGTTCGTGGACGATATCCTAGTTTACTCGAGGACACAGGAAAAACACAAAGAACATTTGAGAGTAGTGATGGAGGTGCTGAGAAAACACCAATTGGAAGCGAAGTTTTCTAAGTGTCACTTCTAGAGGTGGGAAGTGAGATACTTGGGCCATATTGTTTCAGAAAATGGTATTGTCGTTGATCCTGCGAAGGTGGCTAGGGTACAAGATTGGTCTACGCCCAAGAATGCAACAGACATAAGACGTTTCTTGGGGTTAGCTGGATATTATCGTAAGTTTATCCAGGACTTCTCCTAGATAGTGGCACTGTTAACTTAGTTGACCAAGAAGAATCAAGCTTTCGTCTGGGATGGAAATTGTGAAAATGCATTGAAGAGTCTAAAGGAAAAGTTGATGTGTGCACCAGTGTTAGTTATTCCTAAAGAGAATGAATAGATGACGGTATACACAGATGCCGGTGGTACCGGACTAGGTGCTGTATTGATGCAAAGAGGTAGGATTGTAGCTTATGCTAGTCGACAGCTGAAACCGCATGAGAAAATATATCATGCCCATGATTTGGAATTGGCAGCAATCGTGTTCGCGTTGAAGATGTGGAGACATTATCTCTTCGGAGAAAGATTCGAGTTGTTTACCAATCATAAATCATTAAAGTATCTTTTCTCTCACAAGGGTCTAAATCTTCTTCAGTAGAGATGGTTAGAATTCTTGGCTTCCTATGATTTTGATATCGCATATACACCAGGAAAAGGGAATGTGGTAGCTGATGCATTGAGTAGGAGACATGCCCGTTTAAGGGCTATGTTTCTGAAATGGAAGCAACTGGAGTATGTCACTGGGTATGATTTCAAACCAAAGTGTGAATTGGATCCAGAAATGTTAGCAAGTTTAAAGATCAGACCCACTTTGATTGAGCGGATTGGTTCCAGTCGGAGGGACGATCCTAACCTATTGGAAATCATCTCTAAGTTAGAGATGGGTACCGACGAGGAGACGAACAAGTACGGGCTTGATCGAGATGGATGGCTTAGAAAGAATGGCAGATTAGTTATACCCAATGTTAATGGATTGAGAGATGAAGTGCTTAGAGAATGTCATCACTCGAAACTGACTGTGCATCCCGGTGGTAACAAAATGTATCGGGAAATGAAGCAGACCTACTACTGGGAAGGGATGAAATGAGACGTTGGGAAGTTTATATCCAAATGCATGAATTTCCATCTAGTTAAAGTCGAGCAAATGAAGCCTAGTGGTTTGATGCAACCATTGGAAATTCCAGAATGAAGATGGGAACAAGCCTCAATGGATTTCATTGATGGGTTACCAAGGACTAGATCAGGCCATGATAGCATTTGGGTTAGTGTGGACCGGTTGACCAGGAGTGCAAGGTTTATACCGGTCAAGTGTACCAGAATGGTAGCTAAGTTAGTAGAACTGTACATGAAGTAGGTAGTGAGTTTTCATGGAATACCCAAAGGCATTGTGAGTGGCCGAGGTCCGTTGTTTACTAATGGGTTTTGGAAGAGCTTACAAGAGGCTTTTGGGTTAGAATTACATCTCAGTACCGCGTACCATCCCAAACCGACGGTCAGACAGAGAGGGTGAATCGTATATTGGAGGGTCTCTTGAGATCTTGTATATTGGATTCTGGTGGGTCATGGGATGACCATTTGCATCTAGCTGAATTCACATATAATAATAGTTATCTATCCAGTATTGGTATGGCTCCATTTGAAGCTTATACGGAAGACCGTGCAACTCACCATCATGCTGACTAGAAACCGGTGAGAAATTCGTGCTTGGGCTAGATGTAATAAGACAAACCTTAAATAAGATCAAGATTATCCAACAGCGAATGAAGGCTGCTCAAGATAGGAAGAAGAGTTATGCCTATAAGAGACAAAAAGAATTGAAATTCTCCATTGGCGACTTGGCATCTGTCAAGATTTCTCCATTGAAGAGCGTGATTCAATTTGGAAGGAGAGGCAAGTTAGTACCAAGATTTGTTGGTCAATCCCCAGTTCTCGAGCAAGTTGGGAATTTGGTATATAAATTTGAGTTTCCTGACAAGATGGCGGAAGTTCACAACGTATTTCATGTTTCCCAGTTAAAGGAGTTCGTGCACGATCCCGATATGGCTATTTCACCGGATCAGTTGGATGACATCGAAGTAGAACCTAAGGCGGCTGGGAATCGCAAGCCAATCTGTATTGTCGAATACGGTACGAAGCAACTTCGAAGGAAGGCGGTGAAACTGGTCAAGGTTCAGTGGAGCGAGAACGAGAATGACTATACTTAGGAAATAGAGGAGACCGTACGGAAGTTGCATCCAGAACTTTTTGCCTGGTAAGATTTTAAGAGCAATGGTTATTCCCTTGTTTGTAAACCGCATGCTAGATAGACTTGTTGTGTTATGATGTGTGACTGATTGTTTGTGTATGGCTGATAGGCATGCGGGATACCACTATATGTTTGATTAAGGAATTTCGGGGGGGGGGGGGATTTCTTAAGGCGGGAGAGTGTAACGGCACACATTTTATGCATCGGAGGATCGTAGAATATCTATTTCATTCACATGCGAATCCGTATGCTCGTGTAACTTTTGGAAACGATTATTGGGGTCATTTCCCATGTTCGTGATTTTTGCCAATTTTTAAATGACCATTTTGCCCTTGGTGAATCTTGTTTTGCCTATAACTTTTAATTGGTAAAGAGTTTTGACTTTAAACCACTTCCATTGGATTTAGATGATGGTTTACCTTTTCGTAGAGTGGTCACATTAGCCAAACGGACTTACCATTTGGGAGATATGGCTAAAACAAGGTTTAAAAGGTGAAAAACAGCTTAACTAGGCCTAACTAGGGTGATTAGCAGCTAGGCCCATTAGGGATTTCGGAATTAGGGTAAGATAAAGGTTGAAAAGGGTTATAGAAACCTTTCTTTGTCATTTTTACAGCCACCACTTACCAGTCTTCAACCTAACAATGGCTTCCACCTTCTTGATCTCTTCAAAACAACTCCTATCGCTTTCTAATCAAGGATTAAGCTAAGCTACATCAAATCAAGGAAAATTAACACCAACTCAGAGCTGGAGCTACTGTGTTGCATAGGAATTCGACCCAAAACAGTAGTAAAGTTCAGATCTTTAATTGAATTGTGGCTAAGGTGAGTGATTTGCATTGTTTTCACTAATTACGACTAATTAGGGGTGATTAGTGATAATTAGCGAAATTATGCATGTTAAAATTCTGGAAAAATATGTAAAAAAATTAAAATATTATTTTATGCCTCTGATAAAAATTTGGGTTAATTTGGATTAAGTTTGTTAATCGTATGGTTAAACATGCTAAAGAGGATTAAGGGAAAATCATACTTTTTGGGTATAGTTGATCTAAAATGACCTATATGCTTGACGTTTCGATCTTTTTAATTGAACCCATATGTTGTTACTGTTGTTTGTGATATTTTATGATTGATTAGTAAAGTTAGAATGGTTGGAAACGCTGTCGGATTGCGAAAATTGACGATATAAGCTTGCTGGAAATGCCGTAGAGATCCGAATCAGATCAGTGGAGGGGATCGGATCGGATGGACCGGACCGAACCAGAGTGGTGGCATCTTCAGCAGCTCACAAAGGCAAGGGCATAAAGGAAGGCCATCCAAGCTGAGTGGAGTTGGGCTCAGATCATAACGGTAGGAGGGTGTCGGATCAGATTTATATGGATTGAACCGTAGCAGAAGGGGTGGGGCACCAAATAGGAACTAGGGCACAGAACCGAACCGGAGCTGGAGGACCGAATCGAATAGTGGACAGACACCATACCTCCAAACCAAACCGAACGAGTGAGATTAGGACGAACCGGATGGGGAACTTAAGCACTATATATCTGAACCAAACCGGATTTGAGCCTCTACTACTATTACGCGAAGATTCTTATGAAGACCAACTCCAATTCAACCAAAACCCGAGATGTAAAGGAAGTTCTAATGGGAGGTTATTACTTAAGATCAAGTTGGCAACTAACGTATTAACTTCATAAGTGGGACTTTGCTGCAGGACGCGTGCAAAGGGGTTATCGATGTGCATAGCTTTGACTCACCACTGAGAGATGGATATTGGCTATGGATCAGTGTAGTGGAGTTGTCATGAATCCATGGGGCAAAGTGATCGTAGCACGGCTGTGAGCCAGTGCCGTGGAGTTGTTATGACTCCATGGGGGCAGAGTGGACATGACAAAGGATTAGTGGCTATGGATAAGTGCAGTGGAGTCGTCATGGCTCCATGGGGCAGAGTGATCGTAGCAAAGAATTGGGTGATCAAAGTGGTAGATATTGTATACTTTACGCACTGAGTGAGAGATGTAAGGATGATTTCTATGTTTGATGTTTGTTATCATCATGACATGCACACCTCTCCACATTATTTTCACACCATGTGTTAATGTCACCTTAGAGTATTGTACATCATGTTGTGCTAACTCTTTAGTTGCAGGTCCAGGTTCAGGTATGGTTATGTATACCTGTCATATTATTATTATTATTATTATTATTATTATTATTATTATTTTGCTGCTTATCGCTCATACCAGACTTTTGTCTGTCCTAGAGTTTTATGTCTCTTCTCATTACTCTTGATGCTCTTAAACGAGCAGACTAGAGATAGGTTAGCTGGTTATGCATCAGTAACTGTCTGGAGACGAGCAGGAGGCTTACACATATTACTCCCATATATTCTCTCTGTGTTGTTGTTGGTCACTACTTTTGGCATTAGTAGTGTACCTTCCTATTTTTCTTTAGAGACAGATTTAAAACTTGTAATAAAGATGGTTTGGATCATAAGCTGTATTTTGAATTTTCCGTTGCTATGATGACTTAGTTTTTAGCTTATGCACTATCTCGCCTGTTTTATATCAAGATATGTTATTATTATATTTTGTTCCATGTGTTGTGAGATATACTACAGGTTCTTTGATGAGTCATCGTCTTCTTTCTTTTCTTTTGACGACCATCCCATGCTGGTTGGGCATCGGCACAGCGCATTTCATCGGAAATATCGGCTGGTGCGGGGCGGGCTGTCACGCCGTGACACCCCACGTACGTTAATGTCACTCTTTATCTGAATTCCTTAAGTTAAGCGAAGTGTTATAGGTAAACAGAAACATAATCTCACACGGCATACAAAAAAATAGCAGCGGAAATTTAAAACTTCATTTTTTTTTAGTAGAAAAACATCGTAGTCTTAGAACCAGCTACAACAACAAGCTAAAATACTGAAACCAAATACATCAAACCAAAACATCTATCTTGCTCAAAAAACCATTAGAGTATAGAAATGAAAAATCATAATCCTCAATAATAGCCATAATAAAGTAGGCAAGTAGTCGAAACCATACATCAAAGAAGACCAGATCCAAGCAGGAACAGAAGAGAGAGAAAGTCCTAATCACGCCTGAGCCTTACTACCTTGAGAACCTGAGGAGAAATGAAAGAGAGGAAGGGAAACAAAAAGGGTTAGACATAAAGTCTAGCGAGTCCAGTGACTTCACATAAAGAAGTAAAAGTATCAGTATAGGTAAATAAATTGGATGGGAGATAACAATAAATACAAAAGGTATGAACATGATAAGAAGAAATAATAGAGTAAAATATGCTTCTCAGTTACTTTTCTCTACAACAATACTAGCATAACAGATATGTGACAGGATTAGGTGTGCCCTAATATAACAGAAACAAAATGATCCCAACAGAAACATAATGATAGTTTTTAGGTGTACTCTAGTTTCATAACGGGTTTTACCTCGAAATAGAAATAATAGGCACCTCAATAGAAATAATGGATACTACCCCAAATAGAAATAACAGGTACCTAAATAGAAACAGGTAGGACTAGTTGTACCCTAATTACTACCCCTAAACGATCGGCTCCGTAATGTATAAATATCCTATGTTGACCCCACAAAAGGGGTGTATTACATCCTGTGGTAGCAACCTACAGAAGGACACAGACCTATTTACTAGTGCTACAGTGGCTTATTTTCCCCTAAAGACCAGACCTATGAACGCTCAAGACTCCGTTGGAACGCGCCTGTATACACTCCCTTTTCAGATGAACCTCTTACTATCAGTTCAGTATGCGTGCCCTGAATCTTACCTAATGTGGGGTCCCCTTTTAACACCAGAATGGGTTACTGACGGATATGGGCCCCACACAGCAGATGACACAGACTAAACCCCTAAAACTTGTGTCCACGATTAACTAGAATTTTTAAAAGATTAAGCCTTACATATTAAAGGGTTTGCATAACCCCCCACAGATTAGCAGGTTCATATAACCCCAACAGGTTAAGTATTACAGGTTAACAAGTTCATATAACCCCAACAGATTAAACAAGTTAAGTATTACAGGTTAACATGTTCATATAACCCTAACAAATTAATCAGATCTACTTAACCACATCGTTTTAACAGATTTACTAAACCCCACAGATTTATCAGATTGCACGGGTTACTTACAGTTTCATTAACATGTTCCACTTAATCCTTGAATTAAGCCTACAGATTTACATGTTCATACATGCCAAATTTCAGTCATATTCCACAGTACAAGATATGCCCCAATTTTCCCTCTTTTATTTCCATTCCCGAGCATTCTCTAATTGCCCCAATTTCGTTCATTCGTATGACTCTTGCGAGTTTAGCCTAGGCTGGAAGGTAACCTAGGCTTATAAAATAAAAAGGGAATAAGAGAGGGAGAAGAATAGATGTGACAGCCCACATCCGTTAATGTCACTCACAAAGGGAATGCATTAAGTTTCGTGAAGCATTGTAGGCAAACAGAATATAAATATTACAAGACAGTTATAAAAGCAACAACGGAATTTAAAGTTTTATTTCAAACATAAATCATGGGGTACATAATACCATAAGTCTGAAAACTACATAAAACCCATTACAATAATATAAATTCTGTCTTGACCCATAAGAGTACGAAATAACTTAAAAGAAAACATAATTCACCAGAAAGAGACAAAGCCATAGTAGAGATAAGAACTTAAGCCATACTTGCCTGAGAGTTATCACCCTGAGAACCTGGGGAGTGGGAGAAACGGAAGAAAGAAGAGGAAGAAAAAAGGGTCAGACATAAAGTCTAGCGAGTCTAGTTACTTTTAGAAAGTAAATAAATAAAAGTAGCATGACAGGCATATAAAGTGGATAAGAGAGAGATTACTACATAAAAGGCAGGTATGACAAGGTAGGAAGGATAAGGTGTATACGCTTCCATAATGATTACTCGGTTTATTCTCTGCACCAATACTAGTATACCTAGTACGTAACAGAAATAGGATGACCCCAACAAAAATATAATGGAAATTTTAGGTGTACTCTAGTAACGGGTTTTAACCCAAACAGAATTAGCCGGTACCTGAACAGGAATAAGGGGTGTTAGCCCCAACAGAAACACATGTACCACATAGAGATAGATAGGACTAGATGTACCCTATTTACTACCCTAGTCGATTGGCTCTCTACTCCATAGATACCCCGTGCTGGCTCCACAGTAGCGTGTATCATTCCCTAAAGCGGCAACCCTTCATTTCCCGGTTGTGCACAACCATATCTACTGATGTCACAGCGTCTTATCATCCCGAGCAGGTGGAGTCATGCACGCACATGACCCAGTTGGAAAGCGTCGCCAACACCGCCTCCACGTTTGGATCTCTTACAATTAGTCCAGTAAGCATGTCCCTTCTCCGACCTAGTACGGAGTAGATGCTTGATACCTACTCCAGGTTACTAGATGAAACTAGTCGCACACAATATGATACAAGCTCTCCCCTTTGTCTTGTATCCCCCACTAGGTTTTCTTTGGCTATATATGCCACTAGGTGTCTTTAATTACATAACCCTATCATTTCTACAAGGTATGCTTACCCTAAAAGGTGTCTTTAATTACATAACCTTATTATTTCCACCGGTTATGTATACTACTAGGTGTCTTTAATTACATACCCTCATCAGGTTAAGTTTGTGGGCCTATATATATACTAATATTACCCACCTACCCAAGATTTACTTAACCCTCCCGCTGATCCAAGAATTTTATTTAACGGTTAAGTTGGTGGGCCTATATATACTAATATTACCCACCTACCCTCCAGATTTGCTAAACCCATCCATCGTCCACTCAATTTCACTTAACCCTAACTTTAGTTCATATTCATGCAATCCCTTATGGATTAGTTTAGGTTAAGTAGTCCAATTTATTACCATGTCCATTTATGGTTTATAATTGGCTAGACCTCCCACATTACGCCTACAACTTGTGGATGCCGGATATGCCGGTCGGGTCCGGGTAGTCTTGTTCCACAGTTGGGCCTAACCTCGTGTCTTAGCCCGATTCGTATTTGTGCACTTAGACCTCTCACATTAGATCCAACATTAGTGGTTGTTGGATATGCCAGTCAGATCAGGGCAGACTTCCACCACTAATGCAACCTAACCTTATGTCATAAATGCAATTACAATTCCTAATTTTAATTACTAGACCTTTCATTCTATCCAATTCTTACCTGTCTTTATAGGTGATTATGTCCCCACTTCCCCCTTTTGAATTATATGTCCAATTCATATAAACATTATTTAAATTACCAATATTAATCTTTTCCCCTGTCCCCTAACTAGCGTATTCACATAATTCGCGGCATGTATAGGCTAAAAAATACCTAGTCATAAATGATAAAAATGGAAAGGTGATGGGAATGTGACAAAGGCGAATGTTCTAACATAACTAGCATAAACATATACTAACATGGTGAACATATAAGCATAGATCAGATGAACTCATGACAGTTAACTAGTTGTAACATAGCAAAGGTGATATGATAAACATGACATGATCTAAATATTAATTTAGATGTCCAACGGGTTCAGATCTAATATGATAAGCACAAGGGGGTCCAAATAATCAGCTAGATCTGATTAATAATTTAGGTGTCCACATAATTCAGATCTGATGGGTAAATGTAGATCTAACACAAATAAGGATTAAATTTACATCATAGAATGTCCACATAATTCAGATCTAATAGGTAAAAATAGATCTAGCACAAATAAGGATTAAGATCTACATCATAGAATGCCTACATAATTCAAATCTAAAGGGTAATGATAAAACTAGATCTAACATAATTAGGATGAACAGATCCAAATAAGAATTCATATGTCCAAAATGATAGATCTTAATTAATCACAACATGATGATCTAGGTCTAGGCAAAGATTTTACTATCCAATTAATGAAAATTCCAAGTTAACCTAATCCTAGATAAAGGTTCATATCTAGAAAGATGACATGATAAATTAACCACAACATGGATAAAGATCAAGATCCACAAAGATAATATGATACATTAGCCATAATGAATTATATCTAGAGACGAAGATCTAGAATGATAAGATTTAGGACCCAAGAACATCATAGATTTGCAATTTACAACTTGTCCAAATCACAGTCATATCACAAATACTTTTAGTCATTTAAATATAAAAGTAACTAACTCCCAAGGACCAGATATATAAGAATAGAAGGAGAAGGCTGAAATTTGAATCTCAGATCTATACTTAAGGTCCTTGATTTGTAGAAGAAGAAGGGTTAGATTCAGTTCAAGCACTAACGGCATCTGACATCCATTGTTTTTTGAATGAGAAAACAAGAGAAATGGAGATATATTATAGTTGTCAGCCCCTAGAATTTGAATGCAACCTCAGCCCTAGGGTGAATCGGGCCACCGGTCGATACCTACTTGGGTCTGGGTGCCCAAGAACATACATGGGCACACTTCACAGGTGCGCTAGTGCAAAAATACATTGGCGCACTTGCCATGTGCGCCGGGAATTGCTGCTCTTTTCGCCAAACTTCTACCATCCATAACTTTTTCATATGTAATCCGTTTTACGCAAACTAGGTGTCTATCTTGGCCAAAATTTCGAGATGGACGCAATGACATAGTCCATTTCCCTTAATTCTCAACACTAAATGAATTATTCTTTTATTTATCCACTTTAATGTTGTTAAAATTTTGGGGTGTTACGTTCTCCCATACTCAAAGGATTTCGTCCCCGAAATCTTCAAGTTAAGAAGAATGTATCCTACCATCCATCATCCATCTACTCATCCACCAATCACAGGCATCCATTGTCCTTAAAATTTTCTGATGCATATATGAACATATGCAAAGGTGTGTGTATATGTCCCAATGCAAATGGAAAAGATCGGGCGGTATACTGATTTAGTCGACCTCCTTTATGCAATGTATGTTAGTGCCATGAATCTAACATGTTTGCAAGTAATCCTATTATAACATGTAAGTTCTGTATGTGTGCACAATCATCCATCCAAATGCAACATCTATATGATGATACATCCACTTTAATACATTAAAAGAAGGAAAATGCACACACATCCATATGCAGTATGAGAGTGATTGAGCCGATCTAGTGCCTAATGTTTGTGTACATGCATCCATGAGCAACCACTAACAAACACCTGCATCCAATTGCATCCATCAAACATAACATGTCTTAAACACATGTTTACAATCATGGGATTTCCTACCTAAAGGTCGAAGATTCGATCGATAGGATACACTGAGATGATGGAAGCAAGCACGGACAAAAGCTTTTGGAAGAGAAGTTAAGAACTTTCCCTTGAAAAGAAAAGGGCCCAAAAGCGCAAAAATCTTGTCTTCGGTCTCCCCAAGTCGCATCCTCTTGGTTGTCTCCCCACTGAACCTTCACCAACTTGACTTCTCATTTGCATAGATTCTAAACCTCCGATCCAAGAAAAAGTCTTTCTGTAGATCCCCACCAACGAGTCGGCGGTCTGTAGGGTCATCCATATTATGCTTCGAAGGGTTCCATGCCAATGCTAGCTTCATAACTGTTGTTGTAGGCAAACTCTACTAAAGTAAGATTCTCTTCCCAAGTCCCTTTGAAGTCTAGCATACACAGCCTTAAAACGATCTTCAATAATTTTGTTCACCTTCTCCGTCTGTCCATCGGTTTGATGATGACAAGCTGTGCTCAAACACAACTGTGTACCTAATGCTTCTTGCAAGCTCCTTCAAATGTCACTGGTGGGGTCATGATCGCTCGCGATACTGGAAGGTACTCCATGAAGATGAACTATCTCTGGGACATAAATTGCTGCAAGTCATGGTGTCGTCCTCTTACTCTTAACTGGAATAAAGTGAGCACTCTTAGTGAGTCTATCTACTACCACTCAAATGCTGGTGTTTCCCTTCGTTGATCTAGGCAAACCATTGATGAAATCCACGGAGATGCTCTCCCAATTCCACTACGGGACCTCTAATGGATGAAGTAAACTACCAGGCTTCCTTTGCTCAGCTTTGACTTGCTAGCAAATCATACATTGAGAAATAAACTCTGCTACATCTTTCTTTATCCCATCCCAAAAGAAAACCCATCCTCAAGTTGCTCCCCTACTTGTTTGCTAAGCTCCCTTCTTTCTCTTGGAGCCATTTGGTGCACGGATAATGCAAATGGCTTTGCATTGTCCACTAAATATATGCGGAAATCGATCCCGCGCCTTGGGGGTAAACCCCGAACCTCATCAAAGACATCAGGATACTCACGGACTACTGGTACCAATCGTAGATCATCAATAGATGCATCAAGAGACTCTAGGATACTAAGCATGACAGACCCTTGCGGGTCACAAGAAATCTCCAGGGTCCTCCCATGGCAAGTCAAAAGTCTAACGACCCTCCTCTCACAATCCAGAATGGCACCATATATGGTTAACCAATCCATCCCTAGAATCAAACCATAGCCCATAAAAACGAGCACAGACGCATCGCATTCAAACTCGACGCCTAACACAGATATTCTCAAACCCCAACAAATCATAGATTAATGCGCCAAACCACCTATGGGGTATGAGACAACAACGGGATCCACCATCATACTAGTATTTAAGTGGAGAGATTCAACTACAGAACTAGATGTAAATGAATACGAAGCGGTAGAATCAAAAAGAGTTCTTATAGGAAGATTGGAAAGAGAAATCAAACCTTGCATGGAAACTTTCCTACCTCTACCTGGTGAACCAGCCACGAGAGTATTCACTTGCCCTCCAGAGGTTCCTGTCCTTTGACCTTGCCCATGCATCCTTGGGCACTCCCTAGGATAGTGTCCAACATCTTCATAAACGAAGCAAGCATTCTTCCTTTTCCTGCAGTCCTGGGCCAAGTGACCCTCTCGCCCACAACTATGGCACTTCCTTTTACCCTTAGGTTTGTCATTCTTTCTGCCCTTCTTCTGTTGTTGTTGTCGTCCTTTCTTGAGCCATACTTTTTTATTTTGTGTTTTCTCAACCTTAATTTTTTCCTTTTCACCTTTATTTGAACTTTATCCATGTTCCCTTCCAGGGCCATCATTTTTCTCATCCTTGGGCTGGGCTCCTTAGCCCTAACTCCCTTATTCTCCTTTTTACCATATTTGTGTAACAAACTAAATAGTCTCTCGAAAGCTACCTCCATCGCATGGAAATTCTTACGAAGCTCGAGAAAATTAGCTGAGGTGATACTACTACAGCTACAGATGGAGGTTAGGTACTTCATTGCCCTTTGACATGTGCCACAGTTTAAACATGCCTACAACATCATGCCGGAATGGGCACACCTTTTGGGAATAATCGGTTCCTCAAAGAAAAAGGAAAAAGGAATCAAGCGGAGAATCGAGAGATATTACATATGGCTATGGGGAATATATTTTTCAAAAAAACTTTTCTTTTTGAAAATGCTTTCTTTTAAAACCTTTCTGAAAATAATTTTCAAAAACTTTATCCAATCCGGTAACCTTCAGCTCTGATACCAAGTGTGACACCCCACGTCCATTAATGTCACTCACAAAGGGAATGCATTAAGTTTCGTTTAGCATTATAGGTAAACAGTACATAAATATTACAAGACAGGTATAAAAGCAACATTGGAATATAAATATTTATTTCAAACATAAATCATAGCATCATGGTACAAAATACCATAAGTCTGAAAACTACACAAAACCCATTACGATAATATAATTTCTGTCTTGAGCCATTAGAGTACATAAATACTTAAAAGAAAACATAATTCCCCAGAAAGAGACAAAGCCATAGTAGAGATAAGAACATGAGCCGTACTTCGAAAGCAGATCCTAGCAAGATGATAACCGAGTCCTGACTAAGCCTTAGTGTTCCCACCCTGAGAACCTGGGGGGAGAAACGGAAGAAAGAAGAGGAAACAAAAAGGGTCAGACATAAAGTTTGGTGAGTCTAGTTACTTTAAGAAAGTAAATAAATAAAAGTAGCATGACAAGCATATAAAGTGGATAAGAGAGAGATTACTACATAAAAGGCAGGTGTGATAAGGTGGGCAGGATAAGGTGTATATGCTTTCTTAATGATTACTTTGTTTATTTTGTGCACCAATACTAGTATACCAAGTACGTAACAGGATTACATACTCCCTAATTTCTTAACAGAAATAGGATGATCCCAATAGAAATATAATGGTAGTTTTAGGTGTACTCTAGTAACGGGTTTTAACCCAAACAGAATTAGCCAGTACCTAAACAGGAATAACGGGTGTTTGCCCCAACAGAAACACAAGTACCCCACAGAAACAGGCAGGACTAGATGTAACCTATTTACTACCCTAGTTGATCGGTTCCCTACTCCTTAGATACCCTGCGCTGGCCCCAAAGTAGGGCGTATCATCCCCTAAAGTGGAAACCCTTCATTTCCTGGATGTGAACAGCCATGTCTACTGATGTCACAACGTCTTATCTTCTCGAGCAGACGGAGTCATGCACGCACATGACCCCGTTGGAATGCGCCGCCAACACCGCCTCCATGTTTGAATCTCTTACAATCAGTCCAGTAAGCATGCCCCTTCTCCAACCTAGTACGGAGTACATACTTGATACCTATTCCGGGTTACTGGATGAAACTGGTCCCACACAATATGATACAAGCTCACCCCTTTGTCTTGTATCCCCCACTAGGTTTTCTTTGGCTATGTATGCCACTAGGTGTCTTTAATTACATAACCCTATCATTTCTACAAGTTATGCTTACCCTAAAAGGTGTCTTTAATTACATAACTTTATTATTTCCACCGGTTATGTGTACCACTAGGTGTCTTTAATTACATAACCTTATCGGGTTAAGTTTGTAGGCCTATATATACTAATATTACCCACCTACCCAAGATTTACTTAACTCTCCCACAGACCTAAGCATGTTTATTTAATGGTTAAGTTTGTGTGCCTATATATACTATTGTTACCCACCTACCCTCCAGGTTTTCTTAATCCATCCACCGTCCAATCAATTTTACTTAACCCTAACTTTAGTTCATATTCATGCAATCCCTTATGGATTAGTTTAGGTTAAGTAGTCCAATTTATTACCATGTCCATTTATGGTTTATAATGGACTAGACCTCCCACATTATGCCGAAAACTTGTAGATGTTGGATGTGTCAGTCGGGTCCAGGCAGTCTTATTCCACAGTTGAGCCTAACCTCGTGCCTTAGCCCGATTCATATTTGTGCACTTAGACCTCTCACATTAGGTTCAACATTAGTGGCTGCTGGATTTGTCGGTCGGGTCCGGGCAGACTTCCACCACTAATGCAACCTAACCTCATGTCATAAGTGCAATTACAATTCCTAATTGTAATAACAAGACATTTCATTCTATTCAATCTTACCTATGTCTTAATAGGTGATTATGTCCCCACTTCCCCCTTTTGAATTATATGTCCAATTCATATAAACATTATTTAAATTATGCCAAAATTAACCTTTTTTCCCCGTCCCCTAACTAGCGTATTCACATAATTCACGGCATGTATAGGCTAAATAATAGCCTAGTCATAAACGATAAATAAGGAAAGGTGGTGGGAATGTGACAAAGGTGAATATTCTAACATAACTGGCATAAACATATACTAACATGGTGAACATATAAGCATAGATCAGATGAACTTATGGCAGTTAACTAGTTGTAACATAGCAAAGGTGATAAGATCGACATGACAAGATCTAAATATTAATTTAGTTGTCCAACAGGTTCAGATCTAATATGATAAGTACAAGGGGATCCAAATAATAAAGTAGATCTGATTAATAATTTAGGTGTCCACATAATTCAGTTCTAATGGCTAAAAGTAGATCTTACAAAAATAAAGATTAAGATCTACGTCATATAATGTCCACATAATTCAGATCTAATGGATAAAAATAGATCTTACACAAATAAGGATTAAGATCTACATCATAGAATGCCCCCATAATTCAGATCTAAAGGGGTCATGATAAAACTAGACCTACCATAATTAGGATGAACAGATCCAAATAAGAATTCATATGTCCAAAATGACATACCTTAATTAATCACAACATGATGATCTAGGTCTAGGCAAAGATTTTACTATCCAATTAATGATAATTCCAAGTTAACCACAATCCTAGATAAAGGTTCATATCCAGAAAGATGACTGGATAAATTAACCACAACATGGATAAAGATCAAGATCCACAAAGATAACATGATACAATAACCAAAATGAATTAGATCTAGAAAAGTTGATCTAGAATGATAAGGTTTTGGACCCAAGAACATCATAGATTTGCAATTTACAACTTTTCCAAATCATATCACAAATACTTTGATTCATTTAAATCTAAAAGTAACTAACTCATAAGGATCGAATCTATGAGAATAGAAGAAGAAGACTAAAATTTGAATCTCAGATCTATACTTAAGGCACTTGATTTGTAGAAGAAGAAGGGTTAGATTCAGTTCATGCACCGATGGCATCTGACCTCCATTATTTCTAGAATGAGAAAACAAGAGAAATGAAGATATGTTTATAGCTGCAAGACCTCAGAAATCGAATGCCACCTCAGCCCTAGGGTGAATCGGGCCACAGGTTGACACCTACTTGGGTCCGAGTACCCAAAAACATACATGGGCGCACTTTACAGGTGCGCTAGTGCAAAAATACATTGGCGCACTTGTCAAGTACGTCGGGAATTCCTACTCTTTTCGCCAAACTTCTAATCGTCCATAAATTCTTCATACGTAATCTGTTTTACGCAAACCAAGTGTCTATCTTGACCAAAATTTCGAGCCAGACGCATTGACATGGTCCGTTTTACTTAATTATTAATATTAAATTAATTATTCTTTAATTTATCCACTTTAAAGTTGTTAAAATTTTGGGGTGTTACAACAGAAATAGGCATAAAATAACAGAAATAGGCATATAACAACAACTGAACAACAGGTGTATGAAAAAATACATGTAACTATAGCAGAACTGTTTAGATATGAATCGGTCTAATAACAGGAATAGGATCAAATCCAGGTTTATCAACATATCAATGTTACTGTTAAATTTTTATATCTAAATTAACATGAACTCATAGGGATTTCGTTTAAAGAACAGAGGATAATATGTTGTTGTTGTTGAAGGGATTCTTGTATAGGTTGGATAAGAATTGTCTCGATTCAATCCAAGTTTCGGCAGCATCTCCACATCTTCATTTTATATATTTAGAACAATAGTTTGAGGAAGAAGCATGAAGAAGTGTAATTGATTTGATAGGAGTGCATGACTTTAATAGAGTTTACAAGACAATCCATAATCGTCAGATCTTTACTTTTAAATCCAACCGCACAGTAAAATTATGAACCTGGTCAACAAAACAGGCCTCGCTCAAAGAATTCGGATGAATCCAGGTGGGGTCAACCCACCTACCTCCTGGTTCGACCCGACCACCTACGGGTCGACCCATCGGTCAAACCATGATGGAGCGGGTCGTCCCCTAACGGGACTAATTCCCGCTTCAGTTTCCCACTCGCACTATTTGATTTATTTTGAAATTATGGTTTGTTTTATTTATACATAGACCTACTATATTTATATAAATTTCCAATTTCTATATCTTTCTCATACATTGTCTGTTTTATGCAAACACAGAGTATATCTGAACCAGAATTCCGAGACGAACACAATGGTATAGTCCGTTTTACTTAATTCCTAATATTTAATTAAGTATCCCCTTTTAGTTTATTGGTGTTCTATAAAATTACGGGGTATTGCATTCTCCCCTACTTAAAAGATTTCATCCCCGAAATCTCCAAGTCTAGGAGCACGTTATTGTCCAAACATCCACCTACAATCATCTACTCATCCATCGTCTACAGGCATTCATTGTCCTTAGGAATTTCGAATGCTTGTATGAACATATGCAAAGGTGTGTGTATATGTTCCTATGCTAATACAAAAATCAGGCGGTCTACTGATTTAGTTGACCTCCTTAATGCAATATACGTTTGTGCCATGAATCCAAAATGTATGCAAATAGTCCTAGTATATCATGTAAACTCTTCATATATGCAAAATCATTCATCCAAATGCAACATCCATATAATGATACATCCATTTTCACCCATAAAAATAAAATGCACACACTTCCATATGAGTATGAGGGTGTTTGAGCCGATCTAGTGCCTAGTGTTTGCATACGCATCCACGAGCAATCACTAGCAACCAAATTGCATCCACTTACATCTATCAAACATAACATGTCTCAAACACATGTTTACACCCATTGGTTTTCTACCTAAAATTTGAAGATTCAATCAATAGGATATACTCGTATGATAGAAGCAAGTACAAATAAAAGCTTGGAAAAAGAAGTTAAGAACATACCCTTGAAAAGAAAAAGGTACGAAGCGCGAATCTTGTCTTTAGTCTCCCAAGTTCCATCCTCGCGGTCTTCTCCCCACTGCACATTCATCAACTTAACCTCTCTATTATGTGGTTTCTTAACCTCTGATCTTGTAACACCCCACACCCGCTACGGTCACTCACTAAGGGAATGCCATAACATCGGTGGAGTATTTTAAGTGAATATAGAACAGAAAAATTACAACAAGACAGATATAAGTAATACTTGAGAATTTAAAACATCATTTCATTTCAGCGGAAAGTAAAACATGTTTGGTTACACCAAAACCATAAATAAGAGTCAAGTACATAATATCCATCCTGATGAAAACGAAAGTACATAATCCCACTACATAACCTAATAGCCATAATAGAAAAGATAAACTGAGCTTTACATCCACGGTCCAAGCTCCAAAAGATAGATAAAGCAGTCTGATCAAAGCCCACTAGTGCTAGGCCCACTCTGAAAACCTGAGGGTTGGGAAAAAGATAAAGAAACAACGGGGTCAGACATAAGTCTGAGTGAGTCCTATAACCCTAACAATACAATCATTAAAGTAATTAGGTTATGATATAAACAAGGTATGGTACCTCTAGGGATAATGACTAACTAAGTAGCCAACTAAACACAGGATGTACTAAGATAACCGAAAAGACGCATTTATCCACCCACGGATAATTACTGGATTACACCACCCCAGATCTACCCACCCAAGGGTAATTCCTACACTGCACCACACCAGTCATTCCTAACTTAAAGGTTGATCCCACCCATGGACTTATAAAATTAACTTAATAGTTCTCGCGTACCCCTAGGTGACTAAGTAGACGCCACGGGGCCCTACAATCCACTAGGTGTACACACTACTCCCCATTCGATCGGCTCCCTAACGTAGATACCTGTGCTGGCCCCACCGTGGGGTGTACCATTCCCCAACGTGGCAACCTGATAAAACTAACGGTGCACGGCTTATATCTACACGATGCAACAACGTCTTATTTACCAGCCCGGGTCCACACACGCATATGAAACCCGTTGGTCATGCGTTGCCACCGCTAACCCATTTTGGCCTCTTATAGTCAAGCCCAATATGCGTGTCCCGTCACTCGACTAGAGTCGAGCCCACTAAGATACATTTGAGATATTGGTTGAAATGGGCCCCCACAAGCTACCACCTAAGCTTGTTATTTTATCTAGTGTATCCCACTTAACCCCTTTTATAATCATGCCCACCTACATGTTAAGGTTTGGTTAAGTCATCTAATCATATATCAATTGCCACTTAAGGCACCCACTAGATTTCCACATGCCACCCAAAGCACATACTTAACCCTTTACCCATGTTTAATTACATGTTCCTCTTTGGTTAAGTATTCTAATCGTATTTTCTATTGCCACCCAAGGCAACCCACTAGATTTCCACATGCCACCCAAGGCACCCACTTAACCCCTCATGTCCCTCTACATGCTAATATGGTTAAGTGTTTCTTAATTAATTAAGATCATGACCTCATAAAGACCTCTCACATTAGACCATCTTTTATGACTGCTGGATATGCCGGTTGGTTCCGGGCAGACTTCTGTCATAAAAAGGTCTAACCTCGTGTCTTTACTTTAATCACGTATTTAATTTATGACTAAGACCTCTCACATTGGGCCAATCATTTGTAGCTGCTGGATGGCCGGTCGGTTCCGGGCAGACTTCCGCTACAAAAGGGTCCAACCTCGTGTCTTAGTTGATTAATTACACCTAATTAATCACCCCCATAATTTGAATTAATTATGCCTAATTAATTACACATTTTTAAGAATATGGGTAGACCTAACTCAATAGGTAAATTCCCAATTCCATAGTATGGGTAGACCTAACTTAATAGGTAAATTCCCAACTCCATAATATGGGTAGACCTAACTTAATAGGTAAATTCCCAATTACGTCCATTTAATTTGTGGTATGATTAATCATACCCATTTCACATCATTTTATTAACATGCATATTAACCCCATCGTTCCCCACGTAGTTCGTTCTCATAACACAACATAAAAAAGGGAAGATTCATCACAAAGGTCATGGGTTTAGCCAACATAGCATGTAACTTTATCATGGGTTCAAAAGGTGTCAACTTGCATATATGGACATACATTAAACCCAACTATTATTTAACCCAAACTTGCATTATGCATATCATAAAAGAGACAACTTGCATATGAACTTGCACATAAACTTGCATATGAACTTGCATCATAACTTGCATATGAACTTGCATCATAACTTGCATATGAACATGCATCATAACTTGCATATGAACTTGCATCATAACTTGCATATGAACTTGCATCATAACTTGCATATGAACATGTATCATAACTTGCATATGAACTTGCATCATAACTTGCATATGAACATGTATCATAACTTGCATATGAACTTGCATCATAACTTGCATATGAACTTGCATCATAACTTGCATATGAATATGTATCATAACTTGCATATGAACTTGCATAACATGCCATACTTAGAGACAAACTTGCATATATTATGCATATCATAAAAAGAGACAAACTTGCATAAAACCAAATACTTAGCATGCATAAAACCACATACATAGCATGCATAAAACCAAATACTTAGCATGCATAAAACCAAATACATAACTTGCATAACATGTTACATATAGACTTGCATATAATCTCCCATATAGCTTGCATAACATGTTACATATGAATCAATGTTCAACATAGTGTTTTGCATCATAAAACATAGCATTAAACTTGCATATAGCACACAACATACACTATACTAAACTTGCATAAACACATTGATTCCACAAACATAGCCATATCTTATCATATCCTATCATAATCAATTTAACAATTGATTGTTAAGTCTATAGAAACTCACCACTAAACTCCAATAAGCAAACCCTTGCCACAAATCACCCAAAATCTCTAGCCTTGAACATAAAGCTTGCAACTTGATGATGAATGCAAGCCAATGATCACTCATACAACTCAAAGATGCTTGTATGCACATGAAAGCCTTCATAGAAATAGTTTAGAAATAGGATGGAGGCTAGGGTTTTGAGTGGAGGCCATGATCATAGAAAATTTTGGCATAGTTTAGTTAGGAGATAGGATTATGACCATTTAGGGCTAGATTAGGGTCTTATTTATAGGATTAGGCAAGTGGTTTAGGCCATTAGATTAACCCTAAATTAGATTAGGACCCTTAGATTTCGGAACCTTCCAGAAACCAGCCCTAAGACCAAGCCCAAACCCCAAACTGGTGCACCCAACCACAGAACTCTCTAGAAACTGTGCAGGTTTCCTGTCCCGACACGGGCGCACTTCCCAAGTGCGCCAGTGTAAAAATGTGTTGGCGCACTTCACAAGTGCGCCAGTGCATTTTTGTGTTGGCGCACTTCACAAGTGCGCCAGTGCATTCTGGCTAGTTTTTCGGTTTTTTTGCCTAACTTCGTTCGTCCATATCTTCTTCATACGGACTCCGATTTTCGAAAACTCAGACTCTATTTCGCGTATTTTTCTTAGATGAACGCAATGGTGCAACCCGTTTCCCCTAATTCCCACATCTGGGATTAGTTATTCTTTAATTTGTGAATTTTAGCATTAACCGAAATTCGGGGTGTTACATTCTCCCCTCCTTAAAGGATTTCGTCCCCGAAATCTCTAAGCTAAGGAGAATGCATATCCTACCATCCAAACAACCATCTACTCAATCCATCAAACACGGGCATCCATTGTCCTTAAAACAGTTTCTAATGATGTATGAGCATATGCAAAAAGTGTGTGTATATGTTCCCTATCTAATGTATGAACATATGCAAACCATGATAGTGCCATGCATCCATTATGTATGCGAGAGAACCCTATCGACACATACAATATCTACATGAGTGCGCAATCATTCACCAAAATGCATCATCCATATGATAACACAATCATTATACATCCATAAATATAGCTTCCTACACACAATTTTATGCAATATGCCATATGAAGTGATTGAGCCGATCTAATGTCTAGAGTGTGTGTATATGCATCCACGAGCAACCACTTGCATCCACACGCATCCATCAAACATAACATGTCTCAAACACATGTTTCAACCATAGATTTACCCTATCTAAAGGTCATAGGTACTAGCGAGAGGATATACTAAAGATAAGATAAGTACTAGACAAGCGATAAAGGAGAAGTTAAAAGACATACTCTCAAAAAGAAATGGGTACAAAGAACGCATCTTTGCTTCCGTCTCCCAAGTAGCATTGCTTTCGTCATCTCCCCATTGCACTTTAACTAGCTAAACTTCTCTGTTCCTCAACTTCCTAGTTTCTGACCCAAGGATGCGAGTAGGAGCTCGTCGAATCGTCGCATCACGCTCTACCTCTACATCTCTAAGCAAGCTCGGCTCTACCACCTCTGCGGTCTCATGTAAGCACTTCCTCAAATGTGATACATGGAATACATCATGAACACCACTAAGTCTGTCGGGCAACTCCACCCTATATGCCATCTGTCCAATCCTTTCCTTAATAGGAAACGGCCCAACAAACCTCGGTGCTAACTTCCCAACGGACCCAAAGCGAACAACATTTCTCAACGGAGATACTTTGACAAAAACCATGTCCCCAACCTCAAACTCAAGATCCGTCCTTCTCCGATCCGCATAAGATTTCTGTCTATCTTGCACTGCCTTCATCCTTCTTCGAATCAAATCAATCTTCTCTGAAGTCTCTCTAACCATATCTGGCCCAAGCAAGATCTTATCTGTAGATTCCCACCAACATGTAGGAGATCAACAAGGCCTTCCATAAAAAGCTTCGAAAGGTGCCATGCCAATACTAGACTGAAAGCTGTTATTGTATGCGAACTCCACCAAAGGAAGATGTTCTTCCCATGTACCTCCAAAATCTAAGATACAAAGCCTCAAAAGGTCTTCTAGGACACGATTCACCCTCTCAGTCTGGTCGTCCGTCTGAGGATGAAATGCGGTGCTCAGACACAATTGAGTCCCTACTTCTTCTTGCAAACTTTTCCAGAACTCGCTAGTGAAGATAGGATCTTGATCACTCACTATACTAGAGGGTACCCCATGCAATCGAACTATCTCTCGAAGATATACTGAAGCTAGCCACGGAGCAGTCCTCTTGCTCTTCCCAGGTATGAAATGGGCGCTCTTAGTAAGTCTGTCTACCACAACCCAAATTCCTGTATTACCCTTCCTCGATCTCAGTAATCCATCGAGACACTATCCCACTTCCATAGCGGAACTTCCAAATGGGTGAAGCAACCCATCGGGTTTCTTCTGCTCTGCTTTCATTTGCCAGCACACCAAGCATCTAGCGACATACTCGGCCACATCTTTCTCCATACCGGCCCAAAAAGAAAACTCGCTTCATGTCTTGGTACATCTTGTCCCTACCAGGATGAATGGTCATCTTTGACCGATGTGCATCATCAAGTATAGCCTTCCTCAGACCCTCGTCTTGCGGTACACAAAGTCTACCGTCTCTACGCAACCACCCCTTACCATCTAGGGTGTACCTACTCAAATGGCTGGACGACTCCCCCCCCTTATGAGCTTCTCTACTAACTCAACCAACTGTGGGTCGTCTCGCTGAGCCTTGCCAATCCGCCCCAAAAGAGTAGGCCTAACCTCCAAGGAGGCTAGCAAACCGGGTACAAAGTCAACGGAAGGTCTAAAGTCAAACATAGAATTAAACTCCAAGCTTCGCCATTCCACGAAGAATGGACTCAAAGACAGCCTTTTTCTGCTCAAGGCGTCTGCCACCACGTTACCCTTGCCAGGGGTATGCGCTATCTCAAACTCATAGGATGCTAAGAATTCCATCCACCTTTGTTGTCTTAAGACAATGCGCTCAAAGAGTCTCTAACACTTCCCTAAGATGTAGGGCATGCTTTTCTCCACTTCTAGAGAAAATCAGGATATTCTCCCATGCAAAATCATCACAACTATCCATCTCTCACGTAGACCACCCTAGTCGAACTCGATATCCCCCAAATGCAAGCCCCAAAGGCCTAAACCAATATCAGACAAACACCCAAGGGATACCTCCTTCGAATTCAGACGACCTACGTGAGATGATACTAGTAAAAACGGCTAAATAATTAAGCCCTTGTCCAACTCTGGATGTCCTTGCCAGTCTCGCTCCAAAACCACCGTTTATCCCATAACGGGCTTTGCTCAACCTATTGAGCACATACGAAAACTTATTTCTCTCCTAGAAAAGACCAAGATGTCATCCACCAAGATCATCACGAACTTATTTAGGTACTCCTTCAACACCCTTCTCATCAAATCAACAAAGTATGCGGAGGCGTTCGTCTAACCAAATGGCATCACCAGCCACTCATAAAACCATCCGGAGTCCTAAAGGCAATCTTCTCTATACTATCCTCAGCCACTCTCAACTGACGAAACCCCGTGGCTGAGTCCAACTTGCGAAAATACTGAGGCGCCAACCAACTGATCAAAGAGATCATCAATCCTCGGCAATGGGTGTCTATTCTTCTTTGTGAGTTTATTTAGTTCTCTTTAGCCTACACAAAGTCTGAGGGACCCATCTGCCTTCGTAGCAAAAACTATTGGAGCACCCCACTCCGATATACTTTGTCTTATGGACCCCTTCTCAAGCAACTCCCCTACTTGCTTATGGAGTTCCCTCCTCTCGCGAGGAGCCATGTGGCGCACTGGTAAAAATACAGGTTTAGCATTGTCTACCAGATATATTCGGAAGTCAATCTCCCGCTCCGGAGGTAAGCCCTTCACCTCCTCAAACACATCCGAGTATTCCCGGACCACTCTAACAGATCGCAAACTCTCGACCGACGTGTCAAGCGATTCTAGATAACTTAGCATAACAGATTCCATGGGATTACAAGAGATCTCGAGAGCGTTACCCAAGCGGGTCATAAGCCTAACAACTCTCCCTTAAAAATCAAGAACGGCACCCCTACTGGATAACCAGTCCATGCCCAAAACTAACCCATAGCTCGTGAAGCCCAAAAAGCATCACATCTACTCTCAACGCTAAGTATAGCAACTTTCAAACCCAAACACTTCATGGAGCCCCAATTGGGTTTGAAACAACTAAGGGATCATCTACTAACTGGTGTCTAAGTGCAGTGACTCAACTAACAATGATGAGATAAACGAACTCGATGCATCAGAATTAAATAAAGTTCGAATCGGATAATAAAGAAATCCAAATTCCAACCTAGACGGTCTATCCCCATTTGGTACCCTAGTCGTGAGGGAATACAACTACCCTCTAGGAGATTCCGTACCTTGCCCATGCCCCTTTGGACAATCCTAATACGGTGTCCCATTCCTCCAAAAGGATAACTACTCGCCTTCTTCTTCCCATTCTCCACTCGTAACCTCCCACCAATGGGGTTTCATCCTTCATTAACCAAACAACTATTTGAGCCTTCCTCCCATCGTCTATCCAATAGATACCTACCAGTCCTCCTCCTTCTTGAACCAACTTCTAATCCGACTAATGTCTAAGTCCCTTGAAGTGGTTTTCCGTTCTTATCTATCTTAGAAAGGTCATCTATACGCGGAGGGGAAACTCAAAACGAGAGAGGAAGAGATTCAAAACGGAGAATTCGAAAGATATAGATATGGCTATTGGGGATTATGCTTTTCTTTCAAAAACTTTTCTCTTGAAAGACATGTTTTTGAAAATACTCCTTTCAAAAATATTCTTAGAAAATAGTTTTTCTAAAAATTTTATCTGTTCTGGTAACCTTAAGCTCTGATACCACGTGTAACACCCCACACCCGCTACGGTCACTCACTAAGGGAATGCCATAACATCGGTGGAGTATTTTAAGTGAATATAGAACAGAAAAATTACAACAAGACAGATATAAGTAATACTTGAGAATTTAAAACATCATTTCATTTCAGCGGAAAGTAAAACATGTTTGGTTACACCAAAACCATAAATAAGAGTCAAGTACATAATATCCATCCTGATAAAAACGAAAGTACATAATCCCACTACATAACCTAATAGCCATAATAGAAAAGATAAACTGAGCTTTACATCCACGGTCCAAGCTCCAAAAGATAGATAAAGCAGTCTGATCAAAGCCCACTAGTGCTAGGCCCAC
This sequence comes from Allium sativum, assembly GCA_030737875.1. NCBI lineage: Eukaryota > Viridiplantae > Streptophyta > Magnoliopsida > Asparagales > Amaryllidaceae > Allium > Allium sativum. Next base: position 655,106,973 of record CM060923.1, read on the forward strand.
TCTGAAAACCTGAGGGTTGGGAAAAAGATAAAGAAACAACGGGGTCAGACATAAGTCTGAGTGATTCCTATAACCCTAACAATACAATCATTAAAGTAATTAGGGTATGATATAAACAAGGTACGGTACCTCTGGGGATAATGACTACACTAAGTAGCCAACTAAACACAGGATGTACGAAGATAACCGAAAAGACGCATTTATCCACCCAAGGATAATTACTGGATTACACCACCCCAGATCTACCCACCCAAGGGTAATTCCTACACTGCACCACACCAGTCATTCCTAACTTAAAGGTTGATCCCACCCATGGACTTATAAAATTAACTTAATAGTTCTCGCGTATTCCTAGGTGACTAAGTAGATGCCACGGGGCCCTACAATCCACTAGGTGTACACACTACTCCCCATTCGATCGGCTCCCTAACGTAGATACCCGTGCTGGCCCCACCGTGGGGTGCACCATTCCCCAACGTGGCAACCTGATAAAACTAACGGTGCACGGCTTATATCTACATGATGCAACAACGTCTTATTTACCAGCCCGGGTCCACACACGCATATGAAACCCGTTGGTCATGCGTTGCCACCGCTAACCCATTTTGGCCTCTTATAGTCAAGCCCAATATGCGTGTCCTGTCACTCGACTAGAGTCGAGCCCACTAAGATACGTTTGGGATATTGGTTGAAATGGGCTCCCACAAGCTACCACCTAAGATTGTTATTTTATCTAGTGTATCCCACTTAACCCCTTTTATAATCATGCCCACCTACATGTTAAGGTTTGGTTAAGTCATCTAATCATATATCAATTGCCACTTAAGGCACCCACTAGATTTCCACATGCCACCCAAAGCACTTACTTAACCCTTTACCCATGTTTAATTACATGTTCCTCTTTGGTTAAGTATTCTAATCGTATTTTCTATTGCCACCCAAGGCAACCCACTAGATTTCCACATGCCACCCAAGGCACCCACTTAACCCCTCATGTCCCTCTACATGCTAATATGGTTAAGTGTTTCTTAATTAATTAAGATCATGACCTCATAAAGACCTCTCACATTAGACCATCTTTTATGACTGCTGGATATGCCGGTTGGTTCCGGGCAGACTTCTGTCATAAAAAGGTCTAACCTCGTGTCTTTACTTTAATCACGTATTTAATTTATGACTAAGACCTCTCACATTGGGCCAATCATTTGTAGCTGCTGGATGGCCGGTCGGTTCCGGGCAGACTTCCGCTACAAAAGGGTCCAACCTCGCGTCTTAGTTGATTAATTACACCTAATTAATCACCCCCATAATTTGAATTAATTATGCCTAATTAATTACACATTTTTAAGAATATGGGTAGACCTAACTCAATAGGTAAATTCCCAATTCCATAGTATGGGTAGACCTAACTTAATAGGTAAATTCCCAACTCCATAATATGGGTAGACCTAACTTAATAGGTAAATTCCCAATTACGTCCATTTAATTTGTGGTATGATTAATCATACCCATTTCACATCATTTTATTAACATGCATATTAACCCCATCGTTCCCCACGTAGTTCGTTCTCATAACACGACATAATAAAGGGAAGATTCATCACAAAGGTCATGGGTTTAGCCAACATAGCATGTAACTTTATCATGGGTTCAAAAGGTGTCAACTTGCATATATGAACATACATTAAACCCAACTAGTATTTAACCCAAACTTGCATTATGCATATCATAAAAGAGACAACTTGCATATGAACTTGCACATAAACTTGCATATGAACTTGCATCATAACTTGCATATGAACTTGCATCATAACTTGCATATGAACTTGCATCATAACTTGCATATGAACTTGCATCATAACTTGCAAATGAACTTGCATCATAACTTGCATATGAACTTGCATCATAACTTGCATATGAACATGTATCATAACTTGCATATGAACTTGCATCATAACTTGCATATGAACTTGCATCATAACTTGCATATGAATATGTATCATAACTTGCATATGAACTTGCATAACATGCCATACTTAGAGACAAACTTGCATATATTATGCATATCATAAAAAGAGACAAACTTGCATAAAACCAAATACTTAGCATGCATAAAACCACATACATAGCATGCATAAAACCAAATACTTAGCATGCATAAAACCAAATACATAACTTGCATAACATGTTACATATAGACTTGCATATAATCTCCCATATAGCTTGCATAACATGTTACATATGAATCAATGTTCAACATAGTGTTTTGCATCATAAAACATAGCATTAAACTTGCATATAGCACACAACATACACTATACTAAACTTGCATAAACACATTGATTCCACAAACATAGCCATATCTTATCATATCCTATCATAATCAATTTAACAATTGATTGTTAAGTCTATAGAAACTCACCACTAAACTCCAATAAGCAAACCCTTGCCACAAATCACCCAAAACCTCTAGCCTTGAACATAAAGCTTGCAACTTGATGATGAATGCAAGCCAATGATCACTCATACAACTCAAAGATGCTTGTATGCACATGAAAGCCTTCATAGAAATAGTTTAGAAATAGGATGGAGGAGGGGTTTTGAGTGGAGGCCATGATCATAGAAAATTTTGGCATAGTTTAGTTAGGAGATAGGATTATGACCATTTAGGGCTAGCTTAGGGTCTTATTTATTGGATTTGGCAAGTGTTTTAGGCCATTAGATTAACCCTAAATTAGATTAGGACCCTTAGATTTCGGAACCTTCCAGAAACCAGCCCTAAGACCAAGCCCAAACCCCAAACTGGTGCACCCAACCACAGAACTCTCTAGAAACCGTGCAGGTTTCCTGTCCCGACACGGGCGCACTTCCCAAGTGCGCCAGTGTAAAAATGTGTTGGCGCACTTCACAAGTGCGCCAGTGCATTTTTGTGTTGGCGCACTTCACAAGTGCGCCAGTGCATTCTGGCTAGTTTTTCGGTTTTTCTGCCTAACTTCGTTCGTCCATATCTTCTTCATACGGACTCCGATTTTCGAAAACTCAGACTCTATTTCGCATATTTTTCCGAGACGAACGCAATGGTGCAACTCGTTTCCCCTAATTCCCACATCTGGGATTAGTCATTCTTTAATTTGTGAATTTTAGCATTAACCGGAATTCGGGGTGTTACAGATCTAAGCATACGATTAGTAACCCGTCTAACTGTTGCCTCCTTTTCTACCTCTACTTCCTCAAGCATGCTCGGCTCAACCACTTCTGCTGTATCATAAAGACATTTCCGCAAATGGGAAACGTGAAAAACCTCGTGAATACCCGCCAATCTCTCCGGTAGTCTCAACCTATAGGCCATTTGGCCTATGCTTTCTACTATGGGAAATGGTCATACAAACCTTGGCGCCAATTTTCCTACAGATCCATAGCGAACCACATTCCTAAAACGACCCGAAATCCCCCGGTAAGGAAAGACCGGATTGAGTCGAGGACAAGATGAAACAGAACGTAGACGGAAGGACATTTCATTGTATATTACCACAATTCCAATAGAATACAAGAATATACAGAGTATAAATCAATATTACAGTTCATAAAATATCAGAGATTACAATAAATTACATAGCAGCGGAAAATAATACAATACACAACTAGAAGTAATACGCGGATACAAAGATTTCCGAGTATCGTTCCAGCTGTAAATCAGGATCATGTGAATATAAATCTGCAAAACCGAAACTACTAGCAGCCCGTGTCAAAATAAGGGCACCCAGAGTTTAGGATAAAACAATAAACTCCAGGTCAGTCATGTGACTTGTGTGAGAACTAAAACAGTTGTAAATCTTTATTTTCAAAGTTAGGTAAATCAAGGGACCACGCCGTATAACACGAAACGGGTTTCCTCCCAAGAACACCAGTGCATAAAACAACAGCGCAAAGCTAAATAAAGAACGATGAAGCTATTATAAGACCCAGGTCCCATCACACAATGCAACACAAGCCGGAGGATAGGGTTTTTACCTTATAATAGCAAAGAATGCTTGATATGTTTAAAACAAATCATTTGATACTATTATAAGTGCATAGCGTATAAAACTACTTCAAATCATAAATATTAATCATAGACGACATGGGTACCATATATCATGTCGCGCTACTAGGCTCTACAATCAAAACCGCAAATGTCACATATTTGAAAATTGGATTTCCATCTATGAACCGAGGCCAGCGATCGTCCTATACCGATTCGAGATGCTCTAGCCCGTGTCTCAGGACCCAGACTCAGGTGGGCCTTGGATCGTCAGGGCCGGGCCACCGATGTGGATTATTATGCCTGAACACTGCATTTCCCCACCCTATGGGGTGTCAATGAGCCAACGAATGACTCCATCGGACCCGGATCGTCCGATCAAACCGGGGCGCCTCACAACAGCAACATCCACATAAGTCAAACTCGTCAGGGCGTGTAAAACCACTGACGCCACTTCTAGCTAGAAAGAAACGCTTGTCCTCCCTAAGGTCCGTCTCCCGTTTTTGGTTCATACCGGGTGTGAAAATGGCGAAGTAAACGTTACACAAAGCTATGCCACAAAGGTCGTGCTTCGATCATCAACCACAAGACTTTGTTTTTCAACAGAAGACTTGATCATTTGCCACTTAGGCATGCCACATAGGCAATTCGCTCTATGCGTTTGATATCCATCAGTATATAACCCCTGAGCTCGTACGTCTCAGAGAAGGGCGTTAAGCAAGAGAATAAATTCTCCGCCGCCAAACAGATATATATTTAACAGAAATCAATTACACAGACTAAAATCCAATGTCAGACACACAGTCCATTTACAAGTTCGTTCTGGGTCTGAACGAAACCGGAGGCACCTAGTACCCCGCATATCCATCGATCTCCAAGTACGTCTGGACGACCACTAACTGATTCCCTCCTCTTGGGTGTACGGCCCAATCAAGATCATCAGTAATTATCGAAACGACGTGAAGACCTCTGGTCTTCAACCACCGTCTTCATCTTCGACTTATCGTCGTATCAGTTATTCAGAATGGGATAACCCGGTCTTTCCAAATAACTCGCATATATAATAAACAAGTGTTACACAAACACAACATACGCCTCATTCCAATTCATCAGTCACTAACCGTAAATTTGCCAGAGAATAATTCCACAAATATTAACCCCGAAGGCCGAAACCAACATCAGATCCATACTCAGGAAACCATTCATCTTAGCAAACCTACAGTTAGTTTCTAAATTTCACATTCATAGGGAAAAGTTCCCATTAATTTTATCAAAGATAAATCCTTTAAATTTATTCTTTAATCTATCTTTTGAATATCAATTCAAACTAGTCGGGATTAGCGAACCTTACCGAAGTAATCATTTGTTTTAATTTCCCAGTCCCAACATATTCATCCCATGAAGTAAAACTGGTAATACTTCATATCTAACACCACGGTGTTATCGGTAAATTCAGTTACCATTTCACGTTCAAATCTAAGTAAAGATTTAACTATCGCCTGGAGCAGAACTGGTGATACTCCATTCTCGATCTTTTCAATCTAATTAAAGATTCATTAAAACTCCACTTAGTTTTAATCTTTAACTGGGTTAAAGAATCAGTGTCATTTAAAACACAGTCCACGATAAACCCCAAAATCACATCACATTTCAATCAGTCCCTAACCGCATATTAGCAAGTGAGCAATTCCCTAAGTATTAACCCCGAAGGCTGAAACCAACATCAGATCAATACCTCTGAAACCATTCAACTTAACTAATCTCCAGTTAGTTTCTGGTTTTCTTAACTCCTTTGGGTCTAAGAACAGTATTATTGAAGATACCGTTCACGACAACCCAAAATCACATTCCATTAATTATCGGGTTAAAGAAGAAGTGTTATTTAAAACGCTGTTCACGATAAACCCAAAAATCAATACCAATTCAATTCCAATTAAATATTGTTTAATTGGTTCACTTCATTAAATCTAAATAAAAAGATTTAATCTTTTTCTCAACTGGGTTCAAGAACAGTGTTAATGAAGACACCATTCACGACAAACCCAAATCACATTTGATATTAAATACAAGGCTTTGAATAGAAAATATATCGGCTTATATTCAATATCAAATTCTACGACTAACAAATATCGTATTGGAAATAACGATATAAATATATCTTTCAAATTTCCATAACAATATCTGTATAATCACGAAATCCAACATCGAAATATTCCGGAGACAATTTCGATTCAAATCCCTTCCAATTCAATTATTGGAAATTCTGGTTATATTTCAAAACCATTTCAAATTCATTTTATTTATTTTAAAAATAAATAAATTACTATTCTAGTTCAAAACTAGTTCATTTCGATAAAAATCTATTTTTATCTTTTCAAATATGGATTTTTTCATCCCAATTCTTCACAAACCATTTCTTATGATTTTACACAAATTATTACTATTATAATTTTATCAAGGCTCGTACAGTCGATTTCCATCAACGGCCATCGAACTGCACTTACAGTGACCTTTTCCAAATTTGATTTGGACATAATTCCAAATCCAACCGTTAGATTTTTAATTTCTAATATTCGTTAGAAAGCTCTTTTCGATACGAACCCAACGGTTCCAGTTTTAGGAGAATCCGACGGTCGAATCTCCCGCAATATCCATTCGAAGTCAATGGTCGAAATTCGCGAACTGCCGCGGCGCGACGCGTTCTATTCAGGCCATTATATTATATATATAATAAATACTTCGTCGATTTCCTTTTAAAATGTATTTTATAAATCGTTTTAAATTCGTTTTCAAAACGATTTCAACTCCCTTTTCAAATTCAAATCAAAATTGAATTTTCCCTTTCGAATTCGTTTTAAATTCACCTCAAATTGATTTCAATTCAAATCGATTTTTAGTTCAATTTCAATTTTTTTTCAATTCAATTCAATTTCAATTCGAATTCATTTCTATTCAATTTCAATTCGAATTCATTTCTATTCAATTCGAATTCATTTCTATTCAATTTCAATTCGAATTCATTTACATTCAATTTCAATTCGAATTCATTTCAAAACGATTTCAATTCTATTTCAATTTAATTCGAATTTCAATTTACTTTAATATTCATTTCAATTTGAATAAAATCGATATAAATATCGTTCACGTCAAAATGGCGTCAATCTAATCAACACGGCTTCATATATTTCTATTTCAAATATTCTATTTCAAATATCTCTATTTCAAATATTGCTATTTCAAATATTCTATTTCAAATATTTCTATTTCAAATATTCTATTTCAAATATTTATATTTCAATTATTTCTATTTCAAATATTTCTATTTCAAATATTTCTATTCAAATCTTTCTATTCAAATCTTTCTATTCAAAACTGGAATGAGGCCCAATCAATTACCATATAATGTTAAATATATGGATTTTCTACAACACATGTATACAATAACAACGATGAATAGTCAACCATCATCCAAAGTGCATTCTACACTGTATAAGCATCAAATATAAATATTTAACGCTTATAACAGTCTGTCAATTAATCGATCGACATACAACTAATTATTGGGATTAGTGTATGTCATTTATCATCCCAATACCCGTGTGGGGTTTCAAACAATCAAACCCAGATTTTATTTGTGCAGTTGGGCGATGTGTAAAATTTATCATCCCAATCAATATCAGTCGAATGTGTGTATATAAACAAATCGTTCGATTTGTTTATATTAATTTATTTCCTTTCAAATACACGTTAAAAATTCTATTTTTAACTATATAATATTTTCCACTATAAAACATTTTATTTCGTTTCACATCACATCACACAATCAACTACACATCAAAATCAAACAAACAAGCATACAAGCCGTCTATGGTCTGTGGACGACGGGTGCCGGGTGCTACTAAACACCGTCTGCATCCTACTATATATTTTAACTAGAAAACAAAATTAAAAGGTGAGAAGTTCTCACAGAGGGTTCCACTCCGCCGTGCTTTGCTTCTGAACTGCTGAACCGTCTGGATTCCTTTGAAATTCCTATGCAATCCTTGTCCCGCTGTTTATAATAAAAATTATAATTTTATCATTTCAATTCAATAAATAAAAATCATATTTTTATTTCTACATTATATATTTTTACAACGCTTCTTCTTATATAAAAATTATATTTCTACTTCTTATATAAAGATTGAATTTTTATCTTACTACACATATAAAAGTCGAATTTTTACTTCGCTATTCAATATATAAAAATTTTGCCTTTTCAAATATAAAGATTTCGCCTTTTCAAATATAAAGATTTTGCCTTTTCAAATATAAAGATTACATTTTTACTATCTATATAAAAATAAAAATCGTATTTCTATACTTTCTATACTATAAAAATCATATCTTTACATTGCTACTACTATAAAGATCACATCTTTATTACTCTACAATATATAAAATCATATTTTTATTCTTCTAAAAATATAAAAATCATATTTTTAATAACTACTTATTATAAAAAATCAATTTTTATTCTTCTCCTACATATATAAAAGTTCGATTTTTATCCTTCTTCTACATATATAAAAATTTGATTTTTATATAATGTAAATCAGTTTTTAAATCAAATAAAAATCAGTTTTTAATCAATGCACTATAGATGTTTAAAACCGAAATTTAAACAACATATTGAAATAAAAAAAATTGAATTTAAATTGAAACAGAAAAAGGGGAAGCTCACTTTTCACCGTTCGGAGGAGGAGAGGGCGTGCTGCGTCGCTGAGGAGGTGGGGCTTGAGGTTGTGGCGGCGCGCGGCCTAGGGTTTCAGGGTGGTGGCGCGGTGGTGCGTTGCAGTAGAGGGGAGGGGGTCTCGCGGTTGCGTGATTGGAGAAGAAGGCCAGGGGAAGGAGAAGAAGCGGAGGAGGGAGGTTAGGGGGGCGCTGCGCCTCCTGGCGGCGGCGGCGAACGATCGGGCGGGCGACGGCGTGAATTGCATCCCCCCTTCTCCGTTTTTTTTATTTATTTATTTCTATTTTTAATCTGATCGTGGAAGGGAGAAATAGGGGGGTAAGTGTATAAGTTTATATATTTAATTTATTTTTAAATTTCAAAAAGTTGACTTTTTATTTCGACCTCGAAACGAGACCCGCCGCCTGTCATCCATAGCTAATTACCCCCATTCCGAACACAATGAGATATGTATCGTAAGCTGATTCGATCGGTTTCCGTCAAAATCAAAATATAACTCTATATATTGAATTTAAACGCGCATTTCAATTTACTGGGGCCACATGCTAACTCGAAAATTCCAAAAAAATATTTTCTAGCTTCTTATTGACGATACGGTCCTAACAAAACTAGTTTCGTCAAATTCTGAGACCGTTTGAAAAATGGCCATTTTCCAGTCGATTAAAATCAACTAAAACTGCCAAAACACGCTTTTCTCTGCCACGCTCACATATTGATTCGAAAAGTTATGAAATTTGAAACCTAGCAATAACTAGACATCAAGGATCCAACAAAAGTGGTTTCGTCAAAAACCGAGGTCGTTTGCAAAATGGCTATTTTCAGTGGCCAGAATTCCATAGCGACTATTCTGAAATTTCAACTGGACATAACTTTTGATTCCCGTTATGAAATTTCGATCTTTCGGATTCGTTGGAAAGATATTCAAAAATAGATTCCATTATTTTTGGTTTCGCTAAAATCCAGTTTATTTTGAATCCTGTACATTCATTTGAATTTTGAAATTGAATTATCGAACTACCACGCCATTTTCAATTCCTTTTATAATTTAAAATAAATATTTATATTCTAACGACGATCTATATAATATATGTTGATACCAAAAACTGGTTCAACACTCAATAGAGTAGATTTCTGAAGAGATTAAATGAAGACAATCAACAATAACTAATATCATAAAATTAAAAAGAGCAATCACACACAGATTTATAGTGGTTCGGCGTTAATTAGCCTACGTCCACTTTATAGCTTTGATATTATGAACTTGATAAATGATTACAATAATCCAATCCCTTTTTTGAACTAGGGTATTGATATTTATAGGTGATGAAGTAATGGGCTGCTGCTTAAGATGTGTTATCAGATCCACGAAAGTAGTCGTGGTTGATGGATCCGTTCTTTGCTAAGGAATAGGTATTCCGCCCTACATGCTTGGTAGAAATATCTTGGGCAATTTGAACGAAGAGAGCTTGGAATGAGCTATTCTTTAGGTTGATTCCTTGGGCCTTGGACGCACAATGAACAGTCAGGTCCAGCGTCTCCACATTGCCTCTGACTTGCATTTTGCTGTACGCAGCAAACCAACATGTCGGGCCCTTTTTAGCTCACCTACTTCGAGTACTGGAGTCTAGGCTTTATCTCATTGTCTAGCCTTGATGGGCAGTCCGAAAGGCCCATCAACACTTTGCCCCCTAAAGTATATTTCATTTATGAAGTATACTTTGTTTCAGTATTTTGAACCAAATTCCGTATCACCTTTTTCCCCTGGCTTTCTTGATTCTCGCCCAACGGGTATTATGAGTCGTATCGGGTTCCGCCCTTCAGTTCAGAGTTATCAATAGGCTCAATTAATAACATCTCTTTATTGGCTTCATGTCGCATCAACTGGTTCCATCTCTTCCGCTTTCCACACGCTAGCTCAATCCGATCCAATCTACCGAATTTGAAAAGCCATTTCTTTGTCTCATTATAAAAGCATAACTCTTTTTTACCTTTCCTCCTTTACTTTTTACCATTATAGCAGTTGAACAGTGATTCCCAAAAACAATCATCATCCTCCTCCGAGCTTTGTAATTTTCAGGTACGCATTTCTTCTTAAATTTAACGCTCAATTTTGCACGAAGTCCATTGTATCTTCGATTATCTTTTTCTGGTTTAATTCAATCTGGTTGGCAGTGGTTTTCTGCGTCAGATCATCGGAGTCGGCAACGATATGGCTCCTCAAAATTGAAATTATCGTTGGTTGATTCTGAACCTATCATTCTTGATATAAAGATCTTCTCTTTCCTTGCTTCTTTTATTCACGAGTTGGGATATCCTTAAACCATTAAGTGTGCGAACTATTTGAGGGAGAGACATGAAATTTGTCTGATTTTTTTTTTCAGTTCGAGTTTAATTGTTCGTTTTTACTGAAGTGATACCCATATAGGATGCTGACTCCCTATACTTTCTTGTGGTTTTCTTTTTCCTTTTCTTTTTGTAGGCCTTTGGCGTGCTTATGGTCAAGATGCGAGACAACCGTTAGCAAGAACTGGGCAGGCATCCATCTTGTTCGATTAGAATAGATAGTTCTTCAGAGTCTCCGAGTCATTCAGAGTCTTCTTCGGGTAACGATCCTCGAAGTCGGTCGACGGATCCATCACCTATCCTTCCAATAGCGGTCGACTTATCTGGGGCGATACCACCTGCCATAGCACCAGACATGCTTCCTGGCTCAGAGATCTTGAGGGATCCTATGGAGGCAAAAGAATCTAGAATGACCCTTAAGCGGCTACAAACTCTAACGGCTAAGCACAACATTCCTTTCGACGATGTTCTTGTTCCAACTGGCACTGCGATACCCCGCATTCCCCCAGACGATCATATGGCGATTTCTGTTCCGATGTGCAATGTAGGAGCCATTCCACCTTTTCCTCTTCCAATTATTGAATTTTTGTACCGGATGAATTTGGCCCCAATGCAACTAAGCCCGATTACTTACGGCCTTATACTGTCGATCTGCTACCTGTATACGAGATATTTGAAGTATCCCCCGACCTTTAACGACATAGCCTTTCTTTTTAATTTTAGGCATAATGAGACACAGTCTCCCTCTACTCTTTATCTTGAAGCTGTCCGGGGATGGAAGATCATTGAAGAAGTCCCGACCAAAGTGGGCGAGACAAAACGAGACTGGTTTTGGATCAGGTTGCGCCCAATATTGGCTGCAATGTGGTAAGTTCCGCCTCCCTTTTAAAACAAATTCTTTCTACGCCCAAATTTCTTGTTATGATCATTTTTGCGTTATGTATTTTGTTTAGGGAGAGAGCCTACGAGGCCTGATGAGGAGGTCTATAAAGAGCGTTATAGGCGACTGATCAGTCTGGAAAAGGATACACGGTCATTTTGGAGTTGCCTGACCGAGGCAAATCTACACCGATATGGTCTCCTTGATATTAACAGGACGATGGATTTGCCAATAGATGGAACAGATCCGATTGTGCCAACTCAGGATGACATGCCCCCAGTTGAAAGGGAATCGGGGGATAAACAGGCGGTTCATTCGGCTGGAGGATCTTCTACCCACCCCTCGCCAAAAAATGCAGAGGAAACAGGCCCCAAGAAACATGTGCTCAAGAAACGGACTGGAAAAGTCAGGTTTTCGGGGGTCGACACAGAGGGGGTTAAGCCCCGTCAGAAAAAGAAAGTTGTTGCCCGGAAGGCCCCAAAGGTAGCGCGAGGGCGGTTGGATGAAGAAAGGACGGCAGAGACCCGTCCAGGAGATTCGGGGATAGCAGAGGGTTTTCCCTCGACATGCGAACCACATGAGAGGCGCGGCACTTCTCCCCTTTCAGGCTTAGAGAATCTCCAAATGCCTGACATTATTCTCTCGCCACACAGTTTGGACCCAACTCGATTTTTCGCTAATCAGTCGGAAGGAATGCCTTTTTCAGATAGGCACGACAACATCGATGGTATGACTTTACATATATTTTTCGAAGTGTATTGCAGATTATTCCTAAACAATTTGTGAAGCGCTTATCTCCTTTTTCCTTCCTTGCAAGGGTTGATGAGGAGTACTATGGGAATTTATTCGCTTCTCTCCCAACTGATTCTGGATTGGATGATGCTGTCTTCTCTCATTTTGAAAGAGAGGGCCCCACTCGAACCAATGATAGTGGGAGCAAGGAGAAAGAGAGTACGGGGGACGTCAGGGAGAAAGAGGTAGGAGGTGACATGAGGAAGGATAAAGCAGACGAGCCACCTGAGGATCAGGGTAGGCGGAAAAAGAAACTTTTGAAAAAGCATGATCGACCGCTAGAGGATCACTGGGAGTCGAGTAACGTTTCCAAGAGGAGGAGGATTGATGAACCTTCTACGTCCAAAAGACTGAGGGCCGAGCATCCTCAGGCAGTAGCACACCGGTCTAGTAACGTGCACGGTCCCTCTCCTAGCGACCGTTTTCAAGAATTAGAGCGAGATTTCCCCAACTTCGTATTCTCAGAAATTGAGCCTGCCCCCGAGCTACAGCCATTGACCAGCAGTTTTCGTCGGCGCTTGCGCCATAACTTTGAATATGTCCTTACTCAGTATGACGCTATGCAGGAGTATGCTGGACAGGTGAGTGGAGTGTTGAAAGAGAGACTCGCCGAGATTGCGGGTTTGAAGAAGGACGCTGATAGTAATAAGAGGAACATCAGAGTTTTAGAAGAAAGAAACAAAAACCTGGAGTTACAGGTGGCGGCAGACAGAGAGAAGCGCGAGAAGAAAATTGCAGAGCTGAACAACCTGGTTCAGCAGAGAGATCAAGAATGTAGAACGATAAAGGAGGAGGTCGAGTCTTTAAAAAGGGACAAGGTCCGACTCGACCTTGAAGTTCAAAATCTGAATGCGGCCCTTGACGCGGCCGAATTAGCCAAAGATCAGGCCGAGCAAAACGCTGTTGCGGCAATTGAGTCTGCCAGCAATCTGAAGCTGCAGCATGACATCGAGGTTAAAACCGTGAAGGTCGGGCACGCCCGGGAAAAAGACGAAATACAGAGGGGGCATGCTCGTCAGATCCTTAAGTTTTGTACGGATTTTCTTCATCAGAGAGACTTGTCCTTGATGCCCGGGTACCCTAAGTTTTTGACCGATGTGTGGAAAGTGCTTCTGTGGGACGAGAAGAAAAAAGCTCAGGGTCGCCCAGTGAACGAAGCGTCGTTAATGGATGACATTTTGAATGATGAAGAACAAGCCATTGTGAGGGAGGAGCGAGGTCGGGAAAGTCGAGCGGCCGAAGCAGAGCGAGCCAAAGCGAAAGGAAAGTCGGTTCTTGGTGTTAAGCCTTGTGTTTCCATCCCTCCGCCTATAGCTGCAGGAGGTAGCTCAACTTCTTCCATCCCGGTCGATACAGCAAATATTACAGAGGAGCGGGCGGTCAGCCCAAATGTTGAGAGTAAATTTTTTTTTACTTATTATCTTTTGCCTGTATTTCACGTATTTCCCTTTTCCGGCAGGGGATTCTTCCAATGCGAACAAGTCGGCTGATGAGGCTGCCGCTAAAGAGAAAGACGTTGTTGAGGAAGCTAGGGAGGCTTCAAATGCAGTTGGGGTCGAGCCAGCACTCCCCGAGGACCCGGACGTCCAGGTTGTCAAAGAGTCGATAAGAGGGGATCGTCGATCTATGGCTGATGTGAAAATTCAGAGGGAAAGAGAGTTGTCTGCAATGAAGTCAGAGCCCGTCGGAAAGTCTTTGAGTACTCAGCCTTCCCAGCTTACTCCTCCGGCCCCGCCTTCTTCAGCTCCTGCCCCCATTCTCCCACAGGCTTCTTCTTCAACTCCCAAATCCTTTGGTAGCACCCTTGGGGGGAGGAAACGTATGCTGACCATGGAGGAAGCTTTGGAGATGATCAAGCAGAAAGAGCTAGCGGGGATAATGGAGCAGGGGTTAATACGGCCTCCTTTTTGAGATCTGTTTGCTTGTTTTCTGTGATTGTTTGTGACGATTTTTAGTTGGTTACCTGTCAAGTGGCAATATTTTGTAATGACATCAAAACATTTTGAATGAATCTATTTATTGTGTATGTCTGTAATTGTCGTGTAAATTTGAGACTCCCCCCCCCTTTTTTTTTGCTTCATCAAGGACGAGTCGTGCTTCGCCTTTGTCGGAGGGGTGATTCCCCACATTTGCCCCCAGTGTCGGGGTAGGTGTTCAAAAAGTAATCCCTCCTTTCGGACCCAAGCAGAGCCATTCTCGGTCACGGCTCAGACGCATTTGAGTAGGAGTGCCATGATATTTTATACTTATCCTTTAATCAGTAAAGGGCAAAGTTTGTCGTTTTGAGCCGTCTTTCATCAGGGTGCACCATTCACGCTCGAGTGTCGTTTATACTCTTCCCCAAGTCGGTGGGGTCGAGTGTCTTAATCCTGCTAATCGATCGATTTATCAGGACAGGAGTCGACCTTATCCTTGTGTCAGTCAAGGTAGAGGCCATAAATTTAGTCATTAAATCATAAACATTTACCCAATTCAATCACAACAAGTCAGAGCGGAAACGGAGTCTTTTATTAACAAGCTACTGCGGTCTATAAAGACTGCTTATTACAATGCTAATGAACAAATTCAAAAAGAAAAAAGTCTAAACACATAAGCATAAATGCAAAAAAGAAATGAAATAGGGAATCTTAGGAAAGATAAGGTCGTAAATGCTCCGCGTTCCATGCTCTTTGGAATGGCTCACCATCGACATTCATCAACCTGAAACTTCCATTTTCAAGCTTGTCTTGAATGACATATGGCCCCTCCCATCTTGGACCCATGTGTACAGGTACTGGATATATTCGCTTTAGAACTAGATCCCCTGGCTCAAAGGACCTTGGTCGGACCCTCTTGTCATAATATCGAGCTACCCGTTGCCTGTGTGCCGCAGCTCGAAGGTTTGCCTCCTCTCTTTTCACATCGATCGTGTCTAACGATGTAAGAAGCAGAGCTTTGTTAGTTAGAGGGTCGTAATAGGTTGTTCGGTGGGTCGGAACCTCAAGCTCGATTGGGAGGACCGCTTCTGAGCCATATGACAAAGCGAAGGGGGTGTGTCCTGTAGCAGTCTTATGGGTGGTGCAATATGCCCATAATGCCAAGGGCAACTCGTCAACCCACTTTCCTTTAGCTCGCTCCAACCGTTTCTTAAAAATAGTTTTTATGATCTTATTAACCGCTTCGACTTGTCCATTGGACTGGGGATGAGCGACCGTTGTATATTTTTTCTCGATGCGATATCTCTCACAAAAATCTCGGAATTCCACACTGTCGAATTGGGTTCCATTATCTGTGATAATGGTCTGAGGTATCCCATATCGACATATAATATTTCGGACGATAAAGTTGATGACCTTCTTTGTCGTGATAGTAGTCAGTTGCTCGGCTTCTGCCCCGTAATAACCCGAATTTCTGAGCCAGTTTAAAATTTTTATTTTGGTAATTTTAATGAATTTTGAACATTTAAAATGAATTATTTTAAATAAAATCGACGAGAAATTTATTTTGAATATAATTAGAACGTATATACTATATACGTCGTCGTTAGAATATAAATAATTATATATAATTATAAATAGAATTGAAAATGGCGCGGTAGTTCGATAATTCGATTTCAAACTTCAATTGAATGTACCGGGTGCAAAACAATCCGGATTCTAGTGAAACCAAAAACGTTAGGATCTATTTGAGAATATCTTTCCAACGAATCCGAAAAATCAAAATTTTATAGCGGGAATCAAAAGATATGTCCAGTTGAAAATTCTGAATAGTCGCTATGGAATTCAGGCCCTTAAAATGGGAATTTTGCAAACGACCTCGGATTTCGACGAAACCACTTTTGTTGGGTCCGTGATGTCAAATTATCGCTAGATTCCAAATTTCATAATTTTTTGAATCAATATGTGAGTGTGGCAAAGGAAAACGCGTTTGACCAGTTTCAGTTGATTTTAATCGGCTGGGAAATGGCCATTTTTCCAACGGTTTCGGAATTCGACGAAACTAGTTTTGTTAGGGCCGTATCGCCAATACGAAGCTAGAAAATATTTTTTTGGAATTTTTCGAGTTAGTATGTGGCTCCGGTAAATTGAAATGCGCGTTTAAATTGAATATATATAGATTTATATTGTAAATTTAGTGGGAACTGATCGTAATGGCCGAATTGGCTTACAAAACATATCCCATTGTGTTCGGAATGATGGTATTACGCTAGGGACGGCAGTCGTTGGGTTCGGTTTAGAGTTGAGATGCGAAATTCACCTTTTAGAAATAAATTGAATTAAATATTATTAAATACAAGAATAAATATATATTTTATCTCCACCCCCTCGTTCATTTCAGAAGACCACCCCAAAAAGCAAAATTGATTTTCCCGATTCGAGAAAAATGGCAGAGCCTCCACCCTCCGGAGCCAACCACCGTGGCGTGCGCCTCCTATCAGCGCCGCCGCTGACCTGCTATCCTCCATGTCGCCCTCCATCTCCTCCTCTAGCGTGAACCTCCAACCCCCTGAAAACCCAACGCAGCCGCCACTGACCCCCAAATCCACCGCCCCTTTCCTCGACGATGCCTGAAGGCCACCGCGCCGACTTCCGCACCACCTCTTATCTCCGATCGCCTGCTCAGCGTCAATCCACCCAGCAAATGGCCATCGGTGATGTATGACGTCGTACGCTGGAACCCTGGGGCTTGCGAGAGTTTCTTCGATCTGTTACAGATAACCAACGGGAAGAAGATGAATTAATACAGTAAGTTTATATATTTATATATATATATATAAATACATTGATTTTTGCTGAAATAAAAAGATGATTTTTGCTGAGATAAAGAAATGATCTTTGCTGACAGTTAAAGGATAGATTTTTAATTAGTAAAGATAAGATTTTTTTTATGAAATAAAGATAAGATATTTAAAATAAAAAAAATATGCTTTTTATATATGAAGTAGCATTTCCTTAAAAATATGATTTTTATATTTTTAAAGTAATAAAAATATGATTTTTATATTTTTAAAGTATTAAAAATATAATCTTTATTATATAAAAGATGTAAAGATATGATTTTTTTTTATGTAGAGAATTAAAAATATAATTTTTACATGATAGGAATATTAGAAATAAAATCTTTATATTTGAAAAGGCGAAATCTTTATATAGAGAATAGCGAGTTAGAAATATAATTTTTATCTATATAGTAGCAATGTAAAAATAGAATTTTTATCCATATAGTGTGATTATAAAAATTCGATTTTTATATATTGAACAACGAAATAAAAATTTGATTTTTATATATTGAACAACGAAGTAAAAATTCGATTTTTATATATTGAATAGCGAAGTAAAAATGTGATTTTTACATATGTAGTGAATACGAGCAACGAAAGCGACAAAAGGCGAGAATGACGAAGACTTCTACATTAGAAGAGTCGTGGAATCGGGATAGCTATCGGTGAGAACTTCTCACTCTAAATTTCTTTTTCTAGTTATATATATATATATATACTGGGATGCATACGGTGTTTAGTAGCACCCGACACCCGTCATCCACAGACCATGGATGGCTTGTTTGTTTAATTGTTTGGTTGTGTAGTTGGTTAGATTATTTGGTTTGTATTGAATTGATTGGTGAAATGAAATTGATTTGATTGATGTGTGAATGGCGTGGGCCTTCACTAGACCGGGGATAAGGCTAGGCCTCGTCCCGTTTCTAGTATCATGCCGTTATGCCGCCGAAATTTTCTAAAATAAGTTAGAAAAATAAAGAAATCATTTTATTTAATAAATGAATTGAATAGAATATTTTCATAGGTAGAATAAAATGTTTTATCATTAAAAATAAATTTTTTAACGTGAAAGTGAATAAATAAATATTTATAAACAAATCGGCCGATTTGTTTATATACACTGATTTGACTGATATTGATTGGGTCGATAAATTTTACACATCGCCCAACTGCACAACTAAAATCTGTGTTTGATTGTTTGAAACCCAACACTGGTGTTGGGATGAAATTTGAAGTTCACTCATCCTGATTGATTAAATATGTCGATCGATTGATTGACAGGCTGTTATAAGCGTTAGATATCTATATTTGATGCTTATACAGTGTAGTGCACTTTGGTTGATGGTTGATTATTTTTCAATGCTATTATATACATGTGATGTGTGAAAATCCATATAATTAACATTATATAGTGATTGATTGGGCCTCCTTCCAATTTAGAAAATAAAGAATAATATAAAATAAAGGTTCATGTGTTGACAATACTCATCCGTTGAGATTAGTCTTGTGTTGAACGAAATATTTTAATAATAAAATTTACATCTTTATCAATATAAAATAAAGGTTCATGTGTTGACAATACTCATCCGTTGAGATTAGTCATGTGTTAAACGAAATATTTTAATAATAAAATTTACATCTTTATCAATATAAAATAAAGGTTCATATGTTGACAGTACTCATCCGTTGAGATTAGTCATGTGTTGAACGAAATATTTTAATAATAAAATTTACATCTTTATTAATATAAAATAAAGGTTCATGTGTTGACAGTACTCATCCGTTGAGATTAGTCATGTGTTGAACGAAATATTTTAATAATAGAAATATTTGAAATAGAAATATTTGAAAAGGAAATATTTAAAAAAGAAATATTTGAAATAGAATATTTGAAAATAGAAATATATGAAGCCGTGTTGATTAGATTGACGCCATTTTGACGTGAACGATCTTTATATCGATTTTATTCATTTTAAAATGAATATTGAAAAGTGATTTCGAAATCGAATATTTTGAAATGAAATTTGAATTGAATTGAATAGGAAAACGATTTCGAATTGAATTGAAAAGAAAACGAATTCGAATTGAATATATAACGAATTTGATTTCAATTGAATATATAATGAATTTGATTTCAATTGAATATATAACGAATTTGATTTGATTAGAAAATGAATTGAATTTGATTTGAATAGAAAATGAATTGAATTTGATTTGATTAGAAAATGAATTGAATTTGAATTGAATAGAGAATGAATTGAATTTGAATTGAATAGGAAAACGATTTCGAATTGAATTGAAAAGAAAACGAATTCGGATTGAATTGAATTGAAAAGAAAATGAATTCGAATCGAATTAAAATCGATTTGAATTAAAATCAAATAGAAATGAAAGTAAAAAGGATTTATAATAGAAAATTCAATTTCGATTTGAATTTGAATTAAAGGTTGAAATTGTTTTTGAAACAAATTTGAAATGATTTATAAAATTCGTTTTAAAAAGGAAATCGACGAAGTATATATAATATATGTATATTATATATATAATGGCCTGAATAGAACGCGCCGCGCCGCGGCAGTTCGCGAATTTCGACCATTTATTTCAAACGGACATTACGGGAGATCCGACCGTCGGATTCTCCTAAAACCGGAACCGTTGGGTTCATATCGAAAAGATCTTTCTAACGAATATTTAAAATTCAAAATCTAACGGTTGTATTTGGAATTATGTCCAAATCAAATTTGGAAAAGGTCGCTGTAAGTGCAGTTCGATGGCCGTTGATGGAAATCGACTGTACGGGCCTTGATAAAATTATTAAAAATAGTAATAATTTGTGTAAAATCATAAGAAATGATTTGGGAAAAATTGGGATAAAAAACTCCATATTTGAAAAGATAAAAATAGATTTTTATCGAAATGAACTAGTTTTGAACTGAAATTAAAACCCATTTATTTTTAAATAAATAAATTGGATTTGAAGTGGGTTTAAATAGAATTGATTCATGGGTTTATCGTGAACTGTGTTTTAAATAACACTAGTTCTTTAACCCGATAATAAATAGAATGTGGTTTGTGTTTATCGTGAACTGTGTTTTAAATGACACTAGTTCTTTAACCCAGTAAAAAGAGTTTTAATGAATCTTCAATTAAATTGAAATGTGGATTGATAATTTAAATTATCAACTTTAGAAAATGAGCGAGAATGGAGTATCACCAGTTTTGCTCCGAAGCGATAGTTAAATCTTTAATCAGATTTGAACGTGAAATGGTAATTAATTTTACCTATAACACTGTGGTGTTAAATATGGAGTATTACCAGTTTTGCTTCATGGGATGAATAGGTTGGGATTGGGAAATAAATTAAATAATTACTTCGGTATGGTTCGCTAATCTCGACTAGTTTGGAAAACCATAATTTGGTTTGAAATGACATCCAAAGGAAGATTAAAGGATAAATTTTAAAGAATTTATCTTGGATAAAATTAATGGGAACCTTTCCCTAAGAATTGAAATTTAGAAACTAGCTGAAGGTTAGTTAAAAAGAATGGTTTCCTGGATATTGATCTGATGTTGGTTTCGGCCTTCGGGGTTAATATTTAGGGAATTGCTCTCTTACTGATTTACAGTTTGTAACTAATGAATTGGAATGAGGCGTATGTTGTGTTTGTATAACATTTATTTTTAATATACGCGGGTTGTTCGGAAAGGCCGTGTTTATACCCATTCTGAATAATCAATTCGACGATATGTCGAAGATGAAGACGGTGGTTGAAGACCGGAAGTCTTCACATCGTTTGGATAATTACTGACGATCCTGATTGGGCTGTACACCTAAGAGGATGGAAATAGTTGGTGGTCGTCCAGACGTACTTGGAGATGGATGGATATGCGAGGAAAGTGCCTCCGGTTTCGTTCAGACCCAGAACGGACTAGTAAATGGATTGTGTGTCTGACATTGGATTTTATTCTGTTTTGATTGATTTCTGTTAAATATATATCTGCTCGGCGGCGGAGAATTTATTCTCCTCCTTAACGCCCTTCTCTGAGACGTACGTGCTTAGAGGTTATATATCGATAGATATTAATCGCATGGCATGAATTGCCACTGTGACACGCTGAGTTGCATGGATCAAGGCTTTTGTTGAAAAGCAGAGTCTTGTGGTTGATGATCAAAGCACGGCCTACGTGGCAGCTTTGTGTATAGCGTGGATTCGCGAGCCTCACACCTCGGTATGAGTCAAAAACGGGATGAGGACCCAAGGAGTGCACGACGTTTCTTTCTAGCTATGGGTGGTGTCAGTGACCTACCAGCCCTGACATTTATATACTTTTCACCTTTGTGGTTTGGATGCGAGGCGCCTCGATTTTAGGTCTGTAAGGACCGGGAAACGTGTGTTCAGGCATAATTAATCCTCTAACGTAAGTGAGGACAGGCCTTGGAGGATCCCAGGGTTACCCAGAGTGTGTAGTCCTAAGGCATTTGCTAGAGTGTCTCGAAGCGGAGAGGAGCTTTCCCCTTGCCTCGACTCATGACGGAAATCCAATTTCCAATACGAGATATCTCGGTTTTAATTATAGAACTAGTATGGCGACATAGTGGTATGGGACATTCATGCCGCCTATGATTTATATTTATGATTGAAACTGTTTTGACACTATACACTTATTATAGTATCAAATGATTTGTTTTAAACGTACCAAGCATGTTTGGCTGTTATAAGGTAAAACCCTATCCTCCGGCTTGCGTTGCATTGTGTGATGGGACCTAGGTCTTATAATAGCTTCATTTTTTGAAAAACCATTGCGTTGTTTATTCTATGCACTGGTATTCTTGGGAGAAAACCCGTTCCGTGTTATACGGCGTGGTCCCTTGAATTACTCTCTTTTAAAATAAAGTTTTAATAACTGTTTTAGTTCTCACACCAGTCACATGACTGACCTGGAGTTTATTGTTTTAACCTAAACTCTGGGTGCCCCTATTTTCCGCACGGGCAGCTAGTAGTTTTGGTTTTGCAGATTTATATTCACAGGATCCTGATTTACAGCTGGAATGATATCCGGAAAGCTCTGTATCCGTATATCACCTTCAGTTGTGCTTTGTATTATTTTCCGCTGCTATGTAATTTATTGTAATCTCTGATATTTATTGAATGTAATTTATTCTTTATACTCTGTATATTCTTGTATTCTGATGGAATTGTTGTAATAGCAATGAAATGTTCTTCCGTCTGCGTTCATTTGTGTGTTGTTCTCAAAGTATCCGCTCTTTCCTTCACGGGGAAGTAACGGGTTCTTACAGTGGTATCAGAGCTTTGGTTTACAGAGCTCGAGAACAAGACACATTAGAACCATACGAAAGGATTCATCAGATATTGGATTGGTAATATCCAATTAGAATGACTCGTTAGAGATAGGATCAGTAGTACCCTAGAACGAGTGTGAAGAGTATATTTTTCAAATGAAAGCAATTTTGTTTTGAAAATTTAAATTTTTTTAAACGTATTTGATTATTTATTTATTTTGAATTTGGACAATCTAGTATATAAAGGTTTTGCATATACGCGTCATGAACGTATATTCGAAGTTTTAATATATTAGATAGATATAGAGTCACACTCTAGTCGCCCGGACATGATCCTGATGATGAAGTGTACCATCACCAGTATTTATTTTCGAGTGACGAAGGTGTGATATCTATATATTTCCATTAGACTGGTGTGAGAACAAAAACTTATATAGATAGATTTATTTGTTCTGAATTGGCATCAAAAACATGATTTTTAGTATATATATCAAAATTATGAATTTGAAACTCTAATTCACTAATTGATTGATGTTTGTGTTGTTTGTGTTTTTTGTTTATTTGTTTGACAATTTTGAACCATTTAGCCTAATTGCATCGAATATTGAATATTATTGGAATTAGTCGCATTTGCTTGCATATACATATACTTACACTGAACAGGTCATAGCAAGGAGGCTAGAACAGAGAAAAAAAATTGTTTGCCCGACAAATAGGTACATGTTTACTATAATTTACTGTTTTGTTTGGGTGATGATGATTTTATGAGCCTACTGGCTAGCCGCTTGGCTTTTTCTTTTTCTTTTTGAGATCAGAAGGCCTGTAGGCAATTTCGGGATTTTCCCGTGGCTCCCGGTGCAGGGGAGGTTATGGCGAAATTTTTCGAAAATTTAGGGTGTTAGCCAAATTTTTGAAAATTTGAAAATTCTCAGAAACTGAAAAGTTGGAGAATGGAAGCCAGATCGAACGTAGAGTTGATTAATCAAACCACTTTCGACTTTGTTCCTTTTCGGGGACGAAAAGTTTTAAGTGGGGGAGATTGTAATAACCCGAATTTCTGAGCCAGTTTAAAATTTTTATTTTGGCAATTTTAATGAATTTTGAACATTTAAAATGAATTATTTTAAATAAAATCGACGAGAAATTTATTTTGAATATAATTAGAACGTATATACTATATACGTCGTCGTTAGAATATAAATAATTATATATAATTATAAATAGAATTGAAAATGGCGCGGTAGTTCGATAATTCGATTTCAAACTACAATTGAATGTACCGGGTGCAAAACAATCCGGATTCTAGTGAAACTAAAAACGTTAGGATCTATTTGAGAATATCTTTCCAACGAATCCGAAAAATCAAAATTTTATAGCGGGAATCAAAAGATATGTCCAGTTGAAAATTCTGAATAGTCGCTATGGAATTCTGGCCCTTAAAAATAGGAATTTTGCAAACGACCTCGGATTTCGACGAAACCACTTTTGTTGGGTCTGTGATGTCAAATTATCGCTAGATTCCAAATTTCATAATTTTTCGAATCAATATGTGAGCGTGGCAAAGGAAAACGCGTTTGACCAGTTTCAGTTGATTTTAATCGACTGGGAAATGGCCATTTTTCCAACGGTCTCGGAATTCGACGAAACTAGTTTTGTTAGGGCCGTATCGCCAATACGAAGGTAGAAAATATTTTTCTGGAATTTTTCGAGTTAGTATGTGGCCCTGGTAAATTGAAATGCGCGTTTAAATTGAATATATATAGATTTATATTGTAAATTTAGTGGGAACTGATCGTAACTGCCGAATTGGCTTACGAAACATATCCCATTGTGTTCGGAATGAGGGTATTACGCTAGGGACGGCAGTCGTTGGGTTCGATTTAGAGTTGAGATGCGAAATTCACCTTTTAGAAATAAATTGAATTAAATATTATTAAATACAAGAATAAATATATATTTTATCTCCACCCCCTCGTTCATTTCAGAAGACCACCCCAAAAAGCAAAATCGAGTTTCCCGATTCGAGAAAAATGGCAGAGCCTCCACCCTCCGGAGCCAACCACCGTGGCGTGCGCCTCCTATCAGCACCGTCGCTGACCTGCTATCCTCCATGTCGCCCTCCATCTCCTCCTCTAGCGTGAACCTCCAACCGCCTGAAAACCCAACGCAGCCGCCACTGACCCCCAAATCCACCGCCCCTTTCCTCGACGATGCCTGGAGGCCACCGCGCCAACTTCCGCTCCACCTCTTATCTCCGATCGCCTGCTCAGTGTCAATCCACCCAGCAAATGGCCATTGGTGATGTATGACGTCGTACGCTGGAACCCTGGGGCTTGCGAGAGTTTCTTCGATCTGTTACAGATAACCAACGGGAAGAAGATGAATTAATACAGTAAGTTTATATATTTTTATATATATAAATACATTGGTTTTTGCTGAAATAAAAAGATGATTTTTGCTGAGATAAAGATATGATATTTGCTGACAGTTAAAGGATAGGTTTTTAATTAGTAAAGATAAGATTTTTTTTATGAAATAAAGATAAGATATTTAAAATAAAAAAATATGCTTTTTATATATGAAGTAGCATTTCCTTAAAAATATGATTTTTATATTTTTAAAGTAATAAAAATATGATTTTTATATTTTTAAAGTATTAAAAATATAATCTTTACTATATAAAAGATGTAAAGATATGATTTTTGTTTATGTAGAGAATTAAAAATATAATTTTTACATGATAGGAATATTAGAAATAAAATCTTTATATTTGAAAAGGCGAAATCTTTATATTTGAAAAGGCGAAATCTTTATATAGAGAATAGCGAGGTAGAAATATAATTTTTATCTATGTAGTAGCAATGTAAAAATAGAATTTTTATCCATATAGCGTGATTATAAAAATTTGATTTTTATATATTGAACAACGAAATAAAAATTTGATTTTTATATATTGAACAACAAAGTAAAAATTCGATTTTTATATATTGAATAGCGAAGTAAAAATGTTATTTTTACATATGTAGTGAATACGAGCAACGAAAGCGACAAAAGGCGAGAATAACGAAGACTTCTACATTAGAAGAGTCGTGGAATCGGGATAGCTATCGGTGAGAACTTCTCACTCTAAATTTCTTTTTCTAGTTATATATATATATATATATATATACATATATATATATATATACTAGGATGCGGACGGTGTTTAGTAGCACCCGACACCCGTCATCCACAGACCATGGATGGCTTGTTTGTTTAATTGTTTGGTTGTGTAGTTGGTTAGATTATTTGGTTTGAATTGAATTGATTGGTGAAATGAAATTGATTTGATTGATGTGTGAATGGCGTGGGCCTTCACTAGACCGGGGATAAGGCTAGGCATCGTCCCGTTTCTAGTATCGTGCCGTTATGCCGCCGAAATTTTCTAAAATAAGTTAGAAAAATAAAGAAATCATTTTATTTAATAAATGAATTGAATAGAATATTTTCATAGGTTGAATAAAATGTTTTGTCGTTAAAAATATAATTTTTAATGTGAAAGTGAATAAATAAATATTTATAAACAAATCGGCCAATTTGTTTATATACACTGATTTGACTGATATTGATTGGGTCGATAAATTTTACACATCGCCCAACTGCACAACTAAAATCTGTGTTTGATTGTTTGAAACACCACACGGGTGTTGGGATGAAATTTGAAGTTCACTCATCCTGATTGATTAAATATGTCGATCGATTGATTGACAGGCTGTTATAAGCGTTAGATATCTATATTTGATGCTTATACAGTGTAGTTCACTTTGGTTGATGGTTGATTATTTTTCAATGCTATTATATACATGTGATGTGTGAAAATCCATATAATTAACATTATATGGTGATTGATTGGGCCTCCTTCCAATTTAGAAAATAAAGAATAATATAAAATAAAGGTTCATGTGTTGACAATACTCATCCGTTGAGATTAGTCATGTGTTGAACGAAATATTTTAATAATAAAATTTACGTCTTTATCAGTATAAAATAAAGGTTCATGTGTTGACAATACTCATCTGTTGAGATTAGTCATGTGTTGAACGAAATATTTTAATAATAAAATTTACATCTTTATCAATATAAAATAAAGGTTCATGTGTTGACAGTACTCATCCGTTGAGATTAGTCATTTGTTGAACGAAATATTTTAATAATAAAATTTACATCTTTATCAATATAAAATAAAGGTTCATGTGTTGATAGTACTCATCCGTTGAGATTAGTCATGTGTTGAACGAAATATTTTAATAATAGAAATATTTGAAATAGAAATATTTGAAAAGGAAATATTTGAAAAAGAAATATTTGAAATAGAATATTTGAAAATAGAAATATATGAAGCCGTGTTGATTAGATTGACGCCATTTTGACATGAACGATATTTATATTGATTTTATTCATTTTAAAATGAATATTGAAAAGTGATTTCGAAATCGAATATTTTGAAATGATATTTGAATTGAATTGAATATGAAAACGATTTCGAATTGAATTGAAAAGAAAACGAATTCGAATTGAATATATAACGAATTTGATTTCAATTGAATATATAACGAATTTGATTTCAATTGAATATATAACGAATTTGATTTGATTAGAAAATGAATTGAATTTGATTTGAATAGAAAATGAATTGAATTTGATTTGATTAGAAAATGAATTGAATTTGAATTGAATAGAGAATGAATTAAATTTGAATTGAATAGGAAAACAATTTCGAATTGGATTGAAAAGAAAACGAATTCGAATTGAATTGAATTGAAAAGAAAATGAATTCGAATCGAATTAAAATCGATTTGAATTAAAATCAAATAGAAATGAAAGTAAAAAGGATTTATAATAGAAAATTCAATTTCGATTTGAATTTGAATTAAAGGTTGAAATTGTTTTTGAAACAAATTTGAAATGATTTATAAAATTCGTTTTAAAAAGGAAATCGACGAAGTATATATAATATATGTATATTATATATATAATGGCCTGAATAGAACGCGTCGCGCCGCGGCAGTTCGCGAATTTCGACCATTTATTTCAAACGGACATTACGGGAGATCCGACCGTCGGATTCTCCTAAAACCGGAACCGTTGGGTTCATATCGAAAAGATCTTTCTAAAGAATATTTAAAATTCAAAATCTAACGGTTGGATTTGGAATTATGTCCAAATCAAATTTGGAAAAGGTCGCTGTAAGTGCAGTTCGATGGCCGTTGATGGAAATCGACTGTACGGGCCTTGATAAAATTATTAAAAATAGTAATAATTTGTGTAAAATCATAAGAAATGATTTGGGAAAAATTGGGATAAAAAAACTCCATATTTGAAAAGATAAAAATAGATTTTTATCGAAATGAACTAATTTTGAACTGAAATTAAAACCCATTTATTTTTAAATAAATAAATTGGATTTGAAGTGGGTTTAAATAGAATTGATTCATGGGTTTATCGTGAACTGTGTTTTAAATAACACTAGTTCTTTAACCCGATAATAAATAGAATGTGGTTTGGGTTTATCGTGAACTGTGTTTTAAATGACACTAGTTCTTTAACCCAGTAAAAAGAGTTTTAATGAATCTTCAATTAAATTGAAATGTGGATTGATAATTTAAATTATCAACTTTAGAAAATGAGCGAGAATGGAGTATCACCAGTTTTGCTTCGAAGCGATAGTTAAATCTTTAATCAGATTTGAACGTGAAATGGTAATTAATTTTACCGATAACACTGTGGTGTTAAATATGGAGTATTACCAGTTTTGCTTCATGGGATGAATAGGTTGGGATTATGAAATAAATTAAATAATTACTTCGGTATGGTTCGCTAATCTCGACTAGTTTGGAAAACCATAATTTGGTTTGAAATGACATCCAAAGGAAGATTAAAGGATAAATTTTAAATAATTTATCTTGGATAAAATTAATGGGAACGTTTCCCTAAGAATTGAAATTTAGAAACTAGCTGAAGGTTAGTTAAAAAGAATGGTTTCCTGGATATTGATCTGATGTTGGTTTCGGCCTTCGGGGTTAATATTTAGGGAATTGCTCTTTTACTGATTTATGGTTAGTAACTAATGAATTGGAATGAGGCGTATGTTGTGTTTGTATAACATTTATTTTTAATATACGCGGGTTGTTCGGAAAGGCCGGGTTTATACCCATTCTGAATAATCAATTTGACGATATGTCGAAGATGAAGACGGTGGTTGAAGACCGAAAGTCTTCACATCGTTTGGATAATTACTGACGATCCTGATTGGGCTGTACACCTAAGAGGATGGAAATAGTTGGTGGTCGTCCAGACATACTTGGAGATGGATGCATATGCGAGGAAAGTGCCTCCGGTTTCGTTCAGACCCAGAACGGACTAGTAAATGGATTATGTGTCTGACATTGGATTTTATTCTATGTTGATTGATTTCTGTTAAATATATATCTGCTTGGCGGCGGAGAATTTATTCTCTTGCTTAACGCCCTTCTCTGAGACGTACGAGCTTAGAGGTTATATATCGATAGATATCAATCGCATGGCATGAATTGCCACTGTGGCACGCTGAGTTGCATAGATCAAGGCTTTTGTTGAAAAGCAGAGTCTTGTGGTTGATGATCAAAGCACGGCCTACGTGGCAGCTTTGTGTATAGCGTGGATTCGCGAGCCTCACACCTCGATATGAGTCAAAACTGGGATGAGGACCCAAGGAGTGCACGACGTTTCTTTCTAGCTATGGGTAGCGTCAGTGACCTACCAGCCCTGGCATTTATATACTTTTCACCTTTGTGGTTTGGATGCGAGGCGCCTCGATTTTAGGTCTGTAAGGACCGGGAAACGTGTGTTCAGGCATAATTAATCCTCTAACGTAAGTGAGGACCGGCCTTGGAGGATCCCAGGGTTACCCAGAGTGTGTAGTCCTGAGGCATTTGCTAGAGTGTCTCGAAGCGGAGAGGAGCTTGCCCCTTGCCTCGACTCATGACGGAAATCCAATTTCCAATACGAGATATCTCGGTTTTAATTGTAGAACTAGTATGGCGACATAGTGGTATGGGACATTCATGCCACCTATGATTTATATTTATGATTGAAATTGTTTTGACACTATACACTTATTATAGTATCAAATGATTTGTTTTAAACGTACCAAGCATGTTTGGCTGTTATAAGGTAAAACCCTATCCTCCGGCTTGTGTTGCATTGTGTGATGGGACCTGGGTCTTATAATAGCTTCATTTTTTGAAAAAGCATTGCGTTGTTTATTCTATGCACTGGTATTCTTGGGAGAAAACCCGTTCCGTGTTATACGGCGTGGTCCCTTGAATTACTCTCTTTTAAAATAAAGTTTTAATAACTGTTTTAGTTCTCACACCAGTCACATGACTGACCTGGAGTTTATTGTTTTAACCTAAACTCTGGGTGCCCCTATTTTCCGCACGGGCAGCTAGTAGTTTTGGTTTTGCAGATTTATATTCACAGGATCCTGATTTACAGCTGGAATGATATCCGGAAAGCTCTGTATCCGTATATCACCTTCAGTTGTGCTTTGTATTATTTTCCGCTGCTATGTAATTTATTGTAATCTCTGATATTTATTGAATGTAATTTATTCTTTATACTCTGTATATTCTTATATTCTGATGGAATTGTTGTAATAGCAATGAAATGTTCTTCCGTCTGCATTCATTTGTGTGTTGTTCTCAAAGTATCCGCTCTTTCCTTCACGGGGAAGTAACGGGTTCTTAAATGCCCACTTCGTGAAGTAATCTACGGCCACAATTGCATATCTGGCCCCGTCTTTTGAAATAGGCAACGTTCCAATGATGTCGATCCCCCATGCAGCGAACGGCCAAGGGCTTGTCATCTGAGTTATTTTAGTCGGCGGTGCTCGTGGGATACGCGCGAACCTTTGGCATTTGTCGCATCTTTTGGCGTAATGGGAGGCGTCCTTAGTGAGGGTCGGCCAGAAGTATCCATAGCGCAGTATCTTTTGGTCCAGGGCTTGTCCCCCGGCGTGAGCCCCACAGTCTCCTTCATGAACTTCTCGTAGTATCCTCCTGATATGATCATTCGCTACACATCGGAACATGGGCACAGAAAACCCTCTCCTATAGAGCTGGCCTTCCTGGATAAGATACCTGGAGGATTGTCATATCAAGGCCCGCCTCTTGTTCTTCTTTTCGGGCAGTTGCCTATGGAGGAGAAACTTTTTTTATGGGAGTCATCCACGATTCTTTTTCGGGTTCGTCATTGGTCTGATCGACCTCCATTTGGTTGCTACTCGGTATTTTAAAAGTTTCTATGGGTACCATTTCTGACTCGTTCGGATGATCCGAGCTAGCTAGCTTTGCCAAACTGTCCGCCTTTCGGTTTTCTTCTCGAGGAATATGAGAAATACTATACCGATCGAAATCCCGTAATAACTTATCTACCACCTTGATATAAGAGGACAGTCGCTCTCCTCGAGTGATGAACTCTTTTCGTACCTGATTGACTACTAGTTGAGAATCACAGAAGATATCGAGTTCTGTTATTCTTAGATCCTTCGCTAGCCTTAGTCCAGCAATTAAGGCCTCATATTCAGAGTCGTTATTAGTGGCCAAAAATTCTAGTCTTAAGGTATAATAAACAGATCGCCCTTCAGGGGACAAAAGTACCACACCAGCCCCGGAGCGCTGCTTATTTCGGGCTCCGTCTGTGTAGAGTTTCCATGCAGCAGGCTCCCGGTCGATTCTTACTGGCCTAGGAGGGTCAGTTGGTCCTTCGTCATCTGGGATTGTAAACTCGGCTATAAAATCAGCCAACGCTTGCCCCCTGATCGACCTTCGAGGGACAAACGTTAAGTCGAACTGGCTTAACTCGATATTCCATTTCAATAATCTCCCACTTGCTTCGGGCCTTTGCAAGATTTGGCGGAGGGGTTGGTCAGTAAAAACTTTGATAGGATGAGCTTGGAAATAATGCCGAAGTTTTCTTGACGCGATTAACAGGCTGTAAGCCAATTTCTCGATCTTAGGATAATTTCGCTCGGCTCCAGTTAATTTTTTACTAACATAGTAAACTATTCGCTGCACCTGCTCTTCTTCCCAAATCAGAACTGAGCTAATGGCATGAGTAGATACTGCTAAGTATACAAATAAGTCTTCATGGTCGATCGGCTTAGAGAGGATTGGGGGTTTTTCGAGGTGGTTGAGCAAACTTTTGAAAGCTTCAACGCAGTCGGGCGTCCATGCAAAATGTCGCTTCCCCCTCTTTATTAGCTCAAAGAAGGGCAGGCACTTGTTAGTGGCTTTCGAAATGAACCGTCCCATGGCCGCTACTTTTCCTGCTAAGCTCTGGACGTCCTTTATTCGTCGTGGTTCTTGAATTCCCTTGAGGGCTGCAATCTGATCAGGGTTGATTTCGATTCCGCGGGAGCTTACAATGAATCCAAGGAATTTACCCGACGCCACTCCAAAAGAACACTTTAACGGGTTCAATTTCATACCATATTTCCTTAGGATGTCGAACATCCTTGACAGGTCGTTCACATGCTCGGACGATTGTTTTGATTTTACCACCATATCATCCACATACACCTCCATCGTCTTCCCTATTTGATCATGGAACATTCGATTGACTAACCTTTGGTACATAGCTCCAGCATTTTTTAGACCAAAGGGCATTACCACATAGCAATACAATCCAAGGTCGGTTATGAAACTGGTATGTTCTCGGTCAGGGATGTGCATGGTGATCTGATTGTATCCCGAGTATGCGTCCATGAATGAAAGCAGCTCGTGTCCAGCAGTTGAGTCGACCTGTTGATAATTCCTGGGTAACGGGAAGCTGTCTTTAGGGAAGGCTTTATTTAAATCAGAGAAATCAATGCAAGTTCTCCATTTCCCGTTTGCCTTCTTTACTAGTACCGGGTTGGCTATCCAGTCGGGATAGGTCGCATCCCGGATAAATCCGTTTGCTTGTAACTTTCCAACTTCCTCTTTCAAGGCTCTCGATCGTTTAGGGCCTATCATTCGCCTTTTTTTGTTTTATAGGGGTGTATTTTGGGTTGACACTGAGAGACTGGGTTATAATGGATGGAGATATCCCACACATGTCGGCATGGGTCCAAGCAAATACATCCAAATTGGCCCTGAGAAATTCACTTAGTTCCCTCGTCCGGAGGAAATCAAGATGAGAACCAACCTTTAGAACTTTGGTAGGGTCATTATCATCTATAGGAATGTCTATGGTAGCCTCATTTAGGGCTGCCTTCCGGCACTCCGACTCCTCGTCATCCCGTTGGTCAATGTCCTCGACCTCACAAGGCGACGGTCCTGGTCGGGGTGCGCTCTGTAATTGCTATGCTTCCTTTTCCTCCCTCAAGGGAGAGGATTTATCAGATTCCATGTTGTTACTACTTCTGAGCTCCTTCCATTCCGCCATATAGCATGCACGGCCATCCACCTGGTCTCCTCGCATAGTCCTGATCCCACTATCAGTGGGGAACTTCAGAAGCAGGCACCAAGGGGTGATACATGCTCGGAAGACTGCTAACGCAGGTCGTCCTAGCTAGGAAGGCGTTATAATGTGACTTGATGTTCATTACTACAAATGGTAAGATCCTGACTCTTCGTCTCTCTCCATCGCCCAATTCCACCGACAATCTGACCTGTCCAATAGGCTCGGTTGTTGCTCCATTGAAGCCGCGTATATGGCCTTCATATGGTTCCAAGTCCTTCGCTTCTAATTTCATCTGGTCGTAAGTCTGCTTAAATAGGATGTTTACTGAGCTTCCGTTGTCGACCAAAACCTTTCGGACAGTGGCTGGGCCAATTACTGCTGTTATCACCAATGGGTCGACTGTTGGGGATTCTATCCCGGTCGTTTCTCGGTCACGAAAGATGATATCCTCACCCATATCTTTCTCAACTTTACAGGACTCGCGGTACCCTGGGGATCCACTTCTCCAACATCCATGTGTTTCGCGGCGCTGACGTACCGTTCCATTGCTCTGATGCTATGACCTAAGGGATGTGTCCCCCCCACAATGGCGTTGATCACAATCCCCTTCCCCTTTTCCTGGGGGGTGGCGAGAGATGTCATTTGACCTGGTCGAGATCCCAAAGTTCCTTGCCCCCTTTCCCTTGGAGCTATCTTATATTCGTCGAGCTTCCCTTCTCGGATTAGCTTTTCGATGATGTCTCGGAGATGCCGGAACTCATTGGTCGTATGCCCATAAATATTATGGAACAAGCAATATTTTCCCGTCGCTCGCTCCTTCTCCGTCGCCTCGTGCGGGGGTGGTTTCTTGTACTGCATTGCGTCGCAAGTTTCAAGGTATATATTTTCCAGACTATCATTTAGGGCAGTATATGTCTCGAACACCTAGAAACGGGGGCGCTTCCTGGAATTTCCTCTCTGCTTCGAACTTCCGTTATTCCCCTTTGACTCCTCGCCGCTGCGCTTGCCACGGTTTTCAACATTCACTTCGACTTTTCCTGAACTGTCAACAGATTGTTTCACCGCAACACTGTTTCGAGCTGTCGGGTTAAGAACGTTTCTCGGCCCGCTCTCTTCTTCCAATTGTGCATCCTCCTGCCTCAAGCGGACATTGGATTTTTCATAAAAGGCTTCGATCGTAGTAGGCGGCTTCCCAATTAAATATCTTCCGAACTCGGTTCGTTTGTCGATGCCATCTACTAATTCCATTAAGACGGTCTCATGGTTGGGGTTGCTCACTTCGGTAACAGCTCGATTGAACCGATTAAGATAATTCCTCAGGGATTCGTCTCTTCCCTGCTTTACCGCTGACAAGGCCATGACATGTTTCGACTTGGTGGCGTGGAGGCGGAATCGAGTCAGAAACTTTTCGCTTAAATCTTTGAAATTAGGAACCGACTTTGCTGGTAGGCGAACGAACCACATCAGGGCTATTTGACTTAGAAAGATAGGAAAAGCTTTGCATTTGATCGTGTCAGGAGCGGCTGCCACATCCATATGCCAAGAGTATCTCATCAAATGCTGCTGCGGGTCTGTGGTTCCGTCATAATGATCCATTTGAGGCACATTGAATCTTCTGGGAAATTCCGCTTGTAAGATCTCGTCAGTAAATGGCATATGACTCCGGTCGACTCCCCAATCTTCATTCCTGTGTCCTCGGCTGTCGTTCAGGATCTGTCTTACCATGGAGGCCAGGTTCGGAGGAACAATTGTATCTGGGTCGACCCGTTCGACAGTCGAGCTTCTTCTGATTCTCTCATCGGAATGCGCCGTCCGGGCACCTCTCCTTCTTCCACGGTTTTCTCGACCGTTCGCAAGATTTCGGGGAGGTCGAACTGGGACTAGGCCTCTTCGAGCGGCACTTCGGTTTGGAGGAGGCTCCTCTCTATGGTGTGGAGCTACTGGGTCTACAATTTCCATCTCATCTCGATCGATACGTCCTTGATTGCGATCATTTGGGGAGATCTGGCGTTCTTCCGTCTGCCGTGACCGGACATTTTCATTTCTCTCTAGCGGGCGTCGATCTTGACGAGGGTTTCTTTCCTCCTCTGATGATGACGAGTCTCCTGATGCTTGGTCCAGCTGAGGGGGAGGAGATTGATGACCCTGGGCTCCTTGAGGTTGACTCCTGAATTCTTCCCATTGCCTCGATATGCGATTCACATCCTCGCGCATAGCGGCATTCTCCTGAGACTGTGTCCTCAAGGCATCTGTGGTCTCTCTAAGTCGGTCCATCATAGCCATAAATTCATCTCAAGTGGAAAAGGCAGAAGATGGGGCTATATCCCCTCCAACAGGTAACATAGGCTGATCCGCGTTAGTCTCGGGGGCGACCGACCCACCAGCTGCTCCTGTAGAAGAGCCCGCCCACGGATTTTTCCCTGTGTTGCGTGCCGTTTTTCCTGCCATTGTTAGATTAATACAAAAATGATAAGAAACAGGATTTTCGTCTTGGACTTAGTGATCCAAAAGTAGAACAAAAATCTGAAGTGATCTGAGAAAGCCAGTTCTCAGTGAAAGCACCAAAATGTTGATACCAAAAACTGGTTCAACACTCAATAGAGTAGATTTCTGAAATGATTAAATGAAGACAATCAACAATAACTAATATCAGAAAATTAAAAAGAGCAATCACACACAGATTTATAGTGGTTCGGCGTTAATTAGCCTACGTCCACTTTATAGCTTTGATATTATGAACTTGATAAACGATTACAATAATCCAATCCCTTTTCTGAACTAGGGTATTGATATTTATAGGTGATGAAGTAATGGGATGTTGCTTAAGACGTGTTATCAGATCTACGAAAGTAGTCGCGGTTGATGAATCCGTTATTTGCTAAGGAATAGGTATTCCGCCCTACATGCTTGGTAGAAATATCTTGGGCGATTTGAACGAAGAGAGCTTGGAATGAGCTATTCTTTAGGTTGATTCCTTGGGCCTTGGACGCACAATGAACAGTCAGGTCCAGCGTCTCCACATTGCCTCTGACTTGCATTTTGTTGTACGCAGCAAACCAACGGGTCGAGCCTCTTTTAGCTCACCTACTTCGAGTACTGGAGTCTGGGCTTTATCTTGTTGTCTAGCCTTGATGGGCAGTCCGAAAGGCCCATCAACAATATATACGTTCGAATTCTATTCAAAATAAATTTTTCATCATTATTATTTAAAATAATTCATTTTAAATATTCAAAATTCACAAAAATTGTCAAAATAAAAATTTTAAATTGGCTCAGATTTCCGGGTTATTACAATCAACCCCACTTAAAACTTTTCGTCCTCGAAAAGGAACGAAACCGAAAGTTGATTAACAAATCAACTCAACTTCCTTTATTTTGATTACAGCTTAAGTTCTTCAACTTTTCAGTTTCTAAGAAATTTTCAAATTTTTCAAAAATTTGGCTAACACCCTAAATTTTCGAAAAATTTCGCCATAACCTCCCCTGCACCGGGAAAATCCCGAAATTACCATACATGCCCTCTGATCTCAAAAAGTAAAAGAAAAAGCCAAGCAGCTAGCCAATCGGCTCATAATATCATCATCACCCAAACAAAATAGTAAATTATGGTAAACATGTACCTATTTGTCGGGCAAACAATTTTATTCTTCTGCTCTAGCCTCCTTGCTATGACCTGTTCAATGTAAGTACATGTATATGCAAGCAAATGCGACCAAATTTCAATACAGTTTACTATTTGATACAATTTGGCTAAACGTTCAACATTTAATTTAATCAAACAATACTCAAACAACACAACCATCAATCAATTAGTTGATTAGCTTTTCAAATTCATAACTTTGATATATAGTCAAAAAATCAAATTTTTGATGCCAAATCACAACAATAAGCCCTATCTAATTTCGGTTCTCACACCAGTTAATTGGAAATATATAGAAATCTCACTTTCGTAACTCGAAAATAAATACTGGCGATGGTGCCCCGTTACCAGAATTATCCCCGGGCACTAGAGTGCGATTCTATAACTATCCAATACATTAAAACTTTAGATACACGTTTGCAAGACATATATGAAAAATCTCTATATATTGGATTGTCTAAATTCATATAAATAAATAATCAAATACGAATATTTGATTTAAATATCAAAACAAAACTTGATTTCATTTTATATTTCAAAAATATACTCTTCACACTCGTTCTAGGATACTACTGATCCCATCTCTAACGAGTCATTCTAATTGGATATTACTAATCCAATTTCTGATGAATTCTTTCGTTTGGTTCTAACGTGTCTTGTTCTCTGAGCTTTGTAAACCAAAGCTCTGATACCACGATGAAACGACCCGAAATCCCCCGGTAAGGAAAGATTGGATTGAGTCGAGGACAAGACGAAACAGAACTCAGACGGAAGGACATTTAATTGTATATTACAACAATTCCATCAGAATACAAGAATATACAGAGTATAAATCAATATTACAGTTCATAAAATATCAGAGATTATAATAAATTACATAGCAGCGGAAAATAATACAATACACAACTAGAAGTAATATGCGGATACAAAGCTTTCCGAGTATCGTTCCAGCTATAAATCAGGATCCTGTGAATATAAATCTGCAAAACCGAAATGACTAGCTGCCCGTGTCAAAATAAGGGCACCCAGAGTTTAGGTTAAAACAATAAACTCCAGGTCAGTCATGTGACTGGTGTGATATCTAAAACAGTTGTAAATCTTTATTTTCAAAGTTAGGTAAATCAAGGGACCACGCCGTATAACACGGAACGGGTTTCCTCCCAAGAACACTAGTGCATAAAACAACAGCGCAAAGCTAAATAAAGAACGATGAAGCTATTATAAGACCCAGGTCCCATCACACAATGCAACGCAAGCCGGAGGATAGGGTTTTTACCTTATAATAGCCAAGAATGCTTGATACGCTTAAAACAAATCATTTGATACTATTATAAGTGCATAGTGTATAAAACAACTTCAAATCATAAATATTAATCATAGACGGCATGGGTACCATATATCATGTCGCCCTATTAGGCTCTACAATCAAAACCGCAAATGTCACGTATTTGAAAATTAGATTTCCATCTATGAACCGAGGCCAGAGATCGTCCTCTACCGATTCAAGACGCTCTAGCCCGTGTCTCAGGACCCAGACTCAGGTGGGCCTTGGATCGTCAGGGCCGGTCCACCGATGTGGATTATTATGCTTGAACACTGCGTTTCCCCACCCTATGGGGTGTCAATGAGCCAACGAATGACTCCATCGGTCCCAGATCGTCCGATCAAACCGAGGTGCCTCGCAACAGCAACATCCACATAAGTCAAACTCGTCAGGGCATGTAAAACCACTGACGCCACTTCTAGCTAGAAAGAAACGCATGTCCTCCCCGAGGTCCGTCTCCCGTTTTTGGTTCATACCGGGTGTGAAACTCGCAAAGTAAACGTTACACAAAGCTATGACACAAAGGTCATGCTTCGATCATCAGCCACAAGACTTTGCTTTTCAACAGAAGCCTTGATCATTTGTCACTTAGGCATGCCACACAGGCAATTCACTCTATGCGTTTGATATCCATCATTATATAACCCCTGAGCTCGTACGTCTCAGAGAAAGGCGTTAAGCAAGAGAATAAATTCTCCGCCACCAAACAGATATATATTTAATAGAAATCAATCACACAGACTAAAATTCAATGTCAGACACACAGTCCATTTACAAGTTCGTTCTGGGTCTGAACGAAACCGGAGGCACCTAGTACCCCGCATATCCATCGATCTCCAAGTGCGTCTGGACGATCACCAACTGATTCCCTCCTCTTGGGTGTACGGCCCAATCAAGATCATTAGTAATTATCCGAACGACGTGAAGACCTCCGGTCTTCAACCACCGTCTTCATCTTCGACTTACCGTCATATCAGTTATTCAGAATGGGTAACCCGGTCTTTCCGAATAACTCGCGTATATAATAAACCAGTATTACACAAAAACAACATACGCCTCATTCCAATTCATCAGTCACTAACCGTAAAT
Source organism: Allium sativum (assembly GCA_030737875.1). Classification (NCBI taxonomy): domain Eukaryota; kingdom Viridiplantae; phylum Streptophyta; class Magnoliopsida; order Asparagales; family Amaryllidaceae; genus Allium; species Allium sativum. The sequence continues at coordinate 655,146,319 of CM060923.1, forward strand.
TTGCCAGAGAATAATTCCACAAATATTAACCCCGTAGGCTGAAACCAACATCAGATCAATACTCAGGAAACCATTCATCTTAGCCAACCTATAGTTAGTTTCTAAATTTCACATTCATAGGGAAAGGTTCCCATTAATTTTATCAAAGATAAATCCTTTAAATTTATTCTTTAATCTTTCTTTTGAATATCAATTCAAACTAGTTGGGATTAGCGCACCTTACCGAAGTAATCATTTGTTTTAATTTCCCAGTCCCAACCTATCGATCCCATGAAGTAAAACAGGTAATACTTCGTATCTAGCACCACGGTGTTATCGGTAAATTTAGTTACCATTTCACATTCAAATCTAATTTAAGATTTAACTATCGCCTGGAGCAGAACTGGTGATACTCCATTCTCGATCTTTTCAATCTAACTAAAGATTCATTAAAACTCCACTTAGTTTTAATATTTAACTGGGTTAAAGAATCAGTGTCATTTAAAACACGGTCCACGATAAACCCCAAAATCACATCACATTTCAATCAGTCCCTAACCGTATGTTAGCAAGTGAGCAATTCCCTAAGTATTAACCCCGAAGGCCGAAACCAACATCAGATCAATACCTCTGAAACCATTCAACTTAACTAATCTCCAGTTAGTTTCTGATTTTCTTAACTCCTTTGGGTCTAAGAACAGTATTATTGAAGATACCGTTCACGACAACCCAAAATCACATTCCATTAATTATCGGGATAAAGAACAAGTGTTATTTAAAACGTTGTTCACGATAAACCCAAAAATCAATACCAATTCAATTACAATTAAATATTGTTTAATTGGTTCACTTCATTAAATCTAAATAAAAAGATTTAATCTTTTTCTCAACTGGGTTCAAGAACAGTGTTAATGAAGACACCATTCACGACAAACCCAAATCACATTTGATATTAAATATAAGGCTTTGAATAGAAAATATATCGGCTTATATTCAATATCAAATTCTACGACTAACAAATATCGTATTGGAAATAACGATATAAATATATCTTTTAATTTCCATAACAATATCTGTGTAATCACGAAATCCAACATCGAAATATTCCGGAGACAATTTCGATTCAAATCCCTTCCAATTCAATTATTGGAAATTCTGGTTATATTTCAAAACCATTTCAAATTCACTTTATTTATTTTAAAAATAAATAAATTACTATTCTAGTTCAAAACTAGTTCATTTCGATAAAAATCTATTTTTATCTTTTCAAATATGGAGTTTTTCATCCCAATTTTTCACAAATCATTTCTTATGATTTTACACAAATTATTACTATTTTTAATAATTTTATCAAGGCTCGTATAGTCGATTTCCATCAACGGCCATCGAACTGCACTTACAACGACCTTTTCCAAATTTGGTTTGGACATAATTCCAAATCCAGCTGTTAGATTTCTAATTTCTAATATTTGTTAGAAAGCTCTTTTCGATACGAACCCAATGGTTCCGGTTTCAGGAGAATCCGATGGTCGGATCTCCCGCAATATCCATTCGAAGTCAATGGTCGAAATTCGCGAACTGCCGCGGCGCGACGCGTTCTATTCAGGCCATTATATTATATATATAATATATACTTCGTCGATTTCCTTTTAAAACGTATAAATCGTTTTAAATTCGTTTTCAAAACGATTTCAACTCCCTTTTCAAATTCAAATCAAAATTGAATTTTCCCTTTCAAATTCGTTTTAAATTCATCTCAAATTGATTTCAATTTAAATCGATTTTTAGTTCAATTTCAATTCGTTTTCAATTCGATTAAATTTCAATTCGAATTCATTTCTATTCAATTTCAATTCGAATTCATTTCTATTCAATTTCAATTCGAATTCATTTCAAAACGATTTCAATTTAATTCGAATTTCAATTTACTTTAATATTCATTTCAATTTGAATAAAATCGATGTAAATATCGTTCACGTCAAAATGGCGTCAATCTAATCAACACGGCTTTATATATTTCTATTTCAAATATTCTATTTCAAATATTGCTATTTCGAATATTCTATTTCAAATATTTCTATTTCAAATATTCTATTTCAAATATTTCTATTTCAAATATTTCTATTTCAAATATTTCTATTTCAAATATTTCTATTCAAATATTTCTATTCAAATCTTTCTATTCAAAACTAGAATGAGGCCCAATCAATTATCATATAATGTTAATTATATGGATTTTCTACAACACATGTATACAATAACAATGATGAATAATCAACCATCATCCAAAGTGCATTCTACACTGTATAAGCATCAAATATAAATATTTAACGCTTATAACAGTCTGTCAATCAATAGATCGACATACAACTAATTATTGGGATTAGTGTATGTCATATATCATCCCAATACCCGTGTGGGGTTTCAAACAATCAAACACAGATTTTATTTGTGCAATCAAACACATATTTTATTTGTGCAGTTGGGCGATGTGTAAAATTTATCGTCCCAATCAATATTAGTCGAATGTGTGTATATAAACAAATCGTTCGATTTGTTTATATTAATTTATTTCCTTTCATATACACGTTAAAAATTCTATTTTGAACTATATAATATTTCCACTATAAAATATTTTATTTTGTTTCACATCACATCACACAATCAACTACACATCAAAATCAAACAAACAAGCATACAAGCCGTCCATGGTCTGTGGACGACAGGTGTCGGGTGCTACTAAACACCGTCTGCATCCTAGTATATATTTTAACTAGAAAACAAAATTAAAAGGTGAGAAGTTCTCACAGAGGGTTCCACTCCGCCGTGCTTTGCTTCTGAACTGATGAACCGTTTGGATTCCTTTAAAATTCCTATGCAGTCCTTGTCCCGTTGTTTATAATAAAAATTATATTTTTATCATTTCATTTCAATAAATAAAAATCATATTTTTATTTCTACTTTATATATTTTTACAACGCTTCTTCTTATATAAAAATTATATTTCTACTTCTTATATAAAGATTGAATTTTTATCTTACTAAACATATAAAAATCGAATTTTTACTTCGCTATTCAATGTATAAAAATTTCGCCTTTTCAAATATAAAGATTTCGCCTTTTCAAATATAAAGATTTCACCTTTTCAAATATAAAGATTACATTTTTACTATCTATATAAAAATAAAAATCGTATTTCTATACTTTCTATACTATAAAAATCATATCTTTACATTGCTACTACTATAAAGATCACATCTTTATTACTCTATAATATATAAAATCATATTTTTATTCTTCTAAAAATATAAAAATCATAATTTTAATAACTACTTATTATAAAAATTCAATTTTTATTCTTCTCCTACATATATAAAAGTTCAATTTTTATCCTTCTTCTACATATATAAAAATTCAATTTTTATATAATGTAAATCAGTTTTTAATTCAAATAAAAATCAGTTTTTAATCAACGCGCTATAGATGTTTGAAACCGAAATTTAAACAACATATTGAAATAAAAAAAACTGAATTTAAATTGAAACAGAAAAAGGGGAAGCTCACTTTTCACCGTTCGGAGGAGGAGAGGGCGCGCTGCGTCGCTGAGGAGGTGGGGCTTGAGGTTGTGGCAGCGCGGGGGCTAGGGTTTCAGGGGGTTGGCGCGGTGGTGCGTTGTAGCAGAGGGGAGGGTGTCTCGCGGTTGCGCGATTGGAGAAGAAGGCCAGGGGAAGGAGAAGAAGCGGAGGAGGGGGTTAGGGGGGCGCTGCGCCTCCTGGCGGCGGCGGCGAACGATCGGGGGGGCGGCGGCGTGAATCGCGTCCCCCCCTTCTCCTTTTTTTTATTTTTTTATTTTTTTATTTTTAATCCGATCGTGGAAGGGAGAAATAGGGGGTAAGTGTATAAGTTTATATATTTTTATATTTAATTTATTTTTTTAATTTCAAAAAGTTGACTTTTTATTTCAACCTCGAAACGAGACCCGCCGCCTGTCATCCATAGCTAATTACCCACATTCCGAACACAATGGGATATGTATCGTTAGCTGATTCGGTCGTTTCGATCGGTTTCCGTCAAAATCAAAATATAACTCTATATATTGAATTTGAACGCGCATTTCAATTTACTGGGGCCACATACTAACTCAAAAAATTCCAGAAAAATATTTTCTAGCTTCGTATTGATGATACGGTCCTAACAAAACTAGTTTCGTCAAATTCTGAGACTGTTTGAAAAATGGCCATTTTCTAGTCGATTAAAATCAACTAAAACTGCCAAAACACGCTTTTCTCTGCCACGCTCACATATTGATTCGAAAAATTATGAAATTTGAAACCTAGCAATAACTAGACATCACGGATCCTACAAAAGGGGTTTCATCGAAAACCGAGGTCGTTTGCAAAATGGCTATTTTCAATGGCCAGAATTCCATAGCGACTATTCTGAAATTTCAACTGGACATAACTTTTGATTCCCGCTATGAAATTTCGATCTTTCAGATTCGTTAGAAAGATATTCAAAAATAGATTCCGTTATTTTTGGTTTCGCTAAAATCTGGTTTATTTTGAATCCTGTACATTCATTTGAATTTTGAAATCGAATTATCGAACTACCGCGCCATTTTCAATTCCTTTTATAATTTAAAATAAATATTTATATTCTAACGACGATCTATATAATATATACGTTCGAATTCTATTCAAAATAAATTTTCATCGTTATTATTTAAAATAATTCATTTTAAATATTCAAAATTCAAAAAAATTGTCAAAATAAATTTTTTAAATTGGCTCAGATATCCGGGTTATTACAATTCCTCAGAGGTGATACTCTGATGAAAGCCTTGTCTCCTACCTTAAATTCAATGTCTGTCCTTCTTTTATCTGCATAGGAATTCTGCCTTCCCTGAGCTGTCTTCATTCGTCTACGGATAAGATCATTCTTTTCTGAAGTCTCTCTAATCATCTCAGGTCCAAGTAGAAGCTTATCCGTAGTCTCCCACCAACAAGTTAGTGATTTTAAAGGTCGTCCATATAATGCCTCGAAGGGTGCCATGCCTATACTAATCTGAATGTTGTTGTTGCAGGTGAACTCCACCAATAGGAGATGCTCCTCCCAAGTCCCTCCGAAGTCTCAGATACACAGCCTCAAAACATCCTCAATAACTCTATTCACCATCTCAGTTTGTCCATTGGTCTGAGGGTGATATACGGTGCTCAAACATTACTGTGTACCCAGTGCCTCTTGTTGGCTCTTCCAGAACTCGCTAGTGAAGATGGGAGCACAATCGCTCACTACGCTAGAAGGTACTCCATGTAGACGGGCTATCTCACGAAGATAAAATGATGCCAACCATGTTGATGTTCTCTTTCTCTTAAAAGGAATGAAATGAGCGCTCTTAGTAATCCTATCTACTATAACCCAGATACTGGTGTTGCCACTCCTTAATCTATGAAAACCATCGATGAAATCCTTAGAGATGCTCTCCCACTTCCATTATTGGACCTCCAAAGGATAAAGCAAACCGCCAGGCTTCTTCTGTTCAGCTTTTACTTGTTGTCAAACTAAACATCGAGCTACAACTCTGCTACGTCTTTCTTTATCCCAACCCAAAAGAAAATCTTCTTCATATTTTAGTACATCTGATCATTGCCCGGATCGATTGTCATCCTAGAATGATAGGCTTCCTCAAGGACTGTCCTCAACAAATCCCTAACTCGAGGAACACAAAATGTAACACCCCATAACTCTAAAGTACACAATAATGGTAAACTAAGGAATACTTAACAAAATATTGGTGATTAAGTAAAAGGACCTCCCCATTGCGTCCGTCTCGAGATTCTTCTTAAGATAGACACCAAGTTTGCGTAAATCGGACATCGTATAAAGAAGTTATTAAGGTTATAAGTTTGTATTTACACAAGAGATATATATACACACAAAACCAATCAAATCATTCAAAATGAATCAAAATCAAAGGCAGGAGAATTAGGTGGGAAATTGGCCCGTTAGGGATCGACCTCAACCCTAAGGGTGTCGACCCATTGGTCGGCACCATTACAGGGTGTCGACACCCATGTCGACCCCCCCCAATGGATCTGGACCTGCTGTGCGTCCTGGTGCATTGGCTGATGGCTGTCTAGAGGACCTTAATCCCATTTTTTTATTCATCTAAAACAATGGGGACAACGAGGTGCTGCCCCTACTCAGAGTAAAATAGCTTATTCTTCTTCACCAACAATTTATATGCATTTAGAGATCTGTGTTACATCATCTACGATTAATTCTCTGTTCTTTAGATCCAATCATAGTGAGTTCATCTTATTTTTAGATATAAACACCTAAAATGTAATCTTCATATGTTTATAAGTTTGGATATAAGCCTATACCTATTAGTAACCTGAATCATAACAGATCCGCCATTACTTATACACCGGATCTTTTGATTTGTGCCTATATGCCTATTCATGATATCCCTATTATGTTAGTTTGCCTGATCATTTCACCTTATGCCTATTATGTTAGTTTGCCTAATTGTGCCATCATATGCCAGTTTTATTTACCATGCCCATTTTGTTCTCCCTCTCTCTCTCTTTCCCTTTTTATTTTTATAACCAGGCTACCTTTAAGCTTAGACCTATCGCTGAAATACGCGAATGCATAATTTGGGAATGATTGGGAAAGGTTAATTTGGGGAATAATTCATAATCTAAGCACGATTGGGAAATTTGGGCATAATTTTCACCTTTAGCCAAAACTTGGGATTTGGGGTTATAATCTATATTTGGATCTGAACCTTAATCTAGGGCATAATTTGTATCGTAGAATGAACAAGCGATTTGGGGCATAATAATCACGAAAATTGGTTTGTAATGAAAAATGCTTAGATTTACAGTAATTAGAAACTGTATCATGCTTAGACACGAGGTTAGATTGCACTTGTGGTAGAAATCTCCCCGGAACCGCCCGGAAAATCCGGCATCCACAAGTGGTAATCTAATGTGAGGGGTGTAAGTTCATAAACATGAGACTGTGCTAAGACACAAGGATAAGTCCGACTTATGGAAGAAGTCTGCCCGGACGCAACCGGCATATCAAGCATCTACAAGTGGTAGACATAATGTGGAAGGTCTAGCACATTATAACCATAAATGAATGAATGGTGATGAACTTGTAATACTTAACCTATTTGAATTTGTAAGTACTACATGAACCTGTTAACATGAGCAGGGGTTAAGTAGATTTGTTTGAATCAGTGGGAGGGTTAAGTTAATCTTGTTATGTATGTGGGGACGGGTTATACATATGAACCTGACAAACTTAACCTGTTGGGGTTATGAGATTATGTTAAATTAGTAGGCATAACCTGTTGAAATCCTAGTAGTGGGGATATAAGCCTAGGAGGAAGCTTGCATCATCTAGAATGTGGGACCTGTATCAGTCAGTAACCTATATCGGTATCTAACGAGGAACCCCAAACTAGGTCGGGGTTAGGGCACGCTTACTGAGCTGGTTATAAGAGGTCACTTGCGTAAAGATGTCTGACGGCGCATTCCATTGGGGTCATGTGCGTGCATGGGCCCGCATGCTCGGGAAAATAAGACGATGTGACATCGGTAGATATAGCTGTGCATCTTGGAAAATGGCGGGGCTTCCACTTTAAGAAGTGATATATCCTACTATGGGGACAACATTGGTGTCTACGGGATAGGGAGTCGCTCGATTGAGGTAGTAATTAGGGTACATCTAGTCTCACTTGTTTAGGAGCCCATTATTATCGTTGGGGTTAACACCCGTCAGTTTTGTTGGGCTACCTGTTGTTGTATGGGGTAAAACTTATCACTAGAAGTACACCTAAGTCTACCATCTTGTACTTGTTGGGATCATCTTGTTCTTGTTATACTAGTATTAGTGCAGAGAAAAGTATTAGAGAAGCGCAATGCATGTTCTGTTCTATTTATCGTATTTACTTGTTATACCTGCCTTATGACACTGTTATCTCTCTCTCCAACTTATATGCCCGTCATGATGCTTTTACTTATTTATATGCTAAAAGTAACTGGACTCGCCAGACTTTATGTCTGACCCATTTTGTTTTCTCTTCTTTCTCTTCCTTCCCCTCGCCCTAGGTACTCAGGGTAGGAATACTCAGGCTTGATTAGGATTCTTCTTGTCTACTTGGAGCTACTTAGATGTATTGCTCATTTTCTCTTTTGCTCTACTATGGATATGTTTTGGGGATTATGCTCTTTTTATGTATTATTGTACTTTGATGATGATTTTTGTACAAGGTAGAATTTTTATGTTTTCACTATTCCAGACTTATTATGTAATTGGGTTTGAACCATGAAGCTTTTTTACTTAATAAAGTTTTTAATTCTGCTGTTATTTTATATCTGTCTTGTAATGTTTCTGTTTCTGTTTACCTATAACGCTTCACGAAACTTAATGCATTCTGATAAAGAGTGACATTAATGAACGTAGGGTGTCACATTTGGTATCAGAGATGAAGGTTACCAGATCAGATAAAATATTTGCAAATTGTTTTCGAAAAAGTTTTAAAAGAAAGCATTTTCAAAACAAAAGTCTGTTTCGAAAAACATATTCCACAAAGCCATAAGAAATATCTTTCGATTATCTGTTTGAATCCCTTTCCTTTTTTTTAGCGTTTCTGGGGAACCTCATATTCCAGAGGGCGTACAGATACCGGCTTGGTTTCGTAGGTATCTGGAGGCTACGTCACTAGTCGAATGCCAAGTAGACGCCCTCCCCAACTGTAGCCGATGTTCCCCCTCCTCCTCCCCCGTGTGTTGTTAACTTTTCTAAGATATGCAAAGATTTCTGTGCTATGGGCAGGAAGCCATTCCGAGGGACTGAGACTTTCATGGAGGCAAGGAATTGGCTTAAAGAGACGGAGGATTTGTTTGGAACTTTCAAAGTTGACGATCATAGGAAGATTCAGTTAGCCGCTTGGTAGCTAAAAGATGAGGCTTCGTTCTGGTGGGAAAGTGAAACAAGTAGGGCGTCTAGTGGAGACTTGAGATGATTTCCGATAGAGATTCAAAATGAAGTTTCGTTCCTAAGCCGAGCAAAGTATGCAAATGGAAAGGTTTTTGGCGCTTAAACACGGAGGCATGTCTATTAAAGAGTATGTAACAACCCACGTCCATTAATGTAATCACAAAGGGAATGCATTAACTTCCATGGAGCATATTTAGGGTATAGAACAGAATATAACAAGACAGATATAAATAATGGTACTTGAAAATTTTAAAACAACTTTTATTGCAGTGAAGAAATAGTTTGATTACAACAACTTCATAAACCAAGTACACTTAATATCCATCTTGATAAATTGTTTCAGAGTACATAAAATAAAAAGCATAAACCCCAACACAAGTAGCCATAAAAGAGATGAGCTGAACTTTACTTTCAGCAATCCAAGCACTTCCAAAAGAGAGAGAAAGAGATCCGAGATCAAGCTCCACTAGTACTAGTCCCACTCTGAGAACCTGGGGGAAGGAATAAAAGAGGCGAAAACAAGGGGGTCAGACATAAAATCTGGCTTGTACAGTAAACTTAACAATATAATTATCAAAGTAACTAGGATAAGGCATAAACTGGTAAGATAAGATATGACCAATAAACAAGTGGGCATGACAATGCAAATAAGAGGAATATTCTGGCGTTAATCTTGTTCCTAATCACTATAGGATAATTACTATACTGCACCACCACTATTCACCCTAAAAGTTGATCCCGCCTACGAATGATAGTGGTAGTTTCGTGTACCCCTAGCTGCCTTCATAGGTGTCGTCTGCCCATATCTCCACTAGTTGTACCCACTACCCCCATTCGATCGGCTCCCTAACTCGTAGATACCCGTGCTGATCCCACAGTGGGGTGTATCACTCCTCAAAGTGGCAACCCGATACCACCAAAGATGCACGGCTTATATCTACATGATGCAACAACTTCTTACCTACCAGCCCAGGCCCACGAACGCACATGACCCCGTTGGACTTGCATTTCTACTGCTAACCCGTTTTGACCTCTTACAATCAAATCCAGTAAGCGTGTCCCGTCCTCGACTTGGGTCGAGCTCACAAAGATACTTAATGGATTACTGGTTTGAAAAGGGCCCCCATGCTTGACACAAGCCTTTGACCTATGCTTGGTCCCCACTAAGGTTTCCCCACTTAACCCCATTCTTATTCATGTCTTCTTACATGTTTCAATCTTGGTTAAGTGCATTTAATCGTATTTCACATGCCATCCATGGCACCCACTTAATTTCACATGCCACCCAAGGCACCCACTTAACCCCCATGTCCCACAACATGTTTAACTCTGGTTAAACGTTACTTAATTCACTAGAACCGTAACCTTGTAAAGACCTCCCACATTAGGCTGAAATTTGCAGTTGTTGGATTTGTCGGGCGGGTCCGGGCAGTCTTATACCGCAAACGAGCCTAACCTCGTGTCTTTACAATTGTTACGCATTTAATTTGTGCCTTTGACCTCTCACATTAGACTGACATTTGTGGCTGCTGGATTTACCGGGCGGGTCCGGGCAGTCTTACACTACAAAAGAGTCTAACCTCGTGTCTTAAGCGGTTAATTATTACACATCTTTATTTAATCCCAAACTGGATTAATATCTCTATTCAAATTTGTCAATCTCTTAAAATTATGTCCGTAAATACCAATTATGCCAATTAATTTCTCAAATTAATTATATGCCTTTTAAGGCCATTTTATGCCAATTCACAATTTATGTATATTCAATATTATCCCATCATCCCAACGCTATTCGTACGTTTTCATATGACATATGTTAGACTCGCAAATAGTCTAACTTATAAAAAGAAAAACAACATCACATAACACATAAAATAGATCTATGGATCATGACATAAGATTACATAGCCAATAACTTGCATATGAATTTCATTCAAACTAGCATATGATACCAAACTAGCATAGGTAATGGGCATAAACTTGCATAACTTATGTACTGCTATAGATCCAAACATAAGATGTGAACTTGCATAACATAAAGATGTAAACTTGCATATAAATCTAAACATAAAGATGTAAACTTGCATATAGATCTGAACATAGATCTGAACATAAAGATGTAAACTTGCATATGGGTCTAAACATAAAGATGTAAACTTGAATATGGATCTAGACATAAAGGTTAATGTCACATAAACTAGCATATGCATATACATGTCTCACATATATTTTAACAACCCAAACTTGCATAAGATTCATACATGAATATATGATCCAATCATCACAAACTTGCATAAGATATATGATTCAACATGCATAAGATTTACATAAGAACTAACATATGATCCAACTTGCATAAGACTAACATATGATTCAACACCACAAACATACATATAATTTACATCACATGATTCAAAATAATATTCTCAAAATCCCAATTATATCTTACAATAATTAAATTAATTATTAATTTGTGAAAGCTATCATACTCACAATTAAAAAGAATAGTCTTGTGTTTATGGGATCTGTATTCTGAAACTGAATTGCTTGCATTTGATCTAGACTAATCGTTTTTTAGATTTGATTTGATTTGATTTTGATTCAAGCTTCTATCTTGCTTTAGGTTTGAAAGTGTATGGCGGCTACTCTAGGTTCTCCATTGACGGCATGGCGGCTCTTGTTATGAATTAATGTGATTAGGGTTAGGGGTTTAGGAGTGTTTTTATAGAAGTTTAATTTAATAAGAGCCGTCGGATTAACCTAGGGATTACCAGAACCATCAGGACCACTCAGATGCCACATCAGCCCTTAGGGCGAATCAGGTCACGGGTTGACATCCAAACACCCTGGATTCACCCCTAGTCGACCCAGCGGGGCTCGGATCGACTCCAAAAATGGTGCGGTTCCGCTATTCCCCCTCCCGATTCGCTGTTTTGAACATCTTTTTGAATATTTTTAACTTTATATATATATATATATATATATATATATATATATATATATTTCTCTCATATGCATACAAACTTCAAGGCTTAATAACTTCTTCATAAATTACCCGTTTTATGCAAACCAAATGTCTATCTTGACCCAAAATTTTGAGGTGAACATAATAGAGCAACCCATTTCACTTAATTCTTCTCCTAAAAATTAAGTATACTTTAATTTGTGAATTTTAATGTGGTGTTACATTCTCCCCTCCTTAAAGGATTTCGTCCCCGAAATCTCTAAGTTAAGAAGAATGTATCCTACCAACCAATCATCCATCTACTCAACCATCATCCACAAGCATCCATTGTCCTTAAAGAAATTTCTAATGCTACATGAATTTATGCAAAAATGTGTGTATATGTTCCTTATCTAATGCAAAGATCAGGCGGTCCACTTATTCAGTTGACTTCCTTAATGCAAATCATGAAAGTGTCATGCGTCCATTATGTATGCGAAAAAATCCTATCGATACATATTATTTCTACATGTGTGCACAACCATTCATCAAAATGCAGCATCCATATGATTACACAACCATTATACATCCATTAATTTAGATATGCACACGCATTTATATGCAACATGAAGGTAATTGAGTCGATCTAGTGCCTAATGTGTGTGTACATGCATCCACGAGCAACCACTTGCATCCATTTGCATCCACCAAACATAACATGTCTCAAACACATGTTTGCAACCATATGGTTCTTCCTAACTAAAGATCGAAGATGTCATCGCAAAGATAATACTAAAAGATAGGACAAGTGTCAACAAAGCGGTTGAAAAAGGAGAAATTAAAACATACCCTCAAAAAGGAAAGGGTACAGCGTACGCATTTTGTCTTCCGTCTCCCAAATCGCGTCTCTTTGATTATCTCCCTATTGCACTTGATCAACTTGACCTCTTTTTTGCGAAGCTTTTTGACCTCCGATCCGAGCATGCATGTAGGAGCTCGTCTGATTGTGGCATTGCGCTATGCTTCCACTTCTTCGAGCATGCTCGGCTCTACCACTTCCGCCATATCGTGTAAACGCTTATGCAAATGCGAAACGTGAAACACGTCATGAACTCCGCTGAGCTTCTCTGGTAACTGAACTCTATACGCCATATGTCCAATCCTCTTCATAATTGGAAAGGGTCCTACGAACCTCAGTGCCAACTTCCCTACAGATCCAAAATGGACTAGGTTTCTTAATGGTGACACCTTAACAAAAACCATGTCCCTAATTTTGAATTCAAGATCAGTTCGTCTCCTATCAGCATATGACTTCTGTCGGTCATGCGCCGTCTTCATTCGCCATCGAATCAGGTCTATCTTCTCTGAAGTCTCCCTAATCATGTCGGGTCCAAGCAAAACCTTATCAGTGGATTCCCACTAACATGTAGGCGATCGGCACGGTCGTCTAAAAAGAGCCTCAAAAGGTGCCATGTCGATGCTAGCCTGAAAACTATTATTATAGGCGAACTCCACTAGTGGAAGGTGTTCTTCCCATGTTCCTCTAAAGTCTAGGATGCATAGTCTCAGAAGGTCTTCTAGAACCCGATTTACTCTCTCGGTATGGTCGTCCGTCTGAGGGTGATAAGCAGTACTTAAGCATAATTGCGTTCCAACCGCCTCTTGTAAGCTTTTCCAAAATTCGCTTGTGAAAATGGGATCTCTATTGCTCACAATGCTAGAGGGTATGCCATGCAAACGAACTATCTCTCAAAGGTAAACAGATGCTAACCACGCGGCGGTCCTTCTACTTTTAACGGGAATAAAATGGGCACTTTTGGTAAGTCTGTCTACAATTACCCAAATCCCCGTATTACCCTTCCTTGATCTTGGTAACCCATATACAAAATCCATGGAAACGCTTTCCCATTTCCAAAGCAGAATCTTTAAGGGATGGAGCAAACCTCCAGGCTTCTTTTGCTCCGCCTTGACTTGTTGGCACACTAAGCATCTAGCAACGGACTCGGCCATGTCCTTCTTCATTCCGGCCAAAAAGAGAGCTTGCTTCATATCCCTATACATCTTATCACCACAGGGATGTAGGGTCATCTTAGAGTGATGTGAGTCTTCAAGAATTTCCTTCTTCAAACTCTCGTCTTGTGGTACGAAAAGTCTTCCATCTCTACGTAGCCAACCTCTCTTATCTATAGCATATCTATCAAGATGACTCTAGGACTCCCCTCCTATAAGCTTGCCTATTATCTCAACCAACTGTGGGTCATTTCGTTGTGCCTCTCCAACTCACCCAAAAGTGTAGGTTTCACCTCTAATGATGCCAATAATCTGGGTACATAATCGACAGAGGGTCTGAAGTCAAAGGAAGATATATGCTCCAAACTCTGCCGCTCTACGAACAAAGGATTTAAAGATAACTTCTTTCTACTTAAGGCATCAGCTACAACGTTACCTTTGACAGGGGTATATGCGATCTCAAAATCGTAGGATGCCAAAAAATCCATCCATCTTTGTTGCCTCAAGTTTAGGTCCTTCTGAGAGAATAAGTACTTTAGCGACTTACGGTCTGTATACAACTCAAACCTCTCGCCAAGCAAATAATGACGCCATGAATTAAGCGCAAAAACTATGGCTGCCAACTCTATGTCGTGGGTAGGGTAATTTTTCTCGTGGACTTTCAACTGTCTTCCACCATAGCATATCACCCTTCCCTCTTGCATTAAAACTGCGCCAAGCCTTGTCCCGCAAGCATCGGTATACACAGTGAATGTCTTACTCCCGTTTGGCAAAACAAAAACTGGAGCTGTTGTCAAAGCCCTCTTCAGACGTTGGAAAGCATCGTCACAGTCAATGTCCCAAGTAAAAGTCAAATTCTTCTTCGTTAATCGAGTGAGAGGTGCTGATATCTTCGCGAAGTCCTTAATGAACTTCCTATAATAGCCAACCAGCCCAAAAAATCTTCTTACTTCTGTTGCGTTCTTAGGAGTTTTCCTATCTTGGATTGCCACCACCTTGGCGGGATCCACAGCTATCCCTTCTTTAGAGACCACGTGTCCTAAGAACCTCACTTTTTTTCTCCAAAAATGGCACCTGGAGAACTTAGCTTTTAGCTGATGCACTCGTAGGGTCTCTAAGACTTCCCTAAGATGTAGGGCATGCTCTTCTTCATTTTTAGAGAAAACCAGATTATCGTCTACAAAGACTACCACAAACTTGTTTAGAAACTCCCTAAACACCCTACTCATTATTAAACAAAGTATGCGGGTGCATTCGTCAAACCAAAAGGCATGACGAGCCACTCAAAAAACCGACAGGAGTTCCAAAGGCAGTCTTAACGATGCTATCTTCAACCACCCTTAGCTGATGAAACCCTGTAGCTAAATCTAGTTGAGAGAAAACTGAAGCACCCACCAACTGATCGAATAAATCGTCTATCCTCGGCAATGGGTGCCTGTTCTTCGTTGTTAGCTTATTCAACTCTCTATAGTCCACGCGCAATCTAAGTGAACCATCAGCTTTTATAGCAAAAACGACTAGAGCACCCCACTCCGAAATTTTTCTTATGAACCCCTTCTCAAGCAATTCTTTCACTTGCTTACTGAGTTGTCTTCTCTCTCTTGGAGCCATGTGGCACACTAGTAATGCAACTGGCTTTGCATTATCTACTAGATATATTCGAAAGTCTATCTCGCGCCTCGGGGGTAAACCTCGAACTTCATCGAAGGTGTCACTATATACACGGACCACACGAACTGATTTCAAATCATCATTGGATGCGTCTAGGGATTCTAGGTAACTAAGCATTACCGGACCTCTAGGGTCATAAGAAATATCAAGGGTCTTTCCACAACGAGTCAACAATCTAACTACCCTTCTTTCACAATCTAGGATGGCACCGTATCTAGTTAGCCAATCCATACCTAGAATCAAGATGTAGCCCATGAAGCCAAGAACAAAGGCGTTGCATTCAAACCCAACGCCCAAGGTAGACACTCTCAAATCCCGACAAATCATAGAAAGATGAGCCGAACCACCAATAGGATTTGAGACTACTATGGGATCCGTAACTAGACTAGTATTTAGGTGCAGTGTTTCAACTAACGAAGCAGATACAAATGAGTGTGAAGCGCCAGAGTCAAACAAAGTACGAACAGGATAATCAAACAGAAAAATTAAACTTTCAACGGAAATGTTTCTACCTCTCTCATGTCATGGTGCAATGAGAGCCTGAATCTTCCCTCTCGCCTGCCCTGGTGCCATGAGAGCCTGAAGCTTCCCTCCAGAAGTTCTTCGCCCTTACCCCTGTTTCCTTGGGCAGTCCATAACTAGATGACTTGCCTCTCCACAGTGGAAAAAGCTTGTCTTATTCTTTTTCCTACAGTCTTTTCTCAAATGGCCTAGTGTCCCACAATTAAAGCCCTTCTTCTTTCCTTTGCCGTTATTGTTCTTCCCATCTTTCTTGTTTTGCTGTTGTGGATTCTTCTGGTCTCCTTTATTCTCCGGTGCCTTATTAGCATTTGCACCTTTCTCTTCCTCATGCATAAGCGCCATGTCAACCAGTTTCTCAAAGGTAGCCCCTATCGGAATGTGGGTCATCGCCAACCCATGTAGCACTCATTCAAACCTTTAACGAACCTCAGGGCCTTCTTCTCAAGTGTGTTTACCAATTCCAAGCCAAATCTCGCCAACTGATTGAACTTGTTGACATATTCATTTACTGATAAATCCCCTTGCTTCAACGCCAAGAGTCTTTCCATATATAAATTCTCTTCTGCTCATGAAGGAAACTTCATTTCGAACCTACACTTGAAATCCATCCATGTCTCCACCGGACGCTCTCTGTTCGTGACCTCCCACCAAAATGAGGCTTCGTATTTCATTAACCAAGCAGCCAATTGGACCTTCCTTCCGTCTTCTACTTCGAAAATACCAAATAGATCTTCCACCTCCTTAAGCCAATTTCAAGCTTCAACAAACATCTCTGATCCATGAAAAGGTTTCCCACCCATTGCCCTAAAATCTTTGCATATCTTTGCAAAAGTATCAACACGGGGAGGAGGAGGAACATTTGCTCGGCCTACGACATTGGCCCTAGCTTCCAGATACCTTCTAAACCATCCTGGTATCGGTATCCCCTCGGGTATCTCGGGAATTCCAGACATGCTGAAAAGAAAATGAAGAGATTCAAAACGGAGAATTCGAAAGAAAGATATATGGCTCTTGGGGGTTATGTTTTTAAAACAACCTTTTCTCTTGAAAATACTTCCCTTAAAACATACTTTTGAAAGTATTTCTTTATAAAATGCTTTTTGAAAAATAGTTTTTCAAAATTCATATCTGGTCTGGTAACCTTCAGCTCTGATGCCACGTGTAACACCCCACGTCCATTAATGTAACTCACAAAGGGAATGCATTAACTTCCATGGAGCATATATAGTGTATAGACAAGACAGATATAAATAATGGTACTTGAAAATTTTAAAACAACTTTTATTGCATTGGAGAAATAGTTTGATTACAACAACTTCATAAACCAAGTACACTTAATATCCATCTTGATAAATTGTTTCAGTGTACATAAAATAAAAAGCATAAAACCCAACATAAGTAGCCATAAAAGAGATGAGCTGCACTTTATTTTCAGCAATCCAAGCACTTTCAAAAGAGAGAGAAAGAGATCCGAGATCAAGCTCCACTAGTACTAGTCCGACCCTGAGAACCTGGGGGGGCAGGAAGAAAAGAGGCGAGAACAAGGGGGTCAGACATAAAGTCTGGCGAGTATAATAACTTTAACAATATAATTATTAAAGTAACTAGGATAAGGCATAAACTGGTAAGATAAGATATGACCATGAAACAAGTGGGCATGACAAAGCAAATAAGAGGAATATTCTGGCGTTAATCTCGTTCCTAATCACTATAGGATAATTACTATACTGCACCACCACTAGTCACCCTAAAAGTTGATCCCGCCTACAGAACTTAATAATGATAATGGTAGTTTCATGTACCCCTGGCTGCCTTCATAGGTGTCGTCTGCCCCTATCTCCACTAGTTGTACCCACTACCCCCATTCGATCGGCTCCCTAACTCGTAGATACCCGTGCTGGTCCCACGGTGGGGCGTATCACTCCCTAAAGTGGAAACCCGATACCACCAAAGATGCACGGCTTATATCTACATGATGCAACAATGTCTTACCTACCAGCCCGGGCCCATGTATGCACATGACCCCGTTGGACTTGCATTTCCACCGCTAACTCGTCTTGACCTCTTACAATCACATCCGGCAAGCGTGTCCCATCCTCGACTTGGGTCGAGCTCACAAAGATACTTAATGGGTTACTGGTTTGAAAAGGGCCCCCATGCTTGACACAAGCCTTCCACCTATGCTTGGTCCCCACTAAGGTTTCCCCACTTAACCCCATTCTTATTCATGTCTTCTTACATGTTTCGATCTTGGTTAAGTGCATCAAATCGTATTTCACATGCCACCCAAGGCACCCACTTAATTTCACATGCCACCCAAGGCACCCACTTAACCACCCATGTCCCACCATATGTCTATTTGGTTAAGTGTTACCTAATTCATTAGAACCGTAACCTTGTAAAAACCTCGCACATTAGGCTGACATTTGCGGTTGTTGGATTTGCCGGGCAGATCTAGGCAGTCTTATACCACAAACGAGCCTAACCTCATGTCTTTACAATTGTTACGCATTTAATTCGTGCCTTTGACCTCTCACATTAGACTGGAATTTGTGGCTGCTGGATTTACCAGGCGGGTCCGGGCAGTCTTACACCACAAAAGAGTCCAACCTCATGTCTTAGGCGGCTAATTATTACACATCTTTATTGAACCCCAAAATTGGATTAATATCCCTATTCAAATTTGTCAATAAATTGCAAATTTATTTATGTCCATAATTGTCTCTTAAAATTATGTCCATAAATAACAATTATGCCAATTAATGTCTCAAATTAATTATATGCCTTTTAAGGCCATTTTATGCCAATTCACAATTTATGTATATTCAATATTATCCCATCATCCCCACGCTATTCGTACATTTTCATATGACATATGTTATACTCGCAAATAGTCTAACTTATAAAAAGAAAAACAACATCACATAACACATAAAATAGATCTAAGGATCATGACATAAGATTACATAGCCAATAACTTGCATATGAATTTCATTCAAACTAGCATATGATACAAAACTAGCATAGGTAATGGGCATAAACTTGCATAACTTATGTACTGCTATAGATCCAAACATAAACGTGTGAACTTGCATATGGATCTAAACGTAAAGATGTAAACTTGCATATAAATCTAAACATAAAGATGTAAACTTGCATATAGATCTAAACATAAAGATGTAAACTTGCATATGGGTCTAGACATAAAGGTTAATGTCACATAAACTAGCATATGCATATACATGTCTCACATATATTTTAACAACCCAAACTTGCATAAGATTCATACATGAATATATGATCCAATCATCACAAACTTGCATAAAATATATGATTCAACTTGCATAAGATTCACATAAGAACTAACATATGATCCAACTTGCATAAGACTAACATATGATTCAACACCACAAATATACATATAATTTACATCACATGATTCAAAATCATATTCTCATAATCCCAATTATATATTATTATAATTAAATTAATTAATTTTTTTGTGAAAGCTATCATACTCACAATTGAAAAGAATAGTCTTGTCTTTCTGGGATCTATATTCTGAAACTGAATTGCTCGCCTTTGATGTAGACTAACGTTATTTAGATTTGATTTGACTTTGATTCAAGCTTCTATCTTTCTTTAGGGTTGAAAGTGTATGGCGGCTACTCTAGGTTCTCCATTGACGGCATGGCGGCTCTTGTTATGAATTAATGTGATTAGGGTTAGGGGTTTAGGAGTGTTTTATAGAAGTTTAATTTAATAAGTGCCGTCGGATTAACTTAGGGATAACCAGAACCATCAGGACCACTCAGATGCCACATCAGCCCTTAGGGCGAATCGGGCCACGGGTTGACAGCCAAACACCCTTGATCGACCCCTAATCGACCCAGCGGGGCCCGGGTTGATTCCAAAAATGGTGTGATTCGGCTATTCCCCCTCCGATTCGCTATTTTGAACCTTTTTTGAATATTTTTAACATTTTATATATATATATATATTTCTCTCATATGCATACAAATTTGAAGGCTTAACAACTTCTTCATAAGTTATCTGTTTTATGCAAACCAAATGTCTATCTTGACCCAAAATTTTGAGACGAACATAATAGCGCAACCCATTTCACTTAATTCTTCTTCTAAAAAAATTAAGTATACTTTAATTTGTCAATTTTAATGTTATAAAATAATGGGGTGTTACAGAGTATGTTAATATGTTTAATCAATTGGCAAGGTTTGGTTTGGAACTAGTAGATACCCCGCACGAGAAGGCTTTGTGGTTTGCTAGAGGATTGAATGAACCCCTCCATAGGTTAGCTAGGTCTTATTTTCGGATGGGTGCAACTTTTGAGAAACTCGTTCATATGCATAGGTTAGCTATGTCTTATATTCTGATGGGTGCAACTTTTGAGAAACTCATTCATATAGCATTAATGCATGTGGAAAATAAAGGCGAAAAGAAAGAGACTAGGGTTGAGGAAACACAAAGCAAGAAAGGTGGCACAAGAAAGAGCAATAGTAACAAAAGAAGGGCAGTAAGAACGTCAAAGCTCGAGATAAACGTAAATGACATCATTGTGGACGCAAGGGTCATGTGATCAAAGATTGCAAGAAAAGAGAGAATGCTTGCTTCCATTGTGGATAGGTCAGACACTTTTCTATGTAGTGCCCGAAGAAGCAAGGACAAGGTCAAAGGGCATGATCTTCGGGAGGGCAGGTGCATGCTTTCGTAGCCAGTGTGCCGGATAGAGGTAGGAAAGTTTCTGTTGAAGGTTTTATTTCTCTTTCCAATCATCAAGTTAGAACTCTTATTGATTTTGGCGCTTTGCACTCTTTTATATCTGATTCTGTGGTTGAGTCTCTGCACCTTAGTACTAGTATGGTTTTAGATCCCTTTGTTGTCTCAAACCCCATTGGTGGTACAGCTCATCTATCTATGATTTGTCGGGGTTTGAGAATATCTGTGTTACTCGTCGAGTTTGAATGCGACACATATGTGCTTGGTTTCATGGGCTATGTTTTGATTCTAGGGATGGATTGGCTAGCCATGTATGGTGCCATACTGGATTGCAAGAGGACGATCGTTAGACTTTTGACTTGCCATGGGAGGACTCTAGAGATTTTTGTGACCCTAAGGTGTCTGTTATGCTTAGTTTCCTAGAGTTGCTTGATGCATTTATCGATGATCTATGATCTGTACCATTAGTCTGTGAGTATCCTGATGTTTTTAAGGAGGTTCGGGGCTTACCTCCGAGGCACGAGATTGATTTCCGTATATACTTGGTAGACAATGCAAAGCCAGTTGAATTGCATGTGCGCCACATGGCTCCAAGAGAAAGGAGGGAGCTCAGCAAGTAGGGGAGCTACTTGAGAAAGGGTATATTAGGTGAAGTATATCAGAATGGGGTGCTTTGGTGGTATTCGCTACTAAGGCTGATGGTTTGCTTCGCTTATGTGTGTTTTATAGAGAGTTGAATAAACTCACTAAGAAGAATATACACCCACTTCCGAGGACAGAAGATATGTTTGACCAGCTTGCTGTTGCATTTGTTTTCTCTCAGTTGGACTTGGCGATGGGGTTTCATCGGTTGAGGGTGGCCGAAGACAATATAGACAAGACTGCTATTAGAACTCCAGATGGTTTCTTCGAGTGGCTCGTCATGCCTTTTGGGTTGATGAATGCACCTGCATATTTTGTTGATCTGATGAGTAGGGTGTTTCGGGAGTTTCTAAATAAGTTCATTGTAGTCTTTGTCGATGACATCTTGATTTTCTTGAACAGCGAGGAAGAGCATGCCCTACATTTGAGAGAGGTTATGAAAATTCTCTATGTGCACCAACTTAAGGCGAAATTCTCCAAATGTCATTTTTGGAGAAATAAAGTGAGATTTTTAGCGCATATGGTCTCTAAAGATGGGATAGCGGTAGATCCCATGAAGGTAGTTGCAGTCCAAGATTGGCAGATCCCAAAGAATGCAACGGAGGTGAGGAGTTTTCTTGGATGAGCGGGATATTATAGAAAGTTCATTAAGGACTTCGCAAAGATATTAGGCCCACTCACCAGGCCGACGAAGAAGAATCTGACATTTTCTTGGGATGTAGATTATAACGATGCTTTTCAGCGATTGAAGAGGGCTCTGACAACAGCCCCAGTCTGGACCTTGCCTGACGGGAACAAAGTGTTCACAGTATACACTGATGCATGCGGTACAGGGCTTTGTGCAGTTCTGATGCAAGAAGGAATGGTAGTATGTTATGGAGGTAGATAGCTAAGAGTTCATGAGAAGAACTACCCTACCCATGACTTGGAGTTAGCTGTCATAGTATTCGTGCTTAAAACTTGGCGCCATTATCTACTACGAGAGAGGTTCAAGTTGTACACCGATCATAAATCTCTCAAGTACTTGTTCTCGCAGAAGAACCTTAATTTAAGGCAACAAGGATGGATGGACTTCCCTTGCATCTTATGACTTTGAGATTGCTTATACCCCTGGCAAGGGTAATGTAGTGGCGGACGCATTGAGTAGGCCGAGGATGACATTTAGTCCTTTGTTTGTGGACAGAAAAAGCTTGGAGTTCATATCGACTTTTTGATTTTTGACCCTCCACAAAGTTTACCCCTGGTTTATTGGCATCACTAGAGGTGCGACCTACTCTTTTGGATCAGATAGGAACTTCACAGTGAGAGAACCCGCAGATTTCAGACATCTTGGATAGGCTCAGTAGAGGAGGGACTTCTAGCAACCTCAGTAGGTATTCCACGGACGATGGAGGGTAGTTGCAATGGGATGGAGGCTTTGTATTCCCCGAGTTGGGAGTTTATTGAAGACAGTCCTTGAGGAAGCCCATCATTCTAGGATGACTATTCATCTAGGTGGTGATAAGATATATAGAGATATGAAGAGTGTTTTCTTTTAGGCTGGAATGAAGAAGGATGTAGCAGAGTTTGTTTCTCGATGTTTGATTCGCCAGCAAGTCGAAGCTGAGAAAAAGTAGTCTAGTGGTTTACTTCATCCTTTGGAGGTCCCACAGTGGACGTGGGAGAGTGTCGCGATGGATTTCATTAATGGTTTGCCTACATTGAGAAAAGTAAGCACCGGTATTTGGGTTATATGGACAGGCTTACTAAGAATGCTCATTTCATTCCTGTTAAGAGTAAGAGGACGGCAGCATGTTTGGCAGCGGTTTACCTTCGTGAGATAGTCCGTATACATGGAGTACCTTCCAGTATCGTAAGTGATTGTGAACCCATTTTCACCAGTGAATTTTGGAGGAGCTTGCAAGAAGCATTAAGTACACAGTTGTGTTTGAGCACCACTTATCACCCTCAGACTGGTGGACAGACGGAAAGGGTGGATAGAGTCCTTGAGGATCTTTTAAGACTGTGCATCCTAGACTTAGTAGGGACTTGGGAGGAGCAACTTCCTTTGGTAGAGTTCGCCTACAACAATAGTTACCAAGCTAGTATTGGCATGACACCCTTTGAAGCATTGTACGGACGACCCTGTAGATCGCAGACTTGTTGGTGGGAATTTATAGAAAGGCTTCTACTTGGACCTGAGATGATTAGGGAAACTTCAGAAAAGATTTATCTAATAAGGCAGCGCATAAAGACAGCTCAGGACATGAAGAAGTTTTTATGCAGACAAAAGAAGGACTGGCATTGAGTTTGAGGTGGGATACATGGTTTTCATCAAGGTATCACCATTGAGGAATGTAGTTCATTTTGGATCTGTAAGCAAATTGGCACCAAGGTTCATAGGGCTATTTCCCGTAATAGAAAAGATTGGCCAAATGGCCTATAGGGTAAAGCTACCCGAGAGACTGTCGAATGTTCATGATGATTTTCACGTCTCTTATTTACGGAAGTGTTTCCATAATACCACAGAAGTAGTTGAGCCAAGTATGCTTGAGGAAGTAGAGGTAGAACGGGAGGCGACAGTTAGACGAGTTCCTGCCCATATTCTTGGATCAGAGGTTAAGAAGCTACGCCACCGAGAAGTCGAGTTGAAGAAAGTTCAGTGAGGAGATGACCAAGAGGACGCAACTTGGGAGACTGAAGACAAGATTCGCGCTACGTACCCT
Source organism: Allium sativum (assembly GCA_030737875.1). Classification (NCBI taxonomy): domain Eukaryota; kingdom Viridiplantae; phylum Streptophyta; class Magnoliopsida; order Asparagales; family Amaryllidaceae; genus Allium; species Allium sativum. Next base: position 655,170,547 of record CM060923.1, read on the forward strand.
TTTCTTTTCAAGTGTATTTCCTTAACTTCTTTTTCCAAAGCTTTTATTCATGCTTGTTTACATCGTTTAAGTATATCCTATCGAACGAATCTTTGACCTTTAGGTAAGGAACCCATGGATGTAAACATGTGTTTGAGACATGTTATGTTCGATGGATGCTAGTGGATGCAAGTGTTTGCTAGTGGTTGCTCGTGTATGCATATACACGCACATCAAGCACTAGATCGGCTCAATCACTCTCAAATTGCATATGAATGTGTGTGCATTTTTCTTCTTTTAATTTATGGAAGTGGACGTATCATCGTATGGATGTTGCATTTGGATGAATGATTTCGCATACACATAGAACTTATATTATATACTAGGATTATCTGCATACATGTTGGATTCATGACACTAATATACATTGCACTAAAGAGGTCAACTGAATCAATAGACCGCCTGATCTTTCACATTAGTATAGGGACATATACACACACCTTTGCATATTTTCATATAAGCATTAGAAATCTTTTAAGGAAAATTGATGGATGAGTAGATGGGTGATGGATGTTAGGATATGCATTCTTCTTAACTTAGAGATTACGAGGACAAAGTCCTTTAGGTAAGGGAGAATGTAACACCCCGTAATTCTAAAGAACACAATAATGGTAAACTAAGGAATACTTGATTAAATATTGGGAATTAAGTAAAACAGACTGCTCCATTGCGTCCGTTTCGAAATTCTGCTTAAGATAGACATCAAGTTTGCATAAATCAGACATCATATAAAGAAGTTATTAAGATTAGAAGTTTGTACACACAGAAGAAAAAATACATATATATATACATACACATAAATCAATCAAACCATTCGAAATAAATCAAAATCTAAGGCACGAAAATTAGCTAGGAAATCAGCCCATTAGGGGTCGACCCCACCCAAAGGGTGTCGACCCATGGATCGACACCACAACAGGAGTGTCGACACCCATGTCGACCCCCCACCCCTCGGTTGATTTGGACCAGTTGTGCGTCTTGGTGCATTGGATGATGACTATATAAAGGAACTTAATCCCATTGTTTTATTCATCTAAATCATTTGCGACAATGAGCTGCTGCCACAACTCAGAGTAAAATAGCCTATTCTTCTTCAACAATAAGTTGTACGCATCTAAATATATGTGCTACATCATCTACGATTAATTCTCTGTTCTTTAGATCCAGTCATAGTGAGTTCATGTTATTTTTAGATATAAACACCTAAAATATAATCTTGACAGGTTTATAAGTTTGGTCTAAGCCTATGCCTGTTAGTAACCTAAATCATAACAGATCTGCCATTACTTGTACACATGATCTATTGATTCGTGCTTATATGCCTATTCATGATCTCCCTATTATGTTAGTTTTCCTGATCATGTCAGCTTATGCCTATTATGTTAGTTTTCCTAATTATGCCATCATATGTCAATTTTATTTACCATGCCTATTCTTATTCTCTCCTCTCCCTCTTTCCCTTTTTATTTTTATATCTAGGCTACCTTCGAGCCTAGGCCTATCGCTGAAATACACGAACGCACGAATTTGGGAAAGGTTAATTTGGGTCAAAATTCATATTGTAAACATGATTGGGAAATTTTGGCATAGTTTGTACCTTGAGCCAAAGCTTGGGATTTGGGGTTATAATCTATATTTGGATCTAAACCTTAATCTATGGCATAACTTGCATCATAGAACGAACATCGGATTTGGGGCATAATAATCATGAAAATTGGTAAGTAATGAAAATGCCTAGATTTACAGTAATTAGAAATTGTAATCACGCTTAGACACGAGGTTAGATTCACTTATGGTAGAAATCTGTCTGGAACCGCCAGGCAAATCCAGCGTCCACAAGTGGTAAATCTAATGTGAGGGGTCTAAGTGCATAAACACAAGACGGTGCTAAGAACGAGGTTAAGTCCGACTTGTGGAAGAAGTCTGCCCTGACCCAACCGGCATATCCAGCATCCACAAGTGGTGGTAGACTTAATGTGGGAGGTCTAGCGCATTATTGCCATAAATGAATGAATGGTGATGAACTTGTAATACTTAACTTGTTTTAATCCATAAGGATTTCACGAACCTGTTAACTTGAGCAGGGGTTCAGTAAACGTGTTTAAATCAGTGGGAGGGTTATGTTAATCTTGTTATATATGTGGGGATAGGTTATACATATGAACTGGAAAAACTTAACCAGTTGGGGTTATGCAATATTGTAAAATTAGTAGGCATAACCTGTTGAAATCCTAGTAGCGGGGGATACAAGCCTAGGGAAGCTTGTATCATCTAGAATATGGGACTTGTATCAGTTAGTAACCTATATTAGTTTCAAACGGGGAACCCAAAACTAGGTCAGGATCAGGGCACGCTTACTGAGCTAGTTATAAGAGGTCACTTAGGTAAAGGTGTCTGACGGTGCGTTCCATTGGGGTCATGTAAGTAAATGAGTCCACGAGCTTGGGAAAATGAGACATTGTGACATTAGTAGATATAGTTGTGCATCTCGAAAAATAGCAGGATTGCCACTTTAGGAGGGGATACGTCCTACTGTGGGGCCAACAAATGTGTCTATGGGATAGGGAGCCAATTGATTGGGGTAGTAATTAGAGTACATCTAGTCTCACTTGTTTATGAGCCCGTTATTATCGTTGGGGGTAACACCTGTCGGTTCTGTTAGGCTACCTGTTACTGTATGGGGTAAACCCTATCACTAGAAGTACACCAAAGCCTACCATCTTGTACTTTTTAGGATCATCTTATTCTTTTTATACTTGTAATGTGAAGAGAAAAGTATTAGAGAAGCGCAATGCATGCTCTGTTTATCCTGTTTACCTTGTTATACCTGCCATATGAAACTGTTATCTCTCCCTCCAACTTATATGCCTATCATGATGCTTTTACTTATTTATATGCTAAAAGTAATTGGACTCGCCGGACTTTATGTCTGACCTATTTTATTTTCTCTTCTTTCTCTTTCTTCCCCTCGCCCAAGGTTCTCAGGGTAGGAATACTCAAGCTTGATTAGGATTCCTCTTGTCTACTTGGAGCTGCTTAGACGTATTGCTCATTTTCGCTTTTGCTCTACTATGGCTTTGTTTTGGGGATTATGCTCTTTTTATGTATTATTTTACTCTGATGATGATTTTCGTACAAGGCAGAAGTTTTATGTTTTCAGTATTCCAGACATATTATGTAATTGGGTTTGAACCACGAAGCTTGTCTATTTAATAAAGTTCTTAATTCCGCAGTTATTTTATATCTATCTTGTAATGTTTTTGTTTCTGTTTACCTATAACTCTTCATGAAACTTAATGCATTATGATAAAGAGTGACACTAACGGACGTGGGGTGTCACACAAAGCCTCCCATCTCGCTGTAGCCACCCTCTGTCATTTGTGGAATATACACTAAGGTGCCTAGAAATTTCTCTTCTACAGAGCCTATCCAAGATGTCTGCTATCTGTGGGTTCTCTCGCTGCGAAGATCCTAACTGATCCATAAGAGTAGGTCGCACCTTTAAAGATGCCAACAAACCAGTTGTAAGATTCGTAGATGGCCTAAAATCGAAGGTCAGTATGTACTCCAAGCTCTACCTCTCTACGAATAGAGGACTCAAGGTCATCCTCTACCTACTTAACGCGTCTGCTACTACCTTACCCTTGCCAACGGTATAAGCAATTTCAAAATCATAGGAAGCTAGGAACTCCATCCATCTCTATTGTCTCAAATTGAGATCCTTCTATGAGAACAGATACTTGAGCGACTTATGGTCTGTGTATAACTCGAACCTTTCTCTAAGGAGATAATGCTTCCAAGTCTTAAGTGTGAACGCTATAGTAGCCAACTCCAAATGATGGGTAAGGTAGTACTTCTCATGAATTCTCAGTTGTCTACTACCATAGCACACTACCCTTCCCTCTTGCATTAAGACGGCACCAAGCCATGTCCCACATGAATCAGTATACATTTTGAACACCTTGTTCCCATCAGGCAATTTCAAGACTGGGGTTATTGTCAGAGTCCTCTTTAACAGCTGAAAAGCATCCTTACAATCAGTACTCTAAGAAAAGGTCAGATTCTTGTTCATCAATCTGGTGAGTAGGGCTGATATCTTTGCGAAGTCCTTGATAAACTTCCAATAATATCCCGCCAAACCAAGAAAACTTCTCACCTCCATTGCATTCTTTGGAACCTTCCAATCTTGAACTATAACTACTTTTGCGGGATCCACCTCTATCCCATCATCGGAGACCACATGCCCTAGAAATCTTACCACCTTTCTCAAAAAGTGACACTTGGAGAACTTCTCTTTAAGTTGGTGAGCTCTAAGAGTCCTCAAAATCTCTCCTAAATGTAGGGAATGCTCTTCCTCACTCTTTGGTAAAATCAGGATGGCATCCACAATGACCACCACGAATTATTCAGAAACTCCTTAAACACTCTATTCATCATATCCACAAAATATGCGGATGCATTCACCAACACAAACGGCATTACTAGCCGCTCAAAGAAGCCATCTGCAGTTCTGAAAGCGGTCCTATCTACACTTTCCTCGACCACCCTCAACTGATGAAATCCCATGGCCAGATCTAACTGCGAGAAAATAGAAGCGCTAACAAGCTAGTCAAATTGATCGTTAATCCTCAGGAAAGGGTGCCTACTCTTATTGGTGATCTTATTCAACTCCCTGCAATCCATACATAGGCGAAGTGAGCCATCCCCCTTGGTTGCGAAGACAACTAGAGCAACCCATTTTGATACACTTCACCTGATAAACCCCTTCTCAAGCAACTCCCCTACTTACTTGATAAGCTACCTCCTTTCCCTAGGAGCCATGTGGCGCACAAACAATGTGATTGGCTTCGCATTATCCACCAAATATATCTAAAAATCAATCACAAACCTCGAAGGTAATCACCGAACCTCATCAAAAATATCCGGATACTCATAGACTACGAGTATAGATTACAAATCATCGACAGAGGCATCAAGTGATTCTAGGAAACTAAGCTTGACGGACCCCTTTGGGTCAAAGTAAATCTCGAGAGTCCTCCCTCGGTAAGTCAAAAGTCGAACAACCTTCCTCTCATAATCTAGGATAGCACCATACATGGGTAGCCAATCCATCCATAGAATCAGACCATATCCCGTAAAACCAAGAATATACACGTTGCACTCAAACTTGACGCCTAACATAGATATCCACAAACCAAAACGTATCATAGACAGATGAGTCGTATAATCTATGGGATTTGAGACGATAACGAGATCAGAAACAATACTAGTACTAAGGTGCAGAGACTCAACCACAGAATAAGATATAAAACAGGGAGAAGCTCCAAAATCAAAAAGAGTCCTTAATGTATGATCGTAAAGGGAAATCAAACATTCAACAGAAACTTTCCTACCTCTGTCCGATCCATTAGTCTCGAGAGCATGCACGTGCTCTCTAGAAGGTTCTGCCCTTTGCCCTTGTCCTTGCTTCTTCGGGTATTCCCTAGTATGTTGTCCAACTTCACCAAACTTGAAGCAAGAATTCTTCCTTTTTCTGCAATCATTGACCAAATGACCCAAGCTTCGACAACCATGACATCTCTTCTTGTTCTAACCCTTTTCGTTCTTTCCAACTTTCTTTTATGTTTCTTTCTTGGGCCACACTTTCTTGTTTTGAGTCTTATTAGTCTTAACCTCTTTCTTTCATCTTTACCCTCTTCGTGCATCAATGCCATGTCAACAGGCCTCTTAAAAGTTGCCCCCATTGGTACATGAGACAATGCCAATGCTTGGAGAGGTTGATTTAATCCTCTCGCGAACCTTAAAGCTTTCTTGTGCTGGGTGTTTACCAATTCTGGCCAAAACCTTGTCGGTTGATTGAATTTATTGACATGCTCTTTAACGGACAAACTTCCTTGCTCAAGTGCCAAGAATATCTCCATCATTATACTCTCTTCTGCCTGAGAAAGAAACTTCGTCTCAAATGTCTGTCAGAAATCAGCCCAAGTACAAATTGGATGCCTTGCTTGTGTTTCCTCCAACCAAAACGAAGCCTCGTCCTTAAGCTGCCATGCGGCCAATTGTATCTTTCAATGGTCGTCGACCTCAAAAAGTCCAAATAAGTTCTCTATCTCTCACAGCCAATTCCACGCTTCTACAAAGCTTTTATTTCCATGGAGTGGATTTCCTCCCATAGCATAAAAGTCCTTGCGTATATTAGAGAAATTATCTACACATGGAGATGGAGGAACACCGGTTGCTGAAGGAGGAGAGGCATCACTTTGGCCTTCAGCACGTGTCATGGCCTCAAGATATCTACGGAACCAAGCCGGTATCGGAAAGCCCTCGGGAAAATTCGGTTCCCCACACATGCTGAAAAGAAAAGGAAAAAGGGATTCAAACAGAGAATCGGAAAGATATTTTATATGGCTTTAGGGAATATGTTTTTCAATAACAAATTTTTCTTTGAAAATGCTTGGCTTTTGAAAATATTTTTTCAAAACTTTTATCTAATCTTGTATTCAGCTCTGATACCAAATGTGACACCCCTTGTCCGTTAATGTCACTCTTTATCAGAATGCATTAAGTTGCATGAAGCGTTATAGGTAAACAGAAATAGAATCTTACAAGGAAGATAAAAAAATAGCAGCAGAAATTTAAAACTTCATTTTTTCAGTAGAAAAACATCATAGTCTCAAAACCTGTTTTAACATCAAGCTAAAATACTGAAACCAAATACATCAAACAAAACATCTATCTTGCTCTAAAAACCATCAGAGTACAAAAATGAAAAATCATAATCCCCAATAATAGCCATAATAAAGTAGACAAGTAGTCGAAGCGATACATCAAAGCAGATCAAGATCCAAGCAGAAACAGAAGTGAGATAAAGTCCTAATCACGCCTGAGCATTCCCACCCTAAGAACCTGGGGGTGAAAGTAAAGATAGAAAGGGAAACATAAAGGGTCAGACATAATGGCGAGTCCAGTGACTTTTAGCATATAAAGAAGTAAAAGTGTCAAGATAGGTAAATAAACTAGATGGGAGCTAACAATAACATACAACAGGTACAAACAGGATGAAGAGGATCAGCAGAAATAACATAGTAAACTATGATTCTCAGTTACTTTTCTCTGCATCAATACTAGTATAACAGATATATGACAAGATTAGGTGTTCTCTAACATAACAGAAACAGAATGATCCTAAAAGAAACATAATGGTAGTATTTATATGTACTCCAGTTTCAAAATGGGTTTTATCCTAAACAGAAATAACAGGTACCTCAACGGAAATAATGGGTGTTACCCCAAACAGAAATAAGCAGGTCTAGATGTATCCTAATTACTACCCCCAAAGGATTGGCTCCCTAATGTGTAAATACCATGTGTTTGCCCTATAGTAGGGTGTATTACTTCCTAAAGTGGCAACCTATAGAAGGACACAGACTTATTTACTGATGTTACAGCGGCTTATTTTCCCCTACAGACCGGAGCCATGCACGCTCATAACTCCGTAGGGACGTGCCCGTATACACCTCCTTTTCAGATGAACCTCTTACTATCAGTTCAGTATGCGTGCCCTGATCCCTACCTAGCGCAGGGTCCCCTTCTAATACTAGAATGGGTTACTGACTGATATGGGCCAAACACAGCAATGACAAAAGCTAAACCCCTAAAACTTGTGCTCCCAAGTTAACTAGGATTTATAACAGGATAAGCCTTTCAGATTGACAGGTTCGCCTAAACCCCACAGATTAACAGGTTAAGTTCAGGTTAACAGTTCATATAACCCCAATAGGTTAAACAGGTGTATTACAGGTTAACAGTTAATATAACCCCAAAAGATCAAACAGGTTAAGTACTACAGGTTATTCATATAACCCTAACAGATTAATCAGATCTACTTAACCCCATCGTTTTAACAGATTTCCTTGACCTTGCAGATTTATCAGATTCCATAGGTTACTTGCAGTTTCATTAACATGTTCCATTTAATCCTTGACTTAAGTCTACAAATTTACATGTTGATACACCCCAAATATCAATCATATTCCACAGTATAAGATATGCCCCAGTTTTCCCTCTTTTATTATCATTCCCAAACATTTCCTAATTGCCCCAATTTTGTTCATACGTATGCCTCTTGCCAGATTGGGCTAGGCTCGAAGGTAGCCTAGACTTATAAAATAAAAAGAGAATAAGATAGGGAGAATAACAGAAATAGGCATAATAATAACAGAAATAGGCATATAACAACAACTGAACAGCATAATAGGTGTATGGAAAAATACATGTAATTATAGTAGAACTATTTAGATATGAATTAGTTTAATAACAAGCATAGGCTCAGATCCACGTTTATCAACATGTCAAGAATACTGTTAAATTTTTATATCTAAAAGTAACATGAACTCACAGGGATTGGATTTAAAGAAAAGAGGATAATATGTTGTTGTTGCAGAAGGGATTCTTGTATAAGTTAGATAAAAATTGTCTTGATTCAATCCAAGTTTCGGCAGCATCTCCCTATCTTCATTTTATATTTTTAGAACAAGAATTTGGGAAGAAGTATGAAGAAGTGTAATTGATTTGAAAGGAGTGCATGCCTTTATATAGAGTTTACAAGACAATCCTTAGTCATCAGATATCTGTTTTAAATCCAACCGCACAGTAAAATAAAGAACCTGGTAAACAAAACAGGCCAGGCTCGCTCAGAGAATTCGGATGGATCCAGGTGGGGTTGACCCACCTACCCTTGGGTCGACCAAGCCACCTATGGGTCGACCCGTACGTTGACCCAGGCTGGAGCGGTTCGTCCCCTAGCGGCGCTAATTCCCGCTTCAGTTTCTCGCTTGCTCTGCATGATTTATTTTGAAATTCTGGTTTTATTTATTTATAAATAAACCTCTTATATGTATATAAACTTCTAATCTTTATGTATATAAACTTCTAATCTTTATATCTTCCTTATCGATGTCCATTTTACGCAAACTTGAAGTCTATTTGAACCAGAATTCCGAGACGAACACAATGTACTGTTCGTGATTACCAATATTTAATTAAGTATCCTATTTTAGTTTATTAGAGTTCTATAAAATTACGTGGTGTTACATTGGCTTCTCGAGTTTTGGGTAGTTCTTTTCTTCCTCCGTAAATCTTTTGCTGATGTAGTACACAGGCCGCTGGAATTGGTCTTCAATGCGTACCAGTGTCGAGATGATTGCCCACATAGAAACAACCAAATAAATGTATAAGTCCTCGTGGTCCACAAGTTTGGTCAAGATATGCGGTTGCTCTATGTGATTCAAAAGATCCTCGAATGCGACGATGCTCTCTGGGGTCCATTCGAAGTTGTGCTTCCTTTTTCAAAGAAAATCGAAAAAGGGGATGCATTTGTCAATGGCTTTGGAGAAGAATCAACTTTAAGCGGCGACCTTCCTGTTTAAACTTTGAACATCCTTGATGTTCCGAGGGGCCGCAATATCTCGAATATATTTGATCTTCTTTGGATCGACTTCGGTGCCTAAGGAATTGACAATGAAACCCAAGAATTTTCCTGAGGCAACCCCAAAGAAGCATTTCAGGGGATTAAGTTTCATGTCGTATTGGCGCAGGATGTTCTGAGAGGCCTGAATAGTGAGGAGTCGAGAGTTAACTAGGGACAAGCGATTGTGGGGTCGATGCCCCGCATGTCCGAGTAGGTCCAAGCAAACGCGTCTAGGTTGGCCCTCAAGAAATCCACAAGATCTTCTTTTATTATGGGGTGAAGTCGTTATCTGACTTTTAAGACCTTTGATGGGTCGTCGGGCTAACCGGAATGTCCACAATTGGTTCAACCGGGGTAACCCTCTCGTAGTCGGACTCTTCATCCTCCCTTGGATCGAGATCATCAGAAAGATGGCAGTGGCGCTTGATCCAAGTCTCAAACAATTTAGATTGCTATGCGGAGATGGTCTTGGCGCAAGAAGACAGAGGCATGGCCTTTCCTTTCTCCTTATTGCACGCGTTCTTCCATTATATCGTGTAACAATCTCGAGAGGTAGCTTTATCACCTTTAACCTGCCGATCCCGTTCTCCATTAGGAACTTCATTAGGAGAGACCATGGTGACATGAAAACTCAGAATTTTGTATGGAAGGGATGTCCAATGAAGACATTGTAGGGGGAGACAATGTCGATAACCACGAAAGTGAGGACTCGGACCCGACTTCGATCCCCGTCCCCAAGTTCAATAGGTAGGTCGATTATACCCACCAGGTGATTAGAAGATCTGTTGAAGCCGTAGATGATGGCATTTCAAGGTTTCAAGTCCTTGGTTTCAAATTAAACCTTATATGATCATAGGAAGCTCTGAAGATAATGTTGACTGAACTTCCCGAGTTCATCAATACCCTTTGGAAAAAAGTAGAACCAATCTAAATTGTGATTACGAGAGGGTCTGTGGTTGGGATCTTAATTCCCGTAGACTTTCTTTTGCGGAAGACGATATCGTCTTACATTATTTTCTGGAATTTGGCGGGGATGGATTCGTCCATAGTGGAGCAAGCTTCATAGGTGGAGTGCTTTATAGAGCTCAAGTTCTCCTCCATTTTTCATAAGGTTTCATGTGTGGGGTAAGGCATGCCATAGATAGTATTGATCACATTGTCCCGCCTTTAGTTAGACGAACCAGAACTACTTTGGCAGGTGCAGAGGCATGGGTGTAGAACGATCCGAGGTTGCATCGGGAAGAAGAGGGTCTTGAACGTATTGCTCAACCTGCTTCTCGCGGATAAGCTTTTCGATTGCATCTTTGAGTTGACGACAATTGTTGGTATCGTGCTTATACATGTCGTGGTATCAACAGTACCTATCGGAGTTATTCTCGCATTTTGTGAACTACCTAGAATTTGGTTGCATATACTGGAGCATGTTACACGTCTCCAAGTAGATCGTCTCCAAGTCTCCATTCAGCGGAGTGTAGGTCTCATATGCTTGGTTTTTGTTGCGGTCGCCCTGACTGCCACTGTTTGGTCTTGGTTTGTAAGGAGCTGCTCCTTTATCTTTGTCGGAGGGTTCTCCAATTTGTTTCCCCTTGATGTTGTCGTTGGTGGTATCGCCATATGGGCTGTTGGAATGGTTGGTCTGGGAAATTCGGTTATGTCTCGCTTCTTCCTTACACAAGAACTGCACGACTTTATCGCATAAAGCGTAGGGACTCTTAGGCTGTTTTCTGTCTATCTAGGCCCCGAATTCTAAAGTGGGGGGAACGCCCTTTGCAAGTTAGATAATCATGGTACAAGGCTCTAGGTCATCGACCTCGGCAACAGTACTATTAAACCGCGATATGTAGCTCTTAAGTGACTTGGCCGGTCCTTAGTAAAGGTTAGATAGACTAAAGGCATTTTCGAAGTTAGGACTTGCATTCTAATTTGCTTGACCAATTCTGTGGACAGTTGGCCAAAGTTGTCGATAGAGTGGAGCGGCAAGCGAGAGAAGTAGAATAAAGTTGTTCTTGATAAGACTGGGAAGCACTTGCATTTGACGAGGTTTGTGGCCCGATTGGTGTCCATTTTCCATTTATAGAGGTTTAGGAAGTGCACAGGGGTCGGTCATCATAGAGGGGCATTTGTGGCTTGTAGAACATCATGGTCACTCGACTGCTTATACGATCCTAGTGAAGGGAGTACGCATTAAGTGGGTTTCCCACGAGTCATTGGTGTTCCCTCACATTTCTCTCATGACCCTTCGGACCATGTCAGGGAGATAGATTGGATGCGGGTCTTCCGATGGGATCCATTCGTTTTCACGGACTTCAGGAGTTCTGTTCCGCGGTCACTGTGACAGCCCACGTCCGTTAATGTCACTCACTAAGGGAATGCATTAAGTTCCGTGAAGCGTTATAGGTAATCAGACACAAAATAATTACAAGACAGATATAAATAAGATACAATCGAAAATTTAAATTTGTATTTCAATAAAAATATCGTGGTCCACAATTTCATAAGTCACAAAAACCATTACAACAAAATACCTTCTGTCTTGCATCATCAGAGTACATAAGTAAATAAAAGGAATAATTCCCCAAATGAAAGAGTTAAGCCATAGTAGAAACAAGAACTTGAGCCATACATCAGAAATAGCTCCTAGCAAGGTTATATCTGAATCCTAACTAAGCCTGGGTGTTTCCTCACTGAGGACCTAGGGGGAAGAAACAAGGAGAAACAAAAAGGGTTAGACATTAAGCATGGCGAGTCTAGTTACTTTTGGCCAGTAGATAAATAAAAGTAACATGATAGGCATATAAGTAGAAAAGGGAGATCACTACATAAATGGCAGGTGTGACAAGGTAAGCAAGATAAGGTATACGTGCCTCACTAATGATTACTCCGCACTATTACTAGTATATCCAAAAAGAGATGATCCCTCCAACTATAAGGTGGTAGACATAGGTATACGTCAAAATGTATCCTAACTACTACCTTGATCGATCGGCTCACTAACCCTCGTAGATACCTTATGCTGGCTCCACAGTAGGAGGTATCACTTCCTAAAGTAGCAACCCGTAATAACCCGGAAATTCTGAACCAGTTTAAAATTTTTGTTTTGGCAATTTTAGCGAATTTTGAATATTTAAAATAGATTATTTTAAATAATATCGACGAGAAATTTATTTTGAATATAATTAGAACGTATATATTTATACGCGTCGTCGTTAGAATATAAATATTTATATATAATTATAAAAGGAATTGAAAATGGCGCGGTAGTTCGATAATTCGATTTCAAACTTCAATTGAATGTACCGGGTGCAAAACAACCCGGATTTTAACGAAACCAAAAATGATAGGATCTAATTGATAATATCTTTCCAACGAATCCGAAAAATTGAAATTTCATAATGGGAATCAAAAGATATGTCCAGTTGAAAATTCTGAATAGTCGCTATGGAATTCAGGCCCTTAAAAATGGGAATTTTGCAAATGACCTCGGAATTCGACGAAACCACTTTTGTTGGGTCTGTGATGTTAAGTTATTGCTAGGTTTCAAATTTCATAATTTTTCGAATCAATATGTGAGTGTGGCAAAGGAAAACGCGTTTGACCAGTTTCAGTTGATTTTAATCGACTGGAAATTGGCCATTTTTCAAACAGTCTCAGAATTCAACGAAACTAGTTTTGTTAGGAATGTATCGTCAATACGAAGATAGAAAATATTTTTCTGGAATTTTTCTAGTTAGTATGTGACCCCGGAAAATTGAAATACGCGTTCAAATTCAATATATAGAGTTATATGTTGAATTTGACGAAAACTGATCGAAACGATCGAATCAGCTTGCGATACATATCCCATTGTGTTCGGAACGGGGGTAAAACGCTAGGGACGACAGTCGGTGGGCCTCGTTTTGAGTTCAAATGCAAAGTCAACTTTAGGAGTGTTAAATTAAATAAATAATTATAATTATATAATATCTGCCAACCCCCTCTCTCTTCCTCCACACAGTCAAACCCTTCAGTCAAAATTAAAAAAAAAAAAAAGAACGCGCCTCCTCCTCGTCGTGGAACCCCGCCTCTCCTCCCCTGGACCACCGCCCTCCACCTGACGTCGCTCCCCCTTCCTCCTCCTCCCATCGCCTCGCCCTGTTTTCCACTTGAAGACCCTCCATCCCTAGAACCTCCGCGCCGTGAACCCCACGACACCCCCTACCAGAAACCCTAGCGCAACCGCCCAATCAACCCCTTCCTTCCTGGCGCCCTCCACCTGACGTCGCTCCACCCTGAAGACCACCGACCCCTCTCGCTCCCCTCGTTCTCTCTCTCCCCTACTTCGAATCGCCCCAAATTCCGCTCCACCCTGAAGATCGACGCACTGTAGACCCAGGAGCTCCTCCACCCTCCGGCGAATTGCAGCAGCTCCCCTCCTTCTCTGTAAAGGTCGGATCAGTGAGTTTTCCTTTCGATTTTAACTCCTTAAAACTTTGATTTTTAGGATAGTAAAGCGGCGATTTTTATACGAAATATCTTTGTAAATAAAGAAGTGATTTTTAACGTGTAAAAGGAATGATTTTTACTCGTTTGAATAGCAAATATAGTGGAGATTTTTAAATATGAAAAGATTAGATTTTTTTAAAAGTGAAAAGACGATATTTTTAAAAGTGAAAAGACGATATTTTTAAAAGTGAAAAGACGATATTTTTAAAAAGTGAAAAGATTATATTTTAAAAATAGAAAAGGCGAAATCTTTATATGAAGAATAGCGTGATAAAAATATAATCATTACTATATGAACATCGATGTGAAAATATAATTTTTATCTATATAGTAGCGGTGTGAAAATAGAAATTTTATCCATATAGCGAAATAATAAAAATTCGATTTTTATATATTGAATAGCGTAATAAAAATTCGATTTTTATATATTGAATAGCATAATAAAAATTCGATCTTTATATATTGAATAGCATAGTAAAAATTCCATTTTTATATATTGAATAGCGAAGTGAAAATTCGATTTTTAAATGTATGAAGCGATTATAAAAATATGATTTTTAAGTTGATAGTGAATAAATAAAAATGTGATTTTTATTTTAAAGACATCAAAATATAAAAATATGTGATTTTTATATATGTAGTGGCTTCGGGCAACGAAGATGACAAAAATGCGAGAACGACGAAGATTTCTCCAAAAGAAGAGTCAAGATGATTGGATAGCTTTAGGTGAGAATTTCTCACCTTTCAATTTCTTTTCTAGTTATATTTATATACTAGGATGCAGACGGTGCTTAGTAGCACCCGACACAATTGTCCACAAACCATGGACTTGTTTGTTTGATTGCAAAAATTAGTTAGATTATTTGATTGAAATTGAATTGTTTTGTGAAATGAATGGATTTGATTGATGTGTGAATGGCGTGGACCTTCACTGGACCGGGGATAAGGCTAGGCCTCGTCCTGTTTCTAGTATCATGCCGTTATGCCGCCGAAATTTTTCTAAAATATGTTAGAAAAATAAAAAATATCATTTTTTTTAAAGAATGAACTGAATAGAAATTCATATGCTGAAATAAAATGTTTTATCGTTAAAAATATAATTGTTAACGTGAAAGTGAATAAATAAATATTTATAAACAAATCGGCCGATCTGTTTATGTACACCTATTTGAATGACGTTGATTGGGTCGATAAATTTTACACATCGCCCAACTGCACAAATAAAATCTGTGTTTGATTGTTTGAAACCCCACACGGGTGTTGGGATGAAATTTGAAGTTCACTCATCCTGATTGATTAAATATGTCAATCGATTGATTGACAGGCTGTTATAAGCGTTAGATATTTATATTTGATGCTTATACAGTGTAGTGCACCTTGGTTGATGGTTGATTATTTTTCAATGCTATTATATACGTGTGATGTATGAAAATCCATATAATTAACATTGTATGGTGATTGATTGGGCCTCATTCCAATTTAGAAATAAAGAATATTATAAAATAAAGGTTCATGTGTTGACTGTACTCATCCGTTGAGATTAGTCATGTGTTGAACGAAGTATTTTAATAATAAAATTTACATCTTTATAATAGAAAGGTTCATGTGTTGACTGTACTCATCCGTTGAGATTAGTCATGTGTTGAACGAAATAATTTAACAAAAATAGTCTCACGTGGACAGTACTCATTCGTTGAGATTAGTCGTGTGTTGACAAAAATAAATATTCATTTGTTGACTAGAATAAAGGAATATATGAAGCCGTGTTTATTAGATTGATGCCATTTTGACGTGAACGATATTTATATCGATTTTATTCATTTTAAAATGAATATTGAAAAGTAATTTTGAAATCGAATATTTTGAAACGAAATGAATTGAATTGAAAACGATTTCGAAATGAATTGAATTGAAAACGATTTCGAAATGAATTGAATTGAAAACGATTTCGAAATAAATTGAATTGAAAACGATTTCGAAATGAATTGAAAACGATTTCGAAATGAATTGAATTGAAAACGATTTCGAAATGAATTGAATTGAAAACGATTTCGAAATGAATTGAATTGAAAACGATTTCGAAATGAATTGAATTGAAAACGATTTCGATATGAATTGAATTGAAAACGATTTCAAAAGGAATTGAATAGAAAACGAATTTGATTTCAATTGAATATATAACGAATTTGAATCGAATAGAAAACCAATTTGAATTGAATCGAATAGAAAACCAATTTGAATTGAATCGAATAGAAAACCACTTTGAATTGGATCGAATTGAAAACGAATTCGAATTGAATTTAAACGAAGTGAAATGAATTCAAATTGAATTGAAATTTGAATTGAATAGAAATGAATTTTAAAACGAATTTACAAAGAAGAATTCAATTTTGCTTTGGAATGAAATGGAGGTTGAAATTGTTTTTGAAACGAATTCAAAACTATTTATAAAATTCGTTTGAATAAAAATCGACGAAATATATATTATATACATTATATATATAATATAATGGCCTGAATAGAACGCGCCGCGCCGCGGCAGTTCGTGAATTTCGACCATTTATTTCAAACGGACATTACGGGAGATCCGACCGTCGGATTCTCCTAAAACCGGAACCGTTGGGTTCGTATCGAATAGAGCTTTCTAACGAATATTTGAAATTCAAAATCTAATGGTTGGATGTAGAGATACGTCCAAATCAAATTTGAAAAAGGTCGCTATAAGTGCAGTTCGATGGCCGTTGATGGAAATCGACTGTACGGGCCTTGATAAAATTATTAAAAATATCAATAATTTGTGTAAAATAATAAGAAATGACTTGGGAAAATTTGGGATGAAAAACTCCATATTTGGAAAGATAAAAATGGGTTTTTATCGAAATGAACTAGTTTTGAACTAAATTTAAAACCCAATTATTTTTAAAATAAATAAATTAGATTTAAAAAGGGGTTTTAAATAATCGGAATTTCTAATATATTTGGTTGGATTTGAAATGGGTTTATCGTGAACGGTGTTTTAAACAACACTAGTTCTTTAACCCGACGATAAATAGAATGTGATTTGGGTTTGTCGTGAACTGTGTTTTAAATAACACCTAGTTCTTTAACCCAGTAAAAGGAGTTCTAATGAATCTGTAATTAGATTGAAATGTGAATCTATAATCTAAATTATCAAATTTAGAAATGAGCGAGAATGGAGTATCGCCAGTTTTGCTCCAAAGCGATAGTTAAATCTTTAATTAGATTTGAACGTGAAATGGTAATTAATTTTACCGATAACACCATGGTGTTAGATATGGAGTATCACCAGTTTTGCTTCATGGGATGAATAGGTTGGGATTGGGAAATAAAATAAATAATTACTTCGGTGTGGTTCGCTAATCCCGACTAGTTTGGAAAAAACCATAATTTGGTTTGAAATGACATCCAAAGGATGATTAAAGGATAAATTTAAAGAATTTATCTTGGATAAAATTAATGGGAACCTTTCCCTGAGAATATGAATTGGAATGAGGCGTATGTTGTGTTTGTCTAACATTTGTTTTAATATACGCGGGTTGTTCGGAAAGGCCGGGTTTATACCCATTCTGAATAACTGATTCGACGATATGTCGAAGATGAAGACGGTGGTTGAAGACCGGAAGTCTTCACATCATTTGGATAATTACTGACGATCCTGATTGGACTGTACACCCAAGAGGATGGAAATAGTTGGTGGTCGTCCAGACGTACTTGGATATGGATGGATATGCGAGGAAAGTGCCTCCGGTTTCGTTCAGACCTAGAACGGACTTGTAAATGGATTGTGTGTCTGACATTGGATTTTATTCTGTGTTGATTGATTTCTGTTAAATATACATCTATTTGGCGGCGGAGAATTTATTCTTTTTCTTAACGCCCTTCTCTGAGACGTACGAGCTTAGAGGTTGTATATCAATGGACATCAGTCGCATAGCATGAATTGCCTGTGTGGCACGCTAAGATGCAATGATCAAGGCTTTTGTTGAAAAGCAGAGTCTTGTGGTTGATGATCAAAGCACAGCCTACGTGGCAGCTTTGTGTATAACATGAATTCGCGAGCCTCACACCTCGGTATGAGTCAAAAACGGGATACGGACTGCAGGGAGAGCACGACGTTTCTTTCTAGCTTTGGTGGTGTCAGTGACTTACCAGCCCTGACATTGATATACTTTTCACCTATGTGGTTGTTGGATGAGGCGCCTCGATTTTAGGTCTGTAAGGACCGGGAAACGTGTGTTCAGGCATAATTAATCCTCTAACGTAAGTGAGGACCGGCCCTGAAGATCCAAGGATTGCCTAGAGTGCGTAGTCCTGGGACATTTGCTACATTGTCTCGAACGCGGAGAGGAGCTTGCCCCTTGCCTCGACTCATGACGGAAACCCAATTTCCAATACGAGATATTTCGGCTTTATTTGTAGAGCCTAGTATGGCGACATAGTAGCATGGGATGCTATGCCGTCTATGATTTATATTTATGATTGAAATTGTTTTGACACTATACACTTATTATAGTATCAAATGATTTGTTTTAAACGTATCAAGCATGTTTGGCTATTATAAGGGAAAACCCTATCCTCCGGCTTGCGTTGCATTGTGTGATGGGACCTGGGTCTTATAATAGCTTCATTTTTCGAAAAAGCATTGCGCTGTTTATTATATGCACTTGTATTCTTGGTAGGGGTGTAAATCGGTCGGACCGGACCGGACGGAGGTATGTTCAGTTTCTGTCCTAAAAAAAATCGGACCGAACACTGATCGGACCAAAAAATTTCTCGGACAAATTTCGTTGTCCTAATTCGTGTCCTAAATAAAATCGATCGGACACGGACATGTTCGGACCGATCGGACTCGGTCGGACATGGCTATTTATATCACATTTTGTACATTTTACTATATTTTCTCTCAACTATATGTCGAATTACAAGTAATTCGGACGAATTCGGACGAGCTCGGACCGGACATGATTTTTTTTCGTACAAATTTTGTTGTCCTAACCCGTGTCCTAAATGAAAATCGGACGGACTCGGACGGACGTATTTCGGTCACGGACACGAACGGACGTCGGACATTCGAACAAAATTTACAGCCCTAATTCTTGGGAGGAAACCCATTCCGTGTTATACGGCGTGGTCCCTTGAATTACTCTTTTTTAAAGTAAAGTTTTAAATAACTGTTTTAGTTCTCACACCAGTCACATGACTGACCTGGAGTTTATTGTTTTAACCTAAACTCTGGGTGCCCCTATTTTCCGCACGGGCAGCTAGTAGTTTTGGTTTTGCAGATTTATATTCACAGGATCCTGGTTTACAGCTGGAATGATATCCGGAAAGCTCTGTATCCGTATATCACCTTCAGTTGTGCTTTGTATTATTTTCCGCTGCTATGTAACTTATTGTTAATCTCTGATATTTATCGAATGTAATTTATTCATTATACTCTGTATATTCTTGTATTTGATAGGAATAATAGCAATGAAATGTTCTTCCGTCTGCGTTCTATTTTGTCATGTTCTCAAACGATCAGGGGTTTCGAACGGTCAAGATCGGTTTAACGACTAATTCGGATCGAGCGAAATTCCAGGCCGTCAAATTTGGTATCAGAGCTTTGGTTTACCGAGCTCGAGAATAAGACACATTAGAACCATATGAAAGAATTCATCAGATATTGGATTAGTAATATCCAATTAGAATGACTCGTTAGAGATAGGATCAGTAGTATCCTAGAACGAGTGTGAAGAGTATATTTTCCAAATGAAAACAATTTTGTTTTGAAAATTTAAATCGTTTTATACGTATTTGATTATTTATTTATTTTGAATATGGACAATCTAGTATATAAAGGTTTTGCATATACGCGTCATGAACGTATATTCGAAGTTTTAATATATTAGATAGATATAGGGTCACATTCTAGTCGCCCGGGCCTGATTCTGATGATTGACGCGTCATCATCAGTAATTAGTTTCGTGTTTCGAAGGTGTGCTTTCTATATGTTTCCATTAGACTGGTGTGAGAACCAAAACTTATATAGATAGACACATTGTTGTGAATTGGCATCAAAAACATGATTTTAGTATATATATCAAAATTATGAATTTGAAACGTTAATTCACTAATTGATTGATGTTTGTGTTGTTTGTCTATTTCTTTGACAATTTTGAACCATTATGCCTAATTGCATCAAATATTGAATTATATTGAAATTAGTCGCATTTGCTTGCATGTAACACCCCGGATTTTTCCGTTAACAGTAAATTAACAAATTAAAGTATAATTAAATTGTAACAGAAAAATTAAGGGAAACGGACATCACCATTGCGTTCGTCTCGGAATTCTGCTTGAGATAGAGTCCGAGTTTGCGCAAAACGGATAACGTATGAAGAAGATATCTTTAATTTAAATATTACAGCAAAACATGAAAAAAGAGAAGTAAGGAGAGGACAATAATTATTATTATTCTAAGACTTATTAACAAAAGCCTCTGTAGCTCAGTTGGTTAAGGCATTGGATTTGTAGCATGGAGGTCGGGGGTTCGAACCCCGGCGGCGACATAATTTTTATCTCTGTTTTAGAGAGGGCCAACTGAGCATGCAAATACATGTACGTATACAAATCCAAATTTTGAAAGGATAAGAACGTACATATAAGGAAATAAAGAAAATATATGTATATATATGAGAATATATATATATATATGCAAAAATATATGTATACAATAGATAAAATTCAAATAGACTAAAACAGCTCAATTTAAAGTTTAATTTTTGAAAATCGAACCCAGTCCCTCCTGGCTGGCCTGGTCTGTGTTTGGTCGAATTTCTGTGGTCTGCTTGGTCATTAGGGCTAGGTGGCGGGTTTTTATTGGTCTCTCTTCCTAATGAATGGCTACGATCTAACCTAGCAACATCAATGGTTCTAATCAATTCCTAACCTCTATATAAACAACCCTAGACTAAACCCTAATCTATTCATTCAAATTAAGAGCATAGCCGCCATGTTGCTGAGGAACGACTAAGAGTAGCCGCCATCTAGAGAGAGAGGATTAGGGAGAAAGTTCTAAAGCCTAAAGCAATTCAAGCAACCTAAAGCTAATCAATTCAACAAAGGAATCATATCTCTTAATTAGAGAATTTCCCGCAACCATTGTAAGTAGAGTATTACTTTGGTATGAACAAATGATTGTGTAGATATGTATGCTTGAATTGTGGCAATGAAATTCGTATTTGTGCGATTTATATACTTTTGGATATTCTGAATTATGTCATTCAATTATAAAGAACTACATGCGGTAGTTCTATGCAAATATACGTTTGGAATATTGCGCAAATTATGTAGTCTATGTTGAAGCTACATGTATGTAGTTGATTGAAATTCATGCAAGTTTGGGGCTTTGTTATTATGCCATCATGATGTCTATTTTGTGCATAAATCATTTTGCAAGTAATTGAGACAAGTTTGGTTGTTATAGTTCATATGAAACTATGTTGGAATTTTGACACCATAATCCATGTATTAAGTCATGCTTTTGCAAAACTTATGAATATGGCTAGGCTATGAATGATATTGGGCATAATTGAAATTCATGATTAAGTCTATCTTGTTTAAAAGAATTATCTGATGACATATGTGAGACATGGCTAAGTTAGACACAAAAATCCCTTTTTTGCAAGTTAAAAGCAAACACCATGATTAGGAATATTTATGCATAAGTATACCATCATTATGTGATTAAATTTAATTAAGTTGAACTATGCTTTTGTGTTAGTAACAAAGTATCCTCTTTGTAAACATGTAGAAACCTTATGAACATGACTTGTTTATATTTATGCCATGAACAAATTTAACTATACCTATGCCATGTTTATGCTAGAAGTATTTATGCCATGCTTATGTTTGACATTATGCCATGTTTATGCTAGAAGTATTTATGCCATGCTTATGTTTGACATTATGCCATGTTTATGCTAGAAGTATTTATGCCATGCTTATATTTGACATTATGCCATGTTTATGCTAGAAGTATTTATGCCATGCTTATGTTTGACATTATGCCATGTTTATGCTAGAAGTATTTATGCCATGCTTATGTTTGACATTATGCCATGTTTATGCTAGAAGTATTTATGTCATGCTTATGTTTGACATTATGCCATGTTTATGCTAGAAGTATTTATGCCATGCTTATGTTTGACATTATGCCATGTTTATGCTAGAAGTATTTATGCCATGTTTGACATTATGCCATGTTTATGCTAAAAGTATTTATTCCATGCTTATGTTTGACATTATGCCTAAGTAAAAATATAGGTTCATGGGTCAATAATGATATCTCAATTACAAGTTCACATGCTTTGATTCATGTCACCTATGTTACCACTATGCAAGTACACCAGTTTCTATTATGTATTTCCAACGTCATATGCAAGTTCATGCGCTCACCTTCCCCTCTTTGTGTATGTAATCACGCTTTAAGCCTCCCCTTTTCGCATGGCTAAATTGGGCTTTAAAAGGCTAAGCCCAATATATATAAACGGACGTGTAAAACGGGGGAAAATAATGTTGGGTTAAAATTACTAATGAATGAAAACTAAAGTAGAAGGGCCCAAATTCAAGTATGGGTTGGGCCCATGATTGGTGTAACCTTTACACCATTAACTTAATAATAGGCCGCAAATATTTACATATAAGAAATAAAGAAGAATGACAAGATATATAAATGTAGAAAATACGATATGTTTAACCCGAGGTTGGATTGAGTTGTGATGTAAACCTGCCCGGAACCGCCCGGCTGTCCAGTAGTCACAACAATACCTATCCAATGTGGGAGGTTAAACATGGAGCCCAGCAAGGACCCGAGGTTAGACTGAGTTGTGGCGTAAGACTGCCCGGAACCAACCGGCAACAGGCAGCCACAACAATACCTGTCTAATGTGAGAGGTCAGGGCCTTAATAAGACAATTAAGGCTGAGTCAGGATTGTTAGGATTAAGTGAACTAAAGACTTAATCAAAATGGAACATGCTAAACTAAACGGGCTGGTGGGGTTAGGTTAGGAAACACTTAACCAACTTAGCATGTTGGCTAGAGATAGAAAACCTAGTAACGGGGGACCCTTTTCAGCAGTAACCCTAGAAGGTGTATCAGGATACCCTGAAACTAGGCAGGGTGGGGCACGATTACTGGGCTGATTGTAAGAGGTCAAATCGACGGCGGTGGTGTAGCAGTGTAGGTTCTAACGGTGTGCGGGCGTGCACGCACTCCGGCGCAGAAAAATAAAGCACTGGACACCAGTAGCATACCTTTGCACTCTAAGGTTGTGTCGGGTTGCCACTATGGGACTTGATACACCCCATGGTGGGACCAGCATAGGTAACTACAGACATCGGGGGCCGTAAGACACATGTAACTATGCGAGTAGGAGCCGATCATCGTAGAATGGATCACATCACCCTGATTTTGGGGTGCAAATTGGAAACTAGTTTATATGGGTTCAGAGATTAACATGGGGTACGATAGTATATTCGACCCTAGATAACTTAACCAAGTTTATAATGTTGCCCACTTCCTGTTTTACTTATCATACCCAGTTCTTTATTCATAGACAAAGTAGTACTAGACTTACTCAGGCTTTATGTCTGACTCTATTTTTCTTTCGTCTTCTTTCTTCCGTTCCCCCCCCCCCCCAAGGTCCTCAGGGAGGGAACACCGCAGCTTGACCTACCTCAACATCCAGCTTGAAGAAGAGAAATGTATTGCTTGGACTTTCCTGTTTTGAACTATGGCTATGGACAATCCACTATGGGGCTTTGGCAGTTTGTCTATGTTTTATTTATGCTTCTTTAAAAAAATAATGTACTCAAGACAGATTATGAAGTGTTATGTTATGTTTTTGGAAAGGATGTTGTTGTAACACGTATTTGACTTTATGAAATAAAGTTTGTTGTTCTTCCGCTGTTTACAAATATGTGTTCTTATATCTGTCTTGTATATCTGTGACTTGTACTTATAAACCTCCACCAAAATTAGGGCATTCCCTTTGAGAGTGACCCTAACGGAGGTGGGGTGTTTCACTTGGTATCAGAGCATAGGTTTACCAGATAAGATAAAAAGTTTTGAAAATTATTTTCAAAAAGGAAATTTAAAGAAGCATTTTTAAAAGAAAAATGTTATTTTTATTTTAAAAAGGCAAAGTCCACTCCCCAAAGCCATAGGTACTATCTCTTATCCTTCGTTTTGAATCTATCCTTTCTGTTTCAGCATGTCTGGAGACCTTACTCCCCAGCTGCTGACGCTTTCACTCCTCCTCCTCCACGTGAATCAGCAAGTGGAAGAGTCCCAGAGTAGGAAGACGAATAATAGTCAAACAAGAAAGGATCGTAACAGTAATAATAAGAAACGAGAAAAAAGGAAATGCAATTTTTGTGGTACGGAGGGGCACATAGCCAAGGATTGTAGAAAGAGGAAAAGAAAGCAAGGAGAATGTTTTCATTGTGGGGAGACTGGACACATCAACAAAGACTGCCCTGAGAAGACAGACTTTGAGAAAGGCGGGAAAGACAACAAGTCCCGAGAGAAGAGGAAGTGTAGATTCTGTAGCAAAGTGGGGCACTTAGCGAAAGATTGCCGGAAAAAGAAGGCCAAGGAGAATGGTGGGTGCTTTTCTTGCGGTGAGACAGGCCATAGGGCTAAGGACTGCCCAAAGAAACGAGGACAGGGGCAGGGCACTGGATCCACCCCAGGGGCACAGGTTCATGTGCTAGAAGCGCCACCATTGCAACAGCGAGGTATAAATACTTCTGTAGAAAGTGTAGTTTATCTTTATGATCACCCCGTTCGCACTTTGTTTGATTCTGGCGCATCACACTCCTTTATCTCGTCTGCTTTAGTAGAATCTCTGCACCTAAAAACTAGTACGGTAGAGGACCCCTTAATTGTTTCAAACCCAATTGGGGGCCCAGCTCATTTGTCTATGATCTGTGTGGATTTGAAAATTTCTATCCTAAGTGTTGAATTTCTATGTAGTGCCTTTGTTTTGGGCTTTTCGGGGTATGGTTTGATTTTGGGTATGGATTGGCTATCCCGTAATGGGGCCATCCTTGATTGTGAGAAAAGGGTTGTTAGGCTCCTAACCCAGCTCGGTAATACTTTGGAAATTTCTTGAAATCCCTCGTATGCGGTTATGCTTAGTTATCTTGAATCGCTAGATGCCTCTGTTGAAAATTTGAAATCAGTTAGAGTGGTCCGGGAATATCCGGATGTCTTTAAAGAGGTGAAGGGCTTGCCTCCGAAGCGGGAAATAGACTTCCGCATATATCTTGTAGATAATGCAAAGCCCGTTGCGTTGCCCGTTAGACACATGGCTCCACGAGAAAGGAAAGAGCTCAGTAAACAGATTAAAGAGCTTCTAGAAAAGGGGTTCATTAGTAGGAGCATTTCAGAATAGGGCGCTCCAGTAGTGTTCGCCACTAAGGCTGAAGGTTCATTTCGCTGATGCATGAGTTGTAAAGAATCACCTTAGTAAGTACATTTGGCTACATAGTTGACATTTGTTTATTTTCAAGAGATAATTCATCTATGTGGAATACCTTCTAGTAAGTGAACAAGATCCAAGATTCACTAATGAATTTTGGAGAGCTTGCATGGAACCATGAGTACGCAGTTAAGGCTTGAGCCAAGTATACTAGAAGGAGAATAAGTGAAAGAGGAACGAGAGGCAAGGGTTCCAACTCATATTTTGGAAACAAGAATTAAGAAGCTACGAAATAGTGAAGTTAAAGGCATACAAAGCATAATGGAGTTAAGCTCAAGGAAGTGCGACTTAGAAGATTGAAGACTAGATTCGTGCATCGTATCTCTTCTTAAGAGTATATCCTTGATTCCTCTCTTCCTGTAGAGCTTACTTGCATGGTATCTTTTCTGTATATCCTCTCGGTCCCATTCTCAATCCAATTTCCGTTGCAAACCCCATAGGGAGTATGACTCATCTGTTAGTAACACATGTTGGGGCTCGAGGGTGTTCATTGGTTTGACTAAAGTTCTTGGGTTTTATAGGATACAGATTGGTTTTAGGAAGGGACTCCCTTGTGACCTAAAAGGAGTCCATCATGCTTAGTTGCCTAGAATCATATATGGTGGTTGGGTTGAGAAATTCTTTGGGTGTCAGTCTGATGTTGATTTCGGTCTTCGGGGCTGATGCTTAGAGAGTTCTTCTCCTAATCAATATATATGTGGCATAGGTTTTCAGTTTTGACATTGCCTAATAGGCACAAAGTTTTACTTGCTTCATTCGACTATACCTTTAGATAGGAACAATTAGGAAAATGTCCTATAGATTAGAGCTACCCGAGAAGTTGGCTGGAGTCCACAACGTCTTCCACGTTTCACATCTCCGAAAATGTCTACATGAGTCTGCTGAAGTGGTAGAGCCAAATATCCTAGAAGAAGCTGAAGTGGAACGCAAAGCAACCGTGAAGAAAAGTTCCAACCCGCATACTAGGAACGGAAGTGAAGAAGCTACGCAACCGCGAAGTCAAACTCGTCAAAGTTCAGTGGAGCGACGCCGAGGGAGACGCGACTTGGGAAACTGAAGCTAGAATACGCACTGCTTACCCTTTTCTTTTCGAGGGTACGTCCTTGATCTTTCTTCTTCCTTAAGTTCCGCTTTTATCTATCTTTTTAGGAATATCTCCTCGACCTTATCTTTTAGATAGAAACCTTTTGGATGAAAACATGTAATTGAAACATGTTATGTATGATGGTTGCAAGTGGTTGCAAGTGATTGCTAGTAGTTGCTCGTGGCTGCATATACACACACAATCTAGGTTTTAGATCGGCTCAGTCACTTCATATTGCATATGCATATATGTTTGCACTCGTATATGGTTGAATTGTAATGTGTTGTCATATGGATGTTGCATTTGTATGAAAGATTGTGCACCCATGTAGAATCATGAATAGGAAAAATCTGCATACATAATGGATACATGGCACTTACATGATTCGCATTAAGGAGGTCAACTGAATCAGTAGACCGCCTGATTTTGCATTAGATAAGTTCATGAACACACACACTTTGCATATGATCATGAAGCATTAGAAGTCTTTTAAGGACAATGGATGCTCGTGTTTGATGGATGAGTAGATGGATGATTGAATGTTAGGATTTACATTCTTCCTAAACTTGAAGATTTCGGGGACGAAATCCTTTTAAGTGGGGGAGAATGTAACACCCCGGATTTTTCCGTTAACAGTAAATTAACAAATTAAAGTATAATTAAATTGTAACAGAAAAATTAAGGGAAACGGACATCACCATTGCGTTCGTCTCGGAATTCTGCTTGAGATAGAGTCCGAGTTTGCGCAAAACGGATAACGTATGAAGAAGATATCTTTAATTTAAATATTACAGCAAAACATGAAAAAAGAGAAGTAAGGAGAGGACAATAATTATTATTATTCTAAGACTTATTAACAAAAGCCTCTGTAGCTCAGTTGGTTAAGGCATTGGATTTGTAGCATGGAGGTCGGGGGTTCGAACCCCGGCGGCGACATAATTTTTATCTCTGTTTTAGAGAGGGCCAACTGAGCATGCAAATACATGTACGTATACAAATTCAAATTTTGAAAGGATAAGAACGTACATATAAGGAAATAAAGAAAATATATGTATATATATGAGAATATATATATATATATGCAAAAATATATGTATACAATAGATAAAATTCAAATAGACTAAAACAGCTCAATTTAAAGTTTAATTTTTGAAAATCGAACCCAGTCCCTCCTGGCTGGCCTGGTCTGTGTTTGGTCGAATTTCTGTGGTCTGCTTGGTCATTAGGGCTAGGTGGCGGGTTTTTATTGGTCTCTCTTCCTAATGAATGGCTACGATCTAACCTAGCAACATCAATGGTTCTAATCAATTCCTAACCTCTATATAAACAACCCTAGACTAAACCCTAATCTATTCATTCAAATTAAGAGCATAGCCGCCATGTTGCTGAGGAACGACTAAGAGTAGCCGCCATCTAGAGAGAGAGGATTAGGGAGAAAGTTCTAAAGCCTAAAGCAATTCAAGCAACCTAAAGCTAATCAATTCAACAAAGGAATCATATCTCTTAATTAGAGAATTTGCCGCAACCATTGTAAGTAGAGTATTACTTTGGTATGAACAAATGATTGTGTAGATATGTATGCTTGAATTGTGATAATGAAATTCGTATTTGTGCGATTTATATACTTTTGGATATTCTGAATTATGTCATTCAATTATAAAGAACTACATGCGGTAGTTCTATGCAAATATACGTTTGGAATATTGCGCAAATTATGTAGTCTATGTTGAAGCTACATGTATGTAGTTGATTGAAATTCATGCAAGTTTGGGGCTTTGTTATTATGCCATCATGATGTCTATTTTGTGCATAAATCATTTTGCAAGTAATTGAGACAAGTTTGGTTGTTATAGTTCATATGAAACTATGTTGGAATTTTGACACCATAATCCATGTATTAAGTCATGCTTTTGCAAAACTTATGAATATGGCTAGGCTATGAATGATATTGGGCATAATTGAAATTCATGATTAAGTCTATCTTGTTTAAAAGAATTATCTGATGACATATGTGAGACATGGCTAAGTTAGACACAAAAATCCCTTTTTTGCAAGTTAAAAGCAAACACCATGATTAGGAATATTTATGCATAAGTATACCATCGTTATGTGATTAAATTTAATTAAGTTGAACTATGCTTTTGTGTTAGTAACAAAGTATCCTCTTTGTAAACATGTAGAAACCTTATGAACATGACTTGTTTATATTTATGCCATGAACAAATTTAACTATACCTATGCCATGTTTATGCTAGAAGTATTTATGCCATGCTTATGTTTGACATTATGCCATGTTTATGCTAGAAGTATTTATGCCATGCTTATGTTTGACATTATGCCATGTTTATGCTAGAAGTATTTATGCCATGCTTATATTTGACATTATGCCATGTTTATGCTAGAAGTATTTATGCCATGCTTATGTTTGACATTATGCCATGTTTATGCTAGAAGTATTTATGCCATGCTTATGTTTGACATTATGCCATGTTTATGCTAGAAGTATTTATGTCATGCTTATGTTTGACATTATGCCATGTTTATGCTAGAAGTATTTATGCCATGCTTATGTTTGACATTATGCCATGTTTATGCTAGAAGTATTTATGCCATGTTTATGCTAAAAGTATTTATGCCATGCTTATGTTTGACATTATGCCTAAGTAAAAATATAGGTTCATGGGTCAATAATGATATCTCAATTACAAGTTCACATGCTTTGATTCATGTCACCTATGTTACCACTATGCAAGTACACCAGTTTCTATTATGTATTTCCAACGTCATATGCAAGTTCATGCGCTCACCTTCCCCTCTTTGTGTATGTAATCACGCTTTAAGCCTCCCCTTTTCGCATGGCTAAATTGGGCTTTAAAAGGCTAAGCCCAATATATATAAACGGACGTGTAAAACGGGGGAAAATAATGTTGGGTTAAAATTACTAATGAGTGAAAACTAAAGTAGAAGGGCCCAAATTCAAGTATGGGTTGGGCCCATGATTGGTGTAACCTTTACACCATTAACTTAATAATAGGCCGCAAATATTTACATATAAGAAATAAAGAAGAATGACAAGATATATAAATGTAGAAAATACGATATGTTTACCCGAGGTTGGATTGAGTTGTGATGTAAACCTGCCCGGAACCGCCCGACTGTCCAGTAGTCACAACAATACCTATCCAATGTGGGAGGTTAAACATGGAGCCCAGCAAGGACCCGAGGTTAGACTGAGTTGTGGCGTAAGACTGCCCGGAACCAACCGGCAACAGGCAGCCACAACAATACCTGTCTAATGTGAGAGGTCAGGGCCTTAATAAGACAATTAAGGCTGAGTCAGGATTGTTAGGATTAAGTGAACTAAAGACTTAATCAAAATGGAACATGCTAAACTAAACGGACTGGTGGGGTTAGGTTAGGAAACACTTAACCAACTTAGCATGTTGGCTAGAGATAGAAAACCTAGTAATGGGGGACCCTTTTCAGCAGTAACCCTAGAAGGTGTATCAGGATACCCTGAAACTAGGCAGGGTGGGGCACGATTACTGGGCTGATTGTAAGAGGTCAAATCGACGGCGGTGGTGTAGCAGTGTAGGTTCTAACGGTGTGCGGGCGTGCACGCACTCCGGCGTAGAAAAATAAAGCACTGGACACCAGTAGCATACCTTTGCACTCTAAGGTTGTGTCGGGTTGCCACTATGGGACTTGATACACCCCATGGTGGGACCAGCATAGGTAACTACAGACATCGGGGGCCGTAAGACACATGTAACTATGCGAGTAGGAGCCGATCATCGTAGAATGGATCACATCACCCTGATTTTGGGGTGCAAATTGGAAACTAGTTTATATGGGTTCAGAGATTAACATGGGGTACGATAGTATATTCGACCCTAGATAACTTAACCAAGTTTATAATGTTGCCCACTTCCTGTTTTACTTATCATACCCAGTTCTTTATTCATAGACAAAGTAGTACTAGACTTACTCAGGCTTTATGTCTGACTCTATTTTTCTTTCGTCTTCTTTCTTCCGTTCCCCCCCCCCCCAAGGTCCTCAGGGAGGGAACACAGCAGCTTGACCTACCTCAACATCCAGCTTGAAGAAGAGAAATGTATTGCTTGGACTTTCCTGTTTTGAACTATGGCTTTGGACAATCCACTATGGGGCTTTGGCAGTTTGTCTATGTTTTATTTATGCTTCTTTAAAAAAAATAATGTACTCAAGACAGATTATGAAGTGTTATGTTATGTTTTTGGAAAGGATGTTGTTGTAACACGTATTTGACTTTATGAAATAAAGTTTGTTGTTCTTCCGCTGTTTACAAATATGTGTTCTTATATCTGTCTTGTATATCTGTGACTTGTACTTATAAACCTCCACCAAAATTAGGGCATTCCCTTTGAGAGTGACCCTAACGGAGGTGGGGTGTTTCATTGCATATACATATACTTACATTGAACAGGTCATAGCAAAGAGGCTAGAGCCGAAGAATAAAATTTGTTTGCCCAACAAATAGGTACATGTTTACTATAATTTACTGTTTTGTTTCGGTGATGATGATTTTATGAGCCTATTGGCTAGCCGCTTGGCTTTTTCTTTTTCTTTTTGAGATCAGAAGGCCTATATGGCAATTTCGGGATTTTCCCGTGGCTCCCGGTGCAGGGGAGGTTATGGCGAAATTTTTCGAAAATTTAGGGTGTTAGCCAAATTTTTGAAAATTTGAAAATTCTCAGAAACTGAAAAGTTGGAGAATGGAAGCCGGATCGAACGTAGAGTTTATTAATCAAACCACTTTCGACTTTGTTCCTTTTCGGGCACGAAAAGTTTTAAGTGGGGGAGATTGTAATAACCCGGAAATTCTGAACCAGTTTAAAATTTTTGTTTTGGCAATTTTAGCGAATTTTGAATATTTAAAATAGATTATTTTAAATAATATCGACGAGAAATTTATTTTGAATATAATTAGAACGTATATATTTATACGCGTCGTCGTTAGAATATAAATATTTATATATAATTATAAAAGGAATTGAAAATGGCGCGGTAGTTCGATAATTCGATTTCAAACTTCAATTGAATGTACCGGGTGCAAAACAACCCGGATTTTAACGAAACCAAAAATGATAGGATCTAATTGATAATATCTTTCCAACGAATCCGAAAAATTGAAATTTCATAACGGGAATCAAAAGATATGTCCAGTTGAAAATTCTGAATAGTCGCTATGGAATTCAGGCCCTTAAAAATGGGAATTTTGCAAATGACCTCGGAATTCGACGAAACCACTTTTGTTGGGTCCGTGATGTTAAGTTATTTCTAGGTTTCAAATTTCATAATTTTTCTAATCAATATGTGAGCGTGGCAAAGGAAAACGCGTTTGACCAGTTTCAGTTGATTTTAATCGACTGGAAATTGGCCATTTTTCAAACGGTCTCAGAATTCAACGAAACTAGTTTTGTTAGGACCGTATCGTCAATACGAAGATAGAAAATATTTTTCTGGAATTTTTCTAGTTAGTATGTGACCCCAGTAAATTGAAATGCGCGTTTAAATTCAATATATAGAGTTATATGTTGAATTTGACGAAAACTGATCGAAACGATCAAATCAGCTTGCGATACATATCCCATTGTGTTCGGAACGGGGGTAAAACGCTAGGGACGACAGTCGGTGGGCCTCGTTTTGAGTTCAAATGCAAAGTCAACTTTAGGAGTGTTAAATTAAATAAATAATTATAATTATATAATATCTCCCAACCCCCTCTCTCTTCCTCCACACAGTCAAACCCTTCAGTCAAAATAAAAAAAATATAAGAACGCGCCTCCTCCTCGTCGTGGAACCCCGCCTCTCCTCCCCTGGACCACCGCCCTCCACCTGACGTCGCTCCCCCTTCCTCCTCCTCCCATCGCCTCGCCCCGTTCTCACCTTGAAGACCCTCCAGCCCTAGAACCTCCGCGCCGTGAACCCCACGACACCCCCTACCAGAAACCCTAGCGCAACCGCCCAATCAACCCCTTCCTTCCTGGCGCCCTCCACCTGACGTCGCTCCACCCTGAAGACCACTGACCCCTCTCGCTCCCCTCGTTCTCTCTCTCCCCTACTTCGAATCGCCCCAAATTCTGCTCCACCCTGAAGATCGACGCACTGCAGACCCATGAGCTCCTCCACCCTCCGACGAATTGCAGCAGCTCCCCTCCTTCTCTGTAAAGGTCGGATCAGTGAGTTTTCCTTTCGATTTTAACTCCTTAAAACTTTGATTTTTAGTATAGTAAAGCGGCGATTTTTATACGAAATATCTTTGTAAATAAAGAAGTTATTTTTAACGTGTAAAAGGAATGATTTTACTCGTTTGAATAGCAAATATAGTGGAGATTTTTAAATATGAAAAGATTAGATTTTTTAAAAGTGAAAAGACGATATTTTTAAAAGTGAAAAGACGATATTTTTAAAAGTGAAAAGACGATATTTTTAAAAAGTGAAAAGATTAGATTTTAAAAATAGAAAAGGCGAAATCTTTATATGAAGAATAGCGTGATAAAAATATAATCTTTACTATATGAACATCGATGTGAAAATATAATTTTTATCTATATAGTAGCGGTGTGAAAATAGAAATTTTATCCATATAGCGAAATAATAAAAATTCGATTTTTATATATTGAATAGCATAATAAAAATTCGATTTTTATATATTGAATAGCATAATAAAATTTCGATCTTTATATATTGAATAACATAGTAAAATTTCCATTTTTATATATTGAATAGCGTAGTGAAAATTCGATTTTTAAATGTATGAAGCGATTATAAAAATATGATTTTTAAGTTGATAGTGAATAAATAAAAATGTGATTTTTATTTTAAAGACATCAAAATATAAAAATATGTGATTTTTATATATGTAGTGGCTTCGGGCAACGAAGATGACAAAAATGCGAGAACGACGAAGATTTCTCCAAAAGAAGAGTCAAGATGATTGGATAGCTTTCGGTGAGAATTTCTCACCTTTCAAATTCTTTTCTAGTTATATTTATATACTAGGATGCAGACGGTGCTTAGTAGCACCCGACACAATCGTCCACAGACCATGGACTTGTTTGTTTGATTGCAAAAATTAGTTAGATTATTTGATTGAAATTGAATTGTTTTGTGAAATGAATGGATTTGATTGATGTGTGAATGGCGTGGGCCTTCACTAGACCGGGGATAAGGCTAGGCCTCGTCCCATTTCTAGTATCGTGCCGTTATGCCACCGAAATTTTTCTAAAATATGTTAGAAAAATAAAAAATATCATTTTTTTTAAAGAATGAACTGAATAGAAATTCATATGCTGAAATAAAATGTTTTATCGTTAAAAATATAATTGTTAACGTGAAAGTGAATAAATAAATATTTATAAACAAATCGGCCGATCTGTTTATGAACACCTATTTGAATGACATTGATTGGGTCGATAAATTTTACACATCGCCCAACTGCACAAATAAAATCTGTGTTTGATTGTTTGAAACCCCACACGGGTGTTGGGAAGAAATTTGAAGTTCACTCATCCTGATTGATTTAATATGTCGATTGATTGATTGACAGGTTGTTATAAGCGTTAGATATTTATATTTGATGCTTATACAGTGTAGTGCACCTTGGTTGATGGTTGATTATTTTTCAATGCTATTATATACGTGTGATGTATGAAAATCCATATAATTAACATTGTATGGTGATTGATTGGGCCTCATTCCAATTTAGAAATAAAGAATATTATAAAATAAAGGCTCATGTGTTGACTGTACTCATCCGTTGAGATTAGTCATGTGTTGAACGAAGTATTTTAATAATAAAATTTACATCTTTATAATAGAAAGGTTCATGTGTTGACTGTACTCATCCGTTGAGATTAGTCATGTGTTGAACGAAATAAAAATAGTCTCACGTGGACAGTACTCATTCG
The DNA here is from genome assembly GCA_030737875.1 of Allium sativum. Taxonomy (NCBI): domain Eukaryota; kingdom Viridiplantae; phylum Streptophyta; class Magnoliopsida; order Asparagales; family Amaryllidaceae; genus Allium; species Allium sativum. The sequence goes on from CM060923.1 coordinate 655,205,123, forward strand.
TTGAGATTAGTCGTGTGTTGACAAAAATAAATATTCATTTGTTGACTAGAATAAAGGAATATATGAAGCCGTGTTGATTAGATTGACACCATTTTGACGTGAACGATATTTATATCGATTTTATTCATTTTAAAATGAATATTGAAAAGTAATTTTGAAATCGAATATTTTGAAACGAAATGAATTGAATTGAAAACGATTTCGAAATGAATTGAATTGAAAACGATTTCAAAATGAATTGAATTGAAAACGATTTCGAAATGAATTGAATTGAAAACGATTTCGAAATGAATTGAATGGAAAACGATTTTGAAATGAATTGTATTGAAAACGATTTCGAAATGAATTGAATTGAAAACGATTTCGAAATGAATTGAATTGAAAACGATTTCGAAAGGAATTGAATAGAAAACGAATTTGATTTCAATTGAATATATAACGAATTTGAATCAAATAGAAAACCAATTTGAATTGAATCGAATAGAAAACCAATTTGAATTGAATCGAATAGAAAACCAATTTGAATTGAATCGAATAGAAAACCACTTTGAATTGGATCGAATTGAAAACGAATTCGAATTGAATTTAAATGAAGTGAAATGAATTCAAATTGAATTGAAATTTGAATTGAATAGAAATGAATTTTAAAACGAATTTACAAAGAAGAATTCAATTTTTCTTTGGAATGAAATGGAGGTTGAAATTGTTTTTGAAACGAATTCAAAACTATTTATAAAATTCGTTTGAATAAAAATCGACGAAATATATATTATATACATTATATATATAATATAATGGCCTGAATAGAACGCGCCGCGCCGCGGCAGTTCGTGAATTTCGACCATTTATTTCAAACGGACATTACGGGATATCCGACCGTCGGATTCTCCTAAAACCGGAACCGTTGGGTTCGTATCGAAAAGAGCTTTCTAATGAATATTTGAAATTCAAAATCTAATGGTTGGATGTGGAGATACGTCCAAATCAAATTTGAAAAAGGTCGCTATAAGTGCAGTTCGATGGCCGTTGATGGAAATCGACTGTACGGGCCTTGATAAAATTATTAAAAATATCAATAATTTGTGTAAAGTCATAAGAAATGATTTGGGAAAATTTGGGATGAAAAACTCCATATTTGGAAAGATAAAAATGATTTTTTATCGAAATGAACTAGTTTTGAACTAAATTTAAAACCCAATTATTTTTAAAATAAATAAATTAGATTTAAAAAGGGGTTTTAAATAATCGGAATTTCTAATATATTTGGTTGGATTTGAAATGGGTTTATCGTGAACGGTGTTTTAAACAACACTTGTTCTTTAACCCGACGATAAATAGAATGTGATTTGGGTTTGTCGTGAACTGTGTTTTAAATAACACCTAGTTCTTTAACCCAGTAAAAGGAGTTCTAATGAATCTGTAATTAGATTGAAATGTGAATCTATAATCTAAATTATCAAATTTAGAAATGAGCGAGAATGGAGTATCGCCAGTTTTGCTCCAAAGCGATAGTTAAATCTTTAATTAGATTTGAACGTGAAATGGTAATTAATTTTACCGATAACACCATGGTGTTAGATATGGAGTATCACCAGTTTTGCTTCATGGGATGAATAGGTTGGGATTGGGAAATAAAATAAATAATTACTTCGGTGTGGTTCGCTAATCCCGACTAGTTTGGAAAAAACCATAATTTGGTTTGAAATGACATCCAAAGGATGATTAAAGGATAAATTTAAAGAATTTATCTTGGATAAAATTAATGGGAACCTTTCCCTGAGAATATGAATTGGAATGAGGCGTATGTTGTGTTTGTCTAACATTTGTTTTAATATACGCGGGTTGTTCGGAAAGGCCGGGTTTATACCCATTCTGAATAACCGATTCGACGATATGTCGAAGATGAAGACGGTGGTTGAAGACCGGAAGTCTTCACATCGTTTGGATAATTACTGACGATCCTGATTGGGCTGTACACCCAAGAGGATGGAAATAGTTGGTGGTCGTCCAGACGTACTTGGATATGGATGGATATGCGAGGAAAGTGCCTCCGGTTTCGTTCAGACCCAGAACGGACTTGTAAATGGATTGTGTGTCTGACATTGGATTTTATTCTGTGTTGATTGATTTCTATTAAATATACATCTGTTTGGCGGCGGAGAATTTATTCTTTTGCTTAACGCCCTTCTCTGAGACGTATGAGCTTAGAGGTTGTATATCAATGGACATCAGTCGCATAGCATGAATTGCCTGTGTGGCACGCTAAGATGCAATGATCAAGGCTTTTGTTGAAAAGCAGAGTCTTGTGGCTGATGATCAAAGCACAACCTACGTGGCAGCTTTGTGTATAACGTGAATTCGCGAGCCTCACACCTCGGTATGAGTCAAAAACGGGATACGGACTGCAGGGAGAGCACGACGTTTCTTTCTAGCTTTGGTGGTGTCAGTGACTTACTAGCCCTGACATTGATATACTTTTCACCTATGTGGTTGTTGGATGAGGCGCCTTGATTTTAGGTCTGTAAGGACCGGGAAACGTGTGTTCAGGCATAATTAATCCTCTAACGTAAGTGAGGACCGGCCCTGAAGATCCAAGGATTGCCCAGAGTGCGTAGTCCTGGGACATTTGCTATAGTGTCTCGAACGCGGAGAGGAGCTTGCCCCTTGCCTCGACTCATGACGGAAACCCAATTTCCAATACGAGATATTTCGGCTTTATTTGTAGAGCCTAGTATGGCGACATAGTAGCATGGGATGCTATGCCGTCTATGATTTATATTTATGATTGAAATTGTTTTGACACTATACACTTATTATAGTATCAAATGATTTGTTTTAAACGTATCAATCATGTTTGGCTATTACAAGGGAAAACCCTATCCTCCGGCTTGCGTTGCATTGTGTGATGGGACCTGGGTCTTATAATAGCTTCATTTTTCGAAAAAGAATTGCACTGTTTATTATATTCACTGGTATTCTTGGGAGGAAACCCGTTCCGTGTTATACGGCGTGGTCCCTTGAATTACTCTCTTTTAAAGTAAAGTTTTAAATAACTGTTTTAGTTCTCACACCAGTCACATGACTGACCTGGAGTTTATTGTTTTAACCTAAACTCTGGGTGCCCCTATTTTCCGCACGGGCAGCTAGTAGTTTTGGTTTTGCAGATTTATATTCACAGGATCCTGGTTTATAGCTGGAATGATATCCGGAAAGCTCTATATCCGTATATCAACTTCAGTTGTGCTTTGTATTATTTTCCGCTGCTATGTAACTTATTGTTAATCTCTGATATTTATCGAATGTAATTTATTCATTATACTCTGTATATTCTTGTATCTAATAGGAATAATAGCAATGAAATGTTCTTCCGTCTGCGTTCTATTTTGTCATGTTCTCAAACGATCAGGGGTTTCGAACGGTCTAGATCGGTTTAACGACTGATTCGGATCGAGCGAAATTCCAAGCCATCAAACAACCCCTTGTCGTAACAATGTGCACAACCATACCTATAGGTGTCACGGTCGTTTTATCCCCCTCTGCCCGGCTCATGCACGCACATTGCTCGGTCGGTTTGCGCCGCCCACACTGTCCTCCACGTTTGGATCTCTTACAATCAGTCAGTAAGCGTGCCCCTTCTCCGCCTAGTATGGAATAATTTGTTTGGTACCTACTCCGGGTTACTGAAAGAAATGGGTCCCACACATTATGATACAAGCTCACCCTTTTGTCTTGTATCCCCCACTAGGTTTTCACTGACTATGTATACCACTAGGTGTATTTAATTACATAGCCTTATTTATTTCTACCGGTTATGCTTACCTATATGTGTCTTTAATACATAACCCCTAATATTCCAACCGGTTATGCTTACCTAGAGGTGTCTTTAATTACATAACCCTATTACTTCTACAAGTTATGTTTACCCTAAGAGGTGTCTTTAATTACATAACTTTATTATTTCCACTGATTATGAATACCACTAGGTGTCTTTAATTACATAATCTTAACGGGTTAAGTTTGTGGGCCTATTACCCATACCCTCTTCAGATTTACTTAACCCACCCCTCAACCATGTTTACTTAACCCCAGCTTAAATTTAAGTTCGTACAATCCCTATGGATTAACATTAGGTTAAGTAGTCCAATTCTTTACCATGTCCATTTATGGTTTTGTAATGGGCCAAACCTCCCACATTAGGCCTACAACATATGGATACTGGATATGTCGGTCGGGTCTGTGCAGACTTATTCCACAGTTGGGCCTAACCTCGTGTCATAGCCCGATTCGTATTTACGTACTTAGACCTCCCACATTAGGTTTACCATTAATGGCTGCTGGATATGCCGGTCGGGTCTGGGCAGACTTCCACCACTAATGCAACCTAACCTCGTGTCATAAGTACAATTCGTAATGACATTTCATTTTTAATTAATTAATGAATTAATTAACCCTTTCTTTTATAGGTGTCAATACCTATTTTGCCCAATAATTTGAATTACATGTTCATAAATGTTCATATTCAAATTATGCTATATTTAATTAATTACTCCTTTCCTTTTATAGTTGTCAATACCTATTTAGCCAAATAATTTGAATTACATGTCCATAAATGTTCATACTCAAATTATGACATTTTTATCCCTTTTTCCCCCATTTCTTAACTAGCGCCCTCACAAAATTGGCAACATGCCTATGCTAGACAATAGCCTAGTCATAACCGATAATAGGGAAAATAATGGGAATATACTGTAATGATCATCTCTGCATAAACATAAATTTGTATGATAATAAGGTGAACATACATACTAGCATGAACATGAAATTTTCATCACAACAAGGTGGACGTAAAACTGATGAACTATAATGTCACAATATCTAAATTAGCCATTTTTGATGTCCAATTGATTTAAATCTAACCTGATAACATAGGGTGACAATTTAGATCACATAAAATGGATCTAACATGAATCATAGGGTGACAAATTTAGATCACATAGGATAGATCTAACATGAATCATAAGGTGATAATTTTAGATGACATAGGATAGATCTAACATGAATCATAAGGTGACAATTTTAGATCTCATAGGATAGATCTAACATGAATCATAAGGTGACAATTTATAGAATAGATCTAACATGATAATTTTAGATCACATACAATAGATCTACATACATCCGCATCGTAGCATATCATAAAAGTTACAACCCAAGATCCGTAATGATAACATAGTAGAACAATTAAATTGGATCCAAAGAAATTGATCTATCATAATATAGCATGAGATCTACCAATAACATAGATTTAAAGTCTACAACGTATCCACATCACAGTCTTTCATAGTTTCACTATTATTTATCTAAACCTAAAAGAAACTAGAACTCACTGTGATTGGATTGCTAAGATGATAGAAAAGGTGCTGAGTCTATGTTTGAATCTCAAAATTTGATATGCTTTAGAAGAAGATGAGAAATCCTAATTCAATCCAGAATCCAGTAAAGTCTGGCAACTATTGCTTTTCTTTAAAAAAACAAAGGATATGAGATATATTAATAGCTGTTGGGTTACAGAATTCGGTTGCCACCCCAGCCCTAATGAAATTGGGTCAGGTCACGGGTCATCACTCACTCGAAAAAGGCCCGAATACCCAGAAATTATTCTGGGCGCACTTTACAGGTGCGCCAGTGCAAAATTGCCTTGGCGCACTTGGAAAGTGCACCAGTTATACCCGGTTCTGATTTTCAACCTTTTATCATCCGTAACTCCTTCATATGTTACCCATTTTACGTAAACTAGGTATCTATCCTTACCAAAATTTCGAGACAGACGTAATGACGTAATCAGTTTCCCTTAATTCTCAATATTAAATTATTTGTTCTTTAATTTATCTTTTTTAATGTTGTTAAAAATTTGGGGTGTTGCGTTCTCCCCTACTCAAAGGATTTCGTCCCCGAAATCTTAAGTTGAGAAGAATGCATATCCTGCCATCCATCATCCATCTACTCAACCGTCAATCACTGGCATCCATTGTCCTTCTAATGCTTTCATGAAAATATGCAAAAGTGTGTGTATATGTCCCAACACTAATGCGAAAATCAGGCGGTCTACTGAGTCAGTTGACCTCCTTAATGCACTGTATGTTAGTGCCATGAATCCAATATGTTTGCAAATAAGCCTATTATAATATATAAGCTCTACATGTATGCGTACTCATTCATCCAAATGCAACATCCATATGCTAGTTCATCCATTTCCATCCATAAAAGAAAAGAAAATGCACACATATCCATATGCGGTATGAGAGTGATTGAGTCAATCTTAGTGCTTAATGTGAGTGTATATGAATCCACAGGCAACAACTAGCAAATACTTGCATCCATCAAACATAACATGTTTCAAACACATGTTTACATCAATAGGATTCCTATCTAAAGATCAAAAATACTATGGATAGGATGTACTCAAATGATAGAAACAAGTACTGATAAAGCTTTTGGAAAAAGGAGTTAAGAAAATACCCTCGAAGAGAAAAGGGTATGAAGCACGAATCTTGTCTTTGGTCTCCCAAATCGCATCCTCTGGGTTATCTCCCCACTGAACATTTAGCAACTTGATCTCTTTATTGCGTAGCTTCTGAAGTTCTCATCCCAGAATACGGGAAGGAACTCATCTGACAGCCGCCTCTCATTCCACTTCTATCTCTTCCAATATACTCAGCTCAACAACTTCCGCAGTGTCATGTAAGCACTTCCGCAGACGAGAAACATGGAAAACATCATGAACACCAGATAGATTTTCAGGAAGCTTTACTCTAAAGGCCATTTGGCCAATCCTCTCGGTTATGGGAAATGGTCCTACAAATCTTGGTGCCAACTTCCCTACTTATCCAAAGCGAATCACATTCTTAAGAGGTGATACTTTGATAAAAACCAAGTCTCCTACTTCAAATTCGAGGTCAGTCCTTTTGTCTGCATAGGATTTCTGTCTATCCTGAGCTGTCTTCATCCGCCATCGAATAAGATCAATCTTTTTGGACGTCTCTCTCACCATATCTAGTCCAAGTAATAATCTTTCTGAAGATTCCCACGAACAAGTTGGTGATCTACAGGGTCGTCCGTACAATGCTTAAAAGAGTTCCATGCCGACGTTGGCCTGATAGTTGTTGTTATAGGCAAACTCTGCTAAAGGAAGATGCTCTTCCCAAGTCCCTCTGAAGTTTAGGATACATAGCCTTAAAAGATCTTCTAAGATTATGTTCACCCTCTCCGTTTTCCCATCTGTCGGAGGATGATAAATGGTGCTAAAAATGCAATTGTGTACCTAATGCTTCTTGCAAGCTCTTCCAAAATTCATCGGTAAAGATGGGGTCACGACCGCTCACGATGCTGGAAGGAACTCCATGAAGACGAACTATCTCTCGGATATAAATTGTTGCTACCCATGATGTCGTCCTCTTGCTCTTAACTGGAATAAAGTGAGCGCTCTTAGTGAGTCTATCTACCACAACCCAGATACTGGTGTTGCCTTTCTTCAATCTAGGAAAACCATCTATGAAATCCATAGAGACGCACTCCCATTTCCATTGAGGAACCTTCAACGGATGAAGTAAACCACCAGGCTTCTTTAGCTCAGCTTTGACTTGCTGGCAAACTAAACATTGAGAAACAAATTCAACCACATCTTTCTTTATCCCAGCCCAAAAGAAAACCCTCTTCATGTCCCTGTACATCTTATCACCGCCTGGATGAATGGTCATCTTAGAATGGTGGGCTTCTTCTAGGACTGCCTTTATCAAGCTTCTGGTTTGAGGAACACAAAGCCTTCCATCTCATCGCAACCAACCCTTTTCATCTATGGCATATCTGCTGAGGTGACTAGAAGTCTCCCCTTTTCTGAGCTTATCCATGATGTCTAGAATCTGTGGGTCACCTTGTTGCGAAGCTCCTATCTAGTTTATAAGAGTCGGTCGTATCTCTAAGGATGCAAACAAATTAGGCAAAATCTCGATGGAGGGTCTAAAATTGAAAGCTGATATGAACTCCAAGTTCTTTGTTTCCTCAAACAGAGGACTTAGGGCCACCCTCTGCTTACTTAGTGCGTCTGCAACACATTACACTTGCCAGGGGTATAAGAAATCTCAAAATCATAAGAAGCAAGAAACTCCATCCACCGTTGTTGCTTTAAATTGAGATCCTTTTGCGAGAACAGATACTTGAGAGATTTATGATCAGTGTATAACTCGAACTTCTCTCCAAGTAAATAATGATGCCACGTCTTTCATGCAAACACTATGGAAGCTAACTCTAGATCATGGGTGGGGTATTTCTTTTCATGAACTCTCAGCTGTCTACCCTCATAACACACTACTTTCCCTTCTTGCATTAGAACCGCACCAAGCCCTGTACTGCATGTATCAGGGTAAACGGTAAACACTTTATTCCCGTCAGGTAAGGTCAAGACCAGGGCTATTGTCAGAGCCCTCTTCAGTTGTTGGAAAGCAATGTCACGGTGTATATTCTTAGAGAATGCCAAGTTCTTCTTCGTCAGCCTAGTGAGTGGGGTTGTTATCTTTGCGAAGTCCTTAATGAACTTGCTATAGTAACCTGCTAACCCAAGAAAGCTTCTCACCTTGGTTGCATTTTTAGGAACCTACCAATCTTGCACTGCAACCACCTTAACGGGATCTATAGCTATCCCTTCTTTGGAGACCACACGCCCTAAGAATCTCACCTCTTTTCTCCAAAAATGGCATTTGGCGAACTTTGCTTTAAGCTGATGGTCACGGAGAGTTTCTAAAATTTCTCTCAAATGCTGGGCATGCTCTTCTTCGCTTTTGGAGAAGGCCAAAATATCATCAACAAAGACTACCACAAACTTATTTAGGAACTCCCGAAACACCCTACTCAACAGATCGACAAAATAGGCGGGTGCATTCATCAGCCCAAAAAGGCATAAATAGCCATTCAAAGAAACCGTCCGGAATCCTAAAGGTAGTCTTATCTATGCTGTCCTCAGCCACCCTCAACTGTTGGAACCCCATGGCCAAGTCTAACTAGAAAAATACCGTGGCAGCAACAAGCTGATCAAATTAATCATCAATCCTCAAAAGCGGGTGCCTATTCTTCTTAGTGAGCTTTTTCAGCTCCCTATAATCAACACACAAATGAAGCGAACCATCCGCTTTAGTTGCGAATACCACTGGAGCACCCCATTCAGATATGCTTCGTCTGATAAACACTTTCTTATGTAGCTCCCCTACTTTCTTACTCAGCTCCCTCCTTTCACTTGGAGCCATTTGGTGCACTGGTAATGCAACTGGCTTTGCATTGTCCACCAGATATATGTGAAAGTCGACCTCGCGCCTTGGAGGTAAACCCCGAACCTTATCAAAAACATCGGAAAAATCCCAGACTACTTAAACATATTGCAGATCGTCGATAGATGCATCAAGAGACTCTAGGAAACTAAGCATCACCGACCCTTGTGGGTCACACGAAATATCGAGGGTTCTTCCATGACAAGTCGGAAGCCTAATAACCCTCTTCTCACAACCTAGAATGGCACCATACGTGGTAAGCCAATCCATTCCTAGAATCAATCCATAGCCCATGAACCCGAGCACATACGCGTCGCATTCAAACTCGACGCCTAACACTGATATTTTCAAACCTCGACAAATCATAGATAAATGAGCCGAACCACCAGTGGAGTTTGAAACATCTACGAGATCTACTACCATACTAGTAATTAAGTGCAGAGATTCAACTACAGTACTTGATATAAATGAATGTGAGGCATTAGAATCAAAAAATGTTCTAACAGGATGGTCTGCAAGAGAAATTAAACCTTCTACAGATATATTTTTTACCCCTATTAGGAGCACTGGTCGCGAGAGCATGCACCTGCCCTCCAGAATTTCCTGCCCTTTGACCTGGTCCCTGTGATCCCCATTTCTTTGGGCACTCTTTAACAAAGTGTCCGGCCTCTCCACAGTGGAAGCAAGAATTCTTTCTTCACTTACAGTCTTTAACCAAACGACCTTCCTTCCCACAATGGTGACATTTTCTCTTATCCTTGCCTTTATCATTTTTTTCCGCCCTTTCTGGGTCATACCTTTTTATTTTGTTTTTCCTCGACCTTAACTTCTTCCTTTTCAGATTTATTTGAACTTTAACTATGTTCCCTTCCCGGGCCATCATTTTTCTCATCCTTGGGTTGTACTCCTTAGCCTTAGCTTCCTTATTCTCCTTTTTACCATATTCGTGTAATGGGCCAACAAGTCTCTCGAAGGTTGCCTCCATCATACGGAATCCTTACGAAGCTCAAGAAAATTAGCCGTATGTGATAGTACTACAGTTCCAGATGGAGGTTAGGCACTTAATTGCCCTTCTATATGGGCCACAGTTTAAACATACCTATGGCATCATGCCGGAATGGGAACACCTTTCGGAAAGATTCGGTCCCCCAGACAAAAAGAGAAAAAAAAAGGAATCAAGTGGAGAATCGAGAGATACTTCCTATGGCTTTGGGGAAATATGTTTTTCAAAACAGACTTTTCTTTTTGAAAATGCTTTCTTTTAAAACCATTTTTAAAAAAAAAAATCAAAAACTTTTATCTAATATGGTAACCTTCAGCTCTGATACCAAGTGTGTCACCCCACGTCCGTTATTATCACTCACTAAGGGAATGCATTGAGTTCCATGAAGCGTTATAGGTAATCAGACACAGAATAATAACAAGACAGATATAAATAAGATAGCAGCGAAAATTTAAATTTTTATTTCAATAAAAATACCGTGGTCCACAATTTCATAAGTCCCAAAAACCATTACAACAAAATAACTTTTGTTTTGCATTATCAGAGTACATAAGTAAATAAAAAGCATAACTCCCCAAAATGAAAGAGTTAAGCCATAGTAGAGACAAGAATTTGAGCCATACTTCAGAATGAGCCCCTAGCAAGATGTATCTGAATCCTGACTAAGCCTGGGTGTTTCCTCCCTGTGGGCCTGGAAGGGGGGAGAAATGGAAGAAAGAAGGAGAAACAAAAGAGTCAGACATAAAGTCTGGTGAGTCTAGTTACTTTTAGCCAGTAGATAAATAGAAGTAACATGATAGGCATATAAAGTGGATAAGGGAGATCACTACATAAATGGCAGGTGTAACAAGGTAAGCAAGATAAGGTGTACTTGCCTTACTAATGATTACTCTACACTGTTACTAGTATATCTAGAAAGAGATGATCCCTCCAACTATAAGGTGGTAGACTTAAGGCATACGTCCAAATGTATCCTAACTACTTCCCTGATCAATCGGCTCCCTAACCCTCGTAGAGACCTTGTGTTGGCCCCACAGTAGGAGGTATCACTTCCTAAAGTGGCAACCCCTCGTCGTAACAATGTGCACAACCATATCTACAGGTGTCACAGTCATCTCATCCCCCTCTGCCCGGCTCATGCACGCACATGGCCCGGTCGGTTTGCGCCACCCACGCCGTCCTCCATGTTTGGATCTCTTACAATCAGTCGGTAAGCGTGCCCCTCCTCCGCCTAGTACGGAATACTTTGTTTGATACCTACTTTGGGTTACTGACTGAAATGGGTCCCATACAATATGATACAAGCTCTCCCCTTTGTCTTGTATCCCCCACTAGCTTTTCACTGACTATGTATACCACTAGGTGTCTGTAATTACATAGCTTTACTTATTTCTATCGGTTATGCTTACCTATAGGTGTCTTTCATACATAACCACTAGTCTTCCAACCGGTTATGCTTACCTATAGGTGTCTTTAATTACATAGCCCAGTTACTTCTACAAGTTATGTTTACCCTAAGAGGTGTCTTTAATTACATAACTTTATTATTTCTACCGATTATGTATACCACTAGGTGTCTTTAATTACATAATCTTTACGGGTTAAGTTTGTGGGCCTATTACCCATCCACTATTCAGATTTACTTAACCCACCCCTTAACCATGTTTACTTAAACCCCAACTTAAATTTAAGTTCATACAATCCCTATGGATTAACTTTACGTTAAGTAATCCAATTCTTTACCATGTCCATTTATGGTTTCGTAATGGGCCAGACCTCCCACATTTAGCCTACAACATGTGGATGCTGGATATGTCGATCGGGTCCGGGCAGACTTATTCCACAGTTGGGCCTAACCTCATGTCATAGCCCGATTCGTATTTATGTACTTAGACCTCCCATATTAGGTTTACCATTAGTGGCTGCTGGATATGCCGGTCAGGTCCGGGCAGACTTCCACCACTAATGCAACCTAACCTCGTGTCATAAGTACAATTACAATTCCTAATTGTAATTACTAGACATTCCATATTTAATTAATTAATCACTTAATTAACCCTTTCCTTCTATAGGTGTCAATACCTATTTTTCCCAATAATTTGAATTACATGTCCATAAATGTTCACATTCAAATTATGCTATTTTTAATTAATTTACCAATTAATTAATCCTTTCCTTTTATGGGTGTCAGTACCTATTATAACACCTCACGTCCATTAATTTCACTCTCAAAAGGAATGAATTAACTTTAATGGAGTATTATTGGTGAATAGAACAAAATACCACAAGACAGAAACATATATTAGTACTTGAAAATTTTAAAAACAACTTTTATGGCAGCGGAGAAATAGTTTGATTACAACAACATCATAAACCAACAGGAAAACCAAGTACACTTAGTAACGATCTTGACAAATTGTTTTCTTAGTACATAAAATAAAAAGCATAACCCCAACATAAGTAGCCATAAAGAGATGAGTTGAACTTTACTTTCAGCAATCCAAGCACTTTCAAAGAGAGAGAAAGATCCGAATCAAGCTCCACTAGCACTAGTCCCACCCTAAGAACCGGGGGAAAGGAAGAAAAGAGGCGAAAACAAAGGCGGTCAGACATAAAGTCTGGCGAGTACCATAACTTTAATGATATAATTATTAAAGTAATTAGGATAAGGCATTAACTGGTAGTAAAACAAGTGGGCAAGACCAAACAAACAAGAGGAATATTCTGGCGTTAATCTCGCTCCTAATCACTATAGGATAATTACTATACTGCACCACTACTAGTCACCCTAAAAGTTGATCCCGCCTACTGAACACAATAATTATAATGGTAGTTTAGTGTACCCCTAGTTGTCTTTATAGGTGCCGCCTGCCCCTGTCTCCACTAGTTGTACCTACTACCCTCATGCCATCGGCTCCCTATCTCGTAGATACCCGTGCTGGTCCCACCGTATGGTGTATCACTACGCAAAGTGGCAACCCGATACCACTAAAGATGCACGGCTTATATCTACATGATGCAACAACGTCTTACCTACCAGCCCAGGCCCACGCATGCACATGACCCCATCGAACTTGCGTTGCCACCATTAACCCGTTTTGACCTCTTACAATCAAACCCAGTAAGAGTGTACCGTCCTCGATCTAACTCGAGCTCACAAAGATACTTAATGGGTTACTAGTTTGAAATGGGTCCCCCATGCTTTACACAAGCTTTCCACCTATGCATGGTCCCCACTAGAATTTTCCACTTAACCCCTTCTTATTCATGTCTTCTTACATGTTTAAATTTGGTTAAGTATTTCTAATCGTATTTCACATGCCACCCATGTCACCCACTTAACCCCCATGTCCCACCACATGTTTATCTTGGTTAAGTGTTACTTAGTTCATTATAACCGTAACCTTTTAAGACCTCCCACATTAGACTCCCATTTGCAGTTGCTGGATTTGTCGGGCGGGTCCGGGCAGTCTTATACCGCAAACGTGTCTAACCTCGTGTCTTTACAATTGTTTTGCATTTAATTTATGCCTTCAACCTCTCACATTAGACTACCATTTGTGGTTGCTGGATTTGTCGGGCGGGTCCAGGCAGTCTTACACCACAAACGAGTCTAACCTCGTGTCTTAGGCGTTTATTATTACAAATTATTTCACCCCAATATGAATTTATTATCCCTATTCAAATTTTCAATAATTTCCAAATTAATTATGTCCATAATTGTCACCTAAATTATGTCCATACTTTTTAGGTATAAAAATTACACCAATTAATGTCTCAATTTAATTATATGCTTTTAAAGCCATTTTATGCCAATTGACAATTTACAAAATTAATATTTTCCCATTGTCCCTATGCTATTCGTACGTTCAAATATGAAATATGTTAGACTCGCAAATAGTTTAACTTATAAAAAAGAAACATCACAACTTGCATAACACATAAAAATAGATTTCACTTGCAAATAGGAAATCTAACATAAAATTGCATAGCCAACAATTTGCATAGACAATGGTCATATAGAATCATATATTTGCATAAACTACCATGGATATAAACATAGATCTAGACATGAAATTGTGAACTTGCATATATAAATTATGGGTCTCACTTAACTTGAATATGTTAATATATTTTTCTCCCAAAAATATGAATATAGTTTTTCACCTAAACTTGCATATGGTTTTCTACAACTTTCATATGAATTTATCACATGTTTTTGCATATAAACTAGCATATGTATATACTTGATTCACATAATAACTTGTGTACAATTCACATATAGACTTGCATAAGATTCATATTCAAACTAGCATACGATTGAACATCCCAAACTTGCATAAAATTAACATATTATTTGACATATGATTTAACATCCCAAACTTGCATAAGATTCACATACGAATTAACATATGTAAAAACGGACTTGCATAATATTCATGTTCAAACTAGCATATGATTTAACATCCCAAACTTACATAAGGTTTCACATACAAACTAGCATATGACTTACATCCCAAACTTGCATAAAATGAATCAAGTTAAACATGTATAATTGGGCCTATGAAATAGATCTACTAACATAAGTTAACAAAGTTCAACAACATCACGTGATTCAACAGACATGTTCTCATAATCCAATTACAACCCATCATAATTAAGTTATTAATTATATTGTGAAAGAAATAGTACTCACAAAGATAGGTTAGAGAAGAGAATGGTTTGTCCGTCTTTTGAATTAGAATTCATACTTGTTAAATCCTAAGCTTTAGGAAGGAGATCTATCCTAGCAGCAGCATGATGGCCATGAGACACATTTTGTTTTGATTTAGGGTTTGAATCTAGGCACTATTTTATAGAAGTTTGAATCAGCGTAAGCCATTGGATCATCATAGGAGCAAATCTAACCATCCAGACTAGATAGAGTTATCTAGAATAGCCACATCAGCCCTAAGGACTCAGTAGAGAGTCGGAAATCGTCACATTTTAGATTTGCCCGGGGGAGGGGTAGGTCGACCCCCTGGTCGACCTGCATGGGTAGGTCAACTCCCTGGTCGACCTGGCTCTTGGACAGGAGAATTCCTGCCCAAACTGCTTCCCTGTTTGAATTTTGAATTTCGAATTTATTCTGAACTGTTTAACTTATATAAAATTCTTGAAACTTCCAAAGTCCACAACTTCCTCATACGAAGTCCGATTTACGAAAACTTGGACTCTATTCCAAGCAAAATTTCGAGATGAACGTGATGGCATAACCCATTTCCCTTAATTCTCACTTTAATAATTAAGTATTCTTAAGATTGTTAATTTTAATATTCATAGAAAATTCAGGGTGTTACACCTATTTTGCTCAATAATTTGAATTACATGTCAATAAATGTTCATATTCAGATTATGCCATTTTTATCCCTTTTTCCCCTCGTTCTTTGACTAGCGCCCTCACAAAATTGGCAACGTGCCTACGCTAGACAATAGCTAAGTCGTAAACGATAATAGGGAAAATAATGGGAATATGCTAAAATGGTCATCTTGGCATAAACATAAACTTGTATGATAATAAGGTGAACGTACGTACTAGCATGGATATGAAATTTTCATCATAACAACGTGGACATAAAACTGATGAACTATGATGTCACAATATCAAAATTAGCCATTTTAGATGTCCAATCGATTTAAATCTAACATGATAACATAGGGTGACAATTTAGATCACATAAAATGGATCTAACATAAATCATAAGGTGACAAATTTAGATCACATTAGATAGATCTAACATGATTCATAAGGTGACAATTTTAGATCACATAGGATAGATCTAACATGGATCATATGGTGAGAATTTTAGATCTCATAGGATAGATCTAACATGAATCATACGGTGACAATTTTTGATCTCATAGGATAGATCTAACATGAATCATAAGGTGACAATTTATAGACCAGATCTAACATGATAATTTTAGATCACATAGAATAGATATACATACATCCGCATCATAGCATATCATAAAAGTTACAACCTAAGATCCATAATGATAACATAGTAGAACAATTGAATTGGATCCAAAGAAATAGATCTATCATAATATAGCATGAGATCTTCCAATAACATAGATTTAAAGTCTACAACGTATCCACATCACAGTCTTTCATAGTTTCACTATTATTTATCTTAACCAAAAAGCAACTAGAACTCACTGTGATTGGATTGCTAAGATGATAGAAAAGGTGCTGAGTCTATGTTTGAATCTCAGAATTTCGTATGCTTTAGAAGAAGATGAGAGATACTAATTCAGTCCACTATCCAGCAGAATCCGGCCACCATTGCTTTTCTTTGAAGAAAACAAAGGATATGAGATATATTTATAGCTGCTGGGTTAAAGAATTCGGATGCCACCTCAGCCCTAATGAAATTGGGTCGGGTCACGGGTCATCACTCACTCGAAAAAAGGCTCGAATACCCAGAAATTGTTCTGGGCGCACTTTACAGGTGCGCCAGTGCAAAACTGCCTTGGCGCACTTGGCAAGTGCGACAGTTATACCCGGTTCTGATTTTCAACTTTTTATCGTTTGTAACTCCTTCATATGTTACCGTTTTATGGAAACTAGGTGTCTATCCTAAACAGAATTTCGAGACGGACGTAATGATGTAATCAGTTTCCATAAATTCTTAATATTAAATTATTTTTCTTTAATTTGTCTTCTTTAAGGTCATTGAAAATTCGGGGTGTTACAGTCGCCTTCTACGATGCACAACTGGGTCATCCTTTTCCATGACGTCGATGTCGATGGTTTGGTTTTGATATGGGTGGTAAGGCTTAACAGGTTGGTGTGCATCTTGATTCGGAAGAACTTGGGCCTGTTGGACTGCTGGGAGAGTAGTTCCCTGATTTTGAGTGGCGATGGTTGGGTTTTGTCGAGGAGGTGGTCGGTTGCTCAAACCCGACTCGTCACTGATAATCAGCTAGGAAGGGTCACGGTACTGTTCTCCTTCGTTGTAAATGATAGATGTTCGGTCACCATTCCTATTTCCATTGTTGTGGTCGTTGGTATGAGCATTGGAGCGGATGACGACATTGCTGATGAGGCTAAACCTCCTTCTTTGATGTGGGCCCCTTGACTTGGAAGGGAAGGTTTCCGAGATAGTAAGTCGTGGTCGGGCGTTTTTCTGAGCAAATGGACGTTGAGCGATGATGTGTTGACTTTCTTGGAGTTGGCGCATAAGATCGATATTATTTCTCAACGCCTTATTGAGCTTGAGAGTTATGCTCTCATATTTCTAATTAAGAGCGTGGATCTACGCTTGTGTTATGGGAACTTTGGGGTCCACAGGAGGAAGGGTCTCGGTTGCAGCTGGGATATCTGCCGACTGAGGTTGCTGTGACGTTCCAGCTTCATCTGCAGCAGAAGAGCCGATCATTGCATTCTTTGGTCACTTTGCCATCGTAAGCAGACTTGATGGCAGGTTAGAGAAGGAAACTAAAGCACGTCGGAGTCGAGATGGTGATGTGCGATAAAGAAGCGAATTCGAGTTTTCTCAGTGAAAGGACCAGAATGTTGATGGCAAAATGTGTCGTAAACGCCCATGATTCTTAATTACTTAAGAATTATTGTTTTGTGTGGAAATATAAGTGTAGAAAGTAGTAAATAACACAAGAGATTTATAGTGGTTCAATCCCGTGAGGGGCCTGCGTCCACTTTGGAAGAGTCGCTGATTTTTTATTGATAATAAAGAGTTACAAGCTTGATACTATTACATGACATCCCTTTTTATACATTTCTAAGTAATTAGCAGTCATAGTTGTCATATGTGAATATTAGGAAAAAAAACACTTTTGCCCTTCTTCTTCCTCAAAGCATGGATGTCATTAAAGAGGTAACTTGGAGCTCTCAAGAGATATCAAATCAACTAAATTCCAACCAGTCTGAAGTGTGAGCTTGGGGGTATTTATAGTGAAGTGGTTAGGTGGGAGTAGGTAGAAGTAGGGGACTACAACAATAAACCTTGGATCCTGTAATGCAGGCCACCAAAAGCTCGGACCCCCTTTGTCCCTTCTCCGAAACTCATACCCCTAATTGGTGTATGAATTTCGTACCGCATGGGGTAAAAGTGATGCTTGAACGAATCTAGAGGAGTCGAGGTTAGTGAGACTCGGGGATTCTTAGAGTTCAAGGCATTTGTTCGGCAACGTTTTGAGGAGTGGTGAGGTTCCTGTCTGCGCGACCCCTTCTTGGCTCATTTTCTTAACTCCTTGGTGATACTGTAGACTTTAACACCGCGCAATATGCTGAGTCGAGCGTATCTTGCGTAGTATTGGGAACCAGACCAAAAGGTCGTTTAACAGTTTTTGTAAATGCAGAATTTTTATTTGAACAAGTTTTCAAGTAATTAAAGCATGTTTTAATTTTGAATTTGAAAATAAATAGTAACTTTAAAAAGTGAAGTTCGGTTTGGATATCTAGAATATGTTTTATCCAGATTTTATTATCCAAACTATCTTATTTATTTTTATTATGGAGTTCAAGAAAGTTTGGGTTTCAAAAGATGAAGTTTGAAAAATAATATTATTTTAATGATTTAAATAATATTATAATAATTAAATAATGAAATATTTGAATATAAAGTTAAATATTTTGAAAGCAATTCGACTTGGTTTTGAATATTGAAGTTTGGTCTAAATAGTACTACTTGCGCAGCGGTGGTTCGCGAATTTCGACCATTGACCTCAAATTGACGTACCGGGAGATCCGACCATTGGATTTTCCAAATATGAAAAACATTTAGCTCGAAATGAAAAGAGTTTTCAAATGCTAAAGAAAGTTTTACAATCCAAAGGTTCGATCTTGAAAAAAGTCAGAATCAAATTTGAATAAAAACAGCGCTAGTGCAGTTCCTGTTCCGAAATTGGATTTTATTGAAATAAGCTATTTTTAAATTATTAAAAATAGGAATTTTTAGCCTGCTTTATTACTAGCCCACCCAAAGCCCAGGACGTGAGCATAAAAATGGCTTTGATCAGCAAACACTTGGATGAAGTGAGAAAATCTTGGAGTTCACAATCTCGGATTTCATACCCTTGCGGATAGGGTAGGAGAACTGAACCTTATCCGCCTTTTACAGACTATGAATAGGGTAGGAGGACTAGACCCTATCCGCCTTTAACTGGTTGCAGAAAGGGAAGGAGGACTGGACCCTATCTGCCTTTCATTGGTTGTTGATAGGGTAGGAGGACAAGACCCTATCCGCCTTGGAACATTACTAGTTGTGGATAGCGTAGGAGTACTGGACCCGACTCGCCTTGGACATGGGCTGCACCGAAATGCATCTCCCCTTAGAGTTGAAGACATTGGATCAGGTCAAGGGAATGGAACTCGATCCACCTAAGGGGGTCTCCAATTACACACAGATCTGCACTCGTGGAAGCACCTGCTCGGGTCGGATGTAGAGTGGACCCGACCCGCCTGAACCTGAACTGGTTACATGAAAATATGGACCTATTACTTAGCCTATGAACTCAGATCGACTTCCACTTGCCAACCCACGATCTGAAGACTCTTTACCCGTGTTTTCCACTTCAATTCGAAATTGAAGGGATGCCCTCCATGTGGCATCCGACCCAGACCCCTTCTACAGCTATAAATACATGAAGATGTGCTCATTTTGAGGGGCTTTTTGGCCACATGAAGCTCTACATTCCCTATCCATGGCTGCCAACTATATTAGATTTCAAAATATGAGTGAGAAATATGATTGTTTTCAAGAGATTGAGTACCTTTAATCATTGTATTTGTAATTTTATATCGAATCAAAGAACTATAAAGTAGATGCAGGCTTGTTAACGCCGAACCACTATAAATCTCCTGTATCTAATTGATTTTCTATGTTTTTAGATTATTATTCTTCATTATTATCTAAAAATCCTAGTCAATTGGGTGTTAGTGTCATTTTTTGCTCTAACATTTTGGTGCTTTCAATAAGAAGATTGAATTTTCATCTTTCTGGATTATTGTTCTACAATTTGGATAGCCAAGTCCGAAGAGATGATCCACGTTTTCAACAGCATTAATGTTTCTGTCAATTTCAGCGAACCTGAATTCCTTGGCTCAAAGGAAATATAAGAGTCTACCAGCTATAGATCGGAATCATGCGAAGGGGTAGAAATCATTACCATTCGAAGTATACTTAGGGGTCGAATTCCAGAAAATGGAATGGATCAGAGAAGCAAGGTCTCCTGCAATGCTTCATCTTTCATCAAGCATGAGAATCAGGTCAAAACGAATGGGTCGAATGATTTCGACCCGACCCACCTGAATACCTGAAAGGAGCACTAGACATCATAGCTTCAAAGCAGCACATCCCTCCTCGATCCGACCCGACCTTCCCGATCCGACTCAACCTCCCCGATCTAAACCACGCTTCCCGATCCAACATTTTCGAACCGTAACTTGAAGGCAAATTCTGATACGACCTGATACAACTGTTTTGGGGGGAAAACATTTTTCAGATCGTTTCAAAGAAGGAACCGTGTTCCAGAATCAAATGAATAGGTCGATCACCACCGGGACTATGGGACCCCAGACTTCCACCAGCGCTGTGCCCAGACCCGTTGACGGTTCACCTTTAACTCGGCACTCGGCTCGCCTTCGTCTTGGCATATATTTTGGCCAACAGCAGTCATCAAAGCTTATCAATGAAGGTTAGATGGATAGTTTGAGAATAACATAGCAAAATGACAATGACTGGGATCCTTCCAAAAGTTATGACCCCTATTTATCGGTATTATTCAATCTGAGGAGCTATTGAGCAAATTCAGCATGCTAGCTATGACGGTATACAAGGGAAATATTGTTTCGTGGTAGCATCCTCTTTCAGCGTTCCGATGGTGTATAGACTTCACTAATGTGACTGATGTTGTTCCCGAATGAGTAGTGACCACCTGCTTTAAATGAATCAAACATGTGCAACCGGTGGAGTCTCGAATGACTTTGATATGGAGCAGTCCGGGTACTATTCCGATGATGACTCGAATGGTAACAACAATGGTCCTCAATGACGGGATACCAGAAAGCAACTAAGGATCCTAACACTACAAAGCTACACTTTACTTGTATGAGATGATGAAAGACATATGTCCTGCAGTTCACTCCTTGAAGAAATTAGCTAACCTTTACAATGTCTATCTGTTGTCAACCGCATCGATGAAGATTGATTTTCGCCAGATAAGGGTTACATCAACATACTTTGGTGCCCAAAGTCAGGTACCGGTTGAACCACCGCAATCCATGATTGGACCTATGGATCCTTAACCAGATGGTAGAAACTTGACTGCTCATCAGCCACCGTGCGACCAGCCATAGCAGAATTCAAAGCTTACATCACACCATTGTGTCTACTATTAAAATGCCCAACCGAAGCCGTAGTGGGAATGGTCTGTGGTGACTAAATTGTAGGAAGAGCCTGCTATTTGTCTAAATGGAAGATGCTATACAACGGAGATGGCGTGGAACCCAAGGATGCTTCTCTTCGTGCAAAGGAGCCATCGACATAGCAAACAAAGGAAGCGTCGCTGAAGGATTCGCCCGATGATCTGCCCAAAGACATAGATCCCAAAGAGGATGAGATTCAGGATGCGGAAGAGAGATACTTATTGTATAAACTATGGATATTCCGATTTATAATGACGACCTAGCAAAAGTTTATAAAATCGGATCTCAAAGGACTACCTCCATACGAGGGAACTAACAGATTTTCTACGATCCAATCTGGGCTTACTTGCATGGACCCATAGATGTGTGGGATTTTTCCATCCATAATGAGTCATGCGCTGAACATAAATTTCAAGTATCCTCCTGTCAAGCAAAGGAGGCATATGCTAGGCCTAGAGAGATCAGCTGCCTTAAAGGAAGAAGTTGAGAGGCAATGATGTTATATGAGATGTTACACATCCTGAGTGGATATCAAATCCCGTCCTTGTTAAGAAGGCCAATGAAGAATGGTGTACGAGGATCGATTTTTTAGATATGAACAAGGCTTTCCTAAAAGACAACTTCCCGTTACCTAGAACTGATCAACTAGTGGATTCAACGGTTGGACATGAACTTACCTCTCTCATCGATGCATATTCGGGTTACAACCAGATTCCTATGCACGTGTCTGATCAAGAACATACAAGTTTTATATAGACCTTGGGCTACACTGCTACGTAGTGATGCTCCACAACTATATTGGAAAGTTCATGGAAGTCTATGTAGATGATATGCTTGTAAGTCCAAGCAATCAACTGAGTACGTTTCAGATTTAGCAGAGAATTAAAGATGTTCAAAGCTTGGTAAGGAAGGTGGCAACACTGAGTAGATATTTTTCCAAAGCGACTGGCAAATGCAGCCCTTTCTTCGATTTGATAAAACGAGGAAAGCGTGAGTTTGTATGGATCTAATATTGCATTGAAGCATTTTAGAACCTGCTGAGTCATTTAGAAAGAACCCTGATATAGTCCAACCCAGTGGCTCACGATGATTTGTTTATATACTTAGTTGTATCATCACACGCAATCAGTTCGGCATTGTTCGTGAGGAGGATAGTATCCAAAGACTAGAGTATTATGTGAGCAAGAAGTTATCGGAGAAAAAGCGCAACTACCCAAAGATTGAGAAGCTCGCTTACAACTTACTAATTGCTTCAGAAAAACTCCGCTATTATTTCCAAGCTCATCTGATTGTAATATATATTGATCAGCCACTATGATAGGTCCTGCAACGACCTGAGGCATCTAGAAGGTTGCTCAAAGGGAACATCGAGCCGAGTCAATTTGATCTTAATTCCTCCCAAGGTTGTCCATACGAGGGCAATCGTTAGCCGACTTCATCACTAAATTCACCATTACTGAATAGGATGTATTAGGTAAAGAAGATGTTCCCTCAGAACGGAAGATGGAATCGAGTACCTCGAAGCTGTACACAGACGGTGGTCGAAATGATCGACGGTCCGACACCAGAGTCATGATA
The DNA here is from genome assembly GCA_030737875.1 of Allium sativum. Lineage (NCBI taxonomy): Eukaryota > Viridiplantae > Streptophyta > Magnoliopsida > Asparagales > Amaryllidaceae > Allium > Allium sativum. The sequence continues at coordinate 655,228,452 of CM060923.1, forward strand.
GTAACCCCTTAAGGACGGTAGATTTTCTATTCTTTTTGACTGGATTTTCACGTTACTGACAACGATTCCGAGTTCGAAAGGAGTTTCAAGAAAAGGGACCGCGACTTGCGACTTAACTATAAAGGGTCAACGGGCTATTGGACGACTTAGAGCATTATAGCTTGCCTCATATTCCGCGAACAAAAAATTGGAATACGGGAAAGCTGCCCAAGTTAACGAGTTCCATAATCCAGAAGATATTTAGATGATCACAATCAAGACATTCATGAATTGATCAGATGGAAGTTGATCCAGTGTTGGAGACTAATTTGAGATACAGTCATGGATGACCCTATAAAGAACTTGTTGCAACATGAAATTCTTCTAGCAAGAAAAAATGAAAGACATAACATCGTTCGTAAAGCCCCAAGACACAACATGCGAGGTGACATTGCTTATTTCCCTTGGAAGGTCATCTCAAGATAAACATCAACGAATCTTGTTGTTGAATTCACTGCCTTGAATGATTCGACAAAAGCCCTTGCCAAATTCCCTCTCAAAGGAAGATGTACACGATGGGACTTCTGGCGGGTAATGTTTTGACAATAGAATGTGAAGATTCACTATTTGACTACCTTCATTGATCATTCGTTGACTGATTTATGCTCCAGACGCAGGGGGTAACTCGAACATCTTAACATGGATTGCTCATGATTCCATTATCCAGTCCAAAGCTGATGCAACATTACCTTTCTTGACCGACTGCCTTGGTCTTGCCCAAAGATCGCGAGTTAAAGGTTTGGAGCACTTAGGCTTGAATGTTGATTGATTGTCCACATAACAACTCTTATTCCCGATGTGGGATAGAAGATATATGTGGATGGACGAGGCATGTCTATCTTCATCGCCCCCGCATCCACTTTTTGACATGGAAAGGGCCAAGCTTCTGCAAGCATGGATTTGTTTTTAGCCATATCCTGCTTCCTAGCATGGAAAGTGCGAAGTTTCTATAAGCATGGGGTCCTTACTCTCTTGCTAATTTCCATTATAGTATTGACAAGATGAGATGCTACCATTAGCGGTTTTGATCTTATTACATGATAATGATTCCTTGTCCTTGATGTGGGGGTGAGAAGGTGATTCAAAGGAGATGCGTTCTCATCATTCGTTTACCAGAGTCTACCAAACTGCCTTTATCATTCTAAGACCCTAATCAAGGTCTATTTATTCTTAAGACTGCCACCTCACAATAATTAGAAAAGATATTCATAATCAGCTAAGACTTTGGTAGTCATCCCCTGGCAGAAATAAGACGAGGCAAAATGGTGCAAAGAATGCACAATGCCATTTTCATTCAGAATGATATTCATTCCTTTAACAGGATCATTCTTTAACCATGACTCTTATTTTTGCATGATTTATGAGTAACTGATGTAATTAACTCGGATGAATTTATATTTTGATGGTGTAGGTAACCCGGATTTGGTACCGATTAGACTTCTAACACCTGCATGTAGAATTATGGAGCATTGCCATATCGAGCCCGACTGAACTGCTTGTTTACAAAGCCATGCCCTCTATTTGAGGAAACTTGTATAGCTCAAGGTGTATCTGATTTGACCGTCCACTCCTTGGCTCATGCGTGGCAGACCTCAAGAAAATTGTGTATTGATCTTTGCATTGGATCTAAATCCAACTCCAGATGGACGAGGTTCAACTGTCTATATGGCTCCATCCTATGCTCGATGCCCTTAAATAGCATGAATCCAAATAAAGGAGGCAGCACTGCCCCTTGATATACTTACTTTTCAATCATGCATTTTACTTTTACATGCTTCCTAAGTTATTGACATGACTAACTCATTTGATATGAATGATGCAGGTACCAGAAATTTGGTGCCAATCATTCCTCCCATAGATCGATTAGAGGAATACAAAGCTTTGGTGAATGGTATTTGACTGTTTGCCCGACTAACTCTCATCCTCAGAGCTTGGATAGGAGTGTAAACCCCATATGAGTTTGATAGGCACGCCAAATTAAAGTCTACTTGATCCCTAACTCTAACCCTGACTTACGAAGGGAAAGTATAAAGGACGAACAACGACATCTATCACACAGACTCCATCCCACGATTCGACAGGAAAAGAGAGGCTTGATCATTGCAGAGCCACCTCTACCCATGAATCGGAGATTAAGAGGAAGCGCCTTGGTGAGTGTGACATGGACACTTTCCCGATAAGCTCCATCCGCCAGAGTGAAGCGTGGAGCATGGATTAAACTCAAGTACGAGAGCAACACTCGAGCCGGCAGATTCCCGCTCTTGGAAATAGAGTACAGAAGGAAAGTCGGGGCAAATGACGTGATCGTTTGCCTGATCAACTCAAACTCTCTCGATATGAGAGTGAATATAAAGATGGGTATGATTGGTGCACCACGATTAAAGACCGCCTTAGCCACACTCCAACCTAGGCATACGATAGGAGAGTATAAAGGCACTGAGATCAAATGCTGGATAGATGGGCTTCTACCCCACTGAAGGATTAGGGGCAAGGCTGCAAGTTGAGCCTGAACTCTAACCTGGGCATATAACAGGACAATATAAAGGCGTTGAGAGAAAGTGCTAAAGGAAATGGGTTCATATCCCAATGAAGGATTGGGGGCAATATAATGTCAATCCTAATCAATACTGAACAATCCCTGGCCAGACACTTTATTCAAGATTGATTGGGGGGCATACACATCACACTCACTGTTGTATATTACTTAGTTTAGTAATAATTTTTTATTGTAGGAATTATTGTTTTCGGGGATGCTGGATTGGAACCCTTTGTGTGATTTTTGATGTGATTTATTGTTTATTACTTAGTTTAGTAATGTTTCGACTACAAGTATATTTGATTGAAATATATGAAAAACTTGTAAACATATGACATTGTAGGAATATTACTTCATTTACAGAATGTAGGTGTGTGCAATGTAATAAGACAAAAACGCGAGAGCCGCACTTACATATACTAATAAAGGGATGCGTTCGAAGAGTTGATGCAGATTCCTAAAACTAAGCTTTCTGGATGACTTAATGCAATGACCGAAAGGAGGCTTTAGGAGCGGGATGTTTGATAACATATCACGCAAGCTGAGGCAACGATAAAAAGGAAGCCTTGGGAGTGATATCTCAAGTAAAATGACTAGTACCATCTTGCAAGTACCCCAAACGGAAAATGCAATGACTCGAGCGCATAAGCTGTGCGGGGACCATGAGACAGATGCAAAGTGACCATCCACTAGCTGGTCCTAACCTACTTCCAGACTGGAAGGCTCATATAAGGCTAGACATGAATCAGCTATCGTATGCCATACAACAACTGGGTGTGACGCAACCACTTTGTCTCCAACCTTTCCCTTGATGAAGGGAGCAAGCAAGAGCACTCGAGGCGACTATGGTATAACTTTTAACTACTGGATTCCAATCCTCAGAGCTTGGATGGGAGACTAGAGAGTAGCATGGGCTGAATACCAACAAATCATTTTGACTCCAACTCTAACTCACGACGACTTGGTGAGGGTGTATGAATTCAGAGAAGACATGGATCTAAAGCTCACCACTCAGCAAGACCCCCACGATTGGGGGAACGGGATGCAAGCTTCGAGTAGCATGGTTCGATTACTCGATTACTTCTTGCACATTAACTATTCCCAGAGTACCGCAGGATCCCAGACTATAGCCAAAAGAATGACTCTTCAAGATTAACCGACATACATATGAGCAATAGATCATCATTCAGAATTAAGTGGAAGAAGCTTGATTGACAACTATTGCATATGCAGAGCCAAAAGGCCTGAGGTTGGCTTCCACCAACCTCAAGACTTCATACTGGAAGCACCAGCACTAAACTGGACAATTGGAGACAACTTCTCAGGGACGAAGGCCAGATTGCCAACATTATTTGATGCTTCACCAGAGGCGGCATATCTCAAGACAACATGGACAATGCTTACAACGGCAAGACCGATCCTAGCATGTATCTGATACGCTAAATGCACCGTACGGAAGTGCAATCGGCATTGGACAATGTCATGTCTAAGGGATTCCCTTCATCCCTGACTTACATTGTTGTTGTACAGCTTTGGTAGCTTGCATCTGAATTGATCAACCGCTGGAACGCATTGGACATCTGCTTCATTGAGCAGTCAAAGGTCCACATTTCTCGACCCAAGAACGTCATGTTACTCTATTAAACCAAACAGAGGTCCGACAAGACACTGTATTCATTCTCGAAAAGATTCAACGTTGAAGTGGCATCGATAGATTAACCTGAACTGTCCGGTGTTGATTACAGCAATATCCAGTATTTTGGATAACTCAGACTTCAAAGTCTTTTTGCATCGAGACCCACCAAGAGGCCTTGGCGGATTCATCTCTAAGGCAGGAAGATTCCTGCAAAAAGAGGATACTAAATTTGAGATCGAAGATCTCAATGTTTTCATGACAAAGAATGGAGGACCATCCATCTTGTGAAATGATAAGGGCAAGGCAAAGTCCTAGAAAAGAAGATTAGGCGATTCTAGAGAGAGTCAAGTTCACTAATCAAATTCACAATCTTGTTTGTTAAGCTCAATAGAATCGAGCATGAGAAATAGATTCAACAAAACGATGATGGCTATTTCAGATTATGTTAAAGCATAAACGAAGGGGCTCGAGTAACTCCATGACGAAATTCATTCGATTACACTTTGACAAGCTAACTCGACTCCGCGACTGATCTGATGAGAGTAACTAAGTTCATTGAAGCCCAGAAATGCAATCCTCACTTTTTGACTAATGAGAAGGAATAACACCAAAGAGAATCTGATTCAACCATTCGCGTACCATTCCAACTCTCATTAACTTGAGAAAGAGTACAGAACAACTTAGGCAACTAAGATTACTGAACCTACAATCCAACCCGATGGAAAAATGGAAAGTATAAAGGCTAGAAGACTGGATATCTGATTGACTTGGCCCGACACCCTACCGACGTTGGGGGAATAAGCACTGACTTTTCTTGTCCTCCACTGATGATGGGAGCATGAGCTTTAACTCACATGTTGCCTTTGGAGATGACCATGAATCGGTGCATGATTTAAAGCATATACTTTATATCTTCGGAGTATGATATGATTTGTCTTGATTGCTCAAGCGAGCCAGCTAACGGGTTAAACATGACTTCAAAGACTTGGTCCACAACTACACCAAATGGAAAGTGTGATAAACTCCTCTACTAGCTTACAAGTGTGATGATCATACTAGATAGTGGCTTGCATGTTTTCAGCAGCATCTTATACTGACTCATATGTGACCACGGGACTACAAAATGATCTGAAGTATTCGCAGATTTATTTTAATATAGTTCGAGGCAACCGTGGATTTCTAGTTTGCTATTGACATGATCCAGAGTGATCGTGGATTTCGGATTCCTTATTTTTACGATTCGATGCGATCGTGGAGTCCTAGATTATTATCCTGATAACGGGTTAGTCCGAATGAACAATTCATAAGCCAATTCTCAGGTGTTCTTCCCATATGCTAGTTTATAGCCCGAAGATTCTTATACTACCGCACGACTTGGATGACTACTTCATACATTGACTTGTATGGAAAAGAAAGTCGGACTCGACTAGGTGCTTAACTTGCATAGGAAGGGGTGACGTTTGGCAACGACCTATGTGTAAAAGCATACTCAGGAGCAACCGATCCAGCACAACTTATGATCAAAGAATTCGACCTCTTGATTCGACGAGGTTTAAATGATTGCTTGATCATTTCAACTACTCCAGCCATAGAATTTGGTTTGATAAGAACCAATGGAAGAAGTGTGAAATATGACAAGCCATTTATACGTGAAAATGTACGAGTGACAGCTACTCAAGAGGACAAGGCAATTTAATAAAGCCTTCTCAAGGGTGGACGACATTCCAGAAAGATACAACTCAACTTATTTAAAGCACATCTCATCTATGGTGATATACTTTAGGGGGGAATGTTAGCCTGCTTTGTGACCAAAGCACAGGACTTGAGCATAAAATGGCATTAATCGACGAACAATTGGATGAAGTGACAAAATCTTGGAGTTCACGATCTTGGATTTCATACCCTTGCGGATAGGGCAGGAGAATTGGAACCTATCCGCCTTTTACTTGCTGCGGATAGGGTAGGAGGATTGGACCATATCCTCCATTCACTGGTTGCGTATAGGGTAGGAGGGTGTTTTCGGCTCCCACTCTAGGAGTGGCAGTTGACTTTGATGTTTCAGGGCGGTCCGCCACTCCCAGAGCAGGTATTAGTTGATTCTATGTTTTCTGTTTCTTAGGGTTTTTTGTGTTTTCATCCATCCCCCTATCTTACTGCACCCCCTCCCCCCGTGACTGATGAAGGTTTCTAGTTGTGTAGGATTTGGTTTTCAGGTTGCCGATCAACGATGATTGATGTTGGGTGATGCTTTCCTATCTCTTCTCTAGCATGGATTACTGGATGCTATAGTCCAATAGATAGGTGATGGGTGATGTCTTCCTTCTTTCTACCGCCGAGAGTACATGGAGCAGGTTTGCCGGAGCATCGAAGCTTTGGGTGGAGTTGGTTTTGCCCTGCATTTCGCCGACTACTCTATCATCAGCATTTTCAGGAGGCTTTCTCTAAGAGGTCTGAAGGGATCTTCATGGTTTTTCTTCACCACACGATGTCGACCATCGCCTCCTCAGTAATTATTGGTCGTCTTCTGGGGCTCCTGGAGCCTTCACTTCTGCTTTTCTTTAGTATTATACCTTAGATTATATTAGGTTGTTTTGTTCCGCGGTTTTTTTTCCTTTGTTCAGTTTCTGTTGTTCATGTGTGTGCACGGTTTCTGCTGTGGTGGAAATCGTTTTTGTGGGCCGTTGGAGAATGGATTCTCCATTTTGGTATATTATATTATTTTTTATTAAAAATATATATAGGGCAGGAGGACTAAACCATATCTGGCTTGGATCATTACTTGATGTGGATAGGGTAGGAGTATTGGACCCAACCTGCCTTGGACATCGGCTGCACGGAAATGCATCTCCCCTTCGAGTTGAAGAAACTGGATCGGGTCAAGAGAATGGAACGTGATCTGCTTGAAGGGGTCTCCACGTACACATAGATCTGAACTCGTGGAAGCACCTGCTCGGGTCGGATGTGGGGTGGGCCCCACCCGCTTACACTTGAGCTGGTTACATGAAAACATGAACCTATTCGTTAGCCTATGAACTCGAATCAACTTCCACTTGGTAGCACACAGTCTGAAGATACTTTCCCCACGTTTTCACTTCATTTCAACATTGAAGGTATGCCCGCCATGTTGCATCCGACCCGAAGCCTCTCTACAACTATAAATACATGAAGATGTGCTCATTTTGAGGGACTTTTTAGAAACATGAAGCTCAACGTTCTCTAGCCATGGGCGCCAACAATATTAGATTTTGAAATATGAGTGAGAAATATGATTGTACTTAAGAGATTGAGTGGCTATAGTCATTGTATTTGTAATTCTCTATCGAATCAAAGAACTGTAAAGTGGACGTAGGCTCAATATCATAGAATCACTATAAATCTCATGTATCTAATTGATTTTCTATGTTTTTAGATTATTATTCTTCATTATTCTCTACAAATCCTAGTCAATTGGGTGTTAGTGTCATTTTTTAGTCTAACAAGAATAAATTATGATAACTCATAATTAATGATTTTAAAGTGATTTTGGACAAGAAAATTGAAGTTTTGAACTACAATTTATTTTTTTTTTTGTTTTTCAGCATAATTTACCAGACACGGTAAAAACGGACATGTTGGAAATCTAAGTTTAAATGAACTAAAATTTTTAGCTCCTAACTTACTAGATTTAATGGGAATTACTCGTCAAATATTTGGTTTTAATTCCAAAGATAAAAATCATACTATTTGAGGGATTTAGAATATATCTATATTGTTGTTCCACTTGTATTATTCGTTGATTTCGTGAATTGGTATTGAATATAAGTTGATATAATTTCTGTTTAAATCTTATATTTGATATCAACTGGATTTTGGGTTTATTGTGAATGACATCTTAAATAACGTTATTCTTTAACCCAACTATGACTAAGATATGAATTGGAATAAAAGTAATGACAAATTTTTTAATTAAGATTTAATGGAGTTTTCTAAAGTTGAGTTTAAATATTAATCATCTTTAAGATTTAATGAATCTTTTTTAAAGATTAAAGGGAATAAGTTTTATAAATTCCTAATTTTGAATTAATGAATAAAGGGTTATGAGGTTAATGAATGATTTTAATAAATCAATTAAAGTGGAAAGATACTTGATTGATCCAATGTTTCCATATGGTTCTAGATAGCGATTATTATTCGAAAAGACCAAGATCAGATTTTTATCCAAAAACCATCTTGAATAATGATGCAACGAAATGGTGTAATTGAATATTATGGTTGAATATCGGGAATATTCACATCATAGAACTGTTTGTTGATGTCTCAAATAGGGGTTACCTATTATGAGGTTATATTGTGACAGAAATCTGAACGTACTTGGAGATTTTCCGAATTTACAAGGACCACTCCCCTTTATTAGATGAGGGAAAAGGTGCCTTCAGTTTCGTTCCTCCCTATAATAGGCTTGTATGGATGTGTGTCTGACATTGTAATTCATAACATATTGATTGGTTTTTATTAAACATATTTCGGTCAGTGGTTGAGAGGTTATCTCAACTTAACACCCTTCTTTCAGATGTGCAAGATCAAAGGTCGTATGGTTAGTGCTTATCAATTATATGTTATGGAATGAAAGTGTGGCATACTAAGTGATGTGTTATGATGATCAAAGCATGGCTTAGAAAGCGTAGCTTTGTGTAACGGGACTTCGACAAGCCACACACCCTAGTAATTGAACAAAACGGAAAAGATGCAATGAGGTTATTGGTATGTCATATCCTATCTATATAAAATGTGTATCACGGTATGGAGCCCAAATATTACGTATGTGGTGACTTCTACTTTTGTGGTTGTTGATGTTGCAAGGGCCCTCTTTATAGGTTGGTAACGACCGGGAAGTGAAATACTTAGGATTACTCGAATTCATCTAGGAAAGGATGGACCGGCCTTGTGTTGGCAGAGAACGGATCTGGTGTTACAGAGTTCTCGGGGAATCCCTCTAGAGGTTTTCGCATCGGTAAGGAAGTTCCTTAGCCCGGTCATTTAATGGAAATCCATTCCACACTATGAGTTTGTACTGTTTTAGTTTTAAACCTATATAGTGACATAATATATGGTACCTATGCCATATAGGATTGATACATTTATTTGTGAAAGAGTTTTCCATATTTAGACACTAATAATAATATCACATGAATTTGGAGAAACCTTTCCCAGCATTTGTATTGTGTGTATGTCGAGAGACCTTATGGTAGCTTCATTTTCCAAAAGCACTACAAGTTTCTATGCACTGGTATTCATATGGGAAAACTCATTTCGTGTTATACGGCGTGGTCCTATGAATCACCTTCCATTGAAAATAAACTTAAGATAACTATTTTAAGTTCCCACATTAGTCCCATGACTGACTCAGCGTTTATTGTTCTTTCCCTAAACTCTGGGTACCCTTATTTTCCATACGGGCATGCCTAGTAGTTTAGGTTTTAAAGATAGCCTTGCAGTTATTTTTAGAATAGGATTATGGATTATGGCTGGACCTATAGTCTAGATCATTTCATTGTATTCCGCTGAGAGTTGTGTATTATCTGTGGTGTATGAATTTCTATGGTACTCTGATATTTGTTGTACTCTGATATATTCTGGTACTCTGATGTAATATTGTAATTATATAAAATGAAAAAAGAATTTTTCCATTCTTGTATGTTGTATAACCAAAGGCGATATGGAATCCGACGTTTAGAGTCCGACATTTGGCGCTTGAGTTGCGTCTAGTGCCAAGCTTTGAGCCTCAAAAATCCAGGTTGTCACATATCTGATGGTGGAAGAGATCTCCAAACTATGTCTAGAAATTGTCGTGACCTTTCCATTAAGTAAATACCAAGAAGTGTACCACTTCGGAGTATTTACTATGCTTTGTCGAATCCCATTGGTATAAGTGTGAAGTTCCAGCCTTGTTGAGAGTTCTGGTATGTTCGAACTTCGTATCCCGAATTATAACTTGTTTAATTTCTCAGGGAAGTGCCTAGTCTCTATCGAGACAAGAAATTAAATGTTAATCACCGATTTCCGCTTACACCAGAGTGTAAACAAGTCATTGTCGGGATAGAGTCACATTTGCACTCACACATTTTTAATGTGGTATTATGTGATACGATTGGAGTTGTAAATATGAAACATAATACAGGAATATGTTTGGGGATACGATTGTATAGGTCCATTTTCGAAGTGGATTGAGCGCGTGCGCCCAATAGGTACATTTGGATGGTTAAACATTTAGTGGATACATGAGTGGTCGTCGACTCGAGTTTGACTTAGTGAACGAGGCTTTGAAGTCAAGTAAATATGATCATAGCCACATTTGGAATCCAGAATACTGATCCTTGGAATTACAATAAATATCCACAATATACCGACCCTGAAAATACCAAACCACAAAATAATGATCTCGAAATGTCAATCTTCGAAAGGTAAATAAACCAAGTATGAGGGATACACAATGATTTTTTGTACCATGGATTTAGGTTCTCAGGAATACAAAATTAACTTTCCACGAAACTTGAATTATTTCTTTGTTTATCGAAAGAAGAAAAGTGGGGATACCGAACAAAGGAAGTGGATAGTAATCGGTAGTTGGGGAAAAGGAGTTGATGTTGGAGTTACGGATTGGTATTGGAGGATAGAATATTTTGAGACTTCGAGAATATAAAGCTGGAGAAGGAAATTTTGCAAGTGTGTAGAGATACGAAAAGTTAATTTCATATCTCGAAAACTTAGATAAATTTTCCGGATTTTTCAGGAGTTCGAAGTTATAAAATATTTAGTCATTTTCGAACTCTATCTCGCAAACTTGAATCATTTTACAACGTAGTGTGATCGGATAAGAGTTAAAACTTAATATTCATGTAACGAACTTATTGGAGTTGATAATTCAGATGTACACACAGGATTATAACAAATTGGACTGTGGACATATAGGTGAATCATTGATCCCAGAGTTCCATACTAGGCCCAATAATGACGCAACTGCGACTCAATTCAAGTACCATGAAGATGTCAACGGTGGCAAAGGGGAGCTACAGAAGGGGCATTCCCCTAGGCCTGATTGTTGATGTACCCTTTGGCATTCTTCCCAATGTGCCATGAACTGAAGGGGAGGAGATCGAGGCTTAACAGGAACTGAAAAGCCATGATAAATGTGATAAGCAGGTGCTCGATGGAGAAAAGGGTTTTCTTTTTTACTTCCGTTCTGTCTTTGACGGAGGAAACCAAATAGGGAGAGGTTTCCAAACAAGTTTCTCCAACCACGACCTTGGATACCATCACATCAATGGAGGAGAAGTTTTCCTAAGTACTCGAGCATCTTTTTATACTTTCAGTAGTTTTACTTATGTAAAGTAACTCGTCATTACATTTAGACTTGGGTTGCTTGAGATGTCACTCTTGATGAACTCAAGTCGTATAAAGTTCAGGCATATTGACTTCACTCCCTAGGTCTCATTTCGATCGTTAGTCATGAGTCGTATGAAGTTCGATTTTGATAACTCCACTTTCAGGACCTCCTTTCAGTCGTTGATCCTAAGTCGTGAGGATTTTTCAGTATATCAACTCTTGGGACCTCCTTTCAGTCGATGATCCCAAGTCATAAGGGGATAAGTAGTGGATGTTGTTGGTTCAACCTTTATACTCTCCCGTCGTCTCGTTCGGGTTCGAGTTGAAGGTGTCGTTGGTTTATGAATTTACACTCAACTCAATTCCAACCTCTAAGTATCACTACTAGCCAAGCAAGTGATCGGTATCCCACTCACCTTGTTGGTGCCACCGTATGGACTCCTAAATATGCCTAAGTATAAATAGGTCGTGTACTAAACAATGGGCTTGGTTGTGCCAATAGACCATCTCTAAAATATGCTTGAACATAAATAGATCGTGGACTAACCATAGGGTTTAGTACTTGCCCCGGTTTTGGAGGTAAGTGAGGTAGCACCAATTACGAACTCCAAAATATGCCTAAGCGTAAATAAGTCATGTCAAATCCATCGAATCTTGAGTCGCTTGCCCCTCACTTTAGGAGGAAGTAAGTTTGTAGTAGTCCGATTGCATTTGTTATAATAGTAATCTGGCGATCCATAGATGAATCATGAAGGTATAGGTTGGCACTTTATTACTTTGGACGAGAGTTACATTTAAGATGGTCATGTTGAAGTAGAAGCCTATAATCAAACTAGTCTATGAAAGTGTACAGTAAGGTTTACATGCAAATTAAATTCAAGCGGAATGAAATAAGCATTGTGGCGATGTAGATCTGAGTCGCTTATCACTGTTGCGACCATGTTGAGTTAAGAAGTTGGTCCCCTAGGATCTATTTTATGATCAGGGGCCTCGTCAGTTGTTCTTAGTGAGAGTAAGATGGCTCGGGAACTTCATTGTGAGGATCATGTTTGTACTTCTCAAGAACTCTCTAGCGGAGAGGATTTTCAATAGCATCCCTCAAACGGTGACCGTCGATAGTGTCACTGTCGTACACTTCGTAGTAAACATGGTCGAGGGAGTCATTGAGTGGAGTGTAATTTTTAAATAAACCATTGTTATCTTTACTATTTCCATCATGCGAATTGGAGCACCAGATTCATCGGAGGTTTCTCCAGTTTGTTTAGCTAGGACGCTGCCTAGCACAATGCCCTGATACGGATTGTTAGGATGACCAATACGAGTAGCATGATTCCTACGTGCCTCTTCTTGGCATAGGAATCGGTTGGCCTTCTCGTATAAAGTTTCTAGGATTTTCGGTTGTTTCTGGTCAAACCGTGCCCCGAAGTCTGAATCAAGGAATACGCCCTTTGCAAGTTGGACGAGGATTGTATGGGATTTTGGATCTTCCACTTCTTCCAGTGCGTTTTTGAACCTCTCTAAGTATATTTTCAAGGTTTTATTTGTCCCTTGGTAGATGTTGGAAATAGGTAAGATGTCTTTAGGTCCGGTTACGTGCATCCTGAATTGTTTGAATGATCCCCTTGCGACTTTGTCAAAGGTTGAAATGCATCTCGGTGGGAGTCAAGAGAACCATAGCAAGGCCATGCCTTCGAGAAAGACAGGGAAGCACTTGCACTTCACAGTGTCTACGGCACGGGCGAAATCCATGTGTCACTCATAACAATTTAAGAAATTTTGAGAATTTGTCTTCCTTGAGTAAACCGTTATCTATGGCATGTTGAAACATCCACTCCATTCGGCATTGAGCATGTACTGAGTGAATGGGTTACATCATGCACTGGTTTCCTGGTCTTCATTGGCATTGCCCCTTGTCTCTTTTATAATTCTACGGACCATGTTGATGAGCACAGGAGCTTGGATCCATGCTTGATTCCAGTAGTCATGATCAAACTTCAGGGAGCGCAGCCTGGGATGCCTCCTTGGATGGACATATTTGGTCTCATGAGACTCATTAGCATTCATTCATCGACTGCATGGAGGCTGGTGAGATGTAACTTGGGCTTGGTTTGATTCCTAAAGCGCATGCACCAAGTTTTGTAAATTGACAAGTTGGGTTGCCTTGTAGAGGGTTGAGTGATAGTGCCTTAGTTGAGACTAGGCCCATTTCGGGATTAGTTATGTTGATTAATTCCCTTTAATGGTGGTATCAGCATAAATATAGTTGATTCTTCGCTATTGGCTTCGGATTCTATGACGGGAATGAGATATAGATCTCACGAAGATGTAGCCCAGAGGATGTTAAGTGCCCATATTTGCCTAAAGGTGAGTGATGTCTTCTTGAGTGCTCTGTTGCAGCAATTCAAAGTCTTGTTTTATTTGCTCATTAAGTTTTCTTTGAGTTTCATCCATCTTTCTTGGGAATTCAGTCAACTGAGCATGAGTGATTGAAGCCTCGGGATCACGAGATGTGTGCATCGGGGTGGTTATGGCATTGAAAGGTTGTTGCTGGATGGATGTCTCTTGGTTATCATTGTAAGTTCAAGCAATGGTGGTTTTCCCTTTCTTCATCAATAGTATCAAGCTTGGAAGGTAGATCTTCATAGATCTGAGTCATTCCCTAATCTTGGGTGGAAGAGCATCGAGGAAAAGTTAGCTTTCCTTGATCCTCCTTCTTGGCACACTAAAGTGCTGAAAAAAGTTGGCACAACACCGAAAGATTTCCCATGATAGTGAAAATAAATGTAAAATGAGTAATTTAAGTAAAGAAAATGCAGGAAAAAGGTGACACGGCATTTTTAGTGGTTTGGCTTGTCAAAACTATGTCCACTCCGATAAATTAGCACTTTATTCACGTATTTCTCGAGTTTACAAAGTGGGTCGTAATGCGTCAAAGTTTACCAGAGAAGTGGTAGAACAAGTGCAAAAACGAGCTAAGGAAGATCCCCAAAAGTCTCCAAGTTCATATAGCGGCAAAGTTTTCCAATGAGACAAAGACCTCTTCTCAATGTTGGCTAGGGGCTATTTATAGGCAGATAAATGGAGGGATGGTGAGGGTGCATGGGACAAAATCCAGGGAGGAGGCCCAAAGCCCAACTAAATTCTTGGCTAGGGTTAGTTACCAGCCCTAATGCATTAGTCAATTTTCTGGGCTTTGGGCATGGTGGTTTCCTTCCCTTTGCCTTGCTTTTCTTCCTATTGAAATCGAGTTGGAAGTTGTTTTCTGGATTAATTCCAACTTTGGGGCCTTATGATTAATTCCGACCTTGGGGTCTTCTATATTAGTTCTAACCCTAGGGTCTTTCGGATAAATTATGACCCTAAGGTCTTATGGATTACTTCCGATCAGGGGTCATTTGGATTAATTTTGATCCTGCAACACTCGGTGGATTTAACTAGTTCTAGGAGTTGCACCGATCTTGGATGGTTGTTGAGTTATAACAACACCAAATGGTTGTGTTAGGGAATGCGGAATGGATCGTTAAGGCAAAATTAACACTAGAGGGGGGTGAATAGTGTTTTCAAGGAATTTAAGAAAATTTAAAACTAATATGATCTACTATATGAATAACACACCACAGAGATGATCACAGACGCAGAATCAAACACGAACACAGAAATAACCAGAAATAAAATGCAGAAAAGGAAATAACACACCGGATTTTATATCAGTTCGGATTACTCTTATGTCCAATCCCACGCAATGGTGGATTGTGCAGAGTTTTATTACTGTATCAATATCCAAGTACAACACCCTTGATTTCATGGTTGCATGGTTACCACCATTTCTACCATCCTTGATTTCTCGGCTATAAGGTTTACACCGTTTCCTTCCTTGATTTCACGGCTACAAGGTTACCACCATTTCCACCACCCTAGATTTTCAAGCTACAAGGTTAACATCGTTTCCTTTCATGATTTCACGACTACAAGGAACGCACCGTTTCCAAGACTATCCCAAAACAATTCCAAATGATTACAACAGCCCTATAACTCTCCAATAGCACTTCGATTTAGAGAGGAATGAGTAGATAATGAGAAGAGAAGAAGTTTTATATAATTAGAATTGAAATCAACAGAGTATAAGTGTAGAAATCGTAAAAATATGAAATAATAATGGAAGAATGAAAAGGGATGGAGATGGAGAACAAAAACAATTAAAGTTTCAAAATCAACCCCTATTTATAAGAATCGGAAGGTTGCAATGCTTCTGGAACGTTATAAATGGTGAAAAGACACTTCCTTTCCAAACTAAGATTATGACAGTTGTATGTCGACATGCCAACATATGTATGTCGACATATGCTCTTTGAAAAATTGAAAATTGAAAATTTTTAAAGTGTTTTACTGTATATATAATTCTGGATATTCTTGAATTAGAACATAGTGATATAAAAAGGTATTATAAAGTAGAAAATCATATGAAATCATAAATATAAATTATATAAACATATTTATAAAATTATAAAGTTCAAAACTATATAGATATAAAAGTATATAACTTATACAAAAATGTATAAACTTATAAGCATTGAAATTCAAGTTTAAAATCAAATTTAAAATAGAAAAACTTAATTAGAATTTGAAAATCAGAGTTTAAATTTGAATTTGAATTTGAACCTAGAGTGCAATTCAGATTCTTACATAAAGTAGACTCTATTACTATATTTATCTTGAACACTTGATTTCTTAATTACTCATGAGTCTTGAATCTTCTCTGAATTCTGAATTTCTTGAATCTCTAAAATTATAAAACTGTACAGTCTTCGGTATTAATTCCTATATACAAATCCTGCATATATGTATATATATATGTATATTCTAGATAAAGATGTTAGTATATATTTTATAATCAATGATAATTGAAATAAGGTTGTTGTCATCAAAACTCCATTCTCTAACAATCTCCCCCGTTTCTATGATGACAACCTTAGTTTATAAAATATTCATACCTGTTGATGTTGATCCTTCTAATACTCCCTCTATCAATATGAATCCTATATGCTCTACTTAAACTAAGTCTATATTTTATAATTTGTCCCCCTTTGGCATTATCAGAAAGAAATTCTAAAAATACTCCCCCTAAATCCTATAACTATCTAAATAACTCCTATACTAAAGTAAAGTACTCCCCCTAAATCATATATATACATCCTATAATCACAAAATACTCCCCCTAAATATATGGGTATACAATAATCAACACTAAGTGTATAAACAAATCAACCCAAATATCATAATTACATATGTTTTGAGTTATATAAACAAATAAGCAAACCAATCCAAGTAATATTTACATACGTTTTAATATACATGTTTTAAGTCAAGTAATTCAAACTGATCAATACATAAGTTCAAACAAATTCAAACAAATCAATCAAATCAAATCATACCAAACAATCAAACGTTTCTTGGGACTTCTACTCAACCATCTTCTCCAAAGATAGGATCCTTCTTGATGACCTGCCAATCTTCATCTTCTATCGTTGGTGGTGCCTTAGCGAGATTGTTATCTTCATCTCTGAAAAGAGAAGAGATTAGCCAACGGATGGCATCAAAGTGCTTCTCTGGTTGTTCAAACATCTTTATTAGGCTTAATTCAAGATGATGTTGGTTTCATAGTATTATAGAGAGGATGTTCTTGAAGGAATTCAATGTCTCTTCAAGATTTTCACTTAAGTTATGAGTTGAATTTTCCATAATTTTGATAAGAATTGAATAAAGTAGAAGGAGAAATATATAATGAATTTTTCTGGAAGGAGTAAGCTTAAATCGGGTCTGGAATTCGTTGGATTTGAATGGATATTAGTTAGTTATTTAAATTTTGAAATATTTTGATAAACTGGCAGTTATATGTCGACATAGTCAACTATGTATGTTGACATACTTAGTAAATAATTTTGA
Source organism: Allium sativum (assembly GCA_030737875.1). Classification (NCBI taxonomy): domain Eukaryota; kingdom Viridiplantae; phylum Streptophyta; class Magnoliopsida; order Asparagales; family Amaryllidaceae; genus Allium; species Allium sativum. The sequence goes on from CM060923.1 coordinate 655,245,968, forward strand.
AAATTTTCAAACTTTGAATCTTATGTTCTTATTTTATATTATATTTAATTCTAAATCTTTTTTTACGGTAACTTAAAGATGATTTAACATAAATAAATCTCCATTAATTACTTCTTAAAAAGCAAATACATCCCACTAATTAAGACACGCTTAAATACGAGATTCGAAAGCAAATACAAGCAAATGCTAAAGATAACTTAAAACTATATAGGCTAGTTTTCAGCGGATGATGTGAAGGAAGATGAAATTCCAAGTTTTCTTCCTATCTTGCTCATAGACTTAGTCATTTTGGTAAAAATCTTTCTGAGTTTCTTTTGTTTTTGACTATCTTCACTTGATTTTAAACAATCATCTCTCTGAAATTGGTTCAAGTGTTGACTGGACACTCAACACTTTCCAAAGAAGTTTCTTCTTCTTCGATTTCCATATATAGGCTCTTGTTCTTGTTGCATTCGAGCTTGGTTGTCTTCGAATGTCTCATAAGGCTTGAAAGTGAGTGGAATTTGCAATAGGTGTATGTTTGTGGAATCAAACACCTTTCTTGGTACAAACTCTTCTCCATGAAGATCAACTCCAAAATATTTGAAAATACGAGTGAGATAAACTCCATAATAAAGAGTATTTTCTCTTGATGAAGTTTCTATGGGCTTCAATCCTCTTAAAATCATGTCGGCCCAAATGATGTCATAGCCACAAATAATAGCAAAGAGTGCTTTTCGGACCTTGAGAGTCGGGTTGTTAAAATTGCCAGAATGAGGTATATTTTGAAGGAGAAGGTTTACGATTCTTGTTTATGGGCGGAAAAAGCGGTTTTTGAATTCCATGGGAGCATTGCTTTCAAATATGTCGCGATAAGTTTCTAAATCGGTTTCATCAATTTTGAAATTCGAAAAATCCAAGCCCATGCTTTTACAATTCAAGATATTGTCCAAGATTTTGGAATATACAACAATTTGAGTCCCTTTGATGATACTCCAAATTTGATCTTCATAGCCTTCGAAAAATCCGTGATTAAGAATTGCATAGAACATCTTGACAAGCTTCGGGTAACACACTTCATCGTTATCCCGAGAGTCAATTAAGCTTAATAGTTCATTGTGATTGAAAAGGGAGATAATATCATAGGATGGAAAGACTCCAAAGACGATGAAAGCACCCGTATTGACTTTTGCATTTGCTAAATATTCAACATAGGTTTTGATTGCCTCTTTATTATTGTGGAGATAACCTTTGACGGTTTTGGTTAGTTTCAATTTCTGGGATGAACTTGAGGAAGCCATTGAAATGTTTGTTTTGAAGGGTATAGATATGAAGAATATAGTTTGAATTGTGAATGAAAGGTAAAGAGAATAGATGTATAAATAGAAATTGAATGGATATGAATTGAATAGGCACAACTTTCTAGAAATCAATTGCACTTTTTCAGGCCTTAGGAGTTGGTGAAAAGTTGGAGGGAAGTTTGAAAGTTCAAACCTTTGAAATTCAAATTTTAAATTTCAATTCTCAGGCTGAAAAGTCGACATATAGACATATGTATGTTGACATACATGCTTTATTTCAAAGGGCATGTGGACTTTCTGACTTTTGTTTTAAACCATTGATTTATATTTTAGGTTTAACTTATTTCCTAAAATAATACTAATCCTTGCAAACATCAAAAATTTATTTTATTATTTTATTGATTATTATTATTATTTCAAATTTCAAGTTTGAATTTCAAAGTTTAATTTTCAAATTCAAAATAAAGCAAACAATCAAAGCAATCAAAGCATCCACTCAACCAAAAGAAATTTTAAAAATTAATTAAGGCGTGCCCAATTTTTAGATCTATTTCTTTGATAATTTCTGAATTCTGAATTGATGTGAAGAACAGGTTTGTATTTCCGGTTTCTGGCTCTTCATCGCTTGATAATGAATCTGAATCATCTAGAGTTGCTGCGTATGCCCTCCTTCTTTTCTTTGATGAATTGCTATAGTATGTCTGTTGAGTCGATTTATCTAGGTATGGACACATTCTCTTCATATGCCCTGATTTAATGCAGTTATAACATCGATGATCATTTCTTCCTGAACTTCCTTGGTTATTACTTTAAATTTTATTTCTCTTTCTGTATCTCAAAAATTATTTAAAATGTCTTGTCATTAAGGTTGTTTCTTCATCATCTTCAGTTCTTGGGTCAGAATTATTAGTTGTTGCTTTAAATGCTATGGATTTCTTTTCAGTTGGCTTGTTTTCTTTTCTTTTCTGTAATTGGACTTCAAAAGACATCAGATTTGCGATTAACTCCTCAATCCTCATTTTGCTGACATTGTGGGATTCTTTAATTGCCAACGTTTCTTGATCCTATTTTGAAGTCAATGAACTCAATATTTTTCTGACTTATTCTTCTTCAGAATAAGTTTTTCCAAGTGTTGTTAATGAATGCACTATCTCTTGAAATCTGCAATACATATCGGAGATAGATTCATTCTCGTTCATTTTTAATAACTAAAACTAAGTAATTAACATTGATATCTTTGTTTCTTTAACATTACTGGTTCCTTCATAAGTAACTTGTAAAGTTCTCTAAATTTCATAAGCAGGTTTACAAATTGACACTCTATTGAATTCATTCCTATCTAATGAACAAAAGAACATATTCATGGCTTTAGAATTGTTGTGTAGCAACCTTTTTGTTCATTAGTCCATTGTGAAAAATTAGTTGTGGGTTCTACATATTCAGTATGTGTGATATTCCATGTGTCCAATCCTACTGATTATAAATATATTTTCATTCGACATGCTCAGTAGGAATAATTACTACCATTAAACGGTGGTGGTCTAACAGTGGACTGACCCTCTACAAAAGTACTATTATTACCAGCATTGGTTGCCATCTAATATTTTCAAAAATCAAATTATGAACATTTTGAAAGACCTTGCTCTGATACCAATTGTTAGGGAATGCGGAATGGATTGTTAAGGCAAAATTAATACTAGAGAGGGGTGAATAGTTTTTTCAAAGAATTTAAGAAAATCTAAAACTAATGTGATTTACTATATAAATAACACACCACATAGATTAACACAGACGCGGAATCAAATACAAACACAGAAATAAATAAAAAATAAAATGTAGAAAAGAAAAAACACACCAGATTTTATATTGGTTCAGATTACTCCTACATTCATTCCAACGCAACGCTGGATTGCATAGAGTTTTATTACCATATCAATATCCAAGTACAACACCCTTGATTTCATGGCTACAAGGTTACCACTGTTTCTACCACCCGTGATTTCCCGGCTACAAGGTTAACACTATTTCCTTCCTTGATTTCAAAGCTACAAGGTTACCACCGTTTCCACAACCCTTGATTTCACGGCTACAAGGTTAACATCATTTCCTTTCTTGTTTTCACGGCTACAAGAAACACACCGTTCCCAAGACTAGCCCAAAACAATTCCAAATGATTACAACAGCCCTATAACTCTTCAATAGCACTTCGATTAAGAGAGTAATGAGTAAAGAGTGAGAAGAGAAGATGCTTTATATAATTAGAATTGAAATCGATAGAGTATAAGCATAGAAATTGTTAAAATATGAAATAATAATAGAGGAATAAAAAGGGATGACTATGGAGAAGAAGAATGATTAAAAAATTCGAAATCAACCCCTATTCATAAGATTTGAAAGGTTGCAACGCTTCTGGAATGTTACAAATGGTGAAAAGACACTTCCCTTCAAAACTGAAAAAATGACAGTTGTATGTCGACATGCCAACATATGTATGTCGACATATGTTCTATGAAAATTTGAATATTGAATTTTTTTTAAAGCGTTTTACTATATATATAATTCTGGAAATTCTTGAATTAAAACGTAGTGATATAAAAAAGTATTATAAAGTAGAAAATCATATGAAATCATAAATATAAATTATATAAACATATTTATAAAATTATAAATTTTAAAACTATATAGATATAAAAGTATATAACTTATATAAATATGTATAAACTTATAAACTTTGAAACTCAAGTTTAAAATCAAAATAAAAAAAATTAATTAGAATTTGGATAGAATTGAAATTTGAAAATCAGAATTTGAAAAATAGAATTTGAATTTAAATTTGAATTTGAATTTGACCTGGAGTGTTATTCAGAGTATTACATAAACTAGACTTTATTACTATATTTATCATGAACTCTTGATTTCTTGATTACCCATAAGTCTTGAATCTTCTCTGAATTCTGAATTTCTTGAATCTCCAAAACTTTAAAACTGTATAGTCTTCAGTATTAATTCTTGTATACAAATCCTGCATATATGTGTATATATATATACACTCTAGATAGAGATGTTAGTATATAATTTATAATCAATGATAATTGAAATATGGTTGTTGTCATCAAAACTCCATTCTCCAATAGGTTGGTGATTCCTGTTAATCACCAATGCATTAGATTTTTTGTTCAGATGATTGGAGTGTAGGGGTTCATACCGACCTCAGAGTATAATTTACACTGATCCCCAAACACTTGGTCATCTGAATTTGCTTTAATGAGCTGAAACGACCGTATTTGCATGAATCTGTCTGTACTTGACTTCTGTGTGTTTGAATGACACTTATGAGTCGTTTATCCATACAATAGTCGAGTTGTGTGTGCCTGGATTTCTTATGATAGCTGGGCCAAAAGGCTAGAAAACAGATAGTATAACAAATGGTAGTTACAGTATAGAATTAAGTCATTAAACGGGACTAATATTACTGCCATTTAATAAGATGTCCACTTCCTTAGGAAATGTGACTGTTATGGTCATTGATGTTATCTGACTATTATAGTAATTAATTAATTTAATTGGGTATCCATTACCTAAGAAAAAGTGATCGTTACAATAATTAATTGAAATAATGGGGAATTGGCTACTAATTACCGTAGTTAATACTAAGTCCAATAAATAAAATAATCTTAAAATTATGAATCTTAGGAAAGTCATCCTTATCTTATTTCTAATTTAATTCTGGAAGCAGTATCTTTAATTAATATAGGAATTGGAATTAGTAAGTTAATAATGCAAAGTTGGTTGCATTATTTAATGAAAGTCTACACTTTTCAGCAGTCGTATATATGTATAACTAATGTGAGATATCATTAACCATAGGAACCCGTGACAATCAATAATTGTGAATCACAAATTTATACTATAGGTTTACTTCAAGTGTTGAGGTGTTAAGTGGATATAGAGCCCACCTCCCTTCTGAAAGCAAGAAACTAAAGGGATAATTTCATAGTGTAGCAGACTTCGGGGTTAAGTTATAAAGTAGTTGGACCTGCCTATTGGGGTATTGAATGATTGGATTCACCCTCTTTCCTTTAAGGTGAGGGAAGAATAATAGGGTCCGCCTTTATTTGGTATTAAGTGATCGGATAGTTGATCTATCTATAAATAAGAATATTAGTAAGCTAATTGGGTACGAGATCGAAATCCCTTAAAGGGTTTGCTTCCTTTAGGCAGTAAGTGACGGGGTTAAAGTTTACCTTGGGATAAGGTATTAAATTATAGCTACAAAGGTACCAAAGGTATGTCTATCCTACGAGAAGTATTAAGTGGCTCAGGATTTTCCAATAAGGTCAGCTAGTTAGTAACGTAGGGGTCCGCCGGGGGGAAGTTCTGAAATGACAGATAGTTGTGTGCATATCCTGTAAGTAATAAGTGATTGCTTATTATCTCTCGCCTTATGCGGGTTTGAGATATGTGCGAATGATGGAAGCCTTAAATTAGTAGGACTTAGTAACTAGTGTCCTCTAATTTATAACAGAGTGTTATAAACCACCTAGCGAGGTATTGAGTGATTAATGGATCTGCCTTAGGGCCTTGAGTGATCATAGGAATCCACATTATATAATGTATCGTAAGTGAGGTTGTAAGTAGATATAAAAACATGCCTCCTTTATTAATACAGTTATAAGTAGTTGAAAGCTCGCCTCTTAGTCTTAGTGTTGGTTTGTATTGTGGTTCAAATGCTTTATATATATACACACACATGGTAAAGTTCTATCTCAATATATTATAATAATACATCTTTGGGAAGCGCTACCTTGGGTATGGTAGTTAAGCATCGTGCACAATCTTTACAAGGTTAGGTTAGGTCACTACCTTGTTAGATATATAATTTTTTTGAAACGAAAAGGGATGTATTTGTGTGTTGTGGACAGTGTTATTCATTTTCTACTCATCAAGACTTATTGTTCTGACCACCTCCTCGTAACAATTCTCAGGTTTATCTTGGGCAAGACAGATCTTTGCATGTATTCAAGTTCGGTTTTATGTTCTTATTCTCTCATGCTGGGAATTGATGTGACGATTCACTATTAAGGTAGTTGCCTTAGTCAATACTTGTTATCCTATCTTTTTTTCTGCTGTGAGTTAGTTTTATTGTACTCTGATTACGGTCGTACTCATTATTTGTAGGTACCAGATTTATACAATCAATGCTTGGATGGGTTTGAGTTTCGATTTTTGTCGAAATTCTGGTTCAAAAAAGTATAAGGTGTTACTGGGATAGAGTAGGTTGCAAAAATTACTAAATGTGTAGCCATCTTGATTTTTTGTAGCAAAATAAATAAATTAACTACGAATTAACTAAATTAAAAAATTCCAACTTAAATACTCTGCACAAATACTCCGTTTGGATTCTTCATTCATAGTACATTACGTTCATACAACTTTTATGTTCAGATTCCCATGCATGCGAATTTATTGGCAACGTTTCTGGAAAATACACCTAGTGGAAAATAATGAAAAAGCAAAGGATAATACTTTTTTTAGAGGCATGGCCTAACTTTGTAATGGCTCACTAATATTTTTTTAATTTAATTGCAATCTAGTTGATACTAGAGTCATATTTTAATATACGATGAAACAACCATGAGAAAATGGAAAAATATTAACTATAGTTAGTGCACGAGGATTGTCTTTTCATTGTTTGTTACTGTGCTTCTACGGATTTAGAACCTGAATCCTTCTTAATATATTCCAAAAAGCTGGATTGTAAGTTAGGCTTAGCATCCCGTTAATTTTTTTCTACGTTCGAATTTGAGTGAATTTTCCATTAATTATTGATTGGTTCAAGCTTCACTTCGTTAGAGCCGACTTAAGGGGATGCTCACCAAGGTAATTGCTAGAACAACCCCTAAGTCCAGGGAAATATTTGCAATTTTTAGGTGGTCCTTGCACGTAAAATCTGAAACTGGCCTCCAAATTCTAGTTTCAAAACACCTTATTCTCCAATTTCTCAATCAATCCTTATTTCTATTATTGGACCTCTTGTAACAACCCGAATTTTAATAACATGTTGAAACTAGAAATCAAGGTATAATTAATTTTTAAAATGAGGATCAAGGGAAACGGGTTGTGCCATTGTGTTCGTCTCGGAATTCTGCATGAAATCGAGTCCGAGTTTTCAAAAATCGGAGTCCATACGACCGTGTTATGACCTCTAGATGTTTCATGAATTTTCAGAATCAAAAACAGCTCAGAAATTCGAATTCAAATTCAAATTCAAGACCCAGAAGCAGGCTGGGCGGGAAAATTCCCGCCCACAGCCCAGGTCGACCATAGGGTCGACCTGGGGGTCGACCTGACCAGACCAGGTCGTCCATAGGGTCGACCTGGGGGTCGATCTGGCCAAACCAGGTCGACCTGGCCTCCCTAGTCGGGCCGGGTTAGCCTGGTTGGGTGCACCGGTTGAGTCAGTGAGCTGGGACGATTTCTGAAGGTCGGAATTTATTCTAGGGTTAATCTAAGGGCCTAAACTAGTTGCCACACCTATAAAAACACCCTTAGACCCAACCTAATTCACAACAAATCATTCTTACACCAAAATGCTGCTGAACTCCCTCTTGAACCATGGTCGCCGCCTCCAAGTCAAAGTACAAGCATTCAAACTCAAATTGATTCAAAGAACGAAGCTTCAACAACGATCCAAACAATAAATCAGCATTCTACAACAAATTCAATTCTTAATTCATTAGCCATGCTCTGTAAGTTCTAGTTGTTTTTAGATTTAGACATTTAATTATAATATGGCCATGGAATAAAGTGGAATTGAATTTAAGTATGTTTATTGATTCAGACCTATTCCTGTTGCTTCTTGAATCTTGGGTTCTTGAGACTTGTCTATCTTTATTCTCATGTCAAGTTCATGATCTATTCAGCCTGTTGTAGATCATTTTTTTTGATTCATGTTGAATTTATTATCCAGTTGTAATCTTTATGCCTGTAATGATGTTTTTCTCTTTGATCTTATTTTTTTATGCAAAATTCTATCTTTCCCTAATTATTTTCTTTTGATGAACCTAGGTCAATTTCGGACCAAGGCTAAACCACGATTTGCGTACGATTAAATACGGGGAAATATGAGAATATTGTCTATATTAGATATATATATATATATATATGTTTGGAAAAATTGATGGCATAACATGAAATTGCAAATTTGGGTATTGTCAACATAATTGAAATTGCAAGTTTGGCCATTGACGTAATTAATTTGGCATAAAGTGGGCATATATGAATTGGCTTGTATATTAAATCACGGGTTCGGGCCTATGTAAATTAAATCAAAGGATTAGGCTTACGATTGGGCATAAGTAGAATTGGGAATTTGAATATAAAAGCGATTGTAAATTTGATAATTGGCATAAATATGTATTATGAACTTGAGTAATTGGATTGTATTGTAACAAAAAGATTATAGTCTGGGATGACTACATCATGAATCATAATATGGGTTTATTTGGATCTAAAATTTGATACATGTTACCTTGGCTAGAACTTGATATGGGTTGAATGGCGTAAACTTGGCATACATGCAAATAGGCAAGAATTGGACATATGTAAACTGACTATAATTGGGTATATATATATATATATATTGGCATGTAATTTTGGAACTTGGGCATATGTTTATTAATATGCAATATCGGGGATTTGAAACATGAAAATGACTATGTATTGGATAATTGACTTGAACGCAAATATGAACATTTTTTTATGTTAAACATATGAACTGGTATTGGGGTTTTGGGTGGAATACGACCATTAGTGAACCTTTGACACGAGGTTAGACTCAGTTTGTGGTGTAAATCTGCCTGAAACCGTCCGGCAAATCTAGTAGCCACAAAGTGTCAGTCTAATGTGAGAGATCGAAGGCCAAATTGTAGGCGTAACGGTTTATGACACGAGGTTAGACTCAGTTTGTGGTGTAAATCTGCCTGGAACCGTCCGGCAAATCCAGTGGCCACAAAATGCACGGTTTAATGTGAGAGGTCATGATTCGTTCGTCATAATGAATGAATTAAGGAATACTAACCATAATAAAACGTGGGTATGGTTAGAGGGTTAGGTGGGATGACATGGAAATCTGACATGTAAATGTGGACCTAACCGATATGAGTTAAGAACATGTAAAACTTGTAAATATGGGCTTAACCAACATGACTGTTAATCAGACCAATGGGTGGGTTAAGTAATATGACTAGGCTAATGACACTTAACCAATATAACATAACGCATAGCAGGGTTAAGTCAACTTGAACATATATATAATACTTAACCAACTTAGCATGATACATGGGCGGGTTAAGCCATGAGTTACTAGAAATACTTAACCAATGCAATCTGACGAATGGGAGGGTTAAGTTAAATGGGTTGGTTAACTTGAATGGGTTGATAACACCCAAACGATATAACCTGATGTGTGGTAGGGTTAAGTAAATACACGAGGGTAACACTTAACCTTTATAAAATGGCTAGTGGATGAGGTTGAGTTAACATACACTTAACCAATCTAACATGAGGTGTGGTAAGGGTTAAGTTAACACAGGGGAGAACGCTTAACCGATATAACAAGACATGCGGTACGGTTAAGTAACACAAGAGAGAACACTTAACCATGGTATCATGATGGGGGGTGGGGTTAAGTTAAATAGATAACACTTAACCAACCTGTGGGGTATACGAATAGACCCTAGGAAAACCCTAGTAGCAGGACCCGTTTCAGCAGTAACCCACATTAGGTATCAACGGTACCCTGAGCTAGGCAGTGTGGGGTACGATTACTGGGCTAATTGTAAGCGGTCAAAACGGCGGGAGGGGATGCGGCAGTGCAGGTTCCGACGGATTACGGGCGTGCACGTATTCCGGAGTGGAAAATTTAGCCACTGGGCATTAGTAGATATAAAGCTGTGCATTAAAAAGGGTGTCGGGGTTGCCATCCTAGGGATTGATACACACTAGGGTGGGACCAACACAGGTATCTACAAGTAGGGGGCCGCAAGAACTAGGTCGAGTAGGAGCCGATCGATTAGGGTAGTAAGGATACATCTAACACATTCATGGTAATTGGGCTAGTTGAGGAAAAATCCTCATATTAGATGTAGTCCTGAAGGCTACCACAACTACGGGGTTGGGATAACCTTAGTATATAACACATGTGGAACATGGTAAGTAAGAGCCGATCAATTAAGGTAGGTACGGCGGGGACATGAAACTGTCAATATGAGGGGGGGACCCTCATCGTGGGATATGTACCTATAAAACTATCATGTGGGGTATGGGGGATCACTTACCTTGTAATTACAACTAAGTAAACAAATTAGATTGCTATTTAGGTGGTGCAGAGAATATAGGAAATCAAGGAAAATAGGGTAATGGTGAAACTTAGAAATCTTGCGATGTTATAGAAACCTTGCGATATGATACTTGGTAGGAACCTTGTGATGCTACCCTTGATAGGAAGTATGGGATGTTATACTTGATTCATCGTGCCTGTAGCTTATTTTTGTCATCATGCTTATGTTTACTTTCAGTTTATTCATGCCATGTTATCTTTACCTGTTTTTATGTTGAAAGTCACTAGGACTTACTCAGTCTTTATGACTGACCCGTTTTGTTTTGCTTCTTTTTCTTCCGTCCCCCACCCCCCAAGGTTCGCAGGGTGGGAATACAGCTTAGTTCGGATCTTACCAAGCTCCAAGGCTCTTTCATGTGCGGCTTGGATCTCTCTTGGCTATGGCTTGCTTTTCTTTATTGGGGAATACTGCAGTTTATTTTCATGCTTCTTTGTTTTTGAGCAAGACAAATATTTTAGCTATGTAATTGGGTATTGGAAGTTGATGGGCTTTTATTGTAAACAATTATATTTAATAAATGATTTGAAATTCTTCTACTTTGCTTTCCGCTGTTTTATATATGTCTGTCTTGTAATATTTCTGTTCCAGTACCCATAATGCTCCATTGAAGTTAAGGCATTCCCTTTGTGAGTGACCTTAATGGATGTGGGGTGTTACATTTGGTATCAGAGCAGAAGGTTACCAGACTGGGCAAAAGCTTTTAAAAAAACCTTCTGAAATTATTTTCAAAATGTTTACAAAGAAGCATTTTCTAAGAAAAGTTTTGTTTTATGAAATGCATATTCCCCAAAGCCATATGCACTATCTTCTGATTCTCTCCTTGAGTCTTTTCTCTCTTTCTTTTTCACCATAGTTTTGTAGGTGTACGACACATGTAGGAGGGCAAAGAAGTACCCAATTTCCATCTGTAGCCGCAGTGGTTCCATCTGCATCTAATCTTATTTCAAGCTTTGTGGAGTCGTCGTGCGATGGAGGTAACTTTCTAGAAACTTGTCAACAAACTATACAAGGATAGTAAGAACAGGGATAAAGAACACAATCCTAAGGATGAAAAACTTGCTATTATGGCTTAATCCATGAAGGAGGGAAAAGGTGAAAGGAAAAAGGTCAAAGTGAAAGAATAATAAAACCCATGACAAGAAAGAGCATCGTTGGTGTGGTAAAAAGGGGCATGTAGTTAAGTATTATAGGACAAGGACAAGGACAAAGAACAAGATCGTCGAGAGGGCAATTGTATGCTCTCACTACTAGCATACCCTAGAGAGGTGGGATGTTTCTGTTAAAGGATTAGCTTTCTTTTCTATCATCCCATTAGAACTTTGTTTTTGTACATCGCATCCTTTTAATTCTGCTTCGATAGTTGAGTCTCTGCACCTTAGTACTAGCGTAGTAGAGGATCCGTTTTTGTCTCAAATCCTGTTGGGGAATCGGCTCATTTATTCATGACTTGTTTGGATTTGAGAAAGTCTATGCTAAGTATTGAAGTAAAGCTTATGTCTTTGGGCTATGGGCTGATTCTAGGGATGGAGTGAAATGATACCATTCTCGAGTATGAAAAGAAGGTAGTTAGACTCTTGACTTGCCTCGGTAATACCCTAGAAGTCTAGTGTAACCCTTAGGGTTCTGCCATGCTTAGTTACCTAGAATCTCTTGGTACATTTATTAATCCACTCGAGTAGTGTTCGCCACTAAGGTGGATGGTTTATCTCGCTTATGCATGAGTTATAGAAAATCACCTTAGTAAGTACACTTGGCAACATGGTTGGCATTTGTTTATTTTCAAGAGATAATTCATTTATGTGGAATACCTTCTAGTAAGTGAACGAGATCCGAGATTCACTAGTGAATTTTGGAGAGCTTGCATGAAACCATGAGCACGCAGTTATGTTTGAATCAGGTATACTAGAAAGAGAATAAGTGAAAGTGGAACGAGAGGCGACAGTGAAATGAGTTCCAACTCATATTTTGGAAATAGGAATTAGGAAGCTACGAAATCACGAAGTTAAAGAAGGTCAAGGCACAATGGAGTTCAGTTCAAGGAAATGTGGCTTAGAAGATTGAAGACTAGATACGCACATCATATCTCCTTTTAAGAGTATATCCTTGATCCCTCTTTTCCTGTAGAGCTTACTTGCATGCTATCTTTTAAGTATATCCTCTCGGTCCTATTCTCAATCCTATTTCTGTTGCAAACCCCATAGGGAGTATGACTCATATGTTGGTAATACATGTTGGGGCTTGAGGGTGTCCGTTGGGTTGACTAAACTTTTTGGGTTTTATAGGATACGGGTTGGTCTTAGGAAGGGATTTCTTGTGACCAAAAAGGAGTCCATCATGCTTAGTTTCCTAGAAACATATATATTGGTTGGTTAATTCTTTGGGTATCGTATGATATTGATTTCGGTCTTCGGGGCTGGTGCTTAGGGAGTTCTTCTCCTAATCAGTATATATGTGACGTAGAATTCCAGTTTTGATACTGCCTAATAGGCACAAAGTTTTACTTTCTTCTATCGTTCAATTATATCTTTAGGTAGGAACAATTGGGTGTAAACATGTGTTTGAGACATGTTATGATTGATTGTTGCAAGTGGTTGCAAGTGGCTGCTAGTGGTTGCTCGTGAATGCATATACACGCACATTAGGCACTAGATCGGCTCCGTCACCTTTCATACTGCATATGCATGAGTGTTTATACTTGTTAATGGATGAAATTGAATGTGCTATCATGTGGATGTTGCATATGGATGGATGTTTGTGCACAAATATAGTGTTTATGTGGCTAGGACTATTTGCATACATGTTGGACTCATGGCACTAAACATATTTTGCATTAAGAAGATCAATCAGGCCTGATTATTTGCATTAGATAAGGAACATATAAACAAACTTTCTGCATATGTTCATACAGCATTAGAAATCTCTTAAGGACAATGGATGTCTGTGATTGATGATTGAGTAGATGGATGATTGGATGGTAGGACACATTCTTCTTAACTTGAAGATTTCGGGGATGAAATCCTTTAAGAAGGGGAAAATGTAACAACCTGAATTTTAATAACAAGTTGAAACTAGAAATCAAGGTATAATTATTTTTAAAATGAGGATCAAGGGAAACAGGTTGCGCCATTGCGTTCGTCTTGGAATTCTGAATGAAATCGAGTCCGAGATTTAGAAAATCGGAGTCCATACGACCGAGTTATGACCTCTAGAAGTTTCACGAATTTTCAGAATCAAAAACAGCTCAGAAATTCGAATTCAAGACCCAGAAGCGGGCTGGGCGGGAAAATTCCCGCCCAGAGCCCAGGTCGACCATAGCGTCGACCTGGGGGTCGACCTGATCAGACCAGGTCGACCATAGGGTCGACCTGGGGGTCGACCTGGCCAGACCAGGTTGACCGTAAGGTCGACCTGGCCTCCCTGGTTGGGCCAGGTTGGCCTGGTCGAGTGCACCGATTGAGTCAGTGGGCTGGGACGATTTCTGAAGGTCAGGATTTATTCTAGGGTTAATCTAAGGGCCTAAACTAGTTGCCACACCTATAAAAACACCCTTAGACCCAACCTAATTCACAACAAATCATTCTTACACCAAAATGCTGCTGAACTCCCTCTTGAACCATGGCCGCCGCCTCCAAGTCAAGGTACAAGCATTCAAACTCAAATCAATTCAAAGAACGAAGCTTCAACAACGATCCAAACAATAAATCAGCATTCTACAACAAATTCAGTTCTTAATTCATTAGCCATGCTCTGTAAGTTCTAGTTTTTTTAGATTTAAACATTTAATTATAATATGGCCATGGAATAAAGTGGAATTGAATTTAAGTATGTTTATCGATTCAGACCCATTCCTATTGCATCTTGAATCTTGGATTATTGAGACTTGTCTATCTTATTCTCATTTCAAGTTCATGATCTATTCAGCCTGTTGTAAATCAGTTTTCTTGATTCATGTTGAATTTATTATCCAGTTGTAATCTTTATGCCTGTAATGATGTTTTTCTCTCTGATGTTATCCTTTTATGCAAAATTCTGTCTTCCCCTATTTATTTTCTTTTGATGAACCAAGGTCAATTTCGGACCTAGGCCTAAGCCGCGATTTGCGTACGATTGAATACGAGGAAATATGGGAATATTGTCTATATTGGATATATATATATATATATATATGTTTGGAAAAATTGATGGCATAACATGAAATTGGAAATTTGGGTATTGTCAACATAATTGAAATTGCAAGTTTGGCCATTGACATAATTAATTTGGCATAAAGTGGGCATATATGAATTGGCTTGTATATTAAATCACGGGTTCGGGCCTATGTAAATTAAATCAAAAGATTAGGCTTACGATTGGGCATAAGTAGAATTGGGAATTTGAATATAAAAGCGATTGTAAATTTGATAATTGGCATAAATATGTATTATGAACTTGAGTAATTGGCGTGTATTGTAACAAAAAGAATATAGTCTGGGATGACTACATCACGAATCATAATTTGGGTTTATTTGGATCTGAAACTTGATACATGTAACCTTGGCTAGAACTTGATATGGGTAAAATGGCATAAACTTGACGTACAAGCAAATAGGCAAGAATTGGACATATGTATACTGACTAAAATTGGGTATATATATATATATATATTGGTGTGTAATTTTGGAACTTGGGCATATGTTTATTAATATGTAATGTTGGGGATTTGAAACATGAAAATGACTGTGTATTGGATAATTGACTTGAACACGAATATGAACATTTTTTTTATGTTAAACATATGAACTGGTATTGGGGTTTTGGGTGGAATACGACCATTAATGAACCTTTGACACGAGGTTAGACTCAGTTTGTGGTGTAAATCTGCCCGGAACTACCCGGCAAATCCAGTAGCCACAAAGTGTCAGTCTAATGTGAGAAGTCGAAGGCCAAATTGTAGGCGTAACGGTTTATGACACGAGGTTAGACTCAGTTTGTGGTGTAAATCTGCCCGGAACCGCCCAGCAAATCCAGTGGCCACCAAATGCATGGTCTAATGTGAGAGGTCATGATTCGTTCATCATAATGAATGAATTAAGGAATACTAACCATAATAAGACGTGGGTATAGTTAGAGGGTTAGGTGGGATGACATGGAAATTTGACATGTAAATGTGGACCTAACCGGTATGAGTTAAGAACATGTAAAACTTGTAAATATGGGCTTAACCAACATGACTGTTAATCAGACCAATGGATGAGTTAAGTAATATGACTAGATTAATAACACTAAACCAATATAACATAACGCATAGCAGGGTTAAGTCAACTTGAACATATATATAATACTTAACCAACTTAGCATGATACATGGGCGGGTTAAGCCATGAGTTACTAGAAATACTTAACCAATGCAATCTGACGAATGGGAGGGTTAAGTTAAATGGGTTGGTTAACTTGAATGGGTTGATAACACCCAAACGATATAACCTGATGTGTGGTAGGGTTAAGTAAATACACGAGGGTAACACTTAACCTTTATAAAATGGCTAGTGGATGAGGTTGAGTTAACATACACTTAACCAATCTAACATGAGGTGTGGTAAGGGTTAAGTTAACACAGGGGAGAACGCTTAACCGATATAACAAGACATGCGGTAGGGTTAAGTAACACAAGAGAGAACACTTAACCACGGTATCATGATGGGGGTGGAGTTAAGTTAAATAGATAACACTTAACCAACCTGTGGGGTATATGAATAGACCCTAGGAAAACCCTAGTAGCGGGACCCGTTTCAGCAGTAACCGACATTAGGTATCAACGGTACCCTGAGCTAGGCAGGGTGGGGCACGATTACTGGGCTGATTGTAAGCAGTCAAAACGGCGGCAGGGGATGCGGCAGTGCAGGTTCCGACGGATTACGGGCGTGCACGTATTCCGGAGTGGAAAATTTAGCCATTGGGCATTAGTAGATATAAAGTTGTGCATCAAAAAGGGTGTCGGGGTTGCCATCCTAGGGATTGATACACCCTACGTTGGTACCAGCACAGGTATCTACAAGTAGGGGGCCGCAAGAACTAGGTCGAGTAGGAGCCGATCGATTAGGGTAGTAAGGATACATCTAACACATTCATGGTAATTGGGCTGGTTGAGGAAAAATCCTCATATTAGATGTAGTCCTGAAGGCTACCACAACTACGAGGTTGGGATAACCTTAGTATATAACACATGTGAAACATGGTAAGTAAGAGCCAATCAATTAAGGTAGGTACGGCAGGGACATGAAACTATCAATATGAGGGGGGGACCCTCATCGTGGGATATGTACCTATAAAACTATCATGTGGGGGTATGGGGGATCACTTTTCTTGTAATTACAACTAAGTAAACAAATTAGAACGCTAGTTAGGTGGTGCAGAGAATATAGGAAATCAAAGAATATAGGGTAATGGTGAAACTTAGAAATCTTGCAACGTTATAGAAACCTTGCGATATGATACTTGGTAGGAACCTTGTGATGGTACCCTTGATAGAAAGTATGGGATGTTATACTTGATTCATCGTGCCTGTAGCTTATCTTGTCATCATGCTTATGTTTACTTTCAGTTTATTCATGCCATGTTATCTTTACCTGTTTTTATGCTGAAAGTCACTAGGACTTACTCAGTCTTTATGACTGACCCGTTTTGTTTCGCCTTTTTTTCTTCCGTTTCACCTCTCCCCAAGTTCGCAAGGTGGGAATACAGCTTAGTTCGGATCTTACCAAGCTCCAAGGCTCTTTCATGTGCGACTTGGATCTCTCTTGGCTGTGGCTTGCTTTGCTTTATTGGAGAATACTGCAGTTTATTTTCATGCTTCTTTGTTTTTGAGCAAGACAGATACTTTAGCTATGTAATTGGGTATTGGAAGTTGATGGGCTTTTATTGTAAACAATTATATTTAATAAATGATTTGAAATACTTCTACTTTGCTTTCCGATGTTTTATATATGTCTGTCTTGTAATATTTCTGTTCCAGTACCCATAATGCTTCATTGAAGTTAAGGCATTCCCTTTGTGAATGACCTTAACGTATGTGGGGTGTTACACCTCTCATCTTGTCGTTGCATGTGCTGTTGTAGAATCTGAACCCATCTTGTCAACTGCCACAGACTTACAATTACAATGCTATCTATCTGCAAGGTGATTCTGATTTTAGTTTGTTTTATTACTTAATAATTGATTATATTTGAAAATTGAGAAATTTCTAATTCAACAAGTTGATTTGTTATCATGCAATTGCGTTGTTGGTTGATTAAACTATTGTAGTGCAACAATACAATAGTTTTATGGTCAAAAAATTAAATTATGTAAACTATTTTACGTGGTTTAAAATAGCTTTATTTTAAATGGTTTTATGGTAACATAATTTACTTTAAATATGTTATTATAAAAAAGATAAAATGACAAAAGAGGAGAACAATAAGAAATGGGTGAATAATAGAAAGCAAAAATCCAAAGCTTATAATAGTCGGGTTGAACAATGTGCACAGGGTCATTCATCAAATTTGTTAACTATTCCAGTTAAAGTCTTCCGAGGAGGGAAGTTTCTCAAAATAGAAATTAATTAAAAATACTATGTCACAAGAACGATTGAACTAAGCAATGATATCTATTGAAAGAGAGATTTTTAAACAAGCCTAACTTTGATAATTTAATTAAATAATTTGCTACAAGAGGTGCAGGCAGACACGTTTTCCATTTAACTATGTAAACAAAGTTGATCTTATTTTGTATGAAAAAATAACGTTTAGTTTATGTTTTTATTTGTGTCGAGTATTGTAGCATACTTCATGTATTGTCTTTTGAATGCAAAGTGTATGTTTTGTATGTTGTAGTCTTTTATGCAACCTTGTATCTAATACTAAGAATAAAATTATAAATATAAAAAGAAACGTTGAAATTTTACATAGTAAGGGGCAACAAATTTCAGATGTAGCTTGGACAATGGACTCTTTGGGTAGGCACTTCATTTCTTATGAGTTATTGTCCTCAAATTTGGTCGAGTATGATGGTGATTTGGTCTCTCTTTTTTTCGCTTCATCGCAACAAGTTGGGTTAATTTTGTTTCAACTTCTTAGTCTAACTCAATTATGTGTATCGGTTAATATGTGAATTATGACTAAAAAAACACAATATTTCGTCGCACAAATTGTTCGATGGTTTTATTTTTGTATATTGTGTGTATGTCATCCAGTTTTTGCAAAGAATGAATCAAAATGTCGTTCGATCTGCGTCTGTCTAAAACACCGGCACAGGACGGAAACATTAGTATGCCTAGTCTGATTAGTTTGATTGATACCTCTAAATCTAATAATGTTTTTTAGTTTGCTTACATCAATTTCAAGCATTGCTTAGAGTAAGTATTTAGCACTAGCATACCTTATGTTTGTCTTTCAATCACTTTCCAATAAATTCCTAGCTTTACATATGTGAGAATTGAATCTCGTCAACACTTTAGAATTCTAAAACATTTTTTAATAGTTGTAACATTTTTCGTAGCACGCCTTTTTGCGCAAACATAAACCTCTCAAAATACCATTTGTATTCGGATTATATTTCAATCCAACTAAACTTATTTTCTTTTATTTGAAATATTTTTATGGTTTGTTGATAGGTTAATCAATCTCATCCGTTAAATGGAACAATGAGAATCAGTAATAATTTAATTAAAATTTAACTTTTTTTGGGAAATTTTTGATCTAACAAACAAACATTTTTTATACCTACTAAACCTCTGAATTCTATTTATTTACCATATTGGTTGGAAGGGATTCGGAATACGGATTGGCTTACACAAAGCAAAATCATGGAGCAAATGTACGAAAAGATTCTCCTACGGAAAGAAACAAAGGTTTGGTTTCGACATTAATTAATATGGGAAAAACGCACGGGAAGATATTGGCTCTCCCACCAAACAAGCAAGATTTGCTTTAGACGTTGATTTTTTAATATAATACAACATTGCTTTAACGTGCCAAACCCCATGCAATGTTTGCTGCTACTGTCGGTCAAGTAATTATTATTTAACTACCTTGCAATCATACCAAAGTTATAGTTATTATGACCACGGTTTACACTTCCGGCCATCTTTATCAATTTAATACAAATGATTATTTTTTATATTCTTCTGACCACCATATATTATTCGTTCAGTTATTCACCGCTGTATTTCTTCTAAAAAAACATGCATTTCTCCACAGTTTCAAACCCTAAACCCTAACAAAAGAAGATATTCTTGTGTCTAATAGAGATGGAAGATAATGATAAAAAAGAGGTTAGAATTGCTTTATTTTTATTGTTTTCTATTATGATGTAGAACATGTTGTTAGGTTTTTTTAAATGGTTAGGTTTTTCCATTGCGTTTGACGATATTTTTCCTGCTCTGTTGGAAATTTCAAGCTTGGAGAACATTAAATTTGACGACGTTGTAATAGAGAATGACAGTGTAAGTTTTGATTTGTAGGGTTTTTATCCAGATAATTTACGTATCTTCTTTTACATATTGATATATTTTTTTTTTTTTCTGTCGTTTGACATATGAAGTATTTGAATAATGATAAATTGGAGGATGAATATGATAGTTGTGACTTGTGATAATATGATGTAAGATGTTCAACCGAATGAATCAAAAGATATAAATGTAGAGGAAGGAAGTGTTCATGTAGAGAAAGGTGCTCGTGGCCTCTTCCTTTTTAGATTATTAATTTATACAGTGACTAGCAGAGAAAATTTAAAATATTTGGGGTGCTTTTAGTTTTGGTGACCAGAAGTGTAAACCGGAGGTATGAATAGTAGTATCCTATTATAATTTCATTAAGGGCCATTTACTTAAAAGTACAACATTAGGTCAACCTGAAAGCTTGTCTAATAAAATGATAGAATTAGACAAAGTTATAAGAAGCCAACCTATTGTGGCGTAGAGGAAAAATGTACTCTTATTTGATAAGATCTTAGGAGTTCGAGATCTATCATGAATATCATTTTATCATCAGTGACCAATTTTTTATTTTTTATTTAAAAATAATAATATTAACGTACAAAAAATTAATGAAAATTGGAGTTAGAAAAACTATAATAAAGACCAAGTTCACTGGTAAATACGTCACTGCTAATATTACACTTTTGCCACGTTTAATTTTCAAGGATTATAATGAAAGCATGTGTAGTAGATGTTCACGTTCAAACAACTATTAAATTTAACGTGCATCGAATAATTTGCACAACAATAAGATTTCAATGGACTTTGAACTTGTAATTAGGGTAATTAAGTTATTATATGTGTCCTTCTCAAATGTTATTTTTCGTGAGAAGTGTGTGCGAGATATGATTTGAATCTATATCTGTTACATATGTGAAGATTGATGATAGTACAAATTATTGATTTGTTAACCATTTATTTGATAAAATAGTATGTAAAGTGTTGACATAATTCTAATATAGTAATATGTAGTTAGAAAGTGGTGTAAGGAGGGGTGTCTTTTTGAGGAAAACAGTGTGTAAAGCATCTCTTTCAGAAAAAAGAAAAAAGAAAAGCTTGTGAAGCATGATGATAGATATGTGGTGGTTGATAATGAGAGGTGAAATGGAGTGGAGCGTGAGTATTTTTTTGCCTTTACGTGATTGATTCACTCATTGAGTGGGTTCCATGAGCATTTGTGGTGCCTTTTTATTTTATATATGAGCTTTTCTGGCGGTGTGCTTTTTCATTGTGCTAAAGCTGGCTCAGCCTTTTGGGTCTGATCAAACCAGCGTAAGTCAGCCTATCTTCACATATATGCCGCCATGAAGAAGAAGAAAATATATATTTGCATTAACTAAAGCACCTGTCATCTTTCTTCACATTTATATCTAACCAGTAACAAGCATAGATATTTAGGTACGGTTTGCAAACGAAACTGGAAAGTCATCATTTGCGCATGCATCCGCGTCGGACACATCTAGCGTGAGTCCCACAACTTTAGTATGTTCAAGTAAAACGTTAAAAATGAGCTGTTTGCGTCGGACGCCGTTCGATGCAAATGACTGTTTTTTCAAAACTTTTACATAAACCAACCTCTCCACCACCGTTCTTCACATCTACCACCATTCTTCACCTCTAATCTTCAGTTTCTTCTTCATGTCGCATAGTAACGATTCTATCTCGAAGATTTGGAAGAGACATCGTCCGTCTTTGACAATACATGGCACAAATCTGAGACCAGGAAGATGCAAAATACATGACTTTAAAACTTTTGGTATTACTTGGGTAAATGAAGCACTGATCGAACATGCGGAACAATTACAGCGAAATTTCTGTACAACGTTTAAGTACAAATTGTTACTGCTACAATGACTATTCACAATTTCATAAGAAGATACAATACCAATAATTCTGATTTATGTTTGAGAATTCCAAATTATCACAAAAACAATTGACAATGTGAAGGGTGAACTCTTAATATTTATACAGAATTTATTTTATAAATTTTCCGATGTGGGGCTTGTCCCAATGATGTCGTTCGAAGACAATCCTGATCTAGTGTCTGGAGAATTTTTGGTAGAGTATTACAGTATGTGAAACCACAAAAACAACGACCGAGTACACCACAAAAACAACGACCGAGTACCGGTTCAAAGAACCGCAACAACAACCAACATGACCCTACTTTGTGACGGTATACGAAATGAACTAGTTGCTGCAGGAATGCATTAGTGTGCACTTGCAATGTATTCTGCATTTTAAATTGCATTATGAAATCTTCGATTTGTATTCTGCAATTTGAATGTTGAAATTTGTATTCTATGTTCTATATTCTATTATTCAGCAGTTAACATATAAAACACAAATAATAAAATAATTACTCTGTCCCTTCTAAATTGCCCATTCGTAAAAAAAACGCATTCCCCGTTCTGAAAAATGCCCATTGTCCAGCCTTTTCCAAATGTCTCTTTCAGTTCATTTGCAAACGCACCCTTAATTATGTCTACATGTGCAATTAGTTTTTTTTTTTTTTTTTTTTTTTTTTTTTTTTTTTTTTTTGCAACATATATCATCTGGTTGGTTCGATTCTCATTTCTTTTATTAATCAATAAAAAAAAGAATCTGTAAGTAAAGCATAGTTGTCGAATTATATATTTAAATGGTAAGAGGTTATGGTAAAATTTATAGATAGATATTTTAAATTGATAAATGAAATTTATTTATCAAATCTTATTTTTTTTTTAGTTATATTAAAATTTGATAACATCTATAGAGTGACATACTCGATGATTAATGCTAACAATAGAAAAGTATGGCATACTAAATTATTAATAAAGATTAAGTGGAACTATTTATACTCGTTTTTGTGCTTATTTTACTCATTGAACATGTTATAATAATTATCTAAACGGCAAGCATCTGATACAAGTGTAACGCTACATAAAGTTTAAAAAAATGGTGGCTTTCTTCCAAAAATCAATATTTTCCGATACCAGAGTATCTGTCTTACAAAATAAAGAAGCATAAAATAACACTTATATTCCCCAATGTAGCATGAGCCAGCCATAGCAGTAGAAAAGAGAATCCAAGCAAAACTTCGACTAGTCTTCAAGCTCGAAAAGAAAACTAAGCTAAGTAATAACATTCCCTCCCTGTGGACCTTGGGGGGGAGGGGGAACGGAAGACAAGAAAGCGAAAGAAAACAGAGCCATACATAAGGTCTGGTAAGTTCAGTAACTTTCAGCATGTGAACAGGTAAAAACAACATGACATGAATTTAAATGAATACAAGACAACACCATGATGACGGGAATCATAAGGTTAGCACAAGATATGATAAGATAAGATAAACTGGATGCACTTCTATACTTTCTCTGCTTCGCGAATACCTTGTTATTCTAATTTCTATATCTCTGCAACACCTAACTAGTAATCTATATAAACTGATAAGAACAGATACGTCCCAATCCCCGCAATTGCGGTTGTTTCATGTGTACATCTATTATTTATTACCTTGGTCTAACCTAGGATTTTCTATCGAGCGCATTCTAGATCCAACCAGGGTTTTTGCTACCCAGGGCTACTGGGGTTTATGCTACCTATTGAACTTTTCTTGGATTTTAGGGTTTACGAGACCTAGGTCCAACTAGGGATTATGCCACCTATCAAACGACGCCCCTAATCTAGGACACACTACCCAGAGTGGTATATGTTCCTAGACTTTCCCCACGTATGTGTCGTGGATCGTTATCGCTGTCAAGATGCACATGTCCTCTATATGTGCGACCCGAGTCTCGTGGCAGGGCAAATCAAGAAACACGGAACTCGGTCGGGAGCTTTCAGATATCTGCCGATGCAGATGCTAAGGTCTGTTTTTCCGGTGGCTATAGTCCCACTTGACCCCTCCCTCAACTAATGAAAGGCACACCTTGAAAAATGAGAACTATACGCAGGCCCTCTATGCCCCACTAACCTATGACCATCCACACCCACAACTAGATAGCAAGTATATGGTCTTTTGGAGTTCTCCGCCTTTCGGTTGTACGTATCTTGACTGACTCAAGATGGTAGGTAGACGACAAGTTGCTATCACAGGGCTACTAGTCTCGCTGAATCACGCTGGTTCATCCTAGTCTTTAGGTTGCCTTATATTGCAACCAAGGCATACCCTTAGTTCTTCTAACGCAGACCTTAACCTCTATGAGCCTAGGCGGATCATCTGCAGCCTCACAGAGGGATACCAAGAGCACCCTCACGTCCCCTCGAAGCCGCGTGCTTCGTACCCCAATTTGTTGGAGCCTTCTTTAAGATCAGATGGACGTTTGCTCCTTCTCGTGTTCTACTAAGGTTTGCTACTTAGTTCCCTTAACTAAGGTTTACTGCTTAGTTTCTGAATCATCGTTTTCTTAACTAAGGTTTACAACTTAGTCCTCTTAACTAAGGTTTACTACATAGTTCTCTTTCTCGTCAAGTTGGATTGATTAAGTGTCATTAGTCAATTCAAGTTAACTTAACCCATTCATTTGGCATGTTAAACTGGTTAAGTGTTATCAGTAGTTCATGTTGACTTAACCCTACCACAAATCAAGTTATATTGGTTAAGTATTTCTTATTACTTAACCCCACCCCTTCATCTTGTGTTGGTTAAGTGTTCCCTTTAACTTAACCCTGCTCATCTGTTTAGCTAACACGTTATAACGGTTAAGTGTTCTCTTAGTTAACTTAACCCTAACATCTGTTTAATTCACATGCCCTAATGGTTAAGTATTATATTTCATGTTTTAACTTAGCCTTGCTCATTTGGCACACTATGATGGCTAAGTGCTCTAAGTTTACCTAACTTCACCTTCTAGTCTAGTTAACATGTTAAATTGGCTAAGAGTATTTTACTTAACCCCACCTTCTAGTCTAGTTAACATGTAACAACGGTTATTTAACCCCTATAAGTCCTGTCTTGTTAACATGTTAAGCTGGTTAAGTGTTCCTATGGACTTAATCCCATTCTAGCTTAACTGTTTCTTTAAATTATTCATTTAAAGCACCAACCACTCACATTAGACAGATATTGTTGCGGTCACTGGATGTGCCGGTCGGTTCCGGGCATATTTACACCGCAACTCAGTCTAATCTCGGGTTCTTTTGGGCTCAATGCTCTAACCACCCACATTAGATAGGTATTGTTACGGTTGCTGGATTTGCCAGGCGGTTCCGGGCAGTCTTATACCGTAACTCAATCTAACCTCGGGTTAGGCATATTCGTCTTTCCTAGATTTACATATTTATCCTTTTTGCCTATATGTAAATTGCTAACAACTCTTTTAAACAAATTTGGCCTATATCATATTTATTTGTCATGCCCACTAACATACCTATATTCTAGGCCCAAATCTTGATTTACCTATCAATTAACCCAACTTGCAGTTTATGCCAAATTAGATCAGTTCATGTCAAAACTAGATTTAATATTCTAGTTTATAGTTTATATCCAAACTTGGCTTACATGCCAATTACATACTTTGCGGTCAATTAACAATTTACCATTTTACGCCCAAGTCTAAAATGCATGTAATATTTACTATTATAGCCAATTCAGATTATGCTAACATATTTGTTATGCCAAATCATCTTAATTAAGCTACGCCGAAATTCCCCCGCCGTAGTCGTACGTATAACATGATTTCACAAGTTCCTAGGTACTCATGAAATGAAACTTACAAAAGGAACAGGGGATAAGCACGAGAATTGACATAAGAGAATAGGCATGAAAAAGCGAACCAAAATACACAAATACAAAGATAATGGATCCAGTGGGTTTGGTGTACACTATAGAGAACCGAAATAAACTAAGAAAATTACACCCTAAGTATGAGATCGAATAAAATGCCAGTTCGGTGTACAACATGGTTTCTAACTATAGTGTTATGGGCATAAATAATTAACCATAATAGTCTTAGGCGATTAACCACAATAGTCGTAGTCATGGTCATTGGTAGAAATCTCGTAGTTATGAATCATCGACGATTAACCACAATAGTAATGGATAATTAACCAAAATATCCTAGGCAATTATCCTAAATAGTCATAGGCAATTAACTGTGATAATTTCAAAGTCATGGTTATAGACAATAGTCCTATGTTCATAATCATAGGCAATAATCTCATAATCATGAATCATGGTCGTGGGCAATAATCTTATGTTCATAGTCATAGGCATAGTCTTATGTTCACAGTCATCGGCATAGGCATTGTCTTATGTTCACAGTCATCGGCATAGGCATGGTCTTATGTTCACACTCATCGGCATAGGCATAGTCTTATGTTCACAACCATGGGCTTAGGCCATTAACAATAGTTTTCAACGTCACAGGCATAGGCACGGTCTCATCGGTAATTAATCACAATAGTTCTTAATTAGATCCAAAGGCATATACAAGCACAAATTCAAATGAGAGGATCAGGCATATTCTTATATTCATTTAATTTCATGCCACAGATAGATCTAGACGTTCAAATCTAAAAAGTAACTGACTTACATTGATCGGTTTCAGAAAAGGATAATCAAATAGCGTTGGTGATTTGCTATGATTTGCATGACGTTGCTAGCAACCGTTGAATTTGCCTTTGCTTCCCTTCTTGAAGCTTTAACTTTTTTTGAATCTCCAAAATGCAATTCCAAGCCATAGTCTTCAAGAATAGTCTTCGTATTTATTTTAATTTATTTATTTCAATTATTCCAGAGGCAGCATAAGAAGAGAATAAAATGGTGTAAAGAGCATGGTGCTAGGCGGCTGTTTATATAGGATTAGGCGGACGAATCTAGACTGAAAATGAGACCAGAAACATCAGAATGAACCCAGGCTCAAACTGGGTTTCAGCACTAGGTCGACCCCCAGGTCGACACTATGGTCGACCCCCAGGTCGGCACTATGGTCGACCTGGTCCCTGGGAGGTCGACACTATGGTCGACCCCCAGGTCGTCCTTGTAACACCCCGTATTTTCTGTGAACGTATAAGTAACAAATCAGAGAATAATTAATTTTTAAAATAAGAATCAAGGGAAACGGGTTGCGCCATTGCGTTCATCTTGAAATTCTACTTGGAAACGTGTCCAAATTTTCAAGAAACGGTGTCTGTGTGAGGGAGATATGGCCCTCCAAAGTTTCAGAGATTTTCAGAATCGAAAACAGCTCGAAAAATTCAAATTCAAAATCCCAGAATAGGCTGGGCGGGAAAATTCCCGCCCATGGACCAGGTCGACTTAGGGGTCGACCATAGTGTCAACCTCCCAGGGGCCAGGTCGACCATAGTGTCGACCTGCTCCCGAAACCCAGTTTTTGAACCTAATTCATTCTAATGTATCTGGTCTCGTTTTCTGTCTAAATTCGTCCGCCTAATCCTATATAAACAGTCCCTAGCCTCATTCTCTTTACACCATTCTTCTCTAACCTTATGCTGCACAATTTCATTCTGTCTGTACTCTGCCTCTGTTCTAATTAAAAATAAAAATGGCATCGCTACTCTGTTGGAATCAAAACTTGGACTGATGCATCTTCTTCCAACCTGAATAGAATTAAAAGCTAAATCAAATCTCAAATCAAAGTTTAGAGCTACAATAATAATTAAAAAGGAGTAATTCAGCTGTTAGCCTACTTTGTGAACTAGGCAACACAAAGTCAAGAAACCAACCGTTGAAGAGTATTTCAAGTTATGCGACTCCGGTTCGGATCGGAAGGAAACACCACAATTCAGATTGATAGCAGCGTATCGGTTCGGATCGGGTAAAATTCTCTGTTCGGATCGGATATCTCTTACTGGATAATTTGGCAGAGCATACCTGATCGGATCGGAAGGCCAATGAATCTCAGGTGGATCGGAAAGCCGTCTGCTTGCCACGACTTCGGAGCGGAGCGGAGTATGATTAGAGAAGAAGAGACGTCCAAGCTACTCCAGTTCGGATCGGGTATTCCGATCCGAGCCCCCAACCTGCACGTCTCCGACCCGCACCCTTGATCCAGGAAAATCTCCTATAAAGTCGCCTGGAGAACCGGACCGGATATGACTAATTCCTACCCCTAACGTCCATCTCATGGATGCGTTGTCCGCCTGATAGCCCATCCGAACCCGAAGAGAGTGCGATGGATGACACGTGTTCCGACCCGGATTGAATCTCAGGCAAATTCACACCTATAAATACCCCATCTAGAGACAAAGAGAAGGATCTTTTTCAGCACTTTCGAGAATCCAAGTACCTCCATCGTCCGAATTCCTTTACTCCCGGAAAATCCAAACCATCTTTCATTTCCTGTTTTTATCATTTTGAGTGAATAAAAGTGAGTTGTGAGCGAATCTTACACTGCATTTGTAACTGAATTACTGAATATAGTGAAAACTAAGTGGATGTAGGCATTTCTTCGCCGAACCACTATAAACCTTGTGTGTCCCTTTTTATTTCTGCCTTTCTTTATCTTGTTTCTAATCAATTTGGGTGTTAGAACCATATTTGGGTCTAACATTTTGGTGCTTTCACTGAGAATCCTCATCTAAATTCTTTATTTTCCGGGATCTCTTTCTACTTTTTGGACCGTTGAGTTCAAAGAAGTGAATCCATAAGTTTCTCCACTTTCTTACATTCGTTGAAGTAATTGTCAAAGACTCATGGCCAGAGGAAAAGGCAAGGAAGTCCAGTCTGTTCAAGGAAATGGAGCTGGTGAAGATCAGCAACATGCTGTTGTAACAAGGTCTAGGGGGCAGAGTTCAGCAGCAGGGAGAATCAATGCAGGAAATCCGAACCGACAGCAAGGGGAAAGTTCCGATCCGATCCGGGTTGGAGACTCTGAAGCAGTGCACTCCCCCAGTCTGAACCGACCCGACTTGCTCGCTGCACACCGATCCGACCAGGCACCCCAGCTCCGATCCGACCCGACTTCCTACCTCCGATCCGACCCGATGCTTGGTGAAGCTGGAACATCTACTCGAGTCCCTGCGAATGCTCCAATTCCAGCTGCCAGGGTTGGAGACCAGGTCAATCCATCTGCTCCCATCACTCAAGGAGATTTCTCGCGCTTGCTTGATATGCTTGAGAGCACGAGGGAAGCTATGAGAGTTCATGAGCGCACTAATCTCATGATGCAGGAAAATATGAGGCTCATGAGTCGGGAGATCAATGAGCTCCGCCGGCAGAGAACTCCGTCACCGGTTCGTCACACACCCGTAGATCAATCTTCATCTTCCGAGGAAGAGAGGCCCCGTGAGCGAAGGCCACTCGAACGACCTCAGAACGTGGAGCAGCTAACGTTTGGATCTTTGGGATCTCGCGAGGATATCGCACGAGCATTGGGAAACGATAGCCCAACTCGGGGGCAAAGACTCCAATCCCCTCTTCCCGAGATCGACCGGGAACACAGGGAAAGGAATCGAGTAGAGGCAGCTCGAAGAAGAAGGGCATCTCCAGAACAGGAGCCCCGAAGGAACTCGGACACTAGGGCCAGGGAACCTGAGCAGCCCCTAACTAGTGCCGATGTACAGGCAATGGTTCGCCGAATTATGTCCGAGAGCCGGAATTACACAAATGAAGACTATGGCATCGAACGAAGCCATACCCCGTTCACTGACGATATTCTAGACTTCCAGTTTCCCCGACGCTTTAACTTGCCACAGATGGACAAGTATAACGGAAGGACTGATCCAGGACAGCACTTGATGCGGTATTCGTGGCTTATGAATGCCGCTGCTGCCCCCGATGAAGTAAAGTGCAAAGCGTTCCCAATCTACCTAGAAGATGTGGCTTTATTTTGGTTTACCCGACTTCCTCCTCGTTCAATTTCTAA
Source organism: Allium sativum (assembly GCA_030737875.1). Lineage (NCBI taxonomy): Eukaryota > Viridiplantae > Streptophyta > Magnoliopsida > Asparagales > Amaryllidaceae > Allium > Allium sativum. The sequence continues at coordinate 655,275,950 of CM060923.1, forward strand.
TTACAAAGAACTAAGCGAGCGTTTCATGAACCAGTTTCGACTACATGCCCGCAAGTCCAAGAGTGTTATTGAATTGTCGAGGATCAAACAGGCACCCGGAGAGTCTTTAAGGGCATATTTAGATCGTTTTAACCAAGCTGTAACTGAGGTCAGTGACCCGCATGAGCCCACTATTCTGATGGCATTGAAGGAAGGAGTCGACCCTGAATCTGAGTTTGGAGACTACCTTTCTGGGAAGACACCCCCCACAAGGGCGATATTCTACGAAAAAGCCGATATTTATCTAAGACGAGAGGAGGCCCGGGCAAACCGGAAGAGAAAGTCTGAGACAGCTTCAAAGGAGAATGTGCAGAGTAATATTGCAGTGAAGCAGTCTGGGGAAAGTTCTGGCAAGGTTGAAGTAAATGTAGGAAACAAGGGTGGAAACAGCAATACTGGAAGCGGGGGAAACAACAACAACCGTAATTCGAACGGTAACAGGAGAAACAGAAATAGGGGAAGCGACCCAAACAAAAGGCCCCGATTCCAGAATTACGAGAACTACACACCATTGAATGACACATTGGAAAATATTTACCTGGACACGTATAATGTGTTGCAGTACAAAAGACCGCCACCTCGTGATTCGACCGAGAAAGAAATGGCGACAGGGAAATTTTGCTTGTTTCACGGAACACATGGACATTCGACCAATGAGTGTCGACATTTGAGGGATGTAATTGAAAAGCTGCTGCGTGAAGGAAAGTTGGATGAGTACAAGGTTGCCCCGAGGGACAGGGGGCAAGGAGAGCAGGCTCCAAAGCAAATCCTACCTGCTCCTAAGCCTACCGCGCAGCAGAAAGGTAAAGGGATCGTCATCAACTCCATAGTAGGCGGACCTCACCCGGCAATCCGAAGCTTTAGGTCAATGGACCAATATGTGAATGCTGCCAAGCATCTAGATGTGAATGAAGGTGACGAGTTGGAAGATGTCACCCCCATCAAACAACAAAAAACCATGTTCGATGACGTGGTGTTTCGCAGCCGAGACAACACGGGAATACAATCTCCCACCAATGATCCGTTGGTTATTACTACCACTATTGGGCCGGCTTTGGTCCATAAGGTACTAGTAGACAACGGAAGTTCCGTTAATATTTTGTTCAAGAAGTCATTTGATCAGATGAAGCTTGAGCCTGAAGATCTGAAACCTTGTGAAGGATGGATTAGAGGTTTCAACGGAGCGACGACAGCTCCTATGGGATATATAGAGTTGCCTGTGACCCTAGGGCAAGGAGAACGTAGAAGAGTGCGAATGCTTCAGTTTGTAGTACTGGACGTAGATTCGCCGTATAACGCATTTTTAGGGAGGCCTGCCCTCGCTGAGTTTAGAATTTGTATCGCCCCTTGGTGCTTGTTACTAAAGTTCCCAACCGAAGCCGGGACTGGAGTAATAAGAGGGGATCAGGTTTCTGGACGGGCCTGCTATGTGGCCGAACTGAAGATGTTGATGAAAGGAGTTAATGCTGAGAGTAAGGATGCCTCATCTCCCTCAAAGGGGGACTCGGCATAGCAATTAGAGAGGTTGAACCCAAGGGAGTTGCGAAAAGGAACGCCTGAAGACCTGGATCCTAGAAAAGACGAGGAACCAGAGGCTAGAAATGCAACTCCTAATGAAGCAACAGTGGAAATTCCTGTTGATAAAGCTGATCCGACAAAAGTTTTGAAGATCGGTTCCCAATTGGATCCACGTCGTGCTAAAGACCTGACGAACTTCTTGAAGGCGAACTTAGATGTGTTCGCCTGGACCCATGCTGACATGTGTGGGATATCGCCTTCCGTTATCAGTCACAAATTGAATGTAAATCCGAAGCATCCGCCTGTGAAGCAAAAGAGACGCATGCTGGGCCCAGAGAGGTCGGTTGCTCTCAAAGAAGAAGTAGAGAAATTGAAGCAAAATGGATTTGTTCGAGATTCGACTTATCCCGACTGGATATCGAATCCTGTCTTGGTAAAGAAGCCAAACGGAAAGTGGCGAACTTGTATTGACTTTTCAGATTTAAATAAGGCTTGCCCAAAGGATAGTTTCCCACTTCCCAGAATTGACCAGCTTGTAGACTCGACAGCAGGTCATGAACTTCTCTCTTTCATGGATGCGTATTCTGGATACAATCAAATTCCTATGCATGTGCCAGACCAGGAGCATACGAGTTTCATTACGAATTTGGGATTATATTGTTATGTTGTAATGCCGTTCGGATTAAAAAACGCTGGAGCTACTTATCAGCGATTGGTAAATAGAATGTTTTACGATCAGATAGGAAAAACTATGGAAGTTTATGTGGATGATATGCTGGTTAAATCAAAGCAGTCCTCCAGTCATACGCAAGACTTAGCGGAAATGTTTGGTATCTTGCGAAAATACCGTATGAAATTGAATCCTTTAAAATGTTCATTTGGAGTGGCGTCGGGAAAGTTCCTTGGCTTCATTGTGAGTTCCCGAGGAATTGAGATCAACCCTAGCCAGATAGCGGCGATTAGAAATATCAAAGAACCAAGGAAAATTAAAGACGTCCAAAGTCTGGCAGGGAAGGTAGCGGCGCTAAGTAGATTCATCTCCAAAGCCACCGATAAATGTGTTCCATTTTTTGATTTGATAAAAAGGGGAAAGAAGAACTTCCAGTGGACTCCCGATTGTGTCGAGGCTTTTCAAAATCTGTTAGAACTGTTAGAAAAACCGCCAATCTTATCAAAGCCCGTAGACCATGCAGAACTATTTGTTTATCTAGCAGTCTCGGCTCACGCTGTCAGCACAGTTCTGGTTCGAGAAGAAGACAAAGTACAAAGGCCAGTATACTATGTGAGTAAGAAATTAGCAGCGGCAGAGCGCAACTACCCAAAGATCGAGAAGCTTGCTTACAGCCTCCTGATTGCATCCCGAAAGCTTCGTCACTACTTCCAAGCCCATCCAATAACCATATACACCGATCAGCCGTTAAGACAAGTGCTGCAGAGAACCGAAGCGTCGGGAAGGTTGATTAAATGGAACATAGAACTAAGCCAGTTTGATTTGAATTTTCAACCACGAAAGTCAATCAGGGGGCAAGCTCTAGCAGACTTTATTGCGGAGTTCACCATTCCAGAGGAAGAAATAATCAATGACCAAGTGGTCAAATCTGAGGATAAGCTAGAGATGAATCCGTGGAGACTATATACAGATGGAGCTAAAAATGACCGAAGATCCGGAGCTGGAATTGTCTTAGTCACTCCGGAGGGACGGTCGTTATATTACGCCCTACGGTTAGAATTTTCGGCCACTAACAACGACTCTGAGTATGAAGCCCTGATTGCCGGGCTGAAACTTGCTAAAGACCTCGGAGTAAAAATGATGGACATATTTTGTGACTCTAAGATTGTTGTTTGTCAAGTGCGAGAGGAATTCGCGGCTCGAGGACCTCGACTTATCACATACCTCAAGAAAGTGAAAGAGCTATTGAATAGCTTAGAACGGTACAACATAACACATATTCCCAGAGCAGAAAACCAGAAAGCGGATAGATTAGCAAAGTTGGCTAGTTCCGACAATCCAGAAGGGACTGAGGTAATTCCAATTGAAACATTGGAATCGCCAAGCTTCGAATCAATGGAAATTGAATTCGTTCTTGAAGCGGAACCAGAGAAGGAGTCATGGATGACTCCAATCAAGAGTTTTCTTAAGAATGGGACTCTCCCATCGAAGAAAAGTGAGAAAAGAGCTGTAGTTCGCAAAGCTGCCAGATATGTTATGCAAGACGATACCCTCTATAGGCAAGGATTTTCTATGCCCCTGTTACGATGTATCGCACACGACGACATCAAGCGTGTACTGAGAGAAGTACACGAAGGTGAGTGTGGAGATCATACAGGAGGTCAAACTTTAGCAAAGAAAATATTGCGGTATGGATACTTCTGGCCTACGATCAACAAGGATGCAGCTGATTATTCACGACGCTGCGATAAGTGCCAGAGATTCGCCAAAATCCCCAGGGCACCATCAACCCAGCTTAAATCGATGGTGAGTCCTTGGCCATTTGCCACATGGGGAATCGATATCATTGGAGTTTTACCGATTGCTAAAGGGGGAGCTAAGTATGCCATAGTAGCCGTGGATTATTTCACGAAGTGGGTGGAAGCTGAACCCTTGACTAAGATCACCACAAGAAAGGTGATAAGTTTTGTGGTCCGAAATATTATATGCCGATTCGGAATCCCAAGGACAATTATTACCGACAACGGGACCCAATTTGATAGCACTGAATTCAGAAACTTTTGCCAGAAATATAAGATAGACAAACGATATACTGCAGTTGCCTATCCACAATCTAATGGGCAAGTAGAGGCAATAAACAAGGTAATAAAATCCATCCTCAAAAAGCGATTAGAGCGTGCAAAGGCAAAATGGGTTGATGAATTGCCCCTAGCTTTGTGGGCATATCGAACAACGTTTAAAACGGCTACTGGTCATACCCCTTTCTCCCTCTCCTTTGGTTCAGAGGCAGTAATTCCAGTTGAACTGGAAGTTCCTTCCCACAGGGTGACATATTATGACCCGATGACGAATCGGGCACTTTTACTTGAGTCTCTTGATGAAGTCGAAGAGAAAAGAGACGAAGCAGACTTGCGTGCAGCAAGACATCGGCGTCAGATGGCGCGCTATTATGACAAAAAAGTTCGCCTCAGAACTTTTGAACCCGGAGATTTGGTGCTCAAGAGAGTTTTTCCATCCCTTCCTCACCTCGGCCCAAAGTGGGAGGGACCCTTTGTCATCCAACGGAAACTTGATAAAGGAACATTCAAGTTAACGACCGTAGATGGCGAAGAAGTCCCTCGAGCATGGAATGCCCAACACTTAATGCGATATTTGGATTAGAAATGCTATACTTTTTGCTGTTCTTCCTGTAAACTCTGTAATAAGGCACGACTTGCCTTTGGAAAATATGACGATATGAATAAAGGACTATAAAGTGGACGTAGGCTATGACTTAGCTGAACCACTATAAAATATTGTGTGTTATTTACTTTTATGCATTTACATTCGTTAGTTATTCTGTTGTGATTATAAAATACAGGACAACTTAGAGCCTAAAAAGGTTGAAACAGTTTGGGCATAAAAAGAAGCACAATGATTATTTGTGCAATAAGACATAAAAGAATGAGAAAACGACATTCTTAACTCTAACTCTCCAGAGAAAGAGAGAGAGTATAAAAGCGTCTCAGACTGAGCGCTGAAAAAGAAATTCTATTCTGAACTCTAACTCTCCAGAGAAAGAGAGAGAGTATAAAAGCGTCTCCGACTGAGCGCTGAGAAAGAGGTTCAACTCCGAACTCTAACTTTCCAGAGAGAAAGAGAGTATAAAGGCGTCTCCGACCGAGCGCCGAGAAAGAAATCTTTTCCCGTTGAACGACCGGGGGATAAACAAATAACTGAACTCGAACTCTAACTCTCAAGAGAGTGAGAAAGAGTATAAAAGAAATGCCAGGAAAAACAACAGATATTGATGATACAGGAAATGCTATCCCGTTAGAGAATCGGGAGCATCCAGATTGCATAGTTAGGCACTGAATAACTTACGGAGATTGACTGGGGACACATACCCATACACATATCTCCCCTCTTCACAACTTTGTTTCATAACTATAGATATGCATTTTTACATAAGTGCAGAGCTGCTAACAGATAAACATTGCAAAAAGTGAATTATTTTTATTTACAAATGAATAAATTTGTACAGGGAAATGACTAAAAAAGAAAGTGCGGGAGCTGCTGTTGTGGCAGCACTTATTGATTTACAAAGATGCTAAAAGGACACAGGAGAACCCACTATTTGGGTTTGGGATGAGCCTTCGATTTCTTGGCAGCTTTTTCCGCATCCTTTGCTTCCCTCTCTGCTTCAGTCAAAATTCGCTTTGATTTCTTTTTCCCTGAAGGTGTAGCACTGGAGCCGGCAGACTTCTTCCCGGAGGGCTGGGCACTGGAATCAAAAGAAGATTTTTTAGCAAGTTCTTCGGTGATAGATCTAGTTGAGAGCTTAACCACTAACCTTGAACCTGCATCCACAACTGCAAGGGGCTTGAGGACCTCAGGGTCTAATTCTTCAGCCTTTAATTGCAAGCGCTTGTCTTGATCAGCCTTCATGGCAGCCAAGGTAATGTCCTCAGCGCTTTTCGACTCCCCGGTTATTGTAACTTCTGGTTCCTCATCATGCCCCTCGTCTCCTCCGTCGTCTTTTAAAGCTGCAATCATTTCTTCGTCATGGGGAGTAGTCACCTTAGTTGATTCACTTCTTTCCCCCAAGTCTGTGGAAGCAGCCTTGTCTTCTCCTTCTTTGACCCTATCAGCGGGCTTTGTCCCAGTGGTAGCTCCTTGAACTACATCTGTCTTCGCGGAGGATTCAACGCCTACAAAATGAGAAACATCGGTTATCAACTCAGGCGAGAGCAAAGGATTTCTCATTGAACGTTCAATCATGTAGCCAAAGGTAGTAGTAGCCTTGACAAGTTGAGGAGAAAAGACAGGGATACCTTCTGAAGACTTCTCAGCGGGGGTGACTACTACCTCTGGAGTTATTTCAGGAATGGGAGATAGTAAAGTTGATCGGGGAATTCCCGGGTTTTCGGGATCATACCCTTCCACTTCAGGAGTTACAGGAGCAGAAGAAGAGGAGCCAGCTTCAGGAATGGTTTTCTGTTTAGACTTCCGCCTCTCTTCTTCCATGGCCTCAGCAATTAGACGGCGACCTTCAGCTAGGCGCTCCGGTTCGTCGTCTCTCAAGTACTTCTCCATCAACTTATCTTCATCGAGGGAATCGACCTTAAGCTCTTCTTTTTCCCACTCAACGATTTGATTCCACACATGAACCAAAGTGGATGGATAGTCCTCGATCCAGGAAATGTTTCGACGACGAATAATGTGCGCGAAGAATTCGATCATTAGCTCCCCGAAGCCCTGAATATCGGCCTCCGCCTCTGATAGCTGTTTGCGGGTTTCCTCCGCAGATTTAATAGCGCATTCAACGTTGCCCTCAGCCAGAGCAGCCCTGTTTTCCGCCTCTAACAATTTTGAAGCCAAATCAGCGTTTTTCTTTTCTAACTCAGCACTCCTTTTCGCTAACTCGGCATTTTTCTGCTCAAGCTCAGCATAAGCGAGACGTGTCTTAGCAGCCTCTGACTTGGCTTCGTCAGCTTGCTTCTTCAACTCGGAACGTTCCTGAGTGTGGGATTCTAGCAAATCATGATAGCGCTTTTGCATGTCCTCAAACTGTTGTTTGAAGTTAGAAGCGTTCTTCTGAGCGATAGCTAGTTGAGCTTGAGTATCTTCTAAATTTTTTCCTAAGGTTTTTAGGGCCTTAGCATCTTCCTCTGCAGTTTTGTGCATTGAGTCAGCATTTGTCATTAGCGTGCGGATGATTCTAGAAAGAGTGCGGGAATACTTGAACATCTCGGTATATTGTTTTTCCACCAAATCAATCTTTGCTCTGGCCTCCTCTGCCCAATTAGAAGAAATAGGTTCAAGGGAAGGTAGAAAGGTCAGAGTCTCGAAGTAGTGCTCGGGAAATTGCTCCTTTAAATATGCCAGCCTTACTGCGGTTCCCGCATCTGGTGGAGGAGGGGCGAGGATGGTTAGTTCAGTGTCCCTTCCTGAAGAAGATTCTGTAGAACCCTTGTCTGTCCGAGGTCGCTTAGTAGCAGGGACTTTTTGCTTACTTCTAGACCCAGTTTCCTTTGGAGGTGTCTTCTCTCTACCCCGCTTTTCATAGGAGGAAGTGGAATCCCTAGATTGTGGTCTATCCTCCTCTCTACGACCTTGATAGCTTTTGTATTTTTCCTGTTCCGGTCGAACTGGTGAGCGGGAGCGTGAGGATCGAGATCGATAAGGATCATAGGGTCTCCTTTCCTCCCTGCCGCGGTCATCCCGGCGGTTATATTCGGCATCCTGGGGAGGATTAGACATGCTGCGGCGAAGCTTTCTTATGTCATAAGAGGATCGAGACATTGTACCTGCACGATAAGTTAAACGAAGTTTAGAATCGACGGATCCATGGAAAAAGAAGTGCAATGAATGCTAGTGCTACGGTGCAAAGTGCATCCTATGTGGTGTATGTGTCCCCCCAACCAACCCGAGTCTGAAGCTAGACTGGTGCGGGCAGGCTCTTTGGCCTTAGCAGGAGTAGTCTCTTCAGAAGAAGTGAAGACTAGAGGGTCCTTTCTGAAATCTTCCGAAGTGTATATAGTCTCGGGTAAAGGGAGATCCCCCAAACCCTGAAATATGTGCTCGTCGGCGCTAGGAACATCCCCTTCGGAAGCGTGAAGTGGCGACCCTTGGGGAGATTTTGATTTGTCTACCGAGGTAGTTTCCTCGGGGGCAATATATCCTTCACGATGTTTTTTGGCCAGATTAGCCAGTTCATCATCTTGAGTGGAAGAGGGAGAGGGTGAAGTTTGAAGAGAAGCTGCGGGAATTCCCGAGCCTTCTCCTATTTCTGGAACTGTTTCCACTGGAGGAATATATGCATAAGGGACCGTCCCATGACCAATGCTACGGGAGACGGATAGCAGCCCGTGAAAATGAAGATACTCATCTTTAAGAACCTCGTCAATAGTAAGGAATTTTTGGTCGCCATTGAGGAGACGGTGCATTCGATCAAAGAACGCTTGGTCTGATACCTGTTTGGGATTATCGACTGCAAATAAAAAGGAAAACAGGTCAGGGTGATGATTCAAGTGTATAGAGTCCAGGGTCAGAAAATCAGTGCTTTACTTGATTTTGTCCATCTTCTGGCGCATCCAGACTGTTGCTTTATATAGAACCACTCCAGTCTGGAATCTCCAGCCTTGCTGCTAAACGGCGTAGAGATTATCTTCCTCTTTGGGACCGACTCAAAGTAACAGAAAGAAGGGGTTTCTCTAGTCCGATGTTTGAAATTATAGAAGAAATGAACGTCGTCAAACGTAAGCTCCACGCCTAGAATTTCACGATATGCTATGAATAAGGTATGCAGATAGGCATATGAATTGGGATGCAGCTGCATGGGGGCAATCCGCATTTGTCTTAAGAAGTCGACGATGAAAGGCGAGAAAGGAGGAATAGCGCCAACCATGCACATCAGACGAGTGACCGTCATATATCCTTCTGGAGGGTTATGTGGACGATCAGAACGTGAGGGCACTAGAGTGTCTCTCTTCATTATTCCATACTTCAAGCAAATTCTCACGAGTCGGTCATTGTCAATTGTTGATTCTACGGAATCTGGAGGTGATTCCAATATAATGGCTGAGTCAAATTCATCGGGTGCTCGGTTGTCACCAATCCCTCCTTCCTCCTCAAAGCCTAGGGAAACTTCATTTTCTGAAGACATTTCATCGTTTTCCCGATGACCAACTCCGTAATCCGGACCCTCGCTATCCCATTCTGGGTCAGATGAAGAAGATATATCCTCGAGAGTGGTTTTGTTGGAAGTTTCTGGAGCTTCTTTCCTCTCAGCTAAACGAGAAGAGCGTCTGGGCCTCATTGTCGTGAAACTATTGAAGAAGCAATAGCACGGATTAGAGTGAATTATCCCGTGTCCCCTTTTTTGTGTATGTGTGTGAACTAAAGTGTGTGCAACAAATGCGGGAAGTGCAAAATAAGAGTACAGCAATGTAAGACGAAGCTTTAAAGAGAAAGTAATAGTCCGAGTTGTCCTTAATTCTCATTTATGTTCACAAGGCACTATCCTAACTGTCCGCGAGGCATATTCGTCTAGAATAAGTGTTAGTTGAGTTAGTTGGGTGGTCTTTATGTGTCAAGTTCAATATGTTCGGGTCGGTTCGGATATGCATATGATGACTAGCTCGACGCAGGCACAGATAACAGTCGGTTCGGGTGCCTCACTAAAGCATGGTCAGTTCAAGACAAGGAAAGCAATGAGTTCGGAAGCAGGACTGATTTGTTCGGATCGGGTAGCCCGATCCGAACCGAACCAGCACCACCTAACCGATCCGTTTACTTCAACCTCTTATCCCATTTACTTTTCTGACCCGAACCGACTTTTTCTTTCCTTTTCATCTTTCCAAAGAACGAAACCCGAGCCGATTCCCTTTCCCTCCTTTTCCTCTTTGCTCCTTCGTCTTCTACCCGAACCGACTCCAGCTTGTCACCCCATTCTTCATCTCTTTCCTCTTTTCCCATCTACTCACAGACGAGTCCGCTTTATCACCGAAGCCGCCGTTAAGAACAAATATTCGCCCTCTTCAGCCTCACAACGCCTCGAAGCAATGGCGCATCCACCAGCAGCGGCGGAGGGTTCGAGTGATGCTTATGGCCAAACCATCCTAACCCAACGCTAATTGAAATCGAGAACGGTTACAACAAAATTATTTGAGATTAGAAAAGCTACCTATATGTTTGATTCGGGAAATCTACAGGAAATTGTTTTAGAATTTTCGAGTTTCTGGCGTTTCAATATTAAGGTCGGGAGCGGCAGCAAAAAAGAAGAAGGAAGGAATGAAGGCAGTAACGAGTTTATAAAGGGAATGTTGTTGACTCCTCGTCTTCCTATTTTGTCTCACCCGCTCGGACCGGAATGAAGGCCCAGAAGCACAACTCCCTCTGAAGGCCCAACGTCCAAGAACCTAACTCACGAAAACGCTTCGGATCGGAATCCGAACCGAGCGGAAATCTCACGCGATTGATTTAACGTCCGACTCGAATTGAAGAGAAGGGAAGTAAAGGAGGAGCATACCTGCAAGAAGCATTACACGGCGAGAAGAGTTCCCAAATTTGCTCAGAAATAAAGAAAAGGCACTCGGATCGGACGCCGAACCGAATAGAAATCAATGCATTACTCTTGACAATTCTGGTTAAACGACATCAAAGGACGCTTTGTACAACGAAAGCATCCTTTGAGGGGGCAAAATGTTAGCCTACTTTGTGAACTAGGCAACACAAAGTCAAGAAACCAACCGTTGAAGAGTATTTCAAGTTATGCGACTCCGGTTCGGATCGGAAGGAAACACCACAATTCAGATTGATAGCAGCGTATCGGTTCGGATCGGGTAAAATTCTCTGTTCGGATCGGATATCTCTTACTGGATAATTTGGCAGAGCATACCTGATCGGATCGGAAGGCCAATGAATCTCAGGTGGATCGGAAAGCCGTCTGCTTGCCACGACTTCGGAGCGGAGCGGAGTATGATTAGAGAAGAAGAGACGTCCAAGCTACTCCAGTTCGGATCGGGTATTCCGATCCGAGCCCCCAACCTGCACGTCTCCGACCCGCACCCTTGATCCAGGAAAATCTCCTATAAAGTCGCCTGGAGAACCGGACCGGATATGACTAATTCCTACCCCTAACGTCCATCTCATGGATGCGTTGTCCGCCTGATAGCCCATCCGAACCCGAAGAGAGTGCGATGGATGACACGTGTTCCGACCCGGATTGAATCTCAGGCAAATTCACACCTATAAATACCCCATCTAGAGACAAAGAGAAGGATCTTTTTCAGCACTTTCGAGAATCCAAGTACCTCCATCGTCCGAATTCCTTTACTCCCGGAAAATCCAAACCATCTTTCATTTCCTGTTTTTATCATTTTGAGTGAATAAAAGTGAGTTGTGAGCGAATCTTACACTGCATTTGTAACTGAATTACTGAATATAGTGAAAACTAAGTGGACGTAGGCATTTCTTCGCCGAACCACTATAAACCTTGTGTGTCCCTTTTTATTTCTGCCTTACTTTATCTTGTTTCTAATCAATTTGGGTGTTAGAACCATATTTGGGTCTAACATCAGCATTTCTGCATCAACAACAGTTTATTATCCTTTCTTAAAACCACGAAAGGCAAGTACATTTATTTTCCGATATAAACTTTAATTATAACTGTGACATGATTATAAATCTGAATTTGAGGTTGTGTACATTCCGTTCTGATATATTTTATTCTGTATCTCTTTCTTCTTTCTGTTCTATAGCCAGGCTACTACGAGCCTGCGCCACATTTCATAAGAGATTAACGCACAAACGTTAAACTTTGGGACAAATAATGAATGATGGCATAATTGGACATGGCTAATCTGTGACTGATGTTGTAAACTAGATTTAGATCTATGCATATTCTGTGAATTGGAAGAAGAGGAACCATTGTATGTTAACATGTGACTTGAGACTTTGGACATAACGCATATTTTGAATTAAGATCTGTTATAATTTAAAATTCTAGATTGTTGGGTATATTTTTATATAACGATTCATGACTTGAGATAAAAAGAGAATGTGACTTAGGTGTGAAGATCTATATTAAGGTTTGATAATTGTTAAATGTAAATAACACCTAATTGGGAGAATTTTGAATATATGACATGCGTTGAAATCGATGGCTATATTTGGTATAATTTATATGTGGATCTTTTGTATTAGGCAAGTTTAACTAAAATTGGGACATGTGTTATATGGTAAATTATGACCATAATATGTGTCATGTAAATTCAATGCAAACGTGGGGTATATGATCCTATTGTGAATCATGACAATTATTTAGGCATGCAAACTTAGGCCATATTTATAATTAAGCAAGATATGTCAATGAAACTTTAAGGAATGATTAAATCTGTTATATTGCCTAATCTGCTAGTTCTGTTATATTGCCTAATCTGCTAATTATGTTAAATTGCCTTATCTGCTAAATCTGCTAAATCGCATAATCTGCAAGATCTGATATCTGTTTAATCTGTTGAATGGCGTAATCTGTTGGAACTGAAATGCTGAAATTTGAAGTATGTGAATTCGTAGGATCGATTTAAAATTAAGCAAAACTTGTTAATAGACCCCGAATAATCTGCTGTAACTTGTACAGACGTTAATTTGTAAAATTAGCATGATTAGTCTGATATTAGCATAGTCTGTGAATGAATGCATTGGCTAAACATGAAACATGGCTAACTCGAGGTTAGAATGAGTTTGCAGCGTAATCCTGCCCGGAACTGCCCAGCACATCCAGTGGCCGCAAACAATAGGTTCTAATGTGAGTAGTTAGTCATAACGTGCTTGAAACCCGAGGTTAGACTCAGTTTGCGGCAGAAACCTGGCTGGAACCAACCGGTCTAACCAGTGGTCGCAAACTGTCAGTCTAATGTGAGAGGTCTGCGCATTAATTTTTAATTAATACAAATCTAAGATAAATATGATGTCTAAAACGTGTTGGGTGGATAGGGTTGAACCAATTGGACTAATGAATTTAACAAACCTGTTTCATGAATCTGTAGGCCCAATTACAAAGTTAGACAAATCTGTAAATCTGTTAAATCCGTATATCTGATCATTTAGTCTAAACACTTGTCTGATCTGTGAACTAGTTGATCTGAACTCTGTATGTCTGAACTTGTAAAAAAGTTAATCTGAAATATGTTAGTCTGGGGACACAAGGTTGGGGGGGAATTACTTGTGCCATCTGTTGTTTGGGACCCATATTAGTCAGTAACCCTTTCTGGTATCAAAACTTTGACCCAACAGTAGGTAGGGTCCGGGCACGCTTACTGAACTAATTATAAGCGGTTCATTCTGATAATGGCGAGGGGTGTTGATGGTGCGTTCCAACCGGGTCATGTGCGTGCATGGATCCCGGTCTGCCTCTGAGGATGTAAGACACCGTGACATCTGTAAATAGGTTTGTGTCATTTAAAGCTTGCCACTTTGGGGAGTGATACACCCTTCTGTGGGGCTAGCACAGGGTATTTATGTATTAGGGAGCCGATCGCTTGGGGTAGATTTAGGGTACACTTAGTTCTGTATGTTTCCATTGGGGTACCATCTGTTTCTATTGGGTGGTAACACGTGTCTATTTCTGCGTGGTACCGTCTATTGGGGTGGTAAAGGCCCATTTACTAGTGTACACCTAATTCTAACATTCTGTTTCCGTAAGAATTATTTTGTTTTTGTTTCTGTACCTTCTGTTCGGGTGGTAAAGGCCCATTATTCTGTCTCTGTTTAGACATTAGGGTAACACCTAATCCTGTTATACTAGTATTAGTGCACAGAAATGAAAAGTAATAGCTTACATCATTCTGTTTCTTCTGTTTAACCTAAGTACATTTGCTGCTCCTGTTACTGTTATCTCTTATCCAGCTTATTTTCATGTCATAATTATCATTATCTATTCATATGCTGAAAGTCACTGGACTTGATAGACTTTATGTCTGACCTTGCTTGTTTTCGCCACTTTTTCTTCCGTTTCCCCCCAGGTTTTCCAAGGAGGGAATACTTTAGCTTGATCTGGATCTCTTCTGCTTGAAGTGCGTAAAGTATGGCTTAAATTCTTGTGGCATCTTTTTTGGGGATTATGTTTTTAAAGTTTTGTATTCTGATGACTTTCTGAACAAGACTAATATTTATGTACTTGAATTTTTGGTAAAGATGTAACCATACTGATTTCTGTTTTCCGCTGTAATAAAGTTATAATTTCTCAAGTATTGTTTATCTGTCTTGAAATTTTCTGTTCTGTTTACTAAAATGCTCCACCAAAGTTAAGGCATTCCCTTTGTGAGTGACCTTAACGGAGGTGGGGTGTTACATTCGGTATCAGGGCTGAAGGTTACCAGATTGGGTAAAGTTTTTGAAAACTATTTTCAAAAAGGTTTTAAAAGGAAGTATTTTCAAAAATAAAGCTTATTTTCAAAAACATAATCGCAAAAAAAGCCATATATCTATCTTTTCAGTTCTCCATTTTAAATCTTTTTCTTTCATTTTAGGATGTTTGGGAATCTTAACTTCCCAGAGGGCGTGCCAATACCTGGCTGGTTCAGGAGGTACTTAGAGGCTAGGTCCAACGATGCAGGCCAGCAGATATTCCTCCTCCAGCTGCAGCGATTCCTCCTCCTCCGCCCCCTCCTCGTGCAATTGCTTTTTCAAAGATCTGTAAAGATTTTAGGGCCATGGGTGGAAAGGATTTCAAGGGAACTGAATCATTCGTAGAAGCGAGGAACTGGTTCAAAGAAACTGAGGATCTGTTCGTTATCTTCGAGGTGGACGATAAGCAGAAGGTACAATTGGCGGTATGGTTGCTCAAGGACGAAGCTTCCTATTGGTAGGAAATCACTAACGCCGAGAGGCCGGTTGAAACATGGATGGATTTCAGAACAAGGTTTGAGATGAAATTCCTCTCGCAATCTGAACGAAGTCTACAACTGGAAAAGTTCTTATCTCTTAAGCAAGGAAGTATGACGGTCAAGGAATACGTCAACCAGTTCAACCAACTGGCTAGGTTCGGATTAGATTTAGTCAACACCCAGTATAAAAAGGCTCTCCACTTTGTTAAAGGATTGAACGAGCCACTGCACAGCCTAGCCATGACCCATGTACCCATGGGAGCGACTTACGAGAGATTGGTGGACATGGCACTACTACACGAGGAAGATAAGGGCAAGAAAGAGGCAAAGAAGGAAGAACCACAGAACAAGAAAGCATGGCCCAAAAAGGAAACACGAAAGAAGGATGAAAAGTTTGAAGATAAGAAGGAGAAAAAGTGCTTTACTTGTGGGAGCTCGATTCATCTGAACAAGGATTGCAGAAAAAGAAAGGGGACTTGCTTCAACTGTGGTGAGATGGGACACTTCACTAGGGACTGCCCGAAGAAACGAGGACAAGGGAAGAGGGCAGGACCAACTTCTGGAGGGCAGGCGAACACTCTCTAGCCTAGTGGATAGGGTAGAAATAAGGAAACTTTATGTAGGAGGTCTAATTTCTTTATCTGATTGTTGAGTTAAAACTCTTTTCTGATTCTGGCATTTTGATTCTGTAATCGATACTCTGCACTTTAATACTAGTATTGTTTCTGATTCCGCTGTAGACTCAGACCTATAAGGGTTATGACTCATCTAATTGTGATAAGTTGGGTATCCGTGTTGAGCGTTAAGTTGACTATGATGCATACATTCTGAGTTTTTATCATGCTTAGCTTCCTAAGAATCATTCGGTAATCTGATCTGTACCAGCAATCTGTAAATATCTGAATATTTTTGATAAGGTTAAGATTTCCAGTTTTGACATTGTCTAAAGAGGGTAATCCTATGGGTTTCAATCTGATGTTGATTTCGGTCTTCGGGGTTGATACTTAGGGGAATTATTCTCTCAACCAATGTCTAATGGGAACCAAGTTTTTGTTTTATCTGTACTCGCTCCCATCATTCGACTGTATCCTATCAATCGAATCTTCGAACTTTAGGTAGAAACTAATGGGTGTAAACATGTGTTTGAGACATGTTATGTTTGATGGTTGCAAGTGGATGCAAGTGGTTGCTAGTGGTTGCTCGTGGATGCATATACACACACTAGGCACTAGATTGGCTCGAAAACACTCTCATACTTCATATGGATGTGTGAGCATTTTCAATTTTTGTGGATGCAAAATGATTGACTCATCACATGGATGTTGCATATGAATGAATGGTTGTCACTCATATAAGAATGATATGTATCAAATAGGAATATTGCATACATGTTGGACTCATGACACTGACATAGTTCGCATTAAGGAGGTCAACTGAATCAGTGGACCGCCTGATCTTTGCATTAGATAAGGAACATATACACACACTTTTGCATATGTTCATACAACATTAGAAGTTTTCTAAGGACAATGGATGCTTGTGGATGATGGTTGAGTAGATGGATGACTGGATGGTAGGACACATTCTTCTTAACTTGAAGATTTCGGGGACAAAATCCTTTAAGGAGGGGAGGATGTAACACCCCGCATTTTCTGTGAACGTATAAGTAACAAATCAGAGAATAATTAATTTTTAAAAAAAGAATCAAGGGAAATGGGTTGCACCATTGCGTTCGTCTCGAAATTCTTCTTGGAAACGAGTCCAAATTTTCGAGAAACGGAGTCCGTATGAGGGAGATATGGCCCTCCGAAGTTTCATAGATTTTCAGAATCGAAAACAGCTCGAAAAATTCAAATTCAAAATCCCAGAACAGGCTGGGCGGGAAAATTCCCGCCCATGGACCAGGTCGACATAGGGGTCAACCATAGTGTCGAACTCCCAGGGGCCAGGTCAACTATAGTGTCGATCTGGGGGTCGACCTGCTCCCGAAACCCAGTTTTTGAACCTGGTTCATTCTGATGTATCTAATCTCGTTTTCTGTCTAGATTCATCCACCTAATCCTATATAAACAGCCCTCTTGCCTCATTCTCTTTACATCATTCTTCTCTAACCTTATGCTGCACAATTTCATTCTGTCTATACTATGCCTCTGTTCTAATTAAAAATAAAACTGGCATCCCTACTCTGCTAGAATCAAAACTTGGATTGATGCATCTTCTTCCAACCTGAATAGAATTAAAAGCTAAATCAAATCTCACATCAAAGTTTAGAGCTACAACAACAATTAAAGAGGAGTAATTCAGCATTTCTGCATCAACAACAGTTTATTATCCTTTCTTAAAACCACGAAAGGCAAGTACAATTATTTTCCGATATAAACTTTAATTATAATTGTGACATGATTGTAAATCTGAATTTGAGGTTGTGTATGTTCTGTTCTGATATATTTTATATTGTATCTCTTTCTTCTTTCTGTTCTATAGCCAGGCTACCACGAGCCTGCGCCACATCTCATAAGAGATTAACACACAAACGCTAAACTTTGGGACAAATAATGAATGATGACATAATTGGACATGGCTAATCTGTGACTGATGTTGTAAACTAGATTTAGATCTATGCATATTCTGTGAATTAGAAGAAGAGGAACCATTGTATGTTAACATGTGACTTGAGACTTTGGACATAACGCATATTTTGAATTAAGATCTGTTATAATTTAATGTTCTAGATTGTTGGGTATATTTTTATATAACGATTCATGACTTGAGATAAAAAGACAATATGACTTAGGTGTGAAGATCTATATTAAGATTTGATAACCGTCAAATGTGAATAACACCTAAGTGGGAGATTTTTGAATATATGACATGCATTGAAGTCGATGGCTATATTTGGCATAATTTATATGTGGATCTTTTGTATTAGGCAAGTTTAACTAAAATTGGGACATGTGTTATATGGTAAATTATGACCATAATCTGTGCCATGTAAATTCAATGCAAACGTGGGGTATATGATCCTATTGTGAATCATGACAATTATTTAGGCATGCAAACTTAGGCCAAATTTGTGATTAGGCAAGATATGTCAATGAAACTTTAAGGAATGATTAAATCTGTTATATTGCCTAATCTGCTAGTTCTGTTATATTGCCTAATCTGCTAATTATGTTAAACTGCCTTATCTGCTAAATCTGCTAAATCGCCTAATCTGCAAGATCTGTTATTTGTTTAATCTGTTGATTGACGTAATCTGTTGGAACTGAAATGCTAAAATTTGAAGTATGTGAATCTGTAGGCTCGATTTAAAATTGAGCAAAACTTGTTAATAGAACCTCGAATAATCTGCTGTAACATGTACAGAAGTTAATTTGTTAACTTATCATGATTAGTCTGATATTAGCATAGTCTGTGAATGAATGCATTGGCTAAACATGAAACATGGCTAACCCGAGGTTAGAATGAGTTTACGGCGTAATACTGCCCGGAACCGCCCGGCACATCCAGTGGCCGCAAACAATAGGTTCTAATGTGAGAAGTTAGTCATAACGTGCTTGAAACCCAAGGTTAGACTCAGTTTGCAGTAGAAACCTGCCCGGAACCAACCGGCCTAGGCAGTGGCCGCAAACTGTCATTCTAATGTGAGAGGTCTGCGCATTAATTTTTAATTAATACAAATCTAAGATAAATATGATGTCTAAAATGTGTTGGGTGGATAGGTTGAACCAATTGGACTAATGAATTTAACAAACCCGTTTCGTGAATCTGTAGGCCCAATTACAAAGTTAGACAAATTTGTAAATCTGTTAAATCCGTATATCTGATCCGTTAGTCTGAAAACTTGTCTGATCTGTGAACTAGTTGATCTGAACTCTGTATGTCTGAACTTGTAAAAAAGTTAATCTGAAATCTGTTAGTCTGGGGACACAAGGTTAGGAGGGGAATTACTTGTGTCATCTTTTGTTTGGTCCCATATTAGTTAGTAACCCTTTCTGGTATCAAAACTTTGACCCAACAGTAGGTAGGGTCCGGGCATGCTTACCGAACTAATTATAAGCGGTTCATTCTGATAATGGCGAGGGGTGTTGATTGTGCGTTCCAACTGGGTCATGTGTGTGCATGGATCCCGGTCTGCCTCTGAGGATGTAAGACACCGTAACATCTGTAAATAGGCCTGTGTCATTTAAAGGTTGCCACTTTGAGGACTGATACACCCTTCTGTAGGGCTGGCACAGGGTATTTATGTATTAGGGAGCCGATCGCTTGGGGTAGTTTTAGGGTACACTTAGTTCTGTCTGTTTCCGTTGGGGTACCATCTGTTTCTGTTGGGTGGTAACACCTGTCTGTTTCTGTGTGGTACCGTCTATTGGGGTGGTAAAGGCCCATTTACTAGTGTACATCTAATTCTAACATTTTGTTTCCGTAAGAATTATTTTGTTTTTGTACCTTCTGTTCGTGTGGTAATGGCCCATTTTTCTGTTTCTGTTTAGACATTAGGGTAACACCTAATCCTGTTATACTAGTATTAGTGCAGAGAAGTGAAAAGTAATAGCTTACATCATTCTGTTTCTTCTGTTTAACCTAAGTACATCTGCTGCTTCTGTTACTGTTATCTCTTATCCAGCTTATTTTCATGTCATAATTATTATTATCTGTTCATATGCTGAAAATCACTGGACTTGCCAGACTTTATGTCTAACCTTGCTTGTTTTCGCCCCTTTTTCTTCCGTTTCCCCACCCAGGTTTTCCAAGGAGGGAATACTTTAGCTTGATCCAGATCTCTTTTGCTTGAAGTGCGTAAAGTATGGCTTAACTTCTTATGGCATCTTCTGTGGGGATTACGATTTTAAAGTTTTGTACTCTGATGACTTTCTGAACAAGACTGATATTTATGTACTTGAGTTTTTGGTAAAGATGTAACCATACTGATTTCTGTTTTCCGCTGTAATAAAGTTATAATTTCTCAAGTATTGTTTATCTGTCTTGAAAATTTCTGTTCTGTTTACTAAAATGCTCCACCAAAGTTAAGGCATTCCCTTTGTGAGTGACCTTAACGGAGGTGGGGTGTTACAGACCTGGTCCTGGGCGGGAAATTTCCCGTCCAGCCAGTTCTGGGTTTTGAATTTGAATTTCGAGCTGTTTTCCTATTCTGAAAATCCTTGAAACTTCGGAGGGTCATATCTCCCTCATACGGGCTCCGTTTCTCGAAAGCTCGGACTCGTTTCCAAGCAGAATTTCGAGACGAACGCAATGGCGCAACCCGTTTCCCTTGATTCTTATTTTAAAATTTATTTATACTTTAATTTGTGAAACTTAATGTTACAGAATTACGGGGTGTTACATTCTCCCGCTCTTAAAAGGATTTCGTCCCCGAAATCTTCAAATTAGGAAGAATGTATCCTACCATCCAATCACCCATATACTCAACCATTCAATCACATACATTCATTGTCCTTAAAAAGATTTCTAATGCGTTCATGTTCATATGCATAGTGTGTGTATATGTCTTTATCTAATGCAAAATCAGGCGGTTTACTGATTCAGTTGACCTCCTTAATGCGAATTATGTCAGTGCCATGCGTCCAATCATGTATGCAAGCATCCCTAGTTATGTAAATACTACATGTGTGCATAGACATTCATCCATATGCAACATCCATATGATAACATATCAAGTTAAATCCGTTAAGCAAATACATATATGCGAATGCAATATGAAAGTGGCTGAGTCATTCTAGCGCCTATAGTGTGTATATGCATCCACGAGCAACCATTTGCAACCATCAATCATAACATGTTTCAAATACATGTTTACATCCATTGGCTTCTACCTAAGGATCGATGATACGCCCTAGAGGATATACCTTAAAAGTTAGAAAGTATGCATAGAATTCCTAGAAAAAGAGATCAAGGATGTACCCTTAAGAAAAAGGGTATGATGCGTGTACCTAGTCTTCTAAGTCGCATCTTCTTGAGATTCACTATTCTGTACCTTATCTAATTAATCTTCACGATTGCGAAGCTTCTTGATCTCCATTTCCAAAACTGTCGTTGATCAGATAACTGGTTTTGCATTGTCAACTGGATATATGCGGAAGTCTATCTTCCATTTTAGGAGACAGACCCGTAACCCAACCAAAAACATCTGCGTGTTCATGGACTACTCTAATGGATCGCAAACCGTTGATAGATGTATCAAGTGATTCTAGGTAGCTAGGCCTAACTGATCCTTTAGGATCGCACGAAATCTCGAGGGTATTTCCGAGGCGAATTGAAAGTCTAACTACCCTCCCTTCACAATTACTAGCTAACTAACCCATGTCTCGAATCAACCTATAGCCCATGAAACCCAAAAACATAAGCATTACGCTTAAACCCAATACTTGATCATAGCTATTATGAAATCCTTAAAAATCAAAGATGAATGGGTCGAACCACCAACTGGATTTGAGACACTAATGGGATCTTCTACTATACAAGTACTAAGGTGCAGAGGCTCAACTATGGAAGTAGTTATTGTAACAACCCGTAAAATCTGGGCCAGTTTAAAATTTTTATTTTGGCAATTTTAGCGAATTTTGATTATTTAAAATGAATTATTTTAAATAATATCGTCGTGAAATTTATTTTGAATATAAATCGAACGTATATATTATACGCGTAGTCGTTGGAATATAAATATTTATATATAATTATAAATAGAATTGAAAATGGCGCGGTAGTTCGATAATTCGATTTCAAACTTCAATTGAATGTACTGGGTGCAAATCAATCCGGATTTTAGTGAAACCAAAAACATTAGGATCTAATTGACGATATCTTTCCAACGAAGTTAACAAACTGAGATTTCACTTTATAAATGATGAGATATGTCCAGTTAAAAATTCTGAATAGTCGCTATGGAATTCAGGCCCTTAAAAATGGACATTTTGCAAATTACCTCGGATTTCGACGAAACCAGTTTTGTTGGGTCCGTGATGTCAAGTTATTGCTAGATTCCAAATTTCATAATTTTTCGAATCAATATGTGAGCGTGGCAAAAGAAAACGCGTTTGACCAGTTTCAGTTGATTTTAATCAACTGGAAATTGGCCATTTTTCCAACGGTCTCAGAATTCGACGAAACTAGTTTTGTTAGGACCGTATCGTCAATACGAAGCTAGAAAATATTTTTCTGGAATTTTTCTAGTTAGTATGTGGCCCCGGTAATTTGAAATGTACGTTTAAAATTCAAGATAGTGATTTAAATGTAAATTAAAAGGAAACTGATCGAAACGGTCGATTCAGCTTGCGGTACATATCCCATTGTGTTCGGAATGGGGGTGAAACGCTATGGGCGACAGGCGGTGGGCCTCGTTTCGAGGTCATATGGGAGAGTCAACTTTTAGAGATTAAATAATATAAAAAAAATAAAAAATAATAATAAAAAAAAATATTCCCTCCTCCCCTTTAACCCTCCTGGCCCCCCCCCCCCCGTTCAAAAAAAAAAAAAATGAATTCAGAATAAAAAAAAGGGAAAAAGAGGGCGGAGCCCTAGATGGCTCGACGGAGCCACCGTCGCACCCGCCACCTCTTATCCTTCCTCCTTCATCGTCTCCGACTGCCACCCGCCTCCTATCGCGCCTCCCTCCTCTGCTGTGCGACCATCCCCAAAACCCCCCCTCGTGAAAACAACCGAGCGCCGCCCACTTCTAGACCCCCCCCCCTCCGATCTGCAAACCTCGATGAAGCCCCCCCCCCCCCCCCCGACCACTCGACGAGCCCCCTGTAAGTTTTGGTTTTTTTTTTATTTACTTATTTTCATTTATCTGTAAAATTTTGTTGATTTTAAAAACTAAATTTTGTTGATTTTAAAAACTGAATTTTGATGATTTTAAAAACTGTATTTTGTTGATTTTAAAAACTGAATTTTTAGGAAGTTAAAAACTGAAATTTTATTTAAAGTAAAATTGAAATTTTATTTAAAGTAAAACTGAAATTTTATTTAAAGTAAAATTGAAATTTTATTTAAAGTAAAACTGAAATTTTTATAAAGTATAAAGCTGAAAATGAAAAGGTTAAAACTGATTTTGAAATTAAAAGAATAAAACTGATTTTGTTTTAAAAGTTAAAACTGATTTTAGGAATTTTAAAAACTTTGATTTGAAAAAGGTATTTAAAACTTTAAATGGAGAAAAGATTTAAACTTTAAAGGTGAAAAGATTTAAACTTTAAAAGTGAAAGATTTAGATTTTAAAAAAGGAAAGGATTTGAACTTTTTGAAATAAAAATTCGATTTTTATATATTGAACTTCGAAATAAAAATTCGATTTTTATATATTGAACCTCGAAATGAAAATTCGATTTTTATATATTGAACTTCGAAATAAAAATTCGATTTTTATATATTGAATAGCGAAATAAAAATTCGATTTTTATATATTGAACTTCGAAATAAAAATTCGATTTTTATATATTGAATAGCGAAGTAAAAATTCGATTTTTATATATTGAGAAGCAAAGTAAAAATTCGATTTTTATATATTGAGAAGCAAAGTAAAAATATGATTTTTATATATGGAATAGCGAAGTAAAAATTCGATTTTTACATATGTAGAGAATACGGGCAACGAAGATGAAGAAAATGCGAAAGCGACGAAGACTTCTGCAAAGTCTAGTGGTGAAGATAAGATAGCTATATGTGAGAATTTCTCACCTTTCAATTTATTTTCTAGTTATATATATATACTAGGATGCAGACGGTGCTTAGTAGCACCCGACACAATCGTCCACAGACCATGGACTTGTTTATTTGGTTGCATAGATTAGTTATATGATTTGATTTGAATTTGGTTGTTTGGTGATTTTGATTGATGTGTGAATGGCGTGGGCCTTCACTAGACCGGGGATAAGGCTAGGCCTCGTCCCGTTTCTAGTATCGTGCCGATATGCCGCCGAAATTTTCTAAAATAAGTTAGAAAAATAAAGATATCATTTTATTGAATAAATGAATTGAATAGAAATTCATAGGTTGAAATAAAAGGTTTTATCGTTAAAAATATAATTTTTAACGTGAATGTGGATAAATGAATAGTTATAAACAAATCGGCCGATTTGTTTGTATATACACTGATTTGACTGATATTGATTGGGTCGATAAATTTCACACATCGCCCAACTGCACAAATAAAATATGTGTTTGATTGTTTGAAACCCCACACGGGTGTTAGGATGAAATTTGAAGTTCACTCATCCTGATTGATTAAAAATGTCGATCGATTGATTGACAGGCTGTTATAAGCGTTAGATATCTATATTTGATGCTTATACAGTGTAGTGCACTTTGGTTGATGGTTGATTATTTTTCAATGCTATTATACATGAGTTGTAGGAAAATCCATATGATTAACTTTATATGGTGATTGATTGGGCCTCATTCCAATTTGAAAAATAAAGAATATTATAAAATAAAAGTTCATGTGTTGACAGTACTCATTCATTGAGATTGGTCATGTGTTGAACGAAATATTTTGATAATAACAACTATTTTGAAAAAGAAATATTTGAAATAGAATATTTGAAAATAGAAATTTATGAAGCCGTGTTGATTAGATTGACGCCATTTTGACGTGAACGATATTTATATCGATTTTATTCATTTTGAAATGAATATTGAAAAGTGATCTCGAAATCGAATATTTGAAATGAATTGAAAACGATTTCGAAATGAATTGAATTGAAAACGATTTCGAAATGAATTGAATTGAAAACGATTTCGAAATGAATTGAATTGAAAACGATTTCGAAATGAATTGAATTGAAAACGATTTCGAAATGAATTGAATTGAAAACGATTTCGAAATAAATAGAATTGAAAACAATTTCGAAAGGAATTGAAAACGATTTCGAAAGGAATTGAAAACGAATTCAAATTGAATTGAAAGCGAATTGAAATGAATTCAAATTGAATTGAAATTTGAATTGAATAGAAATGAATTTTAAAACGAATTTATAAAGAAGAATTCAATTTTGATTTGAATTGAAATGGAAGTTGAAAAATGTTTTTGAAACGAATTCAAAACTATTTATATAATTCGTTTTAAATAGAAATCGACGAAATATATATTATATATATTATATATATAATATAATGGCCTGAATAGAACGCGCCGCGCTGCGGCAGTTCGCGAATTTCGACCATTGATTTCAAACGGACATTACGGGAGATCCGACCGTCGGATTCTCCTAAAACCGGAACCGTTGGGTTCGTATCGAAAAGAGCTTTCTAATGAATGTTAGAAATTTGAAATCTAACGGTTGGATTTGGAATTATGTCCAAATCAAATTTGAAAAAGGTCGCTGTAAGTGCAGTTCGATGGCCGTTGTTGGAAATCGACTGTACGGGCCTTGATAAAATTATTAAAAATAGTAATAATTTGTGTAAAATCATAAGAAATGGTTTAGAAAGGATTGGGATGAAAAACTCCCTATTTGAAAAGATAAAAATAGATTTTTATCGAAATGAACTAGTTTTGAACTAGAATTATAATTCTATTTATTTTAGAAAAAAATAAATTGAATTTGAAAAGGGTTTTGAAAATAACCAAAATTTCCAATGATTGCATTGGAGTGGATTTGAATCGAAATTGTCTTCGGAATATTTCGATGTTGGAATTTGTGATTATACGGATGTTGTTACGGAAATTTGAAAGATATGTATTTATATCGTTATTTCCAATACGACATTTGTTAATCGTAGAATTTGATATTGAATATAAGCCGATATATTTTCTATTCAGAGCCTTATATTGAATATCAAATGTGATTTGAGTTTGTCGTGAATGGTGTCTTCACTAACACTGTTCTTGAACCCAGTTGAGAAAAGATTAAATCTTTTTATTTAGATTTAATGAAGTGTACCAATTAAATGATATTTAATTGGAATTGAATTGGTATTGATTTTTGGGTTTATCGTGAACAGTGTTTTAAATAACACTTGTTCTTTAACCCGATAATTAATGAATGTGATTTGGGTTTGTCGTGAATGGTGTCTTCACTAACACTGTTCTTGAACCCAGTTGAGAAAAGATTAAATCTTTTTATTTAGATTTAATGAAGTGTACCAATTAAATGATATTTAATTGGAATTGAATTGGTATTGATTTTTGGGTTTATCGTGAACAGTGTTTTAAATAACACTTGTTCTTTAACCCGATAATTAATGAATGTGATTTGGGTTTGTCGTGAATGGTGTCTTCACTAACACTGTTCTTGAACCCAGTTGAGAAAAGATTAAATCTTTTTATTTAGATTTAATGAAGTGTACCAATTAAATGATATTTAATTGGAATTGAATTGATATTGATTTTTGGGTTTATCGTGAACAGTGTTTTAAATAACACTTGTTCTTTAACCCGATAATTAATGAATGTGATTTGGGTTTGTCGTGAATGGTGTCTTCACTAACACTGTTCTTGAACCCAGTTGAGAAATGATTAAATCTTTTTATTTAGATTTAATGAAGTGTACCAATTAAATGATATTTAATTGGAATTGAATTGATATTGATTTTTGGGTTTATCGTGAACAGTGTTTTAAATAACACTCGTTCTTTAACTCGATAATTAATGGAATGAGATTTTGGGTTTATCGTGAACTGTGTTTTAAATGACACTGATTCTTTAACCCAGTCAAAGATTAAAACTAAGTGGAGTTTTAATGAATCTTTAATTAGATTGAAATGATCGAAAATGGAGTATCACCAGTTTTGCTCCAGGCGATAGTTAAATCTTTAATTAGATTTGAACGTGAAATGGTAATTGAATTTACCGATAACACTGTGGTGTTAGATATGAAGTATAACCAGTTTTACTTCATGGGATGAATAGGTTGGGATTGGGAAATTAAAACAAATGATTACTTCGGTAAGGTTCGCTAATCCCGACAAGTTCGAATTGAGATTCAAACATAAATTCAAGGAATTTATCTTGGATAAAATTAATGGGAACCTTTCCCTATGAATGTGAAATTTAGAAACTAACTGTCGGTTGGCCAAGCAGAATGGTTTTCTGGGTATTGATCTGATGTTGGTTTCGGCCTTCGGGGTTAATATTTGGGGAATTATTCTCTTGATTAATTTACGGTTAGTGACTAATGAATTGGAATGAGGCGTATGTTGTGTTTGTGTAACACTTATTTAAAATATACGCGAGTTATTCGGAAAGACCGGGTTTATCCCATTCTGAATAACTGATGCGACGATAAGTCGAAGATGAAGACGATGGTCGAAGACCGGAGGTCTTCACGTCGTTTGGGGGATAACTGATGATCTTGATTGGGCTGTACACCCAAGAAGATGGAAACAGTTAGTGATCGTCCAGACGTACTTGGAGATCGATGGATATGCGGGGTACTAGGTGCCTCCGGTTTCGTTCAGACCCAGAACGGACTTGTAAATGGACTGTGTGTCTGACATCGGATTTCATTCTGTGTGACTGATATCGGTTGCATAGGATGGTTTGCCTGTGTGGCATGCTAAGATGCAAATGATCAAGGCTTCTGTTGAAAAGCAAAGTCTTGTGGTGATGATCAAAGCACGGCCTTTGTGGCGTAGCTTTGTGTAACGTTTACCTCGCGTGTTTCACACCCGGTATGAACCAAAAACGGGAGACGGACCTCAGGGGGGACATGCGTTTTCTTTCTAGCTAGAAGTGGCGTCAGTGGTTTTACACGCCCTGACGAGTTTGACTTATGTGGTTGTTGCTGTTGCGAGGCGCCTCGGATTGATCGGTCGTTCTCGAACCGATGGAGTCATTTAGTTGGCTCACCTACGCCCCAAAGGGCGGAGAAACGTATTGTTCAGGCATTATAATCCACTTCGTGTGGACCGGCCCTGACGATCCAAGGTACGGTTGCGGCTGTGCCTGAGACACGGGCTAGAGCGTCTCGAATCGGTTGAGGACTATCTTTTGCCTCGGTTCATAGATGGAAATCCAATTTCCAAATACGTGACATTTGCGGTTTTGATTGTAAACTTATATATGGCGACATAGTGTTATGGGCCGTTCATGCCGCCTATGATTGATACTTATGATTCGAAGTGTTTTATACACTATGCACTTATAATAGTATCAAATGATTTGTTTTAAAACGTATCAAGCATTCTTTGGCTGTTATAAGGGAAAACCCTATCCTCGACTGCGTTGCATTGTGTGATGGGACCTGGGTCTTATAACAGCTTCATTCTTCTTTATTTAGCATTGCGCTGTTGTTTTATGCACTGGTATTCTTGGGAGGAAACCCGTTCCGTGTTATACGGCGTGGTCCCTTGATTTACCTAGCTTTAAAAATAAAGATTAACTGTTTTAGTTCTCACACCAGTCCCATGACTGACCTGGAGTTTATTGTTTTAACCTAAACTCTGGGTGCCCTTATTTTGACACGGGCAGCTAGTAGTTTTGGTTTTGCAGATTTATATTCACAGGATCCTGGTTTACAGCTGGAACGATATCCGGAAAGCTTTGTATCCGTATATCTTCTTCTAGTTGTGTATTGTATTATTTTCCGCTGCTATGTATTTAAATGTAATTTAAATCTCTGATATTTCTGTGTAATATTCCTTTATACTCTGTATATTCTTGTAATCTGATGCACTGTTGTAATATATACAATGAAACATTCTTTTATATGCGTTCTGTTGTGGCTTGTTCTCGAACTATCCGACGCTTTCCTTTACGGGGAAGTTACGGGTTTTCACAGGTGGTATCAGAGCTTTGGTTTACAAAGCTCAGAGAACAAGGCACATTAGAACCATACGAAAGAATTCATCAGATATTGGATTAGTAAAATCCAATGGGAATGACTCGTTAGAGATAGGATCAGTAGTATCCTAGAACGAGTGTGAAGAGTATATTTTTGAAAATGAAAACAAATTTTTGGTTTTGAAAATTTAAATCAACTATTCGTAATTGATTATTTGTTTATATTGATTTGGACAATGCAGTATATAAAAATTTTGGGTATACGTCTGATCCACGTGTATTCGAAGTTTTAATATATTGGATAGATATAGCATCACACTCTAGTCGCCCGGAGATGATTCTACTGATGACTATATAGCATCAGTAGTGTGTGTTCGAGTTTCGAAGGTGTGATTTTCTATATATTTCCATTAGGCTGGTGTGAGAACCAAAACTTATATATAGCTAGAATTCATTGTTGTGAATTGGCATCAAAAACATGATTTTTGTATATGTATCAAAATTATGAATTTGAAACTCTAATTCACTAATTGATTGATGTTTGTGTTGTTTGTTTATTTGTTTGCTAATTTTTAGCCATTTAGCCTAATTGAACCGAATATTGAATTGTATTGAAAATTGGTCGCATCTGCTTGCATATATGTGTATATTGTTGAACAGGTCATAGCAAGGAGGCTAGAGCAGAGAATAAAATTTGTTTGCCCGACAAATAGGTACATGTTTACTACATAATTTCCTGTTTTGTTTGGGTGATGATGATTTTGTGAGCCTATTGGCTAGCCGCTTGGCTTTTTCTTTTTCTTTTTGAGATCTGAAGGACCGGGGAAGCTATTTGAAATTCCCCGATGCTCCCGGTGCAGGGGAGGTTATGGCGAAATTTTTCGAAAATTTAGGGTGTTAGCCAAATTTTTGAAATTTTGAAAATTCTCAGAAACTAAAGAGTTGGAGAATGAAAGCCAGATCGAGCGTAGAGCTGAATAATCAAACCACTTTCGACTTTGTTCCTTTTCGGGGACGAAAAGTTTTAAGTGGGGGAGATTGTAACAACCCGTAAAATCTGGGCCAGTTTATAATTTTTATTTTGGCAATTTTAGCGAATTTTGATTATTTAAAATGAATTATTTTAAATAATATCGTCGTGAAATTTATTTTGAATATAAATCGAACGTATATATTATACGCGTAGTCGTTGGAATATAAATATTTATATATAATTATAAATAGAATTGAAAATGGCGCGGTAGTTCGATAATTCGATTTCAAACTTCAATTGAATGTACTGGGTGCAAATCAATCCGGATTTTAGTGAAACCAAAAACATTAGGATCTAATTGACGATATCTTTCCAACGAAGTTAACAAACTTAGATTTCACTTTATAAATGATGAGATATGTCCAGTTAAAAATTCTGAATAGTCGCTATGGAATTCAGGCCCTTAAAAATGGACATTTTGCAAATGACCTCGGATTTCGACGAAACCAGTTTTGTTGGGTCCGTGATGTCAAGTTATTGCTAGATTCCAAATTTCATAATTTTTCGAATCAATATGTGAGCGTGGCAAAAGAAAACGTGTTTGACCAGTTTCAGTTGATTTTAATCAACTGGAAATTGGCCATTTTTCCAACGGTCTCAGAATTCGACGAAACTAGTTTTGTTAGGACCGTATCGTCAATACGAAGCTAGAAAATATTTTTCTGGAATTTTTCTAGTTAGTATGTGGCCCCGGTAATTTGAAATGTACGTTTAAAATTCAAGATAGTGATTTAAATGTAAATTAAAAGGAAACTGATCGAAACGGTCGATTCAGCTTGCGGTACATATCCCATTGTGTTCGGAATGGGGGTGAAACGCTATGGGCGACAGGCGGTGGGCCTCGTTTCGAGGTCATATGGGAGAGTCAACTTTTAGAGATTAAATAATATAAAAAAAATAAAAAAAAATAATAAAAAAAAATATTCCCTCCTCCCCTTTAACCCTCCTGCCCCCCCCCCCCCCCCCCCCCGTTCAAAAAAAAAAAAAAATGAATTCAGAATAAAAAAAAGGGAAAAAGAGGGCGGAGCCCTAGATGGCTCGACGGAGCCACCGTCGCACCCGCCACCTCTTCTCCTTCCTCCTTCATCGTCTCCGACTGCCACCCGCCTCCTATCGCGCCTCCCTCCTCTGCTGTGCGACCATCCCCAAAACCCCCCCTCGTGAAAACAACCGAGCGCCGCCCACTTCTAGACCCCCCCCCCTCCGATCTGCAAACCTCGATGAAGCCCCCCCCCCCCCCCCCCGACCACTCGACGAGCCCCCTGTAAGTTTTGGTTTTTTTTTTTTATTTACTTATTTTCATTTATCTGTAAAATTTTGTTGATTTTAAAAACTAAATTTTGTTGATTTTAAAAACTGAATTTTGATGATTTTAAAAACTGTATTTTGTTGATTTTAAAAACTGAATTTTTAGGAAGTTAAAAACTGAAATTTTATTTAAAGTAAAATTGAAATTTTATTTAAAGTAAAACTGAAATTTTATTTAAAGTAAAATTGAAATTTTATTTAAAGTAAAACTGAAATTTTTATAAAGTATAAAGCTGAAAATGAAAAGGTTAAAACTGATTTTGAAATTAAAAGAATAAAACTGATTTTGTTTTAAAAGTTAAAACTGATTTTAGGAATTTTAAAAACTTTGATTTGAAAAAGGTATTTAAAACTTTAAATGGAGAAAAGATTTAAACTTTAAAGGTGAAAAGATTTAAACTTTAAAAGTGAAAGATTTAGATTTTAAAAAAGGAAAGGATTTGAACTTTTTGAAATAAAAATTCGATTTTTATATATTGAACTTCGAAATAAAAATTCGATTTTTATATATTGAACCTCGAAATGAAAATTCGATTTTTATATATTGAACTTCGAAATAAAAATTCGATTTTTATATATTGAATAGCGAAATAAAAATTCGATTTTTATATATTGAACTTCGAAATAAAAATTCGATTTTTATATATTGAATAGCGAAGTAAAAATTCGATTTTTATATATTGAGAAGCAAAGTAAAAATTCGATTTTTATATATTGAGAAGCAAAGTAAAAATATGATTTTTATATATGGAATAGCGAAGTAAAAATTCGATTTTTACATATGTAGAGAATACGGGCAACGAAGATGAAGAAAATGCGAAAGCGACGAAGACTTCTGCAAAGTCTAGTGGTGAAGATAAGATAGCTATATGTGAGAATTTCTCACCTTTCAATTTATTTTCTAGTTATATATATATACTAGGATGCAGACGGTGCTTAGTAGCACCCGACACAATCGTCCACAGACCATGGACTTGTTTGTTTGGTTGCATAGATTAGTTATATGATTTGATTTGAATTTGGTTGTTTGGTGATTTTGATTGATGTGTGAATGGCGTGGGCCTTCACTAGACCGGGGATAAGGCTAGGCCTCGTCCCGTTTCTAGTATCGTGCCGATATGCCGCCGAAATTTTCTAAAATAAGTTAGAAAAATAAAGATATCATTTTATTGAATAAATGAATTGAATAGAAATTCATAGGTTGAAATAAAAGGTTTTATCGTTAAAAATATAATTTTTAACGTGAATGTGGATAAATGAATAGTTATAAACAAATCGGCCGATTTGTTTGTATATACACTGATTTGACTGATATTGATTGGGTCGATAAATTTCACACATCGCCCAACTGCACAAATAAAATATGTGTTTGATTGTTTGAAACCCCACACGGGTGTTAGGATGAAATTTGAAGTTCACTCATCCTGATTGATTAAAAATGTCGATCGATTGATTGACAGGCTGTTATAAGCGTTAGATATCTATATTTGATGCTTATACAGTGTAGTGCACTTTGGTTGATGGTTGATTATTTTTCAATGCTATTATACATGAGTTGTAGGAAAATCCATATGATTAACTTTATATGGTGATTGATTGGGCCTCATTCCAATTTGAAAAATAAAGAATATTATAAAATAAAAGTTCATGTGTTGACAGTACTCATTCATTGAGATTGGTCATGTGTTGAACGAAATATTTTGATAATAACAACTATTTTGAAAAAGAAATATTTGAAATAGAATATTTGAAAATAGAAATTTATGAAGCCGTGTTGATTAGATTGACGCCATTTTGACGTGAACGATATTTATATCGATTTTATTCATTTTGAAATGAATATTGAAAAGTGATCTCGAAATCGAATATTTGAAATGAATTGAAAACGATTTCGAAATGAATTGAATTGAAAACGATTTCGAAATGAATTGAATTGAAAACGATTTCGAAATGAATTGAATTGAAAACGATTTCGAAATGAATTGAATTGAAAACGATTTCGAAATGAATTGAATTGAAAACGATTTCGAAATAAATAGAATTGAAAACAATTTCGAAAGGAATTGAAAACGATTTCGAAAGGAATTGAAAACGAATTCAAATTGAATTGAAAGCGAATTGAAATGAATTCAAATTGAATTGAAATTTGAATTGAATAGAAATGAATTTTAAAACGAATTTATAAAGAAGAATTCAATTTTGATTTGAATTGAAATGGAAGTTGAAAAATGTTTTTGAAACGAATTCAAAACTATTTATATAATTCGTTTTAAATAGAAATCGACGAAATATATATTATATATATTATATATATAATATAATGGCCTGAATAGAACGCGCCGCGCTGCGGCAGTTCGCGAATTTCGACCATTGATTTCAAACGGACATTACGGGAGATCCGACCGTCGGATTCTCCTAAAACCGGAACCGTTGGGTTCGTATCGAAAAGAGCTTTCTAATGAATGTTAGAAATTTGAAATCTAACGGTTGGATTTGGAATTATGTCCAAATCAAATTTGAAAAAGGTCGCTGTAAGTGCAGTTCGATGGCCGTTGTTGGAAATCGACTGTACGGGCCTTGATAAAATTATTAAAAATAGTAATAATTTGTGTAAAATCATAAGAAATGGTTTAGAAAGGATTGGGATGAAAAACTCCCTATTTGAAAAGATAAAAATAGATTTTTATCGAAATGAACTAGTTTTGAACTAGAATTATAATTCTATTTATTTTAGAAAAAAATAAATTGAATTTGAAAAGGGTTTTGAAAATAACCAAAATTTCCAATGATTGCATTGGAGTGGATTTGAATCGAAATTGTCTTCGGAATATTTCGATGTTGGAATTTGTGATTATACGGATGTTGTTACAGAAATTTGAAAGATATGTATTTATATCGTTATTTCCAATACGACATTTGTTAATCGTAGAATTTGATATTGAATATAAGCCGATATATTTTCTATTCAGAGCCTTATATTGAATATCAAATGTGATTTGAGTTTGTCGTGAATGGTGTCTTCACTAACACTGTTCTTGAACCCAATTGAGAAAAGATTAAATCTTTTTATTTAGATTTAATGAAGTGTACCAATTAAATGATATTTAATTGGAATTGAATTGGTATTGATTTTTGGGTTTATCGTGAACAGTGTTTTAAATAACACTTGTTCTTTAACCCGATAATTAATGAATGTGATTTGGGTTTGTCGTGAATGGTGTCTTCACTAACACTGTTCTTGAACCCAGTTGAGAAAAGATTAAATCTTTTTATTTAGATTTAATGAAGTGTACCAATTAAATGATATTTAATTGGAATTGAATTGGTATTGATTTTTGGGTTTATCGTGAACAGTGTTTTAAATAACACTTGTTCTTTAACCCGATAATTAATGAATGTGATTTGGGTTTGTCGTGAATGGTGTCTTCACTAACACTGTTCTTGAACCCAGTTGAGAAAAGATTAAATCTTTTTATTTAGATTTAATGAAGTGTACCAATTAAATGATATTTAATTGGAATTGAATTGATATTGATTTTTGGGTTTATCGTGAACAGTGTTTTAAATAACACTTGTTCTTTAACCCGATAATTAATGAATGTGATTTGGGTTTGTCGTGAATGGTGTCTTCACTAACACTGTTCTTGAACCCAGTTGAGAAATGATTAAATCTTTTTATTTAGATTTAATGAAGTGTACCAATTAAATGATATTTAATTGGAATTGAATTGATATTGATTTTTGGGTTTATCGTGAACAGTGTTTTAAATAACACTCGTTCTTTAACTCGATAATTAATGGAATGAGATTTTGGGTTTATCGTGAACTGTGTTTTAAATGACACTGATTCTTTAACCCAGTCAAAGATTAAAACTAAGTGGAGTTTTAATGAATCTTTAATTAGATTGAAATGATCGAAAATGGAGTATCACCAGTTTTGCTCCAGGCGATAGTTAAATCTTTAATTAGATTTGAACGTGAAATGGTAATTGAATTTACCGATAACACTGTGGTGTTAGATATGAAGTATAACCAGTTTTACTTCATGGGATGAATAGGTTGGGATTGGGAAATTAAAACAAATGATTACTTCGGTAAGGTTCGCTAATCCCGACAAGTTCGAATTGAGATTCAAACATAAATTCAAGGAATTTATCTTGGATAAAATTAATGGGAACCTTTCCCTATGAATGTGAAATTTAGAAACTAACTGTCGGTTGGCCAAGCAGAATGGTTTTCTGGGTATTGATCTGATGTTGGTTTCGGCCTTCGGGGTTAATATTTGGGGAATTATTCTCTTGATTAATTTACGGTTAGTGACTAATGAATTGGAATGAGGCGTATGTTGTGTTTGTGTAACACTTATTTAAAATATACGCGAGTTATTCGGAAAGACCGGGTTTATCCCATTATGAATAACTGATGCGACGATAAGTCGAAGATGAAGACGATGGTCGAAGACCGGAGGTCTTCACGTCGTTTGGGGGATAACTGATGATCTTGATTGGGCTGTACACCCAAGAAGATGGAAACAGTTAGTGATCGTCCAGACGTACTTGGAGATCGATGGATATGCAGGGTACTAGGTGCCTCCGGTTTCGTTCAGACCCAGAACGGACTTGTAAATGGACTGTGTGTCTGACATCGGATTTCATTCTGTGTGACTGATATCGGTTGCATAGGATGGTTTGCCTGTGTGGCATGCTAAGATGCAAATGATCAAGGCTTCTGTTGAAAAGCAAAGTCTTGTGGTGATGATCAAAGCACGGCCTTTGTGGCGTAGCTTTGTGTAACGTTTACCTCGCGTGTTTCACACCCGGTATGAACCAAAAACGGGAGACGGACCTCAGGGGGGACATGCGTTTTCTTTCTAGCTAGAAGTGGCGTCAGTGGTTTTACACGCCCTGACGAGTTTGACTTATGTGATTGTTGCTGTTGCGAGGCGCCTCGGATTGATCGGTCGTTCTCGAACCGATGGAGTCATTTAGTTGGCTCACCTACGCCCCAAAGGGCGGAGAAACGTATTGTTCAGGCATTATAATCCACTTCGTGTGGACCGGCCCTGACGATCCAAGGTACGGTTGCGGCTGTGCCTGAGACACGGGCTAGAGCGTCTCGAATCGGTTGAGGACTATCTTTTGCCTCGGTTCATAGATGGAAATCCAATTTCCAAATACGTGACATTTGCGGTTTTGATTGTAAACTTATATATGGCGACATAGTGTTATGGGCCGTTCATGCCGCCTATGATTGATACTTATGATTCGAAGTGTTTTATACACTATGCACTTATAATAGTATCAAATGATTTGTTTTAAAACGTATCAAGCATTCTTTGGCTGTTATAAGGGAAAACCCTATCCTCGACTGCGTTGCATTGTGTGATGGGACCTGGGTCTTATAACAGCTTCATTCTTCTTTATTTAGCATTGCGCTGTTGTTTTATGCACTGGTATTCTTGGGAGGAAACCCGTTCCGTGTTATACGGCGTGGTCCCTTGATTTACCTAGCTTTAAAAATAAAGATTAACTGTTTTAGTTCTCACACCAGTCCCATGACTGACCTGGAGTTTATTGTTTTAACCTAAACTCTGGGTGCCCTTATTTTGACACGGGCAGCTAGTAGTTTTGGTTTTGCAGATTTATATTCACAGGATCCTGGTTTACAGCTGGAACGATATCCGGAAAGCTTTGTATCCGTATATCTTCTTCTAGTTGTGTATTGTATTATTTTCCGCTGCTATGTATTTAAATGTAATTTAAATCTCTGATATTTCTGTGTAATATTCCTTTATACTCTGTATATTCTTGTAATCTGATGCACTGTTGTAATATATACAATGAAACATTCTTTTATATGCGTTCTGTTGTGGCTTGTTCTCGAACTATCCGACGCTTTCCTTTACGGGGAAGTTACGGGTTTTCACAGTTATGAATATATGCGAAGCATTAAGATCAAAAGAGTACTAACTGGTTGATCAAAACGAAAAGCTAAACTTTCCCAACATAGACTTTTACTATCTCTCTCTCAGGTATTCTGGTGGTGGAAGCATGCACCCTCGCTTCTGAAGATCTTGTCTCACGTCCTTGCCCTTGCCCTTAATTATATGCCCCATTATACCATGGAAAAGATATTTCCTCTCGTCTTAGGTTTTGTAATTCCTTCTTTCTTAGTGAGTCAAGTTTATATCCATGAATTTCTCATCCTTGCGTTGAGCTCCCTAGCCAAACTCCCTCATCCTCATCTTTACCATCCCTGTGTAATCATATCGACAAGTATCTCAAAAGCTGCCTCCATCGCACGGAAAACCCTTCAAAGCTTGAAAGAAAACTAGCTGCAGGTGAAACTACTATGGCTATAGATGGAAGTCGGGCACTAATTTGCCCTTCAATAGGTATCGTAGTCTTATCAAGCCTACAAAACCATGCCGCGATAAGTTTACCTCCCAGAAAGCCAGGAGCCCCGAAGGCTTAAGAAAGAAGGGGGCAAGAATTCAAACAGAGGATCAGAAGATAGTGCGCATGGCTTTTGGGGAATATGCCTTTAAAACAAAACTTTTCTTTTGAAAATGCTTCCTTTAAAACCGTTGAAAATAATTTTTCAAATCTTTTATCTGATCCGGTAACCTTCAGCTCTGATACCACGTGTAACACCCCACATCCGTTAGTGTCACTCAAAAGGGAATGCACTAAGTTCTGTGGGACATTTAAGGTAAAAGATGCAGATAAATTACAAGACAGATAATTAAAACAGCGGAAGATAAAACTTTACTTTATTGATAAAATAGTTTGTACAACAATTGTTTTCCAATACCAGAGTATCTATCTTACAAAATAAAGAAGCATAAAATAACATTTATATTCCCCAATGTAGCACGAGCCAGCCATAGCAGTGGAAAAGAGAATCCAAGCAAAACTTCGACTAATCTTCAAGCTTGGAAAGAAAAATAAGCTAAGTAATAACGTTCCCTCCCTGTGGACCTAGGGAGGGGGGAAATGGAAGATAAGAAAGCGAAAGAAAATAGAGTCAGACATAAAGTCTGGTAAGTTTAGTAACTTTCAGCATGTGAACAGGTAAAAACAACATGACATGAATTTAACTGAATACAAGACAACATCATGATGACGGGAATCATAAGGTTAGCACAAGATATGATAAGGTAAGACAAACTGGATGCACTTCTATACTTTCTCTGCTTCGCTACTAACTTGTTATTCTAATTTCTATATCTCTGCACCACCTAACTAGTAATCTATATAACAGATACGTGAACACAATCCCCGCAATTGTGGTTGTTTTAGGTGTACATCTATTATTTATTACCTAGGTCTAACCTAGGGTTTTCTATCGAGCGCATTCTAGATCCAACCAGGGTTTTCGCTACCCAGGGCCACTGGGGTTTATGCTACCTATTGAACGTTTCTCGGATTTTAGGGTTTACGCGACGTAGGTCCAACTAGGGATTATGCTACCTATCAAACGACGCCCCTAATCTAGTACACACTACCCAGAGTGGTATATGTTCCTAGACTTTCCCCACGTATGTGTCATGGATCATTATCGCTATCTAGATGCACATGTCCTCTATATGTGCGACCCGAGTCTAGTGACAGAGAAAATCAAGAAACACGGAACTCGGTCGGGAGCTTTCAGATATCTGCCGATGCAGATGCTAAGGTCTGTTTTTCCAGTGGCTATAGTCCCACTTGACCCCTCCCTCAACTAATGAAAGGCACACCTTGAAAAATGAGAACTATACGCAGGCCCTCTATGCCCCACTAACCTATGGCCATCCATACCCACAACTAGATAGCAAGTATATGGTCTTTTGGAGTTCTCCGCCTTTCGGCTGCACGTATCTCGACTGACTCAAGATGGTAGGTAGACGACAAGTTGCTATCATAGGGCTACTGGTCTCGCCGAATCACGCTGGTCCATCCTAGTCTTTAGGTTGCCTTATATTGCATCCAAGGCATACCCTTAGTTCTTCTAACGCAGACCTTAACCTCTATGAGCCTAGGCGGATCATCTGCAGCCTCACAGAGGGATACCAAGAGTACCCTCACGTCCCCTCGAAGCCGCGTGCTTCGTACCCCAATTTGTTGGAGCCTTCTTTAAGATCAGATGGACGTTCGCTCCTTCTCGTGTTCTACTAAGGTTTGCTACTTAGTTCCTTTAAGTAAGGTTTACTGCTTAGTTCCTAAATCATCGTTTTCTTAACGAAGGTTTACAACTTAGTCCTCTTAACTAAGGTTTACTACTTAGTTCTCTTTCTCGTCAAGTTGGATTGATTAAGTGTCATTAGTCAATTCAAGTTAACTTAACCCATTCATTTGGCATGTTAAACTGGTTAAGTGTTATCAGTAGTTCATGTTGACTTAACCCTACCACAAATCAAGTTATATTGGTTAAGTATTTCTTATTACTTAACCCCACCCCTTCATCTTGTATTGGTTAAGTGTTCCCTTTAACTTAACCCTGCTCATCTGTTTAGCTAACACGTTATAACGGTTAAGTGTTCTCTTAGTTAACCTAACCCTAACATCTGTTTAATTCACATGCCCTAATGGTTAAGTATTGTCTTTCATGTTTTAACTTAGCCTTGCTCATTTGGCACACTATGATGGCTAAGTGTTCTAAGTTTACTTAACTTCACCTTCTAGTCTAGTTAACATGTTAAATTGGCTAAGAGTATTTTACTTAACCCCAACTTCTAGTCTAGTTAACATGTTATAACGGTTATTTAACCCCTACAAGTCCTGTCTTGTTAACATGTTAAGTAGGTTAAGTGTTCCTATGGACCTAACCCTCCCATTCTAGCTTAACTGTTTCTTTGAATTATTCATTTAAAGCACCAACCACTCACATTAGACAGATATTGTTGCGGTCACTGGATGTGCCGGTTGGTTCCGGGCATATTTACACCGCAACTCAGTCTAATCTCGGGTCCTTTTGGGCTCAATGCTCTAACCACCCACATTAGATAGGTATTGTTACAGTTGCTGGATTTGCCGGGCCGTTTTGGGCAGTCTTATACCGTAACTCAATCTAACCTCGGGTTAGACATATTCGTCTTTCCTAGATTTACATATTTATCCTTTTTGTTTATATGTAAATTGCTAACAACTCTTTTAAACAAATTTGGCCTATATCATATTTATTTGTCATGCCTACTAACATACCTATATTCTAGGCCCAAATCTTGATTTACCTATCAATTAACCCAACTTGCAGTTTATGCCAAATTAGATCAGTTCATGTCAAAACTAGATTTAATATTCTAGTTTATAGTTTATATCCAAACTTGGCTTACATGCCAATTACATACTTTGCGGTCAATTAACAATTTACCATTTTACGCCCAAGTCTAAAATGCATGTAATATTTACTATTATAGCCAATTCAGATTATGCTAACAATTTGATATGCCAAATCATCTTAATTAAGCTACGCCGAAATTCCCCCGCTGTAGTCGTACGTATAACATGATTTCACAAGTTCCTAGGTACTCATGAAATGAAACTTACAAAAGGAACAGGGGATAAGCACGAGAATTGACATAAGAGAATAGGCATGAAAAAGCGAACCAAAATACACAAATACAAAGATAATGGATCCAGTGGTTTTGGTGTACACTATAGAGAACCGGAATAAACTAAGCAAATTACACCCTAAGTATGAGATCCAATAAAATGCCAGTTCGGTGTACAACATGGTTTCTAACTATAGTGTTATGGGCATAAACAATTAACCATAATAGTCTTAGGCGATTAACGACAATAGTCATAGTCATGGTCATAGTTATGAATCATAGGCGATTAACCACAATAGTCATGGATAATTAACCAAAATAGTCCTAGGAAATTATCCTAAACAGTCATAGGCAATTAACTATAATAATTTCAAAGTCATGGTTATAGACAATAGTCCTATGTTCATAATCATAGGCAATAATCTCATAATCATGAATCAGGGTCGTAGGCAATAGTCTTATGATCATTGTAATCGGCATAGGCATAGTCTTATGTTCACAGTCATCGGCATAGGCATGGTCTTATGTTCACAGTCATCGGCATAGTCATAGTTTTATGTTCACAGTCATAGGCTTAGTCCATTAACAATAGTTTTCAACATCACAGGCATAGGCACAGTCTCATCGGTAATTAATCACAATAGTTCTTAATTAGATCCAAAGGCATATACAAGCACAGATTCAAATGAGAGGATCAGGCATATTCTTATATTCATTTAATTTCATGCCACAAATAAATCTAGGCGTTCAAATCTAAAAAGTAACTGACTTACATTGATCGGTTTCAAAGAAGGATAATCAAATAGCGTTGGTGATTTGCTATGATTTGCATGACGTTGCTCGCAACCATTGAATTAGCTTTGCTTCCCTTCTTGAAGCTTTAACTTTATTTGAATCTCCAATATGCAATTCCTAGCAGTAGTCTTCAAGAATAGTCTTCGTGTTTTATTTTAATTTATTTATTTCAATTATACCAGAGGCAGCATAAGGAGAGAATAAAATGGTGTAAAGAGAATGGGGCTAGGGGGCTGTTTATATAGGATTAGACGGATGAATCTAGACAGAAAACGAGACCAGAAACATCAGAATGAACCCAGGCTCAAAACTGGGTTTTAGCACCAGGTCGACCCCAAGGTCGACACTATGGTCGACCTGGTCCCCGGGAGGTCGACACTATGGCCGACCCCCAGGTTGACCTGGTCCTGGGCTGGAAATTTCCCGCCCAACCTATTCTGGGTTTTGAATTCGAATTTCGAGCTGTTTTTCTGTTCTGAAAATCCTTGAAACTTCAGAGAGTCATATCTCCCTCATACGGACTCCTTTTCTCGAAAACTCGGACTCGTTTCCAAGAAGAATTTCTAGACGAACGCAATGGCGCAACACATTTCCCTTGAATATTATTTTATAATTTATTTATAATTTAATTTGCAAAACTTAATGTTACAGAATTACGGGGTGTTACAGGTTCCACTTCAAGCATTAAATTTTTGGTGTAACGACATGTATTTTTATGCATTTTTGGAGCATAAAATATGAAACATTATTTTTATATGAGGTCGTATGATTCTATAATTTTGAAAAATGAATATTACACTTATTTCTCATCTCGATAATTTTTATCGAATTTTTTATGATCGTTTTGCCATTAACGAATCTTATTTTATCTAACACTTTTAACTAGAGTGGAATATGGATCTGATACTACTTTCATGGGATCGAGGTAATGCTTTCTCTTTTCCTAAAGTAGTTATGCTAAGAAAATAGATTTATCATTTGAGAGTTATGGCTATTTTAATCTTTTTTGAATTTTAAACATCTTAATAATGCAATTAAAGGTCAGTAATGGTGGGGTCCACCATTAATTTCAGGACTTCAAGAGAATGAAGCTGTGTTTCTTTTCTTCTCAAAACCTTTTTAACCTTCACTGGAACGTTGCTCCTTATTTTTCTTTGAATCTAAACCCAAAAAACCCCAATATTTTAACTATACTAACTAATAAAAAGAAGACCATAGAGATCTACACCTAGAGAGAAGGATCTACTGCAAAAGAAGCAAAGAAATCTGTTTTGATTATTATTCCATCTCTAATCTAGAGGATTTGATTAGATTAGAATATGTGCAAGAAAAGGTATGCAATTTATTTTCTTGCTTACTGACTAAGATGTTTTAAGATTCTAAACATCTTTTGAAATTCAAATAAAATTTGTTAGGAGATCCTTTGATGTAATTTTAAATCACGTGTAATCTTTACATGATTATAGTTTGATTTGAAACACTACATTTCTATGGATTTCTAGTTATTCACATAAAATACAAATTTTTATCTTGGACCTAAACCTTTTTAAACTTGCTGTAATTATTTGATTGGATGTTGCATTTTTTACATACAATTATAAGCATGTTCTCTTTGATTGGGTGTGCGAAAGTATCAAATGGATGACGATTTAAATTTAGGATTGGATTAGGATTTTGTCAAAATACCAAATTTCAAAGTGCTTAGATTTGTGCACAATTTGGAGGAGAGACAATAAGTTCTCTTGATGTTATGCGTAAAATTTTAAGTTGTTTGAAATCCATATGCCTAAGTTACGGCTTAGAAAATTTCAGACTGATACGGGGATGAATTCTGGTTCTATGTGCCTCGAATCAGTATGCCACGAACTGGTACGCTACGGATCGAGTAGCATGGATTTTGGTGGTTATGTAATCAGATTGATGCAACTGTAGAGTGTACCTGATAAGTGCAACTTCATATCGATGGATCTAAATTGATATGACATGGAGTAGGGTGATACGCATAGATTCAAATCGGTGTTTGAAGCAAGGAGGTTCAGACTGATGCTTGAAGCCACCAATTTTAGTTTAGTACATATCAAATCAAATCAGATCGGCTATCGAGCCTCTGCATAGGATGGATGCAGATCCGAACGATTTTGACCTGCGGGTCACCAGATCTCTATAGGGAGATATAGTTGTAACGGCTCACAAATCTATACCCTTTGAGTTGACTAAATACACAACATGTCAAACCCAAATTGCACAGAATTACGTACCAGTATGGGTACAGAAGAAAATAATAGAAGAAGAATAGAAATAACAACACAAAATCTCACTTCGCAGCGGAATAAAATATAATATACATATATAATAACCATTTGAAATACAAAATTGTATCTGTACTTACATACAACGTCAGAGTGCATCACATATATAACACAGCGGAATAAACATTAGATATCTAACATTGAAGCCTCCTGCTTCAAGCTCGTTTAAGTATATCTGTAAACACCTGAACTACATGATTGCTCATATAAATTTAAGCGCCCAAGAATTTAGGGTAAATCAAAACAAAATAAACTCAGGGGCAGTCATGAGACTGATGTGAGTAAACTCCAACCACTTGGTTTAACTTCTAAAAATCCTTTTAACAGAAAAGATAATCGTAAGACTAATCCACAGATAAACATGGATGGTTTTTATCTTACGATAAAACAAAATATTCTTTGTATCAAAACTGTTTCGATATTATAATAATATCTAAATCAACTAAATAGCAATCTACCGGAACGATTGCATCTCACGTTCCACATACATAGTATATAATAAAAAAACCGCAGGAACTTACTGGAGAATGGATTTCCAACACAAGGTATTGGACCACCTCCCAATCAGTGTATTTAAAGAGGATACGCTAGGAT
The DNA here is from genome assembly GCA_030737875.1 of Allium sativum. Lineage (NCBI taxonomy): Eukaryota > Viridiplantae > Streptophyta > Magnoliopsida > Asparagales > Amaryllidaceae > Allium > Allium sativum. Next base: position 655,320,361 of record CM060923.1, read on the forward strand.
TCAACAAGAACAACTTACAACCCTACCCAACTACAAGTGACCGACCACTCATTCAACTTGAGTATATCGAATATATTGTCACCCATGGTTGTGATCAGCAACTGTTTCTCGTAAGCATACAGAAGCGACAAAAGAAGAAACAAATGAATTTTCTCTAGATGATGACAATACGTCCTAATGGAAATGACCCACATAGTCATTTTATCTACCTGATTTCGGTTATTTCCCAGTTAATAAGGCTTGAGGTCACGATTACCTTTAAGAACATCACATCGTCATTTACTTTGAATGCTACATCGTTAGATCCATCAAACCACTAACTGACGTCACCAAATATATCACGGGTGTTAAGCTAAGAGAAGATGTCTTCCCCACCACCAAACAGAAGTACGTTTGAGGTAGGGCTGGCATTTAGAACCAAGAACCAAAAACCCGAACCGACTCGACCCGAAAAGATCCAAATCGAACCCGATGGGTCTTGGGTCGGGTCTAGGTGATGAAAAATACCATCAAGACCCAATCAAACACGACCCGCATAGACCCGATCCAAAACCCAATCAAAAAGCATTAAAATATATGTATTTTTAGTGTTATTATTCAACTGGGCCCGAACCGAAGCTCGGGTCGGGTCGTGTCCAATTTTTTGAAATGTATAGTTTAGACCCGACAAAACCCAACCCGCCTAGAACTGAGACCTGCAGGGTCGGGTCCAAGTCCAACGGGTCGGGTCCAATTGCCACCCCTAGTTTGAGGAAATCAATGTACATGATCATTTGGAAATACTCTATCATACATTCGTCCATACAAGTTTCATTAGGGACTGAACAAAACCAAAGGCATTGTCTCTATTAATTCATCTTAGGCAATTTCTATTTAAGATTAACAGAAAAATCCCTCGCATTTTACTTCGTCTTCAATTATCTTCAGTACAGTCTTATTCAAATGCTTATGCCTATACAAAGTGGTTTCAGATAATAAACCCACTGGTCTCTCCATACTAACAACTGTTGTATCTAAAAATTCTATGATTTTTGTTTGATGATAACAAACGTATATTTATTATTATAAATTTGTTTACAATTGTATTGTTCTACTACATCGTAGACATAATTAAATATTTATATCTAAATAGAATACAACTGCACAAGAATTTAATCATTCATACAGTATTTTATTTGAATATTTTATTTTATTTCAACATCTAAATAGTACAACCTTACAACTCTACTATTTGTACATTCCATTGATATATTACAATTCAATTTCATATTCAGTTTCATTTGTTACAACCATTTCTCATTACAACACTCTGTAACTCATCACTCAGTTGTACTAATATATTCAGATTCACTCACTCACTAATATACATTCTATTTCACATACTTGCCTTCTTCATTGCTTCAGTCAGTCCAGTCTTCTACTTACCTGTCATATAAATGCACAAGTAAACTAGAAAAAAAATATTTTTATATTTCAGTAGATATAATTTTTATTTTAAAAACTTATTTGCCTCAGAATTTTGATGTGTTTCTCATCATATTTCATGACTTGATATGATATGTATATATATATCCATCTGTGTCTAGACAGCTTATGATATTCACAGTGATTCACTGAAAATACCACAAGATAGACATCGTCTGTACTGCTCACATATTTTTTTCTGCATGTGCATTGTACATGTATAAACATACATGTGTATGTAAATACACATATTTCTATGCAGGGGAAATACAGTCAAACATCGTGAATGGACATGAACCAAGATTTTCAACACAAGTGACAATGCGCATATGATGCTACAGTATATACAAATATATATATATACACACACACACACACACATTTGTATACATGGCAACATGCAAATATGCAACAAATGAAGCTAGTCAAGATGTACACAGCTCGACCATGCACAAATCCACACTGTACAGTCACAAGAATGGTGAAAACATGGTGTACATGCCAAGGGACAACTCATGTGATCAATTCAAGCAATAATGAAGTGGACAGTTCTCAAATTCAAGCCCAAAATGTTCGAGCACAAATTAAAGAACTATGCAAGTGTACCCACACACACACACACACACACACACACATATATATATATATATATATGTGTGTGTGTGTGTGTGTGTGTGCACGTGCGCGCGTGTGTGTGTATGTATGTATGTACACGTGTATATAGTAGTATCAAATGCAACATGGCACAAAACATGGCAATTCAAATACATCACTTAAAGCTGAAATGTGACTAAGCCAAGACAGCAAGCAAATAATTTTGCACGGTCGATCTTGAGTTCACACAGGAACAATGTACATAAACACCAGTGGTACACTAAGACATAATGCAACAAAGCTCACATGTGAATGGTGCATGGCTGTATATACACAAGCCAGGGAAGGTTCAACTACACACAACAAGGGACATACATGTAAGTGTGAAGCAACACTGAAGTGTACACAACACATACATATCTTTGACAATGTCAAGTGTTCAACATGGCTCAGCCATAAATATGCAGGTTCAAGCATAGGTCAGACAAATACAGGTTAAAGGGAAGTGCAAACACTCAAGCAGGCAGTGGCGGAGCTACATCAAGGCTAAGAAGGGCACGTGCCCTCCCCGAGATTCAAGAAAAAAACTGAAGGGTAAAATTAGTATTGGAAAATCAACTGAAGGACCCATCAGATTCTTTAATAATGTCAAAAGACTAACTAGAAGATGTTCGAATTGGGCCTAGCAGTATAAGTTGCAGCATGATTGGAAATGCCAATACTCATTAATGTTTTAACTGTCATGGTAATTCACATTTCCAAATGGTGTTCTCTAAATGGATATGGATGCACTTCAGTGAGGTGTAAATGAATTAAAGCTGCCAATGAGTCCATGAACAAATAAGCTAATATCACTGGCACTGCTATATTGTTTCATTTTTGCATGAGTGTAGAAAAAAAGACTAAAATTTGTTGGCTTCTAAGTTTGGAAATTTTCATTGTGCCGTCGCCAGCGAAATTTCCCGACTACACCACTGCAAGCACGCAAGTGCAAACATATTTTCATCCCAATGAAGACCATAAAGTAACATGGCCGAGCATAAGAAAAGGAAAGCAAGAGAAGTGCATGGGACATTGTATAAATTCAAAATCAGCATGATTCATTCAAGACAAGATTCACAGTGGAGCCTATCTTGGCAAAAACAATTTTGAGGCAGTTTCAAATGATTGTGTCATCAACCAAATATATACATGCAGCAATGGACAATGGAATTTTTGGCAAGTATATTTTGCAATCATGATTCCAAAAATATATTCATGGATAATCTTTTTTTCCAGGATTTCACAACACATTTTTGGCAAGAAAACACAATGCAAATTCAAGGGGCCACAAAACAAATTGTTTTTGTTTCCAATTTTTGAACTGTTCAAATTTGGCAAGAATTTTTTAAAGAATACCAAAATTGGTCGAAATTCTTCTATTTGCTATCATGATTGAATTTGAAATCATCATACAAATTCAATGACATTCAATCATCAGTGAACAAAGGCAGTCAATCACGTAAGTATTTTTTGGCATGAACAATTTCACTATTTGAATGTTTTCCAGAAAATTGCAATCCCATCTTTTCAGTTAAGAAACAATTTGTCATTATTTCCAGAAAAACAGAAAATTGATTTTTGGCAAGAAATCAATAATCAATTTTTTGGCAAGAGTTGAATTTTGATAAACAATTTTTGTGGAAACATTTTTGGAAAATCATTTAAGGGATTCACGGCTATGTTTCAATCATGCAAAAACAAAAAGGGGAATTCAATTGAGGCAGTGGAACAAAGGGGGAAATAAATTACGCAACATTCTCACAACAAATCAGAGCAAGACATAAATGAAATCAGAGATGAATCAGGGTTTCAATATCCTATATATGTTCGACACTAATTCATCATAGGCAACATCGAAAACAAAGCATCAACAATTGGAAAGCAAATCAAAAATCAGTTCAGAAAACTCACGTTTTTGAACAACAACAAAAGCCTAAATTGGTGAGCAGGAAGCATCAGAGGGCCAGAAGAAATCATCAGAGCATCATCCTTTCAGATTCGAATTGGTGATTTGGAGCAAAGGGGTAAACCCTAATTTTAGGGATCGGTTGACATTTTTGTGGAAGCCAAAGCCAACTCGAAGAGAATAAAAAAAGGGGCCGGTCATATTGTTTTGTGAAGGGGGCTTTCTATTTTATTTTAAATTATATTATTTAATTTTTTTATTTCGCAATTGTAATCGTCAATCAGTTTTCTAGTTTGTCTATAAAACTAGGGTTTTCTAGTATGACTATAAAACTAGGAGTTTACTAGTTTGTCTGTAAAAGTAGGGTTTACTAGCTATAGGTTTTATAGTTAGGGTTTATGGATTACGGGTTTGTAATTCGGGGAAAATCTAATCTTGGGGATAAAGATCAGTCTATGGTTTTGAGCGTGGGATTAGAACGGGAGCAGAGTTTGCTAGTTTATTGGGTTTTGTAATCGGGATCTATTTTAATACCTAGTAAACATCTACAGAATGCACCAGTAAGAAGGGTTTTCCGAATTTGGGTAAAATCTGTGTTATTTACTTTTTGCATTTGTTTCTTCTATCATAATATATGCTATGATTTTTTCCATGTCTCATTAAAATCCAATCAACCCTACTCACCTTCCCTCTAGGGTTAATCTAGGTCCAACAAGTGGTATCAGAGCCTGATAATTTCATTAACTCTAGAGTCATGTTTCCCCTAGTTATCAGTTCACTGAGAGTCAGTCCAGTCATATTCCAAATATTTTTGATGGTACAGATTTTTTAACTTGGAAATAAGAAATGGAATCCTATTTAAAATCTGTTAATATTAAAAATTGGGATATTATTATGAACGGAGGTAATGATGCAGATACGAATGACATTGCAATGCTTATTATTTATTCTTACATTAATATTGATCGGATTAATGTTATTTCTCATTGCTCATCTGCATTAGTTATCTGGAAAACTCTCAACAGGTTGTATGGAAGAGATGACGACTACTCAATATTACCCCATAATGTCAACTCAGATTCAGTTTTGTGCTTAACAGGTCTTACAAGTAAAAATTCCATATCCTTCCTTGCAAATCTTCACCAATTCCATTTAATTAATTTAATTATTAAGTAAATTCAATCTATTTACTTTAAACATCTGCTTTATGCTTTTATATGAGACTTGATTCTATTTTGAATAAAATCCTTTCATAAAATAAAATTCCTTCCTAAAACTCCTTATAAGTTTGTTTCAAACTTATTTAAAATTCATCTCTTCATAAACTTCATCTCATGCTCACATTACTTAAATTTAAATCGAATTATTTAACTTAAACTTGCATTCCTTGCTTATTCGCAAATCACCTCCAATATATCTCAAAATATGACCAATTCCCATTTTAGTTTTATAAACTTTATTTATGGATCTTTTTTTCTTATAAAATTATATTCTAAGTTCAAATTCTGCTTTTGGGCATAACATCATTCAGGGTTATGTTTATTTTACTTTTTCATAACCTTCCCTATTTAATAATTCTATTTCAAGAAGATATTAAATTTTTATAAAACTTATATAAATAACATAGGATTTAATTCATATTTTAAAATAATAACTTCTTAAAATATTAAATATCAAATTATAGTTTCTACTAAATAAAATCCAAACATCCTTTCTGGGAATAATTTATTTTTATAAATTCGACAAGTCGAATTCCAATTATAAATCCTTATAGATTTATTCCAGTTCAATTTATATTCCGAATTACGAAATAAAATCTATCGTCTCCTTTTCGAACGATTTCCAATTTCCCTTTTTAAAATTAACACTTGAATTTACATTTCAAAATTTTCCAATGATAATTATTTCAATTCATTATAAACATCGTTTATTAATTCACTACTTGTTTTATTATTAAAACAAGTTTATTATTATTATTATTTCCTAGCCTATTCGAAATTCAAATTCTATTTTGGAAAAATAGATTATTTTTCCCTTTTTGAACCCAAATTCTTTTTCTTTCATTCGAATATATTTTTCATGGTATTTAAATGCCAATATTTAAGCGTCAGTGCTATTCAAACATTCAGAACACCCAATAATCAGCCATGAATTATTTATTACACCGTATAACATTTATACGAAAACAACAATTTGATTGTTGAGAAAATCAGTTGGATTCCTCCAACCTATTTTCCCTACGTCCATAGATGTTAGACAACATAAATAACACCAGTCCTACTTCAAGGAAGGATATCGCGATATAGAAGGTCATCTGCTATTATGCGGGGCGCATAGGGTCTCATCCGCTAAAAAGTTGCTGGGATATCCAGCTATCAAGCCTAAAAATAACTAATGTGTATATATATATATATATATATATATATATATATAATAGCAACATTGATAAATAATTCATCAATGCATCCAAACAGCTGACAAACAAGATACAAAAATTATATACTAAACAGAAATCCGTTTATATTAAATTATAAACGAATCCAGAGAGTGAGTTTACGCCCCTTAATTTTTAATAGTCGAAATAACATTTTGTTTCTGATCAAATTAAACAACCGTTTAATTTAATAGAAAATCCCGATTGGCTCCAAACTATTTCAATCCAAAACCATCGCGTAGCCTACGTTGATACGTTTCTAATGCGATAGACGGAAATCAATCAGACCTAATATGAGAAGGTTATATAATTTATAAGCTAGCGACTTCTAAAATATAATTAAATTTACTACATTTTAAATTCCTTAATCACCTCATCATTAACACGAACCTTTCTCCTTTCCAATGCAAATAATAGCTCAGAAATGTCTGCACCATTTTTATCTGCAAATATTCTCTGAATTCCATGAAAGCATTCCCTTGCTTGACCAACCATAAGCACGATATATCCACTAAAAAGAAACATGGCTACAGGAATATCATCTCTTGACTTTCCACCTAACAGAAAAATTGCTTTGAATCCCAGGCTTATGCTTACAATAGGTTTGCTCCAATCTTTTTCCATATCATCTGCATGTTTTCTAAGCATATCTTGTTATGTTCAAGTGACACATCATAATTCCTCTTTGACAAGTCAAACTGCAAACCAAGAGTGCTCTAACGTAGCTTACGTAGGAGAACTAACACAGCTGTAGGTTTATAATTACCTTATAATCATCCTTTCTTTTCTGATTTGAAATACTCAAGAACCCACCCGCTTACAGTAACCAATTACTAAACATTTAAGCTCATCCATCACTCCAAATACCCTATTGTTTTGCACTAAAACAACCCCCTTTCCTTCCTCTTCAAAAACTCTACCATGTCATCACCATCAGAGCCCCAATACAAATTGCGACTTCAACATCCTAGCCAGAGGCGTGCAAAAATAAATGATACAAAATCCCTTCAAAATTATCACGCCAATATCAGTTACCACTAAAAACCAAAATTCGACCTTCAACTCAATCATCAACGAGTGTTTGCCACCAAAAATCGGAACCCTAAGTCAACTACTGCCTAAAATCGATCACCAGTAATTGAAACTGCACTCCTCAATATGTATATGGTTTTGAAGAGGGAAACTAGACGAGTTCAACAAATCCAAAAATACTTGATTTCCTTGACTATTTTATTTTCAATTGATTTTAGAAGAAATCGAAAAATAACGACTTCCATTTTTTGAAGAAAAAGAGGGAAACAGGTTTTTGTTTGTTGATGGGAAACGAAGAGTGAAGGAAGGTATAAATAAAGAAGATATTTTATTTTTATATTTGATTATATTCACACGTAGTTATCTTTTGAAAGTTTCCAATTCCTACGATCATATACGATATCCGATCGCGATGAAATTTGACATAATGCTATAGTTTAAAATTCCAGACCCAAGAAACTTGTTTCATCGAATTCCGATATCATTTGAAATTTAAACGCTATTTTGAATCTTAAATCATCAATTTATACGCTTTGAAACGCATGCTCACATAACAACTTCGGTTGATATGAAAGTTGAAATCTGGCCATAATTAACTACTACAGATTTTATAAAATTGGTTTCATTGAAATCCGTGGTCATTTGAAAATTGGTTATTTCAATGCATTGATTAAATCGACAATTTCAGTAATAAATGAAATCATTTAAATTTTCGTTTAAAAACTTAACTAAATTAATTCTAATTCAACTAGAATTTATATAAATCATTAGAATCGTTTCGGTTAATTTTTAACTTAGAATTCAATTATTTCGTGTTCTCGTATTATGATAATTCGGTATATTTAAAATTAAATCGTATACGATTATGAATCGATAAATTCCATGTAAAAATTCATTTATATTACTAATTCAACATTTAGAACAATATCAATCATTCAAAATTAATCAATCGAAAAATCTAGGTCGCTACATTCTTCCCCCTTAAAAGAATTTCGTCACCAAAATTACTAAGGTAGGAAAAATGCTACAAACCCACTATCTATTCAAAACTCACTTATGTTGAAACTCAACTCTTCACATTTAAATAATTTTATTTCCAACAAAACTTTTAATTTTTGTGCCAATAATGGTCTTCTCGTTTCTAATTCAAACCCTTCAAATTGCACCCAGTTTAAAGTTGTTTCCTTTAGCTTACTAAAATTCTCAGAACTCTTTCATAATAATGGGTTCTTAAAGAAAAGCATGATCTTGCTTGATAAATCTATTATTCTGTGGATCATGACTCTTCATACTTATAAATAGGACATTTTTTTTGGCAAAGCAATACCTAAGTGATATAATCATACATGATTCAATCAAATACCTGCATCACAATTTATTTTTCTAAAAGAAAATTCATCGGACAAAGTTAACTCTCCAATATTCTTTGAAGAAATTTACATCAAAGGCATATTTCGTAAATTCACAAAAAAGAGTTTCCAACATTTTCCATGATTTTACAATTCTAGTAAGAAAGTATACTAATAATAAAAGAGATTTTGATTCATAAACCATGATCATTTAGCTATTTACTAAAGATGTGCTCTTCTGACATAATAGCATTTAAAGTTTTCAAAAAAATTCAAGCATCCAAAGTTCTTTAGAAAACAAAATCAATTTCCAATGAAATTTCTGAAAGATTTTCTCAAATACTTTAAGAAGTTTTTTTGAAAGCAAAAATGTGTGATCTTCTAGAAAGAAAAGAGCACACATTAAAATACTCTAGAAAGTTATCTTACTGATATCATGGCTTCCGTTGTCCAGTCCAGGGTATCTCCTACTAAGGGTCAATCATATATACAGATGACTAATCTGGAGCACCTCCTGTAGGGAGAATAAATCATAGCTAGTCTAAAGCACCTCTGTAACGACCCGAAAATTTCGACAGAGATGTGAAATTAATCGAAGATGTAATGATCTTTTTATTGATACTGGAATTGGTAATTTAAAATGGAATATATGGTTTTGTATATGAATCGAATTTGAAACGATTGGTTGAAAATCAAATAATTATTGTGGAAGTAGTCGAATTTAATCTGGTTGAATATTTGAATCGGATTTAGAATTTGATTTGGAAATATAAATGTAACGACCCAGAAAATCTGGACCAATTTAATTTTTTTTAAATTGGCTGAAATAATGGATTTTGAATATTTAAAATAAATATTTTAAATAATGGCAATGAAAAGTGAGTTTGAATCGACAATTGAAAACGAATATAATTAATTATAATTATAAACAAGGCCTGAAATGGCGCTGCAGTTTCAAAAATTGAATTAAAACTTTGTCGGACTGTACCGGGTGCAAAATAAAACAGATTTTAGTGAAACCAAAAATATTTAAATCTGTTAGTGAATACCTTTCAAACGAATCTGAAAAATCAAATTTTCATAGTGAAAAGCAAAAGTTATGGCCAAATGAATTTTCAGAAAGGTCGCTATGGAATTTATATAGCCCGTGAAATTGGCCATTTTGCATACGACCTCGGAATTCGACGAAACCACTTTTGTTTGATCCGGAATGTGAAGTTATTGCTAGGTTTCAAATTTCATAATTTTTGAAGCTAGTATGTGAGCGTGGAAAAAGAAAACGTGTTTTGGTCAATTACAGTTAAATTCCAGAAATGGACCTTTTTGCAAACGGTCTCAGAATTCGACGAAACTAGTTTTGTTGGGACCGTATCATCAAAACATAGCTAAATTTATTTTTCTGGAATTTTTGGAATTAGTTTGTGACCCTGGCAAATTGAAATGTACATTCATATCAAATATTGAATGTTTTATATTTTAATTTAAAGGAAACTGACTGAAACATTCGAATGGGCCTTCGAGACATATCCTATTGTGTTCGGAATGGGGGTAAAACGCTGGGGACGACAGTCGTTTGTTTTGATTTCGAGACCGTTTAAGAAAACCCCAATTTTTGAATAAATATATATACATCGACCAATAGGAAAATTCTTTCATAAATTATATAAAAAAAAATCAGAACCCCCCCTTCCTGTTAAACGCGATCGACGGCGAAAGAAGCTCCCTTCTTCCTGGCCAAAATCCGACCAATCCCTTCATCGGTGACCCCTACCACAATTCAACTTTTCGAAGCTCTCTCCCCCCTCTTCAAATCGACACCGACTTCACCCCCTATCGTCGCACCATCGGAGAGAACGACCTCTCCAAAGTTCGCGCCTTTAGCGCGCCGCCACTCCTCCAGATCGCCGACGAGTTCAATGGCATGGGGATCCTCTAGCGCGGGTTTCGGAGCTCGACAACGTGGTGTGCTCCGATCGTCATCTAGCGCAACGGATTGAGCGAAAATCGTAAACCTAGTTTCGAAGAATACAAGCAGGTAACGGCTTATATATTCTGAACTGATTTTAACACCTTTAAACCGTTGCAAACCTTGCAAAAATCATATCTTTTTGCTATGTGATCGAAATTCAGTGAAACAAGAAACAGTGGACTCGTGTGGACGTCTTCTACATTTTAGAAGAGACCGCATATTTTTCTGAGCCTTCTGCTATTTTTGGTGGAGTGGAACCCAATGTGAGATTTCTAATTTATAAACGATATGGAAAACGACGATGTATAAATTATATAGTCGATGTATGAGTTATATAAGCGTTGTACACCCCTTGTATAAGCGTTGTATAAGTTGTATGTTCGATGTATAAGTTATATATGCGTTGTAAAAAATTATATATGTGTTGAAATAGAAGTGAATTGCTATATATATATATATATATATATATATATATATATATATATATATATACGCCCCTCGTCCACAAACCATGGACGATATTTATTGATTGTGATTGGTGAGAAAATTGATTGATAGCGAATGGTTGTTTGGGATTGTTTGTGGTTGATATTGATTGATTGTGGTTGAAAAATACCCATTTGTGGTTGAGAAATATTTGGTTGAAACCACATAGGATTAGTTTGTGGAAATGAAATAAATATATACATGCCGCCTACGTGCGAACTTGATGCATGATCCCCATTGTCAAAAACCGCGAGGTTTTATGGTAGAGCGAGGAGCCGTACTAGGGACGGTCCCGGTTTTAACTACCCTGCCATTATGCTGCCGAAATTTTGAATAATATTCATGTGTTTGAATTATTTTCATTTGCTGAAACTATATTTATTCGTTGAATAGAAAACATTCATGTGTGGAATCGATATTCATTCGTTGATTAGAAATTCATGTGTTGAATGGTCTTCGTGTTTTAAATATAAAAATCACATTTTTATCTATATATATAAATTATAGAAAACCTTCATGTGTTGAATCGATATTCATTCGTTGAATTAAAATTCATGTGTTGAATGGTATTCGTGTTTTAAATATAAAAATCACATTTTTATCTATATATAGAAACTATAGAAAACCTTCATGTGTTGAATCGATATTCATTCGTTGATTAGAAATTCATGTGTTGAATGGTATTCATATTTTGAAATAAATTGTTTTATAATAAAAATCCCAATTTTAACATCAATATGAAATGTATAAAATAATCCTATTTTGAAATAAATTGTTTTACAATAAAAATCCTATTTTTATCACCTATACAAACTATATGAAATAATAGTGTTTTGAAATAATTTGTTTTCCAATAAAAATCACATTTTTTATTATATACATGAATTGTTGAAATGTGAAGTGTTAAAAATAGCAACTCGTTCAAATAAATATGCATGAGTTGAAATATTCGTTAATTAGCTAATGATGTGATTTTTGCCTATGCATGCAACATTAGAATGAATGGTTTTTTCCAAATGAAATCAAATATGAAGTTGAATGGAAAATGATAAGTGATAAGAACTGTATATATGTGCATGCATATTTATTGAACAGGTTATAGCAAAGGGGCTAGAGAAGAGGAATAAAATTTTTTGCCGACAAATAGGTACATATTTGCTGTTTTGTTTGGGTGATGATTTTATGAGCCTGTTGGCTAGCCGCTTGGCTTTTTCTTTTTCTTTTTGACATGAGACGCCCGTGTGGCTATTTGGGAATTTTCCCAGCCCCTTCCGTACAAAGGAGGTTATGGCGAAATTTTCCAAAATTTAAAGGCGTTAGTGAAATATTTGAAGAGAAAACGATATTGAAATTGTTGAATGAACTATATTTATATAAATATATAAATATAAATAAAATTAAAACGAAACGTGGCCGTGCAGTTCGTGTTTTGAAACCATGATTTCAAACGATTATACCGGGAGATCCGACCATCGGATTTTCCTGAAATCGCAACCGTTGGGTCCGCTTTGGAAAAATCTTTCCAACGGCACCAACTTTGTAAAAGTCCAACGGTTGGATTGTCTGGAATGTTTAATTCAAATCTGAAGAAAAACAGCGCCAGAATCGATTATATATATATATATATATAATTATATTTAAATCGAATAACGACGCTGCAGTTCGTATTTTGAAATCGAAATTTCAAACGATTGTACCGGGAGATCCGACCGTCGGATTTTCCCGAAACTAGAACCGTTGGATTCGTTTTGAAAAGACCTTTCAAATGACGTAAATTTTGTGAAGATCCAACGGTTAGATTTTCAGATATGTGTAAATCAAATCTGAAGAAAAACAGCGCCACGGCCGCGTTATGGCCCGTAGCGTCGTTTTGACTAAATCGGCTATTTTAAAATAAATAAAAATAGCGATAAATCGTTATAAAATACCATAAACAATATGGAATGGAAATAAACTGAATTTGCTCGATTTATGTGGTATTTGATGGTTGAATGTGTTTGGTGTGAAAATTACCTTAAAGAACAAAATTGGTGTTGTCGAATAATTTAACCATTGAAGTAAATTGATTTGAAATTCTAAATATACGTGAATTATTTGAAAAGGCCGAGTTAATTCTCATTTCAAATAATTGACCGACGATTGAAAGTCGAAGATGAAGACGGTGGTCGAAGACCGGAGATCTTCACCTCGTTTGGATGGTAACCGAGGTCCTGATTGGGAGGCATCCCGAAATATGGATAATGAGTGGTGATCGTCCAGACGTACGTGGTGATCGATGGGTTTGCGAGGTATTTAGTGCCTTCGGTTTCGTTCAAACCCAGAAAGGACTTGTAAATGGACTGTGTGTCTGACATTAGATTTTATTCTGTGTTGATTGATCTCTATTAAATATACATCTGTTTGGCGGTGGAGAATTTATTCTTTTGCTTAACGCCCTTCTCTGAAATGCAAGAGCTCAGAGGTTGTATACCGATGGACATCAGTCGCATGGCATGAATTGCTAGTGTGGCATGCCTAAGTGGCAGATGAACAGGGCTTCTATTGAAAAGCAAAGTCTTGCGGTGATGATCAAAGCGCCGCCGGTGTGGCGTAGCTTTGTGTATAATGTGAATTCGCGAGCCTCACACCCCGGTATGAACCAAAAACGGGAGGAAGGACCTCAGGGAGGACATGCGTTTCTTTCTAGCTAGGGTGGTGTCAGTGACCTACCAGCCCTGACATTTATATACTTTTCACCTGTGTGGTTGTTGCTGTTGTGAGGCGCCTCGGTTTGATCGGGCGATCCGGGTCCGAAGGAGTCATTCGTTGGCTCGTTTATGCCCCAAAGGGCGGGGAAACGTATTGTTCAGGAGTTTTAACCCATATCGGTGGACCGGCCCTGACGATCCAAGGGTCACTCGAGCTCTGATCCTGAGACATGGGCTAGATTGTCTCGAATTCGGTAAGGACTATCTTTTGCCTTGGTTCATGATGGAAATCCAATTTCCAAATACGTGACTGTGCGATTTTGATTGTATACCTATATATGGCGACATAGTGGTATGGGGCATTAATGCCGTCTATGATTGATAGTTATGATTCGAAATTGTTTTCAAAACATATAAACACTAGCAATAATATCAAATGCCTTTGTTTTATTCGTATCAAGCATATTTCGACCGTTATAAGGTAAAAACTCTATCCTCCGGTTTGCGTTGCATTGTGTGATGGGAACTGAGTCTTATAACGGCTTCATTTTTATAAAAAGCATAGCGTTGTTTCAAAGAATGATTTGTTTTAAAGCACTGGCAATCCAATGGAGTAAACCCGTTCCACGAAAGTGGCGTGGTCCTGTGATTAGCCATATTACAAATGTGTTGAGTAGATTTCTCATACCAGTCCCATGACTGACTCGTAGTTTGTTTCACTTTCAAACTCGGGTGCCCCTTTTTCTACACGGGTAGCCTTGTATTCAGGTTTAGCTGGTTCTTCCTGGATAGCTGGAGCTGAAGATGGTTTCTATCATTTATCTCTTTTTATGCTGTTCAGCTCCTATTGTACATATTTTGTTTGTTTTCCGCTGTAGACATTTATGTATAGCTGAACTGTATTTGTACTAAGTAAGATCCTGTATACTGTGTAACTCTGATGATTACTTTTATCCAGTATATTATATTGTTCATTATTTGGTATATTTACTTATTTCTGTTCTGCTATTATCTGTTTATGTGTTATATTCCAAAGATAACCCTTGCCTCCGTCGGTACGGGGTTTGGGGTCATCTCAACGTGGTATCAGAGCTTGGGTTAAGCTTAGTTCTGGAATATAACATATTAACGAACTCGTCAGAAATAGAACCAATAGTGTTCTAGGACGAGTAACTAATTACAGATAGGATCAGTAATATCCTAGTATGAGTAAAGCAGAATGAAATAACACCTCGATAGAAACATTTACATAGAAGTATATGTTTCTATATTTTAAATTATCTTTTCTGTGACCTGACACTTGATATGCTATTTGCAGAAGTACTAGAAATGAGTGTCAGAAACAGAAGGAATGCAGAACCGGATATTGAGGCCCTATTAATCAAATATCGAAATATGGGTGGAATACCGTTCTCAGGTGAAGAATCCATTATGAAAACACAAGCTTGGATTCGTTCTACTGAGAAAATCTTTGAAGCATTAAAGC
Organism: Allium sativum; assembly: GCA_030737875.1. Lineage (NCBI taxonomy): Eukaryota > Viridiplantae > Streptophyta > Magnoliopsida > Asparagales > Amaryllidaceae > Allium > Allium sativum. The sequence goes on from CM060923.1 coordinate 655,335,810, forward strand.
TGATGGATGACCAGAAGAGATTACTGGCCTCTTGGGCACTCAAAGACGAAGCTTTGTTCTGGTGGGATTCGGTTATAGAGAAAAATCCAGAAGGTGATATCACCTGGGATAGATTCAAAGTGATTTTCCTAGAAAGATTTACTCCTCCAGAAGCGACTGAGCGATTAGGTGACGAATTTTCTTATCTGATACAAGGTGATATGACCATCCTATAATATCATAAGAAATTCAACGAACTTTCTCACTTTGCTCCTCATCTGATCAAGGACCCAAAGAGGAAAAATCTGAGATTTATTCACGGGCTTCAAAGAAAATATCAGAATAGTGTGATAAGGAACGTGAAGCTCCCCTTTTCTGAAATGATATACATGGCTTATCAGTACGAAGACCTAGACAAGAAAGGTATGTTACAGTACGAAGAGGAAGTCAGCTCTAGTAATAAAAATGAGTCTGAAACTGGCCTGAGGCCAGTACAAAGTCTGAGGTTAGTAAGAAGCCTAGTGCCAAGAGGAAAAGGGCCAGGGCTGAGAAAGAACCCGTAACGACCGCCGTATGCAATAACTGCCATAAGCCAGTGCATTTTCAGGGGAATTGCAAACCCTCGAAAAAGCGAATAAAGAGTGGATCTAAATCCAAGGAGAGATTTCAAGAGAGTAGAAAATGTGGTGGATGTCATCAGACGGGTCATCTTTTAAAGGCCTGCCCGCTATTCAGAAAACCTGGAACAGTACATGTAAATGAAGTGGCAGAGGTGCCTGCATCTTCGTCTGCTCAAGAGAGGCCCGATGTTTTAGAAGTAACGCTTACTATCAAAAACATTCCAGTCAAAGTACTGTTTGACACAGGCGCATCACGAAGTTTCATTGCCAAAGATGCAGCTAAGAAACTGGATTTGAATTTGAAAAAGCTCAAAGAACCAATGACTGTCCAGAATCCGGTTGGGGGTTCCATTGATCTCAGTTGGGTTTGTGGAGTGCCGGTTTCTTTCTCTCGTTATCGGTTTCCTACCATCACAGTCGTCATGAATTTTAAAGAGTTTGATCTTATCTTGGGGTTAAACTGGTTGACCAAATATGAAGCTGAAGTTAAATGCGCCGACAGAGTCGTAAAGGCGAAGATTAAATCAGGTGATTATATAACCATTCCCTGTGAAGGTCAGAATGCTAATAGAAAAGACTTCTAAGCAGCTTTGAATGTTTCTCTAGCCCAAATAGAAAATGTCCCTGAAATCACAGAGAATATTCCTGACCTCATCAAAGACATTCCTGTCGTCAAAAATTATGCGGATGTGTTTGAAGAAGTTGTTCGCTTACCTCCGCAGAGAGAAATAGATTGCAAGATTGCTTTAATTCCGAATGCAAGGACGGTAGTTCACGCTATTCGAAGAATGTCCTTGAAAGAGAAAGAGGAATTAGACAATCAAACACGACAGCTAGTATGGAAAGGTCTGATCAGGCCAGTTTCTCTGATTGGGGTGCAGCAGTGGTATTTGTCCCAAAATCTGACGGTACTCTACGGCTATGTGTGGATTACCGTGATTTGAATACGCAGACCATAAAGAACAAATATCCATTGCCGCGGATTGACGATTTGTTGGATCGATTAAATGGCGCACAAGTATTTTCACGAATGGACCTAGCTACAGGCTTCCATGAACTTCGAATTGCCGAAGAGTGTGTTCCAATGACAGCATTCAGAGGTCCCGACTTATTCTACGAGTGGTTAGTAATGCCGTTCGGCTTATGTAACGCTCCAACTTATTTCGTCGATCTAATGAACAGAGTATTCAAAGGAGTATTGAATAAATTTGTTCTGGTTTTTATTGATGATATTCTAATCTTCTCTAAATCAAAGGCCGAACATGAAAAGCATTTGGAAAGGTTCTGGAAATTCTCAGAAGGAACGTATTGAAAGAAAAGTTTTCCAAATGTTTATTCTGGCAGGATGAAGTGAAATTTCTAGGCCATGTCGTATCGAAAGAAGGAATTGCTGTGGATCCAAGTAAAATCATAGCTATTCAGAATTGGAAGCAGCCCAGTACCCCTATTGAAGTCCGCAGCTTTCTCGGATTGGCTAGCTATTACCGGAAGCTCGTTAAAAACTTTTCGAAGATATTTGGTCATTTAACGAAGCTTACAAAGAAGCACTCTAAATTCAAATGGACTCCAGAAAGTGAGGAGGCTTTCGAAGAGCTAAAACTAAGACTAACGACTGCTCCAGTGTTAACCATCATCGATGGCAACCGAGATTTAAAAGTATGGACCGATGCTTCTAGAGAAGGCCTTGGCGCAGTGTTAATGCAAAGGGGTCAAGTGATTGCCTATGCTAGCCGTCAGCTGAAGCCGCACGAGAAGAACTACGTAACTCATGATCTTGAGTTGTTGGCTATCGTATTCGCCTTGAAAATCTGGAGACACTATCTTCTGGGTGAGAGATTTGAACTGTTTACAGATCACCAGTCATTAAAGTATCTATTTACACAGAAGGACTTGAATCTGAGGCAGCAACGTTGGTTAGAGTTCCTTGCAACATACGATTTTGAGATTATATATACTCCAGGGAAAGCCAATGTCGTGGCCGATGCACTGAGCCGAAAGAATGTAATGATTGCCAGCTTTATTATCGCGACTTCCTTGATTGACAAAATATCTATTCTTCAGAAGGAGGATAACTTTATTAAGGATATGATTAAAAGGATTCAGAAAGGCGAACCCTCGTGTTTTCAAATAGATAACGATGAGACCTTGAGGTTGAAAAGAATGATTTGTGTTCCTGATATCCCAGAGTTAAAAAGGGAAGTGTTAGACGAGTGTCACAAGTCCAAGCTGAGTATCCATCCTGGTGTAGCCAAAATGTATAACGATCTCAAGCGAACATTCTGGTGGAAGGCTATGAAAAGAGACGTTTCAATATACGTTAGCCGATGCCCTACTTGCCAACTAGTCAAAAGCGACCAACAGAAACTGGCTGGATTATTGCAACCGCTGGACGTTCTAGGCTGGAAGTGGGAACATATTTCCATGGACTTCATTGATGGTTTGCCCAGAACCAGAAAAGGAAATGACGGTATTTGGGTGATCGTAGATCGCTTCACGAAGACCGCCCATTTTATACCTGTCAGATCAAATAGAACTACTCAGAGTCTGGCGCAGATATACTTCAGGGAAATAGTTAGACTAAATGGAGTGCCTCTCAGTATAGTCAGTGATAGAGATACAATATTCACTAGCAAATTCTGGGAGGCGTCTCAAGTCGAGCTGGGAACGAAGTTGAACTTAAGCACCGCTTATCATCCTCAGACAGACGGTCAGACTGAGAGGGTGAATCGTATTTTAGAAGATCTATTGCGGGCTTGTGTTATAGATTTTGGTGGATCATGGGAAGACAATCTACATTAGGCTGGATTCTCATATAACAACAGCTACCAGGCGAGTCTGACAATGTCACAATTTGAAGCGTTGTATGGTAGACCGTGCCGATCTCTTGCTTGTTGGGTCGAACCTGGGAATAGACTTGTGTTAGGGCCAGACATGATTTGAGAAGCTGCCGACAAAGTCGATTTTATTAAGAAGCGATTACTCACCACTCAAAGCCGACAAAAGAGCTATGCCGATAGAAGAAGAAGAGATATATCCTTTGCTGTTGGCGACTACGTGTATTTGAAAGTAACGCCGATGAGAGGAGTTATCCGGTTCGGTAAAACTGGAAAGTTGGCGCCAAATTCATTGGTCCGTTTCCTATTCTGGAACGGATCGGGACTCTCGCTTATAGGGTCAAATTGCCTGATTGGTTGCCTGGAGTTCATGATGTATTTCACATATCTCAACTCCGAAAGCACGTTCATGATCCAGACTTGATCGTGGAAGAAGCAGCTCAGTAGGATATAGAAATTACCCCTGAATTAGCAATGAGAAGAGAGCCGCTAAAGATCATCGGCAAAGAAACCAAAGAGCTGAGGAACAAGAAGGTTCACTTAGTCAAAGTGCAATGGAGTGGGGATCCTCGAGATTGTACTTGGGAAACTGAGGAGAGCATTCAGAAAGCTTATCCTAGATGCCGAGTGGATATCTCTGATTGACTCCGGTGCAAGGTATATTTACACTACTGTTGACCCGCTTTTTAGTCAAAGCAGTCACACATGGAATCTCTTCTCAACAATACACTCAAGCGTTGGGAATATCGTCAGAAGACATGAAGTGATTTGGTTGAAATCGCATCACAAACAAAGAATGGCCCGAAACTCCTACCAGATGACCTTTTTTGGGCCCGAAAACAGCGATTACGGAGCTGAGCTCTGTAACTCTTGTAGATCTCTGAATTAGCTTCAGTTTGAGCTTTGGTTTGGCTCAATCGGACTTACGGTTTGAAAGTTATGTCCGTTTCCGTGAACGCATGCAGAACCGGAAACTTAGACTTGGAAATTTGATATCACCTCTAACCGGATCGGATCGGACTATCAGAACCCGACCCGGCTTGCACTCAGCTCAGAAGTATACATCATAACTCTGGTTCGGAGCCTCCTCCTCCGTTCGGTTCGGAGCCGAACCGATCCGACCTCCATCACACTAACCTGGCACATGAAGTCTTCGGATTGAAGACACCAGCTCGGTTCGGGTCGGACCCGAACCGATCCCCCTGTACCTGCTCAGACGCAGCAAGTTTGACCGCTTCTTAAGGGATAACTACCTCCTACTAATCCGGATCGGCCGCCACCTGTATGCACACGATCTGAAGGCCACTTCTCCACTCTCTCCGAGATGTCCTCTCCGCTCACCACGTCACACCCGATCCGACCCGGATCAGAGCTCCCATCAGCACCTCTACGTCTATAAATACACCACGAGATGGTCATTTGAAGGAACTTTTTTCTGGCACTAACACCTCCCGACCACCATTACCAAGTATTCAAGGACTGTGGGTACTCCTCAACTCAATCAAACACAAGGCTATCGTGCATAAATTCAATCTCTTTTCTCCTCTTTTTCATTACAACACAAGGTTATTGTGTATAATCGAATCTCACGGATTGTGAGACACCATTGTAATTGTAATTCCTCAGGATATGAGAAACTATAAAGTGGACGTAGGCTTGGATTGAGCCGAACCACTATAAAAATCTCGTGTGTTCCCTGTTTTTACTGCTTTTTATCTGTAATCTGTGATTTGTGAGGATTTCACATAGAGTTTGGGTGTTAGGCCCAAATTTCGGTCTAACATTTTGGCGCGCCAGGAAGGGGGGCACACGATACAACTTCTTCTACTAGCTTGAACGGAAACAGATTATTTGGCTATTGGATCAATGGTCAAGCGAAAGAAAGATGGAACCTTCTCTCGTGCTGAGGATGTTGGCACTGAAGGCACAAGGAACGAGGCAAGCCAGGAGGCTTCCTCTCATGAAAATCCATCAGCATACTTAACCAGAGATGAAATGGATGGCGTTCTCGCTGAATTGAGAACACAAATGGCAAGGCAAGATGATCTCCTCCGCAAACAACAGGAGATGATTGACCAATTCTTCGCTCGGATGGAAGGCAGGCCGACCGGCAACGCACAACTCACTGGAAATGGTATTGAAATGGCTCCAGCAGGAATGACAAACCGGATCGGTTCGGATCCGATCCGAACCGAGGGCCAAAACCTGAATCAAACGCAGATGGAAATTGGGGGCAATCCTCACCAGATCAGTTCGGATCCGATCCGAACCGCCACCTTACATGAGCTTGGGGGCAGCAGCCTCCCTTCTGGAAATCAAGACTTCGTTCCAGCACGACCTACCTCCGCACCGGTTCGGATCGGTAATCCCACACAGCTTCAGCATCAAGCTCCCCGGTTCGGAACAGGCGATCCTGATCGGATCGGTACATCCGACCCGAACCGTGCACCCCTCCATAACCCCCCTCGCTTCTCCGAGCCGCAGCAAAGGGGCACCTCCGAACCGAACCGGATGGCCTTCCAAGCTCCTTATACTCTTCCACACACTTCTGAACTTAACGCTGGGGGCACCAGCTCTGGACTTGTCAACCTGCAACAGCTCTTTGAAGGCGATCGGCTCGCCAATCTCATTGAACGCCTCTCGAGAGGCCGCACCTATCAAAATGACATGGATGATGTCAATCACAATCCATTCACACCGGAAATTAGGAATTCCCGCAATCCTCCAGATTTCAAACTTCCACAACTGGAACCCTACAACGGCAGGGCAGATCCTACCGTGCACTTAATGCGCTATAAACGACATATGGAAGTTCAATCGGCATCGGAAAACGTCATGGCTAAATGCTTTCCCCTCTTTTTGACTGATATTGCTGCTATGTGGTTTCGGCAGCTGGAATCTGAATCGATCAACAGCTGGAACATGTTGGTCGCTCGCTTTATTGAACAATTTCGGGTCCATATCGCTCGACCCAAGAATGTAATGTCACTAACTACAATCAAGCAGAGGCCCAAAGAAACTCTGCGGTCATTTTTGGAAAGGTTCAACGTTGCAGCAGCATCAGTTGATCGACCTGAGCCATCTATGGTATTGATGGCGGCAGTATCCGGTGTTCTGGACAACTCGGAGTTCAAAAAATCCTTGTACCGGGACCCACCAAGGAATCTCAGCGAATTCTACCTTGAATCGGATAGGTTTTTGCGTGAAGAAGACGCAACCTCCGAGAAGAAAGTTCTCGATGTTAACATGCTCAAAGACGGAGAACCGTCTGATTCTGATAAAGGCAAAGGAAAAGCTGCCGTCAAGAATAACCCCAACGCTCAGCCCCGGAGAGGGCCCAGATATGAAAAGTACACAGAACTCAATTCGTCACTAACTGACATCTACGTGAACACAAACGGTGACGTCTCCTATCCAAAGCCTCCCAGGAGGGAGCCATCACAAAGAGAACGCGATTCTGGGAAATATTGCATATTTCACGATATGGACGGTCATGACACAAATGACTGTAGACACTTGCGAGATCTGATTGAGGAACGGGTTAGACGTGGAGAGCTACCCGAGTATGTGAAACAACCAACAACACCTGTACCTGTGCTGCCACCACCTGCTCCCCGGAGAGGGAATGACCCTGGAACGAGCTCCCATCGGCTCGTCATCAACTGATCTGGATTGGATCACTCTGCGTTTTCAGCATTTCTTAGGATTTAAGATATGTCTCTTTGCTTTCTTTAGGTTTTCCGATTGGCTATATCGGAGTACACACGTTCGGGGTTAGGATTTAGCTCCAAATCGTGCTCTGCACTCGATGACAAACCAATCAGGATTTGCTTTGGTTTTGTACTGTGGATTGAATAAGGAAGGACTTTCCGAGCATGGATTATGTTTGGCAATTTAAGTATCTTGTCAGGTTGTGGCAGGATTCTCAATCTCAACTAAAGTATGGCTTATACTTATCTCGGACCCCTGGGCATGGATTATGCTTAGGGACAGACTGTCTTGTCAGGTCTTGGCAAGCATAGCTCTATCCCGACATGGGTATGGATTGTACTCACTAGGACTCTTAAGTATGGATTATACTCTGGAACGGCTTATTGTTTTGTCAGGATTTGGCAAAGGAACTCAATAAAACTCGGGTATGGCTTATGCTCAGTTTGAACTTCCTGGTATGGCTTGTACCCGGAAGGTTAGGTCCTTCGTCAGGTTTTGGCAGGATGATTCGAACGTGTCTTGAGTATGGTTTATGCTCAAACAAACGCCCAAGCATGGTTTATGCTCGAAAGTGTAATCGGTTTTGTTAGGTTTTGACATACCTATTTGCTTTCTCTTCTTCGCAGGTATGAATTATACTTGCAGCTGGTAGGCCCGGCGTGGCCTCGGATTATCCAGAACACATCTTCCTTCATTCAGCAAGATATGTTCTGAGGGGCAAAATGTTGACCCGCTTTTTAGTCAAAGCAGTCACACATGGAATCTCTTCTCAACAATACACTCAAGCGTTGGGAATATCGTCAGAAGACATGAAGTGATTTGGTTGAAATCGCATCACAAACAAAGAATGGCCCGAAACTCCTACCAGATGACCTTTTTTGGGCCCGAAAACAGCGATTACGGAGCTGAGCTCTGTAACTCTTGTAGATCTCTGAATTAGCTTCAGTTTGAGCTTTGGTTTGGCTCAATCGGACTTACGGTTTGAAAGTTATGTCCGTTTCCGTGAACGCATGCAGAACCGGAAACTTAGACTTGGAAATTTGATATCACCTCTAACCGGATCGGATCGGACTATCAGAACCCGACCCGGCTTGCACTCAGCTCAGAAGTATACATCATAACTCTGGTTCGGAGCCTCCTCCTCCGTTCGGTTCGGAGCCGAACCGATCCGACCTCCATCACACTAACCTGGCACATGAAGTCTTCGGATTGAAGACACCAGCTCGGTTCGGGTCGGACCCGAACCGATCCCCCTGTACCTGCTCAGACGCAGCAAGTTTGACCGCTTCTTAAGGGATAACTACCTCCTACTAATCCGGATCGGCCGCCACCTGTATGCACACGATCTGAAGGCCACTTCTCCACTCTCTCCGAGATGTCCTCTCCGCTCACCACGTCACACCCGATCCGACCCGGATCAGAGCTCCCATCAGCACCTCTACGTCTATAAATACACCACGAGATGGTCATTTGAAGGAACTTTTTTCTGGCACTAACACCTCCCGACCACCATTACCAAGTATTCAAGGACTGTGGGTACTCCTCAACTCAATCAAACACAAGGCTATCGTGCATAAATTCAATCTCTTTTCTCCTCTTTTTCATTACAACACAAGGTTATTGTGTATAATCGAATCTCACGGATTGTGAGACACCATTGTAATTGTAATTCCTCAGGATATGAGAAACTATAAAGTGGACGTAGGCTTGGATTGAGCCGAACCACTATAAAAATCTCGTGTGTTCCCTGTTTTTACTGCTTTTTATCTGTAATCTGTGATTTGTGAGGATTTCACATAGAGTTTGGGTGTTAGGCCCAAATTTCGGTCTAACATTTTGGCGCGCCAGGAAGGGGGGCACACGATACAACTTCTTCTACTAGCTTGAACGGAAACAGATTATTTGGCTATTGGATCAATGGTCAAGCGAAAGAAAGATGGAACCTTCTCTCGTGCTGAGGATGTTGGCACTGAAGGCACAAGGAACGAGGCAAGCCAGGAGGCTTCCTCTCATGAAAATCCATCAGCATACTTAACCAGAGATGAAATGGATGGCGTTCTCGCTGAATTGAGAACACAAATGGCAAGGCAAGATGATCTCCTCCGCAAACAACAGGAGATGATTGACCAATTCTTCGCTCGGATGGAAGGCAGGCCGACCGGCAACGCACAACTCACTGGAAATGGTATTGAAATGGCTCCAGCAGGAATGACAAACCGGATCGGTTCGGATCCGATCCGAACCGAGGGCCAAAACCTGAATCAAACGCAGATGGAAATTGGGGGCAATCCTCACCAGATCAGTTCGGATCCGATCCGAACCGCCACCTTACATGAGCTTGGGGGCAGCAGCCTCCCTTCTGGAAATCAAGACTTCGTTCCAGCACGACCTACCTCCGCACCGGTTCGGATCGGTAATCCCACACAGCTTCAGCATCAAGCTCCCCGGTTCGGAACAGGCGATCCTGATCGGATCGGTACATCCGACCCGAACCGTGCACCCCTCCATAACCCCCCTCGCTTCTCCGAGCCGCAGCAAAGGGGCACCTCCGAACCGAACCGGATGGCCTTCCAAGCTCCTTATACTCTTCCACACACTTCTGAACTTAACGCTGGGGGCACCAGCTCTGGACTTGTCAACCTGCAACAGCTCTTTGAAGGCGATCGGCTCGCCAATCTCATTGAACGCCTCTCGAGAGGCCGCACCTATCAAAATGACATGGATGATGTCAATCACAATCCATTCACACCGGAAATTAGGAATTCCCGCAATCCTCCAGATTTCAAACTTCCACAACTGGAACCCTACAACGGCAGGGCAGATCCTACCGTGCACTTAATGCGCTATAAACGACATATGGAAGTTCAATCGGCATCGGAAAACGTCATGGCTAAATGCTTTCCCCTCTTTTTGACTGATATTGCTGCTATGTGGTTTCGGCAGCTGGAATCTGAATCGATCAACAGCTGGAACATGTTGGTCGCTCGCTTTATTGAACAATTTCGGGTCCATATCGCTCGACCCAAGAATGTAATGTCACTAACTACAATCAAGCAGAGGCCCAAAGAAACTCTGCGGTCATTTTTGGAAAGGTTCAACGTTGCAGCAGCATCAGTTGATCGACCTGAGCCATCTATGGTATTGATGGCGGCAGTATCCGGTGTTCTGGACAACTCGGAGTTCAAAAAATCCTTGTACCGGGACCCACCAAGGAATCTCAGCGAATTCTACCTTGAATCGGATAGGTTTTTGCGTGAAGAAGACGCAACCTCCGAGAAGAAAGTTCTCGATGTTAACATGCTCAAAGACGGAGAACCGTCTGATTCTGATAAAGGCAAAGGAAAAGCTGCCGTCAAGAATAACCCCAACGCTCAGCCCCGGAGAGGGCCCAGATATGAAAAGTACACAGAACTCAATTCGTCACTAACTGACATCTACGTGAACACAAACGGTGACGTCTCCTATCCAAAGCCTCCCAGGAGGGAGCCATCACAAAGAGAACGCGATTCTGGGAAATATTGCATATTTCACGATATGGACGGTCATGACACAAATGACTGTAGACACTTGCGAGATCTGATTGAGGAACGGGTTAGACGTGGAGAGCTACCCGAGTATGTGAAACAACCAACAACACCTGTACCTGTGCTGCCACCACCTGCTCCCCGGAGAGGGAATGACCCTGGAACGAGCTCCCATCGGCTCGTCATCAACTGATCTGGATTGGATCACTCTGCGTTTTCAGCATTTCTTAGGATTTAAGATATGTCTCTTTGCTTTCTTTAGGTTTTCCGATTGGCTATATCGGAGTACACACGTTCGGGGTTAGGATTTAGCTCCAAATCGTGCTCTGCACTCGATGACAAACCAATCAGGATTTGCTTTGGTTTTGTACTGTGGATTGAATAAGGAAGGACTTTCCGAGCATGGATTATGTTTGGCAATTTAAGTATCTTGTCAGGTTGTGGCAGGATTCTCAATCTCAACTAAAGTATGGCTTATACTTATCTCGGACCCCTGGGCATGGATTATGCTTAGGGACAGACTGTCTTGTCAGGTCTTGGCAAGCATAGCTCTATCCCGACATGGGTATGGATTGTACTCACTAGGACTCTTAAGTATGGATTATACTCTGGAACGGCTTATTGTTTTGTCAGGATTTGGCAAAGGAACTCAATAAAACTCGGGTATGGCTTATGCTCAGTTTGAACTTCCTGGTATGGCTTGTACCCGGAAGGTTAGGTCCTTCGTCAGGTTTTGGCAGGATGATTCGAACGTGTCTTGAGTATGGTTTATGCTCAAACAAACGCCCAAGCATGGTTTATGCTCGAAAGTGTAATCGGTTTTGTTAGGTTTTGACATACCTATTTGCTTTCTCTTCTTCGCAGGTATGAATTATACTTGCAGCTGGTAGGCCCGGCGTGGCCTCGGATTATCCAGAACACATCTTCCTTCATTCAGCAAGATATGTTCTGAGGGGCAAAATGTTGACCCGCTTTTTAGTCAAAGCAGTCACACATGGAATCTCTTCTCAACAATACACTCAAGCGTTGGGAATATCGTCAGAAGACATGAAGTGATTTGGTTGAAATCGCATCACAAACAAAGAATGGCCCGAAACTCCTACCAGATGACCTTTTTTGGGCCCGAAAACAGCGATTACGGAGCTGAGCTCTGTAACTCTTGTAGATCTCTGAATTAGCTTCAGTTTGAGCTTTGGTTTGGCTCAATCGGACTTACGGTTTGAAAGTTATGTCCGTTTCCGTGAACGCATGCAGAACCGGAAACTTAGACTTGGAAATTTGATATCACCTCTAACCGGATCGGATCGGACTATCAGAACCCGACCCGGCTTGCACTCAGCTCAGAAGTATACATCATAACTCTGGTTCGGAGCCTCCTCCTCCGTTCGGTTCGGAGCCGAACCGATCCGACCTCCATCACACTAACCTGGCACATGAAGTCTTCGGATTGAAGACACCAGCTCGGTTCGGGTCGGACCCGAACCGATCCCCCTGTACCTGCTCAGACGCAGCAAGTTTGACCGCTTCTTAAGGGATAACTACCTCCTACTAATCCGGATCGGCCGCCACCTGTATGCACACGATCTGAAGGCCACTTCTCCACTCTCTCCGAGATGTCCTCTCCGCTCACCACGTCACACCCGATCCGACCCGGATCAGAGCTCCCATCAGCACCTCTACGTCTATAAATACACCACGAGATGGTCATTTGAAGGAACTTTTTTCTGGCACTAACACCTCCCGACCACCATTACCAAGTATTCAAGGACTGTGGGTACTCCTCAACTCAATCAAACACAAGGCTATCGTGCATAAATTCAATCTCTTTTCTCCTCTTTTTCATTACAACACAAGGTTATTGTGTATAATCGAATCTCACGGATTGTGAGACACCATTGTAATTGTAATTCCTCAGGATATGAGAAACTATAAAGTGGACGTAGGCTTGGATTGAGCCGAACCACTATAAAAATCTCGTGTGTTCCCTGTTTTTACTGCTTTTTATCTGTAATCTGTGATTTGTGAGGATTTCACATAGAGTTTGGGTGTTAGGCCCAAATTTCGGTCTAACATTTTGGCGCGCCAGGAAGGGGGGCACACGATACAACTTCTTCTACTAGCTTGAACGGAAACAGATTATTTGGCTATTGGATCAATGGTCAAGCGAAAGAAAGATGGAACCTTCTCTCGTGCTGAGGATGTTGGCACTGAAGGCACAAGGAACGAGGCAAGCCAGGAGGCTTCCTCTCATGAAAATCCATCAGCATACTTAACCAGAGATGAAATGGATGGCGTTCTCGCTGAATTGAGAACACAAATGGCAAGGCAAGATGATCTCCTCCGCAAACAACAGGAGATGATTGACCAATTCTTCGCTCGGATGGAAGGCAGGCCGACCGGCAACGCACAACTCACTGGAAATGGTATTGAAATGGCTCCAGCAGGAATGACAAACCGGATCGGTTCGGATCCGATCCGAACCGAGGGCCAAAACCTGAATCAAACGCAGATGGAAATTGGGGGCAATCCTCACCAGATCAGTTCGGATCCGATCCGAACCGCCACCTTACATGAGCTTGGGGGCAGCAGCCTCCCTTCTGGAAATCAAGACTTCGTTCCAGCACGACCTACCTCCGCACCGGTTCGGATCGGTAATCCCACACAGCTTCAGCATCAAGCTCCCCGGTTCGGAACAGGCGATCCTGATCGGATCGGTACATCCGACCCGAACCGTGCACCCCTCCATAACCCCCCTCGCTTCTCCGAGCCGCAGCAAAGGGGCACCTCCGAACCGAACCGGATGGCCTTCCAAGCTCCTTATACTCTTCCACACACTTCTGAACTTAACGCTGGGGGCACCAGCTCTGGACTTGTCAACCTGCAACAGCTCTTTGAAGGCGATCGGCTCGCCAATCTCATTGAACGCCTCTCGAGAGGCCGCACCTATCAAAATGACATGGATGATGTCAATCACAATCCATTCACACCGGAAATTAGGAATTCCCGCAATCCTCCAGATTTCAAACTTCCACAACTGGAACCCTACAACGGCAGGGCAGATCCTACCGTGCACTTAATGCGCTATAAACGACATATGGAAGTTCAATCGGCATCGGAAAACGTCATGGCTAAATGCTTTCCCCTCTTTTTGACTGATATTGCTGCTATGTGGTTTCGGCAGCTGGAATCTGAATCGATCAACAGCTGGAACATGTTGGTCGCTCGCTTTATTGAACAATTTCGGGTCCATATCGCTCGACCCAAGAATGTAATGTCACTAACTACAATCAAGCAGAGGCCCAAAGAAACTCTGCGGTCATTTTTGGAAAGGTTCAACGTTGCAGCAGCATCAGTTGATCGACCTGAGCCATCTATGGTATTGATGGCGGCAGTATCCGGTGTTCTGGACAACTCGGAGTTCAAAAAATCCTTGTACCGGGACCCACCAAGGAATCTCAGCGAATTCTACCTTGAATCGGATAGGTTTTTGCGTGAAGAAGACGCAACCTCCGAGAAGAAAGTTCTCGATGTTAACATGCTCAAAGACGGAGAACCGTCTGATTCTGATAAAGGCAAAGGAAAAGCTGCCGTCAAGAATAACCCCAACGCTCAGCCCCGGAGAGGGCCCAGATATGAAAAGTACACAGAACTCAATTCGTCACTAACTGACATCTACGTGAACACAAACGGTGACGTCTCCTATCCAAAGCCTCCCAGGAGGGAGCCATCACAAAGAGAACGCGATTCTGGGAAATATTGCATATTTCACGATATGGACGGTCATGACACAAATGACTGTAGACACTTGCGAGATCTGATTGAGGAACGGGTTAGACGTGGAGAGCTACCCGAGTATGTGAAACAACCAACAACACCTGTACCTGTGCTGCCACCACCTGCTCCCCGGAGAGGGAATGACCCTGGAACGAGCTCCCATCGGCTCGTCATCAACTGATCTGGATTGGATCACTCTGCGTTTTCAGCATTTCTTAGGATTTAAGATATGTCTCTTTGCTTTCTTTAGGTTTTCCGATTGGCTATATCGGAGTACACACGTTCGGGGTTAGGATTTAGCTCCAAATCGTGCTCTGCACTCGATGACAAACCAATCAGGATTTGCTTTGGTTTTGTACTGTGGATTGAATAAGGAAGGACTTTCCGAGCATGGATTATGTTTGGCAATTTAAGTATCTTGTCAGGTTGTGGCAGGATTCTCAATCTCAACTAAAGTATGGCTTATACTTATCTCGGACCCCTGGGCATGGATTATGCTTAGGGACAGACTGTCTTGTCAGGTCTTGGCAAGCATAGCTCTATCCCGACATGGGTATGGATTGTACTCACTAGGACTCTTAAGTATGGATTATACTCTGGAACGGCTTATTGTTTTGTCAGGATTTGGCAAAGGAACTCAATAAAACTCGGGTATGGCTTATGCTCAGTTTGAACTTCCTGGTATGGCTTGTACCCGGAAGGTTAGGTCCTTCGTCAGGTTTTGGCAGGATGATTCGAACGTGTCTTGAGTATGGTTTATGCTCAAACAAACGCCCAAGCATGGTTTATGCTCGAAAGTGTAATCGGTTTTGTTAGGTTTTGACATACCTATTTGCTTTCTCTTCTTCGCAGGTATGAATTATACTTGCAGCTGGTAGGCCCGGCGTGGCCTCGGATTATCCAGAACACATCTTCCTTCATTCAGCAAGATATGTTCTGAGGGGCAAAATGTTGACCCGCTTTTTAGTCAAAGCAGTCACACATGGAATCTCTTCTCAACAATACACTCAAGCGTTGGGAATATCGTCAGAAGACATGAAGTGATTTGGTTGAAATCGCATCACAAACAAAGAATGGCCCGAAACTCCTACCAGATGACCTTTTTTGGGCCCGAAAACAGCGATTACGGAGCTGAGCTCTGTAACTCTTGTAGATCTCTGAATTAGCTTCAGTTTGAGCTTTGGTTTGGCTCAATCGGACTTACGGTTTGAAAGTTATGTCCGTTTCCGTGAACGCATGCAGAACCGGAAACTTAGACTTGGAAATTTGATATCACCTCTAACCGGATCGGATCGGACTATCAGAACCCGACCCGGCTTGCACTCAGCTCAGAAGTATACATCATAACTCTGGTTCGGAGCCTCCTCCTCCGTTCGGTTCGGAGCCGAACCGATCCGACCTCCATCACACTAACCTGGCACATGAAGTCTTCGGATTGAAGACACCAGCTCGGTTCGGGTCGGACCCGAACCGATCCCCCTGTACCTGCTCAGACGCAGCAAGTTTGACCGCTTCTTAAGGGATAACTACCTCCTACTAATCCGGATCGGCCGCCACCTGTATGCACACGATCTGAAGGCCACTTCTCCACTCTCTCCGAGATGTCCTCTCCGCTCACCACGTCACACCCGATCCGACCCGGATCAGAGCTCCCATCAGCACCTCTACGTCTATAAATACACCACGAGATGGTCATTTGAAGGAACTTTTTTCTGGCACTAACACCTCCCGACCACCATTACCAAGTATTCAAGGACTGTGGGTACTCCTCAACTCAATCAAACACAAGGCTATCGTGCATAAATTCAATCTCTTTTCTCCTCTTTTTCATTACAACACAAGGTTATTGTGTATAATCGAATCTCACGGATTGTGAGACACCATTGTAATTGTAATTCCTCAGGATATGAGAAACTATAAAGTGGACGTAGGCTTGGATTGAGCCGAACCACTATAAAAATCTCGTGTGTTCCCTGTTTTTACTGCTTTTTATCTGTAATCTGTGATTTGTGAGGATTTCACATAGAGTTTGGGTGTTAGGCCCAAATTTCGGTCTAACATTTTGGCGCGCCAGGAAGGGGGGCACACGATACAACTTCTTCTACTAGCTTGAACGGAAACAGATTATTTGGCTATTGGATCAATGGTCAAGCGAAAGAAAGATGGAACCTTCTCTCGTGCTGAGGATGTTGGCACTGAAGGCACAAGGAACGAGGCAAGCCAGGAGGCTTCCTCTCATGAAAATCCATCAGCATACTTAACCAGAGATGAAATGGATGGCGTTCTCGCTGAATTGAGAACACAAATGGCAAGGCAAGATGATCTCCTCCGCAAACAACAGGAGATGATTGACCAATTCTTCGCTCGGATGGAAGGCAGGCCGACCGGCAACGCACAACTCACTGGAAATGGTATTGAAATGGCTCCAGCAGGAATGACAAACCGGATCGGTTCGGATCCGATCCGAACCGAGGGCCAAAACCTGAATCAAACGCAGATGGAAATTGGGGGCAATCCTCACCAGATCAGTTCGGATCCGATCCGAACCGCCACCTTACATGAGCTTGGGGGCAGCAGCCTCCCTTCTGGAAATCAAGACTTCGTTCCAGCACGACCTACCTCCGCACCGGTTCGGATCGGTAATCCCACACAGCTTCAGCATCAAGCTCCCCGGTTCGGAACAGGCGATCCTGATCGGATCGGTACATCCGACCCGAACCGTGCACCCCTCCATAACCCCCCTCGCTTCTCCGAGCCGCAGCAAAGGGGCACCTCCGAACCGAACCGGATGGCCTTCCAAGCTCCTTATACTCTTCCACACACTTCTGAACTTAACGCTGGGGGCACCAGCTCTGGACTTGTCAACCTGCAACAGCTCTTTGAAGGCGATCGGCTCGCCAATCTCATTGAACGCCTCTCGAGAGGCCGCACCTATCAAAATGACATGGATGATGTCAATCACAATCCATTCACACCGGAAATTAGGAATTCCCGCAATCCTCCAGATTTCAAACTTCCACAACTGGAACCCTACAACGGCAGGGCAGATCCTACCGTGCACTTAATGCGCTATAAACGACATATGGAAGTTCAATCGGCATCGGAAAACGTCATGGCTAAATGCTTTCCCCTCTTTTTGACTGATATTGCTGCTATGTGGTTTCGGCAGCTGGAATCTGAATCGATCAACAGCTGGAACATGTTGGTCGCTCGCTTTATTGAACAATTTCGGGTCCATATCGCTCGACCCAAGAATGTAATGTCACTAACTACAATCAAGCAGAGGCCCAAAGAAACTCTGCGGTCATTTTTGGAAAGGTTCAACGTTGCAGCAGCATCAGTTGATCGACCTGAGCCATCTATGGTATTGATGGCGGCAGTATCCGGTGTTCTGGACAACTCGGAGTTCAAAAAATCCTTGTACCGGGACCCACCAAGGAATCTCAGCGAATTCTACCTTGAATCGGATAGGTTTTTGCGTGAAGAAGACGCAACCTCCGAGAAGAAAGTTCTCGATGTTAACATGCTCAAAGACGGAGAACCGTCTGATTCTGATAAAGGCAAAGGAAAAGCTGCCGTCAAGAATAACCCCAACGCTCAGCCCCGGAGAGGGCCCAGATATGAAAAGTACACAGAACTCAATTCGTCACTAACTGACATCTACGTGAACACAAACGGTGACGTCTCCTATCCAAAGCCTCCCAGGAGGGAGCCATCACAAAGAGAACGCGATTCTGGGAAATATTGCATATTTCACGATATGGACGGTCATGACACAAATGACTGTAGACACTTGCGAGATCTGATTGAGGAACGGGTTAGACGTGGAGAGCTACCCGAGTATGTGAAACAACCAACAACACCTGTACCTGTGCTGCCACCACCTGCTCCCCGGAGAGGGAATGACCCTGGAACGAGCTCCCATCGGCTCGTCATCAACTGATCTGGATTGGATCACTCTGCGTTTTCAGCATTTCTTAGGATTTAAGATATGTCTCTTTGCTTTCTTTAGGTTTTCCGATTGGCTATATCGGAGTACACACGTTCGGGGTTAGGATTTAGCTCCAAATCGTGCTCTGCACTCGATGACAAACCAATCAGGATTTGCTTTGGTTTTGTACTGTGGATTGAATAAGGAAGGACTTTCCGAGCATGGATTATGTTTGGCAATTTAAGTATCTTGTCAGGTTGTGGCAGGATTCTCAATCTCAACTAAAGTATGGCTTATACTTATCTCGGACCCCTGGGCATGGATTATGCTTAGGGACAGACTGTCTTGTCAGGTCTTGGCAAGCATAGCTCTATCCCGACATGGGTATGGATTGTACTCACTAGGACTCTTCAGTATGGATTATACTCTGGAACGGCTTATTGTTTTGTCAGGATTTGGCAAAGGAACTCAATAAAACTCGGGTATGGCTTATGCTCAGTTTGAACTTCCTGGTATGGCTTGTACCCGGAAGGTTAGGTCCTTCGTCAGGTTTTGGCAGGATGATTCGAACGTGTCTTGAGTATGGTTTATGCTCAAACAAACGCCCAAGCATGGTTTATGCTCGAAAGTGTAATCGGTTTTGTTAGGTTTTGACATACCTATTTGCTTTCTCTTCTTCGCAGGTATGAATTATACTTGCAGCTGGTAGGCCCGGCGTGGCCTCGGATTATCCAGAACACATCTTCCTTCATTCAGCAAGATATGTTCTGAGGGGCAAAATGTTGACCCGCTTTTTAGTCAAAGCAGTCACACATGGAATCTCTTCTCAACAATACACTCAAGCGTTGGGAATATCGTCAGAAGACATGAAGTGATTTGGTTGAAATCGCATCACAAACAAAGAATGGCCCGAAACTCCTACCAGATGACCTTTTTTGGGCCCGAAAACAGCGATTACAGAGCTGAGCTCTGTAACTCTTGTAGATCTCTGAATTAGCTTCAGTTTGAGCTTTGGTTTGGCTCAATCGGACTTACGGTTTGAAAGTTATGTCCGTTTCCGTGAACGCATGCAGAACCGGAAACTTAGACTTGGAAATTTGATATCACCTCTAACCGGATCGGATCGGACTATCAGAACCCGACCCGGCTTGCACTCAGCTCAGAAGTATACATCATAACTCTGGTTCGGAGCCTCCTCCTCCATTCGGTTCGGAGCCGAACCGATCCGACCTCCATCACACTAACCTGGCACATGAAGTCTTCGGATTGAAGACACCAGCTCGGTTCGGGTCGGACCCGAACCGATCCCCCTGTACCTGCTCAGACGCAGCAAGTTTGACCGCTTCTTAAGGGATAACTACCTCCTACTAATCCGGATCGGCCGCCACCTGTATGCACACGATCTGAAGGCCACTTCTCCACTCTCTCCGAGATGTCCTCTCCGCTCACCACGTCACACCCGATCCGACCCGGATCAGAGCTCCCATCAGCACCTCTACGTCTATAAATACACCACGAGATGGTCATTTGAAGGAACTTTTTTCTGGCACTAACACCTCCCGACCACCATTACCAAGTATTCAAGGACTGTGGGTACTCCTCAACTCAATCAAACACAAGGCTATCGTGCATAAATTCAATCTCTTTTCTCCTCTTTTTCATTACAACACAAGGTTATTGTGTATAATCGAATCTCACGGATTGTGAGACACCATTGTAATTGTAATTCCTCAGGATATGAGAAACTATAAAGTGGACGTAGGCTTGGATTGAGCCGAACCACTATAAAAATCTCGTGTGTTCCCTGTTTTTACTGCTTTTTATCTGTAATCTGTGATTTGTGAGGATTTCACATAGAGTTTGGGTGTTAGGCCCAAATTTCGGTCTAACATTTTGGCGCGCCAGGAAGGGGGGCACACGATACAACTTCTTCTACTAGCTTAAACGGAAACAGATTATTTGGCTATTGGATCAATGGTCAAGCGAAAGAAAGATGGAACCTTCTCTCGTGCTGAGGATGTTGGCACTGAAGGCACAAGGAACGAGGCAAGCCAGGAGGCTTCCTCTCATGAAAATCCATCAGCATACTTAACCAGAGATGAAATGGATGGCGTTCTCGCTGAATTGAGAACACAAATGGCAAGGCAAGATGATCTCCTCCGCAAACAACAGGAGATGATTGACCAATTCTTCGCTCGGATGGAAGGCAGGCCGACCGGCAACGCACAACTCACTGGAAATGGTATTGAAATGGCTCCAGCAGGAATGACAAACCGGATCGGTTCGGATCCGATCCGAACCGAGGGCCAAAACCTGAATCAAACGCAGATGGAAATTGGGGGCAATCCTCACCAGATCAGTTCGGATCCGATCCGAACCGCCACCTTACATGAGCTTGGGGGCAGCAGCCTCCCTTCTGGAAATCAAGACTTCGTTCCAGCACGACCTACCTCCGCACCGGTTCGGATCGGTAATCCCACACAGCTTCAGCATCAAGCTCCCCGGTTCGGAACAGGCGATCCTGATCGGATCGGTACATCCGACCCGAACCGTGCACCCCTCCATAACCCCCCTCGCTTCTCCGAGCCGCAGCAAAGGGGCACCTCCGAACCGAACCGGATGGCCTTCCAAGCTCCTTATACTCTTCCACACACTTCTGAACTTAACGCTGGGGGCACCAGCTCTGGACTTGTCAACCTGCAACAGCTCTTTGAAGGCGATCGGCTCGCCAATCTCATTGAACGCCTCTCGAGAGGCCGCACCTATCAAAATGACATGGATGATGTCAATCACAATCCATTCACACCGGAAATTAGGAATTCCCGCAATCCTCCAGATTTCAAACTTCCACAACTGGAACCCTACAACGGCAGGGCAGATCCTACCGTGCACTTAATGCGCTATAAACGACATATGGAAGTTCAATCGGCATCGGAAAACGTCATGGCTAAATGCTTTCCCCTCTTTTTGACTGATATTGCTGCTATGTGGTTTCGGCAGCTGGAATCTGAATCGATCAACAGCTGGAACATGTTGGTCGCTCGCTTTATTGAACAATTTCGGGTCCATATCGCTCGACCCAAGAATGTAATGTCACTAACTACAATCAAGCAGAGGCCCAAAGAAACTCTACGGTCATTTTTGGAAAGGTTCAACGTTGCAGCAGCATCAGTTGATCGACCTGAGCCATCTATGGTATTGATGGCGGCAGTATCCGGTGTTCTGGACAACTCGGAGTTCAAAAAATCCTTGTACCGGGACCCACCAAGGAATCTCAGCGAATTCTACCTTGAATCGGATAGGTTTTTGCGTGAAGAAGACGCAACCTCCGAGAAGAAAGTTCTCGATGTTAACATGCTCAAAGACGGAGAACCGTCTGATTCTGATAAAGGCAAAGGAAAAGCTGCCGTCAAGAATAACCCCAACGCTCAGCCCCGGAGAGGGCCCAGATATGAAAAGTACACAGAACTCAATTCGTCACTAACTGACATCTACGTGAACACAAACGGTGACGTCTCCTATCCAAAGCCTCCCAGGAGGGAGCCATCACAAAGAGAACGCGATTCTGGGAAATATTGCATATTTCACGATATGGACGGTCATGACACAAATGACTGTAGACACTTGCGAGATCTGATTGAGGAACGGGTTAGACGTGGAGAGCTACCCGAGTATGTGAAACAACCAACAACACCTGTACCTGTGCTGCCACCACCTGCTCCCCGGAGAGGGAATGACCCTGGAACGAGCTCCCATCGGCTCGTCATCAACTGATCTGGATTGGATCACTCTGCGTTTTCAGCATTTCTTAGGATTTAAGATATGTCTCTTTGCTTTCTTTAGGTTTTCCGATTGGCTATATCGGAGTACACACGTTCGGGGTTAGGATTTAGCTCCAAATCGTGCTCTGCACTCGATGACAAACCAATCAGGATTTGCTTTGGTTTTGTACTGTGGATTGAATAAGGAAGGACTTTCCGAGCATGGATTATGTTTGGCAATTTAAGTATCTTGTCAGGTTGTGGCAGGATTCTCAATCTCAACTAAAGTATGGCTTATACTTATCTCGGACCCCTGGGCATGGATTATGCTTAGGGACAGACTGTCTTGTCAGGTCTTGGCAAGCATAGCTCTATCCCGACATGGGTATGGATTGTACTCACTAGGACTCTTAAGTATGGATTATACTCTGGAACGGCTTATTGTTTTGTCAGGATTTGGCAAAGGAACTCAATAAAACTCGGGTATGGCTTATGCTCAGTTTGAACTTCCTGGTATGGCTTGTACCCGGAAGGTTAGGTCCTTCGTCAGGTTTTGGCAGGATGATTCGAACGTGTCTTGAGTATGGTTTATGCTCAAACAAACGCCCAAGCATGGTTTATGCTCGAAAGTGTAATCGGTTTTGTTAGGTTTTGACATACCTATTTGCTTTCTCTTCTTCGCAGGTATGAATTATACTTGCAGCTGGTAGGCCCGGCGTGGCCTCGGATTATCCAGAACACATCTTCCTTCATTCAGCAAGATATGTTCTGAGGGGCAAAATGTTGACCCGCTTTTTAGTCAAAGCAGTCACACATGGAATCTCTTCTCAACAATACACTCAAGCGTTGGGAATATCGTCAGAAGACATGAAGTGATTTGGTTGAAATCGCATCACAAACAAAGAATGGCCCGAAACTCCTACCAGATGACCTTTTTTGGGCCCGAAAACAGCGATTACAGAGCTGAGCTCTGTAACTCTTGTAGATCTCTGAATTAGCTTCAGTTTGAGCTTTGGTTTGGCTCAATCGGACTTACGGTTTGAAAGTTATGTCCGTTTCCGTGAACGCATGCAGAACCGGAAACTTAGACTTGGAAATTTGATATCACCTCTAACCGGATCGGATCGGACTATCAGAACCCGACCCGGCTTGCACTCAGCTCAGAAGTATACATCATAACTCTGGTTCGGAGCCTCCTCCTCCATTCGGTTCGGAGCCGAACCGATCCGACCTCCATCACACTAACCTGGCACATGAAGTCTTCGGATTGAAGACACCAGCTCGGTTCGGGTCGGACCCGAACCGATCCCCCTGTACCTGCTCAGACGCAGCAAGTTTGACCGCTTCTTAAGGGATAACTACCTCCTACTAATCCGGATCGGCCGCCACCTGTATGCACACGATCTGAAGGCCACTTCTCCACTCTCTCCGAGATGTCCTCTCCGCTCACCACGTCACACCCGATCCGACCCGGATCAGAGCTCCCATCAGCACCTCTACGTCTATAAATACACCACGAGATGGTCATTTGAAGGAACTTTTTTCTGGCACTAACACCTCCCGACCACCATTACCAAGTATTCAAGGACTGTGGGTACTCCTCAACTCAATCAAACACAAGGCTATCGTGCATAAATTCAATCTCTTTTCTCCTCTTTTTCATTACAACACAAGGTTATTGTGTATAATCGAATCTCACGGATTGTGAGACACCATTGTAATTGTAATTCCTCAGGATATGAGAAACTATAAAGTGGACGTAGGCTTGGATTGAGCCGAACCACTATAAAAATCTCGTGTGTTCCCTGTTTTTACTGCTTTTTATCTGTAATCTGTGATTTGTGAGGATTTCACATAGAGTTTGGGTGTTAGGCCCAAATTTCGGTCTAACATTTTGGCGCGCCAGGAAGGGGGGCACACGATACAACTTCTTCTACTAGCTTAAACGGAAACAGATTATTTGGCTATTGGATCAATGGTCAAGCGAAAGAAAGATGGAACCTTCTCTCGTGCTGAGGATGTTGGCACTGAAGGCACAAGGAACGAGGCAAGCCAGGAGGCTTCCTCTCATGAAAATCCATCAGCATACTTAACCAGAGATGAAATGGATGGCGTTCTCGCTGAATTGAGAACACAAATGGCAAGGCAAGATGATCTCCTCCGCAAACAACAGGAGATGATTGACCAATTCTTCGCTCGGATGGAAGGCAGGCCGACCGGCAACGCACAACTCACTGGAAATGGTATTGAAATGGCTCCAGCAGGAATGACAAACCGGATCGGTTCGGATCCGATCCGAACCGAGGGCCAAAACCTGAATCAAACGCAGATGGAAATTGGGGGCAATCCTCACCAGATCAGTTCGGATCCGATCCGAACCGCCACCTTACATGAGCTTGGGGGCAGCAGCCTCTTTTCTGGAAATCAAGACTTCGTTCCAGCACGACCTACCTCCGCACCGGTTCGGATCGGTAATCCCACACAGCTTCAGCATCAAGCTCCCCGGTTCGGAACAGGCGATCCTGATCGGATCGGTACATCCGACCCGAACCGTGCACCCCTCCATAACCCCCCTCGCTTCTCCGAGCCGCAGCAAAGGGGCACCTCCGAACCGAACCGGATGGCCTTCCAAGCTCCTTATACTCTTCCACACACTTCTGAACTTAACGCTGGGGGCACCAGCTCTGGACTTGTCAACCTGCAACAACTCTTTGAAGGCGATCGGCTCGCCAATCTCATTGAACGCCTCTCGAGAGGCCGCACCTATCAAAATGACATGGATGATGTCAATCACAATCCATTCACACCGGAAATTAGGAATTCCCGCAATCCTCCAGATTTCAAACTTCCACAACTGGAACCCTACAACGGCAGGGCAGATCCTACCGTGCACTTAATGCGCTATAAACGACATATGGAAGTTCAATCGGCATCGGAAAACGTCATGGCTAAATGCTTTCCCCTCTTTTTGACTGATATTGCTGCTATGTGGTTTCGGCAGCTGGAATCTGAATCGATCAACAGCTGGAACATGTTGGTCGCTCGCTTTATTGAACAATTTCGGGTCCATATCGCTCGACCCAAGAATGTAATGTCACTAACTACAATCAAGCAGAGGCCCAAAGAAACTCTACGGTCATTTTTGGAAAGGTTCAACGTTGCAGCAGCATCAGTTGATCGACCTGAGCCATCTATGGTATTGATGGCGGCAGTATCCGGTGTTCTGGACAACTCGGAGTTCAAAAAATCCTTGTACCGGGACCCACCAAGGAATCTCAGCGAATTCTACCTTGAATCGGATAGGTTTTTGCGTGAAGAAGACGCAACCTCCGAGAAGAAAGTTCTCGATGTTAACATGCTCAAAGACGGAGAACCGTCTGATTCTGATAAAGGCAAAGGAAAAGCTGCCGTCAAGAATAACCCCAACGCTCAGCCCCGGAGAGGGCCCAGATATGAAAAGTACACAGAACTCAATTCGTCACTAACTGACATCTACGTGAACACAAACGGTGACGTCTCCTATCCAAAGCCTCCCAGGAGGGAGCCATCACAAAGAGAACGCGATTCTGGGAAATATTGCATATTTCACGATATGGACGGTCATGACACAAATGACTGTAGACACTTGCGAGATCTGATTGAGGAACGGGTTAGACGTGGAGAGCTACCCGAGTATGTGAAACAACCAACAACACCTGTACCTGTGCTGCCACCACCTGCTCCCCGGAGAGGGAATGACCCTGGAACGAGCTCCCATCGGCTCGTCATCAACTGATCTGGATTGGATCACTCTGCGTTTTCAGCATTTCTTAGGATTTAAGATATGTCTCTTTGCTTTCTTTAGGTTTTCCGATTGGCTATATCGGAGTACACACGTTCGGGGTTAGGATTTAGCTCCAAATCGTGCTCTGCACTCGATGACAAACCAATCAGGATTTGCTTTGGTTTTGTACTGTGGATTGAATAAGGAAGGACTTTCCGAGCATGGATTATGTTTGGCAATTTAAGTATCTTGTCAGGTTGTGGCAGGATTCTCAATCTCAACTAAAGTATGGCTTATACTTATCTCGGACCCCTGGGCATGGATTATGCTTAGGGACAGACTGTCTTGTCAGGTCTTGGCAAGCATAGCTCTATCCCGACATGGGTATGGATTGTACTCACTAGGACTCTTAAGTATGGATTATACTCTGGAACGGCTTATTGTTTTGTCAGGATTTGGCAAAGGAACTCAATAAAACTCGGGTATGGCTTATGCTCAGTTTGAACTTCCTGGTATGGCTTGTACCCGGAAGGTTAGGTCCTTCGTCAGGTTTTGGCAGGATGATTCGAACGTGTCTTGAGTATGGTTTATGCTCAAACAAACGCCCAAGCATGGTTTATGCTCGAAAGTGTAATCGGTTTTGTTAGGTTTTGACATACCTATTTGCTTTCTCTTCTTCGCAGGTATGAATTATACTTGCAGCTGGTAGGCCCGGCGTGGCCTCGGATTATCCAGAACACATCTTCCTTCATTCAGCAAGATATGTTCTGAGGGGCAAAATGTTGACCCGCTTTTTAGTCAAAGCAGTCACACATGGAATCTCTTCTCAACAATACACTCAAGCGTTGGGAATATCGTCAGAAGACATGAAGTGATTTGGTTGAAATCGCATCACAAACAAAGAATGGCCCGAAACTCCTACCAGATGACCTTTTTTGGGCCCGAAAACAGCGATTACGGAGCTGAGCTCTGTAACTCTTGTAGATCTCTGAATTAGCTTCAGTTTGAGCTTTGGTTTGGCTCAATCGGACTTACGGTTTGAAAGTTATGTCCGTTTCCGTGAACGCATGCAGAACCGGAAACTTAGACTTGGAAATTTGATATCACCTCTAACCGGATCGGATCGGACTATCAGAACCCGACCCGGCTTGCACTCAGCTCAGAAGTATACATCATAACTCTGGTTCGGAGCCTCCTCCTCCGTTCGGTTCGGAGCCGAACCGATCCGACCTCCATCACACTAACCTGGCACATGAAGTCTTCGGATTGAAGACACCAGCTCGGTTCGGGTCGGACCCGAACCGATCCCCCTGTACCTGCTCAGACGCAGCAAGTTTGACCGCTTCTTAAGGGATAACTACCTCCTACTAATCCGGATCGGCCGCCACCTGTATGCACACGATCTGAAGGCCACTTCTCCACTCTCTCCGAGATGTCCTCTCCGCTCACCACGTCACACCCGATCCGACCCGGATCAGAGCTCCCATCAGCACCTCTACGTCTATAAATACACCACGAGATGGTCATTTGAAGGAACTTTTTTCTGGCACTAACACCTCCCGACCACCATTACCAAGTATTCAAGGACTGTGGGTACTCCTCAACTCAATCAAACACAAGGCTATCGTGCATAAATTCAATCTCTTTTCTCCTCTTTTTCATTACAACACAAGGTTATTGTGTATAATCGAATCTCACGGATTGTGAGACACCATTGTAATTGTAATTCCTCAGGATATGAGAAACTATAAAGTGGACGTAGGCTTGGATTGAGCCGAACCACTATAAAAATCTCGTGTGTTCCCTGTTTTTACTGCTTTTTATCTGTAATCTGTGATTTGTGAGGATTTCACATAGAGTTTGGGTGTTAGGCCCAAATTTCGGTCTAACATTTTGGCGCGCCAGGAAGGGGGGCACACGATACAACTTCTTCTACTAGCTTGAACGGAAACAGATTATTTGGCTATTGGATCAATGGTCAAGCGAAAGAAAGATGGAACCTTCTCTCGTGCTGAGGATGTTGGCACTGAAGGCACAAGGAACGAGGCAAGCCAGGAGGCTTCCTCTCATGAAAATCCATCAGCATACTTAACCAGAGATGAAATGGATGGCGTTCTCGCTGAATTGAGAACACAAATGGCAAGGCAAGATGATCTCCTCCGCAAACAACAGGAGATGATTGACCAATTCTTCGCTCGGATGGAAGGCAGGCCGACCGGCAACGCACAACTCACTGGAAATGGTATTGAAATGGCTCCAGCAGGAATGACAAACCGGATCGGTTCGGATCCGATCCGAACCGAGGGCCAAAACCTGAATCAAACGCAGATGGAAATTGGGGGCAATCCTCACCAGATCAGTTCGGATCCGATCCGAACCGCCACCTTACATGAGCTTGGGGGCAGCAGCCTCCCTTCTGGAAATCAAGACTTCGTTCCAGCACGACCTACCTCCGCACCGGTTCGGATCGGTAATCCCACACAGCTTCAGCATCAAGCTCCCCGGTTCGGAACAGGCGATCCTGATCGGATCGGTACATCCGACCCGAACCGTGCACCCCTCCATAACCCCCCTCGCTTCTCCGAGCCGCAGCAAAGGGGCACCTCCGAACCGAACCGGATGGCCTTCCAAGCTCCTTATACTCTTCCACACACTTCTGAACTTAACGCTGGCGGCACCAGCTCTGGACTTGTCAACCTGCAACAGCTCTTTGAAGGCGATCGGCTCGCCAATCTCATTGAACGCCTCTCGAGAGGCCGCACCTATCAAAATGACATGGATGATGTCAATCACAATCCATTCACACCGGAAAT
Source organism: Allium sativum (assembly GCA_030737875.1). NCBI lineage: Eukaryota > Viridiplantae > Streptophyta > Magnoliopsida > Asparagales > Amaryllidaceae > Allium > Allium sativum. The sequence goes on from CM060923.1 coordinate 655,364,520, forward strand.
TAGGAATTCCCGCAATCCTCCAGATTTCAAACTTCCACAACTGGAACCCTACAACGGCAGGGCAGATCCTACCGTGCACTTAATGCGCTATAAACGACATATGGAAGTTCAATCGGCATCGGAAAACGTCATGGCTAAATGCTTTCCCCTCTTTTTGACTGATATTGCTGCTATGTGGTTTCGGCAGCTGGAATCTGAATCGATCAACAGCTGGAACATGTTGGTCGCTCGCTTTATTGAACAATTTCGGGTCCATATCGCTCGACCCAAGAATGTAATGTCACTAACTACAATCAAGCAGAGGCCCAAAGAAACTCTGCGGTCATTTTTGGAAAGGTTCAACGTTGCAGCAGCATCAGTTGATCAACCTGAGCCATCTATGGTATTGATGGCGGCAGTATCCGGTGTTCTGGACAACTCGGAGTTCAAAAAATCCTTGTACCGGGACCCACCAAGGAATCTCAGCGAATTCTACCTTGAATCGGATAGGTTTTTGCGTGAAGAAGACGCAACCTCCGAGAAGAAAGTTCTCGATGTTAACATGCTCAAAGACGGAGAACCGTCTGATTCTGATAAAGGCAAAGGAAAAGCTGCCGTCAAGAATAACCCCAACGCTCAGCCCCGGAGAGGGCCCAGATATGAAAAGTACACAGAACTCAATTCGTCACTAACTGACATCTACGTGAACACAAACGGTGACGTCTCCTATCCAAAGCCTCCCAGGAGGGAGCCATCACAAAGAGAACGCGATTCTGGGAAATATTGCATATTTCACGATATGGACGGTCATGACACAAATGACTGTAGACACTTGCGAGATCTGATTGAGGAACGGGTTAGACGTGGAGAGCTACCCGAGTATGTGAAACAACCAACAACACCTGTACCTGTGCTGCCACCACCTGCTCCCCGGAGAGGGAATGACCCTGGAACGAGCTCCCATCGGCTCGTCATCAACTGATCTGGATTGGATCACTCTGCGTTTTCAGCATTTCTTAGGATTTAAGATATGTCTCTTTGCTTTCTTTAGGTTTTCCGATTGGCTATATCGGAGTACACACGTTCGGGGTTAGGATTTAGCTCCAAATCGTGCTCTGCACTCGATGACAAACCAATCAGGATTTGCTTTGGTTTTGTACTGTGGATTGAATAAGGAAGGACTTTCCGAGCATGGATTATGTTTGGCAATTTAAGTATCTTGTCAGGTTGTGGCAGGATTCTCAATCTCAACTAAAGTATGGCTTATACTTATCTCGGACCCCTGGGCATGGATTATGCTCAGGGACAGACTGTCTTGTCAGGTCTTGGCAAGCATAGCTCTATCCCGACATGGGTATGGATTGTACTCACTAGGACTCTTAAGTATGGATTATACTCTGGAACGGCTTATTGTTTTGTCAGGATTTGGCAAAGGAACTCAATAAAACTCGGGTATGGCTTATGCTCAGTTTGAACTTCCTGGTATGGCTTGTACCCGGAAGGTTAGGTCCTTCGTCAGGTTTTGGCAGGATGATTCGAACGTGTCTTGAGTATGGTTTATGCTCAAACAAACGCCCAAGCATGGTTTATGCTCGAAAGTGTAATCGGTTTTGTTAGGTTTTGACATACCTATTTGCTTTCTCTTCTTCGCAGGTATGAATTATACTTGCAGCTGGTAGGCCCGGCGTGGCCTCGGATTATCCAGAACACATCTTCCTTCATTCAGCAAGATATGTTCTGAGGGGCAAAATGTTGACCCGCTTTTTAGTCAAAGCAGTCACACATGGAATCTCTTCTCAACAATACACTCAAGCGTTGGGAATATCGTCAGAAGACATGAAGTGATTTGGTTGAAATCGCATCACAAACAAAGAATGGCCCGAAACTCCTACCAGATGACCTTTTTTGGGCCCGAAAACAGCGATTACAGAGCTAAGCTCTGTAACTCTTGTAGATCTCTGAATTAGCTTCAGTTTGAGCTTTGGTTTGGCTCAATCGGACTTACGGTTTGAAAGTTATGTCCGTTTCCGTGAACGCATGCAGAACCGGAAACTTAGACTTGGAAATTTGATATCACCTCTAACCGGATCGGATCGGACTATCAGAACCCGACCCGGCTTGCACTCAGCTCAGAAGTATACATCATAACTCTGGTTCGGAGCCTCCTCCTCCGTTCGGTTCGGAGCCGAACCGATCCGACCTCCATCACACTAACCTGGCACATGAAGTCTTCGGATTGAAGACACCAGCTCGGTTCGGGTCGGACCCGAACCGATCCCCCTGTACCTGCTCAGACGCAGCAAGTTTGACCGCTTCTTAAGGGATAACTACCTCCTACTAATCCGGATCGGCCGCCACCTGTATGCACACGATCTGAAGGCCACTTCTCCACTCTCTCCGAGATGTCCTCTCCGCTCACCACGTCACACCCGATCCGACCCGGATCAGAGCTCCCATCAGCACCTCTACGTCTATAAATACACCACGAGATGGTCATTTGAAGGAACTTTTTTCTGGCACTAACACCTCCCGACCACCATTACCAAGTATTCAAGGACTGTGGGTACTCCTCAACTCAATCAAACACAAGGCTATCGTGCATAAATTCAATCTCTTTTCTCCTCTTTTTCATTACAACACAAGGTTATTGTGTATAATCGAATCTCACGGATTGTGAGACACCATTGTAATTGTAATTCCTCAGGATATGAGAAACTATAAAGTGGACGTAGGCTTGGATTGAGCCGAACCACTATAAAAATCTCGTGTGTTCCCTGTTTTTACTGCTTTTTATCTGTAATCTGTGATTTGTGAGGATTTCACATAGAGTTTGGGTGTTAGGCCCAAATTTCGGTCTAACATTTTGGCGCGCCAGGAAGGGGGGCACACGATACAACTTCTTCTACTAGCTTGAACGGAAACAGATTATTTGGCTATTGGATCAATGGTCAAGCGAAAGAAAGATGGAACCTTCTCTCGTGCTGAGGATGTTGGCACTGAAGGCACAAGGAACGAGGCAAGCCAGGAGGCTTCCTCTCATGAAAATCCATCAGCATACTTAACCAGAGATGAAATGGATGGCGTTCTCGCTGAATTGAGAACACAAATGGCAAGGCAAGATGATCTCCTCCGCAAACAACAGGAGATGATTGACCAATTCTTCGCTCGGATGGAAGGCAGGCCGACCGGCAACGCACAACTCACTGGAAATGGTATTGAAATGGCTCCAGCAGGAATGACAAACCGGATCGGTTCGGATCCGATCCGAACCGAGGGCCAAAACCTGAATCAAACGCAGATGGAAATTGGGGGCAATCCTCACCAGATCAGTTCGGATCCGATCCGAACCGCCACCTTACATGAGCTTGGGGGCAGCAGCCTCCCTTCTGGAAATCAAGACTTCGTTCCAGCACGACCTACCTCCGCACCGGTTCGGATCGGTAATCCCACACAGCTTCAGCATCAAGCTCCCCGGTTCGGAACAGGCGATCCTGATCGGATCGGTACATCCGACCCGAACCGTGCACCCCTCCATAACCCCCCTCGCTTCTCCGAGCCGCAGCAAAGGGGCACCTCCGAACCGAACCGGATGGCCTTCCAAGCTCCTTATACTCTTCCACACACTTCTGAACTTAACGCTGGGGGCACCAGCTCTGGACTTGTCAACCTGCAACAGCTCTTTGAAGGCGATCGGCTCGCCAATCTCATTGAACGCCTCTCGAGAGGCCGCACCTATCAAAATGACATGGATGATGTCAATCACAATCCATTCACACCGGAAATTAGGAATTCCCGCAATCCTCCAGATTTCAAACTTCCACAACTGGAACCCTACAACGGCAGGGCAGATCCTACCGTGCACTTAATGCGCTATAAACGACATATGGAAGTTCAATCGGCATCGGAAAACGTCATGGCTAAATGCTTTCCCCTCTTTTTGACTGATATTGCTGCTATGTGGTTTCGGCAGCTGGAATCTGAATCGATCAACAGCTGGAACATGTTGGTCGCTCGCTTTATTGAACAATTTCGGGTCCATATCGCTCGACCCAAGAATGTAATGTCACTAACTACAATCAAGCAGAGGCCCAAAGAAACTCTGCGGTCATTTTTGGAAAGGTTCAACGTTGCAGCAGCATCAGTTGATCGACCTGAGCCATCTATGGTATTGATGGCGGCAGTATCCGGTGTTCTGGACAACTCGGAGTTCAAAAAATCCTTGTACCGGGACCCACCAAGGAATCTCAGCGAATTCTACCTTGAATCGGATAGGTTTTTGCGTGAAGAAGACGCAACCTCCGAGAAGAAAGTTCTCGATGTTAACATGCTCAAAGACGGAGAACCGTCTGATTCTGATAAAGGCAAAGGAAAAGCTGCCGTCAAGAATAACCCCAACGCTCAGCCCCGGAGAGGGCCCAGATATGAAAAGTACACAGAACTCAATTCGTCACTAACTGACATCTACGTGAACACAAACGGTGACGTCTCCTATCCAAAGCCTCCCAGGAGGGAGCCATCACAAAGAGAACGCGATTCTGGGAAATATTGCATATTTCACGATATGGACGGTCATGACACAAATGACTGTAGACACTTGCGAGATCTGATTGAGGAACGGGTTAGACGTGGAGAGCTACCCGAGTATGTGAAACAACCAACAACACCTGTACCTGTGCTGCCACCACCTGCTCCCCGGAGAGGGAATGACCCTGGAACGAGCTCCCATCGGCTCGTCATCAACTGATCTGGATTGGATCACTCTGCGTTTTCAGCATTTCTTAGGATTTAAGATATGTCTCTTTGCTTTCTTTAGGTTTTCCGATTGGCTATATCGGAGTACACACGTTCGGGGTTAGGATTTAGCTCCAAATCGTGCTCTGCACTCGATGACAAACCAATCAGGATTTGCTTTGGTTTTGTACTGTGGATTGAATAAGGAAGGACTTTCCGAGCATGGATTATGTTTGGCAATTTAAGTATCTTGTCAGGTTGTGGCAGGATTCTCAATCTCAACTAAAGTATGGCTTATACTTATCTCGGACCCCTGGGCATGGATTATGCTCAGGGACAGACTGTCTTGTCAGGTCTTGGCAAGCATAGCTCTATCCCGACATGGGTATGGATTGTACTCACTAGGACTCTTAAGTATGGATTATACTCTGGAACGGCTTATTGTTTTGTCAGGATTTGGCAAAGGAACTCAATAAAACTCGGGTATGGCTTATGCTCAGTTTGAACTTCCTGGTATGGCTTGTACCCGGAAGGTTAGGTCCTTCGTCAGGTTTTGGCAGGATGATTCGAACGTGTCTTGAGTATGGTTTATGCTCAAACAAACGCCCAAGCATGGTTTATGCTCGAAAGTGTAATCGGTTTTGTTAGGTTTTGACATACCTATTTGCTTTCTCTTCTTCGCAGGTATGAATTATACTTGCAGCTGGTAGGCCCGGCGTGGCCTCGGATTATCCAGAACACATCTTCCTTCATTCAGCAAGATATGTTCTGAGGGGCAAAATGTTGACCCGCTTTTTAGTCAAAGCAGTCACACATGGAATCTCTTCTCAACAATACACTCAAGCGTTGGGAATATCGTCAGAAGACATGAAGTGATTTGGTTGAAATCGCATCACAAACAAAGAATGGCCCGAAACTCCTACCAGATGACCTTTTTTGGGCCCGAAAACAGCGATTACAGAGCTAAGCTCTGTAACTCTTGTAGATCTCTGAATTAGCTTCAGTTTGAGCTTTGGTTTGGCTCAATCGGACTTACGGTTTGAAAGTTATGTCCGTTTCCGTGAACGCATGCAGAACCGGAAACTTAGACTTGGAAATTTGATATCACCTCTAACCGGATCGGATCGGACTATCAGAACCCGACCCGGCTTGCACTCAGCTCAGAAGTATACATCATAACTCTGGTTCGGAGCCTCCTCCTCCGTTCGGTTCGGAGCCGAACCGATCCGACCTCCATCACACTAACCTGGCACATGAAGTCTTCGGATTGAAGACACCAGCTCGGTTCGGGTCGGACCCGAACCGATCCCCCTGTACCTGCTCAGACGCAGCAAGTTTGACCGCTTCTTAAGGGATAACTACCTCCTACTAATCCGGATCGGCCGCCACCTGTATGCACACGATCTGAAGGCCACTTCTCCACTCTCTCCGAGATGTCCTCTCCGCTCACCACGTCACACCCGATCCGACCCGGATCAGAGCTCCCATCAGCACCTCTACGTCTATAAATACACCACGAGATGGTCATTTGAAGGAACTTTTTTCTGGCACTAACACCTCCCGACCACCATTACCAAGTATTCAAGGACTGTGGGTACTCCTCAACTCAATCAAACACAAGGCTATCGTGCATAAATTCAATCTCTTTTCTCCTCTTTTTCATTACAACACAAGGTTATTGTGTATAATCGAATCTCACGGATTGTGAGACACCATTGTAATTGTAATTCCTCAGGATATGAGAAACTATAAAGTGGACGTAGGCTTGGATTGAGCCGAACCACTATAAAAATCTCGTGTGTTCCCTGTTTTTACTGCTTTTTATCTGTAATCTGTGATTTGTGAGGGTTTCACATAGAGTTTGGGTGTTAGGCCCAAATTTCGGTCTAACATTTTGGCGCGCCAGGAAGGGGGGCACACGATACAACTTCTTCTACTAGCTTGAACGGAAACAGATTATTTGGCTATTGGATCAATGGTCAAGCGAAAGAAAGATGGAACCTTCTCTCGTGCTGAGGATGTTGGCACTGAAGGCACAAGGAACGAGGCAAGCCAGGAGGCTTCCTCTCATGAAAATCCATCAGCATACTTAACCAGAGATGAAATGGATGGCGTTCTCGCTGAATTGAGAACACAAATGGCAAGGCAAGATGATCTCCTCCGCAAACAACAGGAGATGATTGACCAATTCTTCGCTCGGATGGAAGGCAGGCCGACCGGCAACGCACAACTCACTGGAAATGGTATTGAAATGGCTCCAGCAGGAATGACAAACCGGATCGGTTCGGATCCGATCCGAACCGAGGGCCAAAACCTGAATCAAACGCAGATGGAAATTAGGGGCAATCCTCACCAGATCAGTTCGGATCCGATCCGAACCGCCACCTTACATGAGCTTGGGGGCAGCAGCCTCCCTTCTGGAAATCAAGACTTCGTTCCAGCACGACCTACCTCCGCACCGGTTCGGATCGGTAATCCCACACAGCTTCAGCATCAAGCTCCCCGGTTCGGAACAGGCGATCCTGATCGGATCGGTACATCCGACCCGAACCGTGCACCCCTCCATAACCCCCCTCGCTTCTCCGAGCCGCAGCAAAGGGGCACCTCCGAACCGAACCGGATGGCCTTCCAAGCTCCTTATACTCTTCCACACACTTCTGAACTTAACGCTGGGGGCACCAGCTCTGGACTTGTCAACCTGCAACAGCTCTTTGAAGGCGATCGGCTCGCCAATCTCATTGAACGCCTCTCGAGAGGCCGCACCTATCAAAATGACATGGATGATGTCAATCACAATCCATTCACACCGGAAATTAGGAATTCCCGCAATCCTCCAGATTTCAAACTTCCACAACTGGAACCCTACAACGGCAGGGCAGATCCTACCATGCACTTAATGCGCTATAAACGACATATGGAAGTTCAATCGGCATCGGAAAACGTCATGGCTAAATGCTTTCCCCTCTTTTTGACTGATATTGCTGCTATGTGGTTTCGGCAGCTGGAATCTGAATCGATCAACAGCTGGAACATGTTGGTCGCTCGCTTTATTGAACAATTTCGGGTCCATATCGCTCGACCCAAGAATGTAATGTCACTAACTACAATCAAGCAGAGGCCCAAAGAAACTCTGCGGTCATTTTTGGAAAGGTTCAACGTTGCAGCAGCATCAGTTGATCGACCTGAGCCATCTATGGTATTGATGGCGGCAGTATCCGGTGTTCTGGACAACTCGGAGTTCAAAAAATCCTTGTACCGGGACCCACCAAGGAATCTCAGCGAATTCTACCTTGAATCGGATAGGTTTTTGCGTGAAGAAGACGCAACCTCCGAGAAGAAAGTTCTCGATGTTAACATGCTCAAAGACGGAGAACCGTCTGATTCTGATAAAGGCAAAGGAAAAGCTGCCGTCAAGAATAACCCCAACGCTCAGCCCCGGAGAGGGCCCAGATATGAAAAGTACACAGAACTCAATTCGTCACTAACTGACATCTACGTGAACACAAACGGTGACGTCTCCTATCCAAAGCCTCCCAGGAGGGAGCCATCACAAAGAGAACGCGATTCTGGGAAATATTGCATATTTCACGATATGGACGGTCATGACACAAATGACTGTAGACACTTGCGAGATCTGATTGAGGAACGGGTTAGACGTGGAGAGCTACCCGAGTATGTGAAACAACCAACAACACCTGTACCTGTGCTGCCACCACCTGCTCCCCGGAGAGGGAATGACCCTGGAACGAGCTCCCATCGGCTCGTCATCAACTGATCTGGATTGGATCACTCTGCGTTTTCAGCATTTCTTAGGATTTAAGATATGTCTCTTTGCTTTCTTTAGGTTTTCCGATTGGCTATATCGGAGTACACACGTTCGGGGTTAGGATTTAGCTCCAAATCGTGCTCTGCACTCGATGACAAACCAATCAGGATTTGCTTTGGTTTTGTACTGTTGATTGAATAAGGAAGGACTTTCCGAGCATGGATTATGTTTGGCAATTTAAGTATCTTGTCAGGTTGTGGAAGGATTCTCAATCTCAACTAAAGTATGGCTTATACTTATCTCGGACCCCTGGGCATGGATTATGCTTAGGGACAGACTGTCTTGTCAGGTCTTGGCAAGCATAGCTCTATCCCGACATGGGTATGGATTGTACTCACTAGGACTCTTAAGTATGGATTATACTCTGGAACGGCTTATTGTTTTGTCAGGATTTGGCAAAGGAACTCAATAAAACTCGGGTATGGCTTATGCTCAGTTTGAACTTCCTGGTATGGCTTGTACCCGGAAGGTTAGGTCCTTCGTCAGGTTTTGGCAGGATGATTCGAACGTGTCTTGAGTATGGTTTATGCTCAAACAAACGCCCAAGCATGGTTTATGCTCGAAAGTGTAATCGGTTTTGTTAGGTTTTGACATACCTATTTGCTTTCTCTTCTTCGCAGGTATGAATTATACTTGCAGCTGGTAGGCCCGGCGTGGCCTCGGATTATCCAGAACACATCTTCCTTCATTCAGCAAGATATGTTCTGAGGGGCAAAATGTTGACCCGCTTTTTAGTCAAAGCAGTCACACATGGAATCTCTTCTCAACAATACACTCAAGCGTTGGGAATATCGTCAGAAGACATGAAGTGATTTGGTTGAAATCGCATCACAAACAAAGAATGGCCCGAAACTCCTACCAGATGACCTTTTTTGGGCCCGAAAACAGCGATTACAGAGCTGAGCTCTGTAACTCTTGTAGATCTCTGAATTAGCTTCAGTTTGAGCTTTGGTTTGGCTCAATCGGACTTACGGTTTGAAAGTTATGTCCGTTTCCGTGAACGCATGCAGAACCGGAAACTTAGACTTGGAAATTTGATATCACCTCTAACCGGATCGGATCGGACTATCAGAACCCGACCCGGCTTGCACTCAGCTCAGAAGTATACATCATAACTCTGGTTCGGAGCCTCCTCCTCCATTCGGTTCGGAGCCGAACCGATCCGACCTCCATCACACTAACCTGGCACATGAAGTCTTCGGATTGAAGACACCAGCTCGGTTCGGGTCGGACCCGAACCGATCCCCCTGTACCTGCTCAGACGCAGCAAGTTTGACCGCTTCTTAAGGGATAACTACCTCCTACTAATCCGGATCGGCCGCCACCTGTATGCACACGATCTGAAGGCCACTTCTCCACTCTCTCCGAGATGTCCTCTCCGCTCACCACGTCACACCCGATCCGACCCGGATCAGAGCTCCCATCAGCACCTCTACGTCTATAAATACACCACGAGATGGTCATTTGAAGGAACTTTTTTCTGGCACTAACACCTCCCGACCACCATTACCAAGTATTCAAGGACTGTGGGTACTCCTCAACTCAATCAAACACAAGGCTATCGTGCATAAATTCAATCTCTTTTCTCCTCTTTTTCATTACAACACAAGGTTATTGTGTATAATCGAATCTCACGGATTGTGAGACACCATTGTAATTGTAATTCCTCAGGATATGAGAAACTATAAAGTGGACGTAGGCTTGGATTGAGCCGAACCACTATAAAAATCTCGTGTGTTCCCTGTTTTTACTGCTTTTTATCTGTAATCTGTGATTTGTGAGGATTTCACATAGAGTTTGGGTGTTAGGCCCAAATTTCGGTCTAACATTTTGGCGCGCCAGGAAGGGGGGCACACGATACAACTTCTTCTACTAGCTTGAACGGAAACAGATTATTTGGCTATTGGATCAATGGTCAAGCGAAAGAAAGATGGAACCTTCTCTCGTGCTGAGGATGTTGGCACTGAAGGCACAAGGAACGAGGCAAGCCAGGAGGCTTCCTCTCATGAAAATCCATCAGCATACTTAACCAGAGATGAAATGGATGGCGTTCTCGCTGAATTGAGAACACAAATGGCAAGGCAAGATGATCTCCTCCGCAAACAACAGGAGATGATTGACCAATTCTTCGCTCGGATGGAAGGCAGGCCGACCGGCAACGCACAACTCACTGGAAATGGTATTGAAATGGCTCCAGCAGGAATGACAAACCGGATCGGTTCGGATCCGATCCGAACCGAGGGCCAAAACCTGAATCAAACGCAGATGGAAATTGGGGGCAATCCTCACCAGATCAGTTCGGATCCGATCCGAACCGCCACCTTACATGAGCTTGGGGGCAGCAGCCTCCCTTCTGGAAATCAAGACTTCGTTCCAGCACGACCTACCTCCGCACCGGTTCGGATCGGTAATCCCACACAGCTTCAGCATCAAGCTCCCCGGTTCGGAACAGGCGATCCTGATCGGATCGGTACATCCGACCCGAACCGTGCACCCCTCCATAACCCCCCTCGCTTCTCCGAGCCGCAGCAAAGGGGCACCTCCGAACCGAACCGGATGGCCTTCCAAGCTCCTTATACTCTTCCACACACTTCTGAACTTAACGCTGGGGGCACCAGCTCTGGACTTGTCAACCTGCAACAGCTCTTTGAAGGCGATCGGCTCGCCAATCTCATTGAACGCCTCTCGAGAGGCCGCACCTATCAAAATGACATGGATGATGTCAATCACAATCCATTCACACCGGAAATTAGGAATTCCCGCAATCCTCCAGATTTCAAACTTCCACAACTGGAACCCTACAACGGCAGGGCAGATCCTACCGTGCACTTAATGCGCTATAAACGACATATGGAAGTTCAATCGGCATCGGAAAACGTCATGGCTAAATGCTTTCCCCTCTTTTTGACTGATATTGCTGCTATGTGGTTTCGGCAGCTGGAATCTGAATCGATCAACAGCTGGAACATGTTGGTCGCTCGCTTTATTGAACAATTTCGGGTCCATATCGCTCGACCCAAGAATGTAATGTCACTAACTACAATCAAGCAGAGGCCCAAAGAAACTCTGCGGTCATTTTTGGAAAGGTTCAACGTTGCAGCAGCATCAGTTGATCAACCTGAGCCATCTATGGTATTGATGGCGGCAGTATCCGGTGTTCTGGACAACTCGGAGTTCAAAAAATCCTTGTACCGGGACCCACCAAGGAATCTCAGCGAATTCTACCTTGAATCGGATAGGTTTTTGCGTGAAGAAGACGCAACCTCCGAGAAGAAAGTTCTCGATGTTAACATGCTCAAAGACGGAGAACCGTCTGATTCTGATAAAGGCAAAGGAAAAGCTGCCGTCAAGAATAACCCCAACGCTCAGCCCCGGAGAGGGCCCAGATATGAAAAGTACACAGAACTCAATTCGTCACTAACTGACATCTACGTGAACACAAACGGTGACGTCTCCTATCCAAAGCCTCCCAGGAGGGAGCCATCACAAAGAGAACGCGATTCTGGGAAATATTGCATATTTCACGATATGGACGGTCATGACACAAATGACTGTAGACACTTGCGAGATCTGATTGAGGAACGGGTTAGACGTGGAGAGCTACCCGAGTATGTGAAACAACCAACAACACCTGTACCTGTGCTGCCACCACCTGCTCCCCGGAGAGGGAATGACCCTGGAACGAGCTCCCATCGGCTCGTCATCAACTGATCTGGATTGGATCACTCTGCGTTTTCAGCATTTCTTAGGATTTAAGATATGTCTCTTTGCTTTCTTTAGGTTTTCCGATTGGCTATATCGGAGTACACACGTTCGGGGTTAGGATTTAGCTCCAAATCGTGCTCTGCACTCGATGACAAACCAATCAGGATTTGCTTTGGTTTTGTACTGTGGATTGAATAAGGAAGGACTTTCCGAGCATGGATTATGTTTGGCAATTTAAGTATCTTGTCAGGTTGTGGCAGGATTCTCAATCTCAACTAAAGTATGGCTTATACTTATCTCGGACCCCTGGGCATGGATTATGCTTAGGGACAGACTGTCTTGTCAGGTCTTGGCAAGCATAGCTCTATCCCGACATGGGTATGGATTGTACTCACTAGGACTCTTAAGTATGGATTATACTCTGGAACGGCTTATTGTTTTGTCAGGATTTGGCAAAGGAACTCAATAAAACTCGGGTATGGCTTATGCTCAGTTTGAACTTCCTGGTATGGCTTGTACCCGGAAGGTTAGGTCCTTCGTCAGGTTTTGGCAGGATGATTCGAACGTGTCTTGAGTATGGTTTATGCTCAAACAAACGCCCAAGCATGGTTTATGCTCGAAAGTGTAATCGGTTTTGTTAGGTTTTGACATACCTATTTGCTTTCTCTTCTTCGCAGGTATGAATTATACTTGCAGCTGGTAGGCCCGGCGTGGCCTCGGATTATCCAGAACACATCTTCCTTCATTCAGCAAGATATGTTCTGAGGGGCAAAATGTTGACCCGCTTTTTAGTCAAAGCAGTCACACATGGAATCTCTTCTCAACAATACACTCAAGCGTTGGGAATATCGTCAGAAGACATGAAGTGATTTGGTTGAAATCGCATCACAAACAAAGAATGGCCCGAAACTCCTACCAGATGACCTTTTTTGGGCCCGAAAACAGCGATTACAGAGCTAAGCTCTGTAACTCTTGTAGATCTCTGAATTAGCTTCAGTTTGAGCTTTGGTTTGGCTCAATCGGACTTACGGTTTGAAAGTTATGTCCGTTTCCGTGAACGCATGCAGAACCGGAAACTTAGACTTGGAAATTTGATATCACCTCTAACCGGATCGGATCGGACTATCAGAACCCGACCCGGCTTGCACTCAGCTCAGAAGTATACATCATAACTCTGGTTCGGAGCCTCCTCCTCCGTTCGGTTCGGAGCCGAACCGATCCGACCTCCATCACACTAACCTGGCACATGAAGTCTTCGGATTGAAGACACCAGCTCGGTTCGGGTCGGACCCGAACCGATCCCCCTGTACCTGCTCAGACGCAGCAAGTTTGACCGCTTCTTAAGGGATAACTACCTCCTACTAATCCGGATCGGCCGCCACCTGTATGCACACGATCTGAAGGCCACTTCTCCACTCTCTCCGAGATGTCCTCTCCGCTCACCACGTCACACCCGATCCGACCCGGATCAGAGCTCCCATCAGCACCTCTACGTCTATAAATACACCACGAGATGGTCATTTGAAGGAACTTTTTTCTGGCACTAACACCTCCCGACCACCATTACCAAGTATTCAAGGACTGTGGGTACTCCTCAACTCAATCAAACACAAGGCTATCGTGCATAAATTCAATCTCTTTTCTCCTCTTTTTCATTACAACACAAGGTTATTGTGTATAATCGAATCTCACGGATTGTGAGACACCATTGTAATTGTAATTCCTCAGGATATGAGAAACTATAAAGTGGACGTAGGCTTGGATTGAGCCGAACCACTATAAAAATCTCGTGTGTTCCCTGTTTTTACTGCTTTTTATCTGTAATCTGTGATTTGTGAGGATTTCACATAGAGTTTGGGTGTTAGGCCCAAATTTCGGTCTAACATTTTGGCGCGCCAGGAAGGGGGGCACACGATACAACTTCTTCTACTAGCTTGAACGGAAACAGATTATTTGGCTATTGGATCAATGGTCAAGCGAAAGAAAGATGGAACCTTCTCTCGTGCTGAGGATGTTGGCACTGAAGGCACAAGGAACGAGGCAAGCCAGGAGGCTTCCTCTCATGAAAATCCATCAGCATACTTAACCAGAGATGAAATGGATGGCGTTCTCGCTGAATTGAGAACACAAATGGCAAGGCAAGATGATCTCCTCCGCAAACAACAGGAGATGATTGACCAATTCTTCGCTCGGATGGAAGGCAGGCCGACCGGCAACGCACAACTCACTGGAAATGGTATTGAAATGGCTCCAGCAGGAATGACAAACCGGATCGGTTCGGATCCGATCCGAACCGAGGGCCAAAACCTGAATCAAACGCAGATGGAAATTGGGGGCAATCCTCACCAGATCAGTTCGGATCCGATCCGAACCGCCACCTTACATGAGCTTGGGGGCAGCAGCCTCCCTTCTGGAAATCAAGACTTCGTTCCAGCACGACCTACCTCCGCACCGGTTCGGATCGGTAATCCCACACAGCTTCAGCATCAAGCTCCCCGGTTCGGAACAGGCGATCCTGATCGGATCGGTACATCCGACCCGAACCGTGCACCCCTCCATAACCCCCCTCGCTTCTCCGAGCCGCAGCAAAGGGGCACCTCCGAACCGAACCGGATGGCCTTCCAAGCTCCTTATACTCTTCCACACACTTCTGAACTTAACGCTGGGGGCACCAGCTCTGGACTTGTCAACCTGCAACAGCTCTTTGAAGGCGATCGGCTCGCCAATCTCATTGAACGCCTCTCGAGAGGCCGCACCTATCAAAATGACATGGATGATGTCAATCACAATCCATTCACACCGGAAATTAGGAATTCCCGCAATCCTCCAGATTTCAAACTTCCACAACTGGAACCCTACAACGGCAGGGCAGATCCTACCGTGCACTTAATGCGCTATAAACGACATATGGAAGTTCAATCGGCATCGGAAAACGTCATGGCTAAATGCTTTCCCCTCTTTTTGACTGATATTGCTGCTATGTGGTTTCGGCAGCTGGAATCTGAATCGATCAACAGCTGGAACATGTTGGTCGCTCGCTTTATTGAACAATTTCGGGTCCATATCGCTCGACCCAAGAATGTAATGTCACTAACTACAATCAAGCAGAGGCCCAAAGAAACTCTGCGGTCATTTTTGGAAAGGTTCAACGTTGCAGCAGCATCAGTTGATCGACCTGAGCCATCTATGGTATTGATGGCGGCAGTATCCGGTGTTCTGGACAACTCGGAGTTCAAAAAATCCTTGTACCGGGACCCACCAAGGAATCTCAGCGAATTCTACCTTGAATCGGATAGGTTTTTGCGTGAAGAAGACGCAACCTCCGAGAAGAAAGTTCTCGATGTTAACATGCTCAAAGACGGAGAACCGTCTGATTCTGATAAAGGCAAAGGAAAAGCTGCCGTCAAGAATAACCCCAACGCTCAGCCCCGGAGAGGGCCCAGATATGAAAAGTACACAGAACTCAATTCGTCACTAACTGACATCTACGTGAACACAAACGGTGACGTCTCCTATCCAAAGCCTCCCAGGAGGGAGCCATCACAAAGAGAACGCGATTCTGGGAAATATTGCATATTTCACGATATGGACGGTCATGACACAAATGACTGTAGACACTTGCGAGATCTGATTGAGGAACGGGTTAGACGTGGAGAGCTACCCGAGTATGTGAAACAACCAACAACACCTGTACCTGTGCTGCCACCACCTGCTCCCCGGAGAGGGAATGACCCTGGAACGAGCTCCCATCGGCTCGTCATCAACTGATCTGGATTGGATCACTCTGCGTTTTCAGCATTTCTTAGGATTTAAGATATGTCTCTTTGCTTTCTTTAGGTTTTCCGATTGGCTATATCGGAGTACACACGTTCGGGGTTAGGATTTAGCTCCAAATCGTGCTCTGCACTCGATGACAAACCAATCAGGATTTGCTTTGGTTTTGTACTGTGGATTGAATAAGGAAGGACTTTCCGAGCATGGATTATGTTTGGCAATTTAAGTATCTTGTCAGGTTGTGGCAGGATTCTCAATCTCAACTAAAGTATGGCTTATACTTATCTCGGACCCCTGGGCATGGATTATGCTTAGGGACAGACTGTCTTGTCAGGTCTTGGCAAGCATAGCTCTATCCCGACATGGGTATGGATTGTACTCACTAGGACTCTTAAGTATGGATTATACTCTGGAACGGCTTATTGTTTTGTCAGGATTTGGCAAAGGAACTCAATAAAACTCGGGTATGGCTTATGCTCAGTTTGAACTTCCTGGTATGGCTTGTACCCGGAAGGTTAGGTCCTTCGTCAGGTTTTGGCAGGATGATTCGAACGTGTCTTGAGTATGGTTTATGCTCAAACAAACGCCCAAGCATGGTTTATGCTCGAAAGTGTAATCGGTTTTGTTAGGTTTTGACATACCTATTTGCTTTCTCTTCTTCGCAGGTATGAATTATACTTGCAGCTGGTAGGCCCGGCGTGGCCTCGGATTATCCAGAACACATCTTCCTTCATTCAGCAAGATATGTTCTGAGGGGCAAAATGTTGACCCGCTTTTTAGTCAAAGCAGTCACACATGGAATCTCTTCTCAACAATACACTCAAGCGTTGGGAATATCGTCAGAAGACATGAAGTGATTTGGTTGAAATCGCATCACAAACAAAGAATGGCCCGAAACTCCTACCAGATGACCTTTTTTGGGCCCGAAAACAGCGATTACAGAGCTGAGCTCTGTAACTCTTGTAGATCTCTGAATTAGCTTCAGTTTGAGCTTTGGTTTGGCTCAATCGGACTTACGGTTTGAAAGTTATGTCCGTTTCCGTGAACGCATGCAGAACCGGAAACTTAGACTTGGAAATTTGATATCACCTCTAACCGGATCGGATCGGACTATCAGAACCCGACCCGGCTTGCACTCAGCTCAGAAGTATACATCATAACTCTGGTTCGGAGCCTCCTCCTCCATTCGGTTCGGAGCCGAACCGATCCGACCTCCATCACACTAACCTGGCACATGAAGTCTTCGGATTGAAGACACCAGCTCGGTTCGGGTCGGACCCGAACCGATCCCCCTGTACCTGCTCAGACGCAGCAAGTTTGACCGCTTCTTAAGGGATAACTACCTCCTACTAATCCGGATCGGCCGTCACCTGTATGCACACGATCTGAAGGCCACTTCTCCACTCTCTCCGAGATGTCCTCTCCGCTCACCACGTCACACCCGATCCGACCCGGATCAGAGCTCCCATCAGCACCTCTACGTCTATAAATACACCACGAGATGGTCATTTGAAGGAACTTTTTTCTGGCACTAACACCTCCCGACCACCATTACCAAGTATTCAAGGACTGTGGGTACTCCTCAACTCAATCAAACACAAGGCTATCGTGCATAAATTCAATCTCTTTTCTCCTCTTTTTCATTACAACACAAGGTTATTGTGTATAATCGAATCTCACGGATTGTGAGACACCATTGTAATTGTAATTCCTCAGGATATGAGAAACTATAAAGTGGACGTAGGCTTGGATTGAGCCGAACCACTATAAAAATCTCGTGTGTTCCCTGTTTTTACTGCTTTTTATCTGTAATCTGTGATTTGTGAGGATTTCACATAGAGTTTGGGTGTTAGGCCCAAATTTCGGTCTAACATTTTGGCGCGCCAGGAAGGGGGGCACACGATACAACTTCTTCTACTAGCTTGAACGGAAACAGATTATTTGGCTATTGGATCAATGGTCAAGCGAAAGAAAGATGGAACCTTCTCTCGTGCTGAGGATGTTGGCACTGAAGGCACAAGGAACGAGGCAAGCCAGGAGGCTTCCTCTCATGAAAATCCATCAGCATACTTAACCAGAGATGAAATGGATGGCGTTCTCGCTGAATTGAGAACACAAATGGCAAGGCAAGATGATCTCCTCCGCAAACAACAGGAGATGATTGACCAATTCTTCGCTCGGATGGAAGGCAGGCCGACCGGCAACGCACAACTCACTGGAAATGGTATTGAAATGGCTCCAGCAGGAATGACAAACCGGATCGGTTCGGATCCGATCCGAACCGAGGGCCAAAACCTGAATCAAACGCAGATGGAAATTGGGGGCAATCCTCACCAGATCAGTTCGGATCCGATCCGAACCGCCACCTTACATGAGCTTGGGGGCAGCAGCCTCCCTTCTGGAAATCAAGACTTCGTTCCAGCACGACCTACCTCCGCACCGGTTCGGATCGGTAATCCCACACAGCTTCAGCATCAAGCTCCCCGGTTCGGAACAGGCGATCCTGATCGGATCGGTACATCCGACCCGAACCGTGCACCCCTCCATAACCCCCCTCGCTTCTCCGAGCCGCAGCAAAGGGGCACCTCCGAACCGAACCGGATGGCCTTCCAAGCTCCTTATACTCTTCCACACACTTCTGAACTTAACGCTGGGGGCACCAGCTCTGGACTTGTCAACCTGCAACAGCTCTTTGAAGGCGATCGGCTCGCCAATCTCATTGAACGCCTCTCGAGAGGCCGCACCTATCAAAATGACATGGATGATGTCAATCACAATCCATTCACACCGGAAATTAGGAATTCCCGCAATCCTCCAGATTTCAAACTTCCACAACTGGAACCCTACAACGGCAGGGCAGATCCTACCGTGCACTTAATGCGCTATAAACGACATATGGAAGTTCAATCGGCATCGGAAAACGTCATGGCTAAATGCTTTCCCCTCTTTTTGACTGATATTGCTGCTATGTGGTTTCGGCAGCTGGAATCTGAATCGATCAACAGCTGGAACATGTTGGTCGCTCGCTTTATTGAACAATTTCGGGTCCATATCGCTCGACCCAAGAATGTAATGTCACTAACTACAATCAAGCAGAGGCCCAAAGAAACTCTGCGGTCATTTTTGGAAAGGTTCAACGTTGCAGCAGCATCAGTTGATCGACCTGAGCCATCTATGGTATTGATGGCGGCAGTATCCGGTGTTCTGGACAACTCGGAGTTCAAAAAATCCTTGTACCGGGACCCACCAAGGAATCTCAGCGAATTCTACCTTGAATCGGATAGGTTTTTGCGTGAAGAAGACGCAACCTCCGAGAAGAAAGTTCTCGATGTTAACATGCTCAAAGACGGAGAACCGTCTGATTCTGATAAAGGCAAAGGAAAAGCTGCCGTCAAGAATAACCCCAACGCTCAGCCCCGGAGAGGGCCCAGATATGAAAAGTACACAGAACTCAATTCGTCACTAACTGACATCTACGTGAACACAAACGGTGACGTCTCCTATCCAAAGCCTCCCAGGAGGGAGCCATCACAAAGAGAACGCGATTCTGGGAAATATTGCATATTTCACGATATGGACGGTCATGACACAAATGACTGTAGACACTTGCGAGATCTGATTGAGGAACGGGTTAGACGTGGAGAGCTACCCGAGTATGTGAAACAACCAACAACACCTGTACCTGTGCTGCCACCACCTGCTCCCCGGAGAGGGAATGACCCTGGAACGAGCTCCCATCGGCTCGTCATCAACTGATCTGGATTGGATCACTCTGCGTTTTCAGCATTTCTTAGGATTTAAGATATGTCTCTTTGCTTTCTTTAGGTTTTCCGATTGGCTATATCGGAGTACACACGTTCGGGGTTAGGATTTAGCTCCAAATCGTGCTCTGCACTCGATGACAAACCAATCAGGATTTGCTTTGGTTTTGTACTGTGGATTGAATAAGGAAGGACTTTCCGAGCATGGATTATGTTTGGCAATTTAAGTATCTTGTCAGGTTGTGGCAGGATTCTCAATCTCAACTAAAGTATGGCTTATACTTATCTCGGACCCCTGGGCATGGATTATGCTTAGGGACAGACTGTCTTGTCAGGTCTTGGCAAGCATAGCTCTATCCCGACATGGGTATGGATTGTACTCACTAGGACTCTTAAGTATGGATTATACTCTGGAACGGCTTATTGTTTTGTCAGGATTTGGCAAAGGAACTCAATAAAACTCGGGTATGGCTTATGCTCAGTTTGAACTTCCTGGTATGGCTTGTACCCGGAAGGTTAGGTCCTTCGTCAGGTTTTGGCAGGATGATTCGAACGTGTCTTGAGTATGGTTTATGCTCAAACAAACGCCCAAGCATGGTTTATGCTCGAAAGTGTAATCGGTTTTGTTAGGTTTTGACATACCTATTTGCTTTCTCTTCTTCGCAGGTATGAATTATACTTGCAGCTGGTAGGCCCGGCGTGGCCTCGGATTATCCAGAACACATCTTCCTTCATTCAGCAAGATATGTTCTGAGGGGCAAAATGTTGACCCGCTTTTTAGTCAAAGCAGTCACACATGGAATCTCTTCTCAACAATGCACTCAAGCGTTGGGAATATCGTCAGAAGACATGAAGTGATTTGGTTGAAATCGCATCACAAACAAAGAATGGCCCGAAACTCCTACCAGATGACCTTTTTTGGGCCCGAAAACAGCGATTATAGAGCTGAGCTCTGTAACTCTTGTAGATCTCTGAATTAGCTTCAGTTTGAGCTTTGGTTTGGCTCAATCGGACTTACGGTTTGAAAGTTATGTCCGTTTCCGTGAACGCATGCAGAACCGGAAACTTAGACTTGGAAATTTGATATCACCTCTAACCGGATCGGATCGGACTATCAGAACCCGACCCGGCTTGCACTCAGCTCAGAAGTATACATCATAACTCTGGTTCGGAGCCTCCTCCTCCATTCGGTTCGGAGCCGAACCGATCCGACCTCCATCACACTAACCTGGCACATGAAGTCTTCGGATTGAAGACACCAGCTCGGTTCGGGTCGGACCCGAACCGATCCCCCTGTACCTGCTCAGACGCAGCAAGTTTGACCGCTTCTTAAGGGATAACTACCTCCTACTAATCCGGATCGGCCGCCACCTGTATGCACACGATCTGAAGGCCACTTCTCCACTCTCTCCGAGATGTCCTCTCCGCTCACCACGTCACACCCGATCCGACCCGGATCAGAGCTCCCATCAGCACCTCTACGTCTATAAATACACCACGAGATGGTCATTTGAAGGAACTTTTTTCTGGCACTAACACCTCCCGACCACCATTACCAAGTATTCAAGGACTGTGGGTACTCCTCAACTCAATCAAACACAAGGCTATCGTGCATAAATTCAATCTCTTTTCTCCTCTTTTTCATTACAACACAAGGTTATTGTGTATAATCGAATCTCACGGATTGTGAGACACCATTGTAATTGTAATTCCTCAGGATATGAGAAACTATAAAGTGGACGTAGGCTTGGATTGAGCCGAACCACTATAAAAATCTCGTGTGTTCCCTGTTTTTACTGCTTTTTATCTGTAATCTGTGATTTGTGAGGATTTCACATAGAGTTTGGGTGTTAGGCCCAAATTTCGGTCTAACATTTTGGCGCGCCAGGAAGGGGGGCACACGATACAACTTCTTCTACTAGCTTGAACGGAAACAGATTATTTGGCTATTGGATCAATGGTCAAGCGAAAGAAAGATGGAACCTTCTCTCGTGCTGAGGATGTTGGCACTGAAGGCACAAGGAACAAGGCAAGCCAGGAGGCTTCCTCTCATGAAAATCCATCAGCATACTTAACCAGAGATGAAATGGATGGCGTTCTCGCTGAATTGAGAACACAAATGGCAAGGCAAGATGATCTCCTCCGCAAACAACAGGAGATGATTGACCAATTCTTCGCTCGGATGGAAGGCAGGCCGACCGGCAACGCACAACTCACTGGAAATGGTATTGAAATGGCTCCAGCAGGAATGACAAACCGGATCGGTTCGGATCCGATCCGAACCGAGGGCCAAAACCTGAATCAAACGCAGATGGAAATTGGGGGCAATCCTCACCAGATCAGTTCGGATCCGATCCGAACCGCCACCTTACATGAGCTTGGGGGCAGCAGCCTCCCTTCTGGAAATCAAGACTTCGTTCCAGCACGACCTACCTCCGCACCGGTTCGGATCGGTAATCCCACACAGCTTCAGCATCAAGCTCCCCGGTTCGGAACAGGCGATCCTGATCGGATCGGTACATCCGACCCGAACCGTGCACCCCTCCATAACCCCCCTCGCTTCTCCGAGCCGCAGCAAAGGGGCACCTCCGAACCGAACCGGATGGCCTTCCAAGCTCCTTATACTCTTCCACACACTTCTGAACTTAACGCTGGGGGCACCAGCTCTGGACTTGTCAACCTGCAACAGCTCTTTGAAGGCGATCGGCTCGCCAATCTCATTGAACGCCTCTCGAGAGGCCGCACCTATCAAAATGACATGGATGATGTCAATCACAATCCATTCACACCGGAAATTAGGAATTCCCGCAATCCTCCAGATTTCAAACTTCCACAACTGGAACCCTACAACGGCAGGGCAGATCCTACCGTGCACTTAATGCGCTATAAACGACATATGGAAGTTCAATCGGCATCGGAAAACGTCATGGCTAAATGCTTTCCCCTCTTTTTGACTGATATTGCTGCTATGTGGTTTCGGCAGCTGGAATCTGAATCGATCAACAGCTGGAACATGTTGGTCGCTCGCTTTATTGAACAATTTCGGGTCCATATCGCTCGACCCAAGAATGTAATGTCACTAACTACAATCAAGCAGAGGCCCAAAGAAACTCTGCGGTCATTTTTGGAAAGGTTCAACGTTGCAGCAGCATCAGTTGATCGACCTGAGCCATCTATGGTATTGATGGCGGCAGTATCCGGTGTTCTGGACAACTCGGAGTTCAAAAAATCCTTGTACCGGGACCCACCAAGGAATCTCAGCGAATTCTACCTTGAATCGGATAGGTTTTTGCGTGAAGAAGACGCAACCTCCGAGAAGAAAGTTCTCGATGTTAACATGCTCAAAGACGGAGAACCGTCTGATTCTGATAAAGGCAAAGGAAAAGCTGCCGTCAAGAATAACCCCAACGCTCAGCCCCGGAGAGGGCCCAGATATGAAAAATACACAGAACTCAATTCGTCACTAACTGACATCTACGTGAACACAAACGGTGACGTCTCCTATCCAAAGCCTCCCAGGAGGGAGCCATCACAAAGAGAACGCGATTCTGGGAAATATTGCATATTTCACGATATGGACGGTCATGACACAAATGACTGTAGACACTTGCGAGATCTGATTGAGGAACGGGTTAGACGTGGAGAGCTACCCGAGTATGTGAAACAACCAACAACACCTGTACCTGTGCTGCCACCACCTGCTCCCCGGAGAGGGAATGACCCTGGAACGAGCTCCCATCGGCTCGTCATCAACTGATCTGGATTGGATCACTCTGCGTTTTCAGCATTTCTTAGGATTTAAGATATGTCTCTTTGCTTTCTTTAGGTTTTCCGATTGGCTATATCGGAGTACACACGTTCGGGGTTAGGATTTAGCTCCAAATCGTGCTCTGCACTCGATGACAAACCAATCAGGATTTGCTTTGGTTTTGTACTGTGGATTGAATAAGGAAGGACTTTCCGAGCATGGATTATGTTTGGCAATTTAAGTATCTTGTCAGGTTGTGGCAGGATTCTCAATCTCAACTAAAGTATGGCTTATACTTATCTCGGACCCCTGGGCATGGATTATGCTTAGGGACAGACTGTCTTGTCAGGTCTTGGCAAGCATAGCTCTATCCCGACATGGGTATGGATTGTACTCACTAGGACTCTTAAGTATGGATTATACTCTGGAACGGCTTATTGTTTTGTCAGGATTTGGCAAAGGAACTCAATAAAACTCGGGTATGGCTTATGCTCAGTTTGAACTTCCTGGTATGGCTTGTACCCGGAAGGTTAGGTCCTTCGTCAGGTTTTGGCAGGATGATTCGAACGTGTCTTGAGTATGGTTTATGCTCAAACAAACGCCCAAGCATGGTTTATGCTCGAAAGTGTAATCGGTTTTGTTAGGTTTTGACATACCTATTTGCTTTCTCTTCTTCGCAGGTATGAATTATACTTGCAGCTGGTAGGCCCGGCGTGGCCTCGGATTATCCAGAACACATCTTCCTTCATTCAGCAAGATATGTTCTGAGGGGCAAAATGTTGACCCGCTTTTTAGTCAAAGCAGTCACACATGGAATCTCTTCTCAACAATACACTCAAGCGTTGGGAATATCGTCAGAAGACATGAAGTGATTTGGTTGAAATCGCATCACAAACAAAGAATGGCCCGAAACTCCTACCAGATGACCTTTTTTGGGCCCGAAAACAGCGATTACAGAGCTAAGCTCTATAACTCTTGTAGATCTCTGAATTAGCTTCAGTTTGAGCTTTGGTTTGGCTCAATTGGACTTACGGTTTGAAAGTTATGTCCGTTTCCGTGAACGCATGCAGAACCGGAAACTTAGACTTGGAAATTTGATATCACCTCTAACCGGATCGGATCGGACTATCAGAACCCGACCCGGCTTGCACTCAGCTCAGAAGTATACATCATAACTCTGGTTCGGAGCCTCCTCCTCCATTCGGTTCGGAGCCGAACCGATCCGACCTCCATCACACTAACCTGGCACATGAAGTCTTCGGATTGAAGACACCAGCTCGGTTCGGGTCGGACCCGAACCGATCCCCCTGTACCTGCTCAGACGCAGCAAGTTTGACCGCTTCTTAAGGGATAACTACCTCCTACTAATCCGGATCGGCCGCCACCTGTATGCACACGATCTGAAGGCCACTTCTCCACTCTCTCCGAGATGTCCTCTCCGCTCACCACGTCACACCCGATCCGACCCGGATCAGAGCTCCCATCAGCACCTCTACGTCTATAAATACACCACGAGATGGTCATTTGAAGGAACTTTTTTCTGGCACTAACACCTCCCGACCACCATTACCAAGTATTCAAGGACTGTGGGTACTCCTCAACTCAATCAAACACAAGGCTATCGTGCATAAATTCAATCTCTTTTCTCCTCTTTTTCATTACAACACAAGGTTATTGTGTATAATCGAATCTCACGGATTGTGAGACACCATTGTAATTGTAATTCCTCAGGATATGAGAAACTATAAAGTGGACGTAGGCTTGGATTGAGCCGAACCACTATAAAAATCTCGTGTGTTCCCTGTTTTTACTGCTTTTTATCTGTAATCTGTGATTTGTGAGGATTTCACATAGAGTTTGGGTGTTAGGCCCAAATTTCGGTCTAACAACTACTTTGCATTACCATTTAATTCTCTACTCTGTTGTTATTTTCTTCCCATGGATGTACACTTTTAAATTTTATAGTCTGAATGATTTTAAAAAAAGAATATAGGAATTGATTTATAGGATTTTGAAAAGTTAAAAACAATTTGATTTTTGGTTGTGTTGTGTGATTGTAGATTTATCAAACCACTTTCGACTTTGTTCCTTTTCGGGGACGAAAAGTTTTAAGTGGGGGAGATTGTAACGACCCAGAAAATCTGGACCAATTTAAATTTTTTTAAATTGGCTAAAATAATGGATTTTAAATATTTATAATAAATATTTTAAATAATGGCAATGAAAAGTGAGTTTGAATTGACAATTGAAAACGAATATAATTAATTATAATTATAAACAAGGCCTGAAATGGCGCTGCAGTTTCAAAAATTGAATTCAAACTTTGTCGGACTGTACCGGGTGTAAACCAAAACGGATTTTAGTGAAACCCAAAAATATTTAAATCTGTTAGTGAATACCCTTCCAACGAATCTGAAAAATCGAATTTTTATAGCGGAAAGAAAAAGTTATGGCCAAATGAATTTTCAGAAAGGTCGCTATGGAATTTATATAGCCCGTGAAATTGGCCATTTTGCATACGACCTCGGAATTCGACGAAACCACTTTTGTTGGATCCGGGATGTGAAGTTATTGCTAGGTTTCAAATTTCATAATTTTTGAAGCTAGTATGTGAGCGTGGCAAAAGAAAACGTGTTTTGGTCAATTACAGTTAAATTGGATCGACCAGAAATGGGCCTTTTTGCAAATGGTCTCAGAATTCGACGAAACTAGTTTTGTTGGGACCGTATCGTCAAAACATAGCTAGATTTATTTTTCTGGAATTTTTCGAATCAGTTTGTGGCCCTGGCAAATTGAAATGTACGTTCAAATCTAATATTGAATGTTTTATATTTTAATTCAAAGGCAAACTGACCGAAACATTCGAATGGGCCTTCGAGACATATCCCATTGTGTTTGGAATGAGGGTAAAACGCTAGGGACGACAGTCGTTGGGTTTGATTTCGAGTCCGTTTAATAAAACCCCAATTTTTGAATAAATATATATATCGACCAATAGGAAAATTCTTTCATAAATTAAAAACAAAATCAGAAACCCCCCCCCCATTAAACGCGATCGACGGCAAAAGAAGCTCCCTTCTTCCTGGCCAAAATCCGGCCGATCCCTTCATCGGTGACCCCTACCCCAGTTCAACTTTTCGAAGCTCTCTCCCCCCTCTTCAAATCAACACCGACTTCACCCCCTATCGTCGCACCATCGGAGAGAACGACCTCTCCAAAGTTCGTGCCTTTAGCGCGCCGCCACTCCTCTAGATCGCCGACGAGTTCAACGGCGTGGGGATCCTCTGGCGCGGGTTTCGGAGCTCGACAACGTGGTGTGATCTGATCGTCACCTAGCGCAACGGATTGAGCGAAAATCGTAAACCTAGTTTCGAAGATTACAAGCAGGTAACGGCTTATATATTCTGAACTGATTTTAACACCTTTAAACCATTGCAAACCTTGTAAAAATCGTATCTTTTTGCTATGTGATCGAAATTCAGTGAAGAGACAGTGGACTCGTGTGGACGTCTTCTACATTTTAGAAGAGACCGCATATTTTTTTGAGCCTTCTGCTATTTTTGGTGGAGTGGAACCCAATGTGAGATTTCTAATTTATAAACGATATGGAAAACGATGATGTATAAATTATGTAGTCGATGTATGAGTTATATAAGCGTTATACACCTCTTGTATAAGCGTTGTATAAGTTGTATGTTCGATGTATAAGTTATATATGCGTTGTAAAAAATTATATATGTGTTGAAATAGAAGTGAATTGCTATATTTAAATATATATATATATATATATATACGCCCCTCGTCCACAAACCATGGACGATATTTATTGATTGTGATTGGTGTGAAAATTGATTGATAGCGAATGGTTGTTTGGATTGTTTGTGGTTGATATTGATTGATTGTGGTTGAAAAATACCCGTTTGTGGTTGAGAAATATTTGGTTGAAACCACATAGGATTAGTTTGTGGAAATGAAATAAATATATACATGCCGCCTGCGTTCGAACTAGATGCATGATCCCCATTGTCAAAAACCGCGAGGTTTTAAGGTAGAGCGAGGAGCCGTACTAGGGACGGTCCCGGTTTTAACTACCCTGCCGTTATGCTGCCAAAATTTTGAATAATATTCATGTGTTTGAATTATTTTCATTTGCTGAAACTATATTTATTCGTTGAATAGAAGACCTTCATGTGTTGAATCGATATTCATTCGTTGATTAGAAATTCATGTGTTGAATGGTCTTCGTGTTTTAAATATAAAAATCACATTTTTATCTATATATATAAACTATAGAAAACCTTCATGTGTTGAATCGATATTCATTCGTTGAATTAAAATTCATGTGTTGAATGGTATTCGTGTTTTAAATATAAAAATCACATTTTTATCTATATATAGAAACTATAGAAAACCTTCATGTGTTGAATCGATATTCATTCGTTGATTAGAAATTCATGTGTTGAATGGTATTCATATTTTGAAATAAATTGTTTTATAATAAAAATCCCAATTTTAACATCAATATAAAATGTATAAAATAATCCTGTTTTGAAATAAATTGTTTTACAATAAAAATCCTATTTTTATCACCTATACAAATTATATGAAATAATAGTGTTTTGAAATAATTTGTTTTACAATAAAAATCACATTTTTTATTATATACATGAATTGTTGAAATGTGAAGTGTTAAAAATAGCAACTCGTTCAAATAAATATGCATGAATTGAAATATTCATCAATTAGCTAATGATATGATTTTTTCCTATGCATGCAACATTAGAATGAATGGTTTTTTTTTTCTAATGAAATCAAATATGAAGTTGAATGGAAAATGATAAGTGATAAGAACTGTATATATGTACATGCATATTTATTGAACAGGTTATAGCAAAGGGGCTAGAGAAGAGGAATAAAATTTTGTGCCCGACAAATAGGTACATATTTGCTGTTTTGTTTGGGTGGTGATTTTATGAGCCTGTTGGCTAGCCGCTTGGCTTTTTCTTTTTCTTTTTGACATGAGACGCCCGTGTGGCTATTTGGGAATTTTCCCAGCCCCTCCCGTACAAAGGAGGTTATGGCGAAATTTTCCAAAATTTAAAGGCGTTAGTGAAATATTTGAAGAGAAAACGATATTGAAATTGTTGAATGAACTATATTTATATAAATTTATAAATATAAATAAAATTAAAACGAAACGTGGTCGTGCAGTTCGTGTTTTGAAACCGTGATTTCAAACGATTATACCGCGAGATCCGACCATCGGATTTTCCTGAAATCGCAACCGTTGGGCCCGCTTTGGAAAAATCTTTCCAACGGCACCAACTTTGTAAAAATCCAACGATTGGATTGTCTGGAATGTTTAATTCAAATCTAAAGAAAAACAGCGCCAGAATCGATTATATTTATATATATATAAAAATGTAATTATATTTAAATCGAATAACGACGTTGTAGTTCGTATTTTGAAATCGAAATTTCAAACGATTGTACCGGGAGATCCAACCGTCGGATTTTCCCGAAACTAGAACCGTTGGATTCGTTTTGAAAAGACCTTTCAAATGATGTAAATTTTGTGAAGATCCAACGGTTAGATTTTCAGATATGTGTAAATCAACTCTGAAGAAAAACAGCGCCACGGCCGCGTTATGGCCCGAAGCGTCGTTTTGACTAAATTAGCTATTTTGAAATAAATAAAAATAGCGATAAATCGTTATAAAATACCATAAACAATATGGAATGGAAATAAACTGAATTTGCTCGATTTATGTGGTATTTGATGGTTGAATGTGTTCCGTTCAGACCCATAATGGAATTGTAAATGGATTGTGTGTCTGACATTAGATTTTATTCTGTGTTGATTGATCTCCATTAAATATACATCTGTTTGGTGGCGGAGAATTTATTCTTTTGCTTAACGCCCTTCTCTGAAACGCAAGAGCTCAGAGGTTGTATACCGATGGACATCAGTCGCATGGCATGAATTGCTAGTGTGGCATGCCTAAGTGGCAAATGAACAGGGCTTCTGGTTAAAAGCAAAGTCTTGTGGTGATGATCAAAGCGCCGCCGGTGTGGCGTAGCTTTGTGTATAATGTGAATTCGCGAGCCTCACACCCCGGTATGAACCAGAAACGGGAGGAAGGACCTCAGGGAGGACATGCGTTTCTTTCTAGCTAGGGTGGTGTCAGTGACCTACCAGCCCTAACATTTATATACTTTTCACCTGTGTGGTTGTTGCTGTTGCGAGGCGCCTCGGTTTAATCGGACGATCCGGGTCCGATGGAGTTATTCGTTGGCTCGTTTACGCCCCAAAGGGCGGGAAAACGTATTGTTCAGGAATTTTAATCCACATCAGTGGACTGGCCCTGACGATCCAAGGGTCACTCGAGCTCTGATCCTGAGACATGGGCTAGATTGTCTCGAATTCGGTAAGGACTATCTTTTGCCTTGGTTCATGACGGAAATCCAATTTCCAAATACGTGACTATGCGATTTTGATTGTATACCTATATATGGCGACATAGTGGTATGGGGCATTAATGCTGTCTATGATAGATAGTTATGATTCGAAATTGTTTTCAAAACATATAAACACTAGCAATAATATCAAATGCCTTTGTTTTATTCGTATCAAGCATATTTCGGCCGTTATAAGGTAAAAACTCTATCCTCCGGTTTGCGTTGCATTGTGTGATGGGAACTGAGTCTTATAACGACTTCATTTTTATAAAAAGCATAGCGTTGTTTCAAAGAATGATTTGTTTTAAAGCACTGGCAATCCAATGGAGTAAACCCGTTCCACGAAAGTGGCGTGGTCCTGTGATTAGCCATATTACAAATGTGTTGAGTAGATTTCTCATACCAGTCCCATGACTGACTCGTAATTTGTTTCACTTTCAAACTCGGGTGCCCCTTTTTTCTACACGGGCAGCCTTGTATTCAGGTTTAGCTGGTTCTTCCTGGATAGCTGGAGCTGAAGATGGTTTCTATCATTTATCTCTTTTTATGCTGTTCAGCTCCTATTGTACATATTTTGTTTGTTTTCCGCTGTAGACATTTATGTATAGCTGAACTGTATTTGTACTAAGTAAGATCCTGTATACTGTGTAACTCTGATGATTACTTTTATCCAGTATATTCTATTGTTCATTATCTGGTATATTTACTTATTTCTGTTCTGCTATTATCTGTTTATGTGTTATATTCCAAAGATAATCCTTGCCTCCGTCAGTACGGGGTTTGGGGTCGTCTCAATAAATAGTTGATTTTAAAAATAAAACGAGTTGGGAATTTTATCTGTTGGAATATATCGAAAATTGGCCTAGAGATTTGTGCATATGTGTATATAAATGACAGTGAATTTTACATTTCAATTTTGGAATCAAACAGAGTTATTATTAGACAAACAGAGCAAATAGGTTGAACCAATAGATAATTCGCAATTCAAAATATAAATGAAAGTTGGATCACAACCATTCATATTCGTATTTTTAGATAAAACAAACAAATTTGTTGTGTGGAAAAACATTGGACCGTTGAATGATTTTAAAATAAAATGTTGTCGTACACAGATGCAGTGGACTACGACCGGAATATTTTTATTGAATTTAGAACATTTAAACGAAGTGGTATATATAATTTTTGTTGCATTTGGAGGCTGTGTTGGCAGTGAGAATGTGGAGCGTTCTATTGTATTCGAGGTATAAATTAATATTAAATATTAAACAGATGTAACCTACCTTAGAAAACACAACATCGACCTATCATCTGAGCTCGTGCAGACCTAACACCCTATTGATCGACATTGTTCTAATCCTTTAATTTTTTCTGCTATAAAAATCGGTGTTTTCCCCATTTCGTTCAGCTGAAATCAATTCCTCCCTAAATTCTCACTAATGGATTATTTCCCCAAATCGTGCTTCCCTACCACCGCGGATTGAAACTCCAGCAGCCACCAATTTTGAAAACGTCAGCGCCTTTCCCTCTTCGTTTGCCCCTCCTCTTAAACTGCTTCCACATGGGGTCCTTCAAAGGAAAATTTTTTCTTCTCCAAATTAAAGTCGGTCTCGCTCACATCTACATCGGAAGCCTCCAACGGTGCCTCGCCGCTGCCTGAGCTCGTCATCACCGTCTTTGCTAAAGGTGGGTTTCGATTCACGATTGATTAATCTTGTTTCAAGTGATTTAATTTCAGTTCGCACTCAATATAATAGTTCCTTTTTTCTCTTCTGTTTGCTATTTGTTTGATTCGTCACTTTGAAAATTTGTTTTTGGCTGGAGATACGTTATATAAGAAATTAACCTGGCAAGTATAAACTCTAAAGCATATGCAATTGAAGTAGTAAACGGGTGAGAAAAATTATGTTGTGTTTGTTAGTTTTAACGCTTATCTAGTAGATCGTTTACCCTTGACTTTTATGTATGCCACATTATTTCATTACCACTCTGAACCCAGTCTTACTGTCTTGCTGTTATAAATGCATGTTTCATGTTGGTTAATATTTTTAAAATTATTTGAAATGTGTTATACCGAGTATTAAATCTTCATGATGGGAAGAAGGGGGAAAGCAAAAGACAGTAAATGTTTTGGTAAATAAAACTCCCATTAATTTTACTGTTAAGCCAACTTTAGATGTGTACTGAATAATGCAAGTCGTCTAAGTTTATTTGCTTGTTTTTTAAAGTTTTGCATCACATAGTGTTCATACAAGGATCGGTTGATCTGACATGGGCATGGTAAACCAATATAATAGGTCTGTGTATGTTAAAACAGGAGTTTCGGCTTTTCACTTTCATTTTATAAATCAATAACTAAGTTTCCAGGAAAGTTGATTATATATATATATATATATATATATATATATATATGTGTGTGTGTGTGTGTGTGTGTGTTTTTAAAATAGTATATGCGCCTTGCATGGAAACTGGTACTTGAATTTATGTTTATCTTTGTTGTACCATACACCCTTGTGACATAAGCCCTTGTGAATCTTATTTGCTTGCACTAGGGTCATTTGTAGTTGGCACATGAAGCGAACCATATAAAGTATGCTTACCTTGCTGTAAATCAGTGAAACACCCCACCTCCGTTAGGGTCACTCTCAAAGGGAATGCCCTAATTTTGGTGGAGGTTTATAAGTACAAGTCACAGATATACAAGACAGATATAAGAACACATATTTGTAAACAGCGGAAGAACAACAAACTTTATTTCATAAAGTCAAATACGTGTTACAACAACATCCTTTCCAAAAACATAACATAACACTTTCATAATCTGTCTTGAGTACATTATTTAAAGAAGCATAAATAAAACATAGATAAACTGCAAAAGCCCCATAGTGGATTGTCCAAAGCCATAGTTCAAAACAGGAAAGTCCAAGCAATACATTTCTCTTCTTCAAGCTGGATGCTAAGGTTGGTCAAGCTGCTGTGTTCCCTCCCTGAGGACCTGGGGGGGGGGAAACGGAAGAAAGAAGACGAAAGAAGAATAGAGTCAGACATAAAGCCTGAGTAAGTCTAGTACTATTTTGTCTATGAATAAAGAACTGGGTATGATAAGTATAAACAAGAAGTGGGCATGCACTATAAACTTGGTTAAGTTGTCTAGGGTCGAATATACTGTCGTACCCCATGTTAATCTCTGAACCCATATAAACTGGTTTCCAACTGGCACCCATAATCAGGGTGATGTGATCCATTCTATGATGATCGGCTCCTACTCGCAAAGTTACATGTGTCTTACGGCCCCCGATGTCTGTAGTTACCTATGCTGGTCCC
This sequence comes from Allium sativum, assembly GCA_030737875.1. NCBI lineage: Eukaryota > Viridiplantae > Streptophyta > Magnoliopsida > Asparagales > Amaryllidaceae > Allium > Allium sativum. Next base: position 655,397,824 of record CM060923.1, read on the forward strand.
ACCATGGGGTGTATCAAGTCCCACAGTGGCAACCCGACACAACCTTAGAGTGCACAGGTATGCTACTGGTGCCCAGTGCCTTATTTTTCTGCGCCGGAGTGTGTGCACGCCCGCACTCCGTTAGAACCTACACTGCTACACCACCGCCGTCGATTTGACCTCTTACAATCAGCCCAGTAATCGTGCCCCACCCTGCCTAGTTTCAGGGTATCCTGATACACCTTCTAGGGTTACTGCTGAAAAGGGTCCCCCGTTACTAGGTTTTCTATCTCTAGCCAACATGCTAAGTTGGTTAAGTGTTTCCTAACCTAACCCCACCAGTCCGTTTAGTTTAGCATGTTCCATTTTGATTAAGTCTTTTGTCCACTTAATCCTAACAATCCTGACTCAGCCTTAATTGTCTTATTAAGGCCCTGACCTCTCACATTAGACAGGTATTGTTGTGGCTGCCTGTTGCCGGTTGGTTCCGGGCAGTCTTACGCCACAACTCAGTCTAACCTCGGGTCCTTGCTGGGCTCCATGTTTAACCTCCCACATTGGATAGGTATTGTTGTGACTACTGGACAGCCGGGCGGTTCCGGGCAGGTTTACATCACAACTCAATCCAACCTCGGGTTAAACACATCGTCTTTTCTACATTTACATATCTTGTCATTCTTCTTTATTTATATGTAAATATTTGCGGCCCATTATTAAGTTAATGGTGTAAAGGTTACACCAATCACGGGCCCAACCCATACTTGAATTTGGGCCCTTCTATTTTATATTTTCATTCATTAATTAATTTTTAACCCAACGTTATTTTCCCCCGTTTTACACGTCCGTTTATATATATTGGGCTTAGCCTTTTAAAGCCCAATTTATCCATGCGAAAAGGGGAGGCTTATGGCGTATACACAAAGAGGGGAAAGTGAGCGCATGAACTTGCATATGACGTTGGAAAATACATAATAGAAATTGGTGTACTTGCATAGTGGTAACATAGGTGACATGAATCAAAGCATGGGAACTTGCATAGGTTTAACTACAACATGAACCTATATTCTTATTTAGGCATAATGTCAAACATAAGCATGGCATAAATACTTCTAGCATAAACATGGCATAATGTCAAACATAAGCATGGCATAAAATACTTCTAGCATGAACATAGCATAATTCAACTTAATCATGATTTAAGCCTAATCACATAACGATGGTATAAACATACTTATGCATAAATATTCCTAAACATGGTGTTTGCTTTAAACTTGCAAAAAGGGATTTTTGAGTCTAACCTAGCCATGTCATCATATAATCCTTTTAAACAAGATAGACTTAATTCATAGATTATGGTGTCAAAATTCCAACATAGTTTCATATGAACTATAACAACCAAACTTGTCTCAATTGCTTGCAAAATGATTTATGCACAAAATATGCATCATGATGACATAATAACAAAGCCTCAAATTTGCATGAATTTCAATTAACTAAATACATGTAGCTTCAATATAGATTACACAATTTGCGCAATATTCCAAACGTTTATTTGCATAGAACTACCGCATGTAGTTCTTTATAATGAATAACATAATTTTGCACAAATATGAATTACTTCCATTTGCCACAATTCAAGCATACACATCAACACAGTTGTTTATTAATACCAAAGTAATACTCTACTTACAATGGTTGCGGCGAATTCTCTAATTAAGAGACACGATTCCTTTGTTGAATTGATTAGCTTTAGGTTGCTTTGAATTGCTTTAGGCCTTAGAACTTTTCTCCCTAATCCTCTCTTTAGTTGGCGGCTATTCTTTGTCGTTCCTCAGCAACATGGCGGCTATAATCTTATTTTGAATGAATAGATTAGGGTTTAGTCTAGGGTTGTTTATATAGAGGTTAGGAATTGATTAGGACCCTTGATGTTGCTAGGTTAGATCATAGCCATTCATTAGGAAGAGAGACCAATAAAAACCCGCCACCTAGCCCTAATGACAAAGCAGACCACAGAAATTCGACCACACACCGACCTGGCCAGCCAGGTTGACTGGGCTCGACCAGGTCGATACCCCTGTCGACAGGGCTGTCGACAGCCCTGTCGACATGGGTAGCCCAGGTCGACAGCCCAGTCGACCTGGGTGGCTAGGCGGGTGTTTTATCCGCCTGGCCCATTGGGCCCCATTTTAATTATTATTTTATTCTGTTTGAATTTTAAATTTAATTCAAAACTTCCGAAGGCCATATCTTCTTCATACGGACTCCGTTTTTCGAAAACTCGGACTCTATTTCGCGTATTTTTCCGAGACGAACGCAATGGCGTATCCCGTTTCCCTTAGTTCTTTGATTTGAATTTGATTATACTTTAATTCATGAATTTCGCAGTTATAGAATTTTCGGGGTGTTACAATCATCCCTCGGCACTTAACTTGTCCATGAACTATTTGTTCACTTGAAATATGCCACTCATTTGTTTACTTGAAACCATTTGTTCACTTTATATAATTGCCGAAACTGTAGTGAACCGTTTTCCAAGAACTGCCATGATATAATTACCAAAACTGTCGTGATCCATTTGCTGAAACTATCGTAAATCATTTTTGTGATTCATTACATGTAGTAGCCTACAATTTAAGTGTGTTTTGCCACCTTTTTAACTAAGCAGCAAACTATGTATAATCTGAAAGTGTTTTGCCTCATGGTCCACCAGAAAGTGTTTGTCTCATACTTATTATAGTTCACCTGAAACATGTGAATGACCATGCAAAGGTTTATATAACCTGATATTAATTAGAGGTGGTAACTTAAATTTGATATGCATGTATTTTGGATCTATTGGGACAAATTGTAATATATTTAAAGGAATGGTAGAAGACCATTTTAAATGTGGGTTACAAAGTAAGTAAACAGACTGCGATAGCCGAAATTCCTGATTTAATTCTTTCCCATAAACTACCTGCTAATTTTTAAAGGATGGGTACATTGGTGGTTTTTTATACTGTATATGTATGCTAAAATTTTGATGTATAATCTATTTTAATGTCTAAAGCAACTACGTCTATTCTGGCTCTATGTCATTATAACAGTCAATATCTTCTTTACCTTGATTGTGAAGCACTACTTTAAGAACATGCATGTATGTCATTTTACCAACAGGGTAATGTTCAAATAGTTGAAAGGCAGGGTTTTTGTAAATTTTAAAAATCCTACTTTGTTTAATGGTTGCTTCTACCCTAAATGCCATTAGTCTACCTATATATAAATGCAGTTCACTTTAGATATATGTTGCATGTTAGTTTGCATAGGTATGCACATATATTACTTGGTTACTTTACTCACAGACCTAAAACACTAGTAGAAAATTTAAGTAACAGCAAGGGCTTATGTTGTGTATATACATATGTTGTCCTCCCTTTGATATTACATATGTTGTCCCCCTGTGATACGTGCCTGCTGCATTAGTTGGGCTGACTTCAAGTGCTAATTACTTAGTTACCAGTGTAGGTTAATCACCAAGTTTTGACCACCTGAACACATGAACCTGCGTGTTAAAACTTTTGGATAGCTTCTTGATGTCATTTGCTCCTACCTTGCTATCTATTATGTTATGTATGAGCTGCCTGTACCTATCTTTACAAAGGCGTTATACTTGGTCTGTTCCGATTTAATCATCCAGTATGTCCTATCCTATTTGATGTTGCGCTTGTTGGTGGTTCGCTGCCTTGATTCTCATGATTCACCTTGCATATTTGATCGTTTCCGGGATGTTGGGGTAGTGCACACGTGTACCTATACATGTGTGCATGTGCAGGCTTCCGTAATCGTTGCCTCTGGAATAAAAACCGATATACACAAATATCATACTGGACATATACTATACCTATGTGTACTGGACCTATTGCATTTACGATGTCGGGATTAATTATTATATTCAGTTATATTGAAATTAATTTACTTGAACTATGATTAATCCTGACTCTAGTGTTTTATGTTTTTGCATGGAACGCTCGGGTCAGACCCGAGCATTAAAGGTTACGACTTAGAATTTTAAGGCTGGCAAGATGGGGATTCTGAAGACGCGCACTCTGAAGTTTACCAAACAGTAAATATTTTCTTTTATCCAAGTCGTTTTAAATTTCCGCTGTACAAAGAAAATTTTGTATTCAAAATTTTGATTTTATATAAAAGGTTTATTCTATTGTTCAATACTGTGTCATTTATTTATTCTATATTTTCTATGTTAATTCTTTTTTTAAACTCTATAAGCTAAATACGCTCCGTCAATTTGGACGTTTTAAGTTGGTTTAAATACCGCATTGAAGCGGACAAAAAGGCGGGACGTTACAAGTGGTATCAGAGCTTTGGTTTATTCAAAGCTTAGCTTATTGGGTTTAAAAACGGATCTTGAAAATAAAAGGTTTTGAAAAATAATTTTTGGAAGTATCAATCATTTTGCATGGTAAATTATTTTGAAAATCTTATGTATTTTGAAACTAGTACAGCGGAACTAAAATTTATTTTGAGATTTGAAATTTTGTTCGGAATCCCTAGTCTTTGGAAGTCTTCGAATCCAGATTTGTGAGAGTTTTCCTTCGATAAGCCCCCTTAAGATTGAATTTTGAATCCATTGACAAATGGTATCAAAGTAATATATGTATAAGAGGATCAACTAATAAATTTCTCTGATCGTGTATTTTAGCAGTCAAGGATAACAGAAGTTTATGGATAATGTGGATTTAGATGGGAATATGAATGAAAAACGAATTTGAAATCGTTTCAAGAATAAAACGATGAACTTTATTGTGACGTTCGAAATGCCAATCAATGAAAATAAAACCGGAAAAGGGTATAATTGGAATTCGATTATGTAAAATTTTATTTAAATAACTTATAATTGGTTTCAACCCAATAATGTACGACCGAATATATGAATCCGATAATAAGTTGTAAACTTGTTAATTTATTAACAAGAAGTGAATGGTAAACGACGATAAGTGAAGTGAAATACGAATGGAATTTTTTAATAGATATGAACCTATATTCAATAGAATCGAAATTTTATGCGAGAGGTGTGGATTTCAATAAAAGGAATAATATTCACCTTTTAGAAGTGAATAACATTCGAAAGCAAAAAGGTTGCAAATGAAATTGAGGATAAAAGAAATTGAGTTGACTAGTACGGTGAGATTATTCTGATGTTCAGAATATAAATTAAACGAGATTTGCCTGAAGTTCGGAATATATTCGAATAAGGGATTATTCGGAAGGGTGTTATGTAGGAAAATATTATTTACTTTCCGTTTGTAATCAAAATTTAATATATTATTAGTAAATTGTATATATATTGAGATAAATGAATAAAGCATATTTTGAATTTAAATATTTCGAAGGCGTGAATTATTGTTGTAATCAACGATTATCGTAAAAGAAGAAATTTTTTGACTTGAATTTGAATGTTACGAGAATGAGTGTTTTATAGCTAATCAAAATTGCGAATTTCATCTATTTCAATAACGTTGTTCAGTTAAGATCTGAGAGGTAAATATACCCCAACTTGATTGACTTCATTGATTGACTAAGATATAGTTAAAATTCGATAGCAAGATTTGTTTAAGTGAAGTAAGTTAATAAGTGTCAATGGCTGAGTAGGAATAATGATGTTTTATTTAACGTCTGTTTTAATTCAAATAACGAATTCATAAATGTTTTCTAAGAAAATGAAGTATGTTTCTATCGAAAATAAAGATGTGTGAATATATGGAAATGTTTTCCAATGGTGATAAGAGATTTTCTAGAATTAAAATGAATATGATAATTGAAATGTTTTCAAAAGATCATGAGAGGCTAACGGATTTTGACAAGTCATAATGGCAAGAATCTAAAAAAAAAAAACATACGTCGAGAACAAAGGGCGATCGGGCGTAAAAGAACTGCATTTGTAAATTTTGAGTTGCGTGAGAAATGGTTCAATAAGAAATTAAGAAGTGGGATCAAGGAAGTTGAAAACTGGCTGGAGATTAGTCGAGTTGAATGACTTTCTGGATGTCGATCTGATGTTGGTTTCGGCCTTCGGGGTTGATACTTAGGGAGTTGTTCGCTTGCTAATTGACGGTTGAAGTATGAATGTGAAGGAGTGATAATGCATGAAGGAAAATTTTGTGATAAGAAGAAAAATCAGGAATTTTGAGTGAATAAAGATGTTAATGAAGTAATGAATTTTAAATTTGAAAGAAAATTTGGGTTATAACCAATCAATTCATAAGTTTGAGTTTGAAGGATATAAAATATCTGATTTGATAAAGAGATCAAATTGAAATTTTGAAAACTTGAGGATATTCGATTTGAGATATTGGATATAGAAATTTTGAAAGATATAAATATGAATATAGCGAATCCGGAAACCATTGATTTGGAAGGTAATGAATTGAGATAAATTTTAACAGGACTAATATAAGAAAGAGATGTTTGGAAATGTGATTTGGAAAGAAAATCTTATGTAAAGTGATGTAAGTATGATTTATAAGGAGTATGAAATAAAATACTTCATGTATATCGTATTATATGTTTTCAAAGTAAAAATAAGGAAAGTACCTTCCTTATCTTTGACTTCGAGCTTAGTTGAGATATGTTGCTGGTGACAGTAGGTTGTCCGTACATAAAACTCATGAGTTGCCATTGAGCACGACTGCTAGAATAATTCGCAAGGCTGTAGATAGCCTACGGCGGTCGGATGCTTCCTGAGGGAATCAGGCATAACCATTATGATCGCTGCGATCTAGAGTCGTTGGAATTCGACCGTGTAGCGAAATGGCTGCAGATAGCCTACGGCGGACGGATGTTTCTTGAGGGAATCAAGCTTAACCATTGTGTCTGCTGTGATCTACAGTCGTGATAAGGGCGTAATTCGCAGAGCTGTGAAAACTTACGGGTATAGATGTTTCCTGAGGGAATCAGACGTAACCATTGTGTACCTGCGGTCCCGATGGGTGAAAGAGATGTAACCATTAGAGTTACTAAAGGTAGAATGGTGCCATGTGATGTTAAGATATCTTAGTTATGTGAAGCCACCTATTTGATGCATCACTGTCTTGATGAGTGAATTTGTCTTCGTGACTAGATTTGTCTCCGTGACATGAATTGTCCTTGTGACTTGATTGGTCCTCGTGACTTGGTTATCTTCATAATTCGATGATTTGTTTTGTGACCTTGAGATAGAGCAGTCAATGCTCAATGACCTCAGTTTTTCTTTTGATTCTAAAATATCGTCCATTGATCTGTCCATGACGAAATTCACAGGGAAGTGATTTCCTATGGATACGGATGTTTTCTGGGTGATCCAGACGAAACCATTGTGTATCTGCGATTCATGAACAATCAACATATCAATATCACATTGGTACTTTCCGTATCTGTTTTATAAAGAATTTTTGAAATATATTTTCACTGGGAGTTGAAACAAGAATATTTAGTACTTGGAGATTTTAGTCGTGCGCCTGACCAGCGTATGCCTAACATCTGCAAGAACGATAATAGACTTGTCAAACTTCGAGTTATCAAATATTTTCAAATTAATGATTTGAAATTAAATTATCCCTATCTAAATAAGTTAAGAGAATTACAGAGAATTTTCAACCATAGATTTGAAATAAAAATACAAATATTTTTACATGAATATCATGTCATCTATAAAAGCGTATAAAGGATTTCAGATTTTGGAAATTTCCAAGTCGAAAATTTGTGACTTGAATGTTATTACATTATTCAATGAGTGTTGGGAACGACTAAATGGATTGAGTATAAGGAGATTTGGTTGAATTTGAATTGTAAAGAATAAAGGCAACAATGGATAAGAAATATTGACAGGTGAGGTTTATAAAGGAATTTGGAATAATTTGAGATGTGTAAATCTAACGTATGCAGAATCTAAAATGTAAGAAGAGGTTGGGTTTAAAAAGAAATTTTATGATTTCGAATCTCTTAGAAGATTCAGATAGAATGAGAAATTGGAAGATATCTCAAAATAATTTGAAAAAAAAATTAAAGTGGAAATGAATAAAACCAATTCGAAAAAATTCGGGTTTAATCAAATTTGATCTCTAACTATAAAAGAAATTTGAATTTTTCCGAGTTAATCGATATGATAAATAAACAAGAGGATCGATGACTTAAATATTGATACAGTTGTGAATAGATTTCACACAAATATGAAAATTAAAAGTATACCTTAATATAACTCTAGCGATCTTTGCTTTTCGGGGACGAAAAGTTTTAAGGGGGGAGATTGTAACGACCCGAAAATTTTGACAGCTATGTGAAATTAATTGAAGATGTAATGATCTTTTTGTTGATATTGGAATTGGAAATTTAAAATCGAATATATGACTTTGTTTTTGAATCGAATTTGAAACGATTGGTTGAAAATCAAACAATTATTGTGGAAGCAGTTGAATTTAATCTGGTTGAATATTTGAATCGGATTTAGAATTTGATTTGGAAATATAAATAGTTGATTTTAAAAATAAAACGAGTTGAGAATTTTATCTGTTGGAATATATCGAAAATTGGCCTAGAGATTTGTGTACTTGTGTATATAAAAGACAGTGAATTTTACGTTTCAACTTTGGAATCAAACAGAGTTGTTATTAGACAAACAGTATAAAAAGGTTGAACGAATAGATAATTCGCAATTCAAAATATCGTCGTATATAAATGAAAGTTGGATCACAACCATTCATATTCATATTTTCAGATAAAACGAACTAAGTTGTTGTATGGAAAAACATTGGACCGTTGAATGATTTTAAAATAAAATATTGTCGTACACAGATGCAGTCGGACTACGATCGGAATATTTTTATTGAATTCAGAACATTTAAACGAAGTGGTATATATATTTTTTGTCGCATTCAGAGGTTGTGTTGGCAGTGAGAATGTAGAGCGTTCTATTGTGTTCGGGGTATAAATCAATATTAAATATTAAACAGATGTAATCTACCTTAGAAAACATAACACCGACCTATCATCTGAGCTCGTGCAGACCTAACACCCTATTGATCGACATTGTTCTTATCCTTTAATTTCTTCTGCTATAAAAATCAGTGTTTTCCCCATTTCGTTTAGCTGAAATCAATTCCTCCCTAAATTCTCACTAATGGATTCTTTCCCCAAATCGTGCTTCCCTTCCACCGCGGATTGAAACTCCAGCAGCCACCAATTTTGAAAACGCCGGCGCCTTTCCCTCTTCCTTTGCCCCTCCTCTTAAACTGCTTCCACATGGGGTCCTTTAAAGGAAAAAATTTTCTTCTCCAAATTAAAGTCGGTCTCGCTCACATCTACGTCGGAAGCCTCCAGCGGTGCCTCGCCTCCGCCTGAGCTCGTCATCACCACCTTTGCTAAAGGTGAGTTTCGACTCACGATTGATTAATCTTGTTTCAAGTGATTTAATTTCAGTTCGCACTCAATATAATAGTTCCCTTTTTCTCTTCTGTTTGCTATTGGTTTGATTCGTCACTTTGAAATTTTGTTTTTGGCTCGAGATACGTTATATAAGAAATTAACCTGCAAGTATAAACTCTAAGCATATGCAATTGAAGCAGTAAACGGGTGAGAAAAATTATGTTGTGTTTGTCAGTTTTAACGCTCATCTAGTAGATCGTTTACCCTTGACTTTTATGTATGCCATATTATTTGATTACTGGAAAACCATTCTGAACCCAGTCTTACTGTTTTACTGTTATAAATGCATGTTTCATGTTGGTTAATGTTTTAAAAATTATTTGAAATGTGTTATACTGAGTATTAAATCTTCATGATGGGAAGGAGGGGGAAAGCAAAAGACATTAAATGTTTTGGTAAATAAAACTCCCGTTAATTTTACTGTTAAGCCATCTTTGGATGTGCACTGAATAATGCAAGCCGTCTAAGTTTATTTGCTTGTTTTTTAAAGTGCTACATCACATAGTGTTCATATAAGGAACGACTGATCTGACTTGGGCATGGTAAACCAATATAATAGGTCTATGTATGTTAAAACAGGAGTTTCGGCTTTTCACTTTTCATTTTAAAAATCAATAACTAAGTTTCCAGGAAAATTGATTATATATATATATGTGTGTGTGTGTGTTGTTAAAATAGTATATGCGCCTTGCATGGAAAACTGGTACTTGAATTTATGTTTATCTTTGCTGTACCATACACCCTTGTGACATGAGCCCCTGTGAATCTTATTTGCTTGCACTAGGGTCATTTGTAGTTGGCACATGAAGAGAACCATATAAAGTATGCTTACCTTGCTGTAAATCATTCCTCAGCACTTAACTTGTCCATGAACTATTTGTTCACTTGAAATATGTCACTCATTTGTTTACTTGAAACCATTTGTTCACTTTATATAATTGCTGAAACTGTAGTGAACCGTTTACCAAGAACGGCCATGATATAATTACCAAAACTGCTGTTATCCATTTGTTGAAACTGTCGTGAATCATTTTTGTGATTCATTACATTTAGTAGCTTACAAATTAAGTGTGTTTTTCCACCTTTTTAACTAAGTAGCAAACTGTGTATAATCTGAAAGTGTTTTGCCTCATGGTCCACCAGAAAGTGTTTGTCTCATACTTATTATAGTTCACCTGAAACATGTGAATGACCGTGCGAAGGTTTAGATAACCTGATATTAATAAGAGGTGGTAACTTAGATTTGATATGCATGTATTTTGGATCTATTGGGACAAATTGTAATATATTTAAAGTGTAACAACCCTGAATTTTGGGGTAAATTTAAAAATTTACTTTAAGTTATTTTAATGAGTTTTGATATTTAAAATAATTTATTTTAAATAATAACGACAAAAAAAAATTTATTTCCTTAATCCTACGGTTAATACGAATGATATAATTCCTGCATTCCTACAATCCCTTAGCTACATGCCCAAGACGATACCTTGATTTATCTAATTGTATTATTAATAAATTTCATTTATCTCTAATAAATGAAGTATTTGAAATTTATGTTTAGCTTGTGGAAGGGAGAACTAAAAATTTACATAAATTGCACCATCAAATAACTACCTTGTATGTATGCCAACATGTTAGAATATATATTCCTTAATTTCAATGTTTCTCTACATTGCAGTATAATGCATAATAAATTCAGTTGTTTTAATTTCATTAGTTACTATGTATATCATTCATATAGTAGATAAATTATAGCTAAAATTGGCATTCCATATTGATATGAAAAAATATATGGAAAAAGTAGTATTATTTCTTTTAAATGTTCATTCAAACCTTTCCACTTTTATCTTTCCTAATTAAGTGTAACACTAGACTGGATAGTTTATATATACACATTATATTTATATATATATTAATTTGATTTAACATTGAACCTATTAAATGTATGTATGAAATAAATTATGTCTATTTTAAATTTAATATTGACATTAATTGTAATATTGCCATTAATTGTATTAACTTGATTGAAACATTTCTATCTAAGAATAATTATGTGTTAATTAAAATCAATGCGTTGTTTATAGAAAACTTAAATTTATCTTAAAAAGAATATTCTAATAAAATTAATTGATTTAAAATGGAACCATGAACTAAGGAAACACATGATTTTTAGCGTATGGATTTAAAATCCATATTTATCCGTATGCTATGTAATAGTAGTCACATTATGTTTCTTTTAATTGTGTATTAATGAAACTAATGAGAAGAATTTGAATATATGGAGGCTAATGAATTTAATACTGTGACATATATATTATAAGATTTGATTGTTTTATCTTTTGTATTTATTAGTAGTTTTCCCATTTGTCATATATTAAATTGCCTATAAATTGATTCTAATTCATTCATATGTACAGAGTTATCAATTAACCATACTTGCATATTATTAACTATTATGTCACACAATTGAGGAATGAACATATCTGCTATATATATTAAAAAAAAAAAAAAAAAAAACTAAATTTCCATATCTCAGCACTGTGTATATATTCACACAAATGGATGTATTTGATGCACCTTTATAATACCATAAATTAAGTTTCATTCAAATTTTCAATTAAAACAATCTACATGTTGTCCTTTATTTATTTCGTTTACTTATGTGATATGCCTTCTTATTACACTTACCTACATGCTAATACAGTATCAATTTATGCCATGAATAATTTTGATTAATAGCATTTATGAATCAATCAATACAAATTAAAGAGAAAATATAAAAGCTTTCTTTCTCCATTTTGTGTAATTTATGTATTCAGTTAATTACTTCTTTAGGGAAAGAAACTTAAAGTTTTTTTTCCATATATATACTAGTTAGGATAAGTTTACGGTCAAAACACAAAACCCTATTCTATAATACATAGCCGCCGCCCTTTACATTTTCAATGGCTGAAAACGCACAAAAACAATTCGTTAATTCCTCCTAGTCTATCACAAATTAAAATATGAAATCAAGACAAATAATCAAGAGCAAGGCTTCGAAGTGGCGGGTTGGATGGTGGACTCGGTGGTCTTGGGGCGTGCGATGGGGGTGACTTGAGAGTGCGTTTTGGGTTCATTTCGAATGATCCAAGGAGAAGGACGAAGACTGCCGGTGTTCCCTTCACTAATCAAAAATTCGATGAAATTTGGTGAGATTCTATTTTATAATTTACGAAATTAAATTATCTTTCTTGTGTTATTGATGTTTGTATGTACATGAATATGGATTGGTGATGAATGATTGATATTGGTGATGGATGTTTATGTAGCTATTGGCAGTTCTGTTCATGTCTACGTTGTGAATGTCATTGATTGTGGAATGAATATTGATGGGTAAACTTGTGTAAGTAAAATTCATTCTTTATTTCTATATTCTTGAGAATTTATATTTAAATTTAAATTTATAATTTTTATTGTTGTTTCAGAAAAATGAATGTTATTTAGATTTGCAATTTTGCACCAAAATTTCATTTTTTCATGTTTTACATGAAAACATGAATTTGATACAAAATCGTTGAACTAAATAAATATTTTATTTTATTGAACTGCATGGAAATGAATTTTTAATTAAAATGTTGATTTTTGATAAAAATAATATTTTAATCGATTTTGGAAAAATTTGGGCTTTTATGCAAAATTGTCTTTTTTGGACAAAAAGAACAAATTTTTGTTTTCTTATTCTTTCTGAAAATAAAGATAACATCTTCATTAACATGGAATTTTAGAAAATAAAATTTGTTTTTAGAATTGTTTATATAATTTATATTTTCAATATAAATTATAATTTCAACGTTTCAGGCACGTGCAGTTCATGTTTTGAGTTTCAAACTTTGAATGACTATAACGGAAGATCCAACCGTTGGATTTTTCCAAAACTGGATCCGTTGGATCCGCTTTGGAAAAATCTTTCCACCAATACCAAGTTTGAAAATTTTCAACGGTTAGATCTTGAGTTATGTGTAATTCAATTTTTGGAAAAACAGCGCTATAACTACACTTGACCTGTAACGTCGTTTTAATGAAACGAATAATTATAAAAATAAAGTTTGGATCCTTATTTTTGAAGAATAAAGATTTGATTTTGTTTTGGACTAGAATGAAAATTTTGATCTTTATTTTTAATAAATAAAGTTTTGGTTTTTATTTTTATTTTGAAAATAAAATAAGGTTTTTGTGAACATGAATTTGTTTGGACTAAAATGAATGAAAGTGACGTTCTTTACTTTTAAAAGGACTAGAATGATAAAGTGTTATTCTTTATTTTGGAAAAAAAAAATTTAAATTGAATAAATTTATTCTTTATTTATGAATGGATTAAAAAGGAAATACTTAAAACATGGACCGATTACATTAAATTGAAATGATACAAAAGGGAGTTTTATTCTAAATGGGTTCCATTCAAAAGAATGTAATTAATACCTATTAGGTGAACATCGTTAATTGGTTATACCATTTATGTTATAATTTAATGCACTTGTATACACTACCATTTACAAGCGACCTTGGCTTGTTTATGTGAGTGGACGATAAATTTTTACACATCGTCCAGAAGCACAGTTTATTTCATAATATGTGAATTGTGTTGGCTGAAACCCCACACGGGTTAAGGGTTGACATTTGAATACACGTCACCCTTGGAATAATTAGAAATGCACTTTGGATGGATGTTTGAAATTGTGATATAATTAATGTTTGATTTGCCGTATAATTAATTTATATGGAAATAGTGGGTCTCATTCCAACTTTGAGTGAAATAAATAAATATTCAACTAATGCAATTAATTGGTAATTAAATTTAGGAATTTTGTATTTATTGTTTTAAAGTATTGAATAAAAGCTTTTGAATGAATGTAATAAATTTCCTTTTTTTATTCAATAAATGAAATTAATTGGCAATTGAAGTAAGGGATGATGTATTCGCTTTTTAAAAAGGAAATGATAAAGAAGTTTTGAATTGATCATATTTCATTCTAGTTTTGAATGAAGGAAATTAATTTCCATTTATTACTCAATTAACGAAATTAATTGACGATTGAATTGAGAAGATCAAATCTTATTTATTTGGAAAGTTACAAAACAAATCCTAGAAATGGGTAAATTACCTTCCAACTTTAATAAGAAGATTTGAAATTTAAAGATACCGTTTTATGTTAACATTTAATTTGGGAAATTGATTTCATTTTAATATTGAAGCGGTAGGTTTTAATATCACAATTAAAACCGTTTTGAAAATAATTATTATTATAATATCATAATAATATGGAAAGTTAATATGTATTGAAATGGAATAATAAAGTTTTATATGAAAGAACATTTCAAGTAAGGAATGATATTAAGTAGTTGGATATTTTAAAATATAAAACATTTTTAAATAATATTCTTGGATAATATTTATAATTAAAAATTATAATTATATTTGGACACGAGGTTAGGTCACGTTTATGGTGGAAGTCTGCCCGGACCCAACCGGCATATCCAGCAGCCATAAATGTTGGGCCTAATGTGAGAGGTCCAAGTATACATATATGAATTGGGTTTTGACTCGAGGTTAAGCCCAACTGTGGAATAAGTCTGCCCGGACCCAACCGGCATATCCAGCATCCACAAGTTGTAGGTTTAATGTGAGAAGTCTGGCCCAGTATGAAATTGAAATATAATAACGAGTTGGGCTTTTTCGTCCGTTTTAAAATGATAATGCCATTTTAACCTGTATGAAATATCTTATTCATTTGAAAATGAATATTGAAAGAGTTAAATTTCAAAATAAATAATATTTTGGGAAAAGGAATTTATTTATTTTATAAATAAATAACAGGAAGTAAAAGTGGTTTTATCATAACCACGTAATTTCAATGAATATTTGAAATAGGCTTGAGTGGAAATTAAGTACGGATTATTTCAATATTAATTTCCGTAAATAAAACGGTTATTATTTTGGAAATTTGGAAGATACTTATTATCGCTATTTCCGAAATGATTGTCGTTGGTTTTGGAATTTGATATTGAATTTGAGTCGTTCTAATTTTTATTTAAAGTCTTATATTTAATATCAAATTGATTTTGGTTGATTAATGTTTGAATAACATTAATTCTTAAAACCTCAATGAATAGTGAAATGAATATAAATCTTTTAATCAAGATTTGAACGAAATTTCCTAATTTAATTTATTAAATTGGAAACAACTGAAATGTGAATTTGGGTTTATTGTGAATTACGTTTTAAATAACATTTATTCTTTAACCTAGATTTATGATAGCATTAATTCCCTAACTATTGAATAATCATTTAATAATGATTTTTGAAAGTAAAATCTAAATAAGGTTTTGAATAAAATCTTTAATAAGATTTTAAAAAGGGGAATTAAGTAAATTATTGAATTAAGGAAATAAACGGTAATGGAGTTCCACCAGTTTAACTCCAAGCGTTAATTAAATCTTTAATTAAATTTAAACGGAAAAGGTAATTAAGTTTACCGGAGACTAATTGGGATTAATAAATTGGTAATTTCGGTAAAGCGTAAAATTCCGATTAGTTTGAATAAACCTTAATTTGGTTTAATATGGATAAATAGAGATTAAAGAATAAATATTAAAGATTTATCTTTGATAAAATTAATGGGAACCTATCCCTAAGAAATTGAATATTTTAAAGGAATATTCGGAATTGGAATGAGGCGTTGGTTGAATTTTATCAATTTATGTTTTTAAATCAACACGAGTTATTCAGAAAGTCCGGGTCCAACCCATTCTGAATAATGAATACGACGATGAATAGTCGAATGATTGAAGACGGTGACAAGACCGACAATCTTCACATCGAATGGATGTTGATGCTATTGAGGCCCATGAAGGGAGTAGCTACCTTGAAGGGGCTGAGAGGGCGTCCGTCCGGACGTAGTGTTGATTTGTACGGATTGACTTTCGCTCAGACCCAGAGCATAAGTTATAAATGGATTGCGTGTCTGACGTCGTACTCCGCTTAATGTCATGTTATTGATTTTCTGTCAATATATAAATGTTGGTGGTGGAGAATTCATTCTTTACTTAACACCCCATTTATATATTGATGGGTGATCAATGGTACGATATGGATTGACGTTGTGGCATGCCAAGAGGAAGATGATCAAGGCTTTGTTGAAAAGCAGGCCTTGTGGATGAAGACTATATCGTTACTTCGTAAGCCTCACAAACCGGTAGAGTCTAAAACGGGGGAAGGGAACGCAGGGAAAGTGGCACGTTTCTTTCTAGTTAGTAGTCATTTTACGTATGTGGATGATGAAACGAGGCGCCTCGGATAGGTCCTATAGGACCGGGGAACGTGTGCTTAGGAATAACTAATCCTCTAAGCTGTATGTGAGGACCGGCCCTGCCATTTCCAAGGGTTCACTGCGGGGGATCCTGGGGCATTAACTAGAGTGTCTCGAATCGGTAAGGAGCTCCTCCCTAGCCTGGACTCATGATGGAAATCCAAATTTCCAATACGAACCGACGAATTTGATTGTATTACTAGTACTGAGGCATAATATATGGTACCTATGCTTCCTAGGATTAATACACTTATTTTGAAATGCTTTCATATACACTAATAATAGTATTAGTTTCGTATTTGGCGTATTTAGCATGTTTAACCACCATAAGGTAAAACTCTATCCTCTTGGTGTGCGTTGCATTGTGTGATGGGACCTGAGTCTTATGGTGGTTCCATTTTTTAAAAAGACATTGCGTTGTGTTACGTTTTATTTATCTGTACTGACATTGTAGTTATGCACGGCAATCCATTGGTACAACCCGTTCCGCGTTAGCGGCGTGGTCTTTGGATTTGCCTTATTAGTATGAGTTAAGTTATTTAAGAATTCTCACACCAGTCCCACGACTGACCCATGTTTGTTTCCCCCTTTTTGCAAACTTGGGTGCCCTCTCTTCCACACGGGAAGCCGAGTATTTATCTACAGGTTCTCTTTTCAAGCAGGATTCTGGGTTGAAGCTTAAAGCTGTGTCCAGAGTTTAGATTTCTTTCCGCTGCAATGTTTTAAATTTATTGTTATCTTCCGCTGTAATATAATTCGATGTACTCTGATATTTTGTACTCTGATGTAAACATTTTGTACTGTTTATAAAAGTTTGTTGTTTTGTTCTGATGATTGTTGTATTCCCAAAGTTAAAGTATTCGGGATTTGAACGGTCTTGGTCGATCTTTCGGTCGATTAAGGACGGGCGAATCCCGGGTCTTTACAGTTGGTATCGGAGCCAGGTTAGCTCAAATCCTTGGGGTACAACTCATTAGAACGGAACAAAAGACTCATCAGAGATTGGATTAGTAATATCCAATAAGAATACTCATTAGAGATGGGGTTAGTAATGCCCTAGAATGAGTTAAGAGTTACAAATTTATAATTAACGTATTTTTGAAAATATATACAATCTAATTTTAGAAAATATGATTTTTAAATATATAAAAGTTATATTTTAAAAGTTAATCAACTAATAAAATAAACGAAACCAATTAAAGAAAAAAAATTAAGTAGGATAATTAAACACTTTTAGCTTCGTTCCTTTTCGAGGACGAAAAGTTTTTAAGTGGGGGAGACTGTAACAACCCTGAATTTTGGGGTAAATTTAAAAATTTACTTTAAGTTATTTTAATAAGTTTTGATATTTAAAATAATTTATTTTAAATAATAACGACAAAAAAAAAATTATTTCCTTAATCCTACGGTTAATACGAATGATATAATTCCTGCATTCCTACAATCCCTTAGCTACATGCCCAAGACGATACCTTGATTTATCTAATTGTATTATTAATAAATTTCATTTATCTCTAATAAATGAAGTATTTGAAATTTATGTTTAGCTTGTGGAAGGGAGAACTAAAAATTTACATAAATTGCACCATCAAATAACTACCTTGTATGTATGCCAACATGTTAGAATATATATTCCTTAATTTCAATGTTTCTCTACATTGCAGTATAATGCATAATAAATTCAGTTGTTTTAATTTCATTAGTTACTATGTATATCATTCATATAGTAGATAAATTATAGCTAAAATTGGCATTCCATATTGATATGAAAAAATATATGGAAAAAGTAGTATTATTTCTTTTAAATGTTCATTCAAACCTTTCCACTTTTATCTTTCCTAATTAAGTGTAACACTAGACTGGATAGTTTATATATACACATTATATTTATATATATATTAATTTGATTTAACATTGAACCTATTAAATGTATGTATGAAATAAATTATGTCTATTTTAAATTTAATATTGACATTAATTGTAATATTGCCATTAATTGTATTAACTTGATTGAAACATTTCTATCTAAGAATAATTATGTGTTAATTAAAATCAATGCGTTGTTTATAGAAAACTTAAATTTATCTTAAAAAGAATATTCTAATAAAATTAATTGATTTAAAATGGAACCATGAACTAAGGAAACACATGATTTTTAGCGTATGGATTTAAAATCCATATTTATCCGTATGCTATGTAATAGTAGTCACATTATGTTTCTTTTAATTGTGTATTAATGAAACTAATGAGAAGAATTTGAATATATGGAGGCTAATGAATTTAATACTGTGACATATATATTATAAGATTTGATTGTTTTATCTTTTGTATTTATTAGTAGTTTTCCCATTTGTCATATATTAAATTGCCTATAAATTGATTCTAATTCATTCATATGTACAGAGTTATCAATTAACCATACTTGCATATTATTAACTATTATGTCACACAATTGAGGAATGAACATATTTGCTATATATATTAAAAAAAAAAAAAACTAAATTTCCATATCTCAGCACTGTGTATATATTCACACAAATGGATGTATTTGATGCACCTTTATAATACCATAAATTAAGTTTCATTCAAATTTTCAATTAAAACAATCTACATGTTGTCCTTTATTTATTTCGTTTACTTATGTGATATGCCTTCTTATTACACTTACCTACATGCTAATACAGTATCAATTTATGCCATGAATAATTTTGATTAATAGCATTTATGAATCAATCAATACAAATTAAAGAGAAAATATAAAAGCTTTCTTTCTCCATTTTGTGTAATTTATGTATTCAGTTAATTACTTCTTTAGGGAAAGAAACTTAAAGTTTTTTTTTCATATATATACTAGTTAGGATAAGTTTACGGTCAAAACACAAAACCCTATTCTATAATACATAGCCGCCGCCCTTTACATTTTCAATGGCTGAAAACGCACAAAAACAATTCGTTAATTCCTCCTAGTCTACCACAAATTAAAATATGAAATCAAGACAAATAATCAAGAGCAAGGCTTCGAAGTGGCGGGTTGGATGGTGGACTCGGTGGTCTTGGGGCGTGCGATGGGGGTGACTTGAGCGTGCGTTTTGGGTTCATTTCGAATGATCCAAGGAGAAGGACGAAGACTGCCGGTGTTCCCTTCACTAATCAAAAATTCGATGAAATTTGGTGAGATTCTATTTTATAATTTACGAAATTAAATTATCTTTCTTGTGTTATTGATGTTTGTATGTACATGAATATGGATTGGTGATGAATGATTGATATTGGTGATGGATGTTTATGTAGCTATTGGCAGTTCTGTTCATGTCTACGTTGTGAATGTCATTGATTGTGGAATGAATATTGATGGGTAAACTTGTGTAAGTAAAATTCATTCTTTATTTCTATATTCTTGAGAATTTATATTTAAATTTAAATTTATAATTTTTATTGTTGTTTCAGAAAAATGAATGTTATTTAGATTTGCAATTTTGCACCAAAATTTCATTTTTTCATGTTTTACATGAAAACATGAATTTGATACAAAATCGTTGAACTAAATAAATATTTTATTTTATTGAACTGCATGGAAATGAATTTTTAATTAAAATGTTGATTTTTGATAAAAATAATATTTTAATCGATTTTGGAAAAATTTGGGCTTTTATGCAAAATTGTCTTTTTTGGACAAAAAGAACAAATTTTTGTTTTCTTATTCTTTCTGAAAATAAAGATAACATCTTCATTAACATGGAATTTTAGAAAATAAAATTTGTTTTTAGAATTGTTTATATAATTTATATTTTCAATATAAATTATAATTTCAACGATTCAGGCACGTGCAGTTCATGTTTTGAGTTTCAAACTTTGAATGACTATAACGGAAGATCCAACCGTTGGATTTTTTCAAAACTGGATCCGTTGGATCCGCTTTGGAAAAATCTTTCCACCAATACCAAGTTTGAAAATTTTCAACGGTTAGATCTTGAGTTATGTGTAATTCAATTTTTGGAAAAACAGCGCTATAACTACACTTGACCTGTAACGTCGTTTTAATGAAACGAATAATTATAAAAATAAAGTTTGGATCCTTATTTTTGAAGAATAAAGATTTGATTTTGTTTTGGACTAGAATGAAAATTTTGATCTTTATTTTTAATAAATAAAGTTTTGGTTTTTATTTTTATTTTGAAAATAAAATAAGGTTTTTGTGAACATGAATTTGTTTGGACTAAAATGAATGAAAGTGACGTTCTTTACTTTTAAAAGGACTAGAATGATAAAGTGTTATTCTTTATTTTGGAAAAAAAAATTTAAATTGAATAAATTTATTCTTTATTTATGAATGGATTAAAAAGGAAATACTTAAAACATGGACCGATTACATTAAATTGAAATGATACAAAAGGGAGTTTTATTCTAAATGGGTTCCATTCAAAAGAATGTAATTAATACCTATTAGGTGAACATCGTTAATTGGTTATACCATTTATGTTATAATTTAATGCACTTGTATACACTACCATTTACAAGCGACCTTGGCTTGTTTATGTGAGTGGACGATAAATTTTTACACATCGTCCAGAAGCACAGTTTATTTCATAATATGTGAATTGTGTTGGCTGAAACCCCACACGGGTTAAGGGTTGACATTTGAATACACGTCACCCTTGGAATAATTAGAAATGCACTTTGGATGGATGTTTGAAATTGTGATATAATTAATGTTTGATTTGCCGTATAATTAATTTATATGGAAATAGTGGGTCTCATTCCAACTTTGAGTGAAATAAATAAATATTCAACTAATGCAATTAATTGGTAATTAAATTTAGGAATTTTGTATTTATTGTTTTAAAGTATTGAATAAAAGCTTTTGAATGAATGTAATAAATTTCCTTTTTTTTATTCAATAAATGAAATTAATTGGCAATTGAAGTAAGGGATGATGTATTCGCTTTTTAAAAAGGAAATGATAAAGAAGTTTTGAATTGATCATATTTCATTCTAGTTTTGAATAAAGGAAATTAATTTCCATTTATTACTCAATTAACGAAATTAATTGACGATTGAATTGAGAAGATCAAATCTTATTTATTTGGAAAGTTACAAAACAAATCCTAGAAATGGGTAAATTACCTTCCAACTTTAATAAGAAGATTTGAAATTTAAAGATACCGTTTTATGTTAACATTTAATTTGGGAAATTGATTTCATTTTAATATTGAAGCGGTAGGTTTTAATATCACAATTAAAACCGTTTTGAAAATAATTATTATTATAATATCATAATAATATGGAAAGTTAATATGTATTGAAATGGAATAATAAAGTTTTATATGAAAGAACATTTCAAGTAAGGAATGATATTAAGTAGTTGGATATTTTAAAATATAAAACATTTTTAAATAATATTCTTGGATAATATTTATAATTAAAAATTATAATTATATTTGGACACGAGGTTAGGTCACGTTTATGGTGGAAGTCTGCCCGGACCCAACCGGCATATCCAGCAGCCATAAATGTTGGGCCTAATGTGAGAGGTCCAAGTATACATATATGAATTGGGTTTTGACTCGAGGTTAAGCCCAACTGTGGAATAAGTCTGCCCGGACCCAACCGGCATATCCAGCATCCACAAGTTGTAGGTTTAATGTGAGAAGTCTGGCCCAGTATGAAATTGAAATATAATAACGAGTTGGGCTTTTTCGTCCATTTTAAAATGATAATGCCATTTTAACCTGTATGAAATATCTTATTCATTTGAAAATGAATATTGAAAGAGTTAAATTTCAAAATAAATAATATTTTGGGAAAAGGGATTTATTTATTTTATAAATAAATAACAGGAAGTAAAAGTGGTTTTATCATAACCACGTAATTTCAATGAATATTTGAAATAGGCTTGAGTGGAAATTAAGTACGGATTATTTCAATATTAATTTCCGTAAATAAAACGGTTATTATTTTGGAAATTTGGAAGATACTTATTATCGCTATTTCCGAAATGATTGCCGTTGGTTTTGGAATTTGATATTGAATTTGAGTCGTTCTAATTTTTATTTAAAGTCTTATATTTAATATCAAATTGATTTTGGTTGATTAATGTTTGAATAACATTAATTCTTAAAACCTCAATGAATAGTGAAATGAATATAAATCTTTTAATCAAGATTTGAACGAAATTTCCTAATTTAATTTATTAAATTGGAAACAACTGAAATGTGAATTTGGGTTTATTGTGAATTACGTTTTAAATAACATTTATTCTTTAACCTAGATTTATGATAGCATTAATTCCCTAACTATTGAATAATCATTTAATAATGATTTTTGAAAGTAAAATCTAAATAAGGTTTTGAATAAAATCTTTAATAAGATTTTAAAAAGGGGAATTAAGTAAATTATTGAATTAAGGAAATAAACGGTAATGGAGTTCCACCAGTTTAACTCCAAGCGTTAATTAAATCTTTAATTAGATTTAAACGGAAAAGGTAATTAAGTTTACCGGAGACTAATTGGGATTAATAAATTGGTAATTTCGGTAAAGCGTAAAATTCCGATTAGTTTGAATAAACCTTAATTTGGTTTAATATGGATAAATAGAGATTAAAGAATAAATATTAAAGATTTATCTTTGATAAAATTAATGGGAACCTATCCCTAAGAAATTGAATATTTTAAAGGAATATTCGGAATTGGAATGAGGCGTTGGTTGAATTTTATCAATTTATGTTTTTAAATCAACACGAGTTATTCAGAAAGTCCGGGTCCAACCCATTCTGAATAATGAATACGACGATGAATAGTCGAATGATTGAAGACGGTGACAAGACCGACAATCTTCACATCGAATGGATGTTGATGCTATTGAGGCCCATGAAGGGAGTAGCTACCTTGAAGGGGCTGAGAGGGCGTCCGTCCGGACGTAGTGTTGATTTGTACGGATTGACTTTCGCTCAGACCCAGAGCATAAGTTATAAATGGATTGCGTGTCTGACGTCGTACTCCGCTTAATGTCATGTTATTGATTTTCTGTCAATATATAAATGTTGGTGGTGGAGAATTCATTCTTTACTTAACACCCCATTTATATATTGATGGGTGATCAATGGTACGGTATGGATTGACGTTGTGGCATGCCAAGAGGAAGATGATCAAGGCTTTGTTGAAAAGCAGGCCTTGTGGATGAAGACTATATCGTTACTTCGTAAGCCTCACAAACCGGTAGAGTCTAAAACGGGGGAAGGGAACGCAGGGAAAGTGGCACGTTTCTTTCTAGTTAGTAGTCATTTTACGTATGTGGATGATGAAACGAGGCGCCTCGGATAGGTCCTATAGGACCGGGGAACGTGTGCTTAGGAATAACTAATCCTCTAAGCTGTATGTGAGGACCGGCCCTGCCATTTCCAAGGGTTCACTGCGGGGGATCCTGGGGCATTAACTAGAGTGTCTCGAATCGGTAAGGAGCTCCTCCCTAGCCTGGACTCATGATGGAAATCCAAATTTCCAATACGAACCGACGAATTTGATTGTATTACTAGTACGGAGGCATAATATATGGTACCTATGCTTCCTAGGATTAATACATTTATTTTGAAATGCTTTCATATACACTAATAATAGTATTAGTTTCGTATTTGGCGTATTTAGCATGTTTAACCACCATAAGGTAAAACTCTATCCTCTTGGTGTGCGTTGCATTGTGTGATGGGACCTGAGTCTTATGGTGGTTCCATTTTTCAAAAAGACATTGCGTTGTGTTACGTTTTATTTATCTGTACTGACATTGTAGTTATGCACGGCAATCCATTGGTACAACCCGTTCCGCGTTAGCGGCGTGGTCTTTGGATTTGCCTTATTAGTATGAGTTAAGTTATTTAAGAATTCTCACACCAGTCCCACGACTGACCCATGTTTGTTTCCCCCTTTTTGCAAACTTGTGTGCCCTCTCTTCCACACGGGCAGCCGAGTATTTATCTACAGGTTCTCTTTTCAAGCAGGATTCTGGGTTGAAGCTTAAAGCTGTGTCCAGAGTTTAGATTTCTTTCCGCTGCAATGTTTTAAATTTATTGTTATCTTCCGCTGTAATATAATTCGATGTACTCTGATATTTTGTACTCTGATGTAAACATTTTGTACTATTTATAAAAGTTTGTTGTTTTGTTCTGATGATTGTTGTATTCCCAAAGTTAAAGTATTCGGGATTTGAACGGTCTTGGTCGATCTTTCGGTCGATTAAGGACGGGCGAATCCCGGGTCTTTACATAAAGGAACGGTAGAAGACCATTTTAAATGTGGGTTACAAAGTAAGTAAACAGACTGGGATAGCCGAAATTCCTGATTTAATTCTTTCCCATAAACTACCTGCTAATTTTTAAAGGATGGGTACATTAGTGGTTTTCTATACTGTATATGTATGCTAAAATTTCGATGTATACTCTATTTTGATGTCTAAAGCAACTACGTCTATTCTTGCTCTATGTCATTATAACAGTCAATATCTTCTTTACCTTGATCGTGAAGCACTACTTTAAGAACATGCATGTATGTCATTTTACCAACACAGTAATGTTCAAATAGTTGAAAGGCCGGGTTTAAGTAAATTTAAAAATCCTACTTTGTTTAATGGTTGCTTCTACCCTACATGCCATTTGTCTACCTATATATAATTGCAGTTCACTTTAGATATATGTTGCAAGTTAGTTTGCATAGGTATGCACATATATTACTTGGTTACTTTACTCACAGACCTAAAACACTAGTAGAAATTTTAAGTAACAGCAAGGGCTTATGTTGTCTATATACATATGTTGTCCGCCCTTTGATACTACATATGTTGTCCCCCTGTGATACGTGCCTGCTGCATTAGTTGCGCTGACTTCAAGTGCTAAATATTTAGTTACCAGTGTAGGTTGATCACCAAGTTTTGACCACCTGAACACATGAACCTGCGTGTTAAAACTTTTGGATATCTTCTTGATGTCATTTGCTCCTACCTTGCTATCTATTATGTTATGTATGAGCTGCCTGTTCCTATCTTTACAAAGGCGTTATACTTGGTCTGTTCCGATTTAATCATCCAGTATGTCCTGTCCTATTTGATGTTGCGCTTTTTGGTAGTTCGCTGCCCTGATTCTCATGATTCACGTTGCATATTTGATCGTTTCTGGGATGCTGGGGCAGTGCACACGTGTACCTGTACACATGTGCAAGTTGTAAAAACCCGTTACTTCCCCAGTGAGGAAGGCGCGGATAGTTCGAGAACAAGCCATAACAGAACGCAGGCGGAAGAACATTTCATTGTATATTACAACAATTCCATCAGAATACAAGGATATACAGAGTATAAATGAATATTACACAGAAATATCAAAGATTTAAATTACATTTTAATACATCGCAGCGGAAATAATACAATACACAACTAGAAGAGATATACGGATACAAAGCTTTCCGGATATCATTCCAGCTGTAAACCAGGATCCTGTGAATATAAATCTGCAAAACCAAAACTACTAGCTGCCCGTGTCAAAATAAGGGCACCCAGAGTTTAGGTTAAAACAATAAACTCCAGGTCAGTCATGTGACTGGTGTGAGAACTAAAGCAGTTATTAATCTTTATTTTTAAAGTTAGGTAAATCAAGGGACCATGTCGTATAACACAGAACGAGTTTCCTCCCAAGAATACCAGTGCATAAAACAAACAGCGCAATGCTTAATAAAGAAAAATGAAGATGTTATAAGACCCAGGTCCTATCACACAATGCAACGCAAGCCGCTGGATAGGGTTTTTCCCTTATAACAGCCAAAGAATGCTTGATACGTTTAAAACAAATCATTTGATACTATTATAAGTGCATAGTGTATAAAACAACTTCAAATCATAAGTATCAATCATAGGCGACATGAGCGTCCCATGCCACTATGTCGCCATATATAGGTTTACAAATAAAACGACAAAGTCACGTATTTGGAAATTGGATTTCCATCTATGAACCGAGGCCAGGGATCGCCCTCTACCGATTCGAGACAATCTAGCCCATGTCTCAGGACCCAGACCCAGGTGGGCCCTTGGATCGTCAGGGCCGGTCCACCGATATGGATTAAAATGCCTGAACACTGCGTTTCCCTGCCCTTTGGGGTATAAATGAGCCAACGAATGGCTCCATCGGACCCGGATCGCCCGATCTAACCGAGGCGCCTCGCAACAGCAACAACCACACAGGTGAAAAGTATATAAATGTCAGGGCTGGTAGGTCACTGACACCACCCTAGCTAGAAGGAAACACATGCCCTCCCAGAGGTCCTCTCCCATTTCTGGTTCACAACCGGGGTGTGAGGCTCGTGAATTCACTTTACACAAAGCTATGTCACACAGGCGGTGCTTTGATCATCAACTAGAAGACTTTGCTTTTCAACAGAAGCCTTGATCATTTGCATCTTAGGCATGCCACATAGGCAATTCACTCTATGCGTTTGATATCCATCTATATATAACCCCTGAGCTCGTACATCTCAGAGAAGGGCGTTAAGCAAGAGAATAAATTCTCCGCCGCCAAACAGATATATATTTAATAGAAATCAATCACACAGACTAAAATCCAATGTCAGACACACAGTCCATTTACAAGTCCGTTCTGGGTTTGAACGAAACCGGAGGCACCTAGTACCCCGCATATCCATCGATCTCCAAGTATGTCTGGACGATCACCAACTGTTTCCATCTTCTTGGGTGTACAGCCCAATCAAGATCATTAGTAATCACCCAAACGACGTGAAGACCTCCGGTCTTCAACCACCGTCTTTATCTTCGACTTATCGTCGTATCAGTCATTTAGAATGGGATAAACCCGGTCTTTCTGAACAACTCGCATATATAATAAACACGTGTTACACAAACACAACATACGCCTTATTCCAATTCAGAATATTCTTTATTCAAATATTCTTATACTCTGGGAAAGGTTCCCATTAATTTTATCAAAGATAAATTCTTTAAATTTATTCTTTAATCTCCTTTTTGAATATCAATTCAAACCAGTCGGTATTAGCGAACCACACCGAAGTAATCATTTATTTTATTTCCCAATCCCTACCTATTCACCCCCATAAAGTAAAACTGGTCATATTTCATATCTAGCACCACAGTGCTATCGGTAAATTCAATTACCATTTCACGTTCAAATCTAATTAAAGATTTAACTATCGCCTGGAGCAAAACTGGTGATACTCCATTCTAACACCTTTTCAATCTAATTAAAGATTCATTAAAACTCCACTTAGTTTTAATCTTTAACTGGGTTAAAGAATCGGTGTCATTTAAAACACGGTTCATGATAAACCCAAAATCACATTCCATTAATTATCGGGTTAAAGAACAAGTGTTATTTAAAACACTATTCACGATAAACCCAAAAATCAATATCAATTCAATTAAATACTATTTAACTGTAACACTTCATTAAATCTAAATAAAAAGATTTAATCTTTTCTCAACTAGGCTTAAGAACAGTGTTAATGAAGACACCATTCATGAAAACCCAAATCACATTTGATATTAAATACAAGACTCTGAATAGAAAATATATCGGCTTATATTCAATATCAAATTCTACGACCAACAAATATCGTATTGGAAATAGCGATATATAAATATCTTTCAAATTTCCATAACAACATCTGTATAATCACGAAATCCAACATCGAAATATTCCAAAGACAATTTTGATTCAAATCCATTCCAATTCAATTATTGGAAATTCTGGTTATATTTCAAAACCATTTCAAACTCACTTTATTTATTTTAAAAATAAATAAATTACTATTCTAGTTCAAAACTAGTTCATTTCGATAAAATTCTATTTTTTTATCTTTCAAATATGGAGTTTTTTATCCCAATTCTCCACAAATCATTTCTTATGATTTTACACAAGTTATTACTATTTTTAATAATTTTATCAAGGCCCGTACAGTCGATTTCCATCAACGGCCATCGAACTGCACTTACAACGACCTTTTCCAAATTTGATTTGGACATAATTCGAAATCCAACCGTTAGATTTCAAATTTCTAATATTTGTTAGAAAGCTCTTTTCGATACGAACCCAACGGTTCCGGTTTCAGGAAATCCGACGGTCGGATCTCCCGCAATATCCATTCGAAGTCAATGGTCGAAATTCGCGAACTGCCGCGGCAAGGCGCGTTCTATTCAGGCCATTATATTATATATATAATATATACTTTGTCGATTTTCTTTTCAAAACGATTTTTAATTCAATTTCCATTCGTTTTCAATTCAATTTGAATTTCAAATTAATTCAATTTCAATTCAAATTCATTTCTAATCAATTTCAATTCGAATTCATTTCAAAACTACTTCAATTCTATTTCAATTCTATTCGAATTCATTTCAAAACGACTTCAATTCTATTTCAATTCTATTCGAATTCATTTCAAAACGATTTCAATTCTATTTCAATTCTATTCGAATTCATTTCAAAACGATTTCAATTCTATTCGAATTTCAAACCATTTCAGTTATTTCGAATTTCAAATCAATTCAATTAAATTCGAATTTCAATTCACTTTAATATTCACTTCAATTTGAATAAAATCGATATAAATATCGTTCACGTCAAAATGGCGTCAATCTATCAACGTGGCTTCATATATTTCAATTTTCAAATATTCTATTTCAAATATTTCTTTTTCAAATATTTCTATTTCAAATATTCTATTTCAAGTATTCTATTTCAAATATTTCTTTTTCAAAACTAAAATGAGGCCCAATCAATTACCATATAATGTTAATTATATGAATTTTCTACAACGCATGTATACAATAACAACGATGAATAATCAACCATCATCCAAAGTGCATTCTACACTGTATAAGCATCAAATATAAATATTTAACGCTCATAACAGTCTGTCGATCGACCGATCGACATACAACTAACTATTGGGATTAGTGTACGTCAATTATCATCCCAATACCCATGTGGGGTTTCAAACAATTAAACACATATTTTATTTGTGCAGTTGGGCGATGTGTAAAATTTTATCGTCCCAATCAATATCAGTCAAATGTGTGTATATAAACAAATCATCCGATTTGTTTATTTTTATTTCATTCCATATACACGTTAAAAATTCTATTTTTAACTATAAAATATTTTTACTATATAAATATTTTATTTCATTTCACATCACATTTCACAATCAACTACACATCAAAATCAAACAAACAAGCATACAAGCCGTCCATGGTCTGTGGACGACGGGTGTCGGGTGCTACTAAACACCGTCTGCATCCTAGTATATATTTATATAACTAGAAAATTAAATTAAAGAGTGAGAAATTCTCACAGATTTGCTAGTCCAACGCCACGACTCTTCTTATGTAGAAATCTTCGCCGTTCTTGCCTCTTGTTTCTTTCTTTGCCCGTATCCTCTACATATGTAAAAATCGAATTTTTACTTTGCCATTCAATATATAAAAATCGAATTTTTACTTCGCTATTCAATATATAAAAATCGAATTTTTTACTTCTCTATTCAATATATAAAGATCGAATTTTTACTTCGCTATTCAATATATAAAAATCGAATTTTTACTTCGCTATTCAGTATATAAAAATCGAATTTTTACTTTGCTATTCAATATATAAAAGTCGAATTTTTACTTTGCTATTCAATATATAAAAATCAAAATTTTACTTCGCTATTCAATATATAAAAATCGAATTTTTACTTCGCTATTCAATATATAAAAATCGAATTTTTATCGCATTCAATATATAAAAATCGAATTTTTATCGCATTAAAAATCATATTTTTATATTGTTCACTTCACAATAAAGATCATACTTTAATATTCTTCTCTATACGATAAAAAATATATTTTTATTCTATCGCGTCATACATAAGAAAGTTCATATTTTTCTTCTAATCAAAATCGAATCTTTCAATATTAAAAATATAACCCTTTTGCTATAAAAATCAATTCTTTAACTAATTAAAAATCAGAAATTTAACTAATGAAAAATCAGTAATTTAACTAATTAAAAATCAGAAATTGAACTAATCAAATAAACCGCAAAACTCACCTTTTGTTGAACGAAGGGGGAGGAGGAAGGAGGGAAGAAGAAGAAGTAGCGGACGCAGCAACAAGAGGAGGGGGGGTCACGTGCGTCGTTCGAAGGAAAGGGGGGTTAGCGCGTCGCGTGGAAGGAGAGAGGTGGTGGGGGTATCGCGGCGCTCAGCAAATGGAGGGGGGGTCGATCTCCGGCGGCGCAGGTGGTGGCGTGAGGCGTCGGCGGTGGCTCGAGGGCCCCCAGGGCGGCGACGCGATTTGTTTTCTCTCTCTTTTTTTTCTGACGGGATGAAGTATGAGGGAGAGAGGGTAAGGTGAGTGGTAATATATATTTATAATTATTTAATTATTTTATTTCTTTAAAAAGAAACTTTTAATTTCGACCACCAAACGAGACCCACCGCCTGTCGTCCCTAGCTAATTACCCTCATTCCGAACACAATGGGATATGTACCATAAGCTGATTCGGCCGTTTCGATCAGTTTCCGTCAAAATCAACATATAACTCTATATATTGAATTTGAACGCACATTTTAATTTACTGGGGTCACATACTAACTCGAAAAATTCCAGAAAAATATTTTCTAGCTTCGTATTGACGTTACGGTCCTAACAAAACTAGTTTCGTCGAATTCTGAGATTGTTGGAAAAATGGCCAATTTCCAGTCGATTAAAATCAACTGAAACTGGTCAAACGCGTTTTCCTTTGCCACGCTCACATATTGATTCGCAAAATTTTGAAATTTGAAACCTAGCAATAATTTGACATCACGGACCCAACAAAAGTTGTTTCGTCGAAATCCAAGATCGTATGCAAAATTTCCATTTTTAAGGACCTGAATTCCATAGCGACTATTCAGAAATTTCAACTGGGCATAACTTTTGATTCCCGCTATGAAATTTCAATTTTTCGGATTCGTTGGAAAGATATTATCAATTAGATTCTATTATTTTTGGTTTCACTAAAATCCGGTTTATTTTGCACCCAGTACATTCATTTGAAGTTCGAAATCGAATTATCGAACTACCACGCCATTTTCAATTCCTTTTATAAATATAAATATTTATATTCTAACGACGATTCAAATAAATATATACGTTCGAATTCAATTCAAAATAGATTTCTCGTCGATATTATTTAAAATAATTCATTTTAAATAATCAAAATTCGCTAAAATTGCCAAAATAAAAATTTTAAACTGGCCCAGATTTCCGGGTTATTACACATGTGCAGGATTCCGTGATCGTTGCTCCTAGAATAAAAACCGATATACCCAAATATCATACTGGACATATACTACACCTATGTGTACTAGACCTGTTGCATTTACAATGTCGGGATTAATTATTATATTCAGTTATATTGAAATTAATTTACTTGAACTATGATTAATCCTGACTCGAGTGTTTTATGTTTTTGCATGGAACGCTTGGGTCAGACCCGAGCAATGCAGATTTAAAGGTTACGGCTTAGGATTTGAAGGCTGGCAAGATGGGGATTCTAAAGACACGAACTCTGAAGTTTACCAAACAGTAAATATTTTCTCGTATTCAAGTCGTTTTAAATTTCCGCTGTAGAAAGAAAATCTTGTATTCAAAATTTTGATTTTTATATAAAAGGTTTATTCTATTGTTCAATACTGTGTCATTTATTTATTATGTATTTTATGTGTTAATTCTGTTTTTAATCTCTATAAGCTAAATACGCTCCGTCAATTTGGACGTTTTAATTTGGTTTAAATACCGAATTGAAGCGGTCAAAAAGGCGGGACGTTACAACCTCCTATGGGGAGGGTTTATTACAACCTATATCCTTTGACATACATCTTTTGAATCATGTCGAAGGATGTGGGTAGTCTAGGTATATGTAAAGCATGTAGGGACTGAGATAACAAGACATAAATAAAAATATTTTATAGCAAAAACAAAATGGCATACTTAAAAAATTTCTGAAAAGTGTCATTTCATTGATCATAACTGGATAAAATGTCAATACGTTATAGTCTCAATATTACTATAATATCAGTGTACATAGCATATATAAAAACATCCTCCTTAAAAACCTAAATACATTAAATAGAAAAAACTGGATAAATTGAAAATGAGAATAAATAAGAATGGAGCGTCCATGCAATACTCCAAGCCTATTAAGAAGAAGCTACTTCCTTACATGCCTATGGTGGGGGAGAGAAAAGGAATGGATGAGACACAAAAGTCTAATGGATGAAAAACTAACTACCGTAAAGAGAAAAACTATGAGATAATAATCTCAAAAGTTGTTCTAAGTGTTATAAAGGTTTTCTCTGTGTGCTTGTCTTAAAGATTTTACTTAGGTTGATTATTTTCACTAAAGTTCCTACTATAGAAATATAGTTCTTCTTAAGAAATTATTCTTTATACTAACCATTGATCAATTTATTACTCTCTACCATGAACCTACTATGGTAGCCGATACCCTTTACACCAAATTGAAATCCGCCTAGTTGAGAATCATGATGATGGGATACCCTAGCTACTGTGGTCCATTATTTCCAGCACCTAAGCCATTTGTGTACCCTTCATACAGATAGACATCTACTTGCGAACCTACATCGCCCTATTTTCTGCATCGATGCATGCATGCCCAGTCAATGTTAGCATGCACTGCCTCCAATTCTTTCTCTATTGGGCCACTTATTTCCAACGCCTGCTTGTGCCGTTTGCCTTTGAATAGGTCCTGAAGCAATAATCTAGTTGCGCTCCTTGCTCAGCTTCCACCACTGAGTTTTGAACTATTGGCAACGACTGAATTACACTTATAACGTGTTTCTTTTGTATCTTCTTCGCATTAGCATTGATTTTCACAAATTTTATATGTAAATTGATTAGAAAATTGCCACGGACACAATAGTGAAACACCCATAGCTAAATTCTGATAATTTAATTAACCTACTTTATAATTTAATTAATTTTTAAATTGACTTTTAATGTTACAGTTATAATGTTAGTCTTTTAGTTCCTCTATTTACTCTTTTTATAATGTTACCGTAAATGTTTTCTTTAATTCTATTTATTACCTTGTAATGTTATATTTTCATAACATTAGCTTTTAATATTCAAGTCTATTAATTACTAATTCATAAATTTCGGGTTGTTATAAAGCGTCAAGGAACAAGCCTGTAGACTAAGTCGATAAGCATATTTGCGACAAGGATCAAGTCGAAAAACTTTATTAACCTTGTAAATAGAGGCGAAAGGGTGCAACAGAGGGGGTTGAATCCTGAAGCCTCAGGGGCACTTACTCTCATTTATTCTTTAGTTCAAAGTTGTAAACCTTATATGGGATCGAGGATAATTGATTTCGCTTCGAGGGCCTTCTTTCCATCTGTGTACATCATCAAAAGTAAAATAAAGAGTTCACTAAGAGTTTTGTTCATTAATTCTTGTCTTCTTAATCTTGCATATTGGGAATGGCTATTGGGTGTTATCCACATATTTGATCAACCCTTATCAATTGGATTGAAAAGCCTATTTGTTATATGTTGACATTCGCTAGAGCTTATCAACTTGGCAAAAAATCCTTGCTGAACTTTTCTGCTGATTCTTATCTACTAAACAGTACATATAGGGTCCTTCCTACTTGTTAGATGTGGTCTTGTCGATAGAATCGACAACCACTATCTGACTAACATTAAAGTCTACTAGCTCGATAATCCCTATTCAATAGAGTCAACAAGCTTATATCCATTTTAAAATTTCTTGCTAATAATAAGTATTAAGAACTAAAAATGCCTGTGTTAATTATATGAATTGAAAGGATGTTTCATGTTTTATACATTGATATTACTTTTCCTATTATGTGTACATTATTACAAGGCCCTAGGTTTGCATAGCATATTGTGTAAGTGTATGCCTTATGAGTTTATGTATGCATGATAGAAGAAAGACATGAGTTGAGTTAAATGTTTCATACATGTTATTAATAGATCATTATTTTTTATAAATATTGTGGATATTTGTCTACATGTACCAAAATACATAAAATATTAAATTATGTTGAATGTAACTGAATATATAAAATTTAAATATACTAATATTTCCATATTAGATAGTGTAGGGGGAAACCTATTTTAGGTTGTTTCGTACTAACATGGTTTCTCGTAAAAACTAGAAAGAGTTGTTCTTGAATAATAAAAATATGTTATTTCTTCATGGTTCATACATATGCTAGAACATATAACATAATTAACCAAATGATGAATACTGTAAGATCTAAGGAAGCATCGTCTTTCCCTTAAATCATTAAACATAGCATTACTTATGATGTGAAGAGTTAAATCTATACCTCTATTGATGAACACTAGATTTTATATAAAAACGTATAATGGAAACAGAATACTTATATATTTCAAATATTGAACAATAGAAAAATTAGTGAAAGGATTGGACTCAACAAAATGAGCAAGGTCAAAAAAACTTGATGGATCACATAATAATTTATTTTCTAGAAAATTGGTCTTTGAATAATCTAGAGGAATATGCATTAAGCCTTAAGTATGAAAAAAATGTAATGAGTATTTTTTGTATCCTAACATTGCAATAAGACTCCTATTTTTGATTTGACGTGTTTGATAGCATTTTCGGCGCTTGCAATCATTTTTAGCATTGCTTTTAAAGTGGACTAGATGAGATTTTCGTCTAACATGGTTTTTATGCTTTCTTTCTTTTATTTAATCCGAAACCATTTTTTGGTTGAGCTTTCGATATGTACTTCATGGATTGTATTATTTATTATGAGTTCGAGTTTCTTTGCTTTATATCATCTGGAGCCAGTTTTTCGTGGTGCTTTTGAAACACACTTGATAGGTTTGTTACTTATTACAAGCTTGAACTTTTTTGCCTTTATATAAGTCATAACCTGTTTTAGTGATGCTTTTGAAACGAATTTGATGAACTCTACCGTTTGAGCTTATTTGCTTCTGTATACCTCATATCTAGTTTTGGTCATACATTTGAGAAGCACTAGATGAATATACTGACTTATCTTTCTTTGAGTCTAGTTGTTGTTTTCATATTCATAACCAGCATTCGTGACGCTTTTGAGACGTGCTTGATGGATTTCATTGATTTATTTAAGACAACGTCTTATTACTCAATCCATAGTCCATACTAATGGTGACTTTGAGATGCACTCATGATGAACCATGTTACTTATTCTATAAGATTGGGCATTTTCAAATAAAAGGAAAGACAGTGAATTCTGGAATAGAACGATGAGTCAGCAAAACATTTAATTATGGATAAGTTTGTCCTATACCGAGCCACGTCACATTGCCATAGTTATATTTTGCTTACCCGGAATAATGTATTTTACCATTATATTCAACTGTATATATATTAGGTCTTTCTGTCCTATTTTGTATCAATCAAAAACAATTTCTTATTGAATAAAATAACAAGCTTTATAATTCTCTCAACTGTAGTTCCTCCTTCTCATATGTTTCTTCAGCTTTATTAACTTGGTATCAGAGCTAGCAACAGCCTAATGTCTACAACGATTCAAGCTGATTGAAATCAAGAAAGAACCATCGTCACCTGGTTCTTTACCCATCTGAAATTAAATCCCATCATACAATCATCACCTACAATACCCAAAACCATATTAAAGTTCTCGAAAATCCCCAATTCAAAAGGCAACGAAAGTTCTCACCACTTACCTGCTTTTCATGGATTCGGGTCTGTGATCTATAATCATGTCTGAAGAGAACTCTGCTACTTCCAACATCAATGCTACCATGCAATCTGCCGAACAACTAATCAAGACAATCATCAGCCCACAAAACCAATTAATCACCATCCAACTTGAAGAAACTAATTATTTATTGTGGAAACTGTCGTGCAAGGTTATGGATTGGAAGGCTACTTATATGGCACGCTATCAACTCCAGTAAGATATATAACTAACAATTAAAACAGAGTCATTAGCAACGACGAATATACAAAGTATCGTAGACAGGAAAGACTCATCAGTGCATGGCTGTTGTCATCCATCAGTCCAAGCGTACTCTCTCAAGTCATAGGCTGTAAAACAACAAGTGATATATGGCTGACTATGGAGAAAGTATTCAACTCACAATCGGCTGCAAACTCGCTATTTTATAAAAGATAACTACAAAACTGTAGAAAAGAAAATCTAAGTATGAGAGAATACATATCAAAAGTTAAAAATATATGTGATATGTTGAAGGCTGCTGGCAGCAACATAGATGAAGCTGAACATGTATTGTCATTACTAAATGGACTGGGAGACGAATATGAAGCCATAGTAGCCGTCATAACATCACAAAAGGCAACACTGCCACTGGACGATGTCTGCGCTATACTACTCTCTCACGAAGCAAGAATCAACAACAAAAAGCCATCAGAAAGTAAATACTCGCTGAACTTCACTACTAGCAATAGAGGGGAAAATCAAAGTAATAGGTACAACGACACTGGTCAAAGAGGTGGTTACAATAACACTGGTCAAAGAGGTGGTTACTCTAATCGTGGACGAGGACGTGGCAGGTGGAGCCTTAACAACAAACCTAAATGTCAAATTTGCGAGAAAGTTGGACACACTGCTGTGAAGTGCTACTTTCGATTTAACTCAAACTATGCACCAAATCAAGGTAACAATAATCAAAGAGGAAGAAATCCTAATGTCAACATGGTTGTGTCTCAGACAGAAGGGATAAATCAAAACAATAACAACAGAGCTTATAATCAAAATGACAAAGCCAAAGGAGAAGATATTCATGACGACAACTGGTACACAGACTCGGGAGCAACAAACCACATCACTAGCAACTTGGAAAATCTTAATCTCAGAAACAAGGAGTATCGAGGTAATCAAACCATAAGCTTGGGTAATGGTAAGTGCGTAAAAATTTCTCACACGAGAAATGCTATAATTAATGGTAAAAAACAACTATATTTAAATAACCTACTTAGGGTACCCAATATTAAGAAAAATCTGATAAGCTTATCACAATTTGCAAAAGATAACAATGTTTACTTCGAATTTTTCCTAAATATTGCTTAGTCAGGGACATACTGACCAAGGAAATTTTATTGCAGGGGAACACTATTAATGGACTTTATCAGTTTAAAGTTGATGGTCAAGACAACAATACTAAAAAGAAAAGATGCTACAATTCTGTCATGCTACTTGAAGAAAATAATAGAAGTACTTTTGATAAATGGCATTACAAGTTAGGTCATCCTAGTGTAAACGTAGTCAAAATATTTCTTAGGAATAATAAAATTGCTTTTGATGATATATCTTATCCCTATGTTTGCACTTGTTGTCAAATGGGCAAAAGCCACAAACTACCGTTTATAAATTCTTTAACTAACTACACACAACCATTTGAATTGATAGCTACTGATCTATGGGGACCTGCCCCTGTTTGCACCGACTTTAACTACAAGTATTACATTTCATTTGTGGATGCTTGCACTAGGTACACCTGGATTTACTTTCTAAAAGAAAAATCTGACACTTATGCTACTATTGTTAATTTTTCTAATATGGTTGAAAATCAGTTCAATACCAAAACTAAAGTGTTGCAATCTGATGGTGGCTTTGAGTATAAAAACCTATGCGAATTCTTCAAAACTAAGGTAAATATACACAGAACCACTTGCCCCTACACATCTGAACAGAATGAGTTAGTAGAAAGGAAACAAAGACACATCGTGGAGACTGGACTTAATTTATTGGCTCATGCATCGCTGCCACTAAAATTTTGTTTAGAAGCTTTCAACACTGCCGTGTACTTAATAAATAGAATGCCTACAGCAGTATTGAAAGACTTAAGTCTCATTGAAAACGTATATAACATCAAACCAGACTACCAAAATCTTAAAACTTTCGGATATCTGTGTTTCCCATACTTAAGACCATACAGCACAAATAAAATAAATTTCAGATCCAAACCATGTACATTTATTAGATATGCTACAAAGCAAAAAGGATACAGGTGTATAGATGAAAATGGCAGAATTTTCATTAGCAGATATATGGTATTTAATGAAGATGTATTTCCATACAGAAGTTCAGACATCAAAACCAAAAATAAAGTAATCACCAGTAAGAGTAGCATACCTATCATACTATACTATACAGACTCTCTAGCAGGTACTAGCAAAGCAGTGGCTGCTGAACGCAACCAAAACTGCACTACCGGATCAGTTACACCCAATACCAGCAATGAAGAGCCAATCAGCCTCGCTAGCTATTCACCTGAAAGACAACAACAACAAGAAAATGAGAGCCAAAATATTGAAAGCGACATCAGAATTACAAACAACAGCAATATGCCACTCAATCAAGAGAGCCAATCAGAGACAAAATCTCCAACAAATATTGGGCATCCAATGATAACCAGGGCGAAAAGTGATTTTTCTAAACCAAAATTGCTCACAACAACTATCAACTCAGAAGAACCAGTTACATATCAACAAGCTGCACAATATGAAAACTGGAGAGAAGCCATGGACAAAGAGTACAAAGCTCTGGTGAATAATCAAACATGAGAACTTGTTCAACTACCAACCAACAAAAATTTAATTGGTTGCAGATGGACATATAGAACAAAAAGAAATCCAGACGGGTCTTTTCAAAGATACAAAGCAAGGTTGGTAGCTAAAAGATATACACAAGAATATGGATTTGACTACAATGAAACATTTTCACCTGTAGTCAAACCAGCTACCATAAGACTAACTCTCATGATTGCTCTCACTAAACAATGGAATATAAAGCGCTTAGACGTCAACAACGCATTTCTCAATGGAGTGTTACAAGAGGAAATCTACATGCAACAACCAGAGGGCTACATTCATAATCCAAATTATGTATGCAAACCGAAGAAAGCAATTTATGGTCTAAAATAGGCTCCTAGAGTATGGTTCGACAAATTAAAATCAACTCTAGTGACACAGGGATATCAGCCAACTAAATTTGGCACTTCATTATTCATCAAATCAAATAATTACTATACA
Source organism: Allium sativum (assembly GCA_030737875.1). Lineage (NCBI taxonomy): Eukaryota > Viridiplantae > Streptophyta > Magnoliopsida > Asparagales > Amaryllidaceae > Allium > Allium sativum. Next base: position 655,437,724 of record CM060923.1, read on the forward strand.
ACATATGTACTAATATATGTTGACGACTTAATTGTAACAGGGAACAATGAAGGTGAGCTAAAGCAACCGACTCAGTGTCTAAATGAGCAATTCTCAATAAAGGATCTTGGGCAGTCTATCATATTTTATGGGATTAGAAGCCCAAAGAAGATCAAAAACAGAAATGGTTCTTAGTCAAAATAAGTACATAACTGAACTCCTGATAAAGACTAATATGCATGAAGCAAAACCTCAACCAACACCCATGATATCTAGTCAGCATCTCTCTAAAAACAAGGGAGAATCTATAAATAATATAAAGGAGTATAGAATTGTTGTGGGAGCATTGCAATATGCAACCATAACATGACTAGACATTTCATTCAGTGTTAACAAAGTTTCACAATTTTTGCAGGATCCAAGGAATGAACACTGGAAAGCAGTAAAACGAATACTGAGATATTTAAAGGGGACTATACAGTATGGCTTAACAATAAAAGGAGGAAAAGAGTTAAATATCACAGGATTCACTGACTCAGACTGGGAAGCAGAACGATGATAAACGATCGGTAACAGGGTACTATATCTATATAGGAGACAATCTAATATCATGGACATCGAAAAAGCAACCAAAATTTCAAAATCAAGTGCGGAAGCGGAGTATAGAAGCATTGCCAACGCTACATCATAAATAATATGGTTGCAATCAATATTAAAGGAGCTAAATCTATTAAACAATCAAAAAGCAACAATCTGGTGTGATAATCAAAGCTCGATATACATGACAGCTAATCCAATTCAGCACGCACGAACTAAAAACATAGAAATCAACATTCACTTCGTTCGAGAGCAAGTAAAGGAGGGAAAGCTACAAGTAAATTACATATCGTCTTACCATCAAAAATCAGGCATACTCACCAAGGCTCTCTCAGCTAAAAACTTTATCAGACTACGCGACACCCTGAATATCAGGCCAATCGACAAAAAATCAGCGTCAAGTGTAGCTAACTAGCAACCATAACTTTAAATCGACAGTTAGAAGCCAAATATTAAAGTTGCAGTTCGAATGACAAGGGAGAGAGACCCAATTGAGGCTCATAGTTCGGATCCAACACACTTAAGTCAAGTATAAAGTGAACGGAGAAAAGATCAGAAGCAAACTAGGGTTTGTCATGGCCAACCCTAGGTTTGAAGGGGGGAAATAAAAGGAAAGACAGTGAATTCTGGAATAGAACGAGGAGTCAGAAAAACATTTAATTATGGATAAGTTTGTCCTATACCGAGCTACGTCACATTACCATAGTTATATTTTGCTTACCCGAAATAATGTATTTTACCATTACATCCACCTGTATATATATCAGGTTTTTCTGTCCTATTTTGTATCAATCAAAAACAATTTCTTATTGAATAAAATAACAAGCTTTATAATTCTCTCAACTGTAGTTCCTCCTTCTCATCTGTGTGTAACTTTTTTTCTTATAGAGACCATGCCATAAATGGTGGTGCTTGAGTGAAACACTTTATGAACTCACTTGCTTCATCAATATGAAGGTGGATCATTTTCTATGGGAGACTTGGGCTCTTTAGAGCATTCATTAGTTCCCAAGATAGGAGCACGACCATTAAAAACGCATATTTATCAAGTAGTTTGTAGAAATTGAAAATGTAGTACTTGTTGTAAAATCTCAACCCATACCTTTGCAGTACAAGTAAAAATTCACTACTAAAATAATGTTTTGAACTCACTTCTCATGCATCAAGTTAACCGGAAAGTATTAGCATATATATGTATGAAATTTTCTTTTTGTTCAAATTATTTGTTCTGATCAAAGTCTTTTGCTCGTTTGTTCTTTTACATTCTTCTTTAACAAAGAGTAACAGTACTTATCGAAGGCTATTTATTGTATATAGTGCTGTCAATGGATACCCGAAATATCTGAAATTTGTCCGCATCCGCATCCAAAAAGCGGATAAATATCCGATATCCGGGAAAGCGGATGCGGATATAGACATATCCGCATTCGAAAATTACCCATTCTCTTTTTTTTTTCACGATTATAGCTTAAATTATGTGTATTTTAGCATAATTAAATATGCTAATTTATTTGCAAAATTAAAAGTCTACTAAATGCATGTTAACTGCTCAAAATTATATATTATCATCATATTTATTTATTTTTAGCACTTTAGTAATTAATTAGATTGAAAAAGCTTAATATTAAACTAAAAAAATTCATTAATATTCACTGATTTATCGATCGTTAGCGGAGCGAGTAATTATCCGATATCCATCTGTATCCGCGGATACGGATATCCGATATCCGAAAATGGTTTTGGATGTGAATACGGATATGACACCATCTGCATCCGAAAGTATCCGTTGACAGTCATAATTGTATAACTATTTTTACTTCCTCTCATTCCTCCCTTGATGAAAGCGGAAAAAAAAAATCTATGCAAAACTAACACTATTCTTCATCTTCACACTTTCCTTAGAGATGAAATTTGGCATTTCAATTACTCAAAACTCACGAACATTGAATTTTATACAGATAACACTATTCTTAATTTTATAAATTAAATTAATTTCATCCAAAAGCATAATTGTTTGGAAACCTGGACGGATGGCAGCAGTGCACATGATAGTACACGCATGTGCTCTTTTCGTTAACCAGAGTAAAAAAATTCAAACTCTTCTCTTTTTCTCTTCTTGTGCACTGCTAAAAGAACTCACTCTGTGCTTTCTAACGCCATAGCATATTAGTCAAAATGAAAAAAACTAAATGTTTTTAGTTTCACATGGTGGTGTGATGTTAAAAGCAACATATTTTGTGTTTTTGCCTACCACTTCTTGATATTAAAAAACATAAATCGAGGTTTTTTTAGCAGCACACCTCTTCTTCATTTTTCTTTCTTCCTAACATAAGTTTGTTTAGTAGTGTAGCCCTAAGATTACAAAGAAATATACATATATATGATCTTTACTACAAAATATCATACAATTTAACATTATACTCTTCATAATAATATCTGACTATTTAAAAGACTGTCAAATGCGTTAATTTGACTTTCCTGAACAGTTAAAACCGCTGACGTGGAATTTAGGCATAATGGATAGTGTTAAAATGTAATGTACTATTATTATTAGATTCTTGGTCATTGATTAAAATATGTACAATAAAACGATATATACTCAGACTTGCTGGAATGGTAGAATTAAACGTTTGTCTTTGGGTCGTGATATGACAGCATGTCTGAAATCAAACATTTTATACGAAAGGGCCGTTTTCTATGTAAAACAAATATGATGGATCCAAAAAATAAAAAAAAGACAGAATAATGAAATATAATAATTATATCTATCAATCTATCAAAATTACACTGTTTAAGTCAGAAATTTAACATTAAGAATGCGTTCTTTTTTGAATTAAAACAGACAGATTTTTAGAAGCAAATGAGAAGGATCCTTCTTTTGAGGAAAAAGGCAACGCAAAAAAAAAAAAAAAAAAAAAAAAAAAAAAAAAAAAGAAAGAAAGGTGACGAACCGATAAAACGTAAGGTAATTTTAATACTGTATTTATGAAATCCAGGCAAAGTGAGGACCATTAAACGTAAGGTAATTTTTATTCTAATCTATGGTTTTAGTAAATTAATCCACCATTTTATTTTAATAAATTATTGCACAACTATTTTGTAAGTTAATCCACGAATGGATTAACTTAAAGATTTCACTCTACCATCTTTTACACACAACACTGCATTCAAATTATTACGAGTTAGAAGTGGAACTTAGTTTGTAACACAGTGTTGATGAGATAATTAATATGAGTTTTACTTTGAATTTTCTCAAATCTGATATTGTTCGAGCGCTTATTCTTCATTTTCCTGTTTAATATTTATCCTATCTGAGTTAGCTTAATTCCTGCATCCGAACCATTCTTTTATGCCACCCAATAAACTACAATTAACCTTTTAGAAACAACCTTCAAGTCATATCTCTTCCTCCACTTAAACTACTTACTATCATTACGTTGAATTACTCCATTTAAACTTGGATTTAGATTGTAGGATTTCAAAAATAAGAAAAATGAACATACCCAATGGATCTTCACACCAACATTTAAACTTGGATTAGATAAGATTTCTTTTAATTAACTAGCAAAATGAATATCTTGTGATAAATTCTCTTAATAGCAAACCACCTTTAACGCATTTTTTAATTATTCAATTTCATTAGATGCACCTGTGTCTAAACGTGAACATACCCAACGGATCTTCACACCAAAATTTAGCTACAGATATAGCAAAAATAATAATAATAAAAATAAAGAAATAGTACGTAGCTTCTTTGTATTTTACTATTTTTCAACTACTTTAGCATATGCTACAGTTTTATAAAGTGAATAATTTTATTCCCGATCCCAACTTTTAAAATAGTGGGCAACTGTGCGTGCTTGGGATCTTTTGGCCTCTTTGTATGTGAACTTGAATAAATATCAAAATCAAATTATCTTTCACCATGCAACACGAAAGAGAGAGAGAGCGCACAAACATTTTATAAAGCTACGCTTTAGAATATGGCCTTTCTACAAAAAAGGGAACATGCTAATTTAATGTATTTGTCCTTTTTTTTTCTTTGACCCTTTGGTGCTATGTATGAGTTGCGCGCGCGCGCGCGTGTGTGTATATATATATATATATATATATATGCAGGCATGCATACCAACTCCACGTGCTGCACGTATTTATGCCACACCATTCCTTAAGGAAAAGTAGTTATAGTAACTAATTAATATGAATTTAATTAGCGAATTTTGAAAAGGTAAAAGTACACATTTTGAAAATTTTGGAATTTGACCACAAACCTAAAGGGAATCCGTAAGAAATGTGTTTTATTGATAATCTTGAATGATCGAATGTACAAGTGAATGGGACTATTTATAAGTGCATAGTCCATGTAAATAAAGCTGATACATGCGGAAACATATTGGGCTTAGCCCAGCCCATCTACGTGTGAAAAGATAAAACAAGTAATAACCGATCAGTTGTCTTATTAGCCACCCTAAAAAACATCTAGGGTTTTCCCTTTTCTGTCCGCGCCGCCATCTTCTCCAACCTTCAAATCTTCTCTAAATTTCACGAAGTTCTTCACCGAGAGGGGTTTCGTGAGTGCGTCTGTCTTCTGAAATTGAGCTGGCACATGATTCACATTCAATTTTCCGGTGGTTGTCAGTTCTCGTACAAAATACAGATCAATCTCGATGTGTTTCGTACGAGCATGCTGAATAGGGTTAGCTGATAAGGAGACGGTGCTCAGATTGTCACACCACACAGTCGGTCTTTTGCAAGGAAGAAACCCTAGCTCCCCAAGCAAGGAATTTATCCACATGACTTCAGCCGTGACACTCGCTACAGATCTGTACTCGGCTTCAGTGCTGGAACACGATATGGTTGGCTGCTTCTTGGAACACCACGAGATTGGATTTGGTCCCATGAAAACACAATAACCAGATGTCGATCTACGATCATCTGGGTCAGATGCCCAATCAGAATCAATGTAAGCTTGTATGGTTAACTCTTTGCAGGTTTTTAAAGTGATTCCATAGTTAATAGTACCTTTTAAATACCTTAGGATGCGTCTAACAGCAGTCCAGTGCTCATTTAGGGGTGCTTGCATAAACTGACACACCTTATTTACACTGTAGCGGATGTCTAGTCTAGTCACAGTTAAATATTGTAATGCCCCTACTGTACTTCGGTATTCTTTGATGTTATGAATCACTTCCCCTTTGTGTTTGGATAGTTTAAGATTACTGGTCATAGGGGTAGGCATGGGTTTAGCCTTATCCATTCTGGTTTTGGCAAGTAGTTCAGATATGTATTTACTTTGGGACAGTATGATTTCAGTTTTGGACTTCTGAATGACTTGAATACCCAGAAAATAGCTTAAATTTCCCAAATCCTTGATTGAGAAAGTTTAATTTAGGAACTGAATTATTTTGTTCACTTCTTTCTGATTGCTACCTGTTATCAAAATGTCATCAACATAGACTAGTATGTAAGTGACTTTTGTTCCATTTCTTTTGATGTGCAAAGAACTATCTGACTTAGCAGTTACAAATCCCAGTTTCATAAATGTTCCTTTTAGTTTGTCATGTAAGAGAACCCCGAATTATCACAAAACCAATTGGCAATGTGAAGGGTGAACTCATTATAGTTATACAGGATTCATTTTACAAATTCCCCAATGTGGAACTTGTCTCAACACGCCCCCGCACGTGTGGCATATCATGAGCCTAACACGTGGACCTCTATATTGGGTGACGTGGATAAGTGTGGCATTGTGCGCACGAATTAAACCCGCTCTGATATCATGTTAGAGAACCCCAAATTATCACAAAACCAATTGGCAATGTGAAGGGTGAACTCATTATAGTTATACATGATTCATTTTACAAATTCCCCAATGTAGGACTTGTCTCAACATACCGAACTCTTGAGGCTTGTTTCAACCCATAAATTGCCTTGTTCAGTTTGCATACCAATTGTTCGTTTTGATGACTCTTGTATCCCTCTGGTTGTTCCATGTAAACATCTTCTTGTAATTCTCATTTAGGAAAGCATTACAAACATCAAGCTGTCTTATATACCAGTGTTTATGTAGGGCAATACTAATAATTACTCTCACAGTTGTATGCTTGACCACTGGAGAAAAAGTTTCTTTAAAATCGAACCCATATTCCTGTGTATACCCCTTTGCAACTAGTCTTACCTTGTGCCTTAGAATGCTCCCATCAGCTGCTTTCTTTAGTTTATAGGTCCATTTACAGCCTATAATGTTCTTATGGTTTGGTGCAGTAACAAGATTCCATGTTTTATTTTTGATTAAGGCATCATATTCCTCTTTCATGACATTTTTCCACTTTTCACATTTTACTGCATCATTGAAGTTGACTGACTCTCTGTCACTGATGGAAGTAGTGTATATCTTAGGCTTAAATATCCCATGTTTTGCCCTGGTTATCATGTGATGTTTGTTTTGATCATGCTGTTCATCTTCACTGCTTGACTTGCTTGTAGTGTTGCTGTTGTCATCAGTAGGATTTGCATCTGTGTTTTCAGAATCATTATTGTCATGGTTCATATCATCATCCCCAGCTAGTGAACTTGCTGGACTGTAATCTGTCCTTGTGCTAGGTATACTGCCTTCATCATCATGCTGTGTTTGTTGTTTGTAATTGCACATCATATCTTCAGTTAATTCTGGCAGTTGTATGATTTTCCTCTCATCAATGACAATCTTATTAGTTGTTTTAATTCCCTTTTCTGCAAAAGGAAAAACATGCTCATCAAACACAACATGTGTAACGACCCAGATTTTCGGCCGTTTAATTTTGAATATTTAAATTTGTTTTAAGAATTTTAATTGAATTATATATAGGAATTTATTAATTAAAAACGAAGTTTGAACGTATAATATATAATATAATATAAAACGAGCTCGAAAACGCGCGGCAGTTCGTAATATAGAATTTTGAACTTCAACCGAGTATACAGGATTCGTTATAAGTCGGATTTCTATGAAACAAGACACGTTGGAATCGTATTGATTTTAATTTTCATATGAAAGAGAAAAATCTAGATTTCGTGTTATAATTTGTTAGTTATGGTCAAATCAAATTTTGAAATAGTCGCTGTGGAAATCGTTATTTAAATTATACGTGTTAAAATAGCCGTTTTGCAAACGGACTCAGATTTCGACGAAATCAGTTTCATTGGGACCGTATCGTTAAATTATTGTACGGTGTTGAATTGCGTGGCAAATCGATGTCGTATGTGACCACGGTAGCCGTAAACGCTCGTTCAGTGAAATTAAATTAATTCAACTGAATAAAGGGATATTAGAGTGTAACTTGAACAAACGATCAAATCAGGCCGCGAAACCAGTTCCGGTGAATTCGTAGCATCGGATATAGTCAGGGTAGGTATATAGTTTGTTATTTTTAGAGATCGGCAAATTTGGTGTTCAGAAGGGCAGTGTGGTACGCGTCAAAAACAGTCTACCGGGGCAACAGTCTCAGAATGCGACGAAACTAGTGCCGTTGGGTTCGTATCGAAAAGTTATTGTCGACGTTCGCAGTTTCGAGGTGATTTGATTTATCTGGTGATCGTGAAAAATTTAAACGTGTGTTCATTTCTGGTTTTATAAAGGAAATTTTTTCATACGATGTCAGAATGCGACGAAACTTGTCCCATTGGGTTCAGAATATCTTTTTACACCAAGATTATCCTTTTTATCAGTAAATAGACTGTTCATTCATCATTAGTGGAATGAAATAAACCACTGCACCAATTTCATGAATAAGAACAGTAGACAAACACATATACAACGTCTCCTATGAAAAATACAGTGTAAAATAATCAATATTAAGCAAGCTTCTTTATCAATTATTACTTGTCATTGCCACCATTTTCGTGACCTCATATAATTGCAGCATAAAGGTAAGACAAAATATCGTATAAGTATGAAGTAAACAATAACGATGGCAAGGAAATATTTGTATAATATAGTTTAGTTACTCGTTTGCCCAACACACTTCCTTCGTTCTTTTATATTCAACATATAAAATAAAATTTTCCATCTTTTCTAGAAGGCTGCAGTACCGTGCTCACCACGGTTTCTAAACCGTGCTTGCCAAGTAAATTAGAAAACTTGCGTGCCAAACCAAATGATGCCGTGCCACCCAAATTACTACTTCTTTAAATGCTGCTATTCCCAATTTCTTAGTCTCTTCTCATTTTCAGGCTCCAATTTCGTTCTAATTGTTTCAGTAAATAGCGATGGTCATGGCACCTCAAATTCTAACGCCTCATCCCCGAATTTCATTTCCCCATCGCTGTTTCTATTGCAAATATAACTTCTTCGAAGATTCAAAATAAAAATCAAAATCAAATAAATTACTAAATCTTTCAAAGTGTATATGCTTGAGGGTGTCGTACGGTTCGAGGGAGTAGCCGCAGCATTCAAGGGTGCGAGGCAAGGTCTGGGAGTTGCGTAAACATGGGGTGTTTTGTATTTTCTGGGATTAGAAATTTGCGCTGGAAGAAGAAAGGGTTTTGACATGATTATGAGATAATGCGGTCATGGGTTTTATGGTGAATGGGATAGGAAAGATCCGCCATTTCGGGTGTGTTTACAGGGAGCAGCGGAAGGAAAATGTGTATGGGGACGAGTTGGGTACAGTGAGGATTAGACGTGGGGTATAATGGTCTCGCTGGAACCCAGGTGCAAGTTTTCTGGAATTTGTCTTGGGATGACTTACTGTGAGAGTAAGGGAATTGAAGTGGGAACAAGGGATGAAGGGGTTCGTTGGTGTGCGATGGGTTCTGGTGCATGGTTGGTGACCGTGAATTCCATACAGGTGATTGGTTGTTGACAAGTGAAGGAAAATTTGGCCACTGTGTCAATAAAACGGGGGCATGATAGAGAAGCAGGAGTGGAAGGGAGACATTCCGACGTACGGTGTTGGCACAGGCGAAGTGATGAGTGGAGAAATGAAGATGTATTGTGAAAATAAATAATATAAACACTATCGGCCATGGCAACAAAAGAAAGAGTCCGAGTATATATAATTGAAACGAAGGGAAAAGGGCGGTATCGCGTGAATGAAGCTAATCGGGTTTTAAAACTTGATTTAGAAGGATAACGAATCGAATGCCGCCGGATTTGTTGGAATTGTAACAACGTCGTCTATGTTATGGAACTGGCACGGTTGATAACGGAGCAACTGGAATTTCGTGACAAAAATCAGATGCCTGTTGGTTTTAAAAGCAGAATCGTCAACTGCGAATCGAGGTGAGTAAACTCACTTACTCCCTCTCGTTTATATTTTAATATATAACCGAGTTTTAAATATTTTTATAATGTGCAATGATTGATTGATTGAATAGTTGGTAAATTTGGTTGAATTGGTTGATAGGATTACACCATTAATTGATCATTAGATCTGATATTTCATTTTGATGTGAAATGATATTTTTGATGTTATTAACATCTGTGGATGCAGGGAAACAGGTTGGAGGGATCCAACTGGATCCCTCAACATTTTATTTACTGTTTTATTTGATGGTGATATATGTTATGCTACATTATCCATGGTTGAATTTGTGTGTTTGATTTACCCTGGCCTTAGGAACCTGGTATTTTAGATACCGTAAAATATCATCGAATGTGAAAAAGGAAATTAGAATTTAAAAGTAGAGTTTATTTCCAAATTAGAAATAATTTCTTTTTCATTGAGTTGCAAATGGAAACCTATTCCATTGGGTAAACCAAGAAAAATGTTATAAATAAAGATATAAATTAAGTGGATCATTAACCATTGGATAAATAAAAAGGTGAGTTTAAATATGAATGTATATTTGAAAGTGAGTATCGGTTTTGAAACCAATATTTGGAAATGGATCCGAATTTAGCAAAGTACAGAGGAAAGTTTAAAGAAAGATTTTCAAATGCTTAAAATAAAAGAATAAATAGTTTAAAACAAGGAAATATTTTGCAAATAAAATGTATATAAAAAGGGGATTTATAGAGATCGAATTAAGTGGTTAGAAGAACGTATAGTTTGTAAATATGTTTAAAGAAGAACTTGAATTGTTTAAAATAAACAAAGTTTATAAATGAACAACGGAAGCGTGTGCGTCGCACACGGTATTTTATTCAAAACAGCAATCATAACGCTGTTGTTATAAGAAATGCTTTTATAAAACTAAACAGCGATTTTAGCGCTGTTGTTATAACAGATGTTGTAAATCTATACAGCAATTTTAGACACTGCTGTTATAAATGTCTTGGTAAATCTAAATAGCAAATTTTAACGCTGCCGTTATAATAACTGTTTTAATAGCAATTTTAATGCTATGGTTATGATAAGTGTTTTATAAGGCTAGATAGCGGTTTTAACGCTGTTGTTGAAAGCAATGTTTATAAACCAAACATTTGAAGACAACAATTATAAAGTTATCGTTATAATCAATATTTTTATAAAGAAGGTGTGTTCGTAGGTCAAATCCGAGAGTCGCGTAAGCAATGTTTGGTTTAAAGTTGTGAGCTCTGAATATTTCAAAGTGAATGATAGCAAGGGTTGGTTAGTGGTATCGTTAATTAACGAATGATTTATGATTTAAGTCATAATAACGATGTTTATAACATCAGTAAATTCAAAGGATTTAGAAATGTTTTCTAACTGGAGTAAAAGATATTTCCTCAATAAAGAAATTATATATATTGGAAATGTTTTCCGATATTCAAGTTAGAAAATAAAAGTCATATTAAAGTTATTATATTTCGGATGCAGGGAAGTATAACACCATTGTTATAATCAAGTGATTCCTGAAAAGGAAGTGGATTCATAATCGAATCCGAGAGCAACGTAAGGAAGCGTGTTAAAGGATTGGAAAGATGAACCTTGTCTATTTCGAAGTTAGAAATGTTGCTCAGTTAAGGTCTGAGAGGTAATTATACCCCAACTTGATTGACTTCGTTTTTAACTAAGAAATGGTTAAGGTTCGATAGTGGAAAGTGGTTAAGTGGAAACCAAATGAAGGAGATTTGGCATAGTGATGTTTATTCAAACATCTGTTTAATCAAATGAAAGTGATTTGGGAATGTTTTCCAAATGAGGAGCAGAATTGTTTTCTGAATATAGAAACAAGAGATGGAAATGTTTTCCAATGGTAATGATATATATTTTCTAAATATAGTGAATAAGAAACATTAAACAACAGAAATAGGGAAATGAACGAATGAATGAAATGATGATTGACCGATAGAATTTCCATCTGGAAATAATATCGTTGTTTGTACACAGACATGTTTTCATTTGATAGTTAACTCACCGACTATCAAAGTTTTGACCATTTTAACGTTGTTAATATGGAGAGACCGGTTGGATTATTATCCAGAGAACCACTCCGTATTGGCATAAGCGTTGCGAATCAAGTATGCTGAATATATTGAAGACGGAGTTGTGCAAGGGCTATCCTGTTTACAGAATAGTGCCTTCGGTTTGTCCAGTCCCAGGACAAACGTGTATGGACGAGTGTCTGACAGAGTATATCCAATAGATCGCATAAGTTGATCTCTTCAAACGTACTTACGTTTGGTGGCGGAGGAATTCGTTTCTCTTAGCTGTATACCCGTGGTATTTTTGGTGAAATCAATTTGTGATTTGGCGGGTATGACGATGTGGCATTCAAAGTAATGGAGGTGTGATCTGTCAAAAGATACGTTATGACCTCGAGCCTCATCAAACGGGAAAGGACAAAAAATCGGGCAGGCAGCATGGCTATGTGGGTCGCACCCATTAGGATGTATGATCACCTATCTAGAGAAATTCCTTTTGTTCTTAAATCTATCGATGCTGTCCCTTATCGGGAGACGGTTGCTGATCCCAACCGTCGGTGGTATACATTCGATACACTCAAGCGAAATGAGTGGTCGGTCATGTGTGGGCCGGGTTGCAAGATGTTCTTGTTGAACCCAGTGTATTCGTCTCTAGAGATACACTATCGGAAGGTGGTTCCATACCTTGTCAAGTTGGAAATCCAATCTCCAATAAGAGCCCTGGGGTTTTTGATTTAATAATATATATGGAGCGTGAGATGCAAGCGTTCCGCTAGATTCTACTTATTTGATTTAGACATTATTATAATATCACTGGATTTGATATCAAAATATTTTTGGGTTATCGTAAGGTAAAAAACCATCCGTGTTTATGTGTGGATTGGTCTTACGATTATCTTTTCTTTCGAAAGGATTTTGGAAGTTAAACAAATGATTGGAGTTTACTCACACCAGTCCCATGACTGACCCAGAGTTTATTTTGTTTGTTTTCCCTAAACTCTTGGGTGCCCAAATTTGTACGGGCAGTCAAGTAGTCGGGATTTTTCAGATTCACTTGGAGGAGCTTGAAGCAGGAGGCTTCACCAGTTAGCTATAGACTATCATATTTTCCGCTGTGTACTATGTTGTATCTGGAAACAGGTGTTTATAACTGTTCCAGGAATAATCGTTGTGCTCTGATAATGGTCTGTATATACAAATACTGATTTGTGCTTCAAAGTTATATTATCTAATATATTTTATTCGTTCCGCTGTGAGTTTGTTATCCTCGTTTTCTCCTATTCTAATATTTCTTTCTTTCTATTTCTCATCCTCTAACTTCTTTCTAATAATGGTTCGTATTTCTGTGCAATTTGAGTTGGACGTGTGGTGTTATTAGTCGACTCAAAGGGTACGGATTTGCGGGTCGTTTCATTTGGTATCAGAGCTGAAGGTTAAGTTGTTACCTTGGCTCTGTGGCGTGACTCAATAGAGATGGGGTTAGTAATACTCTAGATTGAGTTTGAGTATATATATATATGAGCGCGTATTTGTAAATTCGATATAAAATTTGTTTTATATTGTGTTGACTGGTTTGTTGAGTGGTTTATGAATTCTGGTCGATACAGGAAGTACAACCGTATCGATAGGTGTTTCTAAACTCTCGAACAGAACAAATCGACATGGTATTGTTTTAAAGATGGGTAAGCAATATAATTTTGGCCAAAGGATATTTTGATATAAAAGTGATAATTTTCTGAAATTATCGAATGTGTTGATTGTTGTTAAAATCAAACGAAATTATGAAATATTGAAATGGTTATATAACCAAGATAAACTAGAAATAAATTCAAACCATAATTTGAATTTAAATCCCGGAAGTTTTGAAAATATTCCTTGAAATATTTTAAAGGTGATATAGCATTGGTTTGAAGAGATTTTTGAATTAGAAAGGTTTTAAATGGATTTGAAAGTAATTAAGCATTGAAATCACTTCAGGGGCGAGAAAATAGTACTGATAATGGATCGCGACATTATCGATATTCATTTTCAAGTTCCTAAGTGACGGATTGCTACCATAGTAATTTGGGAATGAAAAATTTGTTTGAAAATGACAAGATGATTTAGAAATTCAAATGTATCGAATTGATTTGATTATAAATATATGTGCAAACTAGTTGAAATAAAACCCGGGAATTTGAATTCTAAAGATTTAAAATTTAACTTGTCTAAGTTAAATAAGTTGAAATGGTAAAAATGTATCAAATGGATGGAAATTTAACTTAAGTTAAATGGAAATTGAAACTCAAACCGAATAAGTGGATTGATTCTGAAATGGAGATCAAGTGGAATCGATAGAATGGATGTGAACTGATCAGAAATTGATTAGAGTTGGAAGTTGTATTGATTTGAGACCAAGTGGAAATGATATATGTATGCTGAGCAGATATAGAATGGAAGAAAGTGCAAGAGATAGAATTATACCCGACAAAAGGTACATGTTTACAATATTGTTTGGGTTGATGATTTTATGAGCCTATGAGGCAAGCCACTAGGCTTTTTGTTTTTCTTTTGGATTGGAAAAGGCCTAGAAAGGCGAGTTGTGGTTGTACCGATTGAGCTGTGCAGTGGAGATGCTGCCGAAATTTTTCAGAATTTAAAGTGTTAGAAAATTTTCAGAATTCTTGAAAATGTTCGTTAGTAAGAATAAATGAATATTTTTAATTGAAATAAATTGGCCCAGTTAAACTAAAGTAAGAAGTGAACGAAAGGGATTTGTGGATCGAGTTGATAGGGTATGTGGTGTCTTTTCCTACCTTAGCAATTTCGAGGACGAAATTATTTTAAGGGGGAAGGAATGTAACGACCCAGATTTTCGGCCGTTTAATTTTGAATATTTAAATTTGTTTTAAGAATTTTAATTGAATTATATATAGGAATTTATTAATTAAAAACGAAGTTTGAACGTATAATATATAATATAATATAAAACGAGCTCGAAAACGCGCGGCAGTTCGTAATATAGAATTTTGAACTTCAACCGAGTATACAGGATTCGTTATAAGTCGGATTTCTATGAAACAAGACACGTTGGAATCGTATTGATTTTAATTTTCATATGAAAGAGAAAAATCTAGATTTCGTGTTATAATTTGTTAGTTATGGTCAAATCAAATTTTGAAATAGTCGCTGTGGAAATCGTTATTTAAATTATACGTGTTAAAATAGCCGTTTTGCAAACGGACTCAGATTTCGACGAAATCAGTTTCATTGGGACCGTATCGTTAAATTATTGTACGGTGTTGAATTGCGTGGCAAACCGATGTCGTATGTGACCACGGTAGCCGTAAACGCTCGTTCAGTGAAATTAAATTAATTCAACTGAATAAAGGGATATTAGAGTGTAACTTGAACAAACGATCAAATCAGGCCGCGAAACCAGTTCCGGTGAATTCGTAGCATCGGATATAGTCAGGGTAGGTATATAGTTTGTTATTTTTAGAGATCGGCAAATTTGGTGTTCAGAAGGGCAGTGTGGTACGCGTCAAAAACAGTCTACCGGGGCAACAGTCTCAGAATGCGACGAAACTAGTGCCGTTGGGTTCGTATCGAAAAGTTATTGTCGACGTTCGCAGTTTCGAGGTGATTTGATTTATCTGGTGATCGTGAAAAATTTAAACGTGTGTTCATTTCTGGTTTTATAAAGGAAATTTTTTCATACGATGTCAGAATGCGACGAAACTTGTCCCATTGGGTTCAGAATATCTTTTTACACCAAGATTATCCTTTTTATCAGTAAATAGACTGTTCATTCATCATTAGTGGAATGAAATAAACCACTGCACCAATTTCATGAATAAGAACAGTAGACAAACACATATACAACGTCTCCTATGAAAAATACAGTGTAAAATAATCAATATTAAGCAAGCTTCTTTATCAATTATTACTTGTCATTGCCACCATTTTCGTGACCTCATATAATTGCAGCATAAAGGTAAGACAAAATATCGTATAAGTATGAAGTAAACAATAACGATGGCAAGGAAATATTTGTATAATATAGTTTAGTTACTCGTTTGCCCAACACACTTCCTTCGTTCTTTTATATTCAACATATAAAATAAAATTTTCCATCTTTTCTAGAAGGCTGCAGTACCGTGCTCACCACGGTTTCTAAACCGTGCTTGCCAAGTAAATTAGAAAACTTGCGTGCCAAACCAAATGATGCCGTGCCACCCAAATTACTACTTCTTTAAATGCTGCTATTCCCAATTTCTTAGTCTCTTCTCATTTTCAGGCTCCAATTTCGTTCTAATTGTTTCAGTAAATAGCGATGGTCATGGCACCTCAAATTCTAACGCCTCATCCCCGAATTTCATTTCCCCATCGCTGTTTCTATTGCAAATATAACTTCTTCGAAGATTCAAAATAAAAATCAAAATCAAATAAATTACTAAATCTTTCAAAGTGTATATGCTTGAGGGTGTCGTACGGTTCGAGGGAGTAGCCGCAGCATTCAAGGGTGCGAGGCAAGGTCTGGGAGTTGCGTAAACATGGGGTGTTTTGTATTTTCTGGGATTAGAAATTTGCGCTGGAAGAAGAAAGGGTTTTGACATGATTATGAGATAATGCGGTCATGGGTTTTATGGTGAATGGGATAGGAAAGATCCGCCATTTCGGGTGTGTTTACAGGGAGCAGCGGAAGGAAAATGTGTATGGGGACGAGTTGGGTACAGTGAGGATTAGACGTGGGGTATAATGGTCTCGCTGGAACCCAGGTGCAAGTTTTCTGGAATTTGTCTTGGGATGACTTACTGTGAGAGTAAGGGAATTGAAGTGGGAACAAGGGATGAAGGGGTTCGTTGGTGTGCGATGGGTTCTGGTGCATGGTTGGTGACCGTGAATTCCATACAGGTGATTGGTTGTTGACAAGTGAAGGAAAATTTGGCCACTGTGTCAATAAAACGGGGGCATGATAGAGAAGCAGGAGTGGAAGGGAGACATTCCGACGTACGGTGTTGGCAGAGGCGAAGTGATGAGTGGAGAAATGAAGATGTATTGTGAAAATAAATAATATAAACACTATCGGCCATGGCAACAAAAGAAAGAGTCCGAGTATATATAATTGAAACGAAGGGAAAAGGGCGGTATCGCGTGAATGAAGCTAATCGGGTTTTAAAACTTGATTTAGAAGGATAACGAATCGAATGCCGCCGGATTTGTTGGAATTGTAACAACGTCGTCTATGTTATGGAACTGGCACGGTTGATAACGGAGCAACTGGAATTTCGTGACAAAAATCAGATGCCTGTTGGTTTTAAAAGCAGAATCGTCAACTGCGAATCGAGGTGAGTAAACTCACTTACTCCCTCTCGTTTATATTTTAATATATAACCGAGTTTTAAATATTTTTATAATGTGCAATGATTGATTGATTGAATAGTTGGTAAATTTGGTTGAATTGGTTGATAGGATTACACCATTAATTGATCATTAGATCTGATATTTCATTTTGATGTGAAATGATATTTTTGATGTTATTAACATCTGTGGATGCAGGGAAACAGGTTGGAGGGATCCAACTGGATCCCTCAACATTTTATTTACTGTTTTATTTGATGGTGATATATGTTATGCTACATTATCCATGGTTGAATTTGTGTGTTTGATTTACCCTGGCCTTAGGAACCTGGTATTTTAGATACCGTAAAATATCATCGAATGTGAAAAAGGAAATTAGAATTTAAAAGTAGAGTTTATTTCCAAATTAGAAATAATTTCTTTTTCATTGAGTTGCAAATGGAAACCTATTCCATTGGGTAAACCAAGAAAAATGTTATAAATAAAGATATAAATTAAGTGGATCATTAACCATTGGATAAATAAAAAGGTGAGTTTAAATATGAATGTATATTTGAAAGTGAGTATCGGTTTTGAAACCAATATTTGGAAATGGATCCGAATTTAGCAAAGTACAGAGGAAAGTTTAAAGAAAGATTTTCAAATGCTTAAAATAAAAGAATAAATAGTTTAAAACAAGGAAATATTTTGCAAATAAAATGTATATAAAAAGGGGATTTATAGAGATCGAATTAAGTGGTTAGAAGAACGTATAGTTTGTAAATATGTTTAAAGAAGAACTTGAATTGTTTAAAATAAACAAAGTTTATAAATGAACAACGGAAGCGTGTGCGTCGCACACGGTATTTTATTCAAAACAGCAATCATAACGCTGTTGTTATAAGAAATGCTTTTATAAAACTAAACAGCGATTTTAGCGCTGTTGTTATAACAGATGTTGTAAATCTATACAGCAATTTTAGACACTGCTGTTATAAATGTCTTGGTAAATCTAAATAGCAAATTTTAACGCTGCCGTTATAATAACTGTTTTAATAGCAATTTTAATGCTATGGTTATGATAAGTGTTTTATAAGGCTAGATAGCGGTTTTAACGCTGTTGTTGAAAGCAATGTTTATAAACCAAACATTTGAAGACAACAATTATAAAGTTATCGTTATAATCAATATTTTTATAAAGAAGGTGTGTTCGTAGGTCAAATCCGAGAGTCGCGTAAGCAATGTTTGGTTTAAAGTTGTGAGCTCTGAATATTTCAAAGTGAATGATAGCAAGGGTTGGTTAGTGGTATCGTTAATTAACGAATGATTTATGATTTAAGTCATAATAACGATGTTTATAACATCAGTAAATTCAAAGGATTTAGAAATGTTTTCTAACTGGAGTAAAAGATATTTCCTCAATAAAGAAATTATATATATTGGAAATGTTTTCCGATATTCAAGTTAGAAAATAAAAGTCATATTAAAGTTATTATATTTCGGATGCAGGGAAGTATAACACCATTGTTATAATCAAGTGATTCCTGAAAAGGAAGTGGATTCATAATCGAATCCGAGAGCAACGTAAGGAAGCGTGTTAAAGGATTGGAAAGATGAACCTTGTCTATTTCGAAGTTAGAAATGTTGCTCAGTTAAGGTCTGAGAGGTAATTATACCCCAACTTGATTGACTTCGTTTTTAACTAAGAAATGGTTAAGGTTCGATAGTGGAAAGTGGTTAAGTGGAAACCAAATGAAGGAGATTTGGCATAGTGATGTTTATTCAAACATCTGTTTAATCAAATGAAAGTGATTTGGGAATGTTTTCCAAATGAGGAGCAGAATTGTTTTCTGAATATAGAAACAAGAGATGGAAATGTTTTCCAATGGTAATGATATATATTTTCTAAATATAGTGAATAAGAAACATTAAACAACAGAAATAGGGAAATGAACGAATGAATGAAATGATGATTGACCGATAGAATTTCCATCTGGAAATAATATCGTTGTTTGTACACAGACATGTTTTCATTTGATAGTTAACTCACCGACTATCAAAGTTTTGACCATTTTAACGTTGTTAATATGGAGAGACCGGTTGGATTATTATCCAGAGAACCACTCCGTATTGGCATAAGCGTTGCGAATCAAGTATGCTGAATATATTGAAGACGGAGTTGTGCAAGGGCTATCCTGTTTACAGAATAGTGCCTTCGGTTTGTCCAGTCCCAGGACAAACGTGTATGGACGAGTGTCTGACAGAGTATATCCAATAGATCGCATAAGTTGATCTCTTCAAACGTACTTACGTTTGGTGGCGGAGGAATTCGTTTCTCTTAGCTGTATACCCGTGGTATTTTTGGTGAAATCAATTTGTGATTTGGCGGGTATGACGATGTGGCATTCAAAGTAATGGAGGTGTGATCTGTCAAAAGATACGTTATGACCTCGAGCCTCATCAAACGGGAAAGGACAAAAAATCGGGCAGGCAGCATGGCTATGTGGGTCGCACCCATTAGGATGTATGATCACCTATCTAGAGAAATTCCTTTTGTTCTTAAATCTATCGATGCTGTCCCTTATCGGGAGACGGTTGCTGATCCCAACCGTCGGTGGTATACATTCGATACACTCAAGCGAAATGAGTGGTCGGTCATGTGTGGGCCGGGTTGCAAGATGTTCTTGTTGAACCCAGTGTATTCGTCTCTAGAGATACACTATCGGAAGGTGGTTCCATACCTTGTCAAGTTGGAAATCCAATCTCCAATAAGAGCCCTGGGGTTTTTGATTTAATAATATATATGGAGCGTGAGATGCAAGCGTTCCGCTAGATTCTACTTATTTGATTTAGACATTATTATAATATCACTGGATTTGATATCAAAATATTTTTGGGTTATCGTAAGGTAAAAAACCATCCGTGTTTATGTGTGGATTGGTCTTACGATTATCTTTTCTTTCGAAAGGATTTTGGAAGTTAAACAAATGATTGGAGTTTACTCACACCAGTCCCATGACTGACCCAGAGTTTATTTTGTTTGTTTTCCCTAAACTCTTGGGTGCCCAAATTTGTACGGGCAGTCAAGTAGTCGGGATTTTTCAGATTCACTTGGAGGAGCTTGAAGCAGGAGGCTTCACCAGTTAGCTATAGACTATCATATTTTCCGCTGTGTACTATGTTGTATCCGGAAACAGGTGTTTATAACTGTTCCAGGAATAATCGTTGTGCTCTGATAATGGTCTGTATATACAAATACTGATTTGTGCTTCAAAGTTATATTATCTAATATATTTTATTCGTTCCGCTGTGAGTTTGTTATCCTCGTTTTCTCCTATTCTAATATTTCTTTCTTTCTATTTCTCATCCTCTAACTTCTTTCTAATAATGGTTCGTATTTCTGTGCAATTTGAGTTGGACGTGTGGTGTTATTAGTCGACTCAAAGGGTACGGATTTGCGGGTCGTTTCAACATGTCTTGAAACATATAACCTCCCACTGTCACTCAAACACTTTTATCCTTTCTGGTTCTCTACTTAACCAAAAAAGGTGCGAGGAGTTGATCTCAGGTTTAGTTTGTGTCTGTTATAAGGTCTTAAACAGGGAAAACATAAGCAACCAAAAGTTTTTAGTCCAGAGTAATCTGGTTTAACCCCATACATCATCTCATATGGGCTTTTGTACTGTAAAATTTTGGTAGGCATTCTATTAATTAAAAACACTGATGCCACAAAAGTTTCTGACCAAAACTTTAGTGGTAGATGAGATTGTGATATCAGTGTAAGCCCTGTTTCAACAATGTGCCTATGTTTTCTCTCTACAAGACCATTTTGTTCTTATGTGTGTGGGCAGGTCATTCTATGTAGTATACCCTTATCATTAAAGAATTTCTTTAGTGGCTTAAATTCACCGCCACCATCTGTTTGCATAGTTTTCACAGTGTAGTTTGTTTGCTTCTCAATGAGAGTGACAAACTGTATTGTTGTATTGTATGCATCTGATTTACTTTTGAGCAGATATATCCATGTATATCTTGTAAAAGCATCTACAAAGGAAAGATAGTACCTGTACCCATGATCTGTTTTGATTGGAGAAGGCCCCCATAGGTCTGCAGCTATTAGCTCAAGTGGCTTGCTGTACTTTGTGTCAGATTCAATAAAGGGTAATTTATGACTTTGCCTATTTGGCAATGTTTGCACTCATAATGATCAGGTATGTTTTTGCAATCAATTTTATTTTCATTCAAGACATGTTTAACAGTTACATTAGGATGACCCAACTTATAATGCCAATCATTAAAATTTTTGTACATATCATTGTTAACAGTCACAGTTTCAACATTGTAACAATGATTTCCATTATCAGTAGCATGTCTGAACTTCAATTTCTTGAACTTGTACAGCCCTTTATCCAAACTACCCTGTAGTAATATGTCTTTGTTTAGTAAATCTCTAACTAGGCAATATTTTGGGTGAAACTCAAAGTACACACGGTTTTCATTAGCAAATTGTGATACACTGATTAAGTTTTTCTTAATCTTGGGTACTCTAAGTAAATTATTTAAATAGAGTTCCCTTTTTCCATTGATGTAACCATGTCCTATATGTGATATACTAATGGTTTCACCATTACCTATCGAGACAGAATACATACCTGAGTAGCTTTTATTCCCCAGATTTAGATTCTGTAAATTGTTGGTCACATGATTTGTAGCTCCAGAGTCTGGGTACCAATCATCGAGATTATGTCCTCTGACTTGCTTAACTCATCACTGTTTGAACTTTGTGACTGCATCCTTGATCCTTCAGCATTTGTCCTCTGTTGTCCCACTTGTGTCACATTAACATTTGGTCCTCTTTGATTTCCTTGACCTTGCTGATTGACATTGTATTCAGTGTTAAACCTGAAGTAACACCTACTTGCAACATGTCCAAATTTCTCACAAATCTGACATTTCACCTTGTTGTTATTATTGAATCTACCTCCTCTGCCTCTGCCTCTTTAGTTAGGATTGCCACCTCTGAGAAACTGATTTTCTTGTCTATTGTTTTGACCAGTGTTACCTTTCTGTTGGCCTTTATTTCTTGATGTGGTGGCATAGTTGACAGAAAGCTCTGATTGATTTCTTTTCTATCAACTCTTCCTTCATGTGCAAGAAGCGACGAGTGCACATATTGTAGGTCAGTACAACCTTCTGTGAGGCTATAAATGTTACAATTGACTCATAATCTTCATCTAGACCACCTGTGATGTAAAGAACTTGTTCGCTATCACTGATAATATGCCCAGTAGAATTCAGTTTGTCACACAGTGTTTTTATCTTGGTAAGGTAGTCAAGCATGGACATTTCATCTTTCCTCATGCATTGTAGTTGTCTTCTATACAACATAACTCTTGCGGCAGATTGAGAGCTGAATATCTGTTCAATGGTGTTCCGTATAGCAAATGATGTATTGCATCCTATAACTCTAGATAGCATGCTTGCACTTATTGATGATATCAGCCATGAAACAAGAAGACTGAGGAATTCTGATTACTCACTTTAAATTGAGTATCTGTTTCCCTCCTTTTCCTGCTAGGATTGGAAATCCTGTATTTTACATATCCATACGATTGAGTCCTTGGGTTTCCGAAATAGTGTAATGTAAAAAGAAGTGCTTCGAATCATTGCTATTTGACTCGGACCTGTTCTGAAAAAGTCGAGGTATTTCGAATTGTTTGTTGACACGGGCAAAGTAAAGGAAAATATCTGAAATGATTTCAATATTGGACCTTGGACATATAATAGTTACGAATTGAATCTCTTTTAGAAAGAAGATCTTTTGCATTAAACTAAGTAATGGGATTTATTGATATTATATTTCATTTATTAGATAAGAAGCTGTATATACGGTTAGATTTGTCTTGTTTCTGAAATCTTAAGTAATCTTGATTGCTGACTAGATTTCCATCTTTGTCGTGAATCATAGCTGGTGGGATGATAACTATACTTTTGATGAAGTCAAGGAGTCCATATCCTCTTAGCGCTGCTTCCACCTGAAACTTCCATAGCATGTAATTATCCTCGTCGAGTGGGATGGTAATTATGTGACTCTTTGGTTTTATCAGAGGGAAGTCTGGTGTAGGAGGCATAAAAGGGGGGTTGGTTCCAGAATTGGCAGAACTGAGAGCTTCATTGTTTCTAGATGCTGCCATGGTGATCAGTAAGAGCAACAGAAGAGAATTCTTGATGGAGTTGAAGGTTCTTGGACGGCTGAAGCGCTGCAAAGTGTTGTAGCAACTGGATCTTCAATGATATTGAGATTCTAGGATGGCAAATTCATCAACTGATGATGAACTTTGCAACCAGGTCTCAGCCAGATGATGACTGAATGTCAGATGGCCAAGAATTGCAGCCAAGAAGAGAGAAAATGATGAAATTTCTCTGATTCTTTCTCTTGGCGAGGCAATTACGATCAGGTATGACAGATATGAAACAGAAACTAGGTCAGAGAAGGGTGTATTCTTCAATGATGATTGCTTTCTGAGAAGAAAATACACTCTCTTCTCGATCTGAAATGAGAAAATATGATTTTGTAATTTTGTTTTTGTGCCGTTAGGCTTAAAGCTCTGATACCATAAAGGAAATCTGTAAGAAATGTGTTTTATTGATAATCTTGAATGATCGAATGTACAAGTGAATGGGACTATTTATAAGTACATAGTCCATGTAAATATACATGCGGAAACATATTGGGCTTAGCCCATCCCATCTACGTGTGAAAAGATAAAACAAGTAATAACCGATCAGTTGTCTTATTATTGTGTTCGTTGATTACTGTGTTAGTAAGTTTTAGGATCGGAAATAACTATATATAAATATGGTACCTTAATTAACTAAGATTGATTGATCGTTGATAATAAGTTTTAACATTTAAATTAACTCGTAATATGCCCAATCAGTTAATGTACGAAATTAAGAAGTAATGTATGCAATCAATTAATCAAGTTAATTAATTTTTAACTTATGCGATTAATTAACGAATGAATATAACTACTTACTAGTATTACCGCACAACGGTGGGAAAACCGATCGTTAATGTATAATATAAAAAAAAAGAATTTTATTAAGTTATATAACACAAAATAAAAAAATATTTGATAAATTTTATTTAAATAATGACACCAAACCTTGAAAAGCACAGTTTCTCAATTTATAATTATGAAACAAAAAAAAGGAAATGATAGAACGTCGCAAAGTTTGATAAAAAGAAAGACGTTTATGTCAATTGATTTTGCAAATTTTAATCATTTATCTATAAAAATTCACCTTTCTTCACATTTTTTTTAGAAAAAAATTAGCAATGCAAATAAATTATAAACATTGTTTTAATAACTTTACCATATACAACCCACAAATTATAGACTGATGGTTTAGTAATTAGAAAGCAACTGATGATAATTATTCTAGGATTAAGTTCACTTATGAAATTTTATCTAATGCTATTATGTTAGCAATCTAAGTTAAAATTCAAAAGCAACCTTGTTTATGGATATGGCAACTTGTTATGTTATTACTCTTAACAAAATTTACTAGGAGCCGTTGTTTCCATTATAGACGATACCATTTCAAAACGCAATCATCATCAGAGTTTTAGAAAATACATGTTACATACTGACAAGCCACAAATGTTGAGATATAAAGCTCATCCAGTTAATAAAAAGTTCTTTATATACATGTGAATGTTTCTCTAAAAGTGGAGAATTAGTTAATGTATAAATGATAACAAATTGAACAGGAGAATTAGTTAATGTAATCAACTAAAAGTGGAGACTAAGTTCTAAAATATGCAATTAACCGGAAAGATAAATTAAAGGAGGAAACATATTAATTAAACACCATAAAAAAGCAAAGAATACAACTTGTGTATCTTTTTCTATAGCATTAAAAAGTTATTGGTTAAACATTAATTAGAGGAAACTAATAACATTAAGCATATCTTTGCTATATATATATATATATGTATATGTATATATATATATATATATTTTATAATTCAAGTGCTTTATTTGCCTTTGCTGAACTCTGAGATTACCTCTATTTCCAAAACAATCTATTACCAAAAATAAGTTTTACCACGATGCTATCAAATATGAACTTGAGTTTATTACTTTATTGGAAAGAAAAATTTTGTTCTCTCTTGATTATATAAATCTATCTATAGATCTTGCCGCTCTGCAACTCCTATAAATCTGATAATCCCATGGTTGATACTATATAATCGAATATATCCTAATTCATCTTATAATAACTTACTTTTTACCAGCTCTCTTGGAAACAAACCAAGTTACCCTTACCATAAATGATTTGTTTTCTTACAAATTCATCTTAATATTGACAAATCTAACAAAACACCGGTTTAGCAAATAAGTCAATATTATATCTCCCATAGACAAAAACAAATTAGCTGGGGTAGGGGTAACCGGTTTGTTTCCAATGAGAGTTGATGAAAAGTAAAGTAATTATAATTGAACCTTATACAATGTGGGGATAATTTAAATTTCCTTCCAATAAACTCAAGTTCATCTTTTGATAGCATCATAGTAAATCTTATTTTTGCTTATAAAGAAAATCTCACAATGCAACAAAGACAAATGAAGCACATGAATTATTATTATTATTATTATTATTATTATTATTATTATTATATATATATATAAGGAGGGTTCCGCTACACCTCTTATATTGCACGTGAACTCTCCCTCTTAATCTCCACCATCCATTTTCCCATTCATTCTCTCTTTTCATTTCAATATTATTTTTTAGTGGGATGAGAAAGAATGACTAGAGGAATGGGTGGTGGAGATTAAGGGGGGAGTTCATGTAATAACCCCGAAATCTGAGCCAATTTAAAAATTTTACTTTGGCAATTTTAGTGTTTTTTGAACATTTAAAATGATTTATTTTAAATAATAACAACGATAAATTTATTTTTAACAGAATTAGAATGTATATATTTATATGAATCGTCGTTAGAATATAATTATTTATTTTTAATTATAAAAGGAATTGAAAATGGCATGGTAGTTTGAAAATTTGATTTCAAATTTCAAATGAATGTACAGGATTCAAAATAAACGGGATTTTAGCGAAAGCAAGAATATTTGAGTCTATTTGAAAATATCTTTTTAACGGATCCGAAAAATTGAAATTTCATAGCGGGAATCAAAAGTTACAGCTGGTATCAGAGCTTTGGTTAACTCAAATCTTTGGGGTGTAACTATTTAGAACATAATAAAAGACTAATCAGAGGTAGGATTAGTAATATCCTATAGAAAAATCCTCATTAGAGATAGAATCGGTAGCATCCTAGAATGAGTGACTCATTAGAGATGAGGTTAGAAATGCCCTAGAACTTAAGCCATAATGTAAATAATGAAAGTTGAGTTGGTTTGTAAAACAACTTTCAGCTCCGTTCCTTTTCGAGGACGAAAAGATTTTAAGTGGGGGAGATTGTAATAACCCGGAAATCTGAGCCAATTTAAATTTTTTATTTGGGCAATTTTAGTGAATTTTGAATATATAAAATGATTTATTTTAAGTAATAACGACGTGAAATTTATTTTTAATAGAATTAGAGCGTATATATTTATATGAATCGTCGTTAGAATATAATTATTTATTTTTAATTATAAAAGGAATTGAAAATGGCACGGTAGTTTGAAAATTCGATTTCAAATTTCAAATGAATGTACAGGATTCAAAATAAACCGGATTTTAGCGAAACCAAAAATATTTGAATCTATCTGAAAATATATTTTCAACGAATCCGAAAAATTGAAATTTCATAGCGGGAATCAAAAGTTACAGCTATTTTATTCATATACACGTTAAAAATTATATTTCAGAAAAGGTCGCTATGGTTGCAGTTCGGTGGCCGTTATTGGAAACCGACTGTACGGGCGATAATAAAATCTGGAAAAATATGGAAAAATTATGTAAAATCATAATAAATGATTTGGAAAGGGTTGGGATGAAATATTCCATATTTGAAAAGATAAAAATATAAAAATAATTTTTATCGAAATGAACTAGTTATTAACTAGAATAATAATTTATTTATTTTTAAATAAATAAATTGGATTTGAAATGTTTTTTTTAAATAACCAGAATTTCCAATATACGAATTGGAATGGATTTGAATCAAAATTATCTCTGGAATATTTCGATATTGGATTCCGTGATTATACGGATATTGTGGAGGAATTTGGAAGATATATATATATATATCCTTATTCCATTACGATATTTGTTGATTTAAAAATTTGATATTGAATTTAAGCCGATATATTTTGTATTCAGAGCCTTGTATTTGATATCAAATTGGATTTTGGGTTTGTCGAGTATAGTGTCTTCATTAACACTATCCTTAAACCCAGTTGAGAAAAGATTAAATCTTTTTATTTTAATGTAATGAAATTTACCAATTAATTAATATATTATTGGAATGGAATAAAAGAATGGGATTTTTGGGTTTATTGTGAATGGTGTTTTAAATAACACTTGTTCTTTAACCCCCATTTAACAGTGAAGAATATGATTTGGAATTTATAATCTTTTAATTAATATTTATGGAATTTTCCAAAGTAAAGATTTCCAATTTAATATATTAAATTAGAATTAAATGGAATTCAATTTAGTAATAATCGAAGTGAGTTTCTGTGGAGAAAGACTGTTAATATATATGGAATTTAAAAGGCTTTGTCGTTATTTCATTTATATTATTAGTCGGATACAGAAATTGATATCGATTATATATTAATATTGATTTTCCGTGAAGATTCCATAATTAATGGAATGAGATTTTGGGTTTATCGTGAACCATGTTTTAAATGACATTGGTTCTTTAACCCGGTTGAAGATAAGATTGATTTCTTAGCATTGAATAATCATTAATATTGACTTTTGGGAAGATTAAAACAAAAAGGGGTTTTAATGAATCTTTGATTAGATTGAAAAGTGAATGTGATAATTAAAATTATCAATTCAAGAAAATGATCGAAAATGGAGTACCACCAGTTTTACTCCTAGCGATAGCTAAATCTTTAATTAGATTTGAACGTGAAATGGTAATTAAAGTTACCGATAAGACCTGGTGTTAGATATGGAGTATTACCAGTTTTGCTCCATGGGATGAATAAGTTGGGATTGGGAAATAAAATAAATGATTACTTCGGTGTGGTTCCCTAATCCCGACTAGTTTGGAAAACCTTAATATGGTTTAATATCCAAAGGAAGATTAAAGAATAAATTTAAAGAATTTATCTTTGATGAAATTAATGGGAACCTTTCCCAAAGGAAAAGAATATTTTCATAAAAGAATATTCTGGAATGGAAGGAGGCGTATGATGTGTTGTTATAACACTTGATTATAAGATACGCGAGTTATTCGGAAAGATCGGGTTTATACCCATTCTGAATAACTGATTCGACGATTAGTCGAAGAGATGGAAGACGGTGCAAGACCGACGATCTTCACATCGAATGGATGGGTGCTACTGATGCTCACGATGGGAGTAACTACCTTACATGGGGCTAAAGTGGTAGCCGTCCGGACGTACTTGTTGATTGTACGGATAAGCGAGGAATAAGGTGCCCCCGGTTTCGTTCAGACCCAGAACGAACTTATAAATGGATGGTGTGTCTGACATTGTATTCCTTTATACTGTATTCGTTGATCTCTGCTAAAAAAATATATCTGTTTGGTAGCGGAGAATTTATTCTCTTGCTTAACACCCTTCTCCGAGACGTACGAGCTCAGAGGTTATATATTGGCAGAAATCAGTGGTACGGTATGGATTGATAGTGTGGCATCTAAGATGCAGTGGTCCTAACTTTTGTTGAAAAGCAAGGTTTGGTGGATGATGATCAAAGCGCAACTTTAATATAGCACGGCTTTGTGTAGCGTTAATTCGCGAGCCTCACACCCTGGTATGGTGGTAAATTGATGGTTGGATCAGTATGCTTTTTAGAGGATGGGCACCTTCGTGGTGTCGTGGATTCGGTCGATCGAGGTAAGGGATAAGGCACACCCCCCGATTTCCCTGATGGATAGATTTAGCGGTGTTTTCGCATGTCTACGACGTAAACCGCGATAACTTGTTTTTCTAGATAGTGCGGATGTGCATTACGGTGTTTTCGCATGCCTGCGACGTAAACCGTGGTGAATTGCACTATGCGATCGATCTTTCGAATCAGTAACCACCATTATGGAAATCCAATTTCCAAATACGACACTTTTCGGTTTTGATTGTATATTATATATGGCGACATAGTGGGATGGGGCGCTCATGCTGCCTAGGATTGATACATTTATATTTGAAGTTGTTTTCTTCACTTATAGTAATAATAAAAGATGAAATTTCACGTATCAAGCACATTTGGCTATTATAAGGGAAAACATTATCCTCCAGCTTGCGTTGCATTGTGTGATGGGACCTGGGTCTTATAATAGCTCCATTGTTCTTTATTTAGCATTGCGCTGTTTGTTTTATGCACTGGTATTCTTGGGAGGAAACCCATTCCATGTTATACGGCATGGTCCCTCGATTTACCTAACTTTAAAAATAAAGATTAATAACTGTTTTGGTTCTCACACTAGTCACATGACTGACCTGGAGTTTATTGTTTTAACCTAAACTCCGGGTGCCCTTATTTTCCACACGGGCAACTAGTAGTTTTGGTTTTGCGGATTTATATTCACGGGATCCTGGTTTACAGCTGTAGCGATATTCGGAAAGCTCTGTATCCGTGTATCTGTTTTCAGATGTGCTTTGTATTGTTTTTCCGCTGCTATGTATTTAAATGTAATTTAAAACTCTGATGATTCCTGTTGTATAATATTTATTCATTCATACTCTGTATATTCTTGTATTGTGATGGAATTGTTGTAATTAACAATGAAATGTTCTTCTGTTTTTGTTCTGATTTGTCGTGTTCTCAAAGCAATCCAGGCTTTCCTTTACGGGGAAGTTTGGGTCACCACAGGTTCATATACATAAATTCAATTACCATTTCACATTAAAATCTAATTAAAGATTTAACTATCGCTTGGAGAAAAACTGGTGATACTCCATTCTCGATCATTTCTTGAATTTGATAATTTTAGTTGTTAAATTCACCTTTCAACCTATTTAAAGATTCATTAAAACTCTAATTCAGTTTTAATTTCCGAAAACCATTACTTAATGATTATTCAAAGTTAAGAAATAAATCTTATCTTTAATGGGGTTAAAGAACTAATGTCATTTAAAACACAGTTCACGATAAACCCAAAATCTGATTCCATTAACAATGGAATCTTCACTGAAACAGATCAATATATATAATCGATATGAACTTCCATATCCGACTAATAATAATATAAATGGAATAACAGCAAAGCCTTTTAAATTCCAGATATATTAGTTGTCTTCCTCCACAGAAATTCACTTCGATTATTACCAAATCGAATTCCATTCCATTCCAATTTATTTTATTAAACTGGAAAACTTTACTTTGGAAAATCTTATGAAAAAGATTTACAAATTTAAATTGGCTCAGATTTCCGGGTTATTACAATCTCCCCCACTTATTTTATTGAAGTTTTTGGAAAAAATGGCGGAAACTCTCTCTTCGTCAACGTTGAATGGATCTTGCCTACAACCGATTTCTTATCAATCTTTCTGGAGCAAACCGTATATGAAAGGGAAAAAGGTGAGTTTCATTTCTCGTCCAGATCTGATTTCAATCCATTTCAAGAAGCGCTGTTTTCGTTGTGGTGATTACGAGCATACTGCAAATAGATGTAGTAATGAGAAAAGATGTTATAATTGCGGAGGATTGGGGCATCTAAGTGCAAATTGTGCGGATCCGTCAAAAGAAAATTCAAGCGTGATACAGGAAAGATCATCGGATTTGGGGAAGAACATCTTTAACATTGGTTCTTTGGGTAACTCTGAGGAATTGGTGCGGTCGAAAAATACCAGTGTTGGCTTGGGTTCGGGAAATGAAGTGCGCCATAAGATTCTAGATCCGAGAGGGATTGTTCATGGAATTGACTATATTTACAAAAACACGGCTCCCAAGGAGCTTATCGAGAAGACAAGCATGAAGCCTGGCCTCACTTTCAGGCAGAACCTGATGCGGAATCAAGACGTTTTCAATTCAAATGCTGGCAAGATTCCAAATCTGAGTTCTATCCATAATGCAATCGGAAGGAACTCCTTGCAAATGAAAAAGTTAGCTGTTAGACATTGTTTTAAATGTGGTGATGCTTCTCACATAGCAAAAGTTTGTCGTAACGGAACTCGTTGCTTCAAATGTGGCGGATTGGGGCATCGTAAATTCAGTTGTTCGAGGTGGTTTAGAGGAAAGACTGTTTTTGACTTACTGCACTTTAATTGTTCGAGGATTTGTCACAACATAATCTCAATTCTGGAGTTATATACTGTGGATTTTCGTGGAAAGGACAGTGAAGGGGCGTATTGGCTATTATTACTATTATGCCATTTGGAGGGGTTAGTTGACGGAATTGTATGGAGTAAGAACTTTGTTAATGATGATGTGGTCCCTCCGTTGCCTCGGCCATTGGGAAGAAAAGATCACGCCATTGCTTTCTGCCTCAATCTGTTAAAGTTCCGTAAGTTATACCTTGATTCTAACTTGAGTAATAAGAGGAAAGTTGGTGTACTCTTGGAGGAGACTGTGAAACACTTTGATGTTATAAATACGATCATCAACTGTGATAGAAGTGCTGTTGCGTTCCAGTTTGTTTCAAATAAGGTTTCTGCTCACTTGGATCTTGGATTAAATACTATGCTATTGAGTGATAAGTTGCGAGCAGGGAATATTAACATCAAAAACGCGGATACTATTGTGGATGATATGTTGGTCAGTAATGATTCATTGTCGGTTTCTGATGGGTTCTCAAAGATAGTAAGACATATGGATCCGATGTTATTTGATCCTGCTGTACTTAAATGCTTGGGTCTTCATGAAGACAGTAGGCTGTTAGATTGTTTGGATAGTAAGAGCGAGAGGGTTAGTGATTGGGTGACAGGAGATGACTCATTAGATATGTGTGGACATGAAGCTGTTAACCTCCTGAATAGTATGGTTAATGATGAGGAGTTGGACTGGAAGGTGACAGATGATATTACACTATCGAATAGCTTTGGCTTGTTGGAGAGCTATATGGAAAACTCTGATCATATGCGGCTTGACAATGTTGGGGTCAACATATCTGAATCTGGAAAGAATGAAGGGATCATTCAGAAGACCTTGAGTACAAAAAGAAAAGGATTTAAAGTAAGAAATGCTAAAGTAGGCGGTTATGCAAAAAGAGATGTTAAGGTTGGTGATAACTTGGGGACTTGCTCTTTTGGGGGTGAGGATGAGTTTATTACTACAGAACTTGACAATCTGACAAGGAAAGTAGTGATGATAGATGCTTTCCAATCTAGTCATGACTGTGTCGAGCAAGTGTTTGATGTGAGGGAGAAGTATGTAAGTATGGACTGTTTATGTGTTGCAAAGTTTACTGTTGATAGCGCAGGTGGCAAGGATGGGGGGCAGTTAGTCGTTATGAGGCAGGACGATCCTGTCATGAGTGGTTTTCGTGCGGTGTACGACAGTAGTATTGGTATAATGATTTTGAGTGTTTTGGGCGAGAGACTCTTTTCTTTATTCTTGAGACCGTTCATTGGTGAGTCTTTGTTCGGGCGTGAGGTGGCTCGATCGGAGTGTGCTACAGATGTTGTATCAATCTTCTCAGCTGGTAATACTTCCTTAGATTTTGGTGAAGGACAATCCCTGAGCAGTGATGTATCCACTCCTTCACCCAGGAGGGGGAGACGTAGGAGAGCGACTCCCAGTTCCGGTTTGATTCGTCGCAGTGCTAGGATCAGATATGGTTCATCTTCATCACGAGGTAAGACTTTGAGTCCGGGTGCTAGTAGTAGCAGTACGGATCGAGGCTCAGGTATTTCTACGATTCTTGGTAGTGATTATACTCCTTTTGCATTAGGTTGTCTCTCTACTAGACAGTTATTTCAGTTAGCAAACGATACTGCTTTTATTTTTTCGGATATTGAGATTGATGCTGAGTACATTAGAAATAGAGAACTAGAGCGAGTTTCTTCCTTGAACAGATGAGGATTATTAGTTGGAATGTTAGGGGTTTAAATGTACCTAAAAAATGTTCTAAAATTAGGTCTTTTTTTAGAGATAATCACATTGATATTGTTTTACTTCAAGAGACTAAAATTGAATGTCCAGATTTTAGGTTCTATATTAGGTTAGGTGGGTCTCTTTTCCGTAACTGGTCTTATCTTCCGGCAGTTGGTACTGCCGGAGGAATTATGATTGGTTGGAAAGACAATCAATTTAGATTGGTGCTTGAGTTCCCAAAGTTACATTCTCTTCATATTGTTCTACAATCTCTTTCTGATAATACCTTTTTGGCATCACAAATGTGTATGGTCCCCACACTAAAGAGGAAAGAAGAGTCCTATGGGAAGAGTGTTCTAGTTTTAGGAATATTTCTCCTAATTCTTGGGTAGTGGGGGGGACTTTAGTGTCACCAGATTTCTAGGGGAGAGATCACCACGAGAAGGTGATTTCTCTGATATGGAGGAATTTAATGACTTTATATTAGATAGTAATTTAATAGAGATTCCTCTAGATAATAGATTGTTCACTTGGTCGAATGTCCGTGATAGCCCTTCCTTTGCATTATTAGATAGATTTTTTTATTAGTTCTGAATTAGAAGATAGATATTCAATTTGTAAAGTTAAGGGATTACCGTTTTTACTCTCTGATCATTGTCCTATTATTCTTACGTGTAATTCGAACATTTCAATTAGTAGTTGTTTTAAGTTCGAAAAGATGTGGCTACTGGATCATAGTTTCACTAATCTTGTCTCAATGAAGTGGAAGGCCTTGTTTTATTTTAATAATATTTATAGAAGAAATTCTGCTAAGATTTTTGTGGCGAAGTTAGGAAATTTGAGATTTTTTCTTAAGCGTTGGAATAAATATATCTTTGGTAATGTAAGATTTAGAAAAGATAAGATCATGTGTGGACTGTTAGAGTTAGATAAAACTAGCGAGACTAGGATCCTCAATTCCACTGAGAAAGATAGATACTGTAATCTTAAACAAGATCTTAAACAGATTTTAGAAAAAGAAGAGATCATGTGGAGGCAAAGGTATCGTATACAATGGATCAAGGAAGGAGATAATAACACCATGTTTTTTCATAGTGTGGCTAACAAAAGGAGACGGGCTAATAGGATTCACTAGATTATTGTAAATGATGTAGAACTGTCTATTCAGAAGGATCTTAATGAAGCTTTCACTAGTTATTATAATCAGATTTTCGGTTCTAATTTTAAGAGAAGAACTAATGTCAGATGGAATGACTTATATCCTTCTGATACTAGGGTCAGTCTCATAGATTTGGATCAACCTTTTTTAGAGCAGGAGATTTGGAAGGCAATCAGTGATATGCCTAGTGACAAAGCTCCTGGTCCTGATGGTTTCTCTGTTAATTTTTACAAACAATTTTGGGAAGTTTTAAAATTTGACATTATCGAATTATTTAATGAATTTTATAGTGGAGATCTGCGTTTAGGTAGTTTTAACTTTGCCAATGTCATACTTATTCATAAGAGGGAGGGGGCTAATACACTTAAGGATTTTAGACCAATCTCTCTTATTAAAGTTTCAGTCAAGATCATTTCTAAAGTTTTAGCGAATAGGTTGAGTTGCAAGATGAATGACCTTATTGATGGCTCCCAAACAGCTTTTATTAAAGGTAGGAATATACTAGATGGTGTGGCAGCGGTTCAGGAATATATTAATGTCTGTTGTAAGAACAATATAACATGTGCCATCTTGAACTAGATTTTGAGAAGGCATTTGACTCAATTGATTGGGACTTTATTTGTGAACTATGTCTTGCTAGGGGTTTTAGTGTTAGATGGACCAACTGGATCATATCGTTACTTAGGTCTGGTTGTTCCAACATAGTTGTTAATGGGGTAATGGGTAAGAAGATACAATCCAAGAGAGGACTTAGACAAGGTGATCCTATATCGCCTTTTCTGTTTAATTTAGCAGTAGATGTCTTCTCAAAAATTATTAAGAGGGCAGGGAGTTTAGGTGTTCTAGGTAGTGTTAGGAATGAGGAATTTAATAATGAATTATCGATCCTTCAATTTGCAGATGATACCTTGTTATTCTCTTCTCATCTGCCTGAGCATATTATTGCTCTTAAATTTATCCTTTACTATTTTGAGATGTTATCTGACCTAAGAATTAATTTTGATAAGAGTGCTGTGATGGTCATTAATGATTTTAACAATATTGAGACTTTAGTGGCTAGCACTTTGAATTGTTCGATTATGAAATTTCCTTTTGATTATTTAGGCTTTAAGATAAGACCTTCAAAGCTTAAGAAGGAAGATTGGATAGTTATCATTGATAAGATTAATAACAAATTATCTAACTGGAACAATAGATTTCTGTCCAGCGCAGGTAGGTTAGTACTTGTCAATTCGGTCCTATCAGCCATTCCTTCTTATTGGATGGCTGTGCATCGTTTCCCTAAATGGGTCATTGAGAAGATCGATAGGATTAGGCGAAACTTCCTTTGGAATGGGGATTCTAGTTGTAGTGGTTATAAATGTCTAGTTAATTGGGACATGTGTTGTAAATCTAAGTTGGAGGGGGAGGGGGTCTGGGGATAATAAATCTACATAATTTTAACTCTACTTTGCTAGCTAAATGGTTATGGAAATATAGATGCACAGAAGTAAAGACTTCTTGGAAGTCCATTGTTTCCAAATCTTATTATTCAAGAGGAGAGTTTTTTGTAGAAAATAGTGGTGGGTGGGATAATAGATTATCTCACTTTTGGAAGTCTGTTTTGGGTTGTTTTGACTTTTTTAATGTAGGATGCAAAATGTTAGTTCATTCAGGAAACCTTGCTTATTTTTGGCACGATGCTTGGATTTCTATAGTGCCATTAAAAATTGAATTTAGTGAACTTTTTAACATTAATAGATTTAAGAATGCTTTAATTAAGGATGTTTACAAAGCAGAATTAGATCCTCCGTGGGAGTTTTCCTTTGATAATATTTTAGAGGAAGATTTATTAAGTCAATTGGCCTTACTTAAAGCAAAGTTAGCATTGTATCACTTGGACGAAAATGGAGATTCTATTAGCTGGGGTATGGATAAGAGTTTAGTTTTCACTATTCATTCTATGTATAGTTTTATTAATTTTTCTGGTATTTCATTATACCCCTTTAAATTTCTTTGGAAATTGAATTCTACTCCTAAAGCAAAGTTCCTAATGTGGTTGATCATCCATAAGAAGCTTAATACTATTGAGCTATTAAAAAGAAAAAATGTTATTTTTGATGTAAAATGTTGTTTTTGTAATATTGGAGAGGAGTATGTAGATCATTTATTTTACTCGTGTTATTTTACCTTTTCTGTTTTTAATATGGTTATTAGGATGTTTACTTTTGATGGTTTTAATTCCTTTAGTAGTTGTGTCGATTATTGGAATTGTTATAGGTTACGATTCAATTCCAGACAGAAATACATATTGGATTCCTTAGTAATGTTCATAAGTTGGTTCATTTGGGTTGAGAGGAACCAGAGAATCTTTCATTCAACTTCTATACCTAAGGATAAATTAATCATCAATATAGTAAATTTCTGTTTGTCTTGGATATCTAATTCGTGCAATAAATTATTTGGGGAATTGCAATTTGGGCGTTTTCTATTTAAGGTTAGATTAAACCTGAGCTTATTCATTCGTATTAATAGCTATTTTAGATGTAATAGTCATCGTCTGGGTTGTTGAATTCTTTTTACTTGGGTTGTCACATTCCTATTGTTTGTTTGTTTTTATGTTTTTCTCTCTATACATGTATATATGAATATATGTCTATATATATATGTATATATATATATATATATATATATATATATATATATATATTGGTATATATTCATATATATGTGTAAGTTACTGATAATTTTGTTTCAGTTTTTTCAGATTACAGGTTGTAGAAGTAATTGTGGAGATATTGGAGTTGCTGTTTGGCTTGATTTTTTGATTTGGGTTGGATATATGTATGAGGAGTGGAGTTGTTTGTATTTTTTGGTGATTTGTTACACCAATTGTTATGTGCACATAGTTTGTTATATGTATGGGTATAGATATGTACTTCTTATCGGGTGGTGGCCTTGCCGGAATTCGATAATGAAGTATGATGGGTGGTGGCCTTGCCGGAACTCATCTATCTATTACCCTGTACATTTCTATATGAGTCTCCCGATTTGGGTCTGTATTTGGATTTTTGTATCACTTTATACTTTTGATTATATATATGTGTCCTCTCTTCCTTTTGGAAGATCACACATTTTTTGCTCAAAAAAAATACAATCTCCCCCACTTAAAATCTTTTCGTCCTCGAAAAGGAATGGAGCTGAAAGTTGTTTTACAAACCAACTCAACTTTCATTATTTACATTATGGATTAAGTTCTAGGGCATTTCTAACCCCATCTCTAATGAGTCACTCATTCTAGAATGCTACTGATTCTATCTCTAATGAGCATTCTTCTATAGGATATTACTAATCCTACCTCTGATTAGTCTTTTATTATGTTCTAAATAGTTGCACCCCAAAGATTTGAGTTAACCAAAGCTCTGATACCAGCTGTAACTTTTGATTCCCGCTACGGAATTTCAATTTTTCGGATTCGTTGAAAATATATTTTCAAATAGATTCAAATATTTTTTGTTTCACTAAAATCCGGTTTATTTTGAATCCTGTACATTCATTTGAAATTTGGAATCGAATTTTAAACTACCGTGCCATTTTCAATTCCTTTTATAATTAAAAATAAATAATTATATTCTAACAACGATTCATATAAATATATACGTTCTAATTCTATTAAAAATAAATTTCTCGTCGTTATTATTCAAAATAAATCATTTTAAATATTCAAAATTCACTAAAATTGCCAAAATAAAAATTTGAAATTGGCTCAGATTTTCGGGTTATTACAGTTCACGTGCAATATAAGAGGTATAGCGGAACCCTCCTCTATATATATGTCAAGCGTTTGGTTGTACCCCAAAAATGGAGCACCTCAAATACCTCTTGATTTCCACTACTCATTTATAATAAAGAATGTGAGTGAGAAGTGAGAGAGTGAGTGAAGGAGAAATATTTGATGGAGATTGACGGGCATTTAGGGTGTTGCTCTATTTAGGGTGCTCTCGAACCTGCTTCTCTCTCTCTCTCTCTCTCTATATATATATATAGTAGAAGGATGCTTAATGTTATTATTTTCCTCTAATTAGTGCTTAACCAATAACTTTGTAATATTATAGAAAAGAGATACGCGTGTTGTATTCTTTGCTTTCATAACGTGTTCCAACTAATATATTTTCTCTTTCAATTTATTTTCCCAAATAACTGCATATGTTAGAATTTAGTCTCCACTTTCAATTGTAATATTTATTAGTTCTCTTGATTAATTTCCCCTTCATCAAACTCATTAGTTTGTTATCGTTTATGCATTACCTTCAATTTAAATTCAAATGTTAATAAGTGGTTAAATTTCTTCATTACTTAATTGCGTAAGTTAAAAGTTAAATGTTTTCATTAATTAATTGCAAACGTTACACTTTAATTTCCTCCATTAATTGAATGCTTATGATATAGATTATTTAAATGCTAAAGTTTGTCATCAACGATCAATCAATCTTAATTAATTAAGTTACCAAGTTTATACACATAGTTATTTCTGAAGCTACCTTCACACAGTCATAACTTCGTTGTTCAAACTCCAATCAGAAAACATAATACATGAAAATTCATCAAAAAAGGCCACAAACACAATGATATAAGTTCGTGGCCATGCTCCAACATTTTCAAAATGTCCACTTTTATCATTTTAAAATTTATTAATTAAATCCATTTTAATTAAGTACTATTACAACATGGGTGTTGTAGTTTTTTTTTAAATCTCTCGTATTGTCTCTACTACAATGTACTAACACTACTTTCAACTACTGTAGTCTTTATTGCTAGGGATCCCATGCTTTAAAGCATTGAAACTGCTTTTTCTTTAAAGAAATTGTTAATGCTAAAATCTTCTATGGATCCTTTAAAGGAGGATTTGTATTTTGTGTGAATAATAAGGAATTTAATTTTATTTCTTTTATGGAATAAACAATAAAACATAAAGTATTTTCCTATATTTTATGCATTTCTTTTGCTACATTTACATTCCACATTATTTTAATAAAACACCTTTATTTATAACTATTTGTTGATTCATATAAATTTATGTACTGTTTCTTTCATTTCAATGAATTAAGTATGTCTAATTCCAACATACCCAAGGAAAATTTAGTGTATTTCTATTTTTAACCCTTCCTATTAAAATGCTCCAAATCCAATTGATTCTCTAAATTTATCGTCTCCTTATAAATTAATGCAATCATTTATTTCAATATCACAAACTTTTTTTCCGTTTACTCCATTTTAGATTTCTACAACTTATCCCGTCCCTCTAATATATTTTTTTCAAAAGAATAGTTATATATATATATGTTTATAATTATAATATATAGATTTATATCATATAATTTTATAAATATGTTCATACTGTATATTACTATGTTTTTATATGATTTTACACTTTAGAAAATTCATTTGAAACACTAGTTTTGATTAAAGAATTTCCAGAATATATATATATATATATATATATATATATTGGTTTAAACTTTTGAAAAATGATTTTAAAAATCAAAATAACAAGCATATGTCGACATACCTATTTTGACATGTCGACATATAACCGTCACACTTTCAAAATTCAAAGAAAGTGTCTTTTCATTATTTGAAACGATTCAGAACTATTGCAACATTTAGGAATCTTTATAAAGGGGTCATTTTCGAATTTTTAACTAATTTTTCTTCTCCTTATTCATCCTTACTCTTATGTAACAACCTCAATTTTAAGTGTATTTTAGTTTATGATTTAATTTAAATTTTGGTTTTATTTGATTTTATTCGTTTAAAAACTCAATTTGTTTGTATTTTTTTAAATAACTATTTTATTTTGACTTTAAACTAAATTTATTTTGGATTTTATATAACAAATGAATTTGATTTGATTTAAATATAATTTAATGATACAAATTAATATATGTATTCCAAACATTATTTATTGAGTTTATTTATTTGGATTTGAAATTTATTTTCTTAAGAATTTTAATTCAAATATTTAACTCGTATTGTTATATATTTTTGTTTTTGGTACTAATAAAATTATATCTTTCAATCGTTGTATTGGTCATTGTTGTTTCAATATCGTTTAATTTTCATTTTTCGGATTCGTTTCCTTTTCATATTTCAAACTTGTCTTTTCCGGTTCGTTAATTCAGTTTTATCCGTTCATCATTTCCATATCAAAATTTAATTTCATTTGATATCGTTCTCATTTTTGATTCGTAAAACTGTTCATTTTTATTTGTAGATGTCCATACATCTTTTATATTTCAAACGTTCGTTTCCTTTCAAGTTTAAACCATTTGTTCACTTTTATTTCAAACCCATTCCTTTTCATTTTAATTAAACCGTTCGTTTCTATCGCCAAACGGTCACTTTTTTTTTGAAAGGAAAGTAAAAAACTATATTATTTACATGTGAAACACAAAGTTCGAGTCGAGAATCTGTACAACAACAAAATGTAACTAACACATGCTAACTCAATATAAAGAAAACATTAGTTTTGATAGTTGGGTAGCTTTTATCATCCTTCGAAAGATCTGCATGTACAACTGATCAGCATTGAGAGCTTCCAATCCAAAAATGCAATTATTCCTTTCCATCCAACCTCCATAAATAAAATTCTACAATAATTTAAGAAGTGTGCACGTCTTCTTGCTTTTCCATCTTGTGGCTCTAAAAATATTATACCATTTTATTTGACTTGAAGATGAAGGTTGATGAAAACCCCTAGATGTGATGCACGAAACAACACTCAAAGAAGATATGTATATTTGTTTCAGAGATTGAATTACAAAAAATGCACACGTCATCTTGACTAATGCCAAATGAAAACAGTTTGCTTTTCGTGTTGAGAGCATTAGCCATTATCTTCCAAAGAAGGAGATTTTATTTAGCCAAGCTCCCACAATTCCAAATTCTAGAGTACGATGGAAATGTTTGCCGATGAGTGAGTAACAGATTATATACCAGGCGTATAGAACATTCCATAGTGTTCTTAAGGAAATGGAACTGGTATACGACAAGTTCAAGTTACCCTCATGAATATAATCAGAAACAATTGCTGATTGAGGAATGCCTGAGTTCATCATGACATTGTAATCCACTATTTCACTCAAAATTAGACCCGACCTTGCCTGTGGACTATGCCAGAAGGAGAGATTAGGTATGCTTCTGTAGTTACACTGAATACAAGGTTTAAAAGTATCTCTTAGCTTCAGAATACTACGCCAGCTCCAGCTACTACTTTGCGGGATAGGCATTGTCCAAAAGTTTCTTTTTCCAATCAAATTACTATATACCCATGAGGCCCATAAGCATTTTCCAGTTGCGAACAGTTTCTCATAATAAACTAAAATGGCAGCTTTGTTCCACAATAATAGATTTATGATGCCTAGGCCATCATATTTCTTTTCATCGTAAAGTTTATGAAAAGCAAATGGAATCATCTTCTTTGATTAAGAGTCTCCATGCCAAAGGAACTTGTTTAATGCATTAGTGATCATATCAATGAGCTTTGCTGGCAGCATATAGTGCCTCGACCAGTATGTTGTCATAGCATTAGCAATATATTGGACGATGGTAAGCCTTCCAACTTGAGAGATCTTGCAGGAAGGCCATTGTTGAAGTTTACTAATGATCTTCTCATATAAAGGAACACATTGGTTTTTGGTAATTCTCGAACTAATTAAAGGCACACCCAGGTAGAATGAATTAAGAGGTAACTGTGCAAGACCAAAGAAGTTGACAATCTCCATTTTCTTTGATAATGACAACCCAACAATTAAAATATGATATTTACTAATATTAATTTGATGGCCTGTAATTTTGTAGAAATGGGCAAGTCTATGAAAAATGCACTGAGTATTCCTTAAAATTGGTTTTATGAATATGATCAGGTAATCAGCGAAGAGAAGATGTGAAATTAAAGGATTCTTACATTTGGGATGAAGTTCCAAATTACCTTTTTAAACCAGCTCCAGGATTAAGGTGTTCAACAATTCCATGATGATAATAAACAAATATGCAGAAATCGGATCACCCTGTTTGACACACCTAGTGCCCAAAAAAAGCCGTGTAAACTTCCATTTCATATAATAAAGTATGATAGTGATGATATAAATGTATGAATCCAAACAATAAATGGCTTTGGGAAGTTCATGCGAGACATGACCGCTAAAATAGCATGCCATGAAACCGAATCGAACGCTTTTAATATCCAGCTTGAACATACATCTTAGGATATATTTTACCTCTTATAACCATATATAAGTTCTTGGGTAATCAGCATATTGTCGCTTATTGATCTACCCTTAATGTATGTAGATTGGTTATCAGAAATGATTGTAAGAAGCACAGTTTGCAGTCTATTTGCCAATATCTTGGATATAATTTTGTATAAAATATTACAAGTAGATATTGGCATGAAATTAGCTACTGTTTTTGGGTTATCAAGCTTGGGAATAAGAGCAATGGCAATTGCAGAAAGACTAGTGGAAAGTCTGTTATTCATAAATAAAAATTAAAGTGCAGAAATAATATCATCACCAATGGTCGGCTAACACTGTTGAATGAAGAAAGCGTTGAAGCCGTCAGGGCCACCACAACTGCTAGCATCCAAACCGAGTGCTTCTTACTTGATTTCTTTACCGTCAATAAGCCTAACAATGCTACGAGATTGTTCGTCAGATATCGAAGGCATAGCCATATTGAAGAGAGGGTGCACACTGATTGAAGCTGTTGGAGAAGCCAAAATTGACGTCTCGACTAAAGCTTCATTTATTTCATTATCAGAACTCTGAACTACACCATGCATATCCTTAATAGAAAAGATTGATTCTATAGATTTTCTAATTTTTGTGGAATTGTGGAAGTATTTGTATTCCCATCAGATTCTTTTTCTCTTCTTAAATATGCATTCTTCTTTAAGCCTTAAATCTCCAAATCAAGAGTACTTTTCGGTTTTTGTTGCAACTCAAGCTCTACTTGCTGTAGTCTAGTATTATCAGGATACTTGTTGATATGCTCTTGAACTTTCATTACCTCCTGCCTGACTAGAGAAGATTGCTTTGACCCTGAACCGAAAGTGTGAGCTGACCAGGACTTGAGATGCAGTTTCAAGTATTTGAACTTGTACAACAGTTTCTGTAATGAATTACCACTAAAGCTATACGACCAAACCTTTGTCCATAGCTCCATTATTTTTACCATATTCGTTTGCCATTTTGTAATTCAAATCAAACGTTTTGGCTAAATGGTCTGTTGTGGTTCCAAAGTTTACGGTTTTGTTAACGACATTTTTCGTCAACATCCGGGTTACAATATAGGGGACATGTGTTCATGGGATTTGACACCGTCATGATTCAGAGTTATCGAAGTAAATTCTAAGGCCTATAAATCTAAGCTAGTCTGCCTTCCCCTAGGCATCAAAATTTTGACTCTAATGATTAATTATCTTACCTCCGAAGGATGAACATCGCACATATTGCACGAATGTATTTCGAATTGACCTTGGGAAGGTTATCTTGCTTGATATTGCTAGAATTTATGAAATTAATGGTTTCCTAAATCATGAAGGTGTCACTATGTACTGTGATAAGAAGAAATCAGGCTAACATTTCCCCAATTTCAGGGAAGAAGGCATCATGATGTGTATTAACTTTGATGATCATTCCGCATCGGACCTGCACAAGAAAGGAGTCCGAATTAAGTAGGAGATCGAGTTATAAACCCACAGATGACCTCCCATCTCAAGGATTAGGAAACATAGGCTCATCATGAGAGTGTCAATCAATCATAGCTAACCCTCAAGGCGAGGGGAAG
The DNA here is from genome assembly GCA_030737875.1 of Allium sativum. Lineage (NCBI taxonomy): Eukaryota > Viridiplantae > Streptophyta > Magnoliopsida > Asparagales > Amaryllidaceae > Allium > Allium sativum. Next base: position 655,482,108 of record CM060923.1, read on the forward strand.
GAGACTTCGTATTTCTGCAAAGTACCTTCTCCATTGCTAGGGTTCCTTGATTGATCTTCTCATCAGATAGTGTTAACTCCCTGTTTCATCATTATGGCACAACAAGATTATCAAATCGCAAGATATTTAAGACCCAGAATTCTCCGTTCATAAGTTGTAGATGTATTACAAGAATTGATGAATTGCTCCTCTTTAGAAGAAAAGAACTGAATTGAGAAATAAAAAGTTCGTCCCCTTTTATGAGGCTCTTGGGGTCCTATTTATAGAGAATCTGGGGTCCTTTTGTTGCTAGGCTATCGGGCCTGCATGGGCTTCTGTCGGCCACTTTTTCCCTTGGTCTCGGGCATTTGGCTCTCGGCTGTCCATGTGGTGCCGATTACGGTCTTTGAAGTGAGGGTTCCGGATGGCTTGGGCTTCCCCGAGACTGATACGGGTTTGTTGCTGTGTCGATTTGCGGACGGTTTTTGAACTCCCGGTAGCATCTTTTGGGCATTGGCTCTTAGACGTAAGCTTTCGAATGTAGGCTTTCAGCTTTATCGTGAGTACTTAGAGGAGCCTGCCCTCATGATGTACATAGATATCTGTCGGTTCGAAACCTTTGCTGGTTAAGGTACTAGGTAGATTAGTACAGGTAGCCTGTATCTCCGCTTGGATCTCGTTTTAGCCTTTCGGTGGAACTTTTGAGATGGTTTGGTTCTCCGAAAGGTAGCTTCCGGTGATATCTCTGTTACTTATGAAGGTAGCCCTTCGCCATTCACGGAGTCAATTTCCAAAAGCCGGCCCTGGACAATCTTTATGTACCGGCCCGATACTCTTCTCCCTCTGGTGTGTTGGTGTCAAGTGGGTTAATTTCGGTATTCCTTCTAGGTTTCGATAAGTCGAGCCTGTGCTCTCCTCTTTCTTGTTCCTTGTCTTAGGTTACCTTTCGTCACAGAACTCTCCTTCGGGTAGTCCCCATCGGATGAACCATGCCGAATGAACTTTGCTGATGTTCTGTAGGTCTTGGGCCCCTTTCTTCCTGAGGGATGGCGGTCTATGTTGCTCTCGGATCTTTCTTTCCATGCTTATATTCATTTAACATCCCTTCACCATCAGCTTATGCTAAAATAATTTTAGTAGTAATAGGTTTCAAAGCACTTCGTTCAAAAAGACCATTTCATTTCCTTTGTTAATAAAAATTTGACTGGTTCCAACGCTTATGATTCCAACGTTATAATTTTTAAAAGAGATGCAGCTTTTCATGTACTTATATATATAAAATAATAAAAGGAGAAATATCTCGTCTTTCCTTTTCACAAAGAAAAAAATTAAAATGCTGCAGCTTTTGCTCTTATCCCTCTCAACTTCCTTCCTCTCATCACATTTTCTCACTGCAAAACCCATTCTCTTGCTTCGATCACCTCACCAACCAACCACCATCTCACCCATGCCGACCCCTTCGACCGCCTCAATCCCGCCTCCGCCTTGACCCGGTGCCTAACCGACCCTCCCCACGGCTATTTTTTCCGCCACCAGCCAAGCTCGCCATGACAGCCGGAACCGCATCAGAGCCTTGCTTCGCTCGTGCCGCTGAATTCGCTTATTGACCCAAAACCCTGATCATCTCGCCTGAAAGTCACTGGGGAGCTAACCTACTCTGCAACTGCCGGTCACCAACAACAACTCCAACCGAGCCAAGCCCCATCAGCCGACCTGCTCCGACCCCCTTTTGCAGCCTACGTCCCTTTCTCCACTATGTCTAGAAGCTGGCCTCACTGTGCCCAACTGCTTCTACCAGCTCACCCGTACTGACCCAGACCTGCGTGTTTCCTTGCATGGTTTTCCGTGTTGGCATGTCTGATTGCTTTTATGTGTTAAGGATTGTTTGTGTTAGCATGGTCGTGTGTGTATTTATTTGTTTAGTATAAGTGTGTAGCATTGCATGAATCGGTATGAGGTGTTTGGTGAGTATATAATATTTTGTAAATGAAAGCATCCTGTTATTTTTTTTGAGTTGAGTGTTGAGTTCAAAACCGTCCCAAAACCCAATAGCCGTACTGATCCATTGAGTAATACCCTAAGCCCCTCTTATAAAATTAAATATATATTGATTGATATCGAATTGAATCCATTCTGAATCGTGCCTGGAAGTCGTCGTTTTAGTCTATATCAATCCGTTTGCCGTCTTTAAATCTGTGCCACAAAAGGTGAGTGTGACACCCCACGTCCGTTAATGTCACTCATTAAGAGAATGCATTAAGTTTCGTGAAGCGTTATATGTAAGCAGAAATAGAAACATTACAAGACAGATATAAAAGCAACAACGGAATTCAAATTTTTATTTCAAACATAAATCATAACATCGTGGTCCAAAATATCACAAGTCTGAAACTACATAAAAGCCATTACAAAAATATAAAACTTTCTATCTTGTTCCATCAGAGTACATAAAAAGCATAATTCCCTAAAAGAAGACAAAGCCATAGTAGAGATAAGAACTTGAGCAATACTTCGAGAGCATCCCCTAGCGAGATAAAGCAGAATCACGGTCAATCCTGAGTGTTCCCACCTTGAGAACCTGCGGGGGGGGGGGGGGGGGGGGGACGGAAGAAAGAAGAAGAAACAAAAAAGGCTCAGCCATAAAGTCTGGCAAGTCCAGTTACTTTTAGCAAGGAAATAAATAAAAGTAGCATGAAAGGCATCTAAAGTGGATAAGAAAGGTGACATCACAAAGGTAAGTATGATAAGGTAAACATGATAGAGTGTATACGCTTCCCTAATGATTACTCTACACTATTACTAGTATAACCAGAATGAGATGATCCCTTCCACTATAAGGTGGTAGATTTAGATATATGTCCAAATGTACCCTAATTACTACCCTAATCAATCGGCTCCCTAATCCGCGTAGATACTCTGTGCCGGCCCCACCGTAGGATGTATCACATCCTAAAGTGGCAACCCTTCGCGGGTATGCACAGCCCCATATCTGCAGGTGTCACGGTCGTCTTACCCCCCTCTGCCCAACCCATGCACACACATGACCCGGTCGCTTTGCGCCGCCCACACCGTCCTCCACGTTTGGATCTTTTACAATCAGTTCAGTAAGCGTGCCCCTTATCCGACCTAGTTCGGAGTACTTTTCTTGATACCTACTCCGGGTTACTTACTGAAACGGGTCCTACACAATATGATACAAGCTCTTTCCTTTGTCTTGTATTCCCCACTAGGTTTTCCATAGGTTATATTTACCCTAAAAAGTGTCTTTAATTATATAACCCCAATATTTCTATCGGTTATGCTTACCTATAGGTGTCTTTAATACATAACCCCCAATTGGTTAAGTTTTGTGGGCTTATATTTAAATATTACCCACCCATCTCAGATATACTTAACTTAGCCCTCCCATTGTTCAACCAAGTTTACTTAACCCCTATTCATTTATGTTCACCTAATCCTTATGGATTCAACTAGGTTAAGTATTTCAATTCCTTACCATGTCCATTTATGGTTTATAATGGGCTTGATCTCCCACATTAGGCTTATAGTTTGTGGATGCTGGATATAGACTTCTTCTACAAGTTGGGACTAACCTCGTATCTTAGCCCGTCTCGTATTTGTGCACTTAGACCCCTCACATTAGATTCAACATTTGCGGTTGCTGGATATGCCAGTCGGTTCCGGGTAGACTTCCACTACAAATGCAATCTAACCTCGTGTCATAAGCGCAATTATAGTTTCTACTTATCATAATCCTAGGCATTTTAATTATTAACCAATTAATTATACCTATGTCTTTATAGGTGTTCATGCCCATTTACCCAGTTATATTCATAATGGATTATATGCCCAAATTCATGTTCATAAACATTATTCAAGTTATGCCAATTTCAATGTTTTCCCCCGTTCCCTAACTAACATATTCATATATATTTAGTGGCATGCCTAAGCCAGAAAGTAGCCTGGCCATAAATAAGGAAAAGGAAAAGGTGATGGGAAGATGACAATAGTGATTATTCTAACAAAAGTGACATAAACATGTAATTGGCACAGTGATAAGGTGGACACATACAAATAGATCTAGTGAACATGTGATAATAAAACTAGATCTAACATACTAAGGATGTCATAGTAGGCATGAATAGATCTAAATAAGGATTCATATGTCCAATTAATGACAGATCTAAGTTAACCACAACATGATAGGTACAAGATGATTTATATAGAGAATTAGATCCAAACAAGGATTTAAAATAATGATAGATCCAAATTAACTACAAACATAGATAAAGGTCAAGATCCACAAATGTGACATGATAAATTAACCACAAGTGAATTAGATCTATAAAGGTAGATCTAGCATGATAAAGTTTAAGATCCAAGAGTATCATAGATTCACAATTTATAACAGATCCAAATCACATTTTACTTTTAATTATTTAAATCTAAAAGCAACTAAACTCATAGTATTTGGATTTTAGAAGAGAGAAGAGAAATTGTTAGTGTTGAATCTCAGATCTATGCATGAATCTCTAACCGATTAGCTCTTAGTTGATTGTTGTTGAAGAAAAGGATTCGATTCAGTTCAGTCACCGACAGCATTTGGCTTCCATTGATTTTCAGTGGCGAAAATAAGAGAAATGGACCTTTATTTATAGCTGTCAGCCCCCCCTAAAAATCGACTACCACCTCAGCCCTAGGGGGGTCGACCCCCCTTTATGGGGTCGACCCCCTACCATGGGGTCGACACCCCTACTAAGGGGTCGACACCCCTGGGGCGGGGATTTTACCGCCTACCGGATTTTCGAAATTTGAACAGAAATTTTGAATTCCTGGTCCTATATATGTATATATAATTATCTTGTGCGTATATAAACTTCAAACCTTCATAACTTCTTCATTCGTTGTCCGTTTTACGTAAACTAAATGTCTATCTTGACCAGAATTTCGAGACGGACTCAATGGCGCAGTCTGTTTCACTTAATTCTGATTATTAAATTAACTATTATTTAATTTATCCTCTTTAATGCTGTTGAAATTACGGGGTGTTACATTCTCCCCTACTCAAAGGATTTCGTCCCTAAAATCTTCAAGTTAAGAAGAGTGTATATCCTACCATCCATCACCCGTCTGCTCTTCCAACAATCATGGGCATCCATTGTCCTTAAAGACTTCTAATGCTTATTTGAACATATGCAAAGGTTTGTATATATGTCCCAATACTAATGCGAAGATTAGTCGGTCTACTGATTCAGTCGACCTCCTCAATGCAATGTATATTAGTGCCATGAATCCAATATGTATGCGAATAATCCTATTATAACATGTAAGTTCTATATGTGTGCACACTCATTCATCCAAATGCAACATCCACATGCTACTACATCCATTTTCACCCACTAAAAGAAAAGAAAAATGCACACACATCCATATGCAGTATAAGGGTGATTGAGCCGACCTAGTGCCTAATGTGTGTGTATATGCATCCACAGGCAACCACTAGCAAACACTTGCATCCATCAATCATAACATGTCTCAAACACATGTTTACATCCATAGGATTCTGATCTAAAGGTCGAAAATACTATTGATAGGACATACTCAAATGATAGAAACAAGCATAGATAGAACTTTGGAAAAGGAGTTAAGGACATACCCTCGAAAAAGAAAGGGTATGAAGCATGAATCTTGTCTTCAGTCTCCCAAGTCGCATCCTTTGGGTTATCTCCCCATTGAACCTTTATCAGCTTGATTTCTTTATTGCGTAGCTTCTTAACTACTAATACAATAATGCGTGTAGAGACTCGTCTGACTGTCACCTCTCGCTCCACTTCTACCTCCTCTAATATACTTAGTTCAACAACTTCCGCGGTGTCATGCAAGCACTTCCGCAGATGAGAAACGTTGAAAACATCATGAAAGTCAGATAGATTTTCTGGTAGCATTACTCTATAGGCCATTTGGCCGATCCTTTCGGTTATGGGAAATGGTCCTACAAATCTAGGTGCCAACTTCCCTATAGATCTGAAGCGAACCACATTCCTTAGAGGTGATACTTTAGTAAAAACTAAGTCTCCCACTTCATATTCGATGTCAGTCCTTCTCTTGTCCGGATAGGATTACTTCCTATCTTGAGCTGTCTTCATTCATCCTCGAATAAGGTCAATCTTCTCGGATGTTTCTTTAACCATATCTGGTCCAAGTAATAATCTTTCTGTAGATTCCCACGAACAAGTTAGTGATCTACAGGGTCATCCTAAAATGCTTTGAAGGGTTCCATATCAATGCTAGCTTGATAACTGTTGTTGTAGGAAAACTCTACTAAAGGAAGATGCTCTTCCCAAGTCTCTCCAAAGTCTAGGATACACAACCTTAAAAGATCCTCAAGAATTCTGTTCACCCTCTCCGTCTGCCCATCGGTCTGAGGATGATAAGCGGTGCTCAAACACAACTATGTGCCCAATTCTTATTGCAAGCTCCTCCAAAATTCACTGGTGAAGATGGGGTCACGATCACTTACGATGCTGGAAGGTACTCCATGAAGACAGACTATCTCACGAACATAAATTGCTACCAACCATGATGCCGTCCTCTTACTCTTAACTGGAATGAAATGAGCGCTCTTAGTAAGTCTATCCACCACAACCCAGATACTGGTGTTGCCTTTCTTTGTCCTAGGCAAACCATCTACGAAATCCATGGAGACACTCTCCCACTTCCACTGTGGAACCTCCAAAGGATGAAGTAGACCACTGGGCTTCTTTTGCTCAGCTTTGACTTGCTAACAAACCAAACATTGAGAAACAAACTCTGCCACATCTTTCTTCATCCCAACCCAAAAGAAAACCCTCTTCATGTCTTTATACATCTTATCATCGCCTGAATGAATAGTCATCTTAGAGTGGTGGGCTTCTTCTAGGACTGCCTTTATCAAGATTCCAGTTTGAGGAACACAAAGCCTTCCGTCTCTTTGCAACCACCCTTTTTCATCTATGGAATATCTATTGAGGTGACTAGAAGTCAACCCTTTTTGAGCTTATCCATGATGTCTAAAATCTGTGGATCATTTCGCTGCGAAGCTCCTATCTGATCCATAAGAATAAGTCTTATTTCTAGCGATGCAAATAAATCAGGAAAAATCTTGATGGAGGGTCTACAGTCAAAAGTTGATACGAAGTCGAAGCTCTTCCTTTCCACAAACAGAGGACTTAAGGCCATCCTCTGCAACTTAGTTCGTCAGCCACCACATTAGCTTTTCCAGGGGTATAAGCGGTTTCAAAATCATAAGAAGCTAGGAACTCCATCCACTTTTGTTGCCTTAAATTAAGATCCTTTTGCGGGAATAGGTACTTGAGAGATTTATGATCGGTGTATAATTTGAACTTCTCTCCAAGTAAATAATGACGCCATGTCTTAAGCGCGAATTCTATGGCAGCTAGCTCTAAATCATGGGTATGGTAGTTCTTCTCATGAACTCTTAACTGTCTACTCCCATAACACACTACCTTTCCTTCTTACATCATAATCGCACCAAGCCCAGTAGCACATGCATAAGTGTAAACCGTAAATACTTTGCTCCCATCAGGCAAGGTCAAGATTGGGGCTATTGCCAGAGCCCTATTCAGATGTTGGAAAGCAACATCACAATCTATAACCCATGAAAATGACAAGTTCTTCTTCGTTAGCTTGGTGAGAGGGGCTGATATCTTTGCGAAGTCCTTAATGAACTTCCTATAATAGCCTGCCAATCCAAGAAAGCTTCTCAACTCTGTTGGATTTCTCGAAATTTTCCAATCTTGCGCCGCAACTGCCTTTTGCGGGATCTACAGCTATCCCTTCTTTGGAGACCACATGCCCTAAGAATCTCACCTCTTTTCTCCAAAAATGGCATTTGGAGAACTTTGCTTTAAGCCGATTCGCACGAAGAGTTTTCAAAACTTCTCTCTAATGTGGGGCATGCTTTACTACGCTTTTGGAGAAGATCAAGATATCATCAACAAAGACTACAACAAATTTATTTAGAAACTCCCGAAACACCCTACTCATCAGATCAACAAAATAAGCGGGTGCATTCGTCAACCCAAAAGGCATAACTAGCCATTCAAAGAAACCATCCGGAGTTCTAAAAGTACTCTTTTCTGTACTGTCCTCATCCACCCTCAACTAATGAAACCCTATGGCCAAGTCTAACCGAGAGAATGCCGAGGCACCAACAAGCTGGTCAAACAAGTCGTCTATCCTCGGAAGTGGGTGTTTATTCTTCTTTGTTGGTTTTTTCAACTCTCTATAGTCCACAAACAAACGAAGCGAACCATCCGCCTTAGTTGCGAATACAACTGGAGTACCCCATTCAGATATGCTTCGTCCGATAAATCCTTTCTCAAGTAGCTCCCCTACTTGCTTACTTAGCTCCGTCCTCTCCCTCGGAGCCATATGGCGCACTGGTAATGCAACTGGCTTTGCTTTGTCCACCAGATATATATGGAAATCGATTTCGCGTCTTGGAGGTAATCCCGTTACCTCATCAAAAACATCAAAATTATCTCGGACAACTGGAACAGATTGCAGATCATCGATAGATGCATTAAGAGACTCTAGGAAACTAAGCATAACCGACCCTTGTGGGTCACTAGAAATCTCGAGGGTCCTCCCATGGAAAGTCAAAAGTCTAATGACCCTCCTCTCACAATCTAGAATGGCACCATATGTGGTCAATCAATCCATCCCTAGAATCAAACCATAGCCCATAAAACCGAGCACATACGCGTCGCATTCAAACTCAACGCCTAACACAGATATTCTCAAACCCCGACAAATCATAGACAAATGAGCCGAACCAACAATGGGGTTTGAGATAACTACGGGACCCACTACCATACTAGTAAGTAAGTGCAGAGATTCAACCACAGAACTAGATATAAATGAATGTGAAGCGCCAGAATCAAAAAGTGTTCTAATAGAATGATTTGAAAGAGAAATTAAACCTTCCACAGAAATTTTTCTACCTCTATCAGGAGCACTGATCGCAAGAGCATGGACCTGCCCTCTAGAAGTTCTTGTCCTTTGACCTTGCTCCTGTTTCTTCGGGCGCTCCTTAGTAAAGTGTCCGACCTCTCCGCAATTGAAGTAAGAATTCTTTCTTCTTTTGCAGTCCTTCACCAAGTGACCCTTACGTCCACAACTGTGATACTTCCTCTTATCCTTAGCCTTGTCATTCTTTCCTTCCTTCTTCTATTGCTGTTCTTGTTGTTGTCCCTTCTTGGGCCAAATCTTCTTGTTTTGCATTGTTTCCTCAGCTTTAACCTCCTTCTTTTCTCCCATGTCCTCCTCATGCATCAAGGTCATATCAACAATCCTTTCAAAAGTTGCCCCCCATTGGAATATGGGACATAGCTAACCCATGAAGGGGTTCATTCAACCCTTTAGCAAACTGCAAAGCTTTCTTATGCGGAGTATCCACCAGTTTCGGTCCAAATCTTCCTAGCTGGTTGAATTTGTTCACATACTCTTTAACAATCAAGTTTCCTTGCTTGAGTGCTAAGAACCTCTCCATTTGCACGCTTTTCTCAACTTGGGAAAGAAACTTCATTTCAAACCTATGTCTATAATCATCCCAAGTTTCCATTGGATGGCCTGCTTGGGTTACTTCCCACCAAAATGAAGCTTCATCTTTCAGCAGCCAGGCAACCAACTGAATCTTCCTTCGATCTTCCACTTCAAAGATAACAAACAAGTCCTTGGTCTCCTTGAGCCTATTCCTTGCCTCCACAAATGTCTTGGTTCCAGGGAATGGCTTTCCTCCTATAGCACGGAAATCTTTGCAAATCTTGAAAAAGTTGTCTGCCCATGGAGGAGGAGGAGGAGGAACAACAGGTGCAGTTGGGGGAGGAACGTTTCCCTGGCTTTCGGCAGGCGCCGTGGCCTCCAGATACCTACGGAACTAGCCTGGTATCGTAACGCCCTATGGAATATTAGGTTCCCCAGACATGCTAAAAAAGAAAAGGAAAGGGATTCAAACAAGAGATCGAAAGATATTACTTATGTCTTTTTGGGGAATGTTTTTCAAAATAGACTTTTCCTTTTGAAAATGCTTTCTTTTGAAACCTTATTGAAAATAATTTTCAAAAACTTTCCAATATGGTAACCTTCAGCTCTGATACCAAGTGTGACACCGCACGTCCATTAATGTCACTCATTAAGAGAATGCATTAAGTTTCAGGAAGCGTTATAGGTAAACAGAAACAGAAACATTACAAGATAGATATAAAAGCAACAACGGAATTCAATTTTTTATTTTAAACATAAATCATAACATCATGGTCCAAAATATCACAAGTCTGAAAATACATAAATGCCATTACAAAAATATAAAACTTTCTGTCTTGTTCCCTCAGAGTACATAAAAAGCATAATTCCCCAAAAGAAGACAAAGCCATAGTAGAGACAAGAACTTGAGCGATACTTGAGGAGCAACTCCTAGCAAGATAAAGAGAATCACGGTCAAGCCTGAGTGTTCCCACCCCGAGAACCGGGGGGAGGGGGGAGGGGGGACAGAAGGAAGAAGAGGAAACAAAAAAGGGTTAGACATAAAGTCTGGCGAGTCCAGTTACTTTTAGCAAGTAAATAAATAAAAATAGCATGGCAGGCATATAAAGTGGATAAGAAAGGTGACATCACAAAAGGTAAGTATGACAAGGTAAACATGATAGAGTGTATACACTTTCCTAATGATTACTCTGCACTATTACTAGTATAACCAGAATGAGACGATCCCTTCCACAATAAGGTGGTAGACTTAGGCATACGTCCAAATGTACCCTAAATACTACCCTAATCGATCGACTCCCTAATCCGCGTAGATACTCTGTGCCAGCCCCACCATAGGATGTATCACGTCCTAAAGTGGCAACCCTTCGCTGATATGAACAACCCCATATCTATAGGTGTCACGGCCTCTGCCCGACCTATGCACACACATGACCCGGTCTGTATCCGAGCAGAAACAAGGAGAGAGTCCTAATCACTACTGAGCGTTCCTATGACGGCCCGCCCCGCACCAGCCGACATTTCCCTAGAAATGCACTGTGCCAATGCTCGACTAGCACGGGACGGTCGCTAAAAGAGGGTCGAAACGATGAATCGTCAAGAACCTGTAGTATATCTCACACTGCATGGAATAAAATATAGTAATAACATAACTTGATATAAAACACGCAAGACAGTGCGTAAGCTGAAAACTAAACCATATACATCAGAGTAGCAGAAACCAAAATAGAACTTATGATCCAAACCATTATTACAACTTCAAAATTCTGTCTCTAAAAAGGAAACAAAAGAGGTACACTACTAATGCCCAAAGCAATGACCATCAACAACACATGGAGAATATGTAAATAGTACGTGGAAGCCTCCTACTCGTCTCCGGACAGCTACTAGTGCATAACCATCTGACATGTCTTTAGTCTGCTCGTTTAGGAGCACCCAGAGTAATAAGAAGAGACATAAAACTCTGGGTTTGACAAAAGTCCGGTATGAGCGATAGCAGAAAAATAAAACAATAACAGGTATAAATAATCATACCTGACCTAGACCTGCAACCAAAGAGTTAGCACAACAAGATGTACAATAGTCTAAGGTAACACTAACATATAGTGTAAAAATGGGAGTGTGAGTGTCATAGTGATAGCAAACATCAATCATAGTAATCATCCTCACATCTCTCACTCAGTACGTAAAGCATACGGTATCCACCGCTTTGATCACCAGATCCATTGGGGACATGACAGAGTCCAACTCCATACAACTATTGCTACGACCACTTGCCCTTTGGGCACTGACGGAGTCCCACTCCATACAACCTCTGACCCCACTGCATTGGTCCATAGTTAATAACCCTAACGGCTCAACCAGTCTACATACCCCCTCTCTCAAAGGTGAACCAAAGTTACAGATATCGATAACCCCTTTTCACACGTCCCGTAGCAAAGCCCAACATTAGAAGTTAACTTGGTTGTTCCCATCTGGATCCTAAGCAACAACTTCCCATTTGGACTTACGTTGCATCTCGGGTTTTGGTCTCCTCCAGCTCAGTTCGAAGATCAAGCTTCCAATCGGTTCAGAGATTTCGGTTCGGGTATGCACGGTTCGGGGGTCCCATTCGGCTCATGGGAAGGAGGCTCGCGGTTCGGGGTTAAGCTTCGGTTCGTGGTTTTTCCAATTTGTGCCTAAGCTTCGGGTCATGGTGCCCCGTTTGTGAGTCCTGCTCCAGTTCATGAGTCGTGGATCCTTCCTTGGGTCGGGTCATAGTGCCTCCTCACAGCATTGGGTCGGGTCGTGGTGCCTCCTCACAGCATCGGGTCGGGTTGTGGTGCAAGGGTCACTAGTCAGGTTGGAGATGGGGTTCGGTTCGTGGTGCCTAGTTCACGAGTGGGGGGCGATCTGGTCCCATTTCCTACACTTCTTATAGCAAGCTGTTTATGCCACAGGACGACATTATGGACCATTCTAACTTCTCCTGTGCAATCATAAACATACAAACATCATTAATAACATGCGTAATCAATTAAAAACATCAAAACGTCAATCATATGTGTTATTTAGGATCAAACATACCCAAAACCATGATTTTCCCCTTAACCATGTTTAACCATATCTAACAAAAGGATTAGCAAACTTAATCCAAATTAACCCAAATTTTTAGCAATGGCATAAAATAATATTTTAGAATTTATGCATATTTTTCCATATTTATCTGAGTTGTAATTTTGCTAACTACCACTAATATTCCCTAATTAGCCATAATTAGTGAATAAACATGCTAATCACACACCTTATCCACAAATAAATTATAGATATGAAACTTTAACTGATTTGGCTCGGATTTCTATGTTGTGCAGCAGCTCTACCTTGAATTTGATGCTAATCCGTCTTGATTTGATGTTGATTTGCTTAATATGTGAGGAAAAAGAGATTTGGAAGATGGAGGACATTACTAGGGTTCAAGGAATGTTTGTGGCAGCTGGACAAATGAAAGGGAATGTTTCTCCAAACCGTTTCTGCCCTCCCATAACCCTAATCCTGAAATGGGTTATGGGACTAGCTGCTAATCACCCTATTAAGCCCGATTAGGCTATTTTTTCCATTTTCAAATCTTATTTTAGCCATATCTCCCAAACGGTAAGTTCGGTTGATTAATGTGACCACTCTACGGAATGCGAAATAATCATCTGAATCCGATGGAAGTGGTTTCTGGTCAAAACTCCTTACGAATCAAAAGTTATAGGCAAAACAAGACTCGTCAGGGGCAAAACGGTCATTTAAAACTCGGCAAAAATCGTGAATGTGGGAAATGACCCCAGTAGCCGCTTCCCAAAGTTACATGACTATATGACTTCGTATGTAAATAAAATAAGTATTCTACTATCCTCCGATACATAGAATGCGGGTCATTACACTCTCCCTCCTTAAGAAATTTCGCCCTCGAAATTCTCTAACCAAAACATACAATGGTGCCCCCGCATGTCTATCAGCCATTTACAAACAATCAAACATATATAATAACATAACAAGCCTATCTTAGCATGTGGTTTACTAACGAGGGAATGACTATATCAAAATAAAATCTCACTAGGCAAAGAGCTCTGGATATGACTTCCTTATGCTCTCCTCGGTTTCTTAGGTACAGTCTTTCTCATTGTCACGCCCACTGAACCTTAACCAGTTTCACCGTCTTCCTCCGGAGTTGCCTCGTATCGTGTTCGATAATACGAACTGGTCTGTAGTTTCCAACTGCCTCGTGTTCTATCTCGATATCATTCAACTGATCTGGTGAAATAGTCATATCAGAGTTGTGCACAAACTTTCTTAACTGAGAAACATGAAATATGTCGTGCACTCCAATCATCTTGTCAGGTAATCCAACTTTATACGCTAAATTCTCAACTTGTTCGAGAACTGGATATGGACTAACAAACCCTGGTGCTAATTTACCCCTTCTACAAAATCGAATTACATTCTTCAACGGAGAAATCTGGACGGATATCAAGTTGCCAACGGAGAATTTCAAATCTCTCCTTCATTTATTAACATAACTCTTCTGCCTATCTTGGGCAGCCTTTCTTCGCTGTTGAATAATCTTGATCCTACCTGAAGTTTCTCTTATTACATCTGGCCCAAGCACAAATTTCTCACTGGTTTTTAACCAACATGATGGTGAGTTGCACGGTCTTCCGTACAAAGCTTCAAATGAAGCCATACCAATACTGGACTTATAACTATTATTATATGCAAACTCAACTAGATGCAAATGGTCATCCCATAACCCTCCAAAATCCAATATACACGCCCTCAAGAGATCCTCTAATACACAGTTCACCCTCTATGTTTGACTGTCGATTTGAGGATGGTACGCGGTACTGAGATGTAATTCTGACCCTAAAGCCTCTTATAAGCTGTTCCAAAACCCACTAGTAAATAATGGATCTAGGTCACTGACAATACCTTTAGGTACTCAATGGAATCTCACTACCCACTTCATATACAGTTCCGCTAACTTAGCTGCTGTTCTATTCGACTTGACCAGTATAAATCTTGTGCTCTTGGTCAATAGATCCATAATCACCCAAATACCATCATGACTGGATATAGTCCTTGGTAAACCATCAATGAAATCCATTGAGACTTGTTCCCATCTTCATTCGGGAATTTCCAGTGGTTGTAACAAACCATTAGGCTTCTTTTGATCGGCTTTAACTAGCTAGCAGTTCATGCACTTGGATATAAATTTCCCAGCGTCTCTCTTCATCCCTTCCCAGTAGTAGGTCTGCTTCATGTCTCGACACATTTTGTTACCACTGAGATGTATAGTCAGTTTCGAGTGATGACACTCTCTAAAAACTTCGTCTCTCAACCCATTAACGTCCAACCAGTCTCCCATTCTTTCGAAGACATCATTCTCGACCAAGTCCGTAATTGTTAATTTCTTCATCGTTGATACCCATCTCTACCTTGGATATGATTTCCAATAGGTTAGGATCGTCCCTCTGACTGGAACCGACCCGCTCAATCAAAGTCGGTCTGATCGTCAAACCTGCTAACATCCCTGGATCTAATTCACACTTAGGTCTAAAATCATATCCTGCGATATACTCTAGTTGCTTCCAACTCAGAAATATAGCCCCCAAATTGGCATGTATCCTACTCAATGCATCAGCTAACACATTTACCTTCCCGGGTGTGTACGCGATAGTAAAGTCATATGAAGCCAAGAACTCTAACCGTCTCCGCGGACGAATATTTAAATCCTTATGAGAGAAAAGATATTTTAACGGCTTATGATCGGTAAACAACTCGAATCTTTCTCCCAGAGATAGTGTCTCCACATCTTTAACGCGAACACGATCGCTGCCAATTTCAAATCATGGGTTAAGCTATAACCCTACCTCCTTGCATCAGCACAACACCTTGTCTGGTACCACATGCATTTGCGTATACCATCATCTCTTCGTTCCCCTTAGGAATAACTAACATTGGTGCACACATTAACTTCTCCTTTAAACTTTTAAATGCATTCTCACACCTTTCGTCCCAAGCAAAGCTTGAATCTTCTTGGTCAACTGAGTTAACGGTGCCGCTATCTTGGAGATGTTTTGAATAAACTTATGATTATATCCAGCTAATCCCAAGAAACTTCTCACGTCCGTTGCATTCTTGGGCGTAGACCAATCTTGCACCATAGCTACCTTCGCAGGGTCCACGGCAATACCATTTTCTGAAATAACATGGCCTAAGAATCTCACTTCCCTCCTCTAGAAGTGACATTTAGAAAATTTTGCTTTTAGTTGGTGTTTCCTCATCACCTCCATCACTACCCTCAAATGTTCCTTGTGTTCCTCCTCTGTCCTTGAGTAAACCAAGATATCATCCACAAACACAAGAACAAACATATTTAATTGATATTTGAAAACCCTATTCATAAGATCCACAAAATATGCGGGTGCATTGGTCAATCCGAATGGCATGACCAACCACTCGTAGAATCCAGACGGCATCCGAAATGCCATTTTAGGTATACTCTCAGCTGCTACTCAAAGCTGATGAAATCTTATCACGGGATCCAACTGGGACAACACTCTTGATCTACTTAACTGATCAAACAAATCATCTATCCATGGAAGAGGATACTTATTCTTCCTAGTTACCTTGTTCAACTCGCGGTAGTCTACACATAAGCGAAGGGAACCATTGGCCTTAGTAAAAAATACAACTAGTGCTCCCGACTAGGAAACACTTCTTTGGATAAATCCCTTCTTCAACAGATCGCCTACTTTCACTTTGAGCTCTCGTTGCTCCTTTGGTGCCATATGATGAAGATGCATCACTATAGGTCTGGCATCTTTCAGTAAATTAATCCGAAACTTGATCTCTCCGTGTGGTGGAAGCCCGGTCACTCTCACGAAGTTGTCCTGATACTCGCCAGCAATAGTCACATCTGATAACTCATCATGCGGGATGTCGTGGGAATTTTGAAAACTACCCATCGCCCCATCACTAGGTAGGCAACCCAATACCACCCTCCGCCCATCATCCGCCCTAACGGTCACTGAAGACCCCTCACAATCGACCACCCTCCATACCTTTGGAGCCAATCGACTCCTAGAATAATGCCAAACCCAGTAAAGCCCAAAACAAAGCAATCACAAGCAAACACATATCCATGACTTAATAAGACCAAATTATGACAAATCATACAAAGGATAGTCAAACCACCGATGGGGTTCGTCACAACTAAAGGTCTATCGACAATTTCGGGTTCCAATTCTGACCTATCTATAAGGTCACTAGATACAAAGGAATAGGAATCCCCGGTATCAAACAATACCTGAACAGGAACATCATAAATAGAAAGCATACCTTAGATAACAGCACCCTTTCTCTCTCTGCTATTGTTGGGACATTCGACGAAGAAGGAACCGCATTGATAGCATATGCTTTCACGATTTGATTCTCCTTAGGAGGTTGTGGGCATTTATCCATGTGATGTCCCACTTGTCCGCAATTGAAGCACTTCTTGTCCGCTGGCTTTGCTCGACAATCTCTGGCATAGTGGCCCTTCTTGCCACAGCTAAAGCTCTCGATATCTTTCTTATTCTTCTTTTTCTGACCATCCTTAGTTTGGTTATGTTTTCTCTTATTTTGAGAATTCTTATTGCCTTCATTGCTTTCCCGCGATTTCGGCTCCTTTGCAGATGTAACAGCGACCTCAGCCTTTGTCTTAGGGTAAAGGCTCTTCGACCTCAATGCCTTTCCATAATAGATTCGAGTGTCTCATCGATATGGTTTATAAGCCTTCCTCCAGGTACCCATCTAGGCTAGTTATGAACTTCTCGTTCTTCTTTTCGGCAGTATTGATAAGAGATAATCCATATTTCGATAAAGTATCGAATTCAGCAATATATTCCGAGACTGTCCTACCATTCTGCTTAAGCACCAAAAACGTCCTAAACAATTCTGATTTCTGAGAAGCTCGAATAAACTTGTCACTAAAGGGAGTCTTAAACTGATTCCAAGTAACTTGATCCTCGGGAGTGGTCGCTTTTATGGCATTCCACCAATTCATTGCCTGTCCTTGAAGCTGACATGATGCTAGCTTCCTCTTTATTGCAACAACGATCCCCAAATCCTCGAAGATGCACTCACAACTATCAAGCCAATCATAAACCGCCGTAGTCGATTCCATTCCATGAAACGGCTTCCAACCAAGAGTAGTATAATCCTTGTTAAGCTTGCCGAAGTCGGCTCTAGGTGCTTGCACTATTGCATCACCACCATTAGCAACATTAGGAATAGCTCCTTGAGCATCCCTAAGCATCTCTCGTACGAAGGCAGTAGACATCGTCCTTATATCAGAGACATTACCATTGTTGGCCCGTGAACCTACTCCCTCTTCAACTCCTGATGTGGGATTCCTTACCGTGCTCCTTGTATTTCGGCTCATCGTTCAGTCTGTAAAGAGAATACGATTAATCATCCCTTTAGTGGTGCCAGTGCAGTGCAACTTCATCCTTAGATATACTAATAATATATATATATATATATATATATAGCTTTTAAAAACCAAAATATCACAAATACGCGCTATCATATACGCATACTGTCTCTCCCTGATGTCTTCCCCCAAGTTAAACTACGCAACCTAGGCTCTAATACCAAGTGTGACGGCCCACACCACCCGACATTTCCCCAGAAATGCGTTGTCCCAATGCCCAACTAGCATGGGACGGTCGCCAAAAGAGGGTTGAAACGATGAATCATCCAGAACCTGCAGTATATCCCACAGCGCATGGAATAAAATATAATAATAATATAACTTGATATAAAATAGGCGAGGCAGTGCATAAGCTGAAAAACTAAACCATATCCATCAGAGTAGAGGAAACCAAAATACAGCTTATGATCCAAACCCTTATTACAACTTCAAAATATTGCTCTAGAAAGGAAATAAAAGAGGTACACTACTAATGCCCAAAGCAGTGACCATCAGCAACAGAGGGAGAATATGTAAATAGCACGTGGAAGCCTCCTGCTCGTCTCTGGACAACTACTCGTGCATAACCTTCTAACATGTCTCTAGTCTGTTCATTTAGGAGCACCTAGAGTAATAAGAAGAGACATAAAACTCTGGGTCAAACAAAAGTCTGGTATAAGCGATAGCAGCAAAATAAAATAATAACATGTATAAATAATCAAACCTGACCTAGACCTGCAACCAAAGAGTTAGCACAACAAGATGTACAATACTCTAAGGTAACACTAACATATAATGTAAAAATGGGAGTGTGAGTGTCATAGTGATAACAAACATTAATCATAGCAACCATCCTCACATCTCTCACTTAGTGCGTAGAGCATACGATATCCACCGCTTTGATCACCAGATCCATTGGAGCTATGATGGAGTCCAACTCCGTACAACTATTGCTACGATCACTTGCCCTTTGGGGCCCTGACGGAGTCCCACTCCATACAACCTCTGACCCCACTGCACATGTCCATAGTCAATAACCCCAATGGGTTAACCAGTCAACATAACCCCTCTCTCAATGGTGAATCAAAGTTATAGATATCTATAACCCCTTTGCAGACCTCCCACAGCAAAACCCAACTCTAGAAGTTATCTCGTTGGTTTCCATATGGATCGTAAGCAATAACTTCCCATTTGGACTTCCTTTGCATCTCCGGTTTTGGTCTCCTGTAGCTCGATTCGAAGATCAAGCTTCCATACGGTTCGGATATTTCAGTTCAGGTATGCACGGTTCATGGGTTCCATTTGGCTCATGGCTCGGGGTCAAGGTTCGTTTCATGATTTTTCCAATCCGTGCCCATGCTTTGAGTCGTGGTTCCCCGTTCATGAGTCCTGCTCCGGTTCGTGAGTCGTGGGTCGGGTCATGGTGCCTCCTCAGAGCATTGAGTCGGGTCGTGGTGCCTCATCATAGCATCGGGTCGGGTCATGGTGCCTTGGTCACTAGTCGGGTTGGAGATGGGGTTCGGTTCGTGGTGCCTAGTTCACGAGTGGGGGGCGATCCGATCCTATTTCCTGCCCTTCTTACAACAAGCTGTTTACACCACGTGACGATGTTTTATACCATTCTAACTTCCCCTATGCAATCATAAACATACCAAACAACAGTAATAACATGCGTAATCAATTAAAAACATCAAAACATCAACCACATGTGTTATTTTGGATCAAACATACCCAAAACCATGATTTTCCCTTTAACCGTGTTTAACCATATTTAACAATAGGATTAGCAAACTTAATCCAAATTAACCTAAATTTTTACTAGTGACATAAAATAGTAGTATAGAATTCATGCATATTTTTCCATACTTTTCCGAGTCATAATTTTACTAATAATCACTAATCACCCCTAATTAGCCTCAATTAGCGAATAAACATGCTGATCACTCACCTTAGCCACAAATAAATTATACATCTAAAACTTTAACCGATTTGGCTCGGATTCCAATCTTGTGCAGCAACTCTACCTTGAATTTGATGCTAATCCGCCTTGATTTGATGTTGATTTGCTTAATACGTGATTAGAAAGAGATTTGGAAGATGGACGCCATTACTAGGGTTAAAGGAATGTTTGTGGCGGCCAGAAAAATGAATGGGAATGTTTACCCGAACCCTTTCAGCCCTCCCATAACCCTAATCATGAAATGGGTTATGGGCCTAACTGCTAATCACATTATTAAGCCCGATTAGGCTGTTTTTTCCATCTTTAAATCTTATTTCAGTAATATTTCCCAAACAGTTAGTCCGTTTGATTAATGTGACCACTCTATAGAATGGAAAACCAACATCCGAATCCAATGGAAGTAGTTTCAGGTCAAAACTCCTTACTAATCAAAAGTTATAGGTGAAACAAGATTCACCAGGGGCAAAATGGTCATTTAAAATTCGGCAAAGATCGTGAATGTGGGAAATGACCCCAATAGTCGCTTCCGAAGTTACACGACCATATGACTTCGTATGTAAATAATATAAATATTCTACGATCCTCTGATATGTAGAATGCGGGTCGTTACAGTTCCCACCCTGAAAACCTTGGGGGGAGGGGGAAGGAAAGAGAGAACAGGAAACAAAAAAAGGTCAGACACAAATTCTAGCGAGTCCAGTGACTTTTAGCATTTAAAGAAGTAAAGTACCAAGACAAGTAAATAAACTGGATGAGAGATAACAGTAACATACAACAGGTATAAATAGGATGAACAGGATAAGCAGAATAAACAGGATAATATGGACCAAGCTATGTTTCTCGGTTACTTTTCTCTACACCAATACTAGTATAACAGGATTTATGATAGAATTAGGTGCTCCCTAATATAATAGAAACAGAATGACCCCAACAGAAACATAATAGTAATTTTCAGTATACTCTAGTTACATAACGAGTATTACCCCAAACAGAAATAACAGGTACCTCAACAGAAATAATGGGTGTTACCCCAAATAGAAATAAAGGAGTACCTCAACAGAAACAAGCATGACTAGATGTACCCTAATTACTACTCCCAAGTGATCGGCTCACTAATGTGTAAATACCCTGTGTCGGCCCTACAGTAGGGTGTATTACTTCCTAAAGTGGCAACCTACAGAAGGACACATAACTATTTACTAGTGCTACAACGACTTATTTTTCCCCACAGACCAGACGCATGCATGCTCATGACTATGGTGGAACACGCCTGTATACACCCCCTTTTCAGATTAACCTCTTACTATCAGTTCAGTATGCGTTCCATGATCCCTACCTAGTGCAGGGTCCCTGTTCAATACCAGAATGGGCGCTACACCCCTAAAACTTATGTCGCCAATTAACTAGGATTTTTAACAGGTTAAGCCTAACAAATTAACAGGTTCACCTAACCCCCACAGATTAACAGGTTAAGTTTTATAGGTTTATAGGTTCATATAACCCCAACAGATTAAATAGGTTAAGTATTATAGGTTAACAGGTTCATATAACCCCATCAGTTCAAACAGGTTAAGTATTATAGGTTAACAAGTTCGTATAACCCCAATAGATTAAGCAGATCTACTTAACCCCATAGTTTTAATAGATTTACTTAACCCATAGATTTAACAGATTCCACAGGTTGCTTACAGTTTCATTAACATGTTCCACTTAATCCTTAAGTTAAGCCTACATATTTTCATGTTCGTACACCCCAAATTTCTTGTCATATTCCACAGTACAAGATATGCCCCAAAATTCCCTCCTTTATTTTCATTCCCAATCATTCCCAAATTATCCCAACTTCGTTCGTACGCATGTTTCAGCGAGATTGGCCTAGGCTCGAAGGTAGCCTAGGCTTATAAAATAAAAAGGGGAATAAGAGAGGGAGAAGAACAGAAATAGGCATATAATAACAGGAATAGGCATATAATAACAGCTGAACAGGTGTATATAAGAATACATGTAATTTTTGCGGAAATATTTAGATATGAATCAGTTTCTTAACAGACATAGCCTCGGATCCATCTTTATTAACATGTCAAGGTTACTATTAAATTTTATATCTAAAAGTAACATGAACTCACATAGAATGGATTTAAAGAACAGTGGATAATATGATGTTGCAGAAGGGATTCTTGTATAAATCAGATAAGAATTGTCTTGATTCAATCCAAGTTTCCGCACCATCCCCCCATCTTCATCTTAAATTTTTAGAACAAAGGCTTGAGGAAGAAGTATGAAAAAGTGTAATTGATTTGAGTGCACACATTTATATAGAGTTTACATCAGATCCCTATTTTGAAATTTAATCCATTCAAAATAATAATGAACCTGGTTAACAAAATAGTCCAGAAACAGAAAAATGAACTTCGCCAGATCGTGTGTGGGTCAACCGACCTGACCTTGGGTCGACCCATAGGTTGACCCAGATCAGGCATGGGTCGGCCCACAATGGGTCTAGTTCCCGCCCCTTGCTTCCTATGTTTGTCGCTCGTTTATTTTGAACTATTTCGAATTATATTTATATATATCCTTCTTGTATGTATACAACTTCTAACCTTTGTATCTTTCGTCATACAATGTCTGTTTTACGCAAACTCGGAGTCTATCTGAACCAGAATTCCAAGACGAACACAATGGTACAATCCGTTTTACTTGATTCCCAATATTGAAGTATCTCTCTAGTTTATTAATGTTCATTTAAAATTCGGGGTGTTACATAACCCCTAATCGCGAAATCCCAGAAATCATGAATCAAAATCCGAAAACAAGAGGCTAAGATCAATATGCCAAATTTAGCTTATCACTTTTCAAATGAAGATTCGACAAAATTTGAAAACATGAATCATTCAAATACTAGAAATCACCCTAAGAGATATAGAAAAAAATATAAAATGGAAACACACTCAAACCATAAAAAGTGAGAGCGTACAAATCCAAGAATTGCAAGGAATAGCCAAAAGAAATATTTGGCCGATTCAAATTCGAAGAGTACCAAATCAATTAATTTCAAACTTGGTGAAGGGATAAGTAATCTTGTTCACTACAAGGTCACAAATTATCACCCGGAGCTTTTTGTCTTTCGACAAGGTGGCCTGACGCGGTAAAGAGATTTAATTAAGCATTTCGTCCGAACACTAGGTGGCTCAACACCATATGAAGATGATCAACATCGATGTATATAAAGATACATAACACATGCGAACAAACGAAGATGATCTATATTGATGTATACAAAAATATTCAACACATGTGATCACCCATCGATGTATATAAAAATATACAACACATGAGAACAAACGAAGATAATCGATATCGATGTATATAAAAATATATAACACATGAGAACAAACAAAGATGATCAACATCGATGTATATAAAAATATTCAATACATGCGATCTCTCATCGATGTACATAAACATATAAAACACATGAGAACAAACGAACAATCATACATCGATGTATATAAAAATCTACAACACATGTGATCTCTCTTCCATGTCTATAAAAATATACAACACATGAGAACAAACGAAAATGATCAACATCGATGTATATAAAAATATACAAAACATGTGATCTCTCATCGATGCATATAAAAATGTACAGAAAATGGGGACAAACGAATATGATCAACATCAATGTATATAAAAATATACAACACATGCAAACTCTCATCGATGTATATATAAATATACAACATATGTGAATAAACGAAGATGATCAACATTGATTTATATAAAAATATACATCACATGTGATCTCTTATCATTGTATATAAAATATACAACACATGAGAACAAACAAAGATGATCAACATTGATTCATATAAAACTATACAACATATGAGAATAAACAAACAGTCATACATGATCCTGTGATCTCATCCGAAAATGGAACTTAGTCTTAACTAACAAAGTCCAGGAATTAACAGATGAAGTAAATGCACGTGTGTCGACCCACCTGTTTTTACCATGACATTTAATTAAATTCCTTATTAAATCGAAAAGCCAAAATTACTTGTTTAAAATAGATAATACTCCAAAGTAAATGATAATACTCAATCATTACCCAAAGAAAGATAAAGACGTCTAGATAGTAAAATAAACTCATAACGGAAGCTCAAGGTAAGAAAGTAAATAATTAATTTGTGACATCTAAGGACAAAGTGTCCATAAGCCCTCTTTACCTAGATAAAAAAATCATGAAAAGGATAAGTACAATAAAAATGACAATAGCATTAATGATAGAAGGGAAGGTACCTTGGTCGAGAAATATCACTTCTTTCTCCTCTTTTGGAGTTTAAGGCATGCCAAAATATGATGATTCGAACTTTTGCAATAGCGAAATAAGAGTGGTTTCGAACAATCATTAACAAAGTGATCTCTAGCACCATAATTGAAACATGCCACATGACTAGGGATAGATGCATTTTCTGTGGAAGCTGCTTGTTTCCCTTTCTTCCTAGGGAAGGAATCTTGGGATTCATGGATGGGTTTCCCCTTCCTTCCTTTCTTCGAAACCATGACACCATTTATCGCTACCCTTATCGACTTCCTCAAGACTAAGAGCGCTATCCACTAGCATCAAAAGGCACGACCAATTTGAGAAGTAAAGACTTCTTGAGACTCTTATTGAGCCCACATACAACTTTCGGTTCTTCTTCTTTGCGGTGTCAATGTACTCAAGCCCATATTTGGATAAAGAGTCAAAAAATGCGCGTATTCTGCCATGGAAGAGCTACCTTGGACAAGGTCCATAAAACGACGGGCTAACGCAACTAGCTTATTCTCGGGTACGAACTTTGCCTCAAACTTTTCTCAGAATTGCTCTAAGTCAGATCTTTCTCTTGAACTTAAAAGGTCAGAAGCTCATAACAATCCAATGCTCATTCCAGGAGCATACTAGAGCCACCTCGACTCAACGTAAATCCTCTAGATCCATGAGGGTAAAGATGCGTTCACATGATCTGATCCAAGCTTGGACTTCCAAAATGCTTCCAGAGTCCTTAAAAACCTTTCCACCGAGCTTAGTGTACTCACTGCATAAGCTAGCAAACTCATATTTGGGACACGTAGTCGCAGAAGTGGTTCCTGTCGCCTGGGCATTAATCACAAGTTCAAGAAGCTGCCGAGTCGTCATATACACTCCCCATGTAGGAGTGGCACTAGGTTGAGTGGCACTCGGGAGGGTATGCCTAGACATTTTTCTTTAAGAAAATAAGAAAGTAAAATGTTATTATCAAAAGATTTCGAATAAATTCGAGTCAGAGAACAAGGAATCATAATATAATATAGGATATAACGGGTCCTAAGACTCGATCCAAATCCTAAACATGATTTCCTAGGATAGGCATAGGATAATGTTCCTCGCGCTGTAATAACTTTTATTGTTCCGAACTTGGCTGATACCAAGTATAACACTCCACCTCTATACTCGCTTAGTCAAGGCCACTACAAGCACTGGTGTCAACCAACCCAAAGGATAAGGCTATTGAGGAGCGACCATCTATATATTAGCTTTGAACGAGTGTTAAACATTCCGGATATTGTGGTCTTACTTCTTAAATCTCATGAGAAAATATGACACATCTAATTCAAGTTCAAATCTACTGCATAGTGGCTATATATAATTCAGAAAGCAATACAAATTACATAACAATAAAATCAGAGTCAGACATAGATATTCACATCACTAAGGTGGAAATAGATGTGAATAATAATACAAAAGTGTAAATAAAAGGAGAGTGGTCATAACAATGTTCAACTGCCGGATAATATTCACATCACTAAGGCAGTCATAACAACGTTCACATGTAAAATGTGAAGGCTCGAAATTTCCATATAATATGTCAGGGAAATCTCAATGCTATATAAAGATATCTCATCCTAAATCATGAAGCTACTACTAAGATATAATATTGTGTATCTCGGCAATACGAATTGATCCGAAGATCATCGATATAATCAAATGAACCAAAGTTCCTCGGAATGATCAGATGATTATTGATATAAAGGAATGAACTGAAGTTCCTTAAGATAGTCCGAAGATCATCGATATGGACGAATGAATCAAAGTTCCTCAAGATGATCTGAAGATCATCAATATAATCAAATGAACCGAAGTTCCTTAAGATGATATGAAGATCATCGATATAGTCGGATGAACTGGAGTTCCTTATGATGATCCGAAGATCATCGATGATCAGAATTGATTAAGTATAGTGTAAAATATGCCAAGCTAGTAAATATATGAGTCGAGCTACATGTCCCATAAGCACTCACTCTACTCGAAGATTCACGAACAAGTTGTATATTCCACTAGAAATACAAAACGATCATTGCCATGGTTTTTAATCGAACGTGTCCAAGAATTAACCATCGAAGAAAACACAAGGGTTGATAGTCCTTATTTTTACTAAGGCTTTAATTAGATTTCTCATACGAACGAGAAAAATGTTTATGAAATCGTATACTAGTAGATTGTAAAACAATTGGAAAATAACTTCATATAATGAAGTAGAATTAAAAAATGTTTAGTAAAAGATTTGGTATCAACAAATAATTTAATAACCCTTTTATATTGTTTCGAAGTGGCAAATCTCATCAAATATCGATCGCAATAGTTCTCGATCTCAAAATTCACAATAATGTAAATTAAATATCACGACTGTTGGTTATAAATTCGTTTACCACGAATAAATCAAAAGTCCATAAAATCGAGTTGTAGAAATCTTTGAAACGGAGAAACTGAAAAATCACAAAAAAGGCCGAACAGGCCTCGGTTGCGGAAGAGCCAGGGACAACCTAAATTGTTGACCGTGGTCTCCATCGGTCAACAATAGAAATTTGGTCCTCAGGCGTATGAGCACCCAAGACAGATGTCTAAGCTGAAATTTTGCATTTTTTTATTTTTCCCGAGTGTTTGGACAGATGTCTGACCTATCAAGTCAAACATCTGAGCTAAAGCCGGGGCAAATGCTTTACTATGCAATGAATGTGCAATCGACCTCGCACAAGCATGGATCAATGGTGAAGGATTTTGATGTTTTCTAAGCAAAAGCGAAGCCTTTATAATCCGCTGAAATAACTGAACACATGCACAAACATATATACATGAGACTGCAATGATTTTGATTATAAATTCCAAAATGAACAAATTCTCTAACCAAAGAAAATGAAATCAAATGCAATTCAATCTAGAACTCAATGGTTTGGTATTGCCAAAGGGAAATTGTAAGGGATTGTTTGCACATAAGAACTTCACTTATAGCATGCACAATCCGAACATAGCATATAATAGGATTTCCATTACTCGAAAAGCAAGGAATCAATAAACTAAGCAACTAACTAAATGGATACACTATATATACATGCCAATGGCACACTAGAAAAGCCTATAGGCTTGTGTCATAGATGTGCATTCCTCAAGAACTCACCTT
Organism: Allium sativum; assembly: GCA_030737875.1. NCBI lineage: Eukaryota > Viridiplantae > Streptophyta > Magnoliopsida > Asparagales > Amaryllidaceae > Allium > Allium sativum. The sequence continues at coordinate 655,509,556 of CM060923.1, forward strand.
TGATCTTAAGGAAGGAAGTGAAGGATCTAAAACCAAGCAAGATCAACCTCTCTTCAAGAAATACTCTTGAATCTCCAATCTAAGAGCATATAAACAAAATTCCTAAGAGTTAGGTTTAGGGATTCTCAAAAATAGAAGAGGAGATAAGCTAAAGAAGATGGAAAGGAAGATGGAGAAGCATACCCAAGTCTCTACACTTGATTTCCTCAAGAATTGGATTCCTAATAGCAACCCTAGGTTTAGGAATTCTAGTTTCGCTTTCCGCTCCCTATTTCTGTTTTCTTCTTAGTGTTGAAAGCGAATGGGAAGGTCAGCTGTGGGTGGTCTTAAGGAAGTGAGCTAGGTTGGTTAACCCAAACCCCACCCGAATTCGCAATTTTCACTAACTCGAATATATCGATGTTTGTAGTTTTTAACCATGTAAATGACGTTTTGAACTCAACGGAAGTGGTCTCGAGTCCAAATTCATCATATGCAAAAATTGACTTTTTGGACACATACTCGATTAACGATTAATGATGTTATATTTAAATATATTATCGTGAAATATGCTGGTTGTTACATGTACCATCTAGCTGACCTTATTGGATAATCTACTTAGACGCTTAAGACTTCCCGTAGGATAGGTATCCTTATGGAATAACCATATCAGACATTTGATCTCTAGGTTTAGGTAGGATTCGCACACCATTTAAGACCCCTTACTAGAGGACCTAATCCCAAGTGGAGTCCTCGAGCTAAAATCACTTGAGACCCAAGAAAGCGGACTATTCGCGATGATTATCAAGTTCGTACCCAATTAACCTTTTAATGCTTCTATTTATGGGCGGTGGGCTACGTGATCCCTTAATACCTTTTTATATGTGGATCTGACCACTTAAGACCTTAATCTTAAAGCAGGCTACGTTTTCGAGTCATTCCCGTTCAATTTCTCTTTACGAAAATATCACACGTATACACCTATACAACTAATTATCATCATGGGTTCTGATGGTTAATGATATTTCACATCAATAACCAACCAAGTCCAGTTCTAATCTTTAGTTATAGTTTCTAGAATAACTAGCATAAGATAAGGGAAGTTATATCCTTCTTAGCCTAGGATGTTCATGTAACAGCCCACATTTTACATTTTGGAAGATCGTAAAGTATTTTTATTTTATGCCCCGAGGGTTGGACCATTCTCATATTTTAATATGTTGCTTATAGGAATGTGAAACATGTCCATAATTTTTAAAAACTTTGTTTGTGATCATTTTTCCCCTATCAGTCTTGTACAGGGAATAACTTTTGACTCGGATCGAATCAGGTGTTGAGACCGGTTCCATTGGAAAGGAAACGAGGATTCCCTTTCCGTAGAGTGGTACACTAAAGATTTGGCTCACCAGTTTGGGAGGAATCATTGTTTTAAGGTTTAACAGTTAGTTGTTCGGGTTTTGTAGCCATAATGGGCTGATTTGGAGAGCCCCATTAGTGAGCTGGTGGGAGGCTATAAATAGAGGGTAGGAGACATGGAGAATAGTTTACTTTCTCTGCTCTCTCATTTGAAAGAGTGAGAGCTCCTCCATCTCTCCATTTTTTCACCTTTCCACCATTAAAGCTTAGCGAATCAAAGATCTATAACATTTGAGGCCAGATCTATGCAAATCCAAGAGAGAGATCATCAAATTGAAGAGTTTGGATCAAATTCTTTGCTGTTCGGAATCTTATTTCATTTCTTTTAGCTTGTTTTTGAGAATTGGTGAGTGATATACATTTGTCATATGAATTCAATCACATAAATGAGTGTTTGATCTTGTTTTTCATCAAATTCAAGTCGTTTTCCTTAGAGCTACATCATGGTAAGTCCATTTTCATATGAATCACCATAGGATCGAATTTAGCAACTTAAAACCGGTAATTTCTATGTAATTTCGTATGTTAGTGCAAGTTAGATCCGTCGTTTTGTTCGAATGTTCGTTTATCATGATTTTGGTAAAGTTTACATAACTTTTGATGAAAATTGTCATTTTCATGTTGTTATTGATTTCATAACATGCTTGTGGCTGTATTGGATGAATCGGTTGAGTTGGTTTTGTCGAATTGGTCATTAGCAAAGTTTTGATTGAATTCGGGGTGAATTCGGTCTGTCCAGGAGTTAGGTCGGTCGGCATGGTTGGGTCGGTTGGTCATGAACCGGGTCAGCCGAAATCCTTGTCTTGGGTAACCAGTCAGAGGCTGGTCGACCGGGAGTGGGTCGGTCGAGCGTGATGTTTGGGTCGGTCGGTCCGTGCTTCAGATATTGGGTCAGTCAGTCGTCATTTCAGGAGTTGGACCGTGCGGAACTGAGTCAGTCGGGCATGTTGTGGGTCGATCGATCCTTGCTTCAGATATTGGGTCTGTCCTATTTCACAAGAGGTCGGGTCGGTCGGCCTGGATGCTGAGTGATGGGTTGGTCTATGTTGATGGTTTGGGTCGGTCGGCTCCAAGTGGATGGGTCGGTCGCACAGGGTTATTTCTGAAAATTATATTTTTCAGGTACGATCCAGATTTAAATAAAATGGCCTGAATTTTTTCTTCGGGGGCAACCCCCAAACCCTAGTCGCAATGCAGTGATGTAACTTGGATCAATAATGATGTGAATTTGAATTCTGAGCTAGTTGAAAAATGGTTGGATGGTCTTCTTCGATGACGGCTAGAGATACCAAAGGTCGAGGAATTATCATATGTTCTAGCGGGCTCAAAGCATAGGTGCAATAGAGACGTCTAGAAGACCGGTTGTAGGTCGAGTACTCCGTGCGTTATGTATGGCCTGGATAGGTCAAGTTTTATGACATATAAGGTTTTAGCTAGAACTGGGGTTTACCATTCGCCCTTGACAATTGATGGAAGATTGTTTAGCCAGTCATAAAATTAACGATGGTTTCAAAGCAGGATTGGCGGTGATAGCCAGAGTCTGTCATGCATGCTGGATGTTCTGTTTATACCATCTCATGTAAATTACCCAACATCGAAGGAGATGTTCCTTGAATGAGTGCTATTGTTTGTTGCTTCTGATTGCCATTTTGGTTTCCATGGATGAATGGTTGAAATGTTTGATGTAAAGGTTATCACTGATCGATGTGGGGAAGATGAGTGTTGTATTCTTCTCTGGTGTTGTGGGTAGATTAGTTCATTTATCTACCCATTCTCATATACTTTATTGATGAAGTTTGTTAGCTATTTATCGCTCACTAAGACTGTTATCTGACTCAAGGTTTTATGTTTCCCTCTTATTACCTTGGGTTATCTATCCGATTGTTTGATGGACAGACTAGGTGGCAGGTGACAGGTGATAGCTTAGTAAGGACGATGTTGTTGTTCGAAGGCGAGCCGGAGGCTGGCATATTATCTTTACAACTATCTAATACCTTTGTTTTTCGATGTTTGTTATTTTTCTCTGAGTGCTGTAGTGAGGAAAAATTGTATAAACACTATTGTTGAATCCAAGTGTATGGATATTACTTTTTAGTCGTTATGAAAGTTTAGTGTTTTCTGCTTCACTAATATTACCTGTTGTATATGTTGTATTATATTTTATCCTTGCGCTATGAGTTTCACGAAAGGTACCATTGTGTTTCATACCTTGATGATCGTCCATAGCTGCCTGACACACCTTTTAGCGCATTATCTCTCTTGTTTAGTGCCGTGGCTGTGGGCGTTCTCCACATTAGGTATAATTATTCTCCTAATTGGATTTAGTATTTATAACGGCAATCAATACCCATTAATTCCCTTTTTCATTTCATTTATTCCTATTTCATAGGGCTACTGCCATTTATGACCATAACGGTCATATTTTCCTAAGGCAACAATTAATCTTTAAATACCTTTTATCCCTATTGGTTATAATTTATTTCGCTAATGAAACTAACATTCATAATTCCTAAGACATTAATTTCCCTTCATTATCAGCCCCGAAATGTCTATTTTTTGTACTCCAACAGACATTACAAATTTATTGTCAGTTGTGTGTGTGTGTATATGTATATGCACCAGACCTCTTATATTAAACCGACCACTTGTGGATGCTAGATTTGTTAGGCAGTTCCAGGCAGACTTCTACCATAAGTTGAGCTTAACCTCGCGCCTTAGTGCAATTATAATTTAATTCCCTAATTGGGGTTTACAATGGTAATACTAGCCTATTTAGAAAATGTAACCTTTATGCTTAACTATCTAATTAAATTTGTTTTCCCAATCAATGTCGGTTACAATAGCTATCTTTTAACTTATGGCTTTATTTATAGCAATCAATTACACTAATTGCTACAATGGTCACCACAAATATATCCATTGAATATGGACTGCATTTAAATGTATAATTCCATAAAATGAAATCCATTCAAACATTCATTAGGATATATATATATATATATATATATATATATATATATATATATATTCTTCCTTATTTACGTAGATTCGAGTGGATAATGTATATATATTTATATTTATATTTATATTTTCGCGCAGTTAACGTAGCTATGTCTTTTATATTATGATCATTAAGTTTAATAATTTGGTTCAACTAATAACCAAACATCCCTTTTTGCATTCAATCTTGCAATAAGGTTCTAAATATTACAAAAAGACCGCCGACTACAGTTATTGTAAGCTATGCTTGAATATTGGAATAACAACATTACAAAGCACAAGAAATGTATGTTATGTATGTTTTGGAATAGTTGATGTAAACTGCACACAAATATATATTTTTATATTTATGCATGAATTTACACAACTTTTTCCTTTTTCAATATTTGACAAACTTCTCATTGGTTCCAAATAATGTCTTTTTATTTTAAAAGAGGAAAAGGCATATTCACAGTAACTAAGTTAAAACCCAACAAAATTGATCAAAAATAGGTTTATATCTTTTTAATCAAAATTACATAATTTATCATTTAACACTAGAGCTAGATATCTGGAATAAAACTACATCTTAATAGTGTTTTATGGGACTAATTTCCAGATCTACATTGTTTTACAATAACTACAATATATTTTCAAACACAATTGTATGCAATATGTATAAACAATTAAGTAAGCCAACAAATTATATTATTATTTATAACCATAAATCTATACTTTCAGGTTTGACAACATTCATAAACAAATATAATATGTATCGTTTCAGATTTAACAATATTATGAACAGATCTGATAAATGTTAGGCATAGATTTAAGTTCTAATACAAACGAGATACTAAGTTACTGTAACTTTGTATGTAAATTTCTCACTCACCTGAAAGCATCCAAATCTGAAATCCGAATAATCTTTCAGATTTGTAGATTTGCAAGAAAATTGGGAAAAAGGGGAGAATTTGATGAAGAACAGATTAGATGTAAATTCATACCCTTTTCCACTTGAATCTGATTTTCACTTCCAAATCCATATGGATTTATGTTTGAATGATTGTATATGAAACTATGTTTTATTTGGAATTTATTTGAAGAGAAAGGGAAATTGCACAGCTTCACTGTTGCCTACAGATTTGTATGAAAAAGAGTGAGGCCTTATCCTTTTATTTGTAGTAGTGGAACTGCCATGAACCGTTAGATTTAAGTAAATAAACATTCGCCATTTATATAATATTTTATATAAAACCCAACCCACTTAACCTAGCTGTCATTGGGCGCTTCAGGCACAAACCTACCTATCGCCCCTACTAAGGTATCGGCCGCCCTTCAGCTGGTTTTCTCAGTGAAGGCGGGTTACAAAAGAAAAGATTTATTATATTTATTTATTTTTGTCCTTTTTTCTTATTTCATCCGTAACTTTTTCATATGGACTCCGTTCTCAAAACTCCAAACATGAAAGTTGACTAGAATTCCGAGACGAACACAACAGTTAAAGTTTCATGGTCGAATTCCATTGTTTGCAGAAATTCCTATTTTTTTGAAATCTAATTAAGTAACTAATTTATTGTAAAAATTCTGGGTTGTTACATTCTTCCCCCTTAAAGGGAATTTCATCCTGAAATTCTGATACCTACTTATCCTATCCTACACAACCAATTTGTGTACATCCACTTTGCAACCATGTGCCCATATGCACAACGAACATAAATTTTTTCAACCACAAAACATGTAACACAATGATTTTAAATTGGACCCTCCTACATGTATGCATTAAATTTTTAAAACACTTTTGAAACATGATGCAAAACATTTTAAATATACTGGTAGTACTATAAGAAAGCAAATTTCAAAAATGCTTTTTCATACATAACCTTCACATGATTACGAATAAAAGTGTGAAACAACCAATTTGGCATCCAAACCCTACCATCCAAAATGTCAACGCATCTAATCCCTTCCTATTTTATCTCTCCTAAACCGGAAAAAGGAAATCAAAATGAAGAATTTTAATGTTTCATTCGCTTATAAATATTCCAATTTTCGACTCACAGTGAAAATTTCGTCTCAGTTACCCTAAATACTCCAAAAGTTTCCATCCGTAGATTGTAAGAGAGGCTTAAACAGGCTCTAAATCGTAAAGCAAGTTAATTAATAACTCCCGTACATCGTTGAAAAGGTATGAAAATGACGTTTCCAAGGCTAAAATAGCATTTCCCTTCTTTTCATAAACATTTTTATCGCATCGTTGGTCTTATCGCACTGCTAAAACGCGCACACAAACCATCCAAAAATCGTCCTTACATTGTTCATGTGACCAAAAATCGGAATTTTTCACAAAAATAATTGTAACAACCCGTAAAATGCGAGCCAGTTTGAAATTTTTATTTTGGCAACTTTAGTGAATTTTGAATATTTAAAATGAATTATTTTAAATAATATCGACGAGAAATTTATTTTTGAATGTAATTCGACATATATATTATATACGTCGTCGTTAGAATATATAATATTTATATATAATTATAAAAGGAATTGAAAATGGCGCGGTAGTTCGAAAATTCGATTTCTAATTTCAAATGAATATACAGAATTCAATATAAGTCAGAATTGAACGAAACAAGAAATATTTGAATCTGTATAACTATATCTTTGTAACGAAGTTGACAAACTGAGATTTCATCTTAGAAATGATAAGATATGTCCAGTTTAAAATTAGAAATAGTCGCTGTGGAATTTATATATATTTTTATATATATAAGGCCCTTAAAAATGGACATTTTGCAAACGACCTCGGATTTCGACGAAACCAGTTTTGTTGGGTCCGGGATGTCAAGTGATCGCTAGATTTCAAATTTCATAATTTTTCGAATCAATATGTGAGCGTAGCAAAAGAAAACGCGTTTGACCAGTTTCAGTTGATTTTAATCGACTGGAAATTGGCCATTTTTCTAACGGTCTCAGAATTCGACGAAACTAGTTTTGTTAGGACCGTATCGCCAATACGAAGCTAGAAAATATTTTTCTGGAATTTTTAGAGTTAGTATGTGACCCCGGTAATTTGAAATGTACGTTTAAAATTCAATATGGTGATTTAAATGTAAATTCAACGGAAACTGATTCAAACGATCAATCCAGCTTGCGGTACATATCCCATTGTGTTCGGAATGGGGGTAAAACGTTAGGGGCGACAGGCGGTGGGCCTCGTTTAGAGGTCGTATGTGAAAGTCAAATTTTTAATGATAAATAATAATAATAATAATAAAAAAAAAACTTTCCTCCTCAAATTCGTTCTGGCCCCCCCCCCCTTTACTTTTGGAATCAGATAATTTGATTTAGAATAAAAAAAAAAAAAAAAGAGAAAAAAAGGGGGGCGCCGCCGATCTGCTCAGCCGCCACACCCCCCCCCTCCACCGCAGACGCGCCGCTCAGGGCATCCACCACCCCTCCGACGTCCAACCTCCCCCTTCTCTCTCCTCCTACCCTCACTCCCTCCTCCTCCGAATAGACCCCACCCAAATCGACAGACCGCACCCAACTCCAGCTGTTATGGCCACCCACATCCGCTCCACCACCAGAACGGCCTACCGCACCTCCATCTCCCTTAGACGACTGCCGCACCCACTAGGAAGCCCCCCCCTCGCTGGTATGTTTTTTTTTTTTTTTTTAATTTTATTCTCTTATTTTATTTTATTTTTAATTTAAATAAAATACAGTTAAAAAAATGTTAAAAACTGATTTTCATTTTAAAGTTAAAACTGATTTTCATTTTAAAATATTAAAAACTGATTTTCATTTTAAAGTTAAAACTGATTTTTCATTTTAAAGTTTGAAAACTGATTTTTTATTTTAAAATTTTAAAGGGAAGAAGATTTGAAACTTTAAAATAGAAAAGATTGAAACTTTAAAATAGAAAAGATTTAAACTTAAAAAGTAAAAGAAAAGATTTGATCTTTACTATGAAAAAGGTTCGATATTTGATATGAAAAGGATTTGGTCTTTAGTTTAGAAAAGATTATATTTTTAAATATAAAAAGATTTGATTTTTGGTAGATAAAGAAACGATTTTTATTTATAGTTATAGATAATAAAAATATAATTTTTATGCTATAGAAAAGGAAAAAAAAATATAATCTTTATATTGAAAATAACGTTATAAAAATAGAATTTTTATCTATATATTAGCGGTAAGAAATTAGAATTTTTATATATTGAACTTCGATAGAAAAATAGAATTTTTATATATTGAACTTCGATAGAAAAATAGAATTTTTATATATTGAACTTCGATAGAAAAATAGAATTTTTATATATTGAACATTGAAATAAAAATTCGATTTTTATTTATGGAATAGCGAGGTAAAAATGTGATTTTTACATAGGTAGTGAATACGGGCGAAGAAAGTGACAAAGGGCGAGAACGAAGAAGATTTTCTTCTAAGAAGAGCCGTGGAGCTAGGATAGCTATATGTGAGAACTTCTCACCTTTCAATTTAATTTTTCTAGTTATATATATACTAGGATGCAGACGGTGCTTAGTAGCACCCGACACAATCGTCCACAGACCATGGACTTGTTTGTTTGACTGTTTGGTGATTGATTGCGATATTGGTTTGAGTGTGGTTTGTGGTGTGAAAAATCGAATCGATAAATTGGTTAGGATTAGACGTGCGCCGTTATAAGGCGAAGGAGTAAGGCTAGGTTAGATCCTTACTCCAAATTTTGTGGTTTGCATAACGAAAGTGATTTGATTGATGTGTGAATGGCGTGGGCCTTCACTAGACCGGGGATAAGGCTAGGCCTTGTCCCGTTTCTAGTATCGTGCCGTTATGCCGCCGAAATTTTCTAAAATATGTTAGAAAATAAAAATATCATTTTATTGTGTAAATGAATTGAAATTCATAGGTTGAAATAAAATGTTTTATCGTTAAAAATATAATTTTTAACGTGAATGTGAATAAATAAATATTCATTTACAAACCAGACGGTTTGTTTATGTACACCTATTTGAATGACGTTGATTGGGTCGATAAATTTTACACATCGCCTAACTGCACAAATAAAATATGTGTTTGATTGTTTGAAACCCCACACGGGTGTTAGGATGAAATTTGAAGTTCACTCATCCTGATTGATTAAATATGTCGATCGATTGATTGACAAGCTGCTATAAGCGTTAAATGTCTATATTTGATGCTTATACAGTGTAGTGCACTTTGGTTGATGGTTGATTATTCATCGTTGTTGATATATACATGTGTTGTAGAAAATCCATATAATTAACATTATATGGTAATTGATTGGGCCTCATTCCAGTTTCGAAAAAAAGAAATATTTGAAATAGAAATATTTGAAATAGAAATATTTGAAATAGAATATTTGAAAATAGAAATATGTGAAGCCGTGAGGATTAGATTGACGCCATTTTGACGTGAACGATATTTATATCGATTTTATTCATTTTAAAATGAATATTGAAAAACGATTTCGAAATGAATTGAATTGAAAACGATTTCGAAATGAATTGAATTGAAAACGATTTCGAAATGAATTGAATTGAAAACGATTTCGAAATGAATTGAATTGAAAACGATTTCGAAATGAATTGAATTGAAAACGATTTCGAAATGAATTGAATTGAAAACGATTTCGAAATGAATTGAATTGAAAACGATTTCGAAATGAATTGAATTGAAAACGATTTCGAAATGAATTGAATTGAAAACGATTTCGAAATGAATTGAATTGAAAACGATTTCGAAATGAATTGAATTGAAAACGAATTCGAAATGAATTGAATTGAAAACGAATTCGAAATGAATTGAATTGAAAGCGAAGTGAAATAAATTCAAATTGAATTGAAGTTTGAATTGAATAGAAATGGATTTTAAAACGAATTTATAAAGAAGAATTCAATTTTGATTTGAATTGAAATGGAAGTTGAAAATGTTTTTGAAACGAATTCAAAACTATTTATATAATTCGTTTTAAATAGAAATCGACGATATATATATTATATATATATATTATATATAATATAATGGCCTGAATAGAACGCGCCGCGCCGCGGCAGTTCGCGAATTTCGACCATTTATTTCAAACGGGCATTACGGGAGATCCGACCGTCGGATTCTCCTAAAACCGGAACCGTTGGGTTCGTATCGAAAAGAGCTTTCTAACGAATGTTAGAAATTTGAAATCTAACGGTTGGATTTGGAGATACGTCCAAATCAAATTGGAAAAAGGTCGCTGTAAGTGCAGTTCGATGGCCATTGTTGGAAATCGACTGTACGGGCCTTGATAAAATTATTAAAAATAGTAATAATTTGTGTAAAATCATAAGAAATGATTTGGGAAGAATTGGGATGAAAAACTCCATATTTGAAAAGATAAAAATAGATTTTTATCGAATTGGACTAGTTTTGAACTAGAATTATAATTCTATTTATTTTTAAATAAATAAATTGAATTCGAAAAGGGTTTTAAAAATAACCAAAATTTCCAATGATTGCATTGGAATGGATTTGAATCGAAATTGTCTTCGGAATATTTCGATGTTGGGATTCGTGATTATACAGATGTTGATATGGAAATTTGAAAGATATATATTTATATCGTTATTTCCAATACGACATTTGTTAGTCGTAGAATTCGATATTGAATATAAGCCGATATATTTTCTATTCAGAGCCTTGTATTGAATATCGAATGTGATTTGGGTTTGTCGTGAATGGTGTCTTTACTAACACTGTTCTTGAACCCAGTTGAGAAAAGATTAAATCTTTTTATTTAGATTTAATGAAGTGTACCAATTAAATAATATTTAATTGGAATTGAATTGATATTGATTTTTGGGTTTATCGTGAACAGTGTTTTAAATAACACTTGTTCTTTAACCCGATAATTAATGAATGTGATTTGGGTTTGTCGTGAATGGTGTCTTCACTAACACTGTTCTTGAACCCAGTTGAGAAAAGATTAAATCTTTTGATTTAGATTTAATGAAGTGCACCAATTAAATAATATTTAATTGGAATTGAAATGATATTGATTTTTGGGTTTATCGTGAACAGTGTTTTAAATAACACTTGTTCTTTAACCCGATAATTAATGGGATGTGACTTTGGGTTTATCGTGAACCGTGTTTTAAATGACACTGATTCTTTAACCCAGTCACAGATTAAAACTAAGTGGAGTTTTAATGAATCTTTAATTAGATTGAAAAGATCGAGAATGGAGTATCACCAGTTTTGCTCCAGGCGATAGTTAAATCTTTAATTAGATTTGAACGTGAAATTTAGAAACTAACTGTCGGTTAGCCAAGCAGAAGGGTTTTCTGGATATTGATCTGATGTTGGTTTCGGCCTTCGGGGTTAATATTTGGGGAATTATTCTCTTGATTAATTTACGGTTAGTGACTAATGAATTGGAATGAGGCGTATGTTGTGTTTGTGTAACACTTTTATAAAATATACGCGAGTTATTCGGGAAGTCCGGGTTTATCCCATTCTGAATAATCGATACGACGATAAGTCGAAGATGAAGACGATGGTCGAAGACCGGAGGTCTTCACGTCGTTTGGGTGATAACTGATGATCTTGATTGGGCTGTACACCCAAGAAGATGGAAATAGTTAGTGATCGTCCAGACGTACTTGGAGATCGATGGATATGCGGGGTACTAGGTGCCTCCGGTTTCGTTCAGGCACAGAACGGACTTGTAAATGGACTGTGTGTCTGACATCGGATTTCATTCTGTGTGACTGATATCGGTTGCATAGGATGGTTTGCCTGTGTGGCATGCTAAGATGCAAATGATCAAGGCTTCTGTTGAAAAGCAAAGTCTTGTGGTGATGATCAAAGCACGGCCTTTGTGGCGTAGCTTTGTGTAACGTTTACCTCGCGTGTTTCACACCCGGTATGAACCGAAAACGGGAGACGGACGTCAGGGAGGGCATGCGTTTCTTTCTAGCTAGAAGTGGCGTCAGTGGTTTTACACGCCCTGACGAGTTTGACTTATGTGGTTGTTGCTGTTGCGAGGCGCCTCGGTTATATCGGTTTCGGCCGAATGCATTCTGGTCGGCTGACGGACCAGACTTACACCCCATAGGGTGGGGAGATGTAGTGTTCAGGCATAATAATCCACTCCGTGTGGACCGGCCCTGAGGATCCAAGGGGCAGTTGCGGCTGTTCCTGAGGGGCGGGCTAGATCGTCTCGAATCGGTTGAGGACTATCTTTTGCCTCGGTTCATAGACGGAAATCCAATTTCCAAATACGTGACATTTGCGGTTTTATTTGTAAACCTATATATGGCGACATGATATATGGTACCCATGCCGCCTATGATTGATACTTATGATTTGAAGTTGTTTTATACACTATGCACTTATAATAGTATCAAATGATTTGTTTTAAAACGTATCAAGCATTCTTTGGCTGTTATAAGGGAAAACCCTATCCCCCGGCTTGCGTTGCATTGTGTGATAGGACCTGGGTCTTATAACAGCTTCATTTTTCTTTATTTAGCATTGCGCTGTTTGTTTTATGCACTGGTATTCTTGGGAGGAAACCCGTTCCGTGTTATACGGCGTGGTCCCTTGATTTACCGAATGGTTTAAAATAAAGATTAATAACTGTTTTAGTTCTCACACCAGTCACATGACTGACCTGGAGTTTATTGTTTTAACCTAAACTCTGGGTGCCTCTATTTTGACACGGGCAGCTAGTAGTTTTGGTTTTGCAGATTTATATTCACAGGATCCTGGTTTACAGCTGGAACGATATCCGGAAAGCTTTGTATCCGTATATCTACTTCTAGTTGTGTATTGTATTATTTTCCGCTGCTATGTATTTAAATGTAATTTAAATCTCTGATATTTCTGTGTAATATTCATTTATACTTTGTATATTCTTGTAATCTGATGCATTGTTGTAATAAGCAATGGAATGTTCTTTTATATGCGTTCTGCTGTGGTTTGTTCTCGAACTATCCGACGCTTTCCTTTACGGGGAAGTTGCGGGTCTTTACACGTGGTATCAGAGCTTTGGTTTACAAAGCAGAGAACAAGACACATTAGAACCATACGAAAGAATTCATCAGATATTGGATTAATAATATCCAATGAGGATGACTCGTTAGAGATGGGATCAGTAGTATCCTAGAACGAGTGTGAAGAGTATATTTTTAAAAAAATGAAAGCCAATTTTGTTTTGAAAATTTAAATCAATTATTCGTATTTGATTATCTATTTATATTGAGTTGGACAGTCCAGTATATAAAGATTTTGCATATACGCCTTGCAAACGTGTATTTGAAATTTTAATATATTGGATAGATATAAAATCACACTCTAGTCGCCCGGACCTGATTCTGATGATTGACGCGTCATCATTAGTAATTAGTTTCGTGTTTCGAAGGTGTGATCTTCTATATATTTCCTATTGACTGGTGTGAGAACCAAAATTAGATAGGGCCTATTGTTGTGATTTGGCATCAAAAACATAATTTTTGTATATGTATCGAAATTATGAATTTGAAACTCTAATTCACTAATTGATTGATGTTTGGGTTGTTTGTTTATTTGTTTGATAATTTTGAACCATTATACCTAATCGAATCAAATATTGAATTGTATTGAAAATTGGTCGCATTTGCTTGCATATACACATATATCATTGAACAGGTCATAGCAAGGAGGCTAGAGCAGAGAATAAAATTTGTTTGCCCAACAAATAGGTACATGTTTACTACATAATTTCCTGTTTTGTTTGGGTGATGATGATTTTGTGAGCCTATTGGCTAGCCGCTTGGCTTTTTCTTTTTCTTTTTGAGATCTGAAGGACCGGGGAAGCTATTTGAAATTCCCCGATGCTCCCGGTGCAGGGGAGGTTATGGCGAAATTTTTCAAAAATTTAGGGTGTTAGCCAAATTTTTGAAAATTTGAAAATTCTCAGAAACTGAAAAGTTGGAGAATGGAAGCCTGATCGAACGTAGAGTTGATTAATCAAGCCACTTTCGACTTTGTTCCTTTTCGGGGACGAAAAGTTTTAAGTGGGGGAGATTGTAACAACCCGTAAAATGCGAGCCAGTTTGAAATTTTTATTTTGGCAACTTTAGTGAATTTTGAATATTTAAAATGAATTATTTTAAATAATATCGACGAGAAATTTATTTTTGAATGTAATTCGACGTATATATTATATACGTCGTCGTTAGAATATATAATATTTATATATAATTATAAAAGGAATTGAAAATGGCGCGGTAGTTCGAAAATTCGATTTCTAATTTCAAATGAATATACAGAATTCAATATAAGTCAGAATTGAACGAAACAAGAAATATTTGAATCTGTATAACTATATCTTTGTAACGAAGTTGACAAACTGAGATTTCATCTTAGAAATGATAAGATATGTCCAGTTTAAAATTAGAAATAGTCGCTGTGGAATTTATATATATTTTTATATATATAAGGCCCTTAAAAATGGACATTTTGCAAACGACCTCGGATTTCGACGAAACCAGTTTTGTTGGGTCCGGGATGTCAAGTGATCGCTAGATTTCAAATTTCATAATTTTTCGAATCAATATGTGAGCGTAGCAAAAGAAAATGCGTTTGACCAGTTTTAGTTGATTTTAATCGACTGGAAATTGGCCATTTTTCTAACGGTCTCAGAATTCGACGAAACTAGTTTTGTTAGGACCGTATCGCCAATACGAAGCTAGAAAATATTTTTCTGGAATTTTTAGAGTTAGTATGTGACCCCGGTAATTTGAAATGTACGTTTAAAATTCAATATGGTGATTTAAATGTAAATTCAACGGAAACTGATTCAAACGATCAATCCAGCTTGCGGTACATATCCCATTGTGTTCGGAATGGGGGTAAAACGTTAGGGGCGACAGGCGGTGGGCCTCGTTTAGAGGTCGTATGTGAAAGTCAAATTTTTAATGATAAATAATAATAATAATAAAAAAAAAAAACTTTCCTCCTCAAATTCGTTCTGCCCCCCCCCTTTACTTTTGGAATCAGATAATTTGATTTAGAATAAAAAAAAAAAAAGAGAAAAAAAGGGGGGCGCCGCCGATCTGCTCAGCCGCCACACCCCCCCCCCCTCCACCGCAGACGCGCCGCTCAGGGCATCCACCACCCCTCCGACGTCCAACCTCCCCCTTCTCTCTCCTCCTACCCTCACTCCCTCCTCCTCCGAATAGACCCCACCCAAATCGACAGACCGCACCCAACTCCAGCTGTTATGGCCACCCACATCCGCTCCACCACCAGAACGGCCTACCGCACCTCCATCTCCCTTAGACGACTGCCGCACCCACTAGGAAGCCCCCCCCTCGCTGGTATGTTTTTTTTTTTTAATTTTATTCTCTTATTTTATTTTATTTTTAATTTAAATAAAATACAGTTAAAAAAATGTTAAAAACTGATTTTCATTTTAAAGTTAAAACTGATTTTCATTTTAAAATATTAAAAACTGATTTTCATTTTAAAGTTAAAACTGATTTTTCATTTTAAAGTTTGAAAACTGATTTTTTATTTTAAAATTTTAAAGGGAAGAAGATTTGAAACTTTAAAATAGAAAAGATTGAAACTTTAAAATAGAAAAGATTTAAACTTAAAAAGTAAAAGAAAAGATTTGATCTTTACTATGAAAAAGGTTCGATATTTGATATGAAAAGGATTTGGTCTTTAGTTTAGAAAAGATTATATTTTTAAATATAAAAAGATTTGATTTTTGGTAGATAAAGAAACGATTTTTATTTATAGTTATAGATAATAAAAATATAATTTTTATGCTATAGAAAAGGAAAAAAAAATATGATCTTTATATTGAAAATAGCGTTATAAAAATAGAATTTTTATCTATATATTAGCGGTAAGAAATTAGAATTTTTATATATTGAACTTCGATAGAAAAATAGAATTTTTATATATTGAACTTCGATAGAAAAATAGAATTTTTATATATTGAACTTCGATAGAAAAATAGAATTTTTATATATTGAACATTGAAATAAAAATTCGATTTTTATTTATGGAATAGCGAGGTAAAAATGTGATTTTTACATAGGTAGTGAATACGGGCGAAGAAAGTGACAAAGGGCGAGAACGAAGAAGATTTTCTTCTAAGAAGAGCCGTGGAGCTAGGATAGCTATATGTGAGAACTTCTCACCTTTCAATTTAATTTTTCTAGTTATATATATACTAGGATGCAGACGGTGCTTAGTAGCACCCGACACAATCGTCCACAGACCATGGACTTGTTTGTTTGACTGTTTGGTGATTGATTGCGATATTGGTTTGAGTGTGGTTTGTGGTGTGAAAAATCGAATCGATAAATTGGTTAGGATTAGACGTGCGCCGTTATAAGGCGAAGGAGTAAGGCTAGGTTAGATCCTTACTCCAAATTTTGTGGTTTGCATAACGAAAGTGATTTGATTGATGTGTGAATGGCGTGGGCCTTCACTAGACCGGGGATAAGGCTAGGCCTTGTCCCGTTTCTAGTATCGTGCCGTTATGCCGCCGAAATTTTCTAAAATATGTTAGAAAATAAAAATATCATTTTATTGTGTAAATGAATTGAAATTCATAGGTTGAAATAAAATGTTTTATCGTTAAAAATATAATTTTTAACGTGAATGTGAATAAATAAATATTCATTTACAAACCAGACGGTTTGTTTATGTACACCTATTTGAATGACGTTGATTGGGTCGATAAATTTTACACATCGCCTAACTGCACAAATAAAATATGTGTTTGATTGTTTGAAACCCCACACGGGTGTTAGGATGAAATTTGAAGTTCACTCATCCTGATTGATTAAATATGTCGATCGATTGATTGACAAGCTGCTATAAGCGTTAAATGTCTATATTTGATGCTTATACAGTGTAGTGCACTTTGGTTGATGGTTGATTATTCATCGTTGTTGATATATACATGTGTTGTAGAAAATCCATATAATTAACATTATATGGTAATTGATTGGGCCTCATTCCAGTTTCGAAAAAAAGAAATATTTGAAATAGAAATATTTGAAATAGAAATATTTGAAATAGAATATTTGAAAATAGAAATATGTGAAGCCGTGAGGATTAGATTGACGCCATTTTGACGTGAACGATATTTATATCGATTTTATTCATTTTAAAATGAATATTGAAAAACGATTTCGAAATGAATTGAATTGAAAACGATTTCGAAATGAATTGAATTGAAAACGATTTCGAAATGAATTGAATTGAAAACGATTTCGAAATGAATTGAATTGAAAACGATTTTGAAATGAATTGAATTGAAAACGATTTCGAAATGAATTGAATTGAAAACGATTTCGAAATGAATTGAATTGAAAACGATTTCGAAATGAATTGAATTGAAAACGATTTCGAAATGAATTGAATTGAAAACGATTTCGAAATGAATTGAATTGAAAACGAATTCGAAATGAATTGAATTGAAAACGAATTCGAAATGAATTGAATTGAAAGCGAAGTGAAATAAATTCAAATTGAATTGAAGTTTGAATTGAATAGAAATGGATTTTAAAACGAATTTATAAAGAAGAATTCAATTTTGATTTGAATTGAAATGGAAGTTGAAAATGTTTTTGAAACGAATTCAAAACTATTTATATAATTCGTTTTAAATAGAAATCGACGATATATATATTATATATATATATTATATATAATATAATGGCCTGAATAGAACGCGCCGCGCCGCGGCAGTTCGCGAATTTCGACCATTTATTTCAAACGGGCATTACGGGAGATCCGACCGTCGGATTCTCCTAAAACCGGAACCGTTGGGTTCGTATCGAAAAGAGCTTTCTAACGAATGTTAGAAATTTGAAATCTAACGGTTGGATTTGGAGATACGTCCAAATCAAATTGGAAAAAGGTCGCTGTAAGTGCAGTTCGATGGCCATTGTTGGAAATCGACTGTACGGGCCTTGATAAAATTATTAAAAATAGTAATAATTTGTGTAAAATCATAAGAAATGATTTGGGAAGAATTGGGATGAAAAACTCCATATTTGAAAAGATAAAAATAGATTTTTATCGAATTGGACTAGTTTTGAACTAGAATTATAATTCTATTTATTTTTAAATAAATAAATTGAATTCGAAAAGGGTTTTAAAAATAACCAAAATTTCCAATGATTGCATT
Organism: Allium sativum; assembly: GCA_030737875.1. NCBI lineage: Eukaryota > Viridiplantae > Streptophyta > Magnoliopsida > Asparagales > Amaryllidaceae > Allium > Allium sativum. The sequence goes on from CM060923.1 coordinate 655,528,129, forward strand.
GGAATGGATTTGAATCGAAATTGTCTTCGGAATATTTCGATGTTGGGATTCGTGATTATACAGATGTTGATATGGAAATTTGAAAGATATATATTTATATCGTTATTTCCAATACGACATTTGTTAGTCGTAGAATTCGATATTGAATATAAGCCGATATATTTTCTATTCAGAGCCTTGTATTGAATATCGAATGTGATTTGGGTTTGTCGTGAATGGTGTCTTTACTAACACTGTTCTTGAACCCAGTTGAGAAAAGATTAAATCTTTTTATTTAGATTTAATGAAGTGTACCAATTAAATAATATTTAATTGGAATTGAATTGATATTGATTTTTGGGTTTATCGTGAACAGTGTTTTAAATAACACTTGTTCTTTAACCCGATAATTAATGAATGTGATTTGGGTTTGTCGTGAATGGTGTCTTCACTAACACTGTTCTTGAACCCAGTTGAGAAAAGATTAAATCTTTTGATTTAGATTTAATGAAGTGCACCAATTAAATAATATTTAATTGGAATTGAAATGATATTGATTTTTGGGTTTATCGTGAACAGTGTTTTAAATAACACTTGTTCTTTAACCCGATAATTAATGGGATGTGACTTTGGGTTTATCGTGAACCGTGTTTTAAATGACACTGATTCTTTAACCCAGTCACAGATTAAAACTAAGTGGAGTTTTAATGAATCTTTAATTAGATTGAAAAGATCGAGAATGGAGTATCACCAGTTTTGCTCCAGGCGATAGTTAAATCTTTAATTAGATTTGAACGTGAAATTTAGAAACTAACTGTCGGTTAGCCAAGCAGAAGGGTTTTCTGGATATTGATCTGATGTTGGTTTCGGCCTTCGGGGTTAATATTTGGGGAATTATTCTCTTGATTAATTTACGGTTAGTGACTAATGAATTGGAATGAGGCGTATGTTGTGTTTGTGTAACACTTTTATAAAATATACGCGAGTTATTCGGGAAGTCCGGGTTTATCCCATTCTGAATAATCGATACGACGATAAGTCGAAGATGAAGACGATGGTCGAAGACCGGAGGTCTTCACGTCGTTTGGGTGATAACTGATGATCTTGATTGGGCTGTACACCCAAGAAGATGGAAACAGTTAGTGATCGTCCAGACGTACTTGGAGATCGATGGATATGCAGGGTACTAGGTGCCTCCGGTTTCGTTCAGGCCCAGAACGGACTTGTAAATGGACTGTGTGTCTGACATCGGATTTCATTCTGTGTGACTGATATCGGTTGCATAGGATGGTTTGCCTGTGTGGCATGCTAAGATGCAAATGATCAAGGCTTCTGTTGAAAAGCAAAGTCTTGTGGTGATGATCAAAGCACGGCCTTTGTGGCGTAGCTTTGTGTAACGTTTACCTCGCGTGTTTCACACCCGGTATGAACCGAAAACGGGAGACGGACGTCAGGGAGGGCATGCGTTTCTTTCTAGCTAGAAGTGGCGTCAGTGGTTTTACACGCCCTGACGAGTTTGACTTATGTGGTTGTTGCTGTTGCGAGGCGCCTCGGTTATATCGGTTTCGGCCGAATGCATTCTGGTCGGCTGACGGACCAGACTTACACCCCATAGGGTGGGGAGACGTAGTGTTCAGGCATAATAATCCACTCCGTGTGGACCGGCCCTGAGGATCCAAGGGGCAGTTGCGGCTGTTCCTGAGGGGCGGGCTAGAGCGTCTCGAATCGGTTGAGGACTATCTTTTGCCTCGGTTCATAGACGGAAATCCAATTTCCAAATACGTGACATTTGCGGTTTTATTTGTAAACCTATATATGGCGACATGATATATGGTACCCATGCCGCCTATGATTGATACTTATGATTTGAAGTTGTTTTATACACTATGCACTTATAATAGTATCAAATGATTTGTTTTAAAACGTATCAAGCATTCTTTGGCTGTTATAAGGGAAAACCCTATCCCCCGGCTTGCGTTGCATTGTGTGATAGGACCTGGGTCTTATAACAGCTTCATTTTTCTTTATTTAGCATTGCGCTGTTTGTTTTATGCACTGGTATTCTTGGGAGGAAACCCGTTCCGTGTTATACGGCGTGGTCCCTTGATTTACCGAATGGTTTAAAATAAAGATTAATAACTGTTTTAGTTCTCACACCAGTCACATGACTGACCTGGAGTTTATTGTTTTAACCTAAACTCTGGGTGCCTCTATTTTGACACGGGCAGCTAGTAGTTTTGGTTTTGCAGATTTATATTCACAGGATCCTGGTTTACAGCTGGAACGATATCCGGAAAGCTTTGTATCCGTATATCTACTTCTAGTTGTGTATTGTATTATTTTCCGCTGCTATGTATTTAAATGTAATTTAAATCTCTGATATTTCTGTGTAATATTCATTTATACTTTGTATATTCTTGTAATCTGATGCATTGTTGTAATAAGCAATGGAATGTTCTTTTATATGCGTTCTGCTGTGGTTTGTTCTCAAACTATCCGACGCTTTCCCTTACGGGGAAGTTGCGGGTCTTTACAATAATTTTCCGCTTTTAACTCTTTTCATAAATTTTTGAAAATTCCCTTTTAACATCCACTTACTTTCTATATAAGATCTGCATGAAAACTAAAATTTTGGTAACATGCACATTGCATCATTCAAACCATCCATTTTAATGTAAAACCGACGTTTAAACACAAGTAAACAGTCGTACCCTAATTCTGCATTTTCGCGCAAAACTTAATAAAAGAAAGTAAATCTGTAAAAATTTAAAATGATATAAGTTTTTTTTTCAAACCGCGTTTTCCAGAAGTTACAAAATGTATTTTGTGGAAACTTAAATGATTCAAGTCACATGTTAGTGAAAAAGGAAGTCAGTCACGCAAAACACAAAAAATGAAGCCATACACAAAAGGACATAATAAATTTTAGCTTAACAAGGAACAAGTGATTAATTACACCCGTGACGACAACAATACAAAACCCGTCCTTTGCTAAAATTTATCCAACATAGTATTTTATTCTTTCCAGCATTAGGACAACTGTTAATTAGATATGAAAAATGAGATTTTATTCAAACAGATATGCACGAATGACAAATATTTTTAAACATAGAAATCTCATTAACATAAGTTGTGTGGTTTCAAAGACAACAAACACTAACTGTTACTAGCATGATTGCTGTAACACCCCGTAATTCTGTAACACTAAGATTCACGAATCAAGGCAGAATTAAAAGTTAAAATCAAAATCAAGGGAAATGGGCTGCGCCATTGCGTTCGTCTCAGAATTCTGCATGAAAACAAGTCCGAGTTTGCGTAAATCGGAGTCCGTATGAGGAAGATATGGCCTCCGGAAGATTCAGTGAAGTTCAAATTTCAAAACAGGTCAGAAAACGAGTTCGAAATTCAAAAACAGACCCAGATTGGGCTGGGCGGGAATTTTCCCACCCACGGCACCCAAGTCGACTGGGTAGTCGACATGGGGGTCGGCCCCCCTGCTTTTTCCAGTTTTCTGAACCTGGTTCGTTCTTCTGTATCTGGACGCCATTCTAACTTGGTTCGTCCGCCTAACCCTATATAAACAGCCTTAGTCTCCTTCTCTATTCACAATTCTTTTCTATCCTTATGCTGTCTCTACGAAAATATATAAATAAATAAATATAAGAAGATAATACGAAAATCCAAGACAAGGTTATGCTGCTCAAGTTGTCAAGAAGAGATTCGAATCAAGATTTAAGCTTCAAGATGAGAATCAAAGGCTAACTCAAACGATTTCGAGCAACGTCGCACGAATCATAGCATCGCCATCTTTCTATTCTAATCTAATCTCTGTAAGTCAGTTATTTTTAGATTTGAACGTTTCTCTCTGTTCGTGACATGAAATTAAATGAATAAAAGAATATGCCAAATCTTTCTATTCGAATCTGTGCCTATATCTTTGGACCTAATTAAGAACTGTTATGATTCGATGACCAATTAGGCATTGCCTATGACTATGAACATTGCCTATGACTATGAACATTGCCTATGACCTATGAACATTGCCTATGACTGTGACTATGAGAATTATTTCCTTGACTATGAACACAAGCCTATGCCTTTGATTAGGAAACATAAACTATTTCCTATGACATAACAAGGACAACTGTGACTAAACACCTATGATTCATGACTAGGAAAGTGTTGCTTAAGTTTTGTGACTGTGAAATTGGGTCTGAACCTGATTTTCTATTCTGCCTATTCTTGGTTTTCTTTGGTTTTAGACCTTGGGAATTTACCTATTAAGTTAGGTCTACCCATGTTCTTGAACCTACGTTCTATTCTGTCTATTCTTGGTTTTCTTTGGTTTTAGACCTTGGGAATTCACCTATTAAGTTAGGTCTACCCATGTTCTTGAACCTACGTTGTTATTCAACCCTTTTTATGTCACTAGATTTTCAGACCTATAGGCTTCCAATGTTTTAGATCAATTTCAGTGTAATTCGTTAGGTCTGTAATTAGTAAATTGTCATCTTATGCCCGTTATTATGTCTATCTTTTTCATAGCATCTTTGGTTCATTCCCTATTTTCTACGGATCTAGATTTATCTATAATCTAGATTGAATCACGATTATACGAACGGTGGGAATACGATTTGGGCAGAATATGAGATTTACTAAAAACATAGTTATAAACTTGGAAATTGGCATAAATTGGGAACATGTATTATGGCATGTTCATAGAAATGCAAATTGGATAAATTTGACATAGGATGTGTAATTTGAATATAGTATTGACTTGTAAATCTAGCATTTACATGAACTGTGAACTAGAATAGTAAGTCTAGTTTGACATGAACTGTAATTAGAATGTTAAAGCAGTATTGGGTTAGCTAATTTGGCATATTGGCATAAATTTGAAATTGGCCTTAATTGAGAGTACCTGTCAGGTTTAGCAAAATCAAGGTTAGTGACATTTAATTTGGTGTAGTTTACATACCAAAAAGGCATAAATATGATATAGAGGGGAAAATGGGCCATAAGAATAAATGTTGACAATTTACATTAAAAGAGGAATTAGGAAATAAGTAAACTAGGAATGATTTACTTATAAAATTTGTCCTAAATGAGAAATGTAAATTAAAGGTTTATTAACGACATCTCTTTTAATGAAACACCAGAAAGTTCTAGGGTGATAGAGAGGATAGTGTCTAGGCTTGGGTTTGGAAAATATAAGTTTCCTGCTCTCCCTGGCTATCCCTAACTGATCCGAAGGACGGGATGGTTACTTTCAAAACCTGATTTGAAAATTAATCAAAACCCATTGAACTTAGAAAACACAAATATGCCTAACCCGAGGTTAGACTGAGTTGCGATGTAAACCAGCCCGGAACCTACCGGCATATCCAGTATTCGCAACAATATCTGTCTAATGTGAGTGGTCGGGCTTTAATTTATCTAGTTAAAGCTAGAACAAGAATGCTAGGATTAAGTTAACTAAGACACTTAACCAATTCAACAGGATAACAAGACCGATGGGTGGGGTTAGGTTCATACTTAACACAGTTAAGCTAGAATGGGAGGGTTTAGTCCATAGGAACACTTAACCAACTTAAAAGCAGTCAAGCTAGAATGGGAGGGCTAAGTCTATAGGGACACTTAACCAAACTTATGGTAACAAGACCAGATTTGTAGGGGTTAAGTAACTAAGAAAACACTTAGCCAAATTAACATGTTAACTAGATTAGAGGTTGGGGTTAAGTAAAATTCAATACACTTAGCCAATTTGATATTTTAGCTGGGTTAGACCGTAGGGTTAAGTAAACTTGAACACTTAACCATCAGATTGTGGTAAAGGAGTAGGGTTAAGTCTAAAACATGAAGGGATAATACTTAACCGTTAATAACATGTTAGTTAAAACAGTCGGGCAAGGTTAAGTTAAAAGGAACACTTAACCAATACAGGGTGAATGGGTAGGGAGTAATAAGAAATACTTAAGCAATATAACTTGGTTTGTGGTGGGGTTAAGTCAACATGAATTACTGATAACACTTAACCAGTTTAACAGGATAAATGAAGGGGGTTAAGTTAGCTTGAATTGACTAATGACACTTAACCAATCCAAATTGACGGGAAAGAGAACTAAGTAGTAAACCTTAGTAAATAGGAACTAAGTAGTAAACCTTATTTAAAAGGAACTAAGTAGTAAACCTTAGTTAAGAAAACAACGATTCGGGAAACTAAGTGGTAAACCTTAGTTAACAGAACTAAGTAGTAATTCTTAGTATAACACGGGAAGGAGCGAATGTCCGTCTGAGTAAAAAGAAGGCTCCAACGAATTGGGTTACGAAACCCGAGGCTTCGAGGGGACGTGAGGGTACTCTTGGCATCCCTCTGTGAGGCTGTAGATGATCCTCCTGGGCTCACAGAGGTTAAGGTCTGCGTAGAAGAACCAGGGGTATGCCTTGGTTGCAATATATGGCAACCTAAAGACTAGGATGGACCAGCGTGATTCGGCGAGAAAACGGTAGCCCTGTGATAGCAACTCGTCGTCTACCATCCATCTTCAGTCAGTCGAGATACGTGAAGCGGAAAGGCGGAGAACTCCAAAAGACCATATACTTACTATCTAGTTATGGGTGAGGATGGCCATAGGATAGTGGGGGCATCGGGGGCCTGCGTATAGTTCTCATTTTTCAAGGTGTGTCTTTCATTAGTTGAGGGAGGGGTCAAGTGGGACCATAGCCACTGGAATTAAAACAGACCTTAGCATCTGCATCGGTAGATATCTGAAAGCTCCCGACCGAGTTCTGTATTCCTTGATTTGCCCTGCCACAGGACTCGAACCGCACATTACAGGACATGTGCATCTAGACAAGCGATAACGATTCGCGATACATGCGTGGGGAAGTCTAGGGACATATACCACTCTAGGTAGTGTGTCCTAGACTTGGGGGCATCGTTCGACAGGTAGCATAATCCCTAGTGGAACTAGGTGGCATAAACCCTGAATCCGAGAAGCGTTCAGCAGATAGCGTAAACTCTAGTTGAATCTGGAAAGCACTTGATAGAAAACCCTAGATTAGATCTAGGCAACAAATAATTAATGTATGCCTGAAGACAATGGAAACTACAGGGACTGGGATCATGTTATCGTTACTAGATTGGGACACTAGTTAGGCCGTGCAGAGATATAGAAACCAGTATAACAAGGAAATAGCGAAGCGGCGAAAGTATTAGAATATATCCAGTTTATCTTATCTTAGCATATCTTGTGTTTATCTTATCTAATCATGCTGACCCTTTCATCATGGTGTAATCTTGTATTCAGTTAATTCATGTCGTTTTGTTTTTCCATGTTCACATGCTAAAAGTTACCGAACTTACTCAGGCTTTATGTCTGACTCTGTTTTTCTTTCGTCTTCATTTCTTCCTCCCCCCCAGGTAGTAAAGGAGGGAATAGTATAGCTCAGGTTAAGTTGGACTGTCACTCTTTCCCAGCTTGAAGATTTGTCAAAGTTTGCTTGGATTCTCTTTCCAGATGCTATGGCTGGCTCTTGCTAAATTTGGGGAATATAAATGTTGTTTTATGCTTCTTTATTTTGTAAGACAGATGATACTCTGATATTATAAAGAAACCATTGTACAAACTATTTTATCAATAAAGCAAAGTTTTATTTTCCGCTGTTTAATTTCTGTCTGTCTTGTAATTTATCTGCATCTTTTACGTTAAAATGCTCCACAGAACTTAGTGCATTCCCTTTGTGAGTGACACTAACGGATGTGGGGTGTTACATGTGATATCAGAGCTAAAGGTTACCAGATCAGATAAAGGATTTGAAAAATTATTTTCAAAATGGTTTTAAAAGAAGCATTTTCAAGAGAAAAGATTTGTTTTAAAGGCATATTCCCCAAAGCCATACGCACTATCTTCTCTTCCTCTGTTTGAATTCTTGTCTCCTTCTTTCTTGTGTCTCTGGGGCTCCTGGCTTTCTGGGAGGTAACCTCGTCGAAAGGCGAAGTAATGCCCGACTTCCATCTATAGCCGTAGTTGTTTCACCTGCGGCCAGTTTTCTTTCAAGCTTATAGGGTTTTCTGTACGATGGAGGCAGCTTTCGAGAGGTTGGTCAACATGATTACACACGGGAGAGGATGAGGAATTCATGGATGTAGATTTAGCTCACGAAGGAGGAAGAAATTATAAAACCTAAGACAAGAGGGAGTATCTTTACCAGGGTATGATAGGGCATATAATTAAGGACAAGGGCAAGAATGAGGAACAAGATTTTCAGAAGGGCAAGTACATACTTTCACCACTAAGCATACCTAGGAGAAAGGCAGTATAGTTCTGTTGGAAGAGTCTAGTTTTTGCTGTTCGTACTCTTTCCTTTGGTTTTAGTGCTTCGCATTTTTTCATATCCACTTCCATAGTTGAGTCTCTGCACCATAGTACTTGTATAGTAGAAAGATCCCACTAGAATCTCAAATCCAGTTGGTGGTCCGACCAGTTTATTTTTGGTTAGTTGGGATTTGAGAATAGCTATCGAGTTTGCTTATATCATCTCACGTAGATTGTCTAAATTCGGAGGAGATATTCCTTGGATGCTTGTCTAATATTGGTTTAGGCCTTTGGGGCTTGTACTTGAGGAATGTCGAGTTCGACTAGGATAGTTTGCATGAGAGATGAATAGTTGTGACAGGCACTCTAAAAAGCACGTAGTAACCTATCGACCCTTATAATTATGGCATGGCGGATAAGAGGGAGACCTCTAATCATCTTAGTACATATACTTGGTACCGTGATTGACATCTGTTTATTTTGGAAATGGAGATCAGGAACTTCAAAATCGTGGAGTTAAATTAGTTAAGATACAACAGAGTAAAGCTCAAGAAGGCTAGGTACTAGCGTCATACCCTTTTTCCTTAAGGGTGCATCCTTGATTTCTTTGTTTAGGAGCTTTATGAATAATTGTTTCTCTCTTTCCAAAGTATATCCTCTAGGTCGTATCTTCGAACCTTTAGGTAGAAGCCAATGGATGTAAACATGTGTTTGAAACATGTTATGGTTGGTGGTTGCAAGTGGTTGATAATGGATGCTTGTGGATGCATATGCATACGTATTAGGCACTAGATCAGTTCGGACGCCTTCATATTGCATTTACAGATATGTATTTGTTTGCAAGTTGAACTTGATATGTTATCATATGGATGTTGCATATGGATGAATGGCTATGCACACATGTAGCATTTACATAACTAGGGATGCTTGCATACATGATTGGACGCATGGCACTAACATGATTCGCATTAAGGAGGTCAACTGAATCAGTAGACCGCCTGATTTTGCATTAGATAAAGACATATACACACACTATGCATATGAACATGAAGGTATTAGAAATCTTTTAAGGACAATGAATGCCTGTGATTGAATGGTTGAGTAGATGGGTGATTGGATGGTAGGACACATTCTTCCTAACTTGGAGATTTCGGGGACGAAATCCTTTTAAGTGGAGGAGAATGTAACACCCCGTAATTCTGTAACACTAAGATTCACGAATCAATGCAGAATTAAAAGTTAAAATCAAAATCAAGGGAAACGGCTTGCGATATTGCGTTCGTCTCGGAATTTTGCATGAAAACGAGTCCGAGTTTGCGTAAATCGGAGTCCGTATGAGGAAGATATGGCCTCCGGAAGATTCAGCGAAGTTCAAATTTCAAAACAGGTCAGAAAACGAGTTCTAAATTCAAAAACAGACCCAGATTGGGCTGGGCGGGAATTTTCCCGCCCAAGGCACCCAGGTCGACTGGGTAGTCGACCTGGGGGTCGACCCCCCTGCTTTTTCCAGTTTTCTGAACCTGGTTCGTTCTTCTGTATCTGGACGCCATTCTAACTAGGTTCGTCCGCCTAACCCTATATAAACAGCCTAAGTCTCCTTATCTATTCACAATTCTTTTCTATCCTTATGTTGTCTCTGAGAAAATATATAAATAAATAAATATAAGAAGATAATACGAAAATCCAAGACAAGGTTATGCTGCTCAAGTTGTCAAGAAGTGATTCGAATCAAGATTAAAGCTTCAAGATGAGAATCAAAGGCTAACTCAAACGATTTCGAGCAACGTCGCACGAATCATAGCATCGCCATCTTTCTATTATAATCTAATCTCTGTAAGTCAGTAATTTTTAGATTTGAACGTTTCTCTCTGTTCGTGACATGAAATTAAAGGAATAAAAGAATATGCCAAATCTTTCTATTCGAATCTGTGCCTATATCTTTGGAACTAATTAAGAACTGTTATGATTCGATGACCAATTAGGCATTGCCTATGACTATGAACATTGCCTATGACTATGAACATTGCCTATGACTATGAACATTGCCTATGACCTATGAACATTGCCTATGACTGTGACTATGAGAATTATTTCCTTGACTATGAACACAAGCCTATGCCTTTGATTAGGAAACATAAACTATTGCCTATGACATAACAAGGACAACTGTGACTAAACACCTATGATTCATGACTAGGAAAGTGTTGCTTAAGTTTTGTGACTGTGAAATTGGTCTGAACCTGATTTTCTATTCTGTCTATTCTTGGTTTTCTTTGGTTTTAGACCTTGGGAATTTACCTATTAAGTTAGGTCTACCCATGTTCTTGAACCTACGTCTCTATTCTGTCTATTCTTGGTTTTCTTTGGTTTTAGACCTTGGGAATTTACCTATTAAGTTAGGTCTACCCATGTTCTTGAACCTACGTCGTTATTCAACCCTTTTTATGTCAATAGATTTTCAGACCTATAGGCTTCCAATGTTTTAGATCAATTTCAGTGTAATTCGTTAGGTCTGTAATTAGTAAATTGTCATCTTATGCCCGTTATTATGTCTATCTTTTTCATAGCATCTTTGGTTCATTCCCTATTTTCTACGGATCTAGATTTATCTATAATTTAGATTGAATCACGATTATACGAATGGTGGGAATACGATTTGGGCAAAATATGAAATTTACTAAAAACATAGTTATAAACTTGGAAATTGGCATAAATTGGGAACATGTATTATGGCATGTTCATAGAAATGCAAATTGGATAAATTTGACATAGGATGTGTAATTTGAATATAGTATTGACTTGTAAATCTAGCATTTACATGAACTGTGAACTAGAATAGTAAGTCTAGTTTGACATGAACTGTAATTAGAATGTTAAAGCAGTATTGGGTTAGCTAATTTGGCATATTAGCATAAATTTGAAATTGGCCTTAATTGGGAGTACCTGTCAGGTTTAGCAAAATCATGGTTAGTGACATTTAATTTGGTATAGTTTACATACCAAAAAGGCATAAATATGATATAGAGGGGAAAATGGGCCATAAGAATAAATGTTGACAATTTACATTAAAAGAGGAATTAGGAAATAAGTAAAATAGGAATGATTTACTTATAAAATTTGTCCTAAATGAGAAATGTAAATTAAAGGTTTATTAACAACATCTCTTTTAATGAAACACAAGAAAGTTCTAGGGTGACAAGAGGATAGTGTCTAGGCTTGGGTTTGGAAAATACAAGTTTCCTGCTCTCCCTGGCTATCCCTAACTGATCCGACGGACGGGATGGTTGCTTTCAAAACCTGATTTGAAAATTAATCAAAACCCTTTGAACTTAGAAAACACAAATATGCCCAACCCGAGGTTAGACCGAGTTGCGATGTAAACCTGCCCGGAACCAACCGGCATATCCAGTATTCGCAACAATATATGTCTAATGTGAGTGGTCGTGGCTTTAATTTATCTAGTTAAAGCTAGAACAAGAATGCTAGGGTTAAGTTAACTAAGACACTTAACCAATTCAACAGGATAACAAGACCGATGGGTGGGGTTAGGTTCATACTTAACACAGTTAAGCTAGAATGGGAGCGTTAAGTCCATAGGAACACTTAACCAACTTAAAAGCAGTCAAGCTAGAATGGGAGGGCTAAGTCCATAGGGACACTTAACCAAACTTATGGTAACAAGACCAGATTTGTAGGGGTTAAGTAACCAAGAAAACACTTAGCCAAATTAACATGTTAACTAGACTAGAGGTTGGGGTTAAGTAAAATTCAATACACTTAGCCAATTTGATATGTTAGCTGGGTTAGACCGTAGGGTTAAGTAAACTTGAACACTTAACCATCAGATTGTGGTAAAGAATAGGGTTAAGTCTAAAACATGAAGGGATAATACTTAACCGTTAATAACATGTTAGTTAAAACAGACGGACAAGGTTAAGTTAAAAGGAACACTTAACCAATACAGGGTGAATGGGTAGGGTTAAGTAATAAGAAATACTTAACCAATATAACTTGGTTTGTGGTGGGGTTAAGTCAACATGAATTACTGATAACACTTAACCAGTTTAACATGATAAATGAAGGGGGTTAAGTTAGCTTGAATTGACTAATGACACTTAACCAATCCAAATTGACGGGAAAGAGACCTAAGTAGTAAACCTTAGTTAAAAGGAACTAAGTAGTAAACCTTAGTTAAGAAAACAACGATTCGGGAAACTAAGTGGTAAACCTTAGTTAACAGAACTAAGTAGTAATTCTTAGTATAACACGGGAAGGAGCGAATGTCCGTCTGAGTAAAAAGAAGGCTCCAACGAATTGGGTTACGAAGCCCGAGGCTTCGAGGGGACATGAGGGTACTCTTGGTATCCCTCTGTGAGGCTGCAGATGATCCTCCTGGGCTCATAGAGGTTAAGGTCTGCGTAGAAGAACCAGGGGTATGCTGTAACAACCCGAAAATCTGGGCTAGTTTAAAATTTTTATTTTGGCAATTTTAGCGAATTTGGAATATTTAAAATAGATTATTTTAAATAATATCGACGAGAAAAATGTTTTGAATTGAATTCGACGTATATATTTAAATACGTCGTCGTTAGAATATAAATAATTATTTATAATTATAAATAGAATTGAAAATGGCGTGGTAGTTCGATAATTCGATTTCAAACTTCAATTGAACATACCGGGTGCAAAACAATCCGGATTTTAGTGAAACCAAAAACAATAGGATCTAATTGATGATATCTTTCCAACGAATCAGAAAAATCGAAATTTCATAGCGGGAATCAAAAGATATGTCCAGTTGAAAATTCTGAATAGTCATTATGGAATTCAGGCCCTTAAAAATAGACATTTTGCAAACGACCTCGGATTTCGACGAAACCACTTTTGTTGGGTCCGTAATCTTAAGTTATTGCTAGATTCCAAATTTCATAATTTTTCGAATCAATATGTGGGCGTGGCAAGGGAAAACGCGTTTGACCACTTTCAATTGATTTTAAATCGACTGGAAATTGGCCATTTTCCAAACGGTCTCAGAATTCGACGAAACTAGTTTTGTTAGGACCGTATCGTCAATACGAAGCTAGAAAATATTTTTCTGGAATTTTTCGAGTTAGTATGTGACCCCGGTAAATTGAAATGCGCATTCAAGTTCAATATATAGAGTTATATGTTGATTTTGACGAAAACTGATTGAAGCGATCGAATCAGCTTGTGATACATATCCCATTGTGTTGGGATTGGGGGTAAAACACTATGGACGACAGGCGGTGGGCCTCGTTTAGAGGTCGTATGTAAAAGTCAACTTTTTGAATTAAAAAATTAAATAATAATAATAAAAAAAATATCTTCATCCCCTTAACTCGCTGGCCCCCCCCGTTCGATTCATTTCAGATTCAAAATAAAAAAAAAAGAGAAAAAAACGACGAGAGCCCCCTCAAAATCCGTCGTCGCCTGACGCCGCTCGGCCACCGCACCTCCGGCGGTCCTTCCCCCACGTCGGTCGCACCTCCTCCCCCCTCCAGTGAGCCTCCCCGATGCTTCTCCCTCCCCATTTGCCCCAGACCCAAAAAAACCCTACCCCGTTCGACCAAACCCCGACCCGCAACCACCCCCGCCTTCGCTAGTTCACAAACCCCTCCTCCAGCAGATGCACCCCGCTCCGACGTTGGCCTTGCGATGGTGGTCGGCTTCTTTAAATCGATGGGTGGTGGCCAAATTAGCAGTGTGATAGTCGCTCCAGTTTACTTCAAGCTAGATGAAGGTAAAACGCAGTGAGCTTGTTTTTTTATGTGATTTATTTTCAGTTCTATTTTATATAAATTAACAGGGGTTTATATTTTTTTTTAGTTTTTAAAAGTATAAATGCATGATTTTAAAATTAGTTATTAAAAATAAAAGGATTAGATTTTTTTTTTCTTAGGAAAAAGATTTGATTCTTAAAGGTAAAAAGAAATGATTTTATCGTTGAAAGAAACCATTTTTGACAAGTTAAAATTATTTTTAAAGTCATAAAAATATGATTTTTATATTTTTAAAGTAATAAAAATATGATTTTTATATTTTTAAAGTATTAAAAATATAATCTTTACTATATAGAAGATGTAAAAATATGATTTTTGTTTAGGTAGAGAATTAAAAATATGATCTTTATAAGGTAGAGGTATTAAAAATATAATCTTTTACATTATAGAAGTGGTAAAAATACCATCTTTATATGTGTAGAAAAATAAAAATGTGATTTTTATAATGATATATTTGAAAAGGCGAAATCTTTATATTTGAAAAGGCGAAATCTTTATATTTGAAAAGGCGAAATCTATATTTTTGAAATGGAATTTTTATCTATATGAGAACAGAGTAAAAATTTGATTTTTATATATTGAATAGCATAATAAAAATTCGATTTTTATATATTGAATAACAAGGTAAAAATTCGATTTTTATATATGGAATGGCGAAGTAAAAATTCGATTTTTACATAGGTAGTGGCTACAGCAACGAAGATGACAAAAAGGCGAGAAAGATGAAGATTTCTATCAAAGAAGAGTCAAGATGTTTGGATAGCTTTCGGTGAGAATTTCTCACCTTTCAATTTCATTTTCTAGTTATATATATACTAGGATGCAGACGGTGCTTAGTAGCACCCGACACAATCGTCCACAGACCATGGACTTGTTTGTTTGATTGCAAAAATTAGTTAGATTATTTGATTGAAATTGAATTGTTTGGTGAAATGAATGGATTTGATTGATGTGTGAATGGCGTGGGCCTTCACTAGACCGGGGATAAGGCTAGGCCTTGTCCTGAATCTAGTATCGTGCCGTTATGCCGTCGAAATTTTCTAAAATATGTTAGAAAAATAAAATTATCATTTTTATTGTGTAAATGAACTGAATAAAAATTCATATGTTGAAATAAAATATTTTATCGTTAAAAATATAATTTTTAACGTGAAGTGAATAAAATAAAATATTCATTTACAAACCAGACGGTTTGTTTATGTACACTGATTTGACTGACATTGATTGGGTTGATAAATTTTACACATCACCCAACTGCACAAATAAAATCTGTGTTTGATTGTTTAAAACCCCACACGGGTGTTGGGATGAAATTTGAAGTTCACTCATCCTGATTGATTAAATATGTCGATCGATTGATTGACAGGCTGTTATAAGCGTTAGATATCTATATCTGATGCTTATACAGTGTAGTGCACTTTGGTTGATGGTTGATTATTTTTCAATGCTATTATATACATGTGTTGTATGAAAATCCATATAATTAATTTTATATGGTGATTGATTGGGCCTCATTCCAATTTAGAAGATAAAGAATATTATAAAGTAAAGGTTCATGTGTTGACTGTACTCATCCGTTGAGATTAGTCATGTGTTGAACGAAATATTTTAATAATAAAATTTACATCTTTATCAATATTATATAATATAAGGTTCATGTGTTGACTGTACTCATCCGTTGAGATTAGTCATGTGTTGAACGAAATATTTTAATAATAAAATTTACATCTTTATCAATATTATATAATATAAGGTTCATGTGCTGACTGTACTCATCCGTTGAGATTAGTCATGTGTTGAACGAAATATTTTAATAATAAAATTTATATCTTTATCAATATTATATAATATAAGGTTCATGTGTTGACTATACTCATCCGTTGAAATTAGTCATGTGTTGAACAAAATATTTTAATAATGGAAATATTTGAAATAAAAATATTTGAAAGGGAAATATTTGAAAAAGAAATATTTGAAATATAATATTTGAAAATAGAAATATATGAAGCCGTGTTGATTAGATTGACGCCATTTTGACGCGAACGATATTTATATCGATTTATTCATTTTAAAATGAATATTGAAAAGTGATTTCGAAATGAATATTGAAATGTGATTTCGAAATGAATATGGAAAAGTGATCTCGAAATGAATATTGAAAAGTGATTTTTAAAACGAATATTTTGAAATGAAATTTGAATTGAAACGAATAGAAAACCAATTTGAATTTGAATAGAATAGAAAACAAATCGATTTCGAAATGAATTGAATATAAAACGAATTCGAATTTAATTGAATAGATAACGATTTTGAAATGAATTAAATATAAAACGATTTCGAAATGAATTGAATATAAAATGAATTCGAATTTAATTGAATAGATAACGAATTCGAAATGAATTGAATATGAAACAAATTCGAATTTAATTGAATATATAACGATTTCGAAATGAATTGAATATATAACGATTTCGAAATGAATTGAATATAAATCGAATTCGAAATGAATTGAATATAAAACGAATTCGAATTGAATTGAATAGATAACGAATTCGAAATGAATTGAATATAAAACGAATTCGAATTGAATTGAATAGATAACGAATTTGAATTGAATTGAATATAAAACCAATTTGAATTGAATAGATAACGAATTCGAATTGAATTGGAAACAAATTGAAATGAATTCAATTCGAATTGAATAGAAATGAATTTTAAAACGAATTTATAAGGAAGAATTCAATTTTGATTTGAAATGAAATGGAAGTTGAAATTGTTTTTGAAACGAATTTAAAAACTATTTATAAAATTCGTTTTAAATAGAAATCGACGAAATATATATTATATATATTATATATATAATATAATGGCCTGAATAGAACGCGCCGCACCGCCGCAGTTCGTGAATTTCGACCATTTATTTCAAACGGACATTACGGGAGATCCGACCGTCGGATTCTCCTAAAACCGGAACCGTTGTGTTCATATCGAAAAGAGCTTTCTATCGAATATTAGAAATTTTTAATCTAACGGTTGGATTTGGAGTTACGTCCAAATCAAATTTGAAAAAGGTCGTAGTAAGTGCAGTTCGATGGCCATTGTTGGAAATCGACCGTACGGGCCTTGATAAAATTATTAAAAATAGTAATAATTTGTGTAAAATCATAAGAAATGATTTGGGAAAATTTGGGATGAAAAACTCCATATTTGAAAAGATAAAAATAGATTTTTATCGAAATGAACTAGTTTTGAACTAAAGTTAAACCCGTTTATTTTTAAATAAATAAATTGGATTTGAAACGAATTTTTAAATAGAACCGATTCATGGGTTTATCGTGAACTGTGTTTTAAATAACACTAGCTCTTTAACCCGATTTTAAATAGAACTGATTCATGGGTTTATCGTGAACTGTGTTTTAAACAACACTAGTTCTTTAACCCGATGATAAATAGAATGTTATTTGGGTTTGTCGTGAACGGTGTTTTAAATGACATTAGTTCTTTAACCCAATAAAAGGAGTTTTAACGAATCTGCAATTAGATTGAAATGTGAATTTACAATCTAAATTATCAAATTTAGAAAACGAGCGAGAATGGAGTATCGCCAGTTTTGCTCCAAAGCGATAGTTAAATCTTTAATTAGATTTCAACGTGAAATGGTAATTAATTTTACCGATAACACTGTGGTGCTAAATATGGAGTATTGCCAATTTTGCTTCATGGGATGAATAGGTTGGGATTGGGAAATAAAATAAATAATTACTTCGTTGTGGTTCGCTAATCTCGACTAGTTTGGAAAACCATAATTTGGTTTGAAACGACATCCAAAGGAAGATTAAAGAATAAATTTTAAAGAATTTATCTTGGATAAAATTAATGGGAACCTTTCCCTAACAATGTGATTTTCTGAATAAAAGAATATTCTGAATTGGAATGAGGCGCATGTTGTGTTTGTGTAACATTTGTTTTAATATACGCGGGTTGTTCGGAAAGGCCGGGTTTATACCCATTCTGAATAACCGATTCGACGATATGTCGAAGATGAAGACGGTGGTCGAAGACCGGAAGTCTTCACATCGTTTGGATAATTACTGACGATCCTGATTGGGCTGTACACCCAAGAGGATGGAAATAGTTGGTGGTCGTCCAGACGTACTTGGAGACGGATGGATACGCGAGGAAAGTGCCTCCGGTTTCGTTCAAACCCAGAATGGACTTGTAAATGGATTGTGTGTCTGACATTGGATTTTATTCTGTGTTGATTGATTTCTGTTAAATATATATCTGTTTGGCGGCGGAGAATTTATTCTCTTGCTTAACGCCCTTCTCTGAGACGTACGAGCTTAGAGGTTATATATCGATAGATATCAATCACATGGCATGAACTGCCAGTGTGGTACGCTAAGATGCAATAATCAAGGCTTCTGTTGAAAAGCAAAGTCTTGTGGTTGATGATCAAAGCACGCCTACGTGGCAGCTTTGTGTATAACGTAAATTCGCGAGCCTCACACCTCGGTATGAGTTAAAAACGGGATACGGACCGCTGGGAGAGCACGACGTTTCTTTCTAGCTATGGTGGTGTCAGTGACTTACCAGCCTTGACATTTATATACTTTTCACCTTTGTGGTTGTTGGAATGAGGCGCCTCGATTATAGGTCTGTAAGTACCGGGAAACGTGTGTTCAGGCATAATTAATCCTCTAACGTAAGTGAGGACCGGCCCAGCCGAATCCAGGGTTGCCCAGAGTGCGTAGCCCTGAGGCATTTGCTAGAGTGTCTCGAGCGCGGAGAGGATCTTGCCCCTTGCCTCGACTCATGACGGAAATCCAATTTCCAATACATGTATTTCGGCTTTATTTGTAGAGCCTAGTATGGCGACATAGTGGGATGGGGCACTCATGCCGTCTATGATTTATATTTATGATTGAAATTGTTTTGACACTATACACTTATTATAGTATCAAATGATTTGTTTTAAACGTATCAAGCATGTTTGGCTATTATAAGGGAAAACCCTATCCTCCGGCTTGCGTTGCATTGTGTGATGGGACCTGGGTCTTATAATAGCTTCATTTTTCGAAAAAGCATTGCGTTGTTTATCTATATGCACTGGTATTCTTGGGAGGAAACCCGTTCCGTGTTATACGGCGTGGTCCCTTGAATTACTCTCTCTTTCAAAGTAAAGTTTTAAATAACTGTTTTAGTTCTCACACCAGTCACATGACTGACCTGGAGTTTATTTTTTTAACCTAAACTCTGGGTGCCCCTATTTTTCGCATGGGCAGCTAGTAGTTTTGGTTTTGCAGATTTATATTCACAGGATCCTGGTTTACAGCTGGAATGATATCCGGAAAGCTCTGTATCCGTGTATCACCTTCAGTTGTGCTTTGTATTATTTTCCGCTGCTATGTAATTTATTGTAATCTCTGATATTTATCGAATGTAATTTATTCATTTATACTCTGTATATTCTTGTATCTGATGGAATTGTTGTAATAACAATGAAATGTTCTTCCATCTGCGTTCATTTGTGTGTTGTTCTCAAAGTATCCGCTCTTTCCTTCACGGGGAAGTAACGGGTCCTTACATATGCCTTGGTTGCAATATATGGCAACCTAAAGACTAGGATGGACCAGCGAGATTCGACGAGAAAACGGTAGCCCTGTGGTAGCAACTTGTCGTCTACCATCCATCTTCAGTCAATCGAGATACGTGAAGCGGAAAGGCGGATAACTCCAAAAGACCATATACTTGCTATCTAGTTATGGGTGAGGATGGCCATAGGATAGTGGGGCATCGGGGGCCTGCTTATAGTTCTCATTTTTCAAGGTGTGCCTTTCATTAGTTGAGGGAGGGGTCAAGTGGGACCATAGCCACTGGAATAAAAACAGACCTTAGCATCTGCATCGGCAGATATCTGAAAGCTCCCGACCGAGTTCTGTATTTCTTGATTTGTCCTGCCACAGGACTCGAGCCGCACATTACAGGACATGTGCATCTAGACAAGCGATAACGATTCGCGATACATGCGTGGGGAAGTCTAGGGACATATACCACTCTAGGTAGTGTGTCCTAGACTTGGGGGCATCGTTCGACAGGTTGCATAATCCCTAGTGGAACTAGGTGGCATAAACCCTGAATCCGAGAAGCGTTCAGCAGATAGCGTAAACTCTAGTTGAATCTGGAAAGCACTTGATAGAAAACCCTAGATTAGATCTAGGCAAAAAATAATTAATGTATGCCTGAAGACAATGGAAACTACAGGGACTGGGATAACGTTATCGTTACTAGATTGGGACACTAGTTAGGCGGTGCAGAGATATAGACACCAGTATAACAAGGAAATAGCGAAGCGACGAAAGTATTAGAGTATATCCAGTTTATCTTATCTTAGCATATCTTATGTTTATCTTGTCTAATCTTGCTGACCCTATCATCGTGGTGTAATCTTGTATTCAGTTAAATCATGTCGTTTTGTTT